>CM057844.1:6295000-8810000 GCA_030068075.1 Paguma larvata | reverse complement strand
ATATAATTTTTAATTTTAAATATTTAAGTAGTTTTTTAGCACATTAAAAAGTACATAATAATATGGGAGTCATTTTCTCTTTAATCTGTCACATTAAGCTGAAAAAATAAGGACTGCTTTCTTTTCCCTGTTCTAGGAAGCCTTGTTACTAGATTGTTCAAAGGGACAATAGGAGCTAATGTGGATCTTATTAAAATGCAGATTCTGACTCAGTAGGTCTCTGGTAGAGCCAAGATTCTGCATTTCAGACAAGCTCCCTAGAGAGGCCAATGCTGTCCGTCCAAGGACCATATTTGGGGAAGCAAGGCAACTGGAGGAGGGGCTCTCAGCCTTGGCTCCACACGTGAATCCCCCGTGGAGTTATAAAAGCACTTGCCTAGGTCCCACCGTAGAGATTCCAATTTAATTGATCCTGTAGGGTGGCCTGGCTATCAAAAGTTTGCAAAGTATCTTGGTGATTCCAAAGTGCAGCTTAGGTGGTGAATCAGTGGTTTAAGGTAGGGCCTCCAGGGCAAGGTCTGTGGCTCTGACACCTTCTCCTCCTTGATGACATTATTTCTACATCATTACAGCATTGTTCACAAAGTCATCAGTGTGCTTAAAATTAAACATGACACCCATGAGGTGATTGACTAAGGTCCCTTTACCACTTTTATTAAGAACCAGTACATTTGAATCAGTGGCTTCCATGGACACGATATGGAATGGCCCAAGATGAGAGGTTTTGGAGCCTTGTAGCCTTGATCTCATTTAAGCATTACACACGAAACATCTGGGTGCAAGATATAATCTTCTAGGTAGAAAAACAGAGGCCAAGGTAAAGTAAATATTTGAATAATTAAGGGCTAGTCTGAGGCTGTATTTCCCAAGAAGAAGCTATCTCTACCTTACAGAACAACATAAGCATACTAGGTACTTTGGTAAAGACTTAAGATAAGGAGGTTAGGTCCCTGACGACATCACAGTCAGCCTGTGATTTTCAAAGAGTCCAGGCTATCTCCCAGCTGATGTGGAAGATGGGCAGTCTGGGCTATGCCCTTACCTGGCTTAATGGCCCATCAGCTTGTCCTCACACATGGAGAGACCCCATCTGTGAAGATAGTTACTCTGACTATCAAGGACCCAACATACGTTAAAAGGAAGACAAATAAAGCAATGCACTGTGAAAAACAGAATTGGCAGAGGACATAGGGTGGAGACAGAGATGCTAGATTCAGAGCTTTCCTTGGGCAAATTTAAAAAGCCTCCAGACTTTTATTCCCCTGGTTTGTAATTGGTGATAGTGATACTCCTTCACTGATTTGCTTTTGGAAACCTATCTCAGGTCTACAGTTATGATGCATCACATAACTACTGGCAACAGGAGCCTAGACTCTGGTGACTTTTTCTAATATAGTTGCACTTCTATATGAAAGGTCATCATTTACTCCATTTTTTTTTGTCTCTTCTCTATGACCTGTAGAAAATAACCCATAAATAATATTGAATAACGAGATGACCTTTAGCTACAAATGAGCACTCCAGTGGCCAGATTCTGCTGGATCATAGATGATTCAGAGATTACAGTCATGGCAAGTTTCCTACTATACACATACCTATTATGCCATATTGATGTTTTGGCAAAACAAACCACTGAAAAAAAATTGTTTCAATAGAGTAAAAATATACAGTTCATGGTGAAAGCCAAGTGTAACCAATCAGCCATAGCATATGAGTCAGATGGGTATCTCAAGGTCAGGGCAACCATCAGCATGCATTAAGACTTTAGTAAATCTCTCCATGTTTCTGAGTCTCCCAAGGGGTTTCTGTTATGTGTTCAAAAATCCTAAAAGGCACTGATGTTCTATTAGGTCCCACTCCCCTCTGACACTGAACCACTACATACTGCTGGTCTGCAATCTTGCCCACAGGATATCAAGGTAAATGCACATAGGAGGGGTCCCCAGGCAGGACTGTTTGTGTTCCAGTATTTCAGTCTGTGTATCCAGAACCCAGACATCCATTAGTCTCTCTGAAACAAACTAAATTTGAATTCTAGCCACAACATATATTCACAATATCTACTCTCCTCCCATGTTGTCTAAGACTCTTCCTACAGACATTTTTTATGATGACTTTTCTTCCAGCAGACACTGAGCAAATAAGTGTCAGCCATGCCCAAATCTGGGCACAAGCAGTGGGTACAACAAAAACTAACAAAGAGCAGTAAAAGCAGAAAGGTGTTTGGCTGTAGATCCAAGGAATAAATGGAGGAAATGCCATTTTTACTTAGAGTAATTTTTCAAAGCCAATAAGCACATGCTTTGGCTGGAAAATGATGGGTGGTTCACTGCATGTGACATTTGAAATGAAAACCAAAATTTCCAGAACAATAGGAATCAACCATGTGGTCTCATTATAGATGTTACTGGGATCAGAATAAACTTGCCAAATGGGAAACCCAAATCAAATTATTATTCAAGTAAACAAATTGAAAATGAAGGCATTCCCAGATGCTTTTGACAAGGGGCAAATGGACTACTAAATCAAACATTTCATAAATAAATTAGCAAAATGCATTATGTAACACTAACATTAACGACACACACCAGATTGCCAAGGTTTTTAATCAAATCTTTTCATTTAGGTCCTTATATTGGGAAAGGGTTGGTTCTTACAGACAGCTCATGACACAAAAGAAGTCTCTCCAATGACGTTTCTGCCATCACCAAATGTTTTCCTTCTGATCTGTCTCCAGGCCTGACATTTTTGCAAATTAAACTGGATTACATTATCCATGATGGCTTAAATTCAATTATCCAAATAACTAAGCAGCCAGCACCATGACTAAATTATCCACCTGCTGCCTGAACTTTTTGGGTTTTGACAACAGGCTGGTTTCATTTCTATTTTGAAAAGTAGAGGTAGACCTGGATGTCTCCCGGAAAAAAATCTCAAGTTGGTCTTTACTTTTTTTTATGTTACATTTTTTATTATTTAGAGAAAGAGAGAGAGAGAGAGAAGGAGAGGAGCAAAGAGAAAGGAAGACAGAGAATCGCAAACAGGCATCGTGCTCTCAGCACAGAGCTCAATGCAGGGCTCCATCTCACTAACCATGAGATCATGACTTGAGCTGAAATCAAGAGTGGGTCACTTAACTGACTGAACTATCCAGTCATCCCTCTTATTTTATTATTTATTTGTTTGTTTGTTTGTTTGTTTGTTTGGTGGGGAGGGGTTGTCCCTTTTTATATTACTTTAGGGATCGTGGTCACATCCTCACTGTAAAACATTCAACAATACAGAAGTGCTCAGAATCAAGGGCTGAATGTTCTTTTTACTGCCACTCTCCCTCTCCTCCCAATGTTATTATATGTGGTATCTTGGCCATTTATTTAGGTTCCAATTTCACACAATCTCAAACAATGCCAGAACAGACATTTTTACCTGTGTGCACATCTCTAGGTCCAAGGAAACTCACACTTTTATTTCTGACAATACTGTCACATTTCCTTTCCAGGAGAATTCACACATACTTCCCTTCACACTCATCAACACATCGTATGATACGTCATTTAAGTTTGGCCATATGACAGGTCAAAACAACTCATTATTTGTATTTACATTTCCATGGTTACTTGAGATGGTACATATTTTCAGGCTAGTAGCCCCTCTTACACGTAGTTTTTAAACCTGGTATAGGGAGTTAAAACAGTCTTTTTACTTTTTAACATTTATTCATTTTTGAGAGACAGAGAGACAAGAGTGTGAGTGGGGGAGGGGCAGAGAGAGGGAAACTCAGAATCTGAAGCAGGATCCAGGTTCTGAGCTATCAGCACAGAGCTCAATGTGAGGCTCAAACCCACGACCCATGAGATCATGACCTGAGACAAAGTTGGACGCTTAACCAACTGAGCCTCCCAGACACCCCTAGAACAGCCTTTTAAAGGTGTAAAACAAACAAAATCACAAGACTAAAAACTGCCAAAATATGGGCTGATAGAAAACTTTTACCCAACAAATGAAGATAATAGAGTTAAATTTCCAGCAAATACTGAATGAAAGGTAATATATTTTCAAGGTCATGTTTGAATAAGAGAATAGAAATAGAGAAAGAGATCTTAAATTGGGGGGCAATTCTGAAAAAAATATTTAAAAATGCAGAGAGATTGGACTGTCTGGGCCTCTGCATTTTTATTATTGTAATAGTTTTCTTTTGCTGTCATAACAGATCACCACAAATTTATTAGTTTAACGTAACACAAATTCATTATCTTATGGTTCTGTAGATCATGGTCTGGCAGGTGTCTTACTATGCAAAGTTCCTCTCTACCTTATGCTGCCTTTATCTCACTCATGGGTTCCTGATATTCTAAGAGTGAAATTAACAGGGTTTTGGTTAAAGATGACACATTATGTACACTCTTTTAGATCCTCTTACTCCCCAAACTCCAGTGAAGCATCAATAAGGAAATAGGAGAAGATAACAGGAATAAAATATTAGAATTTCAAAAGCAGATTTATCAGTGTTAATTAACTTTAGAAATCTGAATCCTTAAGCCAAGGAGAACCTGAAATACATCACAGAATTCCCTGAAGTTTCAGGAATTGTTTGCATCAAGTACTTTTGGAATTGAAAGTGTTGGTGGAGCATAGAAAAGGGAAATTGGCTTAAAGTCTATTTAAGAGGGAGTTAGAACCCAGATCTCTTCTGTATGTCCATGCAGCAAAGCCTCCAGCCTTCCCTCACTGCAATGGAAGAATGAAGCTGCTAAGTGATAGTTATGGTTTATATATGTTGAATAGTAATTTTAACTGCAGAACCAAGGGTTAATGAGCCTGACAATATCAGGTGTACAACACCAATAATTGTATTAATAATTGTTTAGGTATCAATTCCCAAATTAAACATAGACACAAAAACAGTGGAGAACAGAGCTACCCCTGCTGTGGGCCCACACTGGGTATGACAGCAACAAAATCCCTAGGTCATCCCCTCTTATGGTGACTTTGAGTTCATCAAAAGGAGGTGTGCCGGACTTAATCAGATGAGCATATGGGCTCATGTGTCCAGAAACTGTGAATGGACTCTAAAGAAGTCCTATTCAATAGCTAAAAGAAAGGGGCTTCAGTTCTATAACCATAAGGAAATGAATTCTGCCTACAACCAGTGGCAGAGGGCCTGAGCCTCAGATGAGAATCACAACCCTAAACAACACTTTGACTTCAGCTCAATAAAACCTTGAACAGAGGAACTAGCTTACCTATACCCAGATTCTTGAACCATGGAAACCGAGAAAGTGAATTTGTGTTGCTTTAAGTTGCTAAGTTTGTGGTAATTTGTTATGCAGCAATAGAAAGCCAATACCTCTGGGTAGTCTAAGTAGAAAAAAATGGCCAAGAAAGAATAAGGCAGAAGTAGGCCATGGACCAAGTCCTCTGCTACTTTAGCAGGAGTGAATTTTTTCATCTTAGAGTCTCTACATCCCCACCCACTTCTAATTGGAGAGCAGACTACGTTTCCCATTTTCCGTACTCAAATTGAAAACAGGCTTTAAAACTGCTCTTCTCAAATGAGATGTTATCATCACAGTGATTCCTAGTTGGAGTTGGGCTCACTCAAAAGTAACCAGACCCATAAATACAGAGAACAAACTGATGGTCGCCAAACCAGAGGGGAGTTGGAGGGATGGGCAAAATGGAGGAAGAGGAGTAGGAGATACAGGTTTCCAGTTATAAAATGAATAAGTCACAGGAATAAAAAGCATAGCATAAGGAATATAGTCAATGATACTGTGACAGCATTGTGTGGTGAAGTAGCTACATTTGTAGTGAGCAAAGCATAATGTATAAAGAAGTCAAATCACTATGTTGTATGCCTGAAACTAATGTAACATTGTATGTCAATTACACTAAAAAAATGTTTGTAAATAAAAAAATTTTTTAAGTGACCAGACAGAAAGCAAAGTGCTCATGAAGGGGATCAGAAACATGAGTCAGAATCCATATCCCAAGAGAGAAAAGACAAAGGCAGAAGGAAGAAAACCTGGAGCCCTAATTATAGATAGACCAAAGCCAAGAATTAGAAATAGCAATCCAAAGCAAAAGAGGCCTTGTGCCATTTCTGGGAAAAGCTATGGCACTCTGGAGGTCAGCCAGCAAGTGATGTGGAGTGTACCATGCTACTGTAAAAGTATAGAGTTCAGAGATACTGTGAAAGTATAGAGTTAAGTATACTGTAAAAGTATAGAGTTAAGGCCCACTGTGGGCCTTTACCAAGTGCTCTCAAACAGTTTGGGAAGGCTCTGAGGCAAGCCCTCATTAACTTCTTTGGAAAACTTGTACAGTCTACTTGGGAATCTATGGTGGGGGGAAGCAAGCCAAAAAGAACCTACACACCATGGCTGGGGGCATTTGTGTGTAGGAAACTCCGCAGAAGAAGCTACCCAGCTTAAGACAGGTCTTACTAGGAACACCTTGATGGAGATCTCCGTGGATGTCTAATGGGGGCCTCAGATGGAATCCTCATAAAGACAATTCATGATCTTAGATGTGTCCCATGTGATAAGTCAGTTCATCCTATCATAAGAACAGTAAAATTGAAGACTCAGAGTATTTTGGCACAGGCTCACCCTTTCACAGCTCATCCAAGAATCTAAAAGTTGGAAGGAACCATAGTGAACATCTGTCTGAACATCCCTACACAGGTAGGGAAAGTTCAAGGACAGTATGTGATTCTGGAAGAGCCCAATACTCATCTTTAAGTGTCCAAACAGTGCTATTGGACAGTGACAAAGAAAGCATTGGGGTGGAATCTCAACTCTGCATTCATGAGTAGTGTGATCTCAGGCAAGTCAGTACACTTCTCCAAACCTGAGTTTCCTTATCTACCAAAAATGGATTTAAAATGATTTCCAGGGAAATTTAAAAAGCCAATCATGGAGAAAGCCACAGCATAGTGGCTTCTCTATACATTATCTTATGAGCCATAACTTCTGTATACATTCCCTTATGGATCTTAGGACCAACCAATCTTCCATCTCTTCTCTTTGTACCCATTCCCCAGAATCATCATGGAAGAAACCAAAAGTACTGAGTTTCTGAATCTGTAGTCCTAAATCTTGAATATTAGAACAAACCCATCATACTCTCAAGATCCGTAATTAAAATAAGGTTGGTATTCTCAGGGTCCTACAACAGCCTCGTGGCATTGTGAGAAAACTCAGAGCGTAGCCCACTGAGGGGAGACAGGAGAGATCAAAGCCCCAAGTGCTAGTCCTGAACACAGTGAAAGACAAGGTATCTTGAAAGGATCAGCTTGCTTAATCGTGGATGCTTCAGACATGTTAAACAGGAACTGAATAACAACAATGGAAACAAGACTCGGGGCAACAGAAGTACAACTATTAAATTTTCATGATTTTAGAGCTCAGAACATGCATGTGGCACTGTGGCACTTTTGACATCAGTGAATTTATAATGAATATAACTGTTGAAAATCAGGGCTATTCATGGAAACAACTTGGTGCATAATGGTGGCATTTTAGAAAGTGTTATCAAAACTATTTCACTATAAAAACTAAAGAAACCTTAATAAGTAAAGGAAACTAAATGCCCCATTACCACTACCGTTTTCAGTATGCAAGTAAAGGTATACAGCTGTCAGCTAATGCTTGCTCATCATGGTTCCTTGGTGAGGTCAGCAGGGCAAATTTTTTCCAGAAAGGAGCTCAATAAAGAAAGCTTACTGATTTGTTTAGTTTATAGGGACTGTAGTATAGGCAGACTTTTAGCTCGTATGCCCCAGTCCAGTGTTATTTTCACAATATTTAAATCTTCAACCCACCATTACACACACACTTTAATAAGAGGAAGTCTTTAAAGGGTCAATTTGTGTTTTGAAATTTTTGTTGCTGTTTTTCTATCCTGGGAGCATTGCTTTGACTTGCCCCCTATTAGCTCTGCAACTTGAAGACTCTCTTTTCAGGTCAGGTTCTCCAAGACAATAGACTCTGAGATAAGAATTTTAGTGTAAATGTTTCACTGGGGTGAAGGGTGACCTCAGAAAGTATTGGTAGAGAATGAAGAATAAGACAGGTATGGGAAAGCAACCAATATAAGGTGTTTTGATGAGCAGGTTATGTCTGTGGACAACTAGAGTTCCATCCCATTAGGGACCTATGTAAGACTGTGTAGAATGCCTCTCACAGAAGTTCCCCCTCCAACAGGTGAGACAGGTGAGGTATTTCTCCACCAACTTCTTCTTGTCAATGATTCGAGGCTGCTCCAGGTAAATTCCTGTGCACTTCTGGCCTGCTCCATGCACAGACCAAGCACACTCCTGTAGCCAGCAAAAACCCTCAGGCTTTTTTATGTGCTAGCAATGGGAAGTCATAAATATAGCACACACATGAATAGTGAGTGGCAAGTGAAGATGGACAGTATACTAACAATGTCCACTTCATGCTACAGATAAACCTCTTCTGTTTTAGAATCTCTCAACTGACCCTTCTATTCTTCATCTTCTCCCTCCGAACAATCAGGCACCTCAGAGATAGACCCTGGACATTCTCCCTACAGACCTAACCAGTGACCTCATCAAGACCAACACTGGCAAATCAGAAAATGGCAGATGTAGACTGGCACCCCAAGGAGAGGCAGGATATGTAGTGGTTAAGAGAAAGGATGTCGGTGCCCCACAGCCTGGGTCTGGAATACTTGTGCCTCACAGATCTCCTATCTGCCACTCTAAAATTGTCAAAACTAGACCCTGATATTTTCTGTGAGCCAACCCTATCAGCCAGATTTCTAAAAGACCTCCAAAAAAGCAGCAAAGATGTGTCATATTAATACAAGACTTGCACAAACATCATCACAAACCCAGCAGGAGAGGCATGGTGCTCAGAGAACCGAGCCATCCAGCAAGAAAAAGACATTGTTTTCTGGAAGAGCCTGTAGACATTCTGGGAGGGAGCTGTAAGGGATAAGCTCCAGCTTGGCAAACTAAAAGCAATGGCAGAGACTTACAGATTTATTATAATCCCACAGACCACCAGCCATGGAAGGAGAGCCATGTGTAATTGATTGGGCATAAGTAAGGCCCAGAAGATTTTAATTTAAAAACAATTTAATTATAAAAAGAAAAGCAGCATACCCTGAAGGGAAAAAAAAAGATGGAGGGTGCAGATGAGAGAAAATTCTTATGTATATACGACTATGAAAAGAGACAATAAGAGAAACACAGAGAAATAAATAGAAAGACAGAACTAAGGGGAGGGCATGAATGAGAACGAAAGTGGGGCGGGGATGGGGATGAGGGAAATATGTCAACTAAGATTTTTAGGTCCAGGTAACAGAAAATAAGTCTGATTGACTCAAATTTAAAATTACCTGTTGGAAGAATAGTTCAGTAAACAGACGGAATAGAAAAGAATTAAATAAGCAAATCTCATAACAGAATGAAGGAGCTCCTCATATCTAGATAAAGGAGGAAATGGGCCACCTCCTCAGGTGTCTGCACTTAGTAATCACCACTTTCTATTGATATCCTACTGAAAACCATGCTTTCTTAAGTCATGGACAATATGACCTGCCTTTGGTTGAGGATTTTGGGTAAAGGATCTTGATTGAGGTTCTCACACACATCACATGAATGAGGGAGTTATATCTCTATGATGCCACTAAGACAAGAGCAAGAAATGCCAGGCAGGCAGAAGCATCAGCGGTCCACTACAGAAAAGGAACTCAAAATAGAGGAAGGTAGTGGGACTCAGAGAGATTTAGGGGAGAACCAGCTACAAACCTGGAAAGACTAAAATACAGGAAAGGGAAAAGAATAATGAAGAAGAAAGACAAAGGTAAAAATATAAGAAAATGGCACAGAGGAAAGAAGTTAGATAAAAAAAAAAAGAAGAAACTCAGTTTCCATAGGAGAAGTAGGAGCCAGACAATGGTAGGGAGAGAAGAAAGTGGAATGGTGATGGAAATAATAGCAAGGAATCACATATGCTCAGTCATGACTTCTTGAGTCTATGACAATGTTAACTACAGGCATATTACTTCCCATGCCTATGAAGTGGATGGCAAGTAGGAGGTGTCCCAGATCATCTCAAGAGAAGTGGATTTGGGATCCACTCCACTTGGCATGAGTATCTAAGTGACTTGATATCCATGATCGACATTTTTCCAGTTCTCTATTGTTCCACGACAAAGCACCCCAAAACTTAGTAGCTTGAAACTACTTATAATATCTCATGGTCATTTAGTTTTACTGGACTCAGTTGAGTAGTTTCCGCTTGGTGTTTCTCATGCAGTTCAGCCAAGGGTCAGCTGGGGTTGCAGTCATCCAAATACCCAACTGGGTTGGAATGAAGGCTTACCTGGGCTCAACGAGGCTCAATATTCACATGACTGGCAGTTGATATTGCAGCTCCGCTAAGGCTATCAACTGAAATACTTCCACGTGGCTTGGGAGTTTCACAGCATGGCAGCCAAGTTCTGAAAGGGAGAGCCCCAAAAGTGAGCATTCCAAGAGGCTGAAAGAGGAAGTTGTCAATTAAATTAAACAAAGTCTGAAACTAACACAGCATCATTTCTGTCTTATATTATTGATCAAGGTAGCCACAGGGAATATCCAGACTCCAGGAATGAGAAAATGGATTCCTTCTCTTCGTGGTAAAATCTCCCGATGGGTTTGGCAAGGTTAATTGCAGAAAAGTGTTTGGCATTAATAACCATCTTTAGAAAATGTAATCTGCCCTAGGTATCTAGCCTCTTGACAATGAAGAATAAAGTATTGTCTTTTTACACCTTCTTGAGTTATTGGAAATTGAGCATACAAATTTTGAACTCTCAATCTCATCTGAACTTTCAGAATACCCTCACTTCAAATGCAAGTTGATCAGAGAAAATGTTATATTTTCCAGGAATCTAACTGACACTTTATTCTTGAATGTAATATCTAACTGAGAGCATACCCAATCTGTACAGAGCCCACATAGGACAGGTGTTTGCAGTACCATCCTCTTTGCATTCATAATTTATTCATTTATTCCACAAATATTTTAGTCTCAGGCACCATGTTAAGTATTGGGGATGTGGAGAAAAGCATAGTCTCTACCCTCAAGAGTTGAGTGGTATGAGAGAGGTTCATTCACAACTCATTTTATAAAAGTTCTAGGGGTTAGAGTTTACATTTATCAAAAAACTTAAAACTGTATATTACCAAAATCACTCTTAAAAATCTCTTAGGAATTCATCACTTTGTATGCTTTGTTCCAACAAGCCCAATACAGTTATTTTTCATCCATTTTTGGAAAGTAATCATTGTTTTATTTTGTTTAACATCACATAAAATAGTAGGTTGCTATTTAGAAGCCACTTTTCTCTTCTTTTACTCTTACCATCCTAGACCTTTGGACTGAAATGGCCTCTCAGCTGATCTTCATGCTTTCACCCTTGCCCACCTATAGTCAGAGTAGTCTTGCTTAAGCAAAAGTCAGATCAGATTACTCCTCTGCTCGAAATCATCCATTGATGCCTATGTCACTCAAAATAATGTCCTAAGTCCTTTCCATGACCCTCAACGCCTTATATGATATGTCTTCTGTCTATATTTCCAACATTTCTCACCGCATTCACTTCCACACCCTGTATTACAGGACTACTTTCTCTTCCTGCCAAACTCATCTATGCCTCAGGACTTTTGAACTTGTGCTCTTTCTGCCTGGAACATTCCTTCCCCCAATTAGTCTCATCAGCTCCTCCACTTCATTCAGGTTACTGCATAAAAGGAACTTGGGCAGAAAGCTCTTGCCTGAGCACAGCATATGAAATAATATCCTCTGGCATTTTCTGACCTCTTACCTTGCTTTATGTTTCTTTCTAGGCTTTATCATGACCCAAAGTTGGGCATCTGTTCCCTCACTGGAATGTAGCCTCCATGAGGGCAACTTTGCACTCTAGAGCATCCCAAACCTCAGGAGAGTAATGGCGCTCAATGAGTATGTGTTAAGTGAATGGAATGGTGGATAGATGGATATATGAATTGGGAGAATAAATAAATAGATACATGCAGTAGAGGTTGTACCCAAAACCCTCTTTGAGAACGGAGTCATCTGTTTCCCCAGCTGTCAGAAATATTACTTGCTCTTGGCTCCCAGCTGTTTACCCAAGGCTGTGCATATTTCCTGGGGGCAGCTCTATACATTGACTAGTTAACATGGAGGTATGTAAACTTGGCCCCTCTTTTTTTCTCCTTTCTTTTTTTTTTTTTTTTTTGTTGTTGTTGTTGTTGTTGCTGTTTGTTTTGTTTTGATTTTGGTTTTGGTTTTGGTTTTGATTTTTGGCTTTTGGTTTTTGCTTTTGGAGTAGAATTCAGCAATTCATCACTTACATATAACACCCAGCATTTATCCCAACACATGCCCTCCTTAATACCCATCAACCATTTAGCCCATTCCACCACCCACCTCTCCTCTTTGTTCTCTGTATTTAAGAGTCTCTTATGGTTTTATACCGGCCCTCTTGACCTAACTTGGGATAATTCTGAAGACTTGGCTATAAAGGCACCACGGTTTAACTTCCCCATGCCCTACTCTGCTCTCCTAGTCTCTACAGATGTAAGTCCCAAGATCACTCTCCAATAAATGTCCTAACCACAAATTTCCATCTCCAAGTCTGTTTTCTGGACACCTGACCTAAGAGACTGTAGTACCAAAAATATCCACATTCAAGCACTGGAATCACATGCAGTTCATGTATGAAATAAGAAAAACTGAGGAGTCCACAGACTCAAATCACCCACTTACACTCGTCCCAAGACATTTGCTCACAAGTAGAAAAGCTGGCAAATCACAGGTGTTCCCCTCCCTCTGTCTCTCCTTATTTATCTCTCCATGTAGCTTATGTAGTTAAGTTCAGTTATATTATGTAGCTACAGTGAAATTCCACTGTGTCCACTTTGACCAGGAAAGGCATCTAACCCAAGGTAGCCAGAATGAGGCTTATCATATAGTCTGGAAAGAAAACTTCTCCCCAAAAAAGGGTGAGCTAGGTTCTGACATCCCGACTCTAAACTGCTAAGTATTGAAAGGTCATCAAGGACTGAAAAGATGCTCTGACCAGCTGTTAGAAGTGGAAGAACAAGGAATATAAAAAAAGACAAATATAAATGGAGAGGAGTAAGGTTAATAGGGAAATTCTAGATAACGGAGACACAGGTTTCGGCTGCTGACATCCAGAGCTTTCTTGAATGCCAACTGCTGATCCAGTTCCAAACTCTTCAAGGCTCAGACATGCTGGGGTTCCCTGACCCTGCTTGTTGAGCTATCTCCCTTTTATTACTACTAATATGGGATTCCTGTTTTTCTAATTCCCAAATGTATCCTTTTAATAAATCCATTACTTGAGGCTTATGGAGTTCTTTAAATCCCAAAATATCTTACTGGCAATATATACTTATCGAAAAGTAATAATGGTGACCATTGAAGAGTGCTTACTACATACCAGGCATTCACTGTCTCATAAATCCTCACAACCATTTGAAAGAATTTACAAGGGAAGAAACTTAGTGTTTAGAGAGAATGACCAAAACTAGGCAGTTTTCAATAAATTGTTCAAAGTCAGGTCAATGTGCCTGAACTTTATTCAAAACTAGGTCTATCAAATTCTAAGTCCCAAATCATTTTGACTCTTCAACACCCTGTTTGTTGCCTGAATCCCATTCTGCAGTAACATGTACTATCTTAACCTTACCCATCAGAGAAAGTCAGGGAGTTAGTTCAAGGGCCCAATAAAGTCATTAGAATCATAGTTTTTCTCTTGGTTCTGAATTGGAAGCCACTGGCTGATCATCAATGGATTCCCGAAGGCCAATGCTCAAGACAATTTGCCTCCCGGTGAACTCTTCTGGTGTTAGAGAATAATGAGAGAACTAGCATGCAGGCTAGCCCTGAGGAAGCTTGGGTGTGGATCCTTGAAGAAAATCAGAAAAAAAGGACAACAACGAAAAACCGTCCTGTGACTTGTTCTGCTAGGCCATCTGGATAAACAGAAACCATCCCACAGCAAAGTTCCTCTCTTTAACAGGCAATCCAAACATCCACTTACCTAATCGTGTTTTCTTTTATGCACACATATATGTATATTTTACAGCTGTGCCATCTGTGTTTCTATAGTTATGGTCTTATTAGCATTTCTATAAAAGTGATAGTAAATCTTTGTTTTCTGAGGTTCAGAAATAGCCTATAAAACTGGGTCTAGAGGCTGAATCTCATTCCCAGCAGGGTCCAGCCAAAACACTAATAGATTTTGTTTGCCAATTAAACAAATATCAATTTACTTGGTGGGCTAAAAAAAAGTGCAAAGTTTACAATTTCCAGAGGCAACTATGCATTCATAAAGGCAAAAAAGCCCCAAATCTCAGTATAAACAAGATTATAGACTTAACTTTAATGTTAGTGTCTGTAGGCCATTCCTGATTAATTGCAAATGTTAAAAAGTCAGGTAAGTAATATACAATCTACAGATGTTCCCTGATTGCATTTGCTATAGAGATATTTTGATAAGAAGGAGCAGAAATGGACAATGGCTACTTTAGGCAAAACAGGAATTCATCAAAAAGATTTGCAGGATCTCACGGATTACAGGAAGGAAAAGAAGGGGATACTGAATAACCCTGGCTGAAATGGATAGATGAAGACTCAAAGTCTTTGTAGCATGTAACTTCTTGATAGCACCATGTCTAGAGTGAAGACACTAAAACGATATCACCCTTCTCTGCATCCTTAATTTTATTTTATTTTTTAGAGGGAGAGAGAGCATGCATAAGAAGGGAGGAGGAACAAAGGGAGAGCATGAGAGAGAATACCAAGCATCTCCATCCCATGACTCCAGGATCATGACCTGAACTGAAGTCAAGAGCAAGACACTCAACTGACTGAGCCACTCAGGAGCTCCTGCATCCTTCTGATCCTGATTCAAAATACCAGGAAAGGGTTTGGTTAGCTAAACTTGTTATGCGGCTGTCCCTTGCTTCTATTACAACTGTTCCTTGGGACTATCACAGTGGTGGAAAAAGCATCCAGCAACATCATTTATTACTGTCAAGGAGAGGAAGAAAGAAAGAAAGAAAGAAAGAAAGAAAGAAAGAAAGAAAGAAAGAAAGAAAGAAAGAAAGAAAGAGAGAGAGAGAGAGAGAGAGAGAGAGAGAGAAAGAAAGAAAGAAAGAAAGAAAGAAAGGAAGGAAGGAAGGAAGGAAGGAAGGAAGGAAGGAAGGAAGAAAGAAAGAAAGAAAGAAAGAAAGAAAGGGAGAAAGGGAGAGAGAGAGAAAGGGAGAGAGACAGGGAGAGAGATAGGGAGAGAGGGGGAAAGGAGAGAGAAGAAGGAAGGAAGGAAGGAAGGAAGGAAGGAAGGAAGGAAGGAAGGAAGGAAGGAAGGAAGGAAAAATGAAAGGGAGAAGGAGGAGCTGGGTGGGTTAGAGAAAGAAAAGAGGAAAGGGAAGAAAGAAAAACATAAAGAAGAAAGGAAGAAAGAAGAGAAGAGAGAAAGAAAAAAAGAGAAGTAGGAAAAAGAGAAAAACTGAAAGGCAAAAAGAAATGCACAGAGAGAAAAAGGGAAACTGTGAACATCCAATAGTTAGAAACTGGTTGGCTAGATTATGTTCCAAATACACAATCTGATATTATATAATTATTAAAAGTTGTGAGGAAAACATTAAATGACTTAGAAAGCTGTATTCAATATAGTGTTAAGTAAAAAAGTAGGTTACAAACAGTATAGTCAATATAACCATTTTTAGAGTGAATGTATACATACATACATAAGATAGCATGGGTGGATAGAGAAAATGATGATGGAATTTGAAATTATTTTTAGTGTCTTACTTTAGCTAATCTTTATGATCTAAGTTTTAAAAAAAATAAATAAATACTGCTTTTGAAAGGATTTTTTTTTCAGGGAGAGAAGCAGTGAGAGGGAGAGAGAAAGAGAGAGAGAGAGGGAGAGAATCAAGTAGGCTCCATGCTCAGTGCAAAGCTTGACTTGGGACTCTATCCCAACAATGCTGGTATCACCCTTACCTGAGCCGAAATCAAAAGTTGGATGCTCAACTGACTGAGTCATCTAGGAACCCCAGGATTATTTTAGAAAACACATTTCAGGTTTCTTTCTTTTTTTCTTTCTTTTATGTTTGTTTGTTTACTTATTTATTTATTTATTTTAATTTATTGTCAAATTGGTTTTCATATAACACCCAGTGCTCATCCCAGCAAGTGCCCTTCTCTGTGCCCATCACCCACACTCCCTCCTCCCACACTCAGCTCACCCCTCAGTTTGTTCTTAGTCTTTGAGAGTCTCTTGTGTTTTATATCCCTTCCTCTCTGTGCCTTTTTTCTTTTCCTCTCTTCCCCTCCCCCATGGCTTTCTGTTAAGTCTCTCAAAATCCACCTATGCATGGAAACATATGATATCTGTCTTTCTGTGACTGACTTATTTCACTTAGCATAATACCCTCCAGTTCCATCCATGTTGCTACACATGACCAGATTTCATTCTTTCTCATTTCCACGTATTATTCCATTGTATATATATACCCTATCTTCTTTATCCATTCATCAGTTGATGGACACTTAGTCTCTCTCCATGATTTGGCTATTGTCAAAAGTGTTGCTATGAACATTGGGGAACACATGCCCCTATGCATCAGTATTCCTGTGTCTCTTGGGTAAATTCCTAGCAGTGCTATTGCTGGGTCATAGGGTAGCTCTATTTGCGTTTTTTTGAGGAACCTCCACACAGTTCTCCAGAGAGGCTGCAGCAGTTTGCATTCCCACCAACAGTGTAGGAGGGTGCCTGCTTCTCCACATCCTTGCCAGCATCTATAATTTCCTGATTTGTTCATTTTAGCCACTCTAACTGGTGTGAGGTGGTATCTCAGTGTGGTTTTGATTTATATTTCCCTGATGATGAGTGACATTGAGCATCGTTTGATGTCTCTGTTGGTCAGCTGGATATCATCTTTGGAGAAGTGTCTATTCATATCTTCCACCCATTTCTTCACCGGATTATTTGTTTTTTGGGTGTGGAGTTTGGTAAGTTCTTTATAGATTTTAGCTACTAGTCCTTTATCTGATATGTCATTTGCAATTATCCTTTCCCATTCCTTTGGTTGTCTATTAGTTTTGTTAGTTATTTCCTTTGCCGTGCAGAAGCTTTTTATCTTGATGAGGTCCCAATAGTTCATTTTTTATTTTAATTATCTCGCCTTTGGAGATGTGTCGTGTAGGAAATTGCTGCATCTCAGGTCAAAAAGGTTTTTTCCTTCTTTCTCCTCTAGGATTTTGATGGTTTCCTGTCTCACATTCAGGTCTTTCATCCATTTAGAGTTTATTTTTGTGAGCGGTGAAAGAAAGTGATCTAGTTTCATTCTTCTGCATATTACTGTCCAGTTCTTCCAGCACCATTTGTTAAACAGGCTGTCTTTTTTCCATTGGATACTCTTTCCCCTTTTGTCAAAAATTAGTTGGCCATATGCTTGTGGGTCCATTTCTGGGTTCTCTATTCTATTCCATTGGTCTATGTGTCTGTTCTTGTGCCAATACCATGCTGTCTTGATTATTACTGCTTTGTAGTAGAGATTAAAGTTTGGGATTGTGATGCCTCCCGCTTTGGTTTTATTCTTCAATATTACTTTGGCTATTCGGGGTCTTTTGTGGTTCTATACAAATTTTAGGATTGTTTGCTCTAGCTTTGAGAAGAATGCTGGTGCAATTTTGATTGGGATTGCATTGAATGTGTAGGTTGCTTTGGGTAGTATTGCCATTTTAACAATATTTATTCTTCCAATCAATGAGCATAGGATGTTTTTCCATTTCCTTGTGTCTTCCTCAATTTCCTTCATAAGTTTGTTTTGTTTTGTTTTGTTTTCAGCGTAGAGATCTTTTACATCTTTAGTTAGGTTTATTCCTAGGTATTTGATGGGTTTTGGTACAATTGTTAATGGAATTTGCTTCTTTATTTCTCTTTCTATTGCTTCATTGTTGGTGTAATAGAATGCCACCAATTTCTGTACATTGATTTTGTACCCTGCAACTTTGCCAAATTCATGGATCAGTTCTAGTAGGGTTTTGGTGTATTCTGTCGGGTTTTCCGTGTAAAGTATCATGTCGTCTGTGAAAAGTGAAAGTTTGACTTCATCTTTGCCTATTCTGATGCCTTTTACATTTCAGGTTTCTAAAATTCCTCGGGCACATCTGAAGCAAATACAATAAATATTCTTACCTCATTCTATCCATGGAGAAGTTAAGACTCAGAGAGGACATTCTCAGGCAGAATCACAAAGTGGAGGTAAGACAAGAACCTAGAGTCTTAGGCCCAATGTCTTGGCCTTCTTTTCTTCTCTCTTCTGTGAGGGCTGGAGTCATTGGATGTAACCTTTGACAAGGGGAGTGAAAACCGGCAGTTAACACACTTTTTGTGACTCAGACCAGTCTTTGTTCTTTCTTCAGCTTTGAGAGCTGCCTTTGAAGCATATCAAGCTTGGGCTTTTACTCCATTTTTGCGAGAGAGGGTCATTAAAGTGGTATTGGAAATTCTGTGTGTTGTATTGGCACTGCTGGATGTTATCTTTCACATCCATTTTGAAATCACCTCTGTGTCTGAAAGGTCACTACCACTGGCTAAATGGCATTGATTTCCAGGCATTTACAGATGTACATGACGACCCCTGAAAGGGCTTTTCATGGTTTGTGGATCCCAGCCAATGGGATGGGAGTGGTAACCATCACTCTGAACAGTGTCCTTACAAGGGAAAATAAAGCCAGAGGTGCATGTCACCAACAGGCTAGAAATGGAGCCATGCCTTCCTGAGATGACTGCTGTCACTACAACATCCTCACAGCCTAGTTTAGCTCACCTGACACCATGGTGCCCATGAGAAGAAACTCCTATTTGTAGCTCCTCCATGCACACACCTAAGAGACTGGTGTTCCATAAGAGAAACTCCAGTGAGGCTTAGGGGTTTGCAAGAGTGGGGCTGAGACACAGGGTGGATGTACACTGGTTTTCACTGTGAATTCTGAAAGCTCTTAGAAAGAACGGTCAGATTTCACATAAATGCTTTTGAGACATTCTTTCAGTGTCAAGAGCTCATGGTCATTTCTGATGTCAGCCATGACCCACCATTTCCTAGCATCAAATGCAGTGGTATAAAGTGAGTCTGCATCGTACTCTCATGTACCTTTGTTTGGTGACCCACCCTCATGTCCCACAATCAAGCACTTGTTGAGAGCTCCAGATGAGGCTGTGGGGATAATAGAATGTGTGCTTACATCATCTTGTGTTTTAAATTTCTGTTTTAATTTCTTTTTTTTTTATGAGAGAGTGTGCTAGTGGGGGAGAGGGGCAGAGGGGGAGAGAGAGAGAGAGAGAGAGAGAGAGAGAAAGAGAGAGAGAGAAAATCTTAAGCAGGCCCCCTGCTCAGCACAGAGCCTGACACGGGGATTGATTCCATGACCTGAACTGAAATCAAGAATCAGACGCTCAAATGACTGAGCCACCCAAGTGCCCCATTGTGTTTTAATTTCTAATAAATGCTAACAAAAATAACTCACATATACATATTTAAGAGTATTTGAGAACTGTCAATCTAATCTCTTTGCATCTCTGCCTCCCAAAGAATCAATAGGTTATTGTAAAAATTAAATTATACTGTACACTTGAAACTAATATAACCTGTATGTTAATAACACTTGAATAAAAAAGGAAATAAATATTTTTAAATAAATAAATAAGTAAAATTAGATGAAGTACATGGTATTAGGAGAAATACACCAAAATATATCTCTTCCTGCTCAAATACAGGCATTGTCCAATCTTGATCTGAGTACTCAGCTTCACTCTTTATGGGAAGTTTCATTCATTCCTTGCTTGAAAACACCCATTGTGCCCTCTTTGAAAGCCAGGCCCTTAATAATCTCAGACTGAGTGTCCAGGGCCTTTCCCTTAGATCCAATTTTCTGCCTCAGCCTTCCATCCCTGGCTTCTCTGTCATTTCTGCAAATATTATGAGCTCTGTACCTATTCAAGTATATCTGGTAGATGCCATAAAACAACACCTCTGTGGAATGAAGGCACAGTCCTTTTTAAAAATGAGTGGTCATTTCTGGTGTCAACCATTCCAGGAAGTGGAGGGCTTTAGGACAGAGCTTGGAGGCAAATCCTTCAGTAATGTTCTTATCAGTCTCATCCTTGAGCCAGGATTTGTGTTGCTTCATAAAAGTGAAGGAAAGATGACCCCTGGAACCTGAAGAGAGACCAGGAGCCTGGCAAAAAGAACCCCCACATTGGGAGATTCCTTTATACCTGTTTGTCTCTGAATCCCCTGTACTAACTTCTTAGGGGCTCAGAATAAAATGATAAATATTTTATTCTGGTTCTCAAAATAAAATAACCTCATCATTTCCCCACCCTGCTGCAGCTAAGATATTGGTATTCCCATTTCTTCTATAAGAGGTTGACTCTGGTATCCTGTGTCAGATGAAATAGAATGGGAAAAGTTTGGCGACAGAAAAATACACCACAGACCGTGGGGACAGAGAGGAAATTTGAAATGAATTAGGTATTTTCCAAGGAAGAACATCAGGATTATATGTGGGGAATGAGGGATATAGAGAAACTGAGGATAACTCCAAGGATTCTGACTTGGACTACTGATGGAAGAGAGGGTATTCATTGAGACAGAGTAGTGAAAGAGAGTTGGATTGAGAGGGAATGAGAGTCATGAGAAATTCTGGTCTAAATCTCAGGCTAGAGATCATCCTGAAGGTCACAAAATGGCAGCTGTATCCCACAGGGACTGTGCTATGCCTCTGCAGATTTTGCAGCTGTAATGGTGAAGCTGGCAAAAAAGCAGCAATCTGTTTTGTTCGATTCCCCAGAGCCCCTGTTGCTGACTCTTATTATCAACTGCCTTTCCTGACTGCACTTCTGGCTCCTGACTTGTTTTCTCCTTTGGCCTTCTGATCTGTTTTTGTACCTATAAACCTTGGCTCAATTCAGCATACATTTTAATCCTTTGCATACTCCCAAGACCAGCTCAGAAAACTCATTATTCTTCTTGTGCTGCTGAGTCTCTTCATTAGAAGCTGAGAGAGGGAAAGACAAAGAAAGAAACATCTAGAGCAAGAAGAGAGAAGGATCCCAGGAGAATGATAACAATAAGGCAGCCATTAGTAAACTTAAAAAAAAAAAAAACTCTTCTTTCTTCTCTGGTGTGCATTTCCAAGTTGTACTTTCAAGGGAATTAAAAGGCTAATTTGGAGAACTTGTGTCATTTGGGTAAATTTGGAATTAGAGCCAGATCTCTCACCCTCAAAATGACTCAATTCATTTTAGCAAATGTTATTTCATTCAAAAGTTATTGGCAACAGTAGAAATAACAATAACAAAAAATATATGCAATTTGCCCAGTGATTTGTTGATTTCTAAAAATTGTTTATATAAATAACTTCTTATATCTTAAGAATATAGGCAGTTCCTTATAATTCACTATTGACAAAAATTTGCCATTTACTAAATATTTTGCAGGAAGATGAGAAACAGTACTAGTTAGGGCAAAAAGTTTGTTTAGATCACTTGCAAGTTATTGCTCTTTGATGGATAAGCTAATGATCTATAACAGCCAAATTTCTTCTTGGGTGGTGTTACAATCAGTTTCTCTGTCAATTCTGAACTAAGTGACAATTAGTAAATTCTCCAAAAGGTTGCTTGTCAATAATATACTTATAATGGATGAAGGAAGTTCTTCTAGTCAGTATAGGCTAGGTTATGCTGCAGTGACAAACAATCCCCAGAGCTCAGTGTTGGGAACGGCAAACTTATTTATGATGCATGTTCATTACTTATAGATGAAGGAGTTTGTTCCACATCACCTTCACTCAGAAACCCAGGCTAGTCACAGTAGCAGGAGGGAGAGGAAGGATGAAGAATCATCATTCGCTCTTAACACTAGAAGTGACATAGGTCATTCTGCTCACATTGTTTTAATCCAAAAGTGATGTGAGTTGAGCTAAATTCAATAGGAAATTGAAAATAGAAAACTACATGTTTACAAACAAGTGTAAATTTTGCCATAACAGGAATAAAGACACCTTCATTTTATTTATTTATTTTTATTATGACTTTTTTATATACTTATTTTCAAATTAGCTAGTAGGGGAGTGCCCCTTCCCCACTCATCCTCTATCTGTCTGTGTCTCTCAAAACTAAATAAACATTAAAAAATAATTAAAGTACAAAATGAATTCAATAATCTCTATCTTACAAAATCATTATGCATAATAAATAAGAGAGTGAATATACCATTGATACAATAAATGCTTATTTATTCTCCCCACCTTAGCCACAAAATAAGATCATAGTTCATTGTCAAATATAGACTTTGAGTCTATCTGAATCACATAAGGAGTTTTTTTTGTTTGTTTGTGCTTTTGTTTTTTAATGGGGCATTGCAAGATAAACAAAGGAGATTGTAAAGTGGTTTGGAGATTGAGTTTGTATTTTTTTAGATTTATTTATTTATTTTGAGAGAAAGAGAGCACAAGCAGGGGAGGGGAAGAGAGAGAGGAAGAGAGAGAGAATCTCAAGCAGGCTCCATACTATCAACACAGAGCCTGATGCAGGGCTTGATCCCATGAACTATAAGATCATGACCAGAGCTGCAATCAAGAGTTGGATGCTAAACCGACTGAGCCACTCAAGTGCCCCAGACTTTGTATTTTTAAAGACATGATATATGTTTGCTAATGGCTTCTTTATTGTTCCCATTCTCCTGGGATCCTTCTCTCTTCCTTCTCCGCATGTTTTTCCTTTGTCCTTCCCTCCTTCAGCTTCCAATGAAGAGCACAGGTATAATAAAGGCTTTCCTGGGCCAATCTTGGGAGTGTTCAGAGAATGAAAGTGTGTGCATGGTGTATGCATGGACTATTTATAGATAGTTAAGCTATTTTTCCAATAAAATTGATGCTGATATACGTTTCTTTCTTCTGCCAAAAATATTCAAGCATTTCCTGAACGACGGTTATATTGAGTGAGTAATTTGCTATAAAAGTTTCAGTGTCTGTTTAAGGAAGGAAAATAAGAACAGTCTCATGAAACTATTCATAATAACACCAATAAATGCAATAGCATATAACTTATTATTTAAAGTTTTCCAGAAAGCTGAAATACAAACCACAATAATATGTAAGAAAATAATTTGAGGTTTGGAGCACATGCACAAAAGTTTATTAACAGAAGACCAAACTAATGTACAATTGGGCATGAGAACCAAATTATAAATAGATCCTTAATTTCTTAATGTTATTTGCTTACTAAAAACTGCTTATATCATGTACATAATCCCTAATGAAGACACAGTCATGAGTTAAGGAAGGCATAATAGATTAACTTGAGGTTGCTCGGTAGCCATTGGCCATGAGTGATATATACACGACAGTATCTGTTCCAAGAGTGGGTAGTTTCTAGAAAAGGTCTCCCTCTTGTGCCTGTTCTTCTGAAAGTCCCATTAGTATCTACATACCTTGGATGCCAATAAGTGGATTAGTGGTGCCTTTCAAAGTAGATTAGTGTTCCCTCTGCATTTAATTAAAGTAGAATTCATTCCATCATCTTTAAGAGCAAAATTATGCAGAGAGAAATACCTTATATGCAGACATTGACTATAAATATGTCTCCCATTTGAGTCCTTAAAGTGATCCAGTTGGCTGCACAGTTCAGAATTTCTGGAATAACATCCAAATTCCGTGCTTTTTCTCTTGAGAACAGAAGTAGTGTCTGCTCTATAAGGGGGAAGGAAGTGGGGAGGATTATGTCCCTGACATGATTTGAATCCCACACTTTCTAATAAGATACCACTTCCAAATCGTTTTGTTAAATGGTAAAAATATTAATGCCTTCCTTAAATTGATAAACTTGCAGAGGAAGAAGTCAAATCAGGGTGTTTTTCTGACTCACAGATGGACTCAGGTCATCACTAAGCACTTTCTCATCAGACAGTACCGTCTCAGGATTGTTAGTGCCATAAACATCAAAAGAAATTGTTTCATAGATGGACTGACAATGCGCTGGTCTGCAGCTGGGTTGCCATTTTATGTAGCTTCTCTCACAATAGCAAATATTTCAACTCTGAGCCATTTTATGACCCAAAATACACTTACTGCCTGACTCTTCATAAGGACAAAAGCAAATGACCACAAAATGTCTACCCCAGCAGTTTGCAACTATGGCTACCCATTACAATCACTTAAGAAACATTTAAATTGCATACTTGAGCCTCACTCTTAGAAATTCTAATTTAACAAGTCTGAAGTAGGGCCCAGGCATCATATTTTTCCGAAAGCACACTAGGTAATTCTGCAGTCAGTGTGGGGAGTCAAAGAGGAGAACTGCTGTTCTCTCCAATTCCCTCCGTGTCTGGGACTTGCAGTGAGCCTTTGCGAGTTCCAAGAAGATAAAATATTTCTTTCTTGCCTTTTTAGGTTAATCCCCCTAAAGAATATTTTTGCTTAGACTAAAGAGAATATCCATCTCTTGCACCTGACTTTGCCCCATCCCTTGGCTTTCAAAGTGGGGATGGACAATGTGTGAACATAGGAAGCAGAGCAGCAAAGCACTTGGGAGTCCAGGCTCGCCTCATTTCTGCTGCTCTTTAGCTTTACTTATATCATATATGTGATGATATGACAGAGGTAATACGTGGTCATGACAGAGGACAAAGAAGGCAATTACAGGGGCGTCTGGGTGGCTCAGTCGGTTGGGCGTCCGACTTCGGCTCAGGTCATGATCTCACGGTCCGTGAGTTCGAGCCCGCGTCGGGCTCTGTGCTGACAGCTCGGAGCCTGGAGCCTCCTTCGGATTCTGTGTCTCCCTCTCTCTCCGCCCCTCCCCCACTCATGCTCTGTCTGTCTCTGTCTCAGAAATAAATAAACATTAAAAAAAAAAAAAAAGAAGAAGGCAATTACACAGAATGCTGCTGTTCTAATGGTACCAGAGAAGACCACGAATGGTTTGTGGGCTGGTCAGGAGTTAGTTGGGAGGGGAAAATCCATAAGAATGATCAAGTGGGATATCTATGGCTGTGAACACTGGTGACCACACCCACTGAGTGAAACAAGTGACTGAAGAACCTTCCCAGGAGCCAACTCTAATTTGCTGTTTCTCTGACTGTGACAGAGTCAGCAAAGCCCCAAGGCATTTTCTTTCTCCCCCAACACCTTCCCCATCTTCAAAGGCTTTAAGATACCATTTTATAGATTCTCAGTTTCTTTATCATTTGTGTCTATCTCACACATACACAAAATCTTTACCCTGAAGATTGACTTGAATTTTTCAGATGCTTCCTTTGTGACACTCAAAAACATTTAGTGACAGTGCCTTATCTGTGAGGGCACTTGAGGAAGCACAGAGATGAAACAAATGAGACTCAACTCAAACCATTGATGACACCCAGTATCAAATTTATTTTTGAGTTGGGGCACCTGTATAGCTCATTCGCTAAGTGTCCAACTTCAGTTCAGGTCATGATCTCATGGCTTGCGAGTTCGAGCCCCACATCAGGCTCTATGTTGACAGCTTGGAGCCTGGAGCCTGCTTCAGATTCTGTCTCTGTCTCTCTGCCCCTCTCCCACTCACACACTGTCTCTCTTTCTCAAATATAAATAAACATTTAAAAGATTTATTAACAAAAATTATTTCTGATTCAAAATCAGAAATTCCTATTCCTTCCTATTACTAGAAATAGGAAGACACAGTCCAGTGGTTTTCCCTCAGGGACATCTAAGATGGTCATCACAGCTCCCCAGATGTCTGTTCTCCTCCTCTGAACTGCTTTGTTTCAGATTTCACATGTGAGGTTTAAGCACTGCATCTAGTGCATTGTTTGCACAAAGGAGTCATTTCATTTGTGAAATACCTTCTTTTATTGCCTATCTTTCCATACATTACCTATGGTGGTACCTGAACTAACACAAAAATAATGCAAATGAGATTCTGCATGAATTACTGATCAGACCTAGTATCAAGTTTACTTCTGATTCAGTTTACAAGCAATAGAAAGACATAGAAATTGGCAAAGAAATTATGTAGCTTATGTAACATCTTCCAATGAGCCATGCCCCCATAATTGCATAAATTTCAGGTTTATTTACAATAAGTAGCTGACACAGATTAGGTTAATCTTGCCAAAAGTAGTGCATAGACATAAATATCATTTACCAAATGGTATTACCAAATAGTAAATTACCATTTGTGTGTTTTCCAGGAAGTCTGGTTACTAGTGAGCTGGCAAGAGAATTTGTCTGGTTTCTCTTTTTTTCCCCAGATGGTCCAAAATAGGTTGCAGGCTTGCTGCTGAACTTTTTTTTTTCAGCACTTATATATTAAAAAAAAAAAAAAATGCTTCCACACCTCGTGCCATCTGACTCCCCATGAAGCCTCTGGAGCAAGCAGAACAAGATTCCTACTCCTCATAGACTGGGGGAAATGCAAACTCAGAAAAATTGAGTGAGACATCCAGAACTTTAAAACAGGCTGGGAATAAAGAAACTTGAGAAATCCAGCCTTCAATCCATAATATTCTGTCTTATACTTTCCCTTTTGGATCATGATTCTTGATCAAGAACAACACATAAGTCACTCCTGAAACTCACATATATATAAAGGCAGAAAAAAATTCAGAAGCAATGTTTTAAACAGTGCCCATTGGATAACATCTTATGTGCTCTGTAACTACCAAGACCAACAAATCCTAAGGCTCTAAACTGTGTGCGGGTGATGGAAGTGTCAACAGATGTCATTCTAGTCACTGCTTCCAGGAGGAAGGGAGCACCCCTCGAGGTGGTAATGATAATGATTTGTTCTCTAATGCACACATGTGTTTCATCAGGTAGCATATGTATCCTGTTCTTGCTGTACTCACCTTTGAATCTCTGGTGTGTGTAGGTGCACAGCAACTGTTTTTGTTGGACTAAATAATCTGTGTTTGGAAGCTCACGATAACCTTTTGAAGCAGGAAGCTCAGAAATAATTATCTTTACTTTGCAAATGAGGGAAATAGTGCTTAAGGAAATTTAATGGCATTTTCAAGTTTACTGCTGGAACGTATCCAAATCAGAGCTTATCCCCAGATCTCAATGAACTCAAAGAAGGTTCCCCTCCCTCCCCCTGGGTTATGTGAATACTATAGCAGTGCCTTCTTGTCTCTTTTCACAACCAAGGTCAGCATTGTTACTCAATAATCTCTTCATTGACTATGTAACCTTTGCCCTTATTACTCTCTAGTTCAATTCTTGCTATTCAAAATGCAGACACTGAAAACCTTCTGTACTCTTGTAATCAGCAAGTCTGCATGGTAAGGAGTGAAAACTGGGCATTTAGTGCAAAGGTCCTTGGCACTAAAGACCCATGTGCTTTGAACAGTCCCTTAACTTAATAAGCCCCTGTTTCTTTAACTGTAAAAGAAAGGGGTTAGAAAAGCCTGTCTCCACATCCACTTTGAGCTCTAAAAGTCTCTTGATAATTCTCCTCTTGCTAGTTTATTCCTGCAGTATGCACTTATTTAGGTGGTCTTAAAGAACTGGAATTATATTTCTTTTATTTTCTATTCTCACAGTGAGGCAGTTTAATTTCACTACCTGTAAGATCTCCGAGGTGAAGTGTATGGCCACCAATGGATGAATCCAGAGTGGAGCAATGACTCTTGACTGACTCAGTGCTGAATTACTTTTGTGCCTTTTAGATAACCCAGAAATTGTGGGGCACCAGAAGACACATTCAGTACAAGTTTCACTTCAGGATAAGCCAGAATAACCCAGAGTTCCCACTGACAAGCAAAATCCTGCTTAAAGTTTACCCAAGAGATAAAATAAATATCAAGGCATTACAAAAGAAAGTGGAAAAGAGAGGAAGGGGAATGAGAATCAGGAAAGAGAAAAGGGAGAACAAGATAAAAAGGAATCAAGAAAGAGAAACTGAGTTCATGAAGTGCTAGCCAGTGCTGGGCATTTGTCTTCAATGCTGTGTTAGATTTTCCCCACCACCCTGGGAAACAGATTTCATTCACATTTGGCCACTGAGGAAAATGAGGCTTAGGATTGTCTCAGGATTACATCACTCCAGGGACAGTCAGGTAACAGATCAAGTGGACCTGGGACACAGAGGTGACAGTGAGGATCTGCTCAACGGAAAAGAAAACGAGTCCACATTCTTGCCTGCTACAGCATATATGCCAGCTGGCCAAGTTCACCTGTGGGCTGCCAGGTCTTGACCTCTGGTAAATGAAGGCTGGTATATAGGGGACTCACACTTCAAACGTGTGCTTTGATCACATCATGCCCCAGTTTTCATCAGCAGAGATGAAGATCAATTTCAACAAGGTTTATTTTATTTCTGTCCTTGTTCCTAGAAATGAACTTACCCAGACACTCAGTAAGTGAGAGAGAGAATGTAAGCACAGTTATAATTGTTGAGGACCTTCAAGCATGGGCTCAAGTGTGACTGGGATAAGAAACCCAGAAGCCTCTTAGGGATTCTCCCCCTGCCCACTTAGCTGTATCCTTAGGTGGGCAGGGAGTGGCTCTTCCAGGAATGCAATTGTTTACACAGCTACCATGATGTCCCAGTCTGGAAAAGGAGGAGATGACACACCCCAATCAACCTGGACTCTTGCCAGGTACACATCCTCATTAGCCAAGAGCTCTGGAGCCTGGTGACATACCCTCTGCTATTTTAATTTTTCAAAAATGCATGCAACTCAGTGATATGTATTTACAGGAATGCTTTGCTTAGCTAAAAGACAAACAGAGCCACTTTTAGATAATTCAACTGACAAAAACCAATAAGCAAAGACTTGCATAAGAAATCCTGCACAGCTCAATAAATTGTGATTTTTATCCTAAAATTCTACTCAAACAAGAATATGTGAGTTTCTCTTCCCCACCCCACCCCTTGCCAGATTTAGCCACAGTAGTGACTACCTACCCTGAAGAGATCATTTATGTATTATTAACTTATTATACCCATATACATCTGGGTATTTATTTTTATCTGTTTACTTATAATCATCAGCAAGTCAGGGTAGAGAAGAGAGACCTCTGGGTGTCTGGGGTAATTTCAGTGTTTTTTTGTCCCAACTGCATAGCAAATGCTCAGAGCATCAAAGCTAACACTCTGATGTCTCTTTGATTGTCTCTGTCTTTTGTCCTAGGTCTGGGTCCAGTGTGATAGTTCATTATTCTTATGTGTTTCAGATTGTTGTCACACTCTTTCATTCCCTCTCCCACTATGCAGTTATTCATCACATGCTTTGTCATGTGACCCTTCCCCTACACTGGACAGAGTATATTTCCTCAGCTACTTGGTTTGTGGCTTGGCCCAGTGACTGCTTTGGCCAATGCAATCTTAGCAGGTCTGACACATGCAGAAGCTTTAAAGGTGCTGGCATGGTTTGGCCTGTGACTGCCATGAGCAGAGTGAAGCAGGGAGCTGCTGCCTCTTCACCATGGGCCCCAGAAGGCAGACACATGAGCAGACCTGAACCAAACCCGTACTTCGAAGTAGAGCTTCCATCGATCTGAAGTCACATAAGGAAAAAAATCAATTCCTGCTGATGTAGCCAACTTACATTTAAATGTTTGTTCTGCAGCATTATTGCAGTCATGGGGATTAAAGCACATTTCCAGTAGACATACTATGAACCTCAACATTGTTCAGGCCTCTGTTTGAGATCACAACCGAAAGCAATTGTCCCCTGGAAAATAGGGCCAATTGGACACTTGTAGAAAATTAACTTGAGTGGTCCTTGAGCCAACAACTAAGCAATTTCTGTCTACACTTAGCTATTTGTCTGTAAGTCTGAAGGTTACAGAACTCAACCGGAATATAAAAATTCACAGTCATAGGCTTTTTCTATTGTGCTATGATCATCGAACAGGCTGTGGAAGACACTGCTCCTATGAGAAAACGGAGCTTTTATAATACAGGTCTTCCCTTACCGCTCCCTGATTATAGGCAGAAAACAAGATTTGTTTAGTGAGCAGTTTGCTGGAGTTTGAGTATACAATGATATACACTGACATGCCAGCCGTATTTTATACAATCTCCTGACTAGTCCCTCCTACTTAAAATAAACAAAAACTATTTGCAATTAAGCTATTAATCAAAGCACAGGTACAACCATCGAATACTTACCATATACCAATCCTTGCAATAGGTCCTTTGCATGCATTAGTTCATTTAAAAGTCACAGTGATTCTATAAACTAGGGACAATTAGAATTCCCATTTTGAAGATGAGGACATGAGGGCTAAAGAAGTTAAGGAATTTGTCTGAAGCTACTTGTCTAGTTTATAAGCTAGAATTTCAATACATATCTTTCCGAGTCCAAAGTTGCCTGTCTCCAGCCTCTGCCTGTCTTTTTGCCATCCTGTTCTTCCCTCTCCAACTTTAGGTAATTTCTCTGGCACCAAGGCCAGTGCTTGGGTCTGTCAGGCTCCTAAAGTTTGTCTCCCCTTGAGCCTGACTAGCTCTTTTGCAGGCAGGTAGCAACAACAGGATCATGATCGCAGTTTCCTGGTGCTAGCTTTCAAAAGAAATGAACACAAAATAGTGACACAACACTGTGATATATCCCACATGCCAACACCATGTTGGCATGGAAGATAATCCAGGGATAGAAGAAACCACAAATCCACCTACAAGGAAGTTGTGCTAGCGGTGTCTTGACCTTGACCGACTCTTGGTCCTAGCAGGGAACTAAAGTATGATAATGAGCATGAACTTTTCTCATGTTTGTGTAGGAAAAACTTCCTCTTGGAAATGGGGTTTTGTGGGAGATGTGAAAAACATGGACTCTGGATTCACATAGGATTGGTTGTAAACTTACTTGTGTGACCGCGCTCAAGCTAGTGACTTCACCTCATCATCAACTTCGGCTTCTAACTTATAAATCAGAGGTAATGCCTTAAGTTTGGTTTCCCAGAAATAGATCCCAAGATGAGGATTTGTATTATTCAGGAAGCACTGCCAGAGGAATCTGGAAACTGAGTGGGGGAAAAGGAGAGAAAAAGGGAAGGAGCCAAGCAAGAGAGTAATCTCAGGTAAAAATCCTGCAAAGGGTAACCTAAGCCTGATCCTGAAGAGCATTCTAGGCTGCAAATTATGCCTCTGAATCAGCCCTACCCAGAGGTGTTTTGTATCTCTGCACCTGTTAGTCATTGGCTAAGGGCTGTGGGAAAGAGAGTGAATATAAATTCCAACGCACCTCCCTCTCTGCAAAGCAAACTCTAGCAGCCAAGGAGAAATTCTATGAAAAGTAGCCACAGGTGCTTACTGTTGGAGGAAGAGCATCCCCAAAATGAGTGAAAAGGAACCCAGGGTGATCTCAGGTCAAATTATACTTATCTTTCTAAGCCATTATTTATCTATATCTATACTCATATATCTAAATAGAGAGACACATCTAAATATCCTGACACATAGAAGGCACTTGATAAATAGTTGAAGTTCGTGTCATTATTATTATTATTGTTTGAGTATTGCCCATAAAATCTTCCTAAGTTCACAGCCAGAGTCCTGTTTGCTCTGCTTAGTGATATCCATGTGTTCTGCTTGCCAGCAGGGTTGGTGCCTACAGGCTGATTTCACACCAGTGGCTTTGTCTATTTAGCACCATGTCTGTCATCCAATCTCATGACCACTGCCCTTTTGGAATCTCCTTGGCTAGGATCAGAAAGGCCCCACTTCCTGCCAGGCCAGGTGTTTTCAAGGGGGGCAGATGACTGAGGGCTCAAGAGTGATTGCTACTCTGTCTCCAAGCAGTGCCACTGGGCCTCCAGCAGGACGGGCCAGCCCCAAATCCTCCCCTCTCATTAAATAAACCCCTGGCCTTTTTAAGTTTTGCCTATTCATCTTCCCCTGCTAAGAGCTAGGGATTGCATGGAATGAACCAAAGTCCACAAAAGGGCTTCTTTCCCCTTTATGTCTAAGAGCCTACTCCGAGAGACCTGGGGCAGCCCTCTCTCCCTAGGGGGCCTAGGACGCCCACAGGAACAATGCACCATGGGATTTATTTAATTAATCTTTTTTAACAATCAGCCTTTTCCATGTGCCCACCAGGGGAACTCATCTATGAAGGAGCCTCCCCTCTGTGGCTAATCCTCTATGTTAAAAGATTATGCTTTGCTATAAAGCATTTACATACATCAGCTCACAAGAGCTGTGTCTTCTCATAGTACCATACAGCCCCCTTGGCCACACTACTCCGGGACCTCATTTTCTAGGCTGCCATCATGCCTGAAATTAATCTAAGATGGGCTCCTTTTACAAGAGTGGCAGCAAATATCCAATTCAATTTGCTTTCACCCAAGATTTCCCAGGAGTCATGCCGAATGAGATAATCAATGATGATTATAGGGCTTGGCCTGCCTCACTGAGCCAAAGTGTTAAAAGGAGGGAGAATTTCTGCTCCGGTGCTCACCCAAGTCAGGCAGATCCATTATTATTCTCAGTGGCTCTAAGCCATATGTGCTGCAGTAGTCATGTGGGGTAGGTACAGGGGATCGGTCCTCCTACCTAAGAAAAGAGAATTCATTTTTGTTTCCCTTCCCACCCCAGAATAACAGAAGCAAAAATGTATCGAGCATCTGGAGCAAAGATAAGTAGGCTGTTCAAACCAATGATGCTAAAGAGATTTAATTTAGACAGCTAAACTTTCCTTGTCTCAGCTAGAGACTAGGCAATGCCTTTGCTACTAATCCAATCAAAACAAAGTATTAAATTACTTGTTGCTATCATCTTAACCCTGAGAGGACTGTTTTCTGCTTGGGTGATCATTCTGAAAGACCACAACACCCAGGGAAGGAAAGTGGGGATAAATGGTTCAAGGGGGCCAAAGAAATCTTCCTGACTCCTTACTTCCTCCCTGTTTCTCCTCCTTCTTGCCTCAGCTAGTCTTGCACTCACTGTCAGGGGGTGGGGGTGGGGATCCTGAGCTTTGCATATTTTTACAAAGGCTGTGTCCAAAGTGAGGTTATGATTGTATATTAGTTACCTACTGCTGTGTAACAAATGGGCCCCAAACGTAGCAGCTGGAAATAACAAACACATGTAATTTCCCAGTTCCTGTGGATTGGGGATCCAGGAGCATCTTGGTTGTGTGGTTCTGACTCAGGCTCTCACAGCCTGTAGTAAGAGTGTCAGCTGGGCCTGAGTCATCTCAAGAATTGGCCTGGGGATGATAACCTCACTCACTCACATGGTTATTGGTAAGACACCTCAGAAGATCAGCTTTCAGGTTCACTGATGTGAGCCTGTGCACAGGACTGCCTCACCACCTGGTGGCCAGATTCTTTTAGAGTAAGGGACCCAAGAGAGCACAAGAGAGTACCCAAATGGAGGCTTCAGTCTTTCTATAATCTATTCTCAGGAGTGAAGTCACATCACTTTCCTGCATTCTGTTGACAGTAAGCCCAGCTTCCACTCAAGTGAAGAGGATGACACAAAAGCATGAATACCAGGAGGGAGGTCTTTAGAGACTCTAAGTCCTAGAGATGACTATGACAGAGGAGAGACCTGCTATCTGGAGACATCATCTGTGCATGAAAGTGGAGGGGTATTGTCCCGTCAGACTCTGAGGCAAACTCCAATGGAGGTTTCTTTTTTGTGGTGCAGAGTGCTATCTCTGACTCCAGGAAAAGAAGAAGGGATATCTGCAGGGTCAGAATCAGAGCTGGAAGCCTTCCTAAACACTTCACTGAAGGTAATAGGCTAAGGATGTACATGTTGGCCTCGATGCTTCATAGTTCCATCATCTAGCAGCATGGCCAGCAGCACACATAGGACTGCAGTGGGAACTGTAAGACATCAACAGACCAAAGAGGAGAGACACAGGACCTGGACTAGGAAGGCGTGGTTGACGATCTCTTCTTTCCTTTCGTGCAAGATGATTATAGTCGTGGCCCAATGAACCACACCCTGCAGTATCCCTTTGTGTGGTTCCTCTCCTGCACTTGACTCTGAGCTTGCCCATGGGACTTGTTCGGGCCAAGTTCACAAGATGTAAGCCCTTGCTAAGTGCTATCTGTATTGGGGCTTGCCTTCTGGGGATACTATCCTGAGACCATCATGCCAGGATGATCCCCACTGTAAAGACACTGGAATGAAAGACCACATGGTAGGAAGTTCCAACCATCCCAGCTTAACCCAGCGCCAGCCAACATGCCCTTCCAGCTGGACACATTCTCATGAGCTGCCTCTGATGAAATTGGCAGAGGATCGACCCAGGCAACTCGCAGAATTGGGAGAAGGGATTGCTTGCTGGTTTAGGTCACCAAGTGCAGCAGTGATTTTTTACATAGAAATAGTTAACCGATATATTATCAATACCCCAGAACAGTCAAACCTACCCAGACAGGGAGTGGTGGAATTTGGAACAATCCTGTGGGCACACAGGCCCCCGAGCCAGAAAGCAGCATCTGCCCAGTACTTCAATGCATGCTCTCTCTTTCTCAGTTATGTCACAGAAGTAGTTAACAAACATCAAGGATGTGATGGTCTTTTTATTTCTCAGAAGGAATCTGAACTCAACCAAAACAGACATATCTTTGACTTAAAAGGAGATTCTCTGAAGAAATCACAAACCAAAGGCCCTTTACAAGCCAGGGCTTCCTGAGAGTTCAGGAGAAATTGGATACAGGACCACACTGTGTTCTGAAAAGGCTTTGAGGGCAAAGCAGGGCATCCTTACATCTCATCAAGTGATTTCTGTAGACGGTGATCAGTGCAGTGGCTCTGGTGCTGTAAGGTCACCGCCCGGGATGCTCTCCAGGAAAATTGTTTTTCATTTCACCAGCAGGTGAGCAGATGGGATCACTTGGTGACTCAAGTGTCCTGGGAAGCAGTCAGGTCATCCTTCTCTCTGTTGAGAAGAATATGTTGTCTGAGCAACATGACTATCACAAATAATTCCTTATCCCTATTTCCCTGGTACCAAGCTTGCCCTCTGAATCAGTATGCAGAGTGGAAACCCGCTGAGACGTGAGGGACAGCTCTGCCACCCTACTCTACTGCTTGGTGAAATTCCACTCGCTTGTCAAATTCCAGGCCCAGCATCGCCCGTTCTGGGGAAACATTGCCTGTTTTCATCCCATGGTAGAACAGGAGATGATGGAGGCTGCATCCTTACCACTGCTATGCATCATTACTACATCCCGCTGGGGTTGGCTGTACCTCCATCCCAAAATCTCAGGATCATGTTAAGAGGAAGATTTTGCTGTGAACATCTTGATATACTTAGTACACACCTGACGCATTGTAGGCATTTGCTGAAGAGTAGAATTCATTCAGTTGAAAATATTCACTGAATTCATACTCAGATACCTGCTCTGAGATGATGGCAGGGAATGACACCACATTCCAACCTTCAGGTGGCTTATATTCCACTCAGAGAAGACAAACAGTAAACGGAAAATAAGAAGTAAAATACAGGTGCAGTAAAGCCTTAGTTTGCAGGCATAATTTATTCTGGAAACATGCTTGTCGTCCAGAGCACCTGCATATCAAAGCAAATTTCAAGAATCATTGGCTCAGCTGTCATCACGTGACATGCAGCATCATGTGTTATTCGTATTGCAAGACATCAGTCACTTATCAAGTTAAAATTTATTAGAAATGTTTGCTCATCTTGTGGAACACTCACAGAACGACCAGTTTGCAATCCAAGATTTTACTGGATATGAGAAGGTGATAGAGGCTATGCAGAAAAATAAAACAGGAAAAGTACAAGGGCGTAGCGTTTATTAGAAGCTGACATTTGAGCAACGATTTAAAGGCATAGAGGGATTTAGCTAGGTGGGAAGAGTATTCTAGGTATATGAAACAGCCAGTGCAAAGGTTTTGAGGCAGGGGTATGCCTGGATTAATTGAAGAACAGCAAGGGAGTGGGCAGAATGGTTGTAGCTATGTGAACAAGAGAGCTTCTTTAGAAGAGGAGACTGAACTGGTACTGGGGATGAGTGAAGTTTGTGTGGGGCTTTGCAGGGCAGAGTAAGGATTTCATCTTTCAGTCTGAAGAAGATGGAAAATGGATTTGGAATTTTCGAGCAGAGAAATGACACGGACTGACAGGCTTTAAAAGGATTCCTCTGACTCTTCAGTGACAAAAAGACTGTAGGCAGGTATGCGTAGTAGCAGTTAGGGGGCAATAATAGTAAGAGTCCAGGTGAGAGACGCTGGGGGTTTGAAATAGGTAGTGACAGTGTTCAGACAGTGATGTATTCTGAATAGTATTTTCTAACGGATTAGATGTGATACAGAAGGAAGACATGAAGTTACTCGAAGATTTGGGGTCTGAGTAACTGACAGGGAGGACTTGCTGTTGGTTGGGTGGAGAGAAGTGGGGGGCAGGGCGCTCAGGTGTGTCCAGAGATCAGGGACTCTGCCTGGACATGTTGAATCTAATATTTCCATCAGTGGAAATATCAAGGAAGCCATGGGGTATTCAAGTCTGGAATCCATGGAGGATATGTAGGCCAGAGACATGAATTTGAAGGAATTCATAAACTTGAGCACCTTATTTTATTCTCTTGACTTTACCCTCCTCAACAATAAACAAGGTAGTAGGTGACATATTAACCTTGGTGATTATCTACCATCTTTTCTGGTGCTTACACTCGTCTTTTAGCTAGAAGATAATTCAGCATCCCACACTGTTCACCTCTTTGGCCTTCTGCCTTTGCAGGTCTCTCCACTTCTGATTCCATTCTTCAGGCTTACTCTTTCAAACAGAGACCCCAGGTACAATAGGAGAGCCAGCCTATGTCCATAGGTGAGTAACCAGCTCTTGGGGACCCTGGACTTCTGGCTAAGGAGAGGACACAGAGGCACAATTGTCCAATCACTGGGCTGCAGTGGGTTGCAAAGGGCAGGTATGCAGCGTCCCACCTTGCAAAAGGAGCCAGTGCTGCCCACCAGGCAGAGGCACCGATAACTTTATTCTTTCCAACACTGAGCAGGAGGCTCTTTGCATGTTTGCCTCAGAAGGAGAGTGAATGTGTGTCCCGCTTTGCCCAGAACAGCCTGGGTTGGTGTCTTTCATTTCAGTATAATTATAGCAGCATCCCCTTTAACTTCCAAAATTACCCAAGCTTGATGATAAATCACATGATCACGATTCCCTCTCGACATCTTTTACCTAAAAAGCTCCCAGCAGAGTCTTTCCCTGATAACCCAGAACTTTCTGACTATTGAACAGTTATGAATTAACTGAATCTTCATGAACCGACCCCAGAAAGAGCAAAAGAATTAAATTCTCTTCTCCTTGCCCCTCCCCACTTGGAGGGACAAGGACCCAGGCAGTGATCTATGCATACGACCCTCCATTTGGGAATCACGGAGGTCACTGTAACTTTCAAGGTCCCTGGACTTACCTCCTTTGAGTCCAACTCTCCTAAAAGTTCGGAGCTGAGAGTATTGTAAATGGCTCGGGTCACCTATGCAGAACCACACTCCCTGGTTTTATATCTATTCGTACCATTGTTCATTAATAACCCCTCTTTCCATTCATGCAACAAGTACTTATAAGATGCTTGCCCAAAGCATAATGGGGAATATGGAAAAGATTTATATATTAATCCTACCCTTGGGTCTAGCATAGAACATAAACATGTGCAGAAATCATGAAAAGTTGACGTAGAATATGAAATGACAAAAAAGGTCCATCTGGTCTGAAGGCAATCTGACGGTATAAAATCCTCCGGTGCTTCAACCAACATTTTGTGCATTGATTATTCACTCTGCAAACATTTGGTGAAGCACCATTTATCAAGTGCCAGCCACTTGACATACATACCTCATTTAATCTTCATAGCCATACTCCAAGGTTGATATTATTATTTCGGCTTTGTAGATGGAAAGCCTGAAGCTCAGAGAAGTTAGATGATTTGCTGAAGGTCACAGAGCCGCAGACCAAGAATTGAAACCAGGGTCTGTCTTCGTGCTCTTTCCAGATGCGACCTCCATGCACAGCACTGTTGGATCTTTCTGCCCCAAGTCGGCCAAATGGGATAGTCATTTCATCGAAACACACAGGAAAGCCCTTGTGGCAGGACCCATGTCCACTTCTTCTCTGGCTAACAGGCAGAGATGGGAGTAGGGTGAGGAGAGTGAATCACTGGCCTCAGGCACAGGATTTAAGGGGACATGAAAAACCTCAATAGTTGATTTAAATTATATTGTAATGCAACATTAAAAAAATCAAATTGACAAACCACAGTGCTTGAGCCAGCTGACTGTTTTCATAAGTAAGGTTTTATTGCACTTCACATGTCAAGACAGGCCACATCCACTGGCTCCACACGCCTGGTTTCACTTGTGGAAAGAGACTTGCTTTGCCTTTTTAGCCTAGAGGACAGCATGCATTCTATAAATAAAGGCCATGTGGGCTGGCGCCTGGACAATCGCAAAGAGTGACACCAGAAGACAGACTGCTCTCTAATTCTCCCTTGGAGCCAGAGCAATCCCGATGTGATTCTGAGACACTGTCAGGAAAGCGGCAGCCAGCACCTGTGGAGCTAGAAGAATAACCAGACAGCTAGACATGGCTCAAGTCCCCATTTCCCTGAGGGATTAACTTGCCATGTGGGATGAGCCTAGAGGAACTCAGGGTCACTCCTCCGCCCTGTAAATGTGATGGCAGCTGTAGCTCCTCTTAGCAGACACACCCTGTGGCTGCCTGGGTTCCGCCACACACATGCAGTACCCGCGCCAAGCAATTATTAATGGGAAAAGAGAGTGCTGGGGCCCCCAACAGCCATTTTTAACTGTGGACATTATTGCTCAATTTTGAGCTGCACCCAGGGACTCGTAAGAGGAAGACATAATGCTTGTTTGTGGAACTTTTATAGCTAATTGACATTTTTTCAGTGCTCCCCTGACAGCTATAGTTACTCCTGATTGGAAGGGCGGTGGAAAGCATCAAGTTGTGTACCGTCTCCAGATGGGGCCATATTTCTGATGTACCACTGGAAAAAAAAAAGAATAAATAAAAAGCCGTCAAAATAAACGTACTCAGAAGCGACAAAGAGGAGCTGAAGTGATTGGCAAAACTAGTTCGCTTTGTGCAAAAATAATGCATGACATTTTCATACTACTTAAGGATATTTGACTATCTGGGCTGTCAGATTTCCTTCTTCTTGAGAACATTTTCCTCCCTTCTATAATTGCTCTTTGCTCTCCAGACATAGGGGAACACAGAAGCAAATTTCTCCTTTCCCCATCTGCGGTGCCCCTTTTCACTTACAGGCTCTCAGACTCCGTCAATGGTGCTAGCAGAAGTCAGTGAATCATATTCTGGGTGCTCTAAGTCAAGTTCATGGGATAAAAACAATTGAAATTAAGCTGAGAAATCAACTTAATGCTAGGAATTCCACTTTCATCTCTGGACATGTACAAATTACCCAGGAATATGTAACTAGGGTGGCACACAATATATCAATTAAAGTGAAAAATCATGTGGCATAAATGCCAGTTGGGGTTTGTATGTGTATATGTATGAATCCTTTTACCATAGGCTTCCTTCTAGTTTTCTTGATTCAGAAAATCACTGCTTCGTGTGGAATGAATTCATTTGAGAACATTATGTTAAGGACGGAACAATATTCCAGGAGAAGGACCTCCTTTACCAACCAAGTTTCCTGATTGCATGGACAAATATCACATCTTGTCTATATGGATGGAGGTCTCCCAGCCCATATATTTTCTATATATATCAGGACAAGTATAAAAATCATAAAATGGAACTGAATGGCCATATTTAATATCCAGTGTCTACATATCAAAAACTTACACACCTCAGTCATAAGAGGTCTGTCAGGCATTGGCTCAAAACCTCTGTTCACTTACTTTACACACAATTCGAATGAACTCAGAGATCAGATTTCTAAGTCAAAGCTGCAATTAGGGAGGAGGAAAGGGGTTGCTAGAAGGAATGATTGCGACAGCGGAGAGAAATGGCAAAGAACAGTACCCTGGCAGTAACAAGAGAGATTTTTAATTCAAAGTGATTAGACAGGAGAACTTAATAAGCCCTATACACCAAGTCTTACAGGTGCAAGGGCTCAGCTTAGCCCTTTTGGCATTAGTGTAGAGATGCTAGAAGTATGAAAAGGAATGTCCCAGAGGCAGTCAGGAAAAAGCCAAATTCTGGCACTCTGTTTAAGAAGCAGGAAAGGATACATATTAGAAAAAATCTAACATGAAATGTTCATCTTTGTTGTTATTAATTGAGGGCAATTAAAAGATAAACCCTCTGTATCAGACACGACTCTTTTGGTTTCAAATTAAAGAAACCCAATTGCAATGAGCTTAACTCCCCACGGGAAACTTCATAGCTGATCTGGGTTGAGAAATAGCTGGGTGCAGGTGGTCAAATGACGTCATCACAGATCTTCACCTCTTCATCCTGCTTTCCCCTGAAATTCTCTTTTATGGAGTCAGTTCAGCATTCCAGGACAAAAACTGCTTTTTTGCCTCAATGGTTGAAGTATACTGGGGAGGGTTCTTATTGACCTAGCTGGGGTCATGTGCCATCCCCAGCCAATCACAGTGGCCAAGGCAATGTGCTGCTCAGATTGGCTAGGAACAGGTCACTCCCCCCATGGCAGACTGGGGAGGGGCGGGTTCAGTTCCAATGCAGCAAGGACCAGGAGCTAGGGTCGTAGGCATACCCTGAGGCAAATGTGGAGGCTGATATGAGAAGGGGGTTAAGGATGCTGTGCTGATAAAAACAATTGAAACATGGCGGAGGAGTAGGGGGCTCCAGTATTTCACTTGCCCTTTAAAGGGGGATGACTGAAACCATTGTCTCTCTCAACTCCAAAAATCGGGGGGGAAAAGGTGCTACAGCTGACAAGAAACGAAGGCGAAAACAGACACGGCCCAACTGAACTGTGAGTTTAATCTGGGTTGGATAAAACAAACTCGAACTCGGGAAGTTGAGCTGAGGGGAAGGTGAGCATCTTCGGAGATAGCTGGGAAAGTGTCCATCGAACAACATCTCAAGGAGAGGGCCAGAGCGGGTGAGACCGCTACCATCCAGCCCCTAAATGCAGGGCTTTTGAAGAGAAGTTCAGTGGCAAGAAGCAGCACTACCCGCGCGCTGCTGGGACCGCACCAACCCCGTCCTGAGCCACTGGGACGCGCGCGCCGGGGGAACTGGCAGTGGGGACCCAGGCGGCGCTACCAGCCGAGCACCTGTAACCCCGGCACAATTATAACGAAATCGGGGGTGGCAGACAGCCGCCCAACCGCGCCACCCTCGCCCAGCGACTCCGGGGCGCGCGCGCTTCTGGGACAGGCAGCGGGGACCCAGGCGGCGGCTCCTGAGGAGCACCTCTAACCCCCGCACAGTTACAGCCAAATCGGGGGGATGGCAGATGGCCGCGCCACCGCGCCACCCTCGCCCAGCGCCTCCGGCCACACACGCCGCCGGGACTGGCAGCAGGGACCCAGGCAGCCCCAGGCGGCGGCTCCAGTAAACCACACTAGGCTGGGGTTGGCGGTGGAGAGAGAACAGAAATAAAGGGGCGAATAAAGCCTCCAGGACTGGTGGCGCGGGTCTGGAGAGACGCCTTTGTTGTCTCACAAGCCAGGAAGTCACCCCAGAAGCCATCTCTGCAGCAGTGGAGGCCGGACCCGCCTACACTAAACCACGCCCCTCCCAAACTATCAGCAGGAAGACTGATCCAAGTGGAGATTGCTGCCTGGAGTAACGCCAGTCATTTCTTCTTTTTAAATTTATCCCTCCCTTTCTCATTCCTACCGATCCCCATCCCTGAGCTGGTCATCCAGGGTACTGACTGGCTTAATCATTTTTTTTTGTTTTTTGTTTTTTGTTTTTTTTTTAACCCACTCTTTGAGGACATGTCCTACAACCTCTTCTTTACTTCCCTAGCCCTTTTTCTGGAATAACCAGGCCGTATAAGTTCATCTAGACGACATCGATCTTTATTCCTTTTCCCTCGCACCTGTCCTTATTCTGATTTCTATCAGTCTGGATTAAACCCTTTAGTCGCTCTACCTGGGCAAAGTCCATTTCCTTCTTCTCCCTGCACCAGTCATTATTCTGTCTATATATGCTCTGCCACCAGCACACTACATACCCTGTCCTTAACGTGTAGCTGTTACTTCAGGACATTGCCCTCAGAGAGTCACTTGTTATTTTTTTCTGCTGTGAACTGCTTGTCTGGACCATGTGTCGGTACGTTTGAGTATTTCTGTGTTCTGTGTGTCTGTCAGTTTTCCTTTCCAGGGCAACTTCAAGAAACAACCCATAACACATCCAGCCAAAATGATGAGACGGAAGAATTCTCCTCAAAAGAATATACAAGAAGCAGTGGCAGCTCAAGAATTAATGAAAACAGATATAAGCAACATAACAGAACTTAAATATAGAATGATAATCATAAAACTAATTGCTGACCTTGAAAAAAGCTTAGATGAATGCAAGGGGTCCCGCACGGCAGAGTTCAAAGACCTTAAAAACGGTCAGGAAGAATTAAAGAAGACATTGGAGGAAATACAGGGGAAACTGGAAGCAGTCACAGCACGGATTGAAGAGGTAGAGGAAAGGGTTAGTGCCTTAGAAGACAAAATCATTGAAAAAGAGGAAGCAGATAAAAAGAGAGAGAAGCTGATCCAGGAACAGGAAAGGAGAATTCGAGAGCTGAGCGATGCAGTCAAAAGAAACAATATCCGTATCATAGGAGTTCCAGAGGAAAAAGAGAGAGAGAAAGGAGTCGAAGGGGTTCTTGAACAAATCATTGCTGAGAACTTCCTCAACATGAGAAAGGAAATGGGCATGGAAATCCAAGAGGCACAGAGAACTCCCCTCAGACGTAACTTGAATAGACCTTCTGCACGGCACATCATAGTGAAGATGGCAAAATACAAAGATAGGGAGAGAATCCTGAAAGCAGCTAGGGACAAAAGAACCCTAACATACAAAGGGAGACCTATAAGGGTAGTAGCAGACTTATCTACGGAAACTTGGCAAGCTAGAAAGGAATGGCAGGATATCTTCAATGTGATGAGCAAGAAGGACATGCAACCAAGAATTCTGTATCCGGCTAGCCTGTCATTCAGAATAGAAGGAGAGATCAAGGTTTTTCCCAACAAACAAAAACTGAAAGAACTTATCACAAATAAGCCAGCACTGCAAGAGATCCTGAGGGGCATTCTATGAAGACAAGGTTGCAAAGAACACAAACTACCAGAGACAGCCTTACAAACATGAAACTTACAGATAATACAGTGACTGTAAGCCCATATTTTTCAATATTAACACTGAATGTAAATGGACCAAATGCGCCAATCAAAAGACACAGGATAACAGAATGGATTAAAAAACAAGACCCATCTATTTGCTGTCTTCAAGAAACTCATCTCAAACCTGAAGATACCTTCAGATTGAAAGTGAGGGGATGGAGAACTATCTACCATGCTACTGGAAGTCAGAAGAAAGCCGGAGTAGCCACACTTATTTCAGACAAATTAGACTTTAAAATGAACGATGTAATAAGAGATGAGGAAGGACATTATATAATAGTCTCAGGGACCATCCAGCAGGAAGAGCTAACAATTGTAAATATCTACGCACCGAATTCGGGGGCACCCAAATTTGTAAAACAACTAATTACAAACATTAGCAACCTCATCGATAAAAATGTCCTAATAGTAGGGGATCTCAACACTCCACTCTCAGCATTGGATAGATCCACAAAACAGAAAATCTCCGCAGAAACAATAGCCCTGAATGACACATTAGGACAGATGGGCCTCACAGACATCTTTAGGGTCCTTCATCCAGAAGCCAAGGAATTTATGTTCTTCTCATCTGCACACGGTACATTTTCCAAGATAGACCACATTCTGGGGCACAGGGAAGCTCTGAATAAATATAAAAGAATTGAGATCATACCGTGTACACTGTCAGACCACAATGCTTTGAAACTTGAAATCAACCACAGGAGAAAGCCTGGAAAATATCCAAGAACATGGCGGCTAAGAAATAACCTACTAAAAGATGACTGGGTCAACCAAGCCATCAGAGAAGAAATTAAAAAATACATGGAAACAAATGAAAATGAAAATACAACAATCCAAACGCTCTGGGATGCAGCAAAGGCAGTCCTGAGAGGGAAATATATTGCAATCCAGGCCCATCTCAAGAAACAAGAAAAATCAATAACACAAATTCTAACAGCACGCCTAAAGGAACTAGAAGCAGATCAACTAAAACAACCCAAGCCCAGCAGAAAGAGAGAAATAACAAAGATCAGGGCACAAATTAACCATATGGAGACAGAAAAGGTAGTGAAACAGATCAATGAAACCAAAAGCTGGTTCTTTGAAAAAATAAAATAGACAAACCTCTAGCCAGGCTTCTCAAAAAGAAAAGAGAAAGAACTCAAATAGATAAAATCGTGAATGAAAAGGGAGAAATTACAACCAATCCCTCAGAGATACAAGCAATCATCAGAGAATACTATGAAAAATTTTATGCCACCAAACTTGGCAATCTGGAAGAAATGGACAGCTTCCTAAATAGCCACATGCTACCAAAACTCAAACGGGAAGAAATAGAAAATTTGAACAGACCCATAACTAGTGAAGAAATAGAATCAGTTATTAAAAACCTCCCAGCAAATAAAAGCCCTGGACCAGATGGCTTTCCTGCGGAATTTTACCAGACATTTAAAACAGAGTTAATTCCTATCCTCCTCAAGCTGTTCCGAAAAATTGAAACGGAAGGAAAACTCCCGGACTCATTCTATGAAGCCAGCATCACTTTGATTCCCAAACCAGATAGAGACGCAGCAAAGAAAGAAAATTACAGGCCAATATCCCTGATGAATATGGATGCAAAAATTCTCAACAAGATACTAGCAAATCGAATCCAACAGCATATAGAGAATTATCCACCATGATCAAGTAGGATTCATCCCTGGGTTGCAGGGCTGGTTCAATATTCGCAAACCAATCAACGTGATACATCACATCAACAAAAGAAAAGATAAGAACCATATGATCCTGTCAATAGATGCAGAAAAAGCATTTGACAAAATACAGCATCCTTTCTTAATAAAACCTCTCGAGAAAGTCGGGATAGAAGGAACATACTTAAACATCATAAAAGCCATCTATGAAAAGCCCACAGCTAATATCATCCTCAATGGGGAAAAATTCAAAGCCTTCCCCCTGAGATCAGGAACACGACAGGGGTGTCCACTCTTGTCACTGCTATTTAACATAGTGCTGGAAGTCTTAGCATCAGCAATCAGACAACGAAACAAAATAAAAGGCATCAAGATTGGCAAGGAGGAAGTCAAACTTTCACTTTTTGCAGATGACATGATACTTTACATGGAAAACCCGACGGAATCCACCAAAAGCCTACTAGAACTGATCCGTGATTTCAGCAAAGTTGCAGGATACAAAATCAATGTACAGAAATCGGTGGCATTTCTGTACACCAACAATGAAGCAGCAGAAAGAGAAATAAAGAAGCTAATCCCTTTCACAATTGCACCAAAAACCATAAAATACTTAGGAATAAACCTAACCAAAGAGGTGAAAGACCTCTACACTGAAAACTATAAAAAAATTATGAAGGAAATTGAGGAAGACACAAGGAAATGGAAAAACATCCCATGCTCATGGATTGGAAGAATAAATATCGTCAAAATGGCAATACTACCCAAAGCAATCTACACATTCAATGCAATCCCAATCAAAATTGCACCAGCATTCTTCTCAAAGCTAGAGAAAACAATCCTAAAATTTGTATGGAACCACAAAAGACCTCGAATAGCCAAAATAATACTGAAGAATAAAACCAAGGCGGGAGGCATCACAATCCCAGACTTTAACCTCTACTACAAAGCGGTGGTCATCAAGACTGTATGGTATTGGCACAAAAACAGACACATAGACCAATGGAATAGAATAGAAAACTCAGAAATGGACCCGCAAGTATATGGCCAACTAATCTTTGACAAAGCGGGAAAGTGTATCCAATGGAAAAAAGACAGCCTCTTTAACAAATGGTGCTGGGAGAATTGGACAGCAACATGCAAAAGAATGAAACTAGACCACTTTCTTACACCACTCACAAAAATAAATTCTAAATGGATAAAAGATCTGAATGTGAGACAGGAAACCGTCAAAATCCTAGAGGAGAAAACAGGAAAAAGCCTCTTTGACCTAAGACGCACCAATTTCTTACTCGACACGTCTCCAAAGGCAAGAGAATTAAAAGAAAAGATGAACTATTGGGACCTCATCAAGATAAGAAGCTTCTGCACAGCAAAAGAAACAACCAACAAAACGAATAGGCAACCAACGGAATGGGAAAAGATCATCGCAAATGACATATCGGATAAAGGACTAATATCTAAAATTTATAAAGAACTTACCAAACTCCAAACCCGAAAAACAAACAACCCAGTGAAGAAATGGGCGGAAGATATGAATAGACACTTCTCCAAAGAGGACATTCAGATGGCCAACAGACACATGAAACAATGCTCAATGTCACTCATCATCAGGGAAATACAAATCAAAATCACACTGAGATACCACCTCACACCAGTCAGAGTGGCTAAAATGAACAAATCAGGAAACTATAGATGCTGGCGAGGATGTGGAGAAGTAGGCACCCTCCTCCACTGTTGGTGGGAATGCAAACTGGTGCAGCCACTCTGGAAAACGGTGTGGAGGTTCCTCAAAAAAATGAAAATAGAGCTACCCTATGATCCAGCAATAGCCCTGCTAGGAATCTACCCAAGAGACACAGGAATGCTGATGCATAGGAGCACGTGTACCCCAATGTTCATAGCAGCACTTTCGACAATAGCCAAATCATGGAAAGAGACCAAGTGCCCATCAACTGACGAATGGATAAAGAAGTTATGGTACTTATATACAATGGACTACTACGTGGCAATGAGAAAAAATGAAATATGACCATGTGTAGCCACATGGATGGAACTGGAGGGTATTATGTTAAGTGAAATAAGTCAGTCAGAAAAAGACAGATACCATATGTTTCCACGAATAGGTGGACTTTGTGAGACTAAGCAAAAACCAGGGGGAGGGGAAGAGGAGAAAGAAAAAAAAGACACAGAGAGGGAGGGAGATAAAACATAAGAGACTCTCAAAGACTAAGAAAAAACTGAGGGTAAGGGGGATGAGGGAGGGGGGAGAGGGGGTGATGGGCATTAAAAAGGGCACATGTTGGGATGAACATTGGGTGTTATATGTAAGCCAATTTGAAAATAAACTATTATAAAATTAAAAAAAAATTGATGTTCATTTCAGTATTAGCTATCAGAAGCTGTTTTCCAGAACGACTCGATGTCTGAGAGTTTTAGAGTTTTGCGTTCCCTAGGAAAGAGACTCTGAGCTGGAGAATTAGGTGCAGATGATTGTTGCAGAGGGCTCTTGGGACAGCATGGGTGGCGGGGAAGTGAAGGAAGCTTGGTTGGGCAGAGGGACGCGTTGGGCTGTTTTGAAGTTGCAACAGCAACCTCAGCCCATCCCACAAAGCACTCTAGAGCTGGACAGATTTTCCCAGTTACCCTGAACTGAGGCAAGGAGCCAGCCATTTGTACTCTGGCATGGAGCAGTCATTGGACTGCCCCAAGGGAAGGGTTCTAGTGTTGGGGCAGGAGGCTCCCCTCAGCCAAATGCAATACTTGGGGGAGGGACTCAGCTGAGTGCCATTACTAGGCATCATTCTGAGCATCTAGAGTTACAGGGGTCCCACTGGAAGGCAAGATCTGGGTGGAGCACCAGAATGAAGAATACCCAAGTGGGAGATGGTAGATGAGGTGAGCCAGAGTAATGCTCTCCCACTTGTGAGGCCTTAGGCTTCAGATTCTATTACCCTGGTACCAGTGTGGACTGAATGCACCCATCTCAGGAAAGGAGGTAGGCAACACTGCAGGCAGGCTGAGGCCATGCAGCAGTCAGGAGCACCGTGTGCTGAAAGACATTTATTGAGCACCTACTGTGTGCTAGTTCCATGCGAGGTTTTTTTTTTTTTTTTTAATCACAGAAACTTCTTCATTTTAAGAAACTTTCTTCTAGGAGTGCCTGGGTGACTCGGTCAGGTAAGTGTGGGACTTCAGCTCAGGTCATGATCTCACAGTACTTAAGCCCTGCATTGAGCTCTGTGCTGACAGCTCAGAGCCTGGAGCCTGCTTTGGATTCTGTGTCTCCCTCTCTCTCTGCCTCTCCCCCATTTGGGCTCTCTTGCTCTCTCTCTCAAAAATAAATAAACATTAAAACATTTTTTAAATAAAAAAGAATAAACTTCTTTCCAAATTTGGATTACAGGGAGCATACTAACAGAAAGGGAAAGAGGGATACAGGGCTTATATTAAATAAGTTCAAGGACAGGAAAAAGAACAGTTGTTCAAAAGTGAGCTCCGGGGGTGAGCAAGTGTGTTTCTTGAATGTGTGTCAAAGGGAAATCGATTCCCAAGAAGAGGTAGGAAATTAAGGGGGAGTCTTTTAAAAAATGTAATCACAGAACTAGTGTAATTTTTAAAGGCTTCTTATTAAAAGAAATCCAGAAAATTAGATATAAAAAGGGTAGGTATTCAAAATCAAAGAACAATGAAATAAACATGGGGAGACACCGTTTCTATGAGGGGAAGATGAGAAATAAGATCTTCTCATTTGTTCTCCATTGTTTACATGTTTTGTTTTGTTTGTTTTAAACAGGAGTTATTAACTGGGAGTTATTGTAACTGAGCTGAAGAGGTACGCAGACACCCTGGAATTGAATATAGTATTGTGTACATTCTTCATCTATGGATCTCGGCAGATCATAAAAATGACCATAATTCCCAAAATATTTAAGCACCAATGTCCCAACACAAATAATTATTCTAGTGAGCAAATAGTTATTACAGAAATATTGAAGTTTTAGGAAATATTTGTATTTCCTTTTTGAAGAGATTTCTTATTTTTGTGGTTCAAAATTAGAAATATATGTTCAGCAAAAAGTTTCCCTCCTTCCTCCACCCACATCTACCTAATTTTACTCCATATAGCAAATAATATGACCAGTTTTTGTGGTTTTCCAAATATATCCTCTATAAATGTGTGTCTATATACATGTATACTACATATGTGTATATGCATACATATGTGTCGATGTGTGTATATAGTACGTAATATATATTCCATATATATTATATGGGCAAATATACAGATAAATACACAGTCATATATATAGGATATGACCATGTGTATGTACATATAATATATATTACCATTCATATTTATGTATTTATTTATGTATCTATGTTTTTACCTAAAGAATAGTGTATTAAAGACACTATTCCCATTTTTTTTTTCACTTAATGTATCCCTTTCTGGGCATAAAGATCTTTCTCACTATTTCTTAAGAGTTTCAATATTCCTATTCATGGAAATACCATAATTTATTTAACCAGTCCCTCAATGATAACATCCTGGTTATACTAAAATACAGTTATGGAAACTGCAATAAATAAGTCTGACCATGCATAAATTTGTACCTGTAAACATATCTGTAAGATAAGTTTCTATAAATTGAATAGCTGGGCAAAATGCAAAGTGCATTTGTAATTCTGACAGATGTTGCCAAATCGCTCTTTGAGCTTGTGCCGATTTATATTCCCTACAGCTCTACATGAGGACGCCTTTCCCCTTACACTCTTGTCAATAGAGTATATTAATATACTCTATCTTTTCCAGGGTAATAGTTGAAAAAATATCTCAATGAAATGTTATCCACATTTCTCTTATTTTGAGAAAAGTAGTACCTTTTCATGTAACTATTATTTGTATTTACTTTTCTGTAAACCATCTATTTATATAGTTTTCTCATTTTTCTATTGATTTGTAGGAGATCTTTATATATTGAGGTAATCATCCATTTGACAGGTGCACCAGATGAGGTTTAAGTAGCTGTCAGAATCTATGACCAAAAAAACAGCATAACTGTAAAATATGCCAAGAGAAGTAGAAACATACAACAAAACAAAAGGCAGAAAGAATGAGATGGAATCAGGATAACTCTGCTAAAAGGGAAAAAAGACAAAGGATTCCTGAGAGCTACAAACTGGAACTAGGAAGAGAGATATAGAGATATACTATAGAATAAGATGTAAAATATGTGTTTTGGTTAAGATAGGCTACGAAACTTCCAACGAATAAACCCGCAAATGCAACAAATGTAGTAGAAGTTTATTTCTTCCAACAAAAAATTATAGTAGCAATTTATTTATTCATTGGGACAAGTGGCTGCCCTCATTATGGTGATTCAAGGACACACATCCACTCACCAGGGTCTTGTCCTAGTCTGTATTCATTTGTTGAAAGAAAAGCAAGTATGGAACAGGTACACCCACTTCTTAAAAGCATGGGCCTTGAAATAGTTCACATCATCTCCGCTTACATTCCATTGGTTAGAACTAGTCATAAGTCTCCACCAAGCTGGGATAGAAAGAACCTGGCTGGGTAGCTACTTCCCAGCTCCAGCTGCGATACTATGGAGGTGGGGAACAAATTTTCACGAACAGTCAGCTATCTTCACTACAACTAGTAAGAGACATCCAGGGTTAGATCTGGTACCCAAGACTCTGAGAAATGCAAAGGTATTATTCATAGTGAGCAGAAGCCCTTGCCTGGATTAGCATCGCGAGATCTAAGTGGTTAGATATTCATGCCCACTCACCTGAGACTCACAGTAAGGGGAAAGCCGTCTGCTGTTTTCCCTGTAATCTGCTCTGTGTCTAGAACAGTACCTGGTACATTGCAGGTGCTCAATAAAGGTCTTTTGAATAAAGTTTTACACCAAACAGAAACAGAAGCTGAGGCCAGAAAGGGAGGCATGCTGCCTAAGAGTTGTTTTTTGCAGGGAGGGTCAGAAGACAGCTCATGGAAGCTCAAACCTCAAGCCTCACCTTGTTTTTCCAAACCCTTCCTTAATTCCTTAATCTTGGCCCTAGGATTTTTTTTTTAGTGGTTTTGTTTGTTTATTTGTTTGTTTGTTTTTAGCAGCAGGACCCCATGGCCCTGGGATCTTCTTACTTGACTTGGAGGACTTCTGAGTGTCTGAGCCTGGCTCCATATTTCTAAAGAAACTCAAACTGGTTTGTTATCAACCTTCCAAACTCTTACTACAGGCTTCTTTCTAAAAGTCTTGGTGTTTAGTATGAGAAAAAAAAATGATTTTGATTATTTTATTACTTTCCATGAGTTGAGCCACTCCTCCCAAATTCCTATTCCTCCCCCTGCTCCTAACCTACAAAGAAAGCGAGACTTAAACAGAGCATGAGATTAGGGAGTTGTCATTCCTATTTTTTCCCTGTAAGTATGTACTTTGGCCCCATTAAATAGTATAACAAACTGGGGTGCCTTTTTAAGCAGCAGTCAGGTTCACTTGTTCATAAGTGATCTGTTCATAAGTATTTCAGCCTTAGGATCCACAACTACAGACACAGATTTACAACACTGGTAATGACTCTATCTGTATGCACTGTCCCTGGCATGATGGTGTGTGTGCTCCAATGCTATGGCCTCCAACAGAGGGTGCCGCTGTCTTGTTTGGAGATCTGCCTCTGAATTTTTAATTTTTTAATTTAAAATGGTATGTTTTACACAGAGGAGATCATTAAAGCTGTATGAAGGAAAACAAAACAAGCCCAGGCATAGCCTCTTATGGCAGAATTGACATATGCGGTAATTATGTTAGGGTTTCTGCAGGGGAAGGAACACACAGAGACATAATCTTGGCTTCTGCTCGGCGCTCTCCTGACTTGGGACAGGTAAAGCTCAGAAATCATGAAGCATTGATGCCGACAAGATGGGCTGGGGTGGGTGTGGGGGGTCAGACCAGCGCAAAGTGGGAAGAGAGTAGCAGACATTTTAAAGAGCATACAGTGTCCAGGGCGTTAGTTTCTGTATGTATTATCATATTTAATCACTGAAACCAACTTGGAAGTCCCTCTCCCCATTTCACAGGCCAGCAAGTGAATGTACCCAACACAAGTAGCTCTACAAATATGGAGGCAAAACAGACCCACAGTCTCTTCTTAAAATGCCTTCAAACCAGCTGAATTCAGAAAGTTTCAGATTTGGAAAAGGTAGTATGATGCCATGACCCTAGCATATGTGACACCCCATCAGGGTCTGAGGGAAATCCCCATCACCATTAACATGAATATTTCCACAGCAAAACATAGGAATATTCTCATTGAGAGAGCTCAATAAAGGTTATAAATAACCTCATGTCACTTCTGGTTAAGATTGGCCACCTAATGAGACTCTATCAATCTCAGGAGGAAAAAAAAAAAAAAACCTTCTTCACCTCCAGAACAGCACATCCTGTGTATTAGCTTGGGAAAAATTAGCTGAGATTTCTAAGATTTCCTGTCGTAGTGCTGAAAATGAATCCTGAGCTTTGTCCAGAAAGATCCCAGACTTTAGGAGATCTTTTAGTGCTAATACTAGATGCTTCTTAATATATAATAAAGTAGAAGTTCTTTCTTAAGGGAAAAGATGATTTTTCGTACTTGGATTTTATGCATCACAAATAACTCAGCGATTTTTTTTTAAATGGTGTGTCATATTTCCATTAGCAATTTATTAAGATTTAGGGCAGACGGGATGTTCTAATGTGAATTCTACTAGAAAGTACAGATTCATTCAATGCTTAAGTAAGTAATATGTTTAAATCAACAATTATGGGGCTTATTATCAATTGTGGGGACTCCCATATTTGCAATTATATGCAAGGAACACAGACACACCCATACTCATACACAGTTTAGGGAAACTCTTCATGACATAGCTAAATTAAATTATCGAGAAGTGTGGAAAACAGAATGTTTTTTTTTTTTAGAAAGAGAGAGAGATAGAGAGAGAGAGATAGCATGAGTGGGGAAGGGGCAGAGAAGAAGGAAAGAGAGAATCCCAGGCAGGCTCCAGGCTCAGCATGGAGTCAACACAGGGCTTGATCCCACAACCACAAGATCATGACCTGAGTTGAAATCAAGAGCAAAACACTTAACTGAATGAGCCAACCAGTGTTTTCTGCTTTTTTAAATTTAGAAATGGCTATAAAATGTAAAATATATAGCCCACCATAAAAATTTTGAAAATAGAAGAGAATAGAGGAAAAGTGAAATATCTGCTAAATCCACCTCCATATATATTTTATATACTTATGTAAATATAAATATATTTATAAATATACACATATATATTTATATTTATATATAATATAGTTTATGTATATATGTATATATTTTATAAAAATAGGGTTTCCTATTTTTATTTATTAATTAATATTAATGTCATACATTAATAGGACTAATATACTATAATAGACTGATATTAATATTATTCTATTAATAATCATATATTTTAATAATGGGATCATAATTATTATAGAAGCTACCACTAATTAGCTACCACTAATATAGGATCATAATAATAATAGAAGCTCCTACTATGAATTAAATTTACACATACTATTAATAAGGTATTTACTTAATTATCTCATTTAATTATCATGCATCTCAGAGAGGTACTCTGATAAATCTTCATTTTCCAGATGAAAAAACTGAGGGCTCACAAAGTGCCTTCCTCAAGGTCACACAGCACACTGATGGTGTAGACCGCTATTCACACTCAGTCTGCTGTCTAGAGCCTGCACATTCTACCACTAAGCTATTCACACTCTCTTGTAACCTGCTCTTTTCACTTAATGTATCATACTTATATTTCTATGTCAATAAATACAGGCATATTTTCATATTTAATAACTGTTGCATTTCACTATAATGGAGACAGCCTAATTTATTCATCTATTCCTCTATAGGCATTATTTCAGTTTTGTAAAAATCCTGTTTCTGTTGTTATGGTACTATCAAAAGTGTTCCTGTAACTTTTTGTACATTTGTCTATTTCTATAGAATTCTAAATTGCTATGTAACAAACTATTCTAAAATGTAATACCTTAAAACAGGAACAATTTATCATTTCTCATGATTGTGTGGTTTGGTTGGGCTCAGCCCAGTGGTTCTTCTGCCCCACAAGGTGTCGGCCAGGATCGCTCATGTGGCTGCAGCCAAGGGGGTAGCTGGAAATAAAACATGTCTCATGATTGGCATTGTCTGTTAGCCAGAGCCTCTCTCTCTATGTGGTCTCTCTAGTTGTATAGCCAGCCATCTTTACCTGGTGGGTCAGGATTTCAAGATGGCAAAAATGGAAGTCGCCAGACCTCTTGAGGCATAATCTCTATAGTTGGATGCCTCACTTTTGCAGCATTCTGTTTGTTAAAGCAAGTCTCCAGGTGAGACCAGATAACTACGGGGAATGACAGATCACATTGCTACAGGGCATGTGGAGCAAGAGGAGCTGTTTTGGCCATCTCTGCAAACAATCTACAGATAAGTCAGAGTGAAAATCATAAAGACTTTTGACAAATACTGACCCATAGAAAGATTCATCAGGGGCGCCTGGGTGTCTCAGTCGGTTGAGCGTCCGACTTCGGCTCAGGTCATGATCTCGCGGTCTGTGAGTTCGAGCCCCGCGTCGGGCTCTGTGCTGACGGCTCAGAGCCTGGAGCTTGCTTCACATTCTGTGTCTCCCTCTCTCTCTGCCCCTCCCCCGCTCATGCTCTGTCTCTCTCTGTCTCAAAAATAAATAAACATTAAAAAAAATTTAAAAAAAAAGATTCATCAGTAACATCCTTATGGCAAAAACAGTATCAATTTCTCCATTCATTAGGGTACCAGAATCTCTTTAAAATTTTATCAGTCCCAGGTATCTCAAATGACAGTCCAGTGATGACTTCATTTGAAATCTTAATTTCTAGTAAAGTTGAACATCTGTTGGTATGTTCAGTGGCCCACTTAAATTTCTTTTTGTTGGTGTTAATTGTATATTCATATTCTTTGCCATTGTAAAGATCAAAGAGTCCTAAAAAGACATGAATCTATTTTCTTAATTTGAAAGAGTGTTTTTCATGTGTTACCAATTCTTTGTCACCTACGTTACAAACTATTTTCTCAGGTTGTGTTCTGCATCCTTTCATACCAACATTGCTGCCACCTTCAGAGCCAGTGAATCTAGATTTCCCCCTCTGCCCCATGTTCTCAGGCATGAGAATTCAGAGTGAATTTCTGGGCTGACCATCTGGTCTGTGCAGTATCTAAAATACTAGTTTACAAGGCTCACTAAGGGGAATGTGCTGGGTTACATATCTCACCATTTCTGGGATCAAAATTTCCCACTCATCATGTGGGATAGACAGTTTTATAGTTCAAGGACTGGTATCTAAAATCTATAAAGAACTTACCAAACTCCACACCCGAAAAATGAATAACCCAGTGAAGAAATGGGCGGAAGATATGAATAGACACTTCTCCAAAGAAGACATTGAAATGGCAAACAGACACATGAAACGATGCTCAAGATCACTCATCATCAGGGAAATACAAATCAAAACCACACTGAGATACCACCTCACACCAGTCAGAGTGGCTAAAATGAACAAATCAGGAAACTATAGATGCTGGCGAGGATGTGGAGAAACAGGCAGCCTTTTGCACTGTTGGTGGGAATGCAAACTGGTGCAACCACTCTGGAGAACTGTGTGGAGGTTCCTCAAAAAAATGAAGATAGACTTTTGTATGACCCAGCAACAGCACTGTTAGGAATCTATCCAAGAGATCCAGGACTGCTGATGCATAGAGGCACGTGTACCCCAATGTTCATAGCAACACTTTTGACAATAGCCAAATCATGGAAAGAGACTAAGTGTCCATCAACTGATGAATGGATAAAGAAGATGTGGTATATATATACAATGGAATACTATGCAGCAATGAGAAAGAATGAAATCTGGCCATGTGTGGCGACATGGATGGAACTGGAGGGTATTATGCTAAGTGAAATAAGGCAGAGAAAGACAGATGCCATATGTTCCCACGCATAGGTAGGCTTTGGAAGACCTAGCAGAGAACCAGGGGGGAGGGGAAGAAGGGAAGGGGGAAAAAAAGCCACAGAGAGGAAGGAAGACATGACATGAGAGACTCTCAAAGAATAAGAAAGAACTGAGGGGAGAGATGGGTGTGGGAGGTGGGAGGGTGGGTGATGGACACAGAGGAGGGCACACGTCGGATTGAGCACTGGGTGTTGTATAGAAACCAATTTAACAATAAATTATTTTAAAAAATAAAAAAATTAAAAAAAGATAGTTTTATAGTTCAGATTGGATCTTGGAAGAGGAATAGTCAGTTTAGGGCATCTCATTAGTTATCACAACAAATAATAATTTCTAATTATCCCATGGGGAACCAAATTAAGCTTTTTGCTGAGTCCCTGGAATGGCAGCATTATTGTTCTCCTCCATGCTTGGAGAGCAGTACCTGCACACCACCAGCATCATAGTCCAGCCTCAGAAGAATGCCTTTCAATGGCCGACAGAGAAGCCATGCCTCTTAGCATGACTCTTTTCCAGGTTGGAACAGATTAAGTAGTAGCTTAACAGGCCTGGAAACTCTGTATGGTGAGCCAGGCTTCCGTGATGGGTGTTTGATGGTAAGGTTATAGTCCCCAACTTAGAAATAAAAATGTTACCCTAGGTGTTGCTGTGAAAGTATTTTGCTGCTGTGATTAAAAACCTTCATCAGTTGACTTTCAGGAAGGGAAGTATTTTGGGTATTTGGGTAGGGATTGACTGGACCCATTGGAAGGCTTTAAAACCAGGACTGAGATTTCTGAAAGAGAGAGAAAGAGGGAGAGGGACAGAGAGACAAAGAGAGGAAATTCCATCTGTGGGTGATAGGTTCTGACTGTGACCGTGGAGGAACCTATTCTTGGTCTTGTATCCATTAATGTTACCCTACGGACCTCAAACTTGTTGAACCAGCTCACAATGGTGGAAGTGTTCTCTCTGGGAGATGATCTTAGCTCACTGAACCTACCCCAGTGACCAGGATTCTTTAGGTGGTCCTGTACTTACAGAATCCATGGACATGGGTTGTGATTCTGTCCCTGGATGGAGCAGTGGAGAGAAAATGTAGAAGGGAGACAAGAAAGGAAAGGAAGCAGAGTTTGAGGCATGGGCAAACATAAGCCTGCTGGGGACTGAAGGAAAAGAGGAGGGAAGCCTGGTGGGCTCACTTTGGCATTTTACTGTGACCTATACACATGAGGTGGCCGAGTATCTGAGTTGAACTGGGGTTGATGGAAGATCTTGCACTAAGGCACTCCAGCACACATGACTGGAGTATCCTGGATCCCACACAAGCCTCTGGCTGAGAATCACCACCCCCAGGTTTCTGCCAAACCTTCCCCCTCCAAAATCAGATTTCATGTTCCAATGTGCCATGACAGTCCCTCAGGTTGGGCCATCTGGCTTGAGTTCACCATTTCTAGACTTCCTACAAACCCAATGGTCTCCCTTCTTCAATGTCCCACAGACACACACGAGCATCTGCTGCATCTGGGATATCTATGAGCCTCTGGTTATAAGCCTTCTCTTTGCTATTTTCTCTGGGTTTTTACTAGAATAAGAAATAACAACACATTTAGGAGCCTGGAAGCAACACTGCACCTCTGGAGTTTGGGGTAGCACTTCCAATCTGTTCATGCTGAAGCAAAGAAGGTTGACCAACACAAACTTTGACTTTTTCCTTTCCTCCCAAATACTAAGAGGTGCAGGCATTTCAGTGAGAAAACAGTTTTAGAAGGCACTGATCTTTTTTCTGCAGCTTTGTTTTCAATTACATTGGACATCCATCCATCCAATCCTGTTGATACCAAAGGGACAGACACCCACCCTGTCTTTCTTTCCTCACAGAAGCTGCCCCAGCCAAGTCTCTCTAATTTTTCTCAGTCTTCCACTTTGGTCCCTCCAGTCTGTTTCCAAGCAGCAGTCTAAGGAGTATTTTTATAATGTTAGTCTTTGCTACCCTCAGCCCCCAACACCAAACATACCCACCAACTCAGTGTAATAACCATGGAGCATGCCACGTGCTAAAGTAGGGGAACCAGCAGTGAACAGAAGAATCTGGTCTTGTCCTTCCAGAACTCATCACTTAGGAGGGCACCAGACATGGAAGTCGAAGGTTACAGACAGTAGTTACCAGTCTTGTATTTCCCACTGAGTCCTGAAGTCTCACCCTTCAGTGGGTGCTTTTGTAAGTTGGCCCTAGTGGGCTCAGTGGATACTCTACACTCTATACAGTCTTGCCATGCTGGGTCCCTGCTGGCCCCCAACATGGTAACATTCTCATCTTACAGTCCTGAGCATGTGATGCTCCATGCACTTGGAGAGCCCTGCAGTCACTTTCCTAGTGAGTTCTGATTTCCTGCCTCAGGAGTTTTCCTAGAGACTTGAAGGGCTGGATCCATTTTCCTGTAAGAACCATGATGATCTCATCTGGGCCTATGATTTTTTAGCTGTGAGACAGTGGAAATCCTTAGACATTGGTTGTGGAGGGCTGGGGAAAGAATGAGAAGGGAGGGGAAATAGGAAAGAGAAGGAGGGAGAAGGGAGTGTGAGGGGGAGAGGGAAGAGGTCTCTGGAGATGGCGTGGTTGGTGACCCTCCATCCCTATCTTCTATTTCACAACTGTTACTGAGCACCTGCTCAGAGCCAAGAAATGGTTCCAGCCATCTGTAGGCTGACAGGCTACAGGGAGGAAGCAGATTTGCCACCAAATCCATATTCCCCTCTAAGTCAGGCCCTGCCCAAGCTCACCAATTGGATTTTTGAGGCTGAATCTTGCTTGTTTGTTTGTTTGTTTTTGTTTTTGTTTTTTTTCTCCCACAGGACTATGTTAGTTGCCTCTGGTACAAAGGAAGAAGAAACAGGCATGATACACAATAGAGTCAGAGTGTCAACACACTTTACTGAATCATTTACTGAAAAAAAGTATATATATGGCATACTTTACATACAGTAAAACCGTTTGCAATATACAGTCCTATGAATCTTACCAAACGCCTACACTTCTGCGACTACCCCCACGCTTAAGATATAGAATAGCCGCTCACCCCAAAACATTCCCACGTGCTACCCCTTTGTAGGGAACTCCTCCTCCAATCTCCCCCCAACCCACTGCTCCTGGCAAGCACTGATGTTTCTTTTCCCAGTGGCTTTGCCTTCTCAAGATTGTCATATAAGTGGAGCCTCACAATAATTATATTAAAGAATCATTATTAATGTATTGCTTGACCCAATTCTATAATAATTGTTTCCCACTGTTTTTGCTGCATTTTCTTTGATCACTTCTGCATCAGACAATGATGTAACAGCACATTTATAGAGAGAACAGAAAATAGGCTTTCCTTGGCATCACAACATGTTACTGGAAATAGCACACTGTGGGAGCAGAGCTTCTTGCCTCAGGGCATATCCTGGGACATGTAGCTCCTTGACCTTGGAGGTCTGTGGTCTTGGTGGCACTGGTCCAGCTCAGTGAGACCCATCCTCCCCTCCTCCCCCTCTCCCTGCACTGAATGGTTGCTGTGGGTGTCAGAGGCAGCCTGCAGACCCCACAGCAGTAATGGTAGGATCAACAGGTATGGGGGGTTGACCCTTAAGCTCATCCGCATTCCCTCCAGGAATGGCCAGGTTGCTGCTTCCCTGCCAGGGCTTCATGGGAGAACCCTTGGAAGGGAGCCTGTGCATGTGAGGGGCTTAAGCTGAACTGTCTTCAAGGTAAGTCTGTCCCTGCCTTCGACTTTCTCTCAGGACAGCAGAGTTTCCAGGAAACAGCAATTCCCCCAAGCTTCAAAAGATGAAGAGCATTTCTCTTCATAACTTTGACACTTGGACACAAAGTTGGCATATCAGGCCATTTCTGTGTGTGTTCTCTCAGTTCTTCTGAGACATCTCTGCCAGCCCTCACGAGGACGAAAAAGTACAACTCGAATTAATAGATTCTGAACTGAAGATTTTTGATATAAGGCAATAGAGAAGGAAGTTCAACCCAAGTGCTTGAACGAATGTTCTGAATTACCTGTATTTTGCCATTCCCTCTTTACCACATGGATGATGGCTAATTATAGAGATTGCTTCAAATATGTCTTATCTATTCAGACTTCCCCTTCTGAAAAACCTCACTTTTAATTGAATTCCCTTGAATTCGTAGGTCTGCCTTTGGCTTGTCTCCCCTGATAAGCCCTGTGACAGCATATTTCTCAGATGGCAGGGACTGTTACAGCTCACGCTTCTGCACTTTTACAGGATGAAGCTTTCTTTGTGATCAGATGTACTCTCAGCCACTTGTCATCCCCCACACCCATGAACCGATCGTCTGTCACTGATACCAGGAAATTTAATGAAAATAAATGAAGTTCTTTGAGTTCCCTGTACAGCATCCATTTTAAGGGGAAAACAAATACCAGCCCAGTCATTGTGGGCTGACAGGAGGGGTAAGATGTTGAAGCAAGCAACTATTAAATGTCCATTTCGTTTCTTGAGGATTTCATTCTGATAATTAGAGAAGTTTGAGCCCCAGAATGAGGAGGCTTGTTGTACACCAGCAGAGGGATTTCTTGGGATCCTGGACTCTTTGGCCAGTCCTCTTTCAGAACTTTCCTACATAACTCGTTCATATCCAATGTGTCCACTCCACCCCTGACATGGGTGAGCAGGAAAGCTCAAATGGGAAGATGAATCTTGGATTCCATTGGCTGGCAGAACTGGCCTCCATATGAGAAGGGCAGTTGTGCAGACAGGCCAACCAGAGACTGGGAAAAACAAGACCAAGGCAACACTTCCAACGTCTTTGCTCATAGGATGTTACATGTCTTCAGGAAATACCTATTCTCAAATTCTGAAGTTCACAACAGCCAGGAAAATAGCCGTTTCAGGTATTTGAAGGTCAATGTCATGGCCCAGTGCCAGGAATGTTATGGCTGATCTTGCCTCTCATGGGGATAAACACAGAAAACTAATTTCTCAGGTGAGTAGCATTACAGATCACTCAGGCAGAAGGGATGAGCCTGCCCACCTTGAGTGGAGAGAATAGAGGTGATTCCATACAGATTCATAAGGGCCCTATTGTGAAACCATTGCATTTAATCAACAGCATACAAATTCTGGGTCCCTAAGCCCTTGACCACAGAGCTCACTCCTCTGCTAGATGCTCTAGAAACATCCTCATGTATGTCTGCAAGGCCTATTGAGATTGTAGATCAGCCTTACAGGGCCCCAGGATTAGAGCAGATCCTTCCAAAGTGACTTTCTTTGTCACTAAGGGAAGAATTAGAGAAAAACCAACTATCATTTAGGTACAGAAAAGGGTGTCCTAGATGCTTTGGTCCCTTGTCTTTTTAAAGCCATCTTTAAACACTTCTTTCCATTTCAGGAAAAGTAGCCTATGGCAAAGGCAGATACACAGGAGATGCTTGAGGTATCATTTCCCACAAGATGAGCATTGCATTGTGCAGGTGCCACATGGTTGTGGCTGGTTTGAGAGACAAGAGTGTCCAGTCTCTTGGACCTCAACCTGATAAATATTTGGAATAAATTTTACCTGTGTAGGTGAGTTCCTAGAGGACAGAAGCCATGCAGATTAACTCCCAGATTAGAGTGTCCTGTATCTAGCAATTGGCATACATAGCACCTAAAGGATGTCCAGTGAGGGGCTGTGGTAGAGGACTGGGGGCCTGGCTTCCGGATTGTTCTCTGCAAATTGATTGATAGCTGATGAGTGTTAGGTCCAGGCTTCAACTGGAGCAAAAACTCAGTGTGCCAGTTAGTAAGTGAAAACATATTTCCCAGCTCAAAACCCACCCCTCTCTGCTCTGCAAACCTTATTTCTGCTCTGCCAGCTGCTCCCAGTTAGGCTCGGCCAAGACAGGGCCCTAGATGGAGACCAGAAAAGCTGGGGAAGCAAGAAGGGAAGTGTTCTGTTCCTGTGAGCATCATCTCCACAACACTTCCTTTCTGCCTCCTCTTCCTGAGTAGATGACTTCCTGTTCCTGTCAGCATCGCCCCAGCCACACTTCTCCCCAACTCAACTCTGTGGGGGTTTTTTTCTCCATGTTTCTAAGTTTTAATAATTCTAATCTTCTCATGTTCTCTCCAGGAATTCGGGTGGCAGCTGCTTTCTATAGTTACTACCTCCGCCATACCTTTGAGTTCTCTGTTTTTCACCTTCTATGTTAACTCTAGTTATTTTAAATTCTCTTTATGAAAATAACTGGTGCAACCTCTATACTGACTGATGCACTCAGCATTTTCCTCTAATCCGGGCAGTGGCAGGACATTGAGGCTCAGGTCAGTAACTTGGGTAAGCCATCATCTCCTTCTCACTGCTTTGTCTTTGGTAAATTAAAAGATGGATTTAACTTAGAGATTTCAAGGGTGCCTGCATGGTTATGTCAGTTAAGCATCTGATGTTGGCCCAGGACATGATCTCAAAGTGTGTGAGTTCCAGTCCTGTGTAGGACTCTGTGCTGACAGCTTGGAGCCTGGAGTCTGCCTCGGATTCTCTGTCTCTCTCTCTCTTTGCCCCTCCCCTGCTCATGCTCTGTCTCTCTCTCAAAAATAAATATTAAAATCAATCAATCAATCAATCAAAGATTGCAAATGATAACCATGGGCAGAGTGCAGCCTGCAGTCATGTTGGGCTTCCCTGGCTCCTAACGTGTGCACTTCTGCAGCACACTCTCAATTCCCTTTGGTGGAGGATGTCCTGTCCATCCACATAAGTATCATCTGTCTAGTTCCCGAATAGATCCTGGATCCAGATTGTTTCCTAGTCTCCCTCCAGCTCTGACATCCTTATGTCTCCAGCCAGGTGCACTGCTGTCCTGATTACAATCTGCGGTGTCACTAGGAGCTTGGAAAATGTCCCAAAGGTGGTACAACTCAACTGATGCAATTTCAGTTCCATCACAGGACAGGAAGAAAATGCAAGAAATAACTGGCCCCCTCTGTTGGGACCACTCTGAGCCACATAGACCTCCCTGGAGGTATTAAAAGTATGTTAAAGTTGTGTTCTGTGGGGCCAGCATGGATTGTAACCTATTCCTCATCCACAAGATGCTGCCTCCTGGCAGGCTTTCCAGAACAGATGGTGACTTTCCTTCTATGCTTTGAATGCTTTGCTTGGCTTAAGGACACAAGAGGCTTGGATGCTGGTAGCAGAGTGTTCATGGTTTTTTGGGAAACTAGCAGGGCTCCTGCCATTCCCGAGGGTATCTGAGACTCTCAGGAGCCCCACACAGCTCCCTGGTGTCATAGCCATGTGTGCAAAGGGGTGACACAGGGCGCTGGTGTGGCATTCAGTAGTAGAAGCATCAGGAAGCTGACTTTACCTGATGGCAAAAAGAAGTGTCATGTGCAGCCAGACGGCCCTAGGTGGTCCACCCCATCTTTCCTCTTGCTTTGTCTCTGGACAGATTTGTCTCTGGACAAAAACTCTAGGGAGACTGTCTTTGAAGTGTCCCCTACCCCCAACAAAATTAACTCTTGCATCAGCATGCACATCGCCTCTCTGACTCAGAGAGAGGAGCCCTTCGAGCCAGAAGAACAGCAGAGGGGAATCATCAGCATCAAAGAAAAGGTGCATGGGCCTGGTTGTTTGTGATAACCAAGGCCAGGTGTGTCCTCCGTCAGGATGACCACAACCCATCATCCTCTACTTCTGCTACACCTTCTCCTTACCTGACATGTGTCTTGGCCCCCATGACCTCTTGCTTCTGTGGAAAGCTTTCAGTGACCACAGCAATAGCCAGTGGCAGTCTGCCCCCTATTAGTGATGCTGTCATTGGTGGGGCCCAAGGAGGACTCTTTCAGCGTGCACCCAGCAGAGAAGCTAGTTCACTAAGTGGCCTATTGAATTAATGTATGAAGAGCAATGATCCTTTTGAATGGTAGCACTGAATTCATACAAAGTGGATCAGGATGAAATTTTTGGGAGACCCTATGTTAGGGATGTCAGTCTCTGAGTCCCCTGATCCACAGAAACTTACCTGCTTTATTGAACCACATTCTCAGGCTGGCTGAGAGATTTTTGCTTTCTTTTCTAGCCAAGGGGCTTCTTTGTACAAGGGAGGGTTTACAGGCTGTTTAATCTGGACACAATTTTTTCTCTTATGTGGGAGGCTGGGATGATTATTCTCAGCCTCAAAAGGTGGACAGAGGAGTTGATGTCCATGTGGGGCTGCAGACCTTAAGGAGGACACAGTGTCCTTGTGCAACTGCTGGTCTAAGTCGTAAACCAAACCCAACTAACTCATAGTTTCTTGACAGCCATGTCTGCACGGGGATCTCTATTTTTCTGTTTACAAAGCATGGCTTAAGTAGGAACCCAAAGACAAGACATGAACTTTACTTGGGTTTGCTGGTTACTGTGGTGTGGGAGTTTGGACACACCCCAGCAAGACATATGAGGGTCTGGGGAGATCATGCTTCTCTTAGATCTCAGATTCTGAAACACACCTAAGGTCAAGATGACAAAAGCAGAACTTCCAGCCTTTAGATGGCACAGGACAGTACTCTGAGATCTTATCCCTTCATTGTTAATATCGGATCACGAAGTTTGCTTCTCTTTATTATGTGTGATTTTAAAGGATGAACCCTACTTGCCAGGTGCTCTTCTCCCAGGGGAATATCCTTCCAAAACAGTGGTAGCTGACAGGAAATGTGATCTCATTTACAAAATCTCAGCCAGCAACCTTCAGGTGCTCTTTCCTCTGGCCTCTTTCTCTCCAACCTGTCATTGTCCCTGATGTTCTCTTCATGTTATAGCAATGATGAGCATTTTCCCTCTTGCACGCATGCACTTTCCTCAATTGGGGCAGTCTCTCTGCCTCCTTGGCACTCATTGCTCGGGTCTTAGCTCGGAGAAACTGCAGAGCCTCCCAGATGAGATCAATTCTCTAGTATGTTCTCTCCTGGCACTGTCTACCCTTGTCCTAAAGCATTTTTGCAGTCATATGATTGTGCAAGCATTGATGGGTTGCTGAGTGGAATGAGAGCTCCCTGAGGGCAGGTCCATGGCCATGCTGCTCACCACTGTGTGGGAGCCCCAGTCCCCTGCTAGGACAAAGAAGATGCTCAGGAGTATGTGGGAAATGGTGTGTGGGATACGAATGATGAGTAGGCTGGTTCTCTAACAACCAGAAATGAGCAGAACACAACCAGTTTGCTCTACAGTCTCTGTGCCATGTTCTCTCTCAGCTAGGATCTCAACATTTGGTGGGTGGCCAGTGGACTCATTTGAATGGCCACGGTTTGGTCTGATCCTTCCTTTACCATGCCCATGGCAAGCAGGGGCGGGGCAGTGTGGCTGTGACACGTATACAGCTGGCTTTAAGTAGGGCAAACATCATCTGTACTTAATGAACTTTCTGAGGCTCATCTCACTATGCTTGTCCATCCCTCCTTCCATAACCCTCAGGAGGTACAGAGCAAGAGAGAGGCCAGTGGGGTGTACAAGGCAGGGAGAGGAACAACTTACGCAGGGAATGAATGAGGCAGGACTAGGCAGTGGTGTGTGTAGTAGGACTGGGCCAACTGGCACCAGTTTCCTGATCAGACACACACACACACACACACACACACACACACACACACACGCAAGCAACAGACAGCAGGGCTGGTAGACAGCGACCTCTTCAGACGCATCGTCCACTCCAGAACACTGTGCTTCAGACCCCGAGGTGAGCACTGCACTCTTTAGCCATGAGTTCTTTACAGAAAAAAAAATATATATACATGGGTACATTAAGGCTGCTGCTCATGTACCAGAAGGCAAAGAAAATCCTCTATAATGTAAACATGACTTCCCCCATCTGTTTATAAAGGATAAACAGTGTTTTAATATTACTCTGCAGCCAAAGAATTTCACCCTCTGTGAATCGACTTTATTTATTATATTCATTAAAATTAGGGCTTAAAACACCAATGAAAAAGAGTCATTTACAACGGCAAGCCACGCATACCCATTCCTCCACTCCCCCCATTCTCCACACACACACACAACAGGCTTCTGGCTTGTTTTCAGGAGAAAAGCTAACAGAGTTTAGAATCCATGAAAGTGCAAATATTAAAGATGCTCTTAATCACCACCAACTGCTATGATTGCTCACTGTGATCCTCTCCTCTAAGATATTCCCTGACAGCTTTGGAAAGGCAGCGGCAGTCTTTCTTCCTCCCTCCCTCCTTCCCTTCCTTCCTCCTGGCTGAGGAGGAAGAAGGAGCCTCAGGAAGAGCAGACCCTCAGGCTGTAATTTAGCGAGAAGCTCTTAGGCACAACTTTAAGTGCTACTGGAAACACTTCTGCAAATATTAACCTTGCATAAGGATTTGCAATACTTTGAGGAAAATAACTCCTCTTTCAAGCAGCAAAGATATTTAACTATATTTTTCACATTTTTTTTTTCTTCAGACTTAAATTCTAGAGAAAGGTTTCTCTCTTTTTGGTGACCCATCTTAAAGGTACTGAACAGCTTTGTATGCTAACCCTTTGGGGCGTTTGCATTCTGCTGATGCATTTCCCTCTGTGCATTGCCAATTTTGTACCTAGTGCATTTCCCCATTTTCAATGCGTAAAAAGAAATGGTTTGTGCATCTTTTTGCAAACACATCTATTTCTCCCTGAATGGGGAAGATTCTGCCTTTCCAGCAATGGAGAAGGAGCAAAATCAAATTGATGAACCTTAAATTCTGACAGAACAGTTTTTGGAGAGGTAATCCCCAGGTAAAACAAAACAAAACAAAACTTTATTAGTTAATTTTCAAATTAAGGGGTACCAAATGAGCATAGTCAAAGAAAGGACATTTTGTACTTAGTCATTTTCCAAGAGATGCACAAAAGGGAGAACCTTCTAGAAAGGCATGTGGTAAGAGACAGTGCCAGAACTTAGGGCACAGAATTCTATAGTGATAAATGCATGCAGATTGCTATTTGCAGGGAACAAGGATGAACTCATATCCTTGAACCCCTTCAGTGCAGCCAAATGTCTTTCTGTCTTTCCTATCATTTCAAAATGTAGCTGGTTTCCTCTGGATTCCCAAATGGAGGAGCCTTCTGAAGGTAATAGCCTGGCCACCACCAACATGGCCTTCAATAACTCCCAGGAACCACTGTAGGATCCATTTGAAATACAATGCTTTAGAAATTTGTAACAACAGGTGGATTTGTTTCAACTCAGAAAAAATCCTGTATGTGCGAAATTCAAAATTTCAGCACCATAGAATCGTTACCCATGTAATTATTATCAGAAAAAAACACTCTAAACAAAACAAAAAAGGTCGATAACCGGGTCCTCATCTTGCATGTAGAAAGAGCCCTGCCATTAAAAGGTGGGATACCTTTTAATACAGGGCTTAATTTGCCAAGAATGAGCCTTGTTAGATTAATGGTCTTTAATTAGTTTTCCCAAAACAGAAATCACCTGTCATTATAATTTAGGTAAAACCCAAGCAGTTAATTTTGCCATGGACTTATTTTACTGAAATTTCTTTACTCCTCTTATTCAAAATACAAACACACATAAAAAACCCACTTATTCAGTATCAAAGTCCAATATGAACTACTCTTGCATGGGTGTGTAGGATTAAGGGAAGACAAGGGCCTCATGTGGAAGAAATGCCCAACTCTGGACTAATGACTCCTCAAGGCATCATTTTAGGCGTTTGTGAAGGAGTGTATTTAAAATCTCTTTCCAACACATTTCCAAACTGATCGGAAAGCGAGATGTCACTGAAAATTCTCTCACGACCATCTTGAATTGTTACCCAAATTCTCTCTGAGGAGATAAGGCTTGCTTGTGGAAGGCCCAGCATAATAATGAGCCGCATCACAACAGAACACTGCTCTGAATCCCAGAGAGCATGTCTGAGGAAGCAATGGGGCACACACGTCGGATTGCGCACTGGGGGAGATGTACCTGAATCTCATCTTTGAAACTCGCAGCCAGAACACCACTGTGCCCCAGCTCTGAGGCTAGGAACTGAAGCCTTGCAGGAGCTACACATCTGAGCTCATGGATACTCTAAGCTGTGAAACTTCTGGTTGCTTCTGCCCAGACTGCCAATCATATGCTGTCTAGAACACTAAGTGGGTAGACAGAGCCAAGTGGAGCAGAACTGGGTCTTTCTACATACAAGTGTGCACAGAAGTGGCCCTGGGGCCTGGGTACCCAGTTCATGAGTCTCCAAGCATCTCCACATTATGGGCTAGAGAATCTTCTAGATGTTCATCATTCGAGAGCCAGCATGACTTAGCTGTTCCCTATTCACATGCCTAAATTAGTCAAGACAGCGAGGACTGGGTGGGATCCAGGCTGAAGGTTATAAACTTGCGATTATAAACAAGTTTGGTGTACATGTTTTACTATGTAAGCGAGACCTAGGACATGCAAGGTCCTAGGTCCTAAAAAATCCTAAGTTCCTTGGATTTCTCCAACTGACTACAAAAATATAAGTTGACAGCACCTCAGTCTGAATTGACTAAAACAGTCATTTTAGCATTACTTTATTTGATGCACTTGAAGTAAAAAAATAGGCATTTGCTAATTTTCTTTTACTGCTTTGAATCAATCTAAATTAACAAAGCTTCAATTTTGCCATCCTGACTCTGACATCTGTTTTGTCTACACTCCAGAAATTCCATTATTTGTTTAGGTGAGACTTTTCATTGGCTTTTCAATACTCCCTCATGTTTTATTCAGGTCAAGCTGCCATTGAATCTGGTTAGGAGTTTGTATTTCATACCCCGCATACCGGGGGCTTACCTGGCCCATCCATCAGGAGTAGTTATCCCCCGCTTGTGACCGCGGCTAGAAGGGGAAAGAGAGATTATCCTGTGCAAAAGTTTGGTTTCCAGATGGGCAGACTGAGGTTCAGAGAGGTGAAATGACCCACTAGCACTTTAGCCAGCTTTAGCCAGAGCCAGCTAGTGCTTGAACTTCAAATTCAACACTGATTACTCAAGATGAGGATTGGAATCAAAGGGTCTTCTGATTCCCGCACTTCTCACAAACACACATCTATTTATTCTTGCCAAGTTATTATCGTATCCTGTGTCATTTCAGTGAAACACTTGCCATGAGCCTGGCCTCAGATAAAGGTCCAAAGGGGCAGGGGACAGATTATCTGGTCAGCTGAAGAAAACCATTTAGTTTACTCAGCAAACGAGGGACAATCTGTAGTGTTTTGACTCCTTTTAAATGAATGACCTATGGTTAATTATTATCTCCCGGCTTTTATCCTTTAATCTGTAGGTTTAAATTCTCTGGTAGTAATTGCCTCTAAACCTATGCCTGTAATCACCGCTGCAGACCAAAAGCAAGTCTTTCTGTAGCAATTTTTAAAAGTCCTTATTTTTGTCATGTTAAACTATGATATCTAATTAGTGTAATAATAGTTTTCCCCCTTATTGGGATAATTGCACCTTTAAACATATTTTTCAGGTTGGAGGGCTCAGTTGCATAGGCACATTCTAGAAGACTGAATGCAAACACATATTGTTACCCCATTCATTTGTGGTTTCAGATGTTACTCTAACAGCATCTTCTGCAACACAAATGCTAAATTATACATTACCGATCTTTCCAAACACATTAGATAAATTTTTAAACAGACCAGTAGGGATAATCATGTCGCAAACTTAAAATAAACTGTGCTACAGGATAGATTCTATAACTTCATTTAATATTGATAGCAGCTCAATTTAAATTTTGAAAAAGCAAATACCTTTAATCAATTTGGTGTGAATGATTATATACTTTGATACAACTATTGTACAGGTGTGTGTACATATATAAATCTGTAGGTAGAATTATATACATTTCAATATATGCCACATATATATTTTCTACTTACATTTTTCTCTTTAGTAAAACAGAGCAGTTTTACTGTACATGGATGTGCAATGCTACATTAAGTCCTGAGTAATTTAAGGGATCATTAATAAACTACTGTAAATTCTAGTCTTTCAGCCAAAGATCCAGTAGATTCTGTAACAAAACGTGAAAAAAATATTTAAAAATATGCATTCAGCTATGCGCTTGTTTTGTGCTTAGCGGAGAAAGCTCAAGAATGCACAGTAGCTATTTATATTTGGGAAAATTTCCTCAGATATTCAAGATTAAACATATATCCTATTTGTATGGACTTACAGACATTTTAAGTGATGTCACCTACATCCAATTTGTCAAGCATGGAAGATTCCAGTCATGATTGGATCATAAATCCCTTTTGCAGAATACGAAATTCTGTGTAAACTTCAGAGGTCAGGTATTGTACAAAAGTTCTGACTCAAATGAGGGGAAACAGAAAAAAATACAATGAAATTATTTAAAATGATGGAAAGGATATAAAAAATAAGATATATTTTGGTGAAAGTGGAAACCAGATGAAAGTCATTTCAGGTAGGTCTGGAAAGCCGCAAACTCAGTTCAGGAGGTCCCAGGTTGGCTTGGCTCAGGGAGCCCAAGATAAGCCAGCTATGTCCATTTTGCCACAGGAGACGGCCTCCCACTGCAATGAGGAGGAAGCACTAAAGGGGAAAGGCCACATTCAACGGCAATAGAACAGTTACAGCTGCCCGTCAGGGTCACCATCAGCGAAGTGAAACATGCCAGTTCCAAATTCAGGCACTCAGTAGGTCCTGGTGAGGTGGCCGAGGCCAGCTGCTGCACATCTGGCTGCGGCAGGAGGAGGCAGGCCAGACTGAGCATGGGAGGCTGCCGCGTGCCGGGAGGGCCACGTGGATGAGAAGGCACTGCATTGGTGGTTCCTCTGTCACCCCCAGCTCTACCCAGTCCCGTGGCTGCTGTAGTCAAAGACTCCTTTCTTGAAGAACGGCGAGAACTCACAAATGGTGTGTTTGGAAAGAGTCAACCCCACTTTGTTGATGTGTAGGGGAGATGTCACAGACTGGAGCATCACGCTGAAAAAGTCCCTGAGATATTTCTAAGGAAGAGACAGGAGACAAACATGGTTAGACGTCATCATGGGGTGGAGTCAAGGAGAGAGAAGAAATTCCAGAAACAACCTGCCACCCACTTTGGAAGAGCTGTTGCTGTCATTAGAAACAGCACACGGGAATCTGTGTGGCCTGGGCGTCACAGATCAACCCAAGACGGAATACAGCCACCGCATCCATTATGCGGGTGACTTTGCTTTGGCTCATAGTGACATGGCCTCAGGTCTACCTGCAGACAATACCCAGAGAAATGCCAATGTAGTGCCGAGCATGGGGAGTGGGGAAGCGGTCTCCTTGCCAACAACAGCAGCACCAGTTAATAGCTTATTTTTTTTAACAAGTCATTTACCCCCAACTTACTTATTAAATAGAAAGCCAGTTAAAAAGAGGGGGGAAAAAGGCTAGCCATCTGTATAATGCTAAATGTGCTGCTGACTAGCATTTTTAAATGGCACTGTTAACTGATTTGGATCCTTTAAAGGAAAAGAAATACTGGGGACAAGCGGGTCAGTTCCAAGTGCTAATATTTACAAATAATTTTGCAAAGCCTATAATCATCAATGAAAAGAAATTCTTACTAAATTAATTGCTCTGAACCCCCTGCTCTGCCCCTCCCCATGGCTGCACGTGTTTGTCACAGCATTCACCGCCTTTTCTGGCACCGAGCAAGCAAAGCATGTCTGGGACAAGGATCTGAGACGCTGGGGATGGAATCAGACGTGGGTGCAGGCAAGACGTATTAAAGGAAAAGAGGACATACAAAAATAGTTAATATGTTTCAGGTCAGGCAAGTGTTATTTATAAGAGAAAATGGGACCGAATGCACAGCGGGGGTGGGGTGGGAAGCGTAAATCTTTATTACTGTCTCAGCTTGTTTCAAAAATATAAATAATCCTATCACAAACCCTGACATTAAACATAATAATTATGGACTTTTTGAGTCCAGAGAAATTTGTCAGTGAAACACGACTGAGGCCAAGAAGCAGTAGTTCCTAATCAGGGACGATCCGTCCCATAGGAGACACACAGCAATGTCTGGAGACGGTTTTGTTACTCTGGGTGGGGGTGTGGCACGCATCTAGGTGCATCTTACAATGCACAGGACAGCCCCCATGCAAGCATTATTGCGTTCCCAGTGTCACTCAGGCCATGATTGTGAAAACCTGGCCCAGCAGAAGTGGAATCCAGCTGCCCCTATGAACTGGCAGCCTGAAATTACTTCTGAAAGAAGACACTCTGCTCAAGGAAAATTCAAAAGATACTTTCTTGAAAATAATGAGGATTATTAATAATTGACATTTGTATAGTAATTTAGTTTCTAAAAATCTTCTAACATCTAATTTCTTACTGAAGCACAGTCACTGTGCATTCTTCAAACGGACGATCTGGAGAGTCTTGATCCGTGCATACACCTGGGAAGCCATCCCCAGAGCAAGAGAACAAAATGCTTGTACCGTGCCTCCGCATTTCTGAGCTCACCTCATTTGATGTTATTATTGTACTCCTCCTGGAATTATCTGCTTTTATTAGTCATACCTATTTTCAGGTGAGTACCTTGTTGCCGGAGAGGCGAGCAAGGCTAGTAATCAGGAGAGGGGACTTGAAAACAAGGGTTTTTAACTCAGACTTTGTCTTTTTTGTTCAATATTCCTAACTTACTGGTCTCACGGTAATCTCTCAGGAAAGGAGCTTGAAAGAGCAATCAGGTAGAGGCGAGAAGGTGTCAAAACCAATTGCTGAAAAATGAAGATCTTACAACAGTACTTTTTTGCATCAGAGGCAAAAAGGAACTGGACTTCAACCTCACTGGGTGAAGGGAAGCAGAGAATAGTGACTTTAGATGGACCTGAAGTCGATTCAACATGGATGTGAGTGCCCATCGCAGACCACACTGTCAGGCCCCCAATATTTACAATGCAATATATACATGCGCGCAAACTGACTGTTGTGGGAAGATCAAGAGGGAAGTGTTTCAAATGAGGATGAGGAGCTTGTGCACTGGAGTGTGGGGCCGCAAGTCTTTCACAGTCTAAAGCTCGAACAGAGCTGGGCACAGCCCCTGCTACAGGTCTCCTGCAGGCTGCATGAACATGCAGACTAATGCTCACAACCAACTTGCCTCTGAGACGAATTCCAGCAAAATGGAAGGTACTCAAATCTGGGAACAGATGTATCCACATTTGTCATAATTAGTTCACAAAGGGGGGGGGCTTTAAAGGGCCAGTAGAGCCCAAAGGGGGGGGTCATGAAAAGAGAAAGTTAAAAATATAAATAAAAGAGAAAGTATTGGAGATACCTTCCCTGTCAGGTCACTGCCATCAAGAGAACTGTAAACTAAGCTAGGTGTAGGTAGTGTCTTTTTTCTTTAAATTAACTCACTAGCATATCTCCATGGAAACTCGAGATACAGGGATCTCATTCAACGAATTATAAACATTTTAGGAGAGTTTTATTATTGCAAAGAAACCTCTGCTTTGCAGGACTGGACAGCCATGGCTCCCTTTACATAGACTGACTGCTTCCTTGGCCAAAGAAATGCTTTGATTAGAGAGTATTCTTTGCAGTGACCTTAAGGTGCTCTGAAGTATCTAATGAGAGGCATGGTGACCTTGGTGATGTATCCAGAGCCATGTGCTTGCAGTGGGCTGGCCAACTTCTGGTGAATGACAAAACCAAAGGACTAGGTGTAGGGCTGGGGACAGAGGTCAGAACTAAACTCCCAGGAGATTCCTGAGCTCACAGACAGCATCTTCTCCTTCTTTGTAACCCTCACCATGTCTGGCACACTGCCAAGCTTGGGTAAAGTGCCTGGGAAGAACCCTGATGATTGACTGTGGTGACCCAATTTTTAAAAATTGGGGTGTGCACTGAGAAAACAGCACATGGGCACAGCCTAATGAAGTTTCCAAAAGTGGACATACCTGTGTGATGAGCACCTACATAAAAATGAGACAAGGTTACTAGTACCCAGGCGGCCCTCCTCACACTCCCTCTCAAAGTCCTTTCTCCAATGACAACGCTATCCGGATTTCTCCCACTATCGACTGGTTTTGCCAGTTTTCGGACCTCAAACTACTGGACCCATCAGAGCACTCTTTTTTGTGTCGGGCCTCCTGTGTGTAACATGATGCCTGGGAGATTCATACACCCTCTGGGTATCCTTGTAGTTTGCTGGTGATCACGGCTGTATACTATTTGGCATGTGAACATGCCCGCTGACTGCCTTTTTTAGAGAGGCCAGCAACGGTGACCTCTGGTTCTGCCTGAGCTCTTCTTCAATGATGAAATCTACCTCTATACAATATGGTGCCTGGTGAGTCAAGTTTATCACTTTCTCTCTCCAATAAAGAAGTTTCCCTTTGGGATTTGAGACTCAGGTCAGGATCAGCCAATGATCTAGAACTCAACTATTGCACATATTTAATATACATTATAATTATATATAAAATACATATTTAAATATATGCATATTTACATTAGTAATTTGTGTGGCTTGTGCTTACCACGTTTTCTATGGCATCTGTGGCTGAAGGGAGAAAATGAAAGTCCTTCCTGTCAAGGCTAGCCCTCCCTGGCACGTGAAAAATAAGTCCAGGAGTCAAGCTGTATCCCCAGGGCAGTACAGTTATAAAAAAGTATTACAAAAATCGAAGGACATTAGGAGTTTAAGCGGCTTATCAGGGTCAGAAGGGCAAAGTATGAAAAGGATTTGTAAAATCCAATATCCAATTTCTGTTTCTTTTACATGGCATTTTCTCCGTTGACAAGAAGAAGAAGAAGAAGAAGAAGGAGAGAAGGAGGAGGAGGAGGAGGAGGAGGAGGAGGAGGAGGAGGAGAAGGAGAAGGAGAAGAAAGAAGAGGAGGAGGAGGAAGAGGAGAGGAGAGAGGAGGGGGGGGAGGAGAGGGGGAGGAGGGGAAGAGGAGGAGGGGGGAGGAGGGGGTAGGAGGGGGGGGAGGGGGGGGAGGGGGCCAGAAAGAGCCATAGAGAGATGGAGGGCTGGCTGGGGAAGGGTAAGAGAGGAATTTTTGAGATGAAAAGGAGAACAGAAGCCACAGGGGGTATGGAGGTGGTAGGAGGGGGAGAGGGGGGGAGGGGGAGAGGGGGAGGAGGGGGAGGAGGAGGAGGAGGAAGAGGAGGGGAGAGGAGGAGAGAGGAGAGGAGGAGGAGAGGAGAGGAGGAGGAGAGGAGAGGAGGAGGAGGGGGAGGAGGAGGAAGGGGAGGAGGAAGAGGAGGAGGGGGAGGAGGGGGCAGGAGGGGGGAAGGGGGGGAGGTGGGGGAGAGGGGGAGGAGGAGGGGGAGGAGGAGGAGGGGGGGAGGAGGAAGAGGAGGAGGAGGAGGGGGGGAGGAGGAAGAGGAGGAGGAGGAGGAGGAGGAGGGGGAGGAGAAGAGGAGGAGGAGGGGGAGGAGGAAGAGAAGGAGGGGGAAGAGGAGGAGGAGGAAGCAGAGGAGGAGGAAGAAGAGAGGAGGAGGAGGAAGAGGAGGAGGAGGAGGAGGAGGAGGAGGAGGAAGAGGAAGAGGAGGAGGAGGAGGAGGAGGAGGAAGAGGAGGAGGAAGAAACAAAATCAGACATATTTAAATCTGTTGCTGCTAGGGACCTCAGAGAGCCAGAAAACCCTGCCCGCCCTAGGGGTGGACATCTCACTTAAGTCCTTGCTTCATTAAACACTCAGATCAGGGCCACTGAGAACTGGTAGTTGCACCTCCCGGAGGTTGCACAACATTCTGGCCCTGCCTCATCTGGGTACTTGGGGGATGAAAGTCAGATTAAATCAAATCCTTTTTCAATAATATTGCAAACCCAGAGTACAGAGTAAGAAGGGGTCTGGGAGAAGGTCTGAGTATGAGTGACTGTGGGAAAGGGCAGGGGCCAGAAAGAGCCATAGAGAGATGGAGGGGCTGGCTGGGGAAGGGTAAGAGAGGAATTTTTGAGATGAAAAGGAGAACAGAAGCCACAGGGGAGAGAAGGCAAATAACACGTCAATGTTGGAGACCAAACTCTGTGAGTTATTTATTGATTTGGGGAACAAAAGGATTTAACAATATATGAGACATTTATGCAGGTTATTTACTTTTTGCTACTTGGACTAACACTAAATTATAAGGTGTTTTCTTATCAATACTTTCAGAAAATCAAGTTTGGATGGCAGATCTTGAACATATATTTCAGTACTGAAGCAGAGTACCTTGATTCCCTAAAGTGCCTTTCTTCTACAGTCTGTGGGAAAATATTACTATTTTTAATTTTAGTTTTTAAATGTTTGTTCATTTGTTTGTTTATGAGAGAGCACAAGTGGGAGAAGGGCAGAGACAGAGGGAGACACAGAATCTGAAGCAGGCCCCAGGCTTCGAGTTGTCAGCATAGAGCCTGACATGGGACTTGAACCCATAAACAGTGAGATCATGACCGTAAGCAAAGTCAGACACTTAAGTGACTGAGCCACCCAGGTACCCCTCTTGTTATTTTTTAAAGTCAATCTATGCAAAGGCAATGAGCGGGGGTAGATGTAACTGGGAGAGACAGGCCACCATGGGTCTGTTTTATATAAGTGTTAAATAGGTACATGCTTTTAATCTCCACTTCCAAATAAGGCAAAATCCTGTAGGGGACCAGGAGCTTTTCAAGAGGAGGCCAAAAGACCACAGGAAAGACGAGGACACACAAATTGTTTGAGATACCTACACCAGGCTCCTGACCTCTCCTTTCCAAAGCAGTCCTTTTCTTCAACTCATACCTGCCAAGACCACTCTGCATATTTTGTGAGGATTGTCTCCCACGTGCACACAACAGTCTGACCAGCTGCCCTCTTGTTATTCTTATGAAGAGGCCATTAATCAACGGCCTGTAGTGTTCTAGGCACAGAGAGAACTTTTCATGGTATATCTCATTTACTTACCACAAGAGCTTTATGAAGTAGGGACACTGTAGAGGACTTTACCTGCTAGATGAAGAAACTGAGGACCAGGATGCTTAGTAATGCCCCAAAGGTCACAAAGCATAGAGGCGAGAATACCAGATACATATCCATATCTTCCAGCTCTAGAGGCTGGGTCTCAATCACCGGCCTGCTGTCCAGAGTCTACCATCCCCCTTTTTTCATGTTTCCATGTCCTGAGCACTGTAGTCTCTCACCAGGCAAGGTCATCTACATTGAGCCAGATAACTGCCTTTTCTAGGCCTGAGGCTGCTCTCACAGAGCTCAGAGGCCTCTGGGTTATCTAGAGATAATGTTCCATATAAACATGGGAAAAAGACCTCTTGCTGTGAGGCTTATACTCTTCTCCACAGAGTTCAGTGTAACTGTGTTCATGCTCTAATATCTTCCTTACAGAGTCTTGGCAGGCACCGGCCATGTTTTGACTGCCCTGCTTCCTTTTTCCTCCCCAAATAGCACTCGGATTCCCTTCTGAAAAAAGAGCTTTCCTTTCTTTGGGAATTGGTTATCTAGCTGACTTATGGCAGAGGGCTGGTGAGATTTTCCCATTCATATTCTGGGATGGGCACCTCATAGACAAAGAGCTACTAGAGACACCACTTGGAGTCTGCTGGAACCAGTCTCTTACTGACTGCATAGCCATTACCATAGAGCATTTTCAAGAGTGTAATAAATTCAGGGTCCTCTCTCACAGATGGGCAGCTTCAGGAGAGTCTTTGTTCTGGCCATTCCCAAGCCTGGGAGTGAATGAGTCCATTTGCTTACAAAGGTCACAGTGATTTTCTACTGTTTGCCAACACATTAATCGACATTAACTCCTGAAGCACTGGCAGGTAGTAGGCACCAGTCGGGATCAGAGGAAACCTTCCACCTATACCATATCCAAGCTCCTAGGGGGGTGGGGGATGTAGACTGAAGTCACATCAAGATCTGCCCAAAGCACTCTTCTCTTAGGAAGAGGGCAATCCTAGGAGGCTTTAGTGAATAACATTTCAGATGGGTCAGTGAATCCTAGTGGTACATCCCCAGCCAAGCATTAACTTGGAAAGCTCCTCCCCAAACCCTAATTAATATATACACACAGGCCAATATTCAAAATTCCAACACCATTTCAAAATACAATAACTAAACATTATTAATCTTTTGAACCAAAACACAGGCTAATATGGTCTATTGGCTGTGTTAATGAGTTTTGAAAGGTGAAACACACTCCCTATAGCAATACAGGGTAATTCAGCAAGAATTTAGTCAATTATTTTAGAGTTTTAGCCTGGTACCTCAATCGATACCCTGCATCAGGAAAAAAAACAATTGAAAATATAATGTGCTGCTACATGCTATTTTCATTTTTATTTCATTCTTGATGAAGGTCATTTTGTTAACATGATTCATGTGTGACCTACAATATAATTTCAGGCTCCACTCTAGCTGAAAGGAAAACTAAAGTTACTGAAACAACCCGGCTAAAGCTGGTCTTAAGATGGCCTCCGCTGGGTTGTCCTTTTCAACTCTGAAGCTTCTGGATAAAATGCTAGTCTGGTCATTGGGATCTAACATGTGCTCCATAGTCCTTCCAGGCAAAAACCTGCATGATCAGCAGGGAGTTCAGTGATATGGCCCTTCTCATCTTGTAGCTATTTCCTTTCAGGTCTGGGATCTGGAAAGGAAGGAAGATGGAGTGGTATCCAAATTCAGCAAACTGTGTCAACAAGAGAGTGAGTAAGGCCAGCATGTTCAGGGCTCTGTGTGGGGAACAGTGGGACTTGAAGGAGAATGTGGAAGGCCCAGACCCTGGATTTGGATCTTCAGGCACTTTGTACAATACACTTCACAGTTCATGAGCTCCCGTGACCCCTAAGACATGCTGAGGTGGAGGAGGACAGATATGCATATCCTGTTTACAGATGAGGAAACTGAGATCCCAAGAGCCAGTGGCTTAGCCAATGTCAACAGACTACAGAGGCTGACAAACAACTTGCTCTTCAAATTCATGAGAAAGTCAGATGGCTTAATGTCACTTACAAGGTGCAATCCCTTAAGCCTGAAAGGTAATGAGTAAATGTCCATGTAAACGCAGCCCTTCTCTTTGGGGATCTCCATACCATGCTAATGCAGACTCTCAGAGTTTACTCTATGTGTGTGTGTGTGTGTGTGTGTGTGTGCGCGCGCGCGCATAGAGAATATGTGGGAATAAGAGGGCCTCAGAAGCATTCAAAGGATCTTACCTTCTTATTTTTTGGCTCCCTTCCTTCTGCTTTATCCTGATCAGGGGGATAAAGTCATGACTATTTTAGGTTACTAAAAAACTTGTTTTAATAGGGCTCATGACTGTAAGTGCAGCCTGCCCACTCTCATAATTTCCCCAGGCATCTCACTGTTGTGGAGCCACTTCGTCTCACAAAATTTTAACATAAATTCATAAAGTAATTTAAAGTTATTGAAATTATTAAAATGTACTTTAAAAATGTAGTAGGTCCTTATCTACCTTTTCATGGTGACATATTAACAGGGAAGACAGTTCGCTGGAATTCCTCATTTCCAGAAGCCATTAGCCATGGGGGTGACTGAAAGATAACGATCAGTCTAATAAGACTTAGAGGTTTCATTTACCTTGTAGCACTTGGAAAACTCATCCTCAACTGATGGGCTCTGAAGAACAATCAAACCAGGATGGAGACATGCTAAGATATTTCTAGACATGAGAGAGGTCTGGTCACCACTGGCCATGGGTCATGAATCAACCCCATACCAGTGGGGTCAATATTCACTCACTCAATTCTTCCCAGTTCTAAACTCTCATAAATTCTAGTCAACACCTCTCTCTGGCTATTTAGGAATCCTGAAATTTGTCTCTACTGGATCGAAAATGCTGGATTCCTTGCCCGACATACCCTTAAATGTCCTCTACACTCTGATGAAATTAGGATAGTTTGATTCAAGCAACTCATCCATCCACCATTGTTACAGAGCACCTGCTCTACATGGAGCAGCATGCTAGGCACTGGGTGTCCAACATTGTCTAAAACAGACACAGAGCCTATGCTGAAAAGAGCCTGGGCTTCCCTGCACCATCTCCTCATTGTCTAGAATCATTCATCTAAATCCTACTTATCTTCTAAGGACTGGATCAAGGTTTGTCTTTTGTTGGCTACTCTCGAGAGCACGCACCCAACAAAAATTTATTGAGAGCTTTCTACATGTCATGCTGCTGAGGATTCAATAGTGAATAAGGTCGGTTCTCATCCTGAGTAACATGCAGGCACTCCAGGGCGTTGGGACAAGTATAGCACTGATTAAAATATGGAATGAGGCAATTTTGGAGTACATGGAAAAGGCATCCAGCCTAGTCCTGGGAACTAGTGACATTTCTGCCAAGAGCTGAGGGATGAGTAAGAATCAGACAGGGGGAGATACTGGCAGAAGATACTGAAGAAGCCTATTCCAGGCAGTGGGGAGAGCATGTGCAAAGCCTCATGGTGATGATGCACAGCTTGGGGTCCCAAGAGTCTAGCATGGCTGGACCACACACTATGTGGGACTCATTTAGTGTAGAGGACACACTTCTGGAAGGCACTGCTCACTGGATGGGCTCTCCACTGGTCTTTATGCTGTGGCTTCTGCACTGTGCTCCAACAGCATCTCTTCTCTCTGATCCATGGATCCTGCCAGCCTTCTGCTGGAGCCTATGTCTTGTTTTTGCCAAGAGAAAACAATGGAGGTAAGGCTGACAGTGAATGAGTCACCTTGCAGGCTCCGGTGCCCCATCTGAGCCCAGTCCTTAGTGGAGCCATGATGAGAATGCAGCCATGTAAGTGGCCTGACATTTGGAAAAGATGAACCACTTGGCCGAGCCCTGCCCAAATTCCAGACCCATAGCATCACAAGCAACAAAATGGCAGTTGCTTTAAGGAAGTTAAGTTTTGGGGTAGTTTATTACGTGGTGATAGATAACCAAAATAGATGTGCATGGGAAGAAGGTAAGGAATGAGGGAGTCAATGAAATTAGTCAAAGCATAATAGAAAAGTTTCATTGGTTTTTATTTATAATTTATGACTAGCCATAAATCACAGTCCTATTCTACTCCATGCTACTAACCTCTTCCAACCTTTTAGTATTTCTAATGAATAATTCTGTCTTAGCAGGTACTTCTTTTCTATCCATCGTAAGTTTTAAAGTAAATACTTGAAATAAGTAGTCATCATTTGAAATATAGCATTTATTTCTTGATTTTATGGAGAATTCTGAGAGCTCCCAGTTAAAATTCATCAGGGTGAAAACGTTAGTCTGTGATTACAGAATTGGAACTATTCATTACAGCTATTCAGAGAATCTTCTTTATGAGCTTAATGACATAAGCATATTGTATTGAATTATTATGGTACTGCATCAATTGGACTCATAAATTTAATATACTCAGTCTGGTTCACATATTCTAATAAAATCCAGTGAGCTTTAAACATTTTATAAGGAATGTGCATTTAAAGTCATGTGATATTCAGTTTTTATAGGTTGGCATTCCTGCTTAGGGTATGAAGTGAGCTTCAATGATCACGACCACCCAGCCTGGTAGACCAGCAAGCTGAGGGAGAGACCCCCCCCCCCCTACAAACAAACAGGTCACATTAGAAAGCCCCAAATCTATCAGCTCAGGCTGTGAATCTGGTTGAGCTTTTCTCCAGAACCCAAGTTGATATCAGGCCCATCTTTTCGGTTCATGAAGAGAAGAGAGCAACTAGTTGAGGCTGCATCTTGAGCCGCAAGCAACGGCATGTCAGCTGTAAGGGAGCAGGTGAACCTGCTTCCAGGCAGTCTGACGGGCCCCACTCTCAACCTCATTCAACTGAAGCAAAATATGGGAGGATGGATGCTGTGGAGAAGCGCAGTTTCCAGGGCTTGCTCTGTTTCCTTGACTTTTGTTTCCTGGATCTAGGTTAAGATCTTGGTAAGGGCCCCATACAGAAGCACAGCAACTCAACTGTCTCAGCACCAGGCAAGGAGGGCAGAAGAGCACCTGGCTGTTTGGACCACATGACTGCTAGAGTCCTACCCTCACGCTGCGAGCCACATCCTGAGCACCCAGTCACACAGCAGCCACCACGCTGGGCACAGGGGACATTACCATGCTGGGGTCCAGATTAAGTTGTGAACCTCTTGTGCACCTCACCTTCCTCATCTGATTATATCGCTTTTTAAGTCAGAAGATGAAATGAGCGGTCTCTCAGGTGCTAGGGGCAGGGCCCCAGTCACAGCATGCATTTATTAAGTAGGTGACATTATTATCTACACAGATTTGTCCTTGCAGAGTTAATCTGCAAATATAATCATTTTCTGCTCTTTTAGATGTTTAGGAACATGTGGGCTTAAAATGTGTTAGTATTTAAGGCTTTAATGTTTTCCCCTTCAAAGGAAAGTGGAAGACAGCAAGTCTGGAATGTTTCTTTTCCAAAGTCACCTCATATCAGATACTGGCTGACCCTTTATTTCAAAAATCACTTTAAAGAAAGAGTTAATGTGTTTCTCAAAATGGGGAATCGCGTTCATCGTTTAAAAATCTAGGCTATACCAGGTAACTTAATTATGCCCCCAAAGGTCATTTGAGATACAGTTTGGATACTGAGATTCTGAAAAATGGTATCTGGGGAAAGAAAGAACTATTCTTTGTTGCTCAGCTCATGATTCCTTCTTGCACTGTATACATCTTCAGAGAGGTTCTTGACATTTTGAGGAAGATGACTGCTCCAAATGACCAATGTGACTGACAGACTTTCAAATGAGAATCTTGCTGTGTGGTACCTCTTGGCTATAATATACTTAAACTCAAATCAAAGAAACAGGTCCCCAAAAGCTTAAGAATCAAGAAGTAGTTGCATATTAATCACTGGCATCCCAACATCTCCCTCTTAGTAGAAGCCAAGCATTGGGAGCTGGTATGATGCTTTGGGAGCCCTGCATGACCGTCTCGCTCCTTTCTACCATTCGTGCCTGTGGTTGAGCAGGACCATCCCCTCCCTTTAAAGTCTGACCTGAGGTCACTTCTATATTGATGGCGAGTTTTCTCAGGCTGGCCTTGGATTGGGCCATCCGTGAATACCAATGAGTCCCTGAATTCCAGGGCAAGGGGGTCAGCTATTGAGACTAGGAGGGAAGACCCACTGCCCCCTTTTTGTTCTCTGGACCAGGGGGTCCTGATGATCCCTGTGAGATTATTTGCCTTCCAGATTATCTTCCTGCCTTGGGAGTTATTCCTCAATGTCCACATGTTGCCCTACATCCCAGGAGGGAGCCATGGTCATGCCCCAGGTGTGATGAGGCCTGTGGCCCCAAGTGGCAGGCCTGTGACCCCCACCCCATGGAGAGGATTAGCTGGGGATTTGGATTATCTGCACCAATGATCCCCTTCACTGGGGACAATGATGGAGGCTTGACTATGTCAGGGAAGCTGGAGCAGGGAGAAAAGCCAGACCCAACTTTCTCTAATGTAACATCTCTAATCCTAAAAAACGATGGGAGAGGTGTAGATTTTTAAAAACTCCTTCACCAAAGAGATATCATCCACATGATTAAGTATCTAAGTTGAAAAATATATACGTCGAAAACATGTGCCTCCTGCACAGCACTTTGCTCATAAAAGACACTGTCTATTAGGTGCCTAATGCAATGAATATTAGGTAATGTTAATAAATCCTGATGAACAGTGAGAAGCCTGGGTTTTCTTTCCTTCGGATCTTCCCTTGCAGCAAAATTTCACAGATTTATAGTAACTTCTCTCTCCTGAACAAGGGAAGTTTACTAAATTACCAGAGAGAATGAGTCTATCAAATCTTAATTTATGCTTCAAAGCCAAACTTTAGAAACTCTTCAAGCTGTCTTGGCCTCTCTCCAAATCTGAGAAGTTGCTGCAGAAGAGAAGTTGGAAACATTGCCAGTTGGGCAGTGGATGAAGCAGGCGCTTCCTTGGATACTCGTGTCTGGCTCTGTTCCCCACAATGAACCTGTACCTGTGTGAGCACCAGTCTTGCAGCTGTCACAACTTTTAGCCCTCTAGATTGTTCTCAGCTGAGAGGCACCGAAAGCAATGTGGTACAAATCAAAACGGAATCCTGGCAAAATGTGGAAGAAGAAGATCGTACAGATCAAAGGGAAATCACACCAGCTGGGGGACTGTGGAGAAAGCGATGGGGCCATTTAATTTAAGACATAATGGGCTAATTTGGGCTAATTTGACATCCAGTTTCTGTCACAAAGAAACTGCCTTCCAAAGTAAGAAATGTCAGTTTGTATTGACTGAGCTATTACTTGGGTTGCCCAGAGTCTTTCGAATAAGAAACTGAAAATAAACACAACGTTTGGGACTGGAAGATAAATAAGCAGTAGAAGTGGCAAAAAAAAAAAAAAAAGATGAATCAGCAGCAATGGATACCAAAAACATAAACACCCCAGCCTATGGAGACAGTTAGGGCACACGGTCTTCTTGCTGCTCACAGCACTTTATCCACAGAGCTCTGAAATAAAAGCTCTACAATCCACTGGGGTTTTGTTTCCAGTAGGCTAAAAATTCCACTGAGAAAAGGGCGATGGCTTCATTTACTGCCATTTTCAACTCTGATTAGCAAATGCTTTCTTGATTTTCGTAGCAGTTTCTCAATTTTACTTATAAATACTATGAAACAGGTGATCTCAATTAGGAAACAAATTAGGCAAAGTCTTAATTTTTTTTTGGTTGCCTGGAATGAATATTATATATGTAAATGTAACCGCATTGCAGTGAATTCCTGGGAACAGAAATAAGTCTATCTAAAAATGGATGGGAGCTTTACACAGACAACAAAAGACAAAAAGTTAAGTGAAATTGGGACAAACTGATGTTCTTACCCATTTCTTTCTCCCAAATATTGTCTCAAAGGACTGCAACATATGCTATGATTCATTATTGTTATGAAATATAAGCGACACATACAGGAAAAAAAAAGGGATCAACCAAGGGAAAAAAAATAACTACCTGAATTCTAAAATGTAAGATACAGTTTTCAAAAGCAACAAAGGACACTACAGAGGTTCCCTGGCAAAGGCCACAGTGAGCACCTTTAATAAAAGCACAATTTACTTGAAAAACAAATCTAAATAAATGGAGTTAAAGGAATTGAAGCATCTTCAAGAAAGCCTAATTCAAATTTATAAAAGAGAAAGGATGACTCCCAGATGTTGATATAAACAATGACTCCCAGATGTTGATATAAACAGTGAACAGAGAACTAGTAGAGATTGGACAGAGAAAGTGGTTCTTTTTATAAAGTTTTATTTTTTTAAATTTATTTTGAGAAAGAATGAACAAGTGGGCAGGGGAGAGAGAGAGAGAAAGAGAGAGAAAGAGAGAGATAGAGAGAAAATCCCCAGCAGGCTCTGAGCTGTCAGAGCAGAGCCCCACTTGGAACTTGAACTCACCAAGTGTGAGATCATGACCTGAGCCGAAGTCAAGAATCGGATGCTTAACTGACTGAGCCACCCAAGCGCCCCAAGAGAAAGTGGTTCTTAAAATAAATAGACACACAAGAAGAATTCTGTGTATGTCTTCTGGGCTATTGCGACAATATGAGAATGAGATGGATCACATTGTGCAGTGGTGAAGGACCAACTGAAGGAGGGAGGGGGGAAGAGAGAGAGAAGAAAGAAATAGCAAATAGAAGAGAGAGCAAAATTCAAGTAGGACCAGACCAGGGGGCTCAACACAAACAAATGGGATTCCAGAAAGAAACAAGAGGCAAAAAACCTTACAGGCGGAAATCATCACAAAAATCTCCTAGACAAAAACAAAGGACACGAGAGAGAGTGCACATGGAGCGTGCAACAGAACTGAGGGGCTGTTCACCAAAGTAGAACCAGGAAAGCTCAGGACCCTGGGGACAGAGGAAGCTTTTGGTAAGGGTCAGAGAAGTATTATGTCACATACAGAGGACCAAGACTCAAAAGGGTGGGGCACATGGGTGACTAACTTGGATAAACGTCCAACTCTTGGTTTCAGCTCGGGTCATGATCTCATGGTTCACAGGTTCAAGCCCCTCTTCAGGCTCCACGCTGATGATGTGGAGCCTGCTTGGGATTCTCTGTCTCCCTCCCTCTCTCTCTCTCTCTCTCTCTCTCTCTGCTCCCTCCCCATTCACACTACCTCTCTCTCTCTCAAGATTAAAAAGTAAACTTTGAAAATTAAAAAAAAAAAGCAGCAATACACAAATGCAATTTTAGTCTGTAGGAAAATACTAAAAAGTATCACAAGGGTTGCTGCTAGGGCAAGGGGAATGGAATGCCCAGGAGGCAGAGAACTGCTTTCCAGAAAAACCTTGTAGAACTATTTGGGCATACCCATAATTGGCGCTGATTTTTTTAAAAAAAAGTTTTAAAATCTCTCTCTCATTGGAAAAATGGTCAGAAGGGATATATGCCCAAATGTGAGAGCAATTACCTCTGGGCAAGTGCCTCCATTTGAGACCCTGTGAAAGCAGAGACAGAGGGAGATAATTTACAGATGATCTTGGATGCAGAGGCAAAGGGGCAGGAAAGTCAGAGAGGGAAAAGGAGGTGGCCAGTACAGGGCTGTCGATGTGCAGGTTACTGTCCAGAGCAGCACTTGGTCCTGCTGGGGACCCTTCAAGAGGCATGTAGACTGTGCTTCTGAGTCATCTGTAATGATGGGAGGCAGGCACATTCATCCTTACTTTGGTCTCTCACTGTTTGAGAGGTACCTGCAGGCCTCACTTCCTCTAACCTCTAGGCTGCAGCCTGAGGGAGAAAGGGAGAGAGAGCAAGCCCTGGGGCGCTGCAGCACACAGTAGGACTGTTCTCCAGGCCATGGGCAGAACCATGGGAAAGTCAAAGGGACACAGAACAGCACACAGCATGTGTTTGCTACAGGATGGGACTGGGGTTGGTGGTGATTACAGGGGATCCCAGCTTTAGATGTGAAGAGAAAGTCCTTTGCTTAGTGCTGCCTGCTACCAGCCTAGGAAGTCAGGGTGATGGGGGGGACGGGGGGAGGGAGGAGGGGGAGTGGGAGGGTTGGGAGGGGTGGGGGTGGTCTTTGCACTTGGCTCCAGCAGCTTTCTTCCATCCCCAGCATTCTTTCTTAGTCTTTAGCATTTTTAGTTTTCTGATGAGGACTTTTTGATTCACAACAAGCTTACTCGTTATCTTCTTAGGGATGAACAAGCAGTTTTAAAGGATTTCAAATGCAAGTTTTATTACAACCTTAGGCGATAAGACTGAGGTGACTTGTGGCTCATGCGCTGGGCCTAAGTCAGTTTATGGTCGAAATGATTCCAGACCATTCAGAAGATAAAGAGCTACAAATTAGCTCCCAGCCTGCCCGGTATCTTAGCTAACATCCACTGGGCTGGAATGTGGGCATCTCCACAGGAGCAAGCCAGAGTGGCTGCCACCACTAAGGGAACCGGGTCATGGTGCAGTCATTTCCAGAAACTCCTTGTTCTATGTTTTTACAAGAACAGATTTTTATTTTATTCTAATACTTCCATATATGATACACAATATTGAATCATATCTATTGACATCTCCATATACATCTATATCCTATTTCTATATTATACCTACATAACTATATTTATAACTATACCTATATTTGTATAATATAATCTATAATTAAATCTATTAACTATATCTTATACCATGTTTTATTTCATTTTATAATAATACCTTAATGTATGAGGAATTTCCTCCTACAATGAATCTTTTTTTTTTTTTAACGTTTATGTATTTTGAGAGACATAGAGACAGAGTATGAGCAGGAGAAGGGCAGAGAGAGAGGGAGATACAGAATCCGAAGCAGGCTCCAGGCTCTGAGCTGTCAGCACATAGCCTGACGTGGGGCTTGAACTCACAGACTGTGAGATCATGACCTGAGCCGAAGTCGGCCGCCCAACCAACTGAGCCACCCAGGTGCCCCCTCCTACAATGAATCTTAACAATATTGTTACTGCATTTAAAACAATAAAGTCAGGGGGTGCCAAATGGTCACCTGACAGTGCCAGGAAGGGACTAAGAACCTCACGGGGTGGGGTCACAGTCTTTGATTTACCCTGAGGGGGAAGAGAAAAATAGTAGCCTCTGGTAGATATGAGCAAGCATAACCCAATAAACAGAGATACCAGCAGAAGTCACTATCATATATGTGATTCGAAATGATCACTGATTCCAAAACAAGTTTTTTTTTTTTTTTAAATTAACATTTACTTATTTTTGAGAGACAGGGAGAGACAGAGTACGAGCAGGGGAGGGGCAGAGAGAGTGGAAGCACAGAATCAGAAGCAGGTACCAGGCTCTGAGCTGTCAGCACAGAGCTCCACACAAGGCTCGAACCCACAAACCATGAGATCATGACCTGAGTCAAAGTTGGACCCTTAACCGACTGAGCCACCCAGACATCCCCAAAACAGTTTCAATAACATGGGCATCATCAGAAGGTGGTTAATGTTTTCTCAACCACCAACTGCTGCCTCTCAGGTGTGGCTACTCTTTTTCCTACTTTTAGCTGTATTTCTATGTGATGCTTCCCCCTGGGGCCTGGAAGCTAATTAAGTGCTCCAGCTTAAAAGACCTTTCCTTTTCACCCGTGTTGTGCCACAGCATGAATGTGAGCTGTAAGGGGAGGCAGATGAGAAAATATTAAAATGGTATTTAATTAAGCAGAGTAAACAATAAGGTCAGTAGCAACTTGAAGCTGACATCTGTCTCCGAACAAGCAGGCAAGCTACCTCCAGGTATGGGTAACAGAGAAGTGAGCTTATGCTGCAGGCTCCTCTGGTCCATGCCACTTGTAATATCTACTTCTGCTTCAAAGGCAATGAGACATTTAATAAAAGAAAACAAATAGCGATGCCGCACTGTATCTAAGAGGAGAGCAGGAACAACCCTCCAGCTGTTTAACACTGCAGTGTTCAGGCTTCATTTCATTTTGCTTCTAAAAGAAACCAGGGAAATGAAAAATGTTGTATACTCAACTCCATGAATGGAGCATGCACAGTGCTTAAGCCTGGCATCTCGAGCTGTGCTGTGTTGCTTTCATCAGATGCTATTTCCATAAACAGGAAAGAGCTGGAGAATCTCTGTTAGATAATTGTCAAGCCCCAAACACCTTATAAATGAGCAAGGGGGCTGGAGAGATGACAGATGTTACTGATTTACTGGTAGGATGCCACATGAGGTGGGACTATAGTTGGGACTGATATTAGAATATCAAAAGCCCAACAAATGCAAACATTACCACTGCAGCTATATCCAGGGTGAACAGGATGGCTTCTGTCACAGTTAATGTTATGCACCAATTTGACTGGGTCATGGGGTGCCCAGATATTTGGTCAAACATTCTGGTTTGTTTGTGAGGGTGTTTTGGGGTGGGAGCAACATTTGAGTCCATGGACTGAGTACAATCTGAGCACACTGTCTTCCCTAATGTGGGTGGCATTGGTCAATCAGTTGAAAACCTGCACAGAACCAAGAAAACTGACCCTTCCATGAGTTCAAGGGAACTCCTGCCTGTTTGCCCTGAGCTGGGACAGTGGTCTTTTCTTGCCAGTGGCCATGAATGGAAAGATCAGGACTTTCCATCACTGGCTCTCAGAACAGAACCTACACCATTAGGCCCTCAGGCTCAGACTGGAACCACACCACTGGCTCTCCCCAGTCTCCACCTTGCTACAGATCTTGAGATTTCTCAGCCTCCATTACTGTGTAAGCCAATTCTATATAATAAATCTCTTCACACGCACACATGCACATGCACACACCCTACTGGCTCTGTTTCTCTGGAGAACCCCAACTACTCATTTCCAACCCCAAATTACTGAAGTGGTAAAAAAAAAAATAAAACAAAACAACAACAAAAAAAAAACCACCACTATTTCGATACCATGGGTTGTATGTAGAAATGTAAAATTCACAAATATATTTAATACCATATTTCACTGTTAAGACTGATGTCCAGGTCTTGGGCATCTGTACAAATTTCATTACCACTCCCAACTCTGATCATATTGTCCTTTGGGCCACAGTCTTGTCTTACCAGAAGATGACAACAGCCTGGCCATTGCGTGTCCTGCCTCCTGTCTCCCCTGCTCCTATCCATCCCTCCACTCTTCTGGCTCTTCACTGTCCACTGGATCAAAGCCATCACGGAGATGGCTTTCGGATCTGGCTTTTTCTCCCTTGTCTACCTGTGTACCACTCTCATCTTTGTGGGTCCCACCCTAGTTCTGCTGAATGCAAACATACTGGAACAAATTCTGAAAATCTGTATTTTTCAAAAAGCTGCTCAAGCTACCAAAGATTTTGTAGGCCAGCTTAGACAGGTTTCAGAACCACTGCTTTGGGAATTACGTCCTCTGATAAGTGCAGAGATAGCTTATGGGTATCCTTGTAGTTGTGACAGTGGCCTGTAGTTAATTGAGTTATCCTTGCTCCTCCAACAGAATTAAGAGTTCTTTGAAGACAGGAACTATAGACTGACACATGCAGGGCAAGCTCAATCTAGGCATGGGAAGTAGTATGCTTGGGCAATGACTGCCATTGTCAGTGCATTGCTTTCATAAAGACCAAAGATTACAAGTGACCACTAGAGACGACTCCTCTGAGACGGGAAGGACAGCACCACCTCTATCTACAGTGTTCTTGTCCCCCACCCCCACCGAATCAAACCTAAACTAGATCAAGCCTCTCAATATAACTACTAGTTTTCAGAAAATGCAGGATTAGAGGAGCTTGGTGAATGACACCATGAGGATGCCATTAGCAAAACCCAACATGTAGGAATAAATGGTATGGTTTCATCAAAAACAGATGGTGAGGAAAAAAAAAGAGGGAAGGGAAATCTATAGATTTTTAGACACTTTAGAGGTATAAAAACCAATATCACATATGGATATAATTTGGGTCCTGATTCATCTATTGAAAAAAAAAATGATGTGGCTTGAACAATGACTGGTTATTCATTCTGAAAGATTAGCTAATTTTTAGGGTGTACATGTGATGGTAATGATTATATTGTAAAAGAAAGTGTCTTGCTTTTGTTTTAAGTACTTATTTTAGAGAGGAAGAGTGTGCATGTGGGAGAGAGGGGCAGAAAGAGAGAGAGAGAAACCTAAGCCGGCTCCAGGCTCAGCATGGAGCCCGACACAGGGTTCAATCCCCCGACCCTGGGATCATGACCTGACCCGAAAGCCAGAGTCAAATGCTCAAATGACTGAGTTACCAGAACACTCTGAGTGTCTTGTTTTTTAAGAGATACATCCTAAAATATTTATGGTTAAAATACATAATGTGTGGTATTTGCTTTAAATTAATTGTGTGTGTGTAATGCCATGCCTAAGGGAACAAATAAAACAAGACTGGACACATGCTAATGAAATGCTGAAGCTGAGTGATATGGGAGGGTACACAGGGGTTCATCACATTATTCTTTCTGGTTTTATAAATATTGTCATGAGAAGTACAGTGAAAACAGGAGTTAGAACAGACCATTGATTTCTGTATCATGATATCTCAAAGTTCCTTTAATGCATCAATGTTTGTAAAGTTGGAGCTAATGTGCATAAATCCTCAAGGAGTAGAAATGTGCAAATGTAACAGGATTATATTCTTTGAATTTAAAGAATTCTTTTAACACCTGATATTAACAAACATGATATTCCTAGGTAAAGCCAATTCTTCTTTTGAGGGATGGGTTACAAAGAATTGCCAAAGAAGATTACCAAGGAGATCTGGGGTCATGTCCTTCAGTAAAGATGTTTCTTCTTTCCCATGGGAAATTCTATACACATTTTGATGCTAAAATGAATGCACTCAAGTCCTTCTGGAAGTTCACATTAAGTTGACAGAATGAAGGAGCACTGAGCTTTAGTACAGTGGAAAGTTAAGAGGTATAGGAAAGGGCAACCTCTATTGAGACTTTTTAAAAGTGACACTTGAAAAACTCTTTACAAATTATAGTGTGTTATTAAATGTAGTAATAGGTCACTTAAAATATCCTAAGTGATAATACAAGAAAGAAGAGCACAAAGGTCCTCTGAACTAAATATCAATGTGAAAAAGTCTTTGTAGTAATATATGAAAATTATCGGGATAAAGGATCTTTGCAACTATTTGTTGGTTACATCAGTATTCCAAATAGCCTTTAACCTTATTTGTGGTTACATGTGATTACAAGAGATTTCCTTTTTGGTCTCTGTGCTAAAGCATTTTAATTTGCAAGGGCTGTCCACTGGATGGGCACCTCATTAATTTTCAGACTCTGAGAAGCACTGATTCATATACACAGGCATTTGAGTTTGGAAAGAAAGAGTGAAGAAAAATGGTGCTTGGTAAAGACATAAAATAGTGACTTTCAAGTTTCAGAGTAAGGAGTGAACCAATCTTAATGGAATATAAATTATAATTTGATTAAAAGTGGATAAAATATGTATAAAAATATTATTTGTTTAGAGAATGATTACCTTTCTTTTAACAAGAGTTTAACCTCATATACTCTTAAGATAGTATCAAATCCATCCATTCATCCATTCTTCTTCCCTCTTTTTCTTTAGCAAAGCAATAAAGGGACAACAGAAAAATATGAGGATATGAGGAGAGCAGTGAAAGAGGAACAAGTAAAAAAAAAGAAAGGAAGGAGATTATGAATGATGACTTATTGGTAATTTGTTATAGACTATACGTTTAAAAGCAGTTATAGATTGACAGAATAATTGAGGAAGGCAAAAAATTTCCCATTCACACCCTTACCCTCACATGCCTACAGCCCCTATTAAAATCCCACACCAAAGTGTGACAATTTATATAAAGCAATGAAATGACACTGACACTTCATCATCATCATCTGAAGTCCATAGATTATATTAGGGTTCACTCTTGGTGTTGCACATTCTATTGGCTTTTAGCAAACATATAATGACATGTATCCACCATGATAGTATCATACAGAGTTGTTTTATTGCCCTAAAAATCCTCTGTGCTCCACCCATTCATCCCTCCATTCCCCCATCCCCCTGGTACCTACTGATCTTTCTACCATCTCCATACTTATGCCTTTTCCAAATGTCATAGAGTTAGAATCATACAGTATACAGTGTTTTCAGATTGGTTTCTTTCATTTAGTAATATGTATTTAAGGTTCTCCTACGTCTTTTCATGGTTTGATAGCTCATTTCTTTTTAGGGTTGGATAATATTTAACTCTTGGTTAATGTAGCGTGGCTTATCCATTCACTTACTGAAGGACATGTTGGTTGCTTCCAAGTTTTGACAATTATAAATAAACCTGCTATAAACATTCACATATATGTTTATGTGTGGATATAGGCATTTAACTCACTGGGGGTAAGCAGCAAGAAGTGCAACTGCTGAATTGAATGTTAAGATTGTCTTTATAAGAAGCTTTCAAGCTGTCTTCCAAAGTGGCCACATCATTTTACATTCCCACCAGCAAAGAATGAGAGTTCCTATTGCTCCACATCCTCATCAACATTTGACATCTTATTGTTGAATTTTTAAAGTTCGTTGTATGTTTTGGGTAAGAGTCCTTTATCAGATATATTTTGCAAATAGTTTTTCCCAGTCTGTGGCTTGTCTTCTTATTCTCCAGGAGTGGTCTTTTGTAGGGCAGAAGTTTTCAGTTTTAATGACTTCGAGCTTATCAATTATGTCTTTCACGGACTGTGCCTTTGATGTTGTATCCAAAAGTTCAGCACCATACACCCAAGGTCATCTCAGGTTTCTCCTATGCTATCTTCTAAGTTTTATAGTTTTGTGTTATACATTTAGGTCTACTATCAATTTGAGGTCCTTTTTGTGAAGGATGTAAGATCTAGGTCTAGATTCACTATTTTCCCCTTTGGCATGTGAATATCTAGTTGTCTCAGCACCATTTGTTGAAAAGACTATTTTTGCTCCGTTGTACTGCCTTTGTCAATATCACTTGACTGTGTTCATGTGGGTCTAGTTCTGAACTCCACTGACTTGTATATTCTTTTGCCAATAACACACTGTCTTGATTTCTGTAGCTTCTAGTAAGTCTTGAAGTTGGGGAGTGTCAGTTCTCCAACTTTGTTCTCCTCCTTCAATATTGTATTGGCTATTCTGGATCTTTTTCCTCTCCATTTAAACTTTCTGAGTCGGTTTGTCCATAGTCAAAAGACAACTTGCTGGAATTTTGATTGAGATTACAATGAATCTATAGATCAAATTGAGAAGACTAGATATCTTTTTTTTTTAATTTATTTTATAAATTCACATCCAAGTTAGTTAGTATATAGTGCAACAATGATTTCAGTAGATTCTTTAAATGCCATTTACCCATTTAGCCCATCCCCGCTCCAGTAACCCTCTGTTTGCTCTCCATATTTAAGAGTCTCTTATGTTTTGTCCCCCTTCCTGTTTTTATATGACTTTTGCTTCCCTTCCCTTATGTCTGTCTGTTGTGTATCTTAAAGTCCTCATATAAGTGAAGTCATATGATATTTGTCTTTCTCTGACTAACTTTGATTTGCATAATACCCTTTAGTTCCGTCCACATAGTTGCGAATGGCAAGATTTCATTATTTTTGATTGCCGAGTAATATTCCATTCCATTTGAGATATATATATATATATATATATATATGTGTATATATATATATATATATACACACACAATTGTATATGTGTATATCATTGATATATATATATACATATATATATATATGTGTGTGTGTGTGTGTGTGTGTGTATATATATATATATCACATCTTCTTTATCCATTCATCCATTGATGGACATTTGCGCTGGGAAGACCTGATATCTAACAACACTGAGTCTTCCTACTCATGACATGAAATACCTCATTCGTTTGGTTCTTTGGTTTCTTTCATTAGAGTTTTATAGTTTTCCTCATATAGATCTTAAACATACTTTGTTAGATTTTTAACTAAGCATTTACTTTTTGTGGGTGCCAACATAAATGACACTGTTTTTTTTTTTTAAGTTTATTTATTTTGAGGGAGAGGCGAAGGGCAGAGACACAGGGAGAGAGAGAATCCTAAGCAGGCTCTGCATTGTCAGCACAGAACCCGATGTGGGGCTCAAACACATAAACTGTAAGATTATGACTTGAGCTGAAATTAAGTGTCAGAGTCAGATGCTAAACCAACTGAGCCACCCAGGCGCCCCATAACACAGTGTGTTTAATTCTTATTTCCACTTGTTCATTATTGGTATATGGGAATGCAATTAACTAATGTATCCTGCAATCTTTCCATAATGGCTTATCAATTCCAAAAGGTTTTTTGGTCAATTATTTTGAATTTTCTACATAGATAATGATGTCATTTGTGAACAAGACAGCTTTATCTCTTCCTTCTCAATAGGTAGATGTTTTATTTCCTTTTCTTTGTCCCATGACATTAATTAGGGACTTTAAATGTTTAATTATGAAAGTATACTTACTATATAAGCTACTATATGGCAACCATAAGGTAGCAATATTTTCAAAAACAATGATCATTTCTAGTGTTTGCTATATACCTGGCATCTAAATACTTTATATTTTATAGGAATCTTCTCATTTAACCCTCACAATTATACAAAGTGGGTACAGTTAAGATCACCATTTTATAGAAGAGGAAATGGCCTGACAGGTTACTCAGTCAGTAAGCAGCAAAGCAAGTATTTACAAACAGCTTTACTAGATTCTACAGTGTATGTTTCTCAGCACTATCCTGTATCAGTTGAGGATGTATTATGAGCTATGTCTCCTCTTAGGTACTTTACACACACTATTCTCATTTGATCCCATTTTACACTGAGAATAATGAAACTTGGAGTGTGTAAGGGGTTTGCCCAGTGGCATATTGCAAAGTGGCGGAGCTGGCATTCAAACCCAAGTTCAAGCACATGCTCTCTTTTTGAAAAACAAAAACAAAAACAAAAACATATTTTGTCAGAACAAATATGTGCATATACTGTTCAGCATGGCTTTAACTGGTCATTCAACAAACATTTACTGAGAATGTATTAAGGGCCAGATACTGTCCTAGGCACTGAGGAAACAAATACACAAGGCAGCTAGGATCCTTGTCTTCACAGAACTTACCTTCAAGTAAAATATAAAACATTTAAAAACCAAACCAACAAAACAAAGATTCCCTCCAACCATTGCTGAGTGCTGTGACCAAGACACTATACAGGGGTCTGGTGGGGATTAATGGTCAAGGCTGCCTCCACTTGGAGGTAGAAGACATCTGAGCTGAAGGACATGCTCCAAGCTTAGAAATGTTTCAGCTGACTTAATCATAATCAATAAAGAAATGCAGATCCTGATTGCCAGCTTAGAGTTTTAGGTCGTAAACCCAATGATGAAGAACAAGTTTTCCACTTTTGTGTTTTGAGATCCTGAGTTGTTAGCCATTGCCCCATACAGGATGCCATGGGGGGTGCGGGGGAGGAGGAAGAGCAGGAGGATGAGAGGGAGACAAATGTCAAGAGAGTAAAACTATTTGAAGGCAGTATGGGGGTGCTTCCCTCTCCTCCCTCCTCCAGGCCTCCATGTGGATTTGAGTCTTTACTCTCCTGCGTAACATTTAATTTTGGCTTCTTAAACCAACAACTGCTCATGGAAACCAAGTAGGATTTTCCTTCCAGTTGGAGACTCATGCTCTTTGATGACCTTAAAGCACCCCTTAAATTGACAAGATAAGGGTTTTCATCATATAAAATGACTTCTTGACTGGCAGTTTACCTATAGGGTTCATTCTTTCTCATACTTCGTTCTCTCCACTTTATGGCATGGCTTACTCCCAGTATATATGACTTCTCATGTAATTACAATAACTCTACAGAGTAGATATTAGTTCTGCCATTTAGGAAATAAGAAACTGAAGTTCAGAGAGAGAAGAAACTTGTCAAGTTCACATAGACACTGGGTTTCAAGCTCAGGTCTGACTTTAGAACCTTCTACATTATTCCATTATCACACAGTTTTCTGTCTCCTTCCCGAATCGTAGCCCCAGTATCACAGCATTTTCAGTTCCCCTGACTCCATGAAACACCAGGACGAAACAGCTGTCAAACTGGCTCCATCTCCTCTAATGAACTGACAGCCACTTAACCCCCTTCAAAAATGCTTTGCTACTGATGATAGTGGTAATGGACTAATAACAGAAAACTGTTAATGTGAATAACCAAAATGAGAAGAAAAAATAATTAGTGAGGAGGAAAACGATCCTTTGTGTGAAATATTTTTTAAATCCAAGTTTGATAATGGTTCTACCATTATCCATTTTGTAAGATCAGCAGAACGGAGATGGAAGAGATGTTAAATTAAGCATAGAATTTCTAGATATCTTTAAGATAGCTAAATGAATGAGAAAACTTAAGGACTTTTACCTCCTGAAATTTACTTTGAAACCGAAAGGGCTCAACCTATAAAACATCTTAACAAATGATTCTACAGTTAGAAATGCAAGGTTTGAGAGGGGAAAGGGAAAAAAAAAGACACAGAGAGGGAGGGAGATAAAACATAAGAGACTCTCAAAGACTAAGAACAAACTGAAGGTAAGGGGGGTGAGGGGGGGAGAGGGGGTGATGGGCATTAAAGAGGGCACGTGTTGGGATGAACACTGGGTGTTATATGTAAACCAATTTGAAAATAAACTATTATAAAATTAAAAAAAAAAAGGTTTGAAACTAACATAAAACTAAAGTAGAATGAAACACAGAAGAACCAGACTGTATGTGTGGCAGGCACCATAGGCCAGAAAAGTGACTCTTGGCAGTGAGGCATAGTGGTGGCAGCAATACTGACAACCACCACTAACACCTGCATTTGGCAGCTAAGGTAGTTGAACTGTTGAGACTTTATTTTGGAAGCACCTCTTCAGTTAGTGCACTGTTTCCATTTAGAAAGGATAATACATATAACTCTGGGCATCCCTTTATTGTAAGAGGAAAAAAAAAAAAGGAAGAAAACCAGCTAGGAGTGGCCTGGTACTCACAGCCAACTTGTAGTATTCTCCCGTCAACTGTAATCAATTTCAAAGAATATTAACACAGGGCAAAGCTGCTCTGATCATGGGTGCCTTCCCCTCCTCCCCACCACACAAAGCACTCCATAATCACGTCTAAACACAGACAAAAACATGAACAATGAACAAACCATGAATATGCCCAAATAGCATCCTACTCTGGCTAACATGGGTGACTGCTTTTTTATCATAGGTTTAAGAAAAATGTTTACTTTTACTGAGAGAGTGAGAGAGAGGGAGAGCAAAAGGGGGAGGGGCAGAGAGAGAGGGAAAGAAAATCTTGTGCAGCTTGATCCCACGATCCTGGGATCATGACTTAAGCCCAAATTAGAAGTCATCAAGAGTCAGACACTCAACCGACTAAGCCACCCAGATGCCCCATCAATCATAGTTTTAACATCACTATTCTGGCCTTCTAGACAAGAATTATTAAAACACTCAAGCACAGAATCATCCCAGCATCTGGTCCAGAGCAAAGCACCACTTTCTTACACTCTCCAAAATTACCTAAACCAGGCTCAAATCCTACCTTAAGTTCTTTATAACACCATTTTGCTGGGATGTCCCCGTACTTCCCACTGTGTATGTTCTCCTTGAGTGCAGTGAGCCGCTAAATCTAACATTGTTGGAAAAGATATATTTCTGGGGGTCTGTGCTGAAATGCACAGACACTTGTCTATTTTTTCAGGGGAAGAAGCTCAGAAGATGCATCAGGTGTCAGCTGGGGACTCCACAGTGGGCAGTCTTGCAGCCGATGACCCAGGAAACAAGCAAAGAGAACTAACCAGCTGTGAATAAAAGCCATGTAAATGTGGAGGAGGTGTGCTCATTTCATAACGATCTTATGCCTCTTATCTTTTTCACAATGAACAACAGCTTGACCATCATTAAATCATCAAACACCAGTTCTACTTTTCAGATTATAATTTTACAGGCTGAAAGACTGGTATTATAGCAAGAGATTCCTGATATCCAGGTGTCATTCTGAATAAGAATACTCACATAATGTTAGCATCTTTGTCCTCAGGCATTGATTTTCCAAGTAGATGTGACAAACTGAGATACCCATATTGTTACACATTACGGCTGCTGTAGGGTGGCGCTCTCTTGTTCTTCCCTGGCTCTTCAAACACAGGTAAACATGCCTCAAAGGCTCCATCACTGTTGTTACCGTCATCACCACCACCATTACCCCCCTTCACGGTCACCATCGTACTGCCCAGCGGTCTGGAATGTTCTTCTCTGCACGAGAGTCCATGTACATGGCCCCCTTTAACCCTAAGGTCAACTCTAGTTAGGTCGTGGTGTTATTTATCCTCATTTTGCAGATAAGGAAATTGAAGTAGTGACATTAAATAACTCCAAAGGGGCGGCACAGGGATTCAAGACCGGGATAATCTGTTACAAGGCCCACATGCTTAGCTACTACATCACTTTTTATCCTTCTTACCAAGGCCCTAGAAGATGAGATGAAAATGGGGAAGAAAAAAAAGAAATTGCCTTGGGCTTGCTGCTTGCTCTTTACTACTTTGAAGAAAACTTCCTAGAAATCTCTCAGGCTCTTAACTTCCAAGGATGACTGTATTATTCTTGAAAGCTTTATCGTTTTACAGGATTTCACTTATTTTCATTAATTACAGATTACTCCTTGAAATGATAGACTATTAAGATGATTAGCAGAAATGTTTCCAAGTGGATGATGATGTTCCCTTGAAATCAGTAACCAAAAATGCACCTCTCACCAATCAACAAAAACGAAAGACAAAACTCATTAATTTTGGGGTAATGTGAGCAGATTTTCTGATATTCATTGAATAATTCAATGGATTTGTGAAGCATGTGTGAAATATCACAGGAGGCTAAGAATTCAATGAGATGGCAATTCTGCTGCCCCCAAGTAACGTAAGAGTAGGGCAGGGAAGGTGTGAGACATAAACCTCTCTTTTGGTATAAGCAAAACAGTGACAGGAGTCTGAACAGAAGTGGAGGTGAGGTTTCCTGGACATTATGGAATAGTGCTACTCGAAATGTGGTCTGTGTTTTTAGATGCCTATATTGCAATTTAACAGTATTTTCATGTCTATTGAATCTATATATAGTAAACTAAATAATTATGCTTGCATTTTGTATGACCTTTTGATTTTTTTTTTCATTTCATATTTCTAGTAATTAATTCTCATTCATTTTGCAAAAGTACTGATAAATGACAGAGTGCAAATAACTGGTTCTTTACCACTGTGGCTTGAGAGGCAATACATCCTAGAGCCATGTTTAAGGCCTATCACAGTTTTCTTACTAGGACTCAATTTGATAGCCACTTGGATATACATATAATACTACATACGTTTTTTTACTTATATTATTTGCATATAATATTTAAGGTCACAAAAATCTCTAAAGATATTCTAAGTTTATACTCTTTGGTAATTCAGATAAAAAAAAAAGTCTGCATAGTAATAATGTGACAAGTGGTAAAGATATGCTTTAAAAATAAACAAAGCCATGGGGCACCTGGGTGTTCAGTCATTTAAGGGTCCGAGTTTGGCTCAGGTCCTGATCTCACTGTTTGTGAGTCTGAGCCCCGCATCGGGCTCTGTGCTGATGATTCAGAGCCTGAAGCCTGCTCAGATTCTGTGTCTCCCTTTCTCTCTGCCCCCCACCCCCCGCCACCGCTTGCACGTGCATATACTCTCTCTCTCTCCAAAATTAATTTAAAAATAAACAAAGCAATAAGCAACTGAGATTCAGAACCTTTGATGAATCACAAAGTCAATATTTAAAAATCAACAATTATGATAAGTATTTTTCCTTGAACAAAAATATAATGGGAGGTCACTCCTATAGCCATGGTCAATTAAGAGATGAGGAAAAAAAGAGATGAGAAACAGTGTGTTGCTCTAGAGTTTTGTAGAACACTGCTTGGCACAGAGTAGGTATTCAATAATTGCTGAATGAAAAAAATTGTATTTAAGAATAAATAATGAGGCAATGGATCTTAGTTAACACTGAGGTGTAATGCTGGAAGATGATGTTTCCTCAAAGGAAAAGACATTTCTTTATGGGAAGACTCCATTCCATTCCAAACTGAGAGCATGCTGATTATTATGAGAGAGGCTTGCTCTGACAGACGCTGTGGTATGAGCTGAGGCTCTGTCAGTGACTAGTTGTAGGGCTCTCTTTATCCTTCTGAGGACTAGGTTTTCTTGCCTGCAACATGGAGATGATAATAGAGCTCGCCTCACAAGCTAATTGGGGGTAGAAGATGACATGTGATATGAGCATTTTGCTGATGTCTGGTGCTTAGGAAATACCTAGGTCAATGTAAGATCGCAGTAGTATTATGTGAAAGCATAGGATTCAGCCAATATTTCATCATTTTGACCTATAACAATGGCAGTTTCTTATGGTTCGACCTAATATTAATGGTATCTGGCTTCAAATACAGTAGAAAGAACCTTTCTGCTCAAAATAATTCCTCAGGCAGAGACTGATGTATTCGTTTCCTGTCACCTCCACTATCTTACCTGCCAACATATGTCTCCTGGGCTGCTGTCCAAGTTACAAGAAGGGATGTATGAGCCTGGGAAGCATGTCACACATGGGGAGTATTGCTATCATAATCCTCTGATTGCCTGATATCAGGGTCTGCCCATGACATGTACACCTACACTGAACTGGTTCCTCCAGGGTCCCAAGAGAGCAATGTTACAAACCACATCACAAACCTTCAAAGATTCTACGGCTCTTTTTGAGCAAAAGTCCTGGAGAGCCTTCGAACTTGATATGCAAAGCAATAGCAGGCCAGATTCTGGAAAATGTGGCTCTAGGTATAATCTAGAGCTGGAGCTGGCCCAATAACTTTGTGTGGGTGGGGCACACACACATTAATCAGTCAGAACTAGCACTGGAGGCCATATTTATACCCCTCCAAGACCATTATCACCTTCTCACTCACTTCTGTCTTTTATGGTGTAATATAAGCAACACTACAACCCCCAGGCTCTCACACTGCCATCATCACCCCCGCCATACTCACAGCTGATATCACTGTTTCCAAAGTAAGAAACTCAATCTCTGGGACATCTCATGACAGTTAGAAATTCTTATTACTTCCCATCATTTTTACAAATAAGTATTGTAACAGATTATATAATTTGGAAAGCACTAACATGTCCATATCATTAATACAAAAATATTTTATATTTTCCACTGATAAACTTAAACACAAGTTCTAAACCTTGGAAATATTTTAATAGAAAGTCAGATCAAAGCACAATGAATTCCTGCTGAAAACACTGCTTTCAGTCTACTTAGGGTGAGGAGGTTTATAAAGTTGCATTTCTGGATTTTAAAAAAATGTCAGATAATTTCTTTTGAGCAAACACTCTGTATACTAGAGTGTACTAGCACAAATGTAGTCCACCAAAATCCATTTTTCTGTACACTTACGTATTTAGTTTTATCTCTAGGTAAAGTTTCATATAGGAATTTAAATACACTCTCTTAGAGGGAAAGAAATTATTCTATATAATACCTAGCACTGTCTCCAGGATGTATTAGGAATTAAGTAAATGTATACTGAATTAAATCGAACAGGAAACTCAGGGAAAGTAATTATGTTAATTTTCACATGAAAATACAGTAAATCAAATGGTGGCTTCTGATGTTAGATTTAAAAAAAAAGGTATAATAGTCGTGGGAAATTAACTCAAGAATCTCAGATTAATTTTCCATTAAAGTGAAACTGAATTACCCTTACTCCTTGAAAAGGGCATAATACTCTAAGATTTAACCATCAGCGTGAGGAGAAATGCATTTAATTTAAAATGTGCCTATTTCCATGAGGCATGGAATCCATTCTTTAAAGGCTAAAGCCACAGGTAAATAATAGTCACAGGCAATGGAAGGACTCCTTGTATAGGTAGAGACATCAACACAGAATTCTGTTCATCAACAGTTGATGGCTTAGTAGGGCTAAGTGACTGGGTGGGAGACACAGAAAGAACAAAGATGGGCCCCCCAAAACACCAGGAATGAAAGAGGCCCCGGAGCTGTGCTCTGACCCTGAAACCTGGAATGGAAAGATAAGAGTCACCAAGGGCAGAGCTCACAAATGCTCAACACACAGGATGCCCAATCTGTATGCCGTGTGAATTTAACAGGAGCCCTGAGAAGCTAGGGAAGGTAACAGTCTATTTCTGTTAGTTTATAAATTTGTTTTTATAAACTATCATGCTCCACCTTTCCATTAAAGACAAGTCTAAATAACTGAATTGGGTAAAGGTTAGGTAAAAAAAAAAAAATAAGCCATCACCAGTTCCATCATTATTTTTACATTTTTTGTATGATACAAAGCAAACCTTCAAGGGAACTTGATCGAGCAGGCTCACCATCATAACCTTTCCCTTGAAGGCAAGTTCTTCAGTCGGGTATCGGGGTCATGCTGACTCACAGAATGATTTTTAGAAATCTACCATGACTCACTCAAAGCTCAGACTTCATAGATCCAGGACCTCTTCAAATGCGTCATTCTTCCAGTGTAACTCAAATGCCAGTAAGGATGGCTACACCCTGAAACTCTTCTTTCCTCAGAGCAATTCTATATGAGGCTCTCAAAACTCTAGGCTGCCCCTGATGGGCGACAATCTCCTAATCTTTAATTCCTGTTTCCCATTTCTCCCCTTCTTTTGCCCTCATTGGACCCTCCAGCCTCTGGATGTTTCCCTAATTCTTGGTTCACTAGCATTAAGTGGACCCCATGGGCAGTCATTTCAAACTGGCTGTCACCAGGAATGAGAATAGAACCTAATTTTGATGAGCACTTCGTGATTCAGAAGGGGCTCTCTTGGACCTTCTCTTACTTGATTTCATTTGCAATAGGTCTTATTATTATTCCTCTTAAATAAGTAGCAAAAAGGAATTTGAGAGGCCCCATGAAAGTTTGCTGACATGTGACTATAGTCAGCTATTTGTAATTTTATCCTGCCCACCTCAGTGGCAAAGGACACAACCCAGGCAAAATGGCACAATGGCAAGAGACACAACCCAGGATACCTGTGACCATGCCTTTGCACCTAGATTCAGCCTCAGCATTAGATTCCAACCAAATAAGCAACTCTATCTTGAAAAGGAATACAAACTATATAAAGCAGTCAACAATGTGTATTGGCAGTGAGGCACTCAGAAAAACAACAGTTGTGTTGAGCCAAAGTTCTCTATGTAGCTGGCTCAGTAGAATAAATTAAAATAAGTCAAACTAAACCTCACCAGGACCAAAATAGGTATGTGTCTTTTTGCTTCCAACTCTCTCAAAAAAGTAACAATAATGCAATACTATCTATCTTCAGTTAATTAATTCAAGCTCTTGCAGCAAGCTTTTGTACCTCAATCTGTATTACAGACCATCTGTCTCTGTGAATCGTTAGTTCTCACCCACAGTCTGCTTCCTAACCCTTAGAAGAAATGTGATCTCCTTCAATGCCAGAAAGACGTTCGTTCTGTTAGACCAGAGGGGGTTAAGGATGAACATTTTAAGTAAACCGATGTCGTTACTTTATAATCTACCGCAGCCACCTCCGGTGTTAATGAAGCGACACCTTCACACCCGTGAACAAGAACCATAGTGTTGGTAACAAGAACAATTCTCACTGGTCAATCAGACGGCAAATTTTCTATACAGAGGAAGCAAAGCTTAATTCTGTTACCTCTAAGTGACTTCGCCTCTCAGCAATCACTCGTTCATCTTTGTTTCCAAATAGTTTCTTTGGAGGGAATTCAAGGGTAGCAAGCTGAAATACATATTTCATAAGAGATGCATTAATATCACACCTGTAATCTTTGGCTTTTTTAATCTCTCTATCATGCAGTGAAAAGAGAAGAGTTTGGAAGTTTAAAGATGGTAATTCCTACCCTGTTCTGTCACTAATCAACTGTGTGACCTTGAACAGACAAGGGTAGGACTCTAGAATGGTCAAATGAGGAGGAGGGATGATGGGAACTCAGAGGAAGGACAGATCTTAGTCTCAATATTTTGTCTCAGGATGGGGGTTTCACAAGTCTTATTTGTTGAAACACAAGTTTGTTCTTTTAGTCCCCTCCTCATGCTAGATTCAATTTTTTTTTTTTTTGTGCTGAGATAAGAATTTGAAAACTTACCTTGCACACTACTGGAACATTCTGTAAAACATTCTGAGACCATTGTTCAGGTTCCTTAAACATTCCACATTGCCTTTTTATAGCTATGGTTACAAATGAAGAATTCCCATGTGAAGAGAGGACCTCTCTTTGAATCTTTTCACCTTGTTCTTTAGAGAATAAAGGTTTAGAATTCGTTTTTAGCAAGGTCTTGGTTCTTTGTGCTTCTCTTCTTGGAGGTATTAAAAGCGTAATGAAAAGATAAGTTTTATTATAGGCTGTGAGGCCAAGAAAGAACTCTATAATCTAGTGAGTACCTGACCAGCCAGTGCCGCTCTGGTCGAATGAACGCTAAGCAGCAATAATTGCCAGTGTTGATGAAATTCACTATTTCCTGCCTTCCTCACCTTGTCAGGTTCAGACAAATTGAGAGGCCAATGAAGGATTATCAAGAAAAAATTAACATTTCTTCCACAATATATGTCACAATGTGCCACAAAAATCCCTATTTTATACATATGTTAATCTCTTAGTTGATTTAAATTTTTATTACTACAGTGGCAGTCAAAAATTAAAAAGCAGCATCTATATATCCTGTGCTTGAAAAACTCAGTATTAAAGTATAAGAATATATATAAACTGCACATAAGTGAACTTGACGAATTTTCAACATCTCAACACACTGAATCCACTACCCAGATGGAGAAAGAGAATGTGCTCAGCACCCTAGGAACCCATCAAGCACCCCCTTCCAGTCCTGCCCTCTACAAAGATTGATGCTAGCCTGACTGACTTCTAACAGTGTGGCTCAGTGTTACCTTGAGCTTTATAAACACTTTGGTGTCTGCCTTCATCACCCTACCTCGTGTTTGTGAGATCCATCCACCTTGCTCTGTGTAGCCATAGTTTGCTCATTCTTGTGGCTACATAGTATTCCATTATGTGAACATTCCACCATTTATTTGTTCAATAGTCTTGTTGGTTGGTTGTTGGTTAGTTTCTAGTTTTTGGCCATTAGGAATTGTGCTGCTATGCACACTTTCCCAAAGGTCTTTTGGTGAACATACACGGGGATTTCTGCTGGTCAGTCTTAGGAGTAAAAATGCTGGGTTGGTCATGGGGTATGAAAGTATTCAGTTGTATTTGAATTACCAAATGGTTTTCCAAAGTGGTTTAACTGCCTGACACTCCCACTAGCCATGACTGAGAGATCCACTTGCTTCAGATCCTCGCCAATATCTGGTCCAGCTGTGGTTTGTCTTAGCGATTCCGGTGGGTAGGCAGTGATCTCTATTGTGGTTCAAGTTTGCATTTTCCTAATAACTAATGACCTTGAGCATTTTTTTACATGCTCTCTGATTATCTGGTTGGTCATTTTGGGGAAGTGTCTGTTCAACTCTTTTGGCCATCTTTTATTAGGTCTCTAAATAAAGGTTTCTAAGGATTCTTTTCTGTTTTTTATTTTCTTATTAATAGTAATTCTCCTTTTTTACTCTCATTGAGGTATTTTTTTTTAATTTTTTTTGAACGTTTATTTATTTTTGAGAGACATAGAGACAGAGCGTGAGCCCGGGAAGGGCAGAGAGAGAAAGGGAGACACAGAATCCGAAGCAGGCTCCAGGCTCTGAGCTGTCAGCACAGAGCCCGACGCGGGGCTCGAACCCACAGACCGTGAGATCGTAACCTGAGCCGAAGTCGGCCGCTTAGCCAACTGAGCCACCCAGGCACCCCTCATTGAGGTATTTTTGATGACTTTATGGTCCTTTTTAAAAGTTAACTGAAGTTGGGAAGACGTTTACTCCTTTCACACTCTAGTGTTCTACCAGAGCAGAGAAAATCTGGGGTGTGTGATGCGTAGTACCTCTTCTCTTCTCCTCTTACTCTCACCATGTTCCAATATTGGTAATGACACGGAGCTTTAAAATCAGTTCAAGGTAAAGTGAAAGAGCATGGGCACTGAGGTAAGACACACCCAGTCTGAATCTTGGCTTGACCACTATCTAGCTGACTAGTTATGTTCCCCTCTGCCTAAGTATTCCCTGCGGAAAAGTGGTGGACAATGATCCTAAACTTCACCAGGTTTCTGTGAAGATTTAGTGAAATAATGACAAATGGACCTTAGCTACTGTTACGATATGCTAGAGATCTGGTCATTATAAGAAAAGCCGCATGCCACATCCTCTTGGACCCTGTCTTCATCCCTGGACTGGTGATGTGGCTTCAGGGAGCAAAGGGTTTTCTGGAAGCCTGGCCTCACTGGCACAAACACACTTCCCATATGTTGCAGCTTCGAGCAGACAGGTACACCAGAGCTTGTCTTTGGGGCTTTGATTTTATCTTGTACAAGAGTGTTTCCCCCCAGTGCCGTAATGCTGAAACCTTGGCAGCATGCTGTCACAGTTGGTTGTTTTGTCATTTTCTTATATGGCTGATGAGGTGATGTGGTTTCTGTCAGGGGAAATTTATAGTCACACTTGCATGCTCAATCAGAAATGGTGCACTAACAGGACCTGAGGCAGCTGAACCGGGTGGGGAGCAAGCATTTAACTGTCCTCATTGTCAACAGCAATACTCTATTCTGAGATGGAGGATAAAATTTTGTGCTGTGAAATAAGCACGTATACAATATGCATGCTGCTGTTGTTCAGATTTTAAGAAGAAAAGGACACCTGTTAACAACTTTTGGGCACATAATCAGAGGACTATAATATTCAATCATTTAACTTTAGAGACAAGGAAACACAGTTAGTTCTAAAGGTAAGGGACTCGGAAAGGTTCACAGTCATGGCGTGGCTGAGTTGAAACAAGGAATCAGCACTGACCCTGAATGTGTACAACAATGCTGTAGAGGGTGTCTGCAGTGTATGGAAAAAGCCCTTTGAAGTCCTTGGGAACCTAGGATTCAGATGAAAGAAAGTAAGCCCTCCTTAAGAATATTAAACCAGAAGAATGATGTATAGCTGCTAGGCAGTGGCCAACAGTTCCAAGAGCTGTCAACAGAACCTCACTGAAGACCAGTACCCAACAAGGGAACGGGAACATGACACGGGAGAGCAACAGCAATGGGAGTTACAGGTAAGGGGCTAGGTCGGGAGGCAGGCTCCCAGAAGTCCTTCCTGGGATTAGTTCTGTGAGATTTGTCTATTCCTATCGGCTTACCCCTCTCACAATAAAAAATGGGAATAATGGTGGGTATCCTTATACACAGCTGAAAAGAGGAAGGAACAAGAACAGAAATTCCAACATGATTCATGATAGAAATGCACGCTACTGGGTCCGCGTGCTATTGGTGGGTCTGGGGCACAGAGCAAATTAAAGTAGAAAGGCAAGGCTGTGAGACAAAGTATTAAAAAAAATACTGCCTCCATTAAAATCATTATATTTACATCAGAAACAGCTCTCCAACTCTCTTCCTTCTGCTAGAATGGAAATGACCTTCATTTCTCCTTTCTAGAGAATCTTAACACTGCTTTTTAGGCCTTGCTATCTATAAGCTCTTAGGCTAAATGAGATGAAATTGCCAATTTTGTAAGTTAAAAATGGTTGAATATCAGCAATTTCATCTGGTTAAACCCTGCATAAAACTTTGACATTTTTAAGCGACCACTAGGGCAAAGATACATTTCCATCTCCTTTACCTGCCAAGTGTAAGTATTCTTCTTTGATGGACTGTCGGTTGGCTATATCAAACCGATATTCTTTCAAAAGGTTATTTCTCTTAAAGTACTCAAAAATAATACTAAACTTGAAATATCTAATAGTAAAAAATATATGACAATGAAACAGCCAAGGAGTTGGGAATGCAAGGCAGCTGGTGCGGAAAGCCATTTGGGGACCAACAGCTGTTGACCCAGAACACAGAGCCACACTCAGCCACCTGAATCAGCCCATTCTCCATAAGGAAAAGAGACCATCACAGTCTTTACCTGCACTAGGGGAGGAGGACAGGAATTACTGCCTCGTTCTGAAAACAGTCATATTATAAAAATCCCTAGAAGAGTTTAGAGTCTGAGAATAGAGAAGAGACCTAAACTTCTTCTCTCTACAAGTACAAAGTGACTGCCTCGTTCTGTTAAAACAGACACTGAAGCAAACCTCAGGTTTCATGTCTGGATTATGAATCACTTAAACTTTTTAAAAAGGATAATTTATCAAGATCGACAAAGCCACTGGTCAGTTTAAATAAAGTGCCTGGAGAGCGAAAACAGACAAACAAATGGACAAAACACAAACACACACACACACACACACACACACCCCAAACAAAAAAAGAAAAACTCTTCCATTTTGCTGAAAGTGTTGCTGTCTGAAAGTAATATTTCCAACGAGTTAAGAACATAAGAAAGGGCTAGAAAGGGGGCGATTCTGAACTGTCCCTGATGTCACCACTCATGTCTGATGTTCATCAACATCTTCTGTTTGCTTGCTTGGTTTCTCGTGTTAAAGACATATTTGTAAGTAAGATAAATCCTATTCTCTGGATGTTTTTGTTTCTTTTTGAGTTCTTTATATTCACAAATTTTCATTTTTAGTGCCTTATTTTCTCATCTGGCAGATGGTCTGGACTTGATTTCCATGAGAGACACTGTCAGGAACAGTCGACGGCAGTCTGTAGGTGGAGGAGAGACTCTTCTTTGATTGCCTTTGTAACCTGTGCTAAAGGAAATACAGGGTCCTACATTTCCAAAATCACACTTCCTTAAGTTCTCTATTCCTTACGATAACTAAATTCGAGAGGGACTCAGATAAATGTGACTCATATTCAAATTATCAATATATTGGGACTCAGTAGTGAGGGAGCTATGACCTTCCTTACATTTTCATGAAGAACAAGGCCACGAATCCCCCCTTATAACACTCGTGGAGACGGTGTCTCACGTGGAAAAGTATGATTCTAACAAAAACCTTTCTACAAACCCTAAAATGTGAGGGAACAGTTCTGGTTAAAGATTTAAAAAAAAACTGCCTCTATTAAAATAATTATATTTATTTTGGGGGCGCTTTATTTGTTCCTCTTCAAAAGTACTGAAAATCAGAGAAGAGATGAAAAGGAAGCACTGTGTTTCTAAACTAGGAAAGTGGCAGAGCTCGGCACCGCAGGCCAGGCAGCACCCAGGGAAAGCTCTGTGGGGAATGCGGGTATGGGGAGCTGCTGAGGGCTGCCCTCACCTCGCCTCCAGGCCACTGGCACCACGCGCTGCCCACCAAAGCAGGCATGCAAACTCTCCAGCAGCCCATAACACTGCGATAAAAGGGCTAAATCTGGGAACAAGGAAAAGGCAGGGGACAGCCACAGCAAAGAGGAAGGCAGGTAAGGGCTGTAGGGTGGGGAAGGACTGGGAAGCTCTCACTGCTACGGAGGAAAGGTTTGAGGGCAAGCGTGTACCCCACAGCGACCCCACAGCCCTCACGAACACCATAAAGTAAGAGAGCATGTGTCGCAAAGCAAAGACAAAACTGGTGGAAAGAGATTCAGAAAAACACCAGGCAGAAGGTCAGGCACATAGTAGGCTGCTGCCTTCATCATCCCCAGTATGTGTCGTCTCTTTGCCCTCGCAATACCCTGGTGTTTCCCCCAATGATTAGTCCACTTCACTACAAGATGAGACATAATTAGGAGGAATCCGAATTGGTATGAGGACTAAATGAGGAGGGGTGAGGAGGAGGAGGAGTGACACGTAAGCAAAGGCGGATAAAGAACAACCACCACATGAAGAATGGGCCACAGACAGCCAGGAGGAATTCAGAATTCAGAAGTGGAGTTACTCATAGGGCCCCTTGGGGCTTAGTCAGCTGGGGGTCTGTCTGACTCTTGATTTCGGCTCAGGTCGTGTCCTCACAGTTGTGAGATCAAGCTCTGTGTCAGGCGCTTGGGATTCTCTCTCTCCCTCTCTCTCTCTCTCTGCCCTTCTCCCAACTCACACATGCTCTCTCTCTCTCTCTCTCTCTCTCTCTCTTAAAAGAAAGAAATAAACTTAAAAAAAAAAAAGAAAGAAAAGAAAAGAAGTTGCTCATGGTTTTGCAGGGACCACAAAAATCATCTCAAAAGAGCCGAAGAAGTAAGTATACAGGCTGAAAGAAGAGACCACTGGGGGAGAGGGGTGGAAAAGTGAGACAGCTCTGAGAGAAACGGCTGACTCTAGGACTGGGACAGAGAAGATGTAAGCTAAGCCTGAAGCATCTTATAGTGCCCGAAAGAAAGGAAGTACCCAGGAACCTGAAGGCACCGAGATGGGAGTGTTACAAAGGAACACAAGCATTACCTGAAAGAGTTCCTAAAGGCCAAAGATGAAATAATCTGAAAAACAAAATTAAAAAACAAAACAAAACAAAAAAACTAGTATTGGTTTATAACCAAAATATGAGCGGATAAGCAAACATTTGAATAAAGAAAGAAACAGGAAAGATCGGGCAAGCCCTCCACGCACAAAAATTCCAAAAACTTGTAGATACCTCGCCCTGAAGATGTGGAACATACCTCTCTCTCCATGACTGAAATGTGTGCTGTGCAAAGGGACTTCCTTCCAAAGAGTAAGTGTAGAAAAGAGGGAAGCCATTTAACTTTCCACAGGAGAACCTGGGCGAAACCTCAGCCAGGTGATCGAGATCAGTATCAACAGCGATAAGCCCTAGGGACAGTGTTTGTCTCTTTCATCTGACATGATCATAATGGCATTTTTACCTCTGTGGTTCTCTCCTCTCCAAACCCACGACTCTAATCACAAGAAAAGCATCACACAAATCCCAATTAGGAAGATTCTATAAAATACCAGACCAGCATTCCTCAGTGTTGTCAAGGTCACCACAATTAGGTAAGTATGAAAAACCGTCACAACAAAATGTAAGATGATATCCTGGGTGGGATCACTAGTTGTGACACAGGTTCTATACTAGTGTAAGTTGTTAACAACACGGAGGCTGTAAATCCAAAACTATTCAAATAGGACTTCTGGCTTCCGATCCGACACATTGACGAGCTTGGAAGCCGCCGCCCTTGCCCTCACAACAAGAAAGAAGCTGAACGGACTAAAAATCAACAGCTCTTCATAGACTCAACAGAGAACTGAGGTCACAGGTAAACTGGAGAGACGAGAAGGTGGAGACAAAGAACCATAGCCTACTGGGCGCAGAAGTCTGAAGCTAGATCCAGGAGAGGCAGCAACACTTTAAACTGTAATTGGTGAGGGGCACCAGGGTGGCTCAGTGGGTTAAGCATCCAACTCTTGATTTCAGCTCAGGTCATGATCTCACGATTCGTGAGATCAAGCCCCACATCGGGCTCCGAGCTGATAGTGCAGAGCCTGCTTGGGATTCCTTCTCTCCCTCTCTCTCTGTCCCTCCCCCGTTTGTTCATTCTCTTTCTCTCCTCTTTCTCTCTCTCTCAAAATAAATAAATAAACTTTAAAAAATAAATAAATTGTAATTGGTGAATTACTGGAGGCTCAGTACAGACTAGTATTTGAGTTAAAAGCTCGGGGTATGTCTAGGGCTGCACACCTCTGTTAGTTTTACCCCCAGGAGTCCCACCAGGTTCTCACTGTGAGATGGGAGAAAAGTCTTCTACTTTCTGGCAGGAGAGAAAAAGTAACCATTCTGAAATATACCCAAAGCTCTCTGTTGTCCTTAACATGGCCTGACCTCCAGGGAAATTTTATCAGAATCTAAGCATCTTGGGATAAACGAAGCTGGGGAAAGTAAAATGCCCAACAGCAGGCTCACTAAAAGAGGACACGGATCAAAGGTCTATGCAGGAATTTCCCTTTGCCTCCAGCTGCACCTCACCACTACATCAAGAGGGCTCCTGATTACAGCTGAAAGAACTACAAGCCCCAGGCTCTACTTAAGAAGTCTCTAGGAAAACCCAAAGACCAGGAGACCAAACCAAGGACACCTGGGGAAGCGGTAGCCTCCGATGCCACATGTACAGCAAACAGCAAGCACAGCCTGTGTCCTAGCTGATGAACATAAAACCACACACTAAAGGCCTATCTACTTCATTTCTTTCTAAAGCTAAAAAAAAGTTGATTGAAAAATCAGTATCACCACACCCTCAATCTCTGCCCCTCACTACTCACTCTCACTACCCACAACCTACTTAAAAAAAAAAAAAAGTGAGCCAGAAGCACTCCAGAAAGAAAGGGAAAAAGCAAAAAACACTTATTGTAATGAAACCCCAGTAGAAGAAACAAAAGTAGAATGAACACAATGAAAACACAGATTAGCATGTAGTATACAGAGTAAGGGACAACGCAAAATGAAATGTGCTACAGGAAAAGGGAACATGACCCAGAAAGTTTATGCCTAATCAAAGTGTCTTTCAAGTGCACAGGCCTCAGAGAGGCCTTCTCAAGCACACAAGAATTCAGGCAAACCACATCAAGCTGCATCTTTTCAAAAATGTACTGGATGATCAAAAAATAACCAAGAGATAGCACAATATAAAGATCTCAGGAATGAAGAAATTATGGTAAAGTAAATGTCACCTCTATTTGAAATCACAATACTTAGGGGGGCCTGGGTGGCTTAATAGGTTGGGCGTCCAACTTTGGCTCAGGTCATGATCTCATGGTTTGTGAGTTCATGCCCCACATCGGGCTCTGTGCTGACAGCTCAGAGCCTGGAGTCTACTTCAGATCCTGTGCCTCCCTCTCTCTCTGCCTGCTCTCCCTCTCATTCTCCCCTACTCTCTGTCTCCCAAAAATGAATAAATGCTAAAAAATTTTTTAAATCACAATAGTTAATAATATATAAGTTTATGTATAGTGTTTAATAATATATAATTATATGTTTATATATAAAAGAATGTGAATGCTGTATATCTTGACAGTGTAAAAAAATAATATAAAATGACAAAATTTGGGCGATGGGAATAAACATAAGTGTGCTAATCTTATCTTTGTTAGAAGAGTCAACTGAGCTTTCATAAAAGGGAAACACAACTGATAATTTGTAAAATGGAAACACATTTGAAAACTAGCAACTAACATTCTAATGTTTGTTTACAGTCTTTTTTTCTTAAAATCCTATATGTTTTAGAGAATGTATAACTTCTTGTGGAACAACATTTAATACGAAGTTCAGCAATTTCTTCAATTTCATTTTCCTTCACTTCTGACAAATTCAAGTAAAATTAAACTTACTGTTTGCAATTAAAGATAGGATATTTAGAATGAACCTAATGTTATAAAATTATTTCATTCTTTTTCTCATTTTAATTTCTTTTTATCAATGTATATATCTATCCTTTTATCTGTGCCTACCCATTTAAGTACTTAAGATAATCATTAAATAGTAACATTAATTATATTTAAAGATGATTTGGGGCAATCTGTTGCTTTCTCCCAGTATTACGTGAAATTTTTATAAATGAGCATGCATCATTTTTATAGAAACAATAAAAAGTGATTATTCTCTTCACAGATTTAATGGAACAGTTAAATTAACACCATATGTCTTTTTCTTTTAATAACTTGGGATTTGGGACAATCGGATTTTGAAGTCTCAGTTCAGTACGGAGCTGCTGGTATATTCTCCAGCAAGTAAAAAAAACTAGTTTTATCACCTGTTAAAATGAAGGAGTTGACCTAAGATGTTTAAGTTTCTTTTCAGTTCTGAAATTCTGTAACTCAAGCACTGATGATTAAAATCTCTGTATGCTGAGTAGGTAGTAGCATTTTGGATACCACGGAGATACTTTACCTACCATCTTGGCTATATTGCCTCTGAGGAGTGTCCTGACTTCCTGTAAAACCTTCACAGCATTCTTATTTGAAGACAGGCAAAGGTATGTAGAAGGGAAATAGGGCCCAATACAATAATGAAGCACGTTACTTTTCAAGAGGTTGTAGAATAGAAAAAGGACAGACACAAGCGGGAATGCAGTATTCATGAGAAATCCCTTAAAATGGTATCTTTTCCTGCTATAGCCATTATCTTTGCAGCAGGAGTGGGAAATGATGCAAAGACATTTGAGCTCTTATGGGAAAATTGTACGTTTAAGTTAAAAATGACGACGAAGATCAAATAAATTGGATATTTGTGGAAGACACGGTAGGCCTGCAGAACACTGGAAGAAAACTTAACAGCCCTTATGGCCTACTTTGTATAATTATGAAATGTGATTATGCAGACTAAAACACAGGAAACAAACAAATGAGGCTAAAACAGCATATTTCTCTGGCCTGAGAGAAACATAATGACAAGCTTGTTCTGCAATTCAGTAAATAAAACATACTCTAAAGAAAAAAGATTGAAATAAAAGCCATTAGAAAAATGAAATCAGTAATTTTGAGGCCTACTGATTTCCAGTGAAATTTGTCTTTCCTTTCTTCAGTGACTGTGGAGTCTAAAAACCTGACTTACTAATTTTATTTTGAATGTTTGAACTACAAGCCTCTAATTTGCAGGCTGAACAATAGATCTATACGAAGAACTATCAACAGCATCAGAAAAGACAATTAGTAGTTGCTTATAACCAGCAGCCATTTTATGGAATTATCTGTGAATCTCACTTTTGGGAAAATGAAAGTATGGAGAATCCATTGTCCTCATGTTTGCGAGCTATGTACGTATATACAAATGTATCAGCAATATAGTCCACATTCTCTGTTGCTTTGTAATATTTCTTAATGGTCTTAATGATTGCAGAGTGAAATTTTCATCTCCAGGTTGGTTTTTCTCTTTCTGATTCCCAGTGAACTGACATAGCTCAATTATCTTCAAAGAGCCATCGCGCTCAAATGCTGACTCCAATGTTTATTGGATTATAATAAGATAGGTCAGCCAGTCTGCTGCCATCAAGAGATGAATTAAATGCAATGGAAAAGTCTGATTTTATTATAAGCCTTTCTCTCTTGGCCAAGTTTAGTTAGGTGAGCCAGACCCTATATTAAGTCCAGGTGGTCTCAGAGGCAATAGCATAGATTTTGATAAATGGCATCGTTATTTCTTTGAATATAAATAATGGCAGCCCTTATACAAAAATTTAAATGAGTGATAAAAAGCCTTGCTTATCTTTTATGATTTCATAACAATTAAGCTGCTAAAACTAGATTATAAATCACTGAAAGAAAACTGAAAACAACTAATAAAGTGTGGAATCTTTACTAATGAAAGAAAAACATTTGACTTATGTTACCATCTAATAAAAGGGTTCTTTATTTTCATTCCTCACTTACTAAGTTCTTTTTTTTTTTTCTCCTTACTCTGGTAACACTTGGCTATGTAACTAGTGCCCAATTTTTAAAGATTAAGGGAGGAGATTCTACTTGGCACTTTAATTGGTCAAATCAGCTATAACCTGACTTTTGTAGGTAGACACACCTACAAAATGATGACTGACAGCACTTGAAACATCCACACCCTGCAGGCTTGTGGCTGTAAATTTTAGCCACTCCAGCTTTCGAGAAATGCAAATAATGAAAACTCATCAAAGGTCTGCTATAATTCTCACAGCTGACTAGGTGGGAGCATTTCTGACTACTCAAAATTAATAGCAGTTTCCAAGGTCTTATAAGAACAGCTGTCACTGAGAAATATACTCACAAACAAATAAGTAATTCTCCTCCAAGTTTTGTTAGAGGCATGAAAGAGCAACTCTTCAGAACAATCTGGGTGGATTATTAAAGGAGCAATGAGCTACCATTACACCTCTGATAACAAGCACACCACACCACACAATATTGATGAATACCTGCCAGGTGGCTTGCCCAGAGCCACGCATGTCCTAGACTTTCCTTAAATATCTGCCAAATGAATGCACAAGGCAATACTCTTTGCTGGTGGTCCATGCGGTATAGCCAGCAATTACAATGAGGATAGATCGCAGACAGAGCTGCTGTCCTGCTGTCGCTGAAATGCTAAAACTTGGAGTCATCCTACGTACAAAACCATCATTGGAAACATAGTTAAGACAGCACTGACTTGGTCATATTCTGTATAAAGGTTGTAACTTTCTCAAATAAAATCTCACTCCTCCCAAAGCCACTATCAATCTTAGGCAGGAGCCAATGAAGATATATTTGAGGATATTCATACATACTGCAACAATTTTTGAAAGTGAGAAATGTTTCAGATCTATGAGAGTTTAATATTACATATGTAAGAATAATTACACAGTTGGACTAATTCAGATGCTTGCATTTTCCATCTCTTACGATGTTACTTGTCTCTTTCAGGGACTGAGACATGGCAGGAATCTGTCATTGTCATGACATTCAACTAACAGATTTTTTTGCAGAGAAGAGATGTTCTTCTCTTTGTTCTCAGCTGGCACACTCTGAAAATTGCCCTTTCTTGAATGAACAAAGTCATGGAGAGGGATATTCAAAACACAGAAAGAGGACTAGGAATGAAGAGACATGAACTTTGCCTATACTCCAAGTCTTGATGCGACTTTCAACAAAACTCTGAGCATTTAAGTCTTCCTCCTCCCTCCCTCTCTTCCTCCCTTCCTTCCTTCCAAGAGATAGCATGAGTGAGGGAGGGGCCAAGGGGGAGAAGAGAGAGAGAGAGAGACAGAGAGAGAGACAGAGAGAGAGACAGAGACCAAGCAGACTCCATGCTCAGCGCAGAGCCCCCAAAGCAGGGCTTGATCGCACAACCCCAGGATCATGATCTGAGCAGAAATCAAGAGTCTGATGCTCAACTGACTGAGCCTCCCAGGTGTCCCATGAGTCCTCGTTTCTAAAAACTATCACATGCCCAGATCTTTAAGACTCCTTGGTGTACTTACATTTCATAGTGTGCAAATGGGTCCAACACATTGGTATAGAAGTCTCCTTGCCAGTTGCAGAGGAAAGCCTGATACTCTATGCTACAGAGTCTTTGGTGATCAAAGAAACAACATGTTCCCACTGCCTAGGCTTAACGTAGTTGGATGCAAATGAAATGACAGGCAGCATACTAACCAGTGACCCAGAGAGCACCATTTGGGGAACTTGGGCCCTAACTACCCATTATCAGGCCCCATATCAGATTTACTGAATCAGAATTTCCCAGTTTGGCATCTGTGTCCACATACCCTGGAAAAGTTTCCCAGCAAATTCTGATGCCTTTTGCCCCCAGCTCCCCATACACGTGAAAGGAGTAATTAAAATACTGTTTTAAGTCTTGGGTGGAGAGAACAGTGTGTTGCAAACCATACAGTGAGATACCTCGGTCTCTTATAACATACTAGGTCAGGAAGCTGGCAGGAGGCATTCTATTTTTGCCTACATAGCTGTTTGCTATTTAAAAATCCAAGGGGGCTGAGCGCTTGGTGCAGGTGAATTTATCTAAGGCTTACTGAATGCTTCCTATGGCTATGGTCGGTAGCATTATAATTTGGGTGGCGAGTAGATTTGCAATTTTTATATTAAATTTGGAAAGTTGGTTATAAAACTGTTGAGAATGCATTTCAGTGATGGATGGTAAGTAGCTGTTCAAATAAAATCCAAGGCCAATACCCAGTTTCTTCCCCCCCACCCCCACCCCTTTTTTTTTTGGTACTGCTTTGGGAAAATTACTTGGAAAATACAGAAGGTGAGAAACGGTTCTATCAGCACACACTGAAAATCCATATACAAATTAACCACCTCCTTTTTTCCCCTCCCACTGGTATTCACTGAGTACCCAGAGACTGCTAGCCTTGAGACAGAACAATTGCTCCAACACCGCAATCTTTCATGTTCTACTGGAAAGCTCTGAAAACACTGTTCTCCTCTAGCTCTGTAGGGAGAAGGGAGCCCCCTTGGGGCTTGACACTTGGGGACTCTAATGACTCACTGTGAAAACTCAGTTATGATGCAGACATTCAGATGTCACCTTCCATGTGACTTATGCTCTCACCACACACAGGCACTAAAAGTTCCCATAGCATTTATTTTGATTGTACATTTTAGTACAGAACATAGCCCATTTTCCTGGTTTTCCCTCTTGCCTCTAGGAAGACCAAGACAACCTGCTTCAGAGTGACTCTTAGCCAAGATTATAAAAGGGCCCTCAATGATGGATTCCAATGCCTAACTGCTCTCACCTGTGAAATGATTCTCCTGAGAGGTAAGGGGCCTTGTTAAATGTATTAAAATAAAAGACCTCTAAAATCAAAGTTTGGCATCTCTGAACCCCCTAGAATGGGCGGCTCTCACTGACCCTCTGATCTTCCAGCTGCATGTCCCTGTGCTTTATTAATTAGGTTCAGAGCCCCCTAGACTATTCATCCAAAAAGTAGGGGGCAGTGGCACCAGGTCTTCACTATTCATTCTGATGGTTGAGAGGGTACATGGTCTTAAAATGGTCTTTCTTTCAGCTTCTTGACGAGCTGTGTGATCTGATGGACTCTCAGACAATGACGTAGGTCCGTAGGTAAACTTCATGGACACTAGACCTTAACGGTAACTCTACCTCTTCTGTGGCAAAAAGAGAACATTTGTTTTTGAGCATATACCTTGACTGATGCTTAAAGGGATTATACTAGAGATTTTAATAGAGTACAAAATTTTTCATACAGATAAAGAGCACTGCAGAAATGATTTGCATGATAAAATTTCAAAGACACGCTCTCTAGCAGATGCTGCATATTACTTCATCGTCACTTTCAATAAAATATTTTATCTGAGGCTTTCACAGTCTTTTACAAACTAGCTGTGGCATTATCATTTTACAGATGTGGAATCTGAAAACACAGGGTTTAATTTGATTAAGATTCCATACAAGGTCAATGAAGGGGAGCAGGGAAAGAAAGCTAGAAGGAGTTATTATCTTGCACAATACACGTCAGTACATCATGAGGACAAATTAATTCAAGACAAAAGGGAAATCTATTTAGAATCCACAAGAAGGTAAGACTAAGGGAAATGAAGAAATAAAAATAAAACAACAATTTTAAAACCCTTGAACAATGCAGCACCTTGAGTGAGGGCTCAGCGCCTTGCACAGTAAATCTGAAAACAGAAGGAACGTAATGTTCACATAGGATCCAACACCACCTGCAGCCAATCCATTCTTCTTTGGTATTCGACAAAATGAAGAACTTCATTTTCTTTTTTATTCTGAAATTTGTCACAATGGACTCAACTTTCTTTGGTTTCTGCTTTGTCCCTGCCCGTAATCCCCATGCCCAAGTTTCATGGGACCCAGTGGCTTGTCCTTTTGATTCACAGGTTTGTTTTGCTTGTAATCCCCCTAAAGTCCTTCTATTTCCTTCACAGACATGATAACTAATAATCAACGACCTCTTCCTGTTTTAATCGAGTCACTACCCAAGTGTATATAAAGGATCCCTGAGGGGTCTCCAGTTGACATCCTTCTCCTTATGGAGACATTATAGTACACAGTAAATATTTAAGCAAATACATGTGAGTAAACAGGGAAGTTAGAAGACTTAGCTGAATGATGGTTAAGGAATTCTTAAAACCTTGCCACTATTGGGGGGTAAGGCTCGGGGCTCTCAGTCAACCCAAGTTTTGTGTGTTCTTTTCCTAATCTTGGTTCTTCATGAATTAAGTCTTTGAAAACAGTTGAGCAATTACCCAATTTCTTCACAGGGGAAGTATGCACCTGTGAATCAGAAGTCATGCAGATACGTTTAAGAATTCCCACAGAAAAGCAGTCACAGCAGCAAAAATCCGGAAACTACCCCTATGTCCATGAAGAGGAATCTGCAAATCTGATAAGGTGGTATGCCAACTTTGTTAGTAGACACCACTGCTCCTGGAAAAATGATCAATCACTTGATAAGCTGATAAACTGTTTGTATAGACTAGGGAAGTGATAGCTATCTGGTGTGAATGAAGTCATAGCTTTAGGCTTCTCTGAGTGAGGTGTCTTTTATCAAACAGCATGTCCCTTGTAGGTACTCTGTTGGGAAGCAGTGATATCTGTCTTATACCCATCTCAGGTCACCCACGGCTAGGTATGGCCTATGCAATTCCTGTGAGTATGAGTGTTTAGCTGGACCCAAGAAGACCTTCTGAAGGTGTTGCAAATGATTACCTCTGAGGGCCAGATTAAGAGAAACTTTCACACTCTATGTATACATCTTTGAATAATTTCAATCTTTTACCATAAACATATTACTTATTATCTGAAAAAAAAATACTGAAAGAAAGAAGAAAATCGCCATAAAAAGAACTGTTACATCAAACTCCTATAAAGGTATATCCTCCAAGAAGAATGGGGTTAAAATTCCAGAAGAAAAATGTGAATGAACAGGATATAATTCAAAGTCCTAAAAGATTATAAGCTATAACCCAAACTAAAGTTTTAAAGTAAACAAAGATTCTCTATCTTGGTAAGTAATTACAAATCTTATGTAATTTTAATTCAAGGGTATTTTTTCAATATATTTTTCAACTTGATTAAAAATTTGAAACCTTGTATAACTTGGTAAATTAGGTATGTATCATTACAAAAAAATAATCAGCCATCTTGTTACCCTTGCAACTAAAAGAACAAGAGTAGTTTCATACTCGTATAGAAATAATGACCCCAATTTGGTGAAGGAGTGAGGTAAATAAAACATGTTCCCTCTTGGCTATGAAACAGTCATCTGTGAGAGGAAATTTTCAGCATCCTTCTATATGAACCTTTTGGCATTCCTGAAGAAGTTGCTTTTTTAACAAGTCAAGTGATTTCTAGGATGCTGTCAGGCCAAGTAGACCATTTGGAGATAGATGATTACTTCAGTAAGATTAACATTACATACAGAGACGGCGATAATACGAACAATAATAAGAGCAATCATAACTGTTGAATACCTAATGAAGATTATTGATCTCAAGTCTCAACAAACACTTAGCAAGTAAGATTATGTGAAGGTAGGCTGCACAAAAGAAAAATCAACTTTACGGAAGAAAATATAGCTGATATTCAACTTGACATTTAAGCTTCATCTTGAAAATGTTAAATGGGCAATGTCGTTCTCCTTTCACTAAAATAAGATTTATCTAGAGCTACAATGACACGCTGCTGCATTTTTATGGATAATGTTCTCCCTCCCCCACCACCACTTCTATTTTTATAATTGTATTGTTTGTTTAGAAATGGTAAATGAAGCCAAACAGCCTGGGCTTCTAGACTAGCTTCTGCCGACCAGAGATGTGACAGGAGGCAAGTACCTGGCTCCAACCACAAGGTCCTGAATGGCAAAAGCATAACACAACACCCAAGACACGGGAAGCACTCAGTCAATGGCGAGGAAACCAGTCATAGTGTGGCTACTATAAAGCTCAATGGTGCCCCCTCAGGCTTTGTAATTACAACCCCTCCTTCTACAGGCAGTGTTTGTTTTAGGGTCTCACCTCGTGGTTTCGAATCACTACTCACATTACATCCTCTCTTTCAAACACATGCACACATGTGTAAGTTCTTTACATTTTTTGCCCTCAGAAGAAAGAAATTGTAAGTCACAAAGTTGGACTCAAAACAATGAAAAGCAATTTCCAATCTTGGTTATCAGTTAGATCGTGAGCCTGCCTGCAGGAATAGGGTTTGTGTAAGAAACATACATGGATAGAATGGAAATCTCAGCTTAGTTCCCATGTTCAGGCCTTCTTTAGTATCATTCAGTGGTTTCCCACAATACTTGTGATCAAATTCATGGCCCTATATGATGCAGTCCCTACCTACTTCCCTGTCCTCCTCTCTACCATACTTTTGCCACTTTTCACAGGTCTTTTTATTCTTGGAACATGCTTGGCCAACAGGCGTGGCCCCACCCCAGGGCCTTCGCGTTTGCTGTTCCCTCTACTTAAGATGTGTTCACCTCCAGGTTTGCAAGCCTGGCTCCTTTTCAACATTATGATTTCCCAGCTCTCTGCTCAGCTCTCACGCCACACTATCACACTACCTTGTTTTATTCTCTCCATGGCACTTAATGTTATCTAAAATTATCATATGTGTTGGTTGGTTTGTTTACTCTCCATTCTCTCTGCTTCATGAAAGGAGGGAATGTGGCTATCTTGCCAACAACGGTATTCAGGGTGGAGTTGTTCAGTACAGACTTGTGACTGACCGGATGAAGGAGAGCAGCTTGATTTTCCTCATTCGAAGGCCACTTACCTTTTTTCAGCATGTACATACACTCTTTCTTCCCTTGGAAAGGATTATCACATATGTGATAATCTGTGTTTGTTAATTTCGCCCGCTACCAGGCAATCTCTTCGATTTACACACTTATATCATGCTGAACCTCAGGTGTGTTTTCTTCCATTATATTTTTAAAAACTCCTTCTGTTTGCTTTGAAATTTTCTTTAGAAACACTGATTAGGACTGGGCATTTGAGTGCCCAATACTGAAATAATCTTTACACTAAAATGCCCAACATCTTTTGCCCATTGCATTTTATGGACATTTTTCCTAGTCACATAGCGCGTGCATGCCTTAAGTGTTAGTAGTTATATTTTCTTTGTTTATTGTCAGTCTGTCCCCTTATGAATTGAGGACATGTAAGAGAAAGCACTTTTGTTCTTGTCCATCACTCTATTACTAGAATGTATTAAATCTGCCTACACAGAATGGCACTCAGCTAATGGCATTGAAAGAACAGATATGAAATAAATCCTGCAATGAAGGATATGTCCATATTATAATTGATATGACATACACACATTTATACCATCGGGGAAAACCTGCACATTATTAAAGCACAGGTGGAGTAACTTATAATTAAGCAGGTAATGAGCTGCAAAGCTCAATTTAAAAACAAATCTCTCTATACATTAATATGTACAAGATATTTCCGATTTTTATTGTCAATATTAACTTGGGACGTGAAGAGTAAACTGCAGAAACAAACTTAACAACTTGACTTTGATGCAATTATTCTGGAACCGAAGCCTCTTGAGGAACAGTGAGCTAAAATTCAAATTCGCCGCTTCTTCAGTTTTTAATTAAGTGCTATTCTGAGAGCTTAACAAAAGAATTTTGGATACCTCAATTTTACCAGCACTTAAGGAGCCATTTTATTTATAAAAAGGAATTTCTCTTTATATTTATATCAGATAAGAAAGAGTAGGAGCCTTGGAAAGGTTAAGGAGGCATTAGTTATCTGATGTGTGGAAAGAACGTCTGACTAAATTATTGTTTAGGCTGTCATAAGAAACTATAAAAACAGTGCTGAAGAGCGATCCTTAGAGAAAGCGGGTATCAGACAGTGACTACTGAGTTATGTACAGTCAGTTCAAACCAAAATTCCCAAAGAGCTGTGCAGGTTTCCTTTAGTTCAAGTAAAAACAAACACTCACTCACTCACTCGGAAGATATACATTAAGTTTAGCAATGTTTTTCTTTGTTAAGAATTTTAAAAACTACCCTTTGTCCAAAGAGGAAAAGATTAATAATGTATCGATACACTCTGGATATCTGATCAGATGCATGAAATACCCCCTTGCTTCTAGAGGATTCCATATTGACTATCTACCTCCCATCCATGTTTGATGGCAGATCCACCTTTAAGACCTAATTTCTCATTAAGTGGAAGTCTAAGCATGAATATAGTCTTTTTGAAGAGAAAAATAGGGTGAATCTATATTGAGAGATTTATTACTATTTCATTTTAATAGACCTTACCATCAAGAAGTTATGTTTGTTAAAATACTTATTTAAAATTGGTAAAATGTATTATAAGGATAGAATTCATTTACTGTCACTTTCCTATCACCTTTAAAATCTTGTGTTCAGAAAATGTGTAAATTGTGTACAACAGAAATGGAACAAAGAACAAAAGTTAAAAAGCTCTCAAAGGTTTGACAGATGAGTAACTGCAAGAAAACTTGGTGACACTTACAAGCTGATACCTAAAGGGAGGGGAGCATGATAATGCAATCAGCTCATTTACTTTATAAAATAAATGTTCTTAATTGGAGACAATTATTTCATAACTTACCTCTGCATACTTTAACTTCAATGTTTTATGCATTTCTCGAAAGCGACTGTAGCGCCTGAATACAGTCCATGTCTCATCTAGGACAGTAATCTATTACCAGGAAAATCAAAATAAATCAGCATTAATTAGAGGGAAAAATGACTAGAATTAAAAAAAATAATTTTAAAATTAACAAAAAGTGATTAGCATGTGAAATTTCTCCAGAACTGAAAACATTAATCTAGCTGCATAAATAAGACTTATAAATAATAAGTGTTCTCTACTTAAGGACGCATCTCTGGTTCCCAAATCTGTTTATAAGCAGCGTGTGCCTATGCAAAATGAAAGACAGACAGTCACCTCTTACTGGCTTATAAAAAGTGTCCCTTTACCCTCCACTTGGGTTGTAGAAAGTATATCGCATAGGGTGACCTTTCTGTTATGGCACTGTGCCTATACAAAATGTCAGTGCAGGTTGCCACGTGCCACCAGAGTGGACAGGATGGAAAAAAATGAGAGAAGAGAAGCCAAGAAATAAAAGGAGGAGGAAAAGCAGGAAGAAGAGGTAGAAGGAGAAAGAGGACAAAGAAAAATGAGAAAAAAATTCTGCATCTCAATTATTAGTGTAAAAATACACAACATATTTTGCTTTATTTTAGAGGAAGAATTTTCAATCCAGCCTTTAACTGGTAGTTGACCTTAAAATTCTTGTTGAATGTGCTAACTGGTACACATGCAAAGGCCCTGAGGCACATCAGCTCACATATTGAGATCACAGTGACGAGGGGAGGCTGGTAGACACCACCAGCCTGGACAATCACAGGCTAACAAGTCTCAAATGCCTATTATAGTTCCCACTTTTTTCCCAAGCTCTGGACCCGTGTACCTGAGTTGGAGACACCATTCTTTAGATGTCACGCCACAGGAACTTCAAGGTCATCTTGTCTAAAACCAAACTCCATATGCTCTCTCTAGTCTCCAGTTCTTATCTGGTGTATTTCACCACCATCCAGCAAGCTCTGTCAGACAGATCCTGAAGCCACACCTGGCCCCCTCCTCCCCACCAAAGTGACCAAGGTCCATCAGGTACTTGGTCTTGCTCTTTTTGCTTTGTAAACATTTCTTTGAGCTCCATCCTTCCATCCTCCACCATTGTCCTCATCTCACTCTGGGCCATCGGGTCTCAGATGGCCTTTTCTAGGGCTTCCCCCAGTTGTCCACATCCACATTTGCCCCCTTCAATCCCTTCTCTGCCCGACTGCGAGGGCGGCTTTATTCCACACACTCTGCCCCGCCCCCTTAAGCCCCTGTAGTAGTTTCATACTGCCATAGGAAAAAAAAATACAAATTTTTAACTTTAAGGACCCAAATTTAAAATTTTTAACCCACTGCCAGCAGCAGCCTCATTTCAAGCCTGTCTCCCCTTAGGTATCTTCGCTCCTGCCATACTCCCTGAATGCACATACTCTTTTCCACCCCAGCGCCCTTGCACAGGTCTTGCTCCTGTATGGGAAATGTTATCTTGTACATTACAGCAATGCCCTTCTCAAGCACTGTAATCCAGCCTGATTCTCCCACATATAAACCGCAGGGGATCAGTAGGAAGGGAGAAGCAGTAGTGGGGAGAATACCCATGTGGGTAGCTTTAGGAGGAGTGAGTCCCAGGTCTCAGCCATTTTCTGGTTCACTCATTTCCCAAAGTGGCAAGTGAGATGATTTTAGGTTATAGAAGCATGTACTTTTTTTTTTTTTTTAAATGTTCAGCATTCTGGTTCTATATTCATTATTTCAATGATTTTTAAAAATTGCGGCAGGTTTCTTCTTATGAGTTCTCTCTAAAAAGTTACTTCTACATAAAAAAAAAAAAAGGTAAGCGTATTTACTGAAAAAAGGCTTTAAATAAAAACAGTACGATAGTTCTGCAGCTATAAGTATTTAAAGCTAGTATGCAAGTCACTCAAGCTTGGGAAACACTGCTCCCTGTGGCTAACCTGGGGGAGAGGGAGCTTTCTCTCTGATCTCTCTTCAATAGACCCCACTGAGGCTCTGTGAGGGAGGCTGGCACAATCACCAAGAGTGTGACGACTTCCTTAGGGTGAGAACACAGCAATACACCACTCTGCCTGGACACAGACCAGGTGTCAAAGAGAGAACTGTAACAGGAGTGGCCATGATGCTGCCTACTTGTCAAGACGGCCCAGAAAGTTAATGGAGCCACACTCATGGCCTGGGCACTCACAGGTGAGACCTTGCTGTGTCGGGGCTTTGAATTCCACAGAAAGTCATCAAAGAAGCTAGGACTCCCTCATCCCTCAGCCTCTACTTCTCCCTGGCTCTCTGTGGTTGCTTCCACTGCATCTCTTGAACTCCTACCCAGTCACCAGCAAAATACCCTAGACCCCTAGCCTCTTCCAGAAACATCTCCTTCACCCTTGCCCTCACTGGAGACTGGCTCTCCCCTGAGGAATCGCTTGGCCTACAGCCCTCTCAAGGAGAGACGATTTTCTGTTGGGAGGTAGGTAGGCACTGTTGTTCTCCTACCCAGCTTTCAAACCATTGTTCCTCTGTGCATCCTGAAATCCCTCCTCTGTGAAGCTAGTGCTTTCCGATCCTGCACTCCATCTTTCCTGCAGGGGCCAACATACCTTGGTCCCTTCTCCAGCTCCCTGAAGATCTTGGCTTCTGCCCACTGTCATCCACTCCAACACTACGCGACTGCTGCCATGAATCCTGTCCATTCCATTAACATACAGACGATCCCTCCAACACCCCGACCTGGTCCTCGACCTCAGCCCTGCTTTCTTCCTCACTCAACCTGGAAACCATAGCAATCATGACCACCATTCCCTTCCATTCCACCTCAAACCTCTTCATCCTGCTCTTGAAATTCCCTGGACTAATAACTAAACCATAGCCCTGCCGAAATGCAGCATGGACCTGCATCTGCCTAGCAGAATGTGGCTGAAGTAAAAAACACCACCACGTGGACCGACTGGTCTCATCTGAAAGTCCCAGTCTGCACCTTCGGGTCAGCTGGGAGGCCTCCCACCAGTCATACCTCATTTTCCGGTTCCATCCACTCTTCTCTTAGGTAATAGTTTTCTAAATAGTCTACCCCATCGTTCCCCTCAAGCTTCTATCACTCCTCTCTCTGTCCTCAGTGGATAACCTTAATTCCTACTTCATCGAGGAATGAAAGAAATCCAAAGAACATTGCCATAGGCACCCTCAAGTGAGTCTCCACGTTGCCACCATCGACCCTGTACCTCATGTGTTCCCCTGTTATCAGGCATGAGATATGGATCTGTGCTCCTGTTAAAGCCAAACCCTCTTCTTAAACATTGGATTCCATGCCCTCTTGCCTTCTGAAGGATACTGCGATATGCGATTTTCTCTTCTCTATCCTGCACCAACACACCCCCAGCCTGTACTAGGTTATTCCCATCAGCATCTACACAAGCTCTTATTTCCCTCATCTTAAGCTCCCACCTTGGCCTCCCTCTCCTTTCTAATTACTACTCATTTCTATTCTTCCCATTATAACAAAACTCCTTGAAAGAGTTTATTCTTGATATCTTGATTTCTTACTTACCATTGCTCCTTGAATCCACTCCAAACAACACAGCATTCCACCCAAGCTACTCTTATCAAGGTCATCAACAACTTCCATACTGCCAATCCACTGGTTAATTCTTGGTCTTGATCGTACTCCATGTATCAGCAGGATTTGATGTATCTGACAGCTCCTTCTTGCAGCACCTTTTTCATTTGGCTTCCAGATTGCTACACTCTCTTATCTTAGTTTTCTTTGCCGAGATTTCTTATCTCTCTGACCTCTAAACATCAAAATGTCCCAGGCGTTCGTCCTTGAACATGTTTTATTTTCTACCTGCGCTCACTCCTCTAGTGATCTCATCCCCATCTCATAGCTTACATTTATATGCTGAGAATTCCCTGGATGCTCGTATCTGTCCCCTGAGACCAGACTCGTATATCCTACTGCCTACTTGGATGTCTAATTGCATCTCAGACTTAACACGGCTGAACTTACCAAACTTACTCCCCTTCCCGCGTCCCCATCTCAGTAAATGACAATGCCACTCTTCTACTTGTTCAACCCCAAACCTCTGGCGTCATCCTTGATGTTCCTCTTTCTCTCATAGCTCATATCCATTCAGTCGGCAAATCCTTTCCAGCTAACTCCAAAATGTAATGAGACTCCGCCCAGTTCTCAACACGACCACTGCTCACATCTTGGTCTAAGCCACCACCCTCTCTTGTGTGGGTTATTTTTAACAGCCTCCAAGTTGATCTCCTTGCTTCTGCTTCCCCCCTAACCCCAACTTTCCCTTCTCACACGGCAGCCAAAGCGATCTTGTTAAAAATGAAGTCAGAGGGGGCCATTTCTTTGCCTGAAGTGGATATCCTTCCATGCTGTCCCATCTCACTCAGGGTGCAAATTCAAATTCTTCAACTGACCTACAAGGATTGCCATGATTTGTCTCCTCCTCACTCAGGGTGCAAATTCAAATTCTTCAACTGACCTACAAGGATTGCCATGATTTGTCTCCTCTCCAGCATCATTTCCGACTGCTCACTCCCTTGCTCATTCTGGTTTCCTCGCTGATCTAGAACATTTCAAATGTGCTGCACGGTAAGTATGGCCTCAGGGACTTTTCATGAAATTTTTCCTCTTCTGGAATACTCTTTTCATATGACTAGCTCCTTCACTTCCTTTAAGTCTTCATTCAAAAGTCACCTTCTCATTGATGCTTTCTCAGGATATACTATTTAAAACCACACCCCCTTTCCCACCTCCACACTACTTGTTCCTTCTTTCCAACTTACTGTTCTACTAGGCACTTCTCATTACCTATCATGGTATCTTGTTTTCTGTCAACCTTCTCCATTGGAATGTAAACTCCAGGAAAGGTGGCATTTTTAGCTGGTTTTCACCACACCTTAGAAGTGTACTTGACACGTCACAAGCATTCTAAATGAAGAGCGGGAAGACGGAGCTCAAAGATGGACTTGTCTTACATATGCTCAGGCTCTTGGTAACAACAAGACAGCAATATGTCTTTCATCTCTCTGGGTGGAAAAGATGGCCTCAAGGAAAAATGAGGATAAAGACACGGTAAAGTGGGCACTTTGCTTGTAGGGCTTTGGCCTTTAGTTTTTCCACCTTGTTTCCTCAGCTCATTAAGGTAAGACCATCTTTCAAAATATCGACTAATGAAATGACTATTACAAATCTACCTCATAGTCTGGGATTTCATTCCTCTTTTCCATAGTGAACTCAGAGTAGTGCCAGTCTCTCTAACAATACACCATATTCTGAGGAGAAGGTGACATGACTAAGTAATTACCTAGGCAGCAAAATCAAGAGCATTGAGCACAAGACAGCAAGTCAACAAGGAGAGGACAGAGTCCTTGAGAGAGCCCCCCATAAGGTATCCAATGCACCTCCTGCTTTCTTGATATCAGCCCCCAGTGCTCACGGCGGGATGTGGGATGTTAACAAGGTGATATGCAGAGCTGGGAGGGGATGGAGAAAGATTGCCCAGTGTGCAGAGGCCTATCCAAAGCTTTACACATATACTCCTTTGAACTGGGCTTGATAAGGTCACTATGGGTGTCAGAAGCATCTCTGTCTTCACTATGTTAGGCTGGTGACTCCAAGAGTCCCACTATTAATGAAAAGGAAGAGGACTCTCTGGAACCATTAACACTGTGTATATAATTTCTCCAAAATGTTGATCAATGAAGATCATTATTGGCACATTCTGGGTAATGAATTTTTTTTGTTGCCTATCTTATTTGATATTTTAATAAACTCAAATCGACAAACACACATACAGATCTGAATGACTTCTACCCTCAACGTTTCAGTCTCTAGTCTAAATCACTGGTTCTCAAAGTGTGAGGCCTGACCAGCAGCACCAGCTTCACTGGGGAACTTGCTAGAAATGCAAGCTCTGATTTTTTACCCACACTTACTTAATCAGGTAACTCTGGGGTGGGGCCTGGCAGCCTGTGTTTTAACAAACCTTTCAGGGGATTCAGTGGAAGCCACCATGCTGTAAACCACTGCTAGTATTGCTGCTCCAAGATCAGAATATGGTGTCTGAATGGCCTCCCACCCTTGGCCTCCCACCCTTCTCTCCCCCTCCCTCCCTCAATGCCAAGGCCTTTAGTATGGCATTCAGGGCCTTTTCCAAGCTGACCCAATGCTACCTTTCTAACCTTAGCTCCCAGTGGATCAGAAATCTCACATTTCACACAGAATCTCACACTCAACACAGAAGTATGGCATATTCATTGGTCTTTGCAGGATCTTTTGAATGGCCTCTCATAGTTGCAAACCCCATTCCATAACTAGAGAGCTCCTGTTCAGCCTCCAGGGCAGCATCCAAACCACAATCCCTCCCTTGGCAGCTTCCCTTCTCCCCTTCTGTCCCTGGAAAAAATCATTCCTTCCTCTGTGATTCCTTAGCGTTTACTCAAAGCTTAACCGGAGAACATATCACAGAATATCAGTTATATAATTAAAGTTGTACTAATTAACTTACAGAACTGGTATTATATCTAAGGGAAGGAGCCTTTGGCAGTAATTGGGGTAGAAGCAGGAGAACTCTCACTGTAGACATAAGCATTTATTGAGCTACTACTATGTGCCAGGCTGGTAGTTTGCTGAAAGATGTACTTAAGATTATTCACTTTTCCGATCAGGTAAGAGTTCCAGGCTTGGCCCAGATCAGTCAAAATGGCGAACAAAGCCTGCTGCAATTGTGGCTTGACAGTCTGGTCTGGTGGTTTCTCTGAGGTTCTTCTGAATCAGATTATTTGAATTAGTCACACGATACTAGGATTTTTTTTAACTGCACGGAGAATGTGTTGCCTTCTCAATGTATCTGTAACGCAAATTTACAGTGACACATAGAGAGATTTCTAAATTCCTCACCCTTGAGATCTTTACCCGAAGCCAGGTTAAGTACAAGGATTGCAACAGCTTGAGCTTCCTACTTCATATATGAAACATCTAAATTTCCCCTTGTCTATCAACATGTAAAGAGGACGAGGGCACGGATGATGAAAATTAAAGGCTAGCCATGATCACTGCAGAGACGGGTGGCAAGGCAACCACATGTGTCGTCTCTCCAAGGAAAATGCCAACCCCCTTCTCTACCCTGGAGACACTGTCACACCTGGAGGTTGGAAAAGGTGCAATGTGAGGTTTGGAAAAGCTACACAAAAAGGAGAAATATATATTAAAGTCCTATTTTGCCCCAAATTAAAATTGGGCGTGAGATAAGGTGTTGCTGCAGAGAAGGAATAGATCACTACAACAAATAAATCAGACCAAAATAGTTGATTATTTTCTTCAGTGTTGAGAAAGCAGGGCATCATTACTGTGTATCTTTGAGGAGCAAATTCATTACTTCTCTCCCACTGAATGGTTCTGCTGATACAAATCCATCTTTTCTGGGCCATAAAATGATCAAATGCAACTTAAACACCATAAACACGTCCACAAGATGAACTGCATTTACTTATAAACAATTCTCGACTGAGTGCTTCCCACAAATTTATGTTATATACATATTTTGCTGGTTTGAGAATTGTCGATTTTAAGATCTGTCATCTGTATATATTCCCTTGCGTATATCTATCTGTGTAAGGATGGGAATCTATAATTTTTCACCCAAAGAAAACTACTCTATCTGGCCTCCGTGTAAATAGTTACTTGTACGACTCTCTTAAACGACATTTCGAGGAGCTACCTAAAGTATGTAAAAATAAAATCCCTTCTATTTCATAATAGTTCGGAGGAAATCATTGAAATGCCAACCTAATATTTCCTAAAAGCTTTTATACTAAAACATTATACTAAAGTTTTGTCAGATTTTTGAAAATACAGTCTTCTGTGGCAAAAGAACTGTTGTTTGAGGAAACACGAACCTTCTTACAAATACCGGAATCTGTATGCTAGGAAGCATTAATACATCGGACTTAATTAAAAGTTCAGACGACTTTCAAAATGGAACTAAACTGGAGGTGGAAAAAGCAGCCAATGCCCCATTAACTATGGCCTGCCCATCACCCCATAACTCCTTGCTCTGGTCCACCTCTAAGATGGCCAAATCCTTCAAAGGGTTTCTGATGGGCATGCTCACCCTGTGTTTGTGGAGTCCACCGTCTGTCTTCACAGGGATGCTCGTAACCCCTTCTGGTCCCTTAGCTCTCCTCTTCCCTCCTAATCACTCCTCACAGGCCCAGGCTGGACTCCAGGTCAGTCTTCCTCATTTCCCCAGCCCCCTAGACTTTTCTGGTTAGGGCCACATTAGAATAAACCTCCAAATCAGGCAGTCTATGGTGTCAGCTTTCTCTCCTGTGTGCTGTCCCCCAAAGAAAGCAGAATGTATGAAATTTACATTATTTTGACTCAGCAGGGTCACTCCTACTCAGAAATCCTTCCGAATTACATCTTAGGAGTTTTCAAAATTTTCTAGATTTTTCAATCGTCACGGACAATGACAATGTTTTCCGAGGTGATTAGGGTCACCCCAAACCACCTTCTTGAGCAGCTTTCAGCCCTCTCAAAATAATGCTGTTGCTACATTCATTCTCTGCCTCCCCACCCCCACCAAACCTCTTCATCTTCACTTCATTGTCCCCACTCTCCACCTGAGGGTCCCTCCCCAAGGCTGGCCTCCACCTGTAGTGTACCCTTACCACAGATCATTTATCTCTGACTGCCCTCAGGCCTCTACCTTGCTGTTCTTATTGCCTCAAATGCCCTCCCTCTGGTTTCCACTACTGACATCCACTCACCCAACCCATCTGCCTCAGGTAAACAAAAGTGTTATCTTCCTGACTGCTTCTTCCTGACCCCGCTTTTTGGTCTGTATTGTTCTAGTTTTCTGCATGTTTCTCTCTCCCCCACTTAGCTGACCCGAGAGCACATTAATGGCTTACTCATCTTTTCTGTCCTTCAATATGTTGTTGATAGTTACAGCATTGTCTTTAAAAAAAAAACAAAAAAACAAAAAAACAAACCACTATGTTACATGTTCCGTATGTTATGTACCAAAAGACTATTTGTTAAATAATCAACGAATGATGGAGATAGTAGAGCCCAGAGTCTCTTTTCAATAAATACTTTAAAAAGATTTTTTTTAATGTTTATTTATCTTTGAGAGAGAGAGACAGAGGACAAGTGGGACAGGAGCAAAGAGACAGAAAGAAAGAGAAAGAGAGAGAGAGACAAGGAGACATAGTATCTAAATCAGTCTCCAGACTTCAGGCACAGAGCCTGATGCAGGGCTCAAACTCACGGACTGGGAGATCATGACCTGAGCTGAAATTGGATGCTTAACCGACAGAGCCACCCAGACGCCCCCTTAATAAATAGTTTTCTACTGCATTTTCCAATTCCCTTTCTCTCCTGCAATGTGGGCAGCAGAATGACCTGCATTTTAGCTTGTTTCTGACTTACCTGTAGCTATTTAGTTTTTAGAAGGTAAGTATTAAAGGAGATAAAGAGAGAGGGTAAAGAATTGTAAAACAAAGAAAGGGAAAAGGTCATTTATCAAATTCCTTTTGGAGAGAGGAGTCTGCTGATTGAGAAGAAATACAGTGACAAAAGATTTGAGGTAAGAGTGCTGGGAGTAGACTCAAGACTCCCCCAAAACACATCAAGAAACAAAAGGTGGTCTCTAAGTTGCCTTTAAAGGGGTGGGTCCTAGTTAACTTCAGAGCATCTGTTTCTGAACGTCAAGGTCCTTTGGATATATAAACTTAGGAAAGAGGCCTAAGAAAGAGGCTTGCATGGAATCTCTTCACTTAGCAAGGGGGCAGCAGTTGGAGCTCTGGAAGCATGTCTGGAAGCAGGAGAGGGAAGGCTGGTGAACATCACTGTGGAGAACATTATGTTTGGGAGACCATAATGAGCTAATAGGCTTTTTTCAGTTATTTGCTCTAAGATGTGGGACGCACCTCCTTTGGTTTCCCTAGGGAAATTTCAGACAAGTTTATGTGCCCTTCTTTCTGAGAAACCCAAAGGAGTGCTAAGCTCTGTAGCCAAGTGGACACAAAGACGACTGTGTCAGCAACCACCCAAGAGGCAAGAGACCAGATGCCATTTGAATCATGCCCGTGAACTGTGTAATGAGATCCCAAACTGAGCAGGCACCCCCCTCCATCACAGTGGCCCATGAACCCAGAGCCTAGCAACCATGGAAATTCTGTCTCCAGGGCACCGGAGTCAAGAAGTTGGGCCCCAGCAGGAGGAGCATGGTCTTAAAGCCAGTGCACTGGGCAAGGAGAGAGGAGTCTATAATCCACTCCTAGATCTGCCCTGGCTGCTGACGTGGATGGGAGGTTTACGGAGTCTGGAGCATGGAGATTCCAGAAAGTAGGAGGCCTGGGCAGAGGTAAGATTTTTCGGCCTTGTTATCCATGAAACTCCCCAGATACCCTTCTGTGAAGATGCAGCACCAACAAGTCCTATGACGTTCCCCGAGCCCTCCGCTTCCAAACTTGGTCTGAATGCAGTGTGTCATGAAGAAAGGAGCCTAAGCTGACTGCTGAGTTACAATACATCTATGGAACTCAGAAGTGGTGCAAAATCAAATAGCGCTTTCTAGCTGACCACAGCCTCAGCCTTCTGCAATAACTAGAAATTACAACTTCTTGATGCTTCAGTTTCAGCGTCCTCATACTTGGGATAATATCATTTATTTCACTGTACTTACTCTATCTAGTAGTTTGAAGGTAAATTTGAAACAATGTAAAAAGATTTGAAGATTGTGATAAGATGGATGCCTTTCAAATCCAAGATCATTACTAATAAGTACTTCTCCCTTCCCCTAACACCTCTGTAAAACCAGTGAGGAATAGGGGAAATTATTCTACTTTAAAATTGTGGGAAATTGTGAGGATGACAGCCTAACCAATTTTGCTTCAAAATACCAAGATATTGAGAGGCAAAGCCCAGAATGCAAATCCTCTACCAGGCACCACTGGAGAATGGAGTAATGAAAAGTTCTGGATTCAGACAGACTCGGATCCTAACTTTAGCCTAGTCATTAATTAGCTGTGTGGCTTTGGATACATTACACAGCTCCACCAGGCCTCAGTTTCTTCATCTGTGAAATGGGATCAGAATACTAAGCTACAGATGAATGAAAAGCATGTGAGACAATTATCAGGGTGTTTTGGTGCCCAATAATGGTAATTCCTCGGGCTGTGATCACTTTCCCCAGAAAGGTCTTTTCTTAGGCACCACTGAAAGGCAAAGGATATCTTCGGACAGCAACTGCAAAAAGGGGATTCAAACCATTTTGTGATTTTTTTTTTTAAGTTTATTTATTTATTGTGAGAGAGAGAGAGAGAGAGAGAGAGAGGGAGAGAGAGAGGGAAGGAGAGTCAGAGAGAGGAAAAGAGAGAGAATCCCAAGCAGGCTCCACACTGTCAGCGCAGAGGCCAATGCAGGGCTCAAACTCAGGAACCGTGAGATCATGACTTGGGCTGAAACTAAGAGTCAGACGCTTAACTGACTGAGCCACTCAGGCACCCCTCATTTGTGATTTATTTCAAAACCAATTTTATTCCAGAAAGAGATGTAAAACACCCCTCCCCAAATTCTGAAGTTTTGGAAGACAAAATATTAATATATTCTTATCAGGAAAAAACAAACATGAAATGAAAATTCAAGGCATGGCCAAACCATGATGACTGCTTTCCTTCTGTGCTTATAACTCGATCTCATTTCTTCTTTGCTAATTCTCATATGTGCAGCATTTATTTTGTGAAGGCAAACACAACTGCCCCAAGTGAAAGTGATATAAAAGATGAATCGCTTTGTGCAAAAATAAGGGAAGGGAAAATGGTTTCATCTTAATTTTTGCAGTGAAAGACAAAGTTCTCAAAGAGATGGGAGGGGTGCTTAAAAAATAGAATAAAATATGAATCTTCCAGTCCCAATGTTAGTTCTTTCACTTGTTATTTATGTTCGAAAATAACACACAAAGTGAACACTGGGATCTAGATGGACCACAGTGTATGCAATACTCCATTTGTCTCAACTGTGCTAATATACCTACAGGCAGAGAATCTATCAAGTTACTAATAAGCAGAGATTCAGATGCCAACACACAAATCCTTCTGAACATTTATATTCTATCAAGTTGAGAGTATTTCTGAAAGATGTATGTGCGCACAATTTATCTAACAGACTGGAATGGCTCTTATTTCTGTTCTGCCAAATAAAGAGAAATTTCTCTGACTGTAAATGTGATTGCTCCAACTCTCAAACTGCAAATTTTCTGGGCATTTCCTCTTCGTGCATTCTGACATGTCTCTCCAACACTGAATTCTCCAGGTTTGTCAGAGTCTTTGTAATAGCCTCCATTTAGAGAGGGCCTGTAACTTGGCTGGAACTCGAGCTAAAAAAATTAAAATGCACACAAAAATAGCAGATTTTGAAAGCAGGCAGCAATGTGGAAATAGCCCCCATGTCTAAAGCAACACTGAAATATGGCCTCAACTCCCAAAAAGTGCAGAAAGTAGTGAAATTTAGAAGGCACGTTGGGGTGCCTGGGTGGCTCAGCGTCCCAACTCTGGATTTCAGCTCAGGCCCTGATCCCAGGGTTGTGGGATCAAACCCCACATGGGCTCCACAATAAAATCAACCCTGCTTGGGATTCATTCTCTCTCTCTCTCTCTCTTTCCCCCTCCGTTACGCGCTCCCTCCACCCCTCTCCCCACTCGTGCCCTCTCAACGTAAAAATAAATTGAAAAAAAGAAGAAGGAGGAGGCACATTGAAGTGAGTAAGCAAGGGAAAGAATATGGCTTAGAGTTTTCAGATTTGACTTGGACATTTGGTACCTGGATCTCCTTACTGGCCATGTGGCCTTGGGCAAGTCACTCATAATGGCCTAATTCATTAAATGCAAGTAATACCGCCATTCTCGTATGGCTTCCACATTTGCAGAAATGCCTGGCAAAGTGCCTGGGCTGAGGACGATGCTTGAAAGATGACAGTGTCCTCCCCTGAAGAGAGGCTACAAACACAACTGCCCAAAGGGCTTAGCCAGGAACAAAACTCTCAGAGGCTCCCCGAATACAGGGGTATAAGACAACAGGCAGCGTAGCAAGAGTCTACGTGTTATGTGAGCACTTGCAGTTCTGCTCCAGAGGCCAGATGAAGCTCCTCAGCAGGGCTAAGCCCTGCCAGTAAGCAAGCTAGCAGCTGAGGAAATGCAGGTAAACCTCAAAACGTGTACCAAAACAGACAGCAAGGACATAAGCATCTTTTGAGACACGAAGGAATTCATAAGATATGCTAAATAAAGTCTTGTAAACTCTAAGGCATGCCAAAGACAGACGGAATAAATACAATAGAACAGATAAAAACATTACCTACAGACAGAAAGTGGTAGGTCATGATCACGCCTGCTCAGGGCCAAGGCTAATTCAGCCCTGGATGGACCACGGTTGGTGACAATGACCTGGTCCCGTGCTGGGCCCACATGCACCCTACCCAAGAAGTGCAGGTGAAAACCAGGGCTGCTCAGCAGGCCACCTGCCAGGCACACGCCGTGGAGTAAGTGCGCACTGCCCTCAGTAGAGCCAGAGGACCCTCACTCAAAACCCTAGCCCTGGTGAGCAGAGTAGGGAACAGCTTTGGTGGCAGAGAGAGACAGGGCAGGTGAACATGGTGTGACCCTGGGGTCAGGTAGTGCGCTCCACCCACCTGCCCTTCTTTCCCCCTATCTGTGTGTGTGTGTGTGTGTGTGTGTGTGTGTGTGTGTGTGTGTGTGTGTAAACTGACTTCATAAACTGTGTGATCAGAGACTCCATTTGGTCTGTGAGCTCTTCTGCCAGTCGGGACTTGGTGTGTACTGTTCCCTCAGGAGATTTCTTCTGTGCCTGGGAGCAATGAAGTCTGTGGCATAGCGAAGGGCATGAGCCCCAAACCAAGAGGGGCTCCTCAGCAGGGCTGAGCTCAGCTCCTCAGCTGTTTCAGCCCCAATCAGGGCTGCCCTTGGGAACACCGACCCAGGGTTCCCACATTCTCTGATATCTTACAGAAACTTGAGAAATTTGGATTTTCATGTCAGATCTTCCAAGTTTGAAATGTTGACAACTCACTGAAATATTTGAAAACCTGTTCAGGCAAAATAAGACACATCATAAACTGCCAATTTGCTTCCTTTCCCTTAATACCTTTGTACAGCTCTGTCTGGCCCTGGCCCTGAGGTCCCTGTCACGTGGCTCCTTTAGTTGTAAAAGCCATCTAGATGCCAACTGCCACCTGAATTTTGCCATCTGCTGCGTCTCACCTTCAGGGTTTCCCTGATTACGGGAGACCCGGCAGATCTGAAAGCTCAACTCCAGGGTAGCACTGACTGAGACCGGAAAGGAGGCTCACATTCCTAAGCTTACGTAACAGGAAAGAGAAGGAGGGGGCACTCAGGAATTCCTTGCAGGTGGACTACAAGCTTGTGCTGGACACCTTCCTCAAGGTTACACCTTCCCACTATCAGTCCCCCCTTGTGTCTCCTCTCCTTCTCAGGCCACTGACCAAGAGTTAGAGCAAAACGAGGTGCATCTAGGGGCAAGAGGAGGCGACTGACTGTTCCTGTGGTACCTTCCACAAAGATCGTGTGACTGAAATTAGGAATGGTTTTGTTTCAGATGTCATGTGTTTGAGGTAAAGTATGTAGTCTGTGCTCCTTTGGCCCACATGCAGACCAAAGTGATTCTGCCCAAAAGGGCCTTCTGCCACCACGTGAAAAGGGTAGGGCCCCGTCCTTCTCTGAACAGCAGGAGGGTGGGTATGACTAGGGTGCCAGGTTGCCAGAGGGCTCCTTAGAAGAGAAGGCTCTACAACAGGTGCTTCCTGAGCAAGGGGCTGGAGTGTGCAGGTGCCCGACATAATGTCCAGGGGATGGACAGTGGGCAGAGGGCCACCTCTCTGTGCAGAACAAAACTGAACTCCTCTGTGGGTGCTGGAGACCGCTGGAGCCAGGGTATACGTGAGCTGGCATGCTGGAGGGTGGGGTGGAGAGGCAGGAGGGAGGGCAGGACACCCTGACTTTCTTGCACTCAGACACAGTCGAGAAGCTTATTTTCCTGTACCTGCACTAGACGATGAGAGAGGCAGCCACATCATGAGAAAACAGTAGGTGGGATGGCTATTCAATGATTGAACCCACCATCACAGTCAGAGCATGGGGAGTCCGTGGGGGGGCTGTTTACAAAGTGCACAAGGGCACAAAATCCCAAAGCTCTACAAGGGCTCTGACCAGTGAGAACACCCGGTGATGGACTTGTGTAAGTCATGCTGTTGAGTGATCTCTCCCGGGTGCGTGACCATTATCAGTCAGGGCCTTTGGGAGGGCTGGGAATTGGGCCCAAGGGCTTACACCTCCAGAGATAACCAGCTATAAACATGACAACGACTGAAAGAAAACAATGTGACTGCCACTGTGACCTCTGCAGTGAAGGGAGGAAACCAGGTGACAGGAGAGAGAATGGGGCAGGGGGACACCACTGCAGAAGTCACCCTGCTCTAGGAAGACAGAAGACAATCTCCTGTAAAGATTACCTACTGTTTTTACAGAAACAAAGACTCTCAGGAAACAAAATATTTAAAAAAATACACCAGTGTTGGCTTATTTCTTTATACTATCATGTTAATATGTAAATTAAAAGGCAGAGGATTTAAAACGATGCTGGAAACATCAGCGGATTTCTACAACACAGGGGCATTCCAGCCTCTGTGAGACTTAACCACAGATTTCCCAGACCAGTGTTTTGTATCCTGCTGAAATCTAATTTAAAAATTAAATTCTATCCACCCTGATCCTGGCTGACTGAAAATGGCAAGTATAACGCAGTGTAATTGATTTCCTGTATCAATCACTAAAAAGCATTTGAAGCAGGAGTTTTAAGATGACTGCTGGAGTCCAGTTAGTGGTATAACCTGTGACGGCTGTGGTTTAGAGCAAGCACGTATCGTACCGGTACATTCTGCTGACCAGCAGGTGACATTTGATACCACTTAGCACAAAATGTGCTCTTCTCCGAGAGTGGCTGGACTGGCACACCCACGCCTCTCTGCCCACCTGTGACATCAGTCGGCAGGTCATACATCTCTTGCAGTACACGTGGACACAGTCCCAGAAGGATGTGCTGCTGTGACCTGCCAGAAGGCATAACCGCAAGGGCGATGGGAACCGATGCCCTCACCCAAGGACTCCCAGGCTTGTGTCCTTCAAGGATGAGCAAAATAAGGTGGGGGGTGGGTGATGGGAGTGCATCACAGAGATGACAACTTTCTGTATTGTCAAGTAAGGACATGATGACAAACACAGTTCCACAAATCATAAAATATCCATACAATGGATGTTATGTAGCAATAAAAAAAATTACTGCTCTACTCAGCTACATGGATAAATCTCCAAAACATCATGCTATGTGGAAGGAACCAGACCAGAAAGAGTAACTGCTGCTGGCCACATCTCCACAACATGCCAGAACAGACGCTAGTCACCTATAGTCACAGACAGTTGTACAGAGCTGCCCGAGAGGCTGGGCAAGGGCACCCACTATAAAGGGGCATAAGAAACTTTCTGGAATGACTGAAAAGTTCTAAGTTTTGGTTGGCCTGCTGGTTACATGGGTATACGCGTGTCAAAACTTGTCAAACTACACTTAAAATGTGTGTATTTCATTGTATGTAAATTATGCCTCAACAAAATTAACTGAAAAAAACCAAATGGGACCAGAAAACAAAAATCTGTATATGTATATGTAAAATCTGTATATTCTCATAGTTACTTCATGAAAGAAAGTTGTTTTTAATCCAGAAGATATAAAAAAGACTGTCCTTTTGAATTAAATATTAAATTTTAGTTTAATGAAAAACTCTACTTTTCTCACTTTATTTTATTTTTTAAAATTTTTTTAATGTTTATTTATTTTTGAGAGAGAGACAGTGAGAGCCGGTGGGGGCAGAGACAGAGAGGGAGAAACAGAATCTGAAACAGGCTTCAGGCTCTGAGCTGTCAGCACAGAGCCCGACGTGGGGCTCGAACTCACGACTGTGAGATTGTGACCTGAGCCGAAGTTGGACACCCAACCAACTGAGCCACCCTGGTGCCCCTACTTTTCTCATTTTAAAGCCCAATAATGGGAACTTCCTTGGGACTCATTAGGGATCAGAAGGTGAGCATTTGAGAACCACTGTTGTCTTCCTTCCTCCCCCAAATTCCACTCCCTGTACCTGACCTCAAATAGTAACTTAGCCAGGCTCATGACTACTTCATTCAGCAATGAGCAGCCCACTCAGAGCTACCCAATTGGGGATTAAAATGAAAGTGGCCAGGAAGAAGGAATGACTTAAGAAATAAATGCTACCTGAAGAAAGGCAGGCAGAAGAGGGCAGGAGGTGGAAGGAACAGAAAGGGTAAGAGAGAAGCTGACAGAAGAGCTCTGGGCAGCTGTAGCACCAGGCACTGTCTTCCCAGCCTCACTCTCTGGATCCTGCAAACTCAACCTGTGGAGACTTGAACACAGTGGGCCCTGTGTGTTCATGGGGCAGTTTGGCCCCTTAAATGAACTGGCAGTGACCACAGGCAACTTATACAGTCAACCGGGGTCTGATATCATTGACAAGACCCTTCCCTGCTGGTCACAGAGCCTTACTGTGTGCATTCAGGACCCCAGGAGACCTTTAAGACCTTTAAGAGTGGAAAACAGAAATTGACCTTTGTTTAAAAAAGCAGCAAAGATTTTTCTGGAGTATATAGTATAATAGTATAAAATATCTATATACATTAACATAAGATTTTCCTTCAAAGAAGGTCTCTAAAACTAAATAGAATAGACTTTAAAAAATAATACTTTTTACATTAGCTGTCTGAAAGCCACTGGTTCACCAAGAAAAGACTTTAGTAGTAGCCAAATTGTTATCATTAAGTGTGACTGTTTGTTCTAGAACAATGCAACAAATACCAATGTGTCAAATAGCCAAATCATGGATGGAAAACGTTGCCATGCTTAACTTTAAAATTCAGGAATGTTGAGGGGGAATTAATAATCAAAATGAAACAAAACAAAACAAAACCCTCAAACTCTCAAAGACACAACTATACATCAAAAGTCATGAGAGGATTCCAAGGGTAAAATCATAATCATTTCTTGAACCTTTTAAAAATTTACTTATTTTATGGGGCACCTTGGTGGCTCAGTTGGTTAAGTGTCCAACTTTTGATTTCTGCTCAGGTCAGGATCTCACAGTGCATGAGACTGAGCCCTGTGTCAGGGTGTGCAACGACACACAGCCTGCTTAGGATTTTCTCCCTCTCTCTTTCTCTCTCCCTCTCTCTCTGTCTCTTCCCTTCTCTCTCCCTCTCTCTCTCAAAATAAATAAACTTAAAAAATTTTTAAATAAAAATTTACCTATTTAAAAAAAAAACTTATCTAGCACTTAGCATGTGGCAGGCACCATTCTAAGCACTTTACATGACCTAAGTTCATACACTGCATATACTAATCCAATCAGGCAGGTCTCTTCATCCCCATTTTGCAGATGAGGCACAGTGAGGCTATAGCTTATGAAGTTAACTGGTGGACGGGATTATCCCAGCACTATCCCAGCAGCTATGCCTTTGCTGGGGTGCGGCCGTTTTTGTTTTTTTCAGGGAAGGAGCAGTATATTCAGGTTATGTTTCTAGTACTGGGATACGTCTGTAACTAGTATCCCCAGAAGAATGTGAGACCCTCAGCACACCCACCTGTGAACGCATGCTGGCCCTTCCTACACAGAGAACTAGGGATTCTCTGGACAAATGTTAACAAGCTGTTCCTGATGCTGATTACAGCACCTGGGATAAGTACAGAAGGGAAGCAGAGCAATGATATGCTTTCAGAACTTGGCTTTGATAAGTTCAAAGAAAGCTAAACTCTTTCGATTTGGATTTTATGTATTCTGAATTGAAAGTCAGGATTCTGAAAAGGTCCCATATGATTTTCTGTATGTGGGTTCTCTAATTTGCCTTCACAGTATTATCTTCACAATTTTGGCCAGATCTGATAAGGCTCCTAGACTATTATTTGCCTGCAAGTTTTATTTAAATCAACTCGGTTTTTGTTCTAATTCTTTTCTTTTTTTTTTAATCTTGAAGTATAATTGACATATACTGTATTAGTTTCAGGTGTATAATATAACAATTTAGTATTTGTATATACTGCAAAACGATCATCTCAGTAAGTCTTATGAATATCTGTCACACACTTAGTTACAACATTTTTTTTCTTATGATGAGAACTTTTAAGACTTACCCTCTTAGCAACTTTCAAATATGGAATATCTGAAAGCATTATTAAGTATAATCGCAATGCTATACATGACATCCACAGGAGTTATTTATTATTGGAAGTTTGTCCCTTTTGACCACCTGCACCCTTTTCACTCATCCCCTACTCCACCTCTGGCAACCACCAATCTATCATCTGTATCTATGAGCTTGGTTTTTAATTTTAGGTTCCATATATAGGTGAGATCATACTAAATCAATTAAGTATCTCCTTTATCTATGGTCTTATCTTTTATGCATGAAATCGATTTAATAGTTATATTTTATTAACACATTAATCTATTAAAATAAAATATATCTATGCACCAATGAAAATCATTGCATGTCATCCAGTGCTGTGAGCTCTCTGTTTAGGAGAATTAAAGTTCTGAGCTGGTGAAAGCCAGTCTTCACCCTCTAATTAAAAATATAGACATAATACACACACCTTCAGAAATTATTTTGATAAATGTATATAATATTACATGTATGTACAAAGGGAACTCTATGTACACACATAGACACAATTTCAAATGACTGAGAAAAGAAGCTGAGCAGGCATTAGGCATAAAGTCAGGGGCAGTGAGAAGTACTGGCTCATGGACATGCCTAACATTTTAACAAGAAACCATACAATCTGACCACCACCACCACCACCACCACCACCACCATCGCCACCCAGACATCATGTGCTCTAAGCAGGGTCCTCACGTATATAAATTAATGCCTAGGTTTAAAAAATAAAAAGGAAAACAGTATATAGAAATGAAAATCTGAGAACTTGATTAATTATAAAACTCATCTGCACTGTTTCTCCTGGAAGACTGAAAGAAGATGCATGCCTAAAAGGGAGAGATCCCCAAGGTCCCAGGGGCTCCGCCCCCCCACTAAGGGGTATGTTGAGGGGTAGGGGTGAGGACTGCTGGCTTCAGGCTCCCTCTGCCCTCTCTCTCCCCACAGCAGCTCCATGCTGACCTGCTTTCTGCAGTGTCCTTCATCATAAATATTTTCTCAACAAGCATATGCTAAGAATAAATTTGTAAACCATTGGTGTGATCCAATTTCTCCATTCTACCAGTGAGAAAACTGAGGCTCAGAGAAGGTAAAAGACTTAGTATCACTCAACAAACTGCAACAGAATAAGAGCCTAAAGACCTCAGTGTCCAGATTCCCAGTCTGACGTTCACCTCTAAGAACACCCTCACGCAGCCATATACTGGTGACCCTAGTGGATGTCATTACATCAATACCCTTGCCTATGCTTGAAAATGAAGAAGTGTTATTAATCACTAATTCTTTGAAGAGAGGAGAGCATCCAGCAATATTTAATGAATTGTTATGATTCAATGGAACTCGATTAGGAATAAGATGAAGTCATTATTTCGGAAAGTATGATGTAAGGAAACAGGCACATTTCTTCCTGAAAAGTTGTGTAAATCAAATCATGCCTCAAATGGATTAGGAAAGCTTCCTAAATTAATAATAATAATAATAATAATAATAATAGAAACAACAATAAAAACAGCAGTAGTAATAACAGCAATGGCTATAACTATATGTGTACTGATATCCTTGTAACATAAACATTATTATTCCCACTTTTATAGATAAGAAAATTGAGCTTAAGCCCAGCGATAGCGTGACCAACTGTACTGGTTTGCCTGGCATGAAATGGTTTCCCAGTGCTAAAAAGAAAAAAAGTCCTGGATAACCTGGAAGGGTTGGTCAGCCTGCCTGTGGGGCTGGTGACAAGAACTTCCTCCCATGTCTGCCTGACTCCCCAGTCATGACCACCTTCTATGGCATAACATTCCTCCATGTGCTACAGTCTAGATTTTCACATGTCAGTTTAAAGGAGGGCATGCCCAATATGTTATAAAACAACATGTTCACATGTAGCTTCATCTCCTTTTATATGTGTGTGTATATATATATATATATAGATAGACAGAGAAAGCCCTGGGAGCCTCAAGACTCCATTTCTCCAGAAGAGTAAAGAAGGGGCACTTACCTTGACCTCAAACTCGAAGTGCTCGTCCTTCCCTTGCCCGCAGAGCACATAGCGCGGAATACTAATTTTAATTGGGTCCTTCAAGTCGTCTGGATTTGCTCCCAAAGAACGAGAAACCATCCGCTATCAAAGGCACATCAGATAGGGAGAACAAAGAGAAACCCAGATCACTCTTTAGCAAAAACCATGCTTGGGCAGGCGGGAGAAAATGTGTTTCAAGCAGAGAAGAGAGCATCAAACTAGTAGAGTTTATTTTGAAAAATGATGGCTTTCTTTGAAAGAGAAATGCTAAGTTTCTCTCATCACAAAAGACCGTTTCTGTAGGTATACTATTCCAAGAAATTAGGGCAAAAGCACTTCAAAATGTTGTTTGGCTTTGAAGTTCTTTCCAATTTATAAGAACAAGTGAAAAAAAAGACAGATTACATATCCCAACTTTTAAAAAAATCAGTGTAAACCAGATTCCTTTCTGAAAAGTCTTGATCATCTGACAAACTTTTTTTCTTCACAGAATATCAGATTGCTGTACATAAAGCTCCAAAAGCTGGAGATTTTATTCAAATTTACTTCATTTTTAACTTCTAGGCATTTTTATAAGTCAGTATAGTGGGGAAAGCTCTTTAAACCACAGTTAAAATAAATACCAAGGATTTTCTTTAGGCTTCATTTGATTAATAATCAGCCTGGCTCTGACAAACATTTATGGTCTGGATAGTGGGAAGCCAGAGGGGTTTGAGAAAGAAGCATTATGAAAAAAATAAATCTTCAAAATGAGTTCTCTTGAGTATAAATGGATAGAAATCTCTGAAAAATCCTTATCATTTGCACTAACCTGGGGGGTTAGAAAGCATAACAAAATATGTTTTTAAAGCAATAGCAGTAATAAAATATTAATTACCATAATTATAGTTAGCATTTATTGAATACTTACTATATACTAAGAATCTTGCTAAACAGTTCATTTAATGCATTTCTGCATCATTTCACTTAATCCACATGAGCTCCTTATGAGGTATTAACTGTTACTGAATCCTACTTATCAGGTGAGGGCCCAAAGGCTGCGAGAGTTGAGACAATGTGAAAGAGGTAGGTGGCGGAGCTAGAATTTGAACTCAGGCTAACCTAGTGCCCCCCTGTGCACCATGATGCCTGCTGGCCCACCTCCATCACCATTTACACGGCCATCATAAAATATTAGAGTAACTTCATCTGAGATAAAGTCAGCAAATGAATATTTCAACATACACAGAATTTAAGAACATGGGAATCCTATGAGTATGCAGTAAAATTCACATATTTTACTGAATAGAAAACATTGGGCCATATGTGGTCCTGGGCCCTTAGCCATGTGTAACGTGGAAAGGCCAACCTAGCAGTGCGGGAGTGAAACCTCGGATTTCTGGATGACAGAGAGATGTATAATTTGTCTCAGATTACTGCTTTCATCTAGCTGACCCCAAAAATATTGTGGCATGGTAAGAAGTGACCAAAGCCTTTTAGAGCATCTAATTTTTTCCCTGTGTGACTGGTCACCCAAAACAAGAACCATTAATTTTATGGCAATGGTACAACTATTTAGTTGTCCCTGATATCAAAAACCACAGTGGAAATTCTTAAAAAAAAAAAAAAAAGAGTTTCTCAATATGCACGTTGCCAAAGACCTTTCAGTTCACGGACAGTATGTTTCCAAATTACTGGAAAGGTAGACATTTCCTGAAACATGGAATATATTTATCTATTTGAAGGGTGAAAAGGAAGAGAAATAATTTCGTGGTTTTATTTATTTTCAAAGAACACATTTACTGTTAAGAAATGTCTTTGACCTACAAAGGCTATGTTTTAGCCGTAAAGTTCTTACTCTGCTGCCTAAGCCCTGAAATCTTCTTTGCGATGCTTTTAAAAAATATTTATTTATTTATTTTGAGAAAGAGAGAAAGAGAGAGAGAGAGAGAGAGAGAGAGAGAGAGAGACCTCAAGCAGGGGAGGGGCAGAAAGAGAGAAGATGGAGAATCCAAAGCAGGCTCTGCCTTCAGTGCAGAGCCCGATGTGGGGCTCGAACCCACAAACTGTGAGATCATGACCTGAGCCAAAACCAAGAGTCAGACACTTAACCAACTGAACCACCCGGGTGCACTTTCTATGCCATGCTTCATAACTATATATATACATATATTTTAAATGTTTGTTTATTTTTGAGAGATAAGAGTGTGTGTGAGCAGGTGAGGAACAGAGAGAAAGGGAGACACAGAACCCGAAGCAGGCTCCAGGCTCTGGACTATGAGCACAGAGCCCAACATAGGGCTCTAACTCATGAACTGCAAACATGACCTGAGCCGAAGTTGGATGCTTTACTGACTGAGCCACCTAAGCACCCCTCATTACTATATTTTTAAGTAGGAACATAATTTCTCCAGATCTGACACAATCGCTTGAGAAGTTGATTGTGTGTTACAATATGTGTGAGTTTGGAGCTTGAAGTTGGCAGCTGTGGGGGTTCTGGAGAACCCCTTCAGGAGAGTGAAATGTTGCTGTAGGGAGTGGAAGCAACAAGCAACTGATAATACTAGTTGAGAAATGAAGACCCATGTGCTCTACCTTAGGAGGAACCTGGTCCTTCCTACCAGTTAGACCCAAAGGCCAATACCACAGCTCATTTGATGAGGAGTTTTCTCTACCCTAAGAGACTAGAATGAGGAAAAGGAAGAAGGAAGAAAAGTAATTAAATACACTAGTACGAGTATATTATCATATGTATTATGGGTTCTTAAAAAGGTGTGGATAACAACATCAAGCGTAATACACTCAATACTGAAACTCTACCATTACGGGCATCCCTGAAACAATCACTTGGGATTGCACATGGTGTTCACTTCAAAGACTCAGAGAGGTGAAAGAGAAGACCCAAAATCAAATCCTAGCTTTAGGACTTGGTCTCAGCATAACGGTCACCCACCCACCCTCTCTGCACTCAGTCTCATGTCTACGGAGTAAAAACCCAACTGTGAACATGACAGTGTCCCACACTGTGGGACTTCTAGTCAGAGGCAAACTGACAAATAAATTCCAGCAGGGTTAGAAAACTTCGACAGGAGTTTAGAGCAGCATTATTTACAATTTACAATATGGAAGCAGCCCAAGTGTCCATCAATAAGTGAATGGAAAAGAAGATGTGGTATACATATACAATGGAATACTATTAGGCCATAAAAAAGAATGAAATCTTGCCATTTGCAATGACATGGATGGAGGTAGAGAGTATTATGCCAAGGAAAATTAAGTCAGAGAAAGACAAATACCATATGATTTTACTCATATGTAGAATTTAAGAAAGAAAACAAGCAAGCAAAGGGAAAAAGAGAGACAGAGTGAGTGAGTGAATGAGTGAGAGAGAGAGGTAAAGCAAGAAACAGACTCTTAACTATAGAGGACAAACTGATGGTTACCAGAGGGGAGATGGGTGGAGGGTAGGTTAAATAGATGATGGGGATTAAGGAGTGCACTTGTCATGATGGGCACCGGGTGTTACATGGAACCTGTTGAATTACTATATTCTACACCTGAAATGAATATAATGTTGGATGTTAACTATAATTAAAATAAAAACTTAAAAAAAAACTGTGATGGGGGCACTGAGTGAGAAAAACTATGAATATACACATGGTTATCTACGATGTCATGATTTTTCCTGAGGAAGAGCTGCAGACAAAACCGCCCAGGTATGTTATTAACTAAGCAATGAAGACTTCATTTTAACTTTCTAAGTGCCTTTTCTTATAGGCACCCTTAGCATATACATCAAACATTGGTATCTTTTACTGAGCACCCACAAGGTACCATTCACAAGGCTAGGTGCTAAGAATACAAAATAACTTCTACAAAGTCTCTGCGATTTCTAAGACCTTTAGTTTTTTCTCAACTGCATCAAATTTTGAACAAAGATTTGGTTTTCCCACTCCAGATGGGTTACATTCTAAAGTTAGCCAACTTAGCTTTCTCCTTTTATAAGTCAACATTCAAAGTGGGAGAAGACTGAAACTGATGGTCTGGTTACTACACAGCCATTTTAGGACTGGAAAGTTCTGTTTCTAAGAATTTTATAATTGTGAAATTAATCCCTAATGAAAGTTACTTGAAGTTTGGGCTCATAGATCCTTTAAAGACAAAAACTCTTGCTTTGATAATTTAACTGGGTACATGAAAGAAGTAGAGACCATTTATCTGGAAGGAACCAGATCTTGTAACGTTTATGTAGCTCATCTAAATCTAGGACGGCTGTTGACATACCAGCACCTGCATATGTACCTCAAAACACAGTTCTAGATGTGATATATGACCCACTGCCCCAATCACAGGATTAGACAGCAAAGCTTAGCACTGCATCCTGTGCTAAGATGGATATTTCTCTCTTCATTACTTAGCATACTGGGGGCTAGAAATATTATCAGAGCCCTCGCTACTCACCATAGCCACAGTTTACTTCAATCTCAGATTTCAGAGTAACTCCATATTAACAACTATAGAGAAATGTACAACTGCAAAAATGAGTAACTGAGAAACAACTGTTAAGGATTCGAAGATGTTTGAGCTTTTTTATCTACAGAGAGATGAACAGAGAGAGAAGTCTAAAGAGTATGTATTTACATCAAATCACTGCTGTAGTATGATTTTTAGAAACTATTTTTTGAAGTAAATTTCATGAGAAATGTAGAATTCTCAGAATATAGTGTGAAAGGTTCCTGACATTCTCCTAAACTATGTTTATGTTGGAGAGGAAGGAAAACTAACACAAATGTCTCCTAAATTTATTTTTTATTTGAAAGTAGCTATATTTTGAATATCTTGAGTTTTATACTAGATGAGTAAATGTGTGCTATATCATGTTATATCCTATTATTTGAGGGAGCTTTTAAATTTCTATGGAACTATTTATTTTGGAATCAGTCATAGTTTCTCTACATGTGGCAAAGAAGATGCTTAGACGTGGAAGGGAAGTCGGTCATACATCACAGGAGGAGGTAAAGAAACATGAAAGGCTAGATATGCATCTTACTGCAGATCTGGATAAATACGCAGGATGTTTCAAGGAACTTCAAATGCTTTGTGGAGTGGTTCTACTTAGAAATGAAAGGTCAAGGAAAAGTACATAATTAGTAACTTGGATTATACTTCTATACATAAGAAACGTCTTTTAAAATAAAATACAAAGAAATATTCTTCTGGTAGCTTTTAATGAAATAATGTCTTGTGTTAACAAATATGTATATTTCTGTTGTTGGGGAAACACTATAGTCGGGTACTCAGCCAAAAAAAGCAAGAAGATCACAGGCTACCTTTTGAATATTCAGATTAGAATCTTCTCTTCCCACTAAGGCTGTCTCCTTCAAAAGGGACAAATTAAGGAAATTAATAGGAAGTGGCATTAACATCCACTCAGATCAATGTCGACACTGCAAAGGGCACAGAATGGACCAATTCTACAGGGAGTCATCAACATTTCCCCTAAATACTCTAATTATGTACCAGATGGTTGAATTCAGTGTATGCTCTGACTAGGACAAGGTCAGACCTAAGGACTGCCGTCTGATCTCCTAAGAGCCAATTATACAAGGTTTTCTAAAATACAGGCAAACCTGGGTTTTTATCAGCTTTAACAAAACTACCAATTCTCCTTTCTCTGTTCCCAGCATAGCACATATTTCTATTCCCTCCTTTTTTCCACCACATATGCCATATTGATAGTTCTAATTGGAGCTATTATGTATCAAGGACTTCCTATGCCCAGGTGGTTTGAAACAGAGGTCTGGGGTAGATGGAGGGCCAGGGGATCAGTTACATTTTCAAGTATCAGCCATGTTATCAGAAGCAGAGAATAAAGGTACCTTGTGTGTGAACAAGTCCAAATTATGAATAAAGAGCCAAGACATGTTTATATTCATCTCTGTCATGAAGGGATTTTGTACTAATACCACACAGTCTCTGAAGGCTAAGCACATAGAGCTGAATTGGAGCTTGCTAAGAGATGCAGCCACACATGCTACAGGTATTCCCTAAACGTGTTGGTCGAGGTGAGGATTTAACACCACCATATGAAGTGCAGATTGATGATAATTCCTCCACCCCAGGAGGATCACTGTGGAACTCAAAGGAGCAATACATGGGAAAGAAGTTGGTACACTGTCAACCACAATATACGTGGGATTGGGACTGCTATCACTGTAACCCACTGCCATCTTTAACAACCAAAGATTTTAACCAGATGTTAAAAGGCAGAAGGCGTGATTTACAACAGCCTTTCTTTCCTTCTTACTAACTGAATCATTCAGTTCCATTCCTTATAAAAAAGTTTTTAAAAAATTACAAAGGTGCAACCCTAGCAAAAGATTGAATGGTGGTGGTTTGGAAACTATGTTGTGTAAGAAACAGCAGAGGAACTGAAGGATGTTGGAGGTAAAAAAGGAAAATCAGAGAAGGTGAGAGAGATAATAGCCTTCTCTGAAGGATCAGTCAGGTTATAACACAGACTGTGGAACAGATTTATTCTATTCTGTTACAGAAGAATGTGAAAGATGGAGATAACACAGGATGATGATGGAAGGAATGGGCTAACAATGAGAACAGTTCCAGTGAATAAACTGCTCTGAGGTAGACAGTGAGCAGCCCTGGAGGTGTCATGAAAGGACTGAACTGGAAAGCCAATTGAACTAAGTAACTTTAATGGTCCCATGATATATGTTCTTCCCAGTGCCTGAATACTTCCATTAGGGAGAAGTCTCACAAGTTTTATCTGAATTTTATTTTAAATAGAGTCTTAGGACTTTGGTATAATATATCCATGGGAGACTGAACTATTGGTCCCAATTTTTCTTTTCCCTGCAGCAGCATATATCCAGTCTTGCCATGGCTTCTTGGTAGATGGAGTGTTCCTTGTCCCTGGACTTTGGACTTGGTTGCATGACTTGTGTTGGCCAGTGGAGCACTGGCAGACAAGATGCATCAGCATCTTCTGTGCTTCTGTCATCATCATTATGGCCACTGACCCCTCAGCACAGACCTCAAAATGAGACATCAGGAGTAGACTAACCCTATCTAAACTTCAGATGATCCACAGCCTACAAGTAGAGCCTTGTAGAGCCTCAACCTACTTACAACCATCAGTAAGAATACAAGCTTTTTATTTTTTTTAATGCCACTAAAATTGAGGGTGGGTTGTTTGTTACCCAGCAATAGCTGACTGATATAATACCTATCACAAAAGATATCTTAAATAATGAAGCAGAACTGTCTAAGATGCAAATTTAGACAATTAACGAAATAATCTCACTAGACACTGGTCTAACCAATAAGACTGCTTGACCTTCAAAGAAGCATTAATAAAGTGCTCTAATCTATTTACCATTCAAAACTTGAAATCATCTAGGAAAAATAATGTAGATAAAAATTACCGTAATTATTACTACTGGGAAGCATAAGTATTCTCTTCAAAGGATGCACTTACATTTTTTAAGTAATGAGAAAGGGAAGACAAACTGTTTTGAAATGTTCTTCAACAAAGACTAAATAAATTCACCCTGCCAACCACAAGTCTGTAAAACAGGCAGCTGTGAGCAAAATGGATTTTAATCAAATTCAGATGAAATCAGTATCTCAAAATACTCAAAGAGGTATTGTCTAGAATGCATTAACGAGTTCCACAATGTAAATGTTTACTCCTATGCTACAATAATGCAAATGCCACAGAACAAAGAATGTATGAACCTATTTTTTATTTTCTGATGCAAGACCTCATGATCCCACATTAGGCTGAATATGGAGATGCTCACACCTACTCCCTATCGTAGCGTCATGGGTCTAGAACTCCTAAGGAATGAGCCAATGGAGACAGAGGGAGGCCTCCAGGATTGAATCCATAGTAGATAATGGCACAAACACTACTCTCCTGGCTTCTACAGGGACAACCTAAGGTATGACAACCTTATTACTTACTTCATGGAGAGTAAATCAAATTCTCATATCAGGGACCATATTTGATTTCAAGATAAAAAAGTATGCTTAGGTGACAGAAGAGACGTGTAAAATTCGAATCGCTGGAGGCCTCTTCTATTATGTGGTGAGATCTGAATGTAATCCTCATTGTGGCCTACCTGGCTCCTAAAGCAGACAGAGGAGTTATAATGAATAATAGGACTTTTATGCAATGCTCATATTTTCTGCATGCTCCATCTATGAACAACATTAAAGACCATAATTTATAACATAGAATTATGTTTTTTTTAAATCTATGAAGATGAGAAAGTCTGTCTAATATTTTTCACTCTTTGTTAAAGTTTTTACACTGCTTATGTACTGTTTCCTTCCCAACTATACCATCCCTCTGCCAACATCTTAAATTTCACTCCCTCTGGTCTTCATGATCATTAATTCTGTTCTTCTTATCAAGGATACTTAGGAAAATAATCAATGGGGCAATATTTAAGAACATATTTGCTGAGAAAAAATCAAAGTTATGTGAAAATTATTGATATTAGAAAACTACCATGGTTCATTTAAGAAATTCTTTCCACGGTAGAAGATCTTCCAGCCAAAAATGTGACAAGCTAACTAATATTAACGATATCCTCATTGGAGACTCAAAATCCTTCATGTATAAGGCAATAGGGTGTATATGTATGTATGAGGGGGGTGGAAGTGACAAAAACAGGCTCCACCTAAAATCATCTTAACCCTACTGACTGTAAAAGACAAAAATCCTCTACTTGGTTACTGCAGACAAGACAGCAGCCACCAGTATGTGTATCCTAGCATGCTCTCCAGTTTCCTCCTCTTTCTTGTTCACAACGGGGGGAGGGAGGAAAATTAATGATGAAGTGTAGGACACATTAAGTAGCTTGTTAGTTCTGATGGGGAAAGAGAGAAGGTCTGTATTACCTGGTCAAAGGGAGCTGGTGAGTTTCTGGATGGGTTAAGCTTTGATACTGCCCTTATCGGTGATTAGGAGTAGAAATGAAGCAGGGGCTACAACACTTACATCGTACGTTATCCAAAGGTCTGACCAGACCAGAAAAACAACCCCTCCATGCCAAGGCTAATATAAATGGCTTCATGGAATCGCTGCAACATTCAATTAGTAGCTACCATGAGCTCGTCATGATCACAGCTAGAAGTGGAAGAGACAGGATGGAGCAGTGAAGAATCCACCTCTTTCCTTCTAAGACTCGGGAATTTAGTAGAACATACACATCCAAGAAACAGGAGAACACTAGCTATGCAACATAGGACTTGATGAAGTAACTAATAAATATAAGACCTGTAACTCAATTTCTCATAGGAATGTTGAACGGAGGTGGATAAAAAGGAAAGGGTCACTCAGAGGAGAGAGAGATTCTGAAGAGCCCAGTTTCAAGCCTCTCACAGAGGAGGAGGGCAGCTGAATACCAGGTCATACTTTGTGAAGAGAGATGTACCTGAGGCTACCATGGGCATGACTCATCTCGGAAGGGAGGCCAGCACTGACCAGCTCAGGCCAGCATGACATGCTGGTCAGAGGCTGTGAGTGATGATATGTTAGGTGGGTGGCAGAGAGGAAGGGCAGCCAGAGAGAAGAGCTGAATGCCTTCTGAGGTGACCCTGCAGCTGATTAGATTGCTTAAAGGAGCTGTTAGAAAAAGTCAGACTTGAAGATGAAGAGCCTTTCTGGGACAGATATAGAAAAACTCGGAGAGGGGGATGAGGGGGGGGCATGTGGTATAGGGGGAAGGGTAGTCAAAATTAAACCAACAAGTAAGGAGCTGAAAGCACATAGGCTGGAAAGCAGTAGTCAAAAAGTCTGAGAGGAGGAAGGAAAAGGCAATTAACTGAGGAGGAAGACACTGTGGGGCATGTGCTGTCTCCATTCCATGTACTATAGTGAGGAGAGGGTAGTTTAAATCCCTGGGTCCTTCCAGGAAGCTTGATGCATTACTAATGTGCTCTGCTACAGAGCTGTCCTAATCATGGCTAAAACGGAGGATGTCAGTGAAGGTCACTGCCAACCGGGCACTTTTTCAAGCAGCACAAATTAGCCTGCCGGAATCTAGCAGACACAGACAGATTCCAAGCCACCTGTACGAGAAGTCAACATGAAGCCAAAAATAATCAGAAATGCTTTAATCACCTAACAAATAATGAGGCAGACCCAAACATACAAGGCGGAGGTTCAAGAAAAGGAAGCAGGGCAGGGTGGTGATAAAGATATTTTATCAGTGCTCTGCTATCCCCTATTTTTTTTATTGTAGATACTTAACATATTTACATTTTCAATTTTAGAGGTCTGCATTTTTCCAGTTTTCAAATCAATTAGCTACACAGAGCTATTCCAGGTCCTTGACTATTCTCATAATGTTCGTTTTATTAAAAATCTCAAAAAACATGCAAAGTATTTTTACAAGTTTCCTCCTGAGAGCCTTGTCAGGTGTGCGATGAGCCACAGAGCCTCATCCTGAGAGCCAAGAGTCAGTTTCCAGACCTCGGGTGCCACGTTCTGACTGCCCTCAGGACACGGCATGCCAGGGAACAAACGGATGTTCTGGGCTCCTTCAAAGTGCTCAGCTGGGCTATTTCTTGAGTCTGATGGGCGTCTGAGTTTTTCTGAGAAGACCAGTTGGATAGTTGACAAGGTTTTCTTCTCTGGAACGATGACATACCTGAACTCACTTAAAGCACGGCATGTGGTCACATCAAACTGTGTTCGTGGAGGAGGTGTGTTTAGAGACTGAGTGCGGGGATAGAAAACTCGATCTTCTCTCAAAAGGGCAATGTGGGTATTCAGAAGGACTAACGACTGGAGGTTGTCTTGGCTGGGGTCACCCTCGACTCTGACTGTTGTGTAGAGCAGTACCTGTACCTCTGCCAGAGAGGGGATGTTGACTTCCATATTTCCGTGAAGAAAGTAAATCATGTCAACCAAGGTATCCTGGAATCTGGATGACAACCGAACACCATCTGCCAAAACTAAATCAGAGATTTCTGCTTTCCAATCAAGAGAAAGCTGAACCAGATCTTGCTGGAACAGAGGATGATTAGTGTGGACAGCAGCATTAGACTTGGGCAACAGGACACAAAGGAGGTCATGGCAAATCTGTTGGCAGAGGGTTTTGCTGTAACTAAATACAGTGAGCAGGAGACTCTCTGCAGAGCCCAGGAATCTAATGCTCTGCCCACCAAAGCCGATGTGAATTTCTTCTAGTCCAGAGAGAGGTAGAGCATGAAAAATGCCCATTGAGCCTGAAGGGATATCTGACATAACCAAAGCACATAGCATGGAATGAAGCAGAAGCAAACATGCTGGCTGAGGGTCAGGTTCTGTGCAGTTAGCAACAGCAAGCCAGTAAACACCTTTGACTTCCTTCGTGTCGTCCGAGAGTTCTGGTATGGAACAAGCCACGTGCTCAAGAAAGTCCTTTAAAGGCTGCTCCTGAAATTTCAGCATTTGGGCGGGGAATCGCACAAGGGTCTGCTTAAATGCAGAGCTCCTTCCAGAATCCTCACATTCTAGGCACAGGACTGAGCTTGGGAAGGAGTCTGGGGATCCTGTAGCCGCAGAGGCAGCAGTAAGGCCTGGTGCTCTGAAAGGCACCTGGCTCTCTGTTGGCCTGGCGGCCCCTGCCTCTTCACAATTGCTGCTGCCAGCCTGAGCTTCTCTGGGGAAAGAATGAGATTCTGACGACGCCCCGTGTGACTTCAGGGGCATGTCCAGGGGAAAGTGTTGCAGAAACGGCAGTCTTCTGACAAATGTTGTCACGTGGGAGGTGAGCCCCCTGGGGTCACACAGGCTCCCCACATGCCCGGCTTGGCGGATCACCTCTGTGCCAGCCTGTAGCAGGTGACTGCTGGTATCTTTATAAAGGTCTGCCAGCCTGTGGTAAAAATAGCCCAACCCACTGTTTCCTTCTGTCCTGATATTTATCGGGGACTGTGGAGAGCTAGCATTTTTAGCATCTAACTCTTTCTCAACTTGCTGCTCACCACAAAACTTCCCGGCAGGTGCATTCTGAGGAATGCTGTGGGAGGCACCCTCCTCACCAGAAACCGTTTCAGAGAGGACCAAGCAGAGTAACTTGCTTTGCCTGGTCTGCTTGCTTCCATTATGTAGAAGCACTTCTTGGGATAAATCTTGCAGCAAAGTCCAGCTGGACTTGATTCCCAAACTGTGTTCATCTTTATGAGTCATCAGCTCACTGAGATGTTCTGACTTACGCTGATGCTTTGTGTCACTGGTGTCGCTTTCATTAAGAAATGCGATTTCAGGTAGACTGAAACATTTTGGTTGGAAACAGCCTGCACACTTGGGATGACCATATTCGCGATCGCTGTTCCGCCACACCCTGTGTACAGAGGGCTGATATCTTCGTGGGTGGGCTCCCTCACACAATGCTGAGGAGGGAGCAGGAGAGGCTGAGATGCTGTGTGTCGTGGGAGGACCTGGATGGTTGTTCTGATCCACCTCCCTCCCCTCTTCTCTGCTGGAAAGGTCAGTGACATCTCTGGGCAGCAACGGGGGAAGATACCTTTTCTGTTCAAGATGTCAAAAACAGTTGAAATGGGGGTGGACAGCACCTTTTGCAAATCTTTTTGCACATGAAGATTCCTGCAGTCATTGGTTTCATTGTGCAGATTAATGTAGAGGTTAAATTGAAAGCCTAAGCCATTCATATTGATTGATACGTGATTTAAGAATGGATGATCTGATTCACACACAGGACATCAATTTCCATATTATTTATCTTACAAATTGCTGAGTATTTGAAAGAAATATGTTGTATGGGATTGATCCACAGTATCCATTTCTTGGTCTAATATTTCAATTGCTCCAAAATAAATCCTAAGATCTTTGATTCAATTTGCAAAAGGTCAGATTTAGTTGTGAAATTAAGTCCAAGACCATACGTCCAAAATGTAAAAGTAATCAGGGCATACTTAATGAAAATCAGATGACAAGGCCAGAAGGTAACTGACAAGTATTTCAACCTCAGTCCTATTTCTCTTGCCTCTTGGTTCACTTCACTTCACGGGAATCTTTACTTATACCTGCCCTGGTTAGATTGCCATTACCAGAGCTACAAACCAGCGCTGTAAAAGGTTTCCTGGATGCCCACTACAGGCCAGGCACAGTGGACACAAAGAAATAAAAGGCAATGTCCTACACTTCACAAGATTATCTGCTAAGAGAGATGGATGTCCAGAGGAAGACAATGTTATTACTGGACCAGCGGGGTGGAGGCGTGGCAGTGGCCAAAGTCAGCTAAACCTCCAGCAAAACAACCAGCTCTTCACCTCTTGCTCTCTGTTCTGTAATATATAGGTTTTACCGCCTAGTTTTGTGGGGGTTTTTTTTGCTTTTGTTTTTTAATTTAGGAATGTATGGGAAGGACATGTTCCTCAGTGGAGGAAAATACTACAAGTAAAACCTTACAAATCGTATGCCCAAATAAACCTCGGTTTGACAATCCACCAGAGAAATAAGCTAATCAACCAAGAGTATGTCCTTTGTACTACTGCCAACTCACAGTCCATAAAATGAGCAGGGTTTTTAAAACATTGAGAAGTGTTCAGTTTCATTTCCAAACCCCCATATCTGATTTTGACTATATAATTCTGCCTTTTAAATGCAGACCAAGGGAAAGGATACTGTTACAAACGAAAAACTGGGCAAGGGGCCTCCACCACAGTTACATGCCATTCAAATAAAGTCCAAGCAGTTTTCAACCTGCAGGATTCCGTTTAATTTTAAGTCCACATAATAGCTTGCCTTCCCTATTAGCCATTAATCTCACTGGGACTTCAAAATTCTAATTATGCAACTAAACATTACGAAAATTTAATCACACAAGCATGCCATAATTTAAGGCGACCTTATCAATCTGAAAAATCATTACCTACCTCATATTTAAGCTTACGTTGAATGGTGCCATTGTGGAGTTTCTCATTATCCTGATAAGAAAATAAAAAGCCCTCTATATTAAATTATAGCTTGTTCATAGAGGGAAAAGGAACTGATTTGATTAGAAATATTTATGGGAACAAAATTCTAAAGAAACATACTTACTCAACAATGACATCCCTTCTATAGAATTTATATTCTCAAGGTAAGTATGATTCTATCAATCCATCTGCCTGTAAGGGAACTGAAGCATCTATTCCTAATCTTAAAATTCTAAGAATATTAACAGCAAAATTTCCTTAGGACCCTTTTTAATTTGCAGAATAGGAATGAAATGTTTCTGTTTTGATAAAAATTAACATCGCGAATATCTTCTCAAAAGCAAAATTATATATCTACTCAGGATAATTTATCAAGCAAAATTAAATACTTAAGGAAATTGGTTGTATTTTTTTGGAGAAAGCAGAAAAATGTTACATGTAGAATCTTTATAAATCAAAGTAAATAAAGCATTTTAGTAGACTCTATATTCACTTAAGAATTTCCCCCAGAAGTACAAAATTTTAAAATAAATAAAGTTTCTCTTGAATCAACAGTATTTGTAACATGTTAAGCTCCACCCAAGTCATATTTAATTTTTCTAGAACATTTTGTATCTCAGTTGTCACACTGAGAAACAACAATAAGGGGGCCCATCACTATTACCGCCACCAACTTATGGAAAGGTCATCTTGAAAACGAATGACAGGGGCGCCTGGGTGGCTCAGTCAGTTAAGTATCTGACTTTGGCTCAGGTCACAATCTCATGGTTCGTGAATTAGAGCTCCGCATCGGACTCTGTGCTGACAGCTCAGAGCCTGGAGCCTGCTTCAGATTCGGCGTTTCCCTCTCTCTCTCTCTCTCTGCCTCTCCCTGACTCATGTTCTGTCTCTCAAATATAAATAAACATTAAAAAAAAATCTTTAAAAAATAAAAAAGAAAACAAATGACTGATGGCTTGGCTCCCTCAGCTCACCCTTGTCACATCTGCAGATGCACTGCTATCCTCGCCAATCACACGATGCAAATCCTGAAGTCGTCTTTGGACTTCTTCTTCAATGTAAGCACTGATCCTGCAAACAACAGAGATGGGGGAGGTGATACTTAAAGATTTCTAACCAGAGAGGGCATTTGAGATCCTCGGTTCACTATACCCTTCAGAAAGAAGAGCTCTCTCATTCTAAACATCAAACGTAACAGCTTTGGACCTTGACCATTTTTCTACTTTCTAAGAAATGCAGTGCCATGTGTTCACTATCTGGGTTTTCTCCAAACAAGGGAGAACTGGACAAATAAGAGAATCTTGAGGATACAAGGGAGATGACGTGGTCCCATCCATGTTTCTCCTGGCTCTCTTTGGTGGAACCCCTGCTGCGGGCAGAGGAGAATCACAGACGCTGGTTTCAGAAGGCTCCGTAGCCTCAGATTGAACTCTGAGGCCCCACACTTCATTCACCAAGCCTCGGTTTCTTCAAATGGAAAATTGTGAGAGTTATTTCTCATATCACAGAGTCATTTAAGAGGATTAAAAAGGGGGAAAAAAGTGGGTACAATCTCTATGAATCTTCACCATCCAAAAGGAACAATGCCTTGAATTGTTTCTGCCTCCATCTTTCTCCATCAGCACCTTGCTGGGAGAAACCACATTTTAAAGGCCCCTCTACCTTCCAAACTGCCTGGAATGTGGCCAAGACAGTGGAAGCAAGAAACAGTTGATGATTGAGGCAGTTGTCAACTAAATTATCTGGTACCCTAAAGAATGGAGGTGAACTTATATGAAGTGCAACCATCCACCCAGAGAAACCAGGGAGACTGAAGAATTTTAGATCCAGCTAAAATCCTTCTAGTGGCTCAGACTGCCCACATGGAAGGCTTGCTTAGTTCCAGACTCTCCCTCCCCCAGGTTTACAGACGCGTATTAGATGGATTACTTAAAATGAACTGTTCTGTATGTTTACTTCTTAACACACTTAAAAGAATCTGGTTTCATATTTCTATGCACATGTACAGTTCTAGAAACATTTTGGTACTACTAGCCATGCCTTGATGATTTCCTGAAATGCTACGTAAGGAGATTAATATTTTAAGTAAAAGAGCACAGAAGAATGGATAATGAAATGCAGTAGTCACCTTTCAATACTGAAAGGAAAATCACGTGCAGCTGACCCAGAGCCAAGGGCGCTTACAAATGAATTACTTCTCTGGACCTATTACTTAAAGTTTAAACTAGCCCCACTGATGATGCAGACCTAGATTTAAGGGGCTACAGAGGCTCATATCATTCTGAATACATTTTGATATCCAAATACATGGTGCCTAATGCCCAGGGCTCATGACTGCCCAATTAGAAATGTCCCCATGACACAGTTGGAGTTGAAGAAAATAATCCATTTTCTTATAGGCAAAGAGTGATTAAGTCAACTTATCTGAAAGCTCTAAGCCACAGAGCAATTTACAATGCCACTCAAGTTGAAAATCATTTTACTATAGTAACATTAAATATATATGCTATTTATGATCATTCCGAATATACTGGTACAGTTTTTGCAACAGACTTCATCTTTTGTAATTAATGACTTCATAAATTAACTGTCAGCACGAGGTCCTTCTTCTTGGTATGGTTCAATTAACTCCACTTCTTTGTTCCTCTCAGCCTGGCCTTGGTTCACTCCTTTCTCGATGAGGTGGTTTCCGTGGACCTTCTAATTCTACCTTTTCACACAACACTACACTAAAATTCCTTGGATTTGGCTGGTCAGTCCTCAGATCTTTGCTTTGCTTCAAATGATACCTCTCCCTGCCCAGGCAGTAAATTGATGGAGACAAAGTATACATACCTCAGGGACACCTATCACGAGTTGCCTCTGATAGCTCTCTTCTCATGCAAACTGGACAATGCAAGGTACAGTGAGTCATTAAATCAAATCACAAATGTAAGTTTGGCATCAGGTTAATATCCAGTACCTGGCATCCATCAGAGGGACCAGGTGAGATTTTTCACCACTGGATGGCAAGCTGGAAGAAGGAGGCTTCCCCTCCACAGTCCCACGATGCCCCTTTTGGATGCCATCAGCCTCACAGATCTTCTGCTTCAACTGCTGGATTTCATGCTCTAATCTACAGAGATGGGAGTTACATGAATTCATTCATGAACAGTATTTCCGGAGCATCTTCACTGGGTGGGACATTGTACCTGAAACCAGGGGGATCTAGACACTTTTTGCAAAGAGCTTTACCTTCTAGTGCCACATATGTATCAGACAAGGTATAGGGTGATAACGAGCCACAAGATGGGTTCAGAACAATGAGGCAGGTGTTCAAAAGCTGGAAAGAGTTTAATTACAAAGGGCAAAGATATTCCCACCATGCTCTGAGCCAGTCCTCTGAGGTAGATGTGCAGGATCCTGAGCTCCCTACCCCTGCCTCAACAAAACAGCTGGTCTTTGACCAATATAGGGATCCTCCTAAATACCTCTGATTGACAAAAGAGATCTGTGCTTTAAAGAATTTTTAATCACCACCAATCTAGGAGAAGCTGCATGGTCAAGGCAGCTCTAAGTTGAGTCTTTAGAGGCATGTAGGAATTTGGATATTTGGAGATGAGAGTGAAGGGCTCTCCAGGCAAAACCAAAAACAAAAACAAAAACAAAAACAACAACAACAACAAACCAATATAAACAAAGGCCTGAGTCATAAAAACTAGGAATCCACTTTGGCTAAGGAAGAGAACGTGGAAAATGGAAATAGGCGAGAGATATAGGAAAGCAAGGCGAGTATCTTGAGGAATTGAAGTATTGTAGAACCAAACACTTATTTCCAACGATAAATGATACACCCAATATAAGGTCAAGTGTGTGTAAGGCCATTCTCCTGCTGGTCCAGACATGCTTGGATCCAGGGCCATGAGGCTAGAGGGCCAAGATTGCCAATAAATTTGGCCCAGGGAATGCAGGCACTACAGCTCATTCACTGTGTGAACTTGGGCAAGTTAATAAAATGTGGGTCTCAATTTCTTCATATACCCATCTGAAGAGTCAACTAGTGTAAATTCCTTCAGTTCCAAACTTCAGGGATTCTACTTCAGATGCTGGCCCAGCATGATACTACCGGCTCTCTGGTGTTAAAAACAGCAATTTGACAGACCTATCTTGCACATGAAAGCCAAGTTCTCAACTCACAGGGATGTGATTATAAGGTCACTAGGGCCAGCACTCATGGGTTCCATGGAGGCAATGCCCAGCCCAACTCAGCCCTTCATCTGCCTGCTGATAAGCAAGTACTTACTAAGCATCGGCTTGCACAGCATGTAGTATTTTCAAAGGAGGAAGAAAAACCCATAAAAAATTGACATCAGGGGCCAGTTGGTGGGCAAAGAACTAGGGAACAATATGAATACGGAGTCTCAGAGACGGTAAAGGGAAATGAGCAGGATATAAGCAAGTAACTGCCAACATTTATAATTAAGATGACATGTACTGGAGTTGGTAAAAGACATCTTTCAGGGTGGGGCAGTGGAACAGACACCACAGAGCAAGGGGTTGGCATGGGGCCCTGAAGCCCCGACAGGATTTCTATGGGTGGCAAGGGTAGCAGGGCATCCCAGGAAAGGGTTGTAGCACATATGAAGACAAGAGGACGAAGTGGCTCAGAGTGGGCTGGTAAGTAGACCTGCCACTTTCTAACTGCATGACACTTGTCCTCAGTGACTATCTAACTACTGGGTGGAAAAGATGACAGAGAATGGATTAAATCTTCCTCATAAGGAAGCCAAGAAGGAAAGTCAAGTTCAGTGCACTGTTGTCTAATCTAGTTCCACTTGAATTTAAAATTTCACACTTGTGGAATTTCACAAGTGGCTGACTCAGGCCACACAGCAGGCCCTGGCTTAGCCGTGAGAACCCAGAGAGATAATAACACACAAAACCAACACCCACAGAAAGCTGTGGGAGCATCACAGCCAGAGCAAAGAGCTCCGAATTTGTTGGCCTGAATTAGGTCTTAGCAAAGTCTATTCCATCAAAACACATGAAGCTAAAAGCATCCTTTGTGTGGCTGCTGGAGGAACGCTGACATTGGGAAACCACTTCCCTGAAAATCACAATACTGTATCTGCTATAATAGAGTATTAATACTAAATGGCCAGGGAGTGAAGCCGGTTGACAAAAGCCAGGGACATCAAGCTAAAAGCCCACGCGCATTCTTACTGCACACTGCAGGATATAAATTGAGAGCTTGCCCTCCACTACTTTAAATTTCCTGGGGCTGGAGCTTTGTCCGGCAATTTCATTTACATAACATACCTGCAATCATTTTCTTAAACCTCCAACCTATTTCTCCGAAGTAATAGCATTATGGTTTTTGATTGTTATTTCTTGCTGCTTTGCCAGAGGGAATTACCAGAGAGCAAAGGTAAATAGAACCCACAGTATAAGCAGATCATTTGAAAAGGAGGTTGTCCCAACCTGTTCAGGCAAGATGATGGAGAGAGTGTCCAACCTCAGGTCTTGCTTTGTCATCAGTATGGATACCAGGTGTCTGCCAATGTCAAGCTGGGCTCCTACAAGCCAGCTGACTGGGCTTTGGTTGCAGCCCCTCAGGAGGCACTGTGGGTGGTTGGAATGCTTGGACAGTGGTCCAAGCCCTCTCACCTGGGCTTCAGGCAATATCTCAACTGATGAAGGGGTCTGGAGCTAAAGAAAATGCACAGGCCCCTGGTCTCTTCTGCCTTCTTCTTGTAAGAGGACAGAGGTTCAAAGATTAAAGAGCCTGCAGAGGTCAGGCAGGCAGGAATGGGGTGGTCTGGGATACGAAAGCCCTAGCAGGACAACAAAGCGGGTGATGTTTGCACACCAGGAAAACTACAGACTTTCTGGGAGTCTTGGCATCATGTATGGTGGGCTACCGGAAGTGTTCCCGAATTCATGTACTTATTCCTTTTGAGAACCTACTGTATGGGAAGCGTGGTGACAGGGAATGGGTGGGAGAAGGTAAATACTCTTCCTTTACCATGAAAATAGTGCTAGTTCCTAGTTTTATTTTTCACAACACCAAAGGTAACACGTGCTTGATCTACCGCTGTGTTCATGAATCGCCTAGAGAATTTTGTTTGTTTAGTGGTTTCCTTTTTATACAGAATCCTGGGGCCTCCCTCAAATACTGTGAATCGGGGGGGGTAGGAAAAGGGCTGTTTTTCAGTGTCCCAACAGGGATGGAAATCAGCACCTGGTCTGTGTGGTCTGTGACCGAAGGGATGATGCTTTATTTCAACTAATGCTGGTCACAGAGAAGATGTTAGGCCCAGGGTGAAGATGAAGGGGGGATAGGGGAGGATAGGAAAAATTCTGGGGAGGCATGGGATGGGGAGAAGGGGAGGAGTGAAGGAAGAAAGGAGGGAGGAAGGGAAAGAGAAAAGGGTGGGGAGGGGACAGATACAGAGGATGGGGCAGGCACATATTTACTAAATATGACAATATTCGTATTCCATAGGTCAGTGGAGTAATAGACAAGGGCTTTGGTTTTGTTCAAGTGTTTTTTCTTTTCTTTTTTTTTTTTAATGTTTATTTATTTTTGAGACAGAGAGAGACAGAGGATGAGTGCGGGAGGGGCAGAGAGAGGGAGACACAGAATCAGAAGCAGGCTCCAGGCTCCGAGCTGTCAGCCCAGCTGACAGAGCCCAATGTGGGGCTCAAACCCATAAACTGTGAGATCATGACCTGAGCTGAAGTCGGACGCCCAACCGATTGAGCCACCCAGGCGCCCCTTGAGTGTTTTTTTTCAATGGCAGGCCAACGATTCTTAGATGAGGATCCTAAGGAGCAAGAAGATGTTTGGGGGTACTTTTCTCAGCTTTGGTTGGACAACAAGTGTTGGCTGGTATATCAGAGAATACCCAGGCTAAAAGAATTACTTTTTTAAAGACAGTGAGACGTACACCATGACGGGGCAGATGACATGCCACCTCTTGCACCTATGGTGTGCTGTGCCCTCCCTGTCCAGCCTCACCTCTCCCGGTCCTTCTCCAGGGCTTCCTGCTCAGCTTCCAGGCTGGCCTGGAGCCCAGACTGCTCACTGCTGCTGCTGTTTAGTGTGGCCAGTTTCTGCCTCTGCTCCTCGATCTCCAGGCCCAGCGTGGAACGCCTCTGCAGGGCCGAGTGCCTCCTTTCCAGCCTGGCCACAGCCCGCTCCAGTGCCTCTCGCTGCTGCTTCTCCCGTGACTCAAGGATTTCCTTTTCCTTTTTCCTCACTTTTTCTTCCTGGCGGGCAATGTTGGCAGTGAACTCAAAGGTGGCTTGAAGCTTCTGCAGCTGGCTCGCGTTGGCCTGGTACTGCGCAAGCTGTTCCTCTTTTTCTTCCATTTCTTTCTCTACTTGATAAAGAGTGTTGTCTAAGCCGAGAGGACCTCTGTCAAGGATCTCAAACGCTCTCTGCTTTTCTTCCAACAGGGTTGGCAAATGGTGCTGCAGGAGGTACTGGAGCTGGCGTTCTTTATACTGTAGCCTGTATTCCGTTGGCTTTATTTTCTCAAGATTTTGAGTTGCCTGGGAGACATTTGCGACACTATCATCGTTTCTCTCCAACAATCTGAAGTCATCTTCGTTTGCAGACTTTAAACGCTCCAGGAGTTCTTGTTCTTCTTCAACTTCTTTTTTCAGGAGGTCCTTCTGCTGAACCAGGTCCTTCTCCAAGTTGGCTAGCTTGACCAGCTGCCTTCTCTTGAACTCTAGGAAATGCAGCTGAGCCCTTTCTAACTCCTCGCCGTCGTCGTCCCCTTCGGCCCGGGCCTCCTTCACCCGCAGGAGGGACTCCCGGATGCTCTCCAGGTCCCTCCTCTCCTCCTCCACCCGCTGCACTTCCCCTCTCCGGAGGAGCCGGATCATCTCCTGCTTCTCGCGCAGCTGCTCCTCCAGGTGCACCACGAGCATGACCTGCTCCTTCTCCTGCTTCTCCAGTCTCTTCTTCTCCAACTCGAGCTTGGCGTACTGTTCATCCTTCTCCCTTTTGAGGCGGTCCAGCTCTCGAAATATCTGGATCTTCTCGGCCTTCTCATTGTTGTTGAGCTCTTGGAGCCGCTGGAGCTCTTCTTTGACTCGGAGAAAGCTCTCCTCCTCTTGCTTCTTCTTCTGCAGCTCGATTTCCTGCTGCTCCCGCAGCCTTTCCTCTTCGAACTTTTCCTTCTCGGCGAGCAAGTCCTTCAGCTTGCTCTCGATGTGGAAGCTGCGGCGCTTGAGGCTCTCCTCCTGCTTGCGGATCTGCAGCTGGACAATCTCCGTCTCCTTGCGCTGAGTCTCCACTTCCTGCTGCATCCGCTCCAGTTCTGCCTTATCGGACTTTTGCTTTTCTTCCATTTCTTCTATGAGTTTCCTGAAATGTCAAACGTTGACCCATCATCATTTGCTCACTACATACAAATGGTGCTCGAACTTTTCCCTAACTGAAATGTTCTGAAAATGGAAGCATGCCACAAAGTCAAACCCTTCACTAAAATAAAAAGTGGGGGGAACTGCTTTCCTTTTAATTTCCAGCAGCATGCTGCTTAGCTTTTTTACTCCGTAACTGTCCAACATATCATTTGCCTAATCTCCTGAAGTAGCCTCTGATATCATTCCTTTGTAGAGTCTATAAGCATAATGTGTTATGCATGATATAATTTTAAAAGCCCCCTGAGCTCAAAGAGAAAGAACCATGCCCAATTTAAATTTAAATGTGAATAATTTTATTCAGCCCAATGGCTAAAACTCAATAGAAATTCAGTTACAAAATGACATTAAATAAAAATGCTTATGCTGTCCTCAACTCATTGGGGTCAAATATCAAAGTCAAGATAATCGACAGTTCATTGTTGCAGCTCAAATAACCACATGCTATTTAGCATTTAATCACTAGTTTAGGACAAATGGTAATCACCAAATGGCCCCAAATATTAGTTTATTAATACTTAACACTGAGAATAACAGGAATCTCCATAGAAAACTGAGATGCATGATTCCAGGGGGTTACATGTCATGCCTGGTCCATAGCATTCTAAACTGCAGGTTCCAGAAAATAAATATCCAATTTACAGATTTTCTGTGGCCTTAGTTTCTACTCTAATATCTATTCTTACTCTGTTTCTAGGCTTGTTAAATAGGATGAGGGTGGGGAGAAGGAGAAAATATTTAGTTTTATCAGATAATTATATTCAGAACATAAAAAAAAAAACTCTCCAAATCAGCTAAAAAAATCACACAGACACAGACACACACACACACAAACACATGCACACACAGAGGAGAAAATTGGGCCGAGAATTTAAAGAAGTGAATTATAGAAGGGAAATACAAATGGCCAAATAACATAAGCAAAGATGTTTTAAAGGGAGGAGGCATAAAGAAGGTGAGTTGTCATTCTTTTGGCTTTTTCAAACCTCAGGCAATAATCACTAAGGAGGATATGCTTTTGGATTAAATGTAAACAAGCTATATATTTGGCATATTAAATTTAACGAGTGTATGAAATTTGCCTACTGACTTTATTCCCCCTTTCTCGCAAGTATTTGAAGATGTACTGTTTTCAAAAAATTCAAACATGAGTTAAAACTAACCAGCTAGAGAAATGACCTACAGTCATTAAACACATAATAATTGACACAGAGCCTGAGGAAGGCAGTGAAACAGACCCGATGAAATTCATCTGGAACAGTAATGCAAGAATCCATAGACTACAGTAGTGTTAAAACCAGTACCCCACATGTCTTACCTTTTACTTTCTAATTTTTCAAGTTCTTCACGCTGCTGCCGCTCAAATTCAAGTCTAATAAAAATCAAATGAAACTGAGTCACTTTTCGGAAAGAGCTTTTCTCTCTCTCTCATTCTCTGTATATAGTTGCATATTAGAAAAGGCATCCATTTTTTAGGTATTATTTTTAGTTACAATGGATTAGCAAGTTTAAAATGTTTGTTTTTTTTTTTCTCTATAACTATGATTAGAAATTAGATATACTTTTGGGTGCTGGCATTCAGGCTGAAAGAACATATTTGACTTGAAATAAAATAAATAAAGTATCAATGTATTGAAAAAGCAGGGTTAAAGGAAACTTCTAAATGATAAGCAGGTCTACTCCATGCAGCTTAATCACTGTTAAGTATATAAAATAGAGAATCTCTACCTTAGACAGATGGGTCCTTTTATAGGGAAAAGACTGCCGGGGAGGTGAGAGAGAAAGAGAGAGAGAGCATAGACATCAATTAAGAAAAGAACTAACTGGGGAAAACATCAGGAAAAAAGCAGTAAGGTACTTAACAGCCAATAGCCATGCACACATTGAAATCTCTTTTTATAAATATCATTATTTCCCAATAATTGCTTGAAGCAAAGACTCCAAGGAGTTAGCTGTGTTATGTTTGCAATGTTCCCATCATAATGATAGCACTAATAATAACTGATACCAATAACAATTGTGACAGTAGTCAAATTCATATTTTTACTACTTTGTAGACGATTAGTGTAGGGAAGTCCATCATGATTCTCTTATGACTAGTAGTTCTAGGATACAGAAATTACTGGGGGCTACGTAGATTGTGAATGGATTTACCACAGTGGTAGCAAAATAAAGGGGGCTGGTCACTGGGAATTTTAAAAAAACTTGCTAAACTATTGATAACAAAAGTTGATTTCTTCTCAAATACTAGTCTCAATGACTGCAAGATTTCACTCTTCTTATTAAACAGTGTGAACTGTAGTTCTTAAACTTCTACATTTTCCTGCTGAGGTAAATGGCAGATATAGCTAAAAAGTTCAACTATGGAAAAATTGATCACAAACTCTCCCAAGTACCATGCAAATCAAGACTGGTAAAAGTAACCATTACAATGAGCTGACAAATATTTCAAATAGATGTATTACCTACTTAATTTGGGCTAACATTGAGAGTAAGATGTCTGGTGGCTTTTATAAGCAGAACTGAGTGCTGTGCTAGGTCATTTACCCATGTTAGCTTGCTCTATCTTCCCAGAAAATGCTAAAGATAGCAAATAGTATTTCCATCTTACAGATAAGGAACCCAGAACTCAGATATGTGAAACAACTTGTCCAAGGTCATAATGGTTAGACATGGTAGAACCAGGATTTGAACCCATGACTGCCTACTTCTCAATAGCCTCCCTTAGTTTAAAAGCAATGCTCCAATTTGTGATATGCAATAAAAGAATTAAATCCTTCACTGAAACTTGTCATTTAGGGTTATACGTACCCTCCTATCAAATGAAAATAATCTGTAGATTGTAGGCACTGCCATCCATGAGAAATCAATCACATAAATATATATGAAAGGTATATTCCCAAGCTCAGCACATATGTCCTTATGCTAAGTAGGGATAAGGTTTCATTAAAGTAAATATATTATTGTTCTCTCTTATACAACAATAAACAGAACCTTGGAAATGTTTCCTAGTAGGTATTTTTTAGACTTCAGTAGAGTTTGGCCTTCCTAGAAATATTTACGTAGTCAAAAAGAATCACTAGTTATAACACTTTCAAAACCAGAGAATTCCCCTATAGAACTGTCTTTAATCTCTAATTTTACTTTCTACAAATAGCTCAGTGTAACCAACAGCAGACACTGCTCTGACAATGTCACAGGCATGGGGTCCTAAGCCAAATGATCCCCTGAGAGTTGGAAGACCTGGGTTCGAATGAAATCCTCTCACCTGAGGACTGTTTAAAAGGGGGCAAGTGTTGGGCTGGGCTCTTAGCTGGCAATACCCTTCCTCTGTTCTCCCAACCCTGACAGGTTGACATGTTTCTCATCCCCATTTTACAGAATAAAAAACTGAGGCTTAGAAAAAAGGTAAGTAACAGAGGAAGAACTTGAATCCAAGTTTGATATGCTAAAACTTGGGCTGCTGACACTACAATTGTTGCTACTGAGCTGTGTCATCTCAGGAGGTCATAAAGTGTGAATTTTAATATCTTCATCTCTAACGTGATGCTCTGAGCACCTACTTTTTTATTGAGCATGGTATCAGGCAAGGTGGGGGCACAGGAGATATAACAGCCTATAACAGTGAGGTGGTTCCTGCCCCCATAGGACTCCCAGTCTGTGACAGTCAAATAAACACAAGTGAGCACCCAATGAATTGCAAGCCAGGAAGGACACAGTGTTATAACATACAGGGCAGTAGTGATCCCAGAATTTGATAGTACCTAGAATCAAGACAAGCTTCCTGAAGAAACTTATACCTAAGCTGTGCCATTCTTCTTCATGCATGATATAGAAATTCAAGAGAAGCTCAATAAAACCAGATCTTGGCTTGCTGTGGGAGAAGTGGCAAGACACAAAGCTTAACAGGACAACAAGAAGCCAGATAGTGAAGAGCCTTGGAAAATAAATATTAAGGACTCTGAACTTGATCCTAAAGATGGTGGCAGTAAAGTACGATGTGATAAGAAAGAAAGAGTTGGAGTACTGGGGTGGCTCAATCGGTTGAGCATCCGACTTCAGCTCCGACATGATCTTGCAGTTCATGACTTTTAGTCCCGCATTGGGCTCTGTGCTGACAGCTCAGAGCCTAGAGCCTGCTTCAGATTCTGTGTCATCCTCTCTCTCTGCCCCTCCTCTGCTCTCTCTCTCTCTCCCTCAAAAATAAACATTAAAGAAAGGAAGAGTCTAAACTGCCCCCTCAGGTTTCTGACCAGGTTACACAGGAGGTGGGAAGGCAAGAGTTAAAAGTCTGCAGGTGTGAACACAAATTCCAGTGACTATGAGACCATGTATGAATTATTTAACCTCAAACACTTAACCTTCATAGAAATTGAAAAAAAAAAAAAAAAGTCCTACGTCAAAGGGTCGCAAGCCAGTACCAAATGAGATAATACATACAGAGTACCTATAGAGCACCTGCACATATTAGGATCCACTGAGATGAGGAGGAGCACTGGGGAAAGACCAGTGGGGAAGGCAGAAATTGTAATTGTAGCTGCACTAGTACTAGTACTCATGGTGGCAAAGAGGAGGGCAATAGCCATCATCCAGTGAAGATTCATTTTATGCCTGGTTTTGAAGGTCTTCGCATTTAACTCTTGCAAATGCCCCGTGAGGTAGGTGCCATCGTTATCCCATTTCACATGTGAGAGATGGCCATATCACTAGTAAATGGCAGAATCAATCCTGACTCTAGACCTCACAATTTTCATCTCTTCTCCATCCTGCCTTCAATAAGGCAAGCTCAGTTCCACACATGTTGAAGCTAATGATTCTAGAGAGTTACCCAAAATGAGGTGTCTAGCAGGCAGGGAGATATGTACAAAGGTCAAGCTCTCAGGCCCTTGTCAAGGATGGAGATACAGACTTGAGATTCACCAGCACCTAGATTGGAACTGAAATCATGAAAGTGGATGAGGTTACCCAGGATATATGTATTGAATGAGAATAAAGGAGCTTAGTGCCAAATCTGGAAGACCATGGACACTGTAGTGACTGGCAGAGAATGAGGCTAAGGAGCAGCTGAAGACAGAGAGAAGGTCAGGAAAGGGTAGGCACAGGAAAGCAAAGGGAAGGAAGAACAGTAGTATGAAATGCTCCGGGAAAGTCAAGTAAGATAGGACCCAAGGAGAACTCACTGAACTTAGCAACATAGAGGTCCTTGGTCAACTTGGAGTGAGCTTTGCTGGGTTTGGAGCCAGATTGCAGTGGACTGAGGACTGAATGGGAGGAGAGTAGAGGCTGATGATAGATACAGTAGAGAGCTTGCTCAGTAATTTCAGTTATGAAGGGGAGGTGAGAGTTTTAGGAGAATGGATGCTCATTTTAATAGCTGGAAGAGACTTGTGCATATTTAAACCTCGGTACAAACAAACCAGAAGAGAGTGTAAACAAATTGGGGATAGAGGTCCCTGAGCTGGCATGAGAAGAAAAGGACAGAACGATGGCTAAGAGCATGGGCTTTGGAATTAGTCTGTCCCAGATCAAATCCTGGCTCCTATATGGCCACGGGACAACTTCTCTCTAAGCCTTAAGATCCTCATCTGGATCTAGACTCAAGAATAAGCCTTGTCCTTGCTGATTGGAGGATGCAATGGAAGTATATAATGAGCACTTAGCAGTAAATAAATATTAGCTATGAACCCAACAGCATCCATAGTATAGGCAGGAGAAGACAAAGAGCAATTCAGCCATTGGGACAGGAAGGATGGAAGAAAAGACAAAATCAAAGCAGCCATGGGCTTTGGTGGTGTTGTTTCCTTAGGACTTCTGTATTCCCTATGAGGTCAGAAGTAAGGTTCTCTGCTTAGAATAAGAAGGAAGGTGGTGGGGTTAGAGACATAAAGAACATGGGTATTACTAATAATACATGAAAAGGCCAGTGGGCAAGAGAACTGATAAGGGGACAACAAACAAAAAGGGGTGGGTGGTTGGACATCACTCAAGTCTAGAGATCATCAATTTACAGAAGCGCCAATCTCTGTGTTGACATGGCTTTCTCTCACAGCATTGAGCTGAGTTATCAGATACAGGCTCAGAGCAGGGAGAAAATTCACCAGAACCAGGTGGGTCTCAGAACCAAAGGACCCATCTGAGGATCTGGGAAGAGGACAGTTCAAGTGTTGGGGACGAAAAAGTAAGTGGGGATGAAGCGAGTCTTACAGGAGAAATGGAGAAATCTAAAAAGTCTCCATGCTAAAGAAGTGAATATGCTTATGTAACTATAAGTATTCATATGGAATCACCCAAGATAACAACAGGACTGAAAAAGATGATGAAGCTTAGAAAGAAAGTTTAGATGACAACAGTAAGGAGAGGCAAAGGTTGGGAGAGGCAGGTGCCATAACTGAACAGATCAGAGCGCTCTGTGGGGCAGGGAAGGGTGGACTGAGGGCAGCTGCAGGGGGACTGGAGTCTCTGGGCTGATGAGAACCCTGGCTTCTCCTCGGTAGAAGTTCTCATTTTAGAACATTTGATTGTGATAAGGAAAGGAAAAGTAATTGGACCAGCGGAAACTGTCAACCTTGGATGTATAAAGCTGTCTGGTCCCTCCTGAAGAGGGACATCTAATGATGTATAAGGTTCTGAGTTAAGAAATCAGGGAGAGATTCCCATTTTTATTCGTATTGCAGAAGTATGGATTCTAAAATGGGAAAAAAAAGTTTGACTGCTTTCTACTAAAAGCAGTGTCCTTGATAACAAATGATTCTTCTTTCCTAAAATATAAGAGTTAAAAAAAAACAAAACATAAAGATGCTTAGTCTTAAAACCAAATCCCAACCATTCTGAGAGTCATAATTACAAAGTCAAGAACTATATTCGAAATACAAGGTGATATTAGCTATTGCTGGTACTGCGTGACTTCCACTAAATATTACATATTTACTAATCATACTTTAAAATGCACCTCTTTCCTTAATCAATGATAATTATTTCAAATAGCAAACTTCAATAGATTGTGAAAAATAAACGCGAATGTGTTAATATCAAGGAAAGAGTATCAACTGTAATTGTATTTTAATGTCGCTTCATTTTAAGTAAGTGTAATTCACTATCTTATTTTACTGGAATTATCTGGGCCCCAAATGCTAATTTCCTAAATGTTACAATTAAAAGGAAAACCACAAAAGGATGTAATCTCTGCAGCTGTTTTTAGCATTTTAAAATGACATTTGGAAGTACATATACTGTGTTAGGTCCAACAAAAAAGCAAGCATACAATCTATTTTTATGAGAAACAACTTTTTTTTTTTTTGCATTAAAAGACATCTAGCATTTTTAGGTATAATTGCACATCTTGCAATTTATATTCCTGTTATCATCAGCAATGAAAAAGCAAGGGGGTGGGAATTTCTCAGTTCGCACCATGACATTGAAAGTGAGACTGTGATTATCAAAAAAAGAAAGAAAAATTTAAATGAACTGAAGGCATAAATATTCGAGTCCTTATGTTGTGCCAGTGGTGATTAGTTTTGTGCCTTTGATGTCATTTCACTTTCAAAAAGGAGGCAAACAGCTACTCAAGTCCAGCCAACACTTGTGCTGGCAGCTGTGGTGGGGGGCTGACGTGGAGGGTAACCAAGGCTAAGCTCCAGGCCCCAGCATGACTGGGAAACCAGAGACAATGGAGGTGAGTTGAAGACAAGGTAGTCCCCCACACGGACAATCTCCATAAGTACGTGAACAGGCAAGGGGAGAGAAAAGCCTTAGGCAATGGGTAAGGCAGAGTTTTTCTCATGTGATTTTTAAGTCCTCATAGGGATGACCCCATGGGTATGCCACCTGTGAGGATGCACAGGGTCCTGCATTCACTGTCTACTGCCGTCATCTTGAAATTCTATTTGAATGAGAAGCACTGTGTTTACATTATGCACTAAACCCTGCAAATTATGCAGCTGGGTTCTGATCAAGCATACATCATTTCTTAAAGAACTCCTGGATTGTTGCCTGGAATGTACGGCGGTAGTCTGCAGTCCAGATTCTGGTAAGGGCCAGATGGAAAGCAGCTAGAAAAGACCAGAACTCCACACAAGATGATTCACTTCTCCCTGATCCTTACAGAGGGATTAGGTTTCAACAACAGTTCTCTAATGGTAAGACCAGAATGGCTGACCTTCTTACCACCCTACCACTCTCAGGAACTTCCAGCCAGTTTCAAACCACCTTACAAAGGAGCAAAATCCCAAAGAGATGGGGTGGATCTTAAAGACTGAAGAAGTTTGGATTTGGGTGCTGGAGTTTATGCAGGTTTTATCCAATAATCTTACTGACATTTTAGATGTTCTTTAAAGGCTGAACAGAAACCAGAGACTGCCCCAAGGAAGGCACAGGGAAATGCATGAAATAACCTGGCCATTCATCCAGACCCTGTCTCTTCATAGAAAGGGTCTGAGGTCTTTAGTTTTTTCTTTGTGCATCATTAGAGACTTTTATTAGGAAGCCAGCAATAGGGGCGCCTGGGTGGCTCAGTCAGTTGGGTGTCCAACTCTCCCTCAGGTCATGATCTCATGGTTCCTGGGTTCTGCCCCCGCATCAGGCCCACATTGAATTCTCTGTCAATGTAGAGCCCACTATGAATCCTCTGTTCCCTTCTCTTTGCCCTCCCCAACTCATGTGCGCATGTGTGTGTGCACGACTTTTCTCTCCCAAAAATAAATAAAAAGAAAGCTAAGAATAGCTGGTTTGTAGAGACAGTAGAATAGCTATACCACTCCCTCCCCATTTTCCTTCTTTCCCCCGCAAATCATTATACAGCATGTCAGGTTATCCTAGAATACAGTGACTTACATACAACTGCAATTCAAGGTATATATATCAAAATGAGGGTCTCACAACACAATTTAATTTAGGAGGTTGTGAAATTAAACCCCTTTTAGCTAGAAGTCATAGTTTATAACACAAATATCCCTAGTACTCTGGGAATAATTTTCTAATGAACTTTCAAATCCCAAGTCTAGAAAGCACTCAGAAAAGACTTTCAGGAGCCAGTCTTAAGCCTTTTGTATTGCAAATGGAAAGTGCTCAAAGAAACAAAGATTGCTTTAAAAAAAAAAAAGTAAAATTCAATACCAAAAGCATTTTAAGCGAGTTTTCTCCCCAGCCCATTTCTCATAACAGTGGTAAAACTCGCTCCAATAAATGCAGCCAGAACCACATGTTAAACCCAGGAGACCTACCTGATGGAGCTGCAAGATCACATGTGGTTACGACTACATGGAGACTCAAGAGATTGTTCATTCAACTGGCACACACCCCTATCCTCTGCTCCCCTCACTGTTTTATGGGCTAAGAGACTGAGGCCCAGAGACTAGTAGAGAGAGGTCCAAGGTGACTTCTTCTTTAGAGGAGCTGAGAATAAATCTCACCTCTTGCTCCTCCTCCTCCATTCTCACTTTGACACTGCAATTCTACCTCACCTCCTCAATTGAACCATGATAACTTTTACCCCAGAAACAGCCTCCCAGAAGTTAACAATGATTCATTATTTCAAGATGTACCTCTCTCTGTCTGACAAACCAGAATGGTTTACCTCAGGTGATTTTCCTGCCACTTGATTCAGCCATGCATGCCACATATCCAATAAATGTGTATCAACACCCAGCATGTACAAGGGCAATGCTGAATAAATCAAGTGCTTTTGGATCTTAAGAGTAGATTATAAGTGAAATAGTCTGCATGCATATCAATCACATAGCACATGATGAACTCGAGAAAGTTCCATTTTTAACAGGAGATGGGTTGGAGGGAGAGCATTTATAGCTGCAGGGACGAGAGGATGCCTCGCCGAGGAACTGCTGTCAAGCTGGGCCTTGACAGATGGACAGAATAACAACGGGCACAGTGTGGTGAGTGGGGGGAAATCTAGTTGAAGAAAAACAGGAGAAGAAAGACAAAAGATACAAGCAAAGAAGCAGTAAAGGGCATGTCTGGGTATTACTCAGAACAAATAAAGGGAAGTGATGAGAAATAAAACCCAAAAGGTAGACCATGGGCAGAATGTCAAAGGTCAAGCTGACACTCTCAGGAGCACCTCCGTGGGCAACCTTTCCTCTCACCCCTGTGTAATCCTCTACCTGAGGCACTGATTACAAAGAACAGGAACCAGTAGTTCACTTAGCCAATAACTCATCTATTCAATATGGCATCCATGTGCCAAGGCACTGCCGTTATTAACCCTCCATTCTAGTTAGTAGCACAGCTAACTAACGATGAGTATGTTATGTGATAAGTATTATGAAAAAAAAAAATGAAGACAGGACAGAGGGTAGAGAGAGAAGGGGACATTTAGGAGACAGCTAAATAGAAGAAGTAACCAGGAGGATGCGTCTGGTGCCAACATGAGCGGGAAGCCAGGTCAACGACCAGGAGACAACGTGTGCAGCCTGCTGGGAGGACCATGCATGGACCAGCATGGCAAGAGCAGGTAGAACCGTGAGATGGGGATAGTGTGAGAGCAATTATGGCCCAAAATGGAGCCAGGGCCAAAACCACTCAGGGTCCTACAGGTCACAGAGGGCAGATAGAGCCAGGGTTTCTTGAGGAAAGAGACCCCTCTTAATTGACTGTGTATCCTGAAGGCCTTCTGCGAGGCAAATGGTAGGTGTTCAACCAATAGCTACTATGAGTAATGCTTTGAAGTCAGGGACAAGAGCCAGACCCTAATGACACAGTCACTGAATCCCTGAGCGAGGAAGAGACGGTGTCAGCCAATGCAGAGCTCCCTTTGCCATAAGAAATAACAACTTTTAGTGCTTTCTACTCTTCTAAAGATGAAAGTTCATTAACTGCAGCAAATGTACAAAATACAAGTAAAATATTTACTGATACAATCTCATGATTGTTCCATCCCGGCCCAAAGCCTTTAGCCGTCACAGCCACACACATATACACACAAGATGAGAGCCAACAACACAGTTCATTTTGTGACCTTTTTCTCCTAATGAATATTTTCGAGAAGTCTCCAAATCATTAACAATTACCATCTAACATAGCTTAAGGTCATGCAATTTGATATTAGAGATGCACCATGATTAACGTAAGTAATCACATGCTGGAGAGGTTCATGATAGCAGAGATAGATGGTTTGGTGCCATCTAGGCCGGGTCGCCCAAGAAGAGGCTAGTTTCAGAAACTAGTTTCTGCCTGTTTCTGAGCAGAGGGAAGAGAGAGCACAGAGGAAAGTTTAAAGATGTGAGAAAGACTTAAAATGCACCACAGCTCCTCTCCCTTCACTGAAGTGAAGGGCTTTAGTATTACAGATCTGCTTTACACATTTGTACTTCTTTGATATCCCCCTTTGAAAGACAAAATGCTAACACACCTAACCAGGAATGCTTGCACTACGTGCCTCTGTCTCAGGCAGAGGGGTGAGCGACAGTCCCAGGAATACCTGCCGTACCTCCACCGGCCTGTGTGCCCACTCCCAGCTCTCCACTATCATGCCTTTTATGGTCTGGGTCATCAACCATTCCTTTCCTTATTTCTCCCTCTGACACCTCTCTTCATTCTTCCCCTTGTTATAATGTAAGCAGTAGCTGCCATCAAATAAAGAATTCAAGGGAGTGTGGATTCAGCTGACAAAAGAAAAAGAAAAGTGGGAAAGATTTATATAAGTGGATTAATTGCAATGCAGTCAACAATTTATGGGGGGGAGGGGTTCCAAAAGTCTTTTATGATTAAGCAAGACTTACAATTATGATATAAACAGAATGAAGACTCATCTTCAATAGCATGGGGAAAAGTTCACAATAAAATGTTAAAAGAAAAAGCAGTATATAGAACTGTATATCTAGTTTGATCTCAATTTGTTTTTTTAAGTAATCATTATAATGCATAATTATAATATCTGATGTACAATTAAAACACATATACTATAAATCTAAGTAAATATTACAAACATAAACCAATCATTGTTTTTTGGTGGGAGGATTGTGAATGCTTGTGATTACTTTATTCATTTCTGAATGTTTTCCTTTTTTGTAATAAGCACTTCCATTTATAATGAGACAAACTACCTGTTTCAAAATTTTTTCTTAATCTACTGTGATTATAGAAACCATTTTATTTCCTTTTTGCTTCTATGAATCTCTGGTTCATTTCCATTTTATCCAACGACAATGATGATTAATCTAAGTAGATCATAAGGTGTGGGAACTAAACACCTAGTATCACTGATGTGGGACAGCTTCTCAAGGTTAGAAATATGGTCTGTGATAAGAAGAAGGGGATGGAACTGCCTTGTCAGGGCACAAAAATTCACACACACATTCTATCAACAATTATTTCCCAAATACCTACTAGGAAAATGGACACGGTATCAAGAAAATCATACCCCTTCACTTACTACTAAATATATAGATCAAGAGTAGACGGTTGACTAAGAGACACAATTACCAACTATTTCAAGTGCTACGAAGGAAAGACAGAGGATGCTTTTAGTGAATAGCTAAGGAGATAAAATCAAATGGAGGTTGGTAGGGACTTTATGAAGAAGAAATACTTAAATTAGGATCTTAGAGACTATATAGGATTTGGCCACATCAGGAGCTGGTGGACACATGGACAAGTGCTCCAGGAGAAGGAAACAGCATGTGCGAAGACCCGGAAGCAAGAATGGATATGTACAACTGGAACCCTTGACTGAACCAGCAAGAAGCTCCCATCAAATGAGTTAAGAAATTCGGATAGCTCGCAGCATGTATTCAAGTTAATATAATATGAATCTTCAAAGACAACTCATATTGCCATGTAGGACTAAGGAAATCTGCGATCTTCCATCCTTGCCCACAACTACCATTCATCATTTTACTAGGAAAAGTCTCATTTCCCCAGTTGACCTTTACAGTTCAGCTTTCAACTGTACAATTATAAAATGAAGGAAGAGGAAATGCAGCCCGCCACTCAGACAATACAAATCTAAAGTAACTGAATAAAGACAGACCATTCTTTGAATTTACAGCTCATCTTTCTGCCTGCTTTGAAACAGAAAACACAGGAAGCTCCTGGCTTAAAGTGGCTCACAGTGGAATACCATTCAAGGACAAAAAAGCAAAAAAAAAAAAAAAAAAAAAGTCAGTAATTAACACTAATCTCCATTAGTGGAAGGAAGAAGCCCACTTCTTTCGGTTGCTTTCATCACATGGTCCCCAAGACTGTATCTCAACAAGCTATTTAAAGCACTCTTCAGCAACTGTAAAGTTAGTAAATGGTCCATAAAAAAGCAAGACAAATGAGACCAAAAACTGGAGAAGAAATCAGCCTTGTAGCGAAGCAAACTTTTGAGAAATGGCAAGGCCTGATAAAATAAACCAGCAGAGACAAACACAGTAAATAACCACCAACTAAAACACAAGCTAACTACCAAATCAGCAGCAACATAAATATTGCCAACTACATGCATAAAACTTCCATGCTCAAGGTCAGCAAGAAAAAAAAAAAAGATAAAAGAATCGAGAATTGATAAAGTACCGGAAAGTACAGAGAAGAGAGAAAGGTGGAACTAGCAGGGCACTGTATTCACAGGCAATGTGACCTTCCCTCCCAGGAGACGTAGTGGAGACCCTGGCCTCTCCTGAAGATGCAAATCTCATCGAGAGTATATCAGCCATGACCAGATTCTGGTTCTGAAGCCCCTTCCACACTGGTATGAATTAAGGTGGGGAAAAGTGAATTCACTTTACTCACCTTTATCAGATATCTGTTAAGTGTCAGGTACAATGTTGGGCACTAAGTGAACAACAAATTAGATTCTGTGTCTGTTTTCTGGAAACAGAAAGTGAGGCTTTAGGCTCAATACAACACAGGATGTGACCATATTATTGAGGTCTCCATACTTTCTCTCTAATGTGATGTATTTATTTTTTCAGTTGAAGGCAGGAAATGGAGAGGGAAGACATAATAGGGAAGGGGTTGCAGACAGGAAGGAAAATGAGACTACAGCTGATCCTTGAACAAAGCAGTCAAAAATCATACAGTCAAAAATCCACATATAACTTTTCACTCCCCAAAAACTTAACTACTAATAAGTCTACTGTTGACCAGAGGCTTTACTGGTAACATAAACAGTCAATTAACACATATTTTGATTGTTATATGTGTTATATACAGTATTCTTACAATAAACAAGCTAGAGAAAATATTAAGATCATAAGGAAGAAGAAATACATTCACAGTAGTGTATTGTATTTATTGAAAAATTCTACATGGGGTACCTCAGTGGCTCAGTCAGTTAAGCGTTCAACTTCAGCTCAGGTTATGATCTCACAGCTCGTGAGCTGGTGCCCTGTGTCAGGCTCTGTGCTAACATTTCAGAGCCTGGGTCCTGCTTCAGATTCTGTGTCTCCCTCTCTCTCTGCCCCTCCCCAACTTGCGCCCTCTTTTTCTCTCATAAATAAATAAACATTAAAATAAAAATTTTTAAAGAAAAAATCTACATATAAATGGACATGTGCTGTTCGAAGAACAACCCATGTTTTCAAGGGTCAACTGTACTTTTTTTCCATACAATTGTTGTCAGCCAGTGAGAAGTCCTCACTGCCATGTTGGTTTCTCTGGCTTTTTGATCCAAATCCCAGAATTCTTCATTCAGCATCTACTTCCTTCCAGCTTTACATTCTGATTCATCATCCCTACTCTTGACTTGAAAGGACCAGGAAGGCTGAAGCTAAGTGCATACAGCATTCTAGTACAGCATGAAGCTCCACACAGAACAAACTAGGCCCTTGATGAATCCTCGGTGATGATTAGGATGCCCAGGGCATGCTTCCAGAGAGAGCCATCGTTAGTTAGTAGGGTTCCCCAGAATCTAGTTCCCTGTGACGACAGCTTAGAGCTAATTCAAGAAGGTGTATTCATACTGTACTCTATACTTCCACAGGATCTCTTTCTAGTTTGTATGCAGTTGGAAACTCTCATACAGTATCAGTGGAAAACGATGGAATGTGTGCAGCCATTCTACAGAGCAATTTGTGGACATTTATCAAGGGCCTTAAAACTATTTACATTTCCAGGGGCACCTGGATGGCTCGGTCGAGTCAGTTGAGTGTCCAACCCTTGATTTCAGCTCACGTCATGATCCCAGAGTCATGGGATCAAGCCATGCATCAGGCTCTGTGCAGAGCATGGAACCTGTCTGAAATTCTCTCTCTCTCCCTCTGCACTTCTCCCCCACACTCTCTCCCTCTTTCTCTAAAATAAAAAAAAATAAATAAAGTAAGAAACCAACAAACAAAAACAAGCTATTTACATTTCTGGCCAATTAATTCCATCTCCACTTTTTTCCCCCTGTGGAAGTAACCATGGAGAAACACAAAGATTTAGCTGCTACAAATATGTTCACCCCAATCACCTATGATAGCTTAACACCAGACAACAAAATGCCTATAGATAGACAATAAGTACGGTATAGAATACTCAAAGAATGCAGTATCGGATGGACATTAAAATAATGAAGGAAAATATTTATGGAAAAAAAAAGGTAAACAAGCACAAAAACTCTTCATGAACGTGTCTTGGTAAAAGAACACATATAAATAATATATAAGTGTGTGTGTGTGTGTGTGTGTATAAAAGAGTATACACATATATGCACACACAAAGACACACAAAGAAATGGCTACATAGTGGAACAGCCAGAGGTATAGACTGGAATATACAGCGGCATGTTGTAAGTTCTTTTTTGCTTATTTATAATTTCTAAATTTTCCATAATGAACATATTAAAAACTTAGATTAAAAATAATTTTCACTTGTCTGTCTTCATTCCTTGATTGTTGATGACTTCACACCATCCCCATTTAGGAGCCTTCATAACTACTGAGGACCGCGGCAGCCCTGATGCCAACCAAACTCCATGAAGCTCCCTGGATGGCTTATCAAATACATGTCTGATTTTTTATTTTGATATTTTTTGGGCCAAATGAATTTGAAAGCCAGATGTTTTGCCTCTTCAGAATTTAATTATTCAACTATATCTATGTAAATCAACTCACCACTGGTTAGTGCTTAAAGGATGTTAATGCATAAGTGAAAATCTCTTTATTTTCAAGACTGAAATGAATTTGGAATGTATATAATTTTGCTTAGGGCACTTTGAGAAGCTGTGAAAGCTTCCACATCTTGCCAAATTAGCTGTCTGTTTGCAGTCTCAGAGCAAGACAGAGGATGCCTAAGCAGTGGGCTTGATTTCTTCATAAAGACTATGCCGGTTGAGGAGGAATGTTTCCCCTGCAGCGAAATTATTTCCTGGCAAAGACCCTTGCTGGGCACTACTCCAAAGTGGAACTAACTCCCAAAGGAAGTCACCGGGCTGCTTTGCCTCATCCAAAATTTCTCTGGCACCAAGTACCACGCATGTGTGTATACAAATCCTGGTTTCCAGGGAGCTTGAGATGTAGGCCAGGAGTAAGTTCCAAATCTCTGTTAGAAATGATACACCCAACTTTATGTGCCCACTTTGACTGATTAAACGTTCTTGGGGAGCAAAGACTTCACTTTCAAAAACTCCAAATCTTACTATGATTTAGAGAATGAGATTTTTTAGACATGGGCGATGTGGAGAATCAGTAGGTTACCTGCTGAACAAAGAAAAAAGAACTGGTTGTTTTGTTGCTTTGAAGATAAGTTGGATCTCAACTGCATACGATAATTTGTAAACCAGGCATGCTCCTTTCAGAGAGCTTTGCTGTAGGAGGAACTGAGTACTCAGCAGTAATTTTTAGTTTACTGCAAAAAAATAAACAAAAACAAAAACTCAAGTCTATATGATACCAAAGAAACCAAGAGATATAGTCAGTCGTAACAGTTAAGAAAGCCATAAAAAAAGTATATCTGCACAAGTGAAAAACCCAGAAAGACTGGGGCCAGCTAAAAAGTGGAGATACTAAAAAGGGCACAGGATCCATCTGAAGCACAAGGCACCTGAAGACCTATGAGCAGACACATTCTTGGTGCTTGGAGCACATTTTCTGGCCAAAACCTATAGGTCAGTGAACTTTTATTAAGTTCCCACTATGTGGGAGCTTCTGGAGATTAAAAGATGAGTAAGGAATGGTCCCTGTCCACAAGAAGCCTACTGGGAAAGTGGAAATAAACATCAATTAAATGAATTTGGAAAAGGCTCTGCTAAAAGTCTGCACAAAATGCCTGCAAGAGAATAAAGAGAAAGCATTTAGCTCAAATCAGAGATGCACAGACTGCTTCTTGAGGAGACAATTCTGATATTTGGGGTTGAAAGATGAAGAGCATTGGCCAAGGGAAAGAGTGGTAAGGTTTTATTAATGGTTTTATGGATAGGTTTTATAGATAGGCTTGACGTGGAGAGAGTTATGAAAGATCTGTTTTGTCTGCTTAAACCAAGGCATAAAGTTCAAGGTAGAAAGTGACAGAAGACAATATTGGAGAACAGAATCATAGATGACTATGTTGGAGTTTGGAAGTCATCACATGGGCATGGAGGGGCCAAACCAAATGTTAGGAAGAGGAGAGGTCTTAGAGAAAGAAGTCACCACAAAGGGCTAAGGAGGTGTGACTCAAGGTTGGGACAGGTTTCCAGGGCCAGGTCAATGAGTCTGTCCAGTGCCACTGCAAAGAGGAAGTCAGGAATCACCTTCAGGGCCCTTAATGACTCTCAAACATTTGCCACTCCTCAGGTGTTGGTCACACTGGCCATTTACTTTTTTTTTTTTTTAACCGAGGTATAACTAAAATAGTTTCAAGTGAACACAGTGATTCTATATTTGTAGACATTACAAAATGAACACTAAAATAAGTCTAGTTACCATCTATCACCATAGACAGTTACAAAAATTTTTCTTATGATGAGACCCTTTAAAACTTACTCTCTTAGAAACTTTCAAATATGCCATATAATAAACATTAACTATGGTCACCATGCTGTATATTACTACACATTATATTACTTATTTACTTACAGGGAGTTTGTACCTTTTAACCACCTGTACCCACTTGCCCTCCTCCCCTCTGGCAACCACCAATCTGTTCTCTGTACCTATGAGCTTAGTTCTTTGTTTTGTTTTGGCTGATCTATTTTTTTAGATTCTACACGTAAGTGAAATCGTATGTATTTGTCTTTCTCTTTCCGACTTATTTCACTTAGCATAATGCCCCCAAGGTCCATCCATGTTGTCACAAAGGCAGGATTTCCTTCTTTTTTTTTTTTTTTTTTTTTTATGGCTGAGTAGGATATCTAGAGAAGAGATGCGGCAAATAGGAGATAGGGGATACCAAACTCTACACTAATTACCAGGGCTTGGCCACCTGCCCATCAGAGACTTCCATGACAAAGACCACCTTCAATGAGATGCAGCATATTGAGGGGTAGGGTCTGGGGTGAACTGCACAGCTTTCCTTAATTGAAAGACATCCCAGTAATCCTAGCCTGACAAGTGCAAAGACAATGCTACTGGTGTCCTGATTTCTTTTTTTTTAATTTTTTTTTAATTTTTATTGAGAGACAGAGACAGAGCATGAGCATGGGAGGGGCAGAGAGAGAGGGAGACACAGAATCCAAAGCAGGCTCCAGGCTCTGGGCCGTCAGCACAGTGCCCAATGCGGGGCTCGAACTCACAAACTGCGAGATCATGACCTGAGGTGAAGTCGGACGCTTAACCGACTGAGCCACTCAGGCGCCCCTCGTGTCCTGATTTCTGACAGGCTTTACAAGGGTCTTCCTTGCGCAATGAGTTATGCTCCAAGGTGACTGAGCCCCTATCTGTCTTACTCACTCCAGCCCCAGTACAGGGCTGGACAAATGATGGCCCTTGAACAGTAGCTAAAGGGATGAGGGAAAAGTGGTATATGTTGTGAACATCTATTTTACTCAACGGGGTAAACCACCTTCATCCTGTGATTTTGACAAGCCGCGCAGACTCCAATTTTGTCCAAGGGTATGCAATGGCTGACAGAGTACTCAAATGAACAGTCACTTATTGGATAAAGTTCAAGGCCTGGGGCTCAGTTTTTCAAGGTTGTACTCATTATTCTCCCTGCCTCTTGACAACCTTCTCTTCCTTATTCTGTATCTATATTTCAGCTGGATAACATGCAAACCCTAAACAATTATTTAAGCCAGAAGACGGAAGTCAACGTCTTTACTTCCCACATCCAATTAATAATCCAGGCTTCATGACTTCTTCTCCCAAATCGCTCTGGAGCCCACTCTTTCTTCTAGGTTCCTTTGACCACTGTCTCAGTTCAAGCCCTCACCTCCATGTCCTTCCTGTAGCTTCCTTGGTGTCTCTGTTACTCAACTGCCTGAGTGATCCCTGTCAATGCAAAGATGATCACAACTCTCCTCAGCTAGAAAAACTTCTTGGATTCCTACCATCAATTAGGTTTTGAGATAACCAATCTCAATGAGCTGGTTAAACTGAACATGGCGTTGCTTGAGAGAGGTCATCAGGAAATCAATCCATGTTAGATTTACGTTCATCATTTATTTACTATATTTATTGGGGGATCTGAATTTGGAGATCTTCTTTCTTTCCATATTTCCAGACATCAATTTTCAGACAAACATTCTTGAGAAAATGGAAGAGAAAAAGAAAATGAAAAAAAATATACAAAGAAATATCATCTTCCCCATGACATTAGGATGGTTATTATTTAAAAAAAGAGGGGTACCTGAATGCCTCAGGTGGTTAAGGGTCTGACTCTTCGTTTCAGTTCAGGTCATGATCTCTTGGTTCGTGGGATCGAGCCCACGCTGCCATGCCCTACTCGTGCCCCCTCTGTCTCTCTGTCTCAAAATAAATAAATAAACTTTAAAAATCAAAAAAAAAATTAAAAACAAAAAAAGAAAAAAAAAACAGAAAACAAGTGTTGGCAAGGATGTGGAGAATTTAAAACCCTGGTGCACTGTTGGTGGGAATGTAAAATGGTACAGCTGCTGTGGAAAACGGGATGGCAGTTTCTTAAGAAACTAAAAACAGAATTACCACATCCCCAACAATTAAAAGGTAGGAGAAACACAAGTGCCCATCAACAGATGAATGGATAAACAAGATGTGGTATACATGTACAATGGAATGTTATTCAGCCTTAAAAAGGAAGGAGGAAGTTCTGACACGTGCTACAACAGGGATGAACTTTGAAGACATTATGCCAAGTGAAATAGGCCAGTCACGAAAAGCTAAATACTGCAGGAGTCTACTTATGTGAAGCACCCAAGTAGTCAAAATTCCAAAACAGAAACTAAAATGGTGATTGCCAAGGTTTGGGAGAAGGAGGGAATGGGGAGTCACTGTTTAATGGGCACAGAGTTTCAGTTTAATAAAATGGAGAGTTCTGGAGATGAGCTGCACAATAATGTGAATGCACTGAACACTACTGAACTGTACACTTAAAAGTGGTTAAGGCAATAAATTTTGTTAAGTATATGTTAGCACAATTTAAAATTAAGAGCGAAGAAATTAGCTAGCTAATGCTTATGAATATGCAGAAAATCATTCTCTATTGCATTTGGGGCCATATATTTTAATCATGGTCATAAATTCTGAACATGCTAATTGAATTTATAAAAACATTACACGTACACGGGCACCATGGGTGTGCCTAGAGAGCCTGAATTGCCATCCCTCTCCTACTTCTAATCCAACCTGCCCAAACCCCACAGTGCATCTCCCAGAGGAACGGCTCTGTCTGCTCATCCATACTTGGCTTTCAGAATGCTCCCCAGCCAGGCCTGAACCTGTGGACTCCTCTTAGCACCCCCTTCCGCTCAGTAGGACTCTCTCCTCCTAGCATTCCTCTGGTTGGCTCACAAAATTTCCCTCTCCCAGAATCTCTTCTTTCCAGCCTGCCTCTCCTACTTGGAAACATCTCAAGGCCCGGCATAGAATCCAGTTCATTCGTGAATCTTGGAGAGAATTCTCAAGAAGAACTGAGGGGAGTGATTTGGGATTTCTAAGGGGTGGGTGTCCAGGACCAAATCTTCCTGTTAATAGCCTTCCTCACTTTGTCCTCTAAGCTGAGGCGGTACTACAGACTTCCAACAGCTTCATATCCTCAACTACAGAGAAGAACGCACTAGACCAGAGGCTTCAGACTGTTATTCATTTAAGGCTCCTAATAACCCCACTATCCCCTCCATACTACCCTTCTCCCGAGATGCTCTCTCGCTATTTACTCCAGGCTGTGTGTCACTATGGCACTGAGAGTGAACTGAACAGGGTGGAACGGGAAAATGTTATGATAGGGACAGCTGGGTTGAGGACAAAAGTGTTCCTGTGAATTAGGCTCAGGACTTAGATTCCACGATGCTGGCTGAAGGTGATCTCAATGTCAAGAAAGATTCCTTCTGGAAGTCTCTGGCTTTCTAAGTTACCCGACATATTACAAGGCATGGCTACAGGAAATGGATCACTTCCCAGACCTCCCAGAGGTGATCTGTTTGCACCACCACTCTCTGCCCTGAATCACATGCTGCCTGGCCTTCACTCAAAATGGGTTCATGGGTGTGTGCCTGTTCTCCTGGGCAGAAAGAACTTTTATGTGACACTTCTAGGTTCTCCACACAGAAGACTCTCAATAAATATGTGCTGATCTGTGCAGGCATCTCAGGCTACTTTTCCATCTTGAGAAACTAACACGCTCTTGTGTCCAAGCAGCTCATTATCTAGATCTAAATAACTATGCAGTCAGGGTCCAGGTAGAAAACATATTTCTTCCAATAGTCTTCCAGTTTATCACATGGTACTTAACTTAGGCAGAGAGTATTTATACCTGTAACATCAAAAAAAAGCATAAACAGCATGGCAATACTATAATTCTGCTTCATTTTGCCAAGTTGCTAGAGCAGACACCTCGTGACACCCATAAATCAGAGTAGGAAATTTTTCTCCAATTATGCTTTAATTCGTGGGCAATCATTCTCTACAGCAGGTGGCAAGTTGAGCGGGGCTAGACATCAGGGAACATGAAGTCAGGCTGGTGAAGTATTGAATAATTTTAATCTGAATTTTTACAAATGAGTACTGCAAGGGTTGCAGAGACAAAACATGCCTGTTAACTGAAGTCAGATGAACAGGATGCGTAAATGCATCTAGAACCATCTCCTCAGCCTAATGCAATGCCATCTAACACAGATGCTGTTTCTCACTTGAATTCTCTGATTGCCTTGGTCTAATTAACTTCATCAAAGACCATCCTCTTTTTTTCTTTGTGGATCCTGAACATGACCTTCAGATTATTCACATAACTGCAGTGTCATTTAGGAATTGACCCATGTGACAGAAACACATTCCTTTGCATAATATGCCATTTTCCACTTTCTGGAATATCCATGCCCAGAGAAATTAGCAAAAAACCTTTCCCAAAAGGATCTATGTATCCTACTAAAATTTCCCTCTTAATCTGTTTGCTAAACATTTACTAAGCATGTTACCTGAATGAAAGTTTAACATACAGAAATTAGCCTGGGTGGCTCAGTCAGTTAAGCATCTGGACTCTTGGTTTTGGTTCAGGTCATGATCTCATAGTTTTGTGAGTTTGAGCCCCAGGTCAGGCTCTGTGCTGGCAGCACGAGGCCTGCTTGGGATTCCTTCTCTCTCCCTTTCTCTCTACCCCTCCCCCACTTGAACTGTCTCTGTCTCTCAAAATAAATAAACTTTAAAATATAATAAAATAAAATACAGAAATAAATACAACAAGTGGCTGACCTCAAAAAAACTTCCAATCAAATAGGAAAGACACTCGAACAAGCCAAACTCTTGTGTAAACACCAGCCCACGCCAGCCCTCTCTGCCTCGTGCATCTCAGGAACAGATACACCATCTGCCCAGTTATTTACATCTGAAACATGATGACACTTGATTCCATGGCACTCCATCTCTAGGGTTACCATCCAGATCCAAGCCATTGTTACTTCTACATGGACGAAGGAAACAGCTTTCTAAATGGTTTCTTGCTTCCATGATACTTTCTCCAAGTGACATACATCCTAATGTTAGTAGGCAGTACATCAACAGGCTGTTCTCCTTCTCAAAGCCCTCGAAGAGTTCCCTAGCCCTCTTAGAACAGAGGCAAACTCCTTCCAATGGCCTAAGAGGCCTTATACAGCTGGCCCCAGTCCACCCGCCAGCCTCACCTCCTATGACTGTATTCCCTCTACTCTGAGCTCTTGCTGCTTCTCGGATAGAAGCCATTGCACTTGTCCTCTGCCTGGAAGACTCTCCTCTCCCCCTTGCTGTTCTTCCAGAGTCATGGATTAAATGTCTCCTCCTCAGGAAGCCTTCCCTGATCACTCCATCAAATACTGCTCCGGACATTCCATTTCCACTTTCTGCACCTATTTGTAAATACCCTGTGCCTGCCCCTCTCCTCCAGCAAGCTGCAAAGTGACCCTGTTGGGGTTGTGGGCAACTGTGCCCCTGGGCTAGAGCTATGCTCCCCACAGGAGGCACACAGAAAAGGCTTGTTGCTTGATGAGTGTCCATTACCAAGAGGCCCAAAATGAGGATGACAACAGTGGAACAACATACAGTGAGGAAGGAATGCTTCCTTTTGATTGGGAGAGGAAAGCCGTGAACGCCTTCCAGAAGAGAGATCACCATGAATCCCAAAACACTTGCCAGGGCTCTGAAACTAGCAAAAGGTAAGCCCCAAAGGCACGGCTAGTCCAGGTAGGTCTGAGCAACGGAAAGGGTCCCTGCAGTGGCTGGTAGCCTGCACATGCGCAGGGATGTGCTTAGAGGACAGCACGCATGGTGGAGAGCCTGAGTGACACAGTAAGGGGTTGGCATTCTATTTTTTGAGAACATGGAAAGTCACCGAAAAGTTTGGAGGATGAAAAATCAGTATGCTCCAACCTGCATTTTATAAACATTGAGAAAAACTGTTGTAACTTAAAAACCAGCAAACAACCAAAACTGGCATCGCTTTTAAGAGGACTACCTATGTTTGGAGGAGAAAAAAAGAAACACTTGGATTCCATCTGGAGATGCAAGCCAGGGAGAAGGAGGTGCTCCCAGCTGGTGACCCTGTGTCTCCAAGAGGATGAGCTGACTGAGATCAGTTTGGGGTTTTTCAAAGGCCATATAACATTTCCAAATGGTTCCAAAGAAAAAGGCACCAGGATCAAGGATAAATTAGCTGGTAACTGGATTCCAGGACTAGTGCTGGGTCCTGAGCTGGGAGATGATTACAAGCAAGCATGCTACGCATTCCAGAACAGTTTAGTCAAACAATACTGAACAGATGGGATCGTAATACTTAAACTGAAATTAACCCTAAAGACCTGCATATTATATTAAACAAAGTGAGTATATGAATGACTCCCTCCCAGCCACCATAAAAGGCAATTGCTAAAGCTACTGCAAGGTACCGAAGACCTCCAACAAAACATGCCTTCCAAAGCAGTGATAATCCAGGTGCTCTAAGGGCTTTATTTCAAGACAGATTTATTTGATAAGCTCAACTCTCCTCAACAGCTATGTAATAAGATGGGAGAGCAGACCTGTAAGACTGGTAAAGACAAAGGCTGACAAAGTTAACTGTGGCTTGTCCTTGCAGAAGTTCTGGAGGGTGGAAGAGGCCCAGGAGTCTGCAGCTATGATGTTACACTAGGTGGTTGTTTCCATTTTGTTTTGTTTTGTTTTGTTTTGTTTTAGGTTTTCTGTTTGTTTGTTTGTTTTGGCTCCAGCAAGGTGTGAAATTGGGTTTCAGCTTGTCTATGAAATGAGGAATCCTATAAACAAGATCAAAGGTCCCTCCCAGATTTAAACTCCTGTGGCAATGAAGAAATTCCTTACAGGCAAACTTGCATTTCACAAAACAGTAAAGGGACTTGAGCCAGAGGAGGGACCTCCAGGCTTAGTATCTGTGAGCACTGCCCAGGGTGGGGTGGTGGCTCCAGCAGGGCACTGGTCCCAGGTCTGAAAAGGCCCCCAGCTGGAGATAAGCAGGGAATAACATGGTCACTGCATGGGCTGAAACCTTGCATTGACCAGCAAATGGCTATAAATTCTCCACATATCAAGCGGGACAGTCACCAAGAGAATTAAGACAATGGATGTGAGATGCAGAGTGCAGTGCCTGACATGGAATGCAGCCATTCCTTGGTACAGGACAGTTCTAGAAGATGTCACTGTCAGTTTTATCTCACTTCCTTAGTTGTTAGATTTATCTCTGCTGCTTTATATGAGATTCTCTCTGTAGAGAGATACAACTGTGGGACTTCACAAAACAGGAAAGGGCCCCAAAGTCCTTTCGTCCAGTTCCCCGTCCTTAGGCATTTTCATGGTCACCACCACATCATTACTGAAATGATGGAGGACCTGAGCAGCCCAGCCACAAAGTCCTTAGTGTCCACAGGGGTCCCCCGCAAGGCTTGGAAGTAGTGAACATAATTTCCTACACTCCTTGATGCCCTCAGAATCAAAATTGTCTGTTATTACAATAAATTTATAAAATGAGATGAAAGTGCATAAATCAAGGGGATCATGCACTAAGTAATCAAAAAGCCAATTCTAAAATAATAGACAATTACGAAAATGATAACAAAGGTTGTAACAACCCTCACTAATGCTTCTAATTCTGTTAGGCGAAAAAAAAATCAAAATAAACAATCTCATTTATGTTGTGATTACAACAAAGTAAAATTATGTACAGATACAGCAAGGGCTTAAAAGCGACTTGGAAAATGACCATGGCTGATTTGCTAAGGAGGCACGATTACATAAGTTTTATTTTTATCTAGTGACTTTAATGGGGTTGACACAATAAATACCACAAAAGTGACAGTCACAGAGAAGGAGACACTGCTGTTCACTTACCCTGGGTTATACAACATGACCGCAGACAGGTTCTCACAGGACTTCGAGAGGTCAGTCATGGACAAGCTGAAGGAGGACAGAAGCCCACTCTAAGAGCAGACACAGGGCAGAGTGGTTACCTTAGCGGGTGAGAGAGGGCCAGAGCCCTGGACTCACTGCTCTCACCTTCTGAGAGGCAATGAGGTGCATATACCCCTCATTAGCACGCATGCCAACTGGTCTACTTGAGGCCGGCAAGTCAGAGACAGCCAGGCAATGAATACAATTCCAACCCAAGCCTCAGTTAACTGGGCATGCCCCAACTGGGGAAGCTAGCCAGGAAGTGCACAACCACGGGGATCTATGCAACCACACTGCATTGAAGTGGTGGGAAGGGTCACCCTCCATTTCTGGTGGGAGCAGCATCCTGTTCCCAGCAGTACTCACGTGTATTGAGGGGTACAGATGAGGAGGGAGAAGAGAAGGGAGACCAAAAAAGTAAGAGCTTAACCTGTTTGTTTCCATGGAAAGCTAGTGGCAAATACATTTTTCTCTCCCTCTCTTCCTCTGCAACTGTGACCAAAAAGACCCTCTAGGGAGACTCTGGGGCAGAACAGATAAGAGGCTTCATTGGCTGGAAGGAGCAACCATGGAGAAGGCTGGGGTTCGCAGCTTTCTCGTTATTTCCCACTGAAGGCATTGGCACCCTTGGGCAGCAGCCCTCACAATAGAAGGCTGACATGCAGGGCTTTGTGACTCAGGGGTGAAGGGCAAACCCTTTAGGTGAGCAGGTCAGGGTGGCAGCGCAGACTGGCCACATGCTAGTTAGAAAACAAGTTAGCCTCAGTTTCTCATCTTGATCATCTGTGACATGGGGGTAGTAACAGCTGCTGCACAGATACAGCAGTAAAATATGCTGTAGAAGTTTCATACAGTACCTGTCTCATAGAAATGTTAGCTGTAGCCTTTACCTTCCTCAGGCTAAGGACAGTACAGTGTTCCAAGACACTTCTCTCTCATCTCTCCCCTCTCTCTCAGGTCCTCCACACACCTCCCCCGTCCAGCACTTAAAGTGCCCACTGGATGTCCCTATTCAACTAGCTGTCCTAAACTCACCCCTCTCTGCTTCACACCCTAACCAAAAGTCTAATTTGCTGTGGCTGAAAAATAAAAAGCAAGCAAACTTTTGGATGAAAGTGATTCTGATATTGGGTTAACTCCTAAAACAGATCCTCTTAAGTGGAAGTCACTCCCCACTTAATGCAAAACAATGCCCAATTCCTTTTGGGGGTGGAGGGGTAAAGAGAAGGGTCTAGAAGGAGCCATTTCTCCTTCTGCCCTGGACTTCACCAGTCTGCTCTCCTACTTCATCGGTCAATCATCCACTGAGAAACAATTCCCTACAGTCAGTGCAGACTACAGCATGATTTTTCTAGTTCTATACTCCAGAAAAATCCAACTGCTCCTACAGCTGCAGCCCCGCCAGAATCAGAATTGCCTCCTGGAGATGTTATACTGCTCACCTTCCTCTTCTCCCTGAGCTTGGCAGCCTCCTTAGGATGGTTAAAGCGAAACATATTGGTTCTTCCCAAGAGTATCACAGCACCTAAGAACACACAAAAACAGTAATGAGTTCACAGTAAGCAACCTGGTTGGTTGACAGCATCATATCATGGAATTTTACAGTTAAAATGTAATTTCCAGTGCACTATAAAATAGTAATAATAAGGGAGAGCCTTAGTCTCAAAAGTCTGCTTACATAAGCCAATTTTAAATCTGCAAATATTCTTATTTTTATAGCTGAGTGTCACAATACTCATGTTACCAAGGCAGAAGTGGTGGATTCAAGCATTATATTACGAGATTTAAAACTTAATATCCAGATAATTATAGTTTTGATTGTTAGGAAGAAAAAAATCAATAAGTTCTACAAAGAGATGCTGTAATACCAACCAAAGCATATGGTCACAAATTTGGGAAATGTTTATTAATGCCAGTAAAAGGAGAAATCCCAAAGGAAAGTGCTTTCAAAAGAAAACATGGTATAATCAGCAGAGTACAGGTAACCACTACTAACATCTACCTCAGAGTTTGACAGGAAAGAAGTTGTGTACATGTAGGGTCTATTACCATGTGAAAACACTGCTTCTTGTTAAAACCCTGTTAAAATTTGGGTGGCCACATAAGACACACAAGAAAGGTTCCATTTGATGGACCAGGGTCCTGCTTACTCAGAAAATGATCACGCAAGAGGCAACAGAATTCAAAGAAAGTATCCAAGGGTAAAAAAATGTTAGGGAGGAGTGGGGGTGAATTTCAGCATGATTAAGCAAATAAGCAAACAAACACTTTCTAAGTTCAGAACTGCTCAAAACTGGCACAGGTGCCACATAACTCGGTGAGCTCCTTGTCATCAGAGGAATCTAAGGGAAGCAATGTTCCAGAAGAGATTCACTATGCTGTCTGGTCTCATCCATACCCAAGAGTCTACCACACCTCAGAAGAGCGCCCCACGTTCAATCCTGGCCCTGAAAAAGAATGCGACTTCTTTGTTAGGACAGAACATACACACTGAAGTCAACCAGGAAAGAGGACGTGTGATGAGGGGTCAAGCATCTAAGTGATGTGTGCAAGGCTGCTGTAGGTGGGGACAGACCCAACCTGGGTCTCACATGGCAGTTCGAGGACAAGAGAGGTGGTTCCTGTTTAGGGTAACCACAGGGAAGGGCTGAGCCTGGCCAGAAGAATGGGCCTGTCCTGTTGGGGGAGAGGAGGGAGTCAGGTCCACCCACAATGCAGGGCATCGGAAACAGCACTGGAATAGAAAACAGACATTGGGTAGATGACATAGAGACACACTGTGAGGACTTGAAGAGCCAAGTTAGAGAAGTTGCACCAAAAGTCTCAAACTGATGTCCTCAGAGAAACTTCAGCTCATAGATGTTTGTGTGCCCTGTGAAACTTTAAAAACTAAAATTATTAGCTGCCAGTTAAAAATCTGCAGTTTTCACATAAAGCTCTGAGTTTCTTTCTGATTTCTGTTCAAAGACTAAAAGGTATGGTAACAGATCTGTATTGCCACTTGGCAAAAATCCATGGGCTGCTGAAGGCTGCTTCCTTTGGACAGGGCATGTGACCTGTGGGGTAACAGCAGTCACCAACCTCTTCGCTTGGCTACTATTTCTCCACCTGGGTCCCACCAGTAATGTTGTAGTCCCACGTAGCTATTCTAAGCTTCTGACCAGTATACCCACCTGCCTACTCAACATATTGCCTCGGATTCTCAAATTCAATATGCCTAAAACCTAACGGGTTTAGATCATAACCCCAGGGAGTTACTGAAAGGGTTGGTTCTGGCAGTTGTCATTATTTAGTGGAGATGGAGTCAGTATGAAGAGAAGAACACAGTTTTCAGGGACATAGAAGGATAGCAGTGGATATTAACCAATCTACAATCTGCTTATCCCCTCATGTAAAATTATATTTGTATATTTTCTAATTATGAAAAGGCACCATTACCATAATTAAGAAAGGTGTTTTCCAGTCCTTTCATGACCAGGACTCAGAGCTGTGTGCCATACAGAGAAGTCAAAAGTTAAGCAGCCACATCCAGGATATATGTATATTTAATGCTCTGGAAGTGAAATTAGAGATTAATAAGGCAATCACATTCAATGTGCTAATTATATTTAATCTTATTCCTTTTTTTTTTTTCCCTGTTAATCAAATGCCCAGCCATGCAGGTTGAAAATTGCTAAAATATGTTAATGGGAAAACAGAATGGTATTTCAGAGACATATTTCATATCATATTGAATCACTGAAAATAATCTTGCCACCCATGTATTTGCATGAAACACACATAAAAATCCCTTTAAGAATTATGACAGAAAACAAAACTACCAATGACCATTCCTGTTTCTACCTAAATAATGTGCGTAAACCGCCTGGCACATAAAAAGAGGCTCTGTTAGGGGTCCCTGGGTGGCTCAGTCAGTTAAGTATCCGACTGTTGATTTCAGTCCAGGTCATGATCTCATGGTTCGCGAGATTGAGCCCCACGTCAACTTGTGATTCTCTCTCTCTCTCCCTCTCTGCCTCTTCTGCATGTGCACTCTCTCTCTCAAAATAAATAAATAGGCATTTAAAATAAAAAGAGGCTCTGTTAAGCCTGATTTCTTTCTATTTCACTTTATTCCTTTACTCGACAAACCTACTGACTTAAAAAATTTGATTCGTTTTTACATTATGCTGCTGTTCATTCGTTCACTCATTCATTCATTCATTCAACAAGTACTTAATGAACCTGACTGCATGCTGGTAACTGTAATACACATTGCAGATACAGAGTTGAACAAGTCAGACATATGCCCTGCCCTCATAGAACTTATAAGAGAGAGAGGCCAATCATCAAATAACTCCACAATTAGATGCAAAGCTACACCTAAAGGAGAGATCCTCTGCCCAGTACTCAAAAAGCATGTAAAAAGAGGGTTGATTTAGAGGAGGTTAGGGAAACATGCCCTGAGGAAGGTGAGAAGTGGTGCCTAAGACAAGCTCTGAGGATGAAGCAGAGGGAGTGAGGGAGTGGCATGTGTAAAGGTCCTATTACAGTAAGAAATGATGGTGGTGGTGGTGGTGGTAATGATGCTGAGTGACTGGAAGACAGTTAAATGCCTATGGCAGAGGAAACAGGGAAGAACAGTACACATCATGATGCTTGAGAGAGGGAAGGGAAGAGACCACATAGAATCTTTCAAGATACAGTAAAGCAACTTTTATTTCATGTAGGCACAAAGGAAGATGGTGAAGGGCTTTGTGTAGCATCATGTGATTGGGTGAGAATTTCAGAAAGTTCATTCTTTCAGCTGTTTGAAGAAGGAAACAAAGAGAGCAAGAGTAGATGCAGATAAATAAGGTAGGAGGCTACTGTGAAGAGTCCAGGTCAAACACAATGGTGGTTCAGCACTGGGAGGAAGGGGAAAGTAGAGAAGTAAATCAGGAAGATATGTAGAAGATAAGATCAACAGGACCCCATGATGGGCTGGAAATGGGGACATGGGAGGCAAAGAAGATGCTGCTGGGTACTGGTGTGCAATGACTGGTAGGATGGGGAGCTGTTCACACAACTGAAAACACTGAAAAAGGACCAACATTGGGTTGGGAAAAGAAAGCCTGAGTTTGGTTTGATACAAAATGAACTTGAGATGACTTTGGCAGACAGAAACATGGGTCTGAAGCTCTAGAAGAAAACCTTGGGACATCTATCAATCAGTCTATCTACCAACCTATCTACCAACCTACTTACTCATGAATATATATAAATGTGTATGTATGTATATGCATATATACTCAGGCACACACATGCACATATGTATATGTGCATATCTACCTAACATCTGTGTGTGTCAGACCCAGAGCATGCGCCCTACCCCAAACTCTTGATGTGGCTAAAGGTGAGTTAAGCTCAACCTTTCAGTCTTTTCATCCAGTTATCAAACTGGTATTTTCTAAGGTTCCTTCCAGATCTCTCTTTAACTATGAACTACTCCTTGATCTGAGGTTAACATGATTAGTCACAGCAGATGGACTTTTCTGATGCATTTAGTTTGTAATTTTTAGAGCATATCTAAGCCTCCTTAAAATACATGATGGTTTCTTTGAGTTTACTTCAGAGCCTGTTAAATACCAGAAGGTAGACAAGTTCCAGATGGTCTTAAAAGGAAATGGAAGGGAAATGACATTGTAAAAGGGTACACAGAGGCACTTGTTAACAACAAACAAAGGAAAAAAAAAAAGCTTCACTTAAATCGCTATGAATGAAACCACTGAATGCTGATTTCACAGGAGATTTTCTATTTTAGTATTTCAGGTACACTGAAAGTGAAACTATTTTTTTTAATGTTTATTTATTTTTGAGAGACAGAGAGGGAAGGAGGGAGAAGTGTGCATGGGAGAGAGAGAGAGAGAGAGAGAGAGAGAGAGAGAAAGAGAGACAGAATCTGAAGCAGGCTCCAGGCTCTGAGCTGTCAGTACAGAGCCCGATGATGGGCTCCAACTCACGAACAGTGAGATCATGACCTGAGCCAAAGTCAGACACTTAACCAACTGAGCCACCCAGGCACCCCTGAAAGTGAAATTAAATATGTAAACATTTCTAAGTATTTCTAAGCAATACAGTGACAATAACCATTGACATCACTATTAATTACCCTTGAATTTTATGTGAGCTTTTCTAATTCTGCTACTACATAATAAGTCAACTCTTTTTTCCCTATTAAATGTTGTCATATGAATATTTCTGAGGTGATGATGTACAAATTAATTAATTCTGGGTTATAATTAATACAAACATGTAAGAAAACTATATTTCCCAAAAGTGAATGGTCCAATGTATCAGGAGTTTAGAGGCCGAAAAATAAGAGACCCAGTGAAATTTTGCTTCAGGCTCCAAATTCTGAATTTAATTACTTTAGAAAGCCTCACCCCCACCTCACCAAACACACAGACAGGATATAACACATGGCTAAAGCATGCTCAGTGAAAAAGAAATTTTCATTTTGGATACAATTGTCAGAAAAGCAAAGCTCTGTCTAGGAACATAATTTTCTAAATTTTTTTGAATGTTTATTTTTGAGAGACAGAGACATGGCATGAACAGAGGAAGGGCAGAGAGAAAGGAAGACCAGAATCCAAAGAAAACTCCAGGCCCTGAGCTGTCAACACAGAGCCCAACACAAGGGCTCAAACCCACAAACCGTGAGACCTGAGCCAAAGTCAGATGTTCAACTGACTGAGTCACCAGGTGTGCTGGGGAGCATAATTTCCTAGAATGGTACTGAGATACAGATCAGGATAAGGTAGGATGGGTGAAGTTCTTAAAAACTTTTTTGTGTGGGATAATAATATTCCTTCTGATTTAAAACATCTTCAAAATATTTATATTAAAATAAGTTATGATGGTGACACCATTTGGGGGACCTGATAAAGAGAAAGTCTAATTTCCACTAATATATGCCAGTACTTGAGAACACATTAAGAAATATATTCGAAGGCCTTGGAATCCTGTGACACTGATGTTATTATTTAAGACACCTGAATTATAGTAATTTTTCTCTATCTCAAAATGGCTGCAGGCAATGAGATGGGGAAGATTAAGATCTGACATAGTGCTTGTGGAAAGAAAATTTCATATGAATACTGACAAATTTAAACAGGGTATGTGGATTGAGGTTCACAGCTAGCTTGGGTAAAGTGACAGGCACTCAGCTTCAAGGGTAACGGACATCAGTGTCAAAGCAGGCCATTGGGTCGTCTGCCAGTATTTGTGAAGAATATAAATACACATGACACCTTACAAAAGGCCATATAGGCCTGGCCCCCTCCCTTTCCACATTTATAATTCAAATATGGATTTACAATTTCCTGCTTTAGATAAATCACTTAAACCCTTGTTTACTCTTGGTAAAGTAAAAATTGCAAACCTACATTGTGAGACTCTGGAAAAGAAAGTAAATTGATTTTCAATCTTTGTTATTGAGGTTTCCAGCTAAATAATCCATCAAGACTTATTCATCCAACTGTGTGCACAGGCTGACTTTGGAGCTACGTAAAATCCCAAGATGCTCCCGCCCCATCCCCAAAGAAGTGTTTAGATGTGTGTGGGGGTAGGGCAAGTGTGACTGATTTTTCTCTTCTGAAAGCCTGAGGGGAGAGTATATGCAAAAATAGTACATGGAATGAGTTTCATCCTTTTGAAGGAAAATGCAGAAAGTGTATGAAATAATTAGAGGATGATTCTGGACAATAGAATATAAAATGACAAGTTCTAAGGTACTGAATGGAAGGCATTATACTAACTGGTCAGGCTATTAGTAGCTTTCTTTACTTCCTATTCTTTGTTACCAACAATACCATTTATTCTGTTAGTAACAAGCTCAACTATTCAGTTGTAGCCTCCTACACACTCCGAGCTGTCAATATTTTATTGTTCCTTCCAAAATAGTTCTTCCAAAATGCCTCCCTTCTCTCCAAGCAGCAACAAGGTCTTTTACCTCCATCAGTCCTCTTTTGTCACTGCTCATCTCCAAGCCCCCTTGGGCTACACAAACACTGCCCTGTCCTTCACGTCAGCAACCACATTACGCATTTACCTAATGGTGAGCACCTTCCAGTCTATGGTTCCCAAGCCCTAGAAAACTGCCACAATTCAGCAGCCCTGGTCCCCCACTGCTCCTGTCTTCCACCTCACCCAGCTTCCAGGCTTCAGACACTTCTTCGCCACACACTTTGGTCAAAGCACATCTACGGCACTTTTTCACCATGTGCCATTTTGACAAATGTACCATCTACTTCAGAATTCAGCTCTGGGTAAACTTCTCCTTTCTCGGCAGTCTACAGCCACCCTATGAGAGGAGTTTTGGTTCTGCGCAGGTGGAATAAGCACATTCCGCCCTTGTCTATCCCACGGAATGCCACTACAGTGTGGGCAGAATACATGCAGGAGTGATTTGAGGGCCCTGACAAGTAAACAGTAGCAGGCAGGTTGAAGATAGGGATCTAAAACACAATGGACAGACAGGGAATGTACCATTTGCACCCTCCAGTGTTCCCTGGCTTATTCTAGGAAGAGACCCAAAAGCTGACATCAGCACAAATGAAAGAACTCTAGCAGAAGCCCTCTAGTTCAGCTTCAAGGTGGAGAGAGAGTGTCCCCTGGCAGCAACAGAGGAAGCAGCAGGGGGCCCACAGATGCCTAAACCTATGAGGAGAGGGAAATATTGTTCCAATCAGAGAAGCTGTGATCTCCATGAGGGTGGGGCATAGCTTCTCTCTCTCTCTGCTCTCTTTCTTCTTGGCCCCACACTTGGGCACAAGCACAGAAAGAACATGAAAGAGTAGTATAAAGCTCTAGATTTCTACCCAGATGACAGAAAAGGAAAGACTCTTCGGTGTTGACATAGAAGGAGAAGTTCAGGAAATCAAACTCACGGAACTAGTTATGAACTCCTGGGCCACTTGGTTCTGACACTCAACAGCACACAAAGACTTCAAGAAGTGACCTAAGATACAGACCACTGCTCAGGTCCCAGAGGAGCCCTTGGGTAGCGCACATACGGGACAGACCAGAATAGCACCACAAAGGCTCTGAAAATTGAATTGGCATTGGAACTAGAATCACAACCCCCAGAGGCTAATTCTAACTTACGGTCTGATTCCAACCAGGTCAACTGCCTGCTAAAACAAAACAAAATCAACATTTCCCATAGGATTTAAACAAGACTCCAAGTCTCATATCAAAATATCGAAAATGTCCAGGATGCAATCTAGTATTGTTCAGCATATGAAGAACTGGGAAAACCTCAATGTGCATGGCAAAAATCAACCAAACATACGTCAACGTGGAGATCATAGAGATGCTGAGCTTATGTGATAAAGATTTTAAATCAGCTATTATAAAAATGTTCAAAAATAGAATAATCTTGAAAGGTACAATGTTACAACAAAGAAATAAAGGATATTTATTCAAAGAAGAATGAAACAGTACAACTAAAAAATACAACAACTAGAATAAAAACGCATTGGTTGGGCTTAATAGAAAGGTAGAGAGGACAGAGAAAGAGTGCATGAACTTGAAGACAGATCAATTAAAATGATCTAACCTGAAAAGAAAAAAGAGGAGCACCTGGGTGGTTCAATTAAGTGTCCAACTTTGGCTCAGGTCATGATCTCATGGTTCGTGAGTTCAAGCCCCATGTCGGGCTCTGTGCTGACAGCTCAGATCCTGGAGCCTATTTCAGATTCTGTGTCTTCCTCTCTCTCTGCCTTACCCCACTCATGATTACTCTCTTTCTCAAAAATAAATAAACATTTAAAAAATCTTTTTTAAAGAAAAAGTTTACCAAAGGGTAAAAATAAGTAAACAGAGCCTCAGGGACTTGTGGAACAATACTAAAATACTTAACAGCCATGTAATTGGAGTCCCAGAACAAGAGAAGCAAGACTATAGAGCAGAAAAAATTATTTAATTTTGACTATAACTGAATAAGTATAATGACTGAAAAGTTCCCAAATCTGGAGAAAGACATAAACCTACAGATTCAAGAAGCTGGGCAAATCCAAATGGGTAAACGTCAAGAAATCCACACCAAGGCACATTGTCAAGCCACCCTATGGAATGTGAAGATAAAAGTGACGTTTATAAAGGAACAGAGAGATCATGAAAAATAGATGTGACGACTCTAACAAGAGAAGATGAATCAAATAAAGAGAAGAAAGAGGTTAAAGAGACTGGCATATGGTTGTCATGTACACCGACATCTGGGACAGCAAGAAACTATCTTCGGTGTGATTAGTTTTGGTCAGATGGTCTCACATCAGATGTTCATCAGCATCACTTACATGGCTTGTAAAGAACTAAACTACTGGGCCCCACCCCTACATTATCTGACTCAGTAGTTCTAGGATGGAGCATTTCAAAATGGTCTAGGTACTACTGATGTTGTTGATCTGGGGATGTACTTTTAAGAACCATGGGCTTTGGGTAGAATCTTTAAGAAGAGTCAGGGCTTTGACTTTCAAAAGCATCTGCTGAAACAGCCATTTACAAGACACAGGGATCAGATGTACAGATCTCAAGGAATTTTTTCTCTGAGGAAAAGAATCTAATGATGATGAGTACTTATGAGCAAGTACAGGTGAGTTAAATGGGAGGTCGGCCACTGATATCTACTGGCTGACTGTAGTGTATAAAAGATCTCTTCTGTTCATTAGATACCTTGGCTAAACTGCTGAAAGACCCATTTCCCTTGCTAGTTCCACTAAAATTCTTTTTTAATTTGCCACTGAACAACTCGCGGCAGCGCTTAAGCAAATGAAAATTTTATCAAAGCCTCCTCAGCTCCACTCCCCAGACAATCACCTGTTACCTCTTTCTGAGTGGTTGAATAGACGCAAATATATTTTGGCACTCAAGCATAACACATTCAGATGCACCTAGGTGTAAAGTCCCCAGATACAGTTTCTGCAAGACATCTAAAAGAAGAGATGAACGTTCAACGGCTCTGAAAAACCCGCAAGATGACCAAAGGAGTCCACTGATGTGAATGGGAAAATTAATTACCTTGTAACAATTATCAGCTTTAAAATAACATTTTACAGTAAAAAGACAAAGATAATAATAATTAACATAAGAGAGAACAGTTCCTAGCAATTGTACAGAAAATGCTGAAATACTTTTTGAATTGTAACTCACTTGATTTTTTGTACCATTTCATATTAAGTATTTGGAAAAAAAGAAGAAAAAGACAAGCCTAAGGTCACTACCAAGAACAGCTCAAGGTCTATGCAATAGATACCATTGTCAAATTCATGCTTTCTTCTCTAGCAATTGCCTCTTCTTCTACAGAATCACACTGTGGAATTATTCTATGAATCATTTGATACAATCACTCTCTGGCATCGTGGGACTGAGGAACGCTAAGCTCCAGAGAACACAGCAATTGAAGAGCACGGTCAGAGGCAATGCTGCATATGGCATTCACGGTTTCAGAAGAACTCAGCAAAGAGGCGGAGAAAGGTTTCAAGTGCCAGGCTTTAGGCAACATACATTCTCTATGTCATTTCATTTAATTCCCACAGCACTAGCAAACACTTTTCATTTTAGTGATGTTGCCAGATGGAAATACTCCTATAATTTAAGGCGGGGGAAGTACTGTTTATTCAGTCTCAAAGAAGTAAGGCTGTTAACTGAAACAGGTGAAAAAAATTCCCCACAATGGTGAAAATCTGCTAAATACAGGTGAATCTGCTATTAGTTGACATTCACAAGTATCTTAAGTGATCTAGATAAGCAAGTGGTAATCACTGCCTGTGCTTTATAATGGGACAGCCTAACTAACACATTTCCAAATGAAGTAATTTACTAATGAGAAGAGACATTTAAATATCAGATATCAGCAACAAACTGGAAACTGTGTGAAAAGATAGGAAGCTGCTGGGAGTACAGGAATCCAGTGGAATGCAGAGTTAATACAGTTAGATCATTGCAACTTGTTTTGACATCCATCTCTTCTTGATACCTTTACTTAAATTGCTTCATGGGCAAAAGCCAAGTAATTTTTGGAATATGAATATACTGGTATGTTTAATTCTGTTTCCCAATTATTATTATATTTTAATGAAGTCCATATTCTTTCTCTTTTTCACTTTGGTCTTGCTTTTTTTGTTAAAAGATGAAATTTTACAAATACAGCTGAAACTTCTTTTGCGGTCCCACCTGATAAAGGACACCCCATTCCTCTCCAGAGGTTAACACCATTCCAAAGTAGGCATGTTGTTAGTCCCATTCACATCTTTTTGTATTTACTACAAAACAACACACTGTATACTTTGTGTTTTTAAAATGTGTTCCAGTTCTCATTTCAATAATCCTCAAAAACTAAGATACGTGAAGTAGAGAAGTCTAACCCTTAATTTCTGAAGGACTGTACACATGCTTTCCTTGGGTGGATGTTTTGGTCTGAAAGTATGTGCATTTAAAAAAAAGGGGGGGGCGCGCGCCTGGGTGGCTCAGTTGGTTAAGCGGCCGACTTCAGCTCAGGTCATGATCTCACAGTCTGTGAGTTCAAGCCCTGCGTCGGGCTCTGTGCTGACGCCTCATCAGAGCCTGGAGTCTGCTTTAGTTTCTGTGTCTCCCTCTCTCTCTGCCCTTCCCCCGCTCATGCTATGTCTCTATGTCTCTTAAAAATAAATAAACGTTAAAAAAATTTTTTAAAAAGGTATTCTTTTGCTTCTTTCATGTAATGCCTTGAAACACAAAGCCATCTTGCATTTCACTGCGCTAAGACTTACTAATGACATTTGTGCTTGGTGCATGGGTGTTTTAATGCTTTGCAACATAGCATTTTTATGTTGGTAGCACAGCAGAGTGCCAGAGGAGCTCAAGCCCAAATCATGGCACCAAGGTACCCCACAGGAAAGGAAAATTCTGACCATTAACCTTAAATGTCAATTAGTACTACTACTTTCCTAAGACAAGTCAAAAATTTAGTTTCATCCATCACTAACCAGAACAGGCATATATTTTTTTAATTTTTTAATGTTTTATTTATTTTTGAGAGCAAGAGAGACAGAGCACAAGCAGGGAGGGGCAGAGAGAGAGAGACAGAGACACAGAATCTGAGCTGTCAGCACAGATCCCGACACGGGGCTCGAACTCATAGACTGCAAGATCATGACCTGAGCCAAAGTCAGATGCTTAACCGATTGTGCCATCCAGGTGCCCCTAGGCATATTTTTTAAATGGACTTTCAATTAAGGTAAAAATTAAAGATTAAAAAAAATTTTGATAAAAATACTATATGGGAGATATATTTATTACTTACCTATAATGCCTCAATTCACAAGAGAATTAGAGACACAATCATAGCTACATAAGCAAATGGCAATGAAATAATAAGCAAATTCTTTGAACTAAATAAATAAGCTAATCTTTTTTTGGCGGGGTGGGCAAAGGGTAGAAGATAACCCCAATATTGAATAGTAAGTTCTAGGCCATTTCCCTACTAAACAGTATGTGCTTTAAAAGTTCCTTTTATAGTGTATTGTTTGGACCTTAAGACTGATTTTCTCACAGAAACACCATTACACATAAAAGTTAACCTCCAGGAGAATCCACAAGAGACTACTGAACCCATAAATGGCAGAAGCAGTGATTCTAAAATTTCTTTGAAAAAATTAATAGGTATGAATAGCACAAAAACACTCAAATAAGAAAAGAAATGAAAGCATATTAAAACATAACAAACATTAACATTGTGTGACACCTGTACAAAAGTAGAAATACAGAGTACATGAATAAGGTGGAAAGCCACAAAATAGATACGTTGTTATGTGTCAGTTTTCATTTTTGGTAAAGTAAATTTCTTCAAAAGAGAGGTGGATATATAGCATGCATGAGGTAAGGTTAAAATAAATGATACACCAATATGGAAAAACTTAAATTAGGTCTATTCCAGGGGTATTAAACAATTAAATATTTCAAAATGAATTTCAAAGTTTTACTCATGCATTAACGATGACATTGAGAATGAGTGCAAGCCTCTTGTAAAATCCTGTAACAATACACAGTCATCACAGCAAGGGCAACCTCCCCTGACCTGCCAGGGATGCAGCTCATACAGAGATCTCTATGGACAAGGGGACCCAATTGCCACCTCTCGCCATGACCTGTGCACCACCCCTGCTTCCCTAGAGGAAGAGCATCAAGCTCTCCACCTGAGGTCCTAAGAGTGAACAAACAGGTGGTCTGCGTGTGTGTGTTCACAAGCAGGAGTGCCACTGAAAAGCCCTACATTAGTGACCTCCTGTCTGCCATCCAATTATGGTAAATTTCTGAGTTCAGGGCAGAGACAGCCTCTTACTAAGGCTATTACTCTGCTGTCTGGCAAGAAGCAGCTTTTCCAACCCACATTGCCAGAGTTCTTGTCCTGGTTACAAAAAAGCAGAAAATGCTGCTTTGGTAACGATCACTGGGCACTCACGGTGTCCTTGGTTTGGACTAGTCACTGGTCCCTGCTGAACTCCGACATTCCCGGCACCCAAACGTTTTCCCGGCTCAATTTACCCTGACACTGAAAAATACTAAGAGTACAAAATCAGATAAAGAGATCAATAGATGAGTGGATGATTTGGTGGTAGGTTCATGGGTGGGTACTCCATTAGTTGCTTGTAGAATGTCTTCAATGGATTCTACACCCTTCTTACAAAAGGATGATGGTCCTAGTCCATACCGCATGTCGTTCATTTCTGAGAGAACTCCTTACAACTGATTTCTGCTCATGACTTCACTAGCACCAATGAACTATACGCTTTCCATCTGTCCAATTTCCCCCATCTTTACAGTTCCTATGTCAAAGTAGATACAACATTACAGTATGTAACCACAAAAAACAATTATCTTAAGGACTATGTATAATACACAAAAAAGGGGTGGGCTTAAGGTATAGCAACTCTTTCTTTCATTCTATCTTGCATGATTCAGTACAAAAGCCATTAGGCGGGACTGAGCAAAGCAGGTACCAGCATGGGAAGGGGAGGAAGTTTTGGTGTCTGCACTGGAAGAGTGAAGGCAGTGGCAGTGGTAGTCCAGCATGGGGTGTCAAAGCCTGAACAGGAGGAAGAGGATCCCTTCATGGGGGGTGGGGGGGACAGAAGTGACAGGATACTGGTTACATAATGGAAATCTGGTTTATCACTATCAGAAAAGGGAGCTACAAACAAGAAAAAACGAAAAAACTAGAAGGAATGTTCCCATTCAGTAATATAGATACTGAAATGGTGAAGTAGATAACAGACATAAATATTGTTGTATGTGTTGTACATACACACAGACACACACACTCTCCCTAACTCTTTTGACTGACAGGACCTGGGAGCAGCAACATCTCAAAAGCAACGAACACATTTAGCGCTCAGATCTTAGTTTCTAAGTCCCGTTCTCCACTGAGGTGAATCAAGGCTCCTTGGAGAACTGGCTGATTCCAGGAAAGTATAAGAGATAAGCCTGGAACATCTTATTGTGTCAGAAAGAAAGAAGTGCCCATCAATGATGGAGATAAGACATGAGGACACAGAAATCAGCTTGGAGCAACTTCACTCACCAAACCTGAGACAATTTGGGTATCAAAATAAATAATGATAGATAGACCAAGACCTACCAAATAAAATAGCAAGCCATGTAATCCTGTTGATGCCTACAGTAAAAATCCAACTAACATAGAAGGAGGGAGACTGCCACGTGGCAGTCATCTGAATAATAATTCAATCAGACACCACCACCCCCCAATATGGTTCCAAAACCAGCCAGGTGAAAGTATGACAAAGAATGGGATATTTATCATCTCAATATCCTTCCCAATATCCTTATTAATAAAAAGGAGGAAGAGAGTAGCTTCACAGTAAAGAAGCCTGGCAAGCTCCATTTTAATCAAATGATCAAAGTGAGCATCTCCTCAGTAATGGGACGTGAGAAAAACAAGGCATCATTTCTCGTATAGTCCTGTCAAGAAGGCACAATATTAGGGTCATCATGAGGAAGCAGCAGATTGCTTCCTTATGTAAAGGGACTTTACTTATATAAAGGGACACTCTGCAACATATTTGACCCGCCAAAGTCCTAAAAGTCAGAGGAAAGCAAAGGAACTCTTCCAAACTGAAAGAGACAAGACAGGTGGGGCAACTAAATGTAGTACATGATGCCAACCAAATCTCAGACCACAGTGGACATAGTTGGGCAAATGATGACAACTTGAAGGGTGCCTGAGAATCCGATGGCAGGAATGTACAGGTGTTCATTTTCTAATTTGGATGCTTATGTTGTAATTACATAGGAAAATGCTATTGTTTAAAGGAAATAAACACTGAAGTATTCGGGGGTGGTGGGGCATCATGTTAGCAATTTACTTTCAAATGCTTCTGAAACTAAAAAGTTCTTTGTACAATACTTGCAAATTTTCCATAAAATTGAAATTATTTCAAAAGAAAAAAAAACTATGATACCAGATCCTGTATGTATGTTACAATTACAACTATCCACAAAAAGAATATAAATATAAATATAAACATAAATATAAATATAAAGTTCTTAACAGCAGGCACTGTGTTAAGGTTTTGCATTTGAAAGGTGCTTTTTTAACTTAAAAAATTCCTCTAAAGTCATATTTCCATAAAAGCAATAATTTTAAGACAACTATATATATGTTTAATTCAACAAGACAACTGGAATTATAAAGAAGTCCTCCAGCAAAACAGAAAACAGCATAATGAAGCAAACAGTCTGCATCTTTCTTATAAGTAACCGGCAATTAATTCTATGATACACACGTTCCCCCATTACCTGGCCAACTTCTTCTCTAGGAATGACATACACAAAGAACTCTGAAAACCAAAAACCGGGTACCTTGATTTAAGTGTGTGGCCTCCATGATCTGAACACCATTCACTGAGCACTGAGACCCACTCAGGGGTATCAGAGTCACCGTCCCTCCGACGTTTTCAAAGATGCAGTGCTCACTCTCCAGGTCGAGGCCATGGAGAACTAAGTTGGAAAAACAAAAAAGAAAGATATCTTCTTTGTTATCTAGTGCAGTGATCCCAACCTTTATCTCTTTTTCCCTATTGATACCCTTCCTTTTCCATGTAAATATCATGAAGTGAACATTTATGTTCAGTGAGAAAAGTGAATTTCAGGAGTTCATGGCATCAATTGATAGAACGTTGAATGTTATCTCAAAGGGTCTGCACATCACCTGTGTAAGGAAGTAAGTTCTTGCATGCTAATTTATCTCATCTTCAGGGAGAATATAGTTGAGCAATTTGTCTTAATTGAATACCATTGTGTGACTCAGATGCTGAATAAATTTCCTGCACCAGCCACTCAAAAGTCACTATAAAACGGAAGCAACAAAAGGGCTCTGTGGGCCAAGGCCCTTCTTCTAACCTCTGTACTTATAGACACTGCATTCCAGGGGCAGAAACCAAAGATGAACTTGGCCTGGCATGGATCTTGAGAAGCCCACAGAAGTCTCCGGAAGCTGTACTGGGATGCACACTGCCACAGCCTGTGCCACATCTGAGAGAACGCGACTTCCACTGACCTCTCAGAGCAAGAGGCCACTAAAGTACCTATTCTTGTAGGACTATCCTGAGTTATTCTTACGTGGTGAGTGGCCAGGCATGGACTTGAATGCCTGTCAAAACAGCCAACACAACTCAAACACAGTTCTTGGCCAGCTTCTCAGAAGTACAAATCAAAGGCACCTGGGTGGCTCAGTCGGTTAAGTGGCCGACTTCAGCTCAGGTCATGATCTCACGGTCTGTGAGTTCGAGCTCCACATAGAGCTCTGTGCTGATGGCTCAGAGCCTGGAGCCTGCTTCGGATTCTGTGTCTGCCTCTCTCTCTGCCCTTCCCCTGCTCACGCTCTGTCTCTCTGTCTCTCAAAAATAAATAAACGTTAAAAAAAAAAAAAACCCTTAAAAAGAAAAAGAAGTACAAATCAAATAGTTCCCACTATTCTCTACAGAACCATACTACTGAACTTTTCTGTGCACAGAAAACATGTGTTCCTACCACTTATCATCATTTACAGCAACCCCAAAGGTCAAATACACAATTTAACGATCAGAAGAGGAGGCCTGACACCTAATTCTATTCAAAAACAGCTGAAGCTGAGGACTTCTGGGAACTGGTTTTCAGCTCTCCCAGTTTCACAGCAAATAGTAAAACACATAGAACTCCGTTAGCTTTGGCGTGATGAATAGTTTACACTTGGCAGGAAGCAAGTCCATTGCCAGCAGTTCTAAAAACAGTTGAGAAGATAGAATTCTTCCCCTGCCAATCCCTACCTTGTCACACACACACGTATACTACCCAGTACCACTACAGTAGTTGCCCAGGTATGCCTTTAAAGCCTAACAAGACCTCACCCTGCTCCCGGGCTGAATTACTGGTTATCTATGTGCCTCTGCAAAGACTTTCAGGAAACCCAGAAGTGATACCTCCATACGTGTGTGTGCTGTGCACACTCTCCAATATCAATGCACAGGTTAAGTGTCTATATCCTTCTTGTTGAGGGGTCTACTACCCTCTATCTGTGTCTGTTGGCATATTTTCATCACTATCCCATTGTGACGAGAGTAGAGTAATTTAAATTACTCTTGAAAGTTGTGACAGAGGATAGAATGTATATACAGTGGGGGTAAGGACTCACAAGTCCATTTAATTCTCTAAATTAATTGTTTTATGTCATTCATTTGAGTTGAGTTCAAAATTATAGAAATGCACATACTGATCAATACTGTATTTGAAGAAGAGGTTTTTTATAATCACTTTAGTGTTGGTCATTCGAAAGAAAATTCTTCCTTAAATGATTTTTACAAATCACTGGGAAAAGAAAATTGATAAAGATTCTCACCAATATCCTGTTCTGTTGAAGCATCTTCTCGACCAACATATGTCTGACCTTCCTAGAAGAAAAGTCAAGTAGAATTTATTAGCAAAAACATGAGGAATGGTCTGTTTCTCCATTTTTCATGTAAACCCAAGCAAGCTGGTGGTTGATGGGCTAAGCAATGTCCCAGGCAGGCTGCAGCCTCAGTGCAATTAGAGTTCACTGAGGCTCTGTAACAAGGTCCCATGTTACCCAGAAAATGCAGAGCTCCTGAGGCTTCCTGCTCAAGAGCGTAAGCTCCTACTTTTGGTGTGCATCAATACTCTGTCCATGCGGGTAATTCCAATGATGTTCCTCATCCTTTCTGGCAAGTTTCTCCTCTAGGGGACAGAGGTTCTTCCTATCTGAAGATATAATTTATGGGAGCCTGCAACGCCCAGATCCAACACTATTCTCATTTTAAGTCATGGATCAGAGAGAGGATACTAAGTCAAGGTTACAGAGGCAACCACTGATACTAATGTGGTAATTCTGTTCTCTTGACACAAATTGCCAGTTGGGGACCGGGTCCAATAATGTAGGCAGGAGACACGTTTTATAATTAACCTGAGGGACTAGAAAATTACACCTAGCAAATCCCAGCTCCAGGTGGTTGTAACTTTCCTTCCTTGGTCTGCCTGCCTTTTCATTCCTTGTCTCCCTCTCACTGATTCTACAAAGTGGCAGGCAAAGTGAATGGATCTTCATTTAGCTTTAGAGCTCCATAAACATGCGAACTTTTAATACCACAGAATATCAGTGAACCAGTGAAAATCCCCAAAGGGCTCAAAGATTTGTAGTGTATTCTCTAATGTAATAGTTGTATTCACAGACGTAGAGTACTACAGTAAACGCTGCTAGTGTCTAAATAGGAAACTGAAAACAAAATTGTATGTTCCACTTAAGCCATTTCTACCTTCAAGTGATATAAGATGATTCCAGTACTCAGAAGGTCATCATCAATGCCAATCAAATGGGGCAGTTCAGAATCCAAAACAACTCCAATCCCTTCTTTCCTAAGGGCTAGAGTTTGTTCCTGAAATTAGGAGGGAAAGAAAAGGAAAAGGTTATTTAGAGGAAAGAGAATGAGCAATATTTTATTTCTCATCAAAAAAGCTGCAAGAAAAATGCAAAACCTTCATGTTGGGATCCTGGCATATGGCAGGTAAAGTGAACTTGAAATATACAAAAAGTTCAATACAAAATGAAGTAAACTTATTGCCTGATGAATACAACCTCTTTGAAACCAGGCTCGGACCTTGCCTTCCTTAGGAAAGGTACTAGGACCACCTGACTATAAAGTAATCTTTCTTCCTCTTCAGAACCTTTATTCTACTTAATATCTAGATGTCCTCTGATCTGTTGGCTCTTCTCACCAGTTACTATGGTCAAATTGTGAATGTTCCCCAAAGCAACCCTTTCCTGTGAACTAGCAACCTGTGCACCAGATGTACTTGACCCTGTCTCCTGAAGTGCCTTCTCCTACCTACTAGGTCATTCCTACCTACATAAAAATCTGCTGCAGACTCTCCCAACAACTATGACCACCCCCCTTGGCTCTGCATCTCCTCCAGCTACCAACAATTTCTCTGTGTCCCTTTGGAAATAATCGCCTCCAAAGTGTTCCCCACGCTAGTGGTTTCTCCAATTCCTCCTCTCCTGCTCTCTCCTGAGCCCACCCCATGCAGGCTTTCATCATCGGGACCAGAGTACTCCCTGACAACCACATCCTGTCTCTGGACTTCACTTGCAATCTATGTGTTGATGACTCAAACATGATGACTCTAAATCTCCAGACAGCCCTCTCCCTTGATCCCACACTCATACATACATACACTCACTTACCTCAATGTATTCTATGGGGATGCCAAACAGGCAGCTCAAACTTAATACAGTGAAAAACCAACTCTAAGGGTGCCTAGGTGGCTCAGTCACTTAAATGTCCAACTTTGGCTCAGATTATGATCTTGAGGTTAGTGAGTTTGAGCCCCGCATTAGGCTCTCAGCTTTCAGCACGGAGCCCACTTTGGATCCTCTGTCCCCTCTCTCTCTGCCCCTCCTCACTTGTGCTCACCCACCCTCTCTCTCCCCAAAATAAACAAACATTAAAAGAAAAACCCAACCCTCGATTTCCCCTGCCTCTCAAACCTGCACACAATACCATCTCGGTAAATGCCAACCTTCGTTCCAGTTGCTCAGACCAAAAATCATGGCTATACTGTGCTTCTTTCTTTCTCTAAATCCTACATGCTTCTCTGGCCTTCTAGTCAAAATATGACCCAATCTGACAACGTTGAACCACCTGTACCATATTCCTCCTGAGCCCCAACCACCATCTTCTTACACCAAGATCTCCACAACAATCAAGGCTACCACCCTGGTACCCCACTGTGGCATGTGCTCTACTCAGCAGCCAGAGGATGTGAGGGCAGGCTGCTCCCCTGTTAAAATCCTTTCCTTGGCCTCCCATTTCACAGAGTTGAAAGCCCAAGCCTTTGTAAGCCTCTACAAAGCTCTACACGATCTCATCCCTTGCTAGCCTCCTGTTCTCATCTCCCCCCACCCTGCTCACTCCCATCTAGGAGTACAGAGGTTCCTGGCCATTCCTCAAACTTGCCAGCCCATCCCCAACTCAGGGCTTTAAGCGTTGTCGTTCCTTCTGCTTTGCGGTTGCTGTTTCTTCTGTCACTGTCTATTCCTTCCCTTCCCCTAGAAGAGGGTTTCCAGACCCTGGAACTACTGATGTTTCAGACAAGATGATTCTTCATTATGGGAGAATGCCTTGTGCACTGCAGGAGGCTTAGAAGCATCCCTGGCCTCTACCTGTTGCTATGATGCAATGGGAAGCTCCTCAAATAAGAGACTAAAAGCTATCAGCAGAAGGAAGGAGGAGAAGGAACAAAAGTAGGGAAGGAACTTTTGTTTTGTAGAACCAACAACTCCAGCCAAGGAGAAGCCCAGCTAGGTGTTTGACCCTAAGTGTCTGATAGTCCCTTGCTAGGTGTGTCTCACCTGATAACCCTTTATATAAGCCACTTTGAGTCAGATTGGAGTTGAGGACCCCGAGTTATACAGAAACCCCCGAGTTATCCTGAAGTTGCCTTTAGCTCATTACAATACGAAAATTCCCTCCTATGAGTGCAGTTTTCCACCATTTTGAACATAGGATGTATGTACCAACATGCTAATATGCCAGGCATGCACAACTGAACCCAATACAAACTCCCTGCAAGCCTCCTTGCAAGCCTATGCAAGAATCCTGCCTCTGCCCCCTAATATGCTGAATTAAAGCTTCCCGTACTAACCCCATGGGGAGATAGTGCTTTGAGAGCTCTCTCCCCATCTCCATATTGAAAATTCTTCACTTTCAGTACTTCCATGAGTTGCATTCAGTTTGGTGCACCCCGAGCAAACCCTTGAGTTCAGTTACACACCCACTAGATACCAGTAGCACCCTACCTCTTCCCCAAGGCTGTGACAACTAAAGGGTCTCCAGATACAAGCAAATATCCCCTGGGGAACAACATCAACTCCAGTTGAGAAGAAGTGCCGTGTGTGTGTGTGTGTGTGTGTGTGTATGTGTGTATAAATATAAATAATTTGGCCTTCAGGTCCTCAAGTTTCCACTCCAAAGCCACCTTCCCCATCACCCCATGCAAAATAGTAATCACTAACCTCCTTTATCCTGATTTGTTTCCCTCCTTAGCAATTACCACTATATGATATGTCATATATGAGCTTATTACTTGTCTGGACTAGAATATAAGCCAGTGCCTAATTTCATGTCTGACACATAGTAACTGGTCAGTATTGTCAAATGAATCAATGAGTGGTCAGGCACACAAAGTTCAGAGAAATGCAGGAAGAGCGTCAACAGGTAAGAGACCATGGGCCCCTGTCTTAATATCAGGCCCATCTGTGCCAAGAGAAAAGAGCTCTAAAATCAGGCTTTGAAACAAATCTGAGATAAATTCCAAAGACCGAAGGTGAAAATTCCAGCTTTGAGGCTGGGCCATGCTGAGTTCTGACTGAGTCACATCCAAAAGCACGACACTGCACTCTGATTTTAGGTGTAATGTGAGCAACAGGGAAGCAAGCTCTAAGCTACTAACCAGGATCCTGGTAGTGACACTCCTAGCAGATCTCTTCCCCACCCCCACCCCTATAATGGACACTGTGACCAGGGTACAGTTCCAGATCCCCAAGGCAAGAACTGCCTGAAACATAATCAGTACACCTTACATTCCTGGAATGAATATATGTATGTTATGTCACTTAAATATTAAAACTATGTCATCCTCTAGGTGAAGGATTCAGAACTTCACAACCGTATAGACAAGGGAGTTCCTAAAAAGTTCAGGGGAAAGGTAGCAGGAAGAGAGAAGTCCTCTGGGCCTTCATCTCTGCAGATATCGGAGTCTCAAACACACACCAAAGAGCGGCAGTCATGCAAGAGGGTGATGGAACGAAATGACAAAAAAAAAAAAAAAAAAAAGAAAAAGAAAAGAAAAGAAAACCATAAAAATCACCACTTGAAAGAAAGCAATTTAATTTAACAACCATTAAATAGATACGCAGAGAAAATGACCAACGCATAACTTTGATTCAAGAAAAGGAAATGAAGCGTATCATTGTTCTTCAATTACTCCTCTTATCAGCCAGGCTCCCATTGCAGGGCTCAGAACCTCAGGCTTCCAGGTCGGAGACCTCAGTAATCCTGATTTACTGTACCAAGGCTCTCGCAAATCTTAGCTAAATGAGTACTCTAAATAAACCAGCCTCTACTCCTATCTCTCAGATATTGGTAGAATGTGTTCTTTTCCTCCTGACTATAGAATTCAAGCAGAAGTGGAAAGTATGTGCTTAAAAAAAAATTACATATATATATATATATTAGAATGGAGAATTTCATCACACGGTTCTATTTCATAAAACAGCGTCCTCCCTGGAAGGTCTGGTGGCTCTGAACTGTGACAGTACTGCATATGTGGTTAGGCAGCCGCCTGCCAATGACTGTTCCAGGCCTCTAGGTCCACGTGAAGAGGACAGTGACTGTTCTCAGAAGTGCAGAGACATATGTATTTTCTTTTGGCATAAAAGTGGACAATAACCTGAGAAAAAGGCAATATTTTAAATTCTAATAGCTCCCACTCAAAGTAGAGAGATTGTTTTGGACTACATCCCAGTTTAGTTTCATATTTTTTTTTTTAAACACCACTGAAAAATACTTTCTTTTTCCCTTTTTTGAAATAAGTCTCATAGACTTTGAAAATCATTTGAAATTCATAACTTTGGAGCCACTAGGTCAAAAGCATTACTTGTCCCCACCTCCCCCTCCCCATTGCACACACACCAGCATATTCTCACACACACTTCTGGGTAACAGCTGAATTAAGAGACAGTCTTCCAGGACTGGGAGTGGGGGCTGATGAATTTATGATTAATGCCGCTCTAAAGCTCTATGACATTCAAGCTGCATTCACTACACGATATTATAAAAGTGTCACCTCATAAAACTAAAAACGAGGGTTTAAATCATTGCTCAAGTGAAAAAGTAATTTCAGACAAAAATATCTATCACGTATAAAATATTTATTGAGTGGCATCTACTGTTATACATAATTTATGAAACACCTCTTTGATAAGATGGAATATTTAACATAGCAGAGTTGGCCTTCCTTCCCCCAACACTAGGAATTCCATGTCCCAGAGAAACGGGAAAATATATAGAGCTGCACATATTTTGTATTGAAACAAAGCTTCTGGCAACCAATAATTGTATAAAAAGGAAACCATAGCCTGACTAAAAGTGTCAAAGCATACTATCAGCTTATTTTAAACATTACGTTTATTACATTTGCGAATAATATGTTCAGTATGTTTCTCTGAACCTAAAACATGTGTCCAGTGCCTTTGTGCTCGCTGCATCACTTCTGGCACATTCCAGCGGTTCAGGTAAGTTACAGGTGGAGCTGTCCGATTCCAGGGGAGAAGAGCACCCCATGTAACCACCACGCTTGTTTATAAGATTGAGCAAAGATCCTACCTGTTTAATCACAACCATATCCTCAGCATCTAGCACTTTCTAACAAAAGTCACAGCTTTCCTCAATAAATGACTAAGTGAAAACCAAAACAAGAACTTACCAACAATAAAACTAATTTTTCCCCTTTGAGAGCTGGATCTCACTTGGAAAATATGAGGTAGACTGGTGATGTGTCTGTCCCACCAAAATTAAGAGCTGTCCAAAATAGAAACTCTTTCCTCACACTGAGTATGTCAGGTGCATGCGGTTGCACTGGGCACACAGCAGTCACTCACTAAGTGCTGATTATTAGCCATGGTAAGGAGTAAGTGATTTTGAGGGGATTGTTTTTTGACAGCCAAAAATTAAATGTCAGAATCTTTTTTTGAGGAAATGGAGTCTATGGAGAATTATGCGTTTCACGAGTGGAATTTTGTAGAGTTGCCTCACAGTATAAAGTGCACTTAATTTCTGCCAACTTGCCTACAACACTTAGCAGGAGACGAAAGGGAATGGCACGGTTCCCCTGGAGCCTGTGCCCACGGTGTGTGTAAAGAGGGAGGGAGGAAGCCAGGCAGACGGGAAGACTTTTATAAAAAATAAAATTAGCCTCTAGCAAAGCTACTTTTTTCATTTTAAAAAACCGCATGTGACTATAAGCGAATTTAACAAAAGGAAAAGAAACTGAAGTATTTGTTGAATTTCAACCAAATGTTCCTTCACTACAAGAGCTATTTCCTAAAATATCCTTCTAAGTTAAAACGTCATGAAGCATATTTAGAGGTTCGACGGTGCTGCCTACGTACATTTTTCATACGTGCTTTGATTTTAAGCACTCGTCTTCGGCTTTGTACATGTTTGGAAATATCTGCCTCCCACCCTCACACCTGAATGACCCCTTACCTGTGTCAATGAGGCCTCCATCGGGTCATACTTCCTCTCAGAATGCCGAAGATACTGCTCCACTATCTTGAGAAACCGAATGCTATTCGGAGGAAATAGGAAGCTAGACTGACTTTTAGTCCACGGCAGACAATTTGCTTTTCTGCCAGCGGGGTATGAAGAACTTCTCCTTTATCCATGAAATCCAATAGCTTAATTAAGATAGATTTCAGTCCTGAACTTTCTGTACTCCAAATTTTCCTGGAATACAATACTCATCTGCAGACCCAGTTCCTTTGTTTATTTCTTCATTTCATGAAAATTGCCTTGTTTTCTACCACATTTTGTTTCATTTGCTGACTGTCTACTTCAGGGATACCAATTATCCTTATATTACATTGTCTTTGTCTTCTTTATATTTTAGCTTCTGATTATTTAATACCTTGAGTATTCCATTTGTGTTTGTTGAGATTATTAAGCCTTTACTCTTTTAGGAATTTGATTTCGATGGCATCTATTCTTTCCCTTGGTATTTCCAGTTTTATGTACTAGTGCTGTACGGGATGTTGTTTGGGACCTCACACTCTTTCTTTCGGTCTGCAATATCCTCTTTTGTCCCCCCCAACCTCATTCTGCTTTTTACTATATTAGCATCTTGTTTCGTTTATTGACTTCACATTTCTCACTAACTTTAGTTCCACAGAATGAAACAATTGTAAAGAACTTCCTTTCATGCCTTGAGGTATATTTTCATCTAGATCTGGACCTTTTATTTTTTGCATGTTATTCCTTTTTTTTTCTTTCTGTCTGTCCATCTGTCCACCCATCCCTCACTACAACTATGTTTTTAGAATTACCCTACTTTTTTCTCTCATCTTGTATATACTTAAGGAATCCAGAGATTCTGTATGCTCTAACACACAACGGGCAACTCCTTGACCCTTGTCCTGCCATTCCTGTGATCTCGTCAAGTTCAAAGACTGAGTAGCCTGCATTCTATCACTTTTCCCTAGCCAGACAGAATGACAGAGAGCCACACTTCAAGCAAAGCACCCTAGAGGCTCTTTTTGAATTCCGGAGCTCTGCCCTCTCTTAGCAAAGGTCATGAAATATCCTCGACTGTGCTCCTTCCTCCCACTCCTATGGGGAAGGCTGCTCCCAGGTCCCTCGCCAAGTCACCAGGCCTTCACTTACAAACAGAATCAGGTCTGCTTTTCGCTTCCTCCCAGTGACCACCACCAGCTCCTCCTATGGCTCCTCGAATAAGAACAGTGAAATAGTTTGGGTCTCCCCAGACTGGAAGGCTCCAGCAAGAATTTTTAGAACCTTCACTGATTCAGGGGCACCTCGGTGGCTCAGTCGGTTAAGCGTCCGACTTCGGTTCAAGTCATGATCTCACGGTTCATAGTTTCAAGCCCCGCATCAGGCTCTGGGCTGACAGCTCAAAGCCTGGAACCTGCTTCAGATTTTGTGTTTCCCTCAGTCTCCTTGTTCCCTCCCCCCACCTCCCCCACCCCCCGCTTACTCTGTCTCTCTCTCTCTCTCTCAAAAATAATAAACATTTTAAAAATTCCTTAAGAACCCTCACTGATACAGCTTCCAATGTGCAGGCTTAGGAACACTGTCTCACAACCTTCCCTGCTCCTTGGCAGCCGGCTTGTGACTTTGTCATCTGCTCCCTGTTAGTGAGTTCACGGTGGTATTTCTGCCGCAGCATGGGAGGCTTGCTTTCCTTTTTATTATTTCCTCACATCGTTGGAACTATGATGTCATCTCCAATGCCTCTTTAAAGAGTAGGATTTCAGCAAATCCTACTTTTTTTCCAAAAAGGAAGAAAATAAGGAACTACACCTTGAGCTACACTCAAGGTTTAGGGGACTCCTTGAGTAAAGACATGGAAACAGCAAACATGGATATATCCACAAGGGACCCCTGGAAATTCACTTTACCTGTGAAACCTGGAAAAAGGGACTGGAAAGCCAGGTAAATGGATCATTATTTGATTCAGAAAATGAGAAGCTATTGAGAATCTTGAACACAGGAACGGGTTGATACTTTAGAAGATGAATCTGGCAAGGATGTGCAGGAAGATTGGGAACAGAGGAAAAAGGAAAGTGGGATGACAAAGGACACTGCAGAGGGAGATGTGCTCTGTGACAATCAGTTTAGACAGACTGACCTTAAGACATCCTTCTCGACTATTTTACACATACTTCTTAATGAGAAATAAGGAAACTGGAGAGCTTGCAAGAGTTGCAAATATCTGATAAATATCCAAAAGATTTTTATTGCCAGGAAAAAATAAAACCCCGACATTCACCAGTAATACTTTGCAGACAGCTCAGCAAGTGGATACTGGTGACTTGTTATAATCACTCACCAATCTGACTAGCAAGTGTTCTCAAGTAATTTACATGTTTCTCAAATAATATAAAAATGATAAACAGTCATTGGCAACACAAACTAACTAGAATAAAATCCTGAAAGTACACCACAAGCTGACATTCACCCAAAAGCTATTATTTCTTGTATGTTCTTCCACACATAGAAAGAAATCTATCTAACAGAGAAAGGAAACGGTTGCCAAGATTACCAGGAAATCAATGAAGCTGCACGTGCAGATGGCCTCAACTATCATTCTGTCTTCTTTCACTCTTTGTTCATGCACCCTGAGTAAGCTATGATGAAAAGAGGTGAGGATCTCCTTCACACTCCTCCAGGGAAAAACTTTCGTTTTTGCTGTGTTCCCCCCAGAGAGAATGCAAGAGAGAAGAAGAAGTGAATAGAAATAATACTGGATAGCGAACAGCAGGTTCTATGACCCTATAAGGCTATCTGTAATATGTAATCCTTCTTGTGAGAGCTCTATTTAATTATGCTCTTTGAATCATAATCTGATTTACACACACACACACACACACACACACACACACACACACACAGGAAAGAATAGTCTACAGAAGTTAATAAGGTACTGAAAGTCTACCATAACTGAAAAGGTCTGGCAGATACCAGAGATCTAGAATCAAAGGAGGACTGGTGATCAGCCTTAATCACAATGAGGCTCCAGGAAGGAGGAGGTTCGGGTGGGAAGGCAGAATTACCAATCCATGGCTTGGAGTGGGGGAGGCGGGGGAGGAAGAATCAAGAAGTACGTCAACCTAAAAGCCACACTCGATCCTCTTCTTTGCCTCAAATCTCCTAGCTAGACCATCAGTAGGTCCATCATCTCTCCTTGCACAACAAAGTCTGAATTATCCACAACTTTCTGTCTCCACGGCTACTGACCTGATCTGACTACACCACATCCCCCCTGGAGTCTCTGATATCCCCCAACTGGTCCTTCTGCTTCCTCTGTTGCCACCCTACGATCTATTCTGCATATGAGCCAGAGCCATTTTCTCCAAACATCAAGAGGTCATACATAAAACCCTATGACAGTTTCCCAAGCATTTAGGACAAAATGACCCCTGCATCTCACTTCATCTGCCCCGTGTGCACCTCTCCAACCTTGTCTCCCTCCACTCTCCACTTGACTCACAATGCTCCAATCATAATGCCTCCTCATCCCCACTGCAGGGCCTTTGCACATGCTATTCTCTATGCCTGGGACATTCTCTCCTGACATCTTTGTTGCTTGTCGCTTCTTGTCAATCAGCTCTTACCACACATGCTGCTGGCTCTCTCAAAATCAAAGACACCAGTGAGTAAATGGAGAAGGTCCCCACTCAGATAAAGTTTATGCCCTACTAGACCCCATTCTCCTACTCCCAGGCACATATTCTATCACACCCCTGAGCTTAATATTTTCAAAGCACTCAAGGCCACCCGAATTACATTTACTGAGTGTCTGCCCCTCCAGAAAGCAAACGGCGGGTCTAGCACAACAAGTTAAGCCCAGAGAAAAAGAATTCAGGATGGGATCAGCGAGAGCCAAAATACTTAACAGAATCATGATCTCTGATCCTGGGGCTGAAACTGTCTCTGATCGGTCCTATTTTAATGCTTCTTGCTAGGCAAAAGCAGCTCTTGAACCTCAAAACAATACTTAAAATGGCCAGAATAAGTCAAGCTTATAAGAGAATCTGGCTTAAATGTGAAGGTTTAATTCCAAAAGACTATCATTCATAAACCATTTAAGAAGTGTGCAACATATCTCTACCTAGCATCATGGTGCTGATATCAGATTGGCACCTATTACATCATGAAAGTTAGGTAGAAATGTAAAAACCTTGTTTTTTACGTGACTTTGAAACAATCCACATTAAAGCACCTGTGGTCAAAAGAAACACATTTAGAACAGATGGTGAACAGCCCCAGACCCACCAGGGCAGAAATAGGAAGAGAAGAATCTGGCCACCACCTACTCCATGGTGCTAACAAACCTAAATTTTCTGGCATTATTGGCAGTCAGCCCCTAACGGTAAATAGAATTAATATTGTGCTTTTAATGAACAGAAACTCTTGGGGCAGTTCAATTTCCACTACACTTCCCACTACAGAAAACATTCTTTATTTAAACGCCAAACAGCTAACTCTTGGCAGGCAGTTCAGAGACGATGCTGTGTAGATCTTTCTGATGAAGCAGTCCTCTGCTGGCTGAGCAAATCACCCAGATGTTGGTATTTAAATTATGCAAAATGCATAATACCAATTAAAGAAATTGCGTGTGAAAATATGCAAGAGCAAATTTCCCCACATTAATATTTAACTAGACTTTTTAAGCAGAGCGGTATCTTGTGATCACAAGTATGTTAGTATATTTGACCTAAATGGAAGACTAAAATACTCAGGAGGGCTCATCAGAAGGTACTACAAGGGCATTTCTATAGAATACAAATTTGAACACAGGTAAGAAAGGTAAGTGAAAGGGTTCCTTTAAGTGGCATGTTGTAACCTAAAAAGCTTCACTCTGATGTCTGCCTTATGCTTTGGTCATGTAAAGCTGCTTTACTCTTGTTTTCTTACCCACAGAAAATGTCATGCTCATATCCACCTTCCAGTCTTTGCACGATAATGTCTGCTTGGGATATTCTTGCAGTCCCTTCCTCTAACTGAATCTTACCCCCATCTTTTCCCTTGCCCTGGGAAACATTTAGAGCCTACTCAGATCCACAGTGGACCCTCCCTCTGTACTGACCACAGTTAAGCAGCCTAACCCCTCGGATCTCAGTCAAATACAGACTACTGACATTCACATCTGAGTATGGTTGTTTCTCCTGCTGGACCAGCAGATCACCCAAGGAGTTTTTAAAAAGTATTATGCCTGAGCCCTGTACTATCCTTTAAATGAACATCTCATGGGCAGGACCCAAGCATGGGTATTTTTTTTTTTTAAGTTTTCCTTCCTTTCTTCCTTCTTCCTTCATGGGTATTTTTTTTTAAGTTTTCCATCCTTCCTTCCTCCCTCCCTCCCTTCCTTCCTTTGATTGAGAGAGAGAGAGAGAGAGAGAGAGAGAGAGAGGAAGAAAGAGAGAGGAAGAAAGAGAGAGAGAGAGAATCTCAAGCAGGCTCCACACTGTCAGCACAGAGCCCAATATGGGGCTCAATCTCATAAACCATGAAATGATGACATGAGCCAAAATCAAGAGTTAGATGCTTAACCAACCAAGCCACCCAGGCGTCCCAGCATGAGTTTGGTTTTTGTTTTGTTTTGTTTGTTTGTTTGTTTTTTTAAAGCTCCCAGGTATTTCACATCTGGGATGGTGCCATAATTTTCTATATTCCCCCATATGACTGACACCTCTGCTTTGGGCCCACTTTGAGAATTTACCAAGTGCTACAGTTTATCAACTTGAAATCCCCTCATCCTCCAGTTAGCTGTTTCTGCAACTCATTCAACTAATATTTAATGAACTACTACTTGCCAGATGCTAGTATATGCTGGGGAGGAAGGAGTGAATAAAATAGATACCCCCTTATATATTATCTGTATCTCTCTCTATTTTGTTGTCTCTAACCTGGATCTGTATCAATGTTGTAGGTAAAGACGTATCTCTTATATAAACATACCTATGGCTGTATCTGTGTATCAATCTGTTCATCTTTAAATAGATTTATCTGTATCTACTTATCAGGATTACAGATGGTAGCTATTATCACTAACATCCATATCTTTGCTAATCTCCATTAGCATAAATAATTAGCATTACCAAAAAAAAAAAAGTAAACAAAACTGATGTCTCTTTCATCAAAAAATTTCAAGGTCTTGGTACATGGACAGAATTATTCCAAATAATATTTTATCCAACAAAAGTCTTGCCCATGAGGAATCTGTACAGACTTTCAGAGTTGTAGCAAAATTCAACTCCCCTGGGTCAAGCTGGATGTTGATGGGCTTGGAGTGTTTAGTCATGCATTCCACATCCTTCCTCCTCAGTTCCATTTAATAACACAGAGTCATATGCCAGCAAATAGCACGCAGGGCCACAGAAAACCTGACGCGCCTCCGTATCAATGTCATGAGTAATGAAGATTGCTCTCTTCCTTGGGCAATGTATGGTAGTTCCCCCCTTATCCACGGGAAATATTCCAACACCCCCAGTGGATGCCTGAAACTAAACCCTATGTACACTGTTTTTTCCTATATATATGAACCTATGAGAAAGTTTAATTTATGAAATAGGCATGGTAAGAGTTAACAGCAATAATTATAAAACAGAACAATTATATAAGAACATGCTGTAGTAAAAGTTACGTGAATGTGTTCTGTCTCTCTCAAAACATCTTATTGTACTGCACTCCTGGGTCTCCTTGTGATGGTGTGAGATGATAAAATGCCTTCATGATGCGATGATGTGAGGTGAATGGCGCAGGGGTTGTGATGCAGCATTTGGCTACTGCTGACATTCTGACAACACGTCAAGAGGAGGATCATCTGCTTCTGGACCACGGCTGATGGTAGGCAACAGAAACTGTGGAAAGTGAAACTGAAGAAAAGGGGGGGCTACTGTAATAAATTAATTTGACATCGTTTCTTCAAGGGAATCAGTATCAGCAGATCCACCTCACAAAGACAAAAGCCAGAGGCACATGGTGTCTCCTCCCTGACCCGGCACACAGTTATCCCGCAGACTCAGCAGTCTGGAATAGTCCAGAGCCAGGAAGGAAAACAGGGCTCTGTGCAGGCACCCACCAAGGTCAAGGAGGAAGGGTGCATCAAGAGCTTCATGGCTGAATTTCAGAACACCTCTGTTAAGCAGCTGCTCCTACCAAGCTCGATCCAGGTTTAGAGAGAACAAAACTGAACCTTACGGAGACTGCATCATTTGCCGAACCACATAACTCAACTCAGAACAGAGGTTCTCTAAAATGCTGCTGTCGTACCTCTTTATGTAGTCCTCTACGGCCTGAACAGAAAACCTCATCCTTCCTATGTTTTACACCTGCACTTGTGACGGTCCACTTCTGCACTACTGGTCGTTTAAATAACCTCAGTGATGTCTGCCATGAAAGATGCTTCACATCTCAACAGGCTCAGATGTATCACTATATAGTGACCATGTTTAAAACAAAATTAAGCTTTACATCACAACACAAAAAGCTAAACTAGTCCCAGCTGACTTATTATGGAAGAGCATGTAGCATATATTAGAAAGAAATATATATCACAGTGTGACTCACGCTAATGGTAATCAGAAAAAACCTGCATTAGGTTACATAGAAAATGATCTCAATTTCTGTTTAAAATGTGTGGGTCTCTGTATATATATGATTCACATGTGTGTTTGTAAGTGTCTGTTAGTCATCTTGGACTCCATAACAAAATGCCAAAGAATGAGTGGCTTAAACAACAGAAATTTATTTCTCATGCTTCTAGAGGCTGAGAAGTCCAAGATCAAGGTCCCAACAAAGCAGGTTTTATTCTGAGACTCCACTCATGGCTTGTAGGAGCCACCACGTTCCCTTGTACTCACATGGCCTTTCTTTTGAGCATGCAAGCAATGGCAGAGAGACAGATTTCTCTTTCTTCTTCTTATTGTAAGGCCACCAGTCCTACTGGATTAGGACCCCAACCTTATGACCTCATTCAACCTTAATTACTCTCTAAAGGCTCTATATCCAAATAGAGTTCCAATGGGCATTAGGGCTTCAACATAATGGATTTTGGAAAGAAACAATTCCATCCATAGCAGGTGTGTATGTGTGTGTGTGCATATGTGAGATGTTATGTACCTATTTGGAATATATAATAAATACAATAAATAAATATGAGAAAGAGAGAAAAGACAAGAGACTGAACCTGACCCACATCTCATGCAATACTACAATATAAAAACAAATTATATCTGAATATTTTTTCTTTATACTTTTTTACATTTCATTTATTTTTTTAATGCTTGAGAGAGAGAGAAAAAGCACACATGCAAGCAGGGAGGGGCAGACAGAGGATCTGAAGAGGGCTCTATGCTGAGAACAGAGAGCCTGATGCGGGGCTCAAACTCACAAACTTTGAGCTCAAGACCTGAGCCAAAGTCGGATACCAAAGTTGGACACCTAACTGATTGAACCACTCGGGTGCCCCCCAAATTTTCTATAATAAACACACTTGTAATCAAAATAATACAATAAATGTAATAAATTTCTTAATAAATATGGAGACATATTTTCATGTAAAAATTTTTGAGCTTATTGCATTTCAATTTGTTTTATTTAAAATATATTTTACTTAATCTTAAGTATATCTCCAAGGCTACTATCTTATTGTGTTTTTATCATATGTTATATAATTTTCTGAAGATGGAACTCTAAATGACAAAACAAAATTTCATCCTCCAAAAATGAAAGCCAAGAGAACATTCCTCCAAAAGTATTCAATAAGGAAAACCTGCCCACAGCTAGTATCATACTCAATGGTGAAAAACTCAAAGTCCTTCCTCTAAGATCAGGAACAAGACAAGGATACTCAGTCTGGCCATTTTTATTCAACATAGTATTGGAGGCCATAACCAGAGAAATTAGACAAGAAAAGAAATGTGTCCAAATCTGAAAAGAAAAAGTAAAACTGTCTCTATTTGCAAATGACATGATACTATATAGTTACAACCACAAAGATTCCATCAAAACACTGTTGGAATAAACAAATTCAGTAAAACTGCAGGATACAGAATTAATACACAAAACTCAGTTGCATCTCTATACACTAATAACTACTAGAAAGAGAAATTAAGAAAACAATTCTACTTACAATTATATCAAAAAGAATAAAATAGCTAGGAATAAATTTAACCAAGGAGGGGAAAGACCTGTACGCTGAAAACTATAAAACACTGATGAAAAAAACTGGGGTTGACACAAACAAATGGAAAGATATTCCATGTTTATGGACTCAAAGAATTAAATTAAAATGTCCATTATATCCAAAGTGACCTATAAATTCAATGCAATTCCTATCAAAATCCAATGCATTTTTCAGAGAAATAGGACAAGTAATCCTTTAAATTTGCATAGACAAAAGACACCAAGGAGCCTAAGCAATCTTGAGAAATAACAAAGCTAGAGGCATTATACGTCTTAATATGAAACCATATTACAAAGCCATAGAAAATAAAACAGTATGGTTATTTGCATAAAAGCAGACACATAAATCAATAGAATAGAGAGACCAGAAATAAACCCACCTGGACAAGAATATACAATGGGGAAAAGTATAGTCACTTTAATAAATGCTGCTGGGAAAATTGGACAGCTCCATGCAGAAGAATGAAACTGGACCACTATCTTACACCATACACAAAAAAAATCAACCTTAAAATAGAAAAGGATTGTATGTAAGAACTAAAACCATAAAACTCCTAGAAGAAAACATAGGGAGTAAGCTTCTCATGTCTTGGCAATGATTTTTTTTCCTTTTGGATTTGACACCAAAAGCTAAGGCAACGAAAGCCAAAAAACCAAAAAGTGGGACTACATGAATCTCAAAAGACTTCTGGCACAATAAAAGAAATGATCGGCAAAATGAAAAGGCAACCTATCGAATGGGAGAAAATGTTGCAAACCTTATAAGGGGTTAATATCCAAAATATATAAAGAACTTGATAACAATCCAGTAACAACAGCAAAAACAAAAATAAGAATAAAAAATGGACACAGGAACAAAGCAAACATTTCTCCAAAAAGACATACAGATGGTCGACAGACACATGAAAAGATGCTCAACATCACTCATCATCAGGAAAATGTCAATCAAACCCACAATGAGAGATCACCTCACATTTATCAGAATGGTTATCATCAAAAAGACAAGTAACAAGTATTGTCAAGGATGTGAAGAAAAAGGTACCCTTGTGCACTGCTCATGCAAGTGTAAACTGGTACAGCCACTATGGGAAATAATAGAGAAGTTCCTCAAAAAATTAAAAATAGGACTACTATATAATCTGGCAATTCCACTTCTTTGTATATATCTGAAGAAAATGAAAACAGGGTCTCAAAAAGTATCTGCACCCCTATGATCATTACGGAATTGTTTATAACAGTCAAGACAGGTAAACAACCTAAGTGTTCATCAGTAGATGAATGGATAAAGAAATTGTGGAGTATACATATGTATATATAAGTATATACACAACTGAATAGTATCCAGCCATTAAAAAGGAAGAAATCCCGCTATTTGCAACAGCATGGATAGACCTTGAGGGCATTATGCTAAGTGAAATAAGTCAGATAGATGAAGACAAACACTGTACGATGTCACCAATATGTGGATCTAAAAAAGCCAAACTCATGGACACAGAGAAAGAACAGACTGGTGGTTGCCAGAAGTGGAGGCAGGGAGGGAGGGAGGTAGAATGAGTGAAGGTTGTGGAAAGATACAAGCTTCCAATTAGAAGATAAATAAGTTATGAGGATGTTAATGTACAGCCTAAAGCTAACATACTATGTTGTATAACTGAAAGTTGTTGAGAGAGTAAGTCTGAAAAGTTCTCATTGCCAGAAAAAAAAATTGTGTAACTATGTGAGGTGATGAATGCTTATTGTGGTGATCATTTTGAAATAAACACATGTATCAGTTCATCATGCTGTACACGAAAACCAATCCAGTGTTGTATGCCAATTGTATCTCAGTAAGACAGAGGGTGCAGAGATAAGGAAAATCTGCAGATGTCTGGAAGCCAAAGGACCATTCGGCCAACATTTATCAGCAGAAATCACCCCTGAAAAACCTTTTAAGGCCTTCAGTAAGAATCTGCCATCCTCCACAGGCAACAGAACACACTTAGGAAAATAAAATTTAAAACTTTATGTGGGAACGCATATGGTGTATCTGGACTCCCAGATCTGAATTAAGCAAGAAATACACAAATACAAAAGCAAAGATTCTCCAGTTCGCCTTTTTATTTTTTTTTGTCAGCTGCTTTCTTATCACTCTTTCACACAAAAATGAGAGAGCATACAGGAAGGAAAAAAAAAAAGCTGGAGGAGGTCTTCTCTAATAGCTGAGAAAAGGACGTGACTTAATTCCTGGACTCGGTGTAGAGATTTCATTTGTTTCTTAGCCCCATGAGCCTATCATTACCCGAAGGGAACTTAGAAAATTAAGAAAGGAGGAGACAGAGAAAAGAAGAGACAGAGGAAAAGTTAAAGACAGGGGCATACCTCTGGCTTTTCAAGATTTCCTTCTGGAAAGTGCACACTCCAGATATGCTGGTGAGTCGGTGAAGACCCAAACCCAAATGTATGGGCTCATTCTATCTCCTACTTGGTAATAAAAACTGCTTTTAACAGAGAAGGGAGAGTATAACCCTATTCTTTCTGTTAACTTGTATCCACCCCAAACACTAAAACCAAATCACTCTAATGAATCACACTGTTCAGACAGCTGCCTGAACCATGAGCAGTGAGGGCCTGGCAGGAGTACACACCAGTACAAAGAAGAGTTTCTGCCCTGTCCGTGCAGTAAAGTTAGGGAAGGGCAAGGAAGCCCAGCACAGAGGGATGCGACCCTGGTACTCCATGAATAACTAAACTATCTTCTAGGGACCCAAGGAGTTAATCTTGTTCAAAAAGTCTGCCACTCAAATCCTGTCCCTTTGAGGGTTCAGGTCATTTATATCACAACAGTTGATATAAGCACCAATCCCATAAGATCAGCTCCTTCTCCCCCAATCAATTTAGCAGGAATATAAATATATGTCTTGGTTGTACAAATACTCTCATGGCCGACAATATTTTACACAAGGATTCCTGTAAGTGATACATTACACTTTGAAACATTATTAATATACCTTTAGCAAGATAAACTGCCCAGTAAATCAACAGGGCACATTCACTCAAATTATGCAAGTGGAGGGCTTTCAAAAACCCAAATATAATTTTGAACACTGACTGCACATGGCCCCAATAGTTTATTAAAATACGAAATGTAATCCATTTTAAAAAGAGAAATTACATTTGAAAGCTTTTTACAAATAAAGCATGTGTGACTAAGGTTACAGAGCTGTTCAAGGAAACATGAAATTCAAAATAAAAATTAAATTGTGTTTCCTATCTGGTCTGTTAATAGTAAAGCAATAAAAGGTACACAGGCAACACCGTCCAATTACATACTCCAATTACTTCTCGTAATAAGTGCAGTGCCAGCTGCTTATCTCAACATCTAACTTCTCAAAATCACAACCAATCAGGACTCAAAAGTAAGGAAACAACTCTTTCCTGAGCCATCCCAAAATCAAAACTCTAAATTCCACATGCTTCATTCATAAAAAAAACTATTTACATGTTGTAAATACATGGAGAGAACCACTATGGAAAACGGGCAGGGTCTTCTATAGTTGAATAACATCTATACCACAAGACGTGGCATTCTCCCTTAGGTACATGCCCTGTGGCGGGGGTCAGCCAACTCCCGCCAAAGGCCAAATCAAACCAGCTGCCTGGTTCTGTATGCAGTCATGAGCCAAGGATGATTTTTACGTTTTTAGATGGTTGAAAAAAAAAAAAAGAATTGTATTTTATGACATATGAAAACTGTATGAAATTTAAATTTCAACGTCTGTAAGCAAAGTTTTATTAAAATACACATTCCATGTTCATTCACTTCCATAATATCTATAGCTGCTTGTGCTCTGCAGCAGCAGGTGTGGGTAGGTGCCACACAGGCAATATGGTCTGCAAGGAGGGAACTGTTTACCACCCGGCCCCTTACCGAAGCATCCTACTGACCTCTGCACCGTGGAAATGCATATAGGTGTTCCCTAAAAGACATGCTTGAAAATGTTCATGATGGCACCGTTCAAAATACTGCCACAAAAACCCAGTGAACCATCCAAATGCCCGTCAAGAGCACAATGGGTAAACTGCTATTCATTCAGACAATGGAATAAGACTAGAAATGAGAATGCACAGACAGCAGCCAAGGAAAATGTCATGGATGAATATCACAAACCTAATGTGGAAGAAAGCAGTCTGACAGACGAAGGGCGCGTGGGTGACTCAGTTGGTTAAGCATCCGACTTCGGCTCAGGTCATGATCTCGCAGTTCATGAGTTCGAGCCCTGCGGTCAGCTCTGTGCTGACAGCTCAGAGCCTGGAGCCTACTTCGGATTTTGTGTCATCCTCTCTCTCTGTACCTCCCATTAGCACTCTGTCTCACTCACTCAAAAATAAATAAACATAAAAAAAAGAGAAGAAGACTGACAGACAAGAAAAAAGATGCAACATCCCACTTGTCTATGGTTCAAACACAGGCACAACAGTCTATGCAGATAGAAATCAGGATAATGGTTACTTTTGTGAAATAGCACCAAAGAGCAAAGCTCTAAGTGTGGCCTCAAAATATCCCTGTATGGGGCATAAAATTTACTCAAGTTTCATAACGATGAGGTCCGGGTCATTAAGGCATACTGAAGCTTCCGTTACACCACAGCAAAGTCTCACATGTCACCTCTCAGCTGGTTGTGGTTTTAATCACCCTACCTTGCCAAGCCAGGAGACAGCATTCTTCAAAGCTGCCATGCCAGAGGCTGGGACATTTTCTGGCCCTGCCAAGGTGTCACCTCCCTCCCCAGAAATTCTTTCATTCTTCCAAACAACACCAAGAACAAATCCACCACGAAAAATTTTAAGGAGCTGTTCTACTGCTATGCTGCATTTAAGATGATGGGGAAGTGTGTTATCTATTTTCTGAAAAAAAAAAAAAAAAAAAAAAAAAGCCCACCCCAAATGGGTAATTTGCATTTTTTTGCTCTAAGGGGTAAACTATTGTAACCCAGAAAGCAGAAACTTAAAGCAAATGCCTTACTCACAATAGTGAGGGATACTGCAGGCTCTGAACAATCAAGAAGGGAATTCCTTTCTGATATTAAACTATCACCCTGGGCAATTTTGTAAAAGGTGAAAAACCAAAGTATACATAAATTTAAAAACTGTTAGTTTTCTGGGGTGCCTTTGTGGCTCAGTTGGTTAAGCATCTGACTCTTGATTTGGGCTCAGGCCCTGATCTTGCAGTTTGTGAGTTTGAGTACCGCATCAGGCTACATGCTGATAGCACAGAGCCTGCTTGGGATCCTCTCTCTCCCTCTCTCTCTGCCTGTCCCCTACCATGTTTTCTCTCTCTCCCTCAAAATAAGTAAAACTTTTTTTTTTAATTTTTAAAAACTTTTAATGTTTATTTATTTTTAAGAGCGGGGGGGACAAGCGGAGAAGGGGCAGGGAGAAAAGGGGACAGAGGATCTCAAGCAGGCTCTGCACAGACAACCCAATGCGGGCTCAAACTCACAAACCCTGAGATATGACCTCTTCTGAAGCCAGACACTTAACCAACTAAGCCACTCAGGTGCCCCAATAAACAAGACTTTAAAATAATTTTTTTATTAAAAAAATAAATAAATAAAACTATTAGTTTTCTGTTGATGCATAACAACTTATCACAAGCTTAGTGGTTTAAAATAATACAAATTGATTACTTTTCAGTTTCTATGGACCAGGAGTTGGGATACAGGTTAACTGTTCTCTGTTTGGGGTCTCATGGGGTTACAGTCAGGATGTCAGCCAGGACTGTGGTCTTATCTGAGACTCAGTGCTCTCTTTCAGTTCCATTCAAGTTGGCAGAATTTAGTTCCTTATGGTTGCAGGACTGAAGTCCCTATTGGTTTTTGTTGGCTATAGGCACCTACGGGTTAGCTACTCAGGTCCTAGCCAAGGGCCCTCATAATAGGACAGCTCATTTCTTCAAAGCCAGCAGAAGAAATCTCTCTAGTCTGCTGTGAGAGTGTCTTATATGATATATGTAACATAATCATGGGAGTGACATCCTGTTATATTCACAGGTCTTACCTGCACATGAGGGGAGGGGTCATACAATGTGTGCACACCAGGGAGCAGGAATCTGGGATCACCCACTCTGCCTCTCACGAAAAAAAGAAGAAAGGCTGGTTTACTTCCTGAAGGTATTTATAATTTTAAAAACTGATATTTTTTTCTTCTGAGACACTTAAACTCTTTTTTTTAATGTTTATTTATTTTTGAGAGACATAGAGACAGAGTGTGAACAGGGGAAGGGCAGAGAGAGAGGGAGACACAGAATCTGAAGCAGGCTCCAGGCTCTGATGAGCCATTAGCACAGAGCCCGACGCGGGGCTCGAACTCACAGACCATGAGATCATGACCTGAGCCGAAGTTGGCCGCCTAACCAACTGAGCCACCCAGGTGCCCCGAGACACTATTAAACTCTTAAGTTTCATGGAACTAATACTAGCTAAAACTAAGTTTTTTCCCCATTAGGAAAATTAACTCCATTTTTTAATGAAGTTTATTTTCTACCAATAAAGAAAAAATATACATATATCTATTCAGTGGTAGTTAAGCAAAATATCTTAAGGAATATTTGGTTGTAGAAATAGATTAAAACTCTCATCAGTCCTATCCTAAAAATTTTCTCAATCCTCCTTCCTCCCTCTTTTCCTTCCTTCCCTCCTTCTTCTCTCCATCATCCCTCCTTCCCTCGTTCTTTAACATAGCAATATGCCTGGGAATGTGTTAAGGGGGGCTAGGGGGTTTCAACATCCCACCCCATGTCTTACTTCAACACTGAATTAATGAAGGATGTTAGCCTGGCACAGAGAATAGGAAAAAGTATTATACTCTTTTCATCCACTTTATGCATAAAATTATGTATAAATGGAAGATTATGCAGAACAGAAGCAATAACAACAAACCATAATGTTCATCAATCGAAACAAAGGATGGCTTCCCTAGCTTTGTGGATTCCTCCTACAGAAACCCTGCAATGCTTTGCTTTATAATGAACATACTTCTAAAGTGCCCAGTGAAAAAAACAAATATTTATCCAGTACTCATTCCCATGATATTTAATTGAGGTCCAGATTATGCATACACCTTTCCTTACCTATGGTTTCTGACACGCAGAGTCGGCATATCGTCATTTGATGAACTCTGTGGGTTCATATAAGATGTGGCAAATAATAACATCAGTAGGACTAAAGGTTATCCATCCAGTGTAAACATTCTCCTTTTGGAAACTAGCGTTTTCTTCTGATATTTTTGTTATCGTTTATTTTGAGCAAGGACAATATGGCACTGAGTCTTCCTTGCATAATTTACTACGGACATAGGACTCAATAAATGCTGTGCTGTGTTCTGTTTTGCACAGTATTTGGGTACTCTCTCCAGAATTTAGTTGCTGAAGTTGAGAACTGTTGGATGTCAGGGCTTTTTACAGTCTCTATTGATGGGCACTCCACCCCACTGGTCTGGTCAGGAGAGGCAAGGCTCTGTCGTCCCACTTTCAGGCTCAATCCTGGGCTCCTACACATATATAACTTTCACCTTAGCTGAGTTCTTAACATTGCTCTCTCTGTTCTTGAAAGTAGAAGCCAGAGTACTTATATCAACTGAATTTATATCTTATTTAAACTGAGTTTAAACAAGATGGTATGCACAAAGCATTCAGTGCCCACTACAACAATGCCTGCGACCAAGCAAGAGTTCAGCAAGTGTTGTGTATTTATATCTTCATCATTACAACACCCAAGTATTTCCCGACAGGCTAAACGGCTTTTAGAAAAATATTTATCTCCCCTGCAATGGAGTAATCATCTTGAACACAACCTTGTCTGGCCTGAGATACAAGCCCACACAGTTTTAACGTTGATGGTCTTAGGTCTGTTATTAAAATTATCAACAGATTTGTGTCATTTCAGCTACTTTTTTTTTTAAATCACAGATACATTCGCACAGAATAAAATTAAAACCATATAAAAGGAGTATGCAATGAAAACACTCCATCCCACTCCTACACCAGAGATAACCAGGACCCTTCCCCAGAGGGTCCTGTGAAATTTTGCAGAGACACAGGCACAAGCGAGCACATTATTGTCATTTTGCCTCTCCTCCCTGTAACAGTGCATAGTGCATACCATTCTGAGCCTTGTTTCCCTCTCTCCCCCATCCCTTCCTCCCTCCCTCTTCTCTCTCTCTCTCTCCACTTAGTATTGCTGGAGCTCATTCCATATCAGCATATAAAGAGCTTCTTCAGGTTTTATAGAGTTATGAACAACTCCATTGTGTGAATACACTCTAATTTATTTAACCTGTCTTCTATTCATGGGCATTTAAGTGGCTCTCAAAATCTTTCAATCACTGGCTATTGCCAACAGCACTGAGATGAGTAACACCACATGCACAATGAACCTCTCAGTGCTGGATGAGGGAATGGATAGACATTCATAATTGCTTCTCATTACACATCAGAAGAAACACAAAAATCTTCCTGGGGACTTGGGCTCTAAATGAGCTACATTCTATACTAAACTGTGGCCAAAAACTTCCTATTCCTAGGGGCCAACCATACAGGGTATTATTACAATGTATATTTATTAGAGATTTGGGAGGGAGGAATAAGAATGAATAGATAATACATATATATTTATTCTTTCATTCTTATTGCATATATTTATATATGTGTGTGTATGTATTCATTCATATCTGTGTGTATTCCGCCCCCCCACCTTCAATGTGAAGTCATTCCAACCAAGAACCTTACAAGAACTAATTTAACTATACTTTTTTTTTTAATTTTTTTTTAATTTTATTTTTGTGAGACATAGAGACAAAGCATGAGCAAGGGAAGGGCAGAGAGAGAGAGAGAGACACAGAATCCGAAGCAGGCTCCAGGCTCTGAGCCATCAGCACAGAGCCCAACGCGGGGCCCGAACTCACAGACCGTGAGATCATGACCTGAGTGAGATCATGACCTGAGCCGAAGTTGGCCACTTAATCGACTGAGCCACCCAGGTGCCCCTTAACTATACTCTTAAGTGGGCAATTTGAATAACAAACAAAAGTCACTAATGGCTTAGAATTTCAAGTCTTCTCAAATGTTACAACCAAGAAGCAGTTTTGACAGCCCTTTCCTAAAAATGAGGACTTCAATGTCCTTTCACGTTTTCGCCCATGTCAGCACTTTCAGGGGGGAACGTGTGCCAGGCCCTTACGAAATTACGGGGTGTTTACATGGTAACACACAGGTCCAGAACACATGAGTCTGCAAACTCCTTGCTCCCATTCCACAGTAAGTACAGGAATGAAACTCAAGTATTCAGAAACTTTAAGAGCAATCAGACAGAGTAATTTTATAAGTGCTGAATCTAATAATAAAATATTGGGACTTGCATGTTGCTGTCCAGTTTTCCCAGCACTGTTTGTTGAAGAGAGAGTTTTTTTCCCCAATGGATATTCTTTCCTGCTTTGTCGAAGATTAACTGACCATATAATTGTGGGTTCACTTTTGAGTTTTCTATTCTGTTCCACTGATCTATTTGTCTATTTTTGTGCCAGCCCCATACTGGTTTGATTACTATGGCTTTGTAATATAATTTGATGCCCAGAATTCTGACACCTCCAGCTTTGCTTTTCTTTAACAACATTAGTATGGTGATTCAGGGTCTTTTGTGGTTCCACACAAATTTTAGGATTATCTGTTCTAGCTCTGTGAAAAATGCTATTGGTATTTTGATAGAGATTGCATTAAATGTGTGTATCACTTCGGGTAGTATAGACATTTTAACAATATTTGCTCTTCTAATCCGTGAGCATGGAATGTCTTTTCATTTTTTTATGTCATTTTCAATTTATTTCATCAGTGTTCTATACTTTTCAGAGTACAGGTCTTTCACCTCATCGGTTAAGTTGGTTCCTAGGATCTTATAGTTTCTGGTACAATAGTAAATGGGATTTATTCTTTAATTTCTCTTTCTGCTACTTCATTATTGGTGTATAGAAATGCAACAGATTCTGTACATTAATTTTGTATCCTGTGACTTTACTGAATTCATTCATCAGTTCTAGCAGTTTTGGGTAGAGTCTTTCAGTTTTCTATATATTTTATCATGTCATCTGAAAATATGTAAAAGAATGAAACTGGACCACTTTTTTACATCATACACTAAAGTAAATTCAAAATGGATTAAAGATCCAAATGTGAGACCTAAAACCATAAAAATCCTAGAAGAGCACAGAGACAGTAACTTCTTTGATATCTGCCATAGCAACTTCTTTCTAGATATGTCTCCTGAGGCGAGGGAAACAACAAAACAAAACAAAAATCTATTGGGACTACATCAAAATAAAAAGCTTCTGAAAAATGAAGGAAACAATCAACAAAACTAAAAGGCAACTTTTAGAATGAAAGAAGAGATTTGCAAATAACATATTCGATAAACAGTATCCAAAATACATAAAGAACATATAAAACTCAAAACCCCCAAAAATGAATAATACAATTAAAGAACAAGAAGATATGAGTAGACATTTCTCCAAAGAAGACATTCAGATGGCCAACAGACATGTTAAAAGATGCTCAAAATCACTTATCATCAGGGAAATGTAAATCAAAACTACAATGAGCTATCCCCTCACACTGTCAGAATGACTAAAATCAACAATACAAGAAACAACAGGTGCTGAGAATGTGGAGAAGGGAAATCCTCTTGTACTGCTGGTGGGAACCAGCCACTCTGGGAAACAGTATGGAGGATCTGCAAAAAGTTAAAAATAGAACTACCTTCCAATCCAGCAATTGCACTGCTAGGTATTTATCCAAAGGATACAAAAATAACTAATTCAAATGGATACATGTACTCAGATGTTTACAGCACCATTATCTACAATAGCCAAATTATGGAAATGGCCCAAGTGTCCATCAACTGAGGAATGGATAAAGAAGATGTGATATATGTGTACATAATGGAATATTACTTAGCTATAAAAATAGAATGAAATCTTGCCATCTGCAACATCAATGTAGCTAGAGACTATTATGCTAAATGAAATAAGTCAATCAGAGAGAGACTAATACCATGTGATTTCACTCATGTATGGAATTTGAGAACCAAAACAAACAAGCAAAGGGAAAAGAAAGGGAGAGAGAGAGAGGCAAACCCAAAACCAGACTCTTAACTATAGAGAACAAACTGATGGTGACCAGAAGGGAGGTGGGTGGGATGATGGGTTAAATAGGTGATGGGGATTAAGAGTGCACCTGTTGTCATGAGCACCAGGTGATGTATGGAAGTGTTGAATCAGTATATTGTACACCTGGAAGTAATACTACATGTATGTTCATTAACTGGAATTTAAATAAAAATTAAAAAATATCTTAGGACTTGTATTTTTGTGTATCTTGTTTTCCATTTTGGTGTTCTAATAATTCACCTTTATTATTCTATTTTACAGATGTTTCAGTGCATAATGGATTAAAATTAAAAAAAAACAGACCTGCATGTGACCACTGACAGTGTAAATGACCTCCTCTTCCTGCCTAATTCTGCCAGAATGAAGAGCCTATGGGAGAGTGAAAGCCTGTTGTTGTTGCCTTGATGTCACAAGTGCCCGAGAACAAGCAGGAGAGATGAGACAAGAGACAAGGAGGTTGTCACCTTTAATAAAAACCAGATTTACCCCACACATCAGTTAAACACTGAGAAAACAATCAGGGATGCTGAAAGTCCACTTCTTTGTTAAGAAGGTAAATTGAAAAGTTTAGGAGACACTATAGAGGCGATTCCATTGTGGTTTTAATGACAGTGCTGTCAAACACAGGCTGATTCCAACTTCAACAGCCCTGTGGCCGTTATCAAAACACCAGATTGGGGTTAGTTTGTACTTTAATTAATCTAATGAACCAACTGTCTGGCTTCGGTAGACATTTTTAAAATGTCACTGCATACCTCGAGGCTGCAAGTGAACCGCGTGGCGAGCTCTCCTTCACCATCTTGATTCTATTAACACCTCCCTGCGGGAACATTTTACGTCTGTATCCTCATATGCCGTGATAATGTCGTCAATTTAGGCTTTATTAGGCCAATTAAAATATAGAAATGTTAAGTAACAGAAATCTACAAAATTAGAACAATTCCTTAAAATAGACTATACTCTTAATTCAAATTTATATATGTATATACATGTGTATATACATATATCTGTATATATGTATGTATATACACGTGTATACACATATATCTGTATATATGTATGCATATATATATATATATATATGTATATAAAATAGCTGCCAGACTTCGATCACCTAAAAAGTCCACAGATTCCAACTGCTAAACAAGGAAAATGTTCATCTAATTTCTAGAGACCATACTATTTAAATCCTAGGTATTGTATCGATTTCAGCTTCAAACATCAGTAGGCAAGCTAGGTAGCAAAGAGTAGATTTCTTAAGACTTTACAGACTGAACAGTAAGTGCTACTATATAAAACTTAGAGATGAACCTGAGAAAATATTAGGACTCAAAGGGAATCACCTCCACACTGGAGTAAACCCACTTCCCCCATCACCTCTTAAGAACAAGAATCTGTCTTTTTTAACGTGGTTTTCAGAGCCCTAGCACAGTGCAGACACTCAACACGAAATGAATGCTCCCCTGCAAACTAAGTGAGCACTTTAAATCCTTCAAATCATGGACTGCACTTGAAAACAGGAAAAGAGGAAAAATCAGATAAGCCTCCCTTTAAGGGCTTATCTGATTTACATTAGATGTGGACCACTTAGGACATCTCTTCATTCTTCCTTCCTGTTCTAAAAGATTCACTATAACCTAAAAAGTCTACCCTTAAATTAGGCAGTCAGAGGGAGTCATAGCTAAGTAACAAATCACAGAGACATATTCTGATGTGAAAAATATTCCAACGTTTTTGATCACCTTCTTGAACTGAGATCAGAGACCTGCCTCCAACTTCACTAATCATGAGAAGAGGGGTGAAGAGTCCTAGAGGGCGGCCTGCAATTTCATTAGGGAAAGAAAAGCTGTCCTAGAAATGTACACTGGAAAAGTCCATTGGAAACATCCACCCCAAGTTAAAATCAAACCACGAAAACCAGCAGCAGCTGATCTACTCTCGGCTAGGGCCACACTGAAATCCTGATAAAAACACAAAAATCAATAGAACCAAACAAACACTTTGGCATTTAGTAACACTGCTGATAATGCACCAGATCCAAACAGATACTTTTTATAATAAAACCACACACACATGAGGTGTCTGAGGAAAAACAGCAAGGTCGGCCAGAAAGGTTCCTTCTCATGCCTTTCCATACCCCCAGTGCCAATGCTCAGTGGGAGGAACCGCCTTTCTGAAGTAGCCTAGACTATTTCATCAACCCTTGCCAGTGCTCTTTCTACATCAACTATTACTCACAGTCAGGATGGAAGGCACGAGCCACTGCACACTGTGTCCTGGCACATGGTGGAGGGAACAGGAAGGGGGAGAAAGATGGGAGGTGCCCATACAGCATCCTATAAAGATGTTTCTTATGCTGCATTTATGCACAGATAAAAAAAAATACAAATGTTTCTATTTAGTATGAATAAATCTTCAAGTAATCCCATAAAATATAATTGCATCAGACCATTCCTTGCCAGAAAAACAAGCTGAGCTAGACAAATGACCAGAAGATACCAAGAATTTGGCAAAGCACAGCCCACCTAGACCAGTCCTTCAGCTTGCAGCCTGGCAAAGAATTCTAACAAGCAGCACAGTAGGCAAATCCCCATAAACAGACAACAAGCACAAGGATCCCAAACACAAGCAACAACAAACTCAAGGATGTCAACAGACATCAAAGGTCCTCACTTACCACAAACAATAGGCAACAACCACTAGTAACTTAAACAACAAGCGGCAATAGTCCGCAAGAGCCAACAAGAGGGACCCTCCAGGCAAAATGATCTTGCCATGTGAAATAAGGGGAATGGCATATTCAAGATACCAGAAATAAAGTATTTTGCTCTATTCTGTTTACTATAAGAAATAGAAGCTAATCCAAGAATATGTGACCTAAAAACAAAGGGGAGGGGGGAAAGAGAAATGAAAGACATAGAGCTGAAACACCAGAGAGGTGAGTGCAAACTCAAAATTAATTTCCATATTAAAAAAGGAAAGAACAAAACTTGCACTCCAAATAACCAGATGAGTGAGGCAGAGAACAAGGGATGCAGTCATAGAATGCAAAGTGTCCAGAATAAAGGGATGGAAACAATGAAGGGACAGATAAGCAACAAAGAGGAAGGAAACAGAAAACCTAAATGAAAAGAAATGGGTACTCCTGAGGAAGAGAAGAGATGAGAGAGAGCCACAAAGAGTCAATGGAAGGAAAACCTGAAAAGAGGCCAGCATCTGATGAGGGAAAAAAATCTCTGGGGAGGAAGACAAAAAAAGAAGAAAGAGAAGGAGGAGAAAGAAGAATTCTATTAAATATCGAAATGTAAGGGAGCGTGGGTGGCTCAGTCAGTTAAGTGTCCGACTTTTAATTTTGGCTCAGGTCACGATCCCAGGGTCACGAGATCAAGCCCTGCACCCAGTTTTACATTGAATATGGAGCCTGCTTAAGATTCTCTCTCTCTCTCTCTCTCTCCCTCTCTCTCTCTCTCTCCCTCTCCTCACCCCCCCTCTGCTCAAGTGTGCACGTTCTCTAAAAAAAAAATAAAATAAAAACTAAAATGTAGAATTAAAAAAAAAAATCTGTAAGTATCAAGATAAAAGAAGAATAGTTACAAATGGGAAAAAATATTAGGAATGACCTAAGAATTTCCCTTAGCAATATGGAATCCAAATTATAAGTGACATTCACAGTTTTTGAAGGGGGGGGGGACTCAAAAACAAAAGAATTCTGTACGCACATGATTTTCCACCTGCCAAAGTATCATGAGCAACAAACGATGGTCTGCAAACTTACTCTGAAAACAATTATTTGAGATAAGTAAGAGATGATCTGAACAAAGCACCCAAGAGTGCAGGTGGGCACAGGGGATAGTAAGCACTGACACCCTTTCAAATAGAGCGGTAGGGCATGGCTAACATGGGCAAAGGGCAGTGGGAGGTACAGGCTTCCAGTTTTGGAATGAGTAAGTCAGGAGAATAGAACATACAGCACAAGGAATGTAGTCACTAGCAATAGCTACAGTGACAGATGGTGGCTGCACTCGTGGTGAGGACAGCATAACATACAGACTCACCCAATCACTATGCTGTACACCTGAAACTAATGGAACGTGTGTCAACCAAAAAAAACTTTTTTTCAAAATAAAGACTCTTATTAATATTGTTGGAAATAAGGTTATAAAGCAGAATGTAAATGTCAAAATTGAGAGGTAAATTAAACAGGATTATTAATAATAGGATATAAAACCTCTCATTACATCAGCAACAGTAAAATGGATGGCAGATGGGTGAGGTAATTACTAGAAAAATAGCTGCTAAAACTGAACGGGGTTCGCACAATTTGGTTCAACATTCACTGGGTACCTCCAGGAACAAACCACCATGGGCCATTAGAAACATAGTTTGTAACGAGAATGAGACCGAACAGCATAAATACTAGAAGAAAGTTGAAATAATTAAGAGGAAAAAGAAAAGAATGATAATTCTACTTTTTGGAAAAGCAAGTTTTTAATTGATTTACTGTGGAACACTGGCCATGGTACAGGAAGGGCGAACAGATTTTTTTTTCTTTTAATTCTAAATACAGTCCAGCCTATTTCAGTATTAATCTGTGGTAAAATTTACTTGTGTTTGAGTTATAACCTCTTCCAATTTTACAGATGTTTGTTAACGTAGCTCACAAAGGAAATACAAAGTTAAAAGAGACAGGAATACCTCCATCCCCCCGCCACACACACACCTCAGTTTTAGTGTTCATGTAAGCTGGCTCTAGAACCACAACAGAAATGAACACATAAGCCCCGACTTCACCATTAAACATTTGTACAAAGTGCTCAAAGACTCATCAGGTATCTTTCCAATTTAAAGTATCAAAATACTGGATTTATTGGCTTAGAGTTGGTCGAGTTCTACTGCAGAAGCTTTCCCAGTATGAGGCAGAGAGAGGATAGGAGAGCCAAAGAGGATCTGAGATCCCTGTGCCCACATCTCCCATCACACGCACACCCCACCCAACAGGCTCTTCCTCTGCTCATGCTCCCCATGTTACGCGTGCTCCATTACTGTTGTTTCAGGCTGACAGCACTATAATTACACACTGTCACCCCCCCTGGGCTGACTTCTCTGAGAAGGAGGACAGCATTACACTCAGGTTTGTAAGCCCAGCACCTAACAGAACCTGGTACCCAGTATATGCTCAACAAACAATGTGGGGCTGGGCTGGGCTGGGCTGAGCTTTCCACAGAAGGAGACACAGGACATGTGGAAACAAACAGATTTCACATCTATGTTTTGACGGACAGGAGTTCAGTTCTGAAGACATTTGAACATGCCCATTCTTTGGAGAGATACAAGTAGTAGGATTTTGTGAGCAGGTTATAGTTTACTGTGTTCCACACCAAAAAATACTGCAATTTGTTTGAAGCAACAAGTAGGGAGTGGGAGTAGGAGTGGGTCGCTGGGTGGCACGCTGACGGCAGCGTCACCTTCTAACTCCTGCACATTCTCAGATAGGTTTGGGTCAGTCACAACCTCTATCTCAATGTTTCTTCCACATTACATAGAAAATAGACTTGTCAGCATATATTCTGCAAGCTGCCATCCAAGCTCACAGAGGGGGAAAAAAAATCTACAAATGAGAAAGACTGAAATAGCGCAAGTCATTTAGCATCTCATGTGGCTAATGTCTCTAGGGAAAACATTTCTATAATTGTAACTTCCTTATTTGGCCTTCTGATGGAAGACATTTATAGCAGCAAATGCAAGATGCTGCTAGACTTGGGAGACATGGAAACACATTTCATAGAATAATGAGGAACAAGGGGAAAAATGGAGCTCCTCTAGCCACTCAGAAAGTTTATGAGGCATACACAACTGCACTTCGCTCAGTATTTAAATGGACACTGATGGTGATTCTTGGTAAATCATAACTAACCCAAAATAGCTCTCCTAAGTAACTAGAAGGCTTCCTTCCTTGGATCGCTATACCATTTCCATTATGCTAAAATAAATACCACCCCATCAAAAAAACGATTCACGGTTTCTCAGAATATTTTGGTCAAGTTCACTTAAAACCCTCTCTTGTGAACTTGGCAAACCAGAATTCAGGAGAGGAAGAAATTATTAAACAAACCTTGTCTCATGTTCACACTATCCAGTTCTGGTGAAAATTACATGCCCAAAACACATGAAACATTCCCATAGACATCTACAGCAAGGGTCGGGAGCCAAATTTTTTTTCTCAGGACTTGGTTTCATTTACTTTAATGTTCTGTATTTTAAAAATAAGCTCACGTGTACCTATTTTAAAAGGAACACATGGGCTCTATCCAGGTGCAGGTAGGAATTATGGAGATTATTCACTTATCCTAAAAACCATGAAAAGCAATTAGAAGAATAAACAAACTTTTATTGATGCCTATTTCAAATAACATATACAGGGGTTAACCTGTACCAACAGACTCGATGGCACGAGAGGTGACAGCCATGTGCAGGGGAGATAATATAACCAGGAAGAATGGGGAGAGAGGGGGGTAAGGGACTTTATTAGTAGCAGACCAAGAAAACATCAGCAAAAAACTATTCACTACCAGGAGAGAAGCTCACCCTTTGTGCTCTAACTGGGTCTGAGAACAAACAGGGTAGAGCAGGAAGCACTGGGGAAGGGAGAAAGAAAAGATATGGAAAGTGAAAAACATGCACAGAGCCAATGCCATGTAGCAAAGAAATTGCCCGTTGCACTAGCAGCCGCAGAGAAGATGCTATGCTGAGACACCAGGAGGGCTGCCCTAAGTCTTCTACCCTCACAGGCCTCTGCGACTAGCAGATATTTCAGGAAAATACAAATAATTCAAATGGGAACAAAAAGGCAAGTAAAACTGCCATATCCGTTATAAGAGAAAAAAAAAATGACTTCTCAGCATAAGAAAATTCACCAGAAAAACAGTCCCAAAAGTTAGAAAGTTATAGTGGAACATTCCAAGAATTCAAAGACATGATTACAAAATAGAAGGAAGGGAGAAGAAAATGTACAGAATTCAGGGAGGATAAAAAGAAAAAAGTAATTAGGAAATGAAGACTAAAGTACAAAGAACACACGAGAAAACAGATATCCTAGAAAGCACAGTGAAGAATGTAAAACAAAAGAGAAAAGCTCTGAAAATGAAGCCAAGATCAAATGGTAGATAGATAAGACAAAAGGTGACAGATATTTGAAAACAATTTTTTTAACGTTTATTTATTTTTGAGAGAAAGAGACAGAGCATGAGCAGGGGAGGGGCAGAGAGAAGAGTAAGACACAGAATCCAAAGCAGGCTCCAGGCTCTGAGCTGTCAGCACAGAGCCCAAAGCGGGGCTTGACCCACAGACTACAAGATCATGACCTGAGCCAAAGTTGGACGCTTAACCAACTGAGCCACCCAGGTGCCCTGACAGATATTTTTAAAAGTAATCAAAGGAACAAAATATATTTCTCCATTCAAACAAGAAAACCAAAACAATGGAACACATCAAACATTTGAAATCTATTGCAAGCAAAGGTCTCTGAAATAAAGCACTAGCCTCAACACCAAGGTTTGGCAAACGAGAGCCCTCTGGCCAAATCCGGTTGTGTTCATCTGTGAAAGTGCCGTCTCTGGCTGCTTTGGCACTACAACAGCAGAGTTGGTAGCTGTGACAGAAAACACCTGCCCTACAAAGCTAAAACCATTTACTCTCTGGTCCTTAATGTAAAAAGTTTGTGTACCCCTGCTCTAAACTGAACTGAAAGGTATACCATATGCCTGGAAACCAAGACATACACTTGGAAAACCAACAGACTTTAAAGATGAAGGATCTTTTGGGCAGCCAATCAAAAAGACCAAGTCACCTATACGAGAAAGCAAATCAGGTTGGCAACTGACTTCAACATCAACATTCAATGCCAGAAAATAATAAAGCAGTACCTACAAACAAAGAATGAATGAACCAAGTATATGTATGCTTTGAGGGAGTATTTTTCCTGAGAGCTCTTCCAGAGAAATCTACCAGAAGACAAGCTTTATCTAACCAAGAGATGAGGGAAACCTCAGTAAGAACTGATAGAGACCCATATGTCACTATAGAACTAAGACCTTAATAAACGTGGGGGTAAAAATGACTGCATAGCATGGAAATATTCATGCACCAACAATTTAATAATAGTGCCACTCCTAGCCCACCTCTTAGGTACCAGCTGAGGTTGAAACGATGGCATTTTAAGCTGCTAAGTCTCATTTAAGGATACAAAGTTAAACACTAAGAAATGCCACACAAGTGACCAAAAGCATAGATAGAAGAGAAGGAGAGGAAACTGGAAGAAGAAATAAGAAGTTAATTTCATTGCTGTTCATTGCAGGAGACCAACGGACGTGGTCTAAGCTAAAGGAAAAGGGACTGAGTCTTTTGTGACTCTATTGTCATAAAACTACTAATACAAAAATATAGATCTTCCCAAACACTGGAAGTATAAAAAAACACATTGGTAAGCAAACAGAATACATAGGGAAGATACTTTAAAAATGTGCACACACACATACATAAGCAATGCATAAGTCAGTATCACAAAACTAAACCAATCACACTGGTTGTATCTATCTATCTATATACATTAGGGCTTAATTCGATAATTTTCGGGTTAACAAAGCAAAACTCTTCTTTGTACCAGGTACACAGACACTAACACAAAATGAACCAGGAGGATTCAAAATGAAGTTAGGAGGGATGGTATAGCAGACAAATGCAAAGCCAAAGGAGTGTAGGGGCCACAACCTTGACATTAAATAAAACAGAATTAAATCATGTAAACAGTGACACAGATGAGTGAATAGACAAACAAAAGAGAGTCTAAAAGTTCATAAACAAACCTAAATACATTTGGTGTTTTTGATGGCCTATCAAAACAGTTGGGTAAAGATCAATTTGTAAATGTACATAGTATGACAGCTGGACAGTGCAGGGGAGGAAATATTTTTCCTTCCACCTTTCAAGGTCCTCCAGCTGGTTTGAAAATTAAATTGACATAAAATGAATTACCAGGAGAAGAAAGCCAAAGTTTTACTACATGTGTATGTACTGACAATTGGTTAATATATGGAGATTCTTAAAAATTCAGGGAAAGGGAATAACCAAAAAGCCAATAAAAGAATTTGAAAAAATTATAGAAACAATGATTCATAGAAAAGAAAATACAATTAACTGGCCCTTAAATCAAACATTCTGTTAATTTCACTCATAAGAAAAACACAAATCAAAACTACCATGATCCAACAATGAAATAGAGACCTAAAGAAATGAACCGAGGCAGGCAATCTTTATACTTTTTAAACAAAAAGATAATAAATTCAAGAGGAATTGACAGGATAAAGAAAATAGACATTTGGGAGCTCTTGTAAGGAATTCTAAGCAAAATTTGGGTTGAAGTAGTAGATTAGTAAAAAGTAACAAGGTTTATTTCTACAGCTTTTCAGCTTTAAAGTCCCTATCTCTGGTGATAAGGATGTCTCTACTACTTAGTATAGAGAGGGTACCTTTCATATGGGAGATGTATTTTCCACTTTCAAGGGGAGAGAGGAGGGTCTGAGTATCCTTGCACTGGCTGTTTCCCAAGGTGCTTCAATTCAAAATGATCAGTATACCAAAGTGGCACATCTTGGAGCAGCCTGCCCTTGGCCCCTACCATAGCCATTTAGGAAAAGACAAAGTTGGGGTGCCTGGGAGGCTCAGTCAGTTAAGTGTCTGACTTCGGCTCAGGTCATGATCTTGTAATTTGTGGGTTTGACCTCCCTTCTGCTCAGGTCATGATCCCCTTGTTCATGAGTTCAAGCCCCACATTGGGCTCTGTGCTGACAGCTCACAGCCTGGAGCCTGCTTTGGATTCTGTGCTTCCCTCTCTCTCTGCCTCTCCCCCACTCAATCTTTGTCTTTCTCCCTCTCTCTCAAAAGTAAAAACATTAAAAAAATTTTTTTAAGATAAAGAAAAAGTTGACTCCATAACTTTACATACTTTACAAAGGATAAACTATAAGTGGGTCAAATATCTCAATGTAAAATATAAAACTATAGGGGCACCTGGGTGGCTCAGTCTGTTAAGCGTCCACCTTCAGCTTAGGTCATGATCTTGCGGTTCGTGAGTTCAAGCCCCGCATCGGGCTCTGTGCTGACAGCTCACAGCTTGGAGACAGCTTTGGATTCTGTTTCTCCCTCTCTCTCTGACCCTGCTCTGCCTGTACTCTGTCTCTCTCTTTACCTCTCACAAAAATAAACATTAAAAAGAAAATTAAAAAAACTATAGAGATGCTGTGAAAAAAATAAAGTACACTCCTTTATAGTCTCAAGTGGAAACTGTCTAGTTATGATTCAAAATCCAGAAGTTACAAAATAAAATAATAATAAATTTGACAATAAAAACTACTGTGTGACTATATTATACACACACACAGACACACAAACACACACATAAATCCACATACGAACTTCTACATAATTCATGTATGAACACACACACACCACACAATAAAAATACAAATTGAAATTTAAAAATCAAGTGGAAAAAAATTTGGAAATATATAAAAAATCTTAGAAATTCAGGGAAGGGGAATAACCAAAAAGCCAATAGTAAAATTAGAAAAAAATTATAGAAACAAATAATTTACAGAAAAGAAAATACAATTAACTGACTCTTAAATATAACATTCTCTTAATTTCACTCATAAGAAAAATACAAATCAAAACTACCATGATCCATTTCTTATCTATCAGACTGGTAAAATTTTACTATGACAATATACTCTGTTGAAAGGTTGTAGAAAAAGCAAAACAGTACAACCTCTATGGAATAGATTTGGCAATACCTCCCTAAATTATAGATTAATTTATCCTTGACTCAGCAATTTCACTTCTAGAATTCTATTCTATGAATTCACAGGGAAAAGTACAAAATGACTTTCACACATTTTTCAGTTATTCCTTATAATATCAAAACATTTTCTTCAAAACATTAAAGAAAAAATGCCCAGCAACAGAGAAAGCACGGGTCAATCGATAGCGGATACCTATCTATCCACACAGTAACTGTGCTGTTATGAAAAAAAAACTAACGAGGAAAATCTCTAAGGAGAACTAGGATATACTGATAAATGAATAAAAAGGTGTAGAACAATGTGTATATTTTCTTCTCTTATTTTTGTGTAACAAGTGTGGAGAACAAAAATATATATTCATTGCTTTCCAAAAGCATATTCATGTATTCATACTTTCTAAAAGAAAAACTTTTGGAAGGATAAACAAATAACTAACAAAAATGGCTACCTCCAAGTACAAGAATAAAACTAAAGACTTATCTCTACATACCTTTCTATATTGATTTAGATTGTAGAATTGCACAAATTTAATATAATATTACATATGCACACATGTATAAGTACATATACATAAATATACATTATTCTTTGTGTAATATTTTTATGCATAACATATTTAAATTTTTAATCCTAAAATTGAAAATAAACTGAAATAAATGAATTCAAGTACTCACCAAAATGAAAACATAACCATGTAAACAATTATTTCAGGTAAATTTATATTGCAGCACCCTGATTACAAACCCTCCCTTAACATTCTGAGAACAAGGACCTAGAAATTTAGTTTAAACTTCCTTCGTTAATTTTTTTATTAGTTATGATAATAGTAATGCTGTCCTGAAAGCTTTCAAAAAACCAAAATGAGTAATATGGAATAAATCAAATAAATAATTTGTTAATGGTCTTAGGAATCAAGATTTTCATTTAAAGGAAAATACATAATTTTGAAATAAAATACAAAGACTATATTTACGAAATGGTTTAGAAGTCGTAGCACCCCAGCAGCAGTGAACACCATAGGGTTCAGAGGTTGGTATCAACACTATTCATCAGTATCGGAAACAGAGCTCCTTAAAGAGATAGCTGATTTCAACTCTGAGAGAGAAAAGGTTCAATATGCGCCTAGGAAATCTCCTTCCAGCAGAGACCAAGTAGGTTTTATAAGATTTATAAGGCTGGGGCACCCAGGTGGCTCATTGGTTGAGTTTCTGACTTCGGCTCAGATCATGATCTCGCAGTTTGTGGGTTTGAGCCCCATGACAGGCTCTGTGTTGACAGCTCAGAGCCTGGAGCCTGCTTCAAATTCTGTATCTGTCTGTCTCTCTGCTCCTACCCCCACCCTCAAAAATAAATAAACATTAAAAAAATTTTATAAGGTTGTATAGGGCCACAGGTATGAAAAAAAGTCACTAAACAAAATTGTGAGAGTTTGTAAATCAAAAAGAATATCAATTACAATTGACTAAAGCATACTGATCCAGGAAATTCCATGATTTGTTAATAATAATAATAAAAAAAAAGAATAAAAAGGAAAAGAAAGTGCCATAAGGAAAAAAAAAAAAACTTACTTGTCATCATTTTTTTTTTTTAAATTTTTTGAACATTTATTTATTTTTGAGAGACATAGAGACAGAGCGTGAGCAGGGGAGGGGCAGAGAGAGAGGGAGACACAGAATCTGAAGCAGGCTCCAGGCTCTGAGCTGTCAGCACAGAGCCCGACGCGGGGCTCGAACTCACAGACCATGAGATCATGACCTGAGCTGAAGTCGGACGCTTAACCGACTGAGCCACCCAGGCGCCCCACTTGTCATCATTTTAAGTAGCTATGAAACCAATCCCTTACCTTAAAAATATAATAAAAGGTGGGAGGAAATCACTTATCCTGACCTTTCAGAGGATCTAAGTGGGCCCTGGTGATAAGTGAAGGTCTATTTCACAGAAGAAAGCTAGCTAATAAAGGAAGAAGGAATGACAAAATTACAAAATCATTATCCCACAACTTCTAATGAAATCATTGAATCAGGCATAAATTATCAACTGTTGTCAAAACCAAGAAGTAAATAGTTTACAGGAATTAAAGTGACAACATATGTTCTTTGTCACTTCCACTCTATCCCCAACAAGAGTCTGCATACAATACAGATAAAAACCAAATAATAATAATAATAATAATAATAATAATAACAATAATAATAAGGAAAAGGGAAAGAGACAAAAGGGCAGTAGGCTAAATTAAGGAGTAAAGGACAGGCTATAGACTTCCTGCCAGAAACCTCTACACATACAGTCTTTTAGGGTGGTACATACTTCTTTTCTAAATATATCTGCCAATACAAAGAGGCTACCTGATTCACAGTATCTGTGAGTTCAAAACAAAACCCTTTCTTGGTGCGGTACCTGCCCTTCCTCCTAAGAGAACTGTCCCCATTGGCTCTCACAGAAACACACAGACTAGTCCTTAACAACTCCTCAGACTAAACATGGCAACCTGCTTTCTAGGGCATTTTTTACAATGTCCTTCAATATACGTTAATTGGATGTTGCCAAAAGTTAGTTCAATCAAAGCAATTCTACTGGGAGCTAATATGATCCAATCCAGGGATATAATTTTGAAGGTCTGACTGAATCCGGAGAAAGATTTCTAGGTATCTAAAATCCAACTCACCATATTTGACTCATATAAATACATGGCAGATTCATATTTCCTCTGGGAGGCCCAATTTGGAATGCATAGCTCTCCGATGCTTAAATTCTCAAATTCAAACTGACATTAATGTCTTTGCAGTAGATTGCTTTTCTTTCTTTGAAACAAAAATGCAAACAGAAAAGGCCTTCCATGATCTTGCTAAAAATAGTGTCACTTTTTTTATTCCAGTTAAAGCTCAACCACACACTCATGGGTGTGCACATGAGTGTGTCCTTTATTCTAAAACACATATGCTTTGTGTGCCCTTTAGCTGATATGGTCCTGATGGAAGGTGGGGCCCTCTGAATCCCATATAGTAATCGCAAAGAAGGAAAAGATTAGAAACTAAAAGAGATCGCTAATATCATAACATCTCAAGTGTTAAGTCGCCTGCCCAAATTACACAACTAGTTAATAATGCACCTAGGATTGGACCACAAGTAACCTGATTTCAGAGACCCTGATGCTAAACACCACATTCAACTATCTCTCAATACCACATCCTCCACCAGAACCTGTCCCATGTTTTTTTGCCACAAAGATGGAACCTGAATTCACTTAACACTTGTATTGACATATGAATGCTATTGTAAACAAGGCTCATCTAGCCATGTTGGAACCTGCCTTTCCATAAAGCTCTAGGCTTCAGGACTAGAACTGTCTAATTCTGAAGCCTCAGGGTAGGAACAAACCTCCAGTGCCTTAAGACTCCACCCAGGTATCAAGACACAGGAACATAAATGAGGATAATCTCTCCTCCTCGTCCTATTCTCCAACTACTTTCATTTACAAGTTAGTCCAAGAAAGACACATAAAATATGTCCTGGGTTAGAATCCCAGCAACTTCTTACTCCTGCTGATAACACTGATAAAAAACCTTTTGCTTTGGTCCATGTTATGAAAGACTTCTGATTAAATTACACCTCAGACAGCCTGTGCATTTTCTTTTTTGTGGAAACAAAATAACATTAGTAAACCGTACAAGTAACCTAATATTTCTAACTCTGTGTACACTGAAAAGGACAAAAAACATGCAATGCTCCAAAATTTCTGTGAGCGATATCTTAGCCAAGAAATCATACTCACCACTATTTACCTAATAAAGAAAAGTCAACGGTTGACTTTGCCCAAACAAAGTTATAGAATTACAAATCAATGTCACAATGGCCCGTCATTTCTGCTCCATGAAATGTTCAAAAGGGGGTGGGTCCTGAAGACCCTCTGCCGTTCGAAGACTTTTTTTGCCTCATCCATGAAAAGCCTGGCTATGGTTTGTAATCCAGTATTCAACAGCTAAGCAGGTTGTGTGTAGGTGCTACCTAGCCTTGTCCGGCAACAAAGAAGAGTATGAATAACACCTTGAAAGGTCTTTGCCTCATGCAATCTTGAAGCCTCCCACTCAAGATGTTTATAAAGAGTCACACCAAGGCCTCCCCTAGACAGCAAACTGATCCTTGATACTGACAAGTACCTGTGGTATGACAGTCAAGGAGAGATTTGCTGCTTAGCCATGTCTGCATCGCTAGTTCAAGACCACAGAAAAAAAGGTGGAAGTAAAATCCTTCTACATTTTTGGGAAGAAAAAAAATTAACCTGCACCACCCCAATAAAGCAGAATCAAGAGGAAACCAGAATTAGCATTTCAGGAGATGTGGAGTGGGGGTGGGGGTAGTTTTCTTGTGGCTTTGTGAGCCCCTTCTACTTTAATCGATCAAGAAATCCATTAAAGATTCTGCTACAACCCAGATCAAAACGGTGTAGTTTTGCTGTAAGCCACTTTACTGCCAAAACGCAGCTGCTTTGAGTGTGATCCACAAAGGCATTGATGGTTGCCGCAGATGAATATCAATTAAAGAAAATGACAGATGCAGCATAAACAACTGCCCAAATGAGCAAGTCTGGCAAAGAGGCGAAGACGACAGAAAATTAATATGGTCACTCTATGTAAAGAGAAAACGTTACGCTGGGAATAACCTCACCTTCTCCTGCTTCTCACTTTTCCCATGAAGTGCTTGCTTCTGTCACCTAGGCGATCTGCTCACCCAAGGGTGGGCATGAAAACAAAGGCAATTACTAAGAAATCAAATTATATTGTAGGAGTCAAAACAGGAAACCACCGTTGAAATTTATGTTTTAACAGCATACCTGATACCAATTTTTGATTACTGGTCTGATGTGTATGGGAAGCATATGCTGTATTTTTTTTCCAGAAAACTCTGTCTTTAAGAATAAATGTGGCTTAATATTCTAAAAATGGTATGCAATTCTTTGAAACATGACACTTAACAAAATGCCACATTCTAGCCAAGATCAGATTCTAAAAGAGTTTGTATTAGATGAAATGAAAAGTGAACAAAGGGAGGAAGAGAGGGAAGAAGGGACAAAAAGGGGAAGGGAAGAAATCCACGTAAAAAATGTGTCTACACGTGTGCGCGCGCACACACACACACACACACACACACCATGCCCCACTAGCTACTCTGTAGAAGAGCCAAAAAAGATTAATTAGATGAGTCCTGGAAAGTGCTTTAAACTCTTTGGAAGACAGATGCAGCATAAATGGAAGGTATTAGTTTTCTTATTATTCTAAAAGGCATTTTGATTCACTTCCGGATGAAACATAATACAACTAATACCCAGTATGCTTTCTTTTAATAATGAAAATTAATCATATCAGAAGTCTTTTCAGAATTTATATTAAACAAACACCAATTCCCCATTCACCAACTCTAGTGCTCATATGATTACATTTTTTAGCAAGTGCCTGAAGTCATGATTTCTTGACAAATAATTTAATATAAGTTTAATTTCAGACATATAGGTATTTCTGACTTTTGAGTTATACCCTCACCACCACGACTATCATGCACAAATATTCAGTGCCTACCTACCTACCCTAAGTAATACAGAGATGCACAAAATGTAGTCCCTGACCCTGAGAAACTTGCAATTGCACATAAAATAACAAATAAAATATAAAAACTGAGGCGCCTGAGTGGCTCAGTGGATTAAGTGTCTGACTCTTGGTTTAGGCTCAGGTCATGATCTTGTGGTTCAGAAGTTCCAAACAAATGTTTAAAATATATATATAAACTAGGTCTCCTGGGTGGCTCAGTCGGTTGGGCGTTTGACTCTGGCACAGGCCATGATCTCAGTTCGTGGGTTCAAGCCCCACATCGGGCTCTGTGCTGATAGCTCAGAGCCTGGAGCCTGCTTCTGATTCTGTGTCTCCCTCTGTTTCTGCCCCTTCTCCAGTCACACTCTGTCTCTATCTCTCAAAAATAAATATTTAAAAAATTTTTAATAAAAAAATATATACATATAAACTATCCACTTACAATATGCTATTTAACCAACACAGTTGGCTAGATGTGGGTGTCAGGCATTCTCCACAAAAGAATTTTCCCAAAAGCCTAGGCTTCCTTTTATAAAGTCCTCAACCATTTTCTAAAATAGAATTATATTCAAGAAAAATTTTCCTCAAAGGAGCAGCACATTTTGCTGGCTCTTGGGTTGAGTGCATTGTGTCAGTCTCTGGGGCTCTGAGTCATCGCCATGGCTTCTGATGACTCCAATGTAGTGGAATGCAGTCCATGCCACAGGCTGGGCCCTCTGAAGGTGGTGTGGTGGCAGCTGTTAGCCTGAACTGAGGAGCCATCAAAGTGCTTGGATTTGTTTAAATTATTCTGCCCCTTTTAAAATCAGCAGGTTGTCATTTATCCCTCCTATCTGGGCCTGCTCCTCGTAGCTCCTATCCCACTTCTAATTTGCTTTTTGCTAATCTCCTGCAGGCCAAGAAAACTCAAAAGCCCTTCTTAAGATGTGTGCGCAGAGGGGTCTCTCAGAGGAGCATAAGTTTCTAAAACATTTCCAACACTTCCCAGTCTTTCTTTGGCTTCTGACCTGTGCTCAACAGGCTCCACTGTTTTTAGCGCCCAGCTGTTTTCTAAAAGTCAAAACTGTCAAATGTTTTTGACAAGTCTCACATCTCCACTCATAAATGACTTCTTTAAAAAAAATAGTAAGATTTTAAAAATGGGGAAAATAAAGAGTTTTATGGTAGGGGAGCAATATTTATACAATGGAAATCTCAAATCGTTTATGCTATGAATCCAGACAGAATGAGAGAGAAGCAGACAAAACCTGCACATCTCATGACAACAGGCCACAAAGTACAAAAAAAAATTAAATGCAAGTTGGATTTAAAGTAAAATGGTCTACAATTTGGAAGAAAATAGAGCTTAAACTTCAGCAAAAGCATCGTGAGCCCTACAGGCAATCCAGCTACCACTTACTACAAAAGCCTCCAACATCTCACAGGTAATACCTCCATTCATATCATCCAAGAGATAAATCCAAGTGAAGAAGGGAATGGGGTAACCCGTGGCCAAACACACTGGTGGGAATCAATGAACAACAGAGAAAGTACTGAGTTTAAACTGAATATAGCCTACATACAGATGGAAACATGCAAAGAAAAAGACCTTGAAAAAAGCTACAGAGTGTAATAGTCAATAATCTGGAATTCCAATCTCAAGAATACAAGGCTCTATGCTGTCAGTGCAGAAGTTATGTAGGGCTCCATCTCGTGGAACTCTGATACCATGACCTGAGCCAAAACCAAGAGTCAGACACTCAACCAACTGAACCACCCAGGTGCCCCAAACTAGAAACAAAACTTTTTAGAATGTCTACACAAAAATATAAGTAGTATATATCAAAATGTACAGGATGCTGCCAAATTTATCCTCAAAGGAAAATACATAACCTTAAATAATTTCATTTTTATACAAAAAGTATAAAGATAAATAATTTTTAAATTTAAAAGAATAAGGAAGACATAAGTGAAAATTAATAGTTTGAAAACAAAAGATAAACATTAGACTTGAAGATCCACAGAGAAATAAAAATAGAAACCTTTAGTATGTATAACAAAACGATAAAAAACATAAATATACATAATTAGTAAAGAGAAAGAGAAAATATATTTTTCAAATAATATCTCTTTTGTATCCCCTAAGTAACAGCTTTCCAACCGTTTCTCTTCTTTAACTAACATAAAGAATCCAGAAACTCATGAGACGCATTGGTTCTATTTTCTGTGGAAAAAGAAATCAAAAGTATGTGGAAAGAAACAAAATCATGCCAACTAAGCTTATAATAAACAGGCCCATTTCACTCATCACTATACGTGAAAAGATGAAACACACATAACAAGGTATACTGATCGCCATGAAGCCAAAGTAAAGGTAACTCGCAATGTACACATTTTTTAAATCAAGAATATCAATGAATGAGGAGCGCCTGGTTGGCTCAGTTGGTTGGGTATCCAACTCTGGATTTTAGCTCAGGTCATGATCTCACAGTTGTGAGATAGGCCTTGCGTTGGGCTCCATGCTTTGCGTGGAGCCTGCTTGGGATTCTCTCCTCTCTCCGTCTGCCCCTCTCTCTAGTTCACGCTCTCTCTCTCTCAAAAAAAAAAAAAAAAAAAAAAAGGAGAATATCAGTTATTGAAAGCCACTACCAGCTTAAGCCCACATTGAGAACACTATGATGGACAGCATAGCTCTTCTGAAAATTACAGATATCTTAATGGAATACTGACCAGCCATTCCTAATTTACCCTTATAAATACCAAAGTTTAGTGACCTAAATAACTAACAAGCAACTATCAAATGTAAAAAGTGCATAGAATTGTGCATCATATGATCGGAAGAATTTATGAAAAAGACATGAATTCTTAGTAAGTTTCTGGCCTACCAGATCAAAGAGAGGTATTTGAGAGTCACTGCCCCAAGGCAGATGTCTCAAACTGGAAGTTGCCCAAAGATGGAAACTTCCCGAGAATATTAAATATGGACAGATTCAAAGGCTCCGGATCTCCACTTTGCACATGTATGCTTTTCTAGAACGGATCTGTGGAGAAGGCCCCTACAGTAGCCACATCCAACACTACTCCTCCTCCACCTCCTTTTCCACACTGTATTTCCATTTTCTAGCAGAAAAGCATACCCGTGACATATCCTAATTATACTTAAGATGCCAAGCAAAAAGAAAATGTGAATATTTAGTTTAAACCTACACCTCCTTGCTCAAGGCGTATTATAGGATTTCCTACCTTTCATACACACGTTTCTGTTGAAGTCAAAGCTGGTGATAGAACCTGAGTATTTTGGTCTGGATTGAGATATTTTACAGGAGGTTGGTAACAAGACAAGCCAAGGGAATGAGAAGACACATTGAAAATAGTTTCCTTACTTTGAGTTAGCAAATGTACCATACCTAGCTTTCCCCCACATAACCATCTTAAGACTGGAAAACAGAAAAAGGAACAGATATTAATGTATTTGTTTCAACTGAAGAATGAACCTGATGTTTTTAAACTAGAAGACTCTTTTTCTCTAAGTAGAAAGATAATAATCCCACAGCCTCATGGTTTCCACCACACACACCATATAGAGAGAAAAATACATTGAAAGCCAATAATATATAAATAAAAATGCATTCTCAGCCTTTCCAGAATTTCCTCAGAATTTTAAAACGTGCCTTAGAGTAAAGCAGCAACAGGCATGATTGATAGCGGTCTGATGAGCTGAGGTAAAGCCTTTTTTGGTAAACTTCCCAGAAACTGAGAAAGTGAATGATTCTAATGACTGGATAACAAAGCCTTTTTGGAAGTCGGGAGGTTTCCAATTCTTGACTTTCAACAAAATTGAAGGAGGACCAAATCTCAAGTTGCCAGCACACAGAGCGTCAGCAGTGATTTCTGATGACAGATCACCACGTGACTGCTTATTACCTACAACCCCTGGGAATAAGGGAAGGTCTCTCCTCCTGCTCCCACCACCTCATCGCCGTGCAAGTGTTCCTCCATCAACGTCTCTGTGAGCAGTCCCTCTAACTGAGGGGAAAGTCCCACACATTGGGTAAATGACACATTTTTGGTAACATTTTTAAGATATAATAATTAGTCATCACAACGTATAATACTTAGGTTGCTTTGATAAAGTGTGTACAACTAATAACTATCATGGTAGCTCACTCTGGAAGAAATTTTCTTAATAATTACAGCCTCATGATTATAGGAAATATTTTTAATTACATTTCAAATTATTTGCATGGTTTTAGTGCAAGGGATTAGGATAGGATGATCAAAGAAAACCTTCTAAGCACAAAAATACAACCCACTAGGAAAAAAAAAATTGGAGGGCAAATTGGATACACAGGTTCAAGGAGAGAAGAGAATGACATAAAATTTCCAACAGTTAAAAAGAGACCTTTAATTCATTTTTACATAGATGATAGTGGATGCTGAGTCCCTGTGATTTCAGATTCCACTGGATTCATTTAAAAGAGTGACGTAAATTTTTTAGATGTTAATATTTAAAATCCACCAAAAGTTCTAGCTTGTGCTGATGTTAAATGTGTGACAAAACACAGTTAGTTATGAATTTATAAATGCATGAGTGAGTGCAGGGTTTTGCCAAGTTCCTTTAGAAGATATACAAATGAGGAAATTTGATGGCCTCTGCCACCTAGCTCCCAGCACAGTTACAGCTTATGACAGGCACCACTCCAAGCTCCAGCCTCAGTCACTGCTCTGTGGCACCCTGGCATCCACTGCTAGGTTCTTCATGTGAACTGGACTCTGAATGCTTTTCGTCACTTTTTCACACTTATACCCAACTGTTGACCACAACAGTACACAAGAGTCAGGCACAGGGTACTGGTTTTCAAAATTAAATAAAATGTCATTTGCCAAAGTTTAGAGAGCAATTCCTTGCTCTTTGAGAACCTGTTCCAGCTGAACATTTATCGGACATAAGAGATGAGACAGGTTGAACTCTGGACTATGAAGAGAAGCCAAGAGTCAAATTCCGAACCACCATGCATTCTAGGAGTGACCTTTGATAAATCATTTAACTGTTGGAGGCTTCATGCAGGTTTCCACCTACTTAAAATTAAATGTACAAGAGATAAGGACCCTTGCCTTATTGCAAAAGTGGCTTCAAGAGGATTAATACATACCTCGAAAAGCATTTCCAACTCCTAGAAGAAAGAAATGCCTAACACTGGAACAACAACAAAAAAAAGGACTTCAAGTAAGTCATTTATTCTAGTGTATTCTCTGCCTGCAGATAAACCAGAACATGCCAGTTCCATAGAGAGCTGGTACTGAACCATAATGAATGGGAAGTCAAGAGGTTCTTTAATAAACAAGATCCGTTGCTAACCCAGGTTAGGTCCACAGCCTCTCACATCACCGGAGGTGGTCAGACAACCTCAGTCCCTCAAGTGGCGCTGTCCTCCATCAGCAAAGCATTCCACACACCTCTAAAGTACTGTGTGCAGCTCTTCCAATAGGCCCCTGCACTATTTTTTATTTTAAATCATTTTAATACACATGTTATTTTAAAACGTAGCTGCATCTATAGCATTCCCATATGTAAATATACACACATATGCAAAGTCTCTACATCAACTATTTTAAACAGTTCAACAACTAAAGGGGAAAGAAAAAAAATCATTTTTAAGGCTCCCAACAAGAACCCAACGCACACATTTATATAGGTACATAACATTTATATAATCACATCCCATATTTAACTTCTACATGGCCAAGGCTGAGCAAAGCAGACCTATCTTTCCTCTCACTTAAAAAATTCTAAGTGAAATCCTTAGTGAATAGACAAAATCATTCTTCCTATACTTCTTTTCTTCTTGAACTTAAGAAATCGGTGAGAAAAATCAGAATGATGGAAATTTGATGATAGCAGAAACCTGGTCTGTCTAGTTTCATATATGCCCAGTGTCTAGGACTCTGCCTGAAGCCTAGCAGGCACATAGATTACTTTGCTGAAGGGACACCATGACAGTATTCCAAATACAAAAGATGCGGTCTCAACCTTACATGGTTCAGATGTGCAGGGAACGCAGCAGTTTTAAGTGAAGTTCGTTTGACTTATTTATATTGAAATACTAATTATTTGTCCAGCTTTGATATATTATTGACATATAACGTATGTATGTTTAGGGGGAACAATGTGATGATTTGATGCCCATATATATACTACAAAACAATTACCCATATATACTGCAAAACAATTACCATTAATAAGGTTAGTTAACAACCTCTATTCCCTAACATCATTACCTTTTGTGTGTGTGTGGTGATTACATTCAAGATCCATTCTCTTAGCAGCTTTCAAGTATATAAAACAATATTAACTATATCAATCATGCTGTACATTAGATCTCCAGTAGTTACTAATCTTATGGAAGTTTAAACCCTTTGACTAACCTCTCCCATTTCCCTCAATCTCCCGGCCTTGTCAACCACCCATTCTACCCTCTATTTCTATGAGTTCATCTTTTATAGATTTTACATATAAGCGAGATCATGCAGTATTTGCCTTTCTCTGACTTATTTCACTTAGCATAATGCCTTCAAAGTCCATCCACATTGCTGCAAAAGGCAGGATCTGTTTCCTTTTAATGGCTGAATATTCCACACAACATACTACATCTTCTTTATCCATTCATCCATCAGTGGACGCTTAGGTTCTTAGCCTATCTTGGCTATTACAAATAATGCCGTGATGAACATGGGATTGCAGATATCTCAAGATATGATTTTATTTCCTTCAAATATATATATGCCCAGAAGTGGGATTGCTGGATCAAGCAGTAATTCTATTTTTAACTTTTTGAGAAACCTGCAAACTGTTTTCCAGAGTGGCTGCACCAGTTTGCATTCCCACTAGCAGTGCAAAAGGGTTCCTTTTTCGCCACACCCTCACCAACACTAGTTACCTCTTGTAACTATTTGATGAGAGTCATTCTGACAGGTGTGAGGTAACATCTCATTGTGGTTGTGACTTGCAGTTCCCTGATGATGAGTGATACTGAGCATCTTTTCATGTACCTGTTAGTTATTTGTATGTCATCTTTAGAAAAATATATCAATTTGGGTCTTTTATCCATTTTTTAATCGGATTGTTGGTGAGTTTTTTGTTTGTTTGTTTGGGGGTTTTTTGGTTTATTTATTTATTTATTTTTTGCTATTGAGTTGTAAGAGTTCCATGTATGCTTTGCATATTAACCCCTTATCAGATAGATGGTTTCCAAACATTTTCTCTCATTCTGTACGTTGCCTTTTCATTCTGTTGACTGTTTCTCTTGCTCTGTAGAAGCTTTTTAGCTTGATGTAGGCCCACCTGTTTATTTCTGATTTATTGCTTGCACTTTTGGTGTCACCTCCAAAAAAATCAATACCAGCATCAATGTCAAAAAGGTTTTCCCTATGTTTTCTTATATATGTCATACGATTTTGGGTTTTAAGTCTAATCTGTTTGGAGTTATTTTTGTGATGTGGTATTAGATGGTATCTAATTGCATTCTTTTGCAAATTAGAAAGTCCAGGGAACATCCAGATTTCCCAGCACCACATTTATTAAAGAGACTATCCTTTCCATATTCAATATTTTGGTGCCCTTGTCAAATATTAGTTTATCAAATATGTGTGGGCTTATTTCCAAGCTCTCAGTTCTGTTACATTGGTTTATATGTTGGTATTTATATGCCAGTAATATACTGTTTTGACTATATAACTTTGTAATAAAAATATAAATTATTATAAGGAGCAAAATATGACTAAACACAGATCAGGGCTTGCAGGAGAACCGATTCTGGGATTAATTAAAAAAAAAAAAAAAAACAACTAACTTCTGGTTTCTAGTCTGCCACGTAAGGAGATTAGAAGTCACACTCCAGGGGCGTCTGGGTGGCTCAGTCGGTTGAGCGGCTGACTTCAGCTCAGGTCATGATCTCACAGTTTGTGGGTTTGAGCCCCACATCGGGCTCTATGCTGACAGCTCAGAGCCAGGAGCCTGCTTCGGATTCTGTGTCTCCCTCTCTCTCTGCCCTTCCCTTGCTCATGCTCTGTCTCTATGTCTCTCAAATATAAAATAAAAATGTTAAAAAAAATAAAAAACAAAAGGAGTCACACTCCATCTTTTTTTTAAATTATTTTTTAACGTTTATTTATTTTTGAGAGACATAGAGACAGAGTATGAGCAGGGGAAGGGCAGAGAGAGAGGGAGATATAGAATCTGAAGCAGGCTCCAGCCTCTGAGCCGTCAGCACAGAGCCTGATGCGGGGCTCGAACTCACAGACTGTGAGATCATGACCTGAGCTGAAGTCGGCCGCTTAACCAACTGAGCCACCCAGGCGCCCCACACTCCATCTTAACAAGACAAAAAGCTGGAAAAAAAATACTGGAAAATGAACATTTTTTTTTACTGTCAAAGAAGTTAGATCACAGGGCAAACTGCTGCCGCCTAAACTGGAGAAACAATCAGACACAGAAGATCACAAGTTACTAGAGCAGACACTCATAAGAAAGTGTCAGGGTAAGAAAACATAAGTGACAATTCGACAAATTCGTGGAGGTTCAGTGTGGACAAGTCTGCTGGTTAAAAGCTCCATAGAGCCAGCCAAGCTCCTCCAGGAGCTCTACCAGATACTCATGGTGAATATCAGAATGAAAAATTCCCTTATGCTTCCAGAAGGAGGCAAGGGAAAGTAGCCGTCTTGAAATATGCCAGGGCATTTTGTTCTTCTTAACAAGGCCTGCACTCAATATAAACTATTTTACCAAAGCCCAGTGTGCTGGGGTCTTATCAGAGCCTAACCTATCTGGGGTAAAGGAAATACCCAACTCTAGCTCATTCTGGCCATCCTATCCCACCTAAGGTGACATAGGGGGGATCAACTGAGAAGTACTGTGACATTCATAGTCCAGGGTCATAGACTCAACAAAAGACTGTGACCTATCATGGGACTATCGAATGCTTCTCTCCTCCCTAACCTTTCCACTACAGTACTGAAGGCCTATGTACCACACTTTTTCTTACACAGTGCATCATGTCCATTTTTTACTAAAAATTACAAGACATACTAAAAGATAAAAACACAGAAGGGATTTGTGTTTTTGAACACAAATTTGTTTGAATTCCCTTTGATTTGAAGGGATTTTAAAAAGCATCATAGGGGCGCCTGGGTGGCTCAGTCGGTTGTGTGGCTGACTTCAGCTCAGGTCATGATCTCACAGTCTGTGGGTTCGAGCCCCGCATTGGGCTCTGTGCTGATGGCTCATCAGAGCCAGGAGCCTGCTTCCGATTCTGTGTCTCCCTCTCTCTCTGCCCTTCCCCTGCTCACGCTATGTCTCTATGTCTCTCAAAAATAAATAAAACATTAAAAAAAATTTAAAAAAAAAAGCATCATAACCAGAGTCACATATAGGAGGAAAGTTGTAATTACCACACTAAGACTTTTTAAAAACTGTGATTAAGTTGTGAAGGGTTTTAATGGAAAAAGTAGACACCATGCAAGAACCCCTTGCAAAGATGAACTCAGAATGGATCACAGAACTAAATGCAAGATACAAAACTATAAAACTCCTAGAAGGTAACACAGGAGAAGACCTAGATGACTTCTGGTATGGTGATGGTGTGGAGACTTTTAGATACAACACCAAAGGTGCTACCGATAAAGAAATAATTGCTAACCTGGACTTTATTAAATGTAAGACCTCTGCTCTCTATGTCAAGAGAATGAGAAGATCAGCCACAGACAGGGAAAAAATATTTGCCCTACTGATGTCGTACCTTCTATGGGCTTTGACATGAATCCTCCACTGAAGAATAATTGTACTGTCCTAAAAATCCTCTGTGTTCTGCCTATTATGCATCCTTTGCTACCCACAACCTACCTCTGAAAACCACTGATCTTACTGTCTCCATAGTTTCACCTTTTCCAGAATGCCATCTAGTTGGAATCTTACAGTATGCAGTCTTTTCAGATTGGCTTCTCTCCGCTTAGTAATATGCATGGCTCCTAAAATATTCACTATCTGGTCCTTTAAGGCAAGTATGCCAACCTCTCTTGTAGACACTGTACAAAGCAGTTACACAGATTGCATCTTTACATGAATTGTTCCAATGAGGTAGAAATTATTATTACCTCTATTTTAAGGAAAAGGAAGCTGAAGTAACTCTGCTAGACTCACAAGTGGCCAAGACAGGCAACAACCCCAAACTCACTGGCGTAGGGTAGATGCTCTAGGCCACCAAGCTATACTGAGTTGGAGCTGGAGAGACAACTTAACCCTAATTCTACATAAGTAAAGAAATCTTCACTGGTACAAAGGTAAGGGGCCTAAGTCAATCTCTGGGATGGGAAGACTTCCACACACTTTGGGGAAACATTGTGTGAATCCCATCATATGACTAATATCACAGTTATTACCAAGTAGAAACTTGGATAAGGTCAGGTTGTTTGCTGTTGCCACTTTGTGGATCGAGCCAGAACATCTTGTTGCACTGACCACCAGCCCAGGGACTTTGCATCCTGCCTTTGCTGACCTACTCTGTGTGCCATCACTATGCCATTCCCCTCTCTAAACACTGCACAAGCCATGACCTCAGGGCACTTCATTCCCTGAGATAAACAGACTTCAGTGGGCCAACCTTAGAGCCTAACCACAACCGAATTAGTAATGCTTGATGGACAAAAACAAGACCGGGGTTCTGAGAAACTAAGAACATGCATCATTTTTCAAAATGTGACTGTCTTCTCAAACAACAGATTTTTTTAGCAGAAAATTCCTCATCATATTACTACCAAAAGATCAGAAGGCAATCTAAACAGAATAAAAAGCACTTTTGTCCCAAGGAATCTATTCAGGCTACAAACTCCCTTAGAAGCTGTACACCAAAACTGGCTTAAAGCCAAATAGGAGTCCTCAGAACACATTAAGTTTTGGACACCCGCGTAACTCGGTCAGTTAAGCATCCAACTCTTGGTTTCTGTTCAGGTCATGATCTCACAGTTCATAAGGTCAAGCCCTGCACTGAGCCACTCTATCAGCATGGAATGCCATGAGGAGCCTTTTTGGGATGCTCTCTCTCTCCCTCTCTCTCCCCCTCAACTTCTCATTCTCTCTAAATAAATAAATAAGTGAACTTACTAAAATTTTTTCTTAAAAAGAATATATTAAATTTAAAGTGAGCAGCCCCCTCCTCATAACTATCTTAGAGCCACAGAGTACATGAGTAGATTAAAGGCTCTTCCAACTTATTGCTTAACCCAGTACTTCCAAAACTTAATTGAACAAGGATTTATTTTTCCTCTCTCAAGGAACCACATTAATACTGGAATAGTTTGTCAACAAACAGTTCCTGAGTGTCTGCTTTGTGTCAAGCACTCATCGAAGGACGAGAGGTAAAATCCAGGGAGGATGCATGTTAAACACACATTTCAGATGACAACCCAAATGTCAGTACACTAAAAGGATACACAGGGCTTGGAGAATACACTTTGGGAAATACCGGAGGGTAGGAGGATACTGGACTGTGAATGAGAAAATGATCTTCTGACCTAGAATCAGACACTGACTCCCTATGTAATCCTGAGGACCGCTCAGCAAGGAAATACCATGTTCAGGCCTCAGATGCTCCCAACTATGACATGAAAAGGTTGAATAAGATCAGTTCTAAGTCTCCATCCATTTTGAATATTCTATGTCATTAATTCAATGTGAAATGAGAGAAATGAATAAGAAATTTCAATATACTTCTTAGACACTTCAAAAGACATACTGATGGCTCAGATAATGAAACTAAACTGGAAAAATGTCTTCAGAATTATGTTCAGAATTTAAATTAGCTCAGAGTATTTTTGCTGAAGCAATAATGAAGCAGCAAGAGCTTTAAAGGGAAAATTATACCCACCACAGTCTGACCTATGTTCCTCCTCCAACCTGGGCACCTCCATCCTTCTAGATCCTTGTTCCACGCTCTCTCAGCTTCCCCCAAAACTTCAATTCCCCGGAGTAATGGGTTTTTCTAAGCTCAGGCTGTCAGAAAGCCTTTACCACCACAGCCCAGGACTCCCAACATCAACCCAGCTCTATGGTTAGCTTCAAGACCAACTCTTCTCTGAGCCCCTCCTGACATCCTCACCACCATCTTCCAGAAGGCATGACCTGTTGGCCAAGGCCTCCTTTGCGCCTCCACCAATCCTTAGGCTGATTTCTGGCCAGCTGGGTCACTTACTGGCTGTGTGACAAGCTTCTTTTCTACTTTAGGACTCCATTTCCTAGAGCAGAACAATGAATACCTACACAGCAGGGCTGTTATGAGATCCCAGTAAGTTACTACATGTAAGATGCTTTGGACATTGCCTGGCACATAGCAGTGTGTGTGGTCACAACCGCCTTCTGCTCTCCCTCTCTTCATTGTGAACAGAAAGTCAGCTTTGGTAGGAATGGCAGTGTGTCCAGCTGGAAAACCATTTCCTGGCCTTCCTTGTGGCCAGAGGGGGCCATGTGGCATAACTCTACAACGAGATATAAGCAGAGTTGTTGAGGAGGGCTTAAAAGAGGGGTAAACTCAGCTAACATATGCCCCACTGCTCCTCTCCATTCCTCCTAAGTCTCACATGTGATTACACAGCTGCAGAAATGGTCTCAAAACCACAAAGGAAAGACCAAGAGAATGACGCAGACCTCAGGTCTGACAGCCGTGAACCACTAAATTCTCATCACCAGCCCTGCTCTATAATTCTCATCCAGGGAGGGAAAAGGGATAACCCTTAACTGGCTTACAGGACCCTTTCTCGGGTGTTATGTGCAGCCAAATGCATCCCCGATGCAGTTAACTCTTATAAGTATAAACACAGCACGCACCTAGAACTATCATTTCATCACTTCTTTACATTTTGGTTTCCTCACCACATGAGGAAGCGGGTGCTCTAAAATGGTAAGTGAATGAATGAAGGGACAATAATGGCCATTATCCTTTGTGGCCAGTCCTTTTGTAAGAGAAAAAAAATTTTCTTCTTCCCTCCCTAATGGAACCGAATATAATTTAGATTATTTAGCATTTAAAAATGTGCCCACAGAGTACCTGAAACTGAAGTCCTTTATTTAACAAGCCCTTACATGAGAATGTTATTTGCCAAGAATTACTTTCAATGCTTTCACAAACAACTCATTTAATCCTCATAACAACCCAATGAGCCAGGTATGACTATGTCCATTTCACAGAAGAGGGAGCTGAGGCATAGAAAGGCTAAAGAAGCCACCCAAGGTCATGCAGCCAGCAATGGAGCTGGGTAGGACTGGGTTTCAAGCAGTCAGGTTCCAGAGTTTGCATCCTTAATTGTTATTAATTGAACAAGGAAGATACTGGGAGAAAATCCAATCTGAATATTTATGAAGGTTTTTAGCTTCACAAACCAGCCGAAACCAAGGAGGAGAACTCTCCATCTACTATACCAAAAAGCCAAGGCAGTATGCATGATCAAATGTATGACTGGTAATACAAAGAGAAGACAATGATATATTTTAATTCTCCTCAGAATTTTGGGAGTTGAAAATGGGAAAATGTGAGGTAAAAGGAGAAATGACATAATGAGAAATTTTTGTGACAAATATAAGCAAATGATAAAGAAAACTTTTTAGTGGCAAGCTAATCAGAATGACCACCTTAGACCCTGATTAAGGTGGTACGTGTCTCCAGGTATTCTGCTCCTGCAGCAATTTTAGGGAAACTATTTTAAAACTGAGGAAAGAATCTCCAGAAACCTGACAGTACATTTCATCTTTTGGCAGCAATTCTCGAGTTACCCACGACAAGATACTAGTTATACTAAATTCTTCACAATTTATCTCTCACACAGATTCGGCATCCAGAAATCGGCAACCAAGCCCAAGTCCACTTAGCAGTACCTGTCATGTCCTTTCAGACAACTTCACTACCAAGGACCCTGGAATTAAACAAGCAGACAGTCCGCTTTTTCTATCTGCAGTGACATCTAGTGGTAAGAAATTGAAGAGCATCCCGCAACACAACATTTCCTTCATTATTATCACATTAACTGAGTATTACAAAATTGGAGTATGTATAACTCTAAAATAGATCTTTTTTCATAATTATGAATGCCAACTGTCATTTGTCTTCTAATCCAAAATTTAAAATATCTCTTAAGATTAACCCATTGAGATGATACACTTGTTTGGCTGAGGAAAAGAAATCATCTTGTTCTCCAATTTGTTTGTTTGTTTTAAAAGCAAACATATCTTCATTTACTAACAGCAGACTGGAATGTTAGGAGATTCTCCAGACATTAAAAGACTTCCTGTTAAATTGAACCAAAAAGCGCTCTGGCTTAATATAACAATAAATACAAGCCATTTATTCAAAACCAACTTTCAAAAATCTCTGAAGAATAATTTAAATGCAGATGAAGCCCATTATAGAATGGTTTGCTGATTTAAATATGCCATGGGCTAAATCCTGTCTCCAAATTTTACATATTAAAATTATATTCTAAAAGATGCAGGCTAGCTATATTCTCTTCATCAAAGTAAAGTACCATTTTGTACTAAGAATCTAGGTGTCTGAAAACCATTTTAAAAGATAAATAAAGAATAATTAAAGAGCACTGAATTATGAGTAAGAAAACAGGAGCTTGCCCTGGTTCTACTTCTAGAACTCTGAGACCAAATCATTTAATTTCTCTTGGCTTCAATTCCCATTAAAAAAAAAAAAAAAAAAAGCTAAGACAAGAGTATTACCCAGGTTCTCACTTGGGCCCCTCGTTCTACATCCCATGTTCTATGAACAAAATAATCTCTAAGGTCTCTTTCAGCATTTTGTTTTAATTACTTAAACCACATGTAATGACACGGCACTTTGAAGAAGACAGTGCTATCAGGGAGAAGAAAGGAGATCTGAACAGAAATCGGTGTGGAGCATAAAAGATTTCCTTTAAGGGGTGGCTCGATCAGTTAAGCATCCAACTTCTGGTTTCAGCTCAGGTCATGATCTCACAGCTTCGTGGGTTCGAGCCCTATATCAGGCTCTGCGCTGTCAGTTTGAGATTCTCTCTCTTCCTCTCTCACTACCCGTCCCCAACTTGTGCTGTTACTGTCTCTTTCCAAAAAAATAAACTTAAATAAAAAAAGATTTAAGATGATGATTCCCAACCTAGATCAAAGATGCATGAAACTGCATCTACTATGACCTTGCACTTTCTCAACCATAAGTACTGTCTAAAGTCTTTTAAATAAAGATCTTCAGAAATCAATGCAATTCAAGTGGGCTTTGTTGCTAAACCAAGATAGACATGAACATTCTGGTTAAGCAAAATACTGCCACCTAGAAAAAGTTAGGTCTTTATCTAATTTAGTGGGAATGCCTATTGAAAAAGTTTTCTAAGATGAGGGAAGAGATATAATTAATTTAAAATGCGCCTGCAATTTTTTGCTACAATTATGGTTATTACTCTCACTTTGCAGAGAGAATGTTGACCTGGCTAAAATAATAGCTACTGCTCCCAATAGTTAAAGAGAGATGGGAAGAAGGTGATGTCCAGTGGAAGTAGTTACACTCAACAAGCAAGAAAGAAAGGAAATGAGGTAAGCTGAACCCCAAAGACCACCAGATTTGGGCTGACTCCAGACCACTGCACTGGTATGCCCCAAGTTTCTCGGAAGGTCCCCCTCAAGTATTTGTAAGGAGCTGGCGACAGAGTGAGTGACAGCTCTTCAAGAAGACTAAGTAGCGAGTCTACGCTTAAACAAAGTGTGGTGAGCTGGAGAAAGCTGAAGGAGCGTCCAGCGGTCGAGGACACCAAACACTGGGGCAATTTGCCTAATGACAGGGTCTGAGGTGAAGTCATCTGGAAAACAAGGCTAATTGAAAATAATGGGAAGGGGCCCCTGGGTGGTTCAGTCGGTTAAGCGCATCCGACTTCAGCTCAGGTCATGATCTCACGGTCCGTGAGCTCGAGCCCCACATCTCGGGCTCTGTGCTTATAGCTCAGAGCCTGGAGCCTGCGTCAGATTCTGTGTCTCCCTCTCTCTCTGCCCCTCCCTTGCTCATGCTGTGTCTCTCTCAAAAATAAAATTAAAAAAAAAAAAAAAACATAAAAAAAAGAAAAGAATGGGAAGTTTTTTAATACCATCAGGAAATGCCAAGTAGAACCAGTTTGAAAGACCCAATGAAAATGGCTCAGATGGGACAAAAAGACAGAAGATTGCACTTGGGAGGAGGAGGAGGGAGAGCACTTGGGCCTCTCACCCAAGAAGGGAGTGCAAATGGTACAACTACTTGGAAAACCTGTTTTCAGTATCTGCTAAAGCAGTACATATACCTGCTCTAGGACCCACCAATTCTACTCTTAGGCATACACCCAACAGAAATAGTTTACATTCACCAAAAGACATGTTCGAGAAGGTTCAAAACAGCACACTTCTAACAGCCAAAACCAGAAAACAATCCAAATTTAAAGGGTAGAATGAATAAACAAATTGTGATATAACCACACTTATGCCACAATAAAAACACAACTATGTGCAAAATTATAGATAGGTCTTACAAACATAATGCTGAAAAGTGAATCCAGTTAACCAACCAACCAAACAAACAAACATTCTGCATGATTCCATATGTACAAAGTTTAAAAGCAGGATAAACAAAGCTATGCTCTTAGAAGTAAGGCTAGACATCTCCGTGGACGGAGTAGCGAATAGAAGGGGGTATGACAGGGACACGGAGGCGCTGACAACATTGCCTCTTCACCTGATTGCAGGTTATGTCTGTTTGGTCTGTGAAAATCCATCAAGCAGCACACTTATGATTTGTGTGATCTTATGTATGTATGTGATGTATAAATGCGCAGACTGAGACAGGCCGCAAGGGTACATTCACAAAAGAAGAGTAGTCCCTGCCCCACCTCCCAAAACAGTCCAGCAGCAAGTGACTAAAAACAAGCCCTCACCAAGACCCCTGAAGAAAGAGAAACAGGGAAGGACTCCCACACCCAAGATGTGAGGCCCGCAGAGATAATTACACGCAGCCTCCTGAGAAAGAACCTAAGTCCTTCTCGAATAGAAGGAGAGCTTAGAGCTCATCTAGACCAGACCATGCCATTTATGACAGAAAAACATGAGACCAAGAGAAGGGGGCATATTTGGTCCAAGTCACCCAATTAGTTAGGGACAAATCCAAGTGTCAAAACCAGGTCACTTCAGTTAGTAAGACTTACATAATTATAAGCTGCATGCCTCCACTTGTATGCAGACTTTTTTCAATAAATATAGTATAATCCTGTAAAGGTATCTTCTCTTCCTTATTTTTAATAACATTTTCTTTTCTCTAGCCTTCTTTATCGTAAAAATACATTCTATAATACATAAAAGAGACTAAATATGTGTTAATCGACCATTCATGCAATCAGTAAGGCTTCCAGTCAACAGATGGCTCTGAGTAGTTAAGTTTTGAGGAAGCCAAACTTATATGCACGTTTCAGACTGTGCAGGAAGGAGGTCGGCACCCCAATGCCTGCATTGTTCAACGGGGAAACTATCACAGAGCAGGATGAAAAATACTGGTACCCAGGGAAATAAATGTGACTCTGTTTAAGAAAAAGACTACAGGAAGGGGCCAAGGCAAAAGAGATAAGTAAGCCCAACCTTAGTGGAAATAAAAAAAAAAAAAATCAGAATCATTATTAAAGAAAGAACATTATCAAACACAGAAGGAACTCCGAGCTGTTATTTCAAGAAAGCAAATCTTGTCTTGACATTTACAGAGATAACAGAGCAGATGGTACTTAAACAGTGGCCATCACCTATTTTGGTTTTTAAAACACTGATGAATAACCAAACCTCAGGGCAAATATGGGGCCACTTTCTAAGACCACTTTTTTCATCAATCTTAATAATATGAAAAAGCAAAAAGACCAGGGTTAGGGAAAGACCAAACAAAAGCCAATGCATGTGAATATGAAAAGAACTGAGGTCAGTTTCAAATGGTCAAGAACTGGCCAGTACAGTGGAGTCACAAGCCCAGACCTGAAGACAGGGTTCAAATTCTTACCTCCTCTTCCTTAACTGTGTAAACTCTGGCCCTCAGTTTCCTTGTCTGTAAATTGAAAAAATATATACATGGGGCACCTGGGTGGCTCAGTTGGTGAAGCATCCAACTTCAGCTCAGCTCATGATCTCACGGTTCGTGAGTTCAGGCCCCACATCGGACTCTGTGCTGACAGCTCAGAGCCTTAGAGCCTCCTTCGGATTCTGTGTTTCCTCCTCTCTCTTATCTTCCCCCACTCGTTCTGTCTCTCTCTCTCTCTCTCAAAAATAAGTAATAAACATTTTAAAAATTTTAAAAAGAAAAACAGAAAACACGCTACCCTCATGAGGCTACTGAATGAAACAAATTAATACATATGACATTTAAAACCGTGGCATGTATGTGGCTACTAAACACTTAAAATGTGGCTAATGCAGTGGGAAAACTGAACTTGTCATTTTTATTTAATTTGTGGGTTTAAATTTTTAAACTACACTCGATTGATTCATTGGAAAACTTTTAAATATGCTTGGAACACAGTTGATATGAGAATCTATTTTTCAACTATAAATTTTAAAAAATTGAAACGCTGATCAAGTGTATCTTATATAAATTAGCATCTGAATTGAGATACACTGTAATTGTAAAATTCAAGCATGTCAAAGAGTCATTAAAAAAGAGTACAAAATACTTTGGTAATATTTTTTATATTGATGATATGTCAAAGTGGTAATTTTTAATGTAATAGTTTAAATAAGTGTACTGTTAAAATGAATTTCAGCTATATCTTTTTATTTCTTTAATGTGGCTATTAGAAAATTTTAAAACCCTACTATGTGGTTTGCATTACATTTCTATTAAACATTGCTGACTTAGAATAAGACTTAACACATAGTAAAGAAAGTATGCGACAAATTTTATTTGCTATTATTCTTATTAATATTAAATTGCTGGGTGCAAAGCGACTTGGGGGCAAGGGGAGACAGCTAAGGGTCCCAAAACAATTAAAATATATCTCTACCTCTGGACCCCACAATCTAGCAAAGGAAACCCAAACTGTCCATAACAGCTTTTCAGGACACAAATTATTAAATACCTAGCTGTGAAAAAAGAAGACTTACAGGAAAAAAATCCACAGAGTATATTTAAAAACCTTTGAAATTCTTTCTACGAATCTATAGAAATCAGAATTAATTTGTGTTAATCACCCAATTAAACTATATCCAGACGAAAACAGAAAAGAAAAAAAAAAAAATTACACGAGGAACCCACATAGACTGAAGGCAAACATCTGCTGTTTGTGGATGAGCAGTTCTGCTCCTGCTGGGTCCAGACCTGACGCGGGGGCAGGGGGTCTTGTCTTGCTCCCTTGGCTTCGCCCAGATTGAGAGCCAGCTGGGGGAGGAACACGGGATGTCTGGGTGGAGGATTCGATGGTCATAAAGAATGGGCACACATATACCAGAGAAAGGCAAGTTGGGACCAAACTCTTATCAAGAAGAGAGCCAGAAAAAGGGGGCCTGGTTAAAAAAAACTAACCAACAAAACAGGTTCAAGAATGTTCACAGAAGCACTATTCATAATAAGCAAAAGACAGGACACAACCACCCAAACGGAGATAATCAACAGGAGAATGGATAAAAAGAGTGTGGTATAGTTGCATAATAAAGAAGAAACCACTGCTAAACACAGCATGGATGAATCTTACAAGCAATGTGCTGCACTGAAGAAGCCAAGAACAGAAGGAGAATATACTGCATGATTCTATGTGTATGAAGCTCAACAAGAGGCAAACCTTCCCTGTGTAACAGGTGTCAGAACAGTGACGACCTCTGCGAGAGGCAGACAGGAACCATCTGACTGGGGAGGGCAAGACGGAGCTCCTGGGAAGTAGGAAATTCCTCTACCTTAATCTCAGTGTGGGTTACATGGGTGTATACAGAGATCAAAATTCATGAGCTGTCCACTTCAGACATGCACTTTTTTACATATGTTCACTGGCACACCTCAGATTTGCACACTTTGTGTACATTGAACCTTAATTTAAAAAATAAACACCAATATTTTCCAAAGTCCTGTGAATAAATCGCTCCATTTTACGAAGAGTAATCTATTCAGTTGAAATTTCTTTTCAAATGGCATCACCCAGTGACTCCAAATGCTTGCATGAGTGCCCAATGTGGGGATCATAAAACAGTGCAGGAAGTTATGTGTGCCCTTTCTTTCCAGAAGCCCACACCCATTCCATAAACACCTCACGATGTGCTGTAAGGGGTGATCTTCCACATGAGTCCCTGCTCGTGTGAGAAGGCGCAGGGCATCTGTTCAAAGTAGAGATTTGGGATCCCATCTCCAACAGTTCTCCTCCCTGGCATCTGCAGAACCCACAAAATGATCTTTAAAAAAGGTCCACAAGAGATTCTGAGTGGACACCACTTGTACATGGAAAATCAACTTCTATGACACGCAGAACAACTGACATTTAAGCTGTTTTGGATGAGAAACTGGACTTTGCAACTTGAAGAATTGTCGTAGAAAGTTCTATTGCTGATTTCAGCTCAATCTGCTAAGAATGCCAGTGTAATTTTTACTTTAATGGCAAGGACAAGAAAGGCTTACATATGACACATTAACCTAGAGTGTACTGGATCCAGAGGAAAATGACCACCTTTAGTGATGCCTGTGTTGTTAGATTCTTTCAAGGGGAAATCACAGCTATTTGAAACTGACTCCTCTCATCTGTGAGACACAGACAGCTTGCTAGGAAAAGCTGTTTCTGGTTGCCAAAGCTGGTGCTATAGAGTACTACATGACATATTAGAAATGTATAGCCATTTCCACCCCCTTGCAAGTAACAGAATATCCTGGTAATAAATATCTACATGCCACCTAGGTCCGTATTTCTTTTTCAGTAGAGATGCCCACTTGCTAATTAAACTGTCTTACAGATACATACTTCTTAAAACCATCACTTCTGCTAAAAAAAAAAAAAAAAAAAAAAAAAAAAAAAAAAAACACTTGGGGCTCTGCTGCCTGGAGTTAAGAGTTAAGAGAAACTGCTGTCATCCTTAAATAATGCAAAGGCAAAATCAAGCAGGATGCTAAGGAAAAGTAATCTCTTCAAACCTGCTATTGTGTTACAAATAGAGGGGCAATGGCAGCTCACTGCTCATAGTAACTGTTGCTAGGTAGACTGGGCTGGGAAACATTAAGCTAAAGGGGTCAATTGGAAATTAAGCTAAATTCACAACTACATATGAAAAACTGGAGAGGAGAACACACCCACACTGAGGGCTCATTTTAAATAAAGTAATCAATCTAAGGGAGAAGAGGAAAATGCTTTAAACACACGGAATTCATTGTGTGCCATCTTTCAATTCTAAGACCAAAAAAGACAGGTTTCTCTCATATGAAATATTCACAGCACAGTACAGATATTCAGCTGGCCCTTTCACGTAATTTTTCAGCTGAATATAGGACTTCTGGGCCATAAAGAAAGTATTCAAAAACATTTTTTCCTAAGAAATAAAAGAATGTTTCAAAAACTCGCACCTCCTGTTTGCAATGAAGATACTTCACACTCCAGTAAGTGACCAGGTTCTATATCTGTGAAAAACATGGATGGCATCACCAAGATTCGCCCACTCCCCCCACGACACAGTGCATGGCATCTGTGACCAATGGTCTTGACCTCACTCCAGCTCCAAAGGTGGGCCCTGGTTCATCTCAACTTATCAGGGTCACATATCCCCTTGATTTAGATAACCCAGGCCAAAGCCAGTCAGCAGAGGGTTATCTCCTTGGCCCTAACAACTGGTTTAGATATGCACAAACCAGTACAAAGCTCAGAATTCTGCCAGGGACTCTGAAACCCAGATAGCTTGAATTTAGATGGTGCAGTAGATAGATATAAAATTGTAATTGCTTCTCTCACTTTGCCATTCCAAGAACAGAATGCATGAAGATGAAGTCAATACAACAAGAAGGCAAAACCAAGAAGAATCTCAGAGAACCAGAGCCAGTGCCCTGATCAAACCATGCCTAAATCCCATGCTACCTCCAGACCATTACTCTTCTGTGAGCTTTACCATTTAAGCAAGTTTGGAATTGGATTTTCTGTTACTTAAACAAACATAAAATGCTATACCATAAAATATCTTTGAATTAATGCCACCTTGGAACTGCATGAAACTATATACTTTTGAAAGCTTCCATACACATAATATTTTTTCTGCCCAATTGGCAAGATACATACTACTTACTGGCAACCCAGTTTTACATAAAAGACGATGGACTCCCAGAAAACCCCCCAAAATTAGTTAACATTACTATAATGCCTACAGTGCTAACTATGTGCTGGACGCCACACTAAACATCCTACATGTGCTCATCTGTCACTTTACGTGACAGGTACAATTCTTATCTGCATCTTGCAGTAAGGTCCTGAGAAACGGAGAGGTCAACGGGACCCAGGTCAGAAGAGTGCACAGGCAAAAGTCTCTAGGTGAGGCAGGCGAGAGCCATATCCTCACTCCACGCCCACCCCCCCACCCCCTGCCCTCAGCACACACTCCTCTCAAACTCACAACTGCTAGAACTCATCCAAGGTGAATTAGATGTGCTCCAGGGTGACACGAACAATAAACTGATCTGTACCATGAAATGGTCGCTTTTTAGGACTCCCTGCCAACAAAACCAAGTTCCTACACTTTAGCACACCCAGTGAGTTCAGGTGTACATAAAGCATACTTTCATATGACCAGGCAATCTTTTCCCCCCTGACCGTGGCAATAAATATGCAGTAAGAACCCGTCAGCACACATGCCTCGCTGCAAAAGATCAGAAGGAAAATCCCCTATGTATTCAAAATAATTTATTACATGGTTCCAACATTTAACAGGGTGCATTTGACTTATTTCTGAGCCTTTTGCTCCAGAAACGTTATTCAAAAGTAAGAACCAACATACACTTGCATTGCCTTTATTTATGAGCAGTTCCTTCAAGCTGAAAACTGCTGCGAAAAATATGGGAGCCCTGGCATTATTAACAACATCAGAGCTGGTTCTGTGAATCGCCCGCTTAGCCTCTGACCCTGCCAAAGTTCTTCAGTCAACCTCCAGTGTTGTAGTGTTGACAGTGGTCCCCCCGATTCATTATCGAGTCCCAGTTTCAGAGAACAATAATTTTATTGCTCTGCCCTTCGTCAAAAAGCAGTTGCAAGAGAAAACTTTAGAAAAGGGAGAATACGCGGTCTGATGGAAATTAAGAGCCAGTGACAACTTTCATGAGAGGTTGACAAATTAGCAACTACAAACTACATCAAGTGCAATCACATCTTTTTTCTCTTGCTTTAAATCAAGAAAGAGCCAATGAGATAGTATGTGTGAATGCACTCAAAAAGATAACGGGGCTTTGCACATGGGGGTTTTGTAGATGACTTCTGTTCAAACAGACACGAAGTCATCCACATTAGTCTGCAGATTAAAGCAAGGAGACAAAGGTGTTCTCATAATACTCTCTCAATTCATCTCTATCCCAAATCCTCTCTCTTTTCTGTACCGTCCTCTATGGAAAGACAAGAATACACACTCACACATACAAACGCAGTTGTAAATCACTGGGGCTGGTTGGTAAGAAAAGGGGTCAAGGAGAATTGAGAAAAAGATGCTTGTGGTCAGTTGTTTTGCAAAAATGGAAGGAATCACTGCTCACCCTGTACTCGTGCCATTGGGTACCTCCCTCACACCTAACCCTGGTTTTAGCCATATGAATAGCTTTGGCCAAGGAGACATTACCAAATGAAGTACAAGTGAGGGCTGAAAAATGCTTGGACATTGGGGTTCATTCTCCCTCAAAGCCACCATATAAATGAGCCCGAGGATGAGAGACACATGGCCAGATCATCCATAGTGGACATCAAGCTAACCACCACCCATGTGAGTGAAGCCATCCTGGACCACCCTGGGAATCCACTGAGCCAGCCTGTACCACAAAATCATGGGAACTAATAAGTCTGTTAAAGCCACTAGGTTTAAGGACAGAATGTTCTGCAGCAAATGTGTCCTGAATGTGTCCTGAAACATTCTCAGAAATGGGAGAACAGAGTTAATTGAGTTCAACCATTATTTGCTGAACACTTCCTACTAATAAAAAATTAGTACATAAAGCACTAGAATTTATGAGAGATACAAAAACAAGTGATTATGGTCCCTGACATCAAGGAGTTTATAACCTAACAGAAGGAATGATGAGCATAATTTATGAACTCATTCATAAACAACTTTTCTAGTAACATATCCCCACAGGGGGCCTTTCTAGCCGTCTATTCAGTGTTCAGACCAGCTCTGAACAGCGAACAAAACAGAAACTGTCTCCTTGTGGAATTTCCATCCTGATGGATGTCAATTTTAAAAATGTTTTCTATGCCTCTGGGGCTTTTCAAAGCACTATAAATATAGACAGATATGTTAATACGTTTAGTATAAATTATCTTTTTAAGTAAATTTAATTAATAAAATACCAGAACTGAGAAAGTAAAACATGTTGTTTACATAATCTGAGGCTTCAAATATCAAACAATCAGAGGAATGGACTGCATTGTTTTGTTTACAAATCTATTTTTAAAAGGAGAAGAGAAGAGGAACAGTTTATGGGATCTTTACAAAAGAATGTCCGACGTAGGGAAAAAGTCTTCTAGCACTAGGATGCAATGATCTCCACGAAGGCAGGGATTTTTTTGTTTTGTTCATTGGGTATACCCAGTGCCTCTAACTATGTCTAATACAGAAGATGCTCTCAAGAAACATAAGTTTAATGAATGTGGGAGGGAGAAAGAAGACAGAACAGGACAGGACAGGAATGAATGGATGGATGGATGAATGGATGAATGGATGAATGGGTGGTGGGTAGACAGACATGAGGGATAAAATGAGGCAAGCTGGGGAGGCCCCTACATGGAGAATATTTTTTTAATTCAGTGTAACACTAGCAATTTCTTTATCAACATAGGCAACAGTCCTATTTTATTAGGATATTTGTATGCCAAAAAAAAAAAAAAATGTTCACCACCTTTTATCCCTTCTTTACCGAAAAGCTTTCAGAAGTTTGAAAATAAAGTTTTTAAAACTCACAAGAATGAAACTCGCAAGGCAGTTACTGAGACTGTAAAGGCATCACATGCACATAGGCGGCACGAATGAGCAGGTGCTGGGCTGGACTCGCTCTCTTTTCACAATGAAAACCAAAGGAGAAAGAGCACCGACTTCTAAAATTCCTGCTGCAGCCAATCTCTGCTTGAATGAACACTTGGAAATTCAATGTATTATCTTCACATAGCCAAATGAGCTCTAGAGACAAGAATCTGTATTTTTATATGCTATCACAAATTATAAAGAATACGTGGGACTGTCTGAGGTCAGAATTTTGAACATCGAATGCCCATACAGTTGCTAATAAGGAAGGTGACCTGGGGTTGAAAAGAGATGTCTCCTCCTTAACCCAAACTCTGGGCAAAATCGATGTCCATAAATAAAATTCTACCCTAGAGCTACCCCCAGGTTCAGTTCTCATACCAAGAAGAGGTCAAGATTAACTGCATCTAAAGGAGACAAAGGACACAAAAAGTGTCATCTCTCCCATGATTTGCTTGTAGGTTTCTAGAAACCCGAGGATTCAGGGCCCTCGGCAGCAGAATTCCAAAGGCCTGCCACACGTCTGCTGAGCAATGGCCCCAGTTATTAGTGCTGCTTCCAAACTCATTACACTCCCCTATACACGTTTGCTCCACAAAATGGAAAACTGCAGACAACCTGGTCAAAAAAAAAAAAAAAAAATCTTTTATAGGTTGCCATAATCTTTCAGAGACAAAAGTTCAGTTGACTGATTCTATCATAAAACAGAAATAAGTTGGTTTAAAGTAAGCCTGTCCATGAAATTTAAGCTCAGAAAATCTTAAGCCAAGAAAGGACTCCAATTTGATTCTACTCTATTTCTTATTAGTCAAAACATTCTGAAAAAGTGAAACATTATCTTCCATCAAAGTCTTAGTCAGCCCTGCCACACTCCTGCCTCTTATCTTCCCTGGGGACGGAAAATTAAGAACCGGCACAATTTAAACTCAAATCATTTGCATTAGGATCCCACTATCACATAGATTCAAATATGCTCCATCCTCCAAATTCAACTCGACACTGTTTACTGTAAGAAAAACAAACAAACAAACAAACAAAATTCCATGGGGTACCTGGGTGGCTCAGTTGATTAAGCATCTGACTCTTGATTTCATCTAAGGTCATGATCTCACAGTTCATGGGTTCGAGCCCCGAGTCAGGCTCTGCACTGATGGCATGGAACCTACTTGGGATTCTCTCTCTCCCTCTCTCTCTGCCCCTCCCCTGTTCACTTGCTGGCTCTCTCTCAAAAATAAATAAATATTAAAAAAAAAATTTTAAAGAAAAAATTCCATATGATTGATGTTGGGGGGAGGGGGGGGGATAAAAACACAAAAAAACAACTTTCATTGAACTTATACAAGAAGTTTACTTTTCAAGGACAAGTCTTTCCAACTGAGCAGCAGCCTGCTTCCTCCCTGACCTGTACCTGTACCAAGTCACAGTCAGACGTCCTATGCAGGGCAATGAGAACACAAAAGCAAGTCAGACTCTGAGTAATCAAAGGATATGCTTTCAGTAAGGAGGAGACCCTAATTTTTTAAAAAATGAGAAGAGTAGTCAGTGCTGGAGGGATTCAAACAGAGAGCCCCCTTGGGGCCGCAGACAGCCCTTCGCAGTTCAGCTCTGGACAGACCCCACAGAGCAGCGCTCCCTTCTGCCACACCATCTGTCAGACACTTGAGAGCTCTATGCTGCAGTCCAAACTGACTGTGCTTTATCTCAAAGCACAGAACTCAAGGAGTTATTTGGAAGTCAGATAACATACCTTTGAGCATTTTTTTTTTTTTCATCTGTTTATAAAACGCTGGAACTGAGAAACCAAAACGTGTACAGAGCAAAGCAAAGAGGTATGTAAGGGGTTGACTGGGGGGCGGGGAGTGGGAATGGACAAAGCATTTGGGGATTCATTACTTGAAAAATTCATCAGCAATAAAACATACAGGATTTATAAAAAGCAAAGCCAAAAGGCACCCGGGAGGGGCATTAAGTAGCCACTTTATAAACCACTTCAAACAGTAAGCAGTCAGCACAATATGGAAGCTATGCAGAAGGGGAACTACACCAAGGCCTCAGGAATGCATTGATCCCAAGACTTGTAGATGTTAGATTTATCACAACATTAAGTTCCAAAACCCAAGAGAGTTATCACAGTTTAGCATGAATTCAGCCAGGATGAAAAACACACTGGGGCAGCATTCGAAGAGACTAGAAGGATCAAAAAGAGAGGAAGAGTAAACCCAGATTCTCAGGAGCTGGCACAGTATGTCAGGAGACCAGGATGTGGGACTCTGCTATCAGACCAGGTTGAACCATGAAACAGAAACTGCTTCAGTGCTTACAACCCCACAGGCTTTAAAACAGAAAATTGGTTACTTGGCTGAAGGAGGAGGTGGGAAGCCACTGAGCATGGTAACGCCACCCAGAAATGGTCACCAGCAGAAACCAGCATCACCCCAGGGCAGGAGAGACACAGGGGCGAGGCCAGGGCTGGGGCATGTAAATGCCATAAGAAGCCAGACGGGGAGACATCTGCTTTCTTGCTCCCATCTCCAGGGGAGTTCCCCAGGAGCCCGAGAACAGGCACCCTCTCCAAGTGTCAGCCCCCCATGACCCAAGGCAGAGCCGGAGAAGTAGGAGAAGGTTCTGAGGGCAAAGAAGCCCAAGACTGCTCCACCTTTCCTCACACTGTATGGTGCAGACCCGCCACCTGGGCACCTTAGATCCTGACTTCGCACATCTGCGGTGGAGCCTGAAAGCCTGCACCTCTAACCAGCTCGCCAATGATGCTGATGCTGCTGGTCCAGAAGCCACACTTTGAATAGCAAATATTTAACTGATTCAAATGGAGGGCTGGACTATAATCCAAAGGAACACAGCGACATTCCTTCTAAGAATAAAAAACATGAGCTCGTGTATAAGCCTTGCAAAGAATGAGGAACATATGATGGAAGGCACAGGGAGGAATGAGACCAGTGCCTGCACAACACTCTGTGTTACTTCTCCTACCACACCATCAGATTTGTATGCTTCAGGGTTATGGCTGAACTGGGTCCCCCTGAAATTCAGCTACTGAAGTCCTCATCTGCAGTATCTCAGAATGTAACTGTATTTGGAGACAGGGCCTTTATATAATGACACTAAAATGAAGTGGTTAGGGTACAATATGACTGATGTCCTCATAAAAAGAGGAGACTGGGACACACAGAGTATGAGCAGCGGTGCAGGCAGGCACACTGAGAAAAGGCCACATGAGGACACAGAGAGAATACAGACAACTGCATGCCAAGGAGAGAGGCCTCGGGAGAAACCGGCCCTGCCGTCACCTTCAACCTAGACTTCCATCCTCCAGAGCTATGAGCAGATAAAGCTGGATGAACTAATCTCAAGTCTCATCACTGACAGAGGAGATGCGAGCACACAGCAGCAGCAGCTCAACACCGACAAAAAGCCATTTCAATGCCTGAGAAGATGGGTTATGCTCCTCTCCTTAGTCCTCTCTTCAAGTAATACCCACGCGTCTCCTCTGAAACGACTCATCGATAAACTTGAACAAGGAAAAGCAACAAGGCAAACAGGCGTGGTGCCAACAAACACAGGGTCCTGATCTCTTCCTTCGTCCCCCAGGTGTTTTAACTCTCGTCTGTCTACTCACCAAAGGACTATCCTTGGATGTCCAGAATTTGGGGTTTGGAAAGGATGATAACTAGGAAACTGGCATAGCCAACAGTTGGGTCTGGACAACGAACATAATCCTGGGGACCCACTGGTTCATTGGGCCTGTCTCTACAAAATGTGCAAATTCAGTAGAAGAGCCAGTTCCCAGAATTTGAAGACTAACAGTTTAACATGGGCATGCGCAGATTAAACTACGGATCTGAAAGCACATTGTGCGTTCCCACCCTTGGTACCACCTTATTGTGAGCAAAACACACTTCTTTCCCCTTTGACTTTCAGTTCAGACCAGTGACTTGCTTTGGTCAATGTGATGCTAGTAAGCATGGTGCAAGCAGAAGCCCGAAACGTGCCTGCATGACTAGACATGCCGCTTGTACCTTGGCCAAGACCATAAGAAGAGCATGCCCTGGAAAACAGCTGGTCCAAGAGGATGAGGGACACGTGAGGCAGACCCAGAACCCACCACAGCCTGGACCCGAGCACAGCCAACTCTCAGCCAACCTGCACGTGCATGAGAGAAAATGCGGTTTTAAGGCACTGGGTTGTGGTGGCTTCCCTGCAGCATTGTTAGAGCAATAGCTGATGAAGAACAGTCCGACAACAGACATACGGGAAAGGATTACACAGATTACCGCACAGATACAAACTCATCAAATAACAATCATTGTCCTCATCAATTTCCAAAGAATGTTTTCAAAAACAGCATTTGAGTAGCCGCCTTCCTTCTTTCACCTCGGCCCTCGGGCGCTGTCTTCCAATAAGAGAGGAAGACAGCCCTTAAAATATCAAATGTAAGCAGAAAATGACTACAGATTTAAAACACAAATACCAGCAGAAAAATCTAAAATGGGTTTGCAAGAGCAAGAGACAGGAAAAATTTGAAATATCATTAGCCTTTCTCATAATCTTTAACACCTAGCACACATCACATTTCCATTCTTCTTATCTGAAGTTATAAAAATAAAATAAAAAGATTTATGAATAAAAGAATTGGAATTACAGAACTTAGCCTCAGGGCCCCAAATCACCTTCCAAGGAAAAGCACAACAAAAGCTGACAGGTTCATCATGGCGGCTCTCAGTGTGAGAGAGCTGTTTAAAACACTTCCTACTACAAGGTCCAGGAGAGACCAACGCAGGGGGGACAAAGCTGAAATCTTTCCATTTATTGGTGCACCGCCTCCTGTGCTAACAGGTACTATGTGCACTAATGACTTTTCAAAGAGCTATCTGGTTTCTCTGATCCTTAAAGGGAACAGATTAGCATTGTCTCTCTTTGCAAATTTACTGAGGAAAGTGTACATTGTGTCACGAAAGGTCAAACGATGTGGGCTTCCCAGTGGGGGGCTGCAGCAGTACTTCTTAGAGCTGAGGCAGCTACAGCATGAAAACTATTCATTCCATACCTGACTATGGTACTTGGAAATGCGAGTGAGGTCTTTTACTCAGTTTCCTGCACAAAAATCTGTTGACACAGGAAATGCTAAAAGAAGTACGTCAAAATAATATGACACTATCATCAGAATCAGGAGGCTCCCCTCCAGAAACACTTACCTTCTGTAACGGGAAATATCATCTCTCAGACCATCACAACCCACCCCCGCTGAGAAGCATGGCTCAACCTCCCACCTCATGATAAAGTCTTTTTAACCCCCAGAGCGGGCCAAGCTGCCTAATGGCACATGGAGAACTTTACACCGTATGCGGCTGACGTCTCTCAGATCTCTTAGACACAGAACTACATGGCTGACCCAGGCCTTCAAGAGTTTGCTCCCATGAAGCAGTTAAGCAGGTACCCCATTTTCATGTATAGGGTATGGTTCTACCAAGACATCCAGCTAAACCTGGCCTCTCTAGCCTCGCCTATGGTAGAAGACATTCCACTCGTTCCAGAAAGTTTTGCCTAAATAGGCCTCAAAAATGAACCCAGGTTTCAGTGGTCTCTGAATCACCCTCCCTCATGTATGAAGTCAGACACTATCAAAGCTTATATTCTGGTCCAAACCTCAAACGTTATTTGACCCTCAATAGAGGACTCAGGTTTTCTGCCAACTCAGCAAAAACTGTAAACATACAGAAGCGTGTATTTTGAAGCACAGAAGATGAAAATTGAGGCCACTGGTGACACCCTTTCACAATGAGCCTCACCAAACATGCAGACCATCTCTGTCTAGCCCTTGAGACACACAGAAAAAAATTCCAAAAGGAAATTACTAGTTTCGAAATGTCTGAAATCTAGCCATGTTATGCACACACATTCTACAATACTGACACAAGACTTTTTTTTTCCCATTTAACATATCACTTTTACACTGGATTTAACAAAAGCAGGAAAGCAAAGTGGATCCCCTTGAATACTAAGTGGAGTTTAACATGTGCTGAATCAAAACTGGAAAAACTCCAAGAGGTAAAAACAAACACTTTACATATCAGCACCCCTCTACCTGTGAAAACACATACCTTTAATGCCTCATCGCTACATTTCTGCTTCTTCAAAATCAAACCAGAACTCCAATCCCCCAAAAGTCATTGATCTTACCTTAAGCAAAGCATGTAATACCCATATGTGATATAGAAGGAAAAAAAGTTTTATCTAGTTAAGCGAAGATAGTAAGATTAAGGAACCATATTATAGTCCTTACTTTCAAAATATTTTGGGTTTCATTCCACTTATTTGTCCATTCCTTGGTCAATTCTTGAACCTAAAAGGAAAAACACACATGTGTGATTGCTCCATTATCCATTATTATGATTTTCTTCTAGGAAGTTTCTAAACTTTTATAGCTTATGAAAGGATGTATGATACATATTTTTAATTATATAGTAATATCGATCCCTGAAAGAACTATCACCAAATATAAATCAAATAAGCTGATCTCATCCTACAACTTACATCGTGGCAAAGGAAAGAACAGGAAAAAAAAATTGTCAAGTTGCCTAGAGTTTTACAACAGTCTTTTTCATGATATACTTAAGTAAAATCTGCTTCCTTGGATATTAACCAAAAATTACAAGTTCAAGAATGGCAATGTCGCATTAAATGGGTTAATTTTTCCCGATTATACACTAGGTCCTAAAAAAAAAAAAAGAGTGATTTATTTTTCTTTCTAATTAGATGTGGTGATTAAATCACCTTGAATGCTGCAGTTTTCTTTAAAAGATAATCTGTTTTTAGCTAATTAATAGGGCTTATAAATCTCATTCTATCTTTAAAAAAAAGATAGCTCTTTAATAACTATTTTAGTAAAAGCAAAAATCTTTTGATAAAAATCAGCTTCTTTCCAGTCTGCTGTAACATAGGGGAGAAAATATCCCCAATTGTTGAACACAGCACAGTTGGAAACTGCTCCTCAAATCTAATAAAAATATCTGCCGGTTCCATAAAACTTTTTAAATGGTCCTAGTAAGTCATTAAGAAGCAAACAGTGTGGGGCGCCTGGGTGGCTCAGTCAGTTAAGCGCCTATTTTGGCTCAGGTCATGATCTCACGGTTTGTGAGTTTGAGCTCTGCGTTGGGCTCTATGCTGACAGCTCAGAGCTTGGAGCCTGCTTCAGATTCTGTGTCTCCCTCTCTCTCTGCCCCTCCCCTGCTCACACTCTGTCTCTCTGTCAAAGTAAATAAACATTAAAAAAAAAAAAAAAGAAGCAAACAGTGATATTAGTACCTGATTGAGAGGTAGGAAAAAAAAAATGTGTCCTATAAAAAGGGATATCCCTGAAGCTAAAACAGAGTGACTTCCGGGGGGGGGGGGAGGGAGGGGATTGGGGGGGCGTTATGATTGGACAGACAGATGACACTCATCCTTTCAAAGCCTTTCTCCTTCTCTACCCTAACAGTTCGGCCACCTCTCCACTCCCATCCCATCTGAACGTACAGCTCTTCCTGCTGAGACATCAGCTTATTTAACCAGGCCAAAGTGCATGCCCAGAAGACACCTGCTTGCACTCTCACTGCCAACAGGAAGACACCCCCCCACACACCACTGAGTATAGCAACGAAGAGGGGCCCTCATGTCAGAAACCTCCCTGACAGAAAGCCTCTGTTACTGACAAGCGGAGAAACTGGAGGGATGGTTTACCCAAGAGGAAAACCAAAACACACCTAATCCACCTATATTCAAGCGTTCAGTGGTCATTCATTTTAGTCCGCTTACCCCAAATAGGGCTAGACCAAGTTAAAATAGTACCTCTTCATTTTTACTGGTTATTAAAATCAAAATCAATCATCTTCTTGGTTAAAAACAAATAAATAAAAGAAGCAGGACCAACCCCCTCTAGCTTTGCTTTTTGCATGTTTTTAGCAGTTTGCGAAAACTGTCCTGAGCTGCCTGGAACTGCACATTCGCTCCGGTCTTTCATCTCATCCCTCGAGAGATGCCAACCTCAGGCTCTAATAATAGCAGTTAAAGCCACATGGCTATGAGGGCATTTTGGAAAAGCTCTCAGAGAGGGAATGTTCTTCTGCCTTTTCTCCCTACAGAAGAAGAAAGGACTGGTATATTGCATTTACCAATTTATAATAATCAGCTAACAGATTCTCACTGGTGATTTATCTGAAAAACACAGCATTCAATAATAAATGCTCCTGCATTGCACCAACAGGTATATTCTCCCTGAAGAAATGACAAGCCAATCAATCCTTTTCCAATTCAATCAAATAATTCTAGCTTTAAACAAATTGTTAAGTATGCCTTGGGTTTATTTTACTATTGGTTTTAAAGCAAATAATCTTCATTTATAAAATAGACCAACATGTGATACCACCTCTAGCGAATGATCAGGTGATAAGATTTATAGCTAAACAGACAGCAAACAATTGTAAAAGGTCACCAAAAAACTAGATAAAAACTTAGAAATTGTTATAAACAAGGTATATAGTCATTTCTGTCACAGCATGTATAATGCATTCAAATTAAAATGTTTATTGGTTCCTATTAACTTGCTAGGTAGTCCTGAAAACTATTATTAAGAAACAATTTAAGACTATATCCAGACATTTCAAAGCACTCAAAATTAGAATTTGAAGTACTAAAATACAAAATTCCATCAGAAAAATAGGGATTAAGAAACTAATGTTTTTTACTAATGCTATTATCAGCAAATCAATCAGCATAATTACCCCGGGAAGTGTCAGCAAGTTCCTAACTACAGCCCAATTTATATTTTCAGTATTGTGTACTCTTTCTTGAAAGAGCTTTACCAACAGAATCCAATTTTCTTTCTCAATCTGTTTTAACCATTCAGCACAGTGAACAAAATCCAACCCAAAAAAATGTTCTCAATGCCTATTTTTCTTTCCACAGAGGAGTATTTAAAAAAAAAAAAAAGTACAGAACCAGGTCAGCCATGAAACTGACTTTTAGAAAGTGCCAGCACACCAGCACTGGCGTCAACCCACGACATCTTCAGAGCTACTCTCATTCTGGTCACTCACTGCCATTCCCTCTCCCTGCCTCGGCTCTCATTAGCTTAAGGGAAACTAAGCATCCACTTGGAGTATTCAGAGATTTCCCCAAGTGTCACACTTCCCACCGGAAACAAACTAAAGGGATGACAAAAGCTAAATGGTGGTCATTCTTCAGCTACGATTAAGCTGCGGGACCACTACTGTCTCATGAATGTTGAACATGGCCTCCCTCGACCCCGGGCTCATGTGTGCTCTGAAGGACCCAGCAACCTCACTGCTCCATCAGCATGGCCTGCAGGTCAAGTTCAGGTGCAGTAACCATCATGTACCAGACAAATCCCATTTCATAAGTCAGAGGACATGATGAGATATACAAAGAGTCAACCGTTGTGCTTCTTTAAAAATGGGGTGCAGCAGAGGGAGGGTTAAGAAATGAAGAAGGGAAACGAGTTTAAACAGCAAGTACTGAAAAGCGTGAACTTAAAACAACAGTGAAAGTTAGGATTTAAAAAAATAACAAGCCAGGTATCACTTACTCTTGCTTCATTCTGCTGAAGTTTTTCCTCCATACTTAAGGCTGTGGGGGAATCTAAAAGGGCAATCTACAATTTAAGCCATAAAAGAGAAAAGTAATTAGTAAACAGCAATAATATACAGGAAGGATTTGTCCATGATTAATAAATTATCAAAAAGTACCAAATAACTATTAAGCAAAAGTGAAAAGTATTGTCCCGCAACCCCCCCAAAAAGTGTCAGTCATCACTAAGTCTTTAATAGATGGGGTACATAGCTCATAATATTCAAAACCATGGCATCCTAGCAAACCCACATTTGCAATACAAATTAGTAAAGCAAAGGAAAAAGACAAACATGTAACATACTGACATTTTACCAAAATCAAACATGATCTAAATCCCTAGATCTGAAAGGATTCATCTGTTCTGAATATGTGCAATGTACAAAATTCAAAAAGAAGCATAAGTCTTGCTCAAGCACAGGTTTCTGAGAATTATACATGTTGATACATGCAAATGAAATTTATTTTCACTGCTGGATTATACCCCATGTGTGGTACGGCTACACCACAATCTATGTACCCATTTCTTTATGCATGTTGCAAAGGTATAAAGATTGATGTGAGAATGACAAACACCAAAATCTGGTTCGAACCAGGACAAGACAGATGGAGAAACAAGGGAGCCAGGTGGGGCACAGAGGAGCTCTGACTGTATTCAGAATTCATAATCTGAGAGGTAGGGACATAGTGCTCCCTAGGATGTCATCAGAAATAAAAGAAAGCGGTCATAAAAAAGGTACAGCATGGGAGGGGAGGGGTGGAGACACCTGGGTAGCTCAGTTGGTTAAGCATCCAACTTTGGCTCAGGTCATGATCTCATGGTTCTCAGGGGATTCGAGCCCTGCATCAAGCTCTGTGCTAACAGTTAGGAACCTGGAGCCTGCTTCTGATTTTGTATCTCCCTCTCTCTCTGCCCCTCTCCCACTTGTACTCTGTCTCTCTCTCAAAAATAAACTAACATTAAAAAAAAAAACTTGAAAAGGTACAGCATAGGGAATATAGCCAATGATACTTTAATAGTGTTGTGTGGTGACAGACAGTAGCTACACTTGTGGTGAGCAGAACATCACCACAAGATGCTGAATCACTACATTGTACACCTGAAACTAATGTAACAGTGTGTCAGCTCTACTCAAATAAAAAGTTAAAAAAAAAAAAATCAGAGAGGATCTTCCTCCCTCCCCATCCCATAGGCAACTACTTTTACCCAATACGCTGTGTAAACCTGAAGTCATTCTGGTCATATGCAAGCCTATTTTTGTTGTTTTTTAAATAGCATGAACACTATTCTGAATACTACCATTTTCACCCAACAATATATCTTGGAGAAAATTCAGTACAAATAAAACCACCTCGTTCTTTTTAACAATTCCAATTCACCGTACAGTATTCCACTGTATGGACATTCCATAATTTATGTCAGTACTTTCCTAGTAATGGAAATGCAGGTTTTTTTCTAATCTTCCATTTTACCAGCAATGCTACAAACAGCAATCCTATGCCAGCTACCTACCATATACATAGGTGTATCAATAAATTCCTCCAAAGGAATTTGTGAGTCATTTTTATGTATGATTTTTTTTAACTGCCAACTTCTCCCCCTCAGAGACTGCAGCATTTTTTTCCATTATTATTTACATTTCAATTTCTATTCAAATGCATGCAACAGCCACAAGTGGTCTTCGTTGACTCAGCTAAACCTTCAGGCTGACAATATTCCTGTGGGCCACACTCCACATGGACAGGACAGCAAGGTCCTCATGAGGTCTCTGCCACAGCCCTCAGGAGCTGTCAGGAGCTACCGTCTTTAGCCCTCTTGAAGGGTTGAGACTGAAACACGCACGTAGGGGGTTCATCTTGACATAGAAGCCCCACATGCCACCAGAGGCAACATCTCTAGTTCAAGCATACCCTCCAGGGTCCATAAGAGACATCCTCAGTTACAAGAGTCACTGCACTCAGGGAAACCCAAATCTATGGCTTCTCACAGACATTTATAGTTTATATATAGTTCATTCTAATCCACATGCAATTCTCCTATTAAAGATCATTTTTATCATTAGATATATTGCCTGGTTATAAGATGACATCCCACTTTTATCCAGATTATGGAGAAAAAAAGCCAGCAAGATAACCATTAGTAAAGGAAATTCATCCTCAGTGAAAGAAAAGGAATTTTGCTAACACATTACTACAACACATTATTACAGCACCTAGCATGCTGTCTTGCACACAGATGGTACTCGATAAATAGTTGCCAGTGAAGAAATCCAAGCGGTAGGCATTATTATGCCTGCACTGTTTATGTATGGCTGATGACTTTCACAACAATTAGTGACCCGTTTATAACATGGCTAATTTCACAGACTCCACTTTAGGAACTTTTTATCTATACTCAAAGCTGAAACATTCCTACCACATCCTCAACTCAGCAGATAATCACCTACTGAACACAAGCATGCAGCCTATCATGACCACTATGCCTTTTGGAAAACATACCTAAGTCCTTTTAAAGGAAATACCTGGTTAAACCAAACCATCCTCAATTAAATTAATCTTTGCAAGGTGTCTATTAAGAAGAAAAACGTTCAGGACCAAATAATACCCAGATGAAGTTCATGTGTTAAACCAGTGGTAACGCTGCATCAAAACTGCAGCAGTATCACCTCCACTAACAACATATATAAGCACCTGTTGCCTCCCACCCTGGCCAAAATGCTCTGCAATTAAGCATTCTGATCTTTGCACACCTAATAGATTTTCTAAGAACTCTGAGGTATAACTTACATGCAGCAAAATACACAGCTTGATGACTATGTATCCATATCCATATCCATTCATTTCACTATTCTATTTGTATTTACTGTATTTCAAAGACTTTGAGTATTTTTCGATAAAATTAGAAACCATTTGAAACTTTTCTCTGTGAAATGTGCTCATATTCTTTGTTCACTTTTCTCTCAGCTTGTGCTCTTTTTCTTATTTATTTATTTATTTTTTTAACAGAAGCACTTTTCAGGCACCTGGATGGCTCAGTCGGTTGAGTGCCTGACTTTGGCTCTGGTCATGATCTCACAGTTTGTGGGTTCAAACACTGCATTGGACTCACTGCTGTCAGCATAGAGCCCACTTCGGATCCTCTGTCCCCTTACTTTCTGCCTCTCCCCTACTTGCTCGCTCTCTCAAAAATAAATAAAAACATTTTTAAAAAAGCAAAAAGCAGCTCTTTTCATGAGGAAAATGGTCTTTTGTGGCACAAGTTGGCAATCTATTTCTCCTGGTTTGTACTGATTAGAGCAAATTTTCATGGTGTTATGTAAATACGCTGTTCTTTACCTTGGTCTATGTGAGTTGTCATGAAATGAGACAGAGGAGTTACAGTTCCCTGTGGCAAATGTGTTTGGCTCTGTGTCCTGCTATTTCCTGTAGATTTTTGTTGGTTTTTTTCTTTATAAAAGTTGATATCATGTTTGGTTTTAATTATGAATTGTACTTTTTGCTATAATAAAGTGCTTTTTTGTTTGTTTTAGAGAAAGTGCACATGAGTGAGGGAAAGGGGCAGAGGGAGAGAGGGGGAGAGAGAGGGGGAGGAGGGAGAGGAGGGGGAGAGGGGGGAGAGAGGGGAGAGAGGGGGAGAGAGGGGGGAGAGAGGGGGAGAGGGAGAATCTCAAGAAGACTCCACACTCAGCACAGAGCCCAAACCAGCTCCTATGACCCTGCAATCATGACCTGAGCTGAAATCAAGAGTCGTACATTCAACCAACTGAGCCACCCAGGTGCCCCATAAAGTGCTTTTTTTGGGTATGCATAATATACATAAAATGTAAAAACAACATAGTGCAGTTTTTGCACTTCTTCCCTTCCCCTCTGAATTACGTGGTAGGCCTGTGTTCCTTCATACAAATATCATGTAACAGTTTCTGTCTGTGACCCTCCCAAAGATGTGTCTGTCTTAAAAGTTTGCACATGATGACACTTCTTTTATCCAGCTATCATTTAAAGTTTCCCTGTGACTCCAGCTACACAAATGAGAAATTCATCCTATTTCCATCTTCTCTTTTCGTCCTCCCTTGTTTCCCAACTTTTCTGGCCTATTTCATTTCTATATTGTTTAATTTTCTCATCTCTGATACATCCAAGAGAAAAAGAGTTCACAGACACTCTCTCTGCCAGATTTAAAGCAGAATTCTGAAAACATGGTTTAAATATAACAAAAGAGAGCACTTGAAAGGATAAGCAATCAAAATACTCAACTTCATTAATCATCTGAGAAGTGCAAACTAAAATCCTTCTGTAACATAACAGTGCATCCATCAGATGGTCACAATGAAAAATGGACTGTACCAAGTGTGGTCGAGGGCCTGCAGCAACTAGAACCGGCACTTTGGTGCACTCATGGTGGACTATAAATTGGTACAGGCACTGTAAAAAATTGTCTGGCTAAAACTGAGCATATGTACACCTTCTGACCCACCCACTCCACTCTTGAGCACAAAACTAAGAAATGCATCCATACATTCACTAAATGACATGCAGAAGAAAGTCAGTAACAGCACTAATAGCCCCAGAAAGGAAACTCCCCAAATGCCCACATCAAAATTACACTGGATAAATGAGTCGAGACACATTTGTATGATGAAATATAATATAGCAGTGAGAATGAACAAATCTACAACTGCACGCAACAACATGGAACAATCTCACAAACACAACGTTTAAGAAATGAGATCAAAAGAGTATGTGCTGCATGATTCCATTTATATAAAAAACAAAACCAGGCAACACTAAAACCTAATCAATGTCATCAGAAGTCAGGATAATGGTTATGCTTGAAGGGAGTGGTAGGTAGTGGCTGGAAAAGTAACATCAAGGGGTATTGCAGGTGCTGGTAATTTCTGTTCCTTGATATGGATACAGGTTGATCGGTGGATTCAGCTTGCGAAAATTCAATAATCTGTACACTTACAATATGTAATCTTCCCGTACATAAATAACCCTTAGAGTTCATATATATGTAGATATACAAACAACTACATATATCTGTATATTTCTATGTAGTAGGAGAAGCAAATGCATGTAAGATTCTTGTGCTTTATTTACTTTGTACTTCTGAAATTCTGATGCACATGACATTTTGCACTGGCAAATACAAGAACTTATTAAAAGGAGTTGATTTTTATTTAGCCGCCTTTAAACAAATAATGGAACTTTGATTTTGAATAACAATTTCAATGAACCATGGCAGCATTTGGAATACTGTAGTAATAGAGTAATGTCACCAGAAAAAATTATACAGAGATTTTTAGTGGGCACTTAAGAACACCTGCTTATTTTATTGAGCGTCACAAATTTAATTAATTTAGGATAAGCTTGTATTGTCCCACAACAATTTATAGTTTCATAGTGTGATAAATTATTTAAAATTGAACTCCTGTTTTTATTATAATGTATAAAGTTTATCAGAGAATTTTATCTTCAGTGTGTTCTAAAATAGACTTAACTATCTTTTCCATCCTCACCCTTGAAACTACAGCAACAAAAATACTCCTTTAATTACTGCAGCAGCATTTGGTCATGAAAGAAGATAAAAGCAACTGGCTCACACAATACCTCTCAAGACATTCCTCAGATAGATTATGTAAAACTTTTAATAAATTAAACTTTTCGGTCTATATGATAAGGCTCCCTTCAAGGATTTCCTCAGTTTAATTTAAAAAGGTTGATCTTCCTTTTCCTTCATTGCTGTAACTTAGTAAATCCTTAAGAACAAGTCGCACCAATAATCTTCCAAATACTTCCCTTCACATATAATAGTTTGGGTGATCCTATCAAATCATCCTTAAATGTTCATTTCAGATAAATAAAATTTTAATGAGACTGAAAAAAGATCCCAGTAACATGGTGTACAAATTAAAATGACTATCATGTCCTACTCAGGGGAGCCTGACAACATCACATACAGATGGACTATTTGTTCTGGCAACTTGCCTTCACACACGGGAAGGGTCCACATCAAAAAGTAAAACATATGTAGAACGCTCTGTTTTGTTTTGTTTTCGAGAGAAAGTGCACACACCAGCGGGAGAGAGGGTCAGAGGGAGAGAGAAAGAATCTTAACCAGACTCCACACTCAGAGCAAGCCCGATGTGGGGCTCGATCTCATGACCCTGGGATCATGACCTGAGCCGAAATCAAGAGTCGGTTGCTCACCACCTGACTGAGCCACCCAGGTGCCCCTATATAGACATATTTTTAAGTGCAATGAATAATTCCTATTCGAATGCTTTCTGCCATCTGCGGGAAAGAACTGTCAGGTGTATTTCAGGATGCAGGAAACTCTGTGAGGTTTTCATCCTGCCAACAGTTTCATGGATCAAACCACTTATAGTATTTGGTCAAGGGCTTCAAGGGCCATCCATTTCTAGATGAAAAGCTGCTCTAGAGAGAGCATTCTGCATCTAAGGAGAAGGATTTTTTAAATAATACACTTAAGACCAGGTATGGGCTAGGAAAATGGGAAGAAACAGATTTGTTTATTTCTAACTCAAATCTAAGTTGAATGTTTTATTTATTTTTTTTTTTGACGTTTATTTTTGAGAAACATAGAGACAGAGTATGAGCAAGGGAGGGGCAGAGAGAGAGAGGGAGACACAGAATCTGAAGCAGGCTCCAGGCTCTGATGAGCTGTCAGCACAGAGCCCGACGCGGAGCTCGAACCCACAGACTGTGAGATCATGACCTGAGCTGAAGTCGGCCGCTTAACCGACTGAGCCACCCAGGCGCCCCTAAGTTGAATGTTTTAAAAAGCTACCCCTGATTTTCTTTCAAGGGTGGACTTTCTTCATAGCAGTATCTAAAACCTATCAGAACCTAAGTCGCACTATCCATTACAGAACGTAACTCTGTATGTACACTACGCAGATAAGCAAGTTTACTGTGAAAAAAACAAGGACAAAGGCCCTTCACTGGAATCCCAAAAGATCCTAAAGTGAAACCATTCTGACAATCAAGCAAGGCCTCAGGGACATCATCTCAGCCAGTTACAGGTGTGTCACACATGTCAGTGTATCCTCATAACCACCTCTGTATAGGCAATACAAAACAGATTTGGAAAGTCTTCCAACGAGTCTTTCATTCTGTTAAAGTACATTTTCAAGTCATAAAGTGCATGGCCAGAATTTTAAATGTTACTCCGAGCACCTCAATTTCCTTCCACTAATGGAGATTACATGGCTAATCCTATTGCATGCTAAATGTCCATCCATAATTGATAACTATTAGATAGTTAATCATTTCAGGTTTTGTGGATAAAATCTTACACACAGAGCCCAAAATGAACGCAAAGGCCAAGAGAAGGGTAATGTAAAGAAGACCGGCTAACTCATTCAAAGCTTTACTTAGCACTTATTTACTCAAATCAATACAACGAGTGAGATAATTGTCTCATTAAGATCTAGAAATAGATGTCATTACTCAAAGAAAATTATCCATAAATCTCAGAAAAACCCAACCTGATTCCCTTGAGCAAGCAGCGTTTTCAGTCTGGCTATTTCAGCACGCAGCTCACGGATGAGTTTGACGTTGGCATCCTCATTAATAGTAGGCTTGTTGATGATGTTTTTGGCTCTATTTGCATAGCGAAGAGTACTTAGGGTTTCTCCATAATTGACATCAGCAGGTGAAATGGCTGTGAAGAATGAATTCAAAAAATAATTTATCCAGCACTCCGTGTTTCATTTAACACAAAGTTGGTTTGTAATTTAAAAGTCAGATTAACCCCGGGTCATTGGATAGACTAAATATTCATTGCCATAGTAATGAATATTAAAAATTATCTAAGATTTATAGGAAAGGTGCTCACTATACCAAATTAAATGTCATTTTGCTCCTCTTAGGTCTAGAATCGGCTAGCTATCTAACCAACTCTAAAATGAGGTATGAGACATTCTACTGTATTTTAAGTAAGGAGATTTCTCTGTTGAAAATATAGGAAGAAGATTTTAAGATTATTTGTACTTCTCAATATTATATATAAAATTAAAATACTTTTAAAAGTTCCAGTAAACTCTACCATCTGTGAAAATCCACAGCATGATTATTTTTCAAAAGAGTCACTAGATCAGTGAATTCTTTTCCTCTAAAGCTTTGGTTAATCACCCCCCTGCACCCCACCACAGCCTTAATGGCTCAGTTTACCAGATAGTTGTATCTAGGGCACATACCCCAGGATAGATCCCTTTTCTCTACATTAATGCATGGCCTGGGGAATGAGGGAGACACAGAGACAAGAAGGGAAGAGGAGAAAAGGCAAGAGAAAGTGGAATGAAAAGTTCTTGAGTTCTCCTTAGCAACTATCTCCCCTTTGTACATCTTTTTTTGTTACACTTCTTCCAATGAGTGAAAATGCAGCAGCATTTGCACAACACATGACAAGTTTATCTAACTAGGAAACAAGAAAGAGAGTTTTAATAATATGATACTGTAGATGGGGATCACAGCGATTTTCCTCAAGATAGAAAAACTTTTTTTTTTTTTAAGATTAAAAAAACGCACCATTTCCTACAAGACACTTTAAACTTACACGTATACAGTTAGTTCATATAAAACGCTATATGCCGAGGAAAAGAACTTGAAATTCTTACTGGCGATCATGATGGTTTTAGAGTTCCCACCAAGGCTATCTTTCAACAGCCAAGTCAAAACAGAATCCCTGTAAGGCACAAAAACTTGCTTCTTCTTCACAAGAGGGTTTGCCGCGTCCTGAGATAAATCGGCTGCATGGAGGAAGAGGAAAAAGAAGGAAAAAAAAAAAGTGTAAGTTTTTTTCTCTACCTTGGCTTCAGAAAACCTGGAGGCTATCCGCTCAGACTATAACACAAACGTTAAACATAATTGCTTCGTGCTAATACAGTACCGAAGAGTAAGAGGGGCAGGAGACAAACAGAAACCCACCTAAGGCAGAAATGACATTTCCCAGAGTCACGAGGGATTTGTTAATATTTCCCCCTTCCTTCAGTCTGACCCCAGTGGCACCGGTGGCATCCGCGCGCTCACTTCCAGCAAGATCGACTAAATGGATCTTACTCACGGTTTCACACGGCATTTCAGAATCAAATTTTGCCTGTAGCAAAACATAAAAGCAAAATTGAAGAGGTGTAAAGAGCCCTGATGTTGTCTGTGATACAAATTCTAATTACTTTCCACTCCTCACTGTGATCTCTCAGGGGAAGATTTTGGGTTTTGTTTTTTTTTTTTTTTTAATTTTGTTGTTTCGTTGGCCTTCTTACTGAGTATAGAAACTTCTAAATGAAACTGCATACAACAGAAGTCTACCACATGTAATTCTTAAACTTTCTGGAGATCTGTTCCATTACTCAAATCCTCGGTCATTCTCAACAAAGGCTTACTGTGCCTGACAGTGGCAGAACAGGACACAAGTTACTAAGAGCACTCAACATAGAAAATAGAAGTGAACAAATAAATAATTCTGTTCTCATCTAGAATCTTCAGCATTCCAAGCACAATGGCTCTCCAAAATATGATAAATGTAGACAGTTATGTAAAAGATCATTTGACCATTATTCAACGTTAAAACTTGTTTCATAAATTATACAACACTGAAAACCTTAAATAGTGTATTCCTTGATTCTGAATTCTACCAAAATTTTACCTTCCTGATGACTTTTAACCTACATTTAACAATCTGAACCAAAATGCCAAATGAAATTACCATATTTTAATAGAAATGTAAGCTTCTTAGAAACCAGAGATGCCCATATCCTAATCCACATTAACCAGAAAGAAGGAGAAAATCCAAAAAACTACAGTAAATCAAAAGCAAAGATGTAACAGAAGGTAAAGATATGGAGTATTTATCGGGAGTTGTTCTGATTGACCTTTGAGAATATTTTTTTTATTTTCTTTGCTCGGTGATCCCTCTCCTTAATAAAATAATTTTTTTTTTTGTATCTGATACGTTCAATGGTTAATATAGATCAGGACATCCCCAAACTCCTAACACACACTTAAGCCCCAAGAGGACCCTACAAGTTTGCATTCATCTCTTTTACTGGCCTAGGTCTTAAAATATTTACCTTCAGTGATTCCACACATATTCAAAATGCGCTCCACCTCGTAATCAGAATGAGTTCTTACACTGGTACCTAAAAATGTTGGCTGCCCTTTAATATCATTCAAATAATCATAATCAACATTGTGGAGTGAGTGCCATGGAGCGATAATGTACCACAATGAGTTCCTCACCTTGGCCTCCAGCTGGTCTTACTTGCAATCCATTATCTCCCACAGAGCTCGCAACACTGAAAACTTTTGCTTAATTATGCACAAAGCAAGCTTTTTTTTTTATGTCTAGAACAGGGCGGAAGCCTGCTAACTATTTCTTGAGGGTACACATCTGGACATTTCAAATGACTGTGACTGTAACCACGGAGAAACTGCACACAGCACATGTTCGACTCTAATTAACAAGGAGATGACAGGCAGTCACCTTTGCCTGCTGCTTCTCCTGGTTCAACAACAATCAGTCCTCAGCTGGTGCTAATCACCAAGTAAAGACCTCGAGGACCGGAGCCAGCCGGCCCCCCAGCTGGCCTCACCTGAGTGAACTTGATGGTGAAGATGGCATGAGACCTGCTACTGACGTCATTCATCCCAGTCGCTGCTGTGGTTCGATTGATATTTCCTGCATCCATGAGTTCTTCAACATCACCGTAATTCTGTACTAAATGTTTGGATAAATCTGGAAAAAAAAAAGGGGGGGGGTGCTGAAGAAATCACCCTGATATATAATAAACAGAGTAAGAAATTTACCCTTTCGAAATAACACACATTATTTGTTGTTGACTTGTGTAAAGATCTTGCTTGTTCCTACGGTTGTCAGTTTGTAACAAAGACTCAAGGGCTGGGCTGTCTGGGATTGCATCCTACTCTGCTCCTAAGCAGTGGACTTACACGGTTATGTGCAAGTCACTTAACCTCACTGAGCCTCAGTCATCTCTGATAATGTGTACGTATCACATAGGGTATTTATGATAAATGTTAGCTATTATCATCGACCTCGTGAGCATTAGTCATAGCAAGGGAAATGTAAACACTAGCTTCGTGCAAAACCCGAGAGTATTTGTTTTAATCCTTTAAAAAAACATGCCACTCATTTTCTGGGAACATTCATATATTTCTAAAACCAAAGGCTACAAAAGATATACTGTATAAGGTTTCCCACCACCCATCATAAACTCACTCCCCACTTCCCTGTGTCTTCCCTGTGTCAGACAACCCAATGTAATTAGTTTCTCCATACCCTTCTAAAAATAACCTATAGATACAGGTAATTACAATTACATATACATGTAATTACATTTGCATCCTGCTTTTTTCTATGTAATAATATACTGAAGAATATTCTATATCAGTTAAGGTGATTCTTCACTCATTTGTATGACTGCAAAGCATTCAATTGTATGCATGTAACATAACCAATTTAACCAGTGTCCTGTTGAAACTATAGAGGTTGTTTACATTCTATTCCCAATTACAAGTTACGCTGCTACAAATATTCTTGTACATAGGTCTTTTCAAATATGTGTGAATATTTCTGCAGAAAACATTCTAAGAGGCAGAAGTTCTGGATCAAAGCACATTTGAAATTTTGCTGGATATTGCAAACCCCGTCCTCCATAGAAGGCAATTTACACCCAGCAGTAGCAATGGATAAAACTGTCTATCTCCCAACACTGGCTTATTATCTGCCAAAGATAGGTAAGAAATGTTGTCTTGAAGACTTTTTTTTTATTTTGCTTTTATCTGATTATGAGTGAGGCTGAGCATTCTTTCCGCCATTTAAAAATCATCCATATTTCCATTTCTGTGAAGTCTATTCACATCCTTTGTTCATTTTTCTCCTTGGTTGGTGAATCTGTCATTATTGGGTTATGGGATCATTTTATTATTGGGAAATTAGTCCTTTGTCTGAAACTTGGATTGAAAAGATTTCTCAAATGCTTTTCAAATTGTCTTTTTACTTTGCTGATTATATTCCTGCCAAATTTTTAATTTGTTTTGTTTTGTTTACCATTTCAATTTAACACTTATTTCATGGTTTCTGGGTTTTAAGTAAAATTTTTAAAAGACTTCCCTTCTCCAAATTTCTGAAAAAAAAAGTAGCCAATGGTTTCTTAGAGCCATTGTATTATGTCACTTTCGATATTAAAATCTTTGTTCCATTTGCCATTTATCCTGGTGCAAAAGCTGAGCTCTAACACCAATTTACTCTTTTTTTCCCTCGCAGACAGCTTAACAACCAACACTCGTCCAATGTTTGAACAATAGATTTATTAGAAACTAAATCCCCATAAGTATCTACATCATATTCTGGATGTTTTCCCGTTTGATTATTCTGTCTCCTCATAAGCCAGCTTTATAATCTGTTTTAAGATCTGATAAGACAATTAAAGGGAAGCGTGAAGGCACAGTTAGCCTAAAAGCCATTAACAATAATAGCTATTCTACGCTCCACAAAACAAATACATAGTTATACACCTTACTTTGGGCATAAAAGGCGAAATTTCTATTAGAAATTTAATAAAATGCAGATGGTGTCCTGTTAGTACACCTGATATCACCAGGTGAAAGAGACAACCAAAACAGGAACACCTTTAAGCCCATGACCAGTTCTCAGCCTTGCCTCCAACGAGACACAGATCCAGGACAGCAGTCACAGGAAAGCACATTTCTGTCTGCAATTCCTACAGGCCAGCCACAACTCAGCGCCTATGCGAGCAAGTCGAGAGGAGCCTCATTATTAAGACAGCCTTAAACCCAGCCTATTTATAAATAATTAGCAGGGGCCAGCCCTTCACCTATCATTACTTGTGACATTCCTCACAGTGACTGTGATGCAGCTAGTGTGTCACAACACAAATGTTGAGGACCACAGCACAGGAAACTCTGTCAATGCTCCTCCCAGAAGGGGGGAGGTCTCAGAATCTCCGAACAGTCGAACAGTCGTCAAGCCACCATTAAGGTCAATAAAAATATACTGCTAAGACACAATGCCATTTAAAGAGACAGCCTATAGGGTTGGTTATCTTGCCTGAGAACACTGGAAAACAAATTTCCAGAAAGTTCTTACTCTGAAGCCAGAGGAAATCTATTGGCAAGCCTACAAAATCAGTGAATGCTCACTGAAGTAAAAATTCTTACTAGTGACAGCTGTAGTGACGGCACATGTCATTTTTGACACAATAAAATACCAAAGATAGATAATTTTTTTTTCATATCTCCATTATCTCACACTTTCTCCCTGAAACTACTGTTCTTACAGACATTCCCAAGAAGAACGGAGCTGTGAGATATTCGCTCTTACCCTCAACATAAGGTCCTTCTTTTGGATGCTCTCGGACTCTTAAATTGAAGGTTTTGGATGACTTCCGCCTAAGCAGATCTCGCACACGTTCGTTATAAATTTCTAAGTAGCTAAAAATTTTAAATAGGATCGAATTCAGTGAATGATTTCAGGCATTAATAACAACAAAACAACAATCACAGCAGCAACATACCTTTATGGGCAGTAACTATATATCCATCAGGTACCATGCTTAGCACTTTAAGTGGATTACTTCATTTAATCCCTACAACAGCCCATAAATAGGTACTACTATTATCCCCGTTTTACAGGTTATGCAATGGAGGTAGAGTGTTTTAAACAACTTGTCCAAGGCTACACAGCCACCAAGAGGTTGGGCCAGCCATAAAGACCTCTGGTTGCCATGTCCTGTCCTCAAACCCAACGATGAGACTGGCTCCCCACAAAGGTCTAATTTTAAGGAGGAATAAGACACCTCATCCATCCAGATTTATTTAAAGATCCTACCAACACAAAGAATAACACAAACCTTATTTAGCTATAAGAATAAGGCAGGGGAACCTGGGTGGCTCAGTTGGTTAAGCGGCCGACTTCGGCTCAGGTCATGATCTCACAGCTGTGAGTTCGAGCCCCGCGTCGGGCTCTGTGCTGACGGCTCAGAGCCTGGAGCCTGCTTCATATTCTGTGTCTCCCTCTCTCTCTGCCCTTCCCCTGCTCACTCTCTGTCTCTATGTCTCTCAAAAATAAATAAACATTAAAAGAAATTAAAAAAAAAAAAAGAAGCATCTCAAAAAAAAAAAAAAAAAGAATAAGGCAAATGAATGAGATACACATTTGTAAGTCAAAAGCTCTCTATGAGATTAACATCCTTGATTAGAGTTTCTGACCTAGCGGGATTATTTCTGCCAGTCCTCCTAAATCCTAATCCAAATTGCACCCAAGAAAGTCACTGAAAACAGATGTGTTTTAAGCTTTACTTCCAGCCACGATAGTTCAGGAGGGGAAAAGGCAGACTCTCCCTTCAGGAATCCACAGGCTTTCTCCTTTATCCATTGCCCGCACCTGGAGAGAAGCTACAACCAAGCTCACACATTCAGTTACTCAGGTCACAGGCCCTACCTGACTTCAGTTCGAAAAGACGCTTCATCCCATCTGGTGGTTTCATTAATTTGACTGAAGAGCCCTTCACAAATCCGAGGTATTAAGCCAGAATCGCCCTGCAGTAGGAGAAGAGGCATGGCACAGCTGTCACTTGAAATAAAAGCAACTGATGGCTGAATGTGCAATTTGCCAGAGTGGATTCAGACTCAAGGGGCCTGCATGTCAATCCCAGGCCTACCACTGTAGGACCCAGACACACCATCTACCCCCTCGGACTGCTTCCCATCTCCTGAAATGAAAGATGAAGCTTTCTAACTTCTACATGCTTGGTCTAGGGTAATGCACAATTATCAGCTGTTCATCAGTTGAATCCTGGCTTGGAAACATAGATCAAGATGCAAGATGGTCTACAGTTGTAGAATAAATGTAGAAAACCTAGTTCATCAGGTCAAATGACCAAAGAAGGTGAAATATATGCAATACCAATGAAACCTTTGTAAGCACTCACAGTAGCTGATAAGTCTTAAAACTTAGATGACAGGACCACATTAAAACATGTAGTGTATCCCTCCTTTGATGCACTAATCCAACACAGACATATTTTAATACATAATATTAACTATGCAATGTGGGCATCTTCAGGAATATTCATGTTTCAGCCGGCATTAACAAGCTGACAAACCTCAGAAAGACCCTAAAGATGAGGCCAAGTGTTCTTGTCGGGAAACCAAAACTTCAGAGCTTCAGTGTTTCCCTCCAAAGACCCTCTCTACCTTCACCCAACATTCCCCTAACCCCACTAAAAAAATAGATGAATGATCATTACAGCTTGAAGAGATTTTTTTCCCTTATACCAGTAAGTCAGCACCAGTTCTTATCAAGGAAAACTGGACTTTTCACCGTATTTTTTGTTCTTCCTTTAAAAAACAAAATAAAAAGGAAGACCCAAACAGCACTCAACTGTAAGGTCAGAGAAAAACAGGTGTAATTTAGAAGTCCTTTACAAATGTTTAACTTAATAGCTACTAACAAATCAACATGAAAATTTCATTTTTAGACAAGTTTTATTTTTTTTATTTTTTTTAATTTTTTTTTTTATTATTTTTTTTTCCCACTCCACAGTGGGAAACTAGGGAGAAGTAATGATAAAAGAAAATGTGAAACTCCTGAATCTAACTGTTTACTCTATTTATTCTTCCATTCTGTTCATCATTGAGGATTCACAACACAGCATCCATCTACTTCTGTAAAGGAACAGGCTGAATTTAAGAAGCCAGGTCACAGGCACTCAAATACTATCATCTGGAAAGACCCGCCCTCTTTTATGAATGTACTACTACTACCTTCTATGAACTACCAAACTTTCAGCATTAAAGACACCACCGTGCCTGCCAGAAGGAAGTCCTTTGACCCCCTACTGGTACCTCTACATCTAGAACTGGCCACAGGTTTGACAGGCAGTGAAGAGAGGTTTTACTGGGACATAACTAGAACAAACACTACCTAGATCTGGAGAAAACAGAGAATGAGATAAAGTTCCTGCAATAATGTCTCATTTGTACTCTTCCATATTTGGGGGCAAGTATAACTTTAATGTCTGTGAGTTTATACAGCATAACTACTAAACTCTGCATATGCCGTAACTACATAGACTCCATACAATCTGCACAATTCTCTTTTTATGTATATGCTGGAGTTATGTAGTACCTTTCCACCAGAGAGTTAGATTTTTTTTACATTTTTCTTGGGGAGAATATGTTTTGAATAATTTTAAAAAGAACAGAGTTCAGTAATTTTATTCAAACTGTTGTGTTGGCAGAAAAGAAGAATAAATTACTTGTGGGCCCAGCATACTTTTTTGATAAGATTATAAAGCCTTTAAAAACGGAAAATGAACTGAGACTTGCATCCATTATTCATGCTTATAAACTTAAAACTATTTCTAATTTAAAATCTCTCAAAGGAAATTTAGTCCAACTTATTACTGAGTTTTATCTTATTGCTAAAGAATGATCAGAACATGAAAAGCAAGTTAGTACAGACCAAGTAGATAAAAGAGATAATTCTATCAGTCCAAAGAGAGATAATGAGAAATTTTCTTCCCACAGTGTAAAACAACGTACAGAATTTCCCATCATAGTGTATGACTTTCCCGATCCAGTTTGCCCATATGCAAAGACACAAGCATTATAACCTTCAAATGCAGACTTCACGACATCTGTGCCAAGGGTTTTGAAAACCTGAAAGCAGAAACAAAACACCACAAGAGACAAAATTACCAGAGATTTTAATAAGACCCCCTTTAATGTTAACAAATATCTTGAATGCTACTTTCATCTTATAAGGGTTACACCACATAAGAAAATCATCGCACACCTATTAACAACAGAATATATATATACCTCAGTTTTTAATCAAAAGGAAACTTTTTAAGGAAGCAAAAAGCAACCCCATCCTTTTTCCTACGTAAGTTAATGAAAAATTCCTGCATGTAAACACGGAAAAGTGACAATCATGTCTAAGAAGCAAAGATGATTTTAAAGCATGATGATTTACCATTACGGAATTAAATAAACTTAAAAAGTTATGCATTCTATCAGAGCTTCCAGAAACTAAATATTCAAAACCTAAAAATCACCGCAGCCAGAAGTTATTGCCCAAAGCATGCAAATCAATACTATCATTTGAGGAGTCCAGCCATTTATCAAAATAAGTCTCAGAAGGTTCTCAGAGAGCTGAGTGATGGGTGGGTGTGAATGAGGCTGGGAAGGCCAGGCTCCCATGAGTCAGAGTCCAGACGCTTTTTCCTATTTGAATACTCGCCCTGGATGGAGAGGGTAGGGAGAGAAGCGTGTTGGCCTGGGGTTGTGCCTACACTGGCCTGAGTCCGTGTCTGCTGCATCACCCAGCTGCAGTGGGACACTTTGGGGAATGAAACAGGATGAAGGACAAATACTTCGCCCAGACAACTGATGTCAATGAGGCCAATCAACATGTATGGCCATCCTGGGTACACCCAGTTGGGAAGGGGACCAACCAAAGCTTTGCAAACCCCACAAGCCTTCATGCTGCCCCTTCCCCTGTCAGAGAGGAAGCGTGATCGGGTTCTTAGAGCCAGGAAAACGTGAGGCACTGTTTTGTGGGGTCACCACAGCCCAAGGTGGGAGCCTCATCAACCCCTCAGGAATGTTTAGTCTGTGTGAGTGATGCTGAGTTAGCTGAACTTGAGACCCATTGTCTCCCCTGCAGGGTTCTAAGCCCTCTAGCCAGAACAGCCATCCCTAGACAGGGCTGATAAACATGAGCCCCCGTGACCTCAGCTCCACATAAACTATCCCTGCTATTAACACTGCCGGTCATCCAAGAACAAAATAGAAATACAGTCAACTGGACTTCAGCTTTCTTCAGGTACCATCTTTGCTGCCACCTTGCTTGGACTTCGTTTTCCTCAGTTTCTCAGTCAAGGATTTCCAAACTATTGAATTGAAACTCAATTTCAACTGAGTCGCTTCTAAAATGACCAGTCTCAGTCATACTGTTAATTTGTATCCATTTCAGCTTTAAGAGTGGATATTTTCTAGTCCTATTCTCAAATTCTGATGACTTATTCAACTCTCAACTGTAACAGCAGGTCACACAGAGTTTGTATATTGATTCTCATAAAATGCTACAGGATGAATAGCATCACTTAGATCCATTTTTCAGGGGGAGAAGTGAGTTGAGTGAGCATACACAGTGAGTGGCAGAGTTGGGATTTACACCTGGGCATTTTTGTCCCCAAAGCCTGTGCTAAATACTTCAGTGTCCTCCTCCCACACCCTCAACATAAAGCATGGGGCCCCAGCCCTCCCTGAAAGGACCTTCTCCTGCAAACCATGAAAAAATGAAAGCCAGGAATCCCGGGGAGACTCAGGGCTGCAGACCACCTGTCTAATATCGGTTTTCACTATTATATATGGAACATGAGGAAAAACTCTAAATATTTCTTCAATTCTCTCTGATTAAACAAAAAATAAAAGTCATACATCATTTTTACCCTATCATCCGGTGCCATTGGATAGGAAGAACAGCCTTCCATAAAGTTCTCAAAGAATAAAAAAAGGACCTTCTGTAATACCTTTGAGGCTAAAACAAAGTCATAGAAAATATATTTAAACCGAACCCAAAAGTTTTCAAAATAAAATTCTTTCCCAGGATTAAAAATCCCACCCACCAGGGTGCCTGGGTGGCTCAGCTGGTTAAATGTCAGACCTCGGCTAGGTCATGATCTCACGGTTCATGAGTTCAAGCCTCACATTGGGCTTTCTGCTGTCAGCACTGAGCCTGCTTCAGATCCTCTATCTCCTTCTCTCTCTGCCCTTCCCCCACTCATGCTCTCCTGCACTCTGTCTCAGAAATAAATATTAAAAAAAAAAGGTTTATAAAAACATCCCACCCACAGTTTTACTATTACCTATTCTTCCAGAAAGCCAACTCAGCTAGAATTCTCTGACAGACCTGGGGGCCTGAAGCAGAGGGAGGAGGGGCCTAGGGCTGGTGAACATGACTGCAAAACAGGTCTAGAGTATTCAGGTCTGGATGCACTGAGACCCAGGCCGGGCTCGAGCTCAGCTTCAAGTAACCCACCCAAAATTGTCCCAGGACCCAGAGAAGCAGCGGGACACTGCCCACATCTTTGGGGTTCTTGGCAAGGAAAACAGGTCAGCAAGTGCAGCTCCCAGGAAGGACCTGTTTAGCATCAGTATCAAACCAAAATGGGGAGGGAGCAGCTGCTTTGGGAGCCTGAGCTCTCCTCCACAAGCGTCAAAATCCTGCTGAGATCCTCACCTGGCCAGGTGACCCAAAATCCACCTAGCTGCATATCTGAGCACAGATTTTCAAGCTGATTTCCAAAGTAATCCAAGGCATCCAAGGGCCTCATCTGAGTGCCACAAGAGGGCACTGTGAAGACAAAAGACTCACCCATCCAGCTTGTCAACTGGGAGATTTTAGGTTTCAAGTTTCTCCAGCGCTGAATCAAGGAGATCAAAGCTTCCCTTTGGAGTTTTGAAGAACCATTAAGAAAATTAGACCTTATATAGTGGTCTTCATTTATGTGAATATAGACTTAAATTGTCAGTGATTTTTTTTTTCCAAATCTAAAATTAATTTGTAAGGAAGAAATGACTGGTCATCTTACTTGCTATTCGTTTAACAGTAAGGGACACTTAGGTTGAACTATAGTAATAGGTATGATATATTTCCTCAAGATGCCCCTATATCCGGATGAGAAGGAGAAAAAGGAAGAGGAGGAGAAGACCAACAGCATGCTAAGCTTGTATCTTCCCTGTTTATAGTAGGGCTACAACCTTAAGCTCAAATCCTGGGCCAGAATGAAAGCAGGAAAACTTTAATCAGTAGTCAAAACTGAAGCTCTTTTTAACATTAGGAATGAAGAAGATTACCCTTCTCTTTAATAGAGTTTAAAAAAAATAGGTATTTTCCTGTATCTATGCTGATTTTATTAACATGTGATTCTGCTAGAAAGCAGTACTGTATGTACTAATACATCTCCAGGCTTTTTTAGTTTTGTAATTTGGTGGAACGATCTCAGGTTGTTTATATAGTCGAAAAACCCAAAACACCTGAGAAGAGATGCTACCCATCACCCGAAGCGTGGAAATTATCCCTATCAGAAGCTTCGCACAAACTAAAACTATTCTTAAACCCTGAGCATTTATATTTAACTTCCAAAAGAGCTAAACTTGTTACTGCTTCCCTGATCTTGACTCTTGTAGAACCAGGAAATGTCATCTGTTCCCATAAATTAACCACCATCTGTAAACGACTTCTGTCAGTCAGCAAATGTTTACTGAGCATCTCCAGTGTGCCAGGCCCTGCTGTCACACACCGCTCTGCTCCTCCCCCCATGGACTTTCTCTCAGCACAGTCCTCTGTCCCCAAAAGGCCTCAAGTTCAGATTAAATAAGGAGGAAAATCCACCTGCTTGCTGTGTAAGTTAGAAGTAGAAACCTTCCTGAATCTTCATCCATCGTCTCTTGAGGACATTCTGAAGACTGTGGAATGAATTGGCTTTTCCCTGAACAAATTCCCTCACACCAGCCACTTCATTCCCATTCCTATATTAAAGCCCAAATCTGCATTCCAAGATCTATAACATTCTATTCCTCACCAGACTCCTAGCTACCAATGCTGATCAATCCAATTACCTCAACAGCAAAGTTATCTGTACTGCTGTTAAACAGAAAACCACAGGCCCAAAATGGAGTCACTACGGTAGCACAAGTCACCAAACTGGGGTTCAATACCTAACCTAATTGCAGTTTCAACCTCCCCCAGGTATGCAGTCTCAACTGGTCAGTCAGGAATTTTCTGATCAGCACCAATGAGGTAATCTGCTACATGGCCCCTCTCCATCCCCCAGAAGAAGATGAGGTGATCCACCTAATAATACCCTCTACTCTTCCCCCTAAGGGAAGATGACCTTGCCTGAAACAATCTTTTATTTTCTTGTGCTACTTGACTCGCCCTGTTTCTGCCTATAAAATACTTCCCTTTCGTACAGCTCTTCGAAGCTCCTCTCTACTTATTGAACAGGATGCTGCAGGATTCATGAATAGATGAATAAAGCCAGTTCGATTTTCAAATTTACTTGCTTGCATTTTGTTCTTTAACACTCCTCATTCATTTATTCATCAGTAAGGCTGCCCTATTCATCTGTCATGTAGAACAAACCACCCTTATGGCCTGAAGATCCTCCAGAGGTGGAGGATCAGTGTGTGCCACACAGCAGCCCCAGGATCTCAACTCGGCTACTATGAAGTAGATTAGGTCTATGGAGTTGAGTGAGCATGTTATTTAAGCTCAGAGTCTCTTTGACAAAGAAAACCAGAGCTGAAGTTAAGTCTGGTCTTCTGAGAGTGAAGTCAGACAAGGTACGTGAGTGCTAAGCAGAGTTTTAGACACCAAAGCAAACTCAACCAACATTAGTTCCTGGCCCCTCTTTCATCCCAGGCAACTAATTTCTCTTTAAGGCTCTCATTCTTATTGCTGTCATCCTTTCTATTTTTGCCCTGATGCTGAATCCACACATTCTGGATACAAACACTCCAACCTTCTCCTTTGAACAATTTCTCTAAGTTGTCTATCTTAACTCCAACATTTACATCGCCTCTGTATGCCAACCTCTTCCACGAACCACTTGCTTAACCAATGTTAAGTTCTCCAACGTTGAGGTGTGCAAATCTGCTAAAAAATGCAGTTCGGTTCAGTTGGTCTGGAATTGGTACAGATTTTGCATTTTTAACATGTTCTAGGCAATAGGGTGGTTCTGGAACATGGACAGACCAAGTTGCAAGCAACTAGACAATACCACTTTAAGATGCCACTGCATGGATCATAACCAGGGTAAGTAGGACAGGAATTCTTAGTTTTAACACATGCAGCCCTAAAGCAATATATCTAAAGAAGCTATTAAGAAGCCAGGAAGAAGCCCATGTTCCTCCCCTTGTGCTGATGCTTCCCCATAACTCTGCTCTGTTTAAACACCCAACTGCTCCCACCTAGGGAAATCCCCTTAGTCTACTCACATACAATGTCAACATGCAATGGTCTCCTGGGAGGATCCTTGGGTCTGTTCTTATATACCCATGTCATATCCACATTTTAGACCATAAAAGCCTATAGCACAGGTTTCTTGGACAAATTACAGCTACATTCTAGATTCTAGAAAAATTCTGAACAAAATGTTCATTCCATCTAGAACCCTTCTTTCGAAAATCCTAAAATGGTCCATAGGAATGGGACTTGGGTTTGAACTCTAACTTCTAATGCCTGCATCACAGCAAGACTCAGAGCTAAGCAGCTTATTTGCTGGGCTTAGCAACATACAAATGGCGCTCCCAAAATGCTTTATTTGCACAGCTCCTTCAAAACAGTAGTCCTTTCCAAGTTGGGGTGGGAAGTTATGATCATCATGTTTAGAAGTGAAAAACAAAACCAACTTTTTGGGGACTGAATTCTTCTCAGGCTTACTGGTGCTATGTAACAAACAAAGCTAAGTTAGCGGAGGCAGATTTTACATAAATTATATTCAGAAAAAATTAGCAAAACATTTTATAGAGTTTTAGGGTGGGCATTTTTTCCTCAATATGGAAACAAATCAAAATAAACATGAAAATATCATACCATCTCTTGTGAGACATAATCTGGACTTTTCGTATCAGCAGAATAAAAAGAGAAGTCATAGGTGAAGGTCTTGGTCCGTTCTCTTCCTGAGTCCCCAGTCCCTCCTTCTGGTATCTGCAGAGGATTATGATAATAATGTAAAGAGCACTGTTTCCTAAGTGATCTATCTAATTCGAGAAAAAGAAAAATTCATTAAAAATTTATAACGATCACTTGAGTGAAAAGCATTTAATTCCTCTAACCACCCCTGTAAATAAAGAGGGAGAGGGAAAGGGAGAGGGAAAGGGAGAGGCAGAGGGAGAGGCAGAGGGAGAGGGAGCCAGGTTGGAAGGAAGGGAGTCGGGAGAGAGACAGAGAGAGAGGGATCCTAGACTCCTCCCAGCAATCCAGGCTCTCTATGATATGACCCAAGGTTACTTTTCTGGATTTCTTATTATGATTATCTTATATGAACCCAACACTCCAACCAGACTCTTATTTTTCTTCTGGCTTCAATACTTTTTACTGTTCCCCTGCACCCAAACCAACAGAGTCAGGGTCTACAGAACTCCAAGGTGTGCTATTCACATAGATCATGATGTGACTAGAGCCCCCTAGAGTTGTGTGGTTTTGTGGCCCCACTGTAAACTCCAGGTGGGAGTCTTCCTCTTCCAGGAAGCTTCCCTCGGGCACTGCAGCTAGAAGTAATTGCTCCCACCTCTGAGAGGCTAGATTCTCCCAGGACATATTCTAAGTTTACCGCAGATATTTGCATGTATCTTGTCTGCCTTGCTATATACCTAAATTGAACCAAAAACCATGTTTAAAAATCATCATAAGCCACCAATGCTTGCTTCACACAGTTCCCTGGACACATGCTAAAAAATGTAATGAGCATCATATTTTCCAACATAATTCAGACTCTATAAATACACAATTTCTATGGTTCTTATTATTAAAATGTAAAAAATCTGGATGTCTGTTTTTGTTATATCAGATGAGAAAACGTTTGTAAAACTCAAAAGGCACCAGAACAATCAAGGAAAATAGATTCCATAATGCACAAAGAAGAGATGCATCCAAAGCCAAGGGTCTCTTTGCTCTGTTTCAGTAAATATAATTCTTTAATGATTCAACTTTTACCAAAGCACTGTGAGCATACAAATACATGAAACAAAGCAAAGCAAAGGTAACTAACAGGAGGCAATGGTCGAGGGACAACTGGCAGAAATATAAGTAGATGTGGGAGGTCAAAGGAGGGCGAGCCAGGTGGGGCCAGACAGAGCTAGACGGTACAAGGATTGTGGGCAGAGGAGAAAGAAAGACATTCCACTAGAGAATGCCTCGGGCAAAGAGACACCAGAGCCTCAAAGGAACCCTATCAAATTATCTAGAGCATGGCCCAATTGGAAGAGAGGAGCACTCCCCCCGCTTCTATCACTGGAGATCAAGTGGCACTACTTTGAGATTCCAAAGTATCTAGTCCCTTGAGCCGCAAATTAACAGAACTCCAACTAGAGATTGATCTGCACTCGGCCATGGAACAGCAGGCCTCAGAAACCCAAACCTGTGCGTTAATCCCCAATCTGGGAGGACAAAGGGGCAGAGTCCACAAAGCGCATGATATATTATTAATTTTATACTCTTATCTCCCACCAAGTGAAAAGTATTCACGGTTCTTAACAAATTCACTGACCAAAGGAAAAAATAGGATATTTTAAATGCAAAAGGAAGAACATGCCATCTTAGAAAATTCTGGGTTTTTTCAATTGTCTTTTTCGAAACTCTTTTTTTATTTTTCTTAATGTTTTATTTATTTTTGAGCGAGAGAGACAGAGTGTGAGCAGGAAGGGTCAGAGAGAGGGAGACACAGATTCTGAAGCAGGCTCCAGGCTCTGAGCTGTCAGCACAGAGCCCAACGCGGGGCTCAAACCCACGAACTGTGAGAACATGATCTGAGCCAAAGTTAGCCACTTAGCCAGCTGAGCCATCCAGGCGTGCCTCAGCTGTGTTTTTCAGGGGAAAAAAAAAACAAACCATTTTTTTAAATCTTTCATCCCCTGAATTTTGAATAATAATATAAGTTCCTCTTGCCAACTTTAAAAACATGATTCTTTTCACTAAGAATGGAAGGAGGGGCACCTGGGTGGATCAGTTGGTCATATCCAACTCTTGATTTCAGCTCAGGTCATGATCTCACGGTTTGTGAGTTCAAGCTCCATGGCAGGCTCCACGCTGACAGCATGGAGCCTGCTTGGGATTGTCTCTCTCTCCCTCTCTCTCTCTGAACCTCCCCTGCTTGTGCTCTCTCTCTCTCTCTCAAAATAAATAAATAAACTTAAAAAAAAAAAAAAAAGAATGGAGACAAATCTAGGGCCGACAGTTACTTAATGATTCACAGAATGCAGCTAGTAGCCAGGCTAAGGATCTAGCCCAGGACACAGGATAACAATGCACAGTCTGGGCTAAACCCATGAGCTCTCACACCAATGCTACTGCTTGATGGTTTTGAGATCAAATAAAACCAGGGGGCGGGAGAGGAGACAAACCATTGCTCTTTGGCTTCATGGCTGAGCCCTAGACGAGTACAAGTTGACGTGGCTAGCTGAACTGAGAAGGAGGAGTAAGGAAATAGCAGATGTGTTTTATTTACCCACAAATCATTTTGACAATAAAACAAACATGGAGGCTCGCGGAACAAGGCCAGGTTGCTACTTGCCTTTAAGTTTGTGATTGTTGTTTTGCTTTTCTCCATTTGAATAATGAATTTGGCTTCCAAGTCCTTTTCCCTACAACACAAATAATTCAGTACTAGTTAGGAGAGAAAAGATTGTTTTTAAAACATTTGTTTTATTTACTTTTTACATATGGGGGTTTGTTTTTCGATGGCATCTGAAGCACAATCTGTGACACCAGTCCTCCCAAATCTTTACTAACATAAACACAAAGACACACAAAACAGATGCCACCATCAAAAAACTTAAGACTGACAAATAATGTGTTCTCAAAACCTGGAAGAATTTCTAACTGCCAGCCAAGAGGAGTGTAAATTAAATGACAGAAACCGTGGAGGGCTGTGTGACTCATGAAATAAGCAGCCCCCACCTCCCTGGTTATAAAAGACACCTTCTCCCCTCCACCCAAGAGGAGAACCAAGGAGAAAACTGGTATGAATGGTCACAAACAGGTACTGCTTCTAGAAGCAGCCAGGGCACTGTGCCCTCCTCACACCTTCTTTCTGTATCCATGCAGAAACCTCAGTGCCTGGAAAACAGCAGAACTGGAAGTCCACAGGACTCCTAAGAAGAATAGTTCTCGAGAATAAATGACCATGTATCTACACAGTGGAGTGGTCTGTTACTAAAAAAGGAATGAGGAAGGTCTCTGTCTACTGCTAAGGAATGGGACAGGAGATGTATCGTTAACAGGGGAATGCAAAGTGGAGAAAAGTATACCTAAAATGCTAGAATTATAAGAAAATGAAATGATTATTTTTTTTAATGCCCTAAAACAGATCAGTGTTTAAAAACAAAAATCTTGAAGTACAGGTCATGTATTCCATGTTAAAAAAAAATTAAATTAAAATAAAGGGGTACCTGGGTGGCTCAGTCAGTTGAGCATCTCTTGATTTGGGCTTAGGTCATGATCTCACAGTTCATGGGATTGAGTCCTGTGTCAGGCTCTGTGCTGACAGCACAGAATCTCTGTCTCCGTCTTTCTCTACCCCTTCCACATGCTCTCTCTCTCAAAATAAAAAATTAAAAAATAAAAATAAAAAATAAAAATAAAGTGACCTAAAACACAAAAGTAAGCTGAAGCAAATGAACTGGCATTGCACGGTACAAAACAATTTCTTTTTTTATTTTTTTAAAGTTTATTTATTTTTGATAGAGAACACAGGCAGGGGACAGGCAGAAAGAGAGGGAGAGAGAATCCCAAGCAGGCTCTGCACTGTCAGCACAGAGCCCAATGTGGGGCTCAAACTCACTAACCTCAAGATGATGACCTGAGCCGAAAATCAAGAGTCAGACGCTTAACCAGCTGAGCCACCCAGGTGCCCCTGCACAGCGTGAGGCAATTTCCATCATTATGTTGGAATCTGACTGTAGAATGCAGTGGGATATATCCCAAAGAGAAAAAGAACTATAAAGAAATCTTAAAGCATTTTCAGTAATCATATTTTTGATGGTAAAGTAAGTGTCAGCATTCGGAGATTTCTGTGTACTATGGGATGATACCGGAGTTAATTATAGGGGTGGCCTTGAGAACCAAGGTTTCTAGATGAACGGAGATACAAACATAGGATGGATGCGGTTATGTAAAAACTCTCCAGTCCTGAATCTGAATGGGGCTAGCATAAACTTTATCTGAAACTGAGAAAGGAAAATAAAGTACTCTCTAGCTTTGTCCTCTGAAAGGGCCTAGAATCTTATGCCCAAATTATAGTCTCTAAATTCCATTTAGGGTCGAGGCTCTTTGGAGAAAGGCTCAATCCAAATATTTGGACTATCTCCTCACACAAGAAAGCTGAATGCTATCACACAAAAAGTTACTAGTTTGACCAAGTTGTCCATAGGCAACATCGAACATGGTTCCTGGTGATCTCTGCCTGCAGCTATCTGTGACTGACCCTGTGTGATCCCCTCCCCTGGCGAGTGGGCTGGACCTAGCAACTCCCTTCTAATAACTAGAATACTAACGCCCCCCAAATGATGATCTGTCACTTGCTAGTTTGGATTATAAAATGATTCTGATTTCTGACTTGCTGGTGCTCCTGTGTGTGTCTCTCTCAGAGCTCTGGCAATGGGGACGGCCAACTGCCACACTGCGAGACTTTGAGAGAGACTCACATGGCAAGGAACTGCCAGCAGCCACCTGGGTGAGTCTGGAAGTATCTCTCCCCCAGCCAGGCTGGAAGGCTCTGGACTGTAGCCTGGAGAGCCTGAGTTGTCAGAGGACCCAGGTAAACCCCACCCAGACTCCTGACTCCCAGAAACAATGAGATAATAAATGTTGTTTTAAGTCCTTAAGTTTGGGGGTTTAGGAATTTTAAGCTCCTAAGCTGTGTAACAGTGAGAAATAACCGATACAAGAGCTGCAGCAAAAGGACTCAGGAGGCAACTGATAAGTGGCCACCGACAAAAACAAAGCAGCAGAAAGAACATAACTGCAGTAGACTGAAGCACATGAAATATACATAAAGTATGAGCTAATAATTAAAAAAGGGAAACCAAATGTTCCTTTTGGAGAATCAAAAGAATCACCTCATTATTTTAAAAACTAGTAAATAAAAGAGAAGATTCAAGCACTTACCCTGCATTTTTTTTTAATGTTTATTTTTGAAAGAGAGAATGAGCATGTGAGCGCACGCACACAGAGGAGGGACAGAGAGAGAGAGAGAGAGAGAGAGAGAGAGAGAGAGAGAGAGAATCTGAAGCAGGCTCTGTGCTGTCACTGCAGAGCCCCGGTGAGGCTCAAATGAAACCCAGGAACCGTGAGATCAGTACCTGAGCGAAGTAAAATAAAATAAACCACTCTTATCAACAAATACCTGCTGGGAGCACAAAATCATCCAGGGATCGAAGATTAGAAAAGACTACAACAAGCTCATACTACTTGTCAATTCTTATTTATAAAACATGAAGAAATGCCATTCATACCATGCCCACCACTCTTGCTGGAAGTCACAGGTAAAGCAAGTCCAAGGCTCAGAGCCTTATAGCTTTGGAGCAGCGCAAGTTAAAGGGCCCTCCCACATGATAATTTATTCTAAACTGTAGGTAACCACAGCAGTACATTCCTAGTTTTGTTTTGTTTTATTTTTTGAGAGAATGCTTTTATTTTTTTTAATACAATCTATTGTCAAATTGGTTTCCATACAACACCCAATGCTCATCCCAACAAGTGCCCTCCTCAGTGCCAATCACCCACTTTCCCTTCAAAACCTTCCTAGTTTTAAACTAATACCCACACTATAAAATATACTAGAGAAGATACTGACTGAAAGACCATTACTTCAAATGAGCGTCTACTAGCCACTTCTGAAATCTGAAGGTGCTGGGTGAGATTCAAAGGGTTCACAACCTTGAAATCATATGCATTGGGATGTGGCTGTGAGAGGGGGTAAAGTGGCAGGTTCATTGTTCCAAGGATCCAAGCTTTCCTCATTTCACAAAGAACTCTGTATACCAAAAAATAGGAGTCCCAGCTCATACCCTTGTGACTCAAAATGCAGCCCAAGAACAAGCAGCATTGGCAGCCCCAGGAGCAGGTTAGAAACGAAGGCTCTCGGGCCCCACCACACACCTACTGAATGGTGACCTGCACTCTGTAACAAGAGTCCTAGTGATTCTGATGAAGGTGAAAGTTTGTAAAGCACTATGCTGACATTATCTTAATATGACTGGCCTTACACTGACACTCAGGAGACACACTCCCAATGTTATCTGCTTTGTACACTGGGAAACTCACCACCTTTGTACTTTGACCTTTAAGTTTTATTTATAAAATTATATAGCAGAATATGGATATAGCCTAGCTGACACTGTCTCCACTCTCTGCTCTTAATTAAGTTGTACTGTGGCTTCTGACCAAAAACAACAAATGTCTGACTTACTGGTATCTAAGAAGTCATCTGAGTGTCGTGACTTCCAGGTTACCTCATTCCCAGCACCCTGCCAAGCTATCAGCTTCTAGCCCTTTCTATACCCAGACTGTTTCCCAGTGTCAAGGTAAGATTACTGTCAACAGCTTGAAGTCATTCTTAAAAATAATCAGAGTCAGGGGGGCTCAGTCAGTTGGGTGTCTGGCTTTTGGTTTCGGCTCAGGTCATGATCTTGCTGTCTGTGGGTTTGAGCCCTGCACTGGGCTCTGTGCTGGCAGCGTGGAGTTTCCTTGAGATTCTGTCTCCCTCGCTCTCTGCCCCTCCCCCACTGTTGTCTCTCTCAAACAAAAAGAAACTTTAAAAAAAAGGTTATCAAGGTAAGGGAATTACTGAGGGGAAAAATGGACTAGGGACAGAATATTTAAAAACCCAGGGAGTAAGAGAAGAAAGGAGGAGCCTGTTATGGAAACTGAGGCACAGCTCAGAGAGATCTTAGCAAAGCCATGTCTCAAGATGGTACTTCTTAGTTCCAAAAAGTCATTCAATAACAGCTGGAATTATCGTTGAAGAAAATACTCACCACAGCACCATCACATGAGTTTGAGCACAATAAAAAATACGTTACAGGATTTCAGAAGCTATTTAACAACTTTTTACAAGAAAAGGGACTTTCTGTGGTTTGGGGAAAAATCCAGAGACCTCCAGAAGATTCCATTCGATATTATTAAAAGAAGGCGGCCAGGGCTTACCTGACAATATTTATCTTCTGCGCTGCCCTAGCTGGTGGTGGTGAAACTCAGTGGCGGTTTGATAACCAACATGGGCTGCAAAGACCCAAAACATCGGACAGGTGTGCAAAATGAGAATGCCTTTTTAGATCTGACCATTTGGCAAACCAGACTTCTGAACAGAGATATTCCTCTTATTCTAATGAGCTAATGAGATCTTTTAACACAGATGAAGACACAAAAATAAATACTAGAGAAAAACAAACATTCCATGTGAAAAATCTACACTTTTAATCAAAGCAGGTACCCAAGGATTAATAAAGAATCCTTACTGCCTGTAGCAAAAGATGTATCCTACTTAGAGGAAAACAAAGAAACTTGGTACCCCAGGTCATGGTGACATTTATGCCAGTTTCTACAACTCTGGTTTGCTCAATACCCTTCTGGGAGAACGAAAAGAGTGTATTTCTGTGTCTAACATAGATAATCTGGGTGCCAAAGTAGAACTTTATATTCTTAACCACCTAATGAACCCAGCCAATGGAAAACCCTGCAAACTTGTCATGGAAATCACAAATTAAATACATGCGGATGTAAAGGGTGGGACACTCACTCAGTATGCAGTCTGGTGACTGGTGGAAATCATTCAAATAGCAAAAGCACCCATTGATGAATTCAAGTCTCATCAAAATTCACAATATTTAACACCAACAACCTGAGCTCCATCTCTCTCTCTCTTACAGCTTAAAAGGCTTCAGGAGTAAAAGATACTGACATGGAAATCACTGTAAATTCCAAGACTGGATGAAGGGCTGAATGTCGCTCTGTCAGAAACTACAGTAGGGGATGCCAGGAAAAGGTTTTAAAACTCTAGGTATTAATGTTCCTACAAGGCAGTTTCTGCCTGTCAAAACCACATCAGATCTCTTGCTTGTGATGTCGAACCTCTCACAGCCTTGATGCAGGATCTTTGACGAGTGGATAGAGGGAATTTTGCTACAGGGCCCTTGGTTAAATTAGGTAGTTCTTTCACAAAGGTCCAGGATTCTCTAAGATTTGAAAGTACATGAGATAGGCTTGAATTGGATCACCTCACCGTTCCAGGGGATGGGACATTTGGCAAGAATGGTTATCATCACCGTTACTCATGGGAACTGAATTGACATCCCTCTGGAGCAGTACTGGAGAACAAAAGTATATTTAAGAACCTTCGTATCTTGGTCAAGTGAAATCAAAAACACTGTGTACACTTCATACTAATTATGGGCTAAATCGTTTCTTACAATAAAATGTTCTGTAGGATTCTAATATAGGCAGGTACTTTACTATGTTACTGTGCTGCTAATTTTTAGAGTTTTTTGCAGTATGATTTTAATCTAAGAAAAATACAAATGGAAGCAATACTTTTCTTCTTTGAAGAAGCTCTTGAAAGTTAGTATGTCTTCAAGTGTAACACTGCTTAATCTTAAAACTGGGGCAGCTCTGTGGGAAAATCTTTGAACAGAGGCCTCAGTGATGGCCACTTTGAATTGCTTCTGATTTCAAAAATAAAGTGGTGAAGCAACAAAAATTTCAAAACATAATAATCACAGGCCATCAAGGCCATCTGTCCCAGAAAGGAAACTTCACAAGCAACAATTTCCTAGAGTGTTTCCTTCTTAAGCATAAAAACTAAAACTATAAGAAAAGAAACACTACATTTTATAACAAAGATGCTAGCTAGATTTTAAGGCATACAGAGCAAATTTCATTCTAGCTACTGAAAATACCAATGGAAATGCCACTGTAATCTCCACAGAGTACTTACGATGGTTGGAATTATCTAATGTTGAAACTAACCCTTTGACGTATTCATACCTTGTAGATTCTAGGAGGGTTGTCAAACCTTCAAATATTTCCGAGATGAAAGAAAGGAAGAAAGCAGGCTCCTGTCCCCCGTTTACCTCCACACCCTGCTGACCAATCCTGCTCAGGATCTCGTCCTCTGGACACAGGCTATGGCCATGGTCTTTGCTTCACCGCAGAGCCTTTAACTGTCAGAGGTGACTTCAGGGTCCATGTGGCACTCCAACCAAGAGCCTTACCTCCCGCTCCCTCATCCCCACACCCAACAGTCAATGACTAAGCCCTGTGAAACTGACTGCCCATCTACCCACCTTGGCCACGTGCCACATCTCCCCACAGACACTGCCCCGGCTGGGGTCATAACCACCTCTCTAGTGTCTCTGCCTCCAGCCTTCTCTCTTCCCACCCACACTCTATCCTGCTGTCAGAGGGATTCCCCCAAATACACATTTCACCATGAGGCCCCCTGCTTTAACTCCTTCAGTGATCTCTCAAAGGCTACAGGATAAAATCCAACTCTCAGCAGTATCCAAGGTCCTTCCTCTCTAACCCTAACTAATGTTGCCATTCAATACTGTATCAATCCTACCTCCTCCTCCTGGCCCACTCCAAGCCAGCCATCCAGACTCAGCTTAGACCTCATTCATCTGGAGAGACGTTGCTGAGCCCTCTGCTCCATCCCCTAGTTAGAGTGTTCTCTTACTTGTCTCACCCACTAGACCCTGAACTTCTTAAAAACAAGAATGCTACCTGTCTGAGTTTACATCCCCAGGTCTAGCACAGTGCCTGAAATTTTGAGGTGCCCATCAAATGCTTGTTGGCCTGACTAAAAGTTAAATAATTGCCTCTTACCCCAGCCTAACCTTCTCCACGTGCATCCTCTACTTAATGCCAGCCTCCCTATGCACCCCCTTCTTGGTTCTTGCTTTCCCACACGTTACAGTGCCAACCAATTCCTATCTACATTCCAAAGCAAGGCTTATCTTGGGTCTAAATGGACTCGACTACCCTCATAAAACTTTGAAAACCATTTCCCTTCAAACACCTGCCTCGTTCATCCCCAGGCGCAAGGGCTACATCCTTGCTAATGTCACCTCTCCAATTAGTCTAATGAATCCCAGAGAAGCAAGAGCCATCTTTCCTCACAATCCACAACCTAAGTACACTGAGCACAAGGGCAACACTCACAATCAGTGTTCAGTGCTTTGTCTTTTAATCCTTCAGCTGAGAACTGTAAAACACCAGGCATTGAGAGTTCCCCCAGTTCAGGTCAATTTCCTCTGACATTTAAGAAACATGGGAAATAAATCTTGACATTTTTCTCATATTGAGGAAAATAAATAATCCTAAAATATTATTTGACCATTGATTTGATAATAGAGCAAAATGAACTATGTCTCTCCCGAGCCACTTTGGTGAATTGGGTTTCTCAACCGAAAAGTCAATTATGGCTCCTTCATATAAATGAGTAATTTATTTGAAAGGTCTGGAAACTAGATCATAAGATGCTACAAATGAACCAGCTGGAGTAAGTAGACTGAAATATAGATCAATATTGGAGGGAGGGAAAAGGAGAAAGGAAGGGAAAAGAGTAAAATGTCCAATCAGAAAAAGAGATGAATTGTATCAGCTCTCAGATTTGTGAGTAGGAGGAAGCTTAACAGAAAAAACAACTCTATGTTAATTCAAGTATTTAGAAATGATTTTAAATTATTCAGCAATTCAAATTGATTCCAGTTGGTCAGTTGATGGTATTTGGTCACTCCATTACCGACAGCCTGATTGGGTAGTACTCAGATCTCCAAACTGAGCATTATCTAAAGAGCAGCTTACTCATCCTGAGTTCTGAAGCCAATCAGTATCCCCCAAATTCACCTTAAAACTTACATACTTTGTATATAATTGTAGAATCTCTATGTTGTACACCTGAAACTAAAATAATATTGTATGTCAACTATACTTCAATTAAAAATTAAAAAATGCAAGAGGCACCCAGGTGGCTCAGTCAGTTAAGCGACTGACTCTTGATTTGGGCTCAGGTCTTGATCTCAAGGTTTGTGAGATCAAGCTCCGTGTCAGGCTCCATGCTGACCACAGAGCCTGCTTGGGATTGTCTCTCTCCTTCTTTCTCTGCCCCTACCCTGCTCATCTCTCTTTCTCTCTCTCCCTCAAAATAAATAAACATTCAAAAATTAAAATTAAAAATGTAAACTTACATACTAGGAATATTTAACTGCCTTCGCTTTGCTGGCAGGACACTCCAAAGCAAAAATAAAAATAAAAAAACATATTTTAAAAGAATGTGTGACCTCTGTGGGTACCACTATGGAAAGAAGTCCAAGGAACACTGTAAACTGGGAGAAAGAACAAGTAGCAAACAGTGTGCAGACCATGATCCAGTTTGCAGGTAAGTAGATAAATAAAGTATAAAGAATATGCACACCGATGCTTCCAGATGTACAAAACATTTCTGAAAGGACAAAGAGGAAGCTATTAGTAGTATGAGTAGATCTCATGCAATATTTGTATTGAGTTACACTACATCCTGATCCCGTATGCTCAATGAATTGCTGAGTCCCCCTGTGCTACCCAATAACATGCCTCTTTACTCTTTTACTAGGGCTCCAGGTAAAATATAGGACACTCCATTAAATGTGAATTTCAGATAAGCAAATATCTTGCATGAAATCTACTCACACTTTATTTTCCCTTGCTAACCGGGACGCCACCATGTCTCAGCAAGAGTATGCATCCAGCATGCTCTTAGATGCATGTGTATTCGCCTCCCTTCCTCAAGCCCAGAGAGACAGATAGACACCGAGCTGAGTCTTCAAATACACTTGCACCCTCAGTACCCAATGCAGCAGCAGAGGCTTCACAGTATGTGTCCCCTTGCCTTTGTCTAAATGTAGAAACAAACTCAGGGAGGGCTACTCTCCTGAAACCAGCTTCTCCTTAACCTTTCTGGCTGGTCCTAACCACTCGAAGATCATGGGACTGCTGACTACTCTTAGTTGCTGTCCATGAAATCATAAAAGTCTGCAACTCAGTTTCTGGGGAAAACCCAGAGGGACACAGACACTGAAAAAAATTCTGGAGTGGGTTTTTCAGGCAATCCCCTCACTTCATTTCAGCTTGTCAGAGCACACCTCACCACACAGAGGTCAGCCAGAGGTCAGTGGCACCATGACCTATATCCAAGGGCCAACCTGGAGTGGCAGCCTGTGAGAGGTCTGCAGAGCCTCCAATCCATTCCCCGTGGACTGCAAGGACACGAGTCAAGGACAGCAGTGCTGCCATGGCCTCGGACGCTATCAGCATCCCATACTAAGTGAAATCCTCCTCTGACCCCTGCCATGGCAGGCTATTAAGGTGAAACTTTTATTTTCCCTGGTCTAGAGAGAGTGTAATGAACCTAAAAGGTTAAGATCCTGGAGAAGCAGACGCAGTGAGGGAATTTAGCAAGTGGGGTGTTCACTGAGGGTACCCTTGAGACGAACACCTGGAAAAAGGAGAAGGCAGAAGGACCGGGCAGAGAAGACAGTGGAACTGCGATGACACAGGCCCCAGGGTAGCCTTGACTGACCCACAGAGAGTCCTTCAGAGTTGCCCAGGCTGGGCCTCACTGGTCTTATTGCTGCAGGCTGCCTGGGGACGGGGCACCACCTTGAGTCATGCTGACCATACTCTGGCAGCTGGGCAACACGATGCAGCACCGGAGGATCTGGTGGTGAGCACAGGCTCCACCGCCCCAATTCCCGAGTCCATGAAGTAGAGTATGCTGACCAGAGGCAGCCACCACCCCAAGTCCTGGAGAGGGCAAACAGCAGGGGCTACTGGGCGAGAAAATGGGCAGAGGGGCGCCTGGGTAGCTCAGTCAGTTAAGCGTCCAACTTTGGCTCAGGTCATGACCTCATCATAGTTTGTGGGTTTGAGCCCTGCACTGTGCTCTGCACTGACAGCTCAGAGCCTGGAGCCTGCTTCAGATTCTGTGTCTCCCTCTCTTTCTGCCCCTCTCCCACTCAAGTTCTCGCTCAGTCTCTCAAAAATAAATAAACCTTAAAAAAAAAAAAAAGAAAGCAAGCAAGAAAGAAAAAAGGCAGATACTTTGTTTCCAGGGGAAGGAAGGGCAGCCTAACAATCAGAATGGTCTCAACACAAATGAGCTGCCTGGGGATGTGCGAATGTCTGTGAGGTGGAGGCTGACAAATCCTCATCTGGGATGAAGCCTTATGTGGATATTCATGCATTCACTCAGTCTTCAAACATTTTGTACCTTTCATCCCAGGTAATACTCCTGGTGTAGGGAAAAAGTGATAACCAATAGAGTCCACCTGAAATCTGCATTATAGTGAGGGGGACAGAAAAAAATAAATACAATACCATCTTAGATAGTGGTAACGGGCTATAAAGAAATGACACGGTGTCATGGGATAGAATTGAGGGAAGAGGCAGTGGGAGGCATGTGGCTAGAAATGACTTTTCCAAGGGGGTCAAAGCAAAGCAAAGCAAAGCAAAGGCCTGACTGACTGCAGGGAGGCCAAGGGGCAGGCAAAGATCTGGGCGGAGCATTCCAGATAAACAGAACTGCAGGGCAAAGGCCCTGGGGCAAGAACCAGCAGGAGGTTTGGGAAAAAGAGCAAAAAGGCCAGTGTGACTGCAGGAGAGAGGGGGTAAACAAATTGGGACCTGAGGTCAGAAAAGGAAGCCAGGACCAAAGGATGTCAGGCCTTAAAGGACTTTGAAACTTACATGTGGTAGGAGGCCATAGACACAGGAAGGCTGTGGGTACAGGGGAATGGCAGAATCGCACTTACATTTTTAAATCCTCCCCTAGGATAGTATGCATGGACTTCCAAGGGACAAGAGTAGAGAAAGGCAGCCGAGGAGGGTATTACAGGCCACACAAGAGACGCTGGGCCACCATCAGAGCGCAGGTGTACCCAAAAGACAACAGGGCCACATCCAGGATTCCCAAGCCCTGCTGATCAACAGAATCACCTGAAGCATCCCCACCCAGACCTACCAAGTGAGAATCCCCAGGATGGGGACCAGGAGTCTGTATATTCAACCTCCCACGTTTGGGAACCACTGACCTGGGTGATCTGTGATGCCCTCCTAAACTGTGAGGAGTCAGGGCCCTATGAGTGAGGAAGCTTAGTTCCTCTTAGCTCCTTCTGAAAGGGTTCCTTCCTAGATGGTCTCAGCCCTTCTTCTGAATGGAGCCCAACCCACCCATCCACAAGTCCAAAACAAAACTCCAGATTTGGACTGTGCCATTTGGAGTATCCCTGTTGGCTTCCAACCAGAGCTTCTCTTCCAAATTCTGGAACACCACGGTCACTGAGAAGCATTGGTAAGTGGGAAGAAAGAGCAAATAGCAAAAGGGCATGAAAGCTATCATGTAATTTGCAATTAAACAGAAGGAAGAAGGGAAGAAAAAAATATGCACATATACTGTAAACTATTTTCTCAATTCTCCTAAGGAAGGTACAAAACTAGTACCATTCTAGAAGCCTAGAAGGGAAGTTAATTCATTACATACAGTGAGTGGATGCCTTACTCCAGGGATCAGGTATAATTTAATTCTGTCACAGACCCTGGCCCAGTTGAGAAAAACTGGTAGAGAGCTGAAGAATTTCATACACTATAAAACTTGAGCCCAAAAACCAAAAGAACTAAATTTTGCTTGAGACTAAAGATGATAATGACACTTTGCAGTGAATTTTGAATACTCTGCTGGGAGGACCACTGGGACCAAGATGGCAAAGGGCTTGAGAACCAAGATGAGAGCTTGACAAGAAGACGATGGACTCAGAAGAGATCTTGTCCATGACCTCCACTCGCGCGGAGAGAAAGTGAGGCCCCAGGAGGTTAAGGGACTTGCTCAAAGTTGCTACTAGAGTCGGCACTACGGAAAGTTAGAGGAATTAAGTAAGCAGTCAATACTTCTGAGCCACAGTGGACGGCTCTGGGCTGTGCACAAACCTAGAACACCAAACTTGATTTCAACTACCTCCCCCTGAAGGTGGGGTTAGGGCAGCCTGGGCTTCCACAGGAACACAATGGGCCAGTCTGCACATGTGAGCAATCTACCCCAACGTTACTCCCTAAATCGAGGGCAAGCTGTCTACTGCATCAGGTGCTAGATGCAGGACACAAGGGGCGCCTGGGTGGCTCAGTTGATTAAGCGGCCAACTTCAGCTCAGGTCATGATCTCGTGGTTTGTGAGTTCGAGCCCCGCGTCCGGCTCTCTGCTGATGGCTCAGAGCCTGGAGCCTGCTTCAGATTCTGTGTCTTCCTCTCTCTCTGCCCTTCTCCTGCTCACACTCTGTCTCTATGTCTCAAAAACAAATAAATAAATAAACGTTAGATGCAGGACACAAGAAGCCCATGCAGCCTCATCTCCACACACACCTGCACCTCCCAAGTCCCCCATCCCATCCCAAATCACTCCCTCTTCCAGGACTCACAGTGACCCTCATGCTGTTCCCTCTGTGTGGAATGTACTTTTCCTCTCTATCTCACTTTTTCTTCAAAGCTTTTTGGTGTTCCTCCTCCAGGTAGCCTTCTCAATCTTCTCCTAGCTGGTACCTTCTGTGAGATATTTCATAAGACACCACATCTTCTGTGTGATACTTTTTCACACACATCTTTGTGATATTTCATAACGCATCATAGCAGTTTCTACCTTCTACCTGTTTATTATTTAGGTATTTGTCTTCTCTACCAGTCCGCCTGCTTCCTGGGGGCAGACATAACGCCTTACTTTGCACATACCCCATGATACCTAGCACTATCCTTACATACAGAAAGCACCTGGATGGATGGATGGATGGATGGATGGATGGATGGATGGATGGATGAATAAGCAATGAAAGAATGAAACAGATGAACTGAAAACAAGATCCTACTCTTGAATTGCAAGCACTAAAATGAGGTTAATTACGCTTCAAAGTCCATTATACATTTTCAATTTCTAAATGCAGATGTGTTTTCCCTATAAATATCAGTTAACCTAGCAGATGTTAACTCCAAAGGCAAAAATGAAGCTCGGCTCTCCCCAGAGACGCACAGCTGTGCTCTGACTCCAGGACTAAGGCAGTGAGAACTTCCGTCGCTTTTGAATCACAGGACAGAAGAAAAACAGGGATATGCATGTGACCAAACTTCTTCAACACACTTCTCCAAAACACAGAAGCAACACATTCACAAAACGAAGATGGTAATTTAAAAGGAATGGTATAAGTATAAACACAGAGAACTTTACTAATAGCTTCCTTTTGTTTTCCTGCACTCAGACATTAAGCCAACTATTTAATGTCCAAAGACACCCTCGTGGAATGCGGCAGTGCCATGAAACATAAAGAAATGAGTTTTCTCGGCTCTTTCCCCACACCATCACCACAATCCTCCTTCCAGATTTATTTCTATTTTAGAAAAATGTTCTCAGTGACAACTTTAGAAATAATAAAAAACAATACAATAGCTGGCTTACAAAAAGAAGATTGATTCCTTTTACCACATTCCCAGCTAAATATACCAGATAGGAGAAAGGTATGCTTCAAAATACTCAATTGTAAGACTCTTTCTTCAAAAGACTTCACTCTGAGTCAGAGTGGAATGAGATGCAAGCACAGCTTCTGATATTGCCTAGCAGAGTGGTTTCATAATTGTGTGAGGAAGCACTGGGCTTTGGGCACCTGCATTGAAACGCTGCCTCTCAGCAGCTCTGTGACTTTAGCACCTGATTTAACTTCACCAAGCCTTGGTTTCCTTGCCTGTAAAATGGCTGAATAAAACCTATCACACAGGGGTGCCTGAGTGATTCAGTAGGTCAAGCGTCCAACTCTTAATATCAGCTCAGGTCATGATGTCACAGTCTGGATCCTGTGGTCGTGAGATCGAGCCCTGAGTCCAGCTGGGCTCCACGCTCTCGCTCTGTCCCTCTACCCCACATGCGTGTGTACTCTCTCTCTCTTTCTCTCTCTCAAACTAAATAAATAAACTTTAAAAAAGAACCTATCACACACAGTTGCTTACAAGTACTGATTTGTGGAGCAATGCTGTGGGTTAAGCTAGTCTGTTACATCATTTTCTGCTGAAAAATGTGACAGACGAAAGCAGGCAACACAGGCCAGGCACCCGGCACACGATCTGTTCAACTCCATCACAAACCCAAGATCCATCCATTTATCAGCAAGTGTTTATCGTGCCTGTGCTGTCTGAGGAACTGGACATACACCAGTGAACAAAACTGACAAAAAGCCCTGCCTTCCAGGAGCTTACATTCTATTGGGGAGATTTGTGTATAACCTTTCCAGTGCTTTCCCAAAATGAGTGGAAATGGAGGAAATCCAAAATACATTTTGCCAAATTTTCTATACAGATCTCAAAACTAGGAAGAACCACCAGGTAGTTGATCCTCATAGGTTTTATTTATGAAATGCTTTATCTTCATCAACACAATCCAGAGGCCACAGCTCATTAAAAAGAACATCAGACACACCAAGATTCTTTCACTTATTTCTTTTTAATTTTTTAATGTTTATTTTTGAGCAAAAGAGAGAGAGACAGAGTGTGAGCAGGGGAGGGGCAGAGAGAGGGAGACATAGAATCTGAAACAGGCTCCAGGCTCTGAGCTGTCAGCACAGAGTCTGACACGGGGCTCAAACCCACAAACCATGAGATCATGACCTCAGTCGAAGCTGGCAGCTTAACCCACTGAGCCACCCAGGCACCCCTTCTTTCACTTATTTTTAAATACTTGAGGAAGACGCCCAGTTATTCTAACTACATACTCGATGTCGGAAGACAGGAAACGCATGCTGTCCTTCTTGCCCAGCAGCCCCTTCCTTTCCTCCCAAAAGGCAAGCTTACAATTGTATATTAAATTAAAGAGAGCAACAGTGGCTAGAGGCAGGAGTAGGTCAATGGACAAACGCACATCTCCTCTTTATGAGGCTCTCAGGGATACAGAGATGTACAATCATAGTGCATGCCCTTCAGCATCCCATGATCACCCCCAGTATGGGTGAGAGCAAACAGGCCGTAAAATCAAAGGCAGTTGGGGGTTGGGTGAGTGGCCCACCCCAGCATGGGAGGCCAGAGCAAGGAAAATCTGACATAGCTGACGTGGTAAGTGAAATGCGGTCAGTCCAAAAAGCAAACCCAATCATTGCCTAAAGGAACATCCACATTTTGTATACTGGGAGACAAGGGGGTAGGTCATCAGACCCTTTCCAGGATATTCTTGTAACAAAACTGAGCCATACTGCCTTCTTGGTGCCTAAACACAGCCAGGCTTGATGAAGAACTTCTCCCTGCCTGCCCTGGCTCTCGCTGCTTTTCAGACCACACTGGTCAGACATGGAATATGCTACGCCCTGTCTGCAATTTCTGAGTAGTGATACAACACACAACACCACAGAAACACAACAGGAAGAGGCCACACTCTACACTCAGCAGATTTTCATTTCGTCATCACCTGGAAAACATGAGGCATCAATGGAAGGAGAGAACACTGACATCATCCGGGATGTCCGGGAGCTGGAGAGTTACCAGTAATCACGTTCCCAGCTGTCTCACAACCTAGGATCCCTCCAGCTCTGCTGCGTACAGGAATCTCCCAGGGATGTTAAAATTCCTTGGCTTAGTCTGTTAAGCATCGGACTTCTGCTTAGGTCCTGATCTCAGGATTCTGAGTTCAAGCCCCACATCAGGCTTTCTGCTGACAGCTCAGAGCCTGGAGCCTGCATTAGATTCTTGGTCTCCCTCTCGTTCTGCCCCTTGCCTGCTTGCACTCCGTCTCTCTCTCAAAAATAAACATATAAAAGAAAATTTTTAAAAAAATTCCTGATGCCCAGCTGTACCCCATACCAGTTAAATCCACCCTCTGGGCAGGAAGCCATCAGCTGAGACGTGAGGCCAGCATCCTAAACTCCTGGCTTTTCCACTTCCCGCATTAAAGGTCTCAGAGGGACAAGCTGGGCCTGCCCCACAATCAGATGTCATCAGCAAAGCCCAAAGGAGAAAACAAACCATGACCATGGACCTGTATGAAAGCAAAGGACAGAGGGGGGAAAAAATCAAACAGGCCACTAAAACCCTCAGCACAGAACAAAAGGCTTCAGGCTCAGGCACGCAGTCTGCCACAATCAGAGCAATGTAGCCCAGAATTTCGGGGTCCAAAGAGCCAGCTTCACATTCTGCGGCTCTAACTGACCAATGTGTTGTTGACCAAGCCTGCCTGCCCATCCATAAAATAGGGATGAGTCTTGCCTGCTCTACCTGCCCCAGAGGAAACTACGGGGTTCAGAGGACAGAGTTGAAGCACGCAGTGAAGGACGTGCTTATGTAGACACAATTGTTGTCCTCAGCATTACCAGCACTATTCGCAGAAGTTACTTTAGAGCTGCCTCTACCAGGAGCCCCCTCCCCACCCATGACACCTCTTTCCTGGTCTTTTCAAAAACACAGAAAGGACCAGCACCTCCCAGCATTCAGTGGAGTTCAAGGATGCTTGTGATACAACAGTGGGACAGGCCAAGAGCACTCAAAGATGACGACTCCCCCAAAATATTGAAAACATCAGTAATGCAGAAAAGTAGTAAGGGGAAATGGTCTGAAGTAAAGAGTTGCAAATAAAAGAGAAATATTTTTTAATTACAATATAACTAACACACAATGCTGTATTAGTTCCTGTTGTATGATACACTGATTTAACATTTCTATACATTACCCAGGGCTCTTCATAAGTGTACTCTTAATTCCCTTCACCTATTTCACCCATTCCCCACCCAGCTCCCCTCTGGCAACCATCCATTTTTTCTCTATAGTTAAGAGTCTGTTTGGGGGGAATGTATGGGTGGCTCAGTCACTTAAGCATCTGGACTCTTAATCTCGGCTCAGGTCACAATCTCATAGTTCATGCGACTGAGCCCTGCATCAGGCTCTGGGCTGGCAGTGTGGAGCCTGCTTGGGATCCTCTCTCTCTCTCTCTCTCTCTCTCTCTCTCTCTCTCTTGCCCTCCCCCACGTTCAATATAACATAATTTTTTTTAAAAAAAAGTATGTTTTTTACATTGTCTTTTTTTTCTTTGTTCACTTGTTTTGTTTCTTAAATTCCACTAGTTGTAATCATATGGTATTTGTCTCTCTCTGACTTATTCCATTTAGCATTATACTCTCTAGATGTATCCATGCTGTTGCAAATGGCAAGATTTCATTCTTTTTATAGCTGAGTAATATTCCACTGTGTGTGTAGGGGTGTGGGTGTGTTTGTGTGCCACATCTTTTTCCATTCATCTATCCATGGACACTTGGGCTCCTTCCATATCTTGGCTATTAAAAATAATGCTGCAATAAACACAGGGGTCCATGTATCTTTTTGAATAGTGTTTTCATTTTCTTTGGCTAAATATCCAGCAGTGGAATTAGTGGATCAAGTAGTATTTCTATTTTTAATTTCTTGAGGAACCTCCACACTTTTCCCACAGTGGCTGCCCCAATTTTCATTCTTGCCAACAATGCACAGGGTTCCTTTTTTTCCACATCCTCGCCAACACTTGTTATTTCTCGTCTTTTGGATATTAACCATTCTGACAGGTACAATGTGATATCTCATTGTGGTTCTGATTTACCTTTCCATGAGGATAAGCAATATTGAACACCTTTTCATTTGTCTGTTGGCCATCTCGATATCTTCTTTGGAGAAATGTCTGTTCATGTCTTTTTGCCCATTTTTTTTGGCGTTCAGTTATATAAGTTCTTTACATATTTGGGATACTAACCCTTTACCAGATGTGTCATTTGTAAACATCTTCTCCCATCCGGTAAGCTATCTTTTAGTTTTATTGATCATTTCCTTTGCTGTGCAGAAGCATTTTGATGTAGGGGAGAAATTTTAAACATTCATTCTAAGCCAGATATTTTTCAGTGGCATCCCAGGGCTAGGACTAGTGTACCCCATATTCTAAAATATCTTTAATTAGTTGTCAGTACTTTAAAAAATCAGAAGACCTTATGTGAAGCTCTGGGTTTCTGACTCATCCTGAAATACAGCCCACACAGATCAGCAGCTCTCCGCCAGCTCCCCAGACACGGGAGTTGAGACCCCATAGAAAACTGAGAGACTTCAGAGAGCAGGTTATGCCTCTAATAGCAAAAAAAAAAAAAAAAAAAAACATTTTTAAATGACTATTGGCAGCAAATCTAAAGAATTTGATTGTGGCTTCTCAAACTTTCTGTTGGATTCTATTATCTTCTCCGACCCACGGTGACTCAAGGGACAGAGAGCAATGACAATGCTAGCTGATGTGATGAAACCAATCAAGCTGCCTTTTAACAAAATAAAACATGATTTAACCCAGCCAGTAGCAAATAAGGTGTGATTTGCTCTGGTTTTCTAATATCTTTAGGATTTCTTAAAGAAACTACCAGTGAGGGGCTTTCTCTCTCATTTCTTTCTATCTTTTCAGAATAGGCTGCCCCTCTTTAATTTTCAATCCTTATGACTTGCTGCCAGTATTTTCACATCCTGATACCCTCGAGCTGTGCAACTTTTGAAGAGTTAAGCTGTCTTTCCCCAGAGCTGTACTGCTGGGGCAGCATTAGCAGGTTCTTAAGACTCAAGAATTCATCCCAGATTCCTTGAAACTGAATACCCTACCACAATTTACGCAGAAACGAAAGAAATAACCTTGTCATCAAGCCAGAAGACCCTGAAGTAAGAATCTGATATCATGATGTTCTTTGCAATCAAACAGGCAGACAGCAAAACAGGTCTGTCCTCATTTCTGGGGCTCAGCTGACCGAACAGTAAATGCACAATAAAGCAGGCCCCTCCTACAACAAGTTTATGAGGGCAAAGAAAGTCTCGAGTTGCACCTGGCGTAATACTGGCACCTCTAATTTGGCCCTCATTTCAAAGGAGGAGGGGAGGAGGGGTGAGAGCTAGCACACAATGAAATGCCACTCGCTGTCTGAGACCGAGGCCTCTTCTTGCAATCACAGGATGACATCAAACAAGCAGTTGCGCTTCTGTTTCACTCAAGTCCTCAACTCTCAAGTGTCGCCTTTCCGTTCTTTTATGATTAATTATGCTTTTTAATTCAGTCTCCATTCTTCTGCACACTGAGCCCCCTCACGTTTCATGGCTCTGCTCCATTTGCATTTTCAAAGCTTGACAAAGCCAGTTCAGCACTTGAAACAGGAAGCTCTCCAACACAAGTGTAAAGAAACAAGGCCCTTAGCTGCCTACAAGCCACACAGGGAAGGGGCTTAAGAACAGCCATGTGTGCCTCTGAAAACAAGTGGATAAAATCACATCACACTGAAGCCGCACAGAGAAAGCAAACTGCTGGTATTGTTCTAGCAAATGCATTACTAACACACAGCCACTGAAAGTTCCTTCAGCTCCTCAAATGAGGCCTCTGGGCCTCCCACATGCTGTTCCCTTGACCTGCTATACTTGTCCCTGGCTAATGCTCACCTCCTATCTTGCTGAGATGTATCTCCCCCTAAGCACCTTCCTTCATGCCCCAAGTCTGAATTAGACCCCAACTCTCACCACAAGCTTCTGTACATAAGTACCACAGGACCTAGTCCAACAAAGACAAGGACTGTGCCTGGCTTATGCACCACTATAACCACAACATGCAACCTAGCAGCTGTGTTGTGATTGCTAATGATTGTGGGGGACTCTGGAAGGTCAACTATATTCATAATTATACCAGAACATTTTTTTGCCTTTTTCACTCTCATTCTCTTCCAAGTACACAATGGAGTGTTCCAGAGGCTACAATACATGTGATGAATCATTCTGATGGCTAAAGGAATGTGTGCTTACGTATTCTTATGTTTTAAATTTTTCTATTTTAATTCCTAACGTGGTAAACAATAGACCGATGTAGCCCACAAAAACAAAAGCTCTTTAGGGTCCTCAAAATTTTTTAAGAGTGCAGAAATCCCCAAAACCAAAAATGTTTGAGAACCACTGGTCTAGCACAAGGCCTGGCACATACTCTGTCGTGAGATCCTCCTCTGGAATGTTCCTCCATCCCTAGAAGGAGCGCCACTCAACACCCCCACCCTCATACATCAAGCCTTGAATACACCATCATTACCTAGGGGTCTTATGAGGCTCCCTTTGTTCCTGTCACTCCCACTAGGTCATGAGCTACTAGAGAGTAGGGATTATCCCCTCGATCACCTCTGACCAAAGAAAAGGGCTCAATAAAAGCTCAGTAGCTGGGCAAATATCAAGGTCACCACAAAAACATCTGCTCTTCACCAAGCTAAGCGTAGTCAGACCACAATGTTCAACTCCTGCCATAATGCCTTACCTGTAGACTTGAGCTCACACTATTTTCCTTTCTCCAAATACCTAAAGTACTTTATTACCTACACAGCAGAACCAAATACTTGGTAACTGTTCTACTTTAGTCTACTTAGTAGACTTTGTTCATTTATTAGTGAGTTATGTAACACATAACTCATTCACCATCACAATGTCCATGTGAAATCCTAAGAGGTACAAGACAAAATTATAATAGCACTGATTATGCCTACTCCGTGCAAGCACTCTACAACCAGGATACAACCCAAGAACCATCTAATTGACCTGCCCTTCCATATGCATGCCTCTATCACACCTTCACTGTACCAAGCACTGTGTGAAAGTTTGGGATTACAGGATAGTGAAAACTCTGCCTCACTAATTTAATCAATGAAGAGTCCAAAGGTACCCTTCTAAGGAAAAGTTCACAAAGAATGTAGTTTCTCGTATGCAGAAAGCACTCCATGTCTACGGAATGAAGGAATAAATAAATGAATAAGAAATGGCAAATCAAGAACTACAAACATGCTCCAAAGGCTAAGAAAGATGTTACAGAAAGAAATCAATTTATCTAGGACTTATTAGCAATAGCTATCTCTCAAAAATCAGAGCAGAATGAAAGGGAAAAAGGGAAAGACAGCAAAAGCAGAAAGAACCACAAAATCCTCCGACTCTTCAAAATCGAAGGAGAGAGGAATTCCAGCCAAGATCAAATTACAATCAAATCAGTTCCATAAATCAGTTATGTTCCAGGAAAGGAGGAATGAAGCTCTTCTACTGATTCTTTAAATCATTTATTGGTTATGAGAAAGAGTAGAAAATCTGAAAACCACTTGTTAGTAGAAAGTGCAGGCTAAGTTATCACTACCACTGGAAATAAGCTTCCCTTGGGGAAAAAAGCCTGCCTTTGCAGTGTTCCTATCTTCCCTCTCACCATCCTCCTGTTTCCAGAACTCATCACTGCCCGCATCACATGCTGAGCATGAGCCCACACCTCCCTGACTCATCTTCAGTGGCTGCCCAACAGTCAGCAGAACACAGGCTGCTGACCTCAGTGCTAGAAGGGTCTTACAGGTTACCTAAGTTCAAGTTCTTTCAGCCTGACACTAGCCTGGTGACCAGTCATGCAAAGCAATAGTACAGCCAGAGATCACCATACCTACCTCCTCAACAGAATGGCTCCCTGCCTTCTCTGCCTATCCCTCTACTCAACCTTGCCACTGTGAACCAGCTGGTCACTGATTTGCTAGCCTGAGCTTCCTGAGAACCTAGATCATGCCCATTGGTGTCCCCAGTGCCAAAGTACAGTGCTTGGCACTTCGTAGGCAGTCAATGAATGCTTGCAGGATGAATGATTGTATGAATGATCATAATCATATACACCCACACCTCTTGCTCAAATCGTCCCATTTCTATTCTTGTCCCTTACAGTCCATTCTCCACCAGTGGCCCAAGTGACCTTTGGACAACTGAAGTCAGATCAGGTAACTCCCATTCTCTCACTCTTGCAATGGCCCTAACCACACTCAGAATAAGCCTACAATCTTACCATGGCTTCCTGAGCTCCACATGATGCACCACACTTCCCCCCATATGGCCTCCAGTATCCAGTGCATATTCTGGGCATGCTCTTGCCATAGGCCCTTTGTACTTGCTATTCCTTCTGCGTAGAGCATTCTTCCTAGATATCCCCACAGTTCATCACCTTTTATGTACCCAAAAAGTCCTCTCCTGACCACTGTTATCTATGGTTAGCTATCCCTTTACTCTGCTTTATTTTCTTTATAGAACTTTTAGCTACCTGCCATTACATATGATCTTTGTTTACTTCCCAGACCTGTGCTGTCCAGTATGGCAGTGACTGGCCACATGTGGCTACTGAGCACTTGAAATGTGGTTAGTTATGCTAACTACACAAACTGAGTTGTAAGTATAACAAACATGCCAGACTTCAAAGACAGTACAAAAGAGGGATGTAAAATATTTCACTAATATTTACTTTACTAATTTCATATTGGAACAGCATTCTGAATATAATGAGTTAAATTAAATTGTTGAAGTTAATTTCATCTCTTTCTTTTTATTTTTTTTTAACACGGTTACCAGAAAATTTTAAATTACATATGAGACTGATACTGCCTTTCCATTAGATAGCAGTATACTAGAATATAAGCTCTCTGGGGGCAGCCACTTTATCATCCTGTTCAGTAAGAATCTCCAAACTTTGAAGAGCACCCTGTACACACAGGTGCTCAATAAATACTTAATGACTAAAAGATCTTTCCTCTGCTATGACTCTTTCCCATTGTACAAGTTCCAGATCAAGCCTCCCCTCTCCCTGGAAGCTTCCTGGGGTCACCTCAGTCAGGATTCATTCCCTTAGCACACAGCACAGGGTCCGATACAGTTAAATACACAGTAAGTCCAATAATGCAGCAACTGGGGGGTGGCAAGGGAGGTTGGGAGGACAATTAGTCTCATATTTTAGAAGAAGGCTCCGAGACCCAGAGAAGTGAAATGACATAACCAAACTCACACAATGAGCAAGTGGCAGACCTAGAAAACAAACCCATGTCTTCCAGTCCCAGCCCCTGACACCTGGCTCTCTGCCCAAGGCCCAGGCTGGCAGCCTGGATCACACCCACAAACATGGTTTCCTTGGCCTGCAGAGTAATCTGTTTGCTCATTTGTTTTAGCTATAATCCTAGTCAACATGTGAAATTTGAAGGATTTCAACAGTCCATGTTCCCATTTTTATTCAACACTTCAACACATGTCAAGCACAAGAAAGATATCCAAGACAAGACAGGAACGGCCTCTGTCCTGATACAGGGATTCTGACAATAAACCAATAAAAAAGGAAAACACATAGCGGGATAAGCAGTGATAAAGAAAATAAAAATTGAGAAGGGAGAAGGAAACACCAGGGATGAGAGATGATTTTTCAATGGGATAACTGAGGAAGTGACATCTAACTAAGAAGGAAGAAACAGGACCTGTGAACATCTGAGTTTCTACACCTGTACCACATGGAAAGGTAAGTGCAAAGGTCCTTGATGGTACCACTGGCTGGAACAGATGGAATTGTCTTTCAAGACACAGGGTACAGAACTAGATAACTTCCCCTTTACAGCACAGAATTATCTCTGGGAAGTAGTGTCCCAGCCAGTAAAGTAACTACAGTTCTCAGCCTGCCTTGCAGCCAGGTGTGGCCATGTGGCCAATGGGAGGTGAGCCCTAGTGATGTGTCTCTTCCACACCAAGGAGGCGGGTGCACCCCCCTACCCTCCACTTCCCTTCCTAGCTGGAGAAAGAGGATGGTGAGGCCCCAGAGAGTAAAGGCTACAGGCAACAGAAAAGCACCTGCTGACTGGAAACTATACACAGTGATCTGCTTATGTGAGCAACAGATAAACATCATTGGTAACTTTAGTGTGAAGTCATTCATATGTGGGAAAATTTTGCTAGAGAAACTAGCAAGTGCCCCTCCACACACGATTACCTCCCCAACTCAAGAGTTTGTAATATAGATTCCTGCAGGCCTATCTAGTCCCGTAGGCACTGAGTTTGTGTCCCCTGTCCTACAAGTTTAACTAATTATGCCTAAAACCAATCCTTGAAAGGCACCTGGGTGGCTCAGTCGGTTAAGCATCTGACTCTTGTTTTCAGCTCAGGTCATGATCTTTTGGTTCATGAGACAAAGCCACATGTCAGGCTCTGTGCTGGCAGTGCGGAGTCAGCTTGTGATTCTCTCTCTCTCTCTCTCTCTCTCTCTCTGGCCCTGTCCCACTCGCTCATGCATGTTCATCCATGTTTTTTCTCTCTCTCTCAAAATAAATAAACTTAAAAAAAAAAAAATCCTTGACACATCACTATGACCTGCCTTCCCCCAAACTCACTCCAAATTCCAAACCTTTCCACTCCATCAAGGATGAAAGGTCTCCACATGTCCTTTCCATTTGACATGTGGAACAATTAATCCAACCAAGGTCTTAACACTCAAATTGTGTGTCTATATTCCAAAACAGGATGCCAGGAGCCATAATTCCTCAATCTTTCAAACAGACAGAATTATTCTAGGGAAAATATTATCTATTCTTACTCTTAATATCATATCAGGAAAGGCAGAGTTGGCCCTAAGAACAAAAAAGGCTTAATTAAGATGTTTTACAAGACAACTAAATGCATTGTGAGATCTTGGACTGGATCTCAGTCCTGAAAAAAGACACTATTGGGAAATTTGGGAAATGTGAATAAGTCAGATTAATGAATAGTACTATATCAATGTTCCTATGCTGGTTTTGAATTATACTTTTCTAAGGTTATAATATTTAGGGAAGTTGGGCAAAAGTGACATGAAAACTCTGCCCTACTCTGCAACTTTTTGTAAATGTTCCAAAATGAAAATTTTTTAAATATTAAAATAAAAAGAAGAAAAGAAAGGACTACACCACCTTCACCTGGGGGATTGGGGGTGGAGAGGGAAGTACTCTGTGGGTACTGGTTCCTAGCAAAAAGAGTTCAAGCAAGAGGCAAATTCAGCACTTTAGATAGGACAGAGTTCTTGCTCAAGACTGCCAGGATCCTCAACAGTAAGGCACAACCCCACCTCGGAACCAAGAAGAGAAAGAAGAAAAGAAAAGCACCTTATTTGGATCATCATATATGAGTCCCAGCCCAGGACTAGTGACACTTTTCTCACAAGTGCCTTTCAGTCTGATCAAGTAGAAACAGCTCACAGGAAAACTTTAGGAAAAAGAAGAGAAGAGACCAAAATATATTTTTAAAAGCTTCATCTCTGCAATTTTTCTCACTTTTGAGCTAGTCTCCATCACCTTGAATTATTTTTTTCTTAAAACCTTCCTAGGGGGCTTTAAGTCCCACTAACAGGGAGCTCACAGAGTGATTTACCTCTGCCCCAAGCAGAATTTCCAAGCAGAATCACTGTGATGGCTTAGATGCTGTTAATAAAACCCTGAAAATAAGAATCAGCAGGTGTAACCTGGCAAGAGACCATGAGGCCATGAGGGCTCAAGAAAGCAAGCTCCTGAGAGTAGACATCCCATGGTGGGTTCAGAATCCTAGCCTCTTAAGAGTTGAAAAATCTCCTTCTAAGCTTCATTTATCCTCTTGGGATCATGAGCCCTGCAGCCTCTTAGAGGAAACAGGATTGACTTTCAATCTAACAGAATCCTAACTTCGATGTTCTCTCAAAAAAAAAAAAAAAAAAAAAGAAATCAGATTTCACCAACATCTGTTCTGGACAATAAATCCACTATACTAGTGTTTATCAAACTGCAGATCTTAAAATCAATTTAGTGCGTAACAACTACTTTTTTTTTTTTTTTGGATGAAACAGAGAATAGAACACATCAACATGTGTTGAGCTAATAAATGTCTTACTGTAGACGCCGGAAGTACACAGTCCTATACAATCATCATCGCCCTTCCAAAACACAAATGTCCTTCATTATAAGTATGATAAATCCTTTTTCACAAAGTTTGCTGAAGGGAATATTTTAAATGAATCTTATATTGACCATAACTTTTACTAGAACATCTGAAATGTGTTCCCATGGGGATAAAAATAGTGTTATAAAACTGAAATTTAAAACTTTTCCTGCAGGGGCACCTGAGTGGCTCAGTTGGTTAAGCACTGACTATAGATTTCGGCTCAGGTTATGATCTCTGGGTCAGGAGATCCAGCCTTGTGTGGAAGCTGCTTGGGATTCTCTGTCTCCCTCTTCTTCTGCCCCTCCGTCCCCCCACACACAGACTCCCTCCCTCTCTCTCTCTCTCTCTCTCTCTCTCTCTCTCTCTATATATATATATATATATATATATATATATATATATATGTGTGTGTGTGTGTGTATATATATATATATATTTCCCCTCCTCCCCTGCAAAGTATTTCCCTTGGATATTTATCAACCACAGACACCACCAGCAGACATCACTTAACCAGTGATCAAGGTCTACATCACCACTAAGACAGACTGACACCATGTACCCTACCATGATGTGAAATGAAGAGCAGAATGTTACTTATGTGGTGTTCTCACCAACACCACCTCTTCAATTCAATCATGATTAAACATCAGAGAAACCCATACTGAGGGTCATTCTGCAGGCTAACTGACTGGCACACTTGAGATTGAGGAACTGTCACAGACCTGAAGAGATGAAAGAAACACGGCAACTAAGTGCAATGTGGGGTCCTGCACTGGTTGCTGGAACAGAAAAAGGACAGTCAACTAAAACTATAGTCTAGTTAATAGTCTTGTACCCATGATAATTTCTTGGTTTGGCAGCTGTACCCTGGTTATATATGACATTAATATTAGGGGAAGTTGGAAGTCTAAAATTATTTCAAGATAAAAAGCTAAAAACACAAAAACAAAAAAAAATATTTTTCTGTAACAAAGGAACATGTAAAAAAGGGACATAGTTTGTCCCACAACTATGTATCATTTAAACACAGTAAGTGTTTTATCTCCAATTCTCTAACCTTAAGAGATAAACATAATGAGTATTCAATGTGCAATTTGTGTATAATTAACTTAATATACAGGGAAAGTTCCAAAGTTGCCGTTCTTCACCCAGGTTCTTCCTCAGCCCTCTTCCACCTCTCTTGTCCCCCTAACACCCAAAAGGAAGATCATCAAAATTCCCTTTTCCTCCTCACAGAGAACAGTGTGAGACATCCCACAGATTCTAGGCTGGGGACTCCTGATTCTTATAATAGATGCTGGGCTAGGGGTTCCTAATTCTTTGTAACAGATGTGGGGCTAAGGGTTCCTGATTCCTTATAACAGATGCTGGGCTGAAGGTTCCTGATTCCTTATAAGCATCCACAGACTGAAAGATAGGGAAAAGGGGGAGCAAGGGAGGTGGCAGTTATTAATGCAATAAATATTTTCTGAGTACCCATCTCTGCCAGGCACAGTTCTAGGCTTCGAGGAAACATCCATGAGTAAAACTGACCAGGCTACTGGATCTCGCAGAATTTATGCAAGGACACGATAAAAAAGCAAACACGCAAAAATACATTCATATGTACATTCATATATACCTACACTCAGATAATGTAAATGCCTATGAAGTCAGAAAACAAGTATAATATGATAAAATTGGAGCCAGGACCCAATCTTTCTCTGATCCCCAGTCTCCTCATCTATAAAATGGAACTAACAGTATTCACCCCTATAGGGCTGTTGCTAGGAATTAAATTAGATAGCAACTACAAGAGCCTTAGCAGAGTTCCTAGTAAGTGAATGAGTGGCTAGCAATAGTAATCGATGACAAAAATCACTTATCAGCACCATTAGTGAAAGCTCTTTCTCAACTGACTTTAAATTCTACATATCCCACTGAAATTTGTTCCAAGTGTCTATGCTGATCACAGACATAGCTACTTCCCCTGTACTAGGCAGCAACAATGAATAATGAATGTATTTGGAAATGGACAGAGCAAGAAACAAGTGCTCAGCCCAGAGCCCAGGAGAGTGAGAGAAGGCTTCCAGGTTCCACCAGCGCTAACCTCCTCTGAGCTTGATGGGAATCAGTGGGCTGAATCCAAGGGAACAATGCCCAGATTCCCATGAAGGACTTTTTCCTGGACTGTCTCTGCAACTGGAGCGGGACAGAAGGTAGTCTGAGCCACCAAAATGAACCAGAGGCTCTCAGTCCTTGGGAAGGGGGCTGGGGATTGTAAGGCACCATCACATCTTCCCCCAGGCCATAGGTGGAGCTATAGCGTTTTCTTTCACAAAACAAGCTTCAGCAAGACTGCTTCCCACTTCTAGAACACACAAAAACACCAAAAGCTATTGAAGCAGTTTAGAAAATTAATCATGAAATGAGAATTCGTAAAATAAATCAACCTCAAACCAAAGCGCTATGTATTATACAGCTGGACATTTCTAAATAACCTCTGACAGACAGAAAGACAAACACACTCTGAATCTCTCACCCATAGCCTCCAGGAATAAAACAAAGCAAAAGTTAATACCAAATTATGCTTAATTAATACTCTAGGTCACCAAAGAGCATTTTAAACAACTAATACTCACATTTTATTTAAGTGCATAATATACATTAAGGTATTTTTAGGGGCACCTGGGTGACTCAGTTAGTTGGGTGGCCGACTTTGGCTCAGGTCATGATCTCACTGTCTGTGAGTTCGAGCCTCGCGTCAGGCTCTGTGCTGACAGCTCAGAGCCTGGAGCCTGCTTCAGATTCTGTGTCTCCCTCTCTCTCTCTGCCCTTCCCCTGCTCATACTCTGGCTCTATGTCTCTCAAAAATAAATAAAACGTTAAAAATTTTTTTAAATATTTAAAAAAAAGAAATTTTTAAATTTTGCACATGAGAAAACATCAGTCAGTTGCTTTGCGGTTACTTGTCAAGTCCACCTATAAGAAAGGAAAAAACCTCCATGTGCTCCCAATCCCCTGAGTCAGTGACAGCACAGTCCCTCCCTGGGGAACCTTACCCAGAGCATCAGAGCTGTCTCACACTCTGTGAGAAACCTCCAGCCATCCCTTCCTCTCTCCCTTGCCCCTCCAGCCTTCTTTCTCCAACCTGTTTTCTGTTCCTCTTCTTTAAAACAAAAACAGACAAACACACCACACCTCTCCTTTGCCTAGCCCAGGTGAGGACTGGGGCCCAAGTCAGGCCATGTGCCTCACAGAGCAGAACAGGAGTACTATCTACTGACGGTTACCATATAAGAAAATAAAACTGAGAAATTTCTAAAACACAGAACACAGAGCACATAGAGCCATGACATCATTGTACATCATGGTGCTTCTGGAAAACTCCACCATACCCCCATGAGAGAAGAGTGAAAAAGACAACTATCTAGTATTACAACAAAAGCAGTTCTGACTTTGGGAACTCCCTAAAAGAACCTCAGTGATTCCCAGCTGTCCCCAGCCCACCCTGAGAATCAATGTTTTACAAAAAAAAAAAAAAAAGAACTGAGTCTTAAAGAGCAAGAAAAATCCACTTGCTCAGGTCACACAGCCAGTTACCAGTTACACTGTTGTGCTACCAACTCTTCCTTCTTCACTATTGTTCTCCTTGGAAACAAAATTCACTTCCACCACATCCACTATCACCTTCAAGAGACCCATGTCCAAATGCACATCACAGAGCTGATACTTCACCTGAGTCCCTACTGCCTGGATCCTCCACAAGCATTGAGAGCCAACTCTACTCACTATCATTCCCCTCCACCCCAACCAGCTCACCTTGGCATCCTAACTTTGGGGGAAAGTCATTCTTCCACTTTACCCCAAACCACTCAGTCATCTTAGATTCTTGCCTCTCTGTGTTCTGCTGATTGGTCTTCAGGATGTCGCTTCCAAATGCAAACAGCAGGGTATAAAACAATGTACATGTTATGTTGCTACACAAACAAGGAAAAAAAGGCTGAACTCCAATGCATCAAGTTTACAAGTAGCTATCCCTGGATCATGGAGTTAGAAGTGATTTTCAGTTTAATTTATTTGGTATACTTGTCTGCAGAACATGCATTTTTTATAAGCACATATTATTTTCACAGTCAGAAAATATGCTGAAAGCTTCTTCGGGATTTTGCTTGCAAGTTTTATCCTTTGACTGTGCCCCTTCCTATGTTAAAAGAAAACCACAGGACAAAATGGGAGTTACTTATGTTAGGCCAAGTCACCAAACTGGGGCTTAATATCTAACCCAACTGTACTTTCAACCTCTCCCAGGAACACAGTCAGCCAACAGTTCTCTGGTCAGCACCACGGAGGTAGGAAGACAAGGTGATCTAATAAGACTCTCTCTTCTTCTCCCTTAGGGAAGGTGACCTTGCCTGAAACAATCCTTTCTCTGCTAATAACTTCTCACCCCATCCTCCTTCCTAATAAAAATCTTCCATTGTATACAACTCCTTGGAGCTCCTTTCAACCTGCTAGATGGGGATGCCACCTGATTCATGAATTGCTTAATAAAAAGCCTATTAGATCTCTGAATTTACTTGGTCGAATTTTAACACTTATTATGACTCCAATCTAGTCCAGAATCACATAGTCATGGGTCATATTTCAGTTTTTATGGTCTTCCTGCACTGGCCCCTGCCTACTCACCTAGACATTTAGGCCCCAGGTCTTGCATCCCAGAGTATGACAGGAAAGTCAATGGGATAATAATAGTGCAGAAAAGGCACTTAGCACAGCACTTGGCAAATAGTAAATAAAAGCTCATTGTTGTTGGTCCTGTGAGCACTTCCCACACTGCTACTAGATGAAACTTCTGAAAATACAAAATGGCAAATGACAACCCTGTTTTAAAACCATCAGTAGCCCCCACTGCCTAAAAATAATAGCCAAGATTTACAGAGCCCTTGCTTTGGGGCCCAACACTGTTAGCAAGTGTTAGTGCATTCAGTCACCATCTCAGCCCCACAAGGTGGGTCCTGTGAAGATCTCCACTTTATACACAAAGACACTGAAGCACAGAGCACTTAATGCCAAGGCATGAAGCTAAGAAGTGACAAATCCGGGACTCATGCCAGTTCAGTCTTACTGCCCAACAGAACTTTCCACAATGATAGACATGCTCTATATTTGCACTGTTGAATACGTGGGCTACCAAGTATTTGAAATGTGACTAGTGCAAGTGAGCAACTATATTTGAAATTTCACTTAAAGATAATTGAAATAGCCACATGCGGCCAAAAGCTACCATACTAGCCAGCAAACTGGAGGATAAAAGCCCAAGCTTAACAAAGGAAATTCCTCACAATGCCCTGTCTACCTACCTCTCAATGAATTCTTACAAAAAGCTTCAGTTGGTCTAAAACCCCTTGTAACTGGACTCACTCCTACGTGCCCTGCTGTCCCCTGCCCTCCTCTCATCTCAGTGTTCTGTAAAATGGAGGAGCTTCACAAAGGACAGTAAGATAGACTTGGTACAAATCCAGACTCCAGTGGCTATTATTATCCGAGGGTCTCAGTTTCCGTTCTGTAAAATGGGCATAAAAAGCCCTCAGTTACTCAGTTGGTGGGAGCAGGAGAGGAAGCTGCCACGATAAAGAAATGAGCATGATGCCTGTCTGCATGATGACAGATGTCTCCCACCCTTAACACCAGAGCCATCTGTTGTCTTCATCACACATCTGAGAGACCACCACCAACTATTCCCTGACACTCATAAAATAAGACTTCAGTACACCCTAAGGATGTCAATCCCAGTCAAAATACCACTGGTGGTTTTTCTTCTTCTCTTTTTAACTTGATAGACATGATTGTAAAGTCCACCTGAGAGGCTCATCAGTAAAGAAAGCTAAGAATGGTCAGAAAAGGGAAGGAATGAGGCGGTCTTGCACATTAAAAAGCTATCACTCAGGGGCACCTGGGTGGCTCAGTCACTTATGCGTTCAACTTCACCTCAGGTCATGATCTCATGGTTTGTTCGGTTAGTGAGTTTGAGCCCTGCTTCGGGCTCTGTGCTGACAGCTCGGAACCTGGACCCTGCTTCAGATTCTCTCTCCCTCTCTCTCTCTCTCTCTCTCTCTCTCTCTCTCAAAAATAAATAAACATTAAAAAAAATTTTTTTAAGCTATCACTTGGCCTATTGTCAGCACTCAGTAAATATTTTTTTGGCAAAAAATTTTTCAAATACTTACTGTTAAATAAAGTTGCAATCATTAAATTGTAAAAATAACAGTAACAAGCATAGCCGATCTTTACAGAGCCCTTGCTACATGCCAGGCACAGTGTGGAGGGGTTTATCCACATGCATGATCTCATTTGAACCCCACAACAGTTGTTTTTCAGACTGCCAACTGCAACCCATTAGCAGATCTTGAAGTCAATTTAGTGGATCTAGAAATAACATTTTTTTAACAAGACAATAGAATAAAATAGGACAGGATAGAAAATATTTGTAACAGTCTTAGTAGGTACAGACTATTATTGTCATGCCATTGTACAGATTGGGAAACATAGTTAACTTGTTTGAAGTCAGTTTTTTTTTTTTTTTTTTTTTAATATTTATTCGATTTGAGAGAGAGAGAGTGAGAGTCCCAAGTAGACTCTGTAACACCTCATGAATCTTTTACATATCTACAGAACTTCAATTTCAAATGTGTCATCTTGTGAATCACAGTAACAAAATATATGAAAAAAGACCTTGCCTCACAACCTATAAGGCATGTACAATTACTATCACCATTTCACAGTTGCAAAAACTGAGGTTTAGAACAATTAAGTCTCTTGCTCAAATTTACCCAGCTTGTAAATGACAGCCAAAACTGGAACCCACGCAGTCTGTCCTCAGATCTTAGTCCTATCAATACTGGCAAATCAATGGGACAGGACAGAAGGCACTAAAGAATCACCTAGTATTTCCGCAAAAAAAAAAGCAAACAAGTGAAAACAAAAGGAAATGGACAAACTAGTTACCAAATCATTATTTTGTTCTCTTCAGAAGGGAAAAGAAATACCTTGTAAAATTGTAAAAAAAAAAAATGAAACCAGTAAAAAAGAAAAGGCCTAAGAACAATGGAAGATATCACAAAGAAAAAGGCATACATAAGACATACACACATAAGACATAAAAATACAATACATAAATGTTAAACTTTTGCCCATAAAAACAGTGAACAAATTAAGTTTTTGCAAACATTTTAGTCATTTTCAAAGAGTACAGGGCTGACTGTCCTCAGAAACTGAATTCAGACAGGGTGCCTGGGTGGCTCAGTCGGTAAAGCATAGACTCTTGATTTCAGCTCAGGTCATGATCTTGTTAGTTCGGGCCCCACCTTGGCTCTGCACTGACAGCACAGAGTCTACTTGGGACTCTCACTCTCTCTCTCTCAAATCGAATAAATATTAAAAAAAAAAAAAAAAAAAAAACTGACTTCAAACAAGTTAACTATGTTTCCCAATCTGTACAATGGCATGACAATAATAGTCTGTACCTACTAAGACTGTTACAAAGATTAAATTAGATTTTTGTACCACTGCCACCAAGCAAATTCTCAGTAAAGATAGCTGCTGTTATGTGATACAAAATAACAGTTCTTTCAAACCTGAAACTACTACTTTGGCCACATAACCAAAAGCCCACGGTAGTAAAGGCATTGCATCTTAGCCTGAATGAAGCACTGGGTGTTTGTTTGCAAGGACTAGTTACTGCAAAACTTCCTGGCTCAGAAAGTCAGCATCTCACTACCAAGCCTCCATCCTTTTAGAGCCTGGCTCCAACAGCGGTCCTCATCCCCAATACTCCAGGCCTTTGGTTTCTGTTGATTGCTTCCTCTTTCCCCAAAGCTCCTCTGAAGATTAACATGACAAAAATTTTACATCTGCACATACATCCCCACGTCATCCTTACACATACATCTTGGTAGACAGGAATATCATCCATAACATAAAATCTTTATAAATGAAACTGCCCAATCAGTGGGTTTATAAAATTCTAATCTTGACAGCTACTGTCAGATTTCCCATTAAGAAAGTTTTCAGAGGTGTTGCCTCTTTATGATTTCATCACCACTCTTTCACCAGCACTTGATGTTCAGTTAACGTCCACCAAACTCACTGATTGATAAACAATACTTCTTACTGCTACTATAATTTGCATGTTTCGGTCAGGTACTTCTGGTTGGCCTCTTTCCATTTCATGGCCAACTTCTAGATCATTGTCTCTCCTCGACACTGCCTTTTGAAAGGTTACCAACACATCTGTCTCCAAGACCAAGGACCTCATCTTACTCACATCCTTAGGGCACCATCTTGGTAACATCTGACACCAACAACCATCACCACCTTCAAGAGACTCTTCTCCTTTCTCTGCTATGACAATTTGCTATGCTAGTCCTCCTTCATAAAGAAAAGCATATCCCAGTATCCAATCATTTTCTTCTTACTGTAACATTATTTTTTTAACCTACTATATATATACACACATAAGTATATGTATATACGTGTGTGCACATATATACGTATATATATACATATATATATATATATGCTTTATACATAAAGATCAGATTTTCTTCTCCTGAGAAATCTCCTTACTGTAATACTCTTAAATTATCATCCATGTGCAAAAGATTTCCAAATGTCAGTCCTCAAATCACCTGAGACATAAATCCATGTTTCTAAAAGTCTACTGAATACCACTAAAGAGATAGATGCCCTTCCCACACTTCAGATAATCAACAGGGTCAGTACAAGGGCAGCGGTCACTCTGTGCCAACACTGTGCTTGTACTTGACACGCTGCATCCCATATCCAAGAGGTTATATACGAACCTCACTACACACCTTCCCCAAACCTCTTCCCCCTCCTTGACCATCAAATTTCAGTTAATAGTTCTACATTCTTCCCCTTCCTCCTCCTTCCCATCCAAGGATCTGCCAAATCCTGTCAATTCTGCCAGTAAACTGTCTTGGTGCACATATCCAGCCTTCCCGTTTTTGCCTTTGGTTCACACCGTTACTTCCTTACATCTTGCCCTAATCCTGATACCACCACCAGAGTTCTCTGCTGAAAGCATAAAATTCATCACTTCAATCTACCTCCTCAAATCACATGACTTTTGGATGTTTCCTGCATTCCTTCCATATAAATGGGCTCCAAGCCTAGACAGGAAAAGGACTGCACCTGCACATCCTTCTGAACCAGCCCCATGTTTTAGGAGAGTCCTGCAAGTATGTAGTCCCTACCCCACCAGATAGGAAGCTCTTCAGGAGACACTCATCAAACCTCATTCACCTTAAGGGTGCCTGGGTGGCTCAGTTGATTAAGTATCCAACTTCAGCTCAGGGCATGATCTTGTGATTCAGGAGTTCCGGCCCGTTGTCGGGCTCTGTGCTGACAGTTCAGAGCCTGGAGCCTGCTTCAGATTCTGTGTCTCCCTCTCTCTCTCTGCCCCTCCCCCCCCCATTCTCTCTCTCTCTCTCTCTCTCAAAAATAAATAAACATTAACAAATTTTTTTAAAAAAATTCATTTACCTTATTAAAAAAATAAAAAAATATCTCATTCGCCTTGTTCCTCAGGACAGTGCTAGGCATTTGGCAGACACTTTCTAAAGTTACTCAATACAATCTTCTACCACGTGTTCATGTTATTCCAAAGAGAGAAAGAAACTTCTTTATACATGTAAATCCAGAATAAAGAAAAATCTTTTTAAGTCGTCTAAATGACTTAGGAGTCTGTTTGTCCTGTATGACTGAATATACACAGAAACATCCATATTCTCTTCAGACTTACAAAAAAGTCAAACTCCTTCCCTAAAAAGCTTTACAAATGACTTTAAAATGACAAAAGCTCTGGTTCCCAATAGTTACAACCCAGAATGATTCCCTATTTGCCAAGAGAAAAAATAGATTCAGGTGAGTCGAGGAAGATTCTGGCAATCACTTGATTTTATGATCTTCTGATGCCCCAATCAGCTGTCAGAAACACCAAAACGATGACCTCCACAAGTTGATATGAGAAAGTAGAAAGGCCATATGGTAAGTTAAATTGACTGAGAGGCCAGTAGAAACAAATGGCCTTGTGTGAACTGGGCCTATCAGTTCAGAACGACACATCCCACACAGGTCTACTTCATTCTTTAAAGTTAAACCAATTTAAAAACTAACTCTTCTAAAGCATCTTTCTAAACTGATTATAAAGAGGTCGTTGAGGAGGAAGCACAGATTATTTTTCAGTGAATAAAGAGTCAAATCATTCTGAAAAGCATTACTTTGTTGAAAAGTACAAGATTAAATACCAAATGTGTTTATAACTCTTCCCCTCTGTTAACACCACGGATTTCAAACACGTGGGCCTAAGTGTCCTTGATTTTTCCCCCCCTCTGAAGTCAATACTTTGCTAAAGTTTCCCATACACTCTTGAACATGAACTGCTAAGTAACTGATTAGAAGTTAGGGTTCACATTCAGGGCATCAAATCATCGCTAAGAAATTAAACAGTAACATTACTGTTACTAGAGAACTTCTGAGTTGACAGAATTGAGGGGAGTTCCTCTGACAGCTGTGGTGTCCCATAACCACTCTCATGTTTCCTCCCTCCCCCCTCCCCCGAAGGATTCTACGCCTAAACGAAAGTGATTCCGTGACGCTTCTGAAAGGGGGGACCACGCAAACCTCCAAAAGTTATTGGGACAGGAATCTTCCTCGTTAACTCGGTACCCCCAGGGTCCCCAACAGGGCAGCGTAAAAGGGACAGCAAAGCATGAAGTGCTCCAGGCCCCCAGAGGCCAGAGCCAGGGACCAGTGGGCCGCAGACCGTCCCGTGACACTAAGTCCAGGCTGCCCTTTGACGGGACTTGGAGACTAGGCTCATCCGAGTGGGGGCGCATCGGGGGGCCGCCTAAGGCCTCCCCCAACTCACCTGCGATTCATGGGCCGGACCCTCACGGCCACCTTGACCGATGCCATTGCTCATCCCGGCCCGGCCCACGCGGGCTCCCACCTGCCCAGTGCCCCACGGCCGCCGGCGACTCTCGCGGCTCTGCCCTTGGCTCCCGCCCACTTCCCTCTCTCTACCCCCGCCCCTCAGCTCCAGGCCGGACCGGGCGTCCCGCGGCGGCCCCACCTGCCGGGCCACTGAGCATGCCCAGAGCGGCTCCGGCCCGCGTGATCCTCGCGCCGGGGTTTGGCGGCGGCCGGGCGGCGAGGAGGGGCGGGCTCGGGAATGCCTGAGCGCCGCCACCTAAGGTCGCCTAGTCCGGAGGAGCTTCCGAGCCGGCGTTGGCCTGGAAGTCACCCAGGGTTACCTGGGAGGAGTGATTGCAGGAAAGCTACAACCTAGCCTGATTACATGAAAACTTGAAGAGGAGGAAGAAGGGGAGGGGTTCGCAGTAATTTAGGACCAGAGCAAAGATTTCAATCCTCGGGCTCAGATCACCGAAAACACAGTTTGTCAGCCCATAGCAAGTACCTGGCTTTACCCCACCGTGCAGGAGTTAGTTCATCCAGTTTACAAAACAAAAACCTGAGGCGCAGAGATTACCATAGCTTGTCTGTGGGGAGTTCCACTAGGTCCTGCTCTGCTGCTCTAAGGCTACCCAACCAAGGGGTGTGTTTTGGACCCCTCAATTCAGGGACGACGAGAAATGAAAATAAAAGAGGTACTATATGTTTTAAAAATTGGGGCCAGAATGGCCACATTGACAAATCAGACCTTCATTGGACTTTTTTGCATTTATGTTACAGTTTAGATCAGTTTTAATCACAACGTAGTTAGGGATGAAAACGACCCTCTCTTTAATGCTTAAGGCATAAGTAGTGAGGCCAGACCCCGCCTCTTTTCCTGAGTCCTCCTCTCCCGGTTGCCCTCTCCTGAAGGATGTAAATTCATTCATTCACCTATGCAACCGTGCATTCGTTTATACCACACCCAGGAGCCCATCTGTGAGCCACAGGGTTATCTGCGGACCACAAGACTGGAGCTCTCCCTTCCTCCTACTGCCCCAACCAGAGCCAGCAGCTAGGCACAAACAACCCAGCCCAGCACCAAGACCCCACCCTTCCAGCCCAGTCGGGCAGCTGATGGGCGGGCAGCTGATGGGCGGGAGGGGGCAGGCCCACTGCATCCCACCCTCAAGTTCCACCTAGCTCTGGAGTGCGCCTAGGGCCAAGAAGGGAAGCTCTGCCCTCACCCCTCTCCCTCCCTGCGAGTATTTCACACTCCCAGGGGGTCTGCGAGCCGGGGGCAGTGGCCTTTGGTTCAGATGAAGGGAACAGAGCCAGGCAAGATGGGCTCCTCGTCCAGGAAGCCGAGCTGTAACACGGGCCGCAGGGAGTGGACACTGGGCTGCTGGTTTGGAGCCCCAGCTCCTACACTAGCTTTGAGCGTCTTCCAGACTGCATTGCTAGGCACCTCTGAGGGGTTTGCCTTACAGTAAATCAGAAACAACTCCATGGAGTTGATTAGTGCGTTAAGTGAGATGATGTCAGCAAATGGTGACCCACTCAGATAAGGAATCATTACTGCTTCAGCTTCCCTAGAGTCCCTTGGCTAGCTCGGAATCAGCATCCCATTTGTTTTCCAGAGCCCTGAAAACTCTGGGTTTTTCCCGCTTGCGGGAGCAGAGCTGGGTGCAGGTTTCACCATTGCTGGCTGCAGGAAAACAAGGAGCGCCGGAAGGTGGACCGAGCCGCATAGAACATGCGCAGTAGGGGCTCGTTGGAGGCGCGGCCAGGGGGCCGGCGCACCACACTCACCGCCCCAGGCAGGGGCGGGGTCCGCCTTATAAGGGAGCTGCACTGGGACAAACAGCGCGCGCTCTCTTCCCGGGGTTCGGCTGGGGGCGTGCGGCCCGCCACGCTTGCAGCCCGACCTGGGTGCAAATAGCCGGCACCACTGCTGGAGACCACGCTCCCGGGTCTGGGCGCACACAACACCCGACTGGCCCGCGCCAGGCAACGCCAACTCAATTCTTAAAGACAACGAATTAAACTTTATAGGAGGAGTTCTACCTTACTCATAAAGCGATTTTCTGTGCTGGGGTTTTGTTGGTTGGTTGGTTGGTTGTGAGGGTCAATTCATTATTTCGTTCGTTAACTTATTTTCAGCAGTCTACACACGCCTGTAAGGCCCAGACCTTCTGTGACCTTGCCATTTGATACAAAGCAGAGCATCGCAGACACACTAGACCCCACACATCTGGCAAAGAGGTTTTGACTTACGTGGCAGTGAAGCTTCAACTCACAGAAGGACACTGGGGAGTGGAGGTATTTTGCTTATTTTGACGTAGTTTATTTGGGTTTTCATTTATTTTTTTTTTCCTGATGTTTAGCAATCTCTAAACTGCCAAATAGTTGTGACTGAAACTCCCTGAGTCTTAGCTTCTTCATTTCAAAGTGAGATAGCATTAGAATAGAATGTTCACTCTGCCTCAAAATATTTGAATCATCTTGAAATACCATCATCAGGAAAAAAGAAAAAAAAATACAATATCCCTATCAGCGATGGGATATACAGCGATGTGTTTCTTCCCCTAGCCTTTAAGGAATAAAATTGATTTACTCTCTCACAAACATGACTTTTAAAAAACCTTGATAAACAGCAGACTGGCACACTTAAATTGGAACATAGAATACAACTGACATCTCAGAAACCCATCTGTTTTCTTATGTGCTAAAAGTACCAACCTCAAGCATTCTATCACACAGTACACTTAATATCTCCTCATGGGGTTGTCTTACACCATGGGACTTAAGTTGAATTCAGGAGCTAAACAGCCAATAAACAAAAAATGTATTCTGGTTTTCAAACAAATGGCTGATAGTATCAGAGATAGAAATTACAGATATCAAATCCAAACCCAGAACCATTTTCATTTTCTAAGTCATAAAATTTAAAGGTAAATTTAGAATCTTCTAAAATACTAAACATTAAAAGCAAAGATAATTTGAAAATGTGTGTTTGGAGGCTGATTGTGAAACCTGAACTACAAAGTAACAGTAAAGATAATCACAAAAGTCATACATAGAAATTTTGCTACAAAGCTATAGGCAGGTAGCTATGAATCCCAGCTTTATTTTATAGAAGAAGTGAATGAAGAAATCACAGAAGATTCAATTTAATGGAAACTATCACCCTAAATCATAGTCATTTTATATACCAAGATGAAAAAGAAGATTGTTTCAATCGCATATAACTGTACCTATGGTTACAAATAGTTCAGAATCGACAGACTTTGTAGAGTCTGTGGCAACTTTTCAACCCTTCAGAGTAAGAAACCACAGTTAGTTGAAGGGATGGGGAGATGTTTTGTGGATGAATTAGTTTCGGAGATGGGCCTTGCAAAGGGATGGAATTTGAACTCCAAAATGGATGAAGAGCTGATTCTAAGCCAGAGAACAAATGTACGGATTTAAAGATAGTTTCTCCTCCTGTAACTTGTACCTTGCAATGTCAGATTGCAGCTACCCTCAATCACAGGTAGAGTCTGTTTCTCCGCCTCTCTAGTATGGCTGCCCTTGTATCTTACTCTGACTCATAGAATGCCACAGAACTTCGTCACTTTCAAACCTAGGTTTCAAAAGGCCTTGCAGGCTTCCATCCGCTGGAACGACCCTGATGCTGTCATGTGAGCAAGCCCAGGCTAGCCTGCTTAAGGATGGCATGACCCAGTCAAACCCAGTGCCATGGCCAATAGCCAGACAACCACCAGACTTGGGAGTGGGGTCCCCTGGCACCAGCCCACCCCAGCCAACTCATTAGCTGATCACAGATGTATGAGTGAGGGCAGCCCAGAGTGACAGAACCCATCCAGAGAAGCAGAACCACATGTTGACTGAGAGGATCAAGATATGCCACCCCAAAATATTCCACTTTGACATAAGAATTCTTTTAAGCTGAGGGCAATTAAGAAGAAGCCAACACAGAAAGAGCTATTTGACCTCCCCTGTCTGCATAAAAGCAGGACGTAAATTTCCCTTTGTGAAGGTGTTTCTTCTCTCTTCTCTCATACCATCAGAAGAGTAGTCCTTATTACTAGAGACAGTCAGCAAACCTTACTTAAAAACAAACAAAACAATAACAACAACAACAAAACTCATCTTTCATTAGTTTCCCTCATATATTTACTTACTTTCCCACAATTTACTGCCCCTGGAAGCCCAAATCCTTTTCTTGTGTCCAGTCACTTCTCTGCATTTTATCACCCTTTGTTAAAACATTATGTAAGCTCCCAGGTTTGAGCACTTTGAGGGAATTTCATTTCTCTTCTGTGATGCCCCCATGTACAGACAAAATAAGACTTTTCTCCTGTTAATCTTTCTTTCATCAGTTTAATTCACAAACCCTAGACAGAAACTTAAGAGAGTAGAGAAAAAGTGATTTTTTTTTATCCCTGACAAATCTCACGAGCAATAACCCAATTTGTTGGTTAAGCCCTTTGGTTTAGGGTATGTAGGTGTTATTGCTTGTATTCAAATACAGCCTATCTTATATAACGAGAAGGGTTTTTCGATGGATGTGGCAATTCAGGAGACTTTTAATCATATAGGAATATAAGTGACATAAAAACAGCTGTAAAACAGGGCCCGAATCAAAGGCTTTTCAGTTGTAATCTGGAGCTGAAAGAGTCTTCATGGTCATTTCTTACATTGCAAATGAGAAAACAGGCAGGCTTAGACCAGCAATGTGACCACAGACACCACTTTCTCACCACCCACCCATCTCAGTGGAACTTCAATCAATGAAGCAGGTTCATGGAAGAATAAATGCTCTCGGAACACATTGTCTGTGTTCCCACTGCCACCCTTTGATTCAGCTGTGCACCCAGCAGGAATGACATCTCTCCTTCTCTCCTGCTTCCAGTTCATCCTGCAGGTTCTACTGCTGATAGTGTTCCCCCCGTGCACCTGTACCACCTCACAATAATCAAACTCTCTACCAAAAGCTTTGCCCCCGTGGTTAGCACTACTCATTTGCTACTCACTGGTGAATTTTAAACCTTGGTTTTCTGGGTCTCACTTCCAATCAGGTCAATCCTTTAAGGCTAGAGAACAGGTTTTACAGTTCTCCGTACTTGTAGTATTGCCAGATTAGTAAATGTTGGAGTCGACACTTGGTAAAACCAATACACTCGTTACATGATTCTGTTTCTGTAGATAATCAGTATATAAATATGAATTTCTGTGTGATGATTCTTTGACCCATTTTGTCCTTTTTTGTTCCTCTAACCAGGTCAGAACATAAAGGTTATGCCATTTGTTACTGTCAAGCTTAATTAAACCCATTATAATTTGTTAACCCCTGCACTTGCTTTGTAATTAACATTGATTAACACAAACAAGTACAAAATAGGCCATCAGCACTTTCCAGAAGTGCTGGTTACAATTATATTGATAATTCGATACAGTACAGAAGATGATGGGATAGTAATTTGCACTCTCCTTACATAAGGAGGCAAATGCTACCAGGCAAAACCAAGCCTAGAAATAAAATACTTTGTTCAACGCATTCACCTGATTGAATCTTCACACTATTAACCCCCCTCCCCCACCCCTTGACTATTTAAACCTGGTAGGATTCCTGAACGCACAGCTCCCAATGACTTGCTTCATTGCATGCCTGAATCAGAAAAGGGAAGCATTTCAAAGCTGACAGATGGATCATGGAGTGTTCAGCCACAGCAAAGCAGCCCCCAAGGCTCATGACAGACAATTATGGGGCCAATATCGCATTTTGTAGTTCTGGGGTATGTCCAGGGCTTGATGGCAGCAGGTTGAAGACACGCAACAATGAGCACCCAGCAGCAATGGGTCCAAAAAGCTCTGAGTGACCAATAACCTGAAAATAAACTATCTGCCTACTCAAAATACAAGAAAAAAAAAAAAAAAACAACGAAACTGATATCCCAGTATATTCAAGACTGTGTTTAAATTTCCTTTCTCCCTGACCTCAGAGGACGATGTATTCTTGTCATCCATGGTAAGAGGAGTCCACCATGCTCCCATGGGACTATGGTCCATTACCAGCGGGGATGGGCACACATTTGAATTTTCCATATTTCTAGAAATAAAAACAGGATGCTTAGGAGCTATAGCAGTTTTTGTTCTGTATAAAAAAAAAAAGTAAGTGGGACTCTGCCCCACTGCACTCCAGGGAAGAATTAACAAAATTGATATCATGCAGATCAATTGACCCTGCACAAATGACATGATAATGAGGCCATGGGGTTTTTATGATTCTCTGTTACTGCTACAGAAAGTAGGCTCCAGAAACCGTTCAAACCCTCTAAAAGGAATATTAGTACAAAATGGGGTGTTTCAAACTCGTTACTAAAAGATTAATGTTCAAAAAGATCCCTGAGATACCAAGACTTCCATATAAATGTGTGACTGATTAAGGAAAACTCTGCCAGCTCAAAAAGTATGGAGAAATTTGTCGATGGTCATATGGCTTCTAACCCGAATGTCTGCGTTCTCAGAGCTAGGCCTTCTATTTTCACTCCCTAGCAGAGGATATGTTGGGAAAAGTACTAGAAATGGAAAAAATGCTGTCAGAAGTAGAAATGAACAAAGAAACAGAAGAAAAATCTACACACACACAAACACACACTGAAACAAAGAGTCAGCCTTCAGTAAGGCTGTAACATTGTGACATTTGTTTTGGGGGTCTATAGCCTTCTTGCCTGCCATTATCAAACATCACACTCAGGGTCTAACATCAATCCCAACAAGTTGTAGCAAGTCATTTAACCCTCTCTTTCCTGGTATCTCAACTCTCTTTCTATCTCACAAATATTAGGTATGCCAGACTTTTTTGTCTTCTTCATGTATTTTTTTAATTAAAAAAGACATATTTCTTCAGCATCACAATCAGATTATTACATTTAACAATGAACAGCATGGATGCCAAAAGAAAATCTGTATTAAAACCCTTGGTTGGAATGCTTTACACTTTCTACAGAACAGAAACTGAAATAACCTGTTATACAATTAGTCACAAATACAGTCCTTGAGTGTTTGCCCATACATATGAGTTGTCTAAAACACGTCTTCTTTGTAGCAGTGAGGCCCTACCACCACTGTGCTTGGCTGAATTCACAAATCTGCTATAACCTATAGCTTCCCTGTCACTTCTCTGGCTCTCCTCTCTTGCTAAACTTTGTTTCCTGTCAGTAATTAAAACCTCCTGCCACTGCCATGGCTACTGGAACCACCATGGCCACCTTGGTTTCATGGTTTGGCAAAATATTGGCCTCCACCACAATAGGTGCCAAGTTTCTGCCTCCAAAATGTCCTCCTTTTGTGGGCCCCAAAATTTGAAGATTGACTGTTGCATCTGTCAAAATCATTACAGCTTCTGCCACCTCCGAAGTTGCTTCCATCATTACCAAATCCGTTATAGCCATCCCCACTGACACCACACCCTCACCACCTCGACTGCTACCAAAGCCATCTCCCCCAAGGAAGTTTCCTCCACAACCACCACTAACGTTTCCAGAACCACTTTGACCTCTTTGGCTGGAGGAGGCACTGGCCATCTCTTGCTTAGATAGAGCTCTCCTTACTTCACAGTTGTGGCCATTCACAGTATGGTATTTTTGAATGACAATCTTGTCCACAGAGTCATGATCATCAAATGTTACTAAAGCAAAGCCGCTCTTTTTGCCTCTGCCACGGTCAGTCATGATTTCAATCACTTCAGTTTTCCCATATGGTTCAAAATAATTTCTTGGGTGATGTTCTTCAGTGTTTTCTTCAACACAAAAATCTTTTTCACAGTTTTGTGGGCACCGGGTCTTGGAGAATCTTCTCTTGAGACAGCCCTTGTTGGTTCCACAGCTCTTCCAACCACCTTGTGTGGTTGTGCATTCATGGCTGCGTCCACCTCCTCCACGGTGGCTGATGTGACAAACACAAAGCCTTTGGAGCTCTTAGTTTTGGGATCTCTCATTACCACATAGTTTGTAAGCATTCCCCATTCCTCAAAACGGCTCCTCAGACTCTCACCAGTTGTTTCAAAGCTCAGACCTCTGATGACGAGCTTCTGCAGCTGTTTGGACTCTTTGGGAGACTCTGACTTAGACTTGATGGCAGTGGGAGGGAAGACTTTAACTTTAACTGCTTATTTGGCAGTGTCCATGAGCAGGAAGGAGTAATCTAATGAATGTACCTTCTTTATTTATATTTAAAATAAGATATAAAATACATCCAGTGGTGTCCAGGAAGCATACAAATCTTCAGTGTTCAGCGCAATGAATTTTTTTAATATGTTGATACCCATGTTAAAAACCACACAGATGAGATTCCCTTAAGCTACAGGCTTTTCATTTTATTTTAAAGTTTATTTGTTGATTTTGAGAGAGAGAGACAAAGAAAGAGAGCACAAGTAGGGGGGAGGAGGGAGAGACAGAGAGAGAGAGAGAACTCCAAACAGGCTCAGAGGACAACACGGGCTTGAATCCATGACCCTGGGATCATGACTTGAGCCAAATCCAACAGTCAGATACTCAACTGACTGAGGTACCCAGACGTCCCAGACATTTTTATTTTAAAGTCAGATTTATTGATGTAGCATTTTCTGGGTTTGTTTGTTTGTTTGTCTGTTTTAAGTAGCCTCTATACCCAGTATGGAGCCCAATGTGGAGCTTGAACTAACCATTCTGAAATCAAGACCTGAACTGAGATCAAGAGTCAGATGCTTACCTGACCGAGCCCCCCAGGTGCTCCAAGGTATCCCAAGGTGTCATTTTCATACATACATTTCATACAGTATTATTCCCCAGTTCTATGAGTTTTGACAAACGTATATAGATGTGTGGCCACCAATACAATCAAAATATAGAACTGTATCCTGACCTTTCCCTAAAAATTATCCTGTGTCCCTCCCTCCATCTCCACCCCCTGATAATCACTAATCTGTCTTTTGTCCTTACAGTTTGTCTTTTCTAGAATGTCATATAAATGGAATCATACAGTATGTGGTCTTTTGAGTATGACTTCTCTCACCCAGCAGATACATTTGAGAGTCACCCATGTGGTTGTGTGTATTAATAGTTGCTTCCTTTTTATTCCTGAGCAGTACTTAATTATACCACAATCTGTATATCCATTCATCAGTTAAAGGACCTTTGGGTTGTTTCCAGTTTCTAACAATTATGAATAAACCACTATCAACATCCACATACAGGGTTTTGTGTGAATCTCAGTTTTCATTTCTTTGGTGTAGAAACCCAGGATTTCTTGCTCTATGTTAAGTGTATGTGAAACTTTCTTTTTTTCTTCTTTTTTTTTTTTTTTCAAAAAAAGCCAAACCATTCTCCAGAGTACTTGTATCACTTTGCCTTCCCACCAGCAGTGTATGACACTTCTAGGTATGCCATATTGTCACCAGAACTTGGCATTGCCTGTTGTGTTTTCTTTCAAGTCATTTCACTAAGTGACTGACATAGATTTTTGAAGCTGAGCAAAGATGTTCATAGATTTCATTGCTGTTCTTTAGAAAAGACTTAAAATCAATCGTAAACATCTAATATACCATGAGAGTTCCTTGGCTGCATACTAATTAGGCAGTTTATACTAATGATCCTGACTGGAGTTACTTTTATCCGAGCTGTCCAATTTTGCTTAGTTGTCTATATCTCAAGCAGCATTCATGCCAATTTCCTTAACATGCTTATTAAAGACAAGAGTCCTGTGTCTTCCCCACAGTGGTCCTGTATACAGGGTATATCTAAAGGTTAAGAATCCTCACTTCATTCAGGCATCTTTAAAACACTCAACAACCTACCTCTAATCACCTTGTTCAGGTGTGTTTTCGATACCCAGAAAATGAAACATCCCTCCAGCGTCTACCTTCAAGAACATATCTATCAAAAACATTCTAAGCTGGAGGAAGGGGGAAAAAATGTTTCGTTGCAGTAAACAAATCGTCACACTCGGCGTTGATGGATAGTTCAATCATTTTCCTCCTCTGCCCTCGATATGCACATTGTTATTCTCTAGAAGTAACTACTGCTGATTTCTCTGACTTGGGCAGAAAACACACATAGTCAGAACCCAGTCTGCTCAGATTTGTCACACAAATTCCTCCCTGGCCTGTTGCTCCTCTGTGGATCTCCCTGCTAATGCTTTATTCATTTGCATCTGTCTGCCCCATCTGCTGGTTCTAATGGTGTGCTGTCAGCAATTAGACCATGATGCATGTACCACCTCCCATGCATTCCTTCTGTCCTTCCTATCCCCCCGCCCCAGTTATTTCCATTTTCCTGTCTCAGCCCCAGAGGAATGCAGCAGACAACCCCAGCTGCATCTTTCCATTTTTCTAAAGTTTATTATTTATTTTAAATAGACAAAGCACACACAAAAGATGAATTCAAAAGATACAAAACGGCACAGAGATAGAAGTCTCTTCCATTCCTTTCTCACTCCCCTTGTTGCATTGCTCAGAGGCAACTATGGTCACCAGTGTCTTGTGCCCTTCCAGAAAGAGACATTCTATACCTCAACAAACATACAATCTAGATATTTTTATTCTTTGTAGAAATAGCAACACACTGTGACACCTTTTTGCACCTTGCTTTTTTCACATAAAATATATACTTAGTAAAGCATTTCATCTCTCTATACTTGCATTTACTACTGAGTGTATATTAGTAGATTTGCATCTTTCCTTTAAAGAGTTGCTTGATATTCAATATTGTATATATACTCTGATTCATTTTACCAAAATCCTTTTTAAAGTATCTAAAATAATGACTTAGCCCAACCAAGAGAGACACTTATATCATGACAAAAAATGAGCAGACTTAGATGTCTCAGGGCTGGTACTGGTAACTACAGTCTCAAAGACCAAAGATCTTTCTCGTTGTGTTCGAAGGTAGCTGCTGAAGCTCCAGCCTTCACTCCTGCATTCCAGTCAGAGGAAAGATCTACGTGTCCCCCTGCCTCAAAAAGGACACTTTCCGGTTCACAGAATCCCTTCAGTTATATCCATTTTCCAAAACCTAGTCACAAAGCTACACCTAGCTGGAAGGGAGGATGGGAAATGTAGTCACAATCTAGGGACACTGTTGAAAACTTTCAGATCTATTAAGAAACAAGGAGGGAAGAGTGGGTATTGGGCTACAACAATCCATTTCTGTCCCAGAATGGTTGGTTCTTCTGCTCTATCACTGTTAAACTAGAAACTAGAGATCTCTGTGAACATTCGGTTTCATACTCTGTGGGATGGGTCACAGGTTGTATGCATTTTTATTTTCGTGAATATTCCCGATTGCCATCACTGACAAAGCAACAATTAATCCCTGCACTGACTTATAAGCATGACTGTTTCCCCACACCCTCAACAGTCCTGAGTGTACTTACATTCTTTTTTTAATTTTTTTGTCCTTTACCATTTTGATAGTTAAAGTATAGCATCCAGGACACCTGGGTGGCTCAGTCGGTTAAATGTCTGACTCTTGATTTTTGGCTCATGTCATGATCTCAAGGTTCATGGGATAAAGTCCCACAATGGGCTCTGCTCTGACAGTGTGGAAACTGCTTAGGATTCTCTCTCTCTCCCTCACTTTATGCCCCTCCCCAGCTCTCATTCTCTTACTCTCTCTCTCAAAATAAATAAACTTAAAAAAATAAAATAAGATACAGCTTCTCAAGGTGTCTTAATTGGATTTAATAGGACTTTGTCTTATATTTAGTGCCATTCAGTAGTTTTGCAAATGTCTAAGAACTTTGTATTTCCTTATCTCTGAACTGTTTCCATCATTTGCCCACTAAATTGGATTATTTCCTTGTTACTCTATAGATATTCTTTATATATTGGGGAAATCAGCATTTTCAGTAATATTATTTAAACAGTTCCCCCCCACAGTTTTGGCTTGCTTTGTTGTGCTTTTGTTCCCATGCAGATTTTTTAAATTTTTTCTTTTTATTTTAAAGAGAACTGAGCCTTTGTTTCCTTGTTCCACAAGCAAAGCTTGGCTGAGTTGGCTGCTGCCAAAGAGACAAGTCCCATATTCTCATCAGACTCCTCTGACTTCCCCTTTGCTTCAGCCGTAGCAGGTACTGTGCGGCAACAGGAGCAGCAGGGGCCACAAATGCAGATGTATCAGCCAGCAAGACCTTGACTGAGAGGGATAGTCAGTCTCCACAGTCACTAGCTAGGACCCACTTGTGCCCATTGAAGACAAAATGGGGTATTAATGGGGCACCTGGGTGGCTCAGTCAGTTAAGGGTCCAACTTCAGCTCAGGTCATTATCTTGTGGTTTGTGAGTTTGAGACCCACATCGGGCTCTGTGCTGACAGCTCAGAGCCTGGAGCCTGCTTCAGATTCTGTGTCTCCCTCTCTCTCTGCCCCTCCCCCACTGTGTTCTGTGTCTCTCTTTCTTTCAAAACATGAATAAACATTTAAAAAAAATTTTTTTATTAAAAAAAGAAAAGAATGGGGTATTGATGCAACATTTCCAGGCATAGGCTGGCAACACTGCGAACGCCCTCCTGGAAGCGAGAATGCAGTATCCTCTGTGATGTCAAGCACTTCCACGTTTGTAGATAATGGATGCTAAGCCCGAGGGACCAAAGGAAGATGTTCGCTGTGCTCAGTGGCTCAAGGCTTCCCCCTTGTCTCCATTCATAATCAGCTACTCGTCATTCAGGATTTCAATGATTTTTCTTAATTTTTTAAAATTTTTTGTTAATGTTTATCTATTTTTGAGAGAGACAGACAGACAGACAGACAGAGACAAGAAGGGGAGGGGCAGAGAGACAGGAATCTGAAGCAGGCTCCAGGCTCCAAGCTGTCAGCACAGAGCCCAACGTAGGCTCGAACCCATGAACCATGAGATCATGACCTAAGCCAAAGTGGAACATTCAACCGACTGAGACACCAAGGCGCCTACAGTGGTGATTTTTCTAATGTAGCTGCATGTATCCCTTTTAACAAATTGCTTCTGAGTGTTGTGAATTTCTTAGAAGGCATTCCCCGTACCAAAATTATAAAATAAATTCTTTCATAGTTTTATTTTTCAGAGTAATAATAGTAATCACACAGGGGCTCCAGCTTGATTTATTTTAACAAGACTTCTGGTTACCCTGGCCCACTGATGCATCCATCTTCCCCCACTGATTTGATAGCTTGGCTGCATTTAAAGGGAAGCAGTAGTAGTTCTTTTTCACTTAAAATCAGTACATCTTAATTCCACTTTCTATTTGATATATCCTGTACTGTCCTTGATATTATTCATTACCCTTCGGAGTTACAGATTGTAGTTGGATCCAATTTGCCAATGAGGAGGGCTAAGCACTGAGAGATGCAAGCATTCAGGCTGCCATGCTCATAGGCTAGCTAACAAACCGTGTAATTCTAACCCACGGGGACTCGTGGAAGGAACTCGGGTTTTAAAGGCTGTTAAGGGCTCACTTGTGTCCTCTCCAAACTCATATGTTAAGGTCCTAATCCCCAGTACCCCAGAAAGTGACTGTATTTGGAGACAGGGGCTTAAAAGAGGTGATTATGTTAGGGTGGCTCAGTTGGTTGAGCGTCTGACTTGGGCTCAGGTGTTCAGGTCGTGATCTCACGGTTCATGGGTTCATTGGTTCATCGGTTAGAGCCCCATATTGGGCTTTAGGCTTTGCACTGACAACACAGAGCCCGCTTTGTGTTCTCTATCTCCCTCTCACTCTGCCCCTCCCCAGCTCACTCACTCTCTCTCAAAAATCAACATTAAAAAAAAATTAAGAAGAGGTAATTATATTACAATGAGGTCATTAGGGTGGGCTCTAATCCAATGACTGGTGTCTTTATAAGACAAGGAATTAGGAGGCAGACCAAGGGAAGATCTGAAGACACAGGGAGATGACAGCCATCTACAAGCCAAGGAGAGAGGCTTCAGTAGCAACCAACCCTGCCAGCATTTTGATCTCAGACTTTGAGCCTTTAGAATTGTGAGGAAGCAAATTCCTCTTGTTTCAGCCATTCTGTCTGAGGTACCTTGTTGTGGCAGCCCCAGCAAGCACACGCAGGGGTGCCCACAGCAGGCCGAATCCACTCGGGGTGGGGCAAGTCTTAGAAATTTAGTCAGATCTGTCAGTTCTTGTTCCCTGGACTCTGATGGAAATCTGCAAAGAGCAGTGGCTCAGTCGGTTAAGTGTCCGACTTTGGCTCTGGTCATGATCTCACGGTTGGTGGATTGGAGACCCGCATCCGGTTCTGTGCCCCTTGTCTGTTCAGCTCAGAGCCTGGAGCCTGCTTCCAATTCAGTCTTTCCCTCTCTCTCTGCCCCTCCCCCGTCTGCGCTCTGTCTGCTTCTCTCTCTCTCAAAAATAAACATTTTTTTATTAAAAAAAGAAAAATAAAAAGAAATCTGCCAGCAGCAGGAGTACTGGGAGGGGTTCACAGGAGCCGCAAGGTGCGGAGGGAGTAAAGGAAGCAGAAGGAAGAAGTTGAATAGTCAATCCTAAGGGGAGTTCTGGCCCGGGATGGCCTTTGGGCTTGTCCAGAATGAGACAAGGACATTGGGCCTTTGTACCCAGCAGGCTGTCTCCTGAAAGAGGGTCTAAACTTGGGCAAGGAAGCTCTGGGTGGCTGAGGACTAGGAGGGCCTCAGCTGTGAGCCATCAGCATCCAGCAGGTGGCAGCAGGAGAAGAAGCTCCCAGGCCTAGAGAGGGGATCCAGTGGCACACTCCCATACCCACTGCACCTACCTGCACAGAAGGGGATTTGTTAGAAGGATATGGGGGAAGTTCACAGCATGGAGGGTCAGCCTGAAGGAGTAACCCTCAGAAAGCACATGGTTCAGAGTGGCCATGAGGATTGGGAGCATAGAAACAAATCGGACAGTCTTTCTAGGCAACAACCATGGGGATGAATCAGCACCCACCATCCTTACACATTTTATCCCTCAGGATTCAGAGTCATTGTAAAGAGAGTCTACGTAATCTAACTTTGATCACCTGTTTGCCCTTTGTACAGGGAAGAGCATGGCCCTTTGACATTTCCTAGAAGGCTGTACAACCTGGGAGAAGGCTGGTTCCCCCAAAAAGGCCAACTGTGATGTCATCTCCAAAAGAAGGGGACAGATATGGGCAGATGAAAACAGCACATGTCCATTGGGCCTGGGCCATCTGAGTAGAAATCTCAGTTTGGGGTCTTTTGGGGCAAATAGCCTGAACTCATAAAATTTGAAAGTGCTCCCTCTGTAAAATAGAACTATTACCTACCTCATAAGATTTTTCAGGCTAAAATTATATCTATAGCTATACCTGTATCTATATCTCTCTACCTGTTTATATGTATACATATGTTTACATAAAAGAATTATGCATAATACATGTATATACACACATGACACATGTATGATACCTATATAATATAGTCACCATTTATTTGAATGTCTATAGTTACTAGGTCCTCATCAACTGTTTCCTATCATTTATCTGTGCATATATTTGCTTCCCCACCTCTTCTTTGAGAGCAAGACTTGAATATCCTAGTCCCCAAACTCTAGATCTGCAAACTCCCATGAGAGGATGCCTCTTTTTATTTTTAAGTTCCTTTATTTTGAGAGAGAAAGAGGGAGAGAGATAATCCCAAGCTGACTCCACACTGTCAGCACAGAGCCCAACATGGGGCTTGATCCCATGAACCATGAGATCATGACTGGAGCCAAGATGAAGACTCAGATGCTTAACCGACTGAGCCACTCAGGCACCCCTAGATGCTGCCTCTTTTTACAGAAGGAATTGCAGCATTGCAAAGTTTTACAACTTCATATTCCTTATATTGAGTGTAGGCGTGTGTGACTTTTCATTTAAAAAATAAATTAAAGAGTCAGGAGCAGAACGAGAAAAGCAAAAGGAGAGTTTGCCTGATAGGTCATCTACTCACAGAAGTACACTCAAAGCCTTTTCAGGGGGCTTCTCAACCCCAGGTGATGCAGGGCAGGTGCGGGATGAGCGCAGGATAGCCAGGTACCAGGTACCTAACAAAGGCCAGTTACCAGCGACATTCCAGAGTGGAGCACACAGTCCTGCATTTCTTTCATTGCTGATTATAGAGAACAGCATTTATCATGGACCACGTGGGACCAGATAGACCAGAATGGAGAAGAGAGTGTGAGACAGAGGGCGAGGCGAGGGGGGAGGACTTGGCATTTTCTCTCATGCGGCAATTTTCAAGAGGAGATCTAATTCCAGCAACAACGTTTCAACTTCACTCCCACCAAGAGGGATGGCTTCAGTGGATGCCTCTCAGCTTGCAAATGTTGCCTTTCCGAGGTCACGCAAATAGCTAATACATCCATTTCCCTGAAATAAATGCCATCATGGAGGTCTTCTTGTCACTGTCAGGGGTTATGAGCAGTGTTGATGGAGTGGGGTAATGACATCGCAGGGTGATTGAAAGGGTTTGGGATGTGATTTCCTATTTGGTTCAGACAAAATAAAACCATTATCTGTGCTTCATCTTTTTTAAAGACATTGTTTCCCGAGCTCTTTGGTGCTTGAAGTCTGTTGCAGCACAGAGGAACAATATCAGCCTGTCACAATTATAGATCAGTTCATCACCACAGTCAGCCTCCAATCTCCTTGAACTCTTTCCAGGGGAAATGACTTTCCGGGGCCTACCTTATGCCTGGGTATTTTGCCTTTTGAAAAAGATGGTACAGTGGTCGTCCATTAGCTGCAGAGAGCTCCCAGGCAACACAGGGCCAGGCACACGGGGGAATCTGCAGGTAGTCATGTAGGAGAGACAAAGACCCCTCATTCACTCATGGGTGAGCAGGAATGAGGCACTCAGACACATGGATGTGGTGGGGGGCCAAGTGGTTGCTTATACAGGTTAAGGATACACTTGATGTTAAAGGACATAGGGTTCCCTGGTAAATTTCTTATCTGTCTCCAAAGCATGCCCAGCCCCATGGGCTCATGTGGCCAGGCTGCAGCAAGACTATCAGAAGGGCTGTCAGTACTCTCACCTGCACGCTTTTACCTCTGGCCAGTCTCGGAAGCCACACCATTAATGTCTGGGCCCCCGAAACTGGTTTATCCAACACCAGCCGGTCACCAGACCTGCTGTCTAAGTTCCAGGTATCAGATAGCAAGCTCTCCACTGCCAGGAGTTTTTCTATCCTGGGGGCCCTCCAAGCAGCAGGCTTCAACCCAGCACACCTCCACACAAGGAGTAGAAGGTCCCCTGGCCTGTAACTTCTCCCAGAATCAAAATATCCCTAATTCATCTCCACAGGTGAGTACAGCACATGTATCCAGCTGTCAACTTATCTGTCAGGGTTTTTTTTTTGGGGGGGGGGCCCTGGGTGGCTCAGTTAATTAAACATACAACTCTTGATTTCAGCACAGGTCATGATCTCACAGTTAATGAGTTCAAACCCCTCATCAGGTTCTGTGCTTTCAGTTCAGAGCCTGCTTGGGATTCTCTCTCTCTCTCTCTCTCTCTCTCTCTCTCTGTTTCCATGCATGCATGCTCTCTATCTTTCTGTCTCTCTCTCTCTCAAAATAAATAAACATTTAGAAAAACTTTTTAAAGATTTTATTTTTAAGTAATCTCTACACCCAACATGGGGCTCAAACTCACGACCCCAAGATCAATAATCACATGCTCTACTACTGAGCCCACCAGGCACCTCTGCCATTTTAAACAGTTTTAAACCTACAGTTCTGTAGTATTAAGTACATTCACATTACCACCAGTAAGTACAGCCATTACCACCATCCATCTCCAGAACTTTTGCATCTTCCCAAACAGAAATTCTGTGCCCATGAACCATAACTCCCTATTCCTCCCTTCTCCCAGCCCCTGGAAACCACCATTCTATGTTCTGTATCTATGAACTTGACAATTCTAGAAACCCCATATAAGTGGGATCACACAGTATTTGTCCTTTTATGACTGGATTATTTCACTTAGCACAATGTCTTCAAGTTCATCCATGTTAATCCACGCTGTAGTGTGTGTCAGAACATCCTTTTTAAGGCTGAATAATATTCTCTTGTGTGTACATAACACATTTTGTTTATCCATTCATCTGTTGGTTGGCTGCTGTTAGGCTATTGTGAATAGCCTAAGGTATAAATACCTATTCAAATTCTAGCTTTCAATTCTTTTGGTATTTTGATATGACCCCAAAGTGGGATTGCTGAGTCATACAGTATTCTATATTTAATTTTTTGAAGAACTTCAATATCATTTTACAATGGTGTAAATGATTACACCCTTTACCTTGTACAGTTTACAATGCACAAGAGTTCCAACTTCTTTACATCCTTTCCAACATTTTTTCTTTTCTGGTTTTTTGACAATTGTCACCTTAATAGGTATCCTATTGATATTTTTAAATGTAGTGACTACTGTTCATTTAGAAAGTTGCTTCAGGATAAAGAGAAGAGAAAGAAAATGGAAAGAAAACCAATGAGAAGAAGTCAATGAGTATGGAACCAAGAAATTAGTGACTTAAAGGGGAAGGCGTGTGTGTGTGCGTGTGTGTTGGGTACTGTGTATATAGGTTTTATAGGATACCAGCCACCATCATCGATCTTGTTGCTGGTGACTGGACTTTTTTTGGATCTGAGAAGATGGACACTCCAATCTTTCACATGTCTGAAAGTTTTCACATATATTCTCAGGTTACAACAAGCTTAGACCATGTCATCATTTTAATCTATTAGCTCCATAAAACTCAAATATATTTATTCATAATAATATCAATAAAAAAATAGACAAATAGATGGCCACCTGGGAGGAAATATTTGTGATATCTAAAAGGGATTAGGACCAATATTTAAAACATACAAATAACTCCTATAAATTAATATGGAAAATCAAGAAATCAAAGAGAAAAGTGGGTAAAGAATATAGAGGAGAAATTTGTAAACATAAAATGAAAAAATGAAAAGAAATACATGAAAAATCCTCATTCTCACTAAAATCAGAGAAGTTACAATCAAAACAAAGAATCCACCTTGCACTCCTTAAAATAGCAAAACTTAAAACGATTTAAAAAAAAAAAAAGACAAATGTTTGTGAGCAGACCAAGAACTTCCACACATACTGACATTGGAAATGTCAACTCGGCCATTCTGAAAAATAAACTGATGATGTTTCACCACTTTATTATTTTTTAAAAATTTTTTTAAATATTTATTTATTTTTGAGACAGAGAGAGACAGAGCATGAGCAGGGGAAGGGCAGAGAGAGAGAGGGAAACACAGAATCCGAGGCAGGCTCCAGGCTCTGAGCTGTCAGCACAGAGCCCGACGCAGTGCTCGAACTCACAGACCGTGAGATCATGACCTGAGCGGAAGTCGGACGATCAACCGACTGAGCCACCCAGGCACCCCTGTTTCACCACTTTAAATATGTCGAAACCAAAGGAGCAGAAATTCCTTTCTTGAATATCTTGGGCAGGCATGCAAGAACATATGAAAGAAGATCATCACCACAGCATTGTCTGTGGTACTGGGTGGTGGGGGATGGCAATTTGGTGTCTGCCAAAATGGGGCAAGATCAACAAAGCCAGAGGAGTACAATGAAGCAGTCAGAAGCAGCAGATTGAAGGCACGTTCAACACCAACCTGGAACGAAATGTCAAGACAAAAAAAAAAAAAATACCATTTATGTACACTAAAAGTTCAGACACAAAACAACACTAAGAGTTTTTGAAGAATACATGTGTATTGGGGATCCCTATCAGCACACTAGAATGGGTGCTTAGGAGGGGAAAGGAGAATGGATATGAGAATTAGGAATAAAGAGGGGGAAAAAAAACAAAAGAGGAGACTTGTAGCAGACTGCTGAAGATGATAAGGAAAAATTAATGTGGTAGCTCAGGTTTCCTTAGCTGGGACCAAACATAAATTTAAAAAGGAGGGGAGGAATCAAAAGAAGGTCCAGTAATCAACATTTGAGCTGATTGTTTTGCCTTACATCATAGTATTTACATCTATAGTAGAGATTACATTTATATCTATATATCTATATCCCACTACTCAGAATGTTCCAGCAGTTCTACATAATAAACATGAGACCTTTCCTCCTATTTAAATTTTTTAAATTTTTTTTAATTTATTATTGAGAGACAGAGAGAGATGGAGCATGAGCATGGGAGGGGCAGAGAGAGGGGGAGACACAGAATCCAAAGCAGGCTGCAGGCTCTGAGCCGTCAGCACAGAGCCCAACACGGGGATCGAACCCACAAACCACAAGATCATGACCTGAGCCGAAGTCGAACGCTTAACCCACTAAGCCACCCAGGTGACTCCCCCTTTCCTCCTACTTAATAGTGAAGTGTCAAATGTTTTCTCCCTAAGATCGGGAATGAGATAAGTCTGCTGTCACTACTTTAATATACTACTGGAAGTTCCAGCCAGGGCAGTTAGGGAAAAAAGAGAGGGGATGGAGTGAGAGAAAGAAGAAAAAAAGAAACACAAGGCAGTCAGGCTAGAAAAGAATTATTAAACTATCTCTGTTTCCAGAGAATAAGATCTTACATACAGAAAATCAGGTCGAGCAAGATTGAAGGATACAAGATTAATGACAAAAACCAATTGTGTGTCTAGCACACTAGCAAGGAAAAATCCGAAAATGAATTTAAGAAATTTACACTAGCATAAAAAAGAATACAATACTTAGGAATAAATGTATAGAAAGACATGTTATTGTTAATATGGCAATACTCTCCAAATTAGCCTTCAGATTCAACACGGTCCCTCTCAAAATCCCAGCTGGCTTTCTTGCAGATGTAGCCAAGTGATGTTAGAACTCATACGAAAATTCAAAGGACCCGCAAAAGCCAAAACGATCTTGAAAAAGAAGTACAAAAGAGAATATTCAAACTTTTCAATTTAAAAACTTACTGCAAAGCTACAATAATTAAGTCAAGGTGGTACCAGATAAGGATAGACATTTAATCAACAGAATATGAGAATCCAGAAATAAGGCTTTATATTTATAGTCAATTGATTTTGGACTAGGGTGCCAAAACAATTCAGTTGGGGAAAGAACAGCCTTTTCACCAAATGGTGCTGGGACAGCTGAATACCCACATTCAAAAGAATGAAGTTGGATTCCTTCCTTACTCCACGTGCAAATTTTAACTCAAAATGAATCTTAGAACTAAATGTTAGAGCTAAAAATTATAAGATTGTTAGAAGGGGTGCCTAGGTAGCTCAGTCCATTGAGTGTCTGACTCGATTTCGGCTCAGGTCATGATTCCAGGGTCGTGGGATGAAGCCCCTGTTGAGCCCCATGTCTGGCTCCATGAAGTCTTCTTGAGATTCTTGAGATTCTTTCTCTCTCCTTCTGCCCCTCTTCTGCTCACATTCTCTCTCTAAATAAATAAATAAATAAATAAATAAGATTCTTAGAAGAAAACATAGGAGGAAATCTTGTGACCTTGGGTTAAGCAGTAGTTTTTTAAATATGATACCAAAATCAAAAGTGCCAAAGTAAAAAAATGGATAAATTGGGTTTTATCAAATTCAAAAAAGTTTAGGGGCACCTAGGTGGCTCTGTCGGTTAAGTGTCCAACTTCAGTTCAGGTCATGATCTCCTGGTTCATGAGTTTGAGCCCCACATTGGGCTCACTGCTGTCAGCCTGTTTCCCTCTCTCTGTTCCTCCCCTACTTGTGCTCTCCTAAAAATAAATATTTAAAAAAAGACAGTTTCGTTAAAACAATAAAAAATGTTTATTCTTCAAAGGAGACCAACAAGAAAATGAAGACAATTCACGTAAGGGGAGAAAATGCTTTCAAATATTTCTGAATCATATGTTTGTTAAGGGAATCAAACAACAAATTCAGCAAAGAAGACAACCTAATTAATAAATGGACACAAGTCTGAATAGTTGTTTCCCTAACAAATACATACAAATGTCCAATAAGGACATGAGAATATCCTCAGCATTAGTAGTCACCAGAGAAATGCAAATCAAAGCCACAATGAGATACTACTTCACACCCACTGGAATAGTTATAATCAAAAAAGACTCACAATAACAAGTATTGGCAAAGATGTGAAAAAAAATTGAAGCCCCTTGATGGTGAGAATGTTAAAGTGTCTAGCCACTCTGGAAAACTCTTTGGCAGTTCTTTAAAACGTTACATTCAGAGTTACCATATGACCCAGCAAGTCTGCCCCTAGTTGTAAATTCAAGAGATAAGAAAATACATGTTCATCCAAACATGTATACATAAGCATCCATATCAGCATTATTTAATATAGCCCAAAAATGGAAACAACCCAAATGTCCATAAATAATGAAAGGATAAGCAAAATGTGGTATCTCCATTCAATGAAATACTACTCAGCACTGAAAAGAAATATGGTACTAACACTTGCTACAACCTGGATAAACCTTAAAAATATTATGCTAAGGAAAAGAAGCCAGTCACAAAGCATCATATACGAGTCCATTTATAACAAATGCGCTGAATAGCCAAATCTATAGTCACAGAAAGTAGATTAGTGGTTGTCAGGGGCTTGGGGACGGGTACAATGGGAGGGACTTCTAAAGGGTACAAAGCTTTTTCGGGAGGAGTGATGAAAACATCCTAAAATTAGATGGTGAGGAAGGTTGCACAACTCTGTAAATACTAAAAACCATCAAACTGTGGGGTGCCTGGATGTCTCAGTCAGTTGAGCATCCAACTCCTGATGTCAGCTCGTGAACCCAGAGTTGTGGGATGGAGCCCCACATCGAGCTCTGCGCTGATCTTGGAGCCTGCTTGAAATTCTCTCTCTCTCTCTCTCTCTCTCTCCCCCTCTCCCGCCCCTCCCCCACTAACTCTCTCTCTCTCTCTCTCTCTCGCTCTCGCTCTCTAAAATAAGAAAAAATAAAAACTAAAAATAAATAACAGGGCACCAAGATGGCTCAGTTGATTAAGCATCCAACTTCGGCTCAGGTCATCTCACAGTCCATGAGTTCAAGCCCCATGTCAGGCTCTGCCCTGGCAGTGCAAAGTCTGCTTGATATTCTCTCTCTCTCCCTCTTTATTTGCCCCTCTCCATTCTCTCTCTCTCTCTCTCTCTCTCTCTCTCAAAATAAACAAATAAACTTTAATAAATAAATACCATAAAATTGTATGTATGAAATAGCTAACTGGTATTGGTATATGAATGTCTCAATAAAATCACTTTAAAGAAACTAAAGCTTTGTTTTTTTATTTTAATATCACTATATGTGTCTCTATGCTGAAAGTCAGCATTGGATGGGAAAAGAACTAATTTAGTGCTTTTCAAGAAGAATGCCAAATACCTTGCTTTAAATGATCAATCAGTTGGGGGTGAAGTAACATGCAAAGTAAATATGGAAATAAGCGTTTTTCTCCTTCTGTTGCACAGCATGAACACATTGACTGCTCTGAAAAAGAAAAGGAAAGTTCCAATAATGTTTGGCCCAAATACAATAGTTACATTTAACAGCACCGGGAAAAAATTTCAGAGCACTTGAACTGGACACTGTGAAATCTCTTCAAACTACCTTTCTGGATTTGATACTATTCACCTTGAAAAGAGGGAGGGAATAGTGTACCAGAGGGGAAATAAGAAAGTCAGCTGTTTGATATGTGACTTTGAGAAAGAGTTGTGAATGGGAATGGTTGAGAGTGAACAGCAGCTGGAACCCATCATCTGACTACACACTGTCAGCTTAGCTTCAGGACACCTAGAAAGACCGGATCCATTATCCTCGGCAGACCTTGGTCAACCTCACCAAGATGAAAGAAGTCTTACTGCCACTTTCTTTGTTGCACCTCACATAGCACATGAAATGGCTCAAGTTCAAATCTTCAGTGTCATTCATTCGCATAGGCCATTTTCACCAGTTAACAATATCTACGCAGATCGCCATTATTTATCAGGCTATGTTGAGAGCAACTATACAGTACATTCCAAAATCAACATATTGGCCTTTATAGAGGATTCCCCTTTCTAGTGGTGATGTTGTTCAATTGTCTGAATTAAATAAATACGCACTTCAGGAGACAGAACTGTATATTCTATTTTTTTATGTTCTCCCAACTCCATGGAAGCTAGGAAGATGTCTGTAAGTACTTAGTACATTGGAAAGAAATGGTAGAGAAGAGCCTAGAATGATAGACTATACCAAAACCACAAAACAGAATGATAGAAGACATATCTAAGAGACACACCAACCATGCTTGTTGGGTTGCTGCAGCCCCAAGAATCTTTCACTTACAAGACAAGCATTTGTTTACAGAAGTTCAACATGGTAGGTAGGCAACATTGTATGCGGAATAAAAGAGTCCTAAGTGATGAAACTCAGTATTGTTTATAAAATCAATTGTTAAGTTTCTTTTTCTCAGTTTGAGAAATTTCTTATTTTAATGTTTGGTATCTTGTTATCTGCCTGAGAAGTCTCTGGGCTAATCACAAATTCAGACAAAGCTGAATTTTATTCAGCCTATCTACCGTTGTGCTTTTGTGACCCTAGCAGGCTGCCTGGGCTGAAGATTCAGAAGTATACTAGAATATCCTAGTAGTCACAGGTAAAATAAACTAAATGAAAAACGCCTTCATTTCTACGGTAATTTAAAAACTATCAGGGGAGAGTGGGTGATGGGCACAGAGGAGGGCACTTGTCAGGATGAGCACTGGGTGTTGTATGGAAATCAATTTGACAATCAATTATTTAAACATAAATAAATAAATAAATAGAAGTTTAAAAAAAACTGTCAGATTGTCAGAAAAAAGTCCCAGTTTTATTTTACAATCTGAGGACGGCACACTGTGCATATAAGCTGTGCAGAAATACTTAGGTAATTGTCTGATTAGTTTGATAACTGTACGGACCGTCAAATCAGATAACTTAAGGTGAAGCAAAACAGAAAATTTTTTTAATTTCTTATCTGGGAAGCAATGGAGCTTGAATGGACATCAGATGTACAGCATAGTCTGTTCTCCATGTGTATAATATTCTAGAAATTCCTGTTACCCAGAGATGGTCACGTGCTTCAGCATGGCAGTGACACCAAGGTCTCTCTCTGTGCCTCTGCAGTGTTTTCCTTTCCTTGCACCCTGACCCATGATCAGATGTGGAAAGATGAAGAAGGAAACAACCATCAGAAACCGAATCATGCCTGTACTACACCCAAAGAAATGCCAAGATGACACCAAGAGATGATGAGACATGGGGGAAGATGGCTTAAAGTTTAATTTGGCCAGATTAGCTGACTGGTGAATATGGGCAGTTCATAATTTCCAACTTTATTCAGAACAAATCAAGAATTGAGAAGGCTAGGTGGCTCAGTCGGTTCAGCATCCCACTCTTGATTTTGACTCAGGTCATGATCTCGCAGTTAGTGAGATTGAGCCCCATGTTGGGCTCTGTGCTGACAGTGGGGAGCCTGCTTGGGATTCTCTCTCTCCCTCTCTCTCTCTGCCCCTCCCCCATGATCTCTCTCTCTCTCTCAAAATAAATAAACTTAAAAAAAAATCAAGAATTGCCACTCAATGTCCACTTAAATAATTCTTCACTGAATCCCTAAACACTGAGAATTACTTGAACCATGACCCTAGCTTTCATAGTCTCACTTGTTTATGAAGGGGAGATGAATAAAAGAATTTCCACAACTTGGGGGAGGTTGTAAGGTAACAGGACGTTACAGAAATCTGACACTTCCAACCCATCCGTGGGCTTTATGGCCATCTACCACAAGGGAGCTTGATTGGCTGGAGGAAAGAAGAGCATGTAATTCCTAACACGTTAAGGAGTAGAGATGAATTGTTGGCCATGCTTGTTCACAGCCCCTTAGGTGCATTGCAAAAGAAAAACGCGCACTAGTCTTCTGATTTGTCAAGTGTTTTCCAGGATTTGTTTGGTGACAAGAATACACATTGCAAGGGAAGAGTGATCCAATGCATCTTACAGCAGCCTCCAGAGATTCAACTTTCCATTCCAGTAAATATTATTCACAGGGGTAAATTAAGTTCAGATTTATTCCCTAAGTCCTACTGCTAATGAGTGTTGAGATGAGTATCCCAGACTCAGTGATTGCAGAAAAGTGGTAAGACTAACTCTGACACATGGCTCTCAAATCCTGGGGGAGGCTCTTGGAGGCTCCAAGGGAAACAGAGGTGGAGAGCAGCTAAGTGTGCTTCTGGGGTCCGGGTCCAGGTGCAGCTGTGAACTTCCCTCCATATATATTTGAGTATATGTATGTATACAAAGAACTTTTACAAGATGAACCCCTCAGTGTCACGGTGAACAGAGATGGTCTGCTCATCATGTATGACTCATTCTATTCTTCAGTTTCTTTTTTTATTTTGTTGGTATAAACGACATATAACACTAGTTATAGGTACTAGTTTTAGGTATACAACATAATGATTTGAGACATAGCAAAATGATTAACTCAATGAGTTTAGTTAATATCCATCACCATACAGCTACAAAATTATTTTCTTGTGATGGGAACCCACAAGCTTAGCAGCTTTCAATTATATAGTACAGGATACAGTATCATTTCATTGTATAATACAGGATACAGTATAGTCACCATGCTGTACATCATATCCCCAGGACTTATTTCTCTTATAACTGGAGACTTTACCTTTTCACCAAGTTTACCCATTTTGCCCACCCATCCTTACCCCCCACCTCACTGTATCTAGAAGTTCGGTTTCATTCTGTTGTGTTTTCATTTTAGATTCCACATACAAGTGAGATCATACAGTATTGACTTTCTCTGTCTGACTGACTTCACTAAGCATAATGTCCTTAAGGTCCATTCCACATGGACCATATGTATATGTATATACATCACATTTTTTTAATCCATTAATCTGTCAGTGGACACAGATTTTCTCCATGTCTCGACTAGCGCAAATGATACTGCAGTGAACATGGGGATGCAGATATCTTTCAAGATAGTGAATTGATTCTTTCAAGTCCTTTTTTAAAACACATTTTTTTTTAAAAAAAAATCTTGGAATTGTACTATAATTTTGCAAGATTTCAAAATTGGAGGAAAAAAGAATGAACTATGTATGTGACTTCCCTGTGATTTCTATGCCGCTTCCTCTGAATTTATAATTATATCAAAATAAAAAGTTCTTTAAAAGTGGCGCATTAAGCATAAGGTAAAATAGAATAAGAATAAGAATAAAACAATAACAATGAGAATAGAAGCTCACTTCACTTAAAAACATAAGTTCTAGGGGCGCCTGAGTAGCTCACTTGGTTGAGCGACCGACTGTTAATTTTGGCTCAGGTCATGATCTCTCAGTTCATGGGTTTAAGCCCTCATTAGGCTCCATGCCACCAGCACGGAGCCTGCTTGAGATTCTCTCTCTTTCCCTCTCTCTCTACTCCTCCTTCGCTCACACTCACTTTCTCTCAAAATAAATAAACTAAAAAATAAAAATAAAATAAAGAGGGACCTGGGTGGCTCAGTCGGTTAAGCGTCTGACTTCGGCTCAGATCACGATCTCATGAGTTGGAGCCCATGTTGGACTTTGTGTTGATAGCTCAGAGCCTGGAGTCTCCTTCAGATTCTGTGTCTCCCTCTCTCTCTGCCCCACCTCACTTGTGCTGTCTCTATCTCTCATAAATAAACTTAAAAAAAAATAAGTTCCTACATGCATATGTGTCAGGGATGTGTTTTGCTTAGGTAACTTTTTGGGTTTGTTTTATTTATTATTATTTTTTTTATTTTAGAAAGAGAGAGAAAGCATGTGTGTGCAAGTGAGGGAAGGGGCAGAGAGAGAGGGAGAGAAAGAATGTTAAGCAGGCTCCATGCTGAGCATGACGAAGAGCTTGATCCTCCCACCCTGGGGTGATGACCTGAGCTGAAATCAAGAACCAGTCACTCAACCAACTGGGAGCCATCCAGAAGCCCCAGTAAAGTTGTTTATACAACTATCATAGAGCTATTCATTTACTTACTGAATTCCTTCATTCACTAAATATTAATTGAGCACCTATTATATACCAGAGCATTGCTGTAGCTGCTGGGCCTAGACTGCTGAGTAAGGGGTGCCTGGGTGGCTCAGTCGGTTAAACATTAGACTCATGACCTCAGCTAAGGTCTTGACCTCAGAGTCATGAGTTCAAGCTCCACATTGGGCTCCAAGCTGGGCTTGCAGCTTACTTAAAAAAAAAAAAAAAAAAAGAATGCTAAGTGAAAACAAGATTTGTCCTCAAGATTTGTCCGCATGGGATGACATGCATTTAAAAGAAATCTCAAAAGAAGTGAATAATTGTCATTGTGATAAACACTCTCAAGGAAAGGAAAGGTATGTCATGGTGAGATCATAAAACCTCATCTGGAATTCTAATAAGGACTAAATGAGATACCATATGTGAAATACTTTTAAAACCATTAAGTTCTTCACAAGTGTTACCGATCATTAATATTTGGTGCCGACTTAGAAGTCAGTTTTGTTTTGTTTTTTAATTCAGTCCTTCACAAAGTTTCTGGTAGTTTCACCTCTCTCTTCGGCTGGACGTGCTTACCCTACCTGACTACCCTGAAAATGTTAGATGTCACCTACTGCCCACCCAGGCTTGACAAGTCGCAACCACTCACACAGCCTGAACCACACACTGCACAGAAGTGTAATCTGGCACAGGCCCCTGAAAAACTGACCTCGGATTCTCTGAGCACCTGGCTTTCTTCACAGATTACTTCAGGGCAGTCAGAAGATGGCCTCTTTGGAGGGCCCACTAGCATGGCATTAGGGAGGATCCAAGCACTTTTGAGGAATTGCCAAGTTCAATTTCAAAGAGTGTCGCATCTGCTGACATCAGTATCTATTTCCAAAGAAGAAATATGACCTACTTTCCTGTTACAGAAATCCCTCAGGAACTTCAGTGTGACCAGAGCAATTCACATTTCAAGCACAGAAGTGATTCTCAACATCTAAGCTAAGGAGCACAGGGCGAATGAGTGGCTTGTCATGCAAGACTCAGATTTTGAGGAATGAGGGGACAAGGAATGTCAGCGGAGAAGAAAATGTCTAAAAGGGGACTATGGGAGCGATACTATCATCAGACAAGAGCCATAGGATTGAAGCCTCCCAGCATTGAATAACTTGGATTTATTTACTTATTGAATTCATCATAGACTCTTAAACTGAATTTTTGTTTTTAAAAACTTGAACTTGAATAGCAGTATCTGTATGGCTCAGTCAGTTGAGTGTGTGACTGTGGCACAGGTTATGATCTCATGGTTTGTGAGTTCGAGCCCTGCATCAGGTTGTCTACTGTCAGCACAGAGCCTGCTTCAGATATTCTGTCTCTCTTTCTCTCTGTCCCTCCCCTGCAAGTACTCTCTCTCTCTCTCTCAAAACTAAATAAAAATATTTTTAAAAATTTTTTAAAAACCTTAAAGAATAAAGCCATAAATGAATCAAAGTGGATTTCTAAATTGTGGATATGTGCCACAAAATCTAAACAACAGCAGCAACGACAAATTTTTTCTGAGCCCTGTTCCTTTCCAATTTATGTGTAAGCCAACTTCTTTTATGTGTAAGCCAACCAGCAAGTATTTACTGAGCACTGATGATATGTGTGACATTAGACTAGCACTGCATGAAAATGGCAATCCATGCTCCAAAGGAGCTATGATATTCTAAGAAACATATTTTGAAAATTAACATTTATGATAACTGACATTTATTGAGTTCTTCCTACATTTCAAACACTGTTCTAAGCACTTTTCAAGGCTGACCTCTTTCAAACTTCACAATGAATCTCAAAAGTAGGCATAAATTATTGCCATTGTATATTCAGGAATTCGAGGCACAGAGAGACTAAGTTACTAGCTCAAGATCACACAACTATTGAGAGAGCTGCCCCTTGGGAGCCCATGTGTTTACCATTACACTTTATTTTCTCTCAGCAGAGCAGCCAAAGGTGAGAGTCAGATGCTTGTTCAGAAATTAAGTGTATACAGAGTTTGGCTTGTCTTTTGTTAGTTGTCCTTTGGACAGTATGCTCAAGAAATTAGAATTATCTATTTGCTTTTAGAAATCACACTGCTTTCTTGGAACCTCCAAAAATAAGTCATTTCAGAAAATTTGAATGCAGAATGCAACACTGGCCCCAAAACACTAATTTTTCATTGTTTCTGATGACATCAAGTTGATCCTTAAGATGTGTATGGGTTTCATTTCCTGGTATTAGAACAACTGCATCCCAATGTGTCATTCTAAAACAAAAGTCAAGAATAATATCACCAACGTAGTCACAGAATGATGATGACTCATCACTGACTGACCTATAGTCATCTCCAAAATCAGCTGGGAGGTCTCTAGGTCAGACCCTTTTACTTCTCAGGGTCTTGGCTCCCAATCAATATCCTAAGGTTACTTGAGGATGTTATTTCTAACCCACAGGCCACCCTGCCAATATATAAGATAATAAGACTCTCACAGACAAGAAAATTCACAAATATGGAGCAAGAAAGTAAGAGCAAGAGTGAGAGAGATGGCAAAGCACTCGATTAGATGCGAAGGAGAGAACGCCAAATCATATTTCAGCGGTAGGAGCTGCCGTCTTGCCGGACACCCCAGTTCGCTGCTCCCTGTGAGGCTCTCGGCCCTACTGGATTTACACTAGAGTCCTTTCAAATGGCAGGGCAGGTCCCAAAACATTTCTACTGTCAATTTAAGAAAGAACAAATCTTCATGCTAGGTGGAGAGAGAAAAGGGCCAGCTCTTCTGTACATCTAGAGCTGCCCTTGAAAATACAAGCTTATTAACCTCTGAATAAGTGAGGGAAAGAATAAAGGGCTCATAGGACAAGACTCAGCCAAGAGAGACTCTGGGGGTAAGTTTTATTAGCAGTATAACCTCTTCCTTCAGGAACTTTATGGGGAACTGTCAAGCAGCATAGACCTTGGCAGGAGAAGCCGCCCGACTGCTCAGTATCTGAAGGCTTGGTTTCAAAGCATATTCTCTGCAGGGTCTTGATGTATTTTTAAGTAGACAGGCAGGAATTACTTATTCCTCCCAGTGTATGATTTCTCATTTTTCTTCCAGCAGAAATGGGGAATGAATTGCTCTGGGATTTGCAAGCTTCCTGAGCATTCGAGAGGGTGGCAGTTAGAATGACAGTAATGACTTAGGTCTCCTCTGAGGGTGGTCCCTTCATTACTGGGACAGCCTGAGCTCTGGCTCCATCATTCACATTCTGCCACTCTGCCCACTGCTCCACTACCCACTCTGTCCATCACAACCATGTGTCCTGCAAACTGGCCTGTTTCTCTCTGGCACAGACTATATCAGCCTCACCTGCTACCCACCCTAGGAACTCTAGAGTTCCTTTCCCCTCCCTCTCAGCAACACACATGCACATACACACACACACACACACACACATACACACACATGTGAACACATAGACATACAGGGATCTTGTACATAAGTGAATATTTCAGATAATCTGAGGAATGAATAATGAATCTTAAGGAGAGAGGTGTAGAAGTAGAGAGAGCCAGCTCCACCCACTTAAATTTGACTAGAGTTAAGGAGCCAAGAGTATTGGTCAATTATATGTTCCAGGACTATAAGACATAGGAAGGGACTGAGTTTTACAATCTACGCATTCACATCTTTGTCACATTTTCCCAAAAGACAATTTATAGTGGCCATCCAGTGCTGTATATAGCAATATGGAAGAATCTCATAGATATAACATCCAGTGAAAGATAGAAGGTAAAAACGTGTACTGCGTACAGTTTCTGTGTGAAGAAACTCAAAGGGCTGGAGGCAAGGAAGTCCTCATAATGGTGGGCCAGTAGCTACAGAGAGACCTGAAGGGCTTCTAGGAGCTGGTTATGTCCTGCTTCTTGATCTGGCTATGTGAGAGCATTATATTTGTGAAAATTCTTCACTTTTATGCATGAAACAATAGCGAAAATCTGATCATATTGCTCCCCTGCTTCAAAAGGTTTCTTGGCTAGCCATTGTCTATATGACAGATTCTAAACACTCTATTGTCACTTCTCCATGAAGTCTGCCATGACTTCCCCCATCCTTCATAACACAGACTCTATCACATGGCAATATGTCTGATTTTTGTGTGTCTTTCCCCCATTAAGTCATAAGAGTCTCTGGGGGAACAATTGGGTCTTCCTCATCTATTGGGTCTGGTTGTCTGGCACATCGCCAGTAAGACACTTGAAAAACAAATAGATAAATTAATGGATAAATAAATGAATGACTTCATAACCAATCCTACTCAGAGCCCCAGTTCATCTTGGAGCCAGCAGCATGAGGTTATAGGCATGGGGAGGTATGTTAGGAGTCAGCTTCCTAGGATCATGGCTCCCTCTCCTTAACACACAGCTCACCCTTGACCTTACCCCAGTCTGGCCTCTGGTCCTACCACCCCCCTGGAAAATCTCTAGGTTTGGTCAACAATGACCTTACAAATGTTAAATCCAATGGATTTTTTGAGCTTTATCATGGGGAACCTCTCCAAGCATCTGACATTGTTGGGCACTTCATCGTCTTAAAACATTATCTTCTTCTGGCTTCTCAGACAGTACTTTTGTTCTCTTCTAACCTCCCTGACAGTTCCTTCTCTGGCTCCTCTCCCCACTCCTCATTCTCTGCTCTCAAGCACTCACACCTAAAACTGTCTTCTCTTCTCTCCCCTACACTCCATATACCCATCTGCTACATGCTAATGCTTAATGTCTTCTGAACATTAAGATCCAATGTTCTACTGCAGAACTCTTCCTGGGCAAAGCCACAGACAACCAGGATCCAGTATTTGACACTGAACTTACATTTTTCTCTCCCAAATCTATTCCTTCCTTTTTTCTTCTCATGAAAACCCTGGTTTTGAAAAATGGTGTCACCAGCTATCTCTTTCCCTAAGCCGTGAGCCTGAGGGTGATGCGAGGTGCCTCCCTCGCCCTCACCTTCCCCAACAAATCAGTTCAAAGTTTCATAAATGGTTCCTTCTTAACCTTTTAAGGTTAAGTTCCTTCCTGCACTTACTTTCTGTCTCGTCTCCCCCCTACTCTACTGCTTTTTCGCAGAAGTCTTCTTTTCCACTTCCAGTCTTCACTGTAAGCCAGCAGAATCTTCCTAAAATGCAAATCAAGTAATTACATTACTCTGCTTCAAACACTTGTAATGCTGCCCCTTCCTGCAGATTCATTTCAAAGTCCTTGATATGGACTACAAAGGCCTTCCATGGTCTGGTCTGGTCTATGATTGCTAGTCTAGTCTGACCCCCTCAACACACCCCACTTCATCCTCATCATTTGAGAACTTACTCTAATTCAATAACCTAGAAAGTTTGATGCCTCTGTGCCTTTGGTATTACTCTCAGCACTTCCCATGTATCTAGAACACCACCGCATAAACCACTTGACCTGAGTGTCTCCCTGCTGAACCCCTCACTTTTCCAGGCTTAACTCAGAGTCACCTCCTGACTCATTGCCTTGACAGACCTGCCTCCTCTGAGGCCCATTTTCTCTGTACATACCTCTTCCACAGCAGCAATAGTACTGCGTTGCCCCTGATGAGTTCCACATCCACCTCCTCCTTCTAAACCTTGGCGGCCATGATGATGTTTTATTGGCACTTTTATGTGCAATGACAAGCAGAGGGTTTGATGTAGGCACTTAATAAAATGCCTATGGGATACTGTTACTGAAACGTTTCTCAGAAAATATCTTTGTAGTTCTCACCAAGAAATGGAGAAACAGCACAGAAAGGCAAGACCAAAAATATAGTATGATGACCTCTGGGGTGGAAAAATCACCTGCCTTTTTTGTCTGCCTTTTTGTAACAGCCTCCTCACCTTTCTCTTGGGGACCAGCATCTTGCCATTGCATGAGGTTAGTGGTGGGCTCTCAGGAGTGTGTCAGCCGGACTCCTGGAAATTTGGAACTGGAATGAGTCTTACGAGAACAGAAAATGGTTCCTCTGTTTAGTCTACAAACCACCTGGTTCCTGTCCTTTCTGAGATATAGCTGGTCGTATACTCTTCCTATTACATTGCCACTCATATCCCTCTAATAAATTACATTTCTCCCTTCTTTGCACTCCCTTTTGGTTGCACATAAAAAACTCTCATAGATATAACAATGAAAGTCGTTATAGTCTTGTTTTCTGTTCCTCATCCAGTCCTAATGCTATGTTCCCAGAAGTCCTACCTTAGCTTAGGTGATTTACTTATTGGCTGGCTTTTCTCATGTACATCTATCTACTTCTCGACTGTTCTTGTCACTACTACTTCCACTATTTCCTGGCCATGATTTTAATGAAGGATCTGTTAGAAAACCAGAGCCTCTGATCCCTTAAAATAAGGGCAATTCCTACTACTTTTTCTTAGCAGGAATGCTGCCTGATCTGTAGAATTGAGTGAGGAGGGAAGCCTGTGGTGTTGGGGGTTGGAACTAGGGAAAAGACTAAGTGAAAGGAGGGTGAGAGAGTCATAAAAATGGACAAAGTGGTCATGAAAGAGGACTTCAAATACCTCCATTTTCACCTCAAACTTTCTAATTAAGTTCTTTCCAGCTTATCTCTTAACTCAGGCAAAAGATCCTGCAGACAAAATATCCCCTGGTGGGAACCAAAACTACTCCCTCAAGCAGTAAGGACTGCCCTGAGCCAGCAAGATCTTTCCCTTGACAATGATCGATTTGACCCTCATTGCCTACCTGCACGTATTCACTGACCTTTGTCCCATATTTTCCTTACATAAACCTGGAAGTATTTTTGGCACTTTGGAGAGTCTTTGAGAGCTAATCTGCTCGCCCCCTTCCCAGGATTGACCTCATTGAAATTAATTCCTGTCTTGTTTCACCTTTACTCATTTCTTTGCTTTTGGATTTTGCCAACATCAAGTGGCTGAACCTGGTCTATATGGGATGCCCAGAGCCACTGGTCTATATGGGTGCAGAAGCTCTTGCACCCCTGTACTCTGGCTATAGTCAGAGTAATAAAACATTTAAACTACCATCAGAATCCAGGGTTGAGTCTCATGGATTTTGCTTGAGGACACCTCAGTCAGCTGCTTTTATTTTACCAGAAGTGGGAAGAGTGACACGTGGGTATTGGTCTGGATGGAAACAGAGCATCCCTGGTCTCTGAATACTTGTTTCCCGAAATCTCATTTGTAGAGCAGTTGTGTGGAACTCACAATGTACTTTCTCATTGAAGCAATGTAATAAATAGTGGCCATAAAGACCTAAGTTAAGTCAAATAGGGACTGGGATGGATGCTCTCCATATGTGGAGTCACTGACTCTTTATGGTTTTCCCTGAATTTTGCTAAATTCTATGAACTGACTTAAGAATCAGATGTAGGCAGTCCAAAAGATAAGAGGGACATGAAGTATAATCCAGGTGCCAGCATTCAGGGTATATGTAGAATGGGGATAAAAGAAGAATCAGAGAGTCAAGGGTGCAGGATGCTCTGAGAGTCAGATGCTGTTTTGGCCTGCAAAATACATTCCCACTGCTTCTTCTAGTGACACCCCATTTACTTGAGGCACTACCCTTCCCCCAACCTCAGCCCACAGCAGTAAAGTGTAGGTTAAGAGTAGGTAGAGCTGGCCCCACCCTCATTCTGCATTCAGACTGAGCATGTGACCCTGGCCGGGCCAATAAGAGCGGACCCTGGTCAAAGGTACCAGCACACACTAACCAATCAGTGTCTGAGAAGGGCTCAACTCCAGGACTTTTGTTAGAATTAAGAACCTTAACTGTTGCCAGCTGGAGGCTTCTTGTAGTCAAGATGTGAAGAGCTGACCTGGAAAAGGAGCCAATCCTGGGGAAAGTGGCCTTAGAGGCAAAGACAAGGGGACTGAAACCTGATGACATCATTTGGACCCTAGCGATTGTCACCTCCTCTGAAATTTATGATTATGCCATCCTAGCCTGAATGGCCTCTCTTCTCCAAAGCCTTCCCAGCACATCTGCCACAAGCATACAGGCACTTTTTCCTCCCTATCCAGAATGCTGGCAGGACTTACTTCCTGGAGCTCCCAACTTAACTCATATAATGAATAGTTAGGCACCTTCAACTTCTCAGTCAGGTGCCACCAGAAGACAAAAATGAGCAAAATGCACTCACTGCATTTAGCCCATAACCTGACAAAAGGGAAAAAACAAATATAGCTGATCGATGAAGAATCTGAAGCACAGAGAGGTAAAGTAATTTTCCCAAGGACACAAAGCTAGTAAATATTGGAGTTTATATCAAAGCCTTGATACTGTGATTCCTCGCCTGGCAAATTTAACTACTCTCATCTCATCTCTCTCTGATGTGTGAAAGATGTTGTCAGAGGCATTTTCTTTGGTGAATTTCTTCTTGGAGGGAGTTAGTTGGGAAACCTTTGCCTAATGGCACATAAAGACCCAGGTGAGGGTGGGGTCTGGAATGGGCTTATCTTTGCATAAATCTGTTTTTCCCCGCCTGAAGCTGTGAGGTGGTTCCTGGGACAGTCTGCTGGTCCACACATCACCATCTAAATGCATTTGGAGTCATTCTCCTACAGCTTTTGCCATTGCCAGTTTCAGCTGACAGTTAAAGGGATCAAATGGCATTTGTGACATGCTCTGCAACACTTCTCCATCCCACAACAAGTTTCTTTTAGGAACTGGGAGAAGCCACCACTACTGACTCTTGGTTTCCTTCAGCTGTCACCACAGCAGCAGTTCCTTAAACTCAAGTTCCTTAAACTCATTCCACCCTTACCCCCGCCTTGCCTTGCTTCCCAGTCTGTCCCCTTCAGATTTCATACAGCAGGGCCTCTAGATGTCAGCAGGGTGGTGCAGAGAGGAAAACCTCCCTGGAAATCCCAAGTTGGCAGGAGACTTGAGATAAGCTCTCACTAAAGACACCAGGCTGTCTGGGTGGCTCAATTAGTTAAGCCTCTGACTTTGGCTCAGCTCATGTTCTCACTGTTTGTGAGTTCAAGCCCTGCATCAAACTCTCTGCTGTCAGTGTTGCAGGATTTTATTACCACAATACCCAGGATTCATTGTCTCACCACTTAGAAGAATGAGAATCTGGACACAAAATGAGCAGTAGGCAAAATCATGAGTATAAGGTCAGAAAGGAATAGTATGAAAGCTCTCTTTACAGAGAGAGAGACATTTGACAGTGAATGCCCAAGACTACAGGCAGGGATGTTTGTTTTATAAGGTTCTGGTCACTGCCTGCCCCCCACCCCTAACCTTTCCCCCTCCTTCCTTCTCAGGTTCTTCCCTCATTGGCTTGATAACTCTAGGTGCTGGGTTGTCCATTCCTGATTGGCTTGTTTCCATTGTATGAGGGATGGGTTATGGCCATATTTAGGTCTTTTGTCAAATTCCTGAGGGAAACCTGAAGGGCAATAGATGGGGTCTGTTACATTCTTAAGAGAAACCGTATGTCTGAAGAGGTTTGCTGTGATCAGACACTCTCAGCATTGTTCCAAAATATGTTTTTTTTCCCCCATTCAGGGACCTCAAGTCCTAATCTTTCCCACTCTGCCTACTGAATCCTATATTTTCCTATCATATCAGCACAGAGCCCACTTCGGATCTTCTGTCCCCCTCTCTCTCTGCCTCTATCCACCCCCCTCTCTCTCAAAAATAAACATTTAAAAAAAGACATCATTACCTAAGAAAAGCAGCCTATCCTAAACTATGCCTGCTTCAAAGTTGGCCCATTTCTCTAGTGCCTTGGCCTCAATTAAAAAAAAAAATTAAAACAATGTGCTTTACTTAAAAAAAAATTTGTTTAATGTTTATTTATTTTTGAGAGAGACAGAGAGAGAGTGAGCTAAGAGGGGCAGAGAGAGAGGGAGACACAGAATCCAAAGCAGGCTCCAGGCTCTGATCTGTCAGCACAGAGCCTGACGTGGGGCTTGAACTCACCAACTGTGAGATCATGACCTGAGCTGAAGTTGGATGCTCAACCGACTGAGCCACCCAGCACCCCAAAAGAATGTTCTTTAAAGAATGCCACTAAATCATCTCTCAGCCTTGTGCAGGCTAAAGCAGTCAATTCTTTGACCTTTTTAGAAACTCTTTCTCTACTGTCTCAACAAGTTCTCTTGTCTAGACCCTTGCTACTCAAAGTATGGTCAGTGACCATCGCCTGGAAGCTTATTAGAATTGCAGCCTCTTGGGGCGCCTCGGTGGCTTAACCTATTAAGCATCTGACTTCAGCTCTCACAAGGTTTGAGCCTGCTTCAGATTCTGTGTCTCCCTCTTTCTCCCTGTCCCCTGCTTGTTCTCTGTCTCTGTCTCTCAAAAATGAATAAATGTTAAAAAAAAAATGCAGACTTTCTTGGGGCACCTGCATGACTCAGTCAATTAAGCATCCAACTCTTGATTTCACTCAGGTCATGATTACATGGTTCATGAGATGGAGCTCTGTATTGACAACATGGAGCTTGGGACTCCCTCTCCCTCTCTCTCTGCCCCTGTCCCACTTGTGCTCACTCTCAAAATGAACATTAGAAAGAAAGAAAGAAAGAAAGAAAGAAAGAAAGAAAGAAAGAAAGAAAGAAAGAAAGAAAGAAGGAAGGAAGGAAGGAAGGAAGGAAGGAAGGAAGGAAAGAAAGAAAGAAAGAAAGAAAGAAAGAAAGAAAGAAAGAAAGAAAGAAAGAGAAAGAAAGAAAGAAAGAAAGAAAGAAAGAAAGAAAGAAAGAAAGAAAGAAAAAGAAAGAAAGAAAGAAATGCATAATCTCTACCCTCAGACCAAATCTACTGAATCAGAATCTGTACTTTGCAGGATCCTCAAGGAATGCACATTTCAGTTTGAGACCAGTGGTTCTCAAAACCTTTCCAGGCTGAGACTGCAGAGATGAATTCTCTTGAAAGCAGCTACACCTGCTGTGCCTAACATCCTCACCTATGAGGCAAATATGACTATCCACCTTTATTTCCCTCTGCCCACACTGCTCTGGCTTTGACCAGAGCACCACACTGCTTTGACCCACCAACCTGTTACCCCTGCCCTGCCAGACCTTTCCACCAAACCTCAGATATCACCCTGGTAAACAGAACATCATCCCCAGATGCTCCCTCTACCCTTGGCCTCCCTGAGCCCTCCCTGGCTCTGCTCCAGGCTGGCCATTCCCTGAATGCTTTCATACTGTTGCTTCTCCCTCTTGTAGAACTCCTACATATCGTAGCTCAGATGCAAGGATGGCCTCCTTCTCTCTCTCAGGCCCCTTCACTTTCCTGGGATCCCTTTCCATCCTCAGAGGCTCTTTGTCACCAAGAACCAGGATGACAGCATCATTCATGCCTCTCCCAACCATACCCCATCCATCCATTTCCAAAATGAGTAGCACAGATACTTTTACTGAAATGCAAACATACTGCTCCATTTTTCTAAGAAAGATGATTCTTTTTTTAAATGTTTATTTATTTTTGAGAGAAGAGAAGAGACAGAGAGACAGAGCACAAACAGGGGAGGTGCAGAGAGAGAGAGAGAGAGGAAGACAGAATCAGAAGCAGGCTCAGGCTCCAAGCTATCAGTACAGAGCCTGATGTGGGGCTTGAACACATGAACCATGAGTCATGACCTGAGCTGATGTCGGATGCTTAGCCAACTGAGCCACCCGGGTGCCCCAACACTGCTCCATTTTTCTAAGGGTATAAATCAGGCTCCTTACCTTGAGTAAGATTAGGATTTGTACCCCATGCCCATCTCTGTCATCCATGCCCTCTTACTACACATCGTCATTCTATGCTCCTGCCTTTGGGAACTGCTTCTACCCAGAAGCATTCACACTCTGTACCTCCCTTTGTCTCCCTAATCCCTACTTTCTTTTCATGACTCAACCCCAAAATCATCTCCTCTAAAACATCGTCTCTGATCTCCCTGCTTCTGTGGGTTGTTCTTTAGGTGTGCACCGAGGGAACCAGGTGCCTCCCCTCTATACTGCTAATAGAACTGATTTATAATTGCCTTTTACTTCTCTGCTCTCTGTCCATACATAAGGCAGGGCTTATGACTCATTCTCTGTTTGCGCCACTTAGGATTTTGAGCTGCAAGTTACAGAAACTACCAAAACAGTGGTTTAAAGGGATTAAGAGGTTTGCTTTGCTCACGTAACAAAAGTCTGCAGGTCCATTTCAGTGATTTTGTAATGCTGCCAGTGGCAGATTCTTTCAAGGTTTTGTTCCAATGTCTTCAACATGTGGTCTTAGTCCCTCGTGTTCAATTTATGGTCCCAAGGAGGTTTCCTCTCCAGTGTCCAGTCTACTTTCCAGAGCTAAGGAAGGGTGCAGGCTGAAGGGCTAAGGTGCCTGCTAATTGAGGCAGGTCCCTCCTAGCTGCAAGAGGGACTGGGACATATGATTCGTAAACAGACACGTTGCTACCTTGGACAAAATCGGCATTTTCTTAACAAAGTAGAGAGAATGGGTATTAAGATGCAATTGTTGGTGTCTGCCACATCCCAGAATCTTTAGAGCTTAACCGAAGGCCTAGCCAAGAGTACAGCTCAATACCTTTTGATTGAATGAAGGAATGCGCTATAATAATACATGTGGCCAGATCTATTGGGTCATAGAAGGAAGACATGGGAATCAGATGGGAGGCACTGGTGGGGATAGGAATTGAACTGATCTCTGCTTTGATAAGGGATAGGTACCCCTCATATCTTCTCTCCGGGGCCTTACCTCAGATATTCAGGCCTGCAGGATCTCTTCTTCCCTAGACCCATGGTGCCCTTCTTGGGGTGGCGCTGGGGCTCCGTGGAATCTCACACCTGTGTGATCTTTCCAAAGTGCTCTAGGCTCTAAGATATACTCTCTTTATGGGATGAAAAATTTTTATTATGGGAAATTTGAAACTACAAATGTGCAAAAAGACAAAAACAGAGACTCCTGCAAACCAATCAACATTTCGACATAGAGCCTTCTAAAATTTTTCTAGATATGTATTTTTCAAAATCCATTTGGAATACATATTGTATGGCTTATATATTTTGTAATTCCTCAGCTTACTTTATCACAAACATCTTTTCGTGCCAATCAGCAAATGTTTGCCATAATTTGAGGTGTTGCTGCCTTGGATTCCATTGTAATGTCTTATTTGGACTTGACCTTCACTTTCCACCCACAGCTCCACAAATCAGACCTCAGGACTTAAATCTAATGTGTCAACTTGGGTACTACAAGAAGCAGAAGCCAGGATGGATTAAGAAGTGCAAGAAATTTCCTGGGGGAAATGACTGTAAAGAATCAAAGGGAAAGGGCACAGGAGTAGGTAGGGAGAGACTTCAGAGCTGATACAGGCCTGGCTCCAGAGAAGGGAAGGATGGGGAAGGAGAGGGATTGGATAGGATGTGCCTCAGGTCACAATCAGGCCCCTGGGGAGCCTCAGAACAAGCGTTGCCTTGGTTCTCATACCCCCACCATGTTTAATCATTTGCTGGCAGCAGCATGGCCCTGGTGTGAACACTGAGTGGATCTGAAGTTGTAGCAGCTGGAGGCTCTCATCCAATGACATTCCTCTCAGTAGGTTCTCGTAGAAACTCCATGGATGCCATATGCATGCTCTTAGAGATACAGTCATTTCCAGCAGAGTATGAAGATGGAGCATTACCTAATTAGTCTAAAATAATGGGCTCACTATCCTGTGCCCAGAAACTAAGCTCTTCTGCTAAGGCAAATGTTGAGGAAGACACTCCCATATGCTGGCCCTTCCTGACAGTAGTTGGGGACCAGATTGGTTTCATAGTGTTGACTGTGGATGAGCTGTTTGCCTAGCTGATGATAGAGGAAGGACATCCAAGTCAGGGGAAACACTAATTGGGAGAGAAGGAAGCCCAGGTACATGGTACAAAGAATTATGTGCTTGCTCAGAACAATAAGCCTCTCAGATCACCGCAAGAATGCATTCTTGGTCCCTTGTGATATCCATGGATCTGATCGTCTGTATTGGCCTCTGAAGGCTCACTGTGGCTATTGAAGCATGCCTCTTCTGGCTAGCCTGTCAGCCCTGCTTGCTGGAGAAATTCTGTTTTTACTGTTTCAGCACACTTCAGGTGTCTCACTAATTTAATCATGAAAACTCAAATTTTTACAAGGGGCTGGGAGCTGAACTAGGTATGAGAATTTTGAGGCATTTAGCTTTGTTGCAGAAGCACACTCAGGAAAGGGAGTGAGGGAAGCAGGAGAAGAGCAGGGGACAGCAGGGGGAGATCAAGGGGAGAAGCTGAGCTGAGATGTGGGCTTAGCTGGAGGTGAGCTGCAGCCTGATACCACGGGGAGCTGTGGCATGGATCGTCCTACAGAGTTGGTCCCACCTTGAAGCAAGGAGGCCAGTCTTTTGTATATCTGTGTCAGTCAGTCATTGGTGAGGAAATGCCCCCTGTGGAAAGGCACACAGCCTTGAGTAAGCAGCTCCCATGTGGCTGAGTATGATGATCTGGAGAAGGGGACAGCACTCACGGAAGGCAGAGGAAGTCAATGCTGGACCAGGTCACGGTCAGCATCTACTAAACATCTTTGAGCGAGGTATAGCCATGGTCTTAAGGAAGTGGAGAGAAGGGACTATGGCAAATGGAGAATCCTGGTGCTATCTGAAAGGACCATGGGTCTCTGCCTCAGGCAGTTAAGGCTGACTCAGCATTGCCAGTTCATCTGATATTTTGAGAGAAGCTGAAAGTCTGGATTTTGTGTGAAATCACTGATTTTTAAATGTTAAGCAAACACCGGCAAGGCCAAAATAAACCCTGATGTGAGTCTCCAATGTACCATCCCTGTGGAACCCTTCTGCTTAGCACAGCAGAATTACTTTCCTTAACATGCTTGCTGCCTATCAGGGCCGGGAGCAGATTGGGGATGTTGTAAGACACAGATAATGAATCAATTAGAATTTGGTTTTGTGGGGCACCTGGGTCACTCAGTTGGTTGAGCATCTATCTGACTTTGGCTCAGGTCATGGTCTCACAGTTCGTAGGTTCAAACACTGAGTCAGGCTTTGAGCTGACAGGGGGAGCCCACTTCAGATCCTCTGTCTCCTTCTCTCTGCCCCTCCCCCACTCATGCTCTGTCTCTCAAAAATAGATAAACATTTAAAAAAAAAAGAATTTGGTTTTGGCAGAAAAACAAAACAACAATGGTTTAAAGAAGAAGAAGATATATATATATTTTTTTCTCTATTTTATTTTATTTCTTTTCATTATTTTGACTGTTTTATTTTTTTTTAATTTTTATAATAGTTTATTTTCAACTTGGTTTACATATAACACCCAGTGTTCATCCCAACATGTGCCCTCTTTAATGCCTGTCACCCCCTCTCCCCCCTCCCTCACCCCCCTCACCCTCAGTTTGTTCTTAGTCTTTGAGAGTCTCTTGTGTTTTATCTCCCTCCCTCTCTGTGTCTTTTTTTCCTTTCCCCTCTTCCCCTCCACCTGGTTTTGCTTAGTCTCACAGAGTCCACCTATGCGTGGAAACATATGGTATCTGTCTTTTTCTGACTGACTTATTTCACTTAACATAATACCCTCCAGTTCCAACCATGTTGCTATGCATGGCCAGATTTCATTTTTTCTCATTGCCACATAGTAGTCCATTGTATATATGTACCACATCTTCTTTATCCACTCGTCAGTTGATGGGCACTTAGTTTCTTTCCATGTTTTGGCTATTGTCGAAAGTGCTGCTATGAACATTGGGGTACATGTGTCCCTATGCATCAGCATTCCTGTGTCTCTTGGGTAGATTCCTAGCAGTGCTATTGCTGGGTCATAGGGTAGCTCAATTTTCATTTTTTTGAGGAACCTCCACACTGTTTTCCAGAGTGGCTGCACCAGTTTGCATTTCCACCAACAGTGTAGGAGGGTGCCAGCTTCTCCACATCCCCGCCAGCATCTATAGTTTCCTGATTTATTCATTTTAGCCACTCCAATCGGTGTAAGGTGATATCTCAGTGTGGTTTTGATTTGTATTTCCCTGATGATGAGTGACTTTGAGCATCGTTTCATGTGTCTGTTGGCCATCTGAATGTCCTCTTTGGAGAAGTGTCTATTCATATCTTCCACCCATTTCTTCACTGGATTATTTGTTTTTTGGGTGTGGAGTTTGGTAAGTTCTTTATAGATTTTAGATATTAGTCCTTTATCCGATATGTCATTTGCGATGATCTTTTCCCATTCCATTGGTTGCCTATCCGTTTTGTTGGTTGTTTCTTTTACCGTGCAGAAGCTTTTTATCTTGATGAGGTCCCAGTAGTTCATCTTTGCTTTTAATTCCCTTGATTTTGGAGACGTGTCTAGTAAGAAATTTGTGCGTCTTAGGTCAAAGAGGCTTTTTCCTGCTTTCTCCTCTAGGATTTTGATAGTTTCCTATCTCACATTCAGATCTTTTATCCATTTAGAATTTATTTTTGTGAGTGATGTAAGAAAGTGGTCTAGTTTCATTCTTTTGCATGTTGCTGTCCAGTTCTCCCAGCACCATTTATTAAAGAGGCTATCCTTTTTCTATTGGATACATTTTCCTGCTTTGTCAAAGATTAGTTGGCCATATACTTGTGGGTCCGTTTCTGAGTTTTCTATTCTATTCCATTGGTCTATGTGTCTGTTTTTGTGCCAATACCATACAGTCTTGATGACTACTACTTTGTAGTAGAGGTTAAAGTCTGGGATTGTGATGCCTCCCGCCTTGGTTTTATTCTTCAGTATTATTTTGGCTATTCGAGGTCTTTTGTGGTTCCATACAAATTTTAGGATTGTTTGCTCTAGCTTTGAGAAGAATGTTGGTGCAATTTTGATTGAGATTGCATTGAATGTGTAGATTGCTTTGGGTAGTATTGCCATTTTAACGATATTTATTCTTCCAATCCATGAGCATGGGATGTTTTTCCATTTCCTTGTGTCTTCCACAATTTCCTTCATAATTTCTTTATAGTTTTCAGTGTAGAGGTCTTTCACATCTTTGGTCAGGTTTATTTCTAAGTATTTTATGGTTTTTGGTGCAATTGTGAAAGGGATTAGCTTCTTTATTTCTCTTTCTGCTGCTTCATTGTTGGTGTATAGAAATGCCACCGATTTCTGTACATTGATTTTGTACCCTGCAACTTTGCTGAAATCACGAATCAGTTCTAGTAGGCTCTTGGTGAATTCCGTCGGGTTTTCCATGTAAAGTATCATGTCATCTGCAAAAAGTGAAAGTTTGACTTCCTCCTTGCCAATCTTGATGCCTTTTATTTTGTTTCGTTGTCTGATTGCTGATGCTAAGACTTCCAACACTATGTTAAATAGCAGTGGCGAGAGTGGACACCCCTGTCGTGTTCCTGATCTCAGGGGGAAGGCTCTCAATTTTTCCCCATTGAGGATGATATTAGCTGTGGGCTTTTCATAGATGGCTTTTATGATGTTTAAGTATGTTCCTTCTATCCCGACTTTCTCGAGAGTTTTTATTAAGAAAGGGTGCTGTATTTTGTCATATGCTTTTTCTGCATCTATTGACAGGATCATATGGTTCTTATCTTTTCTTTTGTTCACGTGATGTATCACATTGATTGATTTGCGAACATTGAACCAGCCCTGCAACCCAGGGATGAATCCTACTTGATCATGGTGGATGATTCTCTTTATATGCTGTTGGATTCAATTTGCTAGAATCTTGTGGAAAATTTTTGCATCCATATTCATCAGGGATATTGGCCTGTAATTCTCTTTCTTTGCTGGGTCTCTATCTGGTTTGGGAATCAAAGTGATGCTAGCTTCATAGAATGAGTCCAGGAGTTTTCCTTCCGTTTCAATTTTTTGGAACAGCTTGAGGAGGATAGGAATTAACTCTGTTTTAAAAGTCTGGTAAAATTCTGCAGGAAAGCCATCTGGTCCATGGCTTTTATTTGCTGGGAGGTTTTTGATAACTGATTCTATTTCTTCACTAGTTATGGGTCTGTTCAAATTTTCTAATTCTTCCCGTTTGAGTTTTGGTAGCATGTGGTTATTTAGGAATTTGTCCATTTCTCCCAGGTTGCCGAGTTTGGTGACATATAATTTTTCATAGTATTCTGTGATGATTGCTTGTATTTCTGAGGGATTGGTTGTAATTTCTCCCTTTTCATTCACGATTTTATCTATTTGAGTTCTCTCTCTTTTCTTTTTGAGAAGCCTGGCTAGAGGTTTGTCTATTTTATTTTTTCAAAGAACCAGCTTTTGGTTTCATTGATCTGTTCCACTACCTTTTCTGTTTCCATATGATTAATTTGTGCTCTGATCTTTGTTATTTCTCTCTTTCTGCTGGGCTTGGGTTGTTTTAGTTGTTCTGCTTCTAGCTCCTTTAGGCATGCTGTTAGAATTTGTGTTATTGATTTTTCTTGTTTCTTGAGGTGGGCTTGGATTGCAATATATTTCCCTCTCAGGACTGCCTTTGCTGCATCCCAGAGCATTTGGATTGTTGTATTTTCATTTTCATTTGTTTCTATGTATTTTTTTATTTCTTCTCTGATTGCTTGGTTGACCCAGTCATCTTTTAGTAGGTTATTTCTTAGCCTCCATGTTTTTGGATATTTTCCAGGCTTTCTCCTGTGGTTGATTTCAAGTTTCAAAGCATTGTGGTCTGACAGTGTGCATGGTATGATCGCAATTCTTTTATATTTATTCAGAGCTTCCCTGTGCCCCAGAATGTGGTCTGTCTTACAAAATGTACCATGTGCTGTTGAGAAGAATGTAAATTCCTTTGCTTCTGGGTGAAGGACCCTGAATATGTCTGTTAGGCCCATCTGTTCTAATGTGTCGTTTAGGGCCATTGTTTCTGTGGTGATTTTCTGTTTTGTGGATCTGTCCAATGCTGAGAGTGGAGTGTTAAGGTCCACTACTATTAGGACATTTTTATCGATGAGGTTGCTAATGTTTGTAATTAGTTGTTTTACAAATTTGGGTGCCCCCGAATTCAGCGCATAGATATTTATAATTGTTAGCTCTTCCTGCTGGATGGTCCCTGAGACTATTATATAATGTCCTTCTTCATCTCTTATTACATCGTTCATTTTAAAGTCCAATTTGTCTGATATAAGTGTGGCTACTCCGGCTTTCTTCTGACTTCCAGTAGCATGGTAGATAGTTCTCCATCCCCTCACTTTCAATTTGAAGGTGTCTTCAGGTTTGAGATGAGTTTCTTGAAGACAGCAAATAGATGGGCCTTGTTTTTGAATCCATTCTGTTACCCTGTGTCTTTTAATTGGTGCATTTAGTCCATTTACATTCAGTGTTAATATTGAAAAATATGGGCTTACAGTCACTGTATTATCTGTAAGTTTCATGTTTGTAAGGCTGTCTCTGGTAGTTTGTGTTCTTTGCAACCTTTCCTTCTTAGAGTGCCCCTCAGGATCTCTTGTAGTGCTGGCTTATTTGTGATAAATTCTTTCAGTTTTTGTGTGTTGGGAAAAACCTTGATCTCTCCTTCTATTCTGAATGACAGGCTAGCTGGATACAGAATTCTTCGTTGCATGTCCTTCTTGCTCATCACATTGAAGATATCCTGCCATTCCTTTCTGGCTTGCCAAGTTTCTGTAAATAAGTCTGCTACTACCCTTATAGGTCTCCCTTTGTATGTTAGGGTTCTTTTGTCCCTAGCTGCTTTCAGGATTCTCTCCCTATCTTTGTATTTTGCCAGCTTCACTATGATGTGCCGTGCAGAAGGTCTATTCAAGTTGTGTCTGAGGGGAGTTCTCTGTGCCTCTTGGATTTCCATGCCCGTTTCCTTCCTCATGTTGGGGAAGTTCTCAGCAATGATTTGTTCAAGTACCCCTTCGACTCTTTTCTCTCTCTCTTCTTCCTCTGGAACTCCTATGATACGGATATTGTTTCTTTTGAGTGCATCGCTCAGCTCTCGAATTCTCCTTTCCTGTTCCTGGATCAGCTTCTCTCTCTTTTTATATGCTTCCTCTTTTTCAATGATTTTATCTTCTAATGCACTAATTCTTTCCTCTACCTCTTCAATCCGTGCTGTGGCTGCTTCCAATTTCCCTTGTATTTCTTCCAAGGTCTTTTTTAATTCTTCCTGACCGTTTTTAAGGTCCTTGAACTCTGCCGCGCGGGACCCCTTGCATTCATCTAAGCTTTTTTCAAGCCCAGCAATTAGTTTTATGATTATCATTCTATATTCATGTTCTGTTATGTTGCTTATATCTGTTTTCATTAATTCTTGAGCTGTCACTGCTTCTTGTAGATTCTTTTGAGGAGAATTCTTCCGTTTTGTCATTTTGGCTAGATGTGTTTTGGATTGTTTCTTAAAGTTGCCCTAGAAAGGAAAACAGACTGACAGACACACAGAACACAGAAATACTCAAACGTACCGACAAATGGTGCAGACAAGCAGTTCACAACAGAAAAAAGAATAACAAATGACTCTCTGAGGGCAATGTCCTGAAGCACCAGCTACACGTTAAGGACAGGGTATGTAGTGTGCTGGTGGCAGAGCATATATAGACAGAATAATGACAGGTGCAGGGAGAAGAAGAAAATGGACTTTGCCCAGGTACAGCGACTAAAGGGTTTAATCCAGACTCAGAGAAATCAGAATAAGGACAGGTGCAAGGGAAAAGTAATAAAGATCAATGTCACCTAGATGAACTTATGCGGCCTGGTTATTCCAGAAAGAGGGATAGGGAAATACAGAAGAAGATGTAGAACATGTCTTGAAAGAGTGGGTTAAAAAAAAAAAATGTTTAAGCCAGTCAGTACCCTGGATAACCAGCTCAGGGATGGGGATTGGTAGGAGTGAGAAAGGGAGGGATAAATTTAAAAAAGAGAAAATGACTAGAGTTACTCCAGGCAGCAATCTCCACCTGGCATCAGTCGCTCCTGCTGATATGTTGGGAGGGGCGTGGTTTGGTGTAGGCGGGTCCCACCTCCACTGCTGCAGGGATGGCTTTTGGGTTGACTTCCTGGCTTGTGAGACAACAATGGCATCTCTCCAGACCCTCGCCACCAGTCCTGGAGTCTTTATTCGCCCCTTTATTTCTGTTCTCTCTCCACCGCCGACACCGGCCTAGTGCGGTTCACTGGACAGTGACGCGGCCGTCTGCTACCCCGGATTTCACTGTAATTACGCCGGGGTTAGAGGTGCTCTGTAGGCAGTGCCGCCTGGAGCTGCCTGGGTCCCTGCTGCCCGTCCGGAGGCACTGGATGAGGGTGGCGCGGTGACGCGGCCGTCTGCTATCCCTGATTTCGCTGTGATTTTGCAGGGGTTAGAGGTGCTCCGCAGGCGGCGCCACCTGGGTCCCCGCTGCCAGTCCCGGGGGCGAGCGCGTCCCAGCGGCTTGGGACGGAGTTGGCGCGGTCCTGGCAGAGCGCGGGTAGTGCTGCTGTTTGCCACTGAACTTCTCTTCAAAAGCCCTGCATTTAGGGGCTGGATGGTAGCGGTCTCACCCGCTTTGGTCCTCTCGTTCAGATGTTGTTCGATCAGCACTTTCCCAGCTATCTCTGAAGACGCTCACCCTCCCCTCAGCTCAACTTCCCGAGTTCGTTTTATCTGACCCAGATTAAACTCACGCTTTAGCTGGGCCGTGTCTGTTTTTGCCTTCGTTCCTGGAGTTTTGTTAGCTGCAGCACCTTTTCCCCCCGATTCTTGGAGTTGAGAGAGACTGTGGTTTCAGTCGTCCCAGTTTAAAGGGCAAGCGAAATACTGGAGCCCCCTACTCCTCCGCCATGTTGCCCCAACCTATTTATTTATTTTAGAAAGTAAACTATCAGTACCGGAAAGTTCCTTTCTAATGTAAAACGGAGTTTAGGGAGAAACTCCTCACGGCTGGTGGGGTAGCTTTATATGATAAAGTTTTGGGTTGATGGTGGGGTTCATGGAGTCTAGAGTCAAAGACCAAGAAGGAATTCTTGGAGACACCTTTGGTGTGAAAAGGTGATTTTATTAAAGCATGGGGACAGGGTCAGTGGACAGGAAGAGCTATAAGTGTGGGGGTGACCCTATTATGGAATCAGGGGAGAGGGAGTTTCCAAAGAGACTTTCACATGCCAAAAACTTACTAGAGGCCTAGATATTGTCAAGCTAAGGTGGTTTTTCCTCTAAAAAAGCATTAACATTAAGACAGTAGGGAGTTTCTGGACTTTAGGCTATGATGGGATTACATTTTTCTGGTAGGCTGGTGAAGATTCTTATCAGTTTAACCATTTGTTTTTTTGGTTTTTTTTTTGTTTTTGTTTTTGTTTTGTTTTGTTTTTATCCTTTCCTGGTTTGGGGTAGGCTGGAGTGTGCAAGGAATATCGTACACATGTCCTATTTGGGTGTGTGTGTTGGGGGGTGGGGGTCATTGTTAGCCCACATGTTGCCCTCAGCTTGCCCCATGCTCCCTCATCACATAAATTCAGGGACTCTGGCTGCTTCTGCTTTGTGCTCAGTCATTTTTAAAGAATGACCTATTTCTTGTGATCTAAAACTGTGCTGTCCAACTGATAGTCATAGCTACCAGAGGTGTCCTGTTGAACTGTAGCTAGTCCTAATGGAGATTTCAAATTGAAAGTGTTCAGAGCAAGTCTCCTCAAAAGGTCCCACTTTGGCATGTGAACTTGTTTTGAGCTGAAAGCAAATGAGACCCTGTGGTCTCAAGAATCTTTTGCTCCTCACTTACCTGCCTAGAAGAATGTAAATTGGGGGTCTTTCCAAGAATTAGAGTTATTGTAAGAGATACATTTTAATCTAAATGTCTTAATCTGTATGGCTGGGCAAATGTCTCATTATCAGACATCTTTACTGTTCTGTGAATTGTCCTCCACCCCTTTGAAGCCCCAGGTCCCCGTGTCATTCCTTAACTCAAGATGGCAAATACACCTCATTTTATCTTTCTGTCTTTGAACCTCTCCTGTATGTGGAGTTCCCAGATGTATGACATTAAATTTGATTTTCTCCTGATAATCTGTCTCATGTCAATTTAATTCTTAGACCAGCTAGAAGTTATTTTTGAAGTGTAGAGAAAAAATTGTCTTCCCCTACAAAAGACTTGGTATAATAAAAGAAATATATAAAAGACTGGCAAATATCTTTCAGGTGTTAGAGAAAAAAATTCAACTGAGTACATTTGAAGATCTAATTGGCTGTACTGAGCCATTCATGGGCATCTCATCTGGAGAGTAGAAAGGAACTCAGAAGAGTCATACACAATGGAAAGGAAGGACAGTGGGGGCAAGGAAGTTATTAGCAAAATAAAAGGATTGTTTCAAGCCAGATAATTTTCTCTTATGAGAAAGTACAGGGGGTCAAATCCTGCATATTACCTCATCTTCCTTTGGGGGATGGAGAGGGTCCATGTGACAGATTGCCTCATTGCTGTTAAAATTATATTTCTGGGGAAGATTGAGACTCTGATTAGATTAGGTGTTAAACCCTGGTTTGGTGACTTCACCTAATTGATGCCATTTTGAGTCTATGAGTTATTTATTTATTTATTTATTTGAGAGGAGAGGAGGGGCAGAGGGAGAGGGAGAGAGAGAATCTTAAGCAAGCTTAGCAATGCTGAGAATGGAGCCCGATGCAGGACTTGATCCCACAACCCTGAGATTATCATCTAAATCAAAAATCAAGTGTTAGAGTCTCAAATGACAGAGCCACAGACACACTTGGTTTTTATTTTTAACAAAGGTAAACATTAGACAATCTGGGCTCAGAAATAACAGTTATTTCCTTCCCCTTACCTTCTCACCAGCTGATCTTCCTTATAAATCCCACCATCCTCCCTCGGGCTGCCTGTCCACTTCTGAATACTGCACATGTTTGTTCCCTGCTCTTCAGGCTGCTCTGAGATCCTCCACATCCCCCCACTTTGTGTGCGGAACCATCCTACAGCAATCCGTTCATCCACCTCAGTGTAGCCTAGTGTGGGGTTTCTGAATTTTCCTTTGGAGATGGCTCAGAGCATGTTCCCAGATGAAGACCAGTCTTTCCCACAGAGCTTACTTCTTAAAATTAAGTATATTATTCTCTAACCTTGGAGTGATGGGGCGCTGGGGGAGACTCAGTCAGTTGAGTGTCCAACTTCAGGCTAGGTCATGATCTTGCTGTTCCCAAGTTTGGGCTCCGTGTCTGGCTCTGTGCTGACAGCTCAAAACCAGGAGCCTGTTTCAGATTCTGTGTGTGTGTCTCTCTCTCTGCCTTTCTCCCACTCGTACTTTGTCTGTCTCTCAAAAATAAAAATAAACATTAAAAAAAAATTTAACCTTGGAGTGGGCTAAGTAAGGCAGATGAAGGAAGCTGAGACAGGCCTTGGCCTGTATATGAAACTTTCCTATGTAAATGGTTTGCTTTCCTTAAAAAAATTTTATATATATATATCTATATTTTAGCATGTACACACACACACACACACACACACACACACACACACTAATTGTCAATTGCCTGATAGCATATTGTGAGCATATATTGGCCTAAAACAACCTGAATAAGAAGGAACTTTTTCATCATTGTCCATTTTAAATCCAACCAAAATAATTTTCTGTTCTGTGGAAATTTTCCCCTGAGGAAGAGCAGGGATTGAGCAATGAGAGTCCAAGTCTTTCTCTGTGGGCATTGTGGGAAGGTGAGCCTATCAACAAGCCTCTATCACTCACTTCAGGGGCAGCCCAGGAGAAGCTGTACCTGAAAATGTGGGCAGCATGGGGAGCCAGCTGGGTCTGGTGCTGGTGAGCTGGGATATAGGACTCTGACTGGTTCAGGGAAGACGGAGGCCTGCAAGGCCAGTCCTGAACGAGGAGGATTCAGGGGCCTCATGCCTTCCTCCCTTCCATGGTGGGCATAGCTGAGCCCTGAGTCACTTCTACCCTGGGCCATGGAGATAGAAGAAAGTTCTGGAAGGCCATTTCTCCCTTTACTTTTGTCCGTGTGATGGATACTTTTCTTTCTGATGCTTAAGATAATTTAGGTGAATGTGTCCCTGTAGGTGGGCTAAAGAGAACAGAGGTTGGACACATCCATCTCTCTGCTCAGTCTCTAGAAGATTCCTACTGCCAGTTTTGAGCTGTGCCTCTCTGTTCTCTGATGAGGGAGCATAAGGCAGGCTGAAGGCAAAGCACAAGCTAGTACACCCCCAGCCCCATGTGGGATCTGTGTGACATCCCTCAGGCACTCCAGGCTGCCCAAGGATAAAGGAAAGGGCAGAAAACAAATGGTTAAACTGATGGTCTCCATCAGGTCACAAATATCTTAGTAAATTATAAGAAAAAAGCAATCTTATCAATATCCTAAACTGCAGAAACCTATAGACTCAGTTTCCTGAAGCCCCAACATCGCCCTCCCCTCCATAGTGATGTGGAGAAAAAAGGCAAGAAGGAAATGGCAGATAGAATTGAACTTCCTTATAAGCTGCAGCCCATTGACAAATACTTGAGGCAGGCAGAGTAAAACATTTCTCCAGGAACTCTCTACTGTCTTAATGTTAATGTTTTGCTAGGGGGAAAAACAACCTTAGCTTAACAATAGCTAGGCCTCCAGTAATCTGTGAGTCTTTAACATATGAAAATCTCTTTGGAAACTTCCCTTTCACTTTACCTCCCCCAGCCCCATAGTATATAAGGAGTTACTCTTCACAGCCCCATTGCAGCCTTTTCTGCTCATTGGTCCTGTCTCTGTGCTTTAATAAAATCACCTTTTTGCACCAAAGACGTCTTCAAGAATTCTTTCTTGGCTGCCAGCTCTGAATCATACTGTTGTGGGATTTTTTACTACATAACCAGAATATCATTGTCTCACCACTTCAAAGAATGAAGAGGTGGACGCGAAATAAGCAGCAGGAAAAAGTTTATTAGAGTATAAGATTAGAAAGTAAGAGTAGTAGGAAAGCTCTCTTTACAGAGAGGTGACATTTGAAAGGGAATGCCCAAGGATTATAGGCAAGGGTTGTTGTTTTATAAGGTTCTGGTCACCTTTTATTCTTCCCACTCCTTCCTTCTCAGGTTCTATCCTCATTGGCTTTATAACTCTAGGTTCTGAGTTGTCCATTCCTGATTGGCTCATTTCCATTGTGTGAGGGGTGGTCTATGGCCATATCATTCCTTGTGGGTCATAGGTTTTATGATCTATTTCTTAGTTAGGTCCTTAGTCAAATTCCTGAAGGAAACCTGAGAGGAGTAGGTGGTGTCTGTTACAATCTTAAGAGGAACCTTAAGCCTGAGAGGGTTTGCTGTAGTCAGACACTCCCAGCATTGTTCCAAAATATGTGTTTTTTCCCATCCTGGGATCTCAGGTCCTATCCTTTCCCTCTCTGCCTATTGTATCCTACTTTTTCTATCATACCACCATTACCCCAGAACTACATCATTTTCCTCTCCCTTCTTCTCTTCGCCATATCATCAACTAGAAAAACCAGAGATAGAATCAGACTGGAACAAAAACATAACAAGCACTGGCTCTTTACCAGCCTCTCGTGTTCCTGAGAGGGATCAGCCCAAAAGATGAGAGACAAATCTTTGTCCCTACTTGATCCTTTGTTAAACACACAGGTTTCTATACTTTTTTGCTCTATCCTCAGCCCCCATCCTTCACTCCGAATGACAGGATGGTTCACCTCACTCCTCACCGTGTTGGACCATTAAGCCTGTGTTAGCCTCCTTTCTACTTTTGACTAAAGCACAAGAAAAATTCCTTTTAACTCTTAGGTCAATCAATGACATTAGGATTTTTCAAAGGTCCCATTTATAAGAAATCAAAGGGAAGCAATGACAGCCAATAGCAAAACAAGGATATCTAGACATGAGCCAAGGTAGAGAAGGCAGTTCTGGCCCTGGCATAGGATAGACCCCCAGGGCATTGAGGGCTGAGCAAGAAGACCCAGCCTCACTCTGAGTTGCCAGGAAGAAGAACTGACACTGGCGGGCAGTGTAGACTGAAATGCACAGTTGGGTTCATTTCGTGTGATCTCATTTGTGTGACCTTAGGCAAGTCAGTAAACCCTTTCTGTCTGTTTCTTTACCTATTCCCACCCAGAGGACCCATTGAGGTTTAAATAAACTCATTCATGTGAGAATTCATTCCCCAGAGCCTGGCTACATACAGTAAGTGCTGAATAAACTTAGCTAGTTATTGTTGCTAAAAATCAGACAGAAACATTGGCCCATATTTACTTGAGCTATTGAAACTTTCTGTACTGGCCTGAGAGACTGAGAAACAATTTTATTATTATTATAATTATTTTAGCACCCAAAGCATCACTGTTAATAGGATTTGCTGAGCTAGCATCAGCCTTTCAAGAACTTGGAGAGGAAACAATCCAGCTTCGTGTGGGCTTTTAGGGTTATCAAGTCTTTCTTTCCAGAGTCCTATCAGAGAAGTTGTGGTCTCCTTGTCACAGAGGACTTTGGTGTCACTCTGACGCTTAGGACTGGACTCTCAGCTGGAAGAGATTATGACATCAGGTGGTACTTATTTTCAGTCTCTTACCTACGTGGTTTGATCTGAAGAAGATGCTTGCTTTGAGCAACTAGCTCTTTCCTTCTTTCTCACTTTTCTTTCCTTTGATATTCTTTTGTTTTTGCTCTCTGTGATTATTCTCTAGGAAGGAAAAATAATTTTCCTTCTATCTCACTGAGTTCTTGGCTGAGAAACCCCTGTAACAAAAGATGAATCAACAGGAGAAAAAAAAAACCCAAATTTTTATTATATATGTACTTAGGTCACAGAGCCCCACAAAGACACGAGGCTCAGAAGGAGGCCAGATGGTTGAGGCTTGCATTCCCGGAGTTAAGGAAAGGGATAGGATCCTATGCTTCAAAGAGGGGAAGGTGAGAAGAGATGTTTGGTAAACAAACCGTATCCTGCAATGCAGATAAGCCTCTGAGGTGACAAGTTATTTCTGGTAATAGCTCTCTGCCTGACACAGGCCTTTTTAATGGAAATTTCCCCTATGAAAGGGTAATTTCTTTTTTTTTATAATAGTTTATTTTCAAATTGGTTTACATATAACACCGAGTGTTCATCCCAACATGTGCCCTCTTTAATGTCCGTCACCCCCTCTCCCCCCTCCCTCACCTCCCTCACCTCCCTCACCCTCAGATTATGCTAAGTGAAATAAGTCAGTCAGAAAAAGACAGATACCATATGTTTCCACGAATAGGTGGACTTTGTGAGACTAAGCAAAAACCAGGGGGAGGGGAAGAGGGGAAAGGAAAAAAAGACACAGAGAGAGAGGGAGATAAAACATAAGAGACTCTCAAAGACTAAGAAAGGGTAATTTCTAATCTGTTTTCAGAGCTTCTCCTAAGTCTGCAGTTTCTCAAAATAATCAGTTTAACAGAATCCTTATGCCAAAGAGGCATGTTTTGGGATGATATACTCTACACCCTTTACTTCTTACCTTTTAAAGGAGCTCTTACAGGAAGGAACCAGTAGACCATTCTCACCCCTCAGCTCTATCAGGGTCAGACTCCTCATGGGACAGCAAGCATCTCATTGGCGTGTGAATTGCTCTTTCTGGATTTCTAGCCACATTTTCTCTTTAGTGTTCATCCCCAGGATGATTCAACCCTGAAGTTTTGTCCTTGTTTTCTTTCTATGACTCTTATGGCTCCAGGGAGTTTCTCCTCTAACTTTAGATCGACTCTGGGGGAAGGGAGGATTATTTTATTTAATTATTTTTTTAATGTTGACTTATTTATTTTGAGAGAGAGAGAGAAAGGGGGTGGAGAGAAACAGAGAGAAGAAGAGAGAATCACAAGCAGGTTTTGCACTGTCAGCACAGAGTCTGATGAGGGGTTCAATATCACGAACCATGAGATCATGATTTGAGCCAAAATCAAGAGTTGAGTGCTCAACTGACTGGGCCACCCATGCAATCCATTAAACGAATGTTTTCCTAAGTGTATTAAGGGTATGTTTTCTAGCAGAATAATGGACATTCCCATAATAGAGGATTCTCTGTGATCCAAGAAACTTGTGATCATTGTGTTACACAGAATAAAAAATTGGGGGCTTTGCAGGACATGGCAAAATCCTTGATAGATTTGTATGCATTGTAAATCTGCAAGAGATTGAACTGTAATTTGAAATAATGCACACACACACACACACACACACACACACACGTTTAAATGATATAATGAGAAAGAGCACATCTCAGAGAACTGGTTCCCATTAAACATCCTTTGGGAAGTGAAGATCTAAATCTGGAATAGTACAAAGCTGTTTAAAAAAAAAAGGACCCATAGGCTTATACATGATTTCTTAGAAGGATGTCCACAATCTATTAGGTAGAAATGAAAATTTCTCAATAATATGAGTCTTTATTTTCATTAGAGAAATAGCAGGGAGGTGAATGTGAATATAAATATGTCTGGTGGGCATACAACGGGGCTGGAAGTCTGTCTATCACCATGGAATTATGTTCCCCTCACCTCAGGAGTGGGAAAGTGATTGGAGAGGTGGGAAGGAAGAGATATTTTTTTTATTTCTTATTATACATAAAATCTTAAGTGCGATAAATTGTGAATGATTTAACTTTCCATGGGTTTTCTGTTTGTTTCTTTTTTAATAGAAATCTTTAAAATCACAAGGAACAACATCTAGTGGAAGTCTGTGCTCACTATATCCTCAAGCTTCTGCTAATAATAAGGGTTTAGATGAATGGAAAGCAGTGCACAACTCGTGCTGGAACTTTGGGCCTTATTTTTATCATGAGGAACATTTGTCACTTAAATTTGACCATTAGTGTTAAGTTTGCTGAAGGTAAAAAAAATTTACCTCTCTCAGCTTTTCAATTTCAGGCAAGAATGTTGGCTGGAGATAAATACGTGAGGGAATGAATGAAGAATAGGTGTCCGTGGCTGACATCTAATTGTTACTGAACCAGGGAATAGAACAATGAGGATGTCTCTAAGGAATCTCTTCTTTCTTCCCCCGACCTACCTTCCTTTACATTAGCTGAAATGGAACAATTTGTTGGTTTTCTTTCTTAACTGTACCAGGGAGATGTTTTAATAACTCTTTGTTCATGAGCTCTTGGTACCCCCAATATATCTCCCCTATCAGACAATTTTGTCTTCATTGTTCACAGAACTGTTGCTATGCCTTTCGAGAAATGAGAAAACTGTTATGGTTAGGTAATAAAGAGATAATGCTGGGTGACAAATGCCTGTTGAAGCAAGAACCAGAAAGATTTAATAATATCCAGTGAGTTATGACCATAATCATGTCTTCTATCTGGAACAAACAAAGAAAACCACAGCAGATCTTCACAACATCTCTTCTCTTTCTAGCATGCGATGCCTGGTCCCTGACTCTCAGACTGTGACAGGGAGGGACTACCCTGAGGTTGAAAATGTTGGGTGGGTTGGGGTGGTGTCTTAAGTTGAGTTGCCCCCCAACCTCCAAGCAAAACTGAGAGAAGTATTGGAATGCATCATCAGGGAGTGGGCAAGTAAGATGGGAAGGGAGGAAGGCAATCCAAGGGGTTGCTTAACGATTAGGTTGCTTCCCCAATGGGTGACTGGGGCTCAGTCCTGCTTGGCATGTCTGTGTGACTGTGGAGAACATGCCGTAGAATTGATAGACCAAAGAGGCAAGGAAACAGGAGCATTAATCCTCTAATTCTTGTTTTCTTCTTGGCAGAGAGTTGCTTCTGCCATTTCCAGACAGTCCTTTGGGTGGACTGAGCATGCCAGAGAAAACTTGTAGGGTGTCCCAGGTGTTTATGGGACATAGTGGAGAAGGTGAGTGCCAGGATACCGGGGGGCTGTAGAGAGCATCTTTCATAGGCTGATTGCGTAAGGGGCAGATCTGTGATGCTTTTAAGTGATCCTCAAAGTTGGATTAGCCTATCTTACTATTAACATTGGCATACAGCTCAGGGAAAGAGGGTAAGAAGAGAGAAAGAGACAGAAGAAGAATGAAAAGGGGGTGAAGAAAGGTGAGGTAAGCAAGAAGTCTCAAGTGGCATATGGCATTAGCAAAGTGTCTTCACACTGTAGGCCAGTTGTACTGTCAACATTTGCATTCATGTACATGTTAATATAGGTAGAGTGGATCAGGGAGGTGGAAGACAATCCTTGCAGTAAAGATAGCTGTGGCCCCTTAATAAGAGGTTACAGTGCTACCACTTGAACCAAGCCTCATATTGTTTGTTTCACATGGTTGAATATAATTTTTACAAGGAGACTGCAATGTGGGTATTGTCCTATTTTGCAAATGTGAACATTGAGGGACAGAGAAACTAAGTGATTCGATATATCAGAACAAGGTCCAAAACTCATGTTCTTTCCCTTGCAGAGTGTTACATACATAGACTCATTGAGAAGAAAGCTGAACTTGGAGTAAGGTTGACTATAGTAGCTCAAGCATCCTTTGACATTAAGTCTTTGACTTTGACACAAGGATTTTCTTGACCAGTTTGATGTGACTTCATGTGCTGGGTTGATAGCAGTTCCTGGGTCACTGCACTTCATACAGAATGGGGGCCTGTTCAGCCCTTCCAGATGCTAATGCACTGTATTCTGTCCCCCACATTCCTGCACTGCTCCCTGAGAATAGTAAACTCTGAGCACATCTGGTGACGAAATCCTTAGTATAGAGAGTAACATTATTGTCATGGAAGCAGACCCATCAGCAGCAGGGGGTGACTGCACCCTACTGCTTTAGGGGCACCTATAAGGATTCACTTTGAGAACTTGCAGGAATAACTAATGTCTTATGTCAGATTCTCTCTAGAAACAGCCTGAGACAGGCTTCAATTGGAAGGCAGTTCACTGGGATGGGAAAAATATCTTGCCTGAGTATAAGAAAGTCTACTAAACCAAAAGAAATTTTGCCTACAGTGACCAACTGGGACAATCAAAATTATTTTGAAGCTGGATAATTGAGTCAAGTCAATACATCTATAAAGATGGCTACATGAATATCTGTATATGTAATAGACAAAAGGCAATGGCACTTCATCTTTGTTCTAAAATAGGATCTGTACTTTTGGGACTCGTTCATTGGTTCATTCATTCATTCATTTATAAGGAACAAGGGATGATGGAGGAAAGACTGGAACACTCGGGATCCTAGAGAAATTTAGCCATCAGGATTTGTTGGGCTAACAACCCCATGCAGGACTATTTCTAGGCAACTTAGATTATTGGATCCTGCCTGTCTCAAAGCGTGACCCAAGGATGTCAGAAGACCACACAGAGTCCTTTCTTTCCCCAGGAAGAGAGCCAGAGTCTTGATGTCATACAGAGCAATAAAGTGCTAGCTGTATTGCTCCAAGCATCTGACACCTGGAAGAGATGACCTCCCCCCCGAAACATATCCATGTCTGCTTGCGATACCCAGTCTAACACACACACCAAGACTCCTGCTTAGCTTGCTCTATTTTTACTTATTTAGTCTCAGCTCCTTAAGAACAGGAACCTTGCTTAGCTGAGTATCTAATCCTCAAAAAATATTTGACAAATGAATGAATGAGTGCTGAGTATATACCTCTGACAGTTATTAGGTTCTCCACCCCAAACCCACACTTCTGCGCTCTACCTTCAGATGGTGAGTCCTGCAAGCTCCATGGCTCCATCAGCTGCCTTCTGGATAAGTTCTGCCACGAGGAGGCTTTGAGGGAGATTGGAAGGCTGGAAGTGGGGCTTGGCAGGGCCTAGGTTGAGGGGACTGCAGCATTCCTGTTTCACTGCTCTCTGCGTCAGCATGGCTCCAGCCATAGCATTTCCCCAGTGGCATCAGTTGGCTTGAGTTTTGAGCTTTGTTCTGCCTCCCATCCCTGTAGAAGGACCAGCTGCAGCTGTGCAGTGTGCCCTCTTCAGAGGTCTACGTCTAAGCTCTCTCCCTACTTTCTAGATTCTGTCAGAACTCTGATTTCTAGGGCGCCTGGGTGGCTCAGTTGGTTAGGCGGCCGACTTCAGCTCAGGTCATGATCTCACGGTCTGTGAGTTCGAGCCCCACGTCGGGCTCTGTGCTGACAGCTCAGAGCCTGGAACCTGCTTCAGATTCTGTGTCTCCCTCTCTCTCTGCCCTTCCCCTGCTCATACTCTGTCTCTATGTCTCTCAAAAATAAATAAACGTTAAAAAAAATTAAAAAAAAAAAAAAAGAACTCTGATTTCTTCTCTTGGTTCCCCAGCCCTAAGAGTGTAGCCACTTCCTGTAGTTACTACCTCAGTGTTCCATTTCACTTTCCTCCAATTCCTATATAATTACATTCTTGCTGTCAAATACCTCATGTGTCTTTTGTTTTCTGGACATTGACTCTTATACGATCTTGCAGCAATCCTGATATCGATATCAGGATCCCCATTGTGCAGCAAGAGAAGTGGTGCCAAGAAACATTGAGTTGTTTTCTCAAGTTTACACATTGGGACATGTCGGAAAAGGCAAGAAGTTTCAATCAGACAGCCTGAGTTCAAATCCCACCCTCATTCTTTAGATTATTTTTCACTTTTAAATTTATATATGACAAAATTCACCCTTTCTAGTAAAGGGTTCTGAGTTTGGACAAACACATATAGTTGGGAAACCCCCACTGCGATAAAGATCTAGGACAGCTCCACACCCCCAAAATTTCCTCATGCTGACCCTAAGTCTGCTCTTCTCCACCCCCAGCTCTTGTCGATCACTGATCATTTTCGATTCTTACAATTTTGCCTTTTCCAGAATGTTGTACAGACTCCTACAGAAGGTAACTTTGAGTCTTAGTTGTTTCATTTAGCATAATTTATATGAGATTCATCTAGGCTTGTGCAGGAGTTTGTCCCCTCTAGTCACTAAGTAATAATCTTTTATATAGAGGTACGATAGTTTTTCCATTTGCCAAATGACAGACATTTGGTATGTTTCTAGTTTGGGGCAAAAATGAATAAAGCAGCTGTAAACATTCATGGGCAGACTTTTGTGTAGGCACGTTTTTATTTTTCTTGGGTAAGCACCTAGAAGAGGGATTTCTGCATCATGTAATAATTTTGTATTAAACTTTATAAGAGAAATGACCAAACTGTTTTCCAAAGGACTGAATCATACCAAGAATGTATGAGAGTTCCAGCTGCTACATAACCTCATCAGCACTTGATATTGCCATTTGGGGTTTTGTTTTTATTTATATTTTTAATTTTAGTTTAAAATAAGAGTATAGGGGCGCCTGGGTGGCTCAGTAGGTTGAGCGGCCGGCTTCGGCTCAGGTCATGATCTCACAGTCTGTGAGTTTGAGCCCCGCGTCGGGCTCTGTGCTGGCGGCTCGGAGCCTGGAACCTGCTTCAGATTCTGTGTCTCCCTCTCTCTCTGCCCTTCCCCTGCTCACACTCTGTCTCTATGTCTCTCAAAAATAAATAAATGTTAAAAAAATTAAAAAAAAATAAAATAAAATAGGAGTATAGTGGCACATTATTAAAGCATCTGGTGAGGGGCGCCTGGATGGCTCAGTTAGTTAAGCATCCCACTCTTGGTTTCAGCTCAGGTTATGATCTCACAGTTTCGTGGGTTTGGGTCCCACATTGGACTCTGCACTGATAGTGCAGAGCTTGCTTGAGATTCTCTCTCCCTCTCTCTCTCTACTCCTCCCCTACTCGCACTGTCTCTGTCTCTCGAATAAATAAAGAAACTTAAAAAAATTAAAGCATCTGGGTGGGAACTTGGACCAATAAGTTTACCTTGGAAGGCTGCATAACATCATGGTTAAGAGTTTGGACCCTGCAGCCAGCTTTCGTACTCACTACCTTTGTGATCATGGGCCTCAGTTCCCTCATCTGTAAAATGAGGAGAATAATGGGATTCTCTACCTTGAAAGGTTGCTGTGAAGAATGAGTTGGTATATGTAAAGCACTTGTACAGAATAAGTATTACCTAGGAGTTAATTATTATTGCTATTATTTTTCTCAGCGCTAGATCACTCTGCTTAGCAATGTGATATCTATATTTGCATAAAAACAAACCTGAGAGGTCACCTGTGTTGGGCTTCAAACTGCACATCTTGAAACCTCTCCACTGTATCTTCCATCTTCTCAAATGGTCACACCACAGTTCTTTTTAGAAGCCGCTCTGTGTGTAATACAATGCCTATCCTTACTTTGCAAAAGTCCAATTTTAAAGGCAACATTTGAACTTCAGTGATTAAAGAAAGCATTTGAATTATTATAGATTCCCATCTCCATCCAAACAATATGTTTCTAATAGGAACTCAGCTTGTGATTTATACTGTATCACTTGAATGCAGTGTGGTGCATCCTAAACGTTAAGATGGAATTACTCTGCAATCACACATGCGGAGCTCATACTTGTCATAATTGCACAAAGGAAACCTCATTACCCTGCAATATGCACTCCAAAAACAAACATACAGCCTTTCCTCCCTCTAGTGGCACATTTAAAAAGCAACCTCAACCATCACAGAGGCCAGTCTTGCCTATTAAAATGGAAGGAAACAAACAGAGAGTTTACACAAGACTTGGGAGTTCATAGTATTTGCTTATTACTGACTGTGGTGAAAAGTTTGCATTTTATTTATGCAAAATGATATTGCTGTCAGGATAGCAGGCTGGATCATAGCCATAGGAGTTTTGTGATTTATCCTCACTTGGCATTTTACTTTACTAAAAATGGTAAACTAGAAGTCTACAAATATTAGGTAATCAGGGACTCAGATACCTGGCTGCCTCTGGGGAGAATGAGACACCTTCCCCCTCCCTTGCCCTTTAAGTGTTTCTGAGCATTAGCGCTGCATAGTAATATCTGACTGCAGTGGGAGAATAGTGTTACCCCAAATTCATGTCTACCTGAAACTGCAGAATATGACCTTATTGGGAAATAGGGTCTTTTCAGAGTCAAGATGAAGTCACAAGATCATGCTGGATTACGGGTGACCCCAAAATGCAATAACTGGTGTCCTTACAAGGAGAGGAGAAGGTGTACAGAGAGACATTTACATAGGGGAGAAGTCTATGAGAAGATAGAGGCAGAGAATGGAGTGAAAAATCTTGTTAAAAGATAAACTGAGGCATATTAAAAGTTTGAAGGGTTTATTTGGGCAAAAATCATTCGAGTCTGGCATGAAAGAGGTTAGCAAAAGAGGTTAGAAGCACTCTGAGGGCAGGACTGGTGAGGAGAAGGTATGGAAGCAAAGAAAGAATGTTATGTGGTCTACTATAGCCTAATGGCTCGTTGCCTGTAAGTGGTTACCCTTAGGCTTCCATTTCTTAACCTGAAGGCATTTACAGGCTGAATTTTGGGTTGCTCGTGTGGGCCACAAAAGCAGAATGCCACTTTAGTGTAAGGACATTCTTGTTTAATTAATTTAACAGTCCACAAGTCAAGGAGTGCTAAGAGTTGCCAGTGGCCACCGGAAGCTAGGAGACAGACGTGGAGCCAATTCGCCTCTCACTCTCCAAAAGGACCCAGCCCTGGAGACATGTGTATTTTGCGTGTCATCATTGTGTAGGGGCCGTGCTAATCTTCTCTGTATCGTTCCAATTTTAGTATATGTGCTGCCGAAGCAAGCACCAGACACATGTATTTTGGATGTCTGGACTCTCGAACTGTGAAAAAAATAAATCTCTATTTTTTATTAAAAAATTTTTTTTAACATTTACTTCTTTTTGGGAGAGACAGAGATAAAGCACAAGTGGCGGAGGGACAGAGAGAGAGGGAGACACAGAATCCAAAGCAGTCTCCAGGCTCTGAGCTGTCAACACAGAGCTGGACCAGGGCTTGAACTCACGGACAGTGAGATCATGACCTGAGCAGAAGTCGGATGCTTCACTGACTGAGCCACCCAGGTGTCCCTAAATCTCTGTTTTAAACCACCCAGTTTGTGGTAATTTATTATCATAGACATAGAAAATTACTCTGATAGCTGAGAACAAGGACTCTCTCATAATTACTGTTATGTGCTTGTTATGATCCAGGCACAGAGTAAGTATTTTACATAAACTAGTTTAATTCACCCTATAACACAGAGACGGCAACTGTTCTAATACCCACTGTACAGATGAGTAAAACTGAGTTTCAGGGAAGTTCCATAACTTGCCTAAGGCCACATCACTTGAGATTATTTAGATGTGGCTGTCATGTGCTCTCCCATACCTTTCAGGTACCTGAGACTGTTATATCTTTTATCTACTTAAATGTTTTTTTTTTTTATTGAAGCACAAATCACATAAACTATGAGAGTCTCATGTGTATGGCGTAATGGGTGTTTTTACATATGCAGAGTCCCATGTAGCCACCATGCAGATCAGCACCCCAGAAGACTGGCCACAACTCTTCACAGGTGACATGGTTTCCAGACTTTCAAAGTATTAAACTATTTGAAAAGTCATATATATTTTTAATAAAACGTTCAAAGCTACAGAAATAAAAAAACTCTCTCTCACATTATCCCCTATTCTCACACCCAGAGATAACCACTGTTAATGGTGAGGTGTGTATCCTTCTAGGCTTTTCTATGCTATGCTTTCACTTATGCATGTAGATACAAACACATAAGTTTATATAAGCAGTTTTTGTATATGTATATGCATGCAAATACATACATACACGTATATATAATAGGAGCCTGCTTCCGATTCTGTGTCTCCCTCTCTTTCTCCCTCTCTGCCCCTCCCCTGCTTGTGCTCTGTCTCTCTGCCTCTCAAAAATGAATAAATGTTAAAAAAAATTTAAGTGGATATGTATCCACATATACACAGTTTTTCTAATATGGCATAATTTTATAAATACATCCTGAAGCTTCCTATCTTTCCACTTAATGAAAAGCTCTACCATTTAAAATTTTCAGCACATATAGATCTACCTGGAAACAGCTTTGACCGCCATCAGTCACTTCTACTTGGCTGTGAAATAAGTTTCTTTTATTTATTTATTTATTCAAAGAAGTTTCTAAATGAAGATATCACTGTGCAAGAAAGGAAGGTAGGTGGGACTCCTAGGCGGCTCAGCCAGTTCAGCCTCTGACTGTTGATTTTGGCTCAGGTCATGATCTCACAGTTTGTGAGATCGAGCGCCCCATAGGGCTCTGCCCTGGCAATGTGGAGACTGCTTGGGATTCCCTCTCTCTCTGCCCCTCCTCTTGTTGTGCTCTGTCTGTCTCTCTCTCTCGCTCTCTCAAAATAAATTAATAGACATGAAGAAAAACAATTAAAAAATACATAAAAGAAAGGAAGGTAAAGCAGCAGTCCAGTTTTGTCCACCCACCTCCTCATAACCATATTGCTATAGGTTGAAAAGATAAAGCCTTCATTGCCAGACTTCCTTGCCCCTCGGGGAACCAAATTACTTTCAGGAGACATCTTAGTATTTGGAAAGCAACGTAAGAGACTCTTTTCCTGCTTCTTTGTTCCCTCTTATGTTTCTGCAGTGAAGTGTGGTCATGGGATTGTAGTTTGCCTGCAGCTGTACAGCAGAGGTCCCAGACTCTCAGAAAGTGAAGCATGAGAAACCCATTTATCAGGATGGGTCATAGCTGAGTGACATGTTCCTGGAGCTACTGGTGTAGTGGTGACTTCCTGACCTCAGATCATTACAGAGCCTGTGTGGCCTGAGGCCCTGGGGTAGGGTCTGCGGCTTCCTGACCGTGGCCATGGCGGCAGCTCCTCAGGGAGGACTGTTCCAGAAGTCCTCTTGGAAACTCAGCTTAGATCCTTTCTGCCGTGTTGCCCATGGCTTTGTAAGCACCCACTTCCCTGTGGTGGATGCCTTTCTGTTTGAAATAGGATGGCTTTGACAACTACAATTAAACTACTACTGAATCAGAAAAGGAGGAAAGACAAAGACGGGGAAGTTCTACTCACAGACAGTATCTCTGAATTATTCACATGCATTAATCATACATTAATAGAAATGAATCATTTCAATTCATTAATTGATAATGAAATGAATAATCACCAACAGAGGTTGACCTGAAACATTTATACTTGGCTTTTAATATTGTGTTAGGACTTCTAATTTAATATAGATGTTTCAGGCCCTAGAAGTTCACATTGCTGTAGGGAAATAAGGAAGTCACCCTGGGAATGTGTAACATCCCCTCTCTCCTAACCCTTCTCACCGAGCGTCTCCCTGGACGCGGGTGATCAAAGTCACCTCAAACTAAGTGCTAAGCTCAGTGAGACTGTAGGTAAATCTCTAATAAATGTGGTATTCTAGTATTCCAGATGCCTTCCCAGCCAGCTCTGTCTTTTTGTTCCTTCGTGTCTGTGTATACATATATCTATATATGTATAAATATATATATATTTTTTTAAGGAATCAGTTCATACCAAAGCTCCTGGCTACTTGGGAATATGTCAGACTCACAATCTGGCCCGCCTTTACCTCTATTTCTTCCAGCCCTGCCCAAAGCAGAAAAGGGGAAGAAAATTTGCTGGACCAAACCTGAAGACACTAGGAAGTGGGTTCTCTAGGGTATGTCAACACCTGTGCTACCTAGAATGGCTTGAAGTGCTTTTGAAAACTTCTTTGAATCCATTCAAAGCTTCTGCTGCTCTCCAAAAGAGTGTTTTTCCCCTGTCTTAACGCATGTAAGCAAAAACAATTTTCCAAAAGAGGAGCCTTAGAAAGTTAATGGACTATAACGAGGACAGAACTGCTCTCCAAAAGTATTTTGCATGCCCAGCATTTGTTTCATTGTGAGTTTCATTTCCAGAGAGAAAGAGAGAGAGAGAGCAAGAGGGAGAGAGGCAAATGAGAGACCCTAAACCTCTACCCAGGGTGCCATACTTTGAGCTATAGAATTTTCGAGTACTCTGTTTCTGTACACTCTTTATTTTTTTTTACTGTTTATTTGTTTATTTTTGAGAGAAAGAGAGAGAGCACAACCAGGGGAGGGACAGAGACAGAGAGAGAGAGAAAGACAGACACAGTCTGAAGTAGTTTCCAGGCTCCAACTGTCAGCACAGAGCCTGATGTAGACCCAAACTCACGAACTGTGAGATCATGACCTGAGCCTAAGTTGGACTCCAAACTCGATGAGCCACCCAGGGGCCCGCCCTCTGTACACTCTTTAAATTGATAGAGGGTTGCCTGGGTGGCTCTGTTGGTTAAGCATCTTGTCTGAGATTGGAGGTGGAGAGGCACAGTCTTCTCAGCCCTCCTCCTTGCTGCCCCTAAAGATAGGAATGTAGATCTTTTAGTGGTTTTGTGTTTGATTTCACAATAGAGAAACCAACAGGAGAAGACAAAATAACCAGAAAGGTTGTCTCTGGCACCTTGGTCTCTGGACTATGGCTTCTAATTTTTCAATTAGCAAGCTAACTAGAATAGAAGTATCCCGACCCCTGAGGATGGTGCTCCCCAACCACCCTCACTCTTTTCATGTGGGGCTTTAAATGTAGACTCTGCCAGGTTCTAGTCTATAAAGACATTTAGGTCTGTTAAAAAAAGAAAACTACAGGCCCAAAATGGCATCCCTTGTGCCAACTCACCAAACCAGAACCCAATACCTAATCTAACTGCAGCTTTAACCTCTTCCAGAAATGTAGTCTTAATGGGCTGGTCAGGAATTTTCTGGTCAGCAACAACAAGGTAATCTGTTACATGGGTCTTCTCCATCCCCCTGAAGGAAGACAAAGTAATCCATCTTATAAGACTCCTGACCTTCTCCCTGAAAGAATGTGGCCTTACCTTTTCTTTTCTTTTGCTAATAACTTCCTTGCCACCCAACCACCTTCCATTTTGTACAACTCCTTGGAACATATCTCTACTTGCTTAATAAGATACTGCCTGATTCCCAAATAATTAGATAATGCCAATTAGATGTTTAAATTTTTTTTAATGTTTATTAATTTTTTTTGAGAGAGAACGAGAGAGCGTGCTAGCAGGGGAGGGGCAGAGAGAGAGAGGGAGATACAGAATCTGAAGCAGACTCCAGGCCCTAAGCTGTCAACAAAGAGCCCGATGTAGGGCTCAAACCCACAAACCACGGGATCATGACCTGAGCTGAATTTGGACACTTACCTGACTGAACCACCCAGGTGCCCCTAGATTTTTAAACTCACTCAGTTGAATTTGGTTTTTAAACAGGTGTTATATCTTCAGTAATGACAGGTACCAAGTATTCCCAGTCGCTGCCTGTGTTTTGCATCAGAAATCCATTCTCTTTCGTTTAGTTTCTATTGATCAGAGTATTTAAAAATAAGTCCAATAATTCAGAGCAGGGGTTGGCACACTATGACTCCCAGGCCAAATTTGGCCACAACTTATTTTCATACAATCCTCAAACTAATATATAGTGTGTGGGGGGGTATATACTCAAATTATATATATACCTAATATATAATATATACCTAAAAAGTATCACCTGATGTCCAATAATTTGGTTGTGGTTATTTGCAATGCCATATTAAGTCATATTTTAGTCTTGGCCTGAATGAGATCTGTGATGGATTAGTAAAGTCTGGACCCACTTTTGTCCCTGGAAACGTCCTTTTATGGCAGTCCAAATCTGCTAGACTCTGCCTTCTGTGGGGTAAATGGTCATAGAGGACCTCCCATCTCCCTTTGCTCTGATGCTCTGTCTCCCCACAATGCCTGCAAGCAGCCTCCTAATATTGCTTTGACTCTCCAACTACCTTAATCTTGGGAAAGAGTTATCTTGGATGAGTACTCTGAATACTGAAAAGGCATCTCTTCTCTTGCAAGTTAGTGAACTGGCTTCATTCTGACATACATGCTAGTCTTTGATGGGTTGAGTTTGTCATCAGAAGTGGAAGATGAACAAGTAGAATCCTGGATGTCCATGCATGAGACACCAGATCACAAGCTAATGTTGTCCATGCCAAGGACCAAAACCTTGGGGGGTCCTGTCCTGGCAACCAGCCTGCCAATCCACCAGGCTGGCTTGTTCCCCTCCGCCATTGCTTGGCCATCACTTGGCCTCAGGACAGGGCTCTGTGAGCTGACATAGCTCAGAACCAAGTTAGTTGCTGGTGGGAGGTTTCCTGACCCCCTCCTGCCACATTCCCCTCTGTGGTCCTACTGCCCCAGCTTCAGACTCTCAGTTCCCCAGGCTTGCCCACGTGCAACACAGATTGGAAGAGCAGTGAATTCACTGAGCTGCAGGGAGCTCCACAGAGCTCTGGCCTCCTGGAGGACATTGAGTTGGCTTCCCATTTCCCTTAGTAATAATTGAATGTCAGGATAACAGATGAAGGGCAGGGAGAATGAACCACCATCTCACTTTCAGCAAGAAGGGAAAAGCTCTGTGGAGGAAGGAAGGTTTAAGATTTTGAGATTTCAGGACTTTTAAAGTTTTAGGTTAGTTTGGTGTCCAGTCTTCTCAATTATTTGGAGGAAATGTGAGTACAGCCTAATATCTCAACTCTGGTTCCTAAAAATTCTCTTTATGGGAATTGACCAAGACTCATCCAAGAATAGGCTTTCATGACTGACCATAGGGAAAGAGAAAGAATTCTGAGGTAGAGACTGAAGCATCTGCTTAGGTGTATATTTACCATTATGATTCTAAGTAAGTCACCTTGACTTGTCCACAAATACTAAAATATTTGTCCTACTCAATTTGATCTTCATCCATCTCCTTCCAGGTAAAGCATCTTTTTTTTTTTTTAAGGGAAGTCATCCCTCCCCAACCCTTGGGTCATAGGTTTAGGTGAAAACGACACCCCCCTCACCTCTGGGCCTAGCCACCTTAGTGGTCAGATGACACAACACCGGCCAATCAGTGTGTTCTATGGACCTTCCAAGAGGTTGTATAGAAGGAAAAAATTTTCTCCCACCCTCTTAAGGTCCTTGGCTGGGCCGGAAAGTGAAACTAACAACAATTAACAAGAGAAAGCATGCACATTTTATTAAATTTTTACATGTGCTTGGGAGCCTTCACAAGAGAATGAAGATCTAGAGAAGTGACTTGAGCAGGAAACTTTTGTACCCTGTAGATGAAGAAACAATAAATCTGTGAAGAATTGACAAGACAAAGGGATTTGGGCTGGGGCGATAAATGGTGAAGAAATAACTAGGGAGATAAGGGTGAATTTAACAAGTTTGTTTACAGATTCCTCTGGTGCCATGTCTGGGTTGATAAGTCTGTCTCCAGTAAAAGCAGAATTTATTTCCTGCCTTTAGGAATAAAGGGGATGGTTTTTCTGTGTTTACTGCTTAATTGCCTCCAGATCAAAATAATGTTTATGTCAAAGAGGCATAATTTGAGGTGACATTTTCTGATTTCCTTAATAGTTGGTCCATCAGGGGAATGGGATCCAATGTAAGCCTAATTACTTAATTCTGGGTCTCTCCCTGGACCCCTTGGAAAAGAGTATCCCTATTTCCTATGGTATTGCTAGCTTTAAAAAGGATGTAAGCCTGAAGATGTTGAGGTTAACCTGAAAATTATGTAAATACAGAGGAAAGCAGAAATGTCCCATGAAGAAAAGGAGAGATGAGCCATGATGATGTGATTTGAGCTTCTGAATCCAGCCATGCCTGTGAGAAGATTAATAAAAGGAAACTTCACCACAATGGAGTAGGTAGGCCAGATGGGGGAGCACTCTCGCCCTGCCATTCAACATCAATTACAGATCCAGATAGGAAGAGATGTACCTGACATTCTCTACTGGAAGAATTCCATACCTTACTAGTCCAGCAGGAGGAAGAAAGATTTTCTCCTTGCCTGGCAACACTCCCAGCTCCTAGTTTACAGTATTGTTTATAATGACCCTCCCCGACTCCCTCCTTTCCTCTATGGAAGAGTGTTCCTCCCCTTTGTTCTCCGGGGCATACCTATAGTTTTCCCATAGCTTGCTTATCCCAAATTGCAATTCTTTGCTATGCTGGAATAAACCCATTTGGCTGGTATAATAAGTGGCTTTTTTAAAATGTTTATTTATTTATTTGGTGGGGGGGAGAGCATGTGCACGAGTGGGGGAGGCCAGAGTGAGGATTCCTATAGGTCCATGCTCACATGGAGTTCAATGTGGGACTCGATCTCACGAACATGAGATCGTCACCTGAGCCAAATTCAAGAGCTGGATGCTTAACCAACTGAGCCACTCAGATGCCCCTGTTTTATTTTTAAGGTTAATACCTGCCATCAGACTTTTCTGTTATGTGAGTCAACAAGCTCTTTTTTGCTCGATCTCTTTTAAGATGGAGGGCTTTCATCTATAAATGAGAAAGGCTACCGAAGTCAAGAGGTTATGTCAGCTTTACCTTCGATTTTGTCTCCACGGTCTCTATTACTCATCCTTTGCATCCCCCATCACAGTCCCCGCAGCTATTATGCTACACCATGGTCTGCTCCTCAAGAGCTGCTAGCAATCTTTGTTTCTGCTTGTTTTTGTTTCCTTTTTTAAGTTTTTGTTTTGAAATAATACATGGTTCACAAAAAGTTTGCAAAATTCATACAAAGAATTTCTGCACACCCTTTTCCCAACTCCTCCAAATATTAACATCTCAATACATCACAGATGAAGTGTTACCACCAGGAAATTAACACTGGTACAATACCGTTAACTAACCTGCAGACCTTATTCAAATGTCACCATCTATTGCACTGATCTCCTGTTTCTGGACCAAGTTCAAATGCAGGATCACATGTTGCATTTAGCTGTCTGATACGGCTGAAGTCTGTGTTTGGACCTGGGGCCATAGGACCCCAGTTGTAGAGGGAAGCTTTGAAAACATGTCAGTTAATATCACACCCCTGATTCGAGCTTCCTCCTCCTGCCGCCCTACTGTTAGGTACTCCACCTCACTAAGAGAAAAAGCTGGAGTCCTCTATCAGTCAGAGATTTCTAGAGAAGCAAAATCACGGTGCCAGGAGAATAGAGATTTATTTTAAGGAATTGGTTCATGTGATTACAGAGGCTGGCAAGTTCAAAATCTACAGGGTCATCACGCCGGAGACCCACGGAAGGGTCAATACAGAAGTTCAAGTCCAAAGACCATGCGTTGGCAGATTTCTCCTTTGCTCAGAGAACCCAGTCTTTTGTTCAACTAATTGCATGAGGTTCACCTACATTGTGAGGAGCAAACTGCTTTACTTACAACCCAGCAATTTCGGTGTAAGTCTTTTTTATAAACACTCTATACAAACATCCAGAGTAATGCTTGACCAAATATCTGGTCACTGTGGCCCAGCCAAGTTGATGCATGAAGTTAACCATCACAAGTCCTTAACAAAGCCAGAAGGCCCCCTGTGACCAGGCTTCAGTCTCCAAGCTTGCTTCCCACCACTTTCCTACTTGATCATTGTGCTTAGTTTAGACCAGTGGTTGTCAAACTGACCCATGCAGCAGTCACTGGTGGGTTTTCAATATAGACTTCTGGGCCCCAGAGTTTCCAATTCAGTAAGTCTGAGGCAGAGCCTAGGAATTTGTAATTCTAAACATTTCCTAGGTGGCAAAGACCACTGTTCAAGATATAACTGATCTTTTTGATATTTCTCAACAAATAAAGCATTCTTGTGAGCCTTCATACTAGATGTTCTTTCTTCTGAGAAGATTATTTCCCTGAATATTTGCATGCAATTGGGTATTGATAAACACTTAATAATTGACTGAAAAAAAAAGTCCCAATTTATCGCATTTGCTGATCTGTGGTGTACAAATCCTCCCAACATGGTTGATATTTTTTAAGTTTATTTATTTATTTTGAGAGAAAGAGAGAACGAGCAGGGGAGGGGCATTGAGAGAGAATTCCAAGCAGGCTCCACACTGCCAGTGCAGAGCCTGGTGTGGGACTGAAACCTATGAACTGTGAGATCATGACCTGGGCCAAAACCGAGACACACTTAACCAATTGAGCCACCCAGGCACCCCCACCATGGCTGATTTTAAGCTCCCAAAGTGATGTCATTGAATATGGAGTTGGTAAGAGATGTGCCCCATCAATTCTTGAGAGCCAGTATTAGCTGACTCAGTACACCAGTGTTTGGGTGGTTTCATCATGTCTCTGCTCAGTGTCACCTCCTCTGAGAGAACTTTTCTCATCACCAGATTAAATAGTACAAGCATGTCCCCCAAATCATTCTTCTTGTCTTATTTTGGTTCATCACATTTATTTCCACTTATGATGGATTTCCATTTTTAAGTTTTTGCTGTAGTAACTTGTAATAATTTGTCATAATTATGACTACTAAGTCATAATCTTTTTTGTTTTTTTCTTAATTTTTTTTTACATTTATTCATTTTTGAGAGTGAGAGAGACAGAGCGTGAGTCGGGGAGGGCCAGAGATAGAGGGAGACACAGAATCTGAAACAGGCTCCAGGCTCTGACCTGTCATCACAGAGCCAATGTGGGGCTCAAACTCGTGAACTGTGAGATCATGACCTGAACCGAGGTCAGATGCTTAACTGACTGAGCCACGCAGGCGGCCCTAAGTCATAATCGTTAAGAAAGGAGAAATTCGTTTCGTTCTGTGCTGTCTCCTCAGTATATAGAAGGATGCCTCGAACAGAATAAGTGGTCAATTAACTATTTGCTGGATGTATGAATAAACGAATTTACACATATGTTTGTGTGTTGTCTGTTTCCCCCACCACTCCAGTGAAAGGTAATTCCACAAGGGTGAGGACTTCCTTGTGTCCTCATCCATGTATGGCAAATCCAAAATAAATAGATTTTGAATGATTTAATCCACAAAGTTATGGTGAGAATAACATGAGAAGGTGTATTTAAAGGTGGTAATAGGGGCACCTGGGTGGCTAGGTCAGTTAAGCATTCTACCCTCAATTTTGGCTCATAAAATTGAGGTCGTAATCACACGGCTCATGAGATGGAGCCCTGAATCAGGCTCCACGCTAGGCATGGAGCCTGCTTCAGATTCTCTATATTTCTCTCTCTCTTTCTGCTCTTCCCCTGCTTGCAGTCTCTCTCTCTTAAAAAAGTGGTAAGAAAATGGGAAACTTCAATAAAAATATAAAAAAAGCTTTACACCTATCTGGTCTCTAAACTTGTATGGAAAAGCTCTTGCCCCTTTTGGGAGAGAATAGAGACAGATACAATCTTGAAATAACTTTCTCATTTAGAATCCCATTAACCAGAAGAAGAAATGAATACTTTCAGTCGAATCTTTGTCTCAGAATCTGCTCCTGAGAGAACCCAAGTTGGCACCTGGCTCAGGGGTTATGATAACCTGTTTTGTTGGTTGCTCTCGAGGAGCTTACAGTTGGGAAAGCTAAGACCCTCACACAAGTTTTGAAAGCACAAAACTGACGAGGATAAATGCCTCCAAAGAAGTTCATGTAGATATCTGTAGGGAAACCCAATCCTTGAGGACAAAACTTCACAAAGTGTTCCAAGAATCAAGAGCAGATAACCAATTTCCTCTACCCCTGTGTGACTTGCCTTTTCGGCCGATGTCCCTGAAAAGGCATAGGTGTGCAGGGAAACTGGTGGGTGTCAGCCCAAGAAATATGCGCAGCTCATCTGCATATCTTTTAGTGACCTTCTGGAATGACAGCCAAGCCACCAATGCTTCCCTGTTTGCAAATGATAGAGATCTCATTTCTGGGGACGGCAGGATTGATGTGGCAGCCGCAGTGCCATTAGACCTGGAAGATGCTCTGTTCTCATTACTGTCTCCTGGCAACATAGTACCAGATGCCGCCATGAATATTAACGACCCTCATTTACGTAACCTTTAGCGTCTTCTGCCAGCATCTCCAGGCTGCAGCCAGGGATTGCTGCTCTCTGCTTCCGTGGTCTCCATCTCAACAAATCTTTGCTTCTTCTCTTCCCGTTTGAGAAAAGAATTATTAATGGGATTTTTATCTAAGGAGAGGGTTTCTGCTCCACTATGGAGATGCTCACTTTCCAAGCCATATCCCATTTTCTAAGAAAGATAATGGCACTCCCATTCCGCAAGAGCTTGTCTATGATCACTTCCGTTGGCTTTATCTGCCGGTTGGAATACATAATTTGTCTAATACATTTGCTTCTGTGTGTGGGGGAGGGGGGGACAAGGGGGATTTAAAATTAAACACAGAAAAAAATAAATATGGAAATGGGGAAGGGGGGAATCAAATAGTAAGAAAATGTCAATGAGTTTTATAGTTCTTATCAGTTCACCTGAAAAACTTCAACTTCAGACCTGTCATAACATGTGTAATAGCAGTGGTCCCTCCGGGCTCCCCCATCTGACTTCCTTTGGCTTTTCAAGTTAAGAGGCAAAACCTTGAGGGGTGCCTGGGTGGTTCAGTCAGTTGAGCATCTGTCTTAAGGTCAGGTCATGATCTCACATGATCAGTCATAATTATGATACTAAGTCATAATCTTTTTTGTTTTTTTCTTAATTTTTTTTTTACATTTATTCATTTTTGAGAGTGAGAGAGACAGAGCGTGAGTGGGGGAGGGCCAGAGATAGAGGGAGACACAGAATCTGAAACAGGCTCCAGGCTCTGACCTGTCAGAACAGAGCCAATGCGGGGCTCAAATTCGTGAACTGTGAGATCATGACCTGAACCGAGGTCAGATGCTTAACTGACTGAGCCCCGAGTCAGGCTTTGTGCTGACAGCTCAGAACCTAAAGCCTGCTTCAGATTCTGTCTCTCTCTCTCTCTCTGTCCCTCCCCTGCTGCTCTGTGTCTTCCTTTCCAAAATAAATAAAAACAATAAAATTCTTTTTTAAAAAAAGAGGTAAAACCTTGAAAAAATGTGGTGTCTCAGATTGCTCTATATTGGACTGTCTCCCCACCTTGAGCTGTTTGCTCTGTTTCCATGGACCTCCAGAGGCTGTTCTTAAGGGTAATTCAAGGCACCACAGAGAGTAAAATCTTCTCTTTTTTCTCCCTTTTCCTTTCCTTCCCTAATTTTGAGTGTGAGGTGTATTTAGGTTTTAGTACACAAATTTTAGAGGGATTGAGGCTGGTGAATATCTCCTGGAACCCCGGGCATATTGTTCCATCTCACTCAGCCTTAGTTTCATACCTATAAAATATAGCTAAAAGGCACCAAACTCCCCAGATTTTCAGTAAGTTAAATGACATAAGATATGTGAAATGCTTAGCCCAGTTCCTGCTAATAGTAAGGATTCAGTCAATGGCAGCCTGCTGTGGTAGATTGTTTAAATAATGGCCCCTAATGAAATATATCTCCTGGTGTCAACACCACTTGAAATGATTCTAGAGTTCACCATGTAACTTGCTTTCACCAATGGGATATCAGCTAATGTGATGGAGGCAGAGGGTTGGTAAGTGCATGTGCATTGGTGCTTCCCTCTGGGAATGCTGCCACTACCATATGAGGGAGCCCAGTCTAGCCCTCTGGAGAATGAAGGGCCACATGGAGAGATGGCCAGCCAACCCTGAAGCTGAATGCAGCTGCATGAAAGAGCCCAAGCTCAGGGCAGGAAAACCACAAAGATAGCTATGGAATTTTGAGAAAAAAATGTTTCTAGGTAAGTCACTAAGTTTTGGAATCATTTGTTGTGAGCAAAGGCTAATTGATACACTTGATGATTGTTTGTTTTCATAACTGTTGTCTTACTTGAACCACACAATAATCCCATGAGGTGGGCAATATTATCTTCCACTTTATTGATGATGAAGTGAAGGTTCAAGGGTGTTAGGTAGATGATGACTTTATTGTCCAGATCCTGAAGATCACTACTGAGGTACAACACTGCTTTTAGGTGAGACAAAGTCTTTTCACCTACATGGAGTCTTATGTTGGATCTCTTGGTATTTGTTAGCCTTTCTAATATACAGTCAAGAAACATGATTGAACTGAGGAAGTGAGTTTACAATCCAGACCAACTCTCCTCTCCTGCCTTCCCGAAGGAAACTGGCAACAGTTTCCTGCCTAACATTCCTGGTCCCTGTTGATAGCTTTGCAGGTCTATTAGTGTCACCTCCTTGCTTGACAGAGGAATGGAAGCTTCTGAAAGCTACTGTTTCTTAAAGCTTAGATCCAAAGCAACATCTTAGATGTAGGGCATCTTTCTGACATCCTCTCAATCCTCACTCTGACTTTGTCTCTCAGTGGAATAAATTCCTACACTTCCAAAATGGTTCCTGAATTTTCCTCATTAGAAACGAATCCTTTAGGTTAACCTTTGTAGTCTTTAACAGTCTCCCAGAAAATTCAAATATCCCCCCAAACACAGTGCATAAATCCAGTTAATTCCTCACGGTGAGACAGAACATGTAGCAGACTTATACCTGTGGGTAGCCAGTGTTGATGCATTGATCTAGAGCAGTGCTGTCCTACAGATATATAAAGTGATGGGACGCCTGGGTGTCTCAGTTGGTTAAGCATCCAACTTCAGCTCAGGTCATGATCTCACGGTTTGTGAGTTTGAGCCCCATGTCGGGCTTTTGTGCTGACAACTCAGAACCTGGAGCCTGCTTTGGATTCTGTGTCTCCCTGTCTCTCTGCCCCTCCCCTGCTCTCTCTCTCTCTCTCAAAAACTAAATAAACATTTAAAAAAATTAAATAGCAAAGAAATATAAAATGAGCCACAGATGTAATTTAAAATGTTCTAGCAGCTACATTAAAAAGTATAAAGAAACAGTGGAATGAATTTAAAAATTTTTTTATCTAACCCAATCCAAATTCTTTTTATTTCAGTGTATATCAATATTAAAACTTTATTAATAAGACATTTTACATTATTTTTTTCTTACCAAGTCTTCAAAATCTTGTATGTGTTTTAGACTTACAACACATGTCAATTCTGTCTTACTACATTTCCAGTATTCAGTAGCCACACAAGGTTAGTGGCTACCATGTTGACAGCATAGGAATAGAGACCCACCTTACTGGATTGTACAGTGGGGGCACTATGCTGACATCAGGATGTTCTGTCATATGTGAAAGTTCTTGCTTGGGGTTCTCTCTCTCTGTCTCTCTCTGCCCCTCGCCTGCTCACACATGAACTCTCTCTCTCTCAAAGTAAATAAATAAATATTTTTAAAACTTTTTAAAAGGGGACACCTGGATGACTCAGTCAGTTAAGTGTCTGACTCTTGATTTTGGCTCAGGTCATGATCTCATGGTTGTGGGATCGAGCTCCACATTGGGCTCCACACTGACAGTACAGAGCTCACTTGGGATTCTCTCTCTCCCTCTCTCTCTGCTCTGTCTCTCAAAATAAATAAATAAATAAACATTTAAAAAATTAAAAAAAAGAAAGTTCCATGTCATCCTGCAGGACCACACAGCATGTCCCAAAAGTCTTTGTGTAGTTTGAAGCATGAGTAACTTCAGAAATATCAATGTTACAAATCTACAAAAAAAAAAAAAAAACTCCTTTGAAAGTTTGATGGTTAAAGTTGTACTTTACATTTTTTTACTTTCACAAATTTTAAATACTGTATCTTAAATTGAATTTTTTTTATGTGCAACAGTTTCTGGGTCATCCCTCTCAGGCGGGGTCCATAGCAGGGTCTTCTTACATGACAATATCAACACCTGATGTAGCTCTGTTAGGCTGTCTCACTGGGGGTCATGTCAAAACTATCATGTATGTGACAAAGTCTCTATTATTGGATGATCACTGAACAGCAGCTGATAAAATTTACAGAGTTCAAAAATTGACTAGAGTGATATGTAACACAGGACAGTGGTTAAATTTAGTAAGAACACATTACCATTTGAAAATTCTAATAATTAACTTTCATTATTTTAAAGATATTATTTTTATTTTATTTAAAATTTTTAAGGTTATGTATTTATTTTGAGAGAGGCAGAGACAACATGACTTGGGGAGGGACAGAGAGAGAGGGAGACAGAGAATCCTAAGCCGACTCTGTGCTGGCAATGCAGGGCCTGATGCAGAGCTGAAACCCATGAAACTGGGAGGTCATGACCTGAGCTGAAACAAAGAGTCTGATGCTCAACTGACTGAGCCACCCAGGTACCCCAATCTTTCATTTTTTTTAAGTAGGCTCCACACCCAACGTGGAACTTGAACTCACGAGCCTGAGATCAAGAGCACATGCCTTACTAACTGAACCAACCAGGCACCCTGATAATTAACTTTTCAAATGCTATTTGTTCTAAGTGTATAGCATTTGTACTTCCAAAGCAATTAAAGCTTAAATTGGCATTAGCCTTCTGGACAGCCTGGATTTATGTTACTCTCCATCGAGGTGACAAGAATTACTATCCCCCAGTCAATCCTAGCCTATCTTCACAGAATTATCCCCCAAAGGGCTGTAATGCAGAGGTTGTTATGCCAGTCTGAGGGTCAAGAAATTTGTGGTGACAGACAGTTCTTACATGGCCTGGAAAATTCCTCACCTCAATTCGTTTGTGAGAATTAGAACATTTACCTCCCTCAGAGCTCAGGCAGCCATTTTTGCTGCATTTTAGCCATTTAGGTGTGGAACACCTAAACTACTATGCATTTTTCGGGAGGCTTTGAGGGGAAAGGATCCTGCAACAATTCACAGAGATCCTGGGTATTATAAACAAACTGCTATGTCTTAATGAATCATAGTAGTGGAGTTAGTAAGAGTGAAAAATCTGCCAAGAATGTCTAAATAACTTGGTTTCAAAAGCAGTAGAATCCATGCCTTTGAAGGCTATGGCTAAGGTTTTTAATAGTCCATTTGACCACCTTTCCATTTTTTAAGAAAAAGTGCCCCAGGGTGGGGTGGGTGCGCCTGGGTGGCTCAGTAAGTTAAGTGTCTGACTCAGTTGTGGCTCAGGTCATGATCTCATGGTTCATGAGTTCAAGCCCCGCATTAGACTCTGTGCTGGCAGTGTGGAGTCTGCTTGGGATTGTCTTTCTCCCTCTCTCTCTGCCCTTTCCCCACTTGCTCTCTATCTCTCTTTCAAAAATAAAAAAAAAATAAACTTAAAAAAATGAAAGAAAAAATGCCCCTTCCTCTAGGAGAGAAATAGCCCTGCACCAGGGCAGATGGCTTGGTAAGTAGGATATGGCTGGATTTTAGCCCCACCTCAATAACTTGATTGGGTGTCTTTGTAAACAACCTACACAACTGTACGTGGTGGCCGCAGCTACTGTCCATCCACACTACCTCTAAAGGCAGAAGTGGTACTAGTGGAGCAGCAGTCTACCTGGCTCATGGATGAGTTTGGGTATGCTATGGTCCATTGCCATGCCTTTAAAAATGAGTCAAATATAATGCTCCTCTTTTAAGAACAGGAAAAGGGAAAAAAGCGCCAAGACTAAATGTCCTTAATGTTATTTAGAAACAGTAAAACTCAACCTCTAACCTCTGACATGCCACTAAAAGACATTTCATTTCATTCATATTTTATGCCTTCTCCCTAGAGCTGTTGAATATATCACATGTCATAAGACCAAATTACATTTATTCCTAATAATTTAAAACTAGAATTTGAGCCCAGAAAAAAAAAAAAAAAGAATGATTTCTTACCACTGTCTAAATGAATTGCACTGTTCCCAAGTGAGGCCATTGCCCTTCAGACCAGAAGAATGCACACATTTACACAACGAGTGAAGAAAGAGCACTGAAATTATGTCTAGTTCATTTTCTCAGGCTTTGATTAGAGATTAAACAATTCTCAAAGAATAGTAAAAACAAGAGAAAATATACATTCCCCATGTGTTAGAGCAGATGGTGTATGGAAACTCAATGAACTGGTGATAAAAATACATACCCATAGTATTGACACTTATTGGTGTAAAGAGAATTTTGAAAATCTAATTGAGCTTGATGATGGAGAGGCAATCTCTTGGTTTTATTATTCTAACTGGAAATGGAAAGAGAACTTGTTCCCTAGTTTCGAAAAGAATTTTAAAACTACCCAGACACTTCCTATAATTGCACCATTACTTTTAGTGAAAATGACAGGTCAGGAATTTTTCATTTTCTTATGGATTTCTGGAAGAATAAACTCTGCCTTTCCTCCCTCTCTGTCAAGTACACGCATGAACACACACCCTTCAGTGTCATAATTTAATGTAACAGTTAGTTCCTTTCAGCCTAATTGTCTCCTTCACATGCTGTGGTCATAACCTGAACTCATCCAGAGAATTGAAGAAAGACAGAGCTGCCTTTATCTAAGTTTGCTGTCAGAAATTCAGGAAAGCTCCAGTTAGCTCTACTGTTGGTGTCTTGCCCATGTCCTGTTGCACTCGCCATTCCAATACCAGTTGAGAGCATTTTTCTGCAAGATGGCTACTCTCTGCCTGATGGTTTTCTCACTGCCTGTCCCCAGACCAAGGCAGAAGTACCAACCAGTTTATCATATAGCCAGTGATGAATAAGTTGAAGGATAAATACCCCAGCTTCCTCATCCCTTGAATGGGTCAACTTTGAGACATGCTCTAGACTATCTTCTCTCCTGGAGGCCTGCAGAGAAGGGCTAGATGCAATGTAAGGCATTCTGTTAAATTTGAATTTCAAATAAATAATGAAAACTAGTTTAGTTAAATATGTCCTAAGTATTGCATGGGACATTGTTCTGCTAAAAAAATTATTTTCAGTTTATTAGGCCTTCTCGTTTAATAGCCCATCCTACATTTTTAGTTGCGAAATTTGGCAACATTACCCTAGAGGATTTGAACCCCAGTTGCCCATATGGAGCCATGCTAATATTGCAGACTGGTTGGACTCCTTGCCTGTATCCTTTCACCTATTTCTTACAAATACTTCCTGGGATTCCCTCCTACCTTATGTCAGGTTTCCTGGAAGTAGAGCCTCAAATGGAGAGTCTTACAGAAGTGATTTATGGACAGAGTGCTTCTGTGGGAGAAAGCTTAAAGCTCATGAGGGGAGCAGGATAGGCAGGGAAGGAGCTGAAAAAGGATGTGGTTTTAGGAGAAGTTTAGCTTCAGCCTGATCATGGGCTGGGTGGGGGGGTGGAGGCTCTGGAGCATGACCAACATCATAGGGTTGTCATACCTTACAATTGAAGGGGCTGATCTTTTACCAGTGCCCCAACCTCCAGTATTCAGTCATTGACTGTGGTCTATCCAAATGAGTTCGAGGGGCAGGCAAGACACCAACAACATCTACAACACCTTCCAAACAATTTATCCTCACATCTCTGTTTCACGGTTTGTTTCTGGGCAACCAGAACCGAAAACACTAACAGTAAAATCCTTGATGGCTTATAATTCCTCAAGGGTAATCATTTCCCTAAGGCCTAAATTCTTTGCCTCCTTTGAAAGCTGCAACTTATTTGTAATACTTCACACATTATAGATGGTCAGTAAATATTTGTTGAATTGAATTGTACATTAAAGCACATCTGATATGTCAGTAATATAAACATTAATTTAAAAACATACTTTTGTATAGTATCCACTATGATAAACTAAACTAGGCACTCTATTAGATTACTAATTTTTAAAATTCAATGAACAAAAAAAGCACTACTGTCGTGTCTCAAAAGTACCCTGGAACTGGTCCCAACCTTGTTAGATCCCTAGTGAATTAATAAAAATTCAGGAACTGAGAGTCCTGCTTTGTGTCAGTGAAGCCCAGAGAACAGCTAAGAGTTGGAAGTTGAAGAATGATGAAGGATCTGCCTTCCCAAAATATTTCCCCTCCTGCTCTTTCCTTTTTCTGTAGGCAGTTCACTATGTTAAGAAAAGGCATAGCATTGCGGGAACCTTTGGTGAGAAACTCATCAAGGTTGCCATTGTCTAGATTCCTAGATGCTTCTTCTCTCAAAGAAGCCACCTAGCACAACTGACTCTGTGGCACCAAATCTTCTGGGAATGGGCACCAAGAGAGGGGAGGACAATGGATGGGATGGTGGAGAACCAAGTGTTGACGTACTCCATTGGGACAGGAGCAATGCCACCTAGCTCCTACTGTAGGGGTGGTTGCAGAGGGCTTGGGACATAGGACACACTAGATTTGATGAACTTGGTCAATAGTGAATCAAGTCAGGCATGGAAGAGAATCATCAGGGGGCACCTGGGCAGCTCATTCAGATCAATGTTCCACTCTTGGATTTGGTTCTGGTGATGATCTCATGGTCGTGATCTCAAGTCGTGAGATGGAGCTCCCGCATCGGGCTCAGTGCTGAGTGTGGAGCCTGCCTGAGATAGTCTCTCACTCTCTCTCTGCCCTGTCCCCTTGCTCATTCTCTCTCTGTCTCTCTCTCAAAATAAATAAATAAACTTTAAAGAAAAGAAGGAAGGAAAGAAAGAGAGTCATCAGGACCCAACCATGGGAACTGTAGCAGGAACAGATATAATGTGCCCCTGAGTCTTTAAGGGTCCTTGTTTGAAGACACACTGGATTCTGGAGGCCATTAGCCTGCCATCTTAAGGACTAGAGGAATAGAGGCAAGTTTTCAAAAAAGATTTCTTTTTCAAAGGAAAAGATCCAGAATATTTAATGTCATGCAAGGTTAGGGTGTGTGTGCATTTAGCCAAACCCTGGACATCCAAAGGCAGTAGGCAAGCTTGGAATTCTGGGGTATGGGAGATGGGCGATGGCAGCAGATAAGGACTAGACAAAAATATAGGCACTGAAGGAGAGATAAGGGAGCATTAAAGAGAAAAGTGGGGCACCTGGGTGGCTCAGTCAGTTAAACATCGGACTCTCAGTTTCAGCTCAGGTCATGATCTCACAATTTTGTGGGTTTGAGCCCTGTGCCAGGCTCTGTGCTGGCAGTAAAGAGCCTGCCTGAGATTCTCTGTCTCTCTCTCTGTCTCTCTTTCTCTCTCTCTCTCTCTCTTCTCCTCCCCCACTAACACTGTCTCTGTCTCTCTCAATAAATAAATAAACAAACAAAATTTTTAAAAAGAAGAGAAAGCTAATGGTCCACTGCTTTGGCAAATTCTTTGGTAGTGTCCCTAAACACTAAACATTTGCATGCTCTATTATCCATCAATTCCATTCCTTTTATATGCCCAACAGAAATGTGTACATGTGTTCAGGAATGATCCTTTCAGTGTTATTTGTGACAGCCCCAACCTGAAACAGCCCAGATGTCCATCAACAGTGGAACAGATAACAGTGGCAGATTCACATAATAGAATGCTACACATCAGCAGAAATCTACAATTACAAGCAACAGCATGGATGGATCTCAAAAGCATAATATTGCCTGAAGAATTCAGGCACCAGAAAGCACATATTTTATGATTCCGTTCATACAAAGTACAAAAGCAGGCAAAAGTACTGACTTTGACTGGGGGAGGGGTTCATGATGGAAAGTATACACCTTTCCACTGCTGACTGGCTGGTGATGTTCTCTTTCTTGATCTGGGTTTTGGTGACTTTGATACACTGATGAGTTCAGTTTGTGAAAATTTGTGGAGCTGTACACTTAAGATTTATTCTGAACTACATTATTCTTCAACAAAACATAAACTATAACATATAAAAGGAAAACTATTGAACAGAGAAGACAAGATTCACCTATGTCCTAACTCTGCCAAGTGGCGAACTCCCCCTTACTCTGCCACTGTTTTCCATGGAGCATGCAAAGGGGGCATGTTGAGACTGAATTCAGGTAGCAAAACGGCCACTGGTTTTCAGCGTGTGGAGGAGCAGTAGTCCTCTCGTTCCCCCCAAAGCAAACATCCCCACTACATCATTTCTGACATCCTAAGGATGCACTTAGATATTTTGTGCTTGAGTGATAATCACTGTTTGGAAATCACCACAAGTTAAAATGCGGATTCATGAGACAGTTCCAGAGACCCCAGCAGCAGGGCCTCCCAGGTCTTTACACAGCCACTGACATGACTCTGTGACATGCTAATGAGTCTACCTCTTTCTGTCTCTCAATTTTCCTCAGATTGTCCACTCCCTTGTCATGACTACTGGAACGGGGCCCAAGAAAGCTTCTTTGGTCTTAATTCTACTTTCTAAAATGAGTGTTTTTCTACGGTGCTTAATTCAAATTCCAAAGAATTCCCAAACTCAGTTGTTTCATAGATTGACCACAGGTCGTGGACTGACAGCCCCTGATTCAAGGGGCTTTGCCTGGAGTCACCAGCTGGGATGCTGGTGAGTCAGTCCCATGATAGAAATCTCTTAGCTACTTTAGCATCACAAAGCTGTCAGCTGTTTTTTTTCCAGAAGAGGGTGGTTGGCCCCATACTTGGACCCACTACCTCTTCATCGTCCCCTTTAGTCTCTAAAGTCAAACCCCCAAAGCAATCACTTAGGATACACTTATTTTTTTGCCTGGCTGGTCAGAGTCTTGCCTTATAGCTGACCTACCTATAGTTAACTGTCCAATTTCCATGTAAATGACAGAATAAGCCCTTAAAATTCTCAGAATACCTTGACCCTCCATCTGGGACTTAGTCTCATCTCCCCTTCACCCTGACCATTCATCAGCAGTAGCAACGATGGCAGGTTCATGGTTTAGGTCCTGTAATTTCCCCTGCTGCCCACCTTCTGGCAGCAATGCTAGAGAGTAGCGAAATGGTCAAAAAGTGGCAGAGTGGAGGTAGAAGTCAGGATGCTGAATAATGATCCTCTGAATAGCAAGACCTGATGGAGCCAGGGGCTTCCTGAGCAGACAGCAGGGAGGATGGGCTCCTCTTGACTGGAGGCATGGATGTAAATCCATGGGGAAACACCACGGGACACGCGGACCTTGGCAGGGTTGTAAAAGCTCCAGTTTCCCTTGAATAACTCTTCTTGACACCACCTCCAGTGCATTTGCACGAATCTGTTTTTTCAGGGTGTTCAGAATTCATTCTTTTTTGGTTCTCCTGCTGCTTAAAACAAGTGGGAACCCAAGGGATCCGGCTCCTCAATAGAAAATAAACACAATTCTTTCTGAAGCCGCTGAGCCAGAAGAAAATGGGGCCAAGAAATGAATAAGACACAAGACTAAAGCAAATCAAATCTTTGTGAGCCCTCCGTCACATTCCTTTCTCTGCCTGGTTGAGCAAATGGATGGATATATTCTGTCCTCTTTCCTCAGCTATCAACAGTTGGTCTACATGTTCTTACTTATAACGCATTTTCTTACAGTTTTGCTTTCAAAGGCTTTTCCGTCCAAAATCAATGCCTCTCCCTCCTTCACCTATACACTTTCAGGCTTTCTCCTTCTGCCCAGTATCCCTGTTAATCTCAATGGTGAGCTAATACACATTTGCACTCAAAAGCGCCAATGACTGATGATGTTATAAATGGTCGCAGCATCAGGGTCACTTCCAGCATCCCAGCCAGCTGCCAAATGCTATTATCAATAGACCTTGACCCTCCAGTGTTATTCCAGACCACTCTAATGACTCAGTTGCTTTGGACAGAGCATGCTAGAGATACGCTGCCAGCCACAGTGGGATTCAGACCTCCACCAAGCTCTGAGCACCCCTACAACAGAGTATCTGCTCTCTACCATAGAGAATGCCTGAAGACTGACCTCACTGACTTAATTGCTCCTTCAGTCACTTGGAAGCCGATGTCTGGAATCCTTGGGTGTGGCACACTTAGTCTCTGAGCCAGTTCTGATCAAGGGCAAACAGGCTGTCGGCTGCCATGTCCCACCAGGAGCAAGTGGTTGGTTTTGGCATCTTGGCCTAGCATAGCTGAAGTGGCCCAGTGCCAGAATGTGGAGTGTGCTGGTAACACAACAGTGTGGTGAGGCAGATGTCCAGGGCCAACCTACCATCCTTAAAGTTGTTTATGGAGTACCACAACACTACCATCCTTAAAGTTGTTTATGGAGTACCACCTAGATATTTAAGTCTACGTTGCACAAGAAGGGTCAAACAAAAAAACAAAGATTTTGACGATGAGTACATTTCACTGAAAAATAAAACAAGCTATTGACTCTAATCTTTTTTTGTGTGAATTATTTTGTAATCTCAGCAACAAACACAGACGAAAAAGTCAATTTTCTCTTTTTCTTCCCTTTCCAAATGATATGTAGGGATGTTGGCTTATTAAAAGTGTCCGTGGTCTTATTAATAATGGTATCAATTGGGTCTCCAAGTCGCCAAGATAAGCATGTTCTTTACAATTTTAAAACACATCAATTGCTTGTTTACATTTGGTGTATTGGATTAATTGATTTTGCAATGTTTCGTGAATAGGTTTTCTTTTTACAAACTTTAATGCCTTTTCACTTAAACAGAATAGCAATATTTAGTAGGATGTTAAAATGAGAATCTTTGTTTTGACTTTCCACCAAGGCCTCCACAGGATTACAACAAAACAACAGATGCCAAATTCTCCATTTTGTAGTGAGGTTTTAGGTCATCTAGACCAAAAGCCTGAGGCAGCCAGCACCCACCTTTTGGGTATAAAAAGGATGTGGCATTTTTTTTTCCTCCTCATCTTTTACCAAGTTTATTTAGAAAAGAAGGAGAGGGGGATGGAGTTGCTTACTCTCATCTCCAGCCTAGTGAGAAGGGCATAGAGGGAATCCTCTGAGAATTTGACATTTGTCTTGTGGAGGCTGAGGGTAATAAGCATATGAACTATAACTTTAAAGTCCCAGTGCGGGTCATATCACTCTATCAATACCCACACTTGAGGGCTGCTCACATTCCAGCGATGGGCTATTATAAAATGTCATCACGAACCTATGAGGGTTGCTGGTTTACAAATCCATGAAACCCATGGCCAGTTTGGGAAATTGTGTAACAGAGCCAACATCTGCACTAATCATAGCTAGCGTCAGTATATATTAGGGTTGGCGCATTTGCATATAGTCAATCATAGTAAGGGTCTGTACAAACAAGACCCTCGAGGGAAACAATCACAAAGAAGATGTTCCTGATACAAAGAATAAAAACAGTGAGTATTCACGTATGAAATATAATTTGATTGTGACACCATAGAGAAACGCAATTATACTTCAATAAATGAATTGAAAACGAACCATAGGTATTCACAGAGTGATGGTACCTGTAGTGAGTTACAAGGGCAGGTGCTGTCTTCTTAATGCTGAGTGGTTCAGTTGCTGGCCAGAGCCCTGGATTTCACTGGTACAAGAGCCCTTGTATGAGATCCAATCCACAGTGATGGTCCCTACAGATACCAGGGAGGGCAGGGAGCATCTGTACCTACAAGGTACCTGATGGCCCTCCTGGGATCTCCCAGAGAGTAAGACACTGTGGCTTCTACCCCTGCTCCAGAGAAATACATGTATGAATTAATAGGGAAGATTTAGTCTAGAGAGATTAAATTCTTTGATATGTCAAATGATACTATAACAAATCTTAGTGATTTGAAAAAGCCATCTCTGGTCAGTTTCCACTTGCTCTAATTAAGCTGGTGGAAAGACTGTTCACTGGTTCCTTGTATCTCTTACCCCCTGCAGTTTTGACAGAGATGCCACATGACCCATGCAGAAGACTCAAGGCTGCAGGTGGAAGTGGGAACTTTCTCCCTCCTGGAAGATTAATGGAGTGGTTGCATTGAGAAACAAAGGAACATAGGAGGGAAGAATGCCTGCTTCCCGTAGGTCAGAGAATATCCCATAGGAGCGCACCTGCAAAATGCCTTTACCACTATTGTATTCAAACCTCACCACAATCTTAGGAATTCATCAGCCCAGGCATTATTGTATTCAGAAATTATTAGTTCCATTTTATAGGAAGGAAATAGAAGGCCAGAGAAATTAAGAGACCCACAGCCTGCAAGGAAGGTGCAGGCCTCTGAGAGCCCAGTAGAGGGAGAAAACAAGGATAATTAATGAGGGTGAGGATTTAAGAAAAAGCCCATTGTTAGCAAGAGGAGGTAAAAGAAGTAGATTTCCCCCTCCCTTTCTTTCCCCCTCCCCTCTGGCCCACGGGGTATCTTGGCCCCTCTACCCTGTCCCCCAGAGTCCCATTTCTTATGTCTCAGTGATTCTAGTCCAGCTCAAGGTCATTATACATTTTTTTAATGTGAGCATCAGAGTGAAGCTTATACAAGATGAAATATTCCACTGCCAAGGTCAATCTCCGCTTCATATCATTCCAGTGGGTGATTATGCTCAAGTCTGCTTTCATCACTTTACCAAGACACCTTTGCATGTTTCGGGGAAGGCTGTGGCTCCAGCAGTGAGGCGGGGTGTGTGCCACAGCTAAAGAAGGAAGCAGAGAGGAAATTCCTCATCTGCCACATTTCAACTTCATAGTTTAAGATTTGGACAATCCCCTTCCAAAATGAGGAGGCTGGTATTCATATCTTTTTATTTCTGCTTTGATGAAATAATTATTTACTTTATCTAAGTATATAAAATTTACCTTCTAGAACTCATTACTCAGTGTTTTGTTTTATTTTTGTATACGGAGATCCCTGTCTCCACTAGTGTCACTGTGACTTTTCCTTAGTCTTGCCTGCTATATTTTATTAAAAAGTAGTCTTCTTTGATAGTGGCTCATGGGTATGATTTGTTTGAGTTCTTCCTGTCTAAAAATATCATCTCTTCACTTTACTGTGTCCAATCAAATTCACGAGATTGGGCCACACTATTCCTCCAAGTCTTTCTGATATTATTCTACTTCCTTTCAGAATTGAGGTGCTCGAGGCCAGTCTTTTTTTTTTTTAAGTTTATTTATTTTGAGAGACAAAGAGACAGAGCCAGAGACAGAGCCAGAGACAGAGAGAGAGAAAGCAACCATGCACAGGAGGGGAAGAGAGAGAGGGGGAGAGACAGACAGAGAGAGAGAGAATCCTAATCAGGCTCCGCACTGTCAGTGCAGAGCCCGATGTGGGGCTGAAACTCATGAACGATGAGATCATGACCTGAGCAGAAACTGAGAGTTGAATGCTTAACTGACTGAGCCACCTAGGCACCCCACCGCCAGTCTTAATTCCTCCATTACACATGACTCTTACCTGACTGTATATCTAAATGATTATTTATCTTTGTTTAATAAATACCCACATATGTCTCAGAGCTGATCATTCTATAGCAATTTTCCTTATCCCCTACTGTTACATTGGGGAATAGGAGAGGATTTGAGGCACACACCTGTATGTATTTGCCAAAACTTATCAAATTAAACAGCTGAGATGTAAACATTTCACTGTATGGAAATTTTAACTTCAAAAACATAAATCAATACTAATGTCTAGCTAGTAATACTCATACTGAAGTGTTTAGGGGTGAAGCATACTGATATCTACAACATAGTAATAACTACATCAAAAAGCAAAATGAACTGAAGCACCTGGGCAGCTCAGCTGGTTAAGCACTGGACTCTTGGTTTCAGCTCAGGTCATGATCTCGGGGTTCATAGGTCGAGCCCCATATTGAGCTCTGCGCTGGCAGTGCAAAACCTGCTTGGGATTCTCTCTTACTCTCTCTTTGCCCCTCTCCATGAGACTTCTCTCTCAAAATCAATTAATAAACTCTGGAAGAAAAAAAGTAAAATGGACTGATAGACTGGTTTGTGATAAAGCAAAGAAAAGCATCAACAATTGTAGAATCTAGATGGTGGATATCTGGCTCTTTGTACAATTCTTTCCATTTTTGTTTGAATTTAAGGACTTCTATAATGAAATGTTAGAAACAGCCAACTGGGTGACTCAGTTAAGCATCCAATGACTTGGCTCAGGTCATGATCTCATGGTTTGTGAGCTCGAGATCCTAATCAAGTTCTATGCTATCAGTGCAATGCCCACTCTGGATCATCTGTCTGTCTCTCTCTGCCCCTCACCCACTTACACACACACACACACTCTCTCTCTCTCTCAAAAGTAAATAAACATTAAAAACAAGAAATGCAATGTTAGAAAGAATGTAAGCAAAGTAATTATTGTGGCAAACTACAGAGGACATGAAAAAGTAATTAGTGATGAATAATACAGTTGGTGATCTATCATAAATGCATAAATGTTTATGAGACAAATTACCAAAATTGACTCTTAGAAGGAAAAAATCATTCAACAGATACTTTTTAAAATGATATTTAAGTTATGTCAAATATGAGTTAAGTGGCTGTCCAAGAGTGTGAATGTGTGAACTGGGAGAGGTTTGAGGACAATGAAGGAGATTTGGTGGACTGAGATGGAGAAGAAGTGGTCCCAAGAAACCTGACCACTGTTACCAGCTTGGCTTCCTGGTTTATAGGAAAGGTGAGAATTTTGGCCTTATTTGATGACACTACAGATTAGAGAGGCAGTTCTTTAGCTTGGGTGTGTATCCCAGTCCCCTGTAAGACTTGTTAGGATACCAGTCACTGGACCCCACTTCCAGAGTTTTAAAATTCTATGGGTCTGCAGGCACTTGGGTGGCTCAGTAGGTTAAGCGTCTGACTTCTGATTTCGGCTTAGGTCTTGATCTCATGGTTGGTGAGATGGAGCCCCATGTGGGGCTCTGCACTGAGAATGAGGAGTCTTCTTGGGATTCTCTCTCTCCCTCCCTCTTTCTCTGCCTCTCCCCTGCTCACTTGTGCACATGCACTCTCTCTTTCTCTCTCTCTCACAATAAATAAATAAACTTTAATAAGTAATAAATAAAAATAAAATTCTGTAAGTCTGGGGTGGAGGTCCACGAATTTGCATCTTTCAAAAGTTCCCAGACACAGATGCTGTTTGCCCAGTATTCCCATTTTGAGAACTTCCCCCGAAGAAGTGATTGCTGCTATTTTATTTATCTGCCCCCCCATATGCCTTCTCTTTTTACTCTCAGCAACTGAGACAGATCATTTATTCAGGAAAATAATTACAGGCAGAGACTCAGATGTGGAGAAACCCACACAGGATTAATCTCCAAGGAGTGTGTACTTAATAATTTTGGTCATCTTACCTGTTTTATATTCTTGCATTTTCATTAAAATATTGCAATTTTCTCTTTTTATTTGAGGAATACATGTAATATGTCACTTATGGGGGCAGATAACACTGTTTTGTTCTTACCAGATGTATATAGCTTTAAATGGTTATATTTTTATATTAAGGTATTAATCACTCCTGTTAATTATATTAAAATGCATTTTCAGAGCTGTAATTAGTTTTAAAGGTTATGTCCTAAAGCTGGCAACAGGGGAAGATGCCCACTTATCTAATTTTTCATAAATACCACATGTAAGTGGAAATCTCTGCACACATAAGTTACACATACACTCGTACACATGCACACACACACACACACAGAACAATACGTTACAGGCAAAGGACCTCCTTGATAGGATGTTTTTATTCATATGTTAATTTGGAGATAAAAATTTTAGGTGTGTTGTCCATTCTTACCCCTGCAACTCTCTGTCCTGTCCTGATCCTGATTAATAAACAAATAGAAAGAAGACAATAGTCTGCTAACAATTGAATTAGTGGCTGGGTAGATAAAGTACAAAGTTGAAAAAAAAATCTCTTTCAAAACAGAAAGAATAATACAGAAATAGAAGCCACGAGGCAAAAAAAAAAGAAAAGAAAAGAAAAGAAAAAAGATTCGGAGCCCAGATCTGGGAGACCTAAGAAAGACTAATAGGCATTCTAGATGGAGTGGATGAGACAGATGGAAAGGAGTTAATCACACACATAATTGAAAACTTTGCTTGCCTGACAAAGCCTTGGTTTGCAGATAAAAGTGCTTGCAGAGGTAGAAATGTGATTAATGAAAAAAGACACACACTTCAGCACATCCTGGTAAAATTATGAATTGAGAATAAACAGTAAAACGTTTCTTGGCCAAGCAGAGGGAAAAGGATGACATTAGCATCAAACTATCTTCAGCAAAGAGTCTGGTTTCTCATGGATGGCTTCACGTTGCGTGGTAGATTCCAGATGACTGGATGCTCTGTCACTCTGTTTTAAGAGGAGGGATTTGTTCTCCTCCCCTATAACCTGGGATTTTCCCAGGGGCTGCTTAATTTGTAGGATGTAACAGAGTGACACTGTGTCAGTCCCAGGCATAGTTTATACGAAGATTCGCTTCTGCTTCCTGCTTCTTAAAATGCTTGCACATGGGATGCTGAGTCTCTGAGCCAGCTGCCATGTTGTGACGAAGGCCAACCACATGGAGATGAGCTGAGCGGCTTTCCTATTAACAGCCCAACTGAGTTTAGATTCTGGCCAAGATAATGAATGACCAGAATCAGAATACCCTTTAGGGAACTGGGAGGGAGAATTCTAGGATAGATAGACTTTAATAATCCTATTAAACCCCACTTCCTTGGCTATTGCACTGGGATCCCTTAAAGAGGTATCTCATAGATTCTCTATAAACAGAGAATTGCCTCCTCTGCCTACTTAATCCTTTATAATAGGATTATGTATAGTTTTTTTGGTTGTACCTGGGGAACCCCCATGATGGCATTTAATCTGCCTGGGAATTACAAAATGCAGTTTGGGGGCAAAGAGCCAGGAGGTACCCCTGCTTGTCTGAGACAAAGGAGAATGTTGAGCTATTAGGCCATGGAATGACAGAAGTTATTAGCTAAATGACTGCATGATAGTTGTTACCATTATGAGATCTTGAAAAGGCTCTGGAAAAACATGGATCCTAGTACTGTATTAACCACGTATTTTATCTTCTGTATTCTGTTGCTTTGACATCTGGGGTCTTGCTGATCCCTCTCAGTGCTAACCAGTTCCTAGAGATGGTGAAAAACATGCCCTTGAGTACACTTTTCAAATACAAATCAACCAATCTACCACCCACATTCCTACCACTTCCTTTACAGAATCTCCCACTGTGGGCTACCATCCACCTGCCTAATCACCCCAGGGCAAAGTACCAGACAACCAGGGACAGCTCCTATTTCCCAAGGCCCGCTAAAACTACTCAAATGACCCAATCCTAAGCCTGCTTACCTTGCCTCACCTGTTCTTTCCTGAAGACACCACAGTAAGGCTCTTGCACACAGTTCCCCCTTCTGTCTGCATGTTACCAAGCTCACTATTTTCTCAGGTGGTGCCCCATGACGTGGCATGCTACCTCCTTCTAGGAACTGTGAGTAGCCAACTATCTTTTCAAAGATAATAGTCTCCTGATCTGTTGCCATTTCTATATCTCAAATTTTTTATGAATATAGTATATTTTATTTTTTTATTTTAATTTTTTTGAATACAGTATATTTAAAAGTAAGCCTCTAGATATTGGAGTAAGGCTTCTCTTTCTTCTGGATATTGAAAGATTTTGATCTTTGTGATAATGCTGATGGGCCAGCTCTGTCACTGATCATTTCACCATCATACAAATAAAATCTAGGTGGTCTGTGGTGAGTGACATATACTTTTCAAAGATGGTTGCAACGCTATCTTCCATCTCTCATGGTCTTTTTTATAATATGACTTTTATACTCCTCCCACTTATTTCCTCATCTTGAATCTTGTGATTATGGCAGAAGTGATCCAATATAACTTCTAAAACTAAGTCATAAAAGAAAAATACAGCTTCTGCCTGATTCTTTTGTAGAGCATCACTGTAAGGACTCAGCCACCATGCCATTAGGAAGCTCAAGCAGCATGTGGAGAAATTCACAGAGAGAGTAACCAAGCCCACCAAACTGGCTGAGCTCCCAATCAACAGAGAGAACCACCTTGCCAGCTACATGAGTGCACCATCTTAGAAGTAAGTCCTCTGGTCCTCAGTAAGCTGTCCCAGTTGAAATTGAGTAGAGGGAAATGATCTGTCCTTGTTGAGCCCTGTCAAAATTGCAGATTCATGAGCTAAATAATGTTTGCTGTTTTAACCCTCTGAGCTTTAGGGATAGCTTATAAGGCAGCAGTATATAACTACAAAGTCCTACCACAAGGTTCCTTTCAGTCTACACCAAAATACACAGACTATTCATGGAAACTGCCAGTATGTCTGGGCCTGGGGCTGGGGCAGATTTGCTAAACCAAAAAGCCACTCCAGAGATTCTGATTTTATTGGTTTGTAGTGGGGCTTAAGTGATCTTCATGTACAACCAGTAGATAAAAATTTCTCACCTAGAAAAACTAATTAGAAACTGTGAGGGTTGGACCTAGACATCTGTGTGTTTTCAAGATCCTCAGGTGGCTCAATGTATAGACAGAGTTGAGAATCTTGTAGCTAAACTATCTACAAAATGAATGTCAGAGCAGCACTTCTTCACATGTAATGTGCATACCAATCACAAGGGAATCTTGTTAATAATGCATATCTGGGTTCAATAATTCTGAGGCAGAGTCCCATGTCTGCATTTCTACTAAGTTTCAAGGGAATGCTGATGCTACTGGTTCCAAGGCCACACTTGGAGCAGCTGGGAATTAAAACATCCATGAAAGAGTGAGACAGAAATATCTGGGTAAAGCATCCACAATGGTATTTTAGCATCTGTCCACGGGCCTCACATTGGCCCCAGGGCAAGAAGTAGCAGGCATTGATGAGAAGTCTAGGAACTCAGTGACCACCAACTCAGAGGTTGTGGTGAATAGAAAGACTACCAGTGGGTTAGAAGCAAATAAAAACATCACCATTATGAAGTGGCACTAGGCTGTAAATCAAAATAATCTGATACGCACAATCTTCTTGTTGATACCACCTGGGATGGGTTCTGGTGCCAGAAGGTATTGGGAAATTGTGGGTTCTGTGGTCCATACCCACCTGCTATGAGGCAAGAGCTATTCGGCCAGAACTTTGGCTGTTGACATCTCTTCAACAGTATCCTCACTGAGGACTGTTTGGACTGAGAAGCTGAAGAACTTCCTTGATGATGCCTGGATGGCTCAGTTGGTTGGGTATCTGACATCGGCTCAGATCATGATCTGATAATTCTTGGGTTTAAGCCCTGCATCAGACTTTGTGCTGACAGCTCAGAGTCTGGAGCCTCTTTGGATTCCATGTCTCCCTCTCTCTAACCTTCCCCTGCTCATGCGCTCTCTCTCTCTCTCTCTCTCCCTCTCTCTCTCTCTCAAGTAAATAAACATTTTAAAATAATAATAATAATAATGAACCTCCTTGAAGTTTCCAGAACCATTCAAAGAATGCATGAGTAAATGGTGCTGTTCAATTTGTTCCATGTTAATGGATATGAAGGCAAGATTTTTCCAGAATGTCTTCTCCAACTCCAGAGACACAAGGATCCAGGTCAAAGTGAGTAATGCTCTAGACTGAGAGTTGGCAAACTATGGCCCCTGGGCCACATCTGGCCAGTAGCTTGTGTTCGTATAGTTCGAGCTAAGACAGCTTGTACATTTTCAAAGGTTTGTAAATAAGAAAACAGAAACTCAAAGATGAATATATGTCAGAGACAGTATGTGACCCGCAAAGCCTAAAATATTTGTTGTCTGGCCCTTTACCAAAAAAGATTGTTAACTTTTGTTCTAGATTAAAAATTTGAGTGCCCATGGGGCGCCTGGGTGGCTCAGTTGGTTGAGCGTCTGACTTCAGCTCAGGTCCTGATCTCACTGTTCATGAATTTGACCCCCGCATCAGGCTCTGTGTTGAGAACTCAGAGCCTGGAGCCTGCTTCAGATTCTGTGTCTTCCTCTCAGTCAGCCCCTCCCCAACTCATGCTCTGTCTCTTTGTCTCTCCAAAATGAATAAATGTTAAAAAATTTATTTTTAATTCCAGTGCCCTCCATTGTCTTCCCTGCCACTAAAAAGAACAGGAATCCTCCAGGCATATTTTCCCAGAGTAAACAGACAATCTCATGAAAAATCTAGACTCATCCCTACACAATCATCCTCAGTGACCTAGAAATAGAAATGTAGGAGAAAAGAATTTATGCACTTTAAAGGAATAGGAAGCAAGAAGTGAACACCATGGGGGATAGAAGATGAGGAAAATGGGTGGGGAGAGGTAGGAGGTACAGATGTCCAGGTATGGAATGAATAAGTCAGCAGGGATGAAAGGGACAGCATAGGGAATACAGTCTATGGTATTGTAATAGTATTGTACAGTGACAGGTGGTAGCTACACTTGCAGTGAGCACAGCATAACATATGGACTTGCCCAATCACTATGTTGTACAACTGAAACTAATGTAATATTATGTGTCAACTTACACATCAATTTAAAAAAGAAGTATCTTTCATCATAATACAATTTTGCGTTTCTGAGTACTTTCAAATATTCACTTTTGTAAAATGTTTATTTGTTTATTTTGAGAGAAAAAGAGAGAGTGAGCAGGGGAGGGGCATGACCTGAGCCAAAATCAAGAGTAGGATGCTTAACCAACTGAACCACCTAGGCACCCCATATATTCACTTTTTTCTTCCTCTATTTTGTAGCCTGTTCCATCCTCCAAACATCCCCTTATTCTAACATTTAAACTCAGGGGCTGTTTTCTTTTCCTATGCTGAAGAAACCATTTCTTTAAGGGAGAAAGAGAGAGATAAGGGAAAAGTATGATTTTGCCACATTGGATGTCTTCCTATGAAGCTGTGTCCTAAGAAACAGAAATACCAGGACACCACCCCTATCAATCAGGTTGGGCCAGCTGCTGTAACAAATATTTCCCAAACATGCAGGGGTCATTGTGGTAGAGGGTATTTCTTGCTCATGCAAAGTCACATGTGGATGTTCCCCGTCAAGTTCTCTGCTTGCCTGAGCAAGTGTGTTAGGAATTCGGCTTCCTTCCAGCTTAAACACTGCCAGTATCAACACATGCCTTCTGGGGTCTTTACAGGAGATGTAGGGAAGTGTGAGGAAGGCACATAAGATTCTTACCACCTGTGCGTGGTAATGACACTTTCCCTCACATTCCATTGACCACAAGTAATTATAAAGCCCCACCTAGCTGCAAGGGAGCCTGAGAAATGTAGATCTTCACTAGGTGAATTTCATGTTGTGTGAGAGAAGCTGGACACAAAATAATACATTTGGTATACTTCCGTTTATGTAAGTTCAAAAATAGATAGAAATAGTCTATTCTGTTAGAAACTTAGATGGCGGTTACTATTCTGTTCGGTCGTAACTGAAAAGAACATGAAGGGGCTTCTGGAATTCTGTTTTCTTTCTTGAGCTGGTTTCTGAGGACATGGGTGTGTTCATTTTGTGAAAATCTACTGGGCTGTGCACTTAATGATTTCTGTATGTTACACTGCATTTAAAAAATTATATTAAAAAAAGAAACTAGACAAGATCTCTTTTGGAAAATATAGAGGAAAATGAACCCTACACTCTTACTATACGTAAGCTCCTTTATAAGTCTCTTAAACCTCAGTTTTTTCATGTGAAAAAAAGAGGTAATAGTTACTTTGCTTGAGTTTTTGAGATTCATGGGGCGATGGAAACAGGGTTTAGGCTACAGTATAGATGAGACCCCCAGCTACCAGAGTGAAGACATGTTTGTGTAGGGCTCCTGTCTTGGCAATGGTTGGGAGAACACAAATGAGGGCAGCTCAGACTGAAAGGGAGGTAAGAATGAGGGGATTCAGGGCATGTGACTTTTGTAAGAATCTTGACTTTGAGGACTTTGAGGTTGATTAAAATTATGTAAATGTGCAGGGCTCCTAGGTGGTCAGTCAGTTAAAGGCCTAACTCTTGATCTCTGCTCAGGTCATGATTTCATGGTTCATTAGTTCAAGCCCCACATCAGGCTCTGTGCAGATGGTCTGGAGTCTGCTTGGGATTGTGTCTCTCCTTCTCTCTGCTTCTCCCACCTTGTTTTCTCTCTCTCTTTCTCTCTCAAAATAAATGAACGTGAAAAAAATTTTTAACATTATGTAAATGTGCTAATAATCTAAGAGAAACACATAGTGCATAGAACTAACCACAATAATATCACAAAACATAATACTATAGGTCATAAATGCATTTAACTTATGTGAGTTCAACTGTACACATTTGGCAAATATACACATAAATGCACACAAACAGAACTCCACAAGAAAGTGTGAGTTCGGAGATGGGCATTATCTGTTCCCAACTGTCCTGGTCTCCAACTCAACTCTCCATGCAAGACTTCTCAGGGACAAGTGTAATATCTTTTTATCCTACAGGGTCCCTAAATAAACACCAACAACTCTATTTCTACCACTCATGGCCAAGTGGTAGTGGCTGTCTGGTGCATGGATTAAAACTTGCAGAATTTGTAGTTGAAATGAGAGAAAGTTTCTCTTTATAGAAACTTTCAGACTTTAGGTGAAGAAGAATTATAGAATTGGAATGTCAACTTTTTGCAGCTGCTAATGAACTAATGGATCTTGGCATTAAACATCAAGGGCTGATAACATCACAGGAAGAGAAAACTAGACATTATATGCCTCCTGATGGAAGAATACGACACTATGAAGTGTTCCTGCTGAAAAAAATCAAACCTATCTGTTATCAAGCTTTTAGATTTAAAAAAAACACACAATTAACAGGAAACACAAGGGACAACGGGATATTTTAAATTACACTACAGGGATGAAATCAACAATATTTAGATGATGACAACTCTGCATGGGCAAACAACCTGATTTCTTCAAGAAATAAATTGCAATGAAAAAAAGCAAACGAAGGAGAGTTTGTAGATAAAACAAAAGATGTAGCAATAAAGTATCATGTGAAGACTTTATTTGGATCCATTTTTTTAAAGTTTTTAAAAGATTATAATGTTTTGTGAAATAAATGGAAATTTGAACATCGCCTGGTTATTCGATGATGTTAAGAAAGTATTAATTTTCTTTATGTTTGCAAGGGTTTTGAAGTTTTATTAAAAGTAATCCTATCTTTGGGGCACCTGGGTGGCTCAGTCAGTAAAGCTTCTGACTCTTGGTTTCAACTCAGGTCATGATTTCATGTTTTGTGAGTTTGAGCCCCACATCGTGCTCCACACTGACAGCATGGAACCTGCTTGGCATTCTCTTCCTCTCTCTCTTCTCCTCTCCTGCTCGTGCTTTCTCTCTCTCAAAATAAAATAAAATAAACTTTAAAAATAAATATTTATTTTAAAGATACATATACTGAAAGGTTTATGGATGAATGATACTTCAGACACTTCTCAGAATGATGCATCATATGGAATGATATGTCAGACATTTGTTTCAAAATTATACAGAGGAGAAGAAAGTTTATGAAGCTGTGGATGGCAGAGCCGTTGGCTGGTAGGTGCTGGGTGATGGATACACAGAAGTGTGGTTCGTTATTTTATTTTTTTGCTCTGCTCAAAGTTCTCCATAATGAAAAGTAAAAACCAAAAACCAAAAACAAAAATAAAGCCCTTATAATATGGTGTCAGTGTCTTGAAAGAAAACCCTGTAGGTAAAAGCGCTTCACATGTTTTAAGTGGCTTGTCACTTGGCTCTTGGCACAAAAGATGACAGCAAGTGAGTCACTGGTAAAAGAGAGTTGAAAGTGATTCAGAATTAAACTCCAAATGTGAATAAGTTTCAAGAATATCTTAAACAATATTTCCTGTCTACTTTCCTTTTTTAATGTGTGAGGGTGATAGATGAAAAAAAAATGTGTTTAAATGAATCTAATTCATTTCACACAGATAAAAAATTCAATAGGGATACAAAATTCTCTTTCATTAGGATAAAAAATTCTAGCAGATAAAAATGCAACATGTCTCAATGGGAATTCGTGGGTTTTTTTTTTTCTTCGAATGGTACATAAAATAATACTGTGTTATTGATAACTTTTTAGTTTCAATGAAATACAAAACTCCATCTCGTGGTCTTGTTAGCCTTGGTAATATGTTCAAATGACAGATGGGGAAAGAAACTGGTTTTAATGGATTGATTGACACGTATTCCTGTGCTATCGTTACATGGCAATTTAATAGTTTTTGAAGAATTCTTTTGCCTGTTACAGATTTGAGTATATACAATGCTCCAATCACCAGTCTGGTCAAGATGGGGAAGGCTCTGGGGTTGTCTCCGGTGGCAACACTGATGGCAGCTTTTCTGTAGCTGCTTATCAAGTCTCTTGTTTAACCACTTAAACAAGAGGGAAAAATATAAGAAAAGGGGCTTGATATCACCTAAGGATTCCAACTCCATAGAGGTTAGTTTTGAAGTGGATGCATTAGTTACAACAGAAATATGGGGAGAGGGCCACCTGGGTGTCTCAGTCAGTGAAGCATCCAACTCTTGATATTGGCTCAAGTCATGATCTCCTGGTTTGTGAGTTTAAGACCCGCATCAGTTTCCACACTGTCAGCACAGAGACTGCTTGGGATTCTCTCCCTCCCTCTCTCCTTCTCCACTGCTTGCTCTCTCTGTCTCTGTCTCTCTCTCAAAATAAATAAATAAACTTAAATAAAAAAGAAATATGGGGGTACTGGCTGGGTTAGTAGGAGATATCTGGCCATAGGAGCTGGCAAGAACTTTAGAGGTCATCTTATCCTACTGTCATTTTATAGGTAAGGAAAATGATACTCCGATTGCCCAAGGTTAAATAAACAGCAAGCTGGACCATGGCTAGAAACGGGGTTTCCTGTTTTCTAAGATTCTGATCAGCCCTAAAGACCATGTTCCCTACAAGCAGAACCCGAGATGGGTATTCCTGTGAAAATGATTCATTGGGGAAGAATGCTCAGGAGAAAGGAAGTGGGGGGAACAGGATAGAACAGGGAATAAAAGCTACGCAAGGGTGTGCTTTCAGTTGCAGACAAGCTTCAGCCTGATTCTTTGGGGGAACTCTGGAGCACAGATTCACCACAGAGTTGATCTGACCTTGAGGCAAGAGGGCCAGGCTTTTTAACCCCATGTCAGTTATTGACTGTAAATGGCTGGAGATGTGTTGCCATTTCCTATTTTATTTTATTTTATTTTATTTTATTTTATTTTATGACAGAGTGTACGAGCTGGGGAGAGAGCAGAGGGAGAGAGAGGCAGAGAGACAGAGAATCTCAAGCAGGCTCCACACCCAATGTGAAGCCTGACTCATGGCTCAATCCCACAACCTTGGGATCATGACCTGAGCCAAAATCAAGAATTGGACACTCAACTGACTGAGCCACCCAGGCACCCCTGCCATGCCCTATTTTTAATAAACCGAACTTTGTCCCATAGATTCCCAAATTCATATGTTGAATTCCTAACTGCCAGTACCTCAGGGAGTGACTGTATTTGGAGACAGCCTTTAAAGAGGTAATTACACTAAAATGGGGCCATTAGAGTGGGTCCTAATCCAATATGATTGTCTTCTTAAAAGAACTAATTCAGACACAGATGCACATGCAAAGGAAGACCATAAAAGATACCAGAAAAAGATGGCCATCAACAAGCCAAAGAGAGAGTCTTCAGAATAACCCAATGCTGCCAACATTGGGTTGATCTTGGAGTTCTGGCCTCCAGAGTTGTGAGGAGATATATTCTTTTATTTAAGCCTCCCAGTCTGTGGTACTTGGTTATTTCATCCCTAATGAATGAGTACACCTTTAGCCAAGGGCAATCCTCTGGAGAAGGGAGGAGCTGTGTGTGGCATATCTGCCCACAGTCCCAGCAGCTGGGGCACACATGTCCTACTTGGTAAAGGGACTCACTATCTAAGGTTATGGGTATTACCAAGGGATCTCTTTACAGTGTGTTATGTAAGCTCTTAGAAACCAGCATTTATTTAGCCTCTACTCTGGGCCATTCTCAGGGGATACAGAGGAAGAAGGGGATATGAGGATGATTACTTTATTGCCATGATCTTGCCGCTTAATGCATTCATCTTTTTCCCAAAGCAGAAATGGAAGAAAGATGGAGGCTGATGTGAAGCTAAGGAGGGAAAGTGGGGTAGGGATTGTTTTTCTTAATTAGGAAGTGTAGCAGGACCTGCTGGGTAAAGAGAGGCATCTATAACACTCTGCTGCCTCTCTTCAGATCAGCAAATGAAGTATGAATCGCGCTAACGACATGGGGTGGGCATTATGGGACAGCCTTTCCTCATTACCATAATCCACTATTCCCCTAATGTGTTTACCACAGTTTTTACTCTTGCCTGCTGGGTGAGAAATTTTAAAGAAGGCAAATTAAATTATCGCTGAGGTTTATCAAGTTGATTTTTCCACCCAATCACTTTCTGTACTTAATAAAGCGAAGGAAAGGTTATTGATTAGAAAACTTCAGGACACTTTATGAGCAGGGTAGTGAAACATAATTCTTCTTAATAGTCAGCAAGTTGGCTACCTCAGACCTGCAGTATGGTTTTCATCAGTGAAGCGGAACTTGCTTTTTCAAGTATTTACTCCATTTTACTTTCCACAGCCGTATTAAATTGCTACTAAGCAAGAAAAATTCCTTCCATAATTTGGATAGCATACTTTCAGGAGAGATCACATCAATCTTCGTGCAACAAGGAAGCTTCCATCACTCTGATATAGTAAGACCATCATAACAAAGAAAATGGCTATGCCACCTTAGTGTGGAAGAATGCAGAATAGCTATGCTAAACAGCATCAAGATTTCTTATGTGTGCATAAAACAAGCAGAATACCTTTCCTATGTGTCCAGAGGTGTATCTACTGCAAAGCATAAGCATCTCCAAGGCTCTGTCCTGAATTTTGTGCTTATACAAATTTTCTATTCCTATCTTCTAAAATGGACCTCCAAACCAAATCACCTGCGGGCCCCCCAAATCTAGAACTTCCCTATATTGGATACAGTTTTTTCAAAAGAAATTATTATGGATGAGACATTTGGACCAGTGTCTACAGAGTAGCATAGCACTGTGACAGCCTGGAAGGGGAAATAGCCGGTAAATACACCTTTTGCTTTGAGTACACAAGACAAGCTTCTTTCACCAATGATTCCCTAGGTTGACTATTGTGTGGAGTCTTCTATCAGCTATATAGCTTGTCGATGTCATAGATCCCTTTGGGCAGGCATGTGAAGACAGGACTCCATAAAATAATTTTATGAATATTTAGTCTATCTGTTGACCAGGCAATTTTGGGGCAACTTTTGTTGGGGGCAATTTTGCTTTACTGGGGACATTTGGTAAAGTCTGGCATCCATGGGGAGAGAGAGGCCAGAGATGCCGCTAAGCAATCTACCATACACAGGACAGCTCTCCAAACCAGAGAATTATGTGGTTGCCAGTGTCAGTAGTGCCATAGTTGAGAAAATCTGTTGTAGAGAGTAGAGGTTAACATTCTGGCATTGGCAGGGCGTGTGGGGTGGCATCTGGTGGCTCAGTGGGTTAAGCATCTGACTCTGGATTTCAGCTCAGGTCATGATCTTATGGTTTGTGAGTATGAGTCCTGCATTGGGCTCTGTGCTGACAGTGTGGAGCTTTCTTGGGATTCTCTCTCTCTCTTTCTGCCCCTGCCCCCACTTGTATGCTCTCTCTATGTGTCTCAAAATAAATAAACATGAAAAGAAAAAAAGATTCTGGCATCGGGGTCCATACTTCTGAACTCAGGCTCTTCCACTTGCTGGATCTTGAAGCCTCAGTTCTCTCATTCAAAAATGGGGATAGTATTAGTATCTACGGGGTTGTTAAGAGGATCGCATGAGGTAATAGAGGTAAGAGGCTTGGCCCAGTGCCTTGCCTACAGTGCTCATAAAATGGTGACCATTGTTGCTATTATTATATCCTAATATTTCACATAATTAGCACAATAATAAATCTTTACTTCCTTCCAAGGGTTAACCTCTTAATAACGCCATTTCTCTACCTAAAATAAGGAGAAGGAACATGATCTGGGGTATTTAAGTTTGGCTAAGATAGGCAAGGGATTTAGTGAGGATACCCCAGAATTTTCCATGGGGGGGCGGGGGCTGGAGAAGGTGAGGCCAGTGAGTGGAGATAGAAACTCCTAGTTCTACTTTTTGAAGGGACACATGCACCCCAATGTTTATAGCAGCACTATCAGCAATAGCCAAAGTGTGGGAAAAGCCCAAATGTCCATTGATGGATAAATGGATAAAGAAGATGTGGATACATATATATATATATATATATATATATATATATATATATATATATACGTATACCACACAATGGAGTATTACTCAGCAATCAAAAAGAATGAAATCTTGCCATTTGCAACTACGTGGATGGAACCAGAGGGTATTATGCTAAGCAAAATTGCTCAGAGAAAGACAAATATAATATTACTTCACTCATACGAAAACTTTAAGATACAAAACAGATGAATATAAGGGAAGGGAAGCAAAAATAATGTAAAAACAGGGAGGGGGACAAAACGTAAGAGACTCTTAAATATGGAGAACAAACAGAGGGTTACTGGAGGCATTGTGGGAGGGGAGATGGGCTAAATAGGTAAGGGGCATTAAGGAATCTACTCCTGAAATCATTGTTGCACCATGTGCTAACTAACTTGGATGTAAATTTAAAAAAATAAAAATTCACAGCTCTAATTCAGTCAGATCAGATCAGCTTTTAACCATTTTGTCTTTGCTCTCAGGGTTTAAAAAAATATTGAAAAATTATCGAACTAAATGTTTCATTCTAGTAGAAACCTTTTATGACTGTGATAATTTCAAATATTTTTAACAACTGTAAGTACAATAAATGTCTGAAGCATTTGGGTAAGACAAGATATTGAAAGGCATCTTTTTCCAGGGAACACCAGCAAATTCTTCTGTGAAGCATCATAAGTCCATAGAGAAAATGATCTCAGAAAAATGGGGTCTTGAAGGGACGTTCCTTATCTAGATTTACGCACTCCTGGATAAAATCTTGACTCTTAGCTTTCTGCAGGAACCACCTCATCGAGGTATCCACATATAAACATATGTGCAGAGGCTTATTGATGCACAGATTTTTTTTAATTTTTTTTGATATTTTTTTATTTTTGAGAGACAGTGTGAGACAGAGCATGAGCAGGGGAGGAGCAAAGAGAGAGGCGGGGACACAGAATCCAATGCAGGCTTCAGGCTCTGAGCTGTCAGCACAGAGCCCAATGCAGGGCTCAAACCCACAGATCGTGGGATCATGACCTGAGCAAAGTCAGACACTTAACTGACTGAGCCACCTAGGTGCCCCTGGATGCATGCATTTGTCATCTAGAGTGAGAAATCTGTGCCTTGGGTTGGGTAAATATAGATGTTACTCAATAGGAAGATCCTCCAGTGGGTTCTGAAAGTCGGCTATAGTCTTTAACTGTGGCGGGCAAGGGACACACTAGTGGGACTTTCTGATGCAGTTCCCTGGTGTCACAGGTCTGATGTGTCCTGGAATGTCCACACTGTGCTGTGCTGGACTGTGCCTGAACCTCCAGTTAGAAGTTCTCTGCAGATGCTGACAGCTCAGCGTCTGCTTTCTCTTCGGAGATGCCACTGTTCTATGGGACCTTCATCCCTTCAGTGTGCAGTGTTCTCAAGATCCTCTGTTGGGAACAGTTTCTTCTGCCTGGAGATTAAACAGAGAAAGAAACTTACGTACCTTTGTGCAGAACTTGACCCCTCCTGTATGGCCACATTAAATACCTTCCTAGCCACAATTGACAAGGGTGTCTTGTCATTGGCCAAATGCGCCATGTGTGCGGGTGGCCTGACTCTAATATTTGTAGGACGGTGGCAAGAACATAAATGGAGATTCTCAGCGTATGATCTGCCTCCTCCCCTTCTTATTCCTAACTCTAGCCTGCACACAGCAAGAGACCTTGTACTCATACCCATGGATACCTCAGTCTACAAGTTCAAGCCCATTCATATCCTCCACAAAAAGCTACCCCATGGCCTCCCTTTGAGCCTAGGGGTAAATGACCTAGCATGGACACCTTTGAGAGGAAAGATCAAGGGAAGAGGTCTATGCAGAACTTAGAACTGGGTTTAGAGCTGTTTGAGCAAGAAATTTCAGGGTTCCAAGGTCTGAATGGAGGCATAAGAGATGTAGGCACATCCCTTTAACCTGCACACACTAACTCTGGAAAGGGCCAGAACAAAGCCCTGGAAAGCACAAGGCCCAGAGCAAAGGATTCTCTTGCCTGGGTCCAAGGATGGTATTACATTCCAAAAATGGAATGATATCACACCTACTTTCAGTTTCTTCCTTTACTCATTTGATAACACTATAAGGAAATCTTTACATGTCATGTGATATAGCTCCAATTTGTTCTTATTGTTTCTTCGTTTATTTATTTATTTTGAGAGAGGAGGGAAGGGGCAGAGAGAGAGGGAGAGAGAGAATCCTAAAGTAGGCCTTACACTGTCAACACAGAGCCCAACATGGGGCTCAAACCCGCAAACAGTGAGATCATGACCTGAACCAAAATCAAGAGTCAGTCGCTCAACCGACTAAGCCACCCAGGCACCCATCTAATTTGTTCTTTTTCAATGCCTGTATAGTGGTTCATAATATAGATGTATCATGATTAAGCCTGTCATTTCTCTGTTAATGGGCACTGACCTGTGTCTAGTTCCAAGCTGTGAACGAGGCTGTTATATATATAAGTATATTATATATAATGGCATTATTTCTTTCAAATGTGTTTCCAGGAGTGAAAATGATACACCAAGAACATATAATTTGAATTCTAACGGATGTTTCCAAAAGTCAAACTATGAAAAGATGCTAACTCGTCATCAAGGGGACTCAAATTAGCCTAACAAAGGAACATGACATCCATCAGTTTAAAAAAATATTTGGAGGAGCCTTAATATCAATACAGTTCTGGGGCGAAATATAATCTCACACGTTGCTGATGGAAATATGAAGTGCACCAGCTGTCCTGGAAGGCAGCCGGAAGCTTGCTACAGAGGCCCAAAAACAAAGCGCAAGACTCTGATCTTTTCATGTTTATTTATACTTCTGTAGATTAATACTTACACGGTGACCCTATGAATGCACTCCCCGTAGATGATCCCCTTCACTGAAAGGAAGGCTGAAGAATCATGAGCCTTGGGGTGCCTTCAGCAAACCTCATAGGGGCTCTTAGCCTGGTATCTCCTGGCTGTGGCTGACGATGCTCATCTTGGGCACAAGGACTGTTGAGGAATGGAGACTCAACACATAAACACAGAAGAAGGCTGAAGAAAACCCCCATTTCCTTCATGTAGCAAGTTTCCTGTTCAGAGGTTCCCAAATTATGGTGTCTCAAAGTCCCCACCTGAAAATGCCCAAAGCCCTGATTCTTTTCCAGAGAACTCTCTCCAGCTGACTAAGAAATTTCTAGCCGTCATTTAATAGTGTCCTCTGTTTACTTCTGGGTCAAACAGGCTGTGAGACTTGGTACAGCACCCCTCCCCCAGTCCGATCTTGCCTCCTACTTCTAGAAATGCTATTGATTTTCAGCATGGTTGATAAAACAGACAGATAAAAGGCCCAATTTTTATTTTTATGATAGATATGACTAATTAACTATAAATGTCAAGTATCCACAACTTAATTAATTCCAGTTCATTTAACTACTGTAATTACATTTTTTTCCCCCCAAACAAAGCAACAGACTGTTTTCGAAGGTCATAGACTAATACTACAATGAACAAGGCTGAAAGGCCTGCATTTTGGATCAAAAGTAACTGATGGCTGGTGCCTGAGGGGGAAATAGACCACACAAACTAAAAAGTAATTGGCAGACTGATTAATAAAGTTTGTTTGAAATGTATACATAATGCATCTTTGATTAATAGCACCAATGAGTACTTGAAATTAAACCTTTAAAAATTTTAGAAACTTTTCATTATAATGAGAAGATTAAAAAAAAAATGACCAGAGTTTGAGTCACATATACCATCAAGAAACCAGAATTCTAATTAGCGAGAAATGTCTCTTTTGTTTAAGAAAAGCAATTTAAATGGGCATATTCGATTATATCTGTCATGTTCTCCAGGGGATAATCTGGATTGGGAGAGATTTAATCAAGAAGGGGTTAACTTATTTGCCTTAAAAAAATAATAAAAAGCTTTAGAAAGTTTAAAGAAGCTGGTAAGGGCTTCTGGTGAGGGGGAGCAGGGTTTTGAGTGATACTTGAAAGGAAAGAAAAGGAGGGGAGACCCAAGCTCTGTGGATGACACCAGCCAGAATCTGCAGAAAATGGAAGAGATTCTCCAAGGAGGGAGTGTGATCAAAGAACTTCAAAATGGAGATGTCTGTTACTTAATTTTAATTGGTTGTTTTCTGTGCTTTCTTCTGCTACCATTTCCCCAAGAATTTAATTAAAGTCTTCCAAGCAGAACCGGCTTGTGACAGTGTTGTGTTTGGGGGGGTGAGAAGGTTGCAGGCTGTCTCCAGTGTGGGCTGAACACGCTGGGAAGGAAGATGGCCCCAGTGGAGCCAGCGGTGGAGAAGGGAAGCGTGGCAGAGTTCACTGTGGTAGAAAAAGTGCTTCCTGTCTCCCCTTCAGGGTAATGGGCCAGGATCTAAGATCTCCGTGAGTACGTGGCATGCGGCACTGGACTTTTTTCATACTTTTTTATTAACCCGTCCTCTTTATTTACCAGTTTTGAAAACCTGTGATGTGTTGTTTTGCTTCTAACCCCAATGGTTTCTAATTAAATTTTAAATGATTATGAACTCGTAGATTTAAACATATTTGCTGGGGCACCTGGGTGGCTCAGTCGGTTGAGCGTCAACTTCGGCCCAGGTCATGATCTTGGGCTGTGTGAGTTCGAGCCCCACATTGGGTTCTGTGCTGTCAGTGCAGAGCCTGCTTTGGATCCTCTGTCTTTCTCTCTCTCACTCTCTGCCCCTCGCCCTGTTCTCTCTCTCTCTGTAAAAAAAATAAACATTAAAAAAACATATTTGTTAAGTTTCAATCATTTGCAGTTATAATCGTTATTAGCACTCAGGTTGTCCCATCGCTGGCCTGATGGAGCCTCTTGAAATCGCACTAGCCATTTTTTAAAATTTTAGATATAATTGATATATTATATAAGTTTCAGGTGTCCAACAAAATGATTTGATGTTGATGTATATTGTCAAGTGATCACAATAAGTCTAGTTGACATCCATCACCTTGAATCATTACAAATTTTTTTTCTAGTGATAAAAACATTTAAAATCTACTTAAATAATCTTAAAGATGTCACTATCCAGGGGCGCCTGGGTAACTAGGTCGGTTAAACGTCTGACTTCGGCTGAGGTCATGATCTCATGGTTTGTGGGTTTGAGCCCTGCATCAGGCACTGTGCTGACAGCTCAGAGCCTGGAGCCTGCTTTGGATTCTATGTCTCCCTCTCTCTCTGCCTCTCCCCCATTCATTCTCTGTCTGTTTGTTTCTCTCAAAAATAAATAAACATTTAAAAAAAAATTTTTATCTCACAAGCCACTTTTTAATGCAGAGCCATTTTTAAAGCCATTTGTTAATAAGAAGGGAAAGATACAATCTTGAGGATGTTAAGGCAGCAGGCACTTGGTGTTACTTTTATACGAACTGGAATTCCTCTGGCTATTTTTCATCACCTCTTCCCTTCATCTCTCTTATGAAAAACGCTATATCACTTGATCTTAATTCAAGCATCTTACTAGACTTAAAGGAAAACCATGACTCAATTTCCTTTATGTCTATTAATTAAATGCCCACTATAGTTCCAGGTTGTGCCAGGCAGTACTCCTCTATCTGGTGGCCAGATTCTTGACTCTCATTTTCTGATGGGTGATGTCATTTGTGAAGGCAGCCATGGCAATGACATTCTCAACTTGGAGTAGACCGTAACATCCAAATGGGAGTTGACATACTAGATCAAATTGGGCAAGGCATCAATAAGAAAAGCTACAAGAAAACATAATCAGTCTTCAATAGTTGAGGTTCTGTTTTCTTCCCGAAATGACTTGGTTGCTGTGATTGACGTATAAGGGAACTTCATCCTTGCAAGAAGTTTCCAAGCACAGGTAATTGGGCTTATGGCCATGACAAAAGTAGGCAAGTGGAGACACCACTGTCGACAGTGTGGCTGGCCATCCTACATAGCTAGGATTAAGGTGGTAATAGCAGAGTAGAATTTCTTCTCCCTAACTACTCTGGCTGTTTATAAATGCAGCCACCTGGGTTGCATTCTGAGACATCAAAAATGAGTTTCCAGAGACTTTCCCTCCAAATTCTTTTTGAGTTCTCAGGAAGAGTATCTTTCTGTGGTAGTACTCACTTTCCCAGATGCTCAAAGAAGCCTTTCAGGGGCAGATTCCCTGTGGGGCTGCTGTCTTCTGAAGGATCGAGTCAAGGCCCTGGAGAGCACAGGGGTCATTGGTGGAGACAACAACTCCCTGCCCTAATCTTTCATTTCTGTGGCTTGTTCGGTGTCTGTCACAGTGGTCTGGATTGGAAACAAGAGATCATTTGAAAAATTGGTCTTTCCTGACATATAAAGTCAGACAAATTTGCGTCTTGGCTCTAGCATTTGTAATTATATGGACATGAATATTGTCTGACATTGGGTTCATTCTGAAAGAAAACTGAGAAAAGGATTTGAGGACAAGTAATGAACTTAGGAGGTAATTCTAGGAAGCACTTGCATGAGAGTGAGGAAGTGAGGCAGCAAAGGGAAGGAAACCTATATAAGCCGTGTTAATGAGCAATTTACTACTATGGGCAATTGTGACTCCTTCCTGCTGGGGAACTCTGGGAGGCCATGTAAAGCCTGCATCTGTGTTATCCCACCCAAGAGGAGAGGGAGCTTTGGGCATTTATCCACTGACATCTATCCATGAGGGTCTGAGGACTGCTCCCAGTGATATTAACTCTCCAGTCTTTCTCTTCTGTTCTGTATGTGGGCTGAGCTTGCTTCTGTAGCCAGAGAAAACCAGAAAAAGGTGACAGGTGTTTGTTGTAAGAAGCCACTGGTCTGTGGGTAAATAGATGCATGTGAACGGTGAGTCTTCTCCATACGTTATGCAACATCTCTATACATTGGTTTCCATGTGTGAAAAACGGAGAGCATACTAGCTACTTCTCAGGGATTTTATAAAGGTCAAAAATATAATGTGATGGGAAAATGCTTGGCATATGGTGCTCAAAGTATGTACTTGATGTATATTTCTTTCCCTTTTCTTGTAGACACTCCATAGCTATGACAGCAAATCATCTTGCAAACAGCCTCTACACTTTACAGAATTGGGTGTTAGAAGGAAGTAGATAGGGGTAGGAAGGAGTAGATGGGGGTAAGAGGAAGTAGATGGGGCATGTAGACAATGGGCTGAGCAATGTTGATGAATAGCAGTAGAAGCATCAGGTATACTATTGTATATGGGTCCATGGGGATGCTTCAATATATTTGCATAGAAAGATGAGATTTCTGCAGTTTTTTCACAATGTTTTCCCAATGGCACCTCTTTAGTATAATATGCAATGTGTTTCAAAAGCTAAATTGCTGCCTGGCATTTTAAAATGGAATCTTTGCTTTGGGATCAGGCAGCAGAACATGAATAATTTGTGCCAATCTCTCTTCTTTCATTCCTCAAAAACTAAGTACTTTTTGTCATTAACCTAGCAAATCTCACACTTCTTTTCAGTAGGGGAAATCATTTCCTCAGCAATTGAGATGGCTATCATTCTTCTTGCTTCCTCCATTTTACAGATGGAGAGACTAAGATGAAAGGTAAATTCTGGTAAATAGTGTATGAATCCACAGTGGAAAAGTCAGGTTCCAGTTACACCAACTCTAGTTCTCATGAAATCATACATAATATCCAGAGCCTCACAAAAGAAAACAAGAACATTATACTCTGTTTCTAAAACCAGGCTGTGGCAAATGAGTTACACGTGCCTTGGAATCTTCTCTTGGCAAGAAAGCAAGGCAGAGCAGCTCGGATGCATTTGTGGGCAGGCGGGGCTCTGCTGTATCTTTTTTGTTTTGTTCTGTTTTTACTACATGTGCATGCAAGTCTGTGTGTGTGTGTGTGTGTGTGTGTGTGTGTGTGTGTGCGCGCGCGTGTGTTTGGTGGATGGTCAGGACTAGAGAAAAACTAGGATCAGAGACCTGGACCATCAGGTCTTTTGTTGTTCTTAGTTCAAGAGTAAGGTATCAGTCAGGATAGGCTAGGTTATGCCAAAATAACAAACACTTTTGGAATTTCAGGGGCATACACAAACAAAGGTTAGTTTCTTATCCCTTCTACATGTCTGTCCATCAAGGGTCTGCTGAGAATTGAACTCTGCTATGACCCAGGTTGATCAGCAGCCGTTATCTGGGATGATTCTAGTAACTATGGAATAATAAGGAGAGAACCCTGGATGGTTTGGCATTAATAATTTAATGGCATCCTCAACTTGGAGGTAACTTACCTCACTTGTGCTTATTGACAAGAATTGGTCATGGTTATGATCTAATCAACTACAAGGGCTCTAAAAAGTGCAATGCTAACATATGCCCAGAAAAGAAAGAGAACAGGAATAAATGGTGAATAGCAGTAATGACTACCACACCTTGAGTTATGGCCAGATAGTATAGCATCATCATTACTTTCCTGCTTTTATATAGAAATGACCCTATCTCGAAGACATATTTTCACTGTATTCAAGATATAAAATTTTAATCATTTATTTCTGGACCAGCTCTGTTCAGTAGAACTTGCTGTGATAATGGAATAACTGTTCACAATGCAGAGAATATTTCTATTATCGGCCGTCTATAATTATTAAGGACTTGAAATAGGGTTAGGGTGACTGAAGAATTGACTTTTTAAAATTTTATTTAACTTTAATTAATTTACTTTAAATCCAAATAACCAAAGGTGGCTACCATTTTGGCCAACACAGTTATAGATGAAGTTATATTGTGGGTTTATTTTCTGGTTCATCAGCATGATAAAAATAACGTTACTTACTCCCTTATATTAGCATTGCATTCTATAGTTTTCAAAATGTTTTCAATGTTTATTTTTTGTTTTTGTTTTTGAGAGAGAGATCGAGAGACAAAGTGCAAGTTGGGTAGGGGCAGAAAGGGAAACACAGAATCAGAACCAGTCTCCAGATTTTGAGCTGTCAGCACAGAACTTGACACAGGGCTCAAACTCATGAACTGTGAGATCATGACCTGACCCAAAGTTGAATGCTTAACTGACTGAGCCAACCAGGTGCCCGTCAAAATGTTTTTATATATATTACTCATCTCATATGATTCTCCCAACATCCCTATGAGATAGATAAGGAAGGTAATAGTATAATACCCATTTTATAAATACGAAAATCAAGGTAAGTGATTTGCTCATGAAAATGAGATGATTAGTGGTACAGAGACCATAACTAAGTCTCTAGGCAGATGTGTACCTTGTTTGACATTACATATCCTGCTTGGCACTGTGCTTGTCCCTCAATAAATATTTGACTCAACTTTTGAAACTTATAAGAACTTCAAAGCAAACCCATTTCTCTTTCTTTTGAAGCACTTATTTTCATGAGCATTTCCATAATACTTGTTTACAGAATTGTTACCACGTTAATCATAGACTAAGCTTATATTAATTATATTTTTTCTTAGAGTGATATCTGTCAGTTGAGTGTATGGATATCTTTGTTTTTAAATCCAATTAAATTGTAAACTCCTTAAGTTTAGGAAATTTTCTTTCTTTGGTAATTTCCTAGTAGCCAGGAAAATCACCAGTTGCCCCAGTTTTCCTGAGAATGGAGGATTTCTTAGAATGCAGGACCTGTAGTGCCCAAACTAGAACAGTCCCAGGCAAACTGGGACAGCTGGTCACCCAGGTGCCCAGCACAAATCTGAATTCAGAGGTAGGATGGAATTGAATATTAAAATAGCAAAGATATGTTTCAATTACAAACCTTAGCATAGTCACCTGAGCATTGTAAATACTCCATAAAGGCTTTATTCCAATTTTATGACAAAATAAAAGGTAATAAATTTTGCATATGCTTCCTTATGTTCAAATAGCAAAATAAGGAAATCATTTTTTTTAGGAGCTATGTGATGCCAGTAGACCTCTCTTTTTATATTTCCACATCTGGTTTGAATGTTGTTTCAAAGTCAAGAGTAAAAAGAAATTATGTATTGCTGATCTTGGATGCAGTAGGCATTGTTAATAGCATGCATGCATGTGTGTGCACACATGCTATCAAATGACGGGCCATTCTCAGAAGCGTCCATTGACTTTAGATAACTATTCTAAAAAAAAAAAAGTTCAAATGTTTATTTTCAAACTTTGATGCTTTTTCTTATTCTTTGAAATAACCATAACCTTTTATCTCTCTGGGGAACAAGGCCAAGCTCCTGCCTTGTGTATTTTCCAAGTCTCCACTCTTACAAGCAAGACTGGAGCTTTGATTTTGATCTGTGGGTTTTTGCGGGGAGGGGCTCATTCTCTATTATGCCTTGAGCTTCTGAACGCCTCAGTCACTACAGCATATTGATTTCCTTGACTTCTTCAAATGAGAAAGTGCCTTTTGAATAGCAATAAGGTAACTCTTTACACATCTCCTGAATAAAAATCTCTTTGTGTATTTGTGTGCAGAATAGCAATGTCTTGAATGTTTCTCATTACAACAGGCAGCTTCATTGTACTCCAACTCACAACCACCTGGTGAACTCCATGAGGACCTCAGATGACCCTAATTTTATCCAATCGCTGTGTTTTTGAAAACCTGGGAGTTAAAAAATAATTTACATAAATCAAATGCTTTGGCCACATGTCTGCAAGGACATTGTGGAAGAGAGCTCACGCGAGGCAGAGAGGGAGTCACCTCCTCTTCCCAACTGTCTGAGGTCCTTTGAGTGTAGATCTTTAAATATCTTACAGGTGACTAATTCTAGAGATTTGTCACTTTCATTCTTGAGTGATCTTCAACTAGCAATGGCCCCCAATACTTTAGCTTTAGTCTAGACTTATGGCCACTACAATGTCCAGAACAAAATCACAATTAGCAAGATGCCTGATTTCACCCTTACAGATGAATGGTGTGATGGAGTAAAAAATGGTGTTGCATGAACTGCTTACATGAAGTTGGTAGAGGTGGAAATTGCTCTCCTAGGGCCTCTTGGGAAAGGGAATGGTAAGAATGTCAGGGTACCTTTGGTCTAGATCACATGAAGGTGCTATTAGAGGGGAATTTTCAAGCAAAACCAATCCAAGGAATGCACAGAGTTGAACTAAGGAATAAAACGAAGATCCACTAAAGAGGCCGTAGGTCTTCAGTTTGGCATTTCAGCGTTTTCAGTCAGGACTCAACCCCTCCTTTGAGATCAGCTGATGCCCAGGCTGGACCGCTCGCCAGCTGAGCCAGAATCACTGGGGTGAGACCTACACATCATTACTTCTTAAATTCTCCAGCTGATTCCAATGTGCAGCCAAGTCTAAGGAGTAAGAGACTTTTGGATAAGAGACTATCACACTCTGAGATCCTTGAGGAAAAGTCACTGAGGGAAGTTTCTACAGTATGGTACAAAGGACACCAGAAGAGGTATATGCAGGTGGTTATTGCCAATTATGTCGTATATTGCAATTCTGGAATTTTCTTCTGGGCTAAGGGCTTTATTTCTAATCCTCATGGTAGTGGCATGAGATAGATATTCATATTAAGTCCAATTTATGCACCTTTTCAAGTTTCCTCAGCTTCAAGCATCTCTCAGTTAGAGAATCCTGCCGCCACCATCATTGACTTACCTCTTGGTAAACCATGAAGAATGTGCTCCTGCCAAACTCGTCAATGTGCCCCTAACCCGGGAGGATGAAGACAGGTCCAGGCAATAGATTTAGGACTCAGTGTCTCCTCCATTAGTCTTCACTATTACTGTGACTTTGATTCTTTGCTGCTGTTGGGCATCCACCTGATTGAATAATTGTCTGCGTTTTCATGCAGTAAACATGCAGTGATCCACCACCTTATATTTATTTTCTGCCCATCCCTGTCTCATTTTCCTTTTCTCCTCACTCTCACTGCCCTGGGATTGGACCTCTCAACAAAATACTAAGAGGAAGTTTTGTCGTTTGTCTTATTTTCAAGGAGATCCAAACTGAGTCAGTGTTATTATCCCAACAAATATTGGTCTGTTGGTCTCCAAAGTCCATGGCTTTTACACTCTTTTCCTTCTTCTTTCTGGCCTCATAAGACAGAGAAGTGGATCTTCATCCCTTCTTTGCCACTGACTTAAAGTATAATCTCAGGAAAGCCATTTGTCTTCTTGAAGCCTGTGACTTGGTCCATAAAATGAGGGGGTCAGGCTACCCCATGTTCTTAAACTTCTGTATTCCTTAGAGCTCTTGGACAGCTGGGTGAAGCCTATTAATTCTTTCCCAGAATTATGTTTTTAAATTGTATAATATAAAATACTAGAATTTTTTTCATTTTTTTAATATTTATTCATTTTTCAAGAAAGAGAGAAAGAGAGAGACAGAGAGACAGAGTGTGAGTGGGGGAGGGGCAGTGAGCAAAGGAGACACAGAATCGGAAGCAGGCTCCAGGCTCTGAGCTGTCAGCATGGAGCCCAATATGGAGCACGAACTCACAGACCATGAGATTGTGACCTGAATCAAAGTTGGACACTTAACCGACTGAGCCACACAGGCACCCCTAAGACACTAGAATTTTAAAAAACCCACCCTTACAAGATAATATGTATGTGTGTATATTTCACAAAGTATATGTGATATGGTAATGTATATGCTTCTTTATTCATGTCTTAAATAGCTGCTTGTTTAATAATTATAATATCTTATAATATCTAAGTAGTGACGAGAATACTATTTTGAGCCACCTATGAGAAAACATCCCTGAAGACAATTGGACCATAATGATCCCGATTGAAATAAACAATGCTCAAAGAATGTAAATGATCATCAGACAAATTCACTGCACAACAATAATTTAAATAAGACAAAGAGCAGGATACTCTAGAGCCACAAGAGTGACTGGTCTCTCCCTTCTTACAACTAACGCAAGTTACTATAGCTTCTTTACCACTTACAACTTTAGCTTTGCTTACCCTCTAGACAAAAATGGTGTGGATTCCCAATCACTGAGTGACACCCTTCTAATGACAGGACCCATCTAAAAGTGCCTCCTCACCCAACCCCCACCCCAGCTCCCTAGAAACACTCACAAGACCAATTCGACAATAATCCCATCCTAATTCCTTCTTACTCAGATATCCATGACTTTCCTGGGGTGTGTTCTCCTTTTACTGCATCAAGCTAAAGAATCCTGGATGTTTGGATGATGATCATATTCCTGCTGGTCTTTGGATGGGGACCTTTAACTTCTGCAAAAATCATAACATGATATAACAACACCTGTGGTTTGCACCCATGACAATATAATTGTGAAGCTGAGATTCAAATCTAGGCATTCCAGTTTTAGAGACTGAACTGTTAACCTCTATGCTCTCTAGCCTCAAGGCATAAAGAAGTAAACAGAATAAAACATAAGTAATCACATGCCAGCTATGGACAGTTACATACCTGCCGGCATCCCCTAAGGGCATACATGAGTTAGAGAGAAATTTTAGGTGGTATCAAATGACAATCACAACGACCAGTCACGGTGGAAAAATAGTAACCACAACACTAATTTTCAATTTGTATAGCCCTTTACATTTTATTGGACCATCTGCATATGCACCTTAGCACAATGAAGACAGATCCCAATCAAGGTTTTCTTGGCCATAGATAGCCTAAGTCTACCTATAAGATCTTAAAAAAAAAAAAAAAAAGCCTGTAAGAGAAGAAGATACGTCATTCTCAGCTCATTATTGAAACTTCACTGTTTAGATTTTTATGCAAGCAATATTTATTAAATGCTGATATTGACTGAATTGTGCTCTCCCTCAGATTTCTATGTTGAAGCTGTAACCCACAAAATAACTGCATTTGGAGATAGGGTTTTAAAAGAGATGACTGAGATTAAATAAGGTCATAAGAGTAGAGCCCTAAACCCATAGGATTGGTGTCCTTATAAGAAGTGGAATATATGCCAGGGGTAGGCACACACAGAGCAAAGGTCATATAAAGACACATCTGCAAGCCAAGAAAAGAGGCCTCGGGGGGGAAAAAAAAAACAACAAAACACAAGCTTGCCAACAGCTTAAACTTGGACTTCCAGGCTCCTAACTGTAAGGAAATAAATTCCTGTTGCTTAAGTCACCAAATATGTGGTATTTTATCATGACAGCCTAGCAAACAGATGCCTAATGAATATGCTGGATGTGGTAGGTTGTTTTATTGTTTTTTTTGTTTTTTTTTTTGAGAGTGAGAGAGAGAGAGAGAGAGAGAGAGAGAGAGAAGGAGGGAGGGAGGAGGCAGAGAGAGAGGGAGATAGAGGATCTGAAGCAGGTCTGTGCTGACAGCAGAAAGCCTGACACAGGGCTCGAACTCACGAACCGTGAGATCACAACCTGAGCCAAAGTCGAACACTTAACTGACTGAACCACCCAGATGCCCTTATGCTGGAAGTTTTTACATGTTATTTCATTAGGTCATCACAACCTGGAGTATGCTGGAGCCATCTGCTCCTTGGCTTGTGAGAGCCAATTTAAAATCTTTTAGGTATTTTTGTAAGCTGGTTTTTAAACCTCCATTATTAAAGATGAAGCTACGTAAACTTACAATTAAATGAACTGTATTTTTAAAAGCTGATAAATATGTAAACTCCATCACTTTCTAATGCTTTTACTACATTTTCCTATTACCTACGTCCTTGAAGTTATAAGTAGGTTGGAGTTGTTGTATCTGGATGGTGGGCACACAACAAACGGCGTGCTGCTGTGGGATCAGGAATACCAGGGTGGCAGTGTGAAATAGGCCACTGTAGGGGAATTCATACCTTGAAATGGGCAAACAATATACATCAGGCCCCCTCTGCCCACCAAAGCTTGGTGTTAAGCATCTATCAGCATATCCTTGACCATAACAATCGCTCAAAACAGGGAGTCTAATTCCAGATTACTAAACGAGGGAACTCCGGCTACTAAAACGCAAGTCTCAAGCAAGCACCGGGTCTCTCGGCTCCGGAATTAGGGATCTTTGCACGATACCACACTGCCTCTCTATGCACACAGGAGGAAATGCGATAGCTCCATTTCTATCTCAGCCAGGCTGCCCAGCAGAAATCAGATGAAAAGGGGCTTGTGCACTTGGTGAGGGTCTGTGCCCCGCCTCTTAAATTTCTTTGCCCAGCGCCAGCATTGTGTAGTTCTAATACCCACGAGAATGAAGGCCACTTGCTATAAATCTCAGGGCGTTGGGAGAAAGCCCCGGGAGGAGTGCTCTTTTACAGCCACAATTTGCGGTCTGTTGTAAAGTACTTTAATTGCTACTCAGTATAGGATTTTGCCTTGTGTGTTTTTCCAGCATGGTCAAGATTAACGAGGAGCAGAGGGCTGAGTCCAGGCACCTGCTAGAGCGGGGAGCAGAGAAGCCCTGACCATTCAGAGATGGATTTACAGAAACCAGGACTGAAGACACAGCAGGAAGTCTTCAAAATAACTCTCAGAGAAGCTTCTTTGATGAGCCGAGGCAATTCAACAGCTTCTGCACTGTGCATTCGTGCTCATAAATCACCAGCATTTGCAGGCCTTGCAAGATGTCTCCTACTCTGCAGCTTAAAAAAAAATGTACTCCCTGCAGTAGTATTAAAGATCTACTGTTATTTTACTCAGGTTCCTTGCATCTTAAGGGACAATTTGATTTTTGTTGATTATTGGGTGAACGCAAGTTTAAAAAATAAAGGGGGGGGGAGAATTTATGGAACTGCTCTGGAAAAATCTTGAGAAGTCATTTTCCCTAAAGTATATATCTAGGAAGCCTTTGAAGACATTTTAAATATGTTCTTTTAACCTCTGAAATCGAGAGCATTCAAAGCTCAGTGGAGCCCAGGCTGTACAAGTGAACCACCTGGAGAGCTTTACAAATCCTAATGCCTACTTCCCTGCCCCAGACATTCTGACTGAAGCCGTCTGGCCTGGGTGTTGGGTTTTTAAAAGCTCCCTGGAAGACTCTCATGCACAATCAAGCTGGAAACTATTGTTCTAAAACTTTTCTTCCCAACATGTGGTTGACCATGGACTGGCAGCATCAGCCTCACTAGGGCGGTTGTTAGAAATGCAGAATTTGGACCCGGACACACTGAATCGGTCTGCATCTTAATGAGATCTCAGGTGATTCAGTTGTTCAGCCAAAGTTGAGATTGTCTAGAACTTAAATAAAAAATGCTAGAAGTAGACCACATGCCTTCCTTAATTCAGGTCAGAAGTGTTTTTTTCTTCTCTTATTCCCATCTCAGGTTATTTCCAAGTCCTGCTGCTTTTCCTCTCAAATAAACCTCTCTTGTGTCTCACAGATATGTCCTCCTAAGAATGTTCCATCTTCCGCAAGGGCTACTGCTAAAATAAATCCTTTCATCGCCTCTGCTCAAAAATGTTCAATGACCACCCATTATCCACCATTTCTGTTATGTGCATTTCTCTGCCTGACTCCAAGGTCATCCCACGTCTGGACCCAGGTGACCAGTCTAACCCGATTTCCCCACTTGTCACTCTGGTTCCAGCTGGTCTTTTTCCCAAGTCACAAAATGCCAGCCAATTCCTCTTTGTCTTGGCTCCTGGAAAGTCATTCCCTTTCAGTCTTCCCTCTGCCTCTCCAAGCCTGATTCATCTTTCAAGGTCACTTCATTTTGCTCTGAATGCCTCCAGCACTTATAATCTGAACTATCTAATTCTTAGCTCTGTATCTTCTCACACTGGACATTAATTTTCATGCACCTGGGGCCAACTGAGCGTGGAGCTCTAAAACAGGAGTCAGTGTACCCTAGAGATGAATCCAGCTTTTTCTCTTTCAGAATAGGCTTGGGAAACCCTCTCTCTCCCTAAAAAGGTGCCCCAATTGATGCTGCCCCATGACTGCACCTGTGATTACCCTTTACTCCAACATTTAGGTCAGGCCTAGTGGTTTGGCCTCTTCCATCAGACTAAGGGACCTTAAGTTGAGTCCCTCAGCCTTTATGGGTCCAGTGTTGTCATCATTAATATGTCAGGTGGGTCCTGGTACCACCTATGGGCAGACCATCTTGCTAGGTGGTAGTGGTGGTGGAGGAGGAGGAGGAGGGGGGTGCGGGAGGAGGAGGAGGAGTGTAGAGAGGGGCAAGGACAAGAATGATCCACAGAATGATGGCAACAACAGCTCCCATATGTTGAAGGCTACCTATATGGCAAATACAATTCTAAGTGTTTGTTATGTCTTTGTTTTTTTTTTAATGTTTTTATTTAAAATTTTTAATGTTTATTCATTTTTGAGAGAGAGAGGAAGACAGTGTGCGAGTGGGGGAGGAGCAGAGAAAGAGGGAGACACAGAATCTGAAACAGGCTCCAGGCTCTGAGATGTAAGCACAGAGCCCGATGTGGGTCTCAAACCCGTGAACCACAAGATCATGACCTGAGCCAAAGTCAGACGCTTAACCAACTGAGCCACCCTGGTGCCCCTAAAAAACAAAAAACAAAAAACAAACAAACAAAAAAAAAACCTTTTTACTGTAAAGTTGTAAAATAAAACAGAGATTCAGAAAATTAAAACAAATAATGAATTATTACAAGGCAAATACCTTTGTAAACACCACCCAGATCAAGAAGCAAAACCTCTCATGTGCTCCATCCTAATCAGAACCTCTTGTTTCCTTTCCCCATAAAAAGAAAACCATTATTTTAACTTCTTTATTGTAGTGAAATACATAACATAAAATTTACCATTTGAACCATTTTTAAGTGTGCAATTCATTGACCTTTAGTACATTCACATTGCTGTGCAACCACCACCATTATCCATCTCCAGAGCTTTCTCATCTTCCACAACTGAAACTCTGTACCCAGTAAACAACATTCCATTATCCCCTTCCCCAGCCCCTGGCAACCACCATTTCACTTTCTGTCTCTGTGAATTTGAGTGTGTTACCGAACTCAAACTTGTCCGGGCACCCACTGCACAGGACATCAATGTCTGAGACACTGGTTTTGAAGCAAGGAAAGTTTTATTATCAGAAGGGAAGCTCACAAAGGAGGTGGGGGATCATTCCCTAAGCTGCCTAGCCCTGTTGAGCTTCGGGGCAGCTTATATACATGAGAGGAGGGTAAGGGAGTTCTTGAAACCTTGAGGGAAGGGGCTTTGAAACAATCTGGAGGTGAGCATTCTTCTACGATCATTGGGTCAACAAGAAATGGGAGTAAAGTGGCAAACTTAATTAAGTCAGGAACAAACCAGAATGTGGAGTTGAGTTAAAGAAACTAAGACAACTATGGTTCTGCTTATGCTCTTAAAACAGGGGCCGCTGGGTGGCTCAGTAGGTTAAGCGTCATACTTTGGCTCAGGTCATGATCTCACGGTTTTTGAGTTCAAGCCCCACATCGGGCTCTGTGCTGACAGCTCAGAGCCTGGAGTTTGCTTCAGATTCTGGATCTCCCTCTCTCTCTGCCCCTCTCTATTCATTCTCTGTCTCTCAAGAAAATAAATAAACTGGCCCAGGAACCAAGTCCCAGCCTCAACTACTCTAGGTTCTTCATGTAAGTGGACTCATATCATATTTGTCTTTTTCTGGCTACTTTATTTCACTTAGCATAGTGTTTTCAGGGTGCTTCCATATTGTAGCAGATGTCAGAAATTCCTCCCCTTGTCAGTCTGAATGATATTCCACCGTGTATATAACCACATTTTGTTTGACCATTCATATGTTAATGGGAATTTGGGTTGTTTCCACCTTTTGGGTGTTGTGAATAATGCTGCCATAAACATGGGTGTACAAATATGTACACTGACTTCTATGGGTAAATACTTTATTAACAGTTTTATCATCCAGTTGTGCATTTCCAATCACTTTCATTTGTTCTTGGCCATTCCTTATAACTTGACATTTCCTTTCATTTTCTTTTGTTTTACACTTTTAAAAAAAGTTTATTTATTTTGAGAGAGAGTGTGTGTGCAAGTAGGGGAGGAACAGAGAGAGGGGTAGAGAGAGAATCCCAAGCAGGCTCCACATTGTCAATGCAGAGCCAGATTTGGGGCTCGATCTCACAAACCATGAGATTATGACCTGAGCCAAAACCAAGAGTCAGATGCTTAACCAACTGAGTCACCCAGGCACCCCTGCTCTATACTTTTAAAATGCTATTTCTTGTCCTTACAAGTGCTATGAAATAGGTATTATTATTATTGCTCCTATTATGAGCTAAAAAGTGGTGGAGTCAGAATTAAAATGCAAGTATATAGAAATACAAATACACCTACAAGTGCTTAAGCATCCCACTCTTGATTTCGGTTCAGGACATGACCTCACGAATTCGTGAGTTCAAGCGCCATATTGGGCTCTCTGCTGTCAGCACAGAGCCTGCTTTTGATCTTCTATTTCCCTCTCTCTCTGCCCCTACCCCCTCTCAAAAATAAATAAATAAATGTTTAAAAAAATCATTAAGGGGTCCCACCCTTCACCAATTATCTTTCTTGCTTTTGGGGCTCCAATATGTTTGAAAAGCACTCCAAGGGATTGGAATAAGCAGCCAGGATTGGAATTAGCACCTTTCTCTAACTGAGAAAGCCTTAATCTGATATGATCGGCATGTAAATTTTCATTCAGGACCGCCAACGAAAAAAATTCGTGAAGTAGCACCTGCCTGTTGCAAGTTAGAAAAAAAAAAATCTCCATCAAAGCAGTTCTCCTGCACTTCAAATATGTCCCTGTATATTTGATGAATCTAAGAGACAGCCTTCAGTTGTCATAGCAACAGGCAAAAAGGAATGACCAAATGCACCATCCTAGAAGCCTTAACTCCCCTCTTCCACCCTCCTGAGCTGAGCTTTTCTGTCACCCATTCAGGCAAGTGATTGATTAACTGAGCCCCTCCAGGCCACATCCCTGGAATCTGCTATCTCAGGCATTACTTGCTGTGGTTATCCTAATCTCCCACTCCCAGGGAACCAGTCGGGGCCAGGCAGGAGCAGTTGTACTTCCAACTTCCTTCCCAAGGAGCCACACTGAAGCACACTTAGCAAGGATGAGGTCATGGCTTACAGTATTCTGTGCAAACACAGAAAAAGAAGTTAGGGTTTGTTGCCTTACTACCATTTTCTGTGTATCTTCTCTTTAAGCACACTTCAAAGAGATGCATCCCCCCTAGCAAACCATTACTATGTTTGTAAAAATAGTCACAGTCATTTCCCTGGCTGCATCCACACCCCCAGGCAGTGTAACTTTGCAGCATCTTCCATCAGGAGATGATGGCCTTGTGATTTATGTGGCCTTACAAGGTAGCAGAACTGGCAGCATGCTAGTTTCAAGCCTGGGAGTCATGCTCCCTACACACTTCCCAGGGCATACTCCCAGGGGCCCTTCACACTTCTTTTAGCTCTCCAGGGATCCTTTACATCATCACCAGGAGAACAAGCCCAAGCTAGCTTCCTGGAGGATGAGAGACCACAGGAAGCAGAGATAAGAGTTGAAGTACCTCTACCCCAGCCAACTCAGCAGCTGAGGGCAGATGCCTGAGCAAAGCCAGCCAAGACCAGAAGAGCCAGCTTGATGAGCCCTAGCCCGAGGTCAAGCCAACAGAATTACAAACCAAGGAAATGGTTACTGTTTTAAGCCACTAACTTTGGTGTCGTTTATTACACACAAAAAAGCATGCAATGTGTGTACTTCCACTAACATAGTAAAGTTTTTATTTTCTGTTAAGTTTATGTGACTTTAAACTTGCCTCAACTGATGCTTATTCTATCATAAAGAAATGAAGTGAGATATAATCCCTGCCTTTCAGAAATTAGTAGACTTTTGAATAATGGGCAACTATGAGCCTTTTGCCATCTGGACAAACTAGACCAGACTTGTTGACGGTTCTAAGAAGGAGTCACGTTGTCAAAAAAAATCCAGTTGGCAATGATCTGGAATGTACTGAAGACATGAATTTGAGATTTTCTGGTGGAAAAATGATGGCTACAGCTATGAAGTCAATGAGAACACTGAGAGGCAAGGCATATATAGAAAGAAGGCTGTCTGGGTGCCTGGGTGGCTCCATCAGTTAAGCATCCAACTCTTGATTTCTGCTCAGATCATCATCTCATGGTTTGTTGAATCAAGCCCCAGGTTGGGCTCTGCACTGTCAGCACGGAGATTGTCTCTCTCTCCCTCTGCCCCTTCTCTGCTTGTGTGTGTTCTCTCTCTCTCAATAAATAAAAAATAAGAAAGGAAGGAAGGAAGGAAGGAAGGAAGGAAGGAAGGAAGGAAGGAAGAGAGAGAGAGAGAGAGAAAGAAAGAAAGAAAGAAAGAAAGAGAAAGAAAGAAAGAAAGAAAGGAAGGAAGGAAGGAAGGAAGGAAGGAAGGAAGGAAGGAAGGAAGGAAGGAAGAAGGAAGGAAGGAAGGAAGGAAGGAAGGAAGGAAGGAAGGAAGGAAGGAAGGAAAAGAAAGAAAGAAAGGAAGGAAAAGAAAGAAAGAAAGAAGGCTGTTTCACCTCCATGTTGGGGACAAGCTTACTTTCAGCGACAGGAACAAAAGGAAGATGAAGTGCTATAGAGACTCACAAGAGGTGGACAGCAGGCTATGGGCCCTGAGATAGGGTGGCATCACATACAGTAGACTGTGTACTTCTTAAGGTTCATTGTTTACCATTTGTTTATTGTACTCCTTTGGTGCAGTGGGTTAAATTAATCATATTCTCAGTTCATGAAACATATGTTTGTATAAAGCCCTCATGTTTCATGTCTTTATTCCTTTATGCTTCAGCCTCCATTCCTGTTTTTTTCCCCCTTAACTGCTAGAACCATCTTTGGAAGTAGACAAAACATTTGGAGGTAACTGTGGTGACCAAGGTGGATAACTGGTTAAAGTGATAACATTTGTTCCAACATGGGATAAATTGCCTCTCTCAGCGGTGGCTAGTTGTAATCTGTAATCATTTTCACTCATCCAATAGCTATTTATAGAGCATCCATGCCATGCCAGAAGTCATTTTAGGCACTCAAGATTTGGCAGGGAGCAAGAAAAACATGTTTTTTTGTTTCCATGGACCTTATGTTGTAGTGGAGCTACATGAAGAAATTATAAACAAATGTATCAACGGAATAAATTTAGAAAGTTTTCTGAAGTATGTGACTGGTTTGGAGTGGAGCCTCTCTGATAAGGTGACATTTGAGCTGTAACGCAAATGACAAGAAGGAACTATCTTGGGTCAATCAAAGAAAAAGGGTTCTATGCAGAAAGACTGGGAAGTGCAAAGGTCCTGAGGTGAATTAGACAGACTCACTCAAGGAACAGAACAATTAACATGACTGGAAGAGGCTGATTAAGGGGGAGGACTGGAGCAGGGGCAGTTGGAGAAGGAGGTGGTGGGGAGTCCTGTTGGCAGTGGTAGATGACTTGGATTTTAAGAAAGTCAATGAAGATGAAGTCATTGGGCAGGAAAGTAGCATGATCTGAGGTAAATTGTTGGGGAATCTATTTGTCTGCTCTGTGGAAACTGGATTATGGGGGAGCAAGAGCGGGTGCTTGGGTACAGTCAGGGAACTCTTAGAACAGTGTTGAGGAAGATAATGGAGGCTTGCAGCAAGGGTTAGCAGGTGCCGGGACAGAAGAGGATGAGTTGGGGAATGGAAACCAGTAAAGGCAGAAGGTACCTTCAGCTTTCAGAACTCAACATTATGAGTTTCTTAAATGAAAGTTTAACACAACACCCTTAACACAAACATGCTATAAACACACAATGAAATGGACGTCTTTAAAGGTGACATGCCGACCTCACCATATTTAAAAATTTCAGCGGTGAAAACTAGGCAGCTGATTTAATTTTTCCAACTCTTCAAATTCTTTGAAGGCTATGATGTTTCCCAAGGGCAATGATTATGTTTGACAATAAGAGTTTTTAAATTTGCATTTATGGGCAGGCCGAAAAGGGGAGTAATTTTCTGCATAGATTATTTTTCCTCCTTTCTGCAGAAAAATTAATGCTGCTCAGTGGTGTCGTCGTGGTAGAAATAAAGAGGTCAGTGTGATAGGAGCTCACTGAGAGGAAGTTGCTTTGCATACCGAATGCACAGGCAGTGAGAGTATTGTCAACACACTGACCTCCCTTTTGAGTATGCGGTGTCTCTTCAGGGATAGCTTCCTGGCTAATTTGGTGTCACTTAGCATTATACTCCTTAAACTCAAGAAACAGTATATCTGACAGGATTAATACCATATAAAATCATAGTGATTAAAGCCATTGCACTTATCACAACCTCACTTTTGCAGAAGACCTGCCATAAAAACTAAATGATGCTCATCACAAGAAAATGCTTAGGATAAACCCCAACTGAGGGACAGCTAGTACTCTTCAAAATGTCAAGGTCATGAAGATCAAAGAAAGGCTGAGGAATTTCTCCAGATTAAAGGAAGCTAAGGAGAAAAGTCAATTCTATGCAGTGTTTGATCTGAGATGTGTTCCTGGATCAGGAAAAAAAAATGGTATAAAAAAACAATTTTTTTAAGTTTCTTTGAGAGAGAAAGGGAACAGGGAAGGGACTGAGAGAGAGAAAGAGAGAAAGAGAAAATCCTAAGTAGACTCCACGCTGTCAGTGCAGAGCCCAATGCAGGACTCAAACCCACATATCATGAGATCATGACCTGAGCTGAAACCAAGAATCTGACGCTTAACTGACTGAGCCACTCAGGCACTCCTATAAAGAATATTTTTAAGAGAAGCTGGCGCAGTTTGAATACGGACTGGATAGTAGATAATAATAGTGTCCTAGTGAGGAGCACCTGGTTGGTTCAGTCAGTTAAGCATCTGACTTCGGCTCAGGTCATGATCTCATGGTTTGTGAGTTCAAGCCCTGCTGCACTGACAGCTCAGAACCTGAAGCCTGCTTCCGATTCTGTGTCTCCCTCTGTCTCTCTGCCTCTCCCCTGCCTGCACTCTCTCTCTCTGTCTCTCTCTCTCTCTCTCAAAAATAAATAAACATTAAAAAAATTTTTAATAATGTACCAGTGTAAAATAACCAGGATTTGATCATTATTTTTAATTACATAAGGGAATGTCCTTGTTCTTAGGATACGCAGGCTGAGATATTTAGGGGTAAAGAGTTATGATATATGATATATGAAATTCCGAAGTGGTTCAGCAAGAAAAAGGACATGAAAAAAATACATAGAGACGTGGCAAAACTCTTGGAGAATCTAGACAAGAGGTGTTCATGGTTTCATTTCTGAACACCTCTGGCTTTGAAATACATAGTTTAAAGAAAATGTTTACAAAGTTTTTTTTTTCATAAAAGAAGAAAAGAAAACAAAAGCCATTTTGTTCTACAGGTCGCCTCACAGACTACAGCTTGTATCCCAGACAAGGGATTTCTCACCGTGACTACTCACAGATGAGGCAACTACAGAAGAAACCAGCACCCTGGCATGACTGCAGAAGCTTCTGGTTGGTTTTCATCCAGACCTTCTGGGAGTTGATGTCTGAAGCTGTTCTCTCACTTGCGGACAGCCCCAGTTCTTCTGCCTTCTGGATTTTCTCAGGCTCTTTCTGTTCTCCTTCTGTGACCTTTCTCTTGTTTTCTCCCCTCAGTACCTCTTTTGCTGTCTGACGTCCTGCGTTCTGCTCCTGGAATCCTTTCTGATCTTCACACCTTCGTTCTGGAAAAGCCCACAGTGGTGAGTCACTTAAAGACACACTGGGGGCAGTTTATGTGTAGGGACTTCAAGGCAGGGATGGCGCTCCAGCTCCCAAAAGAGGGGGCAGCTGGGAAGCTGCATCTGCTGATTCTGTCATCCAGGAGCTAGGAGAGTTGGTTTCAGTACTAGCTGTTCCAGGATGGAGCTCTGTGACTTCAGACTACTCACTTAACCTCTCTGGGCTTCATTTTCTTCCCCTGCAAGATGATGGCTGAGGCCCTGCCTGGACTACAGTCATTAATTATGACACTTTGAAAGTTCCAATTCAATTTGCTCCTCTTGACATCAAAGGAAGTTGAAGTCAGAAGACTTCTCGTGAAACATGAAATCAGCCAACAATCACTGAAACCAATGTTGAGCAGATTCTGTGTGCCCAGACTGGTTCCCAGTGGTTAAAACTCAGAACCCCGCATCAGGCACATCTACTTTCAAATATTGGTTCTTTCTGTTGTTATTTGCTCTGGGAATTTAGATGAGTTATTGATTCTGCCTAAGAAAGAACCCTCAACTGCCCCACCTGTAAAATGGGATCTGTCCTGGTACTTATTCTAAAGGGCCATTGAGAAGATTAAATGAGATAATACATGTAGTGCCACATAATAAGTACTCATTACAAAACTGTAAACACTATTAATAATATTCTGCTATTATTTAGAATATAAGAAAAACCCCTTTCATCCAGGATACCCTAATTAAAGTTACAGAATTGAAGTTTACCTAACAACTTGATGACAGTGCAGAAAGGCGAGAAATTTAGTGATAAAATCTGTGTGGCAGAGATGAACAGGATTTTAGCAAATGAGAAAGGAAGACTAGTTTGGGCTGGGGTTGGAATTATTCCTGGCTTAAATATGCAAAGCACTATTAAGTATGGTACAACCTAAATATATGTATGTATATATATATATATTTATTTGTTTGTTTATCATAGATCTTATTTTTAAAATTGATAAGTTGAAAAATTAATATATGGATCCATCTAACTTGTAAAAATAACTTCAGGTAATACAGATTCAGGAAAGTCTTCTTTAGGGGCACCTGAGTGTCTCAGTCTTCTTTATTGTCTTTATTGTCTAAACCAAATCTCCAAATCGCCCTCCTCCCCAGATATAATCACTGGTATCAGTTGGGATGAATTTGCTAAAGTTTTTCTTCTATTCATTTTTGTTTAAATATTCTAAAGCAGGGAAAGAAGGGGGCATAGAGTGGCTCATTGTTCCTTTTATGGATATGAGATACCTCTTGTTCCTGGAGTGCTTTCTGATTCTAATTTGCCTAGAAATACCACTCCTTGGCCCTCTTTTGGTAGCTTTTACCTAGTAGAGCTTTTATATGTATTGTTTTTCAACCTTCAGCATGGTTATAATATAGATATATCTCTGGTCAACAGTGTAGAGCTAAGCCTCCCAATTCAAGTACTGTTTTTCTTTAGTTTTTGACTTCCTTTTCTGTTACTGCTTTGAGTGTTCTCATGCTCACCCTTCACTCTATTCCCTCCCAGAATTCTGACTAGATAATGTTGGCACTTCTGATTTATTCCTCCAAATCTTTTAATTTTTCTTCTCTGCCTTATAATGCTTTCTCCTCTTGTCCTGCATTCTGACGAAATTCCTATTCTAGGCCATCAATTTACGTTACAATCAATGTCTATTTTGCTGTTTGTTCCATTACTCAGTTTTTAAAAAAGTTTTTTAATGTTATTTATTTATTTTTGAGAGAGAGAGAGAATAGAGGAGGGGCAGAGAGAGAGAGAGAGAGAATCCCAAGCAGGCTCCTTGCTGTCGATGCAAAGCCTGACATGGGGCTCAATCTCACGAACCATGAGATTGTGACCTGAGCCGAAATCAAGAGTCAGACATGCAACCAACTGGGCCACTGATGCGCCCCACCATTACTCAGGTTTTAATTTTAAAAATACATTTGAAAATGTTTCCTAGATCTTCAACGCATTGCTTTTTTTTTAATAGTATATTTTCAAATTGGTTTACATATAACACCCAGTGTTCATCCCAACACGTGCCCTCTTTAATGTCCATCACCCCCTCTCCCCCCTCCATCACCCCCCTTACCCTCAGTTTGTTCTTAGTCTTTGAGAGTCTCATGTTTTATCTCCCTCCCTCTCTGTGTCTTTTTTTCCTTTCCCCTCCCTCCAGTATCCTCTTAAGATATGCTTCAGAATGTGGATTATAACCATTCTAAGAACTTCTTTCATTTGCTGTGTTAACTCCTGTTTGTTGTGTTAACTGTGTTTGCTGTGTTCCTCCATTTGTTGAGTCTGGTGAGCCTTTTTTCCTGTTGATGCACTCACATGTTTGCAGATTCTTGCCCTGATTTCCTGTTCACTTGATTCTGTGAGTATTTGTCCATTTGTCATGGCCACCAGTCATTGATTACACTGGCTGAGAATGATCTGCTTCTCGGTGGGGTGGACTATAGTCCCTGCCTAGTTTTGGGAGGAGACAGTGGGCACAGGATGCGTGGGTAGGCAAAGCATGCCATCTCCTGGACACAGGTAATTTCCAGTACTCCTTTTGGTCGCCATCCTCGTGAGTATTGTGTTATGCCTCTCCCATTTAGCTGCCAGATTCACTTTACTTAGATTAAGGCACTCCAGTTGAGCACCATCTAGCTGGTGGGGAGATGGGAGGGCAAGAGTGGTCAGCCATCTGGCTTGTTTGTTGGCATTATCCCAACCAGCGATCCAGAAGTCACCCTACCCAGTCACTGTCCACCCCAGTTTTGTTACCTTTAGGCTGGAAGCACCCCACATTTTATGGAAGTCCTTTCCTACGTGGGTTTTTATTTTCTATGGCACAATATTATCTTCCTTCGGATCTACCAAAAATGCCTCTTCTTATTTTCCAAACTGATTATGTATTTGTCTTTAGATATATATTTCTCCTAAAACTTCTAAGATCATGCATAGGAAGAAGTTACCAAATATTGTAGGAGTCTATCTCCTTCTGAATGGACTTTAAAAACTGTTTTTCTTTTAAGTTTTGTTCTCAAAGAACACAGGAAATAGTGTTTCATTTATTTATTACAAGGAGTTATCTTTATATTCTATCAGGGTTATATTTCAACTCCTGGAAAGTGTATTGCATTATAGAGATGTTCTTGTTAAAAGAGAAATCTTTGTTTGAAGAATGCCAAGGGTTATCTTGGCAGAAATCCACAGTAAACAGAGCTCTGGCTGGAAGAGATCACAATATGCAGTCTCCCGGATAAATGATCCTATAAGACGAGGCACAATTCTGCATCTGCCAGCATCGTGTGCGTGTATGTGCCTGTGTGCGTGTGCGTGCATGTGTAGATGCCAATTTGTGCTCTTAATAGAGAATTTTATTTGCAATTTCATGTTAGTTAGTGGCCAGTTATTGGCCAAGACTTGAAATTAAATTAAGAAACAAGTGTAATGAGAAGTTGTCTCCATCCCGTGAGGAAGTTTCTCCTAGGAACGAAGGATAACATACAACTTCTGCCTTTTCCTTCATAAAATAGCAAATTCAGCACCAAGGTTCTGCCCTCTAAGATATCAAGTGTAGGTTTCTCTAACCATTTACTTGGAGTAGCAACAGTGCACTCTTCTGTTTGAACTTACCTCTTCGAGGGTTATTATTCATTCTTCTATTCATTGTATTAGCCAATTTTTGCTTTGCAAGGAACCACCCCCAACTATTATGGGACTTAACAGCATTTATTTAGTTCAAGAGTTGACTGGCTGTTCTTCTGTGCTAGGCTCCTCTGAGCTCAGCCAGGCTCATTCATGCATCTGTATCCAGTAAGTGATTTGGCTGAGGGCTGCCTGGGCCATTGGCTGATGGGGACAATTGGTCTAACTAGTCCATGTGTCTCTCATCAGAAGGCTATGTTCTTCTTTACATGGAGGCTGGGTCCCAATAGCAGCTAGAGGGTAAGCCCCAAAGCACGAGCTCCCTTGAGGCCTCAGCTAACCCTACCCTCGTTTATGTCCTGTTGGTTAAAGCCAGTCATAAAGTAAAGAATACATTCAAGGGGTAACAGAGTGAAAGAATTTGTGGCCATTTTGCAATCAAGTTATATTTTAATTAATTCTATTAATGTAGCCTAAAGATTTCTCCACAAATCTGAAGGTTAAGAAAAAATATAGTGGGAAATTACAGTAAATACATAACAATTTTTTATTCCAGGATAACATGACATTGACCAGGAAAATTGAATTCTAGACCCAGTCACCATTTTTTATCAATGTGATTTTGGGCAAATTATTTAGCTTGGGAGTTTGATTTTTTTTTAATATTTAAAATGAGGGGGTTGGATTATCTCTGAGGTCCCTCTACTCACTCCACTATTAGTAAAAAGAAATTTGGCATTTATCTGTAAGAATTTACTGAAAAGAAATTCTTCTCAACCCTGAAAAAATAGATATTTCTTTTTCTTTCTTTCTTCCTTTCTTTCCCTTTCTTTTCTTTCTTTCTTTTTTTCTTTCTTTCTTTCTTCCTTTCTTTCTTTCTTTCTTTCCTTCCTTCCTTCCTTCTTTCTTTCTTTCTCTTTCTTTTTAGAGAGAGAGAACAAGGGAGTGGCAGGGGGAGAGAGAGAGAATCCCAAGCATGCTCCATGCTCAGCACAGAGCCTGAAGTGGGGCTCGATTCCATGATCCTGGGATCATGACCTGAGCCAAAATCAAGACTCTGACACTCAACGGACTGAACCACCCAGGCACCCCAAAAGTACAGGAATTTCCATTCCAAGAATGAGTTGTGAGTATTGCCAGATTTGGACTTTGGATACTTAATCCTCAAAGGAAAACTTGGTCTTCTCTTAAACTTCTTCTGTTTACTCAGTCTTTGAACCATATTTTCTTTGACCAATGAATTTGGGTTTGCCCCATTGAGGCAGACTGTGTCTGATACCTTCTTTCTGTTCCTAGTAGTTTGCTCCTAGTAAAGTCACACATTGACCATCAATAAATATTGGTCGAATGACATGAATAAAATGGATCTGATTTTCACTGAGTAGAAGAAGAATATGTTTCTTGAAGACTGTGACAGCATATTTCTTTGGGAAACTGGAAATGGTGGAGGCCGCACCTCGAGCCCAAGGTAGAAGTTTTCTACATTCTGCAAGAAAGCTATGTGATTTGCTGTGGCTGTGAGAGGTAATGGGTTGTTCTGTAAGGTGGAGGAACTCCATTCTGCATTCTACAGGACACGAATGAGAGATCCCATTCTGTTTAGAAGAGAATCAGGTGGTAAGGAAATGAAAGTTCTGCCACCACCTGGGGGCATCACTGATCTGGAACATAAAAGGCGCTTGAACTACAGGGTTGAGCTTAGAATTAGTGCCAGCCCTCCTAGGAGCAGAGTGTATATCCATTTGTGCAGCCCTCTTGGTCTACATATGTGCGCTTCAGCCCATCTTCCATCAACAGAGCGAGCACCAGGAGGAAGAAGGGGGAGGAAAATAGGTCATGTTCACCCTGGAAAACGAGCATTTGGATAATCAGCAGGTGAACAGAAAATTTTTTTTCTTAAACTCATTGACTTTGCATCCAAGGTCTGCCATTATTCTGTCCTGGGTTTTGGCCAGGACTCTGAAGATAAAAGATAGACATAAACAAACTCATATGGGGTTTCTTCCTTTTAACTTACATATGCAACAACAACAACAGCAATAACAGAAAAAAAAACACATTAAATGGCAAAGAAAAAATGCTTGTCATTTTCATTGACTCATAACAGAACTATGAAATTTAATGCAAGATAACCTATCGATTAACTCAGTGAAGTAGTTACTAGAGATCAGTCTTGTAGAGGAAAAAATATCTGGTTTGGGAAAAATTATATTCAAGGAATTCATGCTCATTTGAAACCTCATAGTGACTATGAATGAAAAAGTGAGGCCTGTGCTTCTGATTGGAATTGATTTAGGGGTGGCCTTACCCAAAGCCAAAGAAATGCAGTAGAAATCCTCATTATCTCTCTTGCTCGGTTGTTCTCCAATTAATTAATTACCATTAATTGTTCTGCGTGAGACTCCCATGAGCGAAGAACGTGGTAAAGCACTGCCATCTTAACGAGAAGACACATGAGGCAATGGGATGTAAAATGATCTCTTAAGTCAAAGAAGGAATCCCTAGTAGAACTTGGCACAGAATGCACATCCTTCCAGCTTCTTCTTCTGCACTAAAAGGGGCTTCCCCTGAATAAGCAGATGGCTGTTCTTTGTTCCCCCACAAAGGCAGCCTTTTTAACTTACAGCAGGTGAGAGATAGATGCTGCACCAAATTGTCTGCAGCCTTTCCAGATGAACAGTTATAATGCCATGTAGTACCTGGATTTCCAAATCTTGAATATTTACAAAGGGCTTTAAAAGGAGAGAGAAAAATGGTTCTATGGAAACATACAATGATCTTTCTCCTCTTCTGAATAGCTGCATCTGAACTGTTCATTTCCCTGCCTTCCGAAGGGATCAAGACATTTCAAGTTGGGAACACATTTTCATAGCATTGTGCAGCCAGTGCATTGTGATTGCTGAAGCCACATTCACCTCCCTTTCAAACATTTGTAAATATTCTTCCAAATCATCCCGAGGGATTGAAGGAAAAGAATATTTTGGTGGATATAATACATGGCTGGGTCCAAAAGCTCTTTATTTCAAGATTAAGAAGACTAAGAGAAATTACATTCAGGATAAATCCGGAAAACTGGAAGGGGTGGGTGTTTTTAATGGGTTGGCAGATAGACCGTGAAATCCCACCCGAAGAGCAAGGGCAACTTGGCGCCACAGTGTTACCTTCATTCAGATTCATGGCAGAATAAATCAACAGTGTTTGAAGTGCCTCAGAGCAAGAATGAATGTGACAAGCACAGAAGGGATTACTGAAAGCATGAATCCAGCTTTGTGTGGCAGGGTTACTGAAATCCACTTTATTCACTTTTGAAGCATTCAGAGAGAGAAAAAAGAGGGAAAAAAATATAGTATAAGCAGATGTTTCCTTTTCAGTGTTTTTAGGAAGCACTCTGGGCAGTTGGACACTGTCGCTTCCCTAGGTCCACACAAGTCACCATTGTACTGCAGTTGGTAGACGGTTGGATAACAATGTGGGAAACTGCTTCCGTGTGCTTCCTTCTCTGCCTGCCACAGGCATTCAGCATTTAGACTTTCTATGGATTCCGATGTTACTGGGGAAAAGAAACTTTCCAACCCCAGTTTAGAGGGATGAAGTTAAGATTCCATGACCTTGGTCAAGGGATCAAATTGTCTTTCCAGCTGTAATGGGCTGAGTGGTGTCCAAGCCCACTCCATCACCAGTTCATATGTTGAAGCCGTAACCTGCCCCCCAGTACCTCAGAATGTGAATATATTTGGAAATAGTGCTTTTAAAGAAGTGACTAAGTTAAAATAAGATCCACCTAGAGTGGGCCTTCATCCAGTCTGTCTGATGTCCTTATAGGAAGAAGAGATTAGGACATGGAGACATCAAAAATGTGCATCCACTGGGGCTTCTGGGTGGCTCAGTCAGTTAAGCATCCAACTTCAGCTCAGGTCATGATCTTGTGGTTCTTGGCTGACATCTCAGAACCTGGAGCCTGCTTCGGATTCTGTATCTCTCTCTCTCTCTCTCTGTGCTTCTCCCCTGCTTGCGTTCTGTCTCTCTCTCTCTCTCTCAAAAATAAGTAAACATTAAAAAACATATTTTTAAGTGCACATTCACAGAGCAAATGTCGTGTGAGGACATGGTGAGGAGGCAGCCATCTGCAAGCTACTGAGAGAGACCTTGGAGAAACCACCTCTCTGAGGACTTCCAGGCTCCAGAACTGTGAGAAAATAAACTTCTGCTGTTTAAGCCACCAAGTCTGTGGTACTTTGTTATGACAACCTGTTCGGGCTAGGCTCGAGACTGCCTGATGTTGAGCACTAACCTGCAATTGAGCAGACCTCCTGTGTCTAGGCATACAATAGGAGCTCAAAAATATTTGGCGAATAAATGGATAAGTGAATGAATGAATGAGTGAATGAAAAAGGACATCTCTGTCCTTCAGTTTCTTTCTTTCTCTAAAATATGCATAGTTATAGTAACTCAATCATAGGGTTGTGGTTGAAATAGCTGACAAGTGCTTAGAACATGGCATTGGGCGCATGGTAAACCCCATAAAAGTGTTGGCATTTACTATTAAGCTTCATATCGGTTTTCATCTTTTGGTGACTTTCTAGACAATGATCCTTAAAGACTGGGCAGTGAGACCCAGTCTTCAGCATGATGAGTATTTTACTTCAAGCAGTTCCCATAGAACTTGGGCTATTTTTCTCTATTATACCCAATTGGTTTACAATCCAGAAAACCACAGAAATGAAAAGTTGATGAGCTAGGTCCTACCATATCTGGCTCATCCTTTAATGATTGGATTAGGTTGTTTAATGACTGGTTTTGTTTTATTTTATTTTATTTTTTTTTTTTTTTGAGAGCCTGCTTCAGATTCTGTGTCTCTGGCTCTCTCGGCCCTTTTCCTGCTCGTGCTCTGTCTTTCTCTCTCAAAAAAAAATTAAAATAAATAAATAAAAAAATATTAAAGAAAAAAAAGAAAAATTTCTAAAGTTTATTTTTATTTATTTTGAGAGAGAGAGAGAGCAGGGAAAGGGCAGAGAGAGAGGCAGACAGAATCCCAAACCTTGATGGAGGGCTCAAACTCACAAACCATGAGATCATGACCTGATTGGAAACCAAGAGTCAGACGCTTAACTGACTGAGCTACCCAGACTTCTATGACTGGTGTTTTCTATCAGAGGTGGGAATGGAGGGTGGAAGGAATAAACTGATATTTTTTACTTTCCTTGCTGTCTACCTCTGGAGACCCAGTGAACACATGAGACCAAAGCAGGTAGGACTAGGGCCCAGACCATGCCCTGGGGGTGGGAGGGGGAAAGACCAAGTTCCCACAATGCCCCAAGTACAACGAGTGGTAGAACTTGCACGATTTTTATCCTGACAACTCTTCTAGCATGGACTAGATTTTACTTCTCCTTGCTCAAAAATTTCCTCAACTTCACACAGTCACCCTTATTTATTCTCCTTCCCTTGGAAATAATCTTCCACAAGAGAAGCCCCCAAGTGAAACTCACTGAGCCAACTTCTGTGCCATCTATATTTCATGATTATGGAGCCAACCTGCCTCACGCTCCATTAATCTCCCAACCAGCCTCAGACTTGAACTGCACTGAAAGTGTTTCCAATTTTAACTGGTCTGCCTTCCATGAGGCTTTGTTTATGCAACTGGCACTATCTTGGTGGCCCCCAGGCCCCCATTGTGTCCCTGTGTCTTTTCCATTTCATCACTGTATTATTATTCATCCACGATTCCTCATTGTCTATTATCTCTACATTTGCCCACAACCCGCATTCCCTTTAGGTCAGGAGCTTGTAGGGGGCACACCTGGTGTTGTTTTTGTTTTCTGTAACTTGTCCCCAGGTGTGAGTAGAGACTGCTTAATTACTAAGTGATTGGCTGAGAGGTGCTGGTCAATGTCCGTCTCCACCTTCTATCCTTCTGCCCATATGTAGCACCTTTATTCTTTTTTATAAATGTTTTATTTATTTTTGAGAGAGACAGAGAGAGAGGGAGATTGGGAGAGGGCCAAAGAGAGAGAGGAACAGAGGATCTGAAGCAGGCTCTGCGCTAACAGCAGCAAGCCTGATGCGGGGCTCAAACTCAGGAACCTTAAGATCATAATCTGAGCCAAAGTCCACACTCAACTGACTGAGCCACCCGGGTGCCCCTGTAGCACCTCTATTCTTGATTTTCATCCCTTGATTATTTTTTCTGAGACATCAGTGTAGTGGAGCACATTGAAATGGAAACTGTGCCATTGAGAGGTAAGGCAGAGAGGAAGACTTTTGACATATTTAACTTTGAAATGCTATGTGCCACCAGGAAAAGGAACTAGGGCAGTTATTAGGTGGGTGGGGGAACACACAACACAAAGGATGTGTGAGCTCACAGAAACAACCATAATGAGAAGAACAGAGACAGCTACCAACGAGGGAAGAGAAAAGGGGCATTTCTCCCAGCTGACTGTCAGCCCCAGAAAACCAAAGGTGCCAGCCAGGAAAGCCGCTGACGAGGTAAGGGAGACAGAAGATGGTGTAAGAGAAGGGGAGGAGGAAATCCAGAAGGTCCAGCTGCAACCAGCTTCCCAGCCTCTCGCCTCGTCTGTAAAGGATGCTCTGCACAGCTGCACATCGACCTCTCCCAGGACTTGGGACATCGGACAGTAGGCTCAGATACAGAGGATGCCTGGTCCCAGGGCTCCCCCCTGACAACAGGAATTTCCTTCTGTGACCTAGAGTCAAAGAACTTTCCTTCCAGTCTTTTTCCAAAGGACTTAAAAAAAAAAAAGTTTATTTATTTTTGGGAGAGAGAGAGACAGACAGAGCGAGAGAGTGAGCACGAGTAGGGGAGGGGCAGAGAGAAAGGGGGACAGAGAATCCAAATCAGGCTCCTCCAGGCGCTGAGCTGTCAGCACAGCTGAACATTATCGTGTTGCTATTTGTTGTTGATTTTGCATGTAGACAGGCATTTTTATTGAGTAGTTAACTCAAAGTGGAGTTGCTGGGTCATAAAACGTGCCTATGTTCAACTTTAGTTGAGACAGTTAAACAACTTTCCAAAGTGGTTGTACTAATTTGCACTCCTGCTAACAATGAGCATCCCAGTCATTCCACACTTGGTATTGTCTCTCTTTTCCACTTTCACATTATTCTGGAATGTGCCTTACAGTTTGCTTTTGAAACTCAAAAATTTGGAGTAAGGGAGTGTTTGGCTGGCTCAATCAGTAAAACATGTGCCTCTTGATCTCAGGATTGTGAGTTTAAGCCCCATGCTGCGTATAGAGTTTAATTAAAAAAAAAAGATTTGGAATAAGGATGTTTTGTTTTGTTTTGTTTTTCCTTTAGTGGAAACATTCAATGAACCAATTAGTATACACTCCTATGGTTTCTGATACATAGTACCAAAAGAATAAATCAACCAGGAAATATTTAATGCCTAAAATGGAATGAAACAAAACACATATGAGGCCCTCAAAGAGCTCACACTCAACCTGGAGATATGAGACTCTTACATATGAAACTAATAGGCCTCACTGAAGTCCTAAAGTGTTTGGGACTTATGCTAGACATTCTCTTTTTTAAATTTTTATTCTTTTTAGAGAGAGAGAGAGAGAGAGAGCACAAGCAGGGGAGATGGGCAGAGGGAGAGGGAGAGAATCTCAAGCAGGCTCCATGCTTAGCACAGAGCCTGATGCAGAGCTTAATCTCACAACCTTGGGATCACGGCCTGGGCCCCAGCCAAGAGTTGGACGCTCAACCAGTTGAGCCACTCAAGTGCTGCATACGTTTTTTTAATGTTTGTTAAATGTTGGGTACTAATTATTAAATGCAAACAGTAGAATCAGTCTCTGAGTACAGAGAGGGGAGACATGACAGAGCAAAGGTGCTAAGAGAATATTCAGGAATGAAATAGGACTTCAGTGGGTCCTTTAAGTGTGAGATGTTTGCAGGTGGAGAAACCTAGAAAACTCTTCCTGACATTTTCTAGGTGGATGGGCATGCACATTTGTGTGTATGTAACACAAGCAAATGTCTTAATAGTGACAATTACCTAAATTGCCAGCATCTCAAGGAGAGTCTCAGGGATCAGCTCATTGAATGCTTCAGAGAGTTAGTGCCATCCTTTAAGGTTTAAATTGTCCTCTTATATCTTGCATTAGCTGTGACTTCAGTCACTTAGACCAAAAGGGCAAATTGGAGAAGTGTGTGTGGTGGGGGAGGTGTTAAAAACATGATTTGTATGCTGTCATCAACTGTTCAGAGTGGAAATAGATTCTACAAAATCTATTTCCCATCTCAGATTTTGAAATATTGAATTAAATCTCTCATTTCTTGAAGGCACTCAAAAAGAAGAAATGTTACCACAATTACATGTCACTAGAAAGGTCTCTATGATTCATTTAACTGGGTGGTTATCTTTTTTTATCTCTTAAGTAGAAATTGGACAGATAAGGCAAATATTAATTTTCACTTCTTGTCTTTAGACAACAAAACCTCAGATATCTCCTGCTAAGAAACTATATTTCCCAGCCTTGCTGGTATCTAGGTGAGCCCATAAAACTAAGTTCTGTTCAAAGTGAGATAGTTTGAGACTTCTGAGAAACCTACTTAAAAGACATCGAGGGGCGCCTGGGTGGCTCAGTCTATTGAACTTCTAACTCTTTATTTATTTTTTTATGTTTATTTATTTATAAGAGAGTGAGAGAGAGAGAGAGAGAGAGAGAGAAAGAGAGAGACAGAGCATGAGCAGGGGAGGGGCAGAGAGAAAGGGAGACACAGAATCTGAAGCAGCCTCCAGGCTCCAAGCTGTCAGCACAGCTTCTAACTCTTGATTTTAGCTCAGGTCATGATCCCAGGGTGGTGGGATCAAGCTCCACGCTGGGCTCCGCGCCAAGTGTGAAGCCTTCTTGGAAATCCTGCTCTTTCCCTCTGCCCATCTCCCCTCTCTCTCTCCTGCTCTCTCTCTCTCTAAAAAAAAAAAAAAAGAAGAAGAAGACAACGAGATAAGCTTCCTCCTTCCTTCCTGCTGCCTGGAATGTGGATATAATAGCTGGAACTCCAGCAGTCGCCTTGAACCATAAGGTGATCTTTTGAATGGAAATGGAAAAATAGAGCAACAAACAGAGCAAAAAAATAGGGGGAAGGCTGACCTATGAAGACTTTGCAGAACTTCCCTAGCCTGCTGATTTTCAGCTGTGTTCTATATAATAAACCTTGGGGAGTTCGAGCTACTGCAAATGAATCTCTGTTGTTAACAGTTGAACATGATTCCCCACCGATGCAATAGAAATGTAGACTCCATATTTCCCAACCTGTAGATTAAGGCTAATTAGTGGGTCCTGACAGTGTTTCCCTCTCCACAGGATCCCCAGAAAAGGGACATGCATCTGGCCCCGTGTTTGGCTCCCTGCCCTCTTCAGGAATATCACTCTCGGGTCAGTCCTGTTTATTCCTCTCTCTTCAGTTCTGGGTTGATCTCAAGAATTGGGGAAAAGAAGAAGTATCTCTCCTCACACAAAGACTGCAGACCCCTGTTATGACATTTATATTAGAGACATCCTTGGCCCCAGAAGCTTGAGGCACCTTAAGAGAGTTATGATTATGTTGCCTTGACATCCCACCCAGAAACTTGAGAAAACTCTTCCACTAGACAGCTCATGTGGCAGTTTGTGCTTTACAAAGTGAATCTAAGAATATCTCTGGGGGTGCCTGGGTGGCTCAGTCAATTGAGCGACTGATTTCGGCTCAGGTCATGATCTTGCGTTTCACCAGTTCGAGCCCCACATCAGGCTCTCGGCTAACTGCTCAGAGCCTGGAGCCTGCTTCAGATTGTGTGTCTTCCTCTCTCTCTGCCCCACACCTGCTTGTACTGTCTCTCAAAAATAAATAAACATTTAAAAAAAAGAATATCTCTGGTCCCACATGAACTTAAAGAAGTTTTCCACTTCTCTCGTCAAGAGTAGAGTCTATGTCCTCTTCCTTTGAACCTGGGCAGGTCTTTGTGACTGTCTCAATTAATAGAGGACAGCAAAAGAGATTCCATGGGACTTTGAGGGCTGAATCATCAAGGCAAAATGACTTCTGCCTGATGCATACGCTCTCTCTCTCTCTTTCTCAATTGCTCTCCTGATGTGCATTTATAGTTCTGAACCACCATGTAAGAGGTCCACTCCCCTGAAGTCACAGTACTGAACAGACCACACAGGACAGAGATGTCCAAGGGTGATAGGCACTCCCCTCCTGCAGCTGTTTGAGTCTTGCCAACCCAGGTGCAGACATGGGAGTGAGAGAATGTTTGAGGGGATCCCAACCCCAACCACTGTCTGAAGTGAGATAACCTCATAAGAGCTGCCCAGCTGAGCTTAGTTGACCCCCAGAGCTGTGAGAAAGAATAATCAAATAATTATTGTAGTCTCAAGCTACCAATTTTTTTAATGTTTATTTATTTATTTTGAGAGGGAGTGCGAATAGGGGAGAGGCAGAGAGAGAAGAAGAGAGAGAATCCCAAACAGACTCTGTGCTGACAGATCATGATTTCACGAAGTGTGAGATCATGATCCAAGCTGAAATCAAGAGTCAGATGCTCAGCCAGCTCATCTGAGTCACCCAGAGTCCCTCAAGACACTATTTTTTAAGATGATTTGTTCACAACTATGGAAGACTGAAGCAGCCTGACAAAGTGTTAGGCTCCGAGATGCCATTCATTTCTGCCCCACATTCCATGCTTATAAACCTGCAGAAGTGTCCCTGGTAGGTGATCCTTCCTGTTTCACCTGAACTATGGTGATGGGGATTTACCACCCAGAGACATCAGGCATGGTTTTCAATGTGCTCTACAAGGTACAATGTGTCTCCCTATGACTTCTACCTTTTGGTCCTAACTCAAGAGCTCTGAGACCAACCAGAGCAAGCCAGGCTCCTCCTCTACAAGCAAACTTTCAACTATAGAAAGACCTCTTTCTTGCTTCTTATGAATTTTTGTTTCTCTAAATATTACTCTTTTTTTCTTTTCTTTTTGGTGTGTCTTTAACTACTTCCAGAAAAACCCCTGAGGAGCTAGGAATGAGAAAGTGATGTGAGGCAAAATCTCTTCTTGGAGAAATCTTCAGAGGGCAATCATGTAATAGAGGATAAAAAAATTAAGATTTTATATGAATATTATGTATCACCAGAATTATAATTATGCAAAATAAGCGTAGGAAATTGACCATGAAGAAATACCCTTTGATAGAAAAAGTGTATTAAAAGGGTGGTTTTCTGCCCGATTTTCAAAATTTCCTATATCATCATTAAATGACCTCTGAAGAAGGATGTGGTGTACTGTGGCCTAAGGAAGGTGGAGATGCCAGTGAAGGAGATATGCAGGGATTCCAAAGAGATGGCCCACCACAGGTATGTGCCACACTTAAAAGGGAAGCTTTCCCCACATCTGCAAAGAAATAAAATGGTTGTATTCAAAGCAATCATTGAATAGATGATTCAAGGCCTGCTCAAGGTCAGACAGTTCAGCTGACTTTTCATCCAGCTGCCAGCAAATCAGTTTACCCAAAACAAGTAAACCGAGGTTCACTTTTGCCAGACCATCCATAGTTTTTCTCTTTCCTTTCTCCTTGCTTTTATAAATCCTCTTTTTGCCTTGGTTCATTAACAGTCTCTTTGTGCCTTGGATCATCTCACTTGCAAAGGATCAATTTGCATGCAAAAAAAAAACCTAAAAATCTCTGAGTAACTATTTAGACTTTTTTTTAGCATTAAAAGAAAGGAGTTCTTCAATAGCTCTTCATTTTCTAGCATCAAAGATAGAAAGACGCTGATCATCACTATTTATTCCAGTTTATTTAAAATTGCTTTCCAACTCTAACATTCTGCTATAGTCCACTCATTGTCCCTGAATGTGAGCTATGAATGCCTTATTTATCCGTCTATTCCCAGAGCTTCTTCTGTGTGGCTTTCTCTGAAATTTCAAGTTCAAATTCTCCCACTTGTCTGTATTCCCCAGAGCTGGGTCATGTACCATTTTGTACATTTCATAAAATGCCATTTGGATCAGTTACATCTTTGAAGTGTCTTCTTTCTTTAACAAGTTTTTAATGTCTATAAGAACAGAGATCATGTATTATGCATGCCTGGTGTCTCCCACAGTATAAAGCAAGCACTTAATACATATATATTTAATTCCTATAGAAAGAACCCCTTTTAGTCAAATACAGCCATGAGAAGAAATGGAGTCCACCATGTTTAGCACCTACTACATGTCACACATGGAGTAGGTTCTTTCCTATTACAGTAAAGCCTTGGATTGTGAGTAACCTGTTCTGTGGAACCTTGTATTCCACAAGACAAGCAAACATTTCTAATAAATTTTAACTTGATAAATGAGCAGTGTCTCACAATATGAGTAGTATGTGATACCTAAAATCACATGATCACAACTGAGCCAATAGTTCTTCTTTCTCTCTCTCTCTGTCTGTCTCTCACTGTGGGATTGTAAGTGATTGTCTCCCATGCCTGGATGCTTGGTCTCAGACCACCATATTTGGCAGAAATCAGTGATTATTCAGAACAATGGAAGGTGCTTAATACTGGCACTAGTGTATTTTTGGTCACTTCAAAGCACCTACGGATAGTCTTGTGCTTTTCCATACAAGAGTAAGCTTAGGACTGCTTTGCTTCACTCTAGGTCAGGCTGCCTGCAGATATAGACCCTTCCCTCTGCTGTCTTATTGCCAGTTACATTAAATACAGTCCATGGCAAGAGTTTATTAATACTTTGCTGTAGTCAACATCCATGCAAGTGTATATAATGGCTCCCATGCCAAAAGCTTTCACTGAGCCAACAGATAGCAGTGAATCCATTAGTGATAGTGAAAGTCAACTTACACAATAACCTTCCTCTCTCTTGTCTCCTTCACAACAGCCACAAAGGTTTTCAAAGGTAAGTGCAGGTTAATTTGTTTATTTTTCTTTATATTTTGTATTTTCTTTGTTATTTTGTATTATATTAAAGTATTGTAATTATTTTTATATGAATATTTTTGGAGCGTAGAATGAATCATCTGAGTTTCCATTATTTCTTATGGGGAAATTCGCTTTGATATACAAGTGCTTTGGATTACAAGCATGTTTCTGGAATAAATTATGCTCACGAACAAAGGCTTTACTGTACTTGATTTCATATAATCCATGTATTTTGACAGCATCTCCTTAAGGCAAGAGGGGGACGAGAAGCCCCTCCCAGTCCATGGGGCCAAGTGGTTGTAACCACCAGAACCTACATCTCTTCCCTTAAAAGATTATGCTCTGGGTCCAGGGACCTCAGAATCCTCTGTCTATGGCCTGAGTTCTCTTTCAGGGCTTCTACAAACCTCTTCACACCCAAGGGAAGACCTCGTCCAAGAGGTAGCCTGTAGGTGACTTGTTGGGGCAAGGGCAGGTGCAAATTGAGGAGAAATGAAGAGAACTTAGACTTGCCAAAAGGACTCTGGAGAATGAGAGAGTAGTTTCCAGAGAGTGGTTCCAGTCTCCTCTATGTGATTGCCTACAAATCTGAAAGCCAGGAGCTGACAGTCACTGAAAAGGAATGTCACTACCTATACCTTACCCATTCAACTGTTTAATTGGAAAATATTACATACTCTGTTCAAAGGGCCCATGACCATCAGGACAGACCCACAGTTTTGGTGCTGGGATTTACACCATGTGAGAGCCAGGAAGGGACTTTGAAGAAACCATTTGGAGCAGCTATTCATTTCATAGATAAAGACACTAAGGCTCATGAAGGGTAGGTTGATTGTTTAGCTTGAACCAGGGCCTTGACTTCAGATATGTGTTCGAGTCAGCTTGTACCAGCTTGTAAGAAATCAATTTTTAACTTTTCAGGAATTTTTCAAGCTAGTGACCATGGCAGGAGTATTTACACCACAGGAGTTGGTGAACTTTGCAAGTCAGGGCTTTTCTCTCCTCTCCTCCCCTTGGAGAGCTAATAGTTAGTATATATGCTGCCGAAGTGAGCACAAGTTGTTAAACATTTACTAGAAGACCATTGGCCTTGATTTTCTCTTCTATGTACTGAGACATTGAATGGAGGCCCTTGAGCTCTAGGCTTTTCTCTCTGTCCTCACCAGCCAGTTACCCTGCACTTCCTTGCTTGTCACTCAGCAGGATACAGTTTCCTCATTATAGGACTTCTTGTTCAGATTTCCCCTCAGAGACCTCTAGAATTGTCTATCCAACTACCTGCTTGACATCCCCACCTGGGCATCTCACTGTCAAGTGACCTTTAACCTATTCAACATTAACACTGGATTCCCCAGCTGCATCCCGCAGCCTGCTTGTGCCTCAACACCATTCACTATGACTCGCCCAAGGATTCGTGCTAGAATCTGAAGGGGATCCTTTCTTTTCCTCATGTTGTGAATTAAATTGTGTCCCCCCAAAAAGGTGAGTTGAAGTCCTTACCGCTGACATCTGTGACTATGACCTTGTTTGGAAATAAGGCCTTTGCAGGTATAATTAGTTAAGATGAAGTCATACTGGAATAGGGTGGGCCCTTAATCCAATAGGACTGGTGTCCTAAGAAGAGACACAGAGACAGACACACAGGAGTCCCCCATGTGATGACTGAGGCAAAGTAATAGGGAGTATCACTTGGGGAGTTTAGATTCAGGTAGTAACTGAAATTGTGTCCCACTAGGGAACAGAAGCCAGGAGTTTTATTTTTTTTATTTTATTTTTTAATATTTATTTATTTTTGAGAGAGACAGAGACAGAATGTGAGTGGGGGAAGGGCACAGAGAGAGGGAGACACAGAATCTGAAGCAGGCTTCAGGCTCTAAGCTGTCAAAAAAGAACCCGACATGGGGCTCAAACTCATGAACCATGAGATCGTGGCCTGAGCTGAAGTGGGACACTTAACCAACTGAGCCACCCAAAGCCAGGAGTTTTAAAAGATAAAATGGGACACTTATAGAGGTTGTTTACAAAGATTCTGATTGGTGTTGGTGGCAGAAAACATCTTGGTAGACATAATTGGTTGCTAAGGACATCATTAAGCCAAGTCTATTACTATAGCAGGTTGCAAAGTCCTTGGAATATTTTGGGGTTGGCCCTGTTCAAAGGTTCATGGTCCTATTTAGTGAGGACACGCATAAGGACCCATTTCCTTAATGGTCTCCCTGCCCCATTTTAAAACCCCTTGACATAAGCTCCTCCATTTTATTTCACCTTTCACATTTGTTACAGCAGACCTAGGAAACCAATACATCTCACAATCCCTACCTTCTCCATGTTCAATCTTCCAGCAAGATCTGTCAATTACATCTCTAACTAGAACTCAAATCTGTCTATGTCTCTGCTGCCATATTAATTCAGACCACCCTTATCATCAGTGTGGGCACTGCAAATATTTTCTCACTGGCCCAGACTTGACCCCTTCAATTCATTCAGAAAGATTCATGCAAAGCCTCAGATCATGTTACTCTCTACTTAAACATTTGATTTTCACTGCTCTTAGCATAGCATTCAGATGTCTTAACATGGCTTGCAAGAGGCTACCTGATCTTTGAACCTCACCCTCTCCCTCACTCCCCATGCTCCAGCTACAACTGTTTGTTTTCTTTTGTTTTGTTTTTTAGTTATTCAAATTCGGCAAATTCCTCTTCACTACATTGTCTTTGCAAGGAATATTTACTCTGCTTAGGGACATCTCCATTGCCTTCCTCCTACATACTACTTTTATAACTGTCCACTCTTTCTTACCTATAGTTCTATAAAGTCTATTCTCTCTGTATATTTTTTATTTTTTTCCTTTTTCTTAAATGAGAGAGAGAAAGAGAGAGAGAGAGAATGCCAGCAGGGGACAGGGGCAGAGGAAGAGGGAGAGAGTATCTTAAGCAGGCTCCATGCTCAGCACAGATCCCAACACAGGGCTCAATCTCACGACCCTGGGATCATGACCTAAGCTGAAATTAAGAGTCAAAAGCACTCAACTAACAGAGCCACCCAGGCTCCTGTGTTTTTTCTTTCCTTCTTTTTCTAGAAGATTGCATTTTTTTAAGACAGTCATAAAGAAGATTTCCATATCAACTAACTTCTGATGGCCCAAGACACTGTGGCTGTGAAGGCAGCCCAAATATCCTTGGAAGAATGCCCTCAAGAGAAACAGGGTTGACCCCTATGCCATCATCAAGCCCCCTGACCACTGAGTCAGACATGAAAAAGACAGAAGACAGGAACACACTTCTATTCATTGTGCATGTCAAAACCAACAAGCACTAGATCAAACAGGCTATAAAGTAGTTCTAAGATATTGATATGGTCAAAGTCAACCACTTGATCAATCCTGATGAGGAGAACAACGGATACGTTCAACTAGCTCCCAATTTTAGTGCTTTGGATGCTGCCAACAAAAGTGGGATCATCTAAACTGAGTCCAGCCTGCTAATTCTAAGTACAAAGTTTTCACCATTAAAAAAAAAAAAAAAAGACGTCCTTAATAGTATTTCCCAAAAGCTTTCTACAGTATAAATTTGCTATTCTCACACCTAGAAATGGAATCCAATTTCTTTTCCCTAGAATCTAGGCTGGCCTTATGAGTCACTTGTTAACCAACAAGAAATAGCTAAAAGTTTTGTTGTGTGACTTTCCACGCTAGCTCCAAAAAGGTCATGAAGATTCCACCTAATTTTCTTGAGACACATGGTCTGGGGGAACCTGGCCCTGATATAAGAAATGCAACTACCTTGAGACCACCAGGCTGGAAACATCATGCACAGACACTGGCTCAGATTTTTAGCCACTCTGAGTGAGTGAGTAGCTAAAAGTCCCATGTGAGCTCAGTCTTTTAGCCACTCCTACCACCAAACACATGAGTGAAGCTGTTTGGAGCTTCTAGATTAGCCCATCCATCCACCAGCTGAGTCCCACTGAGTAACTTCAGTTGCTCCAGGAGGAGTAGAAGAATCACATAGCCACACTCTGATCTTGACCCATAGAGTTCATGGGGCCTAGACTCACGCAGTTTGTTACACAGCAATAGTAATGGGAACATCACCACAGTAGCTGTTCACAAGCATTTACTTATTGATCTGACACCTCCAAGAGATTGGAAGCTCCATGAGACCAGGTGGCATGTCTGGGCTGCTCACAATCATGTCTTAAGTAGCTAGCACAGGATTCACTCTGTGTAGGTGTTCAGTAAAGATAACAGTATCCCAAAGTCTTAGTCCTGTTTTAAGCAACTTAAAGCTTAACACTGAACAAAGACTTCCGAGATACCCATGTTGAATGAAGGGAGGGGCTCTTCCACTCTTTGCCACCTGTAATGGAATCTGACGTTTGCAATTTCAGTCATGAGGAAATAAGTTAGAACTAATTTTTTTCAGGCCCTTAAACTGACCAGTCTTACTCAGAACCTTCTACTGAAATGACAAAATGTATTATGTTATATTAATATCTTTCAGGAGCTGAAGTAATTTGGTAACATTAAATGTCAGAAAGTAGCTTCATATTAAAACTAGAAAAAATAAAAGACTGATTAAGGAGAGATTATCCCATATCAGTAAGAGATAAATATTATTTCTTATTTTTTCACCATCCATTTTAATAAACTCATTAACCTATGTGATGATGTTTCTGCCAGTGGATATTAGGGAAATTTACAATAGTTGAACTGATCCCCATTCACCTTAAACAAAATAGAGTAGGAAGCACCAGCTTCATTTACATAATTGTTTTGGATTCCCTTGACAGAAATAATTTCCAGGGTTGTCGTGTCCAAAAATAATCTGCAATTCAAACTAGAGGCTTCATTTTTTTCCTTCAACTTCTTTGTGATAGGAATCCGAACCGTCTCATGATGTTAAATCTTGCTTGAAATGTATTATAATATCTTGGTCTCTTGTCACAAGGTGATATTCTGACCACTCTAAAATAGAGAACGAGCATGACATCTCTTTGTTTCTTCAGAACACTTCTCTGAAAGGTACATGAAAATGCTACCAACCACAAATTCTTCTCTCAGCTAGGCCGCAGGGTATTTTCTTATATAGTCATCTAACATATATGCCCAATAAATCTAGGATTAAGCTACTACACAAAGGTCCTCAAAATATGGATCATATGCAGTTGATCAGTCTCTGTTGTCAGCACAGCTGTCATAAGCTGGCTTTGGATCCTCTGTCTCCCCCTCTCTCTCTGCCCCTCCCCTGCTGGTGCTCTCTCTCTCAAAGATTAAAAAAAAAAAATGAACATTAAACAAACTTGTTATCTGCCTAATATTTTGCTTGTTAGGTGGGCCTAATGGGACTGGCATCTTATTTTTCTAGTCCTGAAGGGAATGGCAGTTGTGTGATGTTGTAGTAGGGTCCCCTCCCTAAGGAAAGAAAAAAGACCTCAAGGCAACCTGGCTTTGTATGTGACAACATCCCTTTTGACCTTGTAACATGAGACCACTTAATCAGACTGCATGTTTGTGTGTTACCATTTATGGGAGACAAAGAAGTCTATAAAATATATATATATATATACATATATATATATATATAATAAATACATATAATGTACATATGTGTACATTATAAAATACATATATGTATTTTATATATACATATAAATATATTTTAAAAATTCAACACATGGCATTCGGGGCTCAGTTCTTCCAGTACGATCCCAACTGAGCTGTGCCGGCTGGAATAAAGTTGCTTCCTGGAAAGAAAAGCTTTGGTGTCAGGACTCTCTGTGTGAGAATCCTGCTACAATGTTACTTTAGCAGAGCTCAGAGAAGGCCGGATGACACCATGGCTAGCACAACTTGCCCATATCTTAATACTGAACAGTAAGAAGTTCAGGACACCCCCTCTCCTGCCACCAACCCCCCACATACACACGCATTTCTTTGGATCAGTTACCAGGTCTTCAAAGGCAAACTACTGCTTCCAAACTTTAAGGAATTCATATATTATTATAGCCTATTTCAGATTCTACCTATCTGGGGGGAGAGGGTATTATTCTTGTGGATGTGAATGACATCCCATTATTAATGTTAACACAGTAGTACATATCAGAGGTGGTAGTCACTTCTGTTTTTTTTTTCCTTCCCTGAAAACAAGAATATGTCCAAAAGGAGTAAAAGTAAAGGGATGAAGTGAACTGAAATAATTGCACAAAATTATTTCCTCTCTGAATTGGGACAGTTGGGGGTGCTTTTTAGGAAGTTTCAGCAAACAGAATCTCACCCAGCTAAGAAAAAAACCTAATTTACTGCTCGACAATAATGCCTGGGTTTGTTTAAAACTTGTCGTGAAAATAATTTCACTCTACATAAATTTCGTAATGTAATCACCACCTGGGGGGAGAAAGAAGCTACAAACAAATTGTCATACATTTTGTGGCTCTATCTAACATAAATAAGCTAAAACTTATCCAGCAGTTTGATGATGTATTTTCCTTTAAACATGGTTCCATATCAGAGCTACTGCAGCAAGATACTGAAAATATTTAATGAGAAACATAAAACATGTGCAGATAAGGAAGGTAAATATTCGTGTATGCAGAGTCACTAAGGGACACCTGTTATCATCCTTGTAATTTAGGTGTCTTGACACGGTTTTATTTCCTATTGTTTGTAGTCATTTTTCTGCTACCGCTAAAATAAGCGAGTTTCATCATCAGTGGACATGTGAAGCTTGACTAAGGTGTTATAGCGCTGCCTCTGGGTTTAGTTTGATAAAAAACCTATTCCACAGGAAAGTAAATCATGTTGTTTAACTGAAATATGAGAGACTGGACTGAGAAGAACTCCAAGGAAACCCATTTGCTCTTCTATTATTTTTGAAAACATGTAAGCTTTGACACTAATACTTGATCCAACACTCAGGAGGTGAATTTGGTTCTAAAGGAATGATAGTTACGTTAGCAAACTCTAACTTGTCCGTGCACCCAATGTGCAGGAAGCCAATGTCTGAGACACTGGTTTTGGGGCAAATAAAGCTTTGTCATCAGAAGGGCAGTCCAAGGAGAAGAAAGGGGATCATTCCCAAAGCTGCCTTGCCCTGCCCTGTTGAGCCTACGAACAGGTTATATATGTTTGGGAAGGAGGTGAATACATGACCCAAGAAGGGTAAGGGATTTCTTGAAAACCTGAGCAGGGGGTGGGAGGTGACTTGAAACAATTTGGAGGTATGCTTTCTTTCAGACAATTGAAGCATCCTTTGGGATCTGGTGATCCGGTACTCAGATAATTTCAATACAAATGTTAGCGTCCAGTCCCCATTAGGTTACTACAGTTGGTCAGTAAACAGGGAGTAGGAGTGGAAAAGGCAAAGTTGCTGTTTGAAAAGAGGTGCATAAAACATAATTAAGTAGGGGACAAAATGGAAGTGAAGGTAAGTTAATAATGTAACTAACCCAACTAGAACTGCGCTTATGCTTTCAAAGTAGGTCTGGGAACCAGGGGTCCGGCCTCAGCTGCTTTACAGTACATGTGAGCAAAGTTCAGATATTACAATGTTCTTCATGTAGTTCTAGAACCAGGCAATGATTCTCACAAGACTGGAAAAGCCTCTCTGTTCCCTTCATTCCTTTCTCACTCCTGCTTTCAGTTACCGGTTTCTCAAAATCATTCAGGAAACTATGGAAGATCATTAACTGGCTATTGGAAAGCCCAGAGCAATTGCCCAAGGAAGGAAAATGCACTGGCTCTTTTTAGAAAAACCTGGGAAATCGTTTTCACATCATTGGCACTGAGTTGGCATTAGAGGATTTCTTTTTCACAGCATAGTAATGTATAGTAGCTCTTATTTAGTTAATGAAACATGATGTGTACTCCTGTCCTTAGGTCTCTGTGTTTCCTGTGGTATTTTCTTCCCATCTTGGTAAAGTCCTACCTCATCCTCTTTTAATAGTGATGATGAGTTCTTGGCCAGAAGCACTTGCAAAATACTATCAGGTTATAGCTTATTTTCAGAGAAATAAGTTTAGCTGTCTACAGCAGCATCAAACAGAATTAATTAATTGCTTGGATACCCATATGAAGGTGCAGTTTGTCTTTTGTTATTCAGAAATTATTTTTGCTTAGTTTATATTCTCTTTCAAGGTGTTAAAGATATTCCCTTTTTATTCACTCATAATTCCTTAACTGAGACAAGACTAGTTACATTTCTTCTCATATATACATGAAAATAATGCTTTTCTGTGATTATCATTTTTTTAACTTTAAAATATTTTGAGAGAGAGAGCAAGAGCAGGGGAGGGGCACAGAGAGAGAAAGAGAATCCCCAGGGAGCTCCGCACTGACAATGGGGCTCAAACTCACGAACCCCAAGATCATGACCTGAGTCAACCAAGAGTCGGCTGCTTAACCTGCTGAGCCACCCAGACATCCCTGTGATTATCATTATTTCGTACACTTAACGTACATCTTCATAAAATAGCACATTTGTTTAGTGCTACCTAATTTTCCATGAACATTCATTTATTCGTTCAATACATATTTATTGAGTAGCAGGTAATTTTCTAGTTACGGAGGGTACTTGAGTGAACAAATCAGACAATCCTCATCCTCAAGAAGTGTATATTATTTTCAGGTTGTTTCAACCCCAGGTATCTTTTAAAAAAAAAAAAATCTCCATCTTATAAAACCAACCTATTTGGCTCCTTAATCCATATGCACAAATCATAGCCAGCATTTAGAAATAACATTTATAAACCATTTATTTTGTGTCTGACAGTGTGTTAACCACCTTATATTTAGCTCACTTAATCCACACAATAGCTCCAGAAGGAAGTACTATTATGATCCTTAGTTTACAGATGAGGAAAGCAGGCTCTGAGAGATTAGTTAAGGGGAATTGGGAAAATCAATAAAGAGAAACCTTATTAAAGTGGATTGGAGGAGGCTAGAAAAGGGGGAGTAACACCTCAATTACAGAAAGCCTTGTCAATTACAAGCTCCAAAATTAGTGTCACTTACAGACCCAACAAAAGAATCCTCCATAGGGAAAAATAATCAATTACAGGTCCCAACAGAAAAAAGATGCACAATGCATCTCCTACAAGAAATTCACTATCCCTGCAACCTATCCAATGAGAAACCCTCATCACCCTGAGAGCTTGTTTTTTTTTCAATGGATTTTCCTTCAAAACAACCCCTCCCAATTTCCTCCTTATTCTCCATAAAAATAACATTCCTCTGCTGTATTTGTGTATTTGTAGGGTTTGCCAATGGTTTTCCTGTAACTAGCTTGTCTTGAATTTTATAATTCCCTTCCATTCCCAAATAACCCCTTTTTTTTTGGCTGGTAAAATAACCATTTTATTTTTAAGGTTAACAGAAAACCCTAGATTAGATTTCCCTTGGTTCATAATAAACATTTCATATTTCAGATGATACTGATGACGGACTGATGACAGACCATAAGGCAAGCTGAGGGCCAAGCACAAGCTATCACAACACCCCTCCCCCATTCCTCAGGCACTCCTGGTTGCCCAAGAACAAAGAAAGTAAGGAAAACAAATGGTTAACTGGTAAGAGATCATAGTACTACAGGACATGAGTCTCCATCAGTTTATAAAAGTCTTAGTAAATTACAAGAAAAAGACAATCTTATCAGAAGCCTAATCTCCAGAAACCTATAGACTCAGTTTCCTGGAGCCCCTAATATCACCTTCCCCTCCATAGGGATGTAGAGAATAAAGGCAAGAAGGAAACAGCAGGTAAAATTAAATTTCTTTATAACCTGCAGCCCATTGACAAATATTTGAGGCAAATATAGAGCAGAACATTTCTCCAGGAACCCCCTACTGTCCTAATGTTAATGCCTTATTAGAGGGAAAACAACCTTAGCTTGACAATAGCAAGGCCTCAGGCTTCTTTAGCATATCAAAGTCCTTCTGGAGGCCTCCCCTTTGACTTTACTGCCCCAACTCCATAGTATTTAACCAGTCACTTTTCACAACCCCTGTGTAGCTCTTTCTGCCCATAAGTCCTGTCCCCATGCTTTAATTAAAATCACCTTTTTGTACCAAAGCCACCTTCAAGAATTCTTTCTTGGCCATCAGCTCTCTGAACTCCCACCATTCCAAAACCTCATCAATACTTTACATACATTTGATGAATACAAGAATGACTACATGTACTTTTTTGGATTCCGATTCAGCTAGGCATCAACAACAACTTGTGTTACCCCAGAACAGTCTAGGCATTTTTGTGGAGACAGAAGATGGGAAGGGTGGTTAGGGAATTGTTTTGTTTAGTTTCAGTTAAGTTTAGGCAGATGATCTTAGGGGTGCTTGCTTGGCTATTACTGAAGGTGATTGCCTTATCAAGTGAAAGAGCAGAAGGGAGACATCAATTCCCCCTGCTTTGGAGCCTCAAACTGAGTTGCTTCTGGGATTCAAGCTCATTAGCGGAATGTTTGAGGAGAGTTCCCTCAAGAGTCTCAGGAATCCGAGAGCGCTTGGGAGGAGGTATCAGCCGTCTTAAAGATGAAGTTAAACCAGAGGCCACCAGAGATCCCTGAAGGGCAAAACCAGAGCACCTTCTGGTAGTCGGTAGGAGGGGCTGCCTGTAAAACTATAAAGGATATGGAAAGATAAAAGGTACCGTTGTGTGGGGGTAAAACCGCACAAAGCAGTGGCTGGGTAAGGAATCACTGCCCTTCCTTCACTGCACTACCCCAGTATTACAGTCTAATCCTTAAGGTTTCTACAAATTTCTTCCCTTTCCCTAGCCATTGGTCCGCTCCCAGATGTGCGCATGCGCAGAGATTCCCAGCTGCCGAGGCAGAAGCCCGCGGGGCATCGATCGACTCCGTGCTTGACTGCTCGACTTGTCGACACTTGATTGAGACGGGTGGATCGTCACTTCCGGTAGCGGCTCGATTTCCGGCTTTCGGTTTTTACGGGAGCAGCGTAGGACCCAGGTGAGTTGGAACGTGTTTTCGTTGCCTGTTTCCGTTCTCCCCGGTTCCTGCCGCCGCCGGACCCAACGCCAGCTTATTGGAGCCGGGAGTGGACTGGGCGCAGTGGTGGGCCCGGTACGCGTTCGTTTCGGGGTTCGCAGAGTGGACGGGGGGGTGGGAGTTTGAAATTGACGGCGCTGGTCCCACTAGGGCCCCGAATTTAGGAGCCTTGTCTCGAATGGGAAGGGTTGGGATCCGGGATCGCGTGGCAGCTTCCTGGGCCTTTGGTAGAACGTGCCTCTGGCTGAAGAGGCGGGAAGCTTCTTTTGGACTCCCGGTGCCCTTGCTCTAATCCAGACCACCGTCAAACCTCGCCTGAAATGTTTCAAGAGTCTTCCCTCTGAGGGTTCTGCTTTAAGTTTGGCCGATCACTTCCTTCTTGTCGTTTTCGCGACCCTGATCCTTTTTCAGGTAAGGTGCGTCGCAAGCCTGGCAGGCATTACCTTTAGCCTGATAAGTGCTGTCCCTGTCTGTAGGCTCTTCCCTTGTCAGTGGCCCTACACTGTTCACAAACAGTGGGCTTAAAATCCGTGAAACGAAGGAATATGTGGGGCACCCAAAGAAGTAAAGCAAGGTCACAGTTTGCGTCTGAAAACAACGTATAAAGTAGCGAGTTGAGTGTGAAAGAGAAGTTCGACCCGCGGAATCGCCCAGCCTGCTGTTTATTAGCTATCTGACCTTAGACATGGTCTTTTAACCTGTAATAGCCATTAATAACAGCTACTTGAAGTGCTTACTGCCCGTGCAAGAACTGTGCTTGAACTTTATAGCTCATTTAGTCTTCTGAGTTCTACTAGGTAAATGCTGTTACACCAGCCCCATTTTACCGCTATGGACCCGAGAGATTAAGGAATTTGCCCTCTGCCTAGCTGTTAATGATAACCATAGATAGAATTTGAATTCAGGTGTGGTCTGTGCGAGACTCTGAGCTCTTAACCATCACGCAGTACTGCCCTCTCTGAGCTCCCTAATTTCAGTTCAGGTAGTGTTAACCCTACATAGAGGACAGCTGGAGATGGTGTGTATAAATTAAGTAATAGGTCCGAAGTGCTTTTGAAGTGTACCCATAAAGTATTGTTTGGTAAACTTTGTTAATGCTGTGTTTTAATGATTTTTACTGGGCATACATTTGCTAGTTTCTTTTTCATTTTTTGTAAAACCTCAATTTTAAAATAATTTCATTAAAAATTAAAGGTATTTCATGAGAGAAATGAAAAGATGTCACAAGTGAAAGATGAGTATAAATATAAATGTATTGGATGAAATAATCTTACTAAAATCTGTCTAGGTCCTGGTGCTCGGTCAGGTTTTGCGCCTGAGAACTTTGTTTGTTTAAAAAGGAGGGCTAAGAAGTGCTGGAGTGGTTTTAAAGACTGCTAACAAACTAATATTTTCTGCACTTGGGATTGAAAGAATATTGAAATGTTAATAATCCTTATGTCTTTATGCCATACAATAGTGCGAGTTAATGCTCTCCATTTATAACTGAATATTTACTCTCCTTAGGCTATTCGAACAGTTTAACCCCAAACATGGATATAAGACCAAATCATACGATTTATATCAACAATATGAATGACAAAATTAAAAAAGAAGGTAAGTGCTTTTAAAACAACATTTATTCACACCCAAGTGTGTTTAATTACTAGGATCTTAAAAATTATACTGCTTCAAAACTTTTCATACAGTCCTCTTTGTCAGTACCTGAAACAATGCCTTGTTTCTTTTTGTGTGAGGATTTTAAGACTTTTTAAAAACAAAAATAGCTGAAAATAAGTGGAATATATTTTTACTCATACATAAAATGGTTTGAAACAACTTTTAAAATTAGATAGCCAATAGAGTAATGTGATCTTATTAAAATATGTAACTTCGTATAAATAAGTGTATGATCGGGGTACTCAATACAGTCTCATTTTATGAAGAATTTTGTCATTGTTTTCTTCACAAATAACTTGTTTCCCCTCTAATTTTGTTCAGAATTGAAGAGATCCCTATATGCCCTGTTTTCTCAGTTTGGCCATGTGGTAGATATTGTAGCTTTAAAGACCATGAAGATGAGGGGTCAAGCCTTTGTTATATTTAAGGAACTGGGTTCATCCACAAATGCCTTGAGACAGTTACAAGGATTTCCATTTTATGGTAAACCAATGGTAAGGTGATATTATTTTACGTATAATCACTGTTGGTGGTATGTTAAGTTTGTAGATATATGCATGAAACTATGGGTATTTCTGCCTAAATTATGTGTTGGAGCAAGTTTGGTTTATTTACACATTTATGTTTACAGAAACACATTAGTAGTAGAGTTTATAATTCACTTAGTTTATGATAGTTCAGGCAGGCAATAACAAAATACATTCAGATGTAGAGTGTTTTTTTTAAGTTTTTTTTTAATGTTTATTTTTGAGAGAGAGACAGTGAGAGCTAGGGAAGGGCAGAGAGAGAGAGAGACACACACACACACACACAGAACCTGAAACAGGCTCCAGGCTCCAAGCTGTCAGCACACAGCCTGTTTCAGGACTCAAACTCACCAACTGGGAGATCATGACATGAGCCAAAGTCAGAAGAAGCTTAACCGACTGAGCCGCTCAGGTGCCCCAAAGTTTACTTTTATTTATTTTGAGGGAGAAAGGGAGGGACAGAGAGATAGGGAGACAGAATCCCAAGCAGGCTTCTGTGGGCACAAAGCCCAATATGGGTCTCAAACTTAGAAACCCACAAACCGTGAGATCATGACCTGAGCCGAAATCAAGATTCAGAGGCTTAACCAACTGAGCCACCCAGGCACCCCAAGATGTAGAGTGTTTTAAAAAAAAAAAAAGGGGGCACCTGGGTGGTTCAGTCGGTTGAGCGGCCGACTTCGGCTCAGGTCATGATCTCACGGTCTGTGGGTTCGAGCCCCGCGTCGGGCTCTGTGCTGTTGGCTCGGAGCCTGGAGCCTGCTTCGGATTCTGTGTCTCCCACTCTCTCTGCCCTTCCCCTGCTCATGCTCTGTCTTTATGTCTCTCAAAAATAATTAAACGTTAAAAAAAAAAAAACAGTGGCAGCATTGGCAGTATTCTTATTTGAAAGAACTAGAAGTTAACAACTCAGAAGATTAAAAGGACACCTTTGTAAACTTGTAAAATAATACAAAACAAAATCATGGGTCGAAGGAAATCCAGTTTGACATTTCAGAAAATAGCATAGTGAAATAGCCCATATCAGAAGCTATACCATCTAGAAAAAGCAGTGATCTAAGAAAAATTCATCAGTTTAAATTCATAGGTTTTGTTGGTGAATAACAGCAGAAGTGAAATAGTTATGCATAGAAAGTTTTAAACTCAGGAATGACATAGTGAGATTCACATTTAGCTGCTGGAAGAAGACTGGATTGTGGGAGGGCCAGGAGGGAGGTAGGCAACTCAATTAGGAGGCCCCCGGTATAAGGCAGAGAGGGTAGAGGATCAGATTAGAGTATAGACAGTATAAGGCCAGGGTTTCTAAATGTGTGAATGAATACAATACTTTGGGTGTGGGTTTCTGAGTGCCTTTTTCTGGGACTGGAATGGGATAGGAAAGGGCCTTGGGGAAAGCCAAGACCCAGAGTTTCAAGGCCCCAGGTCCTCATTCTGCCATTAACTGGCTCTGTGCCCAGTGTGTTCATTTTCAGTGCCTGTCGAGTGTAAGCAGATTGCCTATTCTTTGGGCTAATTCAGAGGTTAGCAAAAACTATGTAAAGGAATAGATCATATTTGAGGCTGTATGTATATGCACTTACAGTTTCTGTTGCATATTCTTGTGTATGTGTGTGGGTGTTTTTAACAACCCTTTTAAACTGTTAAAAAAAAAAAAAGTCCTTATAGGCCATACAACAATAGGCCACGGGCTAGATTTGGCCCATAGTTTATAGTGCAGATACTGGTCAAATACCTTTATATTAGAAATGAAGAATGAGGGGCGCCTGGGTGGCTCAGTCGGTTGGGCGTCCGGCTTCGGCTCAGGTCATGATCTCACCCTTGTGGGTTCGAGCCCCGCATAGGACTCTGTGCTGACAGCTCGGAGCCCGGAGCCTGCTGCGGATTCTGTGTCTCCCTCTCTCTCTGCACCTCCCTTGCTTGCATTCTGTCTATCTGTCTCTCTGTCAAAAATAAATAAACGTTTAAAAAAAAAAAAAGAAATGAAGAATGAGACACAGAAGTTGCCTATCTAGGTTACATTAATATAACCAGTGGCAGTGCGAGGATTTGAAAGCTAATCTAACACCCACTATTAGGATTTCTTTTTCTTAAAAACTAGAGGTCTGCACACTGCCCTAAAGGGCCAAGTAGTAAATATTTTAGGCTTTGTGGGCTACGTGATCTCTCCAGCAACTTTTTTTTTAATTTTTTTTTTTTTTTTTTAATTTTTGAGAGAAGAATGCCAGTGTGAGCAGGGGAGGGGCAGAGAAAGAGGGAGACACAGAATCTGAAGCAGGCTCCAGGCTCCGAGCTGTCAGCACAGAACCCGATGCAGGGCTCCAACTCACAAACCACGAGATCATGACCTGAGCTGAAGTCGGATACTTAACCGACTGAGCCACCCAGGCACCCCCAGCAGCTATGTAACTGCCTTTATAGCAGGAAAAGCAGCCATAGATGATACACTAATGAATGAGGGTGGCTCTATTCCAAAAGACCTAATTTACAAAAACAGGGAGTGGGCACTTTTCCTCTGTTCCTGGAGCAAGTTTTCCTTCTCTGTCAAGTTCCCCTTCTTCCATCACTTCCTGTCTGATGGGCACCATCTGTGTGGAAAAGCCCACCTTGGAAAACAGGGAATACATTGGTGTTTCCTGAAACCAGTTTGTTTTTCTTAGGACCTACGAAGAAACAGCATAATAGAGATCTCCCTGGGCAGGAGCATAAAACTGGGTTTTAGTTTAAATCTAAAATTACATTAATGGGGATGAACAGTTTCTTCCTGTAGAGGATTTTAAGGCTGTTTTGTTGAGTTTGCATGTGCCTAGTACTCAGATACAGGAAAGCTAGAAATGGCTGTTTGGCACTGGCTTCACTTTGCCAACTAATTATTTTAAATCAGTAGAAAAAGTCCAGTAGACTGATACTACATTGAAAGTATTTTATGAGTTACATTCTCTGCCTTCAAGAAGGTAGCAGATCCTGCCAAATCTTCAGCATCCTGGAAGAGGGAGAACATTCTTTGAGCTGTCTTGTTTGTGTTTATTTAGGTGGTTTTGGTTGCTCTTCTGTTTTAACTTTCAATATATCAGATCGAAATGAACAAAATTTGCTATACTTGGAACTCATAACAAAATTACCCTAATTCAAGGATATTTGGATATTTAATGCCAAAAACAGAAGAACCATCTTCCTAAACGGCTTCTGTTATGAAACTTTTAGCATAAATGTAAACCTTGCCCCTTCTCTAAGCTGTGGGTGTACTACTTTAATCGCTAATGGGTATTTAGTCTAGACTAGAGTTTTCTACCATTGGCCCTTTTGACATTTTGAACTGAGTAATTCTTGTCGTGGTGGACTATCTTGTTCATTGCAGAGTGTTTAATGGCATCCCTGGTCCTTGTGTACTACGTGCCAGTAGCAGGACAACCCACAGTGTCTCCATTCAGTACCACCAGCTATTCCCTGTGGGCAGAGTCCCCTCTGACTGAGAATCACTAGTGTAGACCAGCCAGCTAAGAATGATGTCTGAGATCAGAGATTTTCACAGGTGACTGTGTCATGAGGACAGACACACGGTCACCCAAGATCTGTTCAGGTCAAGGAGAAGGTTGAAGAACTAAGGGAGAGGAGAGGGAGTCCTTGGGATCAAGTCAGCGTTAATTTAAGTCTGCTCTGGTTAGATGCTGCCATGCAAAACCACAGTTTGCAGGGATGAGACCACTTAGGGCGCCTCTGCTGCAGCAGCCAGGAGCAGCCAGAGAAAGTGCTGGATGCTAAGGTGAGGGTAGCCATGCTCTCCTCTTGCTGCCCCAGTACACTCCTCTCTAGCTGAGGTAAAAAAAAAAAAAAAAAAAAAGACTTGCTTTTGATTTTGACACATTTCCTGCTTTAAACCCATGATACTTTAGAAGGTGTCTGGTTTCCCTGAAGACTGAGATAAAATTCTTACTTCATGTGTCTGGTTTCCCTGAAGACTGAGATAAAATTCTTACTTCGTAAGGCAAGTTAGGTAGTAATTTTTAGGACTCTTGTGTTTTGATATAGTCAGAGAACTTGTTTCAGCTAATTCAGCTCCAGACAAGAAATATTTCCTTGAAATGGAAGTTGCCGTTTGCAAATAGTTGCACCCTAGAAAATAGTTGTAACTCCTAGCAACAATTTTGGGATGAGTGATTGGTAATGCTGTAGGCCACAGCCATGTTACTCAAAGTGTGGGCCCCGTCCACTTTGTGCTTCGTACAAGTACAGAATCTCAGGCCTCATTCAGACCTACTGCATCAGAATCTGCAGTCTTACAAGCTCTCCAGGTAGTTGGAAAGTACATTAAAGTTTACAAAATGCTCTTCTAGACCAGTGTTTTTAAATGCTCTCCTGCTGTCTCGCTAGCATACTGTCCCTCCCGGCCCAGGCATAAGAAGCAGCCCGTTGCCTGGTTGCACTAGCTGAAATGCCATCCTTTGTTTCTTTTCAGGGCATTTTAAAGTTTAAGTTAATACCACTATTGGTCATTTCACTTAAAAATAATAGATCTTGGGGTACCTGGGTGGCTCAATAGGTTAAGCATCTGACTCTTAATTTCAGCTGAGGTCATGATCTCACGGTTTAGTGGGTTCGAGCCCTGCTCTGTGCTGACAGTATGCAGCCTGCTTGGGATTCTCTCCCTCCCTCTCTCTCTGCCCCTCCTGTCCTGCATTCTTTCTGTCTTTCTCAAAGTAATTTTTTAAAAAAATAATAAAAACAAGTCAGATTCAAAGGGAAATTCTTCTCAATGTTTAGTACTTAACTTTGGAAATCACAAATTCCATATGACATTCTACAGCTAATTGACACATCTTGACCCTTTTATCGAGACTCCCTGCTAAGCAGAGGACAACTTTCCAATGCACTTTTCTCTGTTTTATGAAATGGAGAGAAGCAGTGGTGCAGATATTGCAAAATTTTGTTTTTCCCATCTTAAAATCTATGGTTTTTCTTCTGATAAACATAGTTGACTCTGTCTAAAAGTTGTGAATCATAGACCACAATTTATTTTCATTTGGCGTGTGTTTGACAGATTTCCTTAGGGATGTGTTTCAAACTAGCATGTAGTGTATTTGTGTAATGAAATTTGAAATATTAATGAGTAGTGTGAACAGCCTTCAGTGTAATGAATAGTAACCTGTTTCCTCATAATTAAAATAGCGAATCCAGTATGCAAAAACAGATTCTGATATAATATCTAAAATGCGTGGCACTTTTGCTGACAAAGAAAAGAAGAAGGAAAAGAAAAAAGCAAAAACAGTGGAACAGACTGCGACAACTGCCAACAAAAAGCCTGGCCAGGTAAGTTGCACCAAAGCTCTGTGTCTGTTGGTGTTGCACATTTGACCGAGGTGTCTGTGTTCCACTTACGGAGGATCTCTGAGCTGTGTGTGTATGTTTGTGCCTACGTGTGTTTCAAGGTGGACTTTTAAGAAGCTGGAATGGTTGAGTTCTTTTAAGATTCCAAGATTTATGTTTAAGTACCAAATTAAAACATAAACCTTTACATCTGCAGATTTATATTAAACGGTTTTGTTTGAATTTGTCATCCAGTTCCATTTTCTTCAAAGTATGTTAATATCTATTGGCTTATTCTCAACTTCTGCCTATAAATAATGCCGTGGCTACTATCTTTAATCTTGAGTATGCCACACAAAACTGCTTTCTTTAAACAATTTGGAAATTCAAAATCTATTTTAAAATACTAGATAAAAGTAGTTACTTTTGGATTGAAAGTGATTAGAAATCAGTTTCATGAAATATAATGCTCAACTTTTGTGTAATTGTTTAAAAAAAAATTAAGAAGGCACCTGGGTGGCTCAGTCAGTTAAGTGTCTGACTCATGAATTTGGCTCAGTTCACGATGTTACAGTTTGTGGGATGGAGCCCCACATCAGGCTCTGCACTGACCGTGTGGAGCCTTCTTGGGATTCTCTCTCCCTGTTTCTGCCTGCCTCTGCCTCTGCCTCATTTGCACTTTCTCTCTTAAAATAAAGTAATAAAAAAAAAATTAGGAGAGACGGATTCTTGGTTTTTCTGTATACATTTCTATGTAATTTTATATTTATGTGTTATAAATGTGTAATTTTAATGTATTTCTTCATCATCTTAAAGGTTAGAGGTTACATTTAATGATATTGTCCTTAAAATTTAGGACTAGATCTTTCAGAATTAACTGGGATGTTAAAGTTTGAGTCAGTTAAGATGTAAATTCTTTTTTATTTTATTTTTTAGTTTTTTAAATATATATTTCTTTTTGAGAGAGAGAGAAGAAGAGAGAGAAACAGAGTGTGAGTGGAGGAGGGGCAGAAAAGGAGGGAGAAGCAGGCTTCAGACTCTGAGCTGACAGCACAGAGCCCGATGTGGGGTTTGAACCCACAAACCACAAGATCATGACCTGAGCCGAAGTCAGACGCTCAACTGACTGAGCCACCCAGGTGCCCCAGATGTAAATTCTTAAAATGGAATAAGAAATCTTTTTAAATTTTGGGGTGTTTTTTAGTTTTTTTTTTTTAATTTTAATTCCAGTGTAGTTAACATAAGTGTTCTTAGTTTCAGGTGTACAGTATAGTGATCCAGCAATTCTATACATTACTCAGCGCTCATCATGATAAGTGAGAAGAGTACTCTTAATCTCCTACCCCTTTTTCCCCTACCCACCTCCCCTCGGGCAACCACCAGTTTGTTGTCTGTAATTAAGGGTCTGTTACTTGGTTTCTTTTTCTTTTTTTTTTTTTTCTTTGTTCATTTGTTTTGTTTCTGAAATTTCACATGAGTGAAATTGTATGGTATTTGTCTTTCTCTGACTTACTTCACTTAGCATTATACCCTCCATCCCTGTCATTGCAAATGGCAAGATTTCATTCTTTTTATAGCTGAATAACATTCCATTGTGTGTATATATGTATACATATACATACATATATATGTATCTATGTACATACACCACATCTTCTTTATCCATTCATCTGTCGATGGACACTTGGACTGCTTCCATAATTTGGCTTTAGTAAATAGTGCTGCTATAAACATTGGGGTGCATATATCCTTTGGAATTAGTGTTTTTGTATTCTTTGGGTAAATATCCAGTAGTGCACTTCCTGGATTTAATTTTTTGAGGAACCTCCATAGTTTGGATGCCCACCATCAGTGCATGAGAGTTCCTTTTTCTCCACATCCCCTCACCCACACTTGTGGTTTCTTGTGTTTCTCATTTTAGCTATTCTGACAGGTGTGAAGTGTTGTCTCATAGTTTTGGTTTGCATTTCCCTGGAGATGAGTGATGTTGAGCATCTTTTCATTAATCTATTGGCCTTCTGTATGTCTTCAGAAAAATGTCTGTTCATGTCTTCTGCTCATTTTTTAGTTGGATTGTGTTTTGGGCATAGAGTTTTACCAGTTCTTAATATATTTTGAATACTTAACCCTTTATTGGATATGTCATTTGCAAATGTATTCTCCCATTTAGTAGGTGGTCTTTTAAAAATTAATGTTAATTTTATGCAGTAATTAAAGTTATAAACTCTTGCTTTTTTTAGAGCAATTGGAAATGTTTTTAAGTTTATTTTGATATAGAGCGTTTGTGAGTGGGGGAGGGGCAGAGGGAAAAGGGGAGAGAAAGAGAGTGCCAAGCAGGCTCTGCACGTCCACCTAGAACCCGACATGGGGCTCGATCCCACGACCATGAGATCATGCCCTGAACTGAAATAAAGTGTTAGGACACAACTGACTGAGCCACTCAGGCATCTGTGATTGGAAGTTTTAACTGTTTTTGTCTTCCTTTTGTTTAGGGAACACCAAATGCAGCAAATACCCAAGGAAATTCAACACCAAATCCTCAGGTAATATTTTTTTCCATGTGGTGCTTGCTCTTTAAAATAAAATTATAAACCAATGACCATAAGATACAACACCTTGCATGTCTCCAAAAACAGAAAATAATTCCTCTACAAGACATTAAATTATAGAGCACTTCAATATAGAAACTCACTCCTCAAAACATTTTAATTATTTTAAGGGGAAGAAAATGAAACCTGACTTTATTCTTTGCTTTCCATAATATTTCAATGATGGAATCAAAATGACAGATTTTAAACTCTGCGAAGGCTGGGGGCAAACATTTTTGTTTTCCCTACAGTACGTCTGAAGCCAGGGCTTTACGGACACACAGCACAGCGTGGGGATAGTGGCCAGGCAGTGGGCTCTCTTTCCCTACCAGTTGCCTGAAGCACTAAACCATCCTTTCTAATAGAGCAAAGTTGTTTTCAATTACTTCCGCTCTTACTTCTGAGAACAAATATATGTCTCTGTATAGATGTTTTAGAATCCTTTTAGCAAATCTCCCTGCTGAAGGCCTTAAAGAGAAAGCCTCAATTATGTCCTAATGGTTTTCTCTGTGGTTTCTTGGATGCTCAAGTCTGACAAGATCCTTAAATCCAGAGAATTCCTTGCATCTCTGAGCTTTCCTTCTCTGATTTTAAGTTGTGTACATCTTTCTATATTATCTACTTCCCTTCTTTGATGTCTTTCAGCAATTATAGTACCATTTACAAACGCCAGTGCTTCGTTCTCTAAGCCTTAAGTTGTTCTTACTCATCTTTTCTCTTCATGAAAGTAGCCTGAGGAGAGAGAGGCTCTCATGTACAGGATGACCCTGTTTCTATAGGTCCTTATAAACCCAGGTCAGGGTGTCAAAGGGTTAGTTTAATATCTAACAGTGGTGTTCGTTTCTACTTACTTGGATGTAGTAGATGCTCTGTATATCTCATTTACTCACAGAAAACATGAAGAGTCACCCAGTAGTAGCTCTAAGTGGTAGTTCCAAATGTTCTTAAATGCTGGGAGGTTGTAAACAACGATGCAGAGGATTGAGTACCTGAGTGTTGTTACTCGGGTAACCAGCTGAGGACGGGGGACACTGCTGCCTTCTCTAGTTAGGATCTTTCAGCTAAGTAATCCAGATGACAGAGTTCTCCCATTACAACTTAAACATTGTTTTAAATACTATTAAGTTCTTAAAACTTAATGAGATTTGTAATCATCCAAATTTGTATGAAGTGACTTGAATGTCTCCTTAGTTGCTGTTAGCTTTATGTTTATTTGCACGGTGTCCTTGTTTTTCAGCTTTAGTGTGTGATGTAGTCCTACGATTTCATAATCCTTAATAAACTGGAATGTAGCTCTCTGCAGTTTAGATTTTAATGTAAGAACTAAATGGCTTACTGTATACTTTTCATACTTGAAGCTAACTTTGCTTTTTTTCTTTGTAATAGGTCCCTGATTACCCTCCAAACTATATTTTATTCCTTAATAATTTACCAGAAGAAACGAATGAGATGATGTTATCCATGCTGTTTAATCAGTAAGTCTTTTCATAAACCAGTGTGTGTTCTGAAATCCTCCCAACAGGACGTGGAGCGCTTCCGTGGGTTGAATTCATTTGTGTATCACACAGCAGGACTTCCTTACAGGGTCATGGATCTGGTCTGGGATTAATCGTGAATTGAAGCCCGTCTGCAGATTTAGCAAATGAAAAGCTGAAGTACCTCTGATATTTGAATTATTAATTCTAATTGATGAGTAAAACAAGAAACCAACCTTTGATATGACAAAAGTAGAATTAGCTTACATTATACCGACCCATCTTTCACGGTATCACTAATTATATTTTAGACTCTTTCAGCCTACTCGGGATTCTTGGTAGGTTCTGATACTTTTCCTAGACCAATATCAGGAAGTTGCTTAACAAATTTAAACACAGAATAGACATTTATGTATTTGATAGCATTTATATAAATTGTTTCTCCTTTTACAGGTTTCCTGGTTTCAAGGAAGTACGTTTGGTACCTGGCAGGCATGACATTGCTTTTGTTGAGTTTGAGAATGACGGACAGGCTGGAGCCGCCAGGGATGCTTTACAGGGATTTAAGATAACGCCTTCCCATGCCATGAAGATCACCTATGCCAAGAAATAACATGGGACAGTTGTCTTTAAAGGACTTGCTATTATTTGTAGTGTTTGTTTTGATAACATTTGGTCAGCCCATTTTATTAGTTGGGGGTGAGGGGGAGTGAAAGTGAAATTTTGGTGAAGGATTTAAAAAAATAGCTGGTCTTTGTTTAGCCTTAGTGAACTATGAAATATGAAGGCCTTAATTTTGTACAATAAACTATTATTTGTACTCTAATACATAATGCTTCATTCATTTCACTGTCCTGTCCGCAAATGCGTAAAGCTAGTTTAGAGCACATCTTAAGGTGTGTAAACCTGTCAGCATGCTTTTGTAGTAGTAGTGTGGAGGAGCTAATGGCAGAGAAACATTGAATCATTTTAATAAAAGTAAAGGAGAATTAGGTCAAGCCCTTGAATTAGGTTTTCTGTAGTTGTCATCTGGAGTTTTTGTTCGTTGGTTGGTTTTTTAATTGAGTTGCATTAATGGTAAAACATAGGGACGCCTGGGTGGCTCTAAGCATCTGACTCTTGATCTCAGGTCAGGTCATGATCTCATGGTTTATGAGCTCGAGCCCTGTGTCAGGCTCTGCAATTGACAGCATAGAACCTGCTTGGAATTCTCTCTGCCGTTCTCTCTCTCTCTCTCACTCTCTCACTCACAATAAACTTAAAAAAAAAAAAATTGCCCTGGGTGTTAGAAGAAAATGAGACCTGGGCAGGATCTAAATTTGAACTTTGTGCCCTTCAAATAGATGAGCATTGTTTTTTTGCTGTTAGTAGGCATTTCACAAAGCTTTTTATTCAGCGTTTAGTTGAGTAAATGTCATATAGGAGTAACTGTAAGGGAATGCTGTCTTCGAACTTCTCGTTTTATGCACTCGTCTTCTTGATGTGGAATTGTCCTGAAGGAATGAATACCTGCTTGGCTAATAATCTAACCTTTTCACTGAAAGACCTCCAAGGGAAAGAATTTGCAATCTATAATATATTTTTTAAGTTTTTTAAACATTTATTTATTACTGAGAGATAGCCTGAGCATGGGAGGGGTGGACAGAGGGGAATACACAGAATCTGAGGCAGGCTCTAGGCTCTGAGCTGTCAGACGCAGGGCTCAAACCCACAAACTGTGAGATCATGACCTGAGCTGAAGTTGGACACTTAACTGACCGAGCCACCCAGGTGCCCCATGCAATTTGTAATATTTTTAAGACAAATGGACTGACTTGTAAAGGATTGCCAATTCTAATCTTGATACCTCTTTGTAATTCTCAAACACCAGTGTTTAACACAATAGGCTCATTTTCGTTAGCTTTTGACTCCTATCTAGGGTTATGATTCCCCTGCTGGCAAAACCATGGACATCTTTAAAAGTTAACAATTCTTCGCACACAGCACACATTAAAGTGACACTGTTGATTTTTTTGTGTGTTTTTCTTTTCGATATTTCCTTGAACAAAAGAATTTTGTGTACTTGCGGGAAGTCTGCTTTTAGACACGTGCAGATTTTTATCCCATCATGCTTGTGCATACATAAGGAGGAAAAGGAAAATCATTTTTATTCTTAAAACTGCTGCATTTAGAGTCTGACTCTTATTTGAATAACTTTAACTTAGTCGTCGAGTTCATGTACTTTTATAAAATGTACAAACAAAGAATTACTAGAAAAGACCGTGCTTCTGGATGTTAGAGCAATGCCAATTGCTAAGTTCTAACTCCTTACTTTCAGTAACCGTCCTTATTTCGTCTCAGAAAAGGCTTCACAGATGGCCCCTGCTTTGAGTGTCTGTATGAGAGGAAGTAGGTCAGTGTGGCTGGAGAGGTGAGAGTAAGGGGAATATGTAGGACTTTTTAAGGACTTGGATAAACTGAAATGGGGAACTCTTAGAGATTTTTTTTTTAATGGAGTTATTTACATACACTAAAATTCACCCATTTCTAGTGAGTTTTGATGAGTGACCCAGTCTGATGAGTTTTGACAATTATATACAGTTGTGTAATAATCCTAATCAAGATACCGGACATTCTGTCACCCCTCTTAAATTGGCTTCCTTTACCCCTTTGGAGTTGATCTGTCCCGCAGCCCCCAGCCCCATCCCTGACCCTAGACAACCACTGATCTGCTTCGTATCCCTGTAATTGTGCCCTGTCTACAATGCTTCTGAAGTTCATCTCTTTTGCATGCATCAGTAGTTCTACCAGTGGATGGGCATTTGGGTTTTTTTAATTTGGGACTGTTAGAAATAAAGAACTTAGAAACATTTACATGCAAGTCTGGACATGTTCTGTCAGAAGATTTTGAGTGCAGGAGTGACCTCTGATTACTTTCGAAAGTTTTTTATTTTGATATAATTTCCAATTTATGTAAAAACTGCAGAAATAGTACACAGCTCCCATAAACGTTCCTGAGCCATTTAGGAGTGTGCTGCCTGGACTCCTTGTTACCCCTTAACACTTCGGCGTGCATTTCATAAGTACAAGACCACTCTGCTATGTAACTACTGAGTGACCAGCATAATCAGGAAATCCCATTAATCCAGTATGCCATCTGATTCACGTTTTGCTGATGTCCCCAAAATGACCCAAGAGTCCAATCCAGGATCATGTGGTAAGTGTCATCATGTCTCTTCAGTCTCTTGTCTGTTCCTCTGCCCATCCTTGTCTTTCATTATCTTAATTGTATGTAGAGATACCTATATGTCTGTGTCTGTGGCTATATCTATACAATATTAAAGATGAATTTATGGTAGAACCTCTGATTGCAGTCCAGCAACTCAGTTTATTGTGGGCTTCCCCCTTTCTTTATTTGTACCTCTTTTTTCTGCTCCCATTAACCTCAATGCAGTTCCTTATTTGCTTAAGTCTCCCCGAATGTAACCAAACTCTGGGAAGCAAGGCTTCAAGAGGGAAGAAGGGGAAGAAAAAAAGGAGCCAACTATACTTTGAAGATGATTTGATCAAGCTGGGGTCTTCTGCCCTTCCTTCCCTTACCACGTGTGGGAGTTGCCAGGAGTTTTGGAGGAAGTAGCTGTTATGCCCAGCTAATGTGGTTCTTCTCAACTTCAGGTTTAACTTTCAACTTTGACTGCATATCTGAATCATCTGGGAAACATTTCCAAACACTGATGCCTAATCTACACCCCATACCAATTAAATCCCAATCTCTAGGCATGAAACCCAGTCATCAATATTTTTAAGCACCCTGAGTGATTCCACTGTGAGCTAAGAATGAACAAAGCAGATTTCTACCTTTATGAAGTAGGTTGTAATGATTAGATCATTAGTTCAAACTATTTTTTAAAGGCAGCATATTGATAAGTAAAAGATAAGGTAAAAAAAATGGAAAGTGTTGTAAGATGCTCACATCTCCATTTTGAACTTTAAGGCTTAAAGTATTTTCTGTTTGGTTATCCAGCAAACATTTTATCCCTTGGAAATATTGTAGCTAGCAAATATCTAATGAGGAATGTGAAGCGCCTGCTTAAAATTTTTGCTGTAATTGATTTGCCCTTGAACAGTACTTCTCGAACTTTCATGTTCTTCCAAATCACTTGCGAGGCTTGTTAAACTGTACATTGATCTGGCAGGACTGGGGTGGGGTCTGGGGGGCTTTATAACATGATGCTGAAGGGGCCAGTCTGGGGACCATGCTTTCCTGGCAAAACCCCAGAGTCTCCGTCCTAATAATTTCGTCAGTGAGTCTTAATTTTGGGGTGTTATGAACCCTTGTTTTTTTACTTTTTTATTTATTTTGAGACAGAGACAGAGACAAAGTGAGTGGGGGAGGGGCAGAGAGAGGGAGAGGGACAGATCCCAAGCAGGCTCCACACTGCCAGCTCAGAGCCCGACACAGGGCTCAAACCCATGAAACTGTGAGATCATGACCCGAGCAGAAAACAAGAGTCAGATGGTTAACCAACTGAGCCACCCAGGGGCCTCTGGACCTCTTTTGAAATCTGATAAAACTAAGGGATTTCCCCAGGAAAAACAAAAATAAAAGCATACAATTTCAGGGGGGCTATGCATTCATTCAATGAATACTATTTTTGAGTACCAAGGAATTTTCCGGGTGCTAACGATAGAGCAATAGTCAAGACAGACAAGGTCCCCACCTTCTGGAGCTTTCATTGTGGTGTCTGGGGACAAAGAGGCACCATGTAAATAGACAAGGCACGTCAGGTAGAGGCAAGTGATGAGAGTGTACCGTGGTCACATGATGTACCTATTGGGTTGGAGGAAGGCAAGAACGGTTTCGTGAAATGGTTTGTCTGAGGAGACATCTTGTCCAGAGACCCGAGTGCCAGTATGTGTAGGGAAAGTTTCTCTGGCAATAAGCTCAGGAGGGCCTGAAGTAGAAATGAGCTTAGCACTTTCAAAAGACAGAGCAGCTGGTATGGCAGGAACAGCGAGCGAGGAAGAGAGTGACAGGAGGTGACTTAAGGGGGGCAAAGGGCCCAGATCATCCAGGGCCTTGTAGGTCACAGCAAAGAGGCTGCTTCCACCCTATCCACCGTCCAAGCCTATTTTTAGACCTTGAAGGAACCAGAGCCTCCATTTTGTAAGAACTCCAGATTGAGAACTAATTTAGGAACTGAAGCAGAAGAATGTCATTTGGGGATTAAATGCTGAGAGAACACATCTGAAAATCCAGAGGAAGAAGGTGAGCATGCTCAGGACAGAGCACTTCTCTGGAACCCCAGGATCCACAGTGCTTTGAGCGTGCCTCCAGGTACAACTGATTGCTGAGTTATTGTAAGTTTAAGTTCCAATTTGCAAGCAAAATTTTAAATTCCATCCCATCTCTGCATGCTACAGAATGCTAGGACATCTCTGGCCTGCCCAGGATGCCCTCAGAAGGCTTGACAACTCTTCTCTTTAGTTCTCTAACCTTCAAATAGCCAATAATGGCTTCATGTTAGCATCAGTCTTAGTTTGCTAAGTTGTTGCGATTGCTTGATTGTGGCTTTATTCCTTTCCCTCTGCTTTGGGGGGGGCTTGTACACAGTGTGGCAATCTGAGTTTGTACAGTCCCCATGTCTGTTAAGTGCCTCTTAAATGGCAATTGTCTTTTAACTCTCCTGTTGAGGGCTGGCTTGAGACTGTAACAGTCTGGAAAACAGCTGCCCGATCAGGATTAAGAAGATTTAATCAATGCTTTAGTTTTCCCAGAGACCCTCTTAGGCCCCTAGATTATAGGAAGGAAAAGTGCACTGGCAGTCGGCTTTCGGAAATGATTTCTAATGCATCCTTTCCTTGAAATGAAACAGGAAATGAAGAACGTAAAATCTCAATTCTAATTTGACAGTGGATGAATGAAGACAGCTCTTGACACAGTCCTTCTGGGGAAGCTTTAGATGGGGCCGTTAGGACAGGTGGCTCTGGCCTTTCTGGGCCACGGTTTGTTTCTTCACCTATAAGGAAGATACTGATTTAAACAAGCTTCCACATCTGGGCCAGCTATAGAAAAGATTGTCCCCTGAAAATAACACACACACACACTCACACCCACCCATGAATAAAACCCTTTTATTATACTGTGAGTATATTTTGCTATATCCCCAGTTTATTCCCAGTTTTGTACATTGCAAAATTATTTTGCAAGTTGAATACTTGTCCCTCATCTTTGGGGGAAGGGAGGAGGATGTTCTGCTCTGAGATCGCATCATCAGCCAAGTTGGACAGAGCATCCTGACAGGACCTCTATTCTAGAATAGAAACAATGGAGGGGGGTGTGTGCACCTTACGAAAGAGATACCATCCCCAAACACTATAAAAAGTAGCTACCTAAAATCTGTCTCTCTTAATAGAAAGTAAATCCTTAGGACCAGGGACTTTTTTATTCATTGCTATATCTGTAGTGCCTAGAACAGTGCCTGGCACACAGTAGGTGCTCAGAAAATAGTTGTTGAATAGATAGAGCTGTGTATTGGCACTTCAACTCTGGTGATTTCTAGTAGTGCCCCTCTTTCCTGGGAAAGATTCCCAGAAGTGGGGAGAAGGACTGTAATGGAAACGTCTCGCTTTCCCCTTTCTCTATCCATGAGCATTTTGAGACTGAATTTCAGAGATCCCAGAGAGGAAAAAAGACTGTTCTTTCTTTCCATCCTGCCTATCCATCCCTTTCCCCAATTGGAAGGTCTAGATGTGATACCAGCTCATGTGTTACAAACCATGTTAGCCCCAGGATAGAAGTGACTTCCAAGAATCCTATCATGAATGATTTATAAACGTAAGCATCATCAATTATGTATGATATGAATCTGGGTGTTTATTTTATTTTTATTTTTTAAAAGTTTATTTTTGAGAGAGAGAGAGAGAGCGCAGGGGGAGGGGCAGAGAGAGAGGGAGACACAGAATCTGAAACAGGCTCCAGGCTCTAGCTGTCAGCACAGAGCCTGACGCGGGGCTGGAACTCACAAACTGCGAGATCATGACCTGAGCTGAAGTCAGACGCTTAACTGACTGAGCCACCCAGGTGCCCCATAAAGGTGTTTATTAATTGGATTTGTTTCAATGAAAATTACGTGTACTAAGGATATAGATCTCATATTTTCAGCAGATTTCCTAGAGTCACTCCATGTTTGCTTATAAGTTGCGAGAATATGAGACTCGAGCTAAAATATTGTTTTAAATGATTTAAAATTCTCATAGTTCTTTCCGCAATGCCCTGCTGGTTCAATATGCCAAAGCTAAAGTGGCTTTACCAATGGTGGATCAGTTTTGGATATCATTTGTGTATAAAAAAGGATATAGCTTTTGAGCCTCTTTGGAAAACCAGATGCAAAATAGCCCCTGGAGCCCAGGAGATGTTATGAAAGCAGAGGAAGGAACGGTGGACACCTTCCCATTGGCCGGGGAGACTCACCCAGATGTCTGGCTTCCACATAAAAGACAGGAACCACTGCAGTCAGTTTCCACTTCTAGTTAAAGAACTATAGCAAAAACAGCAAAAAGGGAAGATGGCAAGACTATTATTACTTTCTCTTCCAGGTCTTGTGGCCATATGTGCTGTGCATGGAATATTTATGGACAGACTTGCTTCCAAGAAGCTCTGTGCAGATGACGAGTGTGTGTGTAAGGACTTTTGTTATGTCTTTCATTATCTTTCCATTATATAATTGGAAAAAAAATCCACTAACAGCATAAAATCTAATAGGGCTTTAAGTGAATTTTCTCTGACGTGTGTGTTGTTAGCATTGTTTCTTCTGGTCTGTACCTTTGGTGAATTTACTTGGTTAAGATTCTGTTGTATGTAGCTTTAAGACCTTGGATAGATTGCTCCTCTTAAACTAAACAGGAGCTGTGAGTCGGGAGTTATTAGTCACTCTGATTTCCAAGTTTTCTGATAAGCTTGGCCTTTTTACTGCTAAAAAGTCCAGGAGACTAAAATGTAGTCATTGCAATGTTTTGTTTTGTTTTGTTTTTCTTCCAGATACTATTTCTCTGGCCAGAGCTCAAGAAGATTTCAATGCTCCGGACTGTAGGTTCATTAATGTTAAAAAAGGGCAGCAGATTTATGTTTACTCAAAGCTGGTAAAAGAAAATGGAGCTGGAGAATTTTGGGCTGGCAGTGTAAGATGAGATTCTTACAAATACACACACATCTTGACATACGTTGCTCTTAATTTTTTCTCTAGGACTTACCTTCAATGCCTTGTAATGTTTGAAACTAGCTCTTTAGAACAATGGAGAGGAGACAGACACCTAGTGCAAAAATTCACAGATATTTACTTTTATTGCATTTCGAAGAAACAGAGACAATTTCGTAACAAAACCAAATGTAGCTTTATGTGATGTTTTGGCAAGAAGGACTAGCTAACCACACAGGGGCTTGAACGTGTCAAAGAGTTTGAAACTTACTCAAAAATGTTTGAGCAGATTTGCCAAGTAAAACGCATGCGTGTTGGCAGTCAGTCTACGCTTTGATATTTTAAAGGAAACTTTAACACCCGCTTCAATTCCAGAGAATCTGCTTTCTTTGGTGAAAATATGCAGAGGTGGGCCACAGGGAGGGACGAAGCAGGGCTGACTTCTTTTCCTCGTCTGCAGACTCCCAGATAGATTCTCTAGTAATGAAGGATTACATCTTCAATTCACTCAAGTATCTGTGCATTTGAATTTTTAACAACTTAGAAGTGACAGTCCTTTAAAATAAAAATGTCTATTTACTATTTACAAAATTTACTGACTTTGTTTACAGGCAGCTCACAAGATTGCCTAAAATAAAGAAATGCTAAGTGAGACTGGTAAGACCAGGTCACAGAAAAACAGATACATGCTTTCTGTGGGTTGACTTAGTTGCTGTGAGTGAACTTCACATTCGGGTCTGAGCCCCACCCACCCCAACCCAGAGTGAGAAGCAAGGCATTTATGTAACAAATGTGATGTCGGCAGGTTTCTAGAAGTGCACTCATGCGGCTCTCCCCTGACTGTTATTCTTCTGGGCACTCAGGTTTATGGAGATGGCCAGGAGGATGAGATGGGAACCGTGGGGTATTTCCCCAGCAGCTTGGTAGAGGAGCAGCATGTGTACCAAGAAGCCACCAAGGAAGTCCCCACCACGGTAAGTGTTTCAGGGCTCAGGGCAGGCCAAAGAAGGATTCATCTTGGGGTAATGCAGTCAGGTGTTAAAAATGCATCATGTCACTTACAAGATGTATGGAACTACTTGCAATGGAGGCTTCCTTGAAACAGGGAAGTTTGGGAGAGTATTTACACCCACTCTCAGTGTTGAAAGAGTAGTGAACTTTCTCCACCCACCACCCCCTTTTGTTTTTAGATACAAGTTATCCTAGAAAGGAGTCCCTGTTACAAAGAAAGAAAATAAAATAGTATGAATGCCTCTTAACTGATGGTTACATTTATTTACTAAAACACTTGGGTTAGGAAAAAATTAGCACCTGTATTTAATCAAATCGAAACATTCTGGAAAAAAAAAATCTTTGGATGACTTATTTCTGTGGTAAATAGATTCTACTTACGTTTGAAAAAGAAATTATACTCTTTCCAATGCCATGGGGTCTTACAAACCCCAGAACAGAAATAAAAGATCCCTTTTGAGCTACTTTGCAGGGTGGTTGTTTTGAAGAGATTCTCCTGGAGCTAATTGCTGCATGAAATAACTTCAAAACATTGCCCAACCCACACACCGGGCTCGCCTGTCATCGCTTCTAAGCATTGAGCTTGAATGTGTCAACTAACCACAAATTTAAAGTGTATTTGAGAACCTTCATTTTAAGTAGTTTTGACTTAAAGTGATAATTATGTTATACTCTTTGGGGTTCAACCTTATTTTAAATCCAAATTTCCCTTTGATTACCTATGATTTTTAAATAAACTTTATCTGTTTTCTGGTCCTGTCTGCTCAGTTCAATCTTTGTTGTTTTGTGTTGTTTGTTTGTTTGTTTGTTTGCTTTTGTTTTTTTTTTCCAGGATATTGACTTCTTCTGTGAGTAAGAAAGTAGACAAACCTGCAAATAGAAAGGAAACACCAAAAAATAAAGGAAAAAAGCAAAATGACAACAACAAAAATTGCATACCCCTAATTCCTAACTTTTGTTTCAAGGCTTTGTTACCTTACAGGAGGGCTGGGCCTTCCAGGCCAGAGGTAGGAGATGAAGGAGGTGGTTCCACTCAGTTCTCTGCGGGCCTGGTCTTCCCACCACCTGGGACACGGCAATGTTTGGCTCAAGTGGGAGAACTGAAAGCAGACATTGTTTTTCAGCCTAGAGAATCTTCTCTTATGCAGGATGCATATAGAAAATGGTTCATTTGTATTATTTCTAAATAGTCATTCTTGCCAGCTCTTTGCCTCCTTGTATAAATTTGGTAGGTTGTAAGTCTTCCTTTGGACAAGCTGTTTTCTAATTATTCATCTTGCTGGCCATTTGGAGTGTTATAATATACCCAAAGGGGCTATATTATCAAGGAGTATTCTTGTTGATTGTTGGTCTAAGATTGCTGTCGCTTTTAATATTTGATGCCTTTGGGATATAAAGCTGGTGGGACTTGGGGAGCTGTTTGGACTCACAAATGTTTGGACTATGCCTCTTTGTCTTTAAAAAATGTTTCATGGGGCACCTGGATGGCTCAGTTGGAAGATCCATGTGACTCTTGATCTCAGGGTCCTGCATTCAAACACCACTTTGGGTACAGAGATTACTTAAATAAATAAACCTAAAATTTTTTCACAAATTATTTCCACGGAATAATTTTATCTTCTAAATGAATGATTTACCTCTCCTCAAATTTTAAAAAAGTATGTGCATATATAAAAAAGGTGAGGCAACTTATGAAATATTTGTGGTAGAATAGTTTCCCCTTTGTATCTGCTGTCAAGTCAAAAGACAGGGGGAAAGCAAAGTTTGTGGATTATTTCTCTACTTCTATTTCAACTTTGAATTTGCTCTTCCTGTGTAAATTCCCCCCGTCAAGGGTGATGTGTGAAGAAATCTGGTGAGGGATTGGTGATGCCAACGGACCCCCAAGTTTTTCTACATTTAATTGGAAATTTGATTTGATTGTGTATTCCTGCTATAATTCTTTTTATGTAGTCACAAGTCTTTGTTTACATGTAATTAAAATGCCTGTCTCAAAAAAATTCACAATTTCTTGTTTCAAAATTTTTTGAAGACATTTTTCACCTTGGGGTATCAAAGTCTGGGAGGGGCCTGGAAATGGGTTAGTTCCTCAGTTTTCTGTGGTCTGTTCATCCCACAAGCATGAGGGCATTAACGACAAGTTGGAGACTGGGACCCCAGGGTTATTTTTCTAGCTGCATCATTTTTCCAGCTGCTGGGGTGAATATGTTTTTGCCCAGTTCCTATGGGGTTCCATCAAGTAAAATGTACCCCCCAGAAGTCCCATAAATGCAAACTCACTTTATTTGTTTGTCTTACCGATGTGGTTTTGGAATGGTGGTGGGGGTCTGGTGCTGACAGCCAAGAAAGAATTCTTGAGATGTCTTTGATGCAAAAAGGTGATATTATTAAATAAAGCTCGGGATAGAAAGAGCTGCCCTGGGGTTGTGATGAGTGGCTGATTATATACTATTCAGTTGGGGGAGATAAATACAAAAGGGAGGTTTCCAAAAGGATTTTCATATGCTAAAAAGAACAAGTAAGATACTGGAGGCCTAGCTTGGCAATAATCAAGCTAAGGTTCTTTTTTCCTCTAGCAAAGGTTAACACAGTAGGGAGTCTTCTCATTCCTGGAGGAATGTTATACTCTGCCTGTCTCAAGTATTTGTCATTGGGCTGCAGGTTATAAGGAGATTTAATTTTACCTACCATTTCCTTCCTGCCTTTGTTCCCCACATCACTATGGAGGGGAGGATGGTGGCAGGGCTCTGGAAAACTGAGCTTATGGGTGTCTGGAGACTAGGCTATTGATATGATTGATAAGATTAAATTTAATTAAAAATTTTCCTATATCTTTGCTCTTGGGCAGCCTGGAGTGTCTGAGGAATGTCACATACATCCCACGGGTGTGGGTGGAGGGAGCGGAAAGGGTTTACAGGGATTATCAGCTTGCCTTATGCTCCCTCATCATTACTGTATTCCACAAAATGTTTCAGGCAGTATCCAGGGCAGTCAACACAATTTTAAGGGAAGAGACATTTATCCTACCTCTGTTTCTGTCTGCTTCTCACTAGCTGGTTCCCCCATTCCAGATACCCCATTATCCTTTGAAACACCCAGCACCCCACCATGACCCTCAGTCTGCCAAAGGCCTCATCTGTCTGGCCTCATCCATCCAGCCTCGCACCCCAAGTATGCGGCTCCTGGCTCCAGGCCCTCCTGGCTGCACCTGGCTCCCACTCAACAGAACCAATCTCCTCCAGGAGTTTTGAGGTCACTGAATCGTTTCAGTTTTCTGGGGGCAACATGATGAGGGAGCAAAAGGCAAGCTGACACCCCATAAACAACCCCACTACCCCCAGGTGGGATGTGTATGACATTCCTCAGGCACTCCTGGCTGCCCCAGAACAAAGGAAAAAGGAAAACCAATGGTTGGCTGATAGAGATCACAGCCAATGTCAATGTCTTACATTATGTCTTAGTAATGTAATGTAGTTACAAATGTCTTAGTAAATGACAAGAAAAAGGCCATCTTATCAATAGTCAATTTCCAGAAACCTAGACTCAATTACCTAGAGCCCCAACATCATCCCTCCGTAGAGATGTGGGGAACAAAGGCAAGAAGGAAATGGCAGGTAAAATTAAATTTCTTTATAACTTGCAGCCCATTGACAAATACTTGAGGCAAATACAGAGTGTTAACATTTCTCCAGGAACCCCCTACTCTCTTTGCATTATTGCCTTACTAGAGAAAAAACAACTTTAGCTTGACAATAGCAAGGCCTCCAGTATCTTCTTTGTCCTCTCTAGCATATGAAAGTCCTTCTGGAGGCCTCCTAGCCTTTATCTTTACCTCCCCCAACTCCATAGTATATAATCACTCCCCCCAACCCCAGTGCAGCTTTCTGCCCACGGGTCCTGGCCCTGTGTTTAGTTAATAAAAATCACCTTTTTGCACCAAAGATGTCTCAAGAACTCCTTCTTGGCCTTCAGCTCCAGACCCCCATCACCACTCCAAAACCCCATCACACAGAATGAAAGCACCACAGGGACTTGAAACGCCATCTAGCCTTCCAGAAGGAGAAGTGCAGCTGTCGGGCTTCACCAGGGAGCTGGTTAGAATGCAAAACCTCGAGGTCCCCACTGCAGGCTTTCTGAATCAGAATGAGCATATTAATGTCACCCCCAGATTCAAGATTCATGTATGCATTGTAAGGAAAGAGAAACCCCCTACTACCCTGCTGGGGTCTCTGGCTGGGCCTAAGAGTTAAACTGACACAGACAGATTATCAGGAGAAAACCGTATGTGTTTAATTTAATACTTTTACATGTAGATGAGAAAATGAAGACCCAAAGAAGCTATTAGATCCATATACTTCTATACCTCTTTAGACAATGAACAACAAATTGTGAGACATGACAAGAGAAAGTGGCTTGGGCTCAGGGCAATAAATCGTGGGACAGTGACTGGGAAATATACAAGGGAACCAGCAGAAGATAAGGTTGTTTCAGTAAGTTGTTTGTACAAATCCATTTCAGTACCGACTCCCAGTGCCTGGTGATAAGAGTGTTCTCTTCTCAGTGCAGGGAGGGCACCTTTCTCATGGGAAATTTTATGACCTGTTTTTAGGTAGAAAGGGGGAGGTCAGAGAGCCCTTCCTTCATCTGCGGTTTCTCAACTGTCTTCAGCTCAAAATAATCAATATGCTAAAGGAGCATCTTTTGGGGTAGTGTGTTCTGAACCCCTTTGACATTAAAGGTTATGAGAAATACTGATTTTCATTCCCTCCTCTCATCTTACACATAAATAAATAAATAAATGAAAAAAGCTGGAGCCCCTGAGAGTTGAAGCTCTCCCAAGGTTAAATGCAGGATTTCAACTTTTCTAAACCAGTACCCCCCTATCCTGCAGGCACTGGCTTGGTAGTCTACCAATCTCTACCTTAGAGGAAAGGGGGGCCATGGGGTGGGGGACTGAGAGTTTGGGATAAAAAGAGACCTTCCAGGATGCACCCCCACTTGGGGAATCTTCCTTCCCACAATGAACAAGGATATCTTTTTTTTTTTTTAATAATGTTTATATACTTTTTGAGAGGGGAGTGGAGCAGAAAGACTTGGAAACAGAATCCGAAGCCGGCTCCAGGATCCGACAGAGCCGATGAAGGTCTGGAACCCACGAACCGTGAGATCATGACCTGAGCCAAAGTCACTCAACCTACCGAACCACCCAGGCACCCAATGAGCAAGGATATCTTCTACCTCTAAGACATTCTCAATTACTGACATTGTTGCTTTGCAACCTGGGGAGCTCCTGTGAGATCTGAAACTGGGCCCTGGGAGGCCGAGGGTGGACCAAGAAAGAGGCATACCACTACATATTGGTAGGTGGCAGTTTCCTTTACACAAGGGACTTACATAGGAGGCTTGTCATGAGTGGCTGCAAGACAGGTGAAGAACCTCTACTGAGTGTTCCTGTGTAGCTCGAGGGTCAATTGGCAGTCATGTCTTTTTGATGACCTCTCCCAACAGACATTAAAGAAAACAACTTCGGACAACTAGGCCTAGGGATCCCTGAGGGAATTCCAACTTACAGGTTTCCTTGATATTCCCACGCTGAGGGTGTGTGTGTGTGTGTGTGTGTGTGTGTGTGTAGTGTTCACAGTTTTCCACGTAGCTTGTACTGTCTCCTCTTGGGAGAGAAATAAGAATTCCACCATCTCTTATGTATATACAATGGGATTTACTCACCCATATAAAAGAATGAAATCTTGACATTTGTAACAACATGAATGGAATATAATGCTAAGTGAAATAAATCAGTCAGAGAAAGACAAATACCATATGATTTCACTCAGGTAGAATTTACCAAACCAAACAAACAAAAAAGAGACAAACTGAAAAATAGACTCTTTCTTTTTTGTTAAAGTTTATTTACTTATTTTGAGAGAGAGAGAGAGAGAGAGAGAGAGAGAGAGAGAAAGCACCCTAGTGGGGAAGAGGCAGAAAGAGAGGAGAGAGAGAATCCCAAGCAGGCTCTGCACTGTCACTGCAGAGCCCGATGTGGGGCTTGAACTTACGAATCGTGAGATCATGACCTGAGCCAAAACCAAGAGTCAGGCGCTTAACCAACTGAGCCACCCAGGCACCCCCCAAAAATGGACTCTTAACTACAGGTAACAAATTGGTGGTTGCCAGAGAACAGGCAAGGGAGGGGATGAGTTAAATAGGGGAAAGGGAATGAGATTAACACTTATGATGAGCATTGAGTTGAATTGTTGAATCACTATATTGTACATCTGAAACTAATTAAAAAAAAAAAAAGAATTTCATCCTCCCTGACCTCACAGAACATGGGAAACAGGATGCGGGATGAATATGAGTAGCACGGGCAAGTAGATTTCAGGAGCCAATTCAGGGAAAATGGTGAGACTTTGCCTACGGCAGAGCTATTCAAAGGAGTTAGCAGCCCAGGACAAGAGAAGTACTGAAAGCCATCAGGGGTGAGAACAGTCAGGGCATGACACACACTGGCAGGCAAAAAAATGAAATGAAATCTTGTTAAAGGGAACTATGTAATTGGAAGCTCAGAGAAGTTGGATAAGAAGAGAGCCCAGGGCTCCCTGGAACAAGATGGGCTGTGTATCTCTTACAGTGCTGTCCTTCCCTATCTGTGCATGCTTGAATCAGGTTCTGACCTTGCTGGACCTCAGTTTTCTTGGCTATCAATGGGGTTAACAGCATCTTCCGTGCTGGGTTGTTGCAAGGATTAAGTATAATGGGGGTGTGGAATAGAATCCGGGGGCCTTAGAAGCGGGGCCCCTATGTGGCAGTAGTATTATCTGACCTGAGAGGGCTGGAGGGAGAATGGCCTTCCCTCAAGGAGTTGTGCTGTGATCTGCCAGATGCTTCACTGATAAGAAATTGCAATTTCCCATTCAGACCATCTGGAATCTCTAAATCAAAGTATTTCCAGACTGCATACTTTTTTTTTTTTGTAGTTTCATCTCTTTAAGAAAAAACACCTGAAATAGTCCCAAGTCGTTCCACTAGCAATTTGGTGACCTGACACATAGTGTATTATTTTGATTCGAAGTCTCAGTTCTGGCCACAGCCCTTCATTAACACCAACAGATGAGGGTCGTTTACATCCCACTGAGGGCCACCATAACTTACAAGAATCGATATTTTATTCTTTTTTTTAAATTTTCTTAATGTTTATTTATTTTTGAAAGAGAAAGAGAGAGAGACAGAGCGTGAGCGGGGGAAGGGGCAGAGAGAGGGAGACACAGAATCAAAGCAGGTTCCCGGCTCTGAGCTGTCAGCATAAAGCCTGACTTGGGGCTTGAACCTACAAACTGTGAGATCATGACCTGAGCCGAAGTATGACGCTTAACCAACTGAGCCATCAGGCACCCCTCAATATATTATTCTTACAAGAATCAAATATATGTATATATTTGTTTATCTTTGAAACCTATAGCCAGATGGATGTAAATTAACCCTATTTAGGCTCAACAAAATTGGGTTGTCCCATTTGCATATAGCCATCCAAGTGAGGGCATAAATAACACACCTCTTGGACAATCAGCCTTGGAATGGGTGTGTCCCACCAGACCATAAGCACCCATGTTTCCAAGGCTTGTTGGACTCGGTTTGATGGCAAGCGTGGATACTGTTCTTCCACTCTCATGATGTATTTATTTATTTATTTTGTGTGAGTGTGAGCAGGGGAGGGGCAGAGAGAGAGGAAGAGAGAGGATCCAAGCATAGCTCGAATTCATGAACCATGAGATCATGATCTGAGTCGAAATCAAGAGTCAGAGGCTTAACCCGCTGAGCCACCCAGGTGTCCCAAGAAGTTTATTTTGACTAGATTACTAGAGTACATGATTTCTTATGGGCTACACCTTTGTTGTGTTAAATGATCCTATAATAAATACAAGTAATTTTAAAAATAAATACAAGTAATTTGAATAGGCTGTATTTGGCAAGTTCCCCATATTATGTCAAAGCCAGTGAAATCCCTATAATGTGAATTGTAGACATGAGCCGATGGCTCAGACTCCTATTGTTTTCGTGACCAGTTTATGTCATTGAACCTCTTCATCTCCCACTTTACTCACCTACACATGGGAATAACAATGCCTCTGAGCATGTTATTATCTGAGGATAATAATAACTAACTTTGGGGAGTGATTATGAGGGTCAAGTTAAATAAGATACAGGATATAAAGTCACCCAGTACAGTACATAGCACACAGTGGGTGTTAAATAAATGGTAGTAAAATTAACTTCAAAATGAGAGGCTTTTGAAACGTTTGTGAAACTTTTGAGGAACTACAGTTCTTTTTTTTTTTTTTAAGTGAATCAAAAATGTATCTTGAGCATCTTTTCTTTCTAGAACACGTTTGTGTTTCTCCATGGTTTTTTTTTGAAGTTGTATGGGAGGTATACTGCAAATACTTAGCACGAAGATACAGACACACACACACCCACACACACATACATGCAGAGCTTGGCAAATGCTAGATCTCATGTCTGGGACGGCACGTTTTCCCTGCCTTCATTATCGGGAGAATGTCTCTGGTCTGTCAAAGAGACATTTAAAAAATACTGTTCCCTTGAAATAAAGCCCCAGCGCTCTCCAGCTTCCAGCCCTTCCCCTGCAGATCCTGTATCCTCAACAAATGTTGCAAGTGGCAGCAAGCCCTCGGATTCTCTCTGCTATCTGATGTCCAGCCAACAGCTACTTGCCTTGACTTCAGATACGTGGTCTGAGTGCTTGTAATTGTTACATATGCTTGGGCTGGCTAATAAATAAGTGACCAGGGGTCCTTGGAAGCCCTTACAGTCCTGCAGAAACTGGGGACACTGACCTAATTAATGAGTGTATAGATGTGTAGACACCTCATTTTTAGAGTACAAGCTTTTGAATTCCTTTTATATTTTGGCCACTTTCTGGGAACCAACGTCAGCAAATGGCAAGAAAGGACAATGTAAGGCAGGGCTTTGGTTATCCCAAGAAAGCACCATGAACTCATCCCTGTAGGTCACGCAGGCTATTCCTGCTAATAGCAATCCTTTTTGTTAAAAGTCTTACCCCTTGTTCAAGGGGCAAGTGGCTGGGAATGCAAACCTGTAAGAGGTAAATCAGAATCCCGGCAGATATTAAGATTGGAAACCTATCCTTTCCATTCCTGACCATGAACTTGTAAGACCCTTTCCCAACCAGGCCTAGCAAGGTTTTTCATAGACACTAGGGGAAATGGGGTACCTGGGGTGATTGTTGGAATGTCCGGCCTCAAGGTGACTTTACCAGAAACATCCAAGTTATTGGGGCCCTCACCACCACTCCCCGCCCACCTCTGCCCCAACTGTTTTCATGAAGGCAGTCTGTGTGAAAAATATTTGAGTCGCAGCTGACTTAGCTCATTGTTGGCAGTGTGACTAAATTCAGCAGCTGGTTTTGCGCAGTCTCGTTTTAGAAAACCCTAGCGTATTTCATAAGCTTAGAAGACAGATAAGTCAAGATGGCGGTGCCTTTAGCACCCCCACTCCTGACCCTAGATAAACGAGGGCATTTATTGCTTCTCATGTTTATTGGCTGAGGAGACGCTTGTGCCCTCCTGGATCCGATTTAATACAGGGAAAAATGAAGCGCCTTCATGTAGTATTTAAACAAATCTCTGGAGGGAGTGGGTATTTCAGCTCTGAGTGGAGAGAAATAGTAAGAGTGAGCACCAGGAATAAAATCTCATTTCTTCAACAATCAGTCTCATCTATCTGAAATGGTGAGGAAGAAAAGTAAGAAAGAAATTACACAAGCTAATACTACTCCACTGTTCCATGCTCTTTCCTTGAAATACAATTTTGGGGACGTTAAAGGCCTTCCCATGTTACGGTGTCTTAGCCATGTTACCTGCAAATACCACCATGTCAGTAATTTAATCAGGAAAATGACATATCGATCCACACACTTCAGAGCATCCACCCTCTAACCCATCATTAACGAAGACAGAGAAATGCTCCCCAAGCTGTGATTTAAATATTTTTCTAAATGGAAATGACTTTTCTGTCACACGTGAGTAATTGTTTTAATCATGTCTTTGCAAATGTAGGCTGCGCTCAAGTGAGTGTATTTGGGAGGTAAAGATGAGGTGGTGCCACTAATATCTCACCCGCTCTCCCGGCCTCTCATCTCTTCTTACCCTCCCTTCCCTTTTTCCTGTTTGCTTCAGCAGGTGAATTTATCCTGGCCAAATGCTTTAGTCGAGATGGGAATGTTAATCCGTTTGAGCAATTATGTGTCAAGCTGTGGGGGAGGATGGAGGGGGGACCCCACACCGGCTTTTAGATTTCTTTCTTTTTTTCTCTTTTTTAACCTTTTTTTTTTAAGTTTTATTTTGCGAGAGAGAGGAGAGAGAGAGAGCATGAGCGAGAGAGGCAGAGAGAGAGGGAGAGAGACTCCAAAGCAGGCCCCACACCAGCAGCACAGAGCCTGATGAGGGGCTCAGACCCAAGAACCGTGAGATCATGACCTGAGCCGAAACCAGAGTCTGACACTTAATGGGCTGAGCCACCCAGGCACCCCTCCACTTATAGATTTCTATAAACTAAGGGCAGAAAACCCAAGTTGTAGTCCCTGGTTGTCCACCCACTCACTTCACTGGGCCCTCAGTCACTCAGGGTTTCCCAGTTCTTTCTTCTCTCCCCTACACTTGGAGACAAAATGATTTAAGGCCTGCTCCTAGATCTTTCCCTGAGCCTTATGTTACTGCTAATGATTAATGCTGCCACACAGGGTTAGCAGACAGAATTTGAGTCTTGACTCCCAGGGGGCACAAACAGACACTCTGGCTCTGGTACCAGCCTCAGCCAGGCCTCGAGGGACAGTAGGTCAAAAGGGAGAATGGGGCAGCTGGATAGATTTGCAATGCTGGCCTGTCCTGCAGGGAAAGGCTACTCTAGGTGAGATGTGTGCCTGATCCCACTGAAGCAGGCATATCCATCATCACAGGAGAAAAGAAACAGCATTTCGGAGCACCACCTATAACCAAGTGTCTTGCATTAGGCTCCCCCAAAGCCGACCCTGAGATGAGGATTTGTGTACAGTGATTTATGGAAGCGTGACTCCCAGGAAAACAGGTCAGGGAGGAGGCCAACAGGGTAGGGAATGAGCTCAACAAGGGTGAAACCTCCAGCAAGGCCCTGCGGTGGACAGCTCCTGCCGATCCTACCCAGGCCTCAGAGTCCCAGCAGGGGTTCGCCTCCGAGGCTGTTTGGACCCGTCAGGAAAACTGAACTTTCTTCCGGCCCATCGCTGACCAAAGGTTGCAGGGGGGCTAATCCAGTCCCAGATTTCTCCCTTGACGAGCTTTCACGGACCCTGAAACTTGGATGCCCTTTAGCTGTAGTGAGGAACTTTGGCGGGACCAGGGTGACACCTAGTGGTGAGCGTGGGATCTGGCCTACAAAGAGACCTTTCCAAAGGAGTCAGCAGCCCAGGGCGTGAAAATCCTTGGTAGCATTCTGGATCATCGCTGTCGGGCCACCTCCTTGGGCAGACTCTTCAACCTCACCTCTTCCTCCCAATATGCACGATCCTAAAATCGGCGTGTCACATGGCATAGAGATAGGGATAGTAATACGCCTTTACTGCCGACCTCATCATAAATTCAACTGATTCGAAAATTCACACATTAGGGGAAAGCTGACATTTCACTTTCAGACCCATTGTGGATGTTTGCTCTGGATATGGAGCCCTGCAGAGCTTAGAGATTGTTTCAGTTGATTTAATTCATGTATAGAAAAGTAGCAATAGCACCCTGAGCTGGGAGAGTAGAAGCTCCTCTAGGAAAAAATTAGCACAACTCCCAGACCCCACTAGGGGCGCCACCGAGTGCTGAAAGGTACACTCAGTACAATACAGGACTCAGTGTCCCAGATCATTGACTTAAAAGTGTGGAAGCGAGATATGCAGCTAGACCACCTGGCTCCAAGCTCACAAGCTGTCCATGACACCATGCTGAAACAGAAGTAAAGAAAAAAGAAAGCCTGGGTTTCTACTTCATCTAATGAGATGATTCTACACCCAGGGTGATTTTGACCTCATACCTGTCTCCCCCTCCTTGGGGCATTTGGCAATGTCTAGAGACACATTTGATTGTTACAACTGGAGGGGACGCTACTGGCATTTAGAGGGTAGATGCCAGTGATGCTTCTAAACACATTATCCTGCACAACAGTGCCCCCAACGAGGAATGAGCCAGACTCAAATGTCAGTCATGTCCAAGTGGAGAAAGCCCACTGTAAGGGGTGATATTAATCAGTAGGTGAATTTTGAATGAGTGACAAATGCTAGGAAGCCCTAAGCAATTATCTGGCCGTGTGTTTTCTTTCTTTCTTTTTTTTTTTTTTTTAAAGTAATCTCTTCCCCCAACGTGAGGCTTGAATTCATGACCCTGAGATCAAGAGTTGCATGTTTTCTGGACTGAGCCAACCAGGCACTCTATTTTCTAAATTTGTAATGAACCACAAGATAGAGTTGGATTATCCTGACACACGTATGCCACACCATCTGGAACTATGCACACTCTCACCAGCACAGAGAGAACCTCCATTTTGCAATCAGCTAGTTACAAATGAACATCAGCAATTCCTTTTCTTCATAATTTGAAACACGGTCCTTTTGCTTCATGCTCTAGCCGTGCAAGCCCTTGCTCCTGATGTAACATTTCACCAAACGCCCTTAGGGCTGACACGTGATGGGGACTGAAGGCTATTTGCATTTCTTCCTACATTCCGTTCAGTCTCCTCTAGGAGATTGCTTAATTGCTTTTCAAACAGCTATCCCGTCCTCCTAGCTCTACAGCTTCTTCCGATGATGATTACAATGTCCTATTATTTTTCAAGCAAAAATGGTGCTTCCTTACCCTTTAGTCATGTATGCACTGTCAATTTCAATAGCATCAACTGTCTTTCCCCGACAGGAATCTCTTTTTCCTTTTATTTCCCCCCTCCTCCTCCGCTATTGTTAACCTGTGTAACCTTTCTTGGGAGAGCTTCCTAAGTGCACAAATATATTTATGGAGTATCTGTACATTTGTGGATACCATTGAAGGGTGCAGGATACATCACCCCAAAATATGCCCTTTGGCATATTGATCATTTTGAATTAAAGTTACTTAAGAAACAGCCAGTGCAAGAAGGACACTCTGACTCTCCCTTGTCCCCCTGAAAGCAGGAAATAAATTTCCCATGTGAAGGATACCCTTGCTGCCCCTGGAGGGGAGGAGGCATCCTGATCACCAGAGAGAGGGAATTTACGGCAGAGGAGTCTGCACAAGCTCCAGGCTACCTCTTCATTAACTAGCTACCCCAACCCCAAACCTCTTTGTTCTGTTAAATTTTCACAGATTAGTGTTTCTTTGTCTAAAAGGCAAAAAGCTGCCAGCTTTGGTCACTTCTCTGAGTGTCCTGCTTCTATCAGTTCCCGTGTGGACAAAATTAAATCCGTTTTTCTCCTGTTAATCTGTTTTACGTCAATTCAATTATTAGGCCATCCAAAGACCCTAGAAGGGAAGAAGGGAAATGTTTTCCTCCGTTACACAATTAAAATGTAAACTCTGTGTGTTTAGCCTGGTGTTGACATTCCTCATTCCTTGGAGCAAGAATTTACTTAGACGTTAGTAACTATAGGTACAAAGTTCTTTCCAGCACACACATCAGTTCTGAGAAGGGGAGAAAGATACCATGCAGCTCTCATCTGTCACACTTGTGGGTTTGTTTAAAAGAGATGTGTAATTGGAGAACTAAAGCCTAATTTGAAATGTGTTACTTTATCTCATACCGGAAGCCTAATAAAAGAATGTAGATTTTGGAAGGAAGTCTGAATTTAATCCCTGCTTGTTATGCTCATGAGCTTGAATGGGGCTTGTGGGTGTGTTTTTTGTTTTGTTTTATGAAGTTGCTAATGAATTTAAGTTTGAAAGAAAAAAAACGTTCTTGCCCTTCTCTTCAAAACCTTCTGCCCTCATGTGATGTAGTATATATACAAATATTTTTAGTATTACATTTTTTAAAGAGGACACTGAGGAACAGGAAGGCATAAGATGGCTAAAATACACACTAGGGGTTGGGGTTCGGGTTTGGGTGTTCCAGATCCTACTCTCTCGCATGTCCTGCAAGGAAAGGTGAAAGAACCAAGCGCGCTGTGAAATAGCAGCTTAGTTGATGTTAGGCCGCGTTTCCTGATGCAGAGCTTCTGAGTCACAGGCTGGATTGACAGTGGCTCGGACTGGCAGGTCTGTATAAGGTTTCCTGTTTCCTGCTTCTTTGAGTCTTGGTCTGTGGCATGGGATGCCACTAGCCACGTGACAGATTGCTGATCCCACTCCAGTAGAGATAGAGAAGTTGCAACAATAGAGAGGAAGAAGAGTAGATGCTCTCGACCCCTGGTCTAGGATGCATGCATCTCGGCCTGGTGGCCTTTATAATCCCTGGAGTTTGCTCTCTCCTTTCAAGGCAGTCTGGAAGTACCAGGGGATTAACACTTCCTGAGAGGAGCCCTTAACCAGGACTGAGGGGAGTTGGTGTATAACGTATCAGCACCTCAACCCTTGGAGGACCATAGACTGCACCATCTCCCATGGATGCCAAGTAAAACTGAGCTCCAGGTCCCCACAAGAAGACTTTCTTGATTAAACACCTTCTGTGCCTGTCTTTTCTTTCCCTACCCCACTTTCCCATCCCCACTATGATCTCTGGAATCGTCTCCCCAAGAAATTACTTCTGATCACAACCTTATTTCAGGGCCCATTTCGAAACCAAGACAAGACATGTGACTGGTGCTGCCCTTGACAGGTAGGCCCTATGCAGGGAAGCTGGAAGTAGAACAGGACGTGGGAAGAAGGGCTGTCATGTCAGGGTGCAGGAAGTGGCAAGGTAGCCATACGTCTTCTAAGCCCAGTGGTCCCTGTCCTCTAGTAGAACTCAACTCACTGACAGTCTCGAATTCTGACCCATAAGATTTACAATTCTTGGGACGCCTGGGTGGCTCAGTCGGTAAAGCATCTGACTCTTGATCTTGGCTCAGGTCATGATCTTGTGGTTCATAGGTTCAAGTCCTGTGTCTAGCTCCATGCTGACCATGCAGAGCTTGCTTGGGATTCTCTCTCTCCCTCTGTCTCTGCCCCTCCCCGATTTGTGTGCACACTCCTCTCTCTCTCTCAAAGTAAATAAACTTAAAAAGATTTTGGGCACCTGGGCAGTTCAGTCGTTTTGGCCTCCGACTTTGGCTTATGTCATGATCTCATGGTTCATGGGTTCAAGCCTCACATCAGGCTCTGCTGATGTCTCAGAGCCTGGAGTCTGCTTCAGATTCTGTGTCTCCCTCTCTCTCTCTCTGCCCCTCCCCTCCTCGCACTCTGTCTCTCTCAAAAATAAATAAACATTAAAAAATTTTTTAAAAGATTTACAATCCCTTATTAATCGGGGATGAGATGGTAGAAGACAGAGTGGTACAAAGTTTGAGATTTCCCTCAGGTTCTCATCCCACTCCACTCCTGAGAAAAAAGAGAAAAGCCAGAACAAAAAGATTTCTCTTCCCAGCAGCTCACTGCTATCCCTAACTGTTCCCATTTCAGTGTGGCAAACATTCCAAACTGTCTGTGCTCAGACCTCCCGGAAAACTCACATTCCTGCAGCAAGATGGGATAGTATTTGTCTCTATCTCATATTCAGAGCTTCTCATACCTTTCTCAGCCACATCCCTTTGAGATTCATCATGCTACGACTTAACTATTCAAATAAAACAGTTCTTAAATTCTTCCACTTCCTGCTATGAACACAACTCAGAGCTGTGAAAAACTTGCAGTGCAGCCTTTTGGGTGTATTTTATTAAAAGGTAAGATTATGCTTGAAGCAAAGGTTAGGCAAACATTTGCTTAACGCTTCCGTCCTCAACAGGCAGGGAACATTTTCTCAAGTTGGAAGCTGAATAAAATGGTTGCCAGGTTAAGAAAGGTCTTTACTTAAAGGTCAAACCAAAATATAATGGGAAAGATAAAAACAGTTTGAAATAAGCTTTTTTTTTTTTTTTAAAGGGAGACTGGTTGTAAGTGGAAATTTGTTTCTGCTTTCAAAGTTTCAAAAGTTCATAGTCCATTTTAGAAACACAATTGTTCTCCAAAACAAAGAGTGAAGCTAACCTGGCCCACAGTGCAACCTTACATTTAAACAGGAGGAAAATGACCAACTACTTGGAGGTGCCGACCTCCACCTTCCCAGGCGACCCAACCAAGTGCCCTGCTCCTTCAAGGCACCTGCTCCCCAGGCACTCTCATGTTCCAGATTTCCAGGCCTAGAGTCCCATTTCCCAAGAGGACAGGTACACTGAGGGCTAGAGTAGCTATTCTTGAACCTTGACCAGATTCTTGACATTGTACAGGTACAACCAGTGCAGTGCTCTTCTGCCTGAGGAAGGGATTACAGAGGCTGGCAGATTTCTGGGGATGATCCCCAGGTTTGGGCTCTCCCCCATATTCCTAAAGCTCCATGTGTAGGAGATTGTCAATACTTGGAGCAGGCTCTGAGTGATGTGTGCTTGTTTCATAACCAAATGAATGACGAAGTGGGGATGCCATATGGTGTTTTCCCAAGCCTTGGCCACACTCTGCCATAGCAACTACAGCATCTTTGCTCATTCCCTGACTTAATCAAACCCTCTCAGAAACTTGTTGGACTCATTACATGGTACACAAATGATACTCTGATACGCCTGGCTCTGACAGATGGTTTTGCCTGTCTCAGATTTATGGTAGGTAGTTAGTTAACTTCTCCAAGATTTATTGGTACTAGTTAATTTTTTGAAAGACTGCTTTGTTGGTTGCTAAATAGTCACTTCCCTGAAATCCCTCAAGTGTCCCTTCACGGACGCCTCTATGTCACAAGCCCTCCTCTGGGATCACCAGGGCCTCCAGCAGGTACAAGGTTAATGCCCAGAACAGCATCTGTCCTCAGGATTCAGCTCCGTTCTGATGGGCTGGTGCCCCCACAATCTCACAGGTACTGATCCAGTGAAACAGGACTCTCTGCACTTCCCTTCCGCCTGACATCTCCCTCTCCCAGTCCTCACTACCTTGGAAGCTCTCATGGCTCAAACATATTTCATGTATTTTGTCCAGTTTTTCTGGTTACTTTTGGTGAGAGTAATGCTGTTCAATCAGCTACTCTATTGGAGTGCCTGAGTGGCTCAGTTGGTTAAACGTTCGACTCAGGCCATGATCTCACAAGTCATGGATTCAAGCCCTGAGTCAGGCTCTGTGCTGACAGCTAAGAGCCTGGAGCCTGCTTTGGATTCTGTGTCTCCCTCTCTTTCTGTCTCTCCCTTGTGCTCTCTCTCTCAAAAATATATATTAAAAAAATAAAAGCTAGTTTATCACTGCTTGAAGTGGGAGCCATCTATGGACTTTTTATGTGAGACAGATGAATCACCATTTAAGCTGCTGAGAGTTTGGTTACTTGCAGGTCAACGAATTTCTAACTGATAAGCTTGCTTTTGTCAGGATTATGCCCTGCTCTGATCAGGATGTGACCCATGCTCTGTTATCTGAGTAACAACTTGGGCATGTGGTCTAAAGGAAAGAGACTGAGAAGCCTGGCTTGATTAGAGGAGAGAATCATAGAAAGCAGAATCTTAGAAAAAGGAAGTACTTCAGGGTAGTCCGAGAAGGATAATTTGAATTTCTTCATTTTGAAAAAAAACAAAACAAAACAAAACAAAAAACAAGAGAGAGGAGATCTATAATGTGTACTAACAAGATGAAAGGATTATTAGAGAAAAAACTTTGGAAATTGCTGAGTGGTAATATTTCTAACCAAAGTTAATAACTTGCTGGAAACCCAAGAGGGAGGCATTTCGTCTTAGCTTTGCCATTAAGCACAAAGCCAAAGCTCTCAGAACATGATTTATAACCCTCAGAGCTCTGCGGATTTCATTATAAAGTACTAAATAAAGCCTGGCACCTCCCAAGGTGTCCCATAGCCGAGGACATGGAGAGATAAGGGGCTCTTGCCAAGGTCAGACTCTAGGCAGCAGGGAGCCCATGGATATGAGTTGGCTAAAGAAGAAACACAACACACACACACACACACACACACACTATGGGTTGTTGGTAGGAACACTGAATCTTGTGCCTGTTGCAGCAGATTGTATTTTCCAAAGATGATTCTATTAACATGTTCTCCTTACAATGGACATGGACTCTCTTTCATCAAGAGGTGAGGGTCTCTTTTCCCCCGTTTGTACCTGGTGGGCCTGTGACTAGTAGAAGGATAGGTCATAAACGGCAATGCAAATTTTGCTGGCCCTCCCAGGATCCTTGACCTGGGGATCCTGCCACCAGTCACATGGAAAGGCCACTGTAGATGTTCTGGCCACAAATCTAGCAGACTATCGGCACTGATCACCCGTCATCAGTAAGTACATCATCAGCAGCAGATGTGTGAGTGAGCGAGGCTTCAGAAGATGCCACCCCGAGCCTTTGAGGGCTCTGGTGGAGCCTTGTGGTGTGGAGGATCTGTCCCCATCAAGAATTTCCCAAACCACAGGTTCACAGCCAAAGAAAAAAAGGTATTTTAACAGTTTTTTTATTTTATTTTTTTTTTATTTTGAGAAAGAGAGAGAGCAAGCTGGGGAGGGGCAGAGAGAGAGGGAGACAGAATCCCATCAGCAGTGTCTGATGCAGGGCTCGAACTCATGAACAGGAGAGCATGACCTGAGCCGAAGCCAAGAGTCAGACACTTAACCAACTGAGCCACCCAGGTACCAGAGGAAATTGTTACTTTAAAACATAAAGTTCAGGAGTGGTTTGCTATGCAGCAAGAGCTGTTCTCCTTCCCCGCCTCGAGGAGCGAGCGTACTGTTAACAAGAGCTGCTGAGGTATCACTCATGACAAGGAGTGTACCCGAAGGAACACAGAGTCTTCCATTGCTTTAGCTGATCCAAGTGAATAAATGAGGGCAGAGCTCTGGATCTTAACAAAGTCTCAGTCTGGCCCAACGCCTGACCTTGTGGGAATGATCAGCAGAAATACTGACTGTGTTCTGGCCCCGACCTTTAAATGGTACTGGTTTTACTTTCCCTGCCGGTGGCTTTATTGAGAAAACATTAAAGATAAAAGTCAATGGATATTTGACAGAGGCCACCAATTGATTCCTCAAATCCTTTTTCTCCTTCTTCCTTTAGTAGCAAGTTCCTAACTTTTAGCAGCACACAGACCACTCAGGATAAAGAATTCCTGCTGTGGACACTTGTGATGTGCTCATTGCTCTGTGGTCCATCCTGTCCTGCTGCAGCTGGGCTTCCTAATTGTTTTCTCCTTTCTGCCACATTCATTTTTCTTCTCTTCTTTCTTAATTGAAATAAAAATTCTATAACCTAAATTCACCCTTTCAACCATTTTTTAAAGTGGGCAGTTCAGAGGTGTTTAGCACATTCTCGATGTTGCACGATCATGATTACAATCTAATTCTGGAGCATATCACCCAAAAAGAAACCCTGCACCTAGTAAACCGTTCTGCCCTGCCCCCAGCTTTTGGCAAACACTAATCTATTTTGTGTCTCTATAGGTTTGCCCATGTTGGACATTTTCTGTAAGTGGAATTATACAATATGTGGCCTTTTATTGTCTAGATTTTTCACTTAGCATAGTATTTTCAAGGTTAGTCCATGTTGTAGCATATATTGGTATTTCATTTCTTCTTTTTCTGTTGTGTAGTATTGTATTGTATGGAGATAATTCATTTTATTTATCTGTTGATTAGTTAATGGACATTTAAGTTGTTTCCACTTTGGGGCTATTGTGAATAATGCTTATATGTACATTCACAAACAAGTTTTTGTGTGGACATATGTTTTCATTTCTCGTGGGTAGATACAGAGGAATGGGATTGCTAGGTCTTACAGTAATACTATGTTCGGCTTTTTGAGCAACAACCAAAATGTTTTTCACAGTGGCTGTACCGTTTTACTTTTTGATCATTAATACATTAGAGTTCCAATTTCCCCACATCCTTTCCAACAATTATTATTATTATTATTACTACTACTATTATTATTATATTATAGCTATCCTAATGTATATAAAAATGGTATTTCATTGTGGTCAGGTTTGTTAGAACTAACAGTATTGAATATCTTTTCATGACCTTATATGCCATTTGTATATCTTCTCTGGAGAAATGACTCTTTAAGTACTGTGCTCATTTTTCAGCTGATTGTTTGTATTTTTGGAGGGTTTGTTTTTCAATATTCTGGTTTCTTGACTCTTCTCAGATATATAATCTGCAATTATTTTCTCCCCTTAGGTGGACTGTCCTTAAAATTTCTTAGTGTACTTTGTTGTACCAAAGTTTCTAATCTGAATGAGTCAACTTATCTCTTTTCTTTGTTATTGGTTATGCTCTGGTGTTGTATTTAAGAAACCACCACCTAATGCAAGATCATGGAGATTTAGACCTATGTTTCTGATATTAAAAAAAAACAACAGCTTTTTTTGGGTTGCAGCATAAGTATTTTACAGTATGACATCCTTGCTTTCATCCAGAGTCTGGGCATTTAGATCAGGACCTGAGTTTAGGATTTGCACCCCAAGTTCTCACTTTATTTTCCTACGGCAACTTTTAAAATAACCACTTGGAGTTGAGCCTGCAAAACGTTAGTGACTTCTGCCCCAATCATCTTGTAAGTAAAAGATGCTGGGTACCCTATTCTCTATCCCCTGCTCCCTCATGACCTAGGACAGTGGACTGTCTTTCTTTCCCCCAGCTCATTGCACACCATTACCCCTGTTTCTGAGACATGTAAGGAATTAATACTATGACTTGACTTTCTTTGTGTGAATGTATTGAAACTGCCTTCAATCAAAAAGATCCCAGAGTTTTCACTTCCCCAAAGAGGAACTCAGATGTTGAGGAAGCTACTGATTGATGCTGTGTTAATAGCTTGTGTCTCCACATTTGGCAGTTTATAATCTGTTCATTTTTAAATTTAATTATCAGCTACAGGCCCCCCCAACACAGTTTCCTTTTAATAATTTTATCTCTTATATTTGCATCCTTGATCCATTTTAGTTAATTTTTGTATATGGTGTGAGGTAGGGGTCTAAATTCATTCTTTTGATAGAGATATTCAGTTATCCCAGGACTATTTGTTGAAAATAATATTCTTTCTTCATTGAATGACCTTGACACTCTTGTTATATAAATCAGTTGGCTATAGATGTAGGAATTTATTTCTGGACTTATCAATCTTATTCCATTAACCTCTATGTTGGCCTTTCTGTCAGTAACACACTTTTGATTACTATATCTTTTCAGTAAGTTTTGAAATCATCCGGCTTTGTTCCTCTTTTTCAAGATTATTTTAGCTCTTTGGGTTACTCTAAAATTTTGCGTAAAATTTAAGATCAGCTTGTCTATTTCTGTTAAAAATGCAGTTGGAATTTTGATAGGAATCAAATCAGTAGATCAGTTTTGGTAGAGCTGCTGCGTTAGGAATGTTAAATCTTCTAACACATGAACATGAGTTTTTTTTCCTGTTTAGTAAGTCTTCTTTAATTTCTTAAAATGATATTTCATATTTTCAATGTGAAGATCTTGTAATTCTTTAGTTAAATTTGTTCCTAAGTATTTTGTTCTTTTTGATGTTATTATAAATGGAATTATTTTTATAATTTTATTTTGGTTTGTTCATTGCAAGCATATGGAAAACAACTGATCTTATACCCTGCAACTTTGCCAAGTTCATTTATTAATTTGCATAGATTTTTCATAATTTTTTTAAAAAGGGGTTTCTATATGTAAGGTGATGTCTTCTGTGAAAAGAGATACTTTTATTTTTTTTCTTTCATTCTTTCCAATCTGTATACGCCTTTTATTGTTTTGTTTTTTGTTTTGTTTTGTTTTTTTCTTGCCTACTTGCCCTGGCTAGAACTTCCAGTCCATGTTGAATACAAGTGGGGAAAGTAGACATTTTTGTCATTTTCCCAATCTTACAGGGGAAGCATTCAGTTTTTCTCACCATTAAGCAGGATGTTAGCTGGGGAATTTTCACTGATGCTCTTTTTATTTTTATTAAAATTAAAAAAACTTTTTTTTAACATTTATTCACCTTTGAGAGAGAGAGAGAGAGAGAGAGCATGAATGGGAAGGCACAGAGAGAGAGAGGGAGACTCAGAATCCGAAGCAGGCTCCAGGCTCTGAGCTGTCAGCACAGAGCTCCAGGCAAGGCTTGAACCCATGAACTGTAAGATCATGACATCAGCCAAAGTCGGCCACTTAACCAATTGAGTCACCCAGGAGCCCCTTATTAAATTTTTTTTAACATTTATTCATTTTTGAGAGGTAGAGAGACAGAGCATGAGATGCGGAGGGGCAGAGAGAGAGAGAGAGAAACACCAAACCTGAAGCAGGCTCCAGGCTCTGAACTGTCAGCACAGAGCTCGCCTCAAGGCTCAAACTCACAAACCACAAGATCATGACCTGAGCTGAAGTCAGACGCTCAACCGACTGAGCCACCCTGGTGCCCCTCACTGATGCTCTTTATTAGTTAAAGAAGTTCTTTTCTATTACTAATTTCTTGACTATTTTTATAATGAGAGGGTATGGCATTCTGTTAGATGTTTTTTCTGCATCAGTTGGGATGATCATGTGGTGTTTTCCTTCATTCTATGAATATGGTGTATTCTACAGATAGATTTTTGTTATGTTGAATCAATTTTGCATTCCTAGAGTAAATTCAGTTGGCCATGGTGTATAATTATCTTCATATGCTGCTGCATTGAGTTTGCTAGTATTTTGTTGAGGATTTTTGCATCTATGTTTATAAAGGATATTGGCGTTTAGTTTTCTCGTGGTATCTTTCTCTTTCTTTGATAACAGAGTAATACCGGTCTCATAGACTGAATTAGGAAGTGTTTCTTCCTCTTATATTTCTTAGAAGATTGTGAGAAGAATTGATGTTCATTATTCTTTAAATATTTCGTAGCATTCACCAATGTAGCCATCTGGTCCTGAGCTTTCCTTTGTTGGAAGTTTTGTTTTGTTAAATGATTCAATCTCTATACCAGTTATAGGTCTATTTGAATTTTATATGTCTTCTTCAGGTTTTTTTGGTAGTGTGTATTTCTAGGAATTTATCCATTTCATTTAGGTTATTTAATTTGTTGGGATAGAATTGTTCATAGTATGCTCTTATACCTCTTTATATTATCCCCTCTTTCTTTTATGCTTTTAGTTGTTTGAATCTCTCTCTCTCTCTCTCTCTCTCTCTCTAAGTCAGTATAGTGAAAGGTTTTTTAATTCTCTTGATCTCTTTTTTAAAGAATCAATCTTTGGTTTCACCGATTCACTCTAGTGTTTGTTTTTTTTTATTCTTGATTCATTTATCTTCACTCTAATATTGATAATTTCCTTCTTTCTGTTTTCTTTGAGTTTAGTTTGCTCTTCCCTTTCTATTTTTCTAGGTAGAATGTTAATTGGCAATATTTCTTCTTTCTTGATGTAGGCTTTTTACAGTTATAAATTTTTCTGTAAAAACTGCTTAACTGAGGGGTGACTGGTTGGCTCAGCTGGAAGAGCATTCGACTCTTGATTTTCGGGTTGTGAGTTTGAGCCCCATGTTGGGTGTAGAGATTCCTTAAATAAATAAGACTTTTTTTTTTTTTTTTTTTTAGAGAGAAAGCACACACGCGAGTCGGGGGAGAGAGGCAGAAGGGGAGAGAAAGAGAGAGAGAATCTTAAACAGGCTCCACACTTAGTAGGATCATGACCTGAACCAAAATCAAGAGTTGGCCACTCAACTGACTGAGCCACTGAGGCACCCCAAATAAATAAAACTTTTTAAAAATTAAAAAATAAATAAACTACTTAACTACATCCCATATGCTCTGTTATGCCTTCATTTTCATTTGTCTAAAAGTAATTTCTAACTTCTCTTATGATTTCTTTTTTAACTTTTTGATTATTTAGGGATGTATTGTTTAATTTCTCTGTAGTTATCAATTTCTCAAGTTTATTTCTGTTATTAATTTTCAATATGAATCCATTGTGATCAAAGGACATAATTTTTATTTCAAATTTTTTTTGTTTAATTTTAGAGAGAGAGAGAGTGTGTGTGTGTGAGCAGGGGAGAGGGCAATTGGAGAGAAAGAGAGTGAGAGAGGGAGAGAACCCTGAGCAGGCTCCATGCTTAGTGCAGAGCCCCAAGGGAGGGTTGATCTCACAAACCTGGGATCATGACCTGAGTTGAAATCACGAGTCAGACACTCAACCAACTGAGCCACCCAGCCATCCCTGATTTCAACTCTTAAATTTACTGAAGCTTGTTTTATGGCTTAACTTGTGGCCTCTCCTGGAGAATGTTTCATTGCTTGAGAAGAATTTATTGTTCTTACGTTTTTGGGTAAAGGGTTGTAAGCTAGGTATAAGTTAATAATGTCGGTTAAGTCTTTTGTTTCCTTGTTTATCTTCTGTCTGGTTGTTCTGTCCATTATTGAAGATGGGGCATGAAGCTTCCAACAATTATTGTTGAATTTCCTATTTCTCTCCTCAATTTGTCAGCCTTGGCTTCACATATTTGGAAGCTCTGTTGTTAGGTACATATGTGTTTGTAATTATTATAACTTATTTATGGATTGACCCTTTTATAATTATAAAATGTCCTTACATATGTGTAGTAACATATTTTTCTTTTAGTGTCTATTTTACCTTATATTAGTAAAGTCATCCCAGCTATCTTACGGTTTCTTACACATTTTTTCCATACTTTTACTTTTAACCTATCTGTTGAAAGCATGTTTCCTGATACCTACACTAATATAACATTGAATGTTAATTATGCTTCAGTTAAAAAAAATTGTTTGTCTCTTGTAGACAACACATAGTTAGATCATATCTTTTAATCTATTTTGCAACTCTCTGGGTTTTTTACAAATTGGATTGTTTAATCCATTCACAATTAATATTATTATTTATATACTTAGATTTATGTCTGCCATTTGACTTTTTAAAATATATTTATTTATTTAAGTAATCTCTACCCCCAATGTGGGGCTCAAACTCATGACCCTGAGACCAAGAGTCACAGACTCCTCTAACTGAGCCAGTCAGTGGCTCCTGCCTTTTTACTTTTTGTTTTCTGTATTACTCCTGTCACTTCTATTCTTTTATGTCTCTTTTGCTTTTGCTGTTTTATTTTGTGTTAAGCAAGTACTTTCTAGTGTAACGTTCTAATTTCTCTAAGAATGTTTTACTATATATGTTGTGGTCATTTTTTTTTTGTAATTGTTCTACCACTTACCATATACGTTTTAACTTTAAGTAAATCTACTTTAGATTTATACTAACTTATGTCTGATGAGAAAGAAGTATTTCTCCTAAATAGCTCGATATCAGCTTGCTTTCTTTTGTGCTGTTATTATTACATCTATAAAATGCTATAAACTTAATAATACATTGTTACATTATTATTTTATCCCATTTTGTCTATTAATGCAGCCGAGAAAAGAAAGGAGTGCTTATAGACATTCATAGGGATTATTTCTCAAGTAACAGTCAATACATATTTGTTCAACGAATGGAGAGTGAAGAAGAGACCAAAGAAAATGTATTTCAAGAAGAAATATGCAATTATCTATGTCAAATGCTGCTCTGAGGTTGGTGAGAATTGAGAATGAATCAGGAGGTTTGGTGACATGGAAGCTTTAGTGGAATTCTGGGGGCCAAAGCCCAATTAGAATGGGTTCTAGGACATCTGGAAGCTGATAAAGTGAAGAGAAGTAGGCCGCTCTTCAAGAGTAGTTTACCATAAAAGAGAGAAGAGAATTGGGACTTTAGCTAGCGGAAACTATGAGGTCAACAGAAAATGGTTTAAAAGATGAAAGAGGGCGCCTGGGTGGATCAGTTGGTTAAGCGGACGACTTCGGCTCAGGTCATGATCTCACGTTCTGTGAGTTCGAGCCCCACGTCGGGCTCTGTGCTGGCGGCTCAGAGCCTGGAGCCTACTTCTTCAGATTCTGTGTCTCCCTCTCTCTCTGCCCTTCCCCTGCTTATACTCTGACTCTATGTCTCTCAAAAATAAATAAAACTAAATAAATAAAAGATGAAAGATAGTGCAGAATTTAGCATGCTGAAGGTAACTCGATGGGGAGGTTTATGAGTAGGTGAGAGGCAAGAAGTTCAGCATGCAAGTTGAGAATTTCCTGAGGTTGCAGAATGGGCAGTTCACCTGTTAGATATCTGGATGTTAACAAGGAATTTCTTTCTTGTCTCTGAATTTAACAAAAACAGAAACACCCTTAAACCTGAGGATAATTTAACAAGAGCCACTCTAAGAGGTGGCTAAGCAGCTTTATGCAGTCATCTCTACCTGGGGACTGTGCTATTCAATATGGTAGCTGCTAGCCACATGCAGCTAATTAAATTAAAATTAATTAAAATTAAATACAATTTAGGGACACCTGGGTGGCTCAGTTGGTTAAGCGTCTAACTCTTGGTTTCAGCTTAGGTCATGATCTCATGGTTTGTGGGTCTGAGTCTCAAGTTGGGCTCCATACTGGTGATGCAGAGCCTGCTTGGGATTCTCTCACTCCTTCTGTCTCTGCCCCTCCCCACTAATGCTCTCTCTCTCTCAAAAATAAACAAACTTAAAACAGTTAAATACAGTTTAGAAAGTTCAGCTGTTTAGTTGCACTGACTGCATTGTGAGTGCTTAACAGCCACGTGATGCCAGTGCTATTTCATTGAACAGCACAAACGTAGAATTATTTCCAGCATTGTATAAAGTTCTGTTGGGCAGAACAGTTGGGTGGAGGAAAAAAATGGCTAGAGCAGGGGGTTCTGAGCCTATGTGGAGAATGCTATCTATACCCTCGCTCTGTTGCCTCATTGATTTTTTTCCCCCAATTGTATGCTTGGATGTGCTTCAGATCAGCTGCTCTTTCCTGGGCTGATTGGAGCAGGAAGAAGGAACTGGAGAGAGATGGTAGGCAGGGGGAAGACAGTAGGCAACACTTGGACAGTGGTGGAGAAACCTTCTCTTCTAACCACCTCCCCAAACATGGATCAGTGAAAACTCGGTAGATATGTTAGCATCAGCTGGTTCTCTTTTGACTTTTAATTCTTTGATTACACTACACAAGGAAATCCACAGACACGTTTTCTTACGAGGTACCTTTTAAAGTTTTGCCTTAATCTTCACTGTAACTTATCTTAAAATTTAATTTGGGCATCATTTTGGGCATCAGAAATGAAAGTTATGGAGAAGAACAGAATCTGCAGGGAACTTAGGATTTCTCATCTACAACAATGGGTTCCAGGAAGGCATGATGCAGAAACTTTAAAGTTCTCAAGAGGTATAGACTTCTATTCATACTTAAGTATTTACTGACTGTCAGTCAAATTAAATTCATTTTCAGACATGTATAGTCTCAGAAAGTTGTGAATCTTTTCTGAGGAAGTTTCCTGAGTAGTTACTGCAAAGAGACAGTAAATACCAAAAGAACTCAGAGGGTCATCCTAAAACTCTATATCAGGATGATAGTTCTATGGCCCAGCATGAGATTTGTCCAAATCAGAACAGGGAAGTAGAAGGATCTAACAAAACTTTCTCAAGCAATAATTAGTGAGATTCTGATATTTATACTACAGTGTTGGAGGAATGTTCTTCCCCAGGATGTGTAATCATTCTTTCCTTAGGAAGTATAAAAAGATGTCTCAAGTGCAACATGACCCAAACTGAAGTCTGATGTCCTCCATACCCAACTCGAAACCCACTCCACTCCCAGCCTTCCTCACCTCAGCCAGTCTCTTTGACTGAACATCTTGGACTTGTCCTTGAGTCTTCTTCCTTGGCCCAGATCCAATCTGCCAAAATCTCATTGGCTGTTCCTCAAAACATACCCAGAGTTGGAACAGTTTTCCCATCACCTCTACTACTTCCATCCTGGTCTGAGTCATCGTTATCTGTCACCTGGATCACTCCAGTGGGCTACTGATGTATATGTTTCTATTCTCCTCCTCCCTTACAGCCTGGTCTCAGTGCTTCAGAGACATCATGTCCCTTCTCTGCTCAGAAGCTATCAGTAGCTCCCCATTTCGTTCACAATAGAAGCCACAATTCTTATGACGGCTTACAAGTTTTGCTTGTTCTGGCCCTTTGCTGCCCATCTCCCACCACTCTCCTTCATTCACTCAGCTCCAACCATGCTGGCTTCTGCAACATTCCTCAAAAGATATCAGACACACACTCACCTTAGGACTTTTGCATCTGGCTGTTCCTCTTCCATAAATGGATTTACTCCAGGTATCCATACACTTAACTCCCACATCTCCTTTAAGTTTTCACTTAGATGTCATCTAACCGAGGTGTATCCAGATAATCATATTTAAAATCGCAAATTGTCTTTCAGTTTGGTTCTTGCGGTCTCTCCTTTTCTGTTCCATTAGCATGTGATATGATTGATTAACTGATCAATTGATTATGTCTATTATTTATTGCCTTCTTCCCCCAGAGAACGTAAGCTCCGTGAGGTTGGGCATTGTTGACTATTGTTTCCTTGCCTGATACTTGGTATATACTCAATAAATACTTATCGAATGTATGTGTGAACAATTTAAAAACAGAAGAGCATGGAGAAACTTTAGAAAAATCATACACAGGGACACCTGGGTGGCTCAGTCAGTTGAGCACCTGACTGTGGCTCAGATCATGATCCTGCTGTTAGTGAGTTCGAGCCCCTCATCAGGCTCGCTGTTGTCAGCCTGTCAGCATGCATCCCGCTTTGGATCCTCTGCCCCCGTCTCTCTCTGCCCCTCCTCTGTTTATGCTCTCTCTTTCTGAAAAATAAAAATAAACATTTAGGGGCACCTAGGTGACTCAGTTAGTTAAGTGTCTGATTTCGGCTCAGGTCATGATCTTCTGGTTCATGAGTTTGAGCTCAGTTTAGGGTTCTGTGCTGACAGCTCAGAGCCTGGAGCCTGCTTCAGATTCTGTGTCTCCCTCTCTCTCTCTCTCTGGCCCTCCCTTGCTCTCACTTTGTCTCTGTCTCCCTTTCTCAAAAATCAGTAAACATTACAAAAATTTAAAGAAGTAAATAAAAACAATCATTTAAAAGAAAAAGAAAATCATATAAAGAAAACTGTAAAGGAAAGTCATGCTCCAAGTATGAAGAAAGAGAAATTTGGTCTGATCTAAAAAAAAAAAATAGTGGGATGTAATAGAACAGTTCATTAAATCTTGACAGTTGTGTTCTCCTCTATCTGAAACAGTTGTAATAGGAGAAATAGAGATGGTATGCTATATAGCTCTGTGATGGAATAAAAACGTAATTGTAATGATATAAATGCCTGCAGTTATACACTTTTAGAATAAAGTAAGCAAAATGAATGGAAATTAATTAGGGTAAAAAACAGAATGTAAATCTTATCAATTTTGAAAGTGAAAAGCTATAGCTAATAGATTTGGAAATAGGAGAAAGGAAGACAAGTGGAAAGAAGTAAAATGGGCCTTCTTATCCTCATCTTCTACAAAAGTGAGTCAAGCCATACTTTTGAAGGTTTATAAAACAAAATGGTCTTTCAGATACATTTTACTCATATGAGTTTTGCCATATCTTATACAACCTGTATTATTATTTACTTAAATTTTCTTTTATTTGCAACCATTTTTTACTTAAACACACAGTCTTAACAGCACCATTAAATAGGACACACCATTATTTTTGCCATAAATGTTATTTACAATGGCGGTAAGTTGGCTTAATTTAAAATCAAACTTTAGAAGTGCCTGGGTGGCTCAGTTGGTTGAGCATCTAACTTCGGCTCAGGTCAGGATCTTGTGGTTTGTGAGTTTAAGCCTTGCATCAGGCTCTCTACTGTCAGCACATAGACTGCTTTGATCTCCTGTCTCTCTCTCTCTCTCTCTGCCCGTACCCTGCTCATACTCTTTTTCTCTCTTTCTCAGAAATAAACATTTTAAAAAGACCAAAATTTAAAATAATTAATATGATAAAAATCAAATTATCTTATAAAAAGATATACATGATAAGTAATTCATCTCTGATTAGGCTGGCTCTCTTAATGATGAGTCAATAATCTAAAGCTGAGTTGATAATGAGTTAGCTTGGTGATATCAGCAAAATGGAAGAAAGATGAGGTAGCTCTACTTCTATCAAATGGGATAGACTTTAAGACAGAGTGTAACAAAAGATAAAGTCATTATACAATAAGGATGAATAAGAGGATATAACATTTGTAAATATTTATGCACCCAACATAGGAGAACCTAAATATATAAAGCAAATATTAACAGACCTAAAAGGAGTAATTAAAAAAAGTCTTAAGAAAGAAAAGTTCAGGGCCAGATAATTTCACTGGTGAATTCTACCAAACATTTAAAGAAGAATTAGTATTAGTTCTTCTTAAACTCTTCCAAAAATTAAAGAGGAGGGAATATTCCCAAACCCATTTTATGAGGCCAGCATTACTTTGATACCAAATAAGGACATTACGAGAAAAGAAAGTTACAGATTAATATTCCTGATAAGCATAGATATAAAAATTCTCAACAAAATATTAACCAACCAAACTCAAGAGTGTGTTAAAATGATCATATACTGTGATAGAGCAGGATTTATCTCTGAGATGCAAGCATGGTTCAACATACCAAATCAATAAATGTGATGTGCCGTATTAATAGGATGAAAGATAAAAATCGTATGATCATCTCAATAGATATAGAAAAAACATTCAATAAAATACAACATCCTTTCATAATACATTCGATGAATTGGATATATAAGGGATATAACATAATAAAAGCCATATATAACAAGGCCACAGCTATCTCACTCAGTGGTGAGAGATTGAAAGCGTTTTCTCTAAGAAACAAGACGAGGGAGCCCATGCCCACTCTTACCACTCCAATTCAACATAGTACTGGAAGTCCTAGGCAGGACATCAGGCAAGAAGAGCAAAAAAAAAGGGAGGGGGGAAACAAATTGGAAAGGAAGAAGTTAAATTGTCTTTGTTTGCAGATAATATGATTGCATATGAAGTAAGTCCTAAAGACTTCACCAAAAACAGGTTAGAACTAATTAGCAAATTCAGTAAAGTTGCGAGATACAAAATCAGCATTCATAAATCAGTCACGTTTCCATACACTAACAAAGTATCTGAAAAAAAAAATAACACTCATAATAGCATCAAAAACAATAAAATAGTTAGAAATAAGTTTAACCAAGGAGGTGAAAGATTTGTACACTGGAAACTGAAAGTCTTTGACGAAAGAAGTTGAAGAAGACACAAACAAATGGAAAGATATCCCATGTTATTAGATTGGAAGAATTAATATTGTTAAAATGTCCATGCTATTCAAAGCTATCTAGAGATTCAGTGCACTCTTATCAAAATTCCAATGGAATTTTTCACAGAAATAGAAAAATCCATCCTAAAATTCATAAGGAACCACAAAGGTCCCCAGATAGCCAAAACAACCTTGAGAAAGAAAGAAAAAGCTGGAGGCCTCATACTTTCTGACTTCAAAACACATTATAAAGCTACAGTAATCAAAACAATATGGTACTGGGTTAAGGACAGAAATCTAGAACAATGGAATAGAACAGAGATCCCAGAAATAAAACCACATATACATGCTTAACCAATCTTTGACAAAGTTTCCACAACTACGCAATGGGGAAAGGATGGTTTCTTTAACAAATGGTGCTGGGAAAACTGGATAGCCACATGCAAAAGAATGAAATCAGACACTTTTCTTACACCCTACACAAAAATCAACTCAAAAGAGATGAAAAGCTTAAACATAAAGTCTGAAACCATAAGACTCCTAAAAGAAAACATAGCATAAAAACTTTATGTCATAGGTCTAAGCAATGATTTCTCAGATGTGACAACCAAGAAATGTAGACAAAAAGCAAATATAGGCAATTGAAACTACATCAAACTAAAAACATTCTGTGGAGCAAAGGAAGTCATTAACATAGTGAGAAGACAACCTACAGAATGGGAGAAAATATATACTAACATATATCTGTTAAGGAGTTAATCTCCAAAATGTGTAAGAAACTCCTACAACACCAAGGAAACAATTACCCTATTTAAAAATGGGCAAAGGAATTGAATAGACGTTTCTCCAGAGAAGACATACAAGTATCAAACAGATATATGAAAAGATGCTCAATATCACTAATCATCAGGAAATGTGAAACAAAACCACAGTAAGATATCACCTCACACCTTTTAGGATCATCCTTATTAAAAACAAAACAAAACCAGAAAATAACAAGTTTGGGCAAGGATGGGGAGAAACCGAAACCCTTATGCACTGTTGGTGGAAATGTACAATGGCACAACCATTGTGGAGAAAAGCATGGAAGCTCCCCAAAAAGTTAAAAAAAAGAACTTATCATTAAGTCCAGCAATTCCACTCTGGGTATTTATCCAAAAGATTGTAAGCAGTATCTCAAAGACATATTTGCACCCCCATGTTCACTGCAGCATTATTCACGATAGCCAAGAGATGGAAATAACCTAAACGTGTATTGACGGATGAGTAGATTAAGAAGATGTGGCATATACATACAAAGAAATATTATTCAGCCTTAAAGAGGAAGGAAGTTCTGACACGTTACAACATGGATGAAACTTGAGGACATTATGCTTAGTGACACAGGCCAGTTACAAAAAGACAAATACTGTATGATGGTACTTATAGGAGATACCCAGAGTATATAGAATTATAAATACAGAAAATAGAATGGTGACTGCCAGGAGCTGCGGGGGGAAGAAAAGCAGGGAGTTGCTTTTTGATTGGTTTAGGGTTTGCATCATGTTAGAGCATTTCTAGAGATCTGCTGTACAACAGTGTGCATATAGTTAAAAATACTGTATTGTGTTTTTAAAAAAATCATTAAGTTAAAAAAGTTATTCTTAGGGGCACCTGGGTGGCTCAGTCGGTTAAGTGTCTGACTTTGACTCAGGTCATGATCTCGCAGTTTGTGAGTTCGAGGCCCGCATCGGGCTCTGTGCTGACAGCTCAGAGCCTGGAGCCTGCTTCGGATTCTGTGTCTCGCTCTCTCTCTGCCCCTCTCCCACACGTGCTCTGTTTCTCTCAAAAATAAATATTAAAAAAAAGTTATTTTTAGGTAGATAGAAAGACTCCTTCCTTTATTTTCTTTTGAGATAGATAAATGGATGATACATCTATATCTACATCTCTCTATAGGTAAAAATATATAATAATTCCCTCTCCTGCTTTTTAACATAAATGACAACATATTTTGCGTAATGGTTGTAACATTGCTTTACAAATATATATTGGAGATTATTTTATAAAACTAAAAAAATTTTTATCCTTTAAAAAAAGTTAGGTTGCTGTAGCTTAGTTTAAGAGGAAGTACTATTTTGGGATAAACTGTTTTAGTTTTTTTTAATTTTCAGCTTCAAAGTAAACAAGATCAAGAGTCTTCACTCATGTGTACATGTAGTGAGAAAGAGGTACACTTTTTTACTTACCTGTTCTAATGGGGTTGGAATCTGATAATTAAATATTAGCCCAAAATGATGGAAATGTTGGTTTTGTTTTTGTTTTCATAACTTGCCTGGAAATATATTTTGGCAATAATCTACAAAATACCTAGAAATGCTACAAAATATGTCAAATATATTTGTAAATGCATTTGTGATTTCCCAAAAAAGTATAAGAAAAATTTGCAGGATCGAAACAAACGGAAACCAAAACCACGGTGCTAAGTGGGAAGTGAGCTTCACTGGCATCAGGGTAACCAAGCAATGCTATATATACATATTTTTATAATTTTTTATTGTCAAATTGGTTTCTGTACAACAACACCCAATGCTCATCCCAACCCGTGCCCTGCTCAGTGCCCATCACTCACTCTCCCCACTCCCATACTTCCCTCAAACCTCAGTTTGTTCTTATTTAAGAGTCTCTTATGTTTTCTCTCCTTCTCTTTTTTTTTTTTCCTTTCCCTCTTCCCCTCCCCCCTGGTTTTCTGTTAAGTCTGGCAAAGTCTACCTATGTGTGGAAACATATGGTATCTGTCTTTCTCTGACTGACTTATTTCACTCAGCATAATACCCTCCAGGTCCATCCATGTTGCCACACATGGTCAGATGTCATTCTTTCTCATTGCCACATAGTATTCCATTGTATATATATATACCACATCTTCTTTATCCATTCATCAGTTGATGGACATTTAGTCTCTTTCCATGATTTGGCTATTGTTGAAAATGCTGCTATAAACATTGGGGTACACGTGCCCCTATGCATCAGCACTCCTTTATCTCTTGGGTAGATTCCTAGCAGTGCTATTGCTGGGTCATAGAGTAGTTCTATTTTCATTTTTTTGAGGAACCGCCACACAGTTCTCCAGAGCAGCTGCACCAGTTTGCATTCCCACCAACAGTGTAGGAGGGTGCCTGTTTCTCCACATCCTCGCCAGCATCTATAATTTCCTGATTCATTCATCTTAGCCACTCTGACTGGTGTGAGGTGGTATCTCAGTGTGGTTTTGATTTGTATTTCCCTGATGATGAGTGACATTGAGCATTGTTTCATGTGTCTGTTGGCCATCTGGATGTCTTCTTTGGAGATGTGTCTATTCATATCTTCTGCCCATTTCTTCACTGGATTATTCGTTTTTCAGGTGTGAAGTTTGGTAAGTTCTTTATAGATTTTAGATACTAGTCCTTTATCTGATATGTCATTTGCAATTATCTTTTCCCATTCCATTGGTTCAAGCAATTCTATTTTAATGGCTATGAGAGAATCAGAAATGATGCCTAGTCTTAGTCTCTCCTTTGGAGACTTTGATCCTGGACTTTCATATGGTCAGAACTTTTGAATATGTATACCTTTGGACTGGGGGGTGGGGTGGCAGAAATATGGTCTGTCCATCAGCAAAGCAATTATTACAGCATAAAAGAAATGCAGTATATGAATTAACCAACATATTCAAACCAGTCAAAGAGAGAATAGGTTAATAAGAAAAGAGTTCTGAGAAAATCACCCAGAGCAGCACAGTGCTGGAAAGATTCTTGCTATTGGAAGTCACTGCCTAATTAGGAACCCTACATCTTTCAGTCACAACATGTCGCAGCCCCCCTTGCTGCCACCACCACTGTTCCATCGATGCTGCCATCATTAACATTGGTGTCCCTGTTGTAGCCGGAGACACAACCTGAAAATGAAAAGAGGAAGAGAGTTTATTCTCTCCAACTGCCTTCTGATAACTTGCCAGTATTTCTCACTACCAAAAACTCTCTGGAAGTCAACAGGCAAGGAAGGCTGGCAACTGTGGTTGAAAGGATCTACAATATTTAGCAAAGACAAAGAGGTGAAGTATGAACTGAGAACAAACTGGCAATTGCATAATGCATGCAAAAATTACATCAAACTCCTCTCATGAGGGAAGGTATGCAGTAATGAAGCCTAAAAATCGTTATGCTACTATAGTTAGGTAAGTATAAAAAATTTTGTAAGTTGTAGGTAATATAAGTAAATACAGGAAATAAGGGAAGGTTGGGGCATCTGGGTGGTACAGTAGGTTAAGCGTCTGACTTCAGCTCAGGTCACCATCTCATGGTTCATGAGTTCAAGCTCTACATGGGGCTCTGTGCTGACAGCTCAGTCTGGAGCCTGATTCGGATTCTGTGCCTCCCTCTCTCTCTACCCCCCACCCCCCTTCTTGTGCTCTCTGTCTATCAAAAAAAATGAATAAATGTTAAAAATTTTTAAAAAAAGAAAGAAGGAAAGGTCAACATAAAAAATTGGAAGGAGAGAGGATACATGGTTGACATGTAAGTGAGCCCATCTTTCTTCTCTTAGCTGGAAATCAATTATTGCTGTCAAACAATGATGAATCAAGAAAGCGACATAATCATTCATTTAAAACATGGAGGTAATCACTGTTGGACTAAGAAGATAAATGATAAAAGGTTATGGATTCTTACAGTGAATTGAGGAGTGGGAAGTTGTAGGGCAGGAAACCTCAGGTTTTTGGAAAACCCTGGGTTTTCAGTTCGATCCTTCTCTGCTACTTAAAAATTTTAGCCAGATCTATGTATCATCTTGGAAACAAACATAACCACCAGAAAACTAAACTAAAACCTTAAACATAAAGATATAACTGTCATGGTATAATTACAACTATAGGTAAATTTTATTTGCTGTTGGGGACGACTTTTGAAACAAGGGTTTGCTGGAAATTCTTTCATGTTTTCATTTTAGATTGTTATTGTGCTTTATGCCAAAAGCTACAGTATAAAAAATGGATGAGCCTATTTTTTATGTATGTGTCAGTAGGTTATGATACATAAACATACTTGAATTTGGGGAATCTGAATTGTTTTAGGAAATTATTCTACTACTGAGTTTTGACTTGTATTACTCAAGTCTCCTTACCTGGACGGCAAAAGAAGGATAATCGAAGTGAAACCTAATACCTTGTTTTCAGGAAGTGCAAGCAGGTGTCAGAGGGCCCGGAGGGGGAAATGTATCAGGAACAAGCCAACTAATTCACCCTTTCTCCAATTCTCTCTCTCTCACTCATATCTCTATTCCTAGCCTATCCGCTCCATTGTTATTTCTCTGCAGACATCTACTCTCAGTGTTGATGGCTAAGGGTGAAAATGTCGCATCTTCAGAATTTACATGCCCTGTGATCAAGTCATCAATAGGGATATGTGGCATCTCTGAATTCCAGTTCCAAATTCTTACAAGAGAGACTATGTATTGGCCCGGTTGGGCTTCAGTGATCAACCTGAACCCAAACATCTATGGCCCTCCAGGGTGGTGGTGGTGGTTTTGGCTTTGCCTGCTATAAACAAGGCATGAGTTTGGGACCCAGAGGCACACTCCACAGGGCACCATTGCATCTTGTGTATTACTTAGGTGTCTGTACAGACAATGTTGATGGCTCAGCTTGATCTGGACAACCTCCATTTTGTTTTCTTGCAATTTGTTTAGCTTATGGGTGATTTATGGGTTGCAGAGTGTTTACAGCAAAGAAAGCTGTGTTTGAATATTTAAGCAATGTCAATATGAGGCAGAGAAAGGCGTGATTTAAGTGGTATTGTGAAGGTGATTTTAGCATCTATTGTGCCAAAGACAGAACAAGTAACCTTTGTTCTTAGAGGATAAGAGATAAATAGAGTTTTCAAAAGTGATTTAAAAAAAAACCTCTACGGATGGAGATTTATTTACATTGCCCTTATTTCAAGGTCAAAGAGAACAATTTAAAGGGGTTGAGAAGCGTGAGAGAAAGTATTTTTTGAGGAAATATGACTGTCAAAGACAGTCTTCAAGACAAAAGACGAAATCTGTTTATAATATATCTCATGAGCAATTAATTGTAAGTACAAAGGAAGGCAAGAGAAATTGCTGAAAGTTAAGAAGAAATAAAAGTCTGAGAAGCCACTTTGGTCCAGTTTTAAAGAATAAATTAAGGGAAATAAAAATCAATATAAATTTATTCCTCAAGTTCATCTGGAAGAAAACAAGTAATTGATAAAAATAGCCAGAAAATGTTTGAAAAGAAATAACAAAGAGAATGACCTGCTCTTCCTAAATAAAAATAAATTGAACAGCAGCAAGAGTTAACATAGTGTTGCATTGATCAAAACCCTAACATACAGAGCAATAAAACAATGAGTCCTAGAAGAGAACCCTAAAATTTAAAAAAATGCTCAAAATAGGATAAGGGACATATCACGAATCAATGATGAAATAGTATAGGAGGAAAGTTAGATCCTTGCTTTATATTCTATGCCCAGATAAAATCCAGCCAAAAAGAATTAATGGAAACAAAACAAGAAAAGAAGTATTTTAAAGACAGACTTGGGGAAAAAGTAGTTGGATTTTAGCTGGATTTGGATGGGGAATGCCTTCCTTAGCTTAAACGCAAGAAATCACTGTCCCTCAGCTTTGCTGTGTCCCTCTAACACAGGGAGAGCTGCCTGGCCACAAAGTGAGAGCTCATTTTTTTTCACCTGTGAAATTGTGCCTGGGCAGGTCTGAACTGTCAGGGTCAGGACCTGAAGGCCTTAAACGGTGTTTCTTACACTGTGATCAGTAGATGAGATGCATCAGAATCTCCTGTGGTAAACTGTGAATGAATGAATGAATGAATGAATGAATGAGGAGAAAGGAAGGAAGGAAGGAAGGAAGGAAGGAAGGAAGGAAGGAAGGAGGAAGGAAGGAAGGAAGGAAGGAAGGAAGGAAGGAAGGAAGGAAGGAAGGAAGGAAGGAAGGAAGGAAGGAAAGAAGAGGGACAGGGAGGGAGGGAGGAAGGAAGGAAGGATGGAAGGAAGGAAGAGAAAAAGAAATTAAAAAAATAAAAAAGAAATCTGCATTTTGCCTCAGACATACTGAATTAAAACCTCTGGACTCTACCTAGTTTAACCCACATTTTAAATACAATATCAAGTTTTGAGAATTATTGGCTTGAAAGAAGCATTGTTAAGTAGGCTAGAAGGAGGGGCGTTTAGCAGAAGTGTTAGCACGTTCTGTGATATCTCTACAGGGACATCCCAGGGACACTCACAGAAAAGTCCTTGTTCCTCATCAGTGTCAAGGCAGGCTCTCTGAGGATGACCCCTCCCCCCATCCCTCATAGCCCATGCCCTTCTGTCCAGGTTTACAGCATGCAGTTGGCATGTTTGCTGAAAGTCAGTGGGTAAAAGTGCAAAGAGAAATCTATATAGCATCTAGGAGGAGTTTCCATCATTTGCAGAAAAGGCAGAAAATTATCTGTCATGTGTTACCACTGGCTTTTGTGAACTCATTTTTGTTGACTATGTCTAGAATGATGAATTGGCTCATTTAAAGTCATTTCACCTTTCATCTGAGCTCAAGAGGTTAGAGTGCCAAACACCATATATTTACAGGCTTCTTTGCTGTTGGAGTTGATGGATAAAAATTAGATTCTTCCAATTCTGTGGACTCACGTGATATTTGGATCCTAGGATTGTGGTGAAGGCCACCTTCCTGCACGCTCTGTTGCAAGCCAGGAGCTCCTACAGCTTCTTTCCAGTAAACTTTCTCCAGTTTCTCAGCAGTATAGATACCAGTAGCTTCTTGATGTGGGGAGAGTTCCACAGGGCATCTCTGAGGAGTTAGTTCCCTTGATGGGTCAATTCTACAATGTTCCAGTAATTCCAGAAGTTTAGCCTAGAACTTGCTCTGTTAGGCTCCATGGTGACTTTGTAAGCACCCAAGACCCCGTATTACACCTCTTCCTGCTTAAATTATACAGAAGCTGTTCTTATACAAAACTAATGGATACAACAGCAAACAAGAGTATGAAAAGTTCATCACTAAAATGTCCTAATTGGGTTTTAAAAGTGCCAGTCTTGGGATATCTGAGTGGCTTAGTTGGTTGGGCATCCAACTCTTGATTTAAGCTCAGGTCATGATCTCATGGTTCATGAGTTTGAACAATGTGTCAGGCTCTGTGCTGGTAGCACAGAGTCTGCTTGTGATTCTCTCTCCCTCTCTCTCTGCCCCTCCTCTGCTCACACTCACACAATGTCTTTCTCAAAATAAATAAACTTAAAAGTACCAATTTCACTGAAGAGCACAAATTGAGGAAACAGTACAAATTATTTTAATTTTTTTCAGCATGTATATTATTTTGGAGAGAGAGAGAGAGTGCAGGGGAGGGTAGAGAGAGAGGGAGACACAGAATCTGAAGTGGGCTCCAGGCTCTGAGATGTCAGCACAGAGCCTGATGTGGGGCTCAAACTCCATCAACCGTGAGATCATGACGTGAGCCAAACTCGGATGCTTAACTGACTGACCCACCAAGGTGCCCCGAAGCACTGCAAATTATTAATTTTATTACTTAATTCCTCTTAAATATACATCTTAAGTTTCCTGCATGCTGAAATGGCCATAAAGTACTGCTACACACCAAATTGTGTTTGTCTAGAGGGAAAACCCTTATAAGGTTGCTTGAGTGGTGAGGTAAACTAACTAGTCACTTTTTCATGAAGCATCATTTTTCCTTAAATAACAACAGATGGATTAAGTAAGGTATTCAGATTTGGGTATTAGCCAGACATTTTCTTTAAAATGAACAAAACGAAACTGTAATTTCAAGAATAACCACGTAGCCCTTTTTATCAATGATCAAATTTGAGCTTTCAAGTAAAAATTAAAATTTTGGGGAAACTTGTGTCCATCACAGTGACTTTTCTAATGAAATTGTTGGTGAAATGACCAGATGTGTATCTAACAGTCTCTAACAGAGAGGAAAAGTTCACTGATATTTTTACAGATTTCACAGAGCAATTAAACTTCAAGAAACCATCACTTGTCCAGTTTTGATGTAGTATCAAATAAGAATACCCACAATTATTTGAAAAGGTTATATGTCTGCGAGGCTGACTTTTCTTCAGGTACTTGAACCAAAACAACATATTGAAATAGACTGAAGTTAGAAGCAGATGTGAGAATCCAGATGTACTTTTTTAAGTTTATTTATTTATTTTTGAGAGAGAAAGAGCACACAAGTGGGGGAAGGGCAGAGAGAGTGGGAGAGAGAGGATCCAAGCAGGCTTGGAACTGCCAGCACATAGCCTGACGTGGGGCTTGAACCCACGAACCATGAGATCATGACCTGAGCCAAAACTAAGAGTTGGACGCTTAACCGACTGAATCACCCAGGAACCCTGAATCCAGATATCTTTTATTAAGCTGAACAGTAGATATGCAAAAATTTTAAACACTGCAATTATTCTTGGTGCTTTTTCGGTTTGAAAACAATGTTACTTTTCATAAAAATGTCACTCATGTTAACATGTTATGACTTTACTATTGTTATTTTAATACATATAAATATTAAAAACAATTTGTTTCAATCTATAAATATTGATGGATATGGCCCACTTGCATTAAAGTTCTTTTTAAGAGTGTAAAGGGGTCCTGTGAACAAAAAGCTTGAGAACTGCTGTTTTATGGCTTGTGCCGTTCAATACCAGATCTTACCAGGAGATGGCGCCACGAGCACACATTGCAACCACTCCAAACCGGGCTTAAATCTGAGGCTTCAGTTTCTGTAGCACACACAAGTGACTTACACCATCGATTTAATGAGTCCAGAATTTTGTACGAGTTGATACTGAGGAAGGAGACAATAGGGAGATGAAAACTATATCTAAGTCTTAGTAAAGCCCTAGAAAAACTCGTGATCATACCTAGGGAGAGAAAGAAGATAGAAGAGGGAGGCTGGTCCCAAAGCTGCAGAGATGAGTTAGCGGCATCGCCGAGGTCAGTGAGTGCTGGCCCCTCTGCACCCGACATCCAGGCTGGAGAGCATCACTGGGTTCCCAGCTGTTCAACGACATTAGACTTTTCTCAGAAGGAAACCGTCTCTCTGCTCTGGTTGCGCTTTACACGAAGAGAATAATTCCTTTCTGTGACCTTCACATTACTGTGGGAACCAACCCTGGCTTCTTGCCCATTGTACATCTTCCACTGTCCACAAACTCGATTTCTCTTAGCAAAGTCACAGAAGTAATACTTCGCGTCATACTTCACAATCCTGGGATGCATAGGAATGCCAATACCCTGGAATCATGAAAAATTACGTGATACGTTATGTATTCATGCTGTTTATAACCTGGGAAATCTGTTCTGAGAAACCACGTCATTCCAAAGACGTAGTGCCCACCAGCTGGGATAGTGTTATGATTATTGCAGGCTGGACTTTGTAAGGTCTCCATTCCTAATGATCCAGTCTTGTGAGCAATGCTTTAAAGTGTGGATATTTCTTCACCAGGTATCGATGTCCGTGCACTCAGAGATAATCCATCCCTTTGAACTTATAGTTGCCAGGAAATATGAACTGTGAGGATATTACTGCACTAAGCTTCAGGTCTGGAGCAGAGCCACTTCCTTTTCTGACCTTTTCTGTCTCCTATTCTGCATCTGAATCCCTCTTGCGGTGCTGCCTCGGGTTCACTATTTCTTTCCTCCTGATTTTCATTTCTCCACCATCCTCCAGGGAATCCCTGCTCCTTGTGCTGATTTAACACCCCCAGCCTTGCTCTGGATGACTCACACTCACTCTCCTACTCACTGCCAGATGCGAAAAGGCGGTGGCTATTTCTTCATCTGCAGAAGAGGAACCTCATATAGGTCTGGCAAGTATAGGAGAAGAGAGTTTAATCTCTCAGACTAACTCATTTATCACAGTCCACACTACCCTGCTTTCCAGAGATCCACGCAAACTAATTTGACCATTAATGCCATAGCTGGTCATCATCCAAGACCCAGTCTCCAAGACTAGAAGAAATTTCTGGAGGCTTACATTCATGGAGTCTTCTTAGTCTCCAGGCTTCCAATGCTTCCCGCACTTGCAGTCTCTGATCTGCCCTGCGATGTGTGAAACCCAACAACTTCCTTGTATTTTACCAGGAGCCCACCCACTCAGTGCACTGATGAGCACTGGGCACTTACGGGGCATTTTAGGGTAGTTCAGATGAGGGCATTGACAGAAGCAGCTTTGCAGGGGAAAACTGAAAGCATTTCCATTTTCTTTTGCAAGTCCTTCCCTCATGTGGACCCACTGCCTTCCAACTGCCTGCTCTTTGCTCCCTATCCTTCCCTTGCTCTTGTCTCTTCTCCCCCTTTTCTTCCTGGATCCATAAGTACTTTTCCTTCTTCAGGAAAAATGCTGCTTTTGCTTTCTCTACTGCTTATCACTGCGTAGGTCAAGGTATTTTTGAAAACAAAATGAAACAAAACAAAAAACAAGAGAAGCTCTTCTTAGCTAATAAATAATGGGAATTGTTTTCTACCTCATTCTTTTATCTTGCAGTTTCTATTAAACTGGGATCCTCACAAGCGGACTCCATGTCAGGAGTTTTCATGAGAGTGGTTTTTTGGTAGACAGCAGTGGAGGAGGAAAAGCAGGAAATTGACAGTCTGCTAGTTAGAGCACTCACGGAGAAAGGTGCTAGAACACTGGTGTGCAAGTGTTTGTGTGAACACACGCTTTCCATCCCCCTCTGTAAATCTCAGTAGAATTCTGGGTCCCATAACAGGTCTATGTTCAACTTTTTAAGAAACTGCTAAACTTTTCCAAAGTGACAGTAACTTGTTGATTTGCATAGCTGCGTGTGTGAAGGATCCAGTTCTTCCAAGATCTGTACATTGAAAATCACAAAGAATTGCTTAGAGAAATTAAAGACCTAAATGAAAGGAGAGATAGGACATGTTCTGGATCAGAAAGCCCAATAGCATTAAGATGTTGATTCTCCCCAAACTGATGTACAGATTCAATGCAATACCAAACAAAGTCTCAGCAGGTATTTTTTGGGGGGCGGTAAGAACTGAGCAGCTGATTCTGAAATTCAGATGGAAATGCAAAAGTCTTAGGATAGAAAAAACAACTTTGAGAAAGAACAAAGTTGAAAGGCTAACATTGCTTGATTTCAAGAATCATTATAAACCTCAGCAATGTCTTCAGTATTCTGATTCCCAAGTCACACTTCAGAGGAATCTAATCTTAGGCTCTAAGGGTGGGGTCCAGCAGCAGGAGGTTTTGAAACTCCCCAGCTAATTCTTCTGCGCAGGCCACACTGAAAACGGTTTTAAAAGGTTGTTAAGTGGACATACTTCATTAAGCCTCTAGAGGGCGCCCCAGGCTTGTGACCATCCTAGGAACTGACTTGCACCTTAAGAGATGGTCACCCCAACGTTCTGAAGCCTATTTTTTCAGATAATCAGATATTGTGGAGGGAAAGAATAAAGAATATAAGACTGAGCTATTAGGGTTTTTTTTTTTTTTGAGACATTAAGTATGTACCGAACACGGGGATTGAGAACACCTTTACTGGATTTTATTCGTTGATGACGTCCTCGCATGTAAAGGAGCACCCATTATTTTAGGTTCTAAAATGATCTCGGTGGCTAATAGAACTATAGTCTTGATGTGATATTTACAACTTTATAAAATATGGCTCCTCTAGATTAACCTTTTAAGCTCTTCTAAGTTCTTCCATGTCCCTATGTAGACCCTCTGTTTCAGCCACAGTGGTCTGGTGTAAACATCTTTTTCCAAACTTGAGGTCCTGCCCCCTCTGACCTTTGAGTTCCCCAGGCAGGGACTGCCCTCCTCACCCTCCCCAGGACTCCCTCAGGGACCCCTCCAGCATGGAGCCCCAGAACACTTCCTGTCCAGACACCCATTTGTAATTTGCTGCTGCACATTGTTTTGAAATATCACACACCCTCCTGTAGTTTTGAATTGTTTCATACCTTGTCTGATTGATTATATTTATACTTTTTGAGTCCCGAGACCCCACTGTTAATTTGACAGCCATTAATAGTGCTTACATGTGGATGGTTGATTGACATTTGCTCGTTAAAAATTTTTATTATGATTTATGAATTTAAAGGGAGCTTCCCAAGAAAAGGGCTGCATTTTACCACTTTCTTCCTGGTGCTGAGCATCCTGATTAGAACAGTACAGGAACTCGATACACAATTGTTGATCTGAGATCGTGCATCCATGGTCAACACTTTCTTGCTTCACGCTCTTTCTTCTCTTCCTCTTCCTCCTCCTCCATCCATTTTCCTCCTTCTCAGACTCTTCTAAAGAGACAGCATGGTGTAGTTTGGCTCTCAGCAGCTGTTTCCCTCCTCCTTTCCCCTCCCCTCTCCTCTCTGATACATGGGTTTCTGTGACATAATAAGAAATATAGATTTAGTCTCTGCCCCCAGTTCCTGGCACAGTTTCTAAAATGCTTATAATTTTTGAGTGATAGAAGTACCAGGAGCATCTTTTGTTATAATATCTGGCTTTTGATCCCAGTTCCCGGCACTAGAGTGCCTGAACCCCTTGGAATTTCCTGGGTGATAGGAGCAGTTTTTCATCCTAATGAGGTGACTCTTGGTGGGCTCTTGGATGGTCACCAGAAAGACCAAACCATGACTAGAAGCTTGGGACTTGCAGCTTCATTCTCTGTCATCTAGGAGAGGAAAGGCTGAGGATTGAATTAATCATCAATCAGTTATGCCTTTGTGATGGAGCCTCCATAAAAAATTCCTACACTAAGGGGACCAGAGGATTTCTGGGTTGGTGAACACATTCATGTGTGGAGAGGGTGGTGTGCCCTAATTCTACTTCAAGCTTCTGAGCCTGAGACCCTTCCAGACTTCACCCTGTATACTTCTTTCTCTGGCTGTTTCCCTGTATCCTGTATCATAGCTTTTAGTTTAAACCAGTAAATGTAGCATTTCTCTGAGTTCTGGGAGCCATTCTAGCAAGTTATTGAGCCCGGAGGGGGTTGTCAGAACCTCTGATCTATAGTCAGTTGTTCAGAAATATAGGGGGAAAGCTGGGACTGCAATGGGCATGTGAAGCGAGGGCGGTCTTCTGGGGCTGATCCCTTAACCTGAGGAGTCTGCACTAACTGTGGGTAGTCAGTGTCAGACATGAATTAAATGTAGGACACCCAGATAATGTCAACTGGGGAACTAGAAAATCAGTTGCTGTTGTGAGGGAAACCCTACACATTTAGTGTCCCAAGTATTTCACGTAGGGAAATGGTTTTCCTTCAGTTTCTCTATCAACACATTAAAGAACAAGGCTGAAGTACTGATCAGCATAAGTAATATTTGATACTTGCAATAATTCTTTTTTGAAGTTTATTTATTTATTTTGAGAGAGAATGCACACACAAGCAGGGGAGGGGCAGAGAGAGAGGCGGGGAGAGAGGATACCAAGCAGGCTTCATGTTGTCAGCACAGAATCTGATGCGGGGCTAGATTTAATGAACCAGGAGATCATGACCTGAGCTGCAAACAAGAGCTGGATGCTCAACTGACTGAGCCACCCAGGCCCCCCGATATTTGTAATCATTCTAATGCAGTCTGCACATAGTTGTGGTTTTATTGGTGGCAAAGTCACAAGTATTGCCAATACTACTCTGGTTTATCAACTGACATTCATTATTGAACAAAATATTGAATTATAGTTGAGTTTGGTGAAAATAAATATGTAATTTTTCCCCATATGTGCTCACGAATCCTCTCTCAATTCTATCCAGAAACTTCTGGTGGCAGGAGAGGTCTGTCAACCCCCTGGTTAAGAACCACTCCTATAGGGGCGCCTGGGTGGCTCAGTCGTTAAGCGGTTAAGCGGTTAAGCGGCCGACCTCGGCTCAGGTCATGATCTCACAGTCTGTAAGTTTGAGCCCCGCGTCGGCTCTGTGCCGACGGCTCGGCTCGGAGCCTGCTTCAGATTCTGTGTCTCCCTCTCTCTCTGCCCTTCCCCTGCTCATACTCTGTCTCTATGTCTCTCAAAAATAAATAAACGTTAAAAAAAAAGAACCACTCCTATAGAACAATATTAAATACATATTTTTGTTTAAAGATCAAATGAATTCCTTTCCTTCTCCTTCCTCCCTCTCTCCCTCCCTCCCTCCCTCTTCCTTCCTTCCTTCCTTCCTTCCTTCCTTCCTTCCTTCCTTCCTTCTTTCTTTTCTTCCTTCCTTTTTCTTTTTATTAAAAGAAATTAAAATCTTCAAAAGACCTTCTAAGTTGATGTCTGTGAGTGCAAGCTCATGTGGGCAACCTGAGTCCAGTATTGGCAGTTCTCAAACTTAAGCATGCATCAGAGTCACCTGGAGATAACTTGTGAAATCCAGATTACAGGGCTCTACTCCTAGAGCTTCTGATTCAGGTGGGGCCCAAGAGTCTGCATTTTCTAGCAAGTTCCAAGCAATGCTGATTTTACTGGTGTGGGAAGTCTTTTTGAGAACCACTCTCTTATACAGAGTTTGACATTCTGACATTTGGATGGTCTGAATTGGGTGAATAACCATCTTGGAAGGAAGAGCTTGATGCAGTTAGGGTGAAGCAGGAAGAGTCACTCATGGGGGCCATGGGGGAGAAGCACAGAGACTAGAGACACAGAGCTGGTGTGCCAGTGACATGGATGCCTGACCCCACACCCCAAGTCCCACCTCAGCTTGCCAGCAGCAGCCACTAGCATGCTGACATTTTCCCAAGCCTGGGGACTGTCATCTGCTCCACCAAGCATAGAGGACATGGCTCCCTTGGTGGCAGCCATCTACCCATGGGGGTCTGGGGGGTTATTCTCAACCTCCCTGTCCTCCGTGGGGTCCATGTGCTTGCTCAGAGATGGCCAGCTAGTAACCCTGTTTCTCATGGCTGTAATCCATTCACTAAACCTCCTTTTGACATGCATTGCCATTTTTGCTGCTCATTCTCTTCTCTCTCTTCCTCCTGCTTCCTGGAGTCACCTTTCAAATACAACTACCTGTTCCCCAGTGCTTGCCTCAGGGACTGCTTTTGGGGGAATCCAATTTAAGATGTGCATTCAAATTCAAGCCTCTAGTCATGCCCTGTGTGACCCTGGGCAATGGATAGAACCTCTTGAGCCCATTTCATTGTCAGCACCCCTGGAACAACATGGCCACTTCCCACTTACTGTGAAGATGGACCAACATAATATTCAAGGAAGGCTGTGGGCCAGCAGCTGGCACAGGGGACAGGATTCAGGGGATGTCAGTGCCCTCTTCCCTCTAGGCCGGCTGCATTCTGGGAGGAAGAGGGCAGAGTGCAGAATGAACTTGGCAGCTCCCTGAAACCCGCAGGCAAAGGGGTTCACCTCAGCCACAGTTGGATAGATGGGTGTGAGGGTGTGTTCTTCTTCCTTGAAAATGCTTCCTCTCAGAGAGCTGGGCTAAAAAGTAAAACCTTTGTGGTGGCCTTGGATGCTTTGAGTCATCCTGCTTCTGTCCTGGGATTTAAAATCCTCATCCACAGCACCTCCTTCCACAAAATATATTTGATTTTAGCTGTTGAGTTGTGAGTCGAGAAGATTACCTCATTGATTATCTGACAACATTCCTCCTGCCCTTCCTCCTCCATCTCATTTCGGGAGGAGGGTGTATCCTTTCTATGATTTTGATAATTTCATAGTGGAGATATTAAAGAGATAGCTGGCATTCACTAATCTGTCTCACCATGGACTTCTTAATTTATTGATGGTTTGGTTACAATTTTGTAAAATAGGAGAAAAAAACCATCTTTTTAAAATAATTTTTTAATAATTATTTATTTTTGAGAGAGAGAGAGAGAGCAGGGGAGGGGCAGAAAGAGAGGGAGATACAGAATCTGAGGGAGGCTCCATGCTCTGAGTACAGAGCCAGATGCAGGGCTTGAACTCATGAACTGTGAGATCATGCCCTAAGCTGAAGTCAGACACTTAACTGACTGAGCCACTCAGGAGACCCCAGAAAAACATCTTTAAATAAATTTCCAAATTATTTGCTCAGCCAGTTTCTCTGTCCCTCCAGCTCTCCCATCCTCAGCTAGTAATGCAATGTCAAAACAGAATCCAGACAAGAGACACCAACGGGGGACAAGATCAGTATGGGCCATCTCTTCATTCTCCTCCCACTTTGTGTGAGTTTTCATGTGGGCTCTGTCTGTGGGGTTCTGTTTCTAAGTACATTTGCTTCAGGTACATACAACTGAAGGACAAAAGTAGAGTGAGACACAGACAATATGAAGAAAGCATGAAATGTAAGGAAAACCAAAGCAAATGCAAATTTAGAGTAGCAAGTCAGACTTGTTTGCAATTAAAAATAATTTTAAAAGTCAATTTTTATGAGTTCAAATTCAAACAAGAACATCTTTCTTCAAAAAAATTTTATATAAAATTGCAGGCTCAGGGCACAATGTAGGATGGCTCCATTGGTTAAGTGTCTAACTTTGGCTTAGGTCATGATCTCAGTGTTCGTGAGTTCAAGCCCCACATTGGGCTCTCTGCTGTCAACACAGAGCCTGCTTCAGATCTTCTATTCACCTCTCTCTGTGCCCCTCCCTGGTTTGTGCTCTCTCTCTCTCTCTCTCTCTCTCAAAAATAAATAAACATTTAAAAAAACTGCAGGCTTGGAGCTGTGGACACTGAAATGGGCTGTATCTGGCATTCCCTCAACTCCCTCTTGGCTAAAGAACCAGCGCTGTTCATCTTTCTGGCTCCTGGCAAAAGGGGAGCCTGACAGAGGGTCAGGCTGATAAGGGCCCCTTTTAGATGGACAAATAGAATTTGAGATGCAGACAGTTAAAAGCTAAGACCCTGAGGTGGATCAGCTCCCCCTGGGATTGGTCATGGCATCCTGTTTCCTCAATTACCATAGACTCCAAGCCAACTGAGTTTTTGCACAGTACCCAGAACCTTGAAAATATCTTTTATTATGTAAATAGTTTTAACCTTCCGATTTCATTGATGACATCTCGGTTGTATGTTATTATATATATATATATAATACGTGTGTGGGTGTGTGGGTGTGTGTGGGTGTGTGTCAGTGCAGGAGCAAGATGTCAAATATGAAACACATGCATGTGCGCACACATATATGCACAGTGAAAGAGAGCGTGCCTTAAATATAGAGCTCACCAATTTGCATTTAATGCAATTGGCTAAAGGATCACTAAAAGTTTGTGAAAAGAATATTTATAAGTAAACATTTCCTTTCAAGAAATTTACTGTGGTAACGGTGGACTAATTATCTAAGAATTGGCAGTGGTGAAGGTTGGGATTGCAAGCAGAAAGAATAGTTCAGAAGCTCTAGAAAACTGTCTGGATAAGAAATAAGAGGCACTTACGCAGGAATCCCCAGCACGAGTAACGGACATGAAGCAACACACCTGAGGGACACTGAAGAAGAGGGATGATTGTGACATGGCAGTTCCCCATGGGAGGGGATGGGAAGAAGAAGCCGCAGAGATTCCGGAAACGTGGTAAGTCTGTCTATTCATCCCCGAGTCAGGACCTCATTAAAACATAATCACACCCCGTTATTTACAGTCTTAGAAAGGACTCCGGAGGGAATTCTGTTGTGTCGCCCAGACTCTGTTGTCTTAATGTTCTTCCTCCTGTCTAACCTGTGCATTAGGTTAGGACTTCTTCCTCATATGTAATTGGTGTGATGGATTCGATTTTATACCAAGGTATTTGGTATGATAAATAAACAAGGGAAGCCTTTTAATTTTGAATATATTCTGCTTAAGATTAAATTTGGTTTCACTTTATAAGATCAGCTGAATTATCTGAGAGAGAGAAGATGGCCTTCCATCTTTAGGATGCAAAGGTGCTTCGGAGCACACAGAAGACATTAACTCTGGCCCCGAAGCTCTCTGGGGCTGGCAGGACTAAAGGAGAGAAGAGGATGTTAGTATGGGTGTCTTTGAAGGCTGGACTTTAAGCACTGTGGCGTTGGGGGAGCAGAGGCAAACATCCCCAGGAGTCCAGCCTGTGGTCAGTGAGTGGGGTGAACACTTGAGAAGGACAAGCTTGTGGTTTTCCTGAGTCAGATTCCTTTCTTATGTCCTTGATGTCATATCAAAAAGCTCTTGGGGAACCTGGCGGCTCAGTCAATTGAGTGTCCGATTCTTGATTTCAGCTCGGGTCATGATCCTGGGGTTGTGGGATCGAGCCCTGTGTCAGGTTCTGTGCTGAGCATAAAACCTGCTTAAGATTCTCTCTCTCTCTCCCTCTGCCCCTGCCCCACTTCCATGTTCTCTCTCTCTCAAATAAAATTAAAAAACAAAAAAAAAGCTCTGAGTTCTTTATGATCCAAAAGAGGGTATGGGGAAGTCCCAGTAAGAACTGATATTGGATATTCTACTGGCCTTGGTGAATAAAAGCTGGGAGCCAGGCTTCATATATTTTAAAGAAATAAAGAAATAGGGTGATTCATCCACCCAAATGTTGTGATCCACAAATACTTGTTACAATGATTAAAATGCAGGGCTATGCACTTTTACTGCATTAGTTTTTTAGTGGTATTTTCTACATCTGCTGTAATTGGATTTACCTTGCTGTGAAGTGCTCAGCCTCATGGGCTTGTGAATGCTAGAGTGGAAATTCACTACTGCTCATGGTGTAAGTAGCCTAGGACGTATAAGACATGTCGTGGATAATTTTTTTGATTCTTGTTAGGGATGTGAGCTTTGAGGATAAGATTTTCTTTCTTTCTTTCTTTCTTTCTTTCTTTCTTTCTTTCTTTCTTTCTTTCTTTCTTCCTTCCTTCCTTCCTTCCTTCCTTCCTTCCTTCCTTCCTTCCTTCCTTCCTTTCTCTTCTTAAGTTTATTTTGAGAGAGACAGAGACAGCACGAGTTGGGAAGGGGCAGAGAGAGACAGAGAGAGAATCCCAAAGCAGGCTCTGCACTACCAGCGCAGAAACCCGTGTGGGGCTTAAACTCCCGAAACCATGGGATCATGACCTGAATAGAAACCAAGAATTGGAGGCTTATCCGACTGTACCACCCAGGCGCCTGAAGGATAAGTTCCTTCTGAGCATCACCTTGACTGAAACACAGAAGTTGTCTGTATATGTTTGAGAGGTTGTTATTCCCATCACTAACCCATGGCCTCATGTATGATCATTTAGGTTATTATGATCCCCTGAGGTTATTATGATCACCTCTCTTGAAGCAAAAAACTACTTTGGGATCAGAAATAAAGAGGATTTTTTTTTAACTGAAAGAGAAAAGCTTAAGAATCCCTGTAACCCTTTAATTATTTAAGATGTAGTAAGATGTAGCTTTGTCCTGAAGAATTCTGGGTTATTTCTTTTAAAAGTATATACACATAGATACATTCACATATCTATGTATATGTGCAAGTCCATATTATATATGTATATATTATATATGTGTATATTATATATGTATATATTATATATGTATATATTATATATGTATATATTATATATGTATATATTATATAGGTATATATTATATAGGTATATATTATATATGTATATATTATATATGTATATATTATGTATGTGTATATATATATATATATTATATATGTATATATATATACATATGCACACCCATATCCAAACCTTTAATCATCTAAATGGTAAAACAATTTCCTTAGGGTCTCATACCAGGATTTCTGAATAAAACTCCTGAGATTCTGCACCAAGTCTTAGAATTTGTTTTGTAGAAGAGGAAATAGATCATTCCGTATTGGTCCAGAGACATCTTAGATAAGTAGAAGTTATTCTAGAAGGCACACTTAAACCTGGTGTGTAAAAGAACTGTCTTAAAAATATGTACCCAGGGGTGCCTGGTGGCTCAGTCAGTTAAGGATCCAACTTCGGTTCAGGTCATGATCTCGCAGTTTGTGGGTTTGAGCCCTGTGTTGGGCTCTCTGCTGTCAGCTCTGAGCTTGTGTCAGATCTTCTATCTCCCTCTCTCTCTGCCCCTTCCCCACTCAAGAGTGTGCGCACGCTCCCTCTTTCAAAAATGGATGAACTTTAAAAAAAAACATGATGTATCCACATAATTGTAATATACTCTATATCAAATCTCACTTTCCAGAGTAGTCTTCATGGTATGATACCTTCTTTACAAAAAGGAAAACATACATATATGCATAATGAAACAATCACTAAAACGGAGATTAAGATGTGAAAGTGTTTTTCTTCTTTTTTTATTTATCTGGCTTTTAGTATTTATTCACGAGTCTACATTTCTTGTGTCATAAAAATAATAATGTGGAAAAAGAAAAAGAATTTGTGAACAGAGCCATTCCACAGTGGCCAAGTTATAAGGCAATAAACCACCCATCACCATAGATGATGAGCAGCAGTAAGAGGATTGACATAAATTCCACTGAAGGAGAGCCTTACACTTAGTTGTCACTGGGAGAAGATGGCCTCTAATGCCCAGCTCAGTTCTAAGGTTCTAGAACCTGGAATCCTTCTCATATGGGCTATCTTTTCCAAAGCCATTTATAAATGCTTTCACAATCAGAGCTCCTGGTCACGAAAGCGAAGAGGATACTAGGGTATTTTTAAGCAGTGTTCAATCTAAAATATCCTCGATATGTATTTTTTTCTATGCGAGCAAAGTGAATAAGGTACCATTTTATGTAGGAGCTGGACTGGTTGCATGGTAACTGTCAGCCCCCAGACAGACCTGCCTCCTTCTGGCAGCCCCATTTCATCAGCCCTGAAGTAAGCTGAATTAGCAGCCTCTTAATGGCAGATTGCTGTTCTCTTTCTATGACGTACAAAAAAAATTTTTTTTTACAAATAAAGGACAACCCAGATTTTTCTAACAAGATCCAATCTATCTTTTTTCTTTAATTGGAAAACATTTTAAGTGGCAGTGCTTCCTAGCCAGACAGGCTTAAAAAGGAAAGAGAAGTGGCACCTGGGTGCCTCAGTGGGTTAAGCATCTGACTTCGGCTCAGGTCATGATCTCACAGTTCATGGGTTTGAGCCTCGCGTCGGGGTCTGTGCTGACAGCTCAGAGCCTGAAGCCTGCTTCAGATTCTGTGTCTCCTCTCTCTGCCCCTCCCCCACTCACACTCTGTCTCTCTTTCTCTCTCACTCTCTCTCTCTCAAAAATAAATAAAAATTTTTTAAAAAAAAAGGAAAGAGAAAATTCCACCCGAGCGTCTGTCCGTAGGGGAGCCATTAGAACAAAGCATGAACTTCAGTCATCCAGCACCTGTCTAAAGAAGTGAGAAAGAATGTTTTGTAGATCGAAGCAAGCAGAACTGAGCGATCTCTCCAAGAGATTTGAACCATTTCTTGGGCTGCTTATTTCAGTCTTGCAGTATGAAAGAAAAGGGGCTCCGTGTACAGAAACATCAGCTCATCGGCCCCAAGTGTGAAAGAGGAGGCAAACTACAGAGCACATTTTCTTCACATTCCTCCTATTTTTTCTCTTGGACATTTGGTTAGGCTTATGGGACCTGAAGGGCTGGCTCCATACCTGCAGTTCCCTCAGATAGTCAGCAGTTCTCTGCTTGTTCTGAGTAATCGATCAAAAATAATGAGGGAGTTGGCAGTTGCTGCTGTGCAGGAGGTAGCCGGCAGAAAGGGCATCTCTCCTTAAGTAACCCCACACTTACTCGGGAAACATTTCACATTAAAAAAAAGTGAAATTCAACGGATGAGAGCTGTCTTTTTTGTATCTGTTCTTTTTGCCATTTTTGTTGTCTTCAACAAGAGAAGGGGAGTCCGGCACAGCTTTTGTTAGTTAGGACAGGTTTGGTTGGCCTCTTGCATCTAGTCTTGCCATTGGGCTTTCCAGCTGCACAGGACACATGGTTCTGTTTATGGATTGCTCCAAACCACGGCTCTGAACCGTAAGTTTCTCTCTTAGTGTATCTGCCCTTGACAGGTGGTCGGTTTTACATCTCCCCTTCCATTAATGTGTTGCATACACAGCATTACGATACAAAGGAAGAGCACCTTTTTAAACATTGAAATCTGGCTGACACACAATATAACGTTAGTTTGAGGGTACAACAGCTATGTCTATATGCTGTGCTATGTCCACCACAAGTGTGGGTGCCATCTGCCACCATGCAACTCCATGACAATACCATTGACTATATTCCCTGTGCTGTAACTTTCATTTCTGTGACTTATTCATTCCATAACTAGAAGCCTGTACTTCCCACTTCTCTTCACCCAACCAGTGGTTGCTAGAGAAGGGTTGGGAGGATTGGCAAAAAAGGCACTTAAAAAAAAGAAATATGTTATTACTCTACAATATCAATTATTTTTATATTGTTGTGTTCCTCTTTGGTCCTTATGTATATTACATACAGTGCAAATGTATTTTATAGAGGTATTTCCAGAATAACCTGTTGACAGTTTTTCTATCTTCAGTTAACTTTGTGCAATGAACACATTTTCCCTTTTATAGTGGTTATTTGTAACTTCTCTGTGATGTAATATAATGAGGTATGGAGTACCATATTTTCCTAAGCCTTTTCCTATTATCAAATTTTTGAGTCATTTTATATATGCACCATTACAGATATGAAACAAAAACAGTCTCTCTTTGTATTTTAATAAAGACACAAACTCTTATTTGACTCCCTAATGAGTTGCTAAAGATATCACTGTGTTATTTCTTATAGTCCTTTTTTTTAAAAAATATTTTTATGTTTATTTATTTTTGAGAAAGAGAAAGAGAGAAAGAGACAGAACACAACTGGGGAAGGAGCAGAGAGAGAGGACACAGTATCTGAAGGCAGCTCCAGGTTCTGAGCCACCAGCATAGAGTCCAACGTGGGGCTCGAGCCCACAAACCGAGAGATCATGACCTGAACCAAAGTCGGACGTTTAACTGACTAAGCCACCCAGGTGCCTCCTTTTCATTTTTTTTTTAAAAAGAGCACGTGTGAGCATGAATGGGGAGGAGTAGAGGGAGAAAAAGAGAGATAATCTTAAGCAGGCTCCATGCCCAGTGCAGAGCCCAATGTGGGGCTCAATATCACAACTGTGAGATCATGACCTGAGCTGAAATCAAAAGTTGGAAGCTTAACCAACTGAGCCACCGAGGAACCTCTCTTAAAGTCCTTTTTATATGATTAGAATGACATTTGTCTGTTGTCCTTAAGGCATATGCTTTCTGCTTTGGGGAAGCTAGATTTGAAACACTGCACCATGAGTGCCTCTCATGTCTGAAAATGAAGCTCATTTAAAAAAGCAATTTAAGAAAGTCCAAAAAGACCTTGATTAACTAGAACATTTGAGTGCAGAGTGTTCAAGTTAATTAAATCTCCTGATATTTGCTACTGCTGTTATTATTAGCTTATACTTATACAGAGGTTAAAACACAATTTTCTTGAGATAATTTTCTATATCATGTAACCTGGGTTGGTAAAAAAAAAACTTGTTTCTTCTTTATTTTGGCTCCCAGAAATGTGTGTGCGATGTTTATGTTTCTTTGTGTCATGGAAGTGCCACAAATCGTCTCTCATATGGTGAGTGTAATTCCATCTCTCAGAAAGGCTGCCTTATAGATTCACCTGGTGTCCTTCTGAACACTGTTATGGTACACCAATGTGGACAGCACATTGTCCATGCAGTTGAAGTACAGTGCTTTCAATATGGTGAAACTTAAGAATTATCCAAGGGACTCAAGACACCCCTTTGTATTGTATAATCGTATTAACAAAATTCCAGATACAAATATTTGGGTCTTTTGCTCTTTCTCATCACTGTGGTTTGCCACAAAAATTCCACTAATTGAGGACTCCACCACTTAAGATCTACAGAACTCCAGAACTAGCAGAGACTGTGACAATCATATAGGTGAGGAATTTGAAACCCAGAGTAATCATGAGTTTCCTTCAAAGATTAGGACTTGATGTGAAACCCTGGAGTTGTGATTCATTATCCAGTCTTCTTTCTTCTACTTCATGGTTATATTTAGGGTTTATTGCATATACTCTTGGATCTTTTTTTGAAACAGCCAGGAGCAGTTGATGGAGCATCACTTAAAATATTCACTGTCAACTCACTTAGCAGAACTGCATTAAGTAATAAAGCAAGGACATTTGGCTTACTGTCACTCCTTTGTTCATTTGGTAACTTTATATTGCATCTCTACATTGTATTAGGATATGTGCTGAGTGCTCAGAACACAGAGACAAAGACATAATCATGAGGCAATCTGGTATTATAGTCAAACAGACCAGAGCTTGAATCCCAGTTCTGCCATTTATTTGTCATAAACTTGGAGAAATTACTTGAACTCTCTACCTACATGCAGAGTAACAGAAGACAGTGCAGAAGTCTGATTTCTTCCCCTCCAGAGCTCCATATATTTTGCCTTATGTATTGAGAAATGAGTATTCAGAAGGGGTGGATTCCATTTTACTGTGTCTCACCTCAAAAACATAGTGATATTTGGGTATCTCCAAAGGGAAGAATGGTAGTGTAAAGACAGAGGACCACCCAGAAGTTGGAGGACTGAGAAACAGACTTGAGTTTCTCTGTTGGATAACATTGGCCCTAAGAAGAGGAATTGCTTCAGATGCCAATGAAGCTGTCCCTGGAGGTCATTTCCTGTCCATGGAGAACTCTACAGGTCACCTGGATTTGATGTCTTCTGGACTGAGTGTCTGAGTGACATTTCCTCTTACAGAGGCCCTGGAATTTTGAAAGGAATCTGCCTCAGCACCCATTAATTATAGTGCTAGAAGTCCAGATATGTTCTTGATTCTCTTCTGTTACTCTCTACCTAGGTGGCAGGTCAAGTAATTTTTGAGCTTTTTTAAAAGTTTAGTGAGCATAGGAAGAGCTTCATAATCCTTGGAGACTTATTAAAATTTTCCCTTCTACAGATTTTGAGAAAAACCTGTCTCCCCTCTGGGTATGCATTGCTAGTGAGTAGGGTGAAACACAGAACTCAACAGAAGGAGTTCAGGCCCTTTGGGATAGGAGGAACTTCTCTTTCCTCAAGTTTGAAATTGGGTGACCAGTCAGGGTTGCCCAAAATGACTGGCCAAAACCCACAGAAATAAATGCTAAAGCAAGACAGGGCTGGTGGGCTAAGCCTAGCACTGATCTTACAGAGATGCATGAGTGGATGTTCTGGTTTCCAAAAGTGACACATACAATCCTCTTAGGAGCAAGATTTGAATTTACAAGATGACATTATGCTATAATTTTATAACTATGTGTGTGAAAGTGTAATTGAGAAGCTCTGTTTCAAGATTTTTCTGCTGCAGCTTATATTGAGATACAACTGGCAATTTTCCTCACAAAAGAACAAACCCGTAATGAAGATCATGAAATGTAATCTCTGGTAGGGCATTCCTTTTGAAGAACACCTTGCTGCCCGTATCTTAAGCACTGGCTTCACCACACATCTGGTTGTCAAGACTCAAAACGGAGAAGCCATCTTACATGCTACACATTTTTCACCTCATCTTTCAGTAAACATTCCTGCATTGATTTCCTTTGTAGGAATCAGTGCTTGGCTGTAGTTCTCCTGCCCTCTCACCAGGACCATTCTGCTTCTCAGGATAACCTTCTCTTCATCCTTCCTCCTGACTTCTGTTATAACTTCATGAAACCATTTTCTTGCTAAAGAATCCGTAGTGGGTCTTGATGGCCCACAGGAGAAACGCCAAACTCTTTTGTCTAATATTTTGTTCCTACCACCTATCCAGCATTGTACCCCACTATTTTCCAACATCCCTTTACTGCACTCACAGTTCTCTGAATTTCCACTAGATTTGTATAACTTAGCCTGTGACTTTCTGCTTCTGGGATGTCATCATCTCCCTTTCCCTGATTTTCAAAATCCTATCTTGAATATCTTGTTTTCCTTTATAGAACTATCTTTGATCTGTATCCCCTATGATTTGGAAATAATCTCTCCCTCCTTCATACTTCCATTGCAAGCTATTTGGCCATTCTTCCATGGAACCTTTTGGATATAAGAGCCAACAACCTAGGAAAGATTCTAGATTCTATTCTAGTGTATATTGGGGAGTTTTTAGCACAGAGACAGCATTTTAAGTCATGGTATTGGATGAGGTCACTAAATAGAGGGCACAGATGGCCAGGAGGAGTTGACCAGGAAGAACACTGGTATTTAGAAGTGTCTTTGATTATACCACCTTCATATGATCATGTAAGTCTAGCACAGTGCAAGCATCAATCAGCAACCATTGAATTGAAGTACAAATGGAGTCAATATTTCCTGAACTTGAATTTTTCAAATGGTTGCAGTTTCTCTAAAAATAGTTGGAGAAGAGTCAACTATACCCACTTCCAGGAGGTTGGTCCATGGCCTGTCTTTCCTGCCAACCCTCTGCCCTAACGAACAATGAGTTATTGATAGATTTATGCATTCATTCACACATATTCAAGGACCACTCCTTCTGTCACATGCAAAGGTAAAAGAAGATTAATGTAACAATGAACTGATAAGATGCTACAAGAATGTGAGACACATGGAAACAGGCCAAAATTTATAGCACAGTATAAGAAACACTACCCCTGGGGCAAGAACAGCATGGTTGTTTCTCTTCTAGTCACTCAGAGGAGAGAAAAAATGTGATATGGGATTTTTCCAAAAATTAGCGTGAAATTCCATTCTAAGAGGCTAGTGAAGAAAATGCCCCTCAAATCTTGGTGCTAAATCTTTCCTCAGGGTTTAAGACATAATAGCATAGTGATAAAGACCTGAACATTAGAGTCAGGGAGATGTGGATTCAGTACCTGGTCTTGTCACTTATGTGTTAGCAGGAGTGAGTTATTGAACCTTCTTGAAACTCAGGACTGTCAAGTAATATAATGTCTCTCCTTGTGGTTCTAAGGTGGAGATGAATCTGTGGAAGGGCACAGCACTCTTAATTTTGCTGTTGTTGTTATTTTTGTTCCCTTCACTTCAGGTGTAGGAAGAGTTGTGGGGTTAATGAATGAGAAGCTATCTTAACTCCCAAGGATGGCCTTTTGTCCAAAAATTAAAAATTATTCCAAATCTGAGAAAGTGAAAAGAAAACCTCATTTTACTCATTTGAGTGGACTCAGAAGTGAGGAGCATTATTCCTAATGTTCAAGTCCACTGAATGCCAACTAATAGAAAGTTTTATTATATTTATATGTGATGTCACATGAGTCATGAGTTAGGAAGCAATAGGTAAATGAGTGATTGTAAGAGAGGAAAAACATCTGAGTACTCCTTCCTCATGCTTTATTAAAAGAGTCACAGAAAGGAAATATGAAACTGACTCTTCAGAGGTCAGTTTGTCAAATAAAAAAACCCAACCCAAAGCTTCATAACAGGGAGAAAAGTACCATATGTTACTCTCTCCAAATAGGAGTTTGGGGACACAGTTGGGGCGAATGTTCATCATTTTCAAAAGCAAGAAAAATTGAGCTACAATCTCTCCATATTCTCAGATAATAAGGAATGGAATTGGGGCAGGAAAGGAGCTTTCTGAAGCTGATTCACAGTAAACAAATGTGATACTGTTGTGCAGCCCTAAATGACAGACGTTAGGATGCCACCAGATTCACAGTTTTAGATTTTTTTTTAAGTAGGCTCCATACCCAATGTGGAGCTTGAACTCCCTAAATGACAGACGCTAGGATGCCACTAGATTCACAGTTTTAGATTTTTTTTTTTTAAGTAGGCTCCATACCCAATGTGGAGCTTGAACTCACAACCCTGAGATCAAGAGTCAGATGCTCTATTGGCTGAGCCAGCCAGGCACCCCCACAGTTTAGATGGCTCTAATGATTTATTTCTATGTAAGAAACAATCCCCAATCTCAATGGTTTAGAACAATTAACTGTCAGATCTGACAATTTGTTAGGTCTGAACTTCAGGTTTGTCTGGGTGGTTCTTCTGTTCCATGAGGCATTGACTGAAGTCACTTGTTGGTATTCGTCTACCAAAAGGGCTCACCTAGACAGTCCAAAATGACTTTACTCCTGCATCTGACATCGTGGCTGGGATGCCTGGAAGTCTAAGCTTCACTGGGAATCTGGAATGGAGCATCTACGTATGGCATAACCTGAAAGATGATCTCGGTATAGTTGGATTTATTCAATGGTGGTTTAGTTTCTAGAGTACTCTAATAGCATGAGTGGTAACCATAAGCATTCATAAGTGGAAGATTAGCTGATAGGTTTAAGAATATCAATCCCACCACATTCTATTGGTTATGTGAGTCACTGAGGATAGCCCAGATTCAAACAGAGGGAAAAGAAACTTGATTTCCTAATGGGAAGAGTAACAAAAAATTTGTGACCATCTTTATTTTATTAGCCAGACTTACAACTGGGTTATGAGTGCTAGGAACATTTCAAACTCAAGTCTCACATTATACATTATCATTTAGCTTTGGAACAGCATATCTTCATGCCCTCCCATGGCCCCTTACTGCAATCATTTATAGCTCTCTGCCTAAGAATTCTCTCAGCCTACCCGAATATCAAGCTGTAAGACCCAGGTCTTAATCCTTGCCTATGTGAGCCTCAGCCAGTGATGGAATGGAGGAGGATAAATACCCCAGCTCCTTGCCCCTCAGTAGAGACAGCTTTATGGTATGTTATACAACATCCTGGCATCATTGAGGTCCCTGGCATGATTGCATCCCAGTTGCCCATGACAATAACCTGCTTATCAACCAACCTACCCCATATTTCTTTCTTCTCTCTGCTTCACTTTCTAACCCCTTACCAGTTGGGGAAGAGCCTCTTCCAAATGAATTGTTTTTGCAGCTTTTGCTTCTGGGGCCTGCTGTTGTGGACTGATAATTTTAGAGCATGAAATTAGAATATCTGGTTCTAGATTTGCTGTAATTTGGGGAGGATATCACATCTCTTTAAGACCCAATTATATTGGGTTTAAAGGGTTTTTGACCTGACAATCATTAAACTGAACTATACTCCTTTTCAAGTGACTTGCTCAAGGTCATATAGCCAGTGGTGTAGTAGTGTGTCAAGACCAGAACTCTGGTCTTCTGACTTCCAGTCACCGTTCTTGCCTCTGCAGAATGGGGTACTGAGCTGCTTACCTTAGCTCTTAATCCTGTTTATGTTCACACAAGCATGACAGATGACACAATGAAGATGGATTTGTGTATACACACACATACACACGTAAATACACACACACACATACATATTTGCCTCCAGTAAGTGGCCTGCCTTGGTCAGTTCACTCATCGAAGCTGGAGTAGATTCTAAAAGCCATAAAAGACTGTCCATCTAATATACATTCATCTGTTTTAGTTTTGTTTTTAATTGGATGCTTTGTCAGTGCACCTGGCTGGCTCAGTTGGTTGAGTATGCAACTCTTAATCTCGGGGTTTTGAGTTTGAGCCCCAAGTTGGGTGTGTAGATTATGTAAAAATCTTTTAAAAGTTGGGGGTGCCTTAGTGGCTCAGTCGGTTAAACATCTAACTCTTAATTTTGGCTCAGGCCATAATCTCATGGTTTGGTTCATGAGTTTAAGCCGTGTGTTGGGCTCCCTACTGACAGTGGTGAGCCTGCTTGGGACTCTCTCTCTCTCTCTCTCTCTCTCTCTGCCTCTCCTCTGCTCTTGCTCTTTTCTCAAAATAAATAAATAAACCTAAAAAAAAAAACTGGATGATTTGTCAACTTGCTTTATTCCCAAAAGAACAATGGGAACTTTTTTACCTTAATGGCAGTGGCACACCTAGAGTATTTCGACCTGGAGTAAATCATTTTAAACATCTCCCCTCAGCCATACAATACAATTATTTTCAATAATATTTGTAATAATCATGAAAATAATTATTATTTTGATTTATTATGTCTAGATTTAGTCTTTAGTTTTTAAAATAATAATTAAAAGAAGCAAATGAAATTTAATTTTAAAAATAGACCTCAAAGCCAGTTAAATATTCTATCCATGAACTAAAATCCGCCCTTATCAAACAAAACAATTACACTTTGCACTTTGTGCATTGTTTCACTGTTTTAAATTTCAAACACAAGTAAAAACTCCAGGTAGTCACATCAAGTGACAGACGTGAAAAAACTCAAATTCTGTTTCTTGTTTTTACCATTGATGTGCTGTCCTCGTTTTTATTTTTAACCCTTCCTTCTGCTTCAGGGCAGAAATGAATAGTGCTGTAGGAGCTGGGTTTAGGGCCTGTGCTCAAAGCAGGAAGTGAGAGGAAGGCCCTGGACTTCTTTAGAATTGTGAACTTATGCTCAAAGCAACTGCGTGTGGCAGAGAACTTATGTGAGAATGGCTGAAGGTAACACTGGACTTCTTTGAATTCTTTTCCAAGTAGAATATCATGTCTATTAAAGAAGTAGTAATAATAATAATAATAATAATAATAATAATAATAAAAACAGTGTACTTACTAAAAACAGTGTGCTGTTTGAAGTTTACAAGTATATGGACAAAACCCAACAATAGCTGCAGTAATTGTTTAGAACTTAGACCAAGAAAGATTTTTTGGAGGAAGCGTATGACTTGGCTGACATTGTTTAGAATCACTGGCACAAAGGGACCCATGGAGGTGAATGAAAGCATATGGGCTCTCATTCGATGTTAGTATTACTCTCAAAGTCTCTATAGGCACCTTGCTGCCTGAACTTCGGGCACATCACACCTAACACCCTGCTCTGGATCAGTCACAGCTAGCAGATTGGGAGGCCACTTGTCTTTGTGTTGGGGAAGAAACAGGGATTCAGGCTGTAGTCTGAATTGCAGGAGTGGGGCATCAATTCTGTGAGCTTATTATGTGTGTACATTCTTAGATAACTGTGAGCTAAGAGCTTGGGTAGTCAAGGGGAAGATGGACCTGTTTCTATCAAATCTTGACACTTGAAAGAAACACTGTAATGCAGTCAAGGGAGTCTTCTATTCCATTGAAGTCTTTGGAGGAAATTGTAGCATACTCACTGGAGACTGAGTATAATCTTGGAAAAATAAATGGGTGGCAGAAGTATTGATGAGTCCAGGTCCAGGAAGGCCTCATCTCTGTGGGATGGGTGCTGGATTCGCTGGTATGAAACAGAGTTGGTCCAATTCACAGAGAGGAAATGAGAATCCATGTTTCTTAATCAACTTACATGTTTATGAGGGTTTTGTAAAAACCTGAGGGATGGTAACTACTGGTACTTCCTGTACCTATTCCTCAAGTTCAATCTCTTTGGTCTCACGTCACTCCCTACTGTCAATTCCCAGCCTTCTCAGCTCCCTAGCCCAGGAGACCCCCTGCCCAGCCCTCAGAGCCCCTAAGAAAGTGGGGATCAGAATGGTGCCTGTGGATCTAGATGAAGTTCTGCATACAGGCCCTCTCCCTTGAGATTTCTGGGTCTTCCACAATATAATACCTCAAAATCCACATTCAGCCAATTGAGTCATCCTTGAAATTTACTGATTTAATATAAAATTTGTATTCAGATATAGAAAATCATCATGCTGTGCTCACATCTCACTGACACTCTTTAGAATCTCTGGCACGTGATCTTGAATACAAGTAGTGTTAGTGAACACACCCGTTTAACCAGCTCCCAGTTCAAGGAACAGAATGCTAACAGTCACCCCAGAAAACACCACATTCACTCTCCTAGCTACTATCCTTGTCCCAAGTGTCACCAGTATCTGGACTTCTAACCCCACAGATTGGTTTTTGAGTTTTACCCAGGTGGAGTCACATAGCAAATACTCACTGGTGTCTGGCTTTCTTCACTCAACATTATGTTTAATTGTTTAAGTTGTTAGTATGCATAGAAGCTTGCTCATTTTATTGCTGTGGGTGTTCCATTGTTTAATATATCACAGTTTATTTTCAACTCTACTCTTCAAATGTTGGGTGGATTTCTGGCGTCAGCTTTCAAGACCATATCTTTTGGTGGAAATATACAGGAATTTCTGTTGCATTGGGTGTATACTGAGGGGCAGAATCTTCTTTGGAAATGCATTTTCCTTTCCTTTCCATATAGAAGACCTCGGCTTGGCTCTGTCCATTTAGCTACATCTCTCCTGAGCCACTGTAAAACTTTTTGGCTCCAGCGGATCCCTTCCCCAATCCATCTGTGTACACTTTTGTCACGTGTGCTATCCTAATACCGATATTGTTCAGAATCTGATATATGCCACTCTTCTAACCCCCAAATATCTGGTGTGCTCCACTGTCTTCAAAACAGAGACCAGTACTGAGGTTCTGCTATCTGGCTCTGCCCGATCCTCCTCTACCCCACCAACCTCTTGTCTTTTGCACATTTGGTTTATGAGGCATATTATCTTGTTTGCAGTTCATATATCACACCTGCACCGTAGTAGGGGGTTATTTTCTCAGCCCAGAATACTTGCTTCCCATTTGCTAGTTATCAAAGTTTTAGTTAGCAGAGGATAGTGTTGAGTAGTTAGCAGAAGATAGTGGTTGAGTTTTCGGAGTGAATGATTATTGTTGAATAGGCATTGCCGACTCTTGATGGACTCGCTCCCTGCCTACTTTTCCTCCACCTCCCATACTCCAGTCAAAGACACCTTTCATTGGCTCCACTCTAGAGTGCAGAAGCCACCTTCATGTCCTCTTTACCTTTACTCTCCACATCCAGTTCCTGAGCAAGTTGTGACTGTCTGCTCTCTGCAGAGCATCTCCCCAGATCCGACCCTCCTCTCACTTCCTCTTATCAGTCTTGGACCAACCGCAGCATCTCTGGCCTGGGCTGTACTGACATCTTCCCATTTTCCTATGTAGTCAATCCTCTTTCCTCCCTGTAGTTAATCTGCCAGAGTGGCCCCACTGATCTTTTAAAAATGAATCCATTCATGTCATTCTATGGTCCTTAAAACCCTCAAGTGTTTTCCATTTTACCTGGCATAAAATCCAACCTCCCTACTGCCTCTTCCCCTTCCCAAATGTTACTGAGATGCCCACTGAGCTCCCACAACTCACTCTTCATTCCCTTGCCTGCTTTTCTTTCTGGAGAAACTCACTGGCTGAAACCATGTCTGCTTACTTATTGTTTCTCCTCTCACTGGAATGTAAGCCCTGAATTCTGTGCTTCATCTTGGTTATCATTGTACCCCAGGAAATATAATAGTGCCTGGCCCATCATAGGCACCGAGTGAAGATTTTTCAGATGAGTGAGTAGGTGAATGAATGAACACAGAAGGGATTACATAGCACTGAAAGCCTCCCTGCTTGTGTCCAGACTCGAGATAAAGGCTCCCCTGCTCTCTTCCACAATGCTCCTATGAGAGTGACATCCTCCTTCCTCTGGAATGATTTACACTAACCTTTAATATACTGCTTATTTCATTCTGCCATATAAAAATATTTGCTCACTCGTCAGAGTCCCCTGTAAGTTATAGGCTCCTGAGCACAGGGCTTCTCCATCTTAGCCATCCCGTTATCCAGAACGGGATCTGCAGATACATTTCCAAGTTGCATGTCTCAAGTGTCTAACCCATATTAAAGGGTTTTACCTATTTATTTATTTATTTTAATGTTTATTTATTTTTGAGAGAGAGAGATAGAGCGTGGGCAGTGAAGAGGCAGAGAGAGGGGGAGACACAGAATCTGAAGCAGGCTCCAGGCTCTGGGCTATCAGCACAGAGCCCAACACGGGGATTGAATTTATGAACCATGAGATCATGACCTGCACTGAAGTTGGACACTTAACTGATTGAGCCACCCAGGTAACCCAGGGCTTTACCCATTTAAAGAGAGAGTTTGTGTGCTTTGAAAGAACCTTGCAAAGATTAGCATTGTTTAGTGTGTTGGCATTGCAAAAAGATATGTATTTGGCCTTTGAGTCTCTTCCAAAACACATTCCAGTTAAACCACCTAAGGAAGTTTTGTGCGTATGGGAAAGATGTCCCATGCCGGCCTGTTTCATTTCCTGCCAAGGGAATATTGGGATCCTTTGAAACTGGATTAGAAAGACCTAAATTTAAATGTGCAATATCAATTAAACCACTTTACTCTTTATTGAGGAAACCATGAGAGCAAAAGCCCTGCATTTATTAAAAATCTCTGGAAAACGGTATGGAGGTTCCTCAAAAAAATGAAAATAGAGCTACCCTATGACCCAGCAATAGCCCTGCTAGGAATCTACCCAAGAGACACAGGAATGCTGATGCATAGGAGCACGTGTACCCCAATGTTCATAGCAGCACTTTCGACAATAGCCAAATCATGGAAAGAGACCAAGTGCCCATCAACTGACGAATGGATAAAGAAGTTATGGTACTTATATACAATGGACTACTACGTGGCAATGAGAAAAAATGAAATCTGGCCATGTGTAGCCAGATGGATGGAACTGGAGGGTATTATGTTAAGTGAAATAAGTCAGTCAGAAAAAGACAGATACCATATGTTTCCACGAATAGGTGGACTTTGCGAAACTAAGCAAAAACCAGGGGGAGGGGAAGAGGGGAAAGGAAAAAAAGACACAGAGAGGGAGGGAGATAAAACATAAGAGACTCTCAAAGACTAAGAACAAACTGAGGGTAAGGGGGATGAGGGAGGGGGGAGAGGGGGTGATGGGCATTAAAAAGGGCACGTGTTGGGATGAACACTGGGTGTTATATGTAAACCAATTTGAAAATAAACTATTATAATTAAAAAAAAAATCTCTGCCCCTATAGATAGGCCTCTAGCTATAACAAAATAGTTCCCTAGAGCAGTATCTTACCCACAAGAGAGGGAAGTGGTTCCCAGATTAGAGGTTTTCTTTCTTTTTTTCTTTCTCTCTCTTAACAAACAGAAAGGTCCTCTTATCCTGGGATCTCTAACAGTGGAAGTGCATCTCAATGACTGAACATAAATGCCTTCCTTTTGGAAGCAAGAAAAAGCAACCATAATAGAAAGCACACAGCGTCAACAAAATACATGAGTTTTGCAGAATCTTCCTTCTAGCGTAAGGTGAAGGTTGTTGATGTGCCACAGAGTGATCATGTGATGTGGATCAAACATCCCCACGGTTCTTGATTCTAAAATGAGGTGCCTGAGATGTCTGTAGTGATTTCACGTGGATTTGGAGGAAGGGTTACAAAAGAACTGCCACCTATGCAGGGCACATGTGGATATTTACTTATTTTTTAAAACAGAATTTATTTATTTTTTTATAATAGTTTATTTTCAAATTGGTTTACATATAACACCCAGTGTTCATCCCAACACGTGCCCTCTTTAATGCCCGTCACCCCCTCTCCCCCCTCCCTCACCCCCCTCACCCTCAGTTTGTTCTTAGTCTTTGAGAGTCTCTTATGTTTTATCTCCCTCCCTCTCTGTGTCTTTTTTTCCTTTCCCCTCTTCCCCTCCCCCTGGTTTTTGCAGCCACTCTGGAAAACAGAATTTATTTTTTAATAACCAAAGGGAGCAATAGAGGTACAGGGACTTCTTTTTCTCTTTTCAGATTTTCTGATAAGACATTTCGTGAGAAATAAAGATGCTTCCTACATAAAAGAAGAAAGATAACTAACTTTTCAGAACCACATTTCAATTATTTTAACAGGAAAGTAGGGTTTCTTTCTTATCCCTCCTGCCACTGTCAATAGGACAGATAATTAGATCATCAGAATAACAAAAGAAATCTGGGATAAAATGCTATCAGGTTGCAAATTCCTACATTCCTGCAACTGCAAAAAGCAACAAAGCTGGTGTTTTGTGTGAATTTCTGTTAAGTCTCATGCTATTTTATTTTATTTTTATTTTTTTACTGTTTATTTTTGAGAGAGAGAGAGAGACAGATAGGTGGTGGAGTGGGGCAAAAAAAAAAGAGGGAGACAGAATTCAAAAGAGTACCCAGTCTTTGAGCTGTCAGCACAGAGCCCCATGCAGGGCTCAAACTCACAAACTGCAAGATCCTGACCTGAGCCAAAGTTGGATACTTAACCAACTGAGCTAACCAGGCACCCCAAGTCCCATGCTATTTTAGAGACTAGCCCACACTGTAAAATAATTCGAGACTACTGATATGCCTAGAGAACTTTAGTCATATTTCAATTCATTTTGTCATCTTACTGAAGCCAAGTTAGTGCATTTATGCTGAAGTTTTAGAAGAGCGACATTAGCTTGCAAAAATAAACATTTATTCTGGGAATTTTATTCTAAAATCTAGGCATTTACAATTAAGGGGATCTATGTGTGACCAAAGGCCGCATCCAGTGGTCAATCAAAAGCAAATCTTTCCTGTGATGTCTCTCCAAGTAGCCAAGTAGAGGGAGCCCCCAAATGTGGGGTGATGATTTGGTGGAACCCAGTAGCACTGGAGGTGAAAGAATTCACCTGACACAGAACAAAGCAGATGGCATTTACTGAAAACACCTCAGGGGAGCATCAGGCAGGATAGCAGAGGAAGGACAGTCTGCACAAGGCAGTGAGTGGGGGCCATATTTAACTTAACCAGAGAAGGTGAGGAGGTATGGGGACACGGAGACTTAAGGAATTTTCCCTTTTTTGGTTTTAAGTAGCCCATTTGTTAGTTAGGGCCTATGATGTTTGGAAAGGTTGGAAACTCAGGGAGATGAAAACAGGCAAGAATGAGGAAATGAGATGGCCAGAACCATGAAGAATGAGCTTGATACTATTGAAATTATATCTTAAAGAATAACTGAAATAAATTTTATTTGATAATAATTATAATTATCATCATCAGACCATTCACTCCTTGTCTCAAAATCCTTCCACTTGGGATGAAAACCCAAATCCCTCCACAGATTTGTGGTAACTTATTACTACTCCAGTCACACTTGGCTTCCTCAGGGCATTTGCACTGAATGCTGTCTGCCTGGATATCTTTCCCCTGGATCTGCAGTTCCCAAGGTGTGCACTGAGGTGTCCAGGGGCACAGAATCCAATTCACAGAGGTGCTGAGGAATATTTTATTTTATTTTATTTTATTTTCTATTAGATTTATTTATTTATTTATTTTTAAATAATTTATTGTCAAATTGGTTTCTATACAACACCCAGTGCTCAATCCAACGAGTGCCCTCCTCTGTGCCCATCACCCACTCTCCCCCCTCCCACACCCATCTCTCCCCTCAGTTCTTTCTTATTCTTTGAGAGTCTCTCATGTCATGTATTCCTTCCTCTCTGTGGCTTTTTTTTCTCCCTTCCTCTCTTCCCCACCCCCCTGGTTCTCTGCTAGGTCTTCCAAAGCCTAGCTATGCGTGGGAACATATGGCATCTGTCTTTCTCTGCTTGACTTATTTCACTCAGCATAATATCCTCCAGTTCCATCCATGTTGCCACACATGGCCAGATTTCATTCTTTCTCATTGCTGCATAGTATTCCATTGTATATATATACCACATCTTCTTTAAAATGTCAAAGAAAATCCAAGGCCATCTGCTGGACACCCCACAAACTACTAATTTAAGGTATACCAATTTTCAGCATTAGAACATGCATCATTGCTCTTGATGACATCATAGTTGTGGGGGAAAAACGTGTAATCATGGACATTAACAAGCAAGCACTGAGTGAAAATCAACATAAAACAGGCAATGAAAGTGTCCCTGTCCAATCCAATTCCAAGCATCCAGGAGTCATTTCATGCCCACCAGGACACCTGAAAGTAAACCCACTAGGAAGTAATTGTGGTTGAGACGGCAATAAAAAATTTTTTTTGTTCTATTTAGATAGCTAAGTGACCACACCAAGTTCCTTCCATAGAAAGGAACCCACCGTCACTACTTCCTCAGTCTTTAGTGTTGGGTAGTGAGGTCAACTTCCCACTTGAATTCATATAACAGATTTTCCTGGTCTTAGGGAAAGATACTGGATAGCTAAAATTAAAGGACAAAGGTTCATACTATGGCACAGACTCTCCATGCTTTAGTTTACTCACAGGGCATTTTGAGAATGAAGTGATCTAATGCCTACAAGCAGTTAACAAAGTGCAACATACTTAAGGTGCTCAAGGCCCTCTGAGTGGGTATTTTCTCTTTAGGACCAAAATAGTCCATCTGAAATGTATAGGAGTTGGAGATTGACGAATTCATCAAGAGAAGTTTGGAACATATGAAAGACCCCATATCTCAAACCTACTTCATGCATCTTCAGAATTTCACTTTCCATAAGGTCCTCAAGAAATGGTGGGATTTGTTTTTGGTCCTGTAGATTTCGAAGGAAAAGTTCAATTTAGTATGTTTTAGGCTTCTGCAAATCGAATGTAGGTATATACTGAGTCACTATTTGATTCGAATGAAACATAAGACTATCTCTCTCTCTAAACACTTATTAATCTAAAAAGGATGGCAATTCATACAGAAAGTAGAATCTGATTGAGTGTTCATGCATGACAATAATTCTGAGTCATGGACAGTGGGTTGCAAGAGTGGAAAAAAGTTTTCAATGACAGACTCGTTCTTAAGACGATTTGTGAATACAATTATGTGGCATTTGGGTTTGTTGGGTTTTAAGGTGGAAAATAATTTATGACATAGAGATGCATTTGTTTGAAAGGGGAGGCAGAGACATCAGCAGCTCATCTATTTCTCTTTTGTATACATCTTGCTTAATCCTGAACTGACTTCTCCATTTTAAAATGGTGCTGTCACTCTTCTGGTACACTGGGCATGAATTGCCATAGCACCTTGTGTTCAGGAATTGTTTAATCTGTCTTCTGTACCTTTAAGATTAGTATTTGTTTCTTCTTCCTTGCTGTCCAAAAGATGTTTTTTGTAATATTGAAAACCGTGGTACAATTTTCTCTTGCTCTATAGATAATATTCTAGTTACTTCTGTTCCTTTATTATTACCCTATATTCCTTGAAGGCAACACTACTGATTATATGTTATTACCCCCCCTGAAATGGATGGCAACTGTCTTGTCCATTTTTGATACTCATTAAGAATTTGTTGGTTCCATAGGAAGAATTTATTATAGCCTCTCTGATTAGCTGATTTCTCTCCTTAGTGCTATTTCCAGAATTCGAGACTCTACCTACTTTGCTGTCTCATTCTACTGTTCGCTAATCCAGATCCTTGTTAACAAGATTCCCAGCTGCTTTAAAAAATTCTTTGAGTAAATGCCAGAAGGTACAAGTGGCATTTACTCAGAAAATATTTTTAGAGCAGCTGATGGTGTTTACAGTTAGAGTGATAATCGAAGACATCATTTTCAATTCAGACACAAGTAAACAAAAGGGTCTTCTCAGCTTGAGATGTGTTGTCTTTATAAAACATTTGTCTAGCTTGAAGGAGAACAGCAGTATTAACTTATTCGCACACTCCATTCTCTACTTGACACCAGCAATCACATTCCTACTTAGAAGAGAACTACCTAATCACACAATTTGAATTTAATTTGTTTTTTGCTTGTTTGTTTTATTTTTTTAAATAAAAAATATTCTCAGTATGTAGCATGGAATAAAATATAAAAAGTACAAAATATCATATAGGGTAAAGTGAAATAATTTTCCACCTCTACCTGTCTGATTTCCTTCCCCAGAGACAAACACTATTAGTGGCTTCTTGTGTATTCTTTTTTTAAAAATTTTTTAATGTTTATTTATTTTTTAAGAGAGAGAGACAGACAGAGCATGAGCAGGAGGAGCGCAGATAGAGAGGGAGACACAGAACCCGAGGAAGCAGGCTCCAGGCTCTGAGCTGTCAGCACAGAGCCCAACACAGGGCTCAAACTCATGAACTGGGAGATCATGACCTGAGCCAAAGTCAGTTGCTTAATCGATTAAGCCACCCAGGCGCCCCAATTCTTGTGTATTCTTCCAGTCACATCTTACATATACGTACACGTGTTTCACACATGTATTTTATCTAAATGACATATACTGTCCTGTATCTTGCTTTTGTCACTTGAGATGTATCTTAGAGGTCTATTAGATCATTGTATACAGCCCTGGTTTATAATGCTGGCATAACCTTTCATCATGCAGCTTAACTGAATCTGCCTCCACTGATAAGTATTTATGTTGTTTTACTAGTATAAACAATGCTGGGGCACCTGGGTGGCTCAGTGGGTTAAGCTTCTGACTTCTGCTCAGGTCATGATCTCATGGTTCCTGAGTTCAAGCCCAGAATCATGCTCTGCACTGACAGTACGGAACCTGCTTAGGATTCTCTCTCTCGCCCTGTCTCTCTGCCCCTCCTTCCCTCAGAATAAATAAATAAACTTTTAAAAAAACAACGTTGCAATTAATATCCTTGCACACATGTCACTTTGGACATCTATAAAATATTTAAACATGAGTTTCTGGCATCAGTTTTATGGTGGGCAGGTACCTTTTTAGTTTTAGTGGAGAGAGCCCACCTGCCCTCCATAGGTATTTTAATTATCTGCATGACCACCAACAGACCTGCTTCTCCAAATTTCCCCCAAACCTCTTAGCAAACTTGTCGATTTTACAATCTCATAAATTTCGCTGCAGGTGAATTTGTACATCTCCTCTTGTGAATGATTTTGAACATCATTTCATGTGGTAAGGGAGTTTGAGCCTTCTTAACTTTTTTGTTCATGTATCCTCTCCATCTTGATTTTTGGGACCTCTTTATACATTAAGGAAAATAAAGCTACTTGTGCTATGGACTGCAAGTTTTTTCATAGATGGTTGTTTGTATTTTGACTTTTTTTTTGGAATCTGTTACTATTTCCATTTGTTTCTTTTTTAAAAATATATATTGTCAAGTTCGCTAGCATACAGTGTATACAGTGTGCTCTTGGTTTTGGGGATAGATTCCTGTGGTTCATCCTGTGTTACATACAACACCTAGTACTTATCCCCACAAGTGCCCTCCTCAATGCCCATCACCCATTTCCCCCTCTCCCTTGCCCCTGGCCCCAAATACAGTTTGTTCTCTGTATTTAAGAGTTTCTTACGGTTTGCCTCCCTCCCTCTCTGTTTGTAACTATTTTTTCCCCTTCCCTTCCCCCATGATCTTCTGTTAAGTTTCTCAAGTTTCACATATGAGTGAGAACATATGATATCTGTCTTTCTCTGATTGACTTATTTCACTTAGCATAAAAACCTCCAGTTCCATCCACGTTGCTGCAAATGTCAGGATTTCATCTTTCTCAGGATTTCATCTTTCTCATAGCTAAGTAGCAATAGCTGTTGCATATATAAACTGCATCTTCTTTATCCATTCATCAGTTGATGGACATTTAGGCTCTTTCCATAATTTGGCTATTGTTGAAAGCGCTGCCATAAACATTGGGGTACTTGTGCCCCTATGCATCAATACTCCTGTATCCCTTGGGTAAATTCCTAGCAGTGCTATTGCTGGGTCATAGGGTAGTTCTATTTTTAATTTTTTTAGAAACTTCCACACTTTTTCAAGAGTGGCTGCACCAGTTTGCATTCCCACCAACAGTGCAAGAGGGTTCTTGTTTCTCCACATCCTTGCCAGCATCTGTTGTTTCCTGAGTTGTTAATTTTAGTCACTCTGACTGGTGTGAGGTAGTATCTCAATGTGGTTTTGATTTGTATTTCCCTGATGATAAGTGATGTTAAGCATCTTTTCATGTGTCTGTTGGCCATCTGGATGTCTTCTTTGGACAAGTGTCTATTCATATCTCTGCCCATTTCTTCATTAGATTACTTGTTTTTTGGGTGCGGAGTTTGATAAGTTCTTTATAGATAGATACTAACCCTTTATCTGATATGCCATTTGCAAAAATGCCTTTTAGTTTTGTTGACTGTTTCCTTTGTGGTGCAGAAGCTTTTTATCTTTATGAGGTCCTGATAGTTCATTTTTGTTTTTAATTCCCTTGCTTTTGGAGACATGTCAAACAAAAAATTTCTGTGGCTGAGGGCAAAGAGGTTGTTGCCTGCTTTCTCCTCTAGGGTTTTGATGGTTTCCTGTCTCACATTTAGGTCTTTCATCCATTTTGAGTTTATTTTTTGTGTGTGGTGAGAAAATGGTCTATTTTCATTCTTCTGCATGTTGCTGTCCAGTCCTTCCAGCACCGTTTGCTAAAGAGACTGTCTTTTTTCCACTGGATAATCTTTCCTGCTTTGTTGGAGATTAGTTGACCATATATTTGTGTGTCCAATTCTGAGGTCTGTATTCTATTCCATTGGTCTGTGTGTCTCTTTTTGTGTCAATACCATACCATTACAGCTTTGTAGTAGAGGCTAAAGTCCGGGATTGTGATGTCTCCTGCTTTGGTTTTCTTTTTCAATATTAATTTGGCTATTTGGGGTCTTTTGTGGTTCCATACATATTTTAGGATTGTTTATTCTGACTTTGAGAAAAGTGCCAGTGCAATTTTGATTGGGATTGCATTGAATGTGTAGATTGCTTTGGATAGTATTGGCATTTTAACAATATTTATTCTTCCAATCCATGAGCATGGAATGTTTTTCCATATATTTTGTCTTCTTCAATTTCCTTCATAAGCTTTCTATAGTTTTCAGCATACAGGTCTTTTACATCTTTGGTTAGGTTTAATCCTATGTATTTTAAGACTCTTAGTGTAATTGTAAATGGGATCAGTTTCTTTATCATGTCATCTGTGAAAAGTGAAAGTTTGACTTCCTCTTTGCCAATTTTGATGCCTTTTATTTTGTTTTGTTGTCTGATTGCTGATGCTAGGACTTCCAACACTGTGTTAAACCACAGTGGTGAGAGTGGACATCCCTGTCATGTTCCTGATCTCAGGGGGAAGGCTCTCAGCTTTTCCCCATTGAAGATGATATTAGCTATGGGGTTTTCATAAATGGCTTTTATGATGTTTAGGTGTGTTCCTTCTATCCCAACTTTCTTGAGAGTTTTTATTAAAAAAGGATGCTACATTTTGTCAAACACTTTTTCTGCATCTATTGACAGGATCATATGGTTCTTATGCTTTCTTTTATTAATGTGATGTATCACGTTGATTGAGTGAATATTGAACCAGTCCTGTAGCCCAGGAATGAATCCCACTTGATCATGGTGAATAATTATTTTTATATGCTGTTGAATTCGATTTGCTAGTATGTTGTTGAGAATTTTTGCATCCATGTTCATTAGATTCTTGGCCTGTAATTCTCCGTTTGTTGCGGGGTCTCTGTCTGGTTTGGGAATCAAGGTAATGCTGGCTTCATAGAATGAGTCCAGATTTCCTTCTGTTTCTATTTTTTTGGCACAGGCTGAGAAGGATAGGTATTAACTCTGCTTTAAATGCCTGGTAGAATTCTTCTGGGAAGCCACCTGGCCCAGGACTCTTATTTGTTGGGAGATTTTTGATAACTGATTCAAGTTATTCACTAGTTATGGGTCTGTTCAAATGTTCTACTTTTCCCGTTTGAGTTTTTGTAGTGTGTGTGTGTCTAGGAATTTTTCCATTTCTTCCAGGTTGTCCAGTTTGTTGGAATATAATTTTTTATAGTATTCTCTGATAATTGTTTGTATTTCTGAGAGGTTGGTTGTGATAAGTCTAATTTCATTTGTGATTTTATCTATTTGGGTCCTCTCTTTTTCTTTTTGGGTAGTCTGGCTAGGAGCTTATCAATTTTGTTTATTTTTTTCAAAAAACCAACTCCTGGTTTCATTGATCTGTTCTACTTTTTTTTGGGGGGGTTCTATATTATTTATTTCTGCTCGTATCTTTATTATTTCTCTTTTTCTGCTGGCTTTGAGGTTTCTTTGCTGTTCTGCTTCTAGTTCCTTTAGGTGTGCTGTTAGATTTTGTATTTGTGATTTTTTTCTTGTTTCTCGAGATAGGCCTGGATTGCAATGTATTTTCCTCTTAGGACTTCCTTTGCTGCATCCCAAAGGGTTTGGAGTGTCACGTTTTTATTTTCATTTGATTTCATATATTTTTAAATTTCTTCTTTAATTGCCTGGTGACTGATTCATTCTTTAGTAGGATGTTCTTTAACCTACATGCATTTGGAGGTTTTCCAAAATTTTTCTTGAGGTTGATTTCAAGTTTCATAGCATTATGATCTGAAAATGTGCATGGTATGATCTCAGTTCTTTTATATTTATTTAGGGCTGTTTTGAGACCCAATATGTGATCTGTCTTGGAAAATGTTCCATGTGCACTTGAGAAGAATGTGTATTCTGCTGATTTGGGGTGAAAAGTTCTGAATATATCTGTCAAGTTCATCTGGTCCAGTGTATCATTCAGGGCCATTGTTTCTTTATTGATTTTCTGCCTAGATGATCTGTCCATTGCTGTAAATGGAGTATTAAAGTCACCTGCAATTACCGTATTCTTATCAGTAAGATTGCTATGTTTGCAGTTAATTGTTTTATATATTTAGGTGCTTCAAATTGGGGGCATAAACATTTATAATCATTAGCTCTTTTTGATGGATAGAACCCACAATTATGATATAATGCCCTTCTTCATTTCTTGTTACACTTTTTGGTTTAAAATCTAGTTTGCCTGATATAAGTATGGCCACTGAGCTTTCTTTTGACTTCCAGTAGCATTATAGATGGTTCTCCATACCCTCACTTTCAATCCGAAGGTGCCCTTGGTCTAAAATGAGTCTCTTGTAGACGTCATATAGATGGATCTTATTTTTTAATCTATTCTGATACCTTATGTTGTTTGATTGGAGCGTTTAGTCCATTTACATTCAGCATTATCACTGAAAGATATTGATTTAGAGTCATTGCGTTATCTGTAGGTTTCATGCTTGTGGTGATATCTCTGGTCCTTTGTAGTCTTTGCAACATTCCAGTCACAAAGTCCCATTCCCTTATGTGTTTTAAAGCTAGTTATGTGTCCTACACCTGTGAGCACTACTACATTAAAGAGGAGTCATACGCTGTCCAGAGCCTGGTCCTTTAGAAGGTGTTTTTTGGAGTGTATTATGTGCTCTCTGTTGTTGTGACTCTGGTTGCCTTATTTTCCTACTCATAGTAATGTTTTGGACCCTCCACCAGATGTGCTTTGATTTGTTTGTTGAAGTAGCCCTAGAAAGAAAATTAAAAAAAAAAAAGAGGGGACAGGTGGTGATGGAAGAGGCCTTATCCCATACAAAGAGAGAAATGACAGGGGTGGAGAAAAAGAAAAGAAAAAAAAATTGACTGGCAGAGAAAGTATATGGCTTACTCCAGAGAGACAGAAGAAAATAAACAAGGAGATATAGAACAAGTGTAAAGAGAATAGATTAAATATGTCTGCTTAAACAAACCAACAACCAGAATAACCAGACTAGAGGAGGGAAGAATTAAGAAGGGAGAAAGGAAGAAAGAAAAAAAAAAAAATATATATATATATATATATATTTGAATTGTCCAAGAATTAAATCAGAAAATGCAAAACTACTAGGTGCCTTGGAACCTGTGGCAGCATTGGCTGGAGGAGGGGCTGTCTGGTTGGTCAACAGCAATCTCTGGTAGATGTGTAGTTAGGTGCGGAGGGGCGTGGTTTGGTGTAAGCGGGTTCCACCTCCCGCGTGGGCCCACTGTCATTCCCTGAAGCCCCACCTTGTTGGTGATGGGGAGAAAAATATCAATACCCCAGCCTCTCCTCCCCAAATCAGGTATCCCAAACCACTCTGTTCAGGCTGTCCTTACAGTGCCGCGTGGGTGTGAGCTGACCGGTTTTTTTTTTTTTTTTTTTTTTTTTTTTCCTGCTCCACAGTCTCCTGCACCTCCCTGGGGCTCGTCTGGGATTCAAACTCAGATGTCTTAAGGTGTCCCACTCTGTGCGCCCTGGGTACAGGGAAGTACCACTCCACCCCTCCCGCCCCACCAATGGAGGACCTCCTCACAGTGCATCGAGGCACTAACAAGGCAGTTTTTCCCACTCTTCTGACTCCCACGTTTCCCAGGCACTTGGCTGGAATTTTAACTCCCGATGTCTTAAAGGGTCCCGCTCCGTGTGCCTCAATTCCAGGGAACTGCTACTCCGGCCAGCCGAAATATGGTCTCTAACTGGCAGGCACAGGCAGTCTTTGTCCTTTGAATGGTTATGTACCTTTTTCCTATAGCACTTCAGGGAGGGAATTGCTTCTCCCACTGTGGACCGTGCCTCTGAACTAGTTATCGAGCCCAGGGGCTGGCTCTCCTCCTCCCCAGGTGCTCGAACAAGGCAGCCGGCCTCAGTCCAGAGAAAGCCCCGCAGTTAGAAATTGGATCTTTCTCCATTTTTTTCCGATGGCCAGTCCGTGGTTTTTCTCTTGTCCAAATAGAATCCTACGCTTCCACAGCCTCGCTTTCTCTTCCTTTTGTCTCTCTGCAGAAGGGGATCCCTCCCCTCTGTGCCTGTGCTGCCCATTTTATCTCTCCCAGTTTGCAATCGCGTACCTATGGCCTGTCAATTTGTCCCCATGGGTTCCTGGAGATGTCTCTGTCACTCTGCAACCTGGAACTCTTGGAATTCCAAGTCCTCTGGCCTCAACACTGCTGTGTTTGAGGGACGAGGGAAATTTGGGTCCCCCTACTTCTCCATCATGTTGGATTCTAGCTGCATTTTGACTTTCGAAAGACTGTTTTGGGATGCTAAAAATAGGATTTTTATGTAATCTCTCCTCTTCTTTTATTTAATGTTTATTTATTTATTTTGGGATATAGTGAGCAGTGGGGGGGGGGAGAAAGAGAGAGAGAGAGAATCTTAAGCAGGCTCAGCACTGCCAGTGAGAAGCCCAATGTGGGGCTTAAATCCACAAACTGTGAGATCATGACTGGAGCTGAAATCAAGAGTTGGGTGCTCATCCTACTGAGCCACCCAGGCATCCCTAATCTCTCCTCTTCTCTCCTCCTTCCCTGACACTCTCTTTCTTTATTCATTCCTACTTCTCTTTCTTCCTTTATTCTTAAAAGTGCTCCTCACTTCTAGATTAGGAAAAACCTGCCATGGTTTTAGTTCAGTGATTTGGAATTTTGTTCCTACATTTATATTTCTTATCAATCCAAGAAGTATTTAGTATAGGCAGAGATGTAAATATATGTTTTTACCTAGAAGCTATTGGTTGTTTTGTAGATATGCAATATCATCTTTATCACCTGCCAACTCTCAGTAAAATTTGGGTTCTTTGTTTCACTGTGTTTCATTGCAGTCTTGTATTTGAGAGCTATACTGTCCTTTTAAACATGTTCTGATACCTGGTTGAGCTACTTCTCCCTGATTAACATTCTGGAAATTTTTCCTTATTTATACTTTATTTAAACTTTAGAAGAAGCTCTATGTAACTTTGAATTCATTCTTTTTAAAAAAATCTTTTTGAGGAGGGGCGCCTGGATGGCTCAGTTGGTTGAGCTTCTGACTCTCGGTTTTTGGCTCAGGTCATGATCCCAGGGTTGGGATCCAGACCCACATCAGGCTCCATGCTCTTGCTTGAGATTATCTCCCTAAAATTAAAAAAAAATCCTTTTTGTACATTTTTTAATGAATCAACATATGTTATAGATCCTTTCTTTCATAATACAGGGTGTGCATTTTTTCATGTTACCATATAGCATTTTAATGTTTTCTTCATCTATATTTTGTATGTTTCATTAAGTTTATTCCTATAAACTAACTTATTTCTTCTCCTCTCTCTATATTAATATTTATGTGGGATCTTTTCTTTGTTCTAACTTTAATTTGGTTGCTGTGTAGGGCAGAGTATTGGTTTTTGTATAGTAGTGTGCCGAGGCAGCTCACCGAATTCTGGTTCTGATTTCCAGTTTATTCTCTTGTGTTTTCCAGGTATATACATTATATCATATGTAATTCATAATAATTAAACCACCTCCTCTCCAGCTCTAAATATCTCATTTCTTTCTCTTGCTTAAATGCAGTGGTTAAGACCTCCAGAACAATGCAGAATAATAGTAGTAACTGTGGATATTTTTGCCTAGTCATGCTTTGATTATTTCCCATTAAACAGGGCATTTCTATGTTTGTATAAGATAATAATATTAAGGATGTAGGCTTCTAGCTTATTTAATTAGAAGGCTGTTTTCTTGTTAGTAAGCATAAATATTGAGTTTTATTAAATGCTCTTCAGTATCAGAGGTAGTCCTATTTTCCTTTTGATCTATTAATATGTTGATATGTAATAATAAATCTCCTAATATTGAAACATCCCTGAATTCCTAAACACCACTTATTCATGTGTTATTCATGTGTTAATTTGCTCCAAATGTGCTTCCATTTGATAATATTGTGTTAGGAGTCATGCACTGAGTTTTGGCAACGCTGTGATTTGTAAGTAGAACTCAGAATTTTCATTTTTTCAATGATTTGAAACAATTTAAATACATGCTGAAGTGTCTATTTTGTAATGATTTGATAGAATCTGTGAAAAGTCCAGAACTTTGAACTTTTTTTTTTCACTATTTTCACGAGTGGGGAGAGGAAGACATAATTATTTAAGGTCTTTCTCGATTGTTTCCATGGTATTTAATTTGTTCAGGTTTTCGTGTTTTAAGGTCCCTTTTTAATAATTTATATATTCTAGGAAGGCATCAATTTCATCTACATTTTTGAATTTTGGAGTTGAACAAAACAATATCTTATTAGTCTTTAAATTTCCTTTCACTTGTATTATTTATCTGAACTTCTCTTTTATTTTGATCATTTTGTACAGGGCTCTCTCTTTCTCTCTCTCTCTCTCTCTCTCTCTCTTCTCTCTCTTTTTTGGGGGGAATGGGGCTAGCTAATGGCTTATCTATTTTACTGTGTTCCTCTTCAAAAAAATCAGCCTTTAAATGACTGGAAGTCCTAGAAGGAGAGAAGAAAAGGACAGAGACAGAGAGAGAGAGAGATACAGAGACAGAGAGAGAGGGAGAGAAAAAGAGAGAGAAAGAGAAAGAAAGATAGAGATTTAGCTATGTTTTAGTGGCTGAGTACGAATATTCCAGAAAGATGGAATAGCATAAGCCAGATGGGATATCAGGAGTGTGATGCCAGAAGTCAGTGAAGTTATTGAAACCTTTAACACATGTTTTTTTGAGGGAATACTAAATATCAGCTGTTGTTCTGGTAGACAAATGGGAAAAGAACCCCAAATCTCTAACCATAGGAGTCTATATTGTCATGTGGACAGAAGAGCTAGACAATGACCAGGCTTGCAGATGAATACACAAGGTGACTTGAGAGGGAGTACTATTGTGATGGAAATACACAGGTGCTGTGGTAAAGATAGTTAGAGTGGGTGTGTATCTTGGGGTAGTCAAAGAAGGTTTCTTTGAGGAGGTGGCTTTTGAATCTTGACATTTGAAGACTGAGGTGGAAGCAGTCATAGAAAGATCTGGAAAGGGGGAGAATTTGACTCAGAGAGACCGCAAGTTCTTAGGTTTCAAAGCACAAAAGACTTTGTCACATTGCAGGAGCCTGAAAGGGAGAGACAGTGGCTGGAAAGTATTCACGGAAGAGGTGGCATAGGTAGGATGTGAGGTAGGAAGGGAGGTGGGTACGGATCAGAGTGTTACCTGCTAACAGCTCTCAGTCAACTCGCTCCCTAGGCATGGCCTTCCAAGAAGGTAGCTGCTTTGCCCAAGGTTATTCCCTCTGCTCAAGAAGCAACTTGAATCCAATGACCATGGAGAGAGGTGAAAAAACCAAGTCCTGTGCCTCAATCTCAGACACATTTGAAGGGTCACCCCAGTCCTCCAAACTCCTCATGGGATCAAATGAGGCTTTTGTTACAATTGAATCACAATTCAATGCCTGCCTCAGCCCTATCCTGCTCTCCTTACATTTAGGAAGCTGCATCCAAGAGCCCTCCCCATAAAAATCCTGCAGGCAAATCCTTCTACATATGTGTCCTGAGGAACTGAACCTAAGAGTGTTGGTACCAGCAGTGGTCCAAGGAAACAACATCCAAAATGGGATTTTGGAGCTGGATCACACACCCTCTGCCACTGCCTGGCAATGAGGACCCTGTTGCTGAAGCTAGGGAGAGCACTGATACTCCCCAGCATGTCAGACTATAGCAGTGCAGTTGTTAACATTTTCCCACTGGTCACCTAGAGTGTGATTCCTGTAGAACAGAATGCTCTGGCAGGTGCAACTTGTCAGGCATTTGAGAGGCACAAGGGAAGTAGTAATTATAATGACTATGGAATTGGATGCCTCTTGCTAAGTACAAATGATGAGTTGGAAAAATTCAATAAAAGGTCAAGAGTGATTAATCATCAATTTAAGGCAAAATGTGAAAGTCAGAGGACCTTCTTGCCATGGTGAAAGGAGCTGTCATATCCTGCATCTGGAAGGCAGTAAAAAGACCAGACCTAAGACTTAATTAAAAGAGTGGCAGAGCTCCAGAGAAGAAAGTCCGATCATCACCATCTGGACATCCTGCGGCATGATGCTTGGGCTAAATTCACAAGATTTGGCAATAGTACTAGAGGTCTCAGCGAAAGACATATGTTCCAGAGGTGGGAGTAAACTCTATAAAGATTCAGGGCCTCCTACGTCAGTGCGATGTTTAGAGGTATGGTGATCTGGGAACATATTGCATGCAAAGTATTAGGTCTTCCCGATACTGTGGCCGTTAAGAAGGAAGCACAATTCCTGGTGGGACTTTTCAGTTTCTAGAGCAGCATGTTCAACACTTCGTGTACTGCTCTGACCCATTTTCTAGGTGACATGGAAGACTGCCACTTTCCGGTGGGTTCCATAACAGGGAAGGACTCTGCGGCAGCCCCAGGCTGCGATATAAATAGCCCTGCTGCTTGGCCCAGATGTTCATTCAAGTCCTAAGGCATTAGGGGCATTTATGGGGCAAAAGGCACTATGTAGACTTTGGCAAAGCCTATTAAGAAAATCTATTTAAATTCCTATAGCTCTGGAGTAAAGTCATATTCATGCTCAGGAGAAAATTATAACTATAAAAAAAAGAGCTCTGTGCATTGCTGGGCTTCACAGGACCCCTGGCAGTGGGGTGTCACCTAAATAAATGTGGGCCCTACCTGCCCATCATGATATGGTTTTGTCAAATCTTTCAAGTTATAAGGACAAATGGACCCAGCAGCAATCCACTATACAATGGAAACCATACAACTGAGACTGGGCACAAGCAGGGACAGAAGCAAGCAAGTGACCTGGATCCCCACATCATCCGCACAGTTGCATCAGATCCTTTCCTCCAGCTCACATCTCCTATGGCTGTGTGTGTGTGTGTGTGTGTGTGTGTGTGTGTGTGTAATGTAGAGGGTGTAGTGTGGGGTGTGTATATGTTGTGTGTGTGTGTTATAGTGTAGTGTGTGTGTGTGTGTGTGTGTGGTGTAGTGTGATGTGTATGGTATGTGTGTGGTATATGGTGTGTGTATGTGTGTGTGTGTGTGTGTGTGACTCCAACATAATTTCTTACAACTCTGGGGAAAATGGTGGAGCTTGTGACCTTGAAACACAACTGTGAGGATGAAATTCTCCCAATGGGCATAATTTTGGGCAGGGCTTCGGTCATTTACTTTCTGTGGAATGAGAAGTGTCCTAAATAAGAATATATACAATTCATAAGCAATAATAATGACTTTGCTGCTTTGTCAGGTGTCTGAGAAGGGAAAGATCTGGGTAAAGATGTTACCAGATGGATGAAATGGGACAAAAGTGAAGATTTTTGTTTTCATTGAGAGCTCCCTCTTGGGAAGAGGTACACAGCAACCAAGTGGACAGAATGACACTGTCAGTCTAAGTCAACTAGTCTCTGATATTGGCCACTCCACTGCTGGCACAGTGAACACATGAATGGAGTACCCAAGACTGGAGGATAGGATTGGACCCACCATGGAGTTGGTCCAAGAGTTGCAGTGATGAGTCCATGACATGGAAACTCTGGTCCTGTCACATATCTTGCCACCAGAAGCTGCCAGGCTCCTAAAAGCTTCTGAAGTACCTGAGGCACTGGCTTAGAAATGATACCCACAAGGCCAGAGCATCATCTTCCAAGTTGCAGTACACATCTTAAATCAGCCTTTGTATGGTGTTATGCCCCCAGTGTGTAGAACACATGTGTTGGAAACCAAGGAGAAGATACAGGAGTGGCCTCACTTGTCATCACTTTGAATGGCTTGTTTGAGTGATTGTGTTTTCTCTTTCTGCAACCTTGAGTTCTGTAGGTTTTGAGGTCCTGGTTCCTCAGAGTACTAATGCTTTCACCAGCAGACAGTAAGAGTCCCATTAAACTTTCATGTGTTGCTGTCATCTGGTCACTTCTGGCTTGTTATGTTAAACAGACAGCAGGCTAGGAAAGGAGTCACCACCATGGTAGCAATAAGTGACCCTGATCGTCACAGGAGGTACTACTACTAACCTGGCCAACTGTGACTGAGAATGGAAAAGTGCAACAGCCTTGATCTGAGAAGAGCATGGTGACCAGAGGTGCAGACCCTTCAGGGATGAGAGTCTGGAACACTCCACCAGTAAGCCACCTAGACTATCAGATGTGATGGATGAAGGTATGGAGTTCATGTGGGGGTGGAGCTAGAAGAGCTAAAAGAGGAAGAAATGATGAGTATCACTTGTGGCCTTGGGGCCAGTCCTAACCTTCATCTTGAACATTTTCTCCAAGAACGTTTTCTTCAGCCAGTATTCCAGAGAAGCTTCTCCCAGATCGAGTTAACTTATTATTTGAAGCAGTTGGATGGAAGGGACACAGAGAATGGATTTAGTAGATGTTACTGTGTGGCCACAAATCCCTCCTCAGAGCCAAGGCTTTCATACTTGCTGGGTGTATTGGCTGCTGACACCCCCCAGGTGAGCTCCGCCCTTGCCAAATTGTCTTCTGCCAAAAGATGCTGCTCATTCCAAGGTTACGCTCCCCGCCCCACCCCCATTCCCCGCCAAGGACCAATGGGCTTCCATGATTAGGAGATGCAGGCATAAAAAGATTGGCCCCTTCACTGAATTTAGGGGACCATCCAGTCTCCAAAGCCCTATCCACCCCCTGGGGTCAGCAGAGGCTCTATTGAGATTGGATCACTGTTGATCTCCCTCTGCTGATCCCCGCTTCCCTCACTCTCTGTGATGTCTTTTAAGATATGTCCACAAATTCTTTGGTGTTCCTTCCCTCAAGAAATGGGGTTTTATTCCCCTCCTCTTTTGTGTGGACTGGACTTAGAGACTCTAGTGAATAGATTAGCGGCAGATATGATGGGGTATTTCTTACAAGATTAGTTTACAGAAAGACTCTGGCTTAAGTCTTGGGTACACTCTTCCCCACCCTCACTCTGTCTTACATTCCTGGTGGAAACAAGCTGTCGTGTTGTGTGGACACTGTACAGAGGCCCATGGGCAAGTCCTGAGTACTACCAATACCATGTGATGAGCTTGGCAGTGGATCTCTGACAGATAGCTTGATGCATCCTCATGAGAGACCCTGAACAAGAGCCACACAGCTAAGCTGCTCCTGACTCACAGAAACTGTGTAACATAAGTGTTTTTTGCTTTAAGCTGCAGAATTTAGGGATAATTTTTTATTTAATAGATGGCTAACACATCCTTATGAAAGTTGTCCTTGAAAGAAATTTCCAGTGAATTTCTTTCCTGCAAATCTACAAATTAGAGTCTGTTTCCTGCAGAATCCATCCTAAGAGAGAAAGTAAAGGCATGCAGATACTAAAGAGCTTGCTTTTTCTGAGGGATTCTCCTAATTTATTGTTGTTAACTGTAGGGAGACCAGTACATGGCAGTGACATGGAGGGAGGTGAGAAAGGAGGTCTTCTAAGTCTGGGTAAGGAAATATAACTGCCTTGTAGGCAGTTGGGGGACCAGTGAAGGCTTGGGGGGCAAGAAGAACATTCTAGAAGCAGGGCGAAGGATGGATAAAATGGAGAGACTAGCAATAGGGAGACAAATCTTGAGCCCATTGTGATGTTTGGACAAGAAATCAGGAAATAAACTACCCTCAATTCTCTGGCAGGTGGGACTAATAGAATAGAGGTGATAACAGTACTCACCTGAAAAGGAGTTATTGGGATTAAATGAGATGCTTAGAACAGTGCCTGGCACTTAGACTCACTGTGTGTTTGTTAGGTATATGTGTGCTAGGTCGGGTGGCCTCTCCAGGGCCAGAGACTTTACCAGCCAATGCTGTAACATTCCAGAGTTTGAAGGAGAGGGAGGGACATCCCAAGCAGTTCAGTTAGGCAGACAATGGTATGAGTCAGAGCAAGGTCAGGGTCCTAGGAAACTTGTTAACAGAAGCTGGGTTGGGTCCATGGTCACCATTCCTAGTTCCAGGCCTTGCCTCCTCCCTCGAATGTGGTTCGTGCTCTTGATAATAAAGGCAACTGGAGAGAGAAGGAGTGACCCACCCCTGCAACAGGGAAAATAAATCCGGAGCCCATGTTCTGGTGACACTAAATCAGTAGTGACAAAGTGTCCTGAGGAAATAGCATGACAGAAGCCTGTCCATCACCAGCCCCCACGCCCTGGCCTTTGCTCTCCCTCCGCAAAGTGGACCCATTATTAGAGACTTCTAAAGAAAAGGAGGATGGGTTTTTGATGCTTTAAACTGACAGGTTCTTTTTGCCCCATCTTACAGGTTATAGCAGATTATTTTTCTAAAAGGCATTTTTCCCACTTGCACGCTGTCTAAGAGGCTTTCTCTGATATTTCAGTTGCTGGCTCCGGCTAATGGCCTGGCTAGCCAGACACATTATTGAATATCTTTGTAATTAAGAAAGTATCAGATGTCTTGCGGAATAAAGAGGAGGAAGTTTGTGGCAAAGCAGATAAGGCGGACATATGCCATGTGAATACTCAGAAATAAGCCTCTTTAGAATGGTATCCAGTGCTCGCTTCGGCAGCACATATACTAGAATGGTATCCTGACCTGAGAATCCTTACCTGGTTCTGCCATCCCAGGATCCAGGATTCTGACTCTGAAAAGTTAGGCGGGGTCTGACCACACTAGGGTTTTAAGTGCGGAACTGTCTAGTCGAGGTACTTTAGCTTGGGACTTTCTGAAGATGACAAGAGAACTTGTGGAGAACCACAAAGCCCACGTTCTAGAGAGGAAATGACATACACTTGCCTTAGCTTGGATGACTTCAAAAGGAAGCCTGTGACAGGGGCTTATGAGCAAGGAGCTTATCTGGGGAGTGGGTCCAAGGAACAGGAGAGGGCATTCTGAGAAGGGTATGCATGTCCAGATATGAGTACAGGGGCTTTCCTGGGTGCTTCCTCATGACTTCAGGTATAGGGTACTGCCTTGTGGATAAGCCATAATTCGTGTCAACCTTTGGCTAGCTATTCTTTATTATTTAGCTTGATCCCCTTTATTTTCCCCTGTGAAAAACAGTATTTTGAAATGTCCCTGGGCAGTCATCTTTGCAAACAGAGCTGATTTTTCCCTAGGATAAATTGTAAAATTGAAATGACATCATTGTTCTTTACAAAATGTTGCAGGCAGTAGTTACCTATATTTAGCATTTTATATTCTGATTATAAAAGTGATACATACTCAGCGCAGAAAATTTAGAAAAATCAGAAAAAAATACAAAAATATATTTAAAAATATATTTTATACAAAAGTACACAAACAGCTTACTTTTCTTAACTTGAGAGTTATAGCACCGACATATCTCTGTGCCATTTAAAATTTTTAAAAACCCACACATCATTGAAGGGCTGACACATGCTTCATGGTGGCATTACAGATTCACTAGACCAAGCATTTTCTTATTTCAGGATATTTAAGTTATATCTATTTTTTTGCTATTGGACATAGTCCTAAGATGAGCGTACTTTCTGTGAATTTTTCTGCACTCTGGTTATTTTATTAGGTTAGATCCTTAAAAAGGATTATTGGGTAAGATACTTAGCCGTGTTTTTATATTCAGGAAAAATCAGCAACTTCACAAGTCCTTGAGAATTAGCATGTAACAGGTGCCTAGTAAATAATTGTGAAATGGGTATGCATACCTAAAATTTTGTTAATGTTTATTTTTGAAGGAGAGAGAGAGAGAGAGAGACAGACAGTGTGAGTGGGGGAGGGGCAGAGAGAGAGACAGACAGACAGACAGAGACAAAGGCAGAATCTTAAGCAGACTCTAGGCTCTGGGCTGTCAGCACAGAGCTCGATGTGGGGCTCAAACCCATAGACCACGAGATCATGACTTGAGCTGACGTCGGACCCTTAACCGACTGAGTCACCTGGGTGCCCCGGGTATGCATATTTTAAAATGTGAGTTCATAGTGCCAAAACACTTTCCGGGTGAGCTGTGTTCATTTACATCCCCACCAATATACATAGGAGTCTGTGCTGGTCAACATTCAGTATTATAGTTTCCTTTTACCTCTGACTATTGAAATAACAGCCTTGTTTTAATTTTTATTTCCCTGAATTGCAGTGTGTTTTTCCATGTGTTTTTGGCCATTTATATTTCTTCTGAAAATTATTTATTCAGAATTTTGCCCATTTTTCTGGGGGAAGGTGTTGCTCTTTTAATATGAAATATAGATGTTTATGTATACATATTTCTGTAATTCTTGGGCTATCTAACATTTCCTGTAATATTCCCCCAGGTTGTCATTTGCCTTTAATTTGTCTTTTTAATTTTAGTCTTGAAATAAACAGAAATTGACCTTAAATTTCATCAGACCTAGCAGATTTTTCTTTTTGGTATCTTCGTTTGCTTTAAGAGTGAAAAAGGCAGCTCCAACCTTTAGATCAGTGAAATATTTTCCTCTAGAATAATTTATTGTCTATTTTGTATTAACTCTGTTATCCATTCAGTATCTAATTTGTGTAAGGTGTGATATGAACTAACTTTGTTTCATTTCTAAGCAGCCAACCTAACTAAACACGAAGTTTGGTTCATCTGGTTTTTTTCCTGTTGTTTTACTTATGCCCCCTTTATGGTAAACCAAGTTCTTGCAAATTCTAGGATCTGTTTCAGGGCTTCAGCTATGCTGCCATGGGTCTCCTGCTGGTGCCACAACTTCTTAATTATTGAATATCTAAAATACCAAGTAGAAATTTTTCGTCGTATAATTTTTACTTTTTATCTTGGTTTTTTAAAATGTTTATTTACTTTGAAAGAGAGAAAAAGAGAGAAAGAGCACAAGCAGGGAGGGGCAGACAGAGAGAGAGGGAGAAAGAGAGAATCTCAAGCAGGTTCTGCACTGTCAGCGGAGAGCTCGTCATGGGACTCAAACTTATGAACCGTGAGATCGTGACCTGAGTGGGAATCAAGAGTCGGGTGCTAAACTCACTGAGACACACAGGCACCCCCATCATCATATAATTTTTAAAAACATGTAGCTGTTTTTTTTCCATGTGCACACAGATTTGCACCATGGAAAGTGAGCAGGTGGCTCCGAGAATTAGTCCCCAAGCCTGTTGCAAGTAATTGGATGGCTCCCTGAAAAACTCCCAAATTCCTGTGGCCCCCAGTTTTCTCATCTGATAAATGGGTACAATCAGACTGACCTGGTTGTTGACTTAATTCAGGTATTGTTAGAGTCCATCATAGGGCAATTCTCAGTTTTCAGTGCTCAATGAATGTTTCCTATTAATATTATTCTTTAATTCCCACTTCCTTTATTTATACAATTTTGGAGTTTGGCATTATATTAGTCAAGGTTTTCCAGAGAAACAGAAACCAATATAATGTGTGTGTGTGTGTGTCTGTGTGTGTGTGTGTGTGTGTGTGTGTTTGAGTACATTTCCAGAGAGAGGGGGACAGAGAGATAAAGAGACAAAAAGACAGAGCTGGCAGGCAGGCTGGAGATTAAGGGAAGAATTAATGCTATAGCTTGAGTCCAAAGGCAGGCTGGAGACAGGATTCCTTCTCGGGGGACCTCAGGCTTTTCTCTTAAGGCCTTCAACTGATTAGATGAAGAAGGCACATTGCATTTTAAAGGGTAATCTGCTTTATTGAGTCTACTGATATAAATGTTAATCGCATCTTAAAAATACCTTTCCTACAACATCTAGACTGCTGTTTGACCAGAAACTGGCTACAATGGCCTAGCCAAGTTGACACATAAAATTAACCATCACAGGTATATTATCTTTTTTTAGAAATTGAAGTATAACTGACACATACTATTATATTACTTTCCAGTGTACATCATAATGATTCAACATTTGTGTTGATTGCAAAATGGTCACCACGAGTCTAGTTAACATCTGTCTCCATACAAAGTTCCAATATTCTTTCTTGAGATGAGAACTTTTAAGATCTACTCTCATAGCAACTTTCAAACATGCAATACAGGATTATTAACTACAGTCACTACACTGTGCCTTACATTCTCATGACTTATAGTTTATAAGTGAGAGTTTGCACCTTTTCCCAGGTATGTTATCATTAAAGTACTTTTCACTCTAAAATTCAGTGGCACCATAAATCTCAGGGTGAGTGCTGCTTGTGGATTAGATACAATCACCATCTCAAATTCTTTCTCCCCTTTGATCTCTGTGTTCCAGAACCTTCCACCTGCAGTTCATTCTTTAGCCTACCTGGTGGGGATTACCCACCTCTCTCTTGCAAATGCAAGATTTAAGTTCTTATTTAAGTTCAATTCTAGCTCTCTTTCTTTTGTCTGTGTTCTGAATCTAAAGGCGTCTAACTTTTCTTTGTGCAAAGCTTTGATACCAACCATAACTTGGGGAATGAATTTGAGTTGCTTTGCTAGGAAACATCCTTTAGTAAAAATGCAGGTATTAGGAGGGGCCTCTCTTTCCTCAATTCAGTGTCTACCTTTGCTGTGTCAAATGGCATTCCCTTTGCAGTATATAAGGCTGCCTTCCTGACAGTTCAGAATACTTGAGAGTGGAACAAGAGGAGGAGAATTGCCTTCTGTTTCTCACAGTGAACTGCGCATAGCCCAGGATCTGTGGGACCCTCTGCCCAGGATGTCCTGTACACCCTACCTTTCCACCCTTTCCAATGCAAATAAATTGAACTGATTTCAATTCACCATCCACAGTCTCTTGTATCCAACTTAGACCAAGACGCTGAATCCTACCCTTTCTGCTTTCCAGAAGTCTAGAAGAGACAGATGGCCACATGAACATCTTTAGTAATGTAGTATTTAGGAGCTAAAATAGGAAAATAAATATAATGCTAAGGGAACAGGGAGGGTGGAATGATTTGTTATAGTTATTGGTCCAGGAATTAGAAAAAAGGGTTCATGGAGGAGGTGATGTTAGCGGATGTTAATTATCAATGGATATTAAAGATAAAAAAGAAATAGGCAAAGACAGCTATTTGAGAAGCATGGGATGTAAGGAAGAGATTAAAGAGTTTGGAGAACAGTGGGGTCTTATAGTTGGAGATAAGATGGGTTAGAGGTTAGAGATGCTGGTGAAAGGCAGCAAATTTCTTTCTAGGTCATTGCACTTAACCTTGTGAGTAATGTGTGGCCAACAAGCTGGTGTCCTGTCAGGATCACACCATTGTGCCTCCCCTATGCTTTTGTTTTTAGACATCTGAGACTCTTCTTCACTGGACCACCATTGGACAGACTAGAGGGTGCTTACCAGCTGTCTCCTTCCTCCTTCTCTTCTGCAAAGTAGCTAGACTACAGTTAGCCACTATCTCCAAGGAATCTGTTTTTCTCTTCCCAATTGCCTTTCATTGTAATGCAAACTGGTTTCGAGAGTGTCCTTAAGGATGAACTTCTTCACATTCTGTTGCAAATGTTAAATATTCTCCAAAGAGATTCAGAGCTATCCTTCAGGCAAAATCTCTGAGCCTTGACTCTGGAGATTGGGGTAGGGACAATGGTGCCCTTCTCTCTGAGTGCTATCCCTGTAGCATAGTATCCTAAAGGAACATTTAGTAGAGAAGAGGCAGTGGTCTCCTGTATCCTTAGCTTACCTCCCCCATCATGAAACCTGTCTTATAAGCTGGGACAGAAGCCATTGTGGTCCTGTTGCACTCAATAGCACCATACCCAAGATGGAGACTCCATCCCAACAACAGGGTCTGGGTGAAATAAGGGAGCTGTTACTTCTCCACTTCACTCACCCAGAATGTGACCTCAGTAACAGGTGGAGTAGACTCAGTAACAGCTGGAGGCAAGATGGAAGATGCTGGTGTCTTGCCCTATCCCTAGGCAGATAGCCCTTCCTGTGGGAGCTTAGGAAAGAAGGGACTCTGCTTTGGGCTGCAGAAATCTGGAGTGAAGTTTCTGTCTTGCTGATCTCAGAGTGGGGAGGGAAGAAGTAGGGCTTGGTTTAAATGTGACAGGTTCTTATTGTTCTTAATCAAGTTTTAGTAGATTTTCTTAAGTAAATGTTTCTTCCTTTGCTAGATGCTCTCAGGATCATTCCCAGAGACTTTAAATGCTTGTTTTTAAAAATAATTTTCACCAATTTCTCTGGGGAGTAGGTCTGTGGAACTCACACTGCCATGCCGAAAGTGGAGCCTGTGATTGTTTTTGTTTTTTTATAGATGCTTTGGGGATAGGACTTTTGCTCTGAGGAATTTTGAATAAGGTGACACGATAGCAAACCCTGAAAGACAGGTTTTTCCAGGTAGATGACAGACAAGTCAAATAATGACATTCTCTGTCAATTTGAAGATGCTCCAAACCTTATTTTTCCCATCCAATAGCTTCTAGGTCTTCATAGCTATCATGATTGTGAGACTGCTCGTTTCCAAGGGTAGCATTTAATTAGCAAGAGAACTCTAGGTTATAGGGTAAGTTAAAATGTCACACAATTCACTGTTCTTTCCAAGATTCAGCCATTTTTCACATGTTCTGCTCATTTTCTTGGATTGTTTATTTACTGTTGAATTTTGAGAGTTCTTTTAATATTCTCAGTACAGGCGTTCCTGTTATGTATATGGCTTGCAAATATTTTCTCTTAATTTTTAAATCGTCTTTCAGTTCTTGGCAGCATCTTTTGTAGAGCAAAATTTTAATTTTGTTGACATCCAGTTTACCGAGTTTTTTTTTTAATAGATCATGATTTTGATGTCGTCTAGGAGCCCTTTGCCTAGCTATAGACCCAAAGATTTTCTCCTATTTTTTCCCTGAGACTTTTATAGTTTCCCACTGAAATCTGTGAGTTAATTTTTGTATCAAGCGTGAGACTTAGGTCAAGGTTTTTTTGTTGCTTATAGATGTTCAATTGTTCCAGTATCCTTTGTTGAAAACGTTAGGTTTCTTCCTTTGAACTGTGTCTCACATCAGTTGGATATATCTCTGTGGGTCTATTTCTGGGTCCTCCACTCTGGTCCATTGGTCTATAACTCTATCCTTGCACCAATACCAATCTGATTAACATAGCTATATGATAAGCCTTGAAATTGCATAGGCCAATTTCTCCCACTTTAGTCTTCTTTTGTGAAATTGTTTTAGTTTCTTTGCCTTTCCATGTAAATTTTAGAATGATCTTATGTATATATACAGAAATTCTTGCTGGGATTTCAATAAAAATAGTGTTAAACCTATATATCCATTTGGAGACAATTGACACCTTTACTATGTTGATTCTTTCAATCCATGAACACGGTATGCCTCTCGATATTTTAAGATTTTATTATGTCTTTAAATGTGTCTTACTTTTCACCATACAATTTCTGTACATGTTTTATTAGATTTAAACCAAAATATATTATTTTTTGAACGATTACAGATGATACTGAATTTTTAATTTTATTGTCTACATGTTTATTACTAGTGTTCAGAAATATTATTTGTGTATATTATCTTGTAACCTGAAGACTTGTTGAACACTCACTTATTTTTTCTTGGAATTTTTTTTATTATTATTATTCCTTGTTTCTTTCTTCCTTTCTTTCTTTCTTTCTTTCTTTCTTTCTTTCTTTCTATCTATCTATCTTTCTTTCTTTCCTTCTATTTTTTAATATGTATCTTTTATCTTGGGGAGAGAGAGAGAGAGAGAGAGAGAGAGAGAGAGAGAGAATTCCAAGCAGGCTCCTTGCTACCAGTGCAGAGCCTGATGCAAGGCTCAAACTCACAAACTGTGAGATCACAACCTGAGCTAAAATCAATAATTGGATGCTCAACCGACTGAGCCACACAGCACCCATATTTATTTTTTAAGTAGGCTTCATGCCCAGTGCAGAGGCCAATGCAGGGCTTGAACTCACTACTCTGAGATCAAGACCTCAGCTGAGGTTGAGTCAGATGCTCAACTGACTGAGCCACCCAAGAGCCCCTACTTGTTATTTTCTATGTAAATAACATATCATCTACAAATAGGGACAGTTCCTATCCAATCTTACTTACTGTCAACCTAGCTCTTTTTCCTTTTCTAACTTCTAACATCATGTGAATAGGAGTAGGGAGAGTGGATACTCTTGCTTTGTCTTGGATCTTAGTTCAAAAGCATTTGGACTTTGACCATTAAGTATAATGTTCCATGTGGCTTTTTGGTAAATACTCCTTTTGAAATTGAAGATGTTCTTCTTTATTTCTACTTTTCTAAGATCTTTACCATGAATGGGTGTTGAATTTCATCAAATATTTTTTCTGTATCAACTAATATAATCATGTGATTTTTCTTCTATATCTTGTTAGTATGGTGAATTATGTTGATTACTATTTGAGTATTGAACTTGTCTTGTATCACTGAGAGAAACCCCATTTGGTCATTGTGTATCATTCTTTCTATAATTCATTTCTTATGTTGCTGAATTCTATTTGCTAAGATAAGTTGCCATTTCTTTCTATGCTTTTACAAGTTGGACTGTGATGTTCCTGGTGTAAATTTCTTTGAGTTTATTGTTTGGTAGTCGCTCACTTCTAGAATCTGTAGGTTTATGTCTTTTGCCAATTTGGGGAAGATTTCACCTATTATTTCTTCAGAAACTTTCAACCCTGCTTCCTTCTTTTATCCTTCCAGAATTCTGATGACATGAATGTTAGAATTTTTTAAGTCATCCCATAGTATCCTGTGTGTACCCTCTCTCTCTCTCTCTTTTTTTCTCTCTCTCTCTCTCACTCTCTCTTGCTCTCAGTTGTTTCTATTCCTGGAGTAACTTCTATTATTCTATCTTTCAGTTCACTTATTCTTTCCTATGTCCTTTCCTTCTGCTGTTGAACTTATTCCTTGAGTTTTTAACTTCAGTTATATTTTTCGTCCCAATATTTCCATTTGATTTTTTCTTTATAGTTCTATTCTCTCACTGATATATTTTTTTTATTTTTTTTTATTTGTTTCAAGTCAGTTCATATTGCTCACTGGAGTACTTTTTATGATGACTACTTTAAAATCTTTTTCAAATTAATTCTAACATGTCTGCCAAATCAGTATTGGGCATATAGTCATTACTTTAAATTTTTTTAAAGTTTACTTAATTATCTAGATAGAGACAGAAACAGTGTGAGTGAGTGGTGGTGGGGCAGAGAGAAAGGGAAACAGAGAATCCCAAGGAATCTCCATGCTGCCAGTGCAGAGCCTGATGCAGGGCTTGAACTCACAAAACTGTGAGATCATGATGTGAGCTGAAACCAAGAGTCGGACGTTAACCAACTAAGCCACCCAGGCACCCCTAGGCATTTTTTTTTTTTAATCAGCAGGAAACTCCAGAAAGAGAATGCCCAAGAAAGGACCTTTTGCCTATGAGGATAGAAGTTGGTGGATAAATACCTCTATTTCCTCCCCTTTGGCTGTTTTCCACATAGACTCTCAGAATATCTCCAATAAGGCTGATCCCATTGTCCCTAGTGGTAACTTGCTAATTATTGTTCTATTAATCAACTTTTCTCCCATCCCTATCTTACTTTTCCGTTTTCCTTAACAGTAATCACTGTTGGGATCTTCCTGGTTTGTTTTTTTAATTTGTTTTTACTTTGGTAACAGCATAGGTAGGAGGTGAATGTGAATGAAGACCTACAATGACAGCTTTCTATATTCCCTTTTATATAGACCTAGATATATGGAATCAGGACAAGAAACATAAGATTTTACCATAGATTTTTTTAAACTTATAATACTTCATCCACTTTGCACTGAAGTCATATTATTTAACTTTGAGAGAGTCTCTATCTTCAGTGTCAAACTAAACAAAATTAGAGTTACACCTATTTCAGATTTTTAGCTAAAACAAACATGATGCATTGGCAACCTGACTTTATAAAGTTTACTCTCAAATATCACCAGATTGAGTCACTAGAAACTCATTTTCACCTCTGTTTTGATCTGTGACTTTTTAAGAAGGTCACCTTGTCTTCTCTCCTCAAGCTCTCGATCTTACAAGACTTTAGTGAAAGTCATAAAAATTCTGACCTGACTACAGAGAGAGGATCAGTCTTCAGGAGTGGGAACTAGAGAGGGGCACGTGGAGCTGCATGAGATGAGAGTAAGTGTTTCTCTGAGTCGGTTCTGATTATACTGCTGTTTATTCAGCATTCTGGGAAGTGAAATTCTTCTTGATTAAAGGGGGGGAAAAAAGGGCAATTTTTACCAGTGCTTGTTCAACATAGGTTATTTTGACAAGGATATATTTTAGTAATTCTGGGCTAGGGGGTGAAAATGACAAGTTTTATTTATTAGCCTCAATTGGCAGTAAGATACACCACAGGGAATACAGCTTGGCATTCTTGCAGGGTGGCCACGGGGAGAGGCTGCCCATTTTAAGCACATTCTCAGAGTTCTCATTATGTTACAAAGCCAAAGAAGTGATTGATGTAGAATTAAGAAAAGAAACACAAGAGATATGTATCTCAGTCTCCAAACTCAGGTGTCCAATAAATATCCTTGGTTTATTTTACCATGACGCACATGAATATTTCACACCTGTCTCTGCCAGACTCACAGAAACTGGGGATAGAGCACTTTTGTTTTCAAGGAGATGAGAGGAAAAAAGAAATGGAAAAAAAAAAACAATGAGGAAAAACGGACGAGAGAGTAGTCTACAGGGCCCAGAGACCAGTCTCAATAGGAAGAGATGAGGAGAACACCTCAAAGATTGCCCACAGGGCAGAGGGGCTGCTGTGTGGTCAGGGATGGTCCAATCCTGGGCAGCACCAACCAGAACTCCCAGTTGTGAAAGCTGGTGGGACGGGCTATCGGCAAACCAGCTTCTCATGCCCTCCTCTTTCACTTTGCCCTCTGTAAGCCATTCTGACACTGGTGTTTCAGAGAATCTACCTGAAGGAGCTGAAATTTGATGTCCTGGGTTTATCATTTGACCACATCTGATTATACTACCATCCTGCTGTGGCTTGAAAGATTTTCTCTTCCATACTTTATATCCTCATAGAAAGAAAGAGTTTGAAAGTGCCAAGGCTTCTCAGTGACGTTCAGTCTCTCTCTGTCTCTTGATTTTGTTCTAGAGATCTTCATCCGTTGAAATCTTACTCAGACTCCAGTCTATACCAGAGATAGAAGCAGAGCTTCCCTGCGTGAAATGAAGAGAGGAGAGTGATGGTCCAGAATCCTGGCAAGCTGGAAGTTAGGAAAACCAGGTTCCTGCTTGGGTCCAGTCTCTGTCAAACCTTCTACTGGTTAAAAAAGTCACACAGAGTCACCTTACTGTAGTTTCTTGTCAGTTCTGTGAGAAGTAGGGCAGTCACGAGGTTGAATTTTACCAGAAGGTTAAATAATATCATTCTTTTATGTTCTGGAGACTTACCGTAAAGAACCACCCTTCGCTAGTGACTTATGTAAACACTCCTAGATCCATCCCTTCTTCACCTATGACAAAGCCAGACACAGACCCCACAAGTTCCTTTTTCTGCCTCATAAATGATTGTCTTCATGCTTTGCTGGACTGCTAGTCCCCCTTGATTAATTGGAAACAAATGTTTGTCAGCCAAACTCTGATTACACTTGTCTCCTTTCCCCAGGACTCTGAATTCTGATCCATCCCCCAGCCTGAGTCAGCGTAGAGACTTTCCTCAAGTGTCCCTCCTGGAAAATGGGCTGACCTTATGGTAGAATATTCTTGGATCAACTATCCCATCATGCCACCTTTTCATGCCACTTCCCTATGCCTGGATCTTCTTAGCTTTGTTCACTTCTCTCTCTATGAAAGATAATACCTTTTTGGCCCAACTCTTAAGATGCCTGCAGGTCTTAGGGGTTACAAAGTTCTTTATATTGTAACAGTCCTCCACCTCCCCATCACATGTCTCCCCTTCTCCTTGCAATAATCCTTATTCGGTTTGGTTTTTATTTGACAGCAGGCATTCTGATGCTCATTCTGTGGAAGGGAAGTTGTGGTTTGCAGAAATGGATGCATGCCTTGGGCCTAGTGGTCAAGTTAACAAGGAATGACATAGGTTGAACCCAGGTCCCCAGACTTCAGTCCTGGGGATTTTATACTGCCTTGTGAATTCTTTCTTAACGCTTGGGCGAATGACTTCACTTATGTAAATGAAGAAGGTTGGTATAGAGATTCTCTGCAGTTCCACCAACTCTGACCTGCTGTAGGGATGACTGAAAAGGCCCAAAGCCCCAAGGTACAACCCCAGATAGCAGTGTCAGATGAGATGGCAAACACTTCAACATCTGAGAGTTTTCAAAACGTGAGCTGTCAGAAAACATTCCTGTAGGAAAATAAACATAGAATGAGGTGATGGGCTCAATAGAGGTAACAGAGGTGAATTTTCCCATCCAACCTAAAATCTAAAAATAAAAATCCATTTTCCAAGTTTTCATATTAAAAGAATATATCAAATGAAATCTTAGGGTGTATCTTGGCTTCTTCATATCATCTTGGTCTGCATCTGACTTGTTCTGGATGTCTGAAATTAGCTTTTGTCTGTTCTATCAGACTGAACTATTTCTAAGGAAATTATTTCAGTAGCGCAGTGTGATCCTGAGCCAGCAGCACCAGTGTGGCTTGGGAACTTGGGGAAAATGCATGTTCTTTGCCCCACCAAGACCTCGAATCAGAAACTTTAGGGGGTGGCCCACCTTCTCTGTGCATTTTTTTTAAGTTTATTTATTTATCTGGTGAGAGAGAGAAAGTGCACACATGAGAAAGGGAGGGGCAGAGAGAGGGGAAGACAGAGGATCCTAAGCAGTCTCCATGCATGATGTAGGCACAAAGCTCCATGTGGGGCTGGATCTCACCAACCCTGAGATGATGACCTGAGCCAAAACCAAGAGCAGGACCCACTGAGCCACCCAGACACTCTCCACCTTCTGTGTTTTAATAAGCTCTTCAAGGAATTCACATCACACTCAAGGGTGTCCTGGTTTAAGGATGAGCTTTCCTGTGGCATGTGCCCTAGGCGACAATCCTGAGGAGGAAGGTGACTTTGCTATCCTAAGTTCCTCCCTCCTCTGGCAGCTGTGCTCTGGAAGGTACCTCATCCCAACCCCCTCTCAATCGCTCTCCTTCCCCAAGTGTTGTAAATAAGTGTTTTTTCTCCCAGCAGTTCTTGCATTCAAAGAAAGGAAAGAAATCAAAATGTATTGAGCGTCCATGAATGTGCCAGGCACTTGGGCTTGGCACCTTTGATGAGCTATTTATTCGATCTTCATAAAAATCCAAAGAGAGGAAAAACATGTCCCGTATCTCATACAGACGGACATTTAAATTTCATTAGAAGAACCCTTAAAGACCTAAAAGGTCTTAAAAACCCTTTACGACCTGAAGGGACTTCTGTTGGTGGAATTTCATGCACTTTATAATAAGGGTGGGAGAGATATTTTTATCGAGGAGGGACGCTAGGCTGGCACATGCGCAGAAAGGACAGCACGCCCGAAGGGCGATCTGTCAATATTCAGAAAGATGGAAGTGCAGTCACATTCTATGACTCAGCAATTCCACTCTGGATTGTCCTTCTTTGAGAAAGTCACCCCTGGATCACCAGGAAACAGGAAGGATGACCCTGCCCACTGTCTGGTTGGTGGTGGCAGTGGGGGTTGCCTAGAGACAGTCCCGATCCTGGCGTGGGATTGCCACTTGGTGTGATTCCATACCTTCCTTCATTTATGGCCTAGTCAGCCATTTACTGAGTGGCTACTGGTAAGCATACTACACAGATACTAGGGAGGATGTATGGAGAAACGAAACTTGGATCCATCTTCAAAAGCCACCCCCAAAGAGTGAGGGAGTTGTGTGACACGAAGCAACAAGGACAGAGGTGGGGGGATGCCAGGTGACCAACGCATCGAGGCCTCTCTCCCAGATCCTGGCTTACAGAGCAGCTCTGGGTCTGTTTCAGGTAATATTTTTATAGTGTATTAATGCATTAGAATTAGACTCGATTTAATCGTTTTCTGAACAGACCCACAGGCACATTGGCATCATCCCAATTTTTTAAGACTTGCAAATTTGTTCACATTTATTCCTCAATATATTCCTTTTTTGTCTGCCCAAACCACATCACACAGCTTTACATGTGGCATAAGGGATATCTCAACCTTGAGATTAGGAGGTTATTACGGGTGTTCTGAGGCTTTTGATCACCCTAAAATGGCTACTGGAGATAAATTATCAGCTTCTAATTGGGTGTTTGGAGAGGGTCCTCCTGAACTCTAGTGGACATTAATGGGATTATCTGGCACCTCTCCCTTCTCTCCCTTCTCTTATCACAGCTAACGAGAGGCAGCATTTTGCACAACATACATCTGTCCTTCTGGCATTGGCTGATTGGTTTAAGGATGGGCACCTGACTAGGCAAGGCCAATCAAAACCATTTTCTGGAACTTGTGGCTTTGGGACCAAGAGAAATGGTACAGTGTCACTCTCATTTCTGGAGCAGAGTGCCTGCTTTGGGTGAGGCACTGCCTTCGGCTCTGAGGTCGTGGCATTGAATACAGTGAGACTTCTTTCAAGTGAACAGCTATTGTTTGAGTGGGGTAGAGTGGGGAGACATAAATAAACACATATATAATATGCAAATGTAAAATATAGCCCAGAATTAGCCAATAATGATGATAATAATTGTTATTATAATACCGCTAATTGCGAATACTTATTGAACACTTACTCTGTACGCAGCACTGTGCTAAGTGCTTTGTATACATTAAAGCATGTAATTACGTTTATCAACTCGCCCCAGAAAAAGAGTCCTAGGATGAATCCCATTTGGGAGAAAGCTCTCATTTCAGTGAGAAGCGATGGTGAAAACTGCAGAGAAAAGCAGAGATGTTTCAAGTCGCTGGCTCCACATTTCCGAAGGTCCAGCTGTGTTTGGGTCCATACAGCTGCAGAGGTTGCTCAGTTTGCCCTCCCTCTCATGAGTTAATCATTTCCCTTTGGCCTTGAACTTCTTTACATACCGTCACCTGCAACCAAAGATTGTCAAGACACTGTGGAAACCAGCAGTGTTTGTCAAGTTGCCTCTGTGTGTGTGGCAAGCGTGGGTGTTGCTGATGTGACGACGGTTAGCAGACAGTTACAGCCCCAGCCTCAGGCTCGCCCACCAACAAAGACCCTGAGACAGCAGAGACAGACACTGGAAATGGAAAGGCAGCTGTGGAACTCTACTTCTACCACCTCCATTTGCCCTCCTCTGAGGCAGGTACGCAAGAGCCCATCACGTCCCCTCTTTTTTCCTTTTTTATATTTATTTACTTTCTATTGTGGTAAAAACACATCACATTGAATGTACCATCCTAACCATTTTTAAGTGTACCATCCTTACTGTTAAGCATCTTCACACTGTTGGTGCAACAGATCTCTAGAAACTTTTCTTCTTGCAAATTAGAAACTCAGTACCCATTAAACACTACTTGTCCCTCACCCCGCTGTCTTCCTCCCAAGACATCCCTCTTTCTACAACTCTGATTACTCTGTAACTCTGTTATTGAGGTATATCTAGGGGCTCAGAGAGCAGGATCTCATCTCTTCTGACTCCTGTTGGGCCCTCTGATCCCAGCCTCCCTTTTGACTGTGATTCCAAATTAAAAGAAAAAATTCCACCAAAACACGTTTGAGGGCTGAGTATGGCTGTCCCCTTTAAACTCTTGCTTTGAAGCTTCAGTAGTAGCCTGTGTTCTTCTGCCAGAGTAACATTGTCTGCTAGGTGTGTGCAGAGGGGAGACAGCCTGGAGGGAAGGACACAGGCTGTTAATAAGTGTTTTCTCCTTCCTCTGAAAGTGGACCCAAATATTCACATGTCTTCATGTAGGAGAGTGGACAGCAAGTCTGTGGAATGGCCAGAATCGTCTATGGGTTAGGATCTTGGGCTCAGAAATCAGACTCCTGATGAGCCAATTATTAGCGCTGTATCCCCCAGGGAGCTCCTTAACCATCCCCCCAGCTTCTTCACCTGGAAAATGTAGTATTGGGGCACCTGGGAGGCTCAGGCAGGTAAGCATCTGATATCAGCTCAGGTCATGATCTCATGGTTCCTTGAGTTCCAGCCCCCTGTCTGGCTCTGTGCTGATAGCTCAGAGCCTGGAGTCTGCTTTGGATTCAATCTCCCTCTTTCTCTGCTTTTCCCCCTGCTAGCGTGCTCTCTCTCAAATATAAACATTAAAAAAAAGATAAAAAAAGAAAACATAGTATTTTTTTTAATTTTTAAAAATGTTTTTTATTTATTTTGAGGGAGAGAGAAACAGAGTGTGAGCAGAGGAGGGGCAGAGAGAGAGGGAGACGCAGAATCTGAAGAAGACTCCAGGCTCTGAGCTGTCAGCACAGAGCCTGATGCAGAGCTCGAACTCACGAACCGCAAGATCATGACCCGAGCCAAAACTGGACACTTAATGGACTGAGCCACCCAGGCGCCCCAAGAAAACATAGTATTGATGCCTCCTTCGCGGCACTGTTGTGAGTCTTATGTAAGAAGTTGTACACAAAATGCCTAAATAAAGCCTGATACCCAGACAGCACTTAAAAATGGTAATTATCACTATGCGAGAATAAAAATGAATAAGTATATAGATCTATGTGTTCAATAAAGATAAATCTCAAAACATGATATGTGCAAAAACCAAAAGAAAGTTGCAATAAGATACATAAAACAGTGTGGTACAGCTTAAAATTTGAAACACGAAATAACATGGTATAATGCTTTTGCATACATACACACACATATATAAATTTTTTATAATGTGTGGTGTGTGTGTGTGTGTGTGTGTGTGTGTGTGTGTGTGTGTATGAAAGCACAAATAACATACCCAGAAAGGGGAGCCTGAGTGAATCAGTCGGTCAAGCACTGAACTCTTGATTCTGGCTCAGGTCATGATCTCAGAGTTCAAACCTCGTATTGGGCTCTGTACTGACCATATGGAACCTGCTCGGGATTTTCAGTCTCTCCCTCTCTCTTTTCTCTTTGCCCCTCCCTGCACTCAGGCTGTGTGTCTCTCTCTCAACAGAAATAAATAAATAAAATTAAAAAAAAAACCATAACCAGGAAGTATACATTCTGTTTTCCAGATAGTGGTTATCTCTGGTGGTGGTGGTGGTGGTGCATAGAGGTGTGTGTGTGTGTGTGTGTGTGTGTGTGTGTGTACATTTACACATGTTATGCAGAGTAGTGGTGGTCTGCATGCTTGAAATGCTTCATAATTAAACATTTTGGAAAATTCATTATAAAAACTTCCATCTGATAACTACAAGGCTGCCTTGTTCATTTGTATTCCACTTGGCTATTCGAACTTCTCTTTTGATACGCAAGAGAAACTGCAGTGTGATACCCATCTGAAATGTGGATTATTAATGAGGATTTGGAGTCTGAGACAGTGCCAAACTGGGGTTCTGCGGCTCGAGTGTGGGGTCAGTGTGGGAGGAAGGCCAGGAGCCAGGAAATCGGTTTTACGAATTTATATTATACATTCTTATATGATCAGGAGAAAGAGAGAGATTTAGAGCCAAACATCACAGACAGGTTACTTAATCTCTCCCGGTACATTTCCTTAGCTAGGAAATAAGAATAGTAAATCATATTTACGAGGTTGCTGTGAGAAGTAAATAAACACAGAACATGGCACTTGGTAAGCATATCAAATACCGAGCGTTATGACACCCAATTTATTTTTAAAGCTTATATGCTACAGACTTCAGAGAGGAAAGAAATATCAATCACTTGCCAGGCTGATAGATGATTTCTTCAGGAGTCAGAGACGCCAAGAAAACCTCACCCCCAACCACCACTCCAATAAGTGCATTCAAAACACCAAGAACAGAACATCAAATAAAATATGCGGGTATGGTTATGAAATGCCACGTATCTTTCCCTACCTTGTGATCTGTTAGAACTTCAGGCATGCAGTTGAGGGAGGGGAATGAGGAGCTGGTCCCACCGCTCACCCCCCCACACTTTGAGAAGGAGAACAGCAAGATAGGGACAACTGGCAGATTTGAGGGGGGTGTGGGGAACTCAGCAAAGCTAAAGGAAGGAAGGGGAGGGGGTTCCAGGGAGAAATCCATGCAGGTGAAGGAGGGAGGATCTGCAGGAAGAACAGAGAATATGTGAATCACCCGGAAAGGGCAAGTAGAAAGACGAAGGTGAGCGAGGTCAGGGATGATAAAGCCTGTTGACAGAGCATGGTGAGGAAAAACGATACCTCAGGTGGGGGACTACGCTCTGGAGGGCCTTTGAACCTCTTAATCCAGTTCATGACTCTAAGCTGAGCTGCACGAAAGATGTTCTTCCAGTAGAAAGCTGTGGTTAATCTATCCATCAGGAAACTAATGTAGCAAGGAGACCTGAACCCATAACTGAATCTTCAGTAAGAGGATAATGTGTTCCTTGCAACTGGGCAAACCAAAGCTCCTCAGTATTGTCAATTCTGCTAATGATTCAATTCCTGCACTCTGACTTTTGTCCTCAGTGGCCATGAACATTGAAAAAATATTTTTTAATGCTTATTTATTTTTGAGAGAGACAGAGTGTGAGAAGGGGCAGGACAGAGAGAGAGGAAAACACAGACTCTGAAACAGGCTCCAGGCTCTGAGCTGTTAGCACAGAGCCAATGCTGGGCTCGAACTCAGGAATAGTGAGATCATGACCTGAGCCAAAGTCAGATGCTTAACTGACTGAGTCACCCAGTCTCCTCTAACAATATATATACTAAAGCTACATGGCGCCATTTTGACTCAGATGTCACTGTTTGAAAAAACATTTTTGTAGCCGTTGCTTTTAGCCACAACTGATGACATAAGGGAAGTTTGTAGATGAAATCCAGGGGCAACTTGATATGGTGGGAAAACCATGCATTTAATGTCAGCTACATTCAGGCTGGCTGATTCATTCATTCATTGAACACATATTTAATGGGACATGAACTGGGTGTTAGTCTTGAAGTATTTACTTTCTAGTGGAGGGAGATGGAAAAGAAACTAAGGACTGAATGACAAGATGACTTAAGGTGTGGTAGGTGCTGAGAATAAAGCAAAGCAAGGTGATAGGCCCCTTTGGGATGCGTGGACAGGGAGGACCTTCCTGAGGCCAGCCCAGAGAATGAGCATTTCACGCAGACAGACAGCATTTTCATGCAAACATTTCATAAGAGCTAATTCTTTGTTGCTGTTCTAAAGAAAGGCATTTAACTTTAGTGTGCCAATCATATTTCTAAACATCTTAGTGAATTTTCTTAAAATTTCAAATTGTCTATAGTAGATTGCATTGAATTTTCTAAGTAGATTAGTATATAATTGAGAGTAATAACGGATTGTTCCCCCCCTTTTAAAATAATTGATTAGCTTGAATCTCCAGGACGATTTTGAATAGTAGAAGGGACAGCTGACATCGTTTCCTTGATTCTGTTTTTTTTTTTAATGTTTTTGTTTATTTTTGAGAGACAGAGGAAGAGTGTGAGCAGGGGAGGGGCAGAAAAGACAGAAAGGCACAGAATCTGAAGCAGGATCCAGGCTCTGAGTTATCAACTCAGAGCCTGGATGCAGAGCTCAAACTTGCGAACTGTGAGATCATGACCTGAGCCGAAGTCTGCCGCCCAACAGACTGAGCCACCTAGGCACCCCTCCTTGTTTCTGTTTTAACAGAGTTGTTCATGATGTTTCAACATTTAGTGCAGTGTTTATTGAAATAGTCTGGTGAATATCCTTCTCCTATTGGTTAATGAAGAATTAAGTTTTTCTAATATCTTTCTGGCATCTGTGGCTATTATGTAGTTTTTTCTTCTTTAATCTGTTAATGTACTAATTTATATTAATGCTTTTCTAATATGGAAGAATTCTTATTTTTTTAGATAAATCTTTTTTTAGTTACAATCATTGTCAATATATATTCAGTATGCTGATATTTAAAAAAATATTTAATTTAATTTTAATTCCGATGTAATTAACATACTATATCAGTTTGAGCTGTACAATATAGTGATTTAACAATTCTGTAAATTATGCAGAACGAGTAAGATAAGTGTATTCTTAATCCCTTTTTCACCGATCCCCACACCCACACCACCTCTAGTAATAGTCAGTTTGTTCTCTATACTTAAGAGTCTGTGTTTTGGTTTATCTCTCTGTTTTCCTTTGTTGTTTGTTTTGTTTCTTTAATTTTTCATATGAGTGAAATCATGTGGTATTTGTCTTTCTCTGATTGGCTTATTTTGCTTAAGTATGCTGATATTCTACATAGAATTTTTCCCATCCATATTCATAAATAGGATTGGCATATGATTTTTCTCTTCCTTTGCAGCCATTTTATGGTTTATGTGTTAAAGATTATAGTTGTCTTATAAAATTAGTTGAGTAGATGCTCTAAAATAATATGCTTAAAGATGGGAATTATCTATTCTTAAAAGTTTAGTGCAATGCTCCTGGGTCTATTGCCTTTTTGGGAGGGTATATCTTCGACTATTGTGACTTTTCTTCTATAATTCCTGATTTATTCAGATTTTCTAATTTTTTCTGCCAATTTTGATGATTCATTTTATTTCTACCGTATCTATGTTGTCACAATTATTGGTATAAATTCATATGTATTAGAGTCTTATTTTAAAAAATCTTCTACATCTGTTAATTATGGTTATTTTTTCCCATGGGCTTGTTTTCCTCTCTCCACTGATCATTCTTGCCATGATTCATCTATTTTATGAGTCTTCAAAATATACATTTTTAATGATCTTCATCAATTTTATTGCATTTTTGTTTTGTTTTGTTTTGTATTTGTGTTAATCAAAGAAAATATATAAAATATGAGATAGATAGATACAGGAAGGTTTATTATAGAAATTTGCTTACTAGATCATGGAGGCTGAGAAGTCCCAAGATCTGCCATCTGTAAGTCGGAGACCCAGGAAAGCTGCGGGTGTGATTCAAAGGCCCAGGAACCAGAGGAGCCAATGTGCAAGGGCAGGAGAAGATTGATGTTCCAATTCAAGTTCACCCTTCCTCTGTTTTTTTGTTTTATTCAGGCCTGCTTTGGATGGGATGATGCTACCCACATTCATAAAGGTGGATCCCTTCACTTACTTTACTGATTCAAATGTTAATCACTTCCAGAAACACTCTCACAGACACAAGGAGAAATAATGTTTTGTCAGCTCTTTGGGTTTCTCTTCATGAGTCAAGTTGACTCATAAAATTAACCATCACAATATCTAATTACTTTCTGCTTTCATCACAATTATTTTCTCTCTCCACTCTCTTTGTTGTTCCTACCTTCAAGTGTTGATGAAGAAATCACATGTCTTATCTAGTGACAAAACCTGTGAACAGAAAGTCAATAAACTAAGTGATCTTAATTTTTTACTAAATAAATTATTTGACTGATTTCAAACTTATTTGATGTCAGTTCAGCTAGGTATACAATTCTAAGGTTCAATTATCTCCCATCAATACTTCAAAGACATCAATCAGCTAACATCCTGCAGCACGGATGTTCATCTGAATATGGACCAAGTTTAGTGAGTTGCTCATAATGAGTGAATAGAAAGGGAGGCTGCCTAACCTCTGAGACTCTGCCATGGGAGGTGATACAGGCTACATCTGATCTCTCTTGGGATGCTCACTCTGGGAACCCCGCCACCATGCTGTGAAGAAGCCCAGACGACGTGATGGGACCACAGGCAACTGTTCTAGCTGACAGTGCCAAATCAAGGTCCCTGCCAACAGCCAGAAGTAGCCACAAGGAGAATAAGGAAGCCTTCAAGATGCCTCTAGCCCAGCCACTGTCTGATTAAAGCAACCCCAATAACCCCTGAGAAATCACAAGTTGGACCTCCTAGTTCTGCTGTTGACTGGCTGCATGACTTTGGGCAAGTTATATAACTTATCTGTAAAATGATGCTAATAATACCTGCATCAGAAGGCTGTTATGAGAATTAATCAAGATAATAACTCTCCAAGGTGGATATTATTAGGCTCATTTTATCCATGAGAACATGTACCAGGAAAGGTCAAGTAAATTGCTTAAAGTCAGTCAAATATATAATGAGAGGCAGAATGTGAGTTTGAACTTAGATCTGACTCTAAAACCTGTTCTCTTTACCATTATTCAACTTCATTGCTAAAATTGATCACCATAGCAACTTATTAACCTCCCTAGTCTCACACAAAGACCTAAAGAGATGGTGCCATCCCTTTTCACGTCTAGGTTTAATTTAAGCCAGACTTGGCAACAGGCAAAAATTGTGATGTCATTTAAAGCAGAAGAGAAAAAAAAAAAAAAGCAAGTACCAGGAGTGTTGAATACTTAAGCCCACAAGTAGGATGAGTAGACATCACACTGTGCCGGTGTGATGTGAGAGAGAACAGCAAGTCCATTTGGCCTCACTTGGTCATAATGCTGTTTTTGGAAAATGATTTTTACCAAAATAGCATGCCACCTATGAACATTGTTCAAATGCCAGAGTTGATCTTGGAACCAGAATGTAGTTATATTGCATATTTTCATAGAGGGACCCGGCACATGGTATTGAGGAGAAAAGAGCTGAGTAGCAGGGAAGATAGTGCGCTGAGGGCAAGAAGGGTCTTAACGCAGAAGGTTTGTGCATTCTTAAAACTCTTATGTAAATCTTCTTTGCACTAGTGGATCACATAGATCCGCGTGGGTTGGAATGACGTCACAGACTAAAGATAATCAATACTACCAGCAAACACCATGTTTTCTCTGAATACATGTCCCTGGAGAAACAATCATATTGTGAATCCAAAAATAATGCCAAGGCTCTACATTTGGCACATAAAGGAATAGTGATAATTTGTTTTAGAAAGGGAATCTAGGGGCACTTGGGTGACTCAGTCCCTTAAGCGTCTGACTCTTGATTTCAGTGCAGGTCAAGATCTCATGGTCATGAGATTGAGGCCCCATTTGGGCTCCGCATTGAGCATGGAGCCTGCTTGGGATTCTCTCTCTCTCTGTCTCTCTGTGTCTGTCTCTGTCTCTGTCTCTCCCCCTCTGCCCCTCTCCTGCTCTATCTCAAAATAAATAAACATTCCAAAACAGCAGGGAAACTTATTTCAGAGTCTCTGCTTTAACAGTGATGTGCTGCTGATCAACTGGTTCTCCCTCTCCTCCTCATTGTTGTTGCTGTCACTAAATTTGTTGAGTATTTAATATACTTAATATGTAATGTAATTATGATGTAATATATTAGTGTCTACCGGGCAGAGTTCTAAATACTTTTCATGTATTATCTCTTTTAATCTTCAGAACAAAGTATGTTGTAAATACTTCTTTTCTAATATGTTTATTCATTTTTGAGAAAGAGAGCATGAGCCGGAGAGGGGCAGAGAGAGAAGAGGACAGAGGATCTAAAGCAGGCTCTGTGCTGACAGCAGTGAGCCCAGTGCGGGGCTGGAACTCATGAACTGTGAGATTATGACCCAAGCCGAAGTCGGATGCTCAACTGACTGGGCCACCTAGGTGCCCCCGTTGTAAGTACTTTTTACTGCACATTTTACAGATAAAGAAATTGAAACACAGAGAAGCAAATTTGTTGCTGGGGTAGGGAATTTAGGATATACAGGGAGACAAAATTCAAATCCAGAGACCATGTTCTTAACTGCTCAGCTATTTATTATTATTATTAGCATTAGCATTAGTATTATTATTTTTAGATAACATTTTGGGATATATGTGCCAGGCTTGATGCAAAGTCCTTTACCTTGAGCAAGGCACAGGGACCAGAGAGTGGAAAAAGAATGATTTTCCTCACCGTGTGAGTCAATATTATTTAATTCCTTGCCTCTTCTCTATTATTCCTTAGTGGATTCTTTGGGTGCTTTGCTCCAACATTTAAACTCATGGCTTCATAGAAAGAGAAAGCTGGGAGGGATTCTGGGCCTTATCTACTAGCTTCTTAATTTAGCAGATGAGATCTGAACATCTATAGAATATGAGAACTCTGTTCTCTGTCCTCTGTAGCAGGAGGGAAATTATGCAAACTGATTTTCATATACCAGAAGCTTTGCCTCTGACTCACTGCATGACCAAGCATCTAATTTTATCGGGCCTCAGTTTTCTTGTCCACATCAAGAACTGGCTGGTCTGTGACTCCCAGATTCCTCACAATTATGTTCTGGGTGGAGTGTCTGCAGGGTGGCCCAAACATCCTCAGGACAAATTGGGTGAAAAAAAAGAATATACTTATCTCAATGAGCACTGAGCAATATATTAAATTTTTAAATCACTATATTGTACACCTGAAACTAATATAACACTGTATATTAACTATGCTGGAATTTAAAAAATATAACATTTTTGATATTGCAATATACTGATTCTTTATTAAGGCATTAAATAATGAAATCTAATATCAGGTTAATTAACTACTGTCATTTCGAATGATGGTGAATGTAAACAATATTTTAAGGTCTCTGCAACGACTTTAATGTGGTATAAAAATATTTCTTATTTCTACTGGTACAAACGTCATGGATTCTAATAAGATGACTACTAATTGTTGCCTAAACTTCTTAATAGAAATAAACAGTAAATTCCATTCAGGAGATAGTAAAAAACAGAGATGCAGGCTTTTTTTTTTTTCTTTTTCACATTCCAGTTCATAGGTCTGCTCCACATAAAAGGAATATCTGTTCATGGGTTATGACCACATTCCTTGCATTTTTTTCTTTTCAAAAAGCAGAAGTGTGCATGTCAAAAATCTGGGGAAATATATTTGTCGAATATTTGTTTTCTCTATTTTTTTACTGTTTGTTTATTTTTGAGAGAGAGAGAGACAGAGTGTGAGCAGGGGAGGAGCAGAGAGAGGGAGACACAGAATCCGAGGCAGGCTGAGCTGTCAGCACAAAGCCTGACGGGGGGCTTGAACTATGATTTGACCTGAGCTGAAGTCGGACACTTAACCGACTGAGCCATCCAGGTGCCATGAATATTTGTTGTTGTTTTTTTTTTCAAATTCTTGTTGGCTTTTATTGCTTGGAAACTTTTATGGGGCACCTATTGCTCAGCTGTGTTTAGTGTAACAAAATGTTCCTCTTAACTCAGATCTGAGGTACTTTGGCATTCTACTAAAGTTTCAGAGAGCCATCTTTGATCTTTATCTTCTTCCCACATAAAGCTTCCTTGACATTATCAATTCTCTAAATATTTCCAAAGAATTCTCTGATGTCGGAGGGAAGCGTTCGCCATCCTAACACATTTGCTTGCTGCACATAATTGGTGACCTGAGAGTGAAGGTCGTGGGATTGGCAGGAGATGCGTGGGAAGTAAATGAATAAGAAGGAATGAAGGATGAATTGTTGAGACCCCACTCCCTCTGAGATGATGAAGATTTTTATCAGTGCTTAGGAAATATTGGAGGTGCTGACTGTTAGGGCTGTCGATGCAAACCCAGAAAGCAGCTCTTTCCTCCACTCCCCTGTCCTTTCTGGGAAAAGTCATGCCTGCACCCCTTTAGGGGTAACTCTCCAAGTATCATGGAGGGAACACCACAAAAAGATCCAAAAAATAAATACAGCCTGAAATGATTGATCCCTCATTTCCAAGGGCTTTATGTAGGTATTTATCATGCTTTGGTATGTAGGATACATTAGGGTGTAGAGGCCACTTATGCCAGAACATCTGATTCCTATATTATTGTTTAAATGTTTGCAGTGCTCCAAAATATTTCCATTTGGAGCAGACTTAAATAGTGAAAATCTGAGAATTAAGAAAAGCAAAAAACATGCTGATTATGCACAGCCGAGTGACCTATGTTGGCTGACAAGTATTCATCTCTCTACTATAATTGTAAACAGACCTCTCTGCAGAAGAAAGTAAGATGTACAAATACGATGATATATAACCAAACCAGTCAGCCAAGAAAGAACACTGTTATTTCGGGCGAGTTGAGAATGCAGAGGTTCCGATTGCTCTCAGAGGGATTAAAAAGATTGAACTAGCATTTTTCTCCATGCAGGATTAAATGAGGGATGGCACCTGACTAACTCAGTGTCAAAACTAACTAATCATTTGTACCCAGTTGCCTTCTTTTTTCTACCGTGCCATCAAACAACCATGATTCATTCAAAGCATTGCTTATTTTACTTGTTCATTTGTAGGTTACATAAGTAATGAGTGTTCGTTGTGAAAAACACAAACAATACAAGTGAAAAGAGAAAATTCTTTCTCCCTCTACTAATCTCATCCCTCAAGGTAATAGCCTTTAATAGGGTAGTGTTACACTTGTCATCTAGATTTCTAAATTTGCATATCCATAGACATGTGTATATGCACATATAATCAAAATCTTTTTCTATACGTAATGTTCTGGCAACTTGCTTATTAAAATAACTCTTCCCCGCCTACCCACATTTATAGTAGAGGGAACCTCCAGTTCTTTTCTTTTTTTAATAACTGTGCTGTATGAATTTCCATTGTATGGCTACCCTATTGTTTATTTAACATTCTCCTAGTGTCTGGAGTTTAGAATGCTCCTCACTCAGCAAATATTAATGGGGAGTTTGTTATCCACTAGAGATCCTGTCAAGGAGTACAAGAGCTATAAGGAGATGCCTCTTCTCTCAGGAAGTTTGAGGCTGAGTATGTGAGTCGGATATATTGTGTAGCAAATAGCCTTTACACTTCAGCAGAAAATGCCGAGAATTCCCAATGCCAGAGAATCTAACAGTCAAACGAATGAAAACAGCCCCCGAAAGAAGGACATTGTGCGAGAGCCTTTTATCAGTAAAAAAAAAAAATCCAACATATCAAAACAGATAGCTAACGGGCAACTATTCATAGTATAAAGACTTTTTCCTACAAACTGTTTGATTTGTTAAGTACCCTTCCAGTACTTAGGTCTTGATTTTTGTACCAACAGCTATTGGATACGATATAGGATACCTGCCATGTAAATAGGAAGCTTGCATATTAGGGGACCCTGAAGGTTAGAGCTATATCTCCATCTCCTGAAATATTAAAGTGAAAAAAAATTGAATTATAGAATTCAATAAGCTTAAAAGGGATTTTCAACATGTAGGTGTGTCAGGAATTTAGTCCCATTTCAAATCATTTTAGGCTCATTTGTCTTTGGGTTTTGGGACCTTTGTTCCTCCCAGCTTTCACTATGGGGATCAAATTGATGTAGGTTCTTATAGCCCCCATGGCCACAACTGACATTGTACAAGAATTACCTGCAGTTCCTTGTCTCCAGCCCACATCTGGAGCCTCTTATCTTCAACACAAGTCTCAGCTGTCACTGAGGCTTCAGATACGTCAGGACCAGATAGCAATCACATGGGCACAGCCCAAAGTGCAGGGGAGTTAATGCCCCATGGGCTAAGTCTTTGATCAGTGGGAATTGCGAGCTAGTGGATAAATTCTCCCTTTTGCTTCACCCCCCACCCCACCTGCTGTACACATTGTCTTAGGATGCAGTAACCCTGTGGCCTCTAGAAGACCATCCCATGAGGTCGTACAATTCGTTGGCTTCACTGCAGAGCAAGAGCCACCTCTGTGGTGCACGCCCTCATATTTGCCCTGTTGTCTTCCCTGCCCCATTCTCATTTCCTTACTTCTGCTTCCCTTTCAATTGAACTCCCTAATAAAAGAGATGCAGATAAGCTGTTGCCTCGGACTCTGTTTTGTAAAAAAAAACTCAGGCTAAGACAGCACAGTCTTAATATATTCTTTTAAAAAGTGTTTATTTATTTAGGAAGAGCACGAGAGCAAGGGAGGGGCAGAGAGAGAGGGAGGAGGAGAATCCCAAGCAGGCTCTTGCGCTGACAGCATGAAGCCCTGTATGGGCCTCTGTCTCACAAAACTGTAAGATCATTACCTGATCTGCAATCAAATTGGACCCTTAACTAACTGAGCCACCCAGGTGCCTCTAAGACAGCACGGTCTTAACAAAGAGAGGTAAAGCTAGATATATTGTACTTTGCTCATTAACTAAATTATAGCCATTATTTCTTGAGTACCTACTAAATGCCCAACAGTTTTGTCAAGTGCTTTATATGCCACTGAATAACCGCACTCTACAGGAAAGAAAACAGACTTAGAGAGGACCCTGCTCAGAGTTGTGTTAGATCACTTGTACTTTCTTTGTCCTGACATGTTAATTGAGATTGGCGATGGAGAGGGGACCTAGAGGGGGCCATCTCTACATGACCATTCAAGCTCTCTTTGGCCTCAAGGCTCCTTATTCCTTGGGCTCTCAAATATGTGTATCAAGTACATAAAACTGTAGTCACCAAACAAGAAAGACAGATTTTGAACTTTGAGTGGCATGCGTGAGGCAGTGTAGTAGAGATGCATGTCTGGCCAGAGGGCTGGCTCAGCCCACGTGGGATGCTGTTGGTCATGGAGGCTCAGCTTTCACACTTCGGGGTTCTCTACTGAGGCCATTGCCTACTCCTAGAGTATCGCACAGGAAAGAAGTTTGAGTGCCCTGCAGCCAAGATTTCCAACTCCCCCCGTTCTTGCCCTATCAGTGTACTTTCTATATCTGTCCTTTATCCCTTAGCCTGGGCTCAGTCCCATCCCAGGTTTTCCGTAAGAGAGCCTCTCCTGCCAATCTGATTGGCAGCCTTCTATGTAAATGACTACCAATATCAGCAAGGCCACCCACACTGCTCAGCCATCATTCTCCTCATTCTCAGTGCCCACTCCCTTATCTCATTTCACACCGCAGCTGTTCCCAGCATTTCCTATTCTTCAGCCATCTCTCAAATGGTTGTCTCCCTGCCGCCCTCACACAATCAAGAGAAAGATGGTGAGAGCTCTTTACCTTATTTCCTCTCCACAGCACAGATCCTCAGTCCTGCTGGGGATTTGTGGGAGACAGTGTAGAACATGACTTAGAGTTGTCCAACCAAGGGGTGAGGGATTGGGGGTATTGATCTATCGACGCCTGTCAGTTATTGGTTGAAAACTGCTCCTTGGAAACATTAGTATCTCAGTGCTCTCTGCATGCCCTACAGTTGAGCTAAATGGACTCCTGTAACTACAGAAAATCCTCATGCACAGGGATTCAGCTGGCATGCTTAAGAAGGGTGATTGCAAAGGGGATATGGATGGGGCGCCAATAACATTTGCTACAGTGAGTTATGAGGCTTATTCTTTTTCTGCCTCTAGGACCTACTAAGTCCTTAGTGAGTGAGTACCTCTCCCAGAGGCAGACTCAGACAGAGACACTTTACAGAAATTGACTGCATTCCCCTACTTAATGATTAATAGATATACAGTGAAAACATAAGGAGAAGATATGCAGCCTGTCACTGTGGTCATTAGGCAGGAAGCATAAATAGCTAAAAATGGTAAGAGGTAGCCAAGCCTACCAAAGTGATGGCTGCGACTGATTCCTTCCATCGACCTGTCCATTTCCTTAATTCTGAGGGATTGTTTTCTTCTTTGAATGTTGTATCATGTCTTGCATTGGTTATCTGAGAACACTGGAATCCATTCTCTGTTTAAGACTGGAGCTTTTATAATTTTTTCCTATCCTTTCAGAGTGCCACAATTTAAGAAAAAAAATTTGTGTGTGTGGTATGAGTTGTAACAAAGTCCTGTGTGATGACTTGTTAGAGTGAAATCATAATAAATAATCTTAGAGTTTCTCTGGTCATTCAAGTTTACATCTCTTATTTAGAGGACCAAGGGAAAACTGTTTTCTTTTTGAGGAATTATTTTTTTCTTCCAATTAACTATTAGAAAACATACGATATAGAGGAGCGACCAAGATGGCGGAGGAGTAGGGAGGACCAAAGTTTCCCTTGTTTTTTTGAATTGAGAGGGACCGAAATAGAGAGATTCTCAACTCCAAGAACCTGGCAGAAAAGGTGTAGCAGCTTACAAGGAACGCAAGAAACATAGACAACGCCCTAAGACCGTGAGTCTAATCGAGAACGAACAAAACAAACTGAGCTGGGGAGAGGGTGAGCCGGGGACAGCAGGAAAAGTGCCCAACATCCGAAGGAGAGCGACAGAGAGGGGGAGTCCACCACCATCCAGCCCCTAAAGACAGGGCTTAGGAGGAGAAGCTCTGTGTCTAACAGCAGAACCCAGCAGAACTCTCCTTGTGCGGGACCACGGACAGAGGCACAGTCAGCCCACCCGGCCCAGAGTCGCTTAGCCGCCAGCAGCGTGGGGAGGGACCAGACCTCCCGACCGCTGCCGCTGCTATCGCTGGAGCGAAGAGTGCGCGCCAGGCACTGCTGCCGCCTCCGGCCCCCTGAGCGAACAACCGCGGGATCGCGGGCTGCTGCCGGTGGAGCGGGGAGTGCGCGCTAGTCGCCGCTGGGGCGCCCCGTGGAAAGCGAAAAACCGCTGGGACCGCTGCATCGCTGGGACCACCTCAACAGGGATTGTGCGCCAGTCGCGCCACCATCCCGTGGAGAGCCGGCGACCTGGGACCATTGCCGCTGCCCGCCTGAACCGGGATCAGGCGCTAGTCGCCGCGGAGGGCCCTGTGGGGTGCGATCAATCGCTGGGACTTGCCGATACCGCGGTCGCCTGAGTGGGGAGTGTGCACAAGTCGCCCCGGCCAGGCGACCGGCTGCAAGGGGGGCCCCCAGTCGCCTGCGGAGCACCTCTAACCCTGACACATTTGCAGAAGGTTGGGGGGTGGCAAGCAGGCAGGCGCCCACCTTCCAGTGGACCGCACTGCGCCGGTGCCCATAGCGGAGTAAGGACACAAACAAGGGGGCGAGTGGAAGCCCTGGGACTGGGAACAAAGGACGGAAGGGACGCCATTGTTGTCTTACGGGCCCACAAGCACCAGCCCCAGGAAGTCACTCCCTGAGCCATCCCTGCCTCAGTGGAGAACTCCTGCCTACACTAAACCACGCCCATCTGCGCAGGAGTGACACTTCGCCCTTGGAGCTACAGAGGCCAAGTCCAGACCGCTGCCTGGAGTAACTCCAGGTCATTTCTTTTTAAAATATATGCTCCCCGTTATTCTTCTTTCTGATCCCCACTCCTGAGCTGACTATCCAGGGGCCTGGCTGACTTAAACAATATCTTAATCCACTCTCTAAAGGCATGTTTTTCATCTCCTTCTGTACTTCCCTATTTCTCTCTCTGGAATAACCAGGCCACATAATCTCACCTGAACAATTACTGTCTTCATTCCTTTTTCCTTGTAACCGTCCTTATTCTGATTTCTCTCAGTCTGGATTAAGCTCTTTAGTCACTCTACCCGGGCAAAGACCATTTCCTTCTCTCCCCCGGAACTGTCATTATTCTCTCTGTAGACGCTCTGCCACCAGCACAGTACACACCCTGTCCTTACCGTGTAGCTGGTATTTCAGGACATTGTCCTCAGAGTGTCATTTGTTATTCTTTTTTCTGTTGTGAACCGCTTGTCTGTATCATTTGTTAGTACATTTGAGTATTTCTGTTTTCTGTTTGTCTGTCAGTCTGTTTTCCTTTCCAGGGCAACTTCAAGAAACAACCCAAAACACATCCAGCCAAAATGACTAGACAGAAGAATTCTCCTCAAAAGAATCCACAAGAAGCAGTGACAGCTCAAGAATTAATGAAAACAGATATAAGCAACATAACAGAACATGAATATAGAATGATAATCATAAAACTAATCGCTGGCCTTGAAAAAAGCTTAGATGAATGCAAGGGGTCCCGCGCGGCAGAGTTCAAGGACCTTAAAAACAGTCAGGAAGAATTAAAGAAGACATTGGAAGAAATACAGGGGAAACTGGAAGCAGCCACAGCACGGATTGAAGAGGTAGAGGAAAGAGTTAGTGCCTTAGAAGACAAAATCATTGAAAAAGAGGAAGCAGATAAAAAGAGAGAGAAGCTGATCCAGGAACAGGAAAGGAGAATTCGAGAGCTGAGCGATGAACTCAAAAGAAACAATATCCGTATCATAGGAGTCCCAGAGGAAGAAGAGAGAGAGAAAGGAGTCGAAGGGGTTCTTGAACAAATCATTGCTGAGAACTTCACCAACATGAGGAAGGAAAAGGGCATGGAAATCCAAGAGGCACAGAGAACTCCCCTCAGACGTAACTTGAATAGACCTTCTGCATGGCACATCATAGTGAAGCTGGCAAAATACAAAGATAGGGAGAGAATCCTGAAAGCAGCTAGGGACAAAAGAACCCTAACATACAAAGGGAGACATATAAGGGTAGTAGCAGACTTATCTACAGAAACTTGGCAAGCCAGAAAGGAATGGCAGGATATCTTCAATGTGATGAGCAAGAAGGACATGCAACCAAGAATTCTGTATCCGGCTAGCCTGTCATTCAGAATAGAAGGAGAGATCAAGGTTTTTCCCAACAAACAAAAACTGAAAGAATTTATCACAAATAAGCCGGCACTGCAAGAGATCCTGAGGGGCATTCTATGAAGGCAAACCTACAAAGAACACAAACTGCCAGGGACAGCCTTACAATCATGAAACCTACAGATAATACAGTGACTGTAAGCCCATATTTTTCAATATTAACACTGAATGTAAATGGACTAAATGCGCCAATCAAAAGACACAGGATAACAGAATGGATTAAAAAACAAGACCCATCTATTTGCTGTCTTCAAGAAACTCATCTTAAACCTGAAGACACCTTCAGATTGAAAGTGAGGGGATGGAAATCTATCTACCATGCTACTGGAAGGCAGAAGAAAGCCGGAGTAGCCACACTTATATCAGACATATTAGACTTTAAAATGAAAGATGTAATAAGAGATGAAGAAGGACATTATATAATAGTCTCAGGGACCATCCAGCAGGAAGAGCTAACAATTGTAAATATCTACGCACCGAATTTGGGGCCACCCAAATTTGTAAAACAACTAATTACAAACATTAGCAACCTCATCGATAAAAATGTCCTAATAGTAGGGGATCTCAACACTCCACTCTCAGCATTGGATAGACCCACAAATCAGAAAATCTCCGCAGAAACAATAGCCCTGAACGACACATTAGAAAAGATGGGCCTCACAGACATCTTTAGGGTCCTTCATCCAGAAGCAAAGGAATTTACGTTCTCCTCAACTGCACACGGTACATTTTCCAAGATAGACCACATTCTGGGGCACAGGGAAGCTCTGAATAAATATAAAAGAATTGAGATCATACCGTGTACACTGTCAGACCACAATGCTTTGAAACTTGAAATCAACCACAGGAGAAAGCCTGGAAAATATCCAAGAACATGGCGGCTAAGAAATAACCTACTAAAAGATGACTGGGTCAACCAAGCCATCAGAGAAGAAATTAAAAAATACATGGAAACAAATGAAAATGAAAATACAACAATCCAAACGCTCTGGGACGCAGGAAAGGCAGTCCTGAGAGGGAAATATATTGCAATCCAGGCCCATCTCAAGAAACAAGAAAAATCAATAACACAAATTCTAACAGCACGCCTAAAGGAACTAGAAGCAGAACAAAGAAAACAACCCAAGCCCAGCAGAAAGAGAGAAATAACTAAGATCAGAGCACAAATTAACCATATGGAGACAGAAAAGGTAGTGGAACAGATCAATGAAACCAAAAGCTGGTTCTTGGAAAAAATAAACAAAATAGACAAACCTCTAGCCAGGCTTCTCAAAAAGAAAAGAGAGAGAACTCAAATAGATAAAATCGTGAATGAAAAGGGAGAAATTACAACCAATCCCTCAGAGATACAAGCAATCATCAGAGATTACTATGAAAAATTATATGCCACCAAACTTGGCAATCTGGAAGAAATGGACAGCTTCCTAAATAGCCACACGCTACCAAAACTCAAACGGGAAGAAATAGAAAAATTAAACAGACCCATAACTAGTGAAGAAATAGAATCAGTTATCAAAAATCTCCCAGCAAATAAAAGCCCTGGACCAGACGGCTTTCCTGCGGAATTTTACCAGACATTTAAAACAGAGTTAATTCCTATCCTCCTCAAGCTGTTCTGAAAAATTGAAACAGAAGGAAAACTCCTGGACTCATTCTATGAAGCCAGCATCACTTTGATTCCCAAACCAGATAGAGATCCAGCAAAGAAGGAGAATTACAGGCCAATATCCCTGATGAATATGGATGCAAAAATTTTCAATAAGATACTAGCAAATCGAATCCAACAACATATAAAGAGAATTATCCACCATGATCAAGTAGGATTCATCCCTGGGTTGCAGGGCTGGTTCAATATTCGCAAATCAATCAACGTGATACATCACATCAACAAAAGAAAAGATAAGAACCATATGATCCTGTCAATAGATGCAGAAAAAGCATTTGACAAAATACAGCACCCTTTCTTAATAAAAACGCTCGAGAAAGTCGGGATAGAAGGAACATACTTAAACATCATAAAAGCCATCTATGAAAAGCCCACAGCTAATATCATCCTCAATGGGGAAAAACTGAAAGCCTTCCCCCTGAGATCAGGAACACGACAGGGGTGTCCACTCTCGCCACTGCTATTCAACATAGTGTTGGAAGTCTTAGCATCAGCAATCAGACAACAAAACAAAATAAAAGGCATCAAGATAGGCAAGGAGGAAGTCAAACTTTCACTTTTTGCAGATGACATGATACTTTACATGGAAAACCCGACGGAATCTACCAAAAGCCTACTAGAACTGATCCATGATTTCAGCAAAGTTGCAGGATACAAAATCAATGTACAGAAATCAGTGGCATTTCTATACACCAACAATGAAGCAGCAGAAAGAGAAATAAAGAAGCTAATCCCTTTCACAATTGCACCAAAAACCATAAAATACTTAGGAATAAGCCTAACCAAAGATGTGAAAGACCTCTACACTGAAAACTATAAAAAACTTACGAAGGAAATTGAGGAAGACACAAGGAAATGGAAAAACATCCCATGCTCATGGATTGGAAGAATAAATATCGTTAAAATGGCAATACTACCCAAAGCAATCTACACATTCAATGCAATCCCAATCAAAATTGCACCAGCATTCTTCTCAAAGCTAGAGCAAACAATCCTAACATTTGTATGGAACCACAAAAGACCTCGAATAGCCAAAATAATACTGAAGAATAAAACCAAGGCGGGAGGCATCACAATCCCAGACTTTAACCTCTACTACAAAGCGGTAGTCATCAAGACTGTATGGTATTGGCACAAAAACAGACACATAGACCAATGGAATAGAATAGAAAACTCAGAAATGGACCCGCAAGTATATGGCCAACTAATCTTTGACAAAGCGGGAAAATGTATCCAATGGAAAAAAGACAGCCTCTTTAATAAATGGTGCTGGGAGAATTGGACAGCAACATGCAAAAGAATGAAACTAGACCACTTTCTTACACCACTCACAAAAATAAATTCTAAATGGATAAAAGATCTGAATGTGAGACAGGAAACCGTCAAAATCTAGAGGAAAAAGCAGGGAAAAGCCTCTTTGACCTAAGATGCACCAATTTCTTACTTGACACGTCTCCAAAGGCAAGGGAATTAAAAGCAAAGATGAACTATTGGGACTTCATCAAGATAAAAAGCTTCTGCACAGCAAAAGAAACAACCAACAAAACGAATAGGCAACCAACGGAATGGGAAAAGATCATCGCAAATGACATATCGGATAAAGGACTAATATCTAAAATCTATAAAGAACTTACCAAACTCCACACCCGAAAAACAAACAACCCAGTGAAGAAATGGGCGGAAGATATGAATAGACACTTCTCCAAAGAGGACATTCAGATGGCCAATAGACACTTGAAACGATGTTCAATGTCACTCATCATCAGGGAAATACAAATCAAAACCACACTGCGATACCACCTCACACCAGTCAGAGTGGCTAAAATAAACAAATCAGGAAACTATAGATGCTGGCGAGGATGTGGAGAAGTAGGCACCCTCCTACACTGTTGGTGGGAATGCAAACTGGTGCAGCCACTCTGGAAAACGGTGTGGAGGTTCCTCAAAAAAATGAAAATAGAGCTACCCTATGATCCAGCAATAGCACTGCTAGGAATCTACCCAAGAGACACAGGAATGCTGATGCATAGGAGCACGTGTACCCCAATGTTCATAGCAGCACTTTCGACAATAGCCAAATCATGGAAAGAAACCAAGTGCCCATCAACTGACGAGTGGATAAAGATGTGGTACATATATACAATGGACTACTATGTGGCAATGAGAAAAAATGAAATCTGGCCATGTGTAGCAACATGGATGGAACTGGAGGGTATTATGTTAAGTGAAATAAGTCAATCAGAAAAAGACAGATACCATATGTTTCCACGAATAGGTGGACTTTGTGAGACTAAGCAAAAACCAGGGGGAGGGGAAGAGGGGAAAGAAAAAAAAGACACAGAGAGGGAGGGAGATAAAACATAAGAGACTCTCAAAGACTAAGAACTAACTGAGGGTGAGGGGGATGGGGGGGGAGAGGGGGTGATGGGCATTAAAAGAGGGCACATGTTGGGATGAACACTGGGTGTTTTATGTAAACCAATTTGAAAATAAACTATTATAAATGAAAAAGAAAGAAAACATACGATATAGAATTTCATAAGGTCTTTATTCTCTCCTGTCATAATTAGAATAGATATTTTCTTATCTTATTATTTTCATTTAAGAGGGCATTTAAATAAAATTTAAATATGTATGTCTCTAAGAATATTCTTCTCTCAAGGCATATCACCAATAAAATTTTTTTCAACTATCACTTAAGAAAACCTTCACATATACAAGAAGTTAAAAAAGTACAATGAACACACATAAAATCACCACCTGGGTTGAACAATTATTAACCTATTTCCATCTTTATTTTCCTTCGTATATGTATATGTTTATATCTTTCTAGTCATTGATATCATGTTATCTCTAAATATTTTGTCACTTATCTCCTAAAATAAGGATATTCTTCTGCAAATTGGCAATATGATTATTCCACCTAAGAAAACTCATTTTCCATACTATCTAATAACTAAAGTCAAATATTCCTTTGTTACCCCCAATATATTTTATTTATTTATTTATTATAAACATTTATTTTTGGGAGAGCACAAGTTGGGGAAAGGCAGCGAAAGGGAGACAGAGAATCCAAAGTGGGCTCTGCACTGACAGGCTGACAGCATTGAGCTCTATGTGGGGCTCAAACTCATAAACCATGAGATCATGACCTGAACTGAAGTCAGGCACTCAACTGACTGAGCCACCTAAGTGCTCCCCCAAATATATTTTATAGCATTTTAAAAGTGTTTATTTATTCATTTATTTATTTATTTATTGAAAATGTTTATTTATTTATTTTTGAGAGAGAGAGAGCACAAGTGGGGGAGTGACACAGAGAGAGAGGCAGACACTGAATCTGAAGCAGGCGACAGGCTCTGAGCTGTCAGCACAGAGCCTGATGTGGGGCTTGAATTCATGAGCTGTGAGATCATGACCTGAGCCAAAGTTGGACACTTAACTGACTGAGCCACCCAGGCACCCAATGTGTTAATTTATTTTTGAGAGAAAGAGAGAGAGAGTGGGGAAGGGGCAGAGACAGAGAGAGAGACACAGAATCTGAAGCAGGCTCCAGGCTCTGAGCTGTTAGCACAGAGCCTGATGCGGGGCTTGAACTCACGAACCACAAGATCATGACCTGAGCTAAAGTCAGACGCTTAACCAATGAGCCACCCAAGTGCTCCTGTAACATTTTTTTTTAAGCCAGAAGTCAACACATTCTTATGCATCATATTTGTCTCTTTCAATCTGGAGTGGTCTCCCTCACTTATTGTTTTCTGTACCAGCCATTTCTTTAAGTGATCTGGCTAGTTGTCTTGGAGCATGTTGTGATGTGTTGTAGATTTGTCTGATTGTTTCTCCAGGGTATTCCACTTACCTCTCTCTCTCTCTCTCTCTCTCTCTCTCTCTCTCTCTCTCTCGTGCATCCTATCAGGCTTGATTTGATTACAATCATATTAAACATTGTTGGCACTAATTCTTCAAAGATCATGAAGACTAATTCATTTTGTATTATATCAGGGGACATATAAGTCAGATTGTCCCACTATTTATGATAAGTGTTTAGGTGGCGATTTGTGGATTTCTCTATCATAAAGGTACATTTCCCATTGCCATTGACAATCTGTGGAGTAATATTTTGGCATTAATTCAAATACATTTTTAACTCGGTATTTCTATAGTGAAAGGTTGATTAAAGATCTTAAAGTATATAATTTCTGATTTCCATAAACTACCACTAACTATCCATAGAGTGTTCACCTCTTAGTTTCTATATAATAAATGTGTTCAAATAGATCCTGGTTCAGCAAACTATATCACATGGACCATACTTAGCTCAACTCTTGTTTTTTGAAAATAGTTTTATTGAGACACAGCCACTCACTTTTATTTATATATTATCCATGACTCTTTTCATACTATCGCAGCAGAGTTGACTGTTATAACAGAAACTGTATGGTCTGCAAAGACAGAAATGATTACTATGTGGCCCTTTACAGCAAAAGTTCGCTGACCCTGGACTAGATGATTTCTTAGATCTCTCGTTGTGTTTTGCCTCTTCCTGCTAGGTGATCTAGCACCAAATCTGGTAGGCAAGTATTTAGATATTGTCCTTTCAACAACTTTATTGAGGAATAACTGGCATAATAGGAGCTACACCTATGTACAGTGAATAACTTGCTAAGTTTTGACATATGGATACATGTGAGCAACCATTAGCATACCCATTAGCATAAACCCCAAAAGTTTCCTCACACCCTTTCACCCTTCCCAGGCAACCACTGATATGCTTTCTGTGCCTACAGGTTAGTTTGAATCTCCTAGAACTGTAAAAGGAATCCTATAGTACTATTCTTTTGTTTGGCTTCTTTCACTCAGCATAATTATTTTGAGATTTATCCATGATGTTGCAATATATTCTTCTTACTGTTGGATAGTATTGTGTGGAAACACAACTTATTTGTCCAATCACCCATTCACCTGATGATGCACATTTACAGCTTCTTCTTTTTTTGCTTTTACAAATAAAGCTTCTATAATTATTTATGTATATCATTCTATGGACATATGCTTTTATTTAGTAAACACCTAGGAGTTAACCTCTTAGATCATATAGCAGGTGCATGTCAAGCTTTTATGAAGTAGGGTAAGTCTTAAAAGTTTCTGCAATGACTTCACACTTGAAGCCTTTCTCATGAGGGTTATGTCTCATTAACACTTCATTTTCCAAGTGCTAAGATGGAAAATTATATCTGTATTTAAAATAAACCCATAAGCTCTGCTCGTTTGTATTAATAAACATGATGCACATGGACAGAAACTGTTATAAAGTGTATATTGCAACCATTTCCAGATGATACTATGACATAATTTAATTTTAGTTTAAGATACTTAGTAACTGATTATTATGTTTCAAAAATCCCCATTCTTTTCCAGAGCTAGTATAGTGATTAAAAATCTTAAAAGGTTAAAGTACGGAGCCTGTATTTCTAAAAGCCCAGCACATTTCAGAGCAGAACAGCGAATTCAGGAACCACACAGCATTGGGGATTGCTTACTTTCAGTTGGAAGCCAGCTAAGATCTTCTCATATGATCTTGAGGAATTGAACCAGGCAGCTTTCTCTGCTGGCAAGAAACACGAAGCAACTCTGGCTAGCTTTTAAAAAGGGATTTCTTGGAAGGATGTGGTCTAGCTCCCAGGACAAAGAAAGATGAAGAACTGGACTTGAAACAAGTGAGATCCAGGTCCAAAGCAGGACCATCTCCATGGCCTCATGGGGACAATAATACTGGAGGAATTGAACCATAGCATTTCTGACTCCTTGCTTTATTCAACTCAGGCTTCAAAGTCAGAGAATGAAGGGAGAAGCTGGCCAATATCAGGACATAAGCTGTGCATTTGGATGTACCAGGAGAACAAAAGAAAGGATCTAGCAGAAGGGACTTTCAAGGTTACCATCAACTATTGTGTGTGCAAGCACTTACTTGGGTTTGCTGTGCTGCTACAATTGCACAGAATCGAGGAGAGTTAATCACTCCTAGGAAACTGAGGCAATCAGGAAAGGCAAACAGATGCTGGTCTGCATGAATGCCAACAGTCCCTTATATAGCAGGTGGTATTAGAAAGAGCTCATTCTACAAGCTTCAGTTGTCATCAGACCCTAAGACCCACATAAGCTTTACATACTAGAGGTTATTAAGAAAGATGTATTCCTTTTGCTTGTCCTTCAGTTCTTTGGACAGAAAATAAAACCACAATGTCTGAGAGAGCTAAGAGCGCCTAGAATCACATATTCCTAGAGCCACAATTCCATGGATGCCTAAGCCTGTGCAGTAGCCAGCTAGAATCAGTAGAATCTGTCCATTTGCAGTTGTATGTGTAATACTGACTCAAAGCCCTAATTCCCTCATTTGTAGTTAAAAATATTTAATGGAGAGGAGTAATCCTGACTTCGAAGCTGACCACAGATATCTCCCATTCTGCAGCATTGAGACTGAACTTAGGTTCATGAGAACTTCATATATTGACAGTACGTGGAATGCAGTACCATAGGATAGGTTCTCTTCCATCTGAAGGGGTTTAGGTTTGAGATTCCTGAGAACTAGGAAGAGGAGATAACTTTTAAATATATGATCCTATAATGTTTTAGGACATAAGGATAAAGCGAGAGCATGCTCCTGTCCTACAAGATGATTCTGTTGCTCCCACTCAGGGCCACTTATAACTGCTTTGTTCAGTCAGAGGAAAGACATAAGTTAATAAAAATAATTTAGAGAGTGGCACAGATGTAGAAAGTTCTAGCATTATCCCCCTTTTTAAGAAATAGTTCTTTTTTAAAGTGTTTGAAAAAATAATCTTAGATTTACAGAAAAGTTGTAAATATAGTGCAGAGTTTCCATATGCCCATCATCCAGCTTCCCCAAGTGTTAGCATCTTACAAAATTCTGCTACAATTCCAGAAGTCAAGAAATTAACATCAATACAGTAATGTTAATTCATCTATTGACCTTATTTGAATTTTGCCAGTTTTCCCATTAATAACATTTTTTCTGGTCCAAGATCAATTAGTTGCTGTATCTCCTTAGTCTTCTCCTATCTATGAGAGTTTTTCTTTATTTTTCATGGCCTTGGAACTTTTTTCTTACTTTTTAAAAAGTTTTTATTTAAATTCCGGTTAGTTAACATACAGTGTAACATTAGCATCAAGTCTACAATATAGTGATTGAAAACTTCTGTATATCACCTGGTGATCATCACAAATGCACTCCTTAATCCCAATCACCTGTTTCACCCATTCCCCTACCCACCTTCCCTATAGTAACCATCAGTTTGTTTGCTCTAGTTAAGAGTCTCTTTCTTCATTTGCCTGTCTCTCTTTTTTCCCCTTTGCTCAATTCTTTTGTTTGTTAAATTCCACATATGAGTGAAATCATATGGTATTTGTCTTTCTCTGACTGACTTGTTTTGCTTGTGTATACACACACACACACACAAACATACACACACTACATCTTCTTTATCTGTTCATCAATCAATGGATGCTTGGACTGTTTCCGTAATTTGGCTATTGTAGATAATGCTGCTATAGGCATGCCCTCGGGATTTTTGAAGGATATCGATCTGTTATTTTGGGGAATATCCTTCAATTTTGGTTTGTCCAATGTTTCAGACTTAGAACTAAGCTATGCATTTATTATGTACTGAATGTTTGTGTCTCCCCCAAAATTCATATGTTGAAATCCTAACCGTCATTGTGGTGATATTAGAAGGCTGGGTTTTTGAGTGTTGACAGAGTCATGAGGGTGGAGCTCTACTGAATGAGATTAGCGTCTTACAAGAAAGACGCGTAAGCTTGTTTCCTCTCTCTCTGCTCTTTGCCATGTGAAGGTACAATGAGAAGACAGCCATTTGCAACCCAGGAAAAGGGTTGACATCATGCTCAGGATCTACTGACTCCTTAATGGTGGACTTCTTAGCCTCCAGAACTATGAGAAATAAATGTTTGCTGTTTAAGTCACTCAGTCTATGGTCATTTGTTATAGCAGCCTGAAGTAAGACAGAATTTCTGACAGTCAGAAATTCAGACAGACAGTCATATACTATGACAGTAATACTTTGCCCTTACAGCGCATCATCTTGAAGAAACTTGGTATTCACCCATCTTATTTCTAGTGAGACTTACTTTGATCACTCAATGAAGGTGGTGTCTACAGAGTTTTTCCACTGATGTTCCTATTTTCCCAAAGGGAAAGTGTTGTGAGGAAATCCTTTGAGACTCTGAAGATATACTATTTCTCATCCTATTTTCCCCTGTTAACTTCAGCATCCACCAAAGGCTCTTGCCCTCTGACAATTCTTGCCTATAGTGGCTACCTAAAAGCAATCTTCTATTTTCATCATGTTTTCCACGGTTTCAATGTTCATCAGTTGGAATTCAACTGTGAGGCAGAATTTAGCGAGTATTTTCTAAACGTCTGTGCTGTGAGGTAAGCGGGTCAGGGGACCAACCTTCCCTCTGTTCTCATAGGGGTTGGTGCCACTCGGTAAAGCTCCCATTGGCTGTTTGATCCCCACAGCAGCAGCTGCAAAGGGAGGAGGACAGGGTCCACTTTCCTTGGCTCTTTGCTGCCCTCTGTTTTCACTCCCACTGTTCCTTACACTGGGTGCCCTCCCCCCTCACCCTCTAATTGTTCCCACCAGCCTTGGCTCCAGTAAAGACTTAGCAGGGAGCATTCTTATCCTTCCTCCTCCACAACCTTAACACTTCTCTGGGCTCTCTCTGTCACAGCAAAAATAGTCTATCCTAAAACAGATGAATGTTCTTTTATGTCCCCCCTACACACTGTGAGTAAATACCCCATTATTTATCTCTAGATTTCTGAACTAACAGGCAGCATCTGACATACAAGACCATCCCGAGAAAGATTTTATGGAAAAGGAATGAAAGCAAAATAGAGTATTTGCCACAAAACCCTTCTTTGCATTTAACATTTAAGAATATTTTAAGGTATAATTTATCTACAGTTAAGTTTAGTTTTTTGATGTACTGTTCTATGAATTTTGACAAATATATACACTCAGGTAATCATTATCACATCAGGATATAGAAGTTTTTCAACACCTCAGAAATCTCCCTTGTACCTTCTGTTGCCCCTGGCAGACACTGATCTACTTTCTGTTCTTTTAGTTTTGTCTTTTCCAGACTGTCATATAAATGGAATCATAAAATACCTAACCTTTAGAATTTAACTTCTTTTGCTTACAATAACATTTATGAAATTCATTCATGTTGTTACCATCAGTACTTCAGTCTTTTTTATTGTTGAGAAGTATTCCATTTTATGGGCTTACCAGAGATTATCCATTCATCAGCCACTGTATATCTAGTTTTCAGTTTGGGGTGTAGGATAGGAGAAAATTATTCCTACCTTTCAAGATTCTTCCAGCTGGTCTAAGAATTATTATGACGTGAAACAGATTAATGAGTAAAAATAAAAAACCCCAAACCATAAAAACAACAAAAGAAAAACCCATCCAGTTTAATTACGTGCACATGAAACCCCAATAAAGAAATTGAGACCTAAAGAAATGACCAAATCAGGCAGTTTTTATATGTTTTAGACAAAGAGACAATAAACCTATGAGGAACTGACAGGACAAAGGAAACTTATTTTTCGGAGCCTCAATTAGTAAAGAATATAAACAGAATTTGGGTCGAGATAGTAAATTAGTAAAAAGTATTAAGAGTTGTTTATATAGACTTCTTGGCTCTAAATTTCCTATCTCTGGTGATAAGGATGCCCCTTTAGCTCCTGGTAGAAAGAGGGTAACTTTCACATGGGAGATTTATGTCTTGCTTTCTGGAGACAAGGGTGGTCTGAGTGTTCTTTTTGCACTGGCTCTCTCTTAAGTAACTTTTATTTAAAATTGGGGTGCCTGGGTGGCTCAATTGGTTGGGCACCTGACTTCGGCTCAGGACTTGATCTCACAGCTTATGAATTCAAACTCCGAGTCAGGCTCTGTGTTGCCAGCTCAGAGCCTGGAGTCTGCTTTGGATTCTGTGTGCGTGTCTCTCTTTCTCTGACCCTTCCCTGCTCATACTCTGTCTCTCTCTCCAAAAATAAACATTAAAAAAAATAAAATAATCAATGTGCCAAAGCAGTAAATTTTGGGGCAGTCTCTGCTTGGCCTCTGCAAGTTATGAATAAAGCTACTACAAATATTCATGAACAAGTTTTTGTTTGGACTTATGACTTCACTTCTCTCGGGTACATACCTAGCAGTGGAATTGCTGGGTCATATGCTAAGTGTATAGTGAACATTGTAGGAAGCTGCCACACCACCTTCCAAACTGTCTATGTCTTTTTGCATTCTGACCAGCAATATATGAGAGTTACTCCTCACCCTCACTAGAATGTGCAGTTAAATATACTGGGGATTTCATCCTCATTATTTTAGTCTAGTGATGATAAGCATTTTTATGTGTTTATTTGCCACCTGTATATTTTCTCTACTGAAGTGTTTATTCAAATCTTTTGTGCATTTCTTACTGAGTCTTTTATTTCCCTATCACTGAATTTTGAAGTAAAAGGATCTCGGGATGACTGGGTGACTCAATTGGTCGAGTGTCTGACTTCCACTCATGTCATGATCTCATGGTTTGTGAGTTCAAGCACTGTATCAGGCTCGCTGCTGTCAGTGTGGAGCCCACTTCGGATCCTCTGCCCCCTTCTCTTTCTGCCCCTCCCCAACTTGTGCTCTTTCTCTCCAGAAATTAAAATAAACCTTTAAAAATTATTAAAAAATAAAATCAAAAAGATCTTAATTGGATACATGATTTGTAATTACTTTCTCCCAGAATGGGGCTTTTATTTTTATCTTTTTTATATATAGATTTTTTAAATATTTATTTATTTTTGAGAGAGAGAGTGCAAGTGGAGAAGGAGGCAGACAGAGAGACAGGGAGATAGAGAATCTGAAGCAGGCTCCACACTGTCAGTGCAAAGCTGGATGTAGGGTTCAAACCCACCAACCTTGAGATGATGACCTAAGCCAAAGTACCCCTATTTTCATTATCTTAACTGTGTCTTTCAAAAGGCCACTTTTGATGAAGTCCAACTTATTATGTTTCCCTTTTATGGCTTACACTAATATTTCTTTGTTTTGTTTGATTGGTTGGTTGTTATACTTCCTTGTCCAAATTATTGTCTTCACCCTTGCAAAATTTCTAGGAAAAAAACCCACAAGCCTTAATTTCTAAAGCCATTTCTAAGACAAATCACTTAGCTTTTGTGTGACTTAATGTTCCCATCTGTTAAATGAGAATAGCAGTTCTGTCTTTCTTGGGAAACTTTTATCTTACCATCTTACCTCCTGGATAAAAGCCAAGAGATTTGCCTGAAGTGGCAAGGAAAAAATGACTGGGCTTTAAGAATTTTATGTTAGCACCCAGCAGGTTGAAGCAGCAAAAGGAAGTGAGGATTTACAGTAGAAGGAATGATGAAATAAAATGTGGTCCCTGGATCCTCACCTGCAGGAAGACAAGGAGAAGTAGTAAGCGGAGAAAAATTCAGAGAGGAACTTCTTCCTCTTGACATGCCTAGACCCCAGAGCAGGAAGAGAAAAATCTGGGAAGAAGATAAACAATTCTCAATATTCAACAAATTTAAGAGAAAGTCCAAAAAACTGAAAAGAAAACTAAAAAAAACGCTTTTATTTTTCGATGATGTCATTACCACTTCCAGTGGAGAGGTACTTTACCATGGAAGTATTGTCTGGCCTCAGTTCCCTTTAGAAGGTTAATAAAAAAGTAAGAAAAGCAATCTCATACATCAGATCCGAGCATTCTCATACAAGGAACACCCTGTGCCGGTAACTTTGCACACCTTCCTTGGTCAGTTGCACACACCTTCCTGCTGAGAAATCAATGTGCAAGGAGGCTCTGTACCAATAATGCAGAATATAATCAATTGTGCAACCCCACAAGGCAATATGACTGAAAATTTGAAGTGAGCCTCTTCAGAAAGCCAAAGTTCGTTTCTCTTCATTACACTTCAGTGCACCAGGTTTCTTTCTCTTTCTAAAGACAAATGGCTTCAGAGAGAAACAGTGGCCTCTTAATACAGTAACTGGGTGACTCCATTCATACATCTTGCCCCATCACTTTCCATGTCACGGTACTGGTTCATCTTAGAAAGAAGGTGTCCATCTGCGGCCTTGAGTTAGGGAAATTTACGCACGAGGGTGGCCCTCCCACCCTAGCCCAACATAGCGGGCTGCTGCTAGAGTAATTTTCCCCACCCACCTCACAAGTGAACTGTGGATCTCTGTTCAAATAGGATGGGGTAGGATCTTATCAGACAGGACTTCACCAGCTGGCACCAGAAATAAATCTGCCCATCTGGCCTGGGCAATGTGCCCTCCTGGAAAATTACTGAATAGCGCCAAACTTCATAAAAATACATTCCTTAAAATGCCAGCAGAAGGCACAGACTTATGGAGAAACGAAATTATGCAGCCTGCGTGAAGCGCGATTCATCACCAGCCTTGGGCAGTGGAAATAAATGCCCACCCGGACGTTGCGCCAGGAACATTATTAATTCACAGGAACTGTCGTGCAGGAACGTCCTGGCTGCGATTCAGATCCTAGGCATGAAAGAATGTGATGTAAACACCTTGAGACTATAAAGTAATGAGGTGTTTCGTCCTGTGTGGGTTGGGAATCAGCAGCCGCCCTCCTGCTACGGAGAGGCAGTGAAAAGTGATGGCTCTCGGGATGTCTCTATGGTTTGGGGAAATTTGCCAAGTTAATTCTGGCTGCCTTTTCTTTTCTCTTACTGCTCCCTTTACAGAACTTTGGTTTTTGTTGTCTTCCTCTTTACAAAGAGGAAAGTCATTGGGCTAATGGGCACTATGCCCTTCCTTGCTGGACTTCCACTGCCACAGCCTGCTTACCACTGCCATGGTGCCTCTTCACCGGCCTTCTCACTTTCTCCCTCTCATGAGCCACCTTACCGTGTGCTATGGGCTGAATTGTGCCACCATCCCCAACATTCATATGTTCTGGTCCTACCTCCCAGCACCTCAGAATGTGACTGTATTGGAGATAAGGCTTTTAAAATGTTAATTAAATTAAAGTGAGGTCACATGCGTGGACCCTAATCCAAGGTTGAATGGAATCCTTATAGGAAGAGATTATGACACAGGTAGGTATGGAGAGAAGACCTTGGCTTGTAAAGACAGACAGGACAGACAGCCATCTATATAAGCCAAAGAGAGAGGCCTGAGCCGACCTCAAACTTCCAGGCTCCAAAAGTATGAGAAAATAATCTATTTTGTAAGCCCCCTAGTTTGTGGTACTTTGTTATGGTGGCCCCAGAAAATGAATACACACTTCTGCCCCAAAGATTCACTCCACCCTGTTCCTCAGGAGCTGACAGTGTCCTGCTGCTTAACAAGTAAAGTACAAAGGTCTGACCCTGGCAGTGAACATATTTTCGTGGGACCATCTTTCCCCATCTTAGCTCATTGTGTCCTACTTGCTTTTGCGATCAAATCCCTAGTCTCCAGTGTATAACTTACACTCCATCACCCCTTTGCCTATGCTGTTCTTCCCTCAGCCCCTGCCCTTCAGACAGGTAATGGCTCCCCCTCTCTAAAGAGCCTTCCTTGCTCACCCCGCTAAGAAGGCAGGCTTTGGGGTGCCTGAGTGGTTCAGTTGGTTAAGCATCTGTCTCTTGATTTCAGCTCAGGCCATGATCTCATGGTTCATGAGTTTGAGCTCGAGTCGGGCTCTGCACTGACAGCGCGGAGACTGCATGGACTCTCGGTATCTTCCTCTCTCTTTGCCCCTCCCCCCACTCATGTGCGTGCATGCGTGCTCTCTCTCTCTCTCTCTCTCTCTAACATAAATAAATAAACTTAAAAAAAAGAAGACACTTGCCTTGCATACTCTTTTTTTTTTTAAAGGGCATATATAATTCCCACCTCATAGCCTTTTTTTTTTAAGTTTATTTATTTATTTTGAGAGAGAGAGAGAAAAAAAAATGCTGGAGGGGCATAGAGAGAAGGAGAGACGCAGGATCCCAAGCAGGCTCAGCACTGGCAGCATAGATCCTGAGGCAGGGCTTGAACTCATGAACTGTGAGATCCTGACCTGAGTCAGAGCCAAGAGTGGCATACTTAACAGACTGAGCCACCCATGTGCCCCTCCTACCTCCTATCCTAATTATCTCTGTATATGTTCTCCCATGAGGCTAGCAGCTGTGCCCAATTCAATTTTGTATTCCTTCTTGTCTCCAGCACACTGCTTTGCACATTGTAAGTTCTCTACCAATATTTGTTACATGAATAAAATAAATAATTGGGGATTTAAAACGGCAATATGATCTCCTGTCCTGGGGAATTTTTAATTTATTTTTATTATTTGTTTTTTACTGTCAGATTTTTTTTTAATTAAAAAAATTGGTACAATTCACATACACAAAATTTACCACCTTAACTATTTTTAAAAGTGTAGTTTGGTAGATTTAGTACATTCACATTGTTGTACAACCAATCCCCAGAACACTTTTCATCCGGCAAAACTGAAACTCTAAACTCACTGAATAGCAACTCCCCATCCTCCCATTCCCCCCAGACCCTGGCAATCACTTTCACTCTCTGTCTCTGCTCTTGGTACTTCATACAAGTGGAATTATTACAGTATTTGCCTTTTTGTGACCAACTTATTTCAATCAGCATAATGTTCCCAAGGTTCATGTATGCTGTAGCATGTGTCCAATTTCCTTTCTTTTTAAGGCTGAATAATGTTCCATTATATGGAGAGAATGTGGAAATGTTCAATGGGCAAAGTTGCCCAGCTTTGCAAAGGAGAAGTGACTTCAGAATCCCATTCATCCATCAATGACATTCATTCTGTCGATGGACACTTAAATTGCATCTACCTTTCAGCTATTATGAATAATGTTACTATGACTATGGATATGCACCTAACACTTTGAGACTCTGCTTTCTGTTCTTTTGGGTGCATACCCAGAAGTGGAATTGCCAAGTCCAATAGTAATTCTATTTTTAATATTTTGAAAAACTGCCAGAGCATTTTTGCTTTAAGTGTTTTCAAATGGCAGCATGGGGTAACGAAAATAACCAGGTCTTTGTGATCAAATAATTCATAATAATTTGTAATAAATTACAAATGTTGGCTGGAACACATACTGTCCCTTAGTATGTCTCTTATTTCACTTCCTTTTGGTATACTCCTCTCCAAAAGGGACATTTCTATCTACTTTCAAGAGTCATTGTATGAATTAGAGAAGGTAATAAATGCAAAGCCCTAACACATACAAGACCCTTAAAAATGTGAGTTCTGGGGCGCCTGGGTGGCTCAGTCGGTTGGGCGGCCGACTTCGGCTCAGGTCATGATCTCGCGGTCTGTGGGTTCGAGCCCCGCATCAGGCTCTGTGCTAATGGCTCATCAGAGCCAGGAGCCTGCTTCCGATTCTGTGTCTCCCTCTCTCTCTGCCCTTCCCCTGCTCACGCTGTGTCTCTATGTCTCTCAAAAATAAATAAAAACGTTAAAAAAAATTAAAAAAAAATGTGAGTTCTCCTCTCCTTTATAATTGTCTAAACAGAAATGCTTAACCTGCAGGAATAAAGCTCCAGCAAGAGAATTTTGAACAACAGCCACTCAGCAGGAAGCGCCGTCTGAGAAGCCCACATGCTTTCCTGCACCACACAGGGTACATAACTAGCTTTTCCATCCCTCCCTAAGAAACAAGGTGGCCTGGGCTGCCTGTGTGGCTCTGTCAGTTGAGCGTCCGACTTTGGCTTAGGTCATGATGTCTCAGTTTGTGAGTTCCAGCCCACATCGGGCTCTGTGCTCGAGCCTGCTTCAGATTCTGTGTCTCCCTCTCTCTCTGTTCCTCCCCTGCTCACGCTCTATCTCTCTCTATCTCTCTCAAAATGAATAAATGTTGAAAAAAAATTTTAAAAAAACAAAAAAAGAAACAAAGTGGCCAGTGGGATACTTGGGATTCCAGTAATCCTACCTGCTTCGAGAGCTCCAGATCCCAGGTAAGGGTCTTGCTGGGTGTGCTCAAAAGGGTACCAGGTGTTATAGCCAACCAGGCTCAATTGACTCCCGGCTGCCATATCATGAGGGGATAATGCATATGGAGATTGACTCAGTTCAACAGCTGTTTAATGGGGTGCCTGGGTGGCTCAGTCGGTTAAGTCTCCAACTTCGGCTCAGGTCATGATCTCGTGGTCAATGAGTTCCTCACATCGGATTCGGTGCTGACAGCTCAGAGTCTGGAGCCTGCTTCAGATTCTGTGTCTCCCTCTCTCTCTGCCTCTACCCTGCTCTCTCTTTCTCTCTCTCTCTCTCAAAAATAAATAAGCATTTATTTTTTTAATTTAATTTTCATAATTTACACCCAAGTTAGTTAGCATATAGTGCAACAATGATTTCAAGAGTAGATTCCTTAATGCCCCTTGCCCATTTAGCCCATCCCCCCTTCCACAATTCCTCCAGTAACCCTCTGTTTGTTCTCCATATTTAAGAGTCTCTTATGTTTTGTTCCCCTCCCTGTTTTTATATTATTTTTGCTTCCTTTCCCTTAAGTTCATCTGTTTTCTATTTTAAAGTCTTCATATGAGTGAAGTCACATGATATTTGTCTTTCTCTGATTGACTAATTTTGCTTAGCACAATACCGTCTAGTTCCAGCCACGTAGTTGCAAATGGCAAGATTTCATTCTTTTTGATTGCCAAGTAATACTCCATTTCGTGTGTGTAGTGTGTGTGTGTGTGTGTGTGTGCGTGTGTGTGTGTATACACAATATCTTCTTTACCCATTCATCCATCAATGGACATTTGGACTCTTTCCATACTTTGGCTATTGTTGATAGTGCTGCTATAAACATTGGGGTGCATGTGCCCCCTCGAAACAGCACACCTGTATCCCTTGGATAAATGCCTAGTAGTGCAATTGCTGGGTCGTAGGGTAGCTCTAATATTAATTTTTTGAGTAACCTCCATACTGTTTTCCAGAGTGGCTGCACCAGTGTACATTCCTGCCAGCAGTGCAAAAGAGATCCTTTTTCTCTGCATTCTCGCCAACATCTGCTGTTGCCTGAGTTGTTAATGTTAGCCATTCTGACAGGTGTGAGGTGGTATCTCATTGTGGTTTTGATTTGTATTTCCCTGATGATGAGTGATGAAATATCTTCTCTCATTCTCTCAGGTGTCTTTTAGTTTTGCTGATTGTTTCCTTTGCTGTGCAGACGTTTTTTATTTTGATGAGGACCCAATAGTTCAATTTTGCTTTTGTTTCCCTTGTTGAATAAGAAGTTGCTGTGGCCAAGGGCAAAAAGGTTTTTGACTGCGTTCTCCTCAAGGATTTTGATGGCTTTCTGTATTACATTTAGGTCTTTCATACATTTTGAGTTTATTTTTGTGTGTGGTGTAAGAAAGTGGTCCAGGTTCATTTTTCTGCATGTCGCTGTCCAGTTTTCCCAGCACCACTTGCTAAAGAGACTGTTTTTCTTCCATTGGATATTCTTTCTTGCTTTGTCAAAGATTAGTTGGCCATACATTTGTGGATCCATTTTTTGGTTCTTTATTCTGTTCCATTGATCTGAGTGCCTATTTTTGTGTCAGTACCATCACGTCTTGATGATTACAGCTTTGTAATTCAGCTTGAAGTCCGGGAGTGTGATGCCTCCTGCTTTGGTTTTCTTTTTCAAGATTGCTTTGCCTATTTGGGGTCTTTTCTGGTTCCATACAAATTTTGGGGTTCTTTGTTCTAGCTCTGTGAAGAATGATGATATTATTTTGATAGAGATTGCATTGAATATGTAGATTGCTTTGGATAATATTGACATTTTAACAATATTTGTTCTTCCTATCCAGGAGCATGGAATTTTTTTTTTTTTGTCTTCTTCGGTCTCTCTCATAAGTTTTCCATAGTTTTCAGTGTATAGATTTTCACCTCTTTGGTTAGATTTATTCCTAGGTATTTTATGGTTTTTGGTGCAATTGTAAATGGGATAGACTCCTTGATTTCTCTTTCTGTTGCTTCATTATTGGTGTATAGGAATGCAAACAAAAATAAATCAATATTTAAAAATTTTAGAAAAAAAGATATTTAACGAGTCACTGTTTCCTGTGGCTCTGCAGTATAGGCCCTGACCTTCCTATGTCTTACTCCACTGTAGCATAGACAGTCACAAAAGTAGAGGGCTAGGAGCCAGAGAGAAGGGAGTTGTAAGTACAATGAGCCTCATCATTCCATATTTGCAAACTCATCTATTTGATAAAATCTATTTGTTACCACAAAATAAGTTCTTGTGTTTTCAAGGTCCTACAAGGATGTATGCATGGCAACCAGAAGTTTGAGTTGCTTGATGCGTACTCTCCCAGGTGAGATAAACGAGGTGATGCTCTGCCTACCTTTTCAGCATCCTTTCCATGGGTCTATGTACTATGCCACATTTTCCACATTTTGTGCCTTGTGAAGGTCATTTTTCTGTTTAAAATGACCCCAAGCACAGTGCTTACGTGCTGTGTAGTGTTCCTAAGGATGTGATGTTTCTTACGGAAAAAAATATGTCTTAAAAAAAAAATATATATATATATATATATATGCATCAGATAAGCCTCATTAAAGCATAGTGATAGTGTAGTGGCTGTGAATTCAATGTTAATGACCAATCATATGTATTAAATAAGATGTTTTAAATGAAAAGTCACATAAAACAAGGTTACATGTTGATCGGTTGATGAAAATGTTGTGACCAGAGGCTCACAGGAACTAAACCTTGTGTTTTCCCTAGGAGCCATGGTTCAGTATTCTCCCAGTCATTGTTTATGGTGACTTTCTAGAACATCACTACAGCAAATAACAAGCATTGACTGTATTTTGGTATAAAGTACCATTCAAGATTGGAAGTGGTAGATGGAGCTGGAGAGACACAAGTGAGGAAGTTCCTTACATAGCAGGACTGGGCCTTATCTTGCTATTGGAGAGTCAATGGCAGTGTAACACGGTTAGATTTTTACACCGTGATGCCTGTAAGAAGGATGGATTTGAAGAGGGATTTAGGCGAAGGGAGGCTGGATTCAAACTAAATAGAATTCTGGACATGCTATGGACTGGATTTTTTTTTACCTCCGCACTTCTAAAAATACAATTCTGGATATGCTATGGACTGAAATCTTCCCCCCTTCCCACCAGTTCACACATTAAAACTCTCATCCTCAGTGCATTGTTATTAGGAGGTGGGGCCTTTGGGTGGTAGTTAGGGTAAGATGGGGTCACGAGGGTGGGGCTTCATGATGAGATTAGTGTCCTTTTAAGAAGGGACATTGAGGACCTTGTTCACTCTCTTTCTGTCTGTAAGCCAGAGGAGAACTCTTAATGGAAACCAGCATGCTGACACACTCCTGTTGGACTTGTAGGACACCCCCTCCTCCGAACTGTAAGAAAATAAATTTCTATTGCTGAAGTCATTGGTCTATGGTATTTTGTTATAGCAGCCTGAGAAAACTAAGGCAGTGTTCAAGCTCTAAAAATCCTAAACATGATTTCAGAGAAAAAGCAGGCAGGCACTCTTTTTTTTTTTAACTTTTATTTTTTGGTTGGGATAAAAATCAGTTTAGAAGTTATCTTTCTACAGGAAAACCCATTCAGAGATTTAAAAAAAAAAACATTGGATATTATCTAATTTGCATTCCTTCCTGATTTATATGATTAATTAAATACATGCACATACACATTCCTAGTTATTCACTTCTCTCTACTTTGGAACACATAAGAAAGAGCAATGGTAGGGTGCCTGGGTGGCCCAGTCGGTTAAGCATCAACTCTTAATTTCAGCTCAGGTCATGATCTTGTGGTTTGTGAGATAGAGTCTGGCATAAGGCTCTGCACTGACAGCACGGAGCCTGCTTTGGATTCTCTATCTCCCTCTCTCTCTGACCCCCCCCAACTCTTTATCTCAAGATAAATAAACAAACATTAAAAAAGAAAAAAAGAAAGGGCAATGGATTGAGAGGCAGGAGATTTTAGTTCTAGCCCCAATTTTGCCACCAACTAGATGACATCTCTGTGTCTCAGTTCCTCAGTGCTTACATGAGGACCATAATGTTGTGTCAGTTCAATCCAAACCATAGGGTCACTGATGTAAGGTAAACAGACCATAGATGTAAAAAGAAAAAAAGCTAAAAGGCTGTAAAGATGCAAAGTATGAACATGGCAGAAATAGAAATTGCTTCTGAATTGCTGGGAATCCAAGCCTGAAATAATTCTTAGAAGCAAGAAAGTCATTTGGGACTTCATAAGTGTCACATTGCTCTTCATGGTTTAAGAACACCGGAGTAGCTAAGAGATGTTACTAGGGAAATTCATTCCTACCACTTGACAATAGTCATTTTTCTGGAAATCCATTTTTATTCTCATCTGTATGACAAATGTACGCATATGCAAACTAGGTCCTGCTTCCACTAAATTTCCAAAAAAAAAGAAAAAAAGAAAAAAAAAGAAAATTTGTGCTAAAAACTGAAGAGGTTAATTAATTGGTTTATCCTGCCTACAGATATCTGTGTACCTTGTATGTGCTGAGTATCGTTCTCAGTGTTTGGGGAGAACCCAGCAGCTCAAGCTCCAATCTGTGCCTCTGAAAACAGAACGATGCAGTTGAGGATATGAGATTGACACTAAGAGCCGCTAAATGGAGCAGGGAAGTAGTAGAAGAGATGTCACAGGCAGATTTGTGACAAGTGCTGACAGTATGTCAAGATTTCAGAGGAGGAAGAGGTGAGTGAAAGCAGAGCTAATCGTTGAATTTCCTATGAAAAAGAAGGGACTTGAGTTGGCCTTGGTAATTGCCTCAGGTTTGGATAGGAAGAGAGGATAAGGATGGTGTCTCAAGTGGAAGGAATATGGGTTCAAGAAGTCATGGTCTTATTCAGCTGGGACCATCCAAGCAAAGTCTTCATGTGCAGTGTAACTGATGGCGTAGTTGGTCTCAAAGACTGTGGTCATGAGTGCACTGATGATGTAGCTCAGGCCTCGATTACCCCTCCTCCTTCCTTCTGATCATGGGGCCTTCAAAGTGCATGAACCTTTGAAATTATAATTTAAAACAATGACGTCCATCATGCGCTGCCTGGAACCTTGATGCCTTTTGATGTATATTGGTAAATCTTGCCCTAAAAATGGACACATGTGGTCAGAAAAGTCTAGGGCATGCTACATACCATATCCTCAGTGGAGATTTTCAATACACATTAGTAAATGTACCAGACTGATTTTGGTAACTTGGCCCTATTCCTGCCTCCTTTTTATAAGATTTAAAGATTTCTTTGACAGAAGAACACAATACAGAGACACTTGTCTTGATGAAAGGCAAAACTCTGTTACTTACAGCTCTGAAAGAGAGAAGAGTGCCATGCAAGACCATGCATGGAGTTGTACCAGGGGAGAGACTAAGAGCAAACTAGAGATGTAGAGACATCTGAGGTATGGTAGGGAGAGTGGGGTTAGCCGGATTTCACAGGCTGTCTGGGACTGGCTAATTTGAATGATCTTATGGGTTCCAGAACATAGGGGCTGTCCCTAAGTGTCTCGTCACTGGCCCCAGCGATTCGGGTGGGTGCCTAATGGCCAGGAGTATGAGAACCTGATAAGTGAGATGGTTGGGATGTGGACTTAATCAGTGGCAGTGGCCAGCCTCTAACCAAAGCCTCAAACCTGGGTCAAGACAGCATTTTCAAAAGCAACGACAATAAAATATGTCATTCCTTTCTGTGATCTCTGCAAAATTCTAGCAACTAGAAGCCTGATAACTATATTACTAAGGTTCCCCAGGAGGCAGGGCTCTGATTAGAAGCTGCCAAGGAGAGGCGCTGATCAAAGAGATAAAAGGCAGGAGAGAGAGAAGATCTGTTGTCTCTCCAGCAAGTGGCAGGAGCTCGTAGGACCTTGGTGGATGTGAGGTTTTGTAGTCCTTTCCAGGTATTTCCCTGAATGTTGACCTCAGGTGTGGAGAGCCCAGTGATATCTCCTGCACCTTCCCAACTTTTGAGATCCTTGGATCATTAGATCCAAGGATCTTGCAGCTCCAGTCCTTGCAATGGGTTCAGAAGTCCCCAGTGCCCCATAGCCAATCCTTTCTGTTAGAACCCTAATGTGGTTGCTGCTTTCCTGACTGGGCCCCAACAGCATAGCATAGGTAAACTTCCAAGACACCTTACTGTAAAACAAAACAAAAAAGTTTAAGTGAACATTTCCCAAACATGTTTACCACAGAACCTACCTCCACACACCCCCCCCAACTCCCTGCAAGAAACACCTTCTGATATCCTGGGATGCTGTGTTCCATGGTACACACTTTGGGAAACATCTAAGCATTTGTAGGTGAAAGCTAGGAATCCAGAAACGTGGGCTTAATCTCAGCTGTGTGACCTTGGGTAAGTCACATCACTTCTCTGGTCTTTACTTTCTTTACTGGATCAAAGGAAGGAGTTGGATGAAGTTCACCAATAGGTTTTCCAGCTCTAACATTTTTTGATTCTGTGAGAAATGGAGTCTTTAAAAACTACCACTGTTCAGGTAGTAAAAGCAAAACACTAAAAAACAAACAAAAAAAAATCCCACTGTATTTTGCTTTGCCTTCTCTTTCTTTTTGACTTAATTTGCATGGATATTTTGAGATATGAGCTAGGAAAACTCCAAGAGAACTGGCAGCAAGTAAAGAAATGCTGGGTAGCTCTTACTAAAGAACTGCAAAAGATTAGTGCTGACCCTGGAAATATGGCCCCTTCAGGGGCACCTGGGTAGCTCAGTCAGTTAAGTGTCCAACTTCGGCTCAGGTCATGATCTCATGGCTCATGAGTTCGAGCACCGCGTCCGGCTCTGCTGACAGCTCAAAGCCTGGAGACTGCTTCTGATTCTGTGTCTCCCTCTCTCTCTGCCCCTCCCCCGCTTGCACTCTCTGTCTCTCTCTCTGAAAAATAAATAAACATCAAAAATTTAAAAAATGTATGACCCATTCAGAACATGCTTACTTTTGCATTGCCAGAGGAAAAAAGAGATGCAAGGAAGAAAGTTCCAACACTCAAATTGAGACATTTATTAAAATACCTATTAAGTATATTTATTTTATTAAGTATATTCATTATATGTTGAGTATATTAATAGGTATTTATTAAAATACCCATTAAGGTAGCAAGCCTCCCTGTCACTAGGAACATTCAAGTGGAGACTAGATATTAGCTTGGCAGGGATGCAGGAAATAGGTTTTGTCTTTTCAAAGTTCTGTGGCTGAAAGGGATGGCTCAGATCATTTACACAGATCTCCACATTTTATAGATGATGAAACAGGACTAGAGAGGCTATATGCATTTCCCAAGGTCACACAGCTAATCAATGGCAGAACTGGGAGAAAGACCAGGGACATTTCCTTGTCCTCCACTGTGTTATTCTGCTTGCCTGGAATTCATTTTTGTTTTCATGAAAAGTAAAATTCTCTCCCTGAACCTTTATTTTAGATCCCTGTAAAGAAACTAAGTTATTTGGTTTGAGCTGCGGAACACTCCAGGTTGCCAGAAACTGTGGGCGTCTGGCAGGGTTGGAAAGATGGAAGTCAGCCTTTTGCCCTCGGACTTCTTTTTGGCATCCTTGGTGTGGAGACCCAGTGCTTCAGACCTGCTGTGCCCTTTGACACCAGACCAGCCACCAGGTTTCTAAGCATCCTGTATGGCACCTTCTATGCCCAGAAAGATAGTCCCTCCTACTTCATTCTACAAAATCTGTCTCCACAGGCAGCACTGAGAAACCAACCTGAATACAAGCCTCTCTTCTGCACGGTTTGTTCTCAAACTGCTCCTCCCGGAGAGGCCACAAAATGTAGCCTGGGGGCGGTGCCATTTGTAATGTTGGCGGCTGGGAGCCAGGACTGGGGCTTCCTTTGCTAACTGCCTGACAGAATCCACGTTTGCATTCTCAATGCAGCTGGTAGTGGGTGTGTGTGGCCTTTTCTTTTATTATCCAACTGCTTTTATTATCCAAATGATCTTGAGAGGAGAACCGAAAACTGCTATGAAAGCAGAGAGCTGTGGCTGTGACTTTGCAGAGGAACAGGTGCCTCACGCAGATTCGATTTTACCCGAAGCTTTTTTCCCAAAGAAAACCCAAGAGTGGTCAAGGAGAAAGGAATAAAGTGCTAGAAACCTTTGAGGTTTTCTCTCTTCCAGAGAATGATAGAAACAAAGACAAAGTAGCCTCCAGTAAAAAATGTCTGAGTTTTAAGTAAGTTATTCGTTCCTTTTGTGTGGGATTCAGTTAGACCTTGTGAAAACTTCCAACAGGGAAGAAGCTAGGGACAGTAGGGAAGGGGCAGTCCTGACTTTCTGACATGCTGTGCTTGGAGATTCTCCGGGAAGTCAAGAGGGCAGATTAGGAGAGTTTGGGTCTTACACCATTGTTTTTTTTTTTTTTTTCCTAGGGTTAACACTAAAGCACCAGCTTTAACCCTGCTCTGATCTCTTGGGCCCACGTTGTAGTGATTCCGGTCTTTATTGATGATTTCCCTTTGATTCCATGTCCTTGGTCACTCCCTAGTTCAGCTCACTGCCGTCACTTGCCATTTACTCTTATTGTTGGTTCCTCACTGGCATACTGCATTCTTCACACACTAAAATTGGCTCCTGGAGACGACCGCCTCAAGCCTAGATTTAATTCTGTGAGTCTTCCATTCAAAATCTTCTGATATCTCCACCCTCAACGTTTTTATGTGACCTAGCCAATTGTCCTCCATCCTGCCCTAACCTCAGAGCAGACTCTATCTCCAATCTTGGCTCCTGTTCTTTATCTGAGACCTATGAACCTTCATGGGAAAGGTGTGGCTTCATCTACAGTCTTTTTACTTTAGGATTATCACCCACATGAGCAGGGTGTCTCCCTACACCTTGTTGTCATTCTCTTTATGTAGCAAAGGGAATGTCTGTGATTTCTTCTCTGAGTAGGACCAGAGGCTCGAAAGAGGTTTACTTATTCATCTGGTAGATATCTGCTTAGACAGCACACTCTCTGCCAAGTTCCTAGGATGCATTAGTAAAGCACAGAAGTGAGATTTTTACTTGGGGGGAGCTTAAATTTCAGTGGGAGATGCAGATAACTAACAACTAACTAAAAGTAATAACTATAGGTGGAAACTACCTCGGTGGTATATTGTTATTACAGTAGGGAAGGATTTTACTTAGGGTTGTCAAGTAAGAGATATAGGGCAAGATGCTATTTAAGTTGAAGCATAAAGTATGAGAAAGAGATTCTGATGAAGGACTGTCTTTTGGAAAGGTAATAGAGCTAGATGGGTAGAAAATGTGACCTGGAGGATGGTACACAGTAGGAAAGGGCACTGTGCCAGTGAACTCTTGCTTCTTTCTGGGAGAGAAACAATAGAGTAAAGCCCATGAGACAATTTAGTGTTCCACCTTCTATTCAACGTTGTATTTGAAGTCCTAGCCAATGCATTAAGGCAAGAAAAAGAAATAAAAGGCATAAATATTGGAAAAGAAGTGAACCTACTTTTATTTGCAGATAACATGTTGTGCATATACAAAACATAAAAGACATGATTAACTCCTAGAAAAAATAATTTACCAATATTAAAAGATACAAGTTTAATATAAAAATGTCAAGTGTTACTAGGTATTTGTCTAAAGGATACAGGAGTGCTGATTGGAAGGGGCACATGCATCCCAATATTTATAGCAGCACTATCAACAATAGTCAAAGTATGGAAAGAGCCCAAATGTTCATTAACTGATGAATGGATAAAGAAGATATGGCATCTATATGCAATGGAATATTACTGGGTGATCAAAAAGAATGAAATCCTGCCGTTTGCAACAACATGGATCAAACTAGAGTGTATTATGCTAAGTGAAGTAATTCAGCCAGAGAAAGACAGATATCATTATTTCACTCATATGTGGAATGTAAGAAACAAAAACAGATGAACATAAGGGAAGGGGAAAAAAATAATATAAAAACAGAGAGGGAGACAAACTATAAGACACTCTTAAACACAGAGAACAAACTGAAGTTTACCGGTGGGCTGTGAGATGGGGGGGATGGACTAAATGGGCAAGGGGCATTAAGGAGGACACTTTTTGAGAAGAGCACTGGGTGTTATATGTAAGTGATGAATCACTAAATTCTATTCCTGAAATCATTATTACACTATATGTTAACTACCTTGGATTTAAATTTTTTAAGTAAAATAAAAATAAAATAAAATAAGATAAGATAAAACAAAATATTACTATCTGGCCCTTTACAAATAAAATGTCAAGTGTTTTCTATGCCAAGAACAAACCATTGGAAAAATGACAGTAAAAGTAGGAATATTGTTTACATTAGTATCACAAAACATTAATTACATTACAACAAATCTAATGAAAGATATATGAGACCTCTGTACTGAAAACTACAAATATTGCTAAGAGAAATTAACGGAGTCCTAAATAAGTAAAGTGAAATATCATGGTTATGAAATGGAAAACCCAAATTGTTAAAAATGATAATTATCCCTAATTTGACCCAACCAAGATTTTGACAGGAATGGATAAACATTAAAAAGCTTCTGTGAAAATGAAAAATCTTACAATTTTGGAAAAGAGGACAAAATCAGAGGACTTGCACTACTTTATTTCAAGACTTATTATAAAGCTACAACAATCAAGACAGTGAGGTGTTAATGTACTGATTGACACATAGAAGAAGGAAACAGAATTGACAGCCTAGAAATATGATGGCACATGGAGTGTGAAATGATTCTAAACAAAGGACTCAATGAGATTCAACAAAGAATGGAAACTCTTTTCAACAAATGGTGAGAGAACAACTGGGTATCTGCAATATTATTATTTAGAAAAAAACATATATCTGGTCAGTCATATGATCAAAATATATTTCTCATATATTTAGTATTTATCCATGGTTCCTGGTTCACAGCTCCCAAAACGTTTGGGATTTCCTGAATGGTAAGAGCAATGGAAACATCTTTGTTATAATACTTGGTCTTGACCTCGGTTCCTAAAATCACTTCAGAGCCACAAACGTGAACTGAGTGTCTTGTTATGCATAACAAGCCCCTTTTCATCATAACTGGGTTTATGTTAATGAGGTGATTTTTGCAAAGGATGGGGCTGGTGGCCAAGGGAACTGACCATGAATAGAAAGTTGGAATGTTCAGTATCCCTCTTTCTGGGGAGAAGAGAAGGGTTAGAGGTTGAACAATCACAAATGACCAATTATTTAATTGTTCATACCCACGTAATAATGAAGCTTCCATGAAAACCCAAAAGGAAGAGGTTCAGAAAGCTTCAGAGTTGATGAACGCATGTTGATTTCAGCACGGTGTTGCATTCCGAGACAGCATGGAAGCTCCATGCCCTTCCTATACCTTGCCCCATGCATCTCTGTCATCTGTTTCTGAGTTTATGTCTTGTTAATTTAGTTTATATGCTTCTAAGCTGCCTATTCTGTTCCAGTTTTCTACATGTCAATCATTACATTGCTTCCTCACTGTCTTGATTGTTGTTGCTTTACAATAAGTCTTGAAATCAAATAGTGTTTATATCCTTTCATAATAAACCAGTGATCTAGTAAGTAAAATGCTTCTCTGAGTTCTGTGAGCCCCTGGAGCAAATTAAGTGAATAAGGAGGGGGTTGCTGGAACTTCCAGTCTCTGAGAAACACAGGTGACAACTGCACTTGCAGTTGGTAGCTGAGGTGGAGGGTAGTCCTGTGGGACTGAACCCTTAACCTGTAAAATCTGATGCTGTCTCTGGGTAGATAGGCTCAGCAGTGAGTTGAATGAAAGGATATCCAGCCGGTGTCAGAGAATTGCTTGTTGGCTGGCGCTGGAAACTCCTCTCCCGCCAATACATATGTTGTAATTGAGTTCAGAACCTTTTAATATTCATAGAAAAATACTTTGATCCTTACTTCACACCATACCCCCAAATTAATTTGAATTTAATCATAGACTAAAATGTAAAATCTAAAATTATAAAGCTTCCAGAAGGAAAAGCAAATATTTTCCCATTATGGAGTAGCCAATTTTTTGTTGTTGTTGTTGTTGTTAGAGACACGAATAAAAAAGATAAACTGAACTCTGTCAAAATACAAATTTCTCAACAAAGATATCATTAAGAAAGTGATTAGGTAAGCCATGAATGGTGGGAAAGCACAAAAGACTTATTATAGGACATTTACACATCAATCATTAAAAGACAACAATCTGATAAAAAGAGATGAAGACTCCCATAGATACTTGACAAAAAAGATATAAGAATGGCCAATAAATATGAAAATTGAAACGTTACTAAAATATGACTATATTCACCATAATGGCTACAATTTTTGTCCCTTTCTTTTTTAAAGTTTTTTTCTGCCACCATTAGAGTTTTTTTTTTTTTTAAGTTTATTAATTTATTTGAGAGAGACAGCTAAAGTAGGGAAGGGTCTGGGAGAGAGAAGTCAGAGAATCCCAAGCAGGGTCTATGCTGCCAGAGCAGAGCCAGAGGCAAGGCTTGAACTCATGAAACTGTAAGATCATGACCTGAGCCGTAACCAAGGGTCAGATGCTTAACTGACTGAGCCACCCAGGCGCTCCTTGCTAAAAGTCTTTAAAACTCTTAATACCAAGTCTTGGCAGGGATAAGGAACAATTGGAACTCTCATTCGATTCTACGGTGAGATTGTAAAATGCCACAACCATCTTGGAAAAATACTTAATTTCTTATAAGTTAAACATACAGTTAATATATGAAGCAGAAGTTACATTCTTGAGTGTTCAATAAGAAAAATAAAATACATGCACACACACACAAACACACACACACACCCCAAAAATGTTCATAGTCACTTTGTTCATATAGCCCCAAATTGAAGCAATATTATTGTTTATCAATAAGTGAATGTGTAAACAAACTGAAATATATCTATACAAGAAAAACTACACAGTGACAAAAATAAATGAACTACTGACATAAAAACATGGATGAATCTCCAAAATGTATTGAATGAAAGCAGTCAATCCTAAGAGTAATGTAATAGATAATTCCAATTATTTGAAGATTGCAAATAGACAAAGCTAATTTATAATGGTACAAATCAGAACAATGGTTTACTCTATGGGTCACTGAGATGAGATGATCATGAGTAAATTTCAGAGGCAATGGGAATGTGATATATCATGATTTGGGGCATGATTCCAGAAGTATTTATACTTTTCAAAGCTTATCAAACTATACACCTAAAATCTGTACATAGTTTTTATATAAACTATACCTCAATTAAACAGAAGCTCTGCTTTCCCCTTCCGACTCCCCAAAAGTAATAAAAGAATTTTTCCAAAGGGTTCAGGAAGCCTGGTTGGTAGAGTGGGGAAAAGTCTGGGAGAGGAAACTGATGCCTTTGTGTTTTGCCTTTATCACGACTTTGAGTATTCAAATGGTCTGGACTATTTCAGATGATGGTTGTAAAGATTAATAACACAAATGCTACTAATAAATAATAACACCATGTGTGTGAAAGGCACATTTCTCTATAGATGAAAGAAGTGTTTTTCATTTTATTTTTCTAAGCAGCACAGAGTCTGACATGTACCCACAGATAGGAGTGAGATGCTTTGGTTGACACAGGAGCAGGAAAATGAGTGGGGTAGGGGCTTTCCTCTTTTCTTCTCTCCCTCTCCCTCCCAGACATTGAACCTGGAGTCACCTCTGCTCAGCAGGAAATAGTTTGAAAACCATGAAAGGGATTCTTTTGTGTCCTGTTCATAATATGGGCTTCCACCGGAAAATCTTAGTAACTGCTGTTATAGAACCTATCAGCCTTGCTAAAATCACATCATTTCTCAGCTTGTGAATAACTTGAGTAATAGATCCAGAGTTCTCTGGCTGGTAGCTGTCCTTAACTACTCATTGATCACAGCCCCTGTTTATTGCAGGGGATGCAAACCATGATGTTTCAACATTCACATTCTCCATCAGAATGGGCTCCTGGCCCTTGCATACCAGGGTGGAATACACATAGGGATGAATAAACCCTTTGAGACTTGCCCAGATTTCTTTTTCATAATCAGCTTTGTTTTTCCTTTATTCTGGATCATTTTCTTCTTTCTTCATTCTTTTCTTCATGACCTCTAACTGCTCCCCTGGTGTTTTTACCCCTCCTCTCTCTCAGAGAAGGGAGGGATATATTCTTAACTATAAATCCCTCTTTCCAGGAATGGACTGCTTTGGTGTTCTCCACCAAATACCTGATAATGGGTGGGCAGTTAATGTGGAAAGGCCATAGGTAAGCACAGACAGGAATGAATAAACAAACAACAAATGCCAAATTGATTTGAATAAGTGCTGGCTGAGGGTGCTGGCTGAGGTGTATATTCCACAAATCACATTAAGATTACTCATAGAACACCTTGCTTGCGCCATCTCAGAAAGAGTTCTAAGCATTAATTAATGAGCGATTAGTTCAGCCTCATGAGTTATCGCTCTAATAAAACGGGTGTTGAAGCACGAATCACAACCAGTTTGAGTGTGTTATTGCTATTCTAACAGACCTCTTTAATTCAACAATTAGAAAGCATGAAATGTAGTTTAATAGACATAATTTGATGATATAAAATTTTTCATCTGGTGTGAGCCATTAATCTTTGTTAATATATTTCAGGTTATGTGGAAAATGATTCTTTCGAGTAGGACCTACAGAGGCTGTTTGTTTTTCCTCTCTGTCCCCTCCACTATCAGTTCTGGGAAACCAGTAGTGAGGTTTTTCTGATGCAACCGCTGTTATTAATTGTGTGGTCTTCTGCAAGGCATACCATCTTGTCAGGTGAGATAATGTGACTGACATGGATGTCTTTTCTTTCTTTTTTTTCTTTCGAGAGGGGCGTGCTGCAAGTGAGCAAGGCAGAGAGAGAGAATCCTAGGAGGGGCAGAGAGAGAGAGAGAGAGAGAGAGAGAGAGAGAAGAGGGACTTGCCTGAAGCGGGGCTTGTGCTCACCTGATGTGGGACTCGAAACCATGAACTGCGAGATCATGACCTGAACCAAAGTCAGATGCTTAATGACTGAGCCACCCAGGTGCCCTGACAAGTGTGTCTTGACTGCACAATAAAACCAAACTCCAGGGGTTTGATACCCAGTCTTATATTTCTCATGTGTATCCCTGAAATGCCTAGAAGTTATGATTAGTAAGTCTTTTGAACTAAATTCAAATCGAATTTCAATCATTTGATTGAATTAAAAATAAAACGAGTTGACCTTCATGTAGAGTTCAGTGGGTTCATATAAAGTGTAGGCAACGTATTAAATCGTGTTTGTTTATCTACAGTGATTTCTATTTCATTTCTTCTTATTTTTGAGAGAGAGACAGAACACAAGTAGGGAGGGGCAGAGAGAGGGAGACACAGAATCTGAAGTAGGCTCAGGCTCTGAGCTGTCAGCACAGAGCCTAACCAGGGGCTTGAACCCATGAATTGTGAGATCAAGACCTGAGCCGAAGTCAGACGCTCAGCTGACTGAGCCACCCAGGGACCCTCTATTTCATTTATTCTAAGAGAGTAAAGAGTGTTACACTTCTTTCATAGGCCTTCCACTTCGCTTCCCAACACCACGACCATCCAGCCCTATGCCTCTCCTGCTTCACTTAGGCACATTTGAGCTCCTGCTACCATCTGTGTCATACATTAAGTCCCTGGTCAAGCTTCTCTTTATGTGGGCCTCTCCTTCAATCTCTAGTTTTAGCATTCATGACCCTTTTTGGAGTTGCTTCTCAGAGAAACTTGATAATTTAATAGAAGGACTCATATTTTCTTATTTGAGCAAACATTAATCTAGTGTTAATTGTCTTGCTTGTCCTTCAAAGGTTTAATGTTCTTCATTCTTTTTGGCTTCTAATTGGCTAATTCAGCAACAATTTATGTTATTCTTAATTTGAACATTAAAAGGAACAGAATGGCAATGGCTGACATCAAAATTTATTAGGAAGGAAATGTCTCGGGTTCCTCTTCTGGGCCTGCTGATAACTTAGCTCTTTATGTAACTATGGACAAGTTTCTAAGCTTCTCAACACTTCACTTTATTTATCTATAAATTAAAGATAATTATACCTCCCAGGGCCGTTGTTAAAATCAGTTGGGGGTAATTGATGTGAAAATGCTTTCAAAAGAAGAGTTCTATACTAAGACAAAATTAGCAGTGTCATCATGCATGACAAAGCCTAACGTGTTGACCTTTCTTCTACGGGGCTGGCTTGTATAAAACTTACGTGCACCTTTAATTAGGTGAATGTCCTTTGGTACCTCAGGCCCCAAGTCCAAAACCAGACTTGGCATTTTCAACCACAAGCTGTGATTCTGCTATTTCTTCATAATATGGCTAATCATGTCACCATCTTGATATCCAGACTCAAATATGGAAGCCATATTCGACTTGGGTGGCCATGTCCCAGTTTGGATAGCATCATTCTGGTTAAAGCCTGCTGACCCCATAGATTAGTTTTTGAATACTGCAAACTAGATGGTTTAAAAAAATAGGCATTTATTTTCTTATAGTTCTGGAAGTTAAAAGTCCAGAATCTTGGATCTGTAAGTTTGGTTCCTTGCAGAAGTTCTAATGGAAAATGCATCCCATGCTTCTCTCCTAGCTTCTAGTGTTTGCCACTGATTCCTGGTGCTTATTGATATATCATTCCAATCTCTGCCTCCACACTCAGATGGTATTTTCCCCTTGTGGCTCTTTGTCTCTTTCCCATTCTTATAAGGACAAGTCATTGAGGTGAGGGCCTACTCTAATCCAGTCTGACTTCATCTTACCTTGATTATAACCCTATTTCCAAATAAGGTCATATTATCAGGCACTGGGGAGTAAGACTTGAATATATTGGGGGAGAACATCATTCTGAAACACTATCAAAAGATACCTTTTACTCTTCAGGGTGCCTGATTTGAGTGATAAATTTGTAGCCACTAAACACTTCGACTTCTTACTCTCTCCCCATTAACTTATCTACTTGCAGGAATGGTTTCTTGGATTTTGTCTTTATAAATCTGTACTCACACCATGCACTTTCATTTTCGACATCTCTCACTGTTTTATCTCTCAACATTTGACCTTGTAAGACCCCTACTGGCCCAGTTTCCTAATGCCCTAGCTCCTCCAGGGCAACTTTCAGGACACGCGTACATAGTTCCTCATTCCAAGATTGAACTACCAGCTGTCTGCATGTCAGGTCGACCTCTTAAATGCCATATTTTTCTAGAGTGAAAACATCCATGTTTTGAGTAATATATAATTTGGAACTCACGTGTTCTTTTTTTTTAATAATTTATTGTCAAATTGGTTTCCATACAACACCCAGTGCTTATCCCAACAAGTGCCCTCCTCTGTGCCCATCACCCAATCTCCCCGCTCCCTCACCTCCCTTATCCCCTCTGTTTTTTCTTAGTCTTTAAGAGTCTCTTATGTTTTGTCTCCCTCCCTTTCTGTGTCTTTTTTCTTTCCCCTCTTCCCCTCGCCCCTAGCTTTCTCTTAAGTCTTGCAAAGTCCACCTATGCGTAGAAACATATGGTATCTGTCTTTCTCTGACTGACTTATTTCGCTCAGCATAATACCCTCCAGTTCCATCCATGTTACCACACATGGCCAGATTTCACTCTTTCTCATTGCTGTGTAGTATTCCACTGTATATATATATATATATATACATATACATATATGTATATATATGTGGTGGTATACATATATACCACTTATTCATTATCCATTCATCAGTTGATGGACACTTAGTCTCTTTCCATGATTTGGCTATTGTTGAAAGTACTGCTATAAACATCGGGGTACATGTGCTCCTATGCATCATCACTCCCGTATCTCTTGAGTAGATTCCTAACAGTGCTATTGGTGGGTAATAGGGTAGTTCTATTTTCATTTTTTTTGAGGAACCTCCACACAGTTCTCCAGAGCATCTGTACTAGTTTACATTCCCACCAACAGTGCAAGAGGGTGCCTGTTTCTCCACATTCTCACCAGTATCTATAGTTTCCTGATTTGTTCATTTTAGCCATTCTTACTGCTGTGAGGTAGTATCTCAGTATGGTTTTGATTTGTATTTCCCTGATGGTGAGTGACATTGAGCATCGTTTCATGTGTCTGTTAGCCATCAGGATGTCAGCCTTGAGAAGTGTCTATTCATATCTTCTTCCCATTTCTTCACTGGGTTATTCTTTTTTCAAGCGTGGAGTTTTGTACGTTCTGTATAGATTTTAGATACTAGTCCTTTATCTGATATGTCATTTGCAATTATCTTTTCCTATTCTGTTGGTTGCCTATTAGTTTTGTTGGTTGTTTCCTTTGCAGTGCAGAAGCTTTTTATCTTGACGAGGTCCCAATAGTTCATTTTTGCTTTTAATTCCCTTGCCTTTGGAGACGTGTCAAGTAAGAAACTGGGGCTGATTAGGTCAAAGAGATATTTTTCCTGCTTTCTCCTCTAGGATTTTGATGGTTTCCTGTCTCACATTCAGGTCCTTCATCCATTTAGAGTTTATTTTTGTGAGTTGTGTAAGGAAATGGTCTAGTGTCATTCTTTTGCATGTTGCTGTCCAATTTTTCCAGCACCATTTACTAAGGAGGCTGTCTTTTTTCCATTGGATACTCTTTCTCGCTTTCTCAAAGATTAGTTGGCCATATGCTCGCACGCCCATTTCTGGGTTTTCTCTTCTATTCCATTAGTCTATGTGTCTGTTCTTGTGCCAACACCATGCTGTCTTGATTACTACCGCTTTGTAGTAGAGGTTAAAGTCTGGGATTGTGATGCTTCCCGCCTTGGATTTATTCTTCAGTATTACTTTGGCTATTCAGGGTCTTCTGTGGTTCCATACAGATTTTAGGATTGTTTGCTCTAGCCTTGAGAAGAACACTGGTGCAATTTTGATTGGGATTTTATTGGATGTGTAGATTGCTTTGGGTAGTATTGTCATTTTAATGATATTTATTCTTCCAATCCATGAGCATGGGATATTTTTCCATTTCCTTGTGTCTTCCTCAATTTCCTTTGCAAGTTTTTTTATAGTTTTCAGTGTAGAGATCTTTCGCATCCTTGGTTAGGTTTATTCCTAGGTATTTTATGGTTTTTGGTTCAGTTGTGAATGGGATTAGCTTCTTTATTTCTCTTTCCGTTGCTTCATGGTTGGTGTATAGAAATGCCACTGATTTCTGTACATTGATTTTGTATCCTGCAACTTTGCTGAATTCATGGATCAGTTCTAGTAGGCTTTTGGTGAATTCTGTCAGGTTTTCCATGTAAAGTATCATGTCGTCTGTGAAAAGTGAAAGTTTGACTTCATCCTCGCCAATCTTGATGCCTTTTATTTTGTTTTGTTGTCCGAGTGCTGATGCTAGGACCTCCAGCACTATGTTAAATAGTGGTGGTGAGAGTGGACACCCCTGTCGTGTTCCTGATCTCAGGGGGAAAGCTCTCAGTTTTTCCCCATTGAGGATGATATTAGCTGTGGGCTTTTCATAAATGGCTTTTATGATGCCTAAGTATGTTCATTCTATCCCGACTTTCTCGAGGGTTTTTATTAGGAAAGGGTGCTGTATTTATTTTGTCAAAGGATTTTTCTGCATCTATTGACAGGATCTATGGTTCTTACTTTTCTTTTGTTAATGTGATGTATCACATTGATTGATTTGTGAGTATTGAACCAGCCCTGACCCAGGGATGAATCCCACTTGATCATGGTGAATAATTCTTTTTATATGCTGTTGGATTCGAATTGCTAGTATCTTGTTGAGAATTTTTGCATCCATATTCATCAGGGATATTGGCCTGTAATTCTCTTTTTGTGCTGGGTCTTTATCTGGTTTGGGAATCTAAGTGATGCTGGCTTCATAGAATGAGTCTGGGAGTTTTCCTTCCATCTCAATTTTTTGGAACAGCTTGAGGAGGATAGATATTAACTCTGTTTTAAATGTCTGGTAAAATTCCCCAGGGAAGCCATCTGGTCCCAGGCTTTTATTTGTTGGGAGAGTTTTGATAACTGATTCAATTTCTTCACTAGTTATGGGTCTGTTTAAGTTTTCCATTTCTTCCCTTTTGAGTTTTGGTAGCGTGTGGCTCTTTAGGAACTTGTCTATTTCTTACAGGTTGTCGAGTTTGGTGGCATATAATTTTTCATAGTATTCTCTGACAGTTGTTTGTATTTCTGAGGGATTGGTTGTAATCACTCCCTTTTTGTTCATGATTTTATCTATTTGGGTTCTCTCTCTTTTCATTTTGAGAAACCTGGCTAAAGGTTTACCGATTTTATTTATTTATTCAAAGAACCAGTTCTTGGTTTCATTGATCTGTTCCACTACTTTTTCGATATCCATCTTATTAGTTTCTGCCCTGATTTTTGTTCTTTCTTTCTTTCTGCTGGGTTTGGAGTGTCTTAGCTGTTCTGCTTCTAGTTCCTTTAGGCGTTCTGTTAGAATTCGTGTTAGTGATTTTTCTTGTTTCTTGAGATGGGCCATGACTGCAATATATTTCCCTCTCAGGACTGCCTTTGCCACGTTCCAAAGCGTTTGGATTGTTGTATTTTCATTTTCATTTGTTTCCATGTATTTTTTAATTTCTTCTCTGATTGTTTGGTTAACCCATTCGTTTTTTAGTAGGCTGTTCTTTAACCTCCATATTTTGAGGGATTTTCCAGTCTTTTTCCTGTGGTTGATTTTGAGTTTCAAAGCATCCTGGTCTGAAAGTGTGCTTAGTATGATCTCAATTCTTTTGTATTTATTAAGGTTTTCCTTATGCCCCAGAATGTGGTCTATCTTGGATAATGTACTGTGTGCAGTTGAGAAGAATGTAAATTCCTTTGCTTCTGGATACAGGACCCTGAAGATGTCATTTAGGCCCATCTGTTCCAATGTGTCATTCAGGGCCATTGGTTCTCTAGTCATTTTCTGTTTAGTGGATCTATCCAGTGCTGAGAGTGGAGTGTTAAGGTCCCCTACAATTAGGAAATTTTTATCAATAAGTTGCTTATGGTTGTAATTAATTGTTTTACAAATTTGGGTGCCCCCGAATTCGGCGTGTAGACATTTATAATTGTTAGCTCTTCCTGTTGGACAGTCTCTGTGATTATTATATAATGCCATTCTTCATCTCTTATTACATCCTTTACTTTAAAGTCTAGTTTGTCTGATATAAGTGTGGCTACTCCAGCTATCTTCTGACTTACAGTAGCATGGTAGATAGTTCTCCATCCCCTCACTTTCAATCTGAAGGTATCCTCAGGTCTGAAATGAGTCTCTTGAAGTCATCAAATAGATGGGTCCTGTTCTTTTATCCATTCTGTTGCCCTATGTCTTTTGATTGGAGCATTGAGTCCATTTACATTCAGTGTTAATATTGAAAAATATGGGTTTAGAGTCATTGTGTTATCTGTAGGTTTCATGCTTGTAAGGATGTCTCTGGTAGTTTGTGTCTTTGCAGCCTTTCCTTCATAGAATGCCCCTCAGGATCTCTTGTAATGCTGGTTTATTTGTGGAGAATTCCTTCAGTTTTTGTTTGTTGGGGAAAACCTTGATCTCTCCTTCCATTCTGAATGACGGGCTGGCCAGATAAAGGTTCCTTGTTTGCATATCCTTCCTGTTCATCACATTGAAGATATCCTGCCATTCCTTTCTGGCTTGCCAAGTTTCTGTAGATAAGTCTGCTACAACACTTATGTGTCTAGCTTTTTATGTTAAGGCCTGGTTTTCTCTAGCTGCTTTCAGAATTCTCTCTCTGTCCTTGTATTTTGCCAGTTTCACTATGATGTGTTGTGCAGAAGGTCTATCAAGTTATGTCTGAGGGGAGTTCTCTGTGCCTCTTGGATTTCCATGCCCGTTTCCTTCCTCATGTTGGGGAAGTTCTCAGAAATGATTTGTTCAAGTGCCCCTTCGACTCTTTTCTTTCTCTCTTCTTCCTCAGGAATTCCTATGATACGGATATTGTTCTATTTGAATGCATTGCTCAGCTTTCGAATTCACCTTTCCTGTTCCTGAATCAGCTTCTCTCTCTTTTCTCTGCTTCCTCTTTTTCCATAATTTTATCTTCTAATTCACCTATTCTCTCTTCTGCCTCTTCAATCTGCACTGTGGCCATCTCCAATTTGCTTTGCACCTCATTTAAAGCATTTTTTAATTCCTCCTGACCGTTTTTAAGGTCCTCTGCAGTGAGGGACCCCCTGCATTCTTTTATGCATTTTTCAAGCACAGCGATTAGTTTTATGTTTATCATTCTACATTCATGTTCCGTTATGTTGCTTATATCTGTTTTCGTCAATTCTTGCGCTGTCACTACTTCTTGTAATTTCTTGTGAGGAAAATTCTTCCATTTTGTCAATCGGCTGGATCTGTTTTGGTTTGTTTCCTGAGGTTATCCTGGTAAGGAAAACTCACAGACAAACAGAAAACAAAAACATTCAAATATGCCAACAAATCATGCGGACAAGCGGTCACAACAGAAAAAAGAATAACAAATGACATTGGGGGTCTCTGACATGAAGTACCAGCTACACGTTAAGGACAGTGTGTGAGCTGTGCTGATGGCAGAGTATATACAGAGAGAGTAATGACAGGTGCAGGAGGAAAAGAAAATAAACTTTAACCAGGTAGAGATATTGAAGGGCTTAATCCAGAGAGAAATCAGAATAAGGAAGAATATGAGGAAAAAGAAATGAAGATAGATGTTACCCAGATGAACTATCTGGCCTGGGTATTCCAGAGAGAGAGATAAGAAAGTAAAAATGTAAGTGTAGAAAATGCGTTGAGAGAGTGGGTTAAATGCCTGCTCAAGTCAACCAATACCCTGGATGACCCACTCAGGGGTGGGGATCCGTAAGAAGGAGAAATTGGAGCCTATATTTAAAAAAGAAGAATTGACCTGGAGTTACTCCAGGCAGCAGTCTGATCTCTGCATCTATCGTTTCCGAAGAAAGGCGCCTCTCCTATGAGGAGGTGCTCGGTTTGTTGTAGGTGGGTCCTGCCTCCACTGCCACAGGGATGGATTCCTGGGGCCGGTTTTTGTGGGTTTATGAGACAACAATGGTGTCCCCCCAGTCCCTTCTTCCCAGTCCCGGATTCTCAAATCACCCCTCTGTTTCCATCATCACTCTGCCTGGGACGCAGGCATAGTGAAGCTTGTTGGGTGGTCGCGCGCCCCACACGTAACTGAGTTTTTGACTCTCTTCACCTGCTACACCCAGTTTTGCTGTAAATTGTGTCCTTGGGTTAGAAGCGATCCGGAGGTGGCTCCACGCCTCTGAGCGATGTGGGCTGACTGGGCCACCTCTGCCGGCCTCAGCGCATGGAGAGTTCTGCGGAGAGTTCTGCTGTTAGCAAGGTAACTTGTTTTCAAAAGCCCTGTAATTAGGGACCGGATGGTGGTCTCTCTCTCTGTCCTGTTTTTCTCTTGTTCAGATGAGGCCCCCTCTGTACTTTCCCAGTTTTCTCTTCCCTTTGTCTTTCCGCAGAATGCTCTCCCTCCCCCCCGCTCCTTATCTCCGTGGTTCTTTTATCTCCCCCAGATTGCAGTCATGTTTCTTTGGGGCACTTTCTTGGTTTCGTGTTCTATTCCTTGTAGACTCCAATACCTTTCCTCACAGACTCTTGGGGTTGAGAGTCCTTTGGTTTCAGTCCTTCTTAGTTTGAAAGACACAGGGAACACCAGGTCCCCCTACTCCTCTGCCATGTTGGCCGAATTCCTCTTGGAACTAGATGACCAGGTCCAAACCCAGTCTTCTTTGGCCCATGGCCCCCAGGATAGCCATTGTGAATCCTTTGGGCAATGTCATTAATTCTTGAAAACTCTGATGACAGCTTTTAGCATCCAAAGCAGCTCTGCTATTATTCAGTTTCCTTTCATTTCTGGCTTTCAGTTAAGATTCCATTTGAAGAGAGATTTTCACTGTTCTCCGGAGGGGCCTGCTGGAGGCCGTGCACTGTGGGCTCCTGAGCTGGCTGTTGGACACAGCGAAATGGGCTAGACTGCTCGCCAGTGGGTCCCTGGTGGTGAAGACTTGTAGACATGCTCCGAGGGAACTTGGGTCTGGCTGCGGAACCAGAACTACTGCCTCCATGTTAGTCTTTCCACTTTCATTACAAAAAATTCGAAACTCATGTATTCTAATCTGTTTCTCCTCCTATGGAGATGAGTGATTGGGACTTCAAAATATTTTGGTGTTTTTTTCAAGACTAAATTAAGTGCCTATCATGTTTGTTGACACTCTTTCTTATGCCCTTAGGGCTTCTTTTTTTGCTTGTTGAATAAAGAGTAAGAGGAAAAAACTGGAAAAAGAGGGACAATTAGCTGACCCCCAGACATTTGCTATTTGTTTTGTAAATTCAGCATGATGTGCTTCTTTGGGTAAATATCAGAATTTTAAGTAAAGGGCACTCACAATGCTCCTGATTCTCCTCTCAGTATTGTAATAACTTGGCGTGGCTGGCTTTACATTCGTACAAATCTGTGAGATCACGTGGGAGATTATTTCAGAACCTGAGTGGGTTTTGAGCCAGAGACTGTGGGAGGTGCACATGACGTCTGTCTGCTTTTTTCTCCTCGTGACTAAAACTGTAGTATTTCTGACAGACTTAAACTCCCAGGCATGGAAGAAAATTTGAGTAGTTTCTAAACAGCCAAGTCTGCTCTGAATTCTGCTACACAAATGCGTACCAAATTACCATAAGGTTGGATTGTGAAGGTTGACTGGTTTAAAAATCTCCAAGAGAGAAGTGGTGTATTCCTCCTGTTTAGTACCCAAAATGAATGTTTGTGGAGGACAGGCGACCTGCATGAAACCTTTTCTTTCTAAGTGTATTAAAAATGGAAGGAGGGATGCCTGGGTGGCTCAGTTGGCTGATCCAACTCTTGATTTTAGCTCAGGTCATGATCTCATGCGCTGAGCATAAAGCCTGCTTGAGATTCTCTCTTTCTCCCTCTGCCCCTCCCCCTTACTTGTGCTCTCCCCTCTTCCCCCTCAAAATAAATAAATAAACCTAAAAAAAAGGAAGAACAAAAGAGAAACATCTTGTAGGAATAGGTTTAGGGTGGGCCAAAAGATTCTGACATGGCTAATGGTTAATCTTGGGCATTTGGAGCTAAGTAATTTAAATGGTTTAAGCTTCAAAGGACAGGAAACTTTAACTGCAGTGTATTCTGGGGTGATTTTCTTTTGGCCAAACCACTTGGAGCAAAGTGATTTTCTTTAAAAATAGAAGAAGAAGAAGAAGAAGAAGAAGAAGAAGAAGAAGGAGGAGGAGGAGGAGGAGGAGGAGGAGGAGGAGGAGGAGGAGGAGGAGGAGGAGGAGGAGGAGGAGGAAGAGGAGGAGGGGGAGGAGGAGGAGGGGGAGGAGGAGGAGGGGGAGGAGGAGGAGAAGAAGGAGGAGGAAAGAAGAAGAAAGAAGAAGGAGAAGGAGAAGGAGAAGAAGAAGAAGGAACGAACTCTGGCATAGTTCAAAGAAATGCTAACAGGGTGTGTTGAGGAAATGACACTTCTTGAATGAAGAAAATAAACAGATGAGGGGAAGTCAGAACTATATCTGCAACCATACAGCAACTAAATCATCTTCTGAGTCCTCATTGTTCTAGTACGTTGCAATGATAGTAGAAAAAGACTCGTCACAGTGAGCCCTCGTGTGATTGGAAATAGGTGAAGATTGGTACAAGGAAGAGAACACACTATAGCCTTGGTCTCAACTGTATTTTAATCTGTATATTTGTGTATTTATACATGGCAATTAGACATAGTGAAAACATGATGCTGATTATGCTAATTAATAATTACACACTTAAGGGAAATACACAGTTTGCATGATGACAGGTCCTCTTTCTTCAGTCTTTCTCTCTTGTGTACCTAATACAGATGACCTTTGAACAGCACGGTTTGAACTGCGTGGGCCCACTTATACAAGGATATGTTTTGGTAAGTATCATAAAGTACTGTAAAGTAATTTATTTTCCTTATGATATTTTCCTAGCTTACTTTATTGTAAGAATTGCAGTACATGATGCACATAACATAAAAAATATGTGTTAATCGACCGCTTATGTTATCACTAAGGCTTCTAGTCAACAGTAGGCTTGAAAAATTGGGGGAGTCGAAAGGACTTTTGACTGCACGCAGACTTTTGACTGCACGGAGGTGGGTGCCTTGAAATCTTTTGTTGCTGAGGGGAGAGCTGGTACTGTCATGTTGGGGTTGGACCATGCAGCAGGAGCAGGCTCCCCCCTTACCTATGTAAGAGGACCACGAACACAGTCTACAAGAAAGCAATGCTAGTGAGGCTGATATTGTAAACCTGGATCTCACTGTGTTTGATTGTGAATCCCAGACTGCCAGATTCCAACACTTGGATTCCTAAGGTCAATGCAGAGAAGAACGAGATACCTTTTTTCCTTTAGAAAAATAACTTTCTACTTTTTAGATACTTATAAACAACAGCTTTCCCAGAAGCAGTACAAAAAATCAGTCCAGGAAAAGCAGCCTCGGTGGAAAACACTTTTCTGGAAAAGAGCTTTTTTCTCCAAATTTTTGTTTTTCATTATTTTTATCTTTTGTCACTGGAGGGAGGATTTGAGAAAATGTCCTTGCCTTCTGGAGAGCTGTGAAGCAAACAGAAGCTCTGATTAGAAAGTGCAGCTTCCCATATGGAGGATAATGTTTGTTCAACCCAACCGAGGATTCTCTCAATTGGCTGGTGATGACATTCCAGGGAAATTGACAGCTGAGGAGCCCAAATAGCTCTAGCAGAAATAACTGCCTCCTCCTTCTCTTTCTATAGTCTTCAGTCCCTTACCCACGTCCGATGCCCTTATGAGAAGAGGACATTCAGATGCCTGGACTACACAAGATTCAGATAAGGGACAGAGGAGACAAAAAGGCAGTAATTATGTTAATCTTTGGACTGATAGGAAAACGAGTAATTCTAGATCCACTTGTGGATGTCGATAAAGCAGTAATCATGTCAGCTTATTGACAAGACACTGACAAAGATTCTTTGCTTGACCAAACTTGAGTCAGTCTCTCCTGACCCTCTCTCCAACAAAGCCCATCCACTTTTAGCAAGAATAAGTCATTTATGGAGAATTTCCCATCTTTTGTGTCTGATCAAACTCCTCATCCCCACCATCCTCCCAGGTGATATCTGATCACCATGGCCTGTCTTCAGCAAGAATCCTATTAGGTCAGTCCCCCAGAATCCCTCCCAGACCCGATGTCTCCTCTTAGTAGTATCTCCCTCAGTCCAAGTTGCTCCTCGGCTGTAAATCCCCACTTGTTCTCGTTATATTTGAGATTAAGTCCAGTTCTATTCTGGAATTCCTCTTCCTCTTTTGTAAGAGTTTATTAAATAAAATCTGTCTTCACTGCTTTAACTTCTGTCTGGCTCTGGTTCTTCTTTGACAACACTAAGTCTCCCCAGGATTTTTCATCCAGTTAGACACCGGTGGCTGATCTGAACACACCTGCGTTTACTCTTTGGCTGAGAGCATTCTTCTCAAATCCCGCTGGGGAGTAGGTCAGAGCAGAGGCATTACTGGCTCAGTGGTCAGTCCTGCAGCCCCCTTCCTACAGTCTTGAAAATCTAAACCCCTAGTCTGCTCAAACTGTAAAGACAACATGGTGCGTTTAGGTCACAATGTAATAACCTCAGAGTAGCATTTTACATTGGATTTGTTCTACGCCTGAAAATTTAAGTGTATATTCTATTTCTTCTGTTCATTTCAGAAATAATTGTGTAATACTGGCCACCATTCCCTTTAATTTGAAATCACTTACTGCCTGCTTCTTTCTGAGTATAAAATGTTTCCTTTCTTTTATGAAACGATGTTTATACTGGATGATTTCTTTGGTCTTACATGTAAATTGGATAAAATGAAAAAATTGATTGCCGTATTAAATTTGTAAAATATAAACCAGCTGGACCATGAATTTCAAGCATTTTCAAATTTCTAGAGAGTAATCTTACTCCATTCATTTATTCATCAAACATTTATTGAGAATGTACTTACATGTGAATGTTCTAAGGCAGCGCCATCCAGGAGAAATATGTAATGTGACCCACTCATGTCATTTTAAATTTTCTAGTAGCCACATTTTTAAAAAGTAAAAAGAAATAGGTTCTTAATTTTAATAAGATATTTTAGTTAACACATTGCATTCAAAATATTATTTTGACATATAATCAACATAAAAAGTTATTAATGGGATTTTTTTAAATTCTTTTTTTCTTACTGAGTTACTGAAATCTAGTTAATATTTCATACTTGCAGCATACCTGAATTTGGACGAACCACATTTCAAGTGCACAAACAGCCCCAGGGCCTCATAACTACTGTACTGGAATATGGTATTTAAGCAGTTACAAGGTTAAAAAATAAAAGGTCTCTAGCCTCACAGAAGATAAATAATCAGGAAACAAAAGTGTACATTACCATCATCCAAGGCAGTAAGAAAGAGTAAGTGTACAAGAATGGGGAGTGAGCCCTGCCCTGTGAAAGAAATCAGGAGGTTCTGGGATGTGGGGAGCCTTGGGGTAGACCCTGGAAAATGAGTAGCGGCAGCGGGAAAGATGGAGGGGGATTCCACGCAGGAAGACCAATGGGTGTGGGGCCTTACGTGTGGAGTGTGTTGGTACTTGAACAGCCTGAGAGTCCCAGTCTCTGTCCTGACCACCACCTTGAATCACTGTGTCGCTCGGGGAAGCTTCCCTGGGATTGATATCACTGAAAGATGTAGTTTTCACCTTCCATTTCTGTGATGCCCTCGCTCAAATCTCTGCCTCGGGGATGGGGTAGGGGGACTCCTCTCATCCTGAGTTCCTTCACTGGCCTCTCAGCCTGAAGAGAGCAGATGATTTTCTCACCTGTGTTTTTGGACAACTTCTCTTTTACCCCTCCTGACAGTAGACTACCATCTACTAGTTCATAATTCCTGAGATTACATTTTCTTTGCTTCAATAACCAGGGTGGCTTTGTCTCCTGTTTGGACATGGACTGGCATATTCTCATTCTCTCTCTCTCTTTTTTTTAATTATTTTTATTTATTTTTAAAAAATCTTTATTCATTTTTAAATTTTTATTTATTCTTGAGAGAGAGAGAAAGGTAGTATGCAAGCTGGGGAGGGGCAGAAAGAGAGGGGTTCAGAGGATTTGAAGTGGGCTCTGTGCTGACAGTAGTGAGCCTCGTGTGTAGCTTGTATGCATGAACTGTGATGTCATGACCTGAGCAGAAGTTGGACGCTCCACCAACTGAGCCGCCAAGGTGATCAATCTCTCTCTCTCTTTTTTAAATGTTGTGTTTATTTTTGAGACAGTGCAAGGGGGAGAGGCAAAATGAGGGGGGAAAGAGGATCGGAAGCAGGCTCTGCACTGACAGCAGTGAGCCTTATGTGGGGCTTACAAACCACAAGATCATGACCTGAGCTAAAGCTGGATCCTCAACTGACCGAGCCACCCAGGCACCCCTCTCTCTCTTCTTTTTTAAATCACTTTTTTCTCCTGGTTGTTTTTGTTTGATTTTAGAAACAGGGCTTGAACAAACATGCCTATATTCCACATTGACACAGATTTGTCTGACATCAGTAAGTGTGTGCAACAAATGGGTCTTAGCATTTCAGCATACTTATCTACTTCTACTTGCTGACATCTAAATCTCATTAGTGGGGCTTTCTCTGAAACTACAGAAAGTTACTTTGCCCAAGCACATCTCATTTAGAAGTGCCAAGAAATTTGTATACCCAAGAACAAGAGTTAACTAGTGTTGGACAAGATACAGGGTACAAACACCAGAGCTCCCTAACTCTGCAGGCAGGGTGACTCAGGTATGTGTCCTACATGGTTCCCCAGTTCTCTATGGGGTGAAGCATCAGTTGCCCACAATGGTAGTGACTTACCAGTACATCCGTTATTGGCAGTGTGTTTTCTTGTGTCACTTCCAGTGTTTCCTGGGATCATCTCCTGAATAAAATATTTTCTATGAAATCCTTGTGTCTGAAATAGCTGCAGGAGGAACTCATTTTTTTAAGTTTATTTTTGAGAGAGGGTGGAGAGGCAGATAGTGAGGGAGACAGAGGATCCAAAGTGAGCTCGACGCGGGTCTCAAACTTACAGACTGTGAGATCATGACCTGAGCTTAAGTTGGATGCTTAACTGACTGGGCCACCCAGGCACCCCAGGAACCCAATTCAAAATAGTATGATTCCCTCCAGAATTCATTGGGGTTGGATATTTTAGGTCACAGAGTGATTCACCGCATATAAAACTTCCAGGTCATTAGTTACAATACCAGCTCATCTACTGCAATCTGAGGCAAATGCACTGGTCTTTTTAAAATCTTTAATATGCTTGGAAGCTGTGAAAACATGTTGCTGAAACATCTGTTTGGTTTATTTACTTCAGTCCAATCATCAGTAAGTTCAGCCAGAAACATATTTGCTTGTATAAACTGAACACCCAGGGGACCATTGAAACTTTCCACATTCCAGTTACTTAGTTTGGTGTCGCTGGGACGCATCTGTCATCTCAACCACCTCCATAATAAACTGAAATAAGCCTAGCACCACCCTCTCTAGGCTGCTGCTGTGAGGATAATTCCTAAATATTGTTGTGAGGCACATGGCACATAGTGAAGTGTTATGCAAATGTTAGCTAACAAACAGGAATACTCTAAAGGTACCTGGAGAAAACAGATTGAGGTGTATTAGTGCTTCAAACATGCATTATTTTTCTCCTGTGTGCCACTGCTTGAAAAGATCTTTTATTCAATAGGTTTGAATTCTCTCAGCTTTATTCTAAATATGAATAGTTTCTGGTCTTGGTCATAGCATGTTTTGTGTATGAAGTCTGATAACACTGAACTGACAGATCAATCTAAGTGTAGAATGACTCATACGGCGACCCAATTCTTCCATCCTTTACCATGAGACTTTGCAGTGTGGTATTTTTTCACACTGGGAGACCTGACCCACTCCTTGACTCTGGGATCAGCCAAGCAACTTGCTTTGCCCAACAGGATGCTAGCAGACATGATGTAAGCAAAGCTGAAGTGAGCTTTGTGTGTTTTAGCTTGCGGTCTCCTGCATCTCTGTCTTTGCCAGGAACGCCTGGGTTGATTTGCTGGAAGATGACACGCCAGAGGGGCAGAGCTGAGTCACCCCAGGTGAATCCATAATCAGTTCACAGCAAGCCATCCCCATATGTGTGAGCGCGACCCGCTGAGAGCAGAAGAGCCATCCGGCTGAGCTCAAAACAAACTATAAACCCACAAACTCATGAGCCAAATTTATGCTTATTGTTTTAAGTGATTGAGCTTTAGGGAGGTGTGTTAGGTATTGTTATGGTAGTGTGTAACTATACTTCCAACATGGTCAAGTCCACCAGCCATTTCTGCGAGAGGTTGGTTGATCCACTGTCCTACCTCATCTCTCCAGTGTTGGTGATATTCTCAGACTTTCTGCCCTACTTCACCACCAAGAAGTTCCCTCTTCCTGACTCAAGAATTCTAAGACTTTTCAACATTTTTCTTCCCTTACCACCGTCCCGTCCCTCTTCCTATCTGCTAGTAGCCAAATATGGAGGCAAATGGTTCAATATTATAACTACTCAGAAAATTCTCTGTCCCCTCTCACCTTTTGTAACTGGAGTTCGTTATAACACAGACAGCAGCAACAAAAATATTTCATTACTCTGACAGACAGCTTAAAATAAATTTTCATTGACATTCTCAAAGGCATTGTGGAAGGTAGAGAAACACACACAGTGGGTGGGAAGAAACTGACTGGAAGAGATACGTTTAATGTATTTTTACACAAAGAGATGCATTTACAGATTTCAAAGCGCTTGACACTTGGGTCAAAACTGCAATAGCTGATTTTCCTCAAACCATTTTAATAATATATTCAGAAAAATATTCCCTTCTTTTCATGAATACACTTACTCATGAAGCACATGCATAGTCGTGTTCCTTTGGCGGGACCTATTCATGCCTCCAGCTGATTCTAGGACCCCTGTTATTTTCCTTTTTTTTAATTCTTTCATCAAAACTCTAAAATAACCCCCAAAGAACTGGGAATCAGTGATTTTACTAGCAAAGCAAAGAATGAAGTCATATTGGCCATCATTTTGCAAAAGCTCCATGATGTCTTTCATCTTTTGTCCTAGGGAGAAGAAGCTTCATAAGCAAACGCTCATATAAATACTAAGGCCCCGATATTTAATATTATCTGGCTAATAACGTGTAGTCTAAAATTTTCAGACATGTTATCTCCCTACTTCTGCTTGAAACATAGTATAGCTTCAAATTTTCAAGGGCCCCAGAATGGCTGGCAGTTCCTCACAGTCTTCTGAGTTCAGTTTTGGGGAGGATTGCTGAACAATTAGCCAAGAAACAGCAGTATCCCACTGGAGTGTACCTGAAAGGGTAGCTCCATTGCCAGTTCTAGAGGTGGGAGAGACACCTTTCTGGAGCTTCACCAACATTTGAATCCTATGTGGATGCCATTGAAGAGGGTTGGAGCAGAAGAGGAAGAAAATGAAGGCAACCACTTACCTGTGACCAAGTGTAGGACACCACTACATATCCCCAGAAATACGTTTGGGGTTTATTTGACAGGACATTGGGGAATGGGCAATAGTAGATGGGGTGAGAGCAAAATAAATGTTATTCCTGGCTTAAAGGGAAAACATAAGTAACATATGAATAAAGACTCTATGTACTAGAAATTCAACCTTTTCTAAGCTTCTTCAAATTTAAATAGTATTACTTTTTGAAATTCTTCATTTGCCTTTATTAAATTGCAGATACTTGGTATTATGCATGAGGAAATGAGGAGACAGTGTGGGTCATAAAATATTCACTTTAGCTTCTAATTTTGATCCTGGAGCCAAATAATAACATGGAAATAAGGGGAGAATATTCCAAAGTGAGTCATAAGATCCACAAAGGTCTGAAAAAAATATTTTTTTAACTCACAGATCATATTAGAATATACATAAGCTAATGAATCATATATCAGTGCTACTTTCGAGAGTGCTAACAGATGGCATTTCCTCTGAAGGAAAGTGAAATTTACTCATCTCTGTAGGAATCCACTTGGATTGAAAGCCACTCGCTGGACCCACCTTTAAGGAGTAGAATTGCCAGTTGGCCTTCAGTGCTGGGAAAATTACTTAACTTTGGCTACCTCAGTTTCCATTTTTATAAGGGAGGGAGAGAGGAAATAATCTAATGTGTACACATGGCTTTTTTGGGTTTTGCCAGGATGAGGCTGTTGCTTTGCACTTGTACCTAAGTACAACGGGATCTCATTAAACAGCAGGATAGTAACCTTCTGCAACTTGAGTGATATAGAGGTTAGGATAATTCTGCTGACAGAATAGTTAAGGAATTAACTGTGGATGGAAAGCTGCAGTGGACCTCTCTGGTTTTGGGCCAGCTCACTTGGAACCTATGTATTAGAAGAGAGCTTAATTGATGCTAGATCTATTAACCATGAAACGATCAGGCTGAAGAGAGATGCATGAAGTTTTATGTGAGGAATCTGAGGCCTGGGACTCCAGTGGTGAGCAGAGTGGCGGCGGTGAAGGGAGATGGCATTATTTGGTGAGGCTTTCAAGATGTGCCTGGTAGTTTTGACATTGCTATTTCCCCAAAACAAAAAATACCAAGAAAACCGGGTTAATTGGGAAATTCTGACTTTTCATTCCTATAGGAAATTATTTCTCAATTTTCAGCGAAAGTCAGTAGGGGGCAAGAGGAGCTCTTTTCCAGAACTGAAAAATCATCTACTCTGAGAACATGAAAATTGCTTATGAATCTCAGGACTGTATCACCAGAAGGTTTTTCCCCCAGTGATGGACTAATACAACTTGGCTCTTATGTCCCAAAGAATTCCGACATTAGAATAGCTTCTTATAATCATTCCTCTTTTTTTAGTGATACCACTAATCTTTCATTCTTCCACAATAGAAATCTCGAGTCCTCCTTCGACCCCTGCCTCCCTATATCACCATACTCAGCCTACCATTAAATCTTATCATTTCTTTCTTCAGTGTGCTTCTTTTCTTTACCTCAAGTGGCAAGCCGCCCATCCCAGGGTGGGACCCCCTCAACTGTCATTTGGATCTATCACTTCAACGACCTGCTAGCTGGCTCCGGGTTAGTGAGTGCTAGCTTGAAACCCAGATTACTTTGGGGGACTTCCGGTGATGGAAAGAGAAGCACAGAGAAGCAAAGGGCTCTCCTCATAGGTAAAACAGCAGGGAAGAATTTTCTCAAATTTAGTTTAATCAGAAGACACTTGGTTTTGCTCAAGGAGAACTCTGGAGGTTTTCATCATTTATTTATTCTAACAGAGTGCCCAGTGAAGATGAATTTGATGTAGAAATTATGTCAGTTGATTTTTTGCATAGGCAGAAACCTGGCTTAACCACAGAATAGATTTTTATTGTTGTTCTGTAATAATCTTATTCCTGGAAATGTTGGCTCTTTGCACTAGTGTAAGCTTGTATGGTTTATTGCATTATTTGTTTACAGTTCTTCTGTGTTTTCCTGGCCTTAGTATGGCTTCCCTGTGGCAGGAGCTTGCTTCCAGCCCTTTGATCTGGGGTTTGATCATGTGACTGACTGTGACTTTAGAATGTAGGTGGGAGGGAACGTGGGAAACCTGTGAACAGAGTCTTCAAGGCACATGGCATTTCTCAGCTTGCCTTTTTGAGTTTCTAAGTCCCCCAATAAAAGGGGATGTCCTAGGGCTCGTTCAACAGGGATCTCAGAGTGAGAGCATGTAGAGCAAACCTGAAACTGACAGAAAGCCTAGAGCTCAGCCCAGCACAGTCGGTTGATCCATCCATGCACCATAAATAAGACATAACTATTCATTTCAGGTCACTGGATTTGGGGCATGTTTGTTATGTACCATGCTGCAGCATGACTTAATACAGGTTGTAGTGAGGCCTCATGTTGCTTTGTGTATGGTGCTCAGTCAAAACTGCTTTATTCTCAAGAAGAAGGAAATTTAGAGCCACCTGTTTTGGTTTTCATTCCACGGCTCTGACTTGTGCTATTTTCTCTGTGTCCTGTTACTATTGGGCATTGGAAGCCATATTCAAAATGATCAGAAATATACCAAAGAGGTGGATTGACAATAAAATAGATCTTTCCTGGGCAGAAGAGAAAATCTGTAATGTGCTCGAATGTTGATGACATTTGTAAAATGGATTCACTAAGAAAGAAATTCAAACTATCTCACTGACAATGCATATTACTGGGAGAAATTATCCACCCCAAATAAAGTTGACACCGGGGGCAACTTCACATGACAAAATCTGTCGTAGAAGAAAAACTTTAAAAAACTATATTGGAAGTGTTGAAAACTACAATAATTGAGAAAAATTAGACTTGATAGAGTCATCACCAGAAGATAAAAAGAACAATGAATCATTGAGTAAAAATTGACCAAAGAATTCAAATCTTCTTAAGAAAATATTGATGTGAAAAAGATAGCCCTGGGAAAATTGGGCTTGGTATAAATAAGGGTCACAGAAAATACTCCCAGTAGCAGAAGCTGTAGTCTGAATGATATAGACTAATGTAGTGCATTTTTTAATAGTGTTTTCCTTTGAGTTCCTGTGAGTCCTGCATTCCCCAGGGCATGGCGTATGTGCTGTGGGCCTGGCCCCCATACCTGCATCCTGGCTGTGTTCTGGGAATGGAGAAAGTTCCCTGAGGAAGGGTGAGGACCAGTGAGGAGGGTGGGGAACACTCTCATCTCCTCAGGAAGCAGCACAGACCAGAGGGCCCTGGCTACTGGGGTCCTTTCTGGTGTATACGTGTATCTCATGTCCAGAAGCAAGTCAGTGGAACCAGTTCAAAAGGTCCCCCTCCTACTACTAGGCAATTCTTATTTCATGAGTGTGCTAAAGACCAGCATCCAGGAGACTTTTTTCAGTTCACCTCTATCTGTCTTATGGTCAGTGGGGATTTTCTCAGATTCTGGTATTTTATAGACAGCAAGTTATCTTTTTAGAGGTAACCTCCTAAAAGTGTATCATTGTTTTAAACCAGAGCTTCTGGAAACAGTTGAATTACTTTGTAAGGCACAGGCGTACTGACTAGTGTGTGTGTCTGTGTGTATGTGAGTGTGTGTGTCTTTTTTGACTGACCGCTCTATCCCAATTTTTGTAGGTTATGTCTATCTATTCCAATAGATACTTTAAATACTGCTGTTTTCTAAATTTTTAAAATATCTGTAACATCATTTTAATCAGGTCATGATATTGTCTTTTACTACTTAAGAGAAAATGGATAGTCCTAAAACTGAGCTTGAGGTTTACCTGAAACTCACAAATTCCATGCTTCTAAGCATATTGAAAACCTGCAGAAGTGTAGTGGGATATCAGTTAAGCCCTAATACACAAAGCATCAACACACGAAGGATGTGTTTTCCTTCTCACTTGGTAGATTGTTGTCCAGGCTGCTTAGAGTGTGTTTCAGAGATCAGCAATGTCAATATCACCTTGGAACCTGACCGAAATATAGAGTCTCAAGCCCCACTTAGACTTATAGAATCAAAACGTGCATTTTAACAAGATTCCCAGATGATAAATATAAATATTAAAACTTGATACTCTCTACCATAAGGTCCTCAGTGGTTACCAAATCTGAACATATATTAGAAACATCTTGAGGTATTTCCAAAATATAGAACAAATGCGTTTGTTTGGACTAGTGGAGCAAGCTGGAGAGGATTCCACTGTGACCAGAGACAAAGCCCATGTACAGGGCAGGTCTGCGCGTGTCCAAATGCCCAATACAGCCTAGTCCCGGGTAACAATTCTTAAGAATAAGTCCATGTGCAAAGAAGATCCCAACCTAGAGTCCAAGAACAAACCAGGAGGAGAGATCACGGGAGAGGAGAATTGCTTCTGAATATCCAACCACCACCTGGCCATCAGACACCTGTGACTGCTTTTGGGTGAGGCCCTCTCCTCCGGTTCTGCACAGTGAAGCAGCTGGCACAAGGTGTGGTAGAGGTGGATCCTTATGGTCCAGAACCCTGAGTTTTCCTTTCCTGCTCGTATCCTGCACTCACTTGCAGATCCCTGCTGAGTCAGAAGGTAAATTCCCAGTGAAGGAAATTGGGGCAGTATAGTTATTCTTCTATAGGTGAAAAAACAAAGACAGCAAAAACTTTATTAGGTTATATGTAATTAAGATGATCTGATTTTCTACGTTTGCAGGGATAGTTTCCAAATTTTTGATGAGCCGATGATACTCATCTGTCCTCCACTTGAGTTTCAGAGTTTACAGCAAATCAGTATACCTACGGCCTATTATTACCAAATCATATTTTATCTTTTTAAGTTTATGTATTTATTTTTGAGAGAAAGAGAGACAGAGAAAGCAAGCAGGGGAGGGGCAGACAGAGAAGGAGAAAGAGAATCCCATGATTCTGTTTGGAAATACCTCAAGATGTTTCTGATATATATTAAGATTTGGTAACCACCGAAGACCTTATGGTAGAGAGTATCAGGTTTTAATATTCATATTTATCATGGGATGCGGGGTGAAACTCACAAACCAGTGAGGTCATCATAACCTGAACAGAAACCAAGAGTTGGGCACTCAATCAACTGAGCCACCCAGGTGCTTCCAAATCACATTTAAAAATTTTTTTTTATTGTCAAATTTCTGCTAAGTCTCTCCAAATCCACCTATGCGTGGAAACATATGGTATCTGTCTTTCTCTGACTGACTTATTTCGCTCAGCATAATATCCTCCAGTTCCATCCATTTTGCCACACATGGCCAGATTTCATTCTTTCTCATTGCTGCGTAGTATTCCATTGTATATATATATAGATATATACCATTTCTTCTTTATCCATTCATCAGCTGATGGACACTTAGTCTCTTTCTGTGATTTGGCTATTGTCAAAAGTGCTGCTATATATAAATATTGGGGTACACGTGCCCCTATGCATTAGCACTCCTGTATCTCTCGGGTAGATTCCTAGCAGTGCTAATGCTGGGTCATAGGGTAGTTCTATTTTCATTTTTTTGAGGAACCTCAGTTCTCCCGAGCAGCTGTACTAGTTTGCATTCCCACCAACAGTACAAGAGGGTGCCTGTTTCTCCACATCCTCGCCAGCATCTATTGTTTCCTGATTCGTTCATTTTAGCCACTCTGACTGCTATGAGGTGGTATCTCAGTGTGGTTTTGATTTGTATTTCCCTGATGGTGAGTGACATTGAGCATCATTTCATGTGTCTGTTAGCCATTAGGATTTCTTCTTTGGAGAAGTGTCTATTCATAACTTCCGTCCATTTCTTCACTGGATTATTCGTATTTCGGGTGTGGAGTTTGGTAAGTTCTCTATAGATTTTAGATACTACTCCCTTATCCGATATGTCATTTGCAATTATCTTTTCCCATTCCATTGGTTGCCTATCAGTTTTGTCAGTTGTTTCCTTTGCAGTGCAGAAGTTTTTTATCTTGATGAGGTCCCAGTAGTTCATTTTTGCTTTTAATTCCCATGCCTTTGGAGATGTGTCGAGTAAGAACTTGGTGCTGATTAGGTCAAATAGGTTTTTTTCCTGCTTTCTCCTCTAGGATTTTGATGGTTTCTTGTCTCACATTCATCCATTTAGAGTCCTTCATCATTCATTCATTTCTTGTCCTTCATTCATTTAGAGTTAATTTTTGTGAGTGGTGTAAGAAAGTGGTCTAGTTTCATTCTTCTGCATGTTGCGTACATTTCTCCTAGCACCGTTTACTAAGGAGGCTGTCTTTTTTCCATTGGATACTCTTCCTCGCTTTCTCAAAGATTAGTTGGCCATATGCTTGTGGGTCTATTTATGAGTTTTCTCTTCTATTTCATTGGTCTATGTGTCTGTTCTTGCGCCAACAACATGCTGTCTTAATTACTACCGCTTTGTAGTAGAGGTTAAAGTCTGGGATTGTGATGCTTCCTGCCTTGGATTTATTCTTCAGTATTACTTTGGCTATTCAGGGTCTTTTGTGGTTCCATACAAATTTTAGGATTGTTTGCTCTAGCCTTGAGAAGAACACTGGTGCAATTTTGATTGGGATTTCATTGGATGTGTAGATTGCTTTGGGTAGTATTGTCATTTTAATGATATTTATTCTTCCAATCCATGAGCATTGGATATTTTTCCATTTCCTCGTGTCTTACTCAATTTCCTTTACAAGTTTTTTTATAGTTTTCATCATAGAGATCTTTCACATCCTTGGTTAGGTTTATTCCTAGGTATTTTATGGTTTTCAGTGCAGTCGTGAGTGGGATTAGCTTCTTTATTTCTCTTTCCATTGCTTCATGGTTGGTGTATAGAAATGCCATTGATTTCTGTACATTTATTTTGTATCCTGCAACTTTGCTGAACTCATGGATCAGTTCTAGTAGGCTTTTGGTGAATTCTGTCAGGTTTTCCATGTAAAGTATCATGTCATCTGTGAAAAGTGAAAGTTTGACTTCATCCTCGCCAATCTTGATGCCTTTTATTTTGTTTTGTTGTCTGAGTGCTGATGCTAGGACCTCCAGCACTATGTTAAATAGTGGTGGTGAGAGTGGACACCCCTGTCGTGTTCCTGATCACAGGGGGAAGGCTCTCAGTTTTTCCCTATTGAGGATGATATTAGCTGTGGGCTTTTCATAAATGGCTTTTATGATGCCTAAGTATGTTCATTCTATCCCGACTTTCTCGAGGGTTTTTATTAGGAAAGGGTGCTGTATTTTGTCAAGTGCTTTTTCTGCATCTATTGACAGGATCTATGGTTCTTACTTTTCTTTTGTTAATGTGATGTATCACATTGATTGATTTGCGAGTATTGAACCAGCCCTACCAACCCAGGGATGAATCCCACTTGATCATGGCGAATAATTCTTCTTATATGCTGTTGGATTCGAATTGCTAGTATCTTGTTGAGAATTTTTGCATCCATATTCATCAGGGATATTGGCCTGTAATTCTCTTTTTGTGCTGGGTCTTTATCTGGTTTGGGAATCTAAGTGATGCTGGCTTCATAGAATGAGTCCGGGAGTTTTCCTTCCATCTCAATTTTTTGGAACAGCTTGAGGAGGATAGATATTAACTCTGTTTTAAATGTCTGGTAAAATTCCCCAAGGAAGCCATCTGGTCCCGGGCTTTTATTTGTTGGGAGAGTTTTGATAACTGATTCAATTTCTTCACTAGTTATGGGTCTGTTTAAGTTTTCCATTTATTTCCATTTGAGTTTTGGTAGCATGTGGCTCTTTAGGAACTTGTTTTATCTATTTGGGTTCTCTCTCTTTTCTTTTTGAGAAGCCTGCTAAAGGTTTACCAATTTTATTTATTTATTAATTTCTTCTCTGATTGCTTGGTTTTTTAGTAGGTTGTTCTTTAGCCTCCATATTTTTGGGGATTTTCCAGACTTTTTCCTGTGGTTGATTTCGAGTTTCAAATAATCCTGGTCTGAAAGTGTGCATGGTATCATCTCAGTTCTTTTGTATTCATTAAAATTTTCCTTATGCCCCAGAATGTGGTCTATCTTGGATAATGTACTGTGTGCAGTTGAGAAGAATGTAAATCCCTTTACTTCTGGATGAAGGACCCTGAAGATGTCAGTTCGGCCCATCCATTCCAATGTGTCATTCAAGGCCATTGTTTCTGTAGTGATTTTCTGTTTAGTGGATCTATCCAGTGCTGAGAGTGGAGTGTTAAGGTCCCGTATAATTGGGACATTTTTATCAATAAGTTGCTTATGGTTGTAATTAATTGTTTTACAAATTTGGGTGCCCCCAAATTCGGCGCATAGATATATATAATTGCTAGCTCTTCCTGCTGGATAGTCCCTGTGATTATTACTCAATGTCCTTCTTCATCTCTTATTACATCCTTTACTTTAAAATCTAGTTTGTCTGATATACGTGTACTCTAGCTTTCTTCTGGCTTCCAGTAGCGTGATAGATAGTTCTCCATCCCCTCACTTTCAATCTGAAGGTATCCTCAGGTCTGAAATGAGTCTCTTGAAGACATCAGATAGATTGGTCTTCTTTTTAATCCATTCTGTTACTCTATATCTTTTGATTGGAGCATTGAGTCCATTTACATTCAGTGTTAATATTGAAAAATATGGGTTTAGAGTCACTGTGTTATCTGTAGGTTTCATGCTTGTAAGGATGTCTCTGGTAGTTTGTGTTCTTTGCAGCCTTTCCTTCATAGAGTGCCCCTCAGGATCTCTTGTAATGCTGGTTTATTTGTGGTGAATTCCTTCAGTTTTTGTCTGTTGGAGAAAGCATTGATCTCTCCTTCCATTCTGAATGACAGGCGGGCCGGATAAAAGATCCTTGTTTGCATATCCTTCCTGTTCATCACATTGAAATATCCTGCCATTCCTTTCTGGCTTGCCAAGTTTCTGTAGATAAGTCTGCTACAACACTTATGTGTCTAGCTTTTTATGTTAAGGCATGGTTTTCCCTAGCTGCTTTCAGAATTCTCTCTCTGTCCTTGTATTTTGCCAGTTTCACTATGATGTGTCGTGCAGAAGGTCTATTCAAGTTATGTCTGAGGGGAGTTCTCTCTGCCTCTTGGTTCTCTGGCCCGTTTCCTTCCTCATGTTGGAGAAGTTCTCAGCAATGATTTGTTCAAGTGCCCCTTCGACTCCTTTCTCTCTCTCTTCTTCCTCAGGAATTCCTATGATACGGAAATTGCTCCATTTGAATGTATTGCTCAGCTCTCGAGTTCTCCTTGCCTGTTCCTGAATCAACTTCTCTCTCTTTTCTTTGCTTCCTCTTTTTCCATAATTTTATCTCTAATTCACCAATTCTCTCTTCTGCCTCTTCAATCTGCACTGTGGCCATCTCCAGTTTGTTTTGCACTTCATTTAAAGCATTTTTTAATTCCTCCTGACCTGCTTTAAGGTTCTTGATCTCTGCAGTGAGGGACCCCCTGCATTCTTCTATATATTTTTCAAGCACAGTTTTATGTTTAATATTCTATATTCATTTTCTATTATGTTGCTTATATCTGTTTTCATCAACTCTTGCACTGTCACTACTTTCTGTAATTTCTTTTGAGGAGAATTGTTCCATTTTGTGATTTCGGCTAGGTGTGTTTTGATTTGTTTTCTGTGGTCACCCTGGAATAACTCCAGTCAGCAGTCTGATCTCTGCATTTATCGCTCTTGCAGAAAGGCTCTCTCATATGAGAAGGGGCTCGGTTTGTTGTCGGCGGGTCCCACCTCCACTGCCATGCGGATGGATTCCTGGGGCCGGTTTTTGTGGGTATGCGAGACAACAATGGTGTCCCCCCAGTCCCTTCTTCCTGGTCCTGGATTCTCAAATTGTTCCTTTATTTTCCATCCTTGCCCTGCCCAGGACACAAGTGTACTGCGGTGTTGGGCAGTCACACACCCCACGCTTAACTGAGTTTTTGACTCTCTTCACCTGAGTTTTGACCTGCTACACCCATTTTGCTGTAAATTGTGTCCCTGGGTTAGAAGCGATCTGGATCTGGAGGTGGATCCATGCCTCTGAGTGTCATGGGCTGACTGGGCCGCCATTGCCGACCCCAGCACGAGGAGATTTCTGCTGAGAGTTCTGCTTTAGCAAGGTAACTTGTCTTTAAAAGCCCTGTGGTTAGAGACTGGATAGTGCTCTCTCTCTGTCCCATTTTTCTTTTGTTCAGATGTGGCCCACTTAGCACTTTCCCTGATTTCTCTTCCCTATGTCTTCCGCAGAATGCTCTTCCTCCCCTCCACTCTGTATCTCCGCGGTTCATTTAATCTCCCCCAGATTACACTCATGCTTCCTTGGGGCGCTTTCTTGGTTTCATTTTCTATTCCTTGTAGACTCCAACACCTTTCCTCACAGACTCTTGGGGTTGAGAGTCCTTTGGTTTCAGTCCTTCTTAGTTTGAAAGACATGGGCAATACCGGGTCCCCCTTCTCCTCTGCCATGTTGGTAAACATATCCCAAACCACATTTTAAAGCATTGCTTAAAAAATCATGTTGCTACTCATGTTCGGTACATTGCACGAGGTGTAATTTTGGTGGCATAATATTGCATTATGTAAGTATCACAACTGATCAAAATGATAAGCTGTGAGTGTGAATTGTGCTTAGAGTGTATCACAGCCTTTTGTAATGATAATTTATAACTGGCTATGCACTGATATATTATTAATTTAAAATGATTACGCTTGCATATTTGGGGTAAAATGGAAGAACGGTGCTATATGGAAACTCTTTCCTTTTTAAATCTGAACGTGGGACTAAAATTAAATACCAGCAAGAAAGGTGACCACCAAAAGTTAAAGAAGAAAAGAGAAGTTAAATGAGAACACTCCGTGTTCTAATGTTTGAAAAACGGCAAGAGGACAGAGATGGAAGGTCTTGCTGAGATCCAGTGTCAGTACTCTACCCAAAGCAGTGTAGAGGAAAGATGGACTGGAGAATAAAAACTTTCAATCAAATACGTTGTGTATCCTTACCATAAAATATTTTTCTGTACGAAAAGAAAATGAAGGACTGACTTATACTATAACATAACATAACATAGATGAACCTTGAAAACAGTAAAGTGAAAAAAAAGTCAGACACAAAAGGCTACATATTGTATGATTCCATTGATATTTACTGTTTGGAATAGGCACATCCTTAGAGACAGAAAGTAGATTAAGGTTGCCAGGAGCTAGGGGAGAGGACATGGTGAGTGGTAAAGAAGGAGTGATTGCTAATGGGTACGGGTGTCTTTCTGGGTTAATGAAAATATTAGGGATTTAGATAGTAGTGATGGATATGGAATTTTGTAAGATACCAAACCCCCCTAAATTATATGCTTTAAAAGTGGCATTTAGAGTATGTAAGTTACATAAATGAATGAATGAATGAATGAATGCAGCAAAGCTGCAAAGAGCAACAAAATACAAAAGGTATAAGGGGCATTTTTGGAACAGTTGAAGAAATTTAAATATAAATGGGATATTAGGTGATATTAAGGAAATTACATAATAATGACGTGAGTTGGAAAGCATCTTTTTTATGAGATACATATTGATATATTTAGGAATAAAGTATTATGATATCTACAATTTGCAAATAGCAAAATATAAATAAAATAGCAAAAATATAAATAAAAGAAACAAAAATCCATGGATGGAAATAAAATATGGCAAATAACAATATTTGTATCTAAGTGGTGAGTAAATGGATTATCATTTTACTATTGTTGCAGCTTTTCTATAACTTAAGAATTTTTCACAACAACTTGAGAGATCATTCAAGGTTAATAGAAGGACACACAGTAGGAACCAAAAATATGAAGCCATCAAATCTACTGACTTTATCTCTACTTTCAATATCATCCCAATGAGAATATTATCAACACTATTTTTGGAACTTGACAAAATGATGCAAGGGGCCCGCTGGGGAAATAAACATCTGAGAATAGCCAGGGAAATCCTGAAAATGAAGAATAAGAAATGGAGAACAACCTATGAGCTACTAAACCATTGTATAAACCTAAACTACTTAAAAAAACAGTTTAACATAAGAGAAAATAGTCAATTTAACACTAATAAAATAGGGAGTTCAGAAATTGACCCAGACACATGTAGGAATTGCTTATATTTAAAGATGACATTAAATATAAGGAGGGAGACCAATAATTGCCATAGACTCTGGGTCTAAAGTTCTCAGAGGGGTGCCTTTGCACCTCCCTATTCTTGGGGTGCCAATCTTGATTACCCAAACTTGGGTGTGACTATTCTATGGCTTTGTATTTCTTTATGTTTGTTAATCCCTTGGTGTAAGGCTGAGGGATTCCTAAGCTTATTCCCAGCAAATAATTATGTAACACATTGTTCTAGAACAAATCGCTAGCTGTTTGCAAAAATACAGACGTGGCTCTCTCCTCCCTGCCTTATTCCAAATACACGCTAGATGATGCACACTTTAAAAAATGAAACTGTAATACCTTAGCTTACAGATTATCAAGTCCTATCTTGTGTTCCTATAACTGAAGAGCAAACCAAGACTTAAAAATAACTGTGTGCTTGGTATTTCCTCAGAGGGAATTGGTGCCACTTGTAGCCATTGGGAAATGAGTCACAATTCACACATTTTGGTGGTGCTGGGGATTTTCACTGCATTGCATTTTGCCAAGGCAGGTCTTTGTTGTTCTGTACATCGTGCAATGAGGGGAGTTACCGTTGTCCCTTGTTTGGAACGAGGGAGAGGATGTCACTCTGGGCTGGTGGTAGGAAAAGGTAGTCTGGAGTGGTTGGTCATCACAGGTCAGGGTTAGATGGGTTGGTGAGCAAGTGGGTGGTGTTCTCAAAGACAAGAACAAGTAGCTGACACCCAGCATTTTGTGGCATTCAAGGGACATCCCAGTGTGTGCACTGTGAGTAAACCACAATTCTGGTGCCACTCCTTCACCTCGAAGTTGTGCTGTGAACACGAAATGGGCCTCAAGAATGACAATGAGGTTCACATGGAAAACAAAACACTTCGTAGATTTGTTTTCTTCCTAGAAAGGTCAGGAGACACACGGCTTCCCTTAGACACACAAGTTTCATGGCCCCTCTAACTACACAGCCTTCCCCAAATATCAGCTGAGGTAAAGAGCATTATACAGTAAAACCTTTGTTTGTGAACATGATTTCTTCTGGAAACATGCTTGTAATCCAAAGCACTAGTATACAAAGTGAGTTTCAAGAACCATTGGCTCAGTTGTGACATTTGGCATCAAGTACTACTCGCATTGCAAAACATCGCTTGTTTATCAAATTAAACTCATTAGAAGTGTTTGCTTATCTTGCAGAATACTTGCAAAGCAAGTTACTCACAATCCAAGATTTTACTGTATTTTTTTATGTAGATGAAATTTATTTGATTATTCATCTCTGGTTTTGGGCACTGGGATCCAATGCGCTCCCCAAAGATATCTCTGAATTCTGGAGGACCTTATATTCTCTTGTTATTTCCGCATAGTTTTGGCAGGCTTTACTGGAATAAAAGATTGGAGAGAAGAGAGATTTAAGATACCCAATGAATTAATTTTTTCTCATGGAGTGATTTTCAAATGTACCAGTGAAATTTCTTAATGCCTTTTCTTGTGCACTTCAGCTTTATTACCAGTAAAAGTACTCACCCACATGTGCTTACTGTCTCTCTGCCTCTGTCTCTGTTTCTCTCTGTCTCTCTCTCAGCTCCCTACCTGCTTGATTGAGCCCATTCTTTTGGCAGTCCCCCCATGCAGCTCCTCCTGTTGCGGAGTGATCAGTCTCTCTAAGTCCTGTGAGTATTTCAAACTTTGTTCCTTATTCCTCTTTCTTGCGGCCACACCTGACCCAACATTTGAAAGAATACAAAGCAATGCCTAAGAAATATTTGGTATTATCTCACAAAACTAAAGATTATCATACCCTAGGACTCAGCAGTTTTATTCTTAGGCACATACAATTTTACACGTTTTAAAATGTCTAAAAATAAAATGGTAATATTGTATATTCTTCTGCAACTTGAGTTTTTCCTCACCATTATGCTTGCAAGATGTAGCCCTATTTTTATGGGTAGCTTCGGTTTATATACCTTTCACTGCTAGATCATATTACATTGTATAACTATGCTGCAGCTGATTTACCCTTTACTGCCAAATGTTTGCTATTACAACATCTCTCATGATTATTTTGTATGTATCTTCTTGACCAGGTGTGCATGAGGTTCTCTGCACACTTATGTATGGAATTGGGAGGTCATCAGACATATGCATCTTCAGCTTAACTGAATGCTGTTAAATTTTTTCTCCCAGATGATTGTGTCAATTTACCTTCCCAGCAGCAATGAGGAAGAGTTCCTTTGCTCTGTTTCTTTTCCAATACTTGGTAGCTGCAGACTTCTCATATTTGACAACTGATGGTTCCGAAATGCTCTCACTTTGTTGCGATTTTCATTTCTCTGATTAGTAGTGAGACTGAAGGTCTTTTCATATATTTATTGTTCTTTGTTCTGTCTTCTGTAACTTTTCCTTTCATATGTCTTGTCCACTTTTCTGTTGAGTGGTTTGCCTTCTTGATTTGTAGAAATTATTTATATATTCTGGGTAGCAGCTATTTGTTACATGAGCTGCAGATATATTCTTCTGGGGTGTGCTTGCGCTTTCACTTTTTAAAATATTTATTTATTATTTCTGAGAGAGAGACAGAGAGGGAGACAGAGACAGAGAGAGAAAGAGAACAAGTAGGGGAGGGGCAGACAGAGGGGGACACACAGAATCTGAAGCAGGCTCCAGGCTCTGAGCTGTCAGCACAAAGTCCCACAAGGAGCTCAAACCCACAAACTGTGAGGTCATGAACTGAGCCGAAGTCGGACACTGACTGAACCACCCAGGCACCTCTGCCCTTTCACTTTTGAATCAGTTATTGATGAACAGAAATTATAGATTCTGGTGTATCCATGTTTTCTTTCTTTTTTTAATAATTTTTTATTGTCATGCTTTCTTTTAAGGTTTGTGCTCTTTGTCCTAAGAAACCATGTCCTATTTTGAAGTTGAAAGACTCTTCTTTCTTTCTCGAATATCTAAAGATTTATTAATTTTAAAAAATTTTTTAATGTTAATTCTAGTTAAACTACAGTGTTCAATCAGTTTCAAGTATACAGTATAGTGATTCACTTCCATATATCACTTGGGGCTCATCACAACAAGTGCACTCCTTAAAGATTTAAACACCATGCTATCTATATCTCATCTGTAATGAAAAGGAGAGTTTTAATTTTTATTCAGTTCTAAGATTTTAAAGAATTGGTTATAATTTCTTCTTTGCCTCTGAATAATTTGAGATTTTTTTTAAGTTTATATATGTATTTGTTTTGAGAGGGGGTAGGGGCAGAGAGAGAGAAGGAGAGAGAAAAAATCCCAACCAGGATCTACACTGCAGAGCCAGGGCTCCACGCAAGGGCTCAAACCCATGAACCATGAGATGATGACCTAAGCTGAAACAGAGTCAGATACTTGCTTTTGAGTAATTTGGGATTTTTTTAAGCTTATGGATACATGAGGCTCTTTATGTGACTTAATTAAAAAGTTTTTGGAGGGCGCCTGTGTGGTTCAGTCAGTTAAACGTCTGACTCTTGATTTCAGCTCAGGTCACGATCCCAGCATCATGTGATCAAGTCCCATGTCAGGCTCTGTGCAGAGCATGGAGCCTGCTTAAGATTCTCTCTCCCTCTCTCTCTGTCCCTCTCCCACTTGCATGTGTGGGTTCTCTCTCTCTCAAAAATAAATAAACTTAAAATTTTGTTAAATTGTGGCAAAATACACATAACATAACATTGTATTACTGCAATCATTTTTATGTGTACAGTTCAGTGGCATTAAGTACATTCACATTGTTGTGCCACCATCACTACCAGCCATCTCAAGAACTTGTCTTGTAAAACTGAAACTATGTACCCATTAAACAGTAATGCCCTCTATCCTTTGTTCCCCATTGTTCCCAAAATGAAGGTAACCACTACTCTATTTTTTGTCTCTATGATTTTGACTACTCTAAGTACCTCATATAAGTAGAATCATACAATATTTGTCCCCTTGTGAATGACTTATTTTGTACAATATCCTCACTCTTCATCCATATCGAAGCAGGTGTCTGGATTTCCTTCCTTTTTAAGGAATTTAAGGAATAATATTCCACCGTGTGTGTATGTATGTGTATATCAAAACTGCATACATATATGTGTGTACACATGCATACATACAACATTTTGCTTACCTATTCATCCATCAAGGGACACTTAGGTTGTCTCCACCTTTTGGCTATTGTGAACAATTCTGCTGTGAACATGAGTGTACAAATACCTGTTTACATCCCTGCCTTCAATTCTTTGGGGCAAATACCCAGAAATGGAATTGATGAAACATACAGTAACACTATTTTTCACTTTTATGGAACACTCATACTGTTTGTCCCTAGTGGTGTGCCATTTTACATCCCAACTACCAGTGCACAGTGTTCCAATATCTTCACATCCTGGACAATTCTTGCTATTTTCTGGTTTGGTTCTGTTTTTGGTAGTAGCCATCCTAATTGATGTGAAGTGATATCTCCTTGTGGTTTTGATTTACATTTCTCTGATGATGAGTGATGTTGAACATCTTTTCATGTGCTGAGTGGCTATTTGTAGATCTTCTTTGGAGAAACATCTATTTAAATACTTTGCCCATTTTAAATTGGGTCATTTTGTTGTTATTGAGTGGTATAATTTGTAAACATTTTCTCCAAAATCTGTGGATTGCCTTCTCACTCTGTTGATTATATCCTTCGATGCACAGAAATTTTTAACTTTGGTAAAGTCCAATTTACCTATTTTTTCCTTTGTTGCCTATGCTTTTGTTGTCCCAGCCAAAAAATTATTGCCAAATCTGGTGTTATGAAGCTTTTCTCTCCTTAAGGAGGAGATGGTAACAATGCCTGCCTGTATTTGTTTCCTAGGGCTGACTTACCACAGACCAGGCAGCTTAAAGAAAAGAAATTTACTATCTCACAGTTTTGGAGGCTGGAAGTCCATGATCAAGATCTCAGAAGGGTTTGTTTCTCCTGAGGACTCTCTGCTAGGTTTGTAAATGGCCACCTTCTCACTGTGTCCTCACATAGCCTTTTCCTCTGTGTGCAAGCACTTCTGATGTCCCTTCCTCTTCAATAGGACACCAGTCCTATTAAATTAAGTCCCCACCCTTATGCCTTCATTTAACCTTAATTATCTTCTGAAAGATCCTAACTCCAAAATACAGTCACATTTTGGTGTTAGAGCTTCAACCTCCAAATTTTAGGAGTCTCAGTTCAACCCGTAACACTGCAGCAAAATTCTACAAGATAATAAATGGAACTCTTTCAGTGCAGTGTTGGTACACAGTATACAGTCAATTAATGCTGGCTACAGCTATTACACCATCATTGTTATTATGCAAAATTGTAATTGAATATGTGTGTAAATGAGGCAGGAAGTTAGGTACGACCCCAAAAGTTTTGGTCACTTTTAAATGCTTGAAACTCAATTCTGTGCTTTGATATACTTGTGTAAGCTTGTGCAACTCTCCTAGTCTCTCTGAACCTTAGTGTCTTTAGCTGTAAAATATAATAGCTGTAACCTCATTTCAGGCTTCTCTAGGGATTGGGCATGTGGAGTATAGCGAAGGATGCATTTAAGACACTCAGCACACTTCCTGGCTCATAGGAACCCCTGAATAAATACTAGCTACTATAGGACTCGAGACAAAACACATTATGATACATAAGAGCTGTGAAGCAACTTGTAATCAAAAATCAAGAGGCCAATTTAGAGGACAAATTTCTAGCCATACGGTTTATCCAGTTTCAGAGATAAGTCACTTATATGATTTAGACTTTCTAGTAACATCACAATGAAAGAAACATGATCTATTAAAAGTTACAGTATCCAGGAGGTAAAAAACAACCAACTGTTCAGGAGACGCACAATTATTTATGATTTTAAAAGTGAATACCATTTTATCCTGTGGGTTTTCAAATAGACCACGTGGCAGCACATTATCCATTTCCTTCTGCTGGCTGGATTCTTACAGCTCCCAGGATTCCTGTCCTTCCCCTGACTGCTACATTCTATGCGCTTCTTTCCATTGAATTCCTTTGTTTGTCCTATTTAGGCAAAGTAGACATCTCTTTCTTGGGATTAAAGATCCTTATTTGATCCAAAGGTCCTCATAGGGCACACATATTGCCTTGTCTCTGTACCAGGCACTGTCTTGGGTCCTTGATATGTGTTAACAGTTTTAATCCTCACAGCAATCACATAAAGTAGATACAAGCAACATGCCCACTTTACAGATGAGGAACAGAAAGGTTAAAAATTGCCAAAGTTCACTCAGGTACAAGTGACAGACACAACATGACGGTTTGCCCATGACCTTAACCACTGCTTTTCCACAGTAAAAATCAAAAGCAGTGCCATCAGCCTCCTTCTGACAACATCCCTCAGCCTTTAGTCAAGCTATTACAACACAGAATGTTCAGAATAAGCAATCTTTGAGGGGGGAACAAGTGATGTGACCCAGATGTGTGGCTGTTTACAAGTCCAGCTTCATCCAGGGATATCTCAAGGTGTCCAGGGAAATGAAAGGATTCCCTACCTTTGGTGCATTTCTAATTAAATCCTGTTTCCTTTTGCCAAGGATTTGAAGATATCAAGCCACCAAGCGTTTTAAATTATATGTCCCAACAAATACCAGGGAGTCAATAACAGAGTGAATATAAACACAGGTCAGCCTAATTAAAACTCCTAACCCTGCTATTTCTTAACTGTGAGATCTGAGGAAAGTTACTTAAATTGCTTAAGTTTCCTGACCTATAAAATGGGTAAAATGATACCTACCTTACAGGGTGGATAAGTAAATAAGTAAATGAGAATTTTTCTTTTTTGAGTAAGCCTAATTGCTGACAAACAGAATGTGCCTAATGCACTGTTGTCCACGTGTTGTTGTTACCTGAGGTGCCATGATCCATGGTGTCAGTTAAATACAGAACCATTGCTTAAATGATTCAAGAGGTTGGCGGTAGGACTCACATTGTTTAAAAGCTGAGGGAAAGGACAGTTTCCCGAATGGATGTCTTCCGCATCTCTCCTTAAAGGTGGTCAGAGGAAACGTTTGTTAAGTCTGTCCATAATTGTCCCCAGAAAATTATCCTTGGTTGGTTTAACCACATGGACAGTTGGACAAACACCATGCTATCCATGCATTGTTGCCAAAAATTCTAAAGCTAGTGTAACCAACGGTCACTTTGGACAATAAAAAGTAAAATAAATGCATGAATATAAGGTCTGATTTTGGAAGGTGGCCTTTTCCCAAAAGTAGCTACCTGCAGAGTGTACGTTTGAATGAGGCGACTTGTTTCATAGGGATATTAAATATATAGATCTTAAATGAAAGCACGTGGAGATGGAGTAGTTTTCAAACCAAAGATTTTGGTTTTAATGATTGCTCCCCTGCTCTTTTTCCTGACAATAATTGGCATGGTGTTGATAATAAAACCTTACTGGGTGTCTGGGTGGCTCAGTCAGTTAAGCATCCAACTCTACATTTTGGCTCCGGTCATGATCTCATGATTTTGAGGTCGAGCCCCACCTCAGGCTCTGTGCTGACAGCATGGAGCCTGCTTGGGATTCTGTCTTTCTCTCCCTCTCTCTACCTCTCCCCTGCTCAATAAAACAAACAAACAAACAAACAAACAAACAAAAACCCTTACCATCTGTAAGATGTAAGAGGATGCTTTTTTTTACACTTATTTTATCACCAAAGGGCATGCATCCAGGCTAGTGCCTAGGTAATGCCACTAAATTGAACAGGCATCTAGGAGACAGCCGCCCAGTACATTCACAAGAATGAGGTAGACACGCGGAGCAGGTGGAACCCGCACACACTGCTGGTGAGAATGTAAAATGGTGCAACCATTGGAAGACTTGGTAGTTCTTCAAAAGGTTTAATGTAGAGCTACCATATGACCAACAATTCTACTTCTAGGCACAGTCCCAAGAAAAAATGAAAACATACATCCATGCCAAAAATAAAATTACACATGAATTTCACTGCATCATTATTCATAATAATCCCAAAATAAAAATGGTCCAAATGTCCATGAACTGACACATAGATAAACAAAATATGGTATGCCCACACAAAAGAATATCATCCAACAATAAAAGGAATCAATTACATGCTACAACATGGATAAGCCTTGAAAACATTATTAAGGCAAACAGAAAAGACCACATATTATATGATTCTATATATGTGAAATGTCCAGAATAAAAAAATCCATAGAAATGGAAAAGAGATTAGTGGATGTCTAGGGCTGGAGGCAAGGGGAGTGGGGATTGCCTACTAATGGGTAATGAGTTTCTTTTTGAGGTGATGAACATGTTCTAAACTTAGATTGTGATGATGGCTGCCCAAGGTTGGGAGCATACTAAACCACTGAATTGTACACTTTAAGTGGGTGAGTTTTGTGGTATGTGAATTATATCTCAATAAAGATGTTAAAAATGAAAGAATTAATCAGACAATTTGGCTGAAGTTATGGAGGGAAAGATTACTCTAAAAGTAGCCGCAGGAAGAATCACAGATGGGATATTCTGGGCCAATAAACTCCAGAGCATTGGTTCCCAACCAAGGGTGACTTTGCTCCCTGGAGACATTTGGCAAATGTCTGGAGATAGTTGTGGTTGTAATAACAGAGAGGAATGCTACTGGTACCTAATGAGTGGAGGCCAAGCATGCAGCTAAATATCCTGCAACAAAGAATCATCCAGCCCCAAATGTCTATAGTGCTGAAGCTGAGAAACTCTGGTTGAAAAGAGTTAGGTGAATAGTCATGTCTACTTCATAGGGTTGTTTCTTGTACATCTAACCCTCCTCCCCAAAAGAGTCTAGGTTAAGTAGGGGTAAGAAGTTCATCCACCGGCATCATTTATACTGAGAATTTCAGTCTTAAATAGTCTATATAGTCTGATTCTTAGAGTTGCTTACCACCCAGGATGTGGCTGGGTGGAAATTCACTGACATTTGATCAATTTCCAAGAGCTGGTCGTTTGGAAATAAATAAAACCTAGTCTATCATTAATTTGTTTCTACGGGCATGTCCCATGTTTAGTATATCTTTCAAAAACTCCCAGAGATTAAAAAAAGGAGTTATTTGTCATTTATTTCTAAAGACTGGAAAGTAAATTTATCTTAATTTCTAAACAATCAGAATTCATTATTTGTGTGCTATTTCTGAAACTAATTTCAAAGGATCATAAAATATTCACAAAGTGGAGGAGAGGATTTTTATTCATTATCTAGCTTAGAAATGAAGTTTGTAGATTTATTTATTTGATGGAAAATCTATGCAGAAGCCAATATAAACACATGGCAGCTAGCAGGCTTCTTCTAGGATTTCCAGAGATTCTTTATGATCAGCCACATTTAGAGACAAGCCAAGCAGTGAATCAATCAAGCAAATTAGAGACAGGGAATTTGGAAAAAAATGATACATTACGCCAAGATTGGGCACAGAGCAGGCATATGCAGATAATTCTCCTGGAACCTGGGTACATTAACTTGGGCTCAGTTTGCCTGTCATATGTAAATAAGTTGCGAGGGGGTCAGGAGGTTTGGTTCATTCACTCCTGAAGCTTTAGGATCTTGTTTTCTTTATGTATAAAATAAAACAGTTGGAGTAAATTAATGATTCCCTGAATTTGTGGAGCTTATTAAATAAGCCTGGATTCCTAGGCTGAATTTCTAAGAAAGACCGTCTGAGTCCCTAGGTCTGGAATCAAGCCCAGGCACCCAGGCTTCAAGTCATGGATGATTCTCATGTGCATCCTGGTTTGGGAATAACTGGGCATAGTTATCACGTTGATCCTGGGTGCTTTGCCTACAACGATATCCAAGGCTTAGTATGATGTGCCATTAATTGCCCCTGTGCACTCTTTGTCCACGTTAATCATGAAGTAAAAATAAAAAAAGAAAAAGAAAGAAAGAAATCTGCCAGGGAAGATGAGAGCCTGGCAAGAAGGGTGCTAAGGGGAGGGAGGATTTGAGAGTGTTGGACGGTGTTGCTATGGCAACCTCATCCTTTCCCAGCATGTGTTCTGAAAGCCTGCCTGCGCTGTGCTGGTGGGCTCCACCTCTGATGGAGTGCACATCACTCCTGTCGTCAATTTGGAGATGAGGACTCGTAGAGAGGACAAGATAATTAAATAAAAGTCACATCTGAATATTAACAAGGAGCAGCATTTCTCAGTCGTCTTAAGTGTCTGGGTGTTTGGTTCAGGTGAATTGCAGGTAAACCGGATGGAACACTGGTCTCCATTTCTGTTTTGTTTTGTTGTTTTCAGAGACCTGCCTGAGTTTGTGACTTTTAGGCTTCTTCTCGCTCCAAGCCCCCACCCTGTGAAGTTCATTGTGTCTTTATTTGGAAGAACAGCAAAAATGTCAGAAGTTTCGATTGATTCGAGGGAAGTAGGATCCTTAACTTCCTAGACAGCCCCAGGAGAATGAACCTGGCTTTCACCCTAAGTCAGTTCTTCTGCATCGTTTCCTTTCTCTCCATGCTGCTTGTCAGATGGTGTGAGTGATAAGGAGCGAGGGGCGGGGGTTAGCTGTGCAATGCCAAGTATGGGCAACGAATGTCCATGGGAGAGCCTGACCCATTCAGAGTTTGCTTTCTTGCTTATGGCTAAACAATCTGAGTTGATAGGTTGGAGGTTTGCCTGAAATGTGAACTGTAGGCATAACTCCTACTAACCCATAATACATAGTATTTATTGGAGCCTACTCTATGCTGCCCTCACCATTTCCATGAATTATTTGTTTGGTCCTCAGGGCAATCCTCTAATGCAGTTTCTATTATTCCATTTTATAGAGGGGGAAACTGACATTTGGAGAGTTTCTATCACTTGCCTGAGATCTCACTGCTAGCATACTTGTAGACAGATCCAGACATCTGCTTGTCAAAGCCTGTGCTCTTAACCAAAGCTGTCTCCTACTTGACATTTCGTATGTCTGCATAGAAAGATTGGGTTAGGCATTTTTTAATAGGTGTCCCTTGAATTAAGTTTGGGGAATGCCAAGTGACCTAAATTAAACAAAAAAAAAATGTTTACAGGACTTCTTAAAAGCTATTTATTATGCTACCATGTGATGACAGAACACTGACCCATTTCACACATTCATTTGACCTTGGAGCATACATTCTTCTCATTTTTCAAGACTCTTATTGAATAAAACCCACTTTAGGTAATACAACATTTGATGATTTTCAACAGCCCTACTAAGACTAAAGCAAAGGTTCTTTCTCTCCCTCATCTGCTAATTCTTGCTATGTTTTTAATCTGCAAAATTTCTCTGTCCTGCCCCCTCACCTTTTTATCTTTTGACAACTCTATTTAGGAATAATTTCTCTATAATAAGCTTCACACATTAAAAGTGTACTTTGGGTGAGTTTCATAGACATATACAGCCATGAAAGTACCACTACAATCAAGATACCAAACACTGCAATAGTTTCCTGGTATCCCTTGGCAATCCCTCTCTCCTGACACTTCATATCCAGGCAACCACTTGTCCTTCCAGTTGGAAGGTGAGGAGCACCTGGGTGGCTCAGGCGGTTAGGTGTCCAACTTTGGCTCAGGTCATGATCTCGAGGTTCGTGAGTTTGAGCCCCACTCAGCTGTGCTGACAGCTCAGAGTCTAGAGCTTGCTTCGGATTCTGTGTTTCCCTCTCTCTCTCTGCTCCTCTCCTACTCGTGCTCTGTTTCTCTCAAAAATAAACATTTAAAAAAGTAAAAAAAAAAATTTTAAGTGAATATTCCAACTTCTGATCAACTTAAAGATTCTTCCTGGGAATAGTGAAATGTCATATGACTTCCCAGTCATTTCAGCAGCTGGATAAGGAGCTTCCTTTATCGAATTAATTTCCAAGCCTTTTTCCTTTCAGTTTCACTAATACAAACTGGTGTGCCACTCAGACATTGCATTAGGCATGTTCATGAAGCTGGCACGGGTGCCCTCATTCTGGGCATCTATGGCAGAAAATCCACCAATGCCCTAACCATCAGAAGAGAAATAAAAGGCTATCATTCGTATTTGAGGGAAGTGGGGAATGGTCCTTGTCATTGGAAATAATGAGGCAGGGGTGCCTGGGTGGTTCAGTTGCTTAAGCATCGGGCTCTTGGTTTCGGCTCAGGTCATGATCTCACAGTTCATGGGTTCGATCTCAACATCGGGCTCTGTGCTGACAGTGCAGAGCCTGCTTAGGATTCTCTCTCTCTCCCCTCCCCTGCTCACTCTCTCTCTCTCAAAATAAATAAACTTAAAAAAAAAGAAATAGTGAGGCAATAGGAGGTAATTCCCTCAATTCTTCAGAAAGATCCTTAGCATTTCACAAACATTTACATGGAGAATTCATTATGTGCTTTCTTTCTTCATAGAGAAACAAGAAGCTGAGGATCTGTACTATTTTGATGAACTGTGTGGCCTGAGGATATTCCTCAATTAATCCAAGAATTACCTATGAAACTTATTGTAAGATCAGTACTTTGCTAGCTCCTAGGGAGACAGAGATTAATAAAACATAGCATGAGTTATCAAGGAGTTAAGAATCAAATGTCTTCATATCATTAATTTTCATTTCAGCATTTAGTTCCTAGCTTTGTAGTAAAGACTGAACAAATAGGAGGCCTCACTTACCAAGTCGTCTTTTGTGACAACGTTAAATGTTTAGAGATTGTTTATAGTAATATCGCTTAAATTTCTTCTCTAGGAAGTTTGGAAAAAGAAAATTGATCCCATAGAAAATGGCAGGGTTAAAACATGTCTTATTTTGAGGTTGTGCAGTAATTTCAACTATTTCCACAGCGTTCGGCATGAATTAGCTTAATTCATCCCCCAGGTAGCCTGGTCAAGTAGATAATGCGGATGTTACAATTGCCATCTGGTAGACATTTTAGAAACGTCCCTGAAAGGATGGAGGGAGCGATACTTTTGTACGTGGGTTGAAGGATAGCACTTTATGGCGCCATAGTACTCAGAGACGGCTGTGGTTGCCACAAGACAGTGATAAATGATACAGTTTGCCCAGGATCACATAACAGGTTATTGCTAGAGGAAGGCAGGCATTCACCATTGGAAAAGAAGCAAAACGCTGATATGAATTGGCTCCTCTGGGGTGGGATGGAATGTGCGCATCCAAAGGGCAGTGTGTGAGGCTCGGGGGGGGGGGGGCAGGGGAGGAGCTTTAACCAATGTAAGAGTGGGTAATTCCACATCCACAGTGCAGTGAATCTGATGTGGAGCTGACCTAGGATTTCTAGTCATGCCCTCCCACCTCCTACTCAGAGCCTTTAGAGAGTTCCTGGAGAGAGAGCTGGACATCCGTGCTGCCCTGTTTGGCACTCAGGCTGGACAGAAGTCATGCTCAGCCACCATTTAGCATTTGACTTGTAGGCAGAACATTGCCAACCAGAGCCCTTGATCAGAGTCAAGAGAAATTCAAAGGGGGTGAATGTGCCATGAGTTATCAAAGGCACTGGGGAAAGTTCATCCGCAGAGTTCTAGACCCACACAACTCTACCTAACTCTTCATTAAATGATTCCTAGTGTATTTATCCACTCACAGTTTGAGTGCATTCTTTCTTTGAACATCATCATTTTAAAATTCTCAGATAGATATAGCAAATATAACTGCAATCCTCCTAGAATGTATTAAGTTGCCTAATATTGCTTCGTATTATCAACCAATGAAAAAAATTTTTGCAATAAGTTTTGGTTTCCATATAGTATTCTTGAAAAGATATCTATACATATTCCAAATGCAAACTATGTGGAAATTTAAAAATACATATTTTATTTGGGATTTTCTCCAATTTAAGCTATATATCCCTCCGTACTGTCTATTTCACCTTCAACATTGGATTTCCATCATTTTTATCCTTTGTTCTATCTCCACACTTAAAAAAAATCTTAAGCTCTTAGCTATTGTATGGTTAGTGCTCCTAATCCATTATAGTTAACAGGAGAGATGTTGCTCTAAATTCAGAAACCATGGCAGTAAATGACTTCAAAGGAAGCCAACCAGTGAGCTGTTAGAATATCTTCTCCCATTAAAAGCATATAGTATGTTCCTAATCAAATTACCTTATGTTTATCAATTCGTTCCCTTCACAGAACCATTCCTAGTATTTTCCCACAAATGATGCTGAGCTGACTAGCATTGAACTTGTTACTCTAGTTTATATTCTAGCTTTAAACAATGCTATTTAAAAATTTCCAGACCTTGAGTATTTAATCTGCTATGAGATACTTTTCATTATTTGGAATTAGGGTCCCAAAGACTGTATTTTATTTACCATCTTTGGCAACCTAGTCCAGCAGCTTGCTTGAGACAGAGCTAGTGCACAATTACTACTTACTTTCCTTTTGTTGCCTCCTTGATTGATTGTTACAGAGGTCAATTTGCTATATGTCTGTTAAGATTGGCCCTTAGCTTCCAAAACATCTCCTAGATTTTCCTCTACTCCTATGATTCCAACAATCATGTCTCAGTTCCCCCTTGTAGTAGAAAGAAAAGACTGTATGAAGGGAGAGTAGAGATCACAATTGTCTTTACATGCAGTATCTCATTTTAGCCTCCTGGTGGCCCTTTGAGACAAGACCTTTCATCTCATTTTTACAGATGAGAAAACCACAGACAGATGAGAGAATTGGTCTTTTCTGACTCAAATAGGAAGTGGTAGAATCAGAATTACTATTCCCAATTTTCTTCTTTCTCCTCCTCTCCTCCTCCTCCACCTCTTCCTCCACTTTCCCCTCCTTCACTTCTCCCTCCCCTTCCCCTTCTTCTCTTTCTTCTTCTCCTTCTCTTTCCCAATTTCTTTACATCTACCAGACTTCTCTCCTGAGCCCTACATCTTGTAGATTGTTTACCGTACATCCCACCTCTAGCCCAACATCTTTAGGCCATCCCCTCTTCCTCTCTACCTTCCATTTCTGTGCAAAAGTTCCATTGCCTTTTCTGCCAGTTATGGGATCCCTTCTCCACTTGGTCATGGGAAATGCAACCCTGGCCTTAAGGAAACTCCAAGGAAAATAAGGAAACAAGTCTGCTACACTTGAAAAATTAAAATATGATTCAAGACTTAAATTGTCATTGAAGATGATAATTTGAGAATGACCGCAAGACCATGTGTGATAATTGTCTGTTGAATGTACCATTCATGCTGTGTGGGGTGGTCAGGCAAAGAGATCTGGGGGAGCAAAATTGAGCCAGGCCATGGAGGATGGCAAGACCCAGATTGGCAAAGAAGGGTGTCAGGGACATGCCAGTCAAGGGAAATGGCAGGAGGAAACATGTGGGGCCCATGTGAATGTGGTGGGTTCAAAGGTAGGAACTTGTTTCTAAAGAGCTTCTGGGTCTCACCATGATGATGAGTTCTTTGGAAGAATACACTTAAAGGCCATTGAGGTTGTAAGGACAATATTCTGTTTCATTCTTTTCTTTTCATTAGTCCATTCCAGGTTGTTTAGAACATTGCTTTTGTATCACAGAGGATGGATAAATTTAGAACCTATGATTTAAGTGCTGACCAGAAGCCCTGGTTCTAGAGGAATGTACCTCTATTATCTCCATAATAATGATTATTGTTCCTCTAATTATCTATATTTTCAGCTTTGCCTCTGCTTTTTTTAATTTTAGCAATTACTGAATTATATACATCAAAATCAAGTTCTTCTGTCCTTTTGTAATAAATTCAGCTGCAGCTTGAATATTCTTCCTGGATATTCTGACTGTAACTCTGACCTGACTTCATTTTCAAGACTGTCGAAAGTAATTAGGGACAGAGAGATTTTCCCGCTCAGCATCTGGAAGTGCAAAGATACCAAGAAGGAGCCTCAAGTGTCATTAACATCACCTTTCTGCCTGCTTTTTATATCACCCTGGAAAATAGTCGATTTCACAGCTGGCAAGGTTTATTATGGGAACTGTCCTTCTCTCCAGAGAGTTTCAGATTTTCCCTTCTCCGAAGAAACAGAAAATGGGTTCCGACCTTTGAAAGATAGCATGGATTTTTATTTATTTATTTTTGGGTCACATTGACCTACCATTTATGGTTATGTGACATTAAGCAACTTGTGTAACCTTCCTTGCCTCAGTTTCCTCATTAGAGAATACCTCTAGAGATCTTGTGAAGATTCCATGGAAAAATGTGGAAGGCAACTTGGAAAGTAATCAGTGTATTGAAGTACTCATTAGCATTAGCTGTTAGGACTGAAGATGTAGCAGTGGAAAACTTCAAACTCATATATTTTCAAATACAATAGTTTTCTCTTTTAATGTAATATATAGAAATCTTATTCTAGAAAGAATTTTCTTCTCCCAGAAAAAAAAGTGACCAAGAAAAGCAGTATTTTTTTGAAGGATAGAAGTGAGACACAGACTGTCAGAAAATGAAGAGGGATATATGCAACTGCCAGGCCCTTTCATTCAGTGATAACTAAAGTCACAGTCTATGTAAAATTTTCAAAAATTTTGTAATGACTTAAATCTTACAGAGAAGTTGCAAGAATGCACTCATATCCAAGAGGGCAAGGGAAAAAGATGAAGGAGGAGGCTGAGAACAAGGACAATCTTTTGTGAATTCACAGCTTCTCCAAGGGCTTCCTTTCTCACCATCTGCTCTTCCATTAGTGGAGAGAGAACACTATATTTGCAGGACAGTTGAGGCTCATGGGACGCAGCAATGCATGCTTAGTTAAGTAAGCATTGCCTCTCAGCTGCAAGACAATCCAGCTTCTCATGATTTAAGGGGGACTTTGAACTAAGCATAATTTTGTTGTTGTTGTTGTTGTTGTTAGAAAGGACTTAATAACAAAGTTATTCATTACTGTAAAGCCTAACTAGCTGGGATAAGTCTAAGGCTGCCTCGATCAACTGTGATATTTTTTGTCTTTCCATTTTTAGAAGAAAGAACCCAAGGACAAGAATAAAACTGAAATTATTCTAAACAGCATTGGGTTTTGGGGACTTCTTATCTGAGAGATGTGATGTCTGGTGGACCTACGTAATTAAACACAACAGATATATCTGGTTATTCATATAACCGTATATAAAATACTTGTTAAAATGGAACCATGCTGTGTATAAAGGAGCTTTCAATTTTAAGAGGAAGCAGCATTGGGAGAGACACAGACCAGTGGAAAAAGTGGTTGTTATGGTGACAATGGCCAAGACTGGCAGATGCCAGTCATCAAGATGTGCTGATGGTCACCAGGGTTACAAAGAAAGTTCGGGATGAAGAAATCCCAGCGTCTTAGGAGGGTTCTGGGAGAACAGTTTTCCTGATGAAAGTATGCATGCATATGAACTAACTGATTCATAGGCCCTTTTATTTTTCCTGCCCCATAATTTTACTTTGTCCTTGCACCAAGGGATCTTTGAAAGCTAAAGGTACAGTCCCAGTTTGGGAGCCCTCACCATTATGGGTCTGGGGTGATTTTTTTTCTTGCATAGAACACTTTGAAAACGTTGTCCAACAGAGGAGCCCTGTCTTCCTTTTGGGATGATGGGAAGCCGGAAGCCAGTTAAGAGTTCTTTGTTTCTGTACTGGATTAAATTGCGCTCCGCACAAATGGGGTGGGATAATCATGTATACACTGTCACTTTCTATGACCCCCAAATCTTACTCAATCTGCTTAGGGAATTGGAAGGAGCCTAGGCCCTGATGACAGAAACAAAACTAAGCCCACATTTATGGGAGATATGGTAGGGTTAATGAAGGTGCGCGCGCGCGCACACACACGCACACACACACACTACACAGAGTTTAATCTTTTAATTTTGAATTCTCTAAATTTGCATTTAGAAACCAAAATTGTCACCACAGACCTACTGAATCAGAAACTCCATGATGGGACCCAGCAATCTGTGCTTTAAGGAGGATTCTAGGGCATTCTAATGCACACTAATGTTGCATAATCACTCTGTTAAACGAAGTTTGAATGATAGGAGCCAGTCCCCAAACAGATTTTCTTTTAGTAACCCAGAAAATTAAAGTCATGCTGGGAGGGCACCTGGGTGGCTCAGATGGTTAAGTGTGCAACTCAATTTTAGCTTAGGTCATGATCTCATGGTTCATAAGTTTGAGCCCTGCATCAGGCTCCACACTGACAGTGCAGAACCTGTTTAGGATTCTCTCTCTCTCCGCCTCTCTCTCTCTGCCTCTCCTGCTCATTCTCTCTCTTAAATAAACTTAAAAAAAAAAAGTCATGTTGGCATTATAGGTAACAGTTGTGCCTTGGAGAATGATGGCTCGAAATGTTTATTTTCACGTAGAAATAAGAATCATTTTCATTTAATTGACTTTCAAAAAAAAAGTCATAACCTAAGAAGTCTACATTAATCCTTTTTTAAAGTCTTTTGGAATTTTTAAGGCTTCCTAATCTAAACTGAGATTTCGAGTCTTGCACAAAGTAGAACTATGGGTTCCTGTGCATTTGCAAGCCTTTCTGTGAGTCCAAGGATAGCCTGTCCCTGATGTGTAGCACATTTGGTTCGTTCCATTAGCATAGCAGAGGAAAGAATCTATATAATGCTGCAGGCTTTAAGGGGTTCAAAGAAAGAAGGTATTGTGTTCATATTTGGAGGTAAAATGTCCATTCTTTTAATAGCTACTAGTACTGGAGTGTTTCTTACTCGGGAAATACCCAAAGCAGATTTGCTTTGAGTAGGTGAGATCCTAGGGGAAAAAGAGGATCTCAATGAGGCATGACTACAAAATACCACCAAAGAGGATGCAATGTGATACCAGAGGAGGAATTCACGTTATACCTGAGAGGGAGAACAGAAGACAGAAAGAAATAGAGAAAGGTCAGAGAGAGAGGACACACCAACATGGGGAGATGTTGGAGCTTGCCGTGGGGAAAGGGCTAGTGGAGAGTGCTTTGTGGTTAGGTGGCCAGATGAAATTTCTAGATGCTTGATAATTACATTGACAACTTCTGTGTCACTGTGCTAGAAATGCTCCTTCTCTGCCCCTATCCTACTCATAAACATTTTTATGTGGATATTTTGTGTTTTGTGTAAGCAAAACAAAGCTAAGGAGCTGGTTGGATGTCTAAGTTTATGCAGTAAGAAAACAGTAGTCAGGAGACAGAGGTCACCATGAGAACAAAGGTTCCACGAATATGTCCAGAACTCTTGGGCAAGTCATAACTTCCATGGAGTGTTGAAGGGAGTTTGGGTTCTAGAACAAAGAGACCACAGTAGGTGACAGGTCTTTTGCATTTTGTGGTGATGTTGGTTCATATCCATCATTCCAGGAAACAATTCCATATTGCCAAGTGCAGGGATAATATGTGAACATTGCCTTCCCCAAGTTCCTGGAATATGGGGCAAAAGCTAATGAAAAGGATAGTGTCTCCAAACCAGTGATGTCCAATAGAACTTTCTGCAATGATGGAAATGTTGTTTATCTGTGCTGTCCAATTCAATAATCACATGTGGCTACTGCACACGTGAAATGTGGCCAGTGAGGGGCACCTGGATGGCTCAGTTGGTTGAGCATTCAGCTCTTGATTTCAGCTCAGGTCAAGATCTCGCCAGTTGGTGGGTTTGAGCCCTGTGTTGCGATCTGTGCAACAGTGTAGAAGCCTGTTTGGGCTTTCTCTCTGCTCCCCCATTCCCAGATAAATAAATAAACTTTAAAAAAAATGAAATGTAGCCAGTGAGACTAAGGAAGGGAATTTTTAATTTAATTTAAATACACTGAGACATAAAGATTCCCATGTGGCCACCATGTTGGACAACACGGGTAGAGAAAGATCAGTACCTTAGTCATCAACGGTGTGGATGAAAGGAGTCAGGTGTGAAATTAGGGAGTGGAAGGGTCTCTGGTGAACCAGAGAGCTCATGTGCCATCTAAGAGGCAGTAACTACCAGCTTCAGCAATTTGTTGCTATGGAGAAATGTGGACCCAGGTTGACAGATATTCCAATTATTTAAGAGAAACTAGAACTATGAATTTTATGTAATACCTCCCAATCTTTAAATGCTGACAACTCATTCTAAATTATTAGATGTCAATGCCTGAGTCAAATAAGACACAATGAGAAAGTATAGCATAGCACTTAGGATCCTAGGCTTCAGAGACCTTCTGTGTTCCATTCCTGAGTCCTCCACTTCCTCACTGAGTGATTGTGGCCAAGTGGATTAGCCCCTCTGTGCTTCAACTCTCTCAGTTGTAAAATGGAGAGACAATAATCTCTACTCCTCAAGGTTATGGTAAAGATGGAATTTATTAATATTTATCAATATTAATTTCTTTATTAATATTATATATTATATAGTGCATATTAATTTATATAAGCCATTTAGAGGCACATGACAGGTATAATATAGGTATTGGCTATCATTACTGAGCTTTTGGGCTGGTTTTGATCCATGGGGCACTTTGTAACCTCTGATATATGGGCTTTGGATTTTTTTAATTAATTTATTTATTTATTAAGACAAAGAGAGAGTGAATATGCATGTGAATGAGGGAGAGGCTGGAAAGGGAGAGAGAGAATCCCAAGCAAGTTCTACTCTGTTAGTGCAGAGCTGGATGCAGGGCTCGATCTCACGAACTTTGAGATCATGAGCCGAAATCAAGACAGACAGTTAACCAACTGAGCCATTCAGGTGTCCCTGGATTTTTTTTAAGTTTATTTATTTTGAGAGAGAGAGAGGGAGAGAGAATGAGCAGGAGAGGGGCAGAGAGAGAGAGGGAGAGAGAGAGAAACACAAGCAGGCTCCACGCTCAGCACAGAACCCAGCTCAGGGCTCAAACACAAGAACCATGTGATCATGACCTGAGCCAACATCAAGAGTCTGATACTTAACTGACTGAGCCACTCAGGTGCCCCTAGGAGCTTTGGATTTTTATTCTGTAATGCCCCTGACTGCCCTGGAAATATAGTCCACCTGCCTAGGGTCCTGGCCAGAAGTGAAGAGGTTAGATATCTGGTTAGGAATCACTCCATTGCTAAATCTGATCCAATTCACTGCTCAGAGCTTCTGTTCCTGGCCCTGCTAACCATTTGCTCAGTTTCAGAGCACAGACAACAGTGTCTAGTCATTCAGAACCTGAGTTTCTGCCCTCGGTTTCTTTTTTTTAATGGTTATTTATTTTGAGAGAGAGGGAGAGAGCACCTGTGTATGTGTGCGAGGCAGGGGCAGAGAGAGAGAGAGGAGAGAGAGAATCCCAAACAGGCTCCACACTGTCAGCACAGAGCCCTGTGGGGGGCCTGATCCCAGAACAATGAGATCATGACCTGAGCTGAAATCAAGAGTTGGATCCCCAACCAACTGAGCCACCCAGGTGCCCCATGCCCACAGTTTCCTAGTGACACATCTCTACTCTGTGCCAGTTCACACATTTCCCCTGCTCCACCATGTTGCTTTCCCAGATTGGAACTTGACTTCCTGGATAGCTTGTCCAGGTCTTAGGTCCATGTCGCCTCTGCCCTTAGAGCTTCCATGTTGACCTATCCCAGGCCTCCTTGTCTAAGCCATGACTAAAGCAAGAGTTAAGTTGTTAAGGAGATATGCTCACTCTCTGTGTTTCTTTAACTCTGATCCCAGGTAAGGAAATATCGTCAACTCCCCAGTGTTTTCAACACAATAGGGGCAACTCCTTTGCTATCTACACACAGGCACACACATACATACACGCAAGCGTGCGTGCGCACACACACACACACACACACACATACACACCCTGCTATACAAACATCAAGGAAAGTAAGATAGCCACAAAAGGAGTTTAGTGAAGACAAAGAATATATATAATTATATATATATTATTATATACAATAATATATACATATACATACAAGTATTATATATGTGTATATCATAAATACCATAAATATTCAGGAGGAAAAGCTAAACAAGAAAAGTAGAGAGAGGTCTGTAGCTTTAGTATCTAAAGAATTAACAACTAAATTCATATATAGTACCAAGGCCATGAACTATAAAACTAGAAATTTGTGAGTGTGCTATTCCGTCAATTGTTGGATGCCCAAGATTATAAGCAGCATTGGTGAAGATAAAAGCTAGAATAATGAGACTATGCATTATCACATTTATATTTCACTTTGCAGATTATAAAGCGGTGAGTGCACCCCTCACCAAATCATAGTCCTCTATTTTCACATGGGTCTGTTCAGTCAGACTATTTGCTCTTTGAACACAAGAACCTTGTCTCACCGAGTTTGATCTCCATGCTGAGCACGTAGTATAGGACCTCTGCTTACTCGTTTTCTTCTATCTTCACAGTCACCCCATGAAGTAGGCAGGTTGATGTTATAAAGGGTATTGATTGTTTTAGCACCAAGGGACCCTGAGGCATGGAGCCTATGTGGAAGTAAGCATGGTTTCTGATCCCATAGAACATGAGCTAGGATTGAGCAGTGTTAAGACACAGATGCCAGATGTATTCATCTGGAAGACGCTTTAACTTGGCTATTCATCCATCCATTTTGGTTGGTTTAGAGGATGTTGGGCAAGAGTTGGACAACATGAAGAACAGGATGCTAGAACAAGGTAAATAAAATCAGTGTTCTGCCCTATTCTTCTATAATGCTTCTGACTGACTCAGAAAATACAGCTGCCTAGTATCCTGGTCAGGGCCCCCTCTCGCCATCCACTTGAGAAATGGAGAGGTGCCCCTGCATGGCTCAGTGGGTTAAGCATCCGAGTTTGGCCCAGATCATGACCTCATGGTTCATGAGTTTGAGCCCTGCCTTGGGCTTTCTGCTGTCAGCGTGAAGCCTGCTTTGGATCCTCTGTCCCTCTCTTTCTGCCTTTTCCCTGCTCACCTGTCTCTCTTTCTCTCTCAAAAATAAATAAACATTAAAAAATTTTTAATAAAGCAAAGAAATGGAGGGATAAGACATCTTATAAATCAGTCATAGCCCCAAAATAAGTCACACCACATAAGTCAACAGTAAAGTCAACGGAAATTAGCAGTCCACCTATGATCATCTCAACTTCTCCTCCTCTCTTGAAATTCTTCAGGCCCCTATTGTTTTTCCATGCATGTTTCTGTTGCTGGGGAGTCCACCCTGCTATTAGGAGGCAGAGACATGAGAAGGCATTGAGACTTAGGACTTTCCTAAGCAAAGGTATCCCAACTCTGACGTGATAGAAAACTGAAAACAATTTCAAAGTGTGGTTATTGTGGTGTTTACTTCTTTTGTCATCAGATTTAAATTAGTGCATCTTCCATCTCATGGAAGTTTAAATTTGGTCATAGGGAGGGAAAAGTACACAAGAGCATTTTCTGATCTATCATGGTAAATGAGATCATATATTAAAAAGCAGAGAGTAGGGTTATTTTATGGAGATACAATGAATGAATCATAACTGCATATATATTGTGCAATTGCTTCATTCCTCGGGCCCTCCATTTGCTTTTTATAATTTATAACTTGGAGTTTTAATATCTAACCACGAAACTTAAGTAGTCCAAAAATAAAGTAGCAGATTTTTGAGCCAAATAAATCCATTGCCATTAGCACATAGCAAGTTGTATGCTGCTAATTGCTAATTATTGATGTGGCTAACATAACCCAAGCAGAAAGAAGCGGGGGGGGGAGGGAAGACAGCTAGAGAGGATTGGAAAAATAAGCCTGGAGTAACACAACGCTACTTCATCTGATTCCCTGGAAATAAATTAACAGAGCTGCTTTGTCCACTCCTAATTTCTCTCCAGATGCCAAAGTAGTCCCACAACCTGAAGACAAAAATAACAGACTGGAGAGGAGGGATGGCAGTTCTCCTATCTGCCTTTCCTGGGCTCCAGTGTAAAGGTGCACTAATTTCTGAACCCCCTGTGAGCCTGGGGATGGAATCTTGACCAGGTTGTCATTAGGGAGTATTTTTTCTCCTCTTGGTGTTTTGGTGCTCCTCTTTGGTAAATAAAATGACTCCGTATGTTTCACTAATTGGTTTTAAAATTTTTTAAACATTTTTACTTATTTTTGAGAGAGAGACAGACAGAACACCAAGAGGGGAGGGGCAGAGAGAGAGAGGGAGACACAGAATCCAAGGCAGGCTCCAGGCTCTGAGCTGTCAGCACAGAGCCCGATGCAGAGCTGGAATCCATGAACCATGAGATTGTGACCTGATCCAAAGTTAGACTGAGCCACCCAGGCGCCCATCACTAACTGTTTTTAGAAGAAATTTGTGTCCAAGGAAGAGGCCAACACAAAGTTGCAAAAAGTGGATTGCCTCTCACCTTGCTATTCAGATGCTTCCAGGGACATTGGTCCTTGCAGGGAGTGCCCCTGACCTCCCAGTGAGTGGGAAAGACATTCAGAGCTGTGCAGGACCCAAGAGAGCATCTACTGCAACTCTCACAAACAAACCAGGGACCCGAGACGGGTGGTGATTCACCCACGGCCACACAACTAGTAGGAAGCAGAATAGGGAGTTCCGACTGGACTTGCTGATTCAGGGACTGGTGCTCTTTCAAAAAACTCCTTTGCTTTCCCCTTCTCCCACCTAAAATCTGTTTCTGTTCCATGCTGTGAGGTCTCAGACATATTTCAGGTGTTTTAATGGACGACAATTAGTTTATATGAAAAAACAGTTTATGCTGGCATGTGAGTGAGGTTGCATGTGTTTTTCTTTTGAATAACATTATTTATTTTTCATTATTCATGATTCACTAGTGTCATTTGTTTGTCTAAATACCGAGAAGCATAAATATTTAGGGTCCCAGAGATACACCCACCTCTTAAATATAAATATAACATTAATCAAATTCTTATTATGTGCCAGGCACTGTTATGAGCACTTCACACTTATTTAATTCTCAGAACAACCTTATGAAGTAAAAATTATTATTCCTCTTTTACACATAAGAAAAATGAGGCATCAAGAGGTCATACAGCTGTTAATGATGGAGCAGAAATTTGATTCTGGGTTTAAGGCTAACCACGGATTGATTGAATGTACAGAAAGTCTTACAGTGAAGATCAAAGCCTCTGCCATAGTCTGTCTTATACGATTTTCTCCCCAAAGATTAGCAGGTTATTTTAGTCTCTTACCAGAAAAAAAAGTATGCCTGTACCAACATACTATATAAATAAATTTCTACATGCAATATAGATAGATTATAAATAGATACAGATATATCTGTCTCTATCTTTATCATCTCTATCCTTATCTCTATCCCTATTTCCTAACCCTATCCCCTATCCCCATCCTCTATCCCCTATTCCTATCCCTAACCCCCATCCCCATTCCCATCTCTTATCCCTATCCTCTATCCCCTTTCCTTTTCTCTATCCCCATCCCTCTCCCCTATCATTACCCCCCATCCCTACCCCCTATCTCCTATCCTCTATTCCCTATACGAATCCCCATTCCCTAGCCCCTAGCCCTATCCTTAGCCCCTAACCCCTATCTCTATATCTATATAACTGGACCTGGAGTTTAAGCTTTTCCATCCCACAGTCCTTCAGGGTCTCCAGTGGGGGGTAAGTACATGGGCTGCATTCATCCCCCTTAGCGGAATCAGCCAGGGGCTCAACAGGAATCAACAGGCGCAGTCCAGGTGTCTGACTGAGGAATGGTTAATGAAGTGGGCAGCGCTGACGGAACCAGCATTAGAGGCTGGACCGGCAGCAGTAGAAGCCATCACCACCCCCAGGTCTGAAGAGACAAGGGGAAGGAACATGTTCTGGAACCTCTTGAGAGCTGTTTTCAAGGAAGGTTCTCCAGGCAGGAGCTGTCCCCATGAAGGGCTACAGCCAAGATAGGGAAACAAATACCCTGACTTCTTTCTCTGCTTCAGCCTCCAGTTCCTTGATGGTTCCTCCCGTCGGCTCAATCCAATTGAAGTCCAGAGGGCAAAGAAGCCCAGGAGCAGAGGAGCGAAGAGAGAAGCAGCGAGTGGGTGGGGGCAGGGTGAAGGTTGACAAATGGAGAAATCCGAGATGATAGGGAGGACCAGGAAAGGCAGATGTTCTCTATAAAGACATTCGACCGCCTACGGGTGTGCAATCCCATTGTCACCCCATTCTCTACCGCACCAGATTCCTCCACATTGAGTCGGAGATGCTCTGAGAGCCGAGAGGAGCCAATGTCCTGCCCTGTAGATTGCACTTCGTCTGCTCCACTAAGGCCTTACTCCTCTCCATCTGCTTCCTTTCTGTCAAAAATCAGTTGCCATTTCTCATCCAACCATTATTTCTCTCGTTCTCTTTCCATCCCTGGGTTTAAAGTGTTTTATTCTTTAAATTATAATAATTCTTTATATTCTTTATATTCTTCACATTATAAGAACTCCTTTCTGGAAGGAGAGGAATAAAATGCATGAGGCCCAATCACTTCATTTAACTGAAAATTTTAATAGAGCCTTAAAATTTTCAATATAGATCCTACATTATTGCTACGTATTTTACTATTTAAGCTAATAATTTGAATTAGATATTTTCTTCCATTTATTTTAAGCTGGTTATATTTTTTAGGATAAGGAAATCCTTAATTTTTGTAATTAACTTAGCAGTCCTCTTATTGAATTCTCTTATTGTTTATAATTGTATTTTGGCTGGAATACTCCAGTATATTTTTTTATATCAGGGTAAATAATATTAATGTTACCTATTTCTTTCCAACACATACACTATGCTTTTCTTGCTTAACTTTCGTGGCTAGTACTTCCAGGATAATTGTAAATAAGTTTTGATAGTATGCTCATCTTATTTGTAAAATAGATATATCTGTATTTCTTACCTTAAACAGAGTAATTTCTATTCTATATGATTATTATTCCATTCATAACTCACATACCATCTATTATTATACTTAAGTTTTTCCTTTCAAAAGAGAAAAAAAAGTAGGGTTTTTGCAAGTGTCTTTTTGTTTGTTTAATACAATAACTTTGTTTTATAGTATTTTATTTATATTATATTATGTTAACAAGTGGTATATTATATTAGATTTACCAATCTTGAGCTACTTTTGCATTTCTGAGATAAATATTATTTAGTTACAGTACTTTATAATTTAAATGTGCTGCTGAGTTATATTTGCTAGTATTTTGTTGATTTTCATATAGATATTTGTAAACACAATTAGATATTCTTATGTTATTTTTGAGAGATTTGGATATCATACTAGACATGAAAACAATTTGAGCACTAAATCTCTTACTCTACTTTGGGAGAGTTAAAATAGGATTCGAATAATCTATTTTTTGATAGTTAAAACTGTCTAAACTTGGTGCTTTTTAGAGATGTAATTCTTTGAAAACTTTCAGTTTCTCCTGGAGTTCTTTAAAGTTTCTATTTATTCTACAATTGATCTAGGCTATGAATTTTATTTCAAAAGTTTTAAGAAATTTTGGTTTTACAATTTTTTCTGTATCAATTAGTGCTCCCCTTTCCATATTTTACTTTTTTTGTATTTCCACATTCTTCCTTTTTTTTTCTTAGGGTAGTCACTTTTATGCTTTATTGTTGTCATGTAATATGTCATTATAATTAATATATTAAATTTGATTGGTGTATAGTCTCTTATTTTGTTTCTGTTTTCTAATTCCATATTTGATTTTCTCTTCATTATTTCCTCCATTCTGTTTGCCTTTATCTCATTTTATTCTTGTCTTTTTGACTTAGGTGTTTAATTTATCTAATGATGTGTTTCCTAATTAAATGGCATTTAAGACTTTAGTGTTTATTATGAACGACATTTTAGCTATAATAAGTTGTATGGATTCTTAGACATTTCTTTCATTCACTGAATGTTTCCTTTCAAAAACTATGCTGTATGTTGGCCTTCCTTTCGATTCATGATGGTAAACTTTTTGTTATTTACTACTCTATTCTTGGTGGTATCCTTATTATTTCATGTGGCAAAAAGAAAAAATGACAGTGATCTGTTCCCAAACTGTCCCTGTAATCAAGTCCTGGATACATGTCATTTATATCTATCTACCTATCTATCTACCTATCTATCTATCTAAGCTATAATTGGCATATAACATTATATTAGTTTCAGATACACAACATAATGATATTTATATATTCCAAAACGATTACCACAATAAGTCTAGTTATCATCCATCACCACATGGTTACAACGTTTTTTTCTTCCATTGAAAATTTTGTAAGAGCTACTCACTTAGCAACTTTCAAATATGCAATACAGTATTATTAACTATAATCACCATGCTGCACATTACATCCCCAAAACTTACTTACTTTACAACTGAAAGTTTGGTGTATAACTTTTTGACATGACTAGTTTTGACATACAGCCATGTCGAAATGTTTTTTGTTTTGTTTTTAACTTGGGGATGTTCTGATAGGTCCAAAAGACAAACCTTCAGCTTAAAAACAAAAACAAAACACCAATGTAGTGTGGATGGAAGTTTAGAGTCTCAAACGCAGGTGTGCCATATATGTAATGTTCTTTCATTTCATAACTGAAAAAACTATTACTCTGCACCCCATCTCTCCAGTACAAGTTGATCTAACTCAGTCCTGCTTTTGTCCCTATCAAATCCAGTGATTTTTTTAGGTCAGTTGAAACTCATTTACGTTGTGTCCCATTTACAGACTAGAGCCCAGAAGCTCTAGTCACCCAGACAGCTCTAATATTCCAAGGAAATGAGTAGAGGCTGGATTGTGTCCACTACTTATTGCCTATAGCGATCTTCTGGATGTCAGTGGTACTTGTGTCTTTCTCAGGCAGAGCCCCGTTCTCACTCCAGCTCCTGGTTGCACTCAGTCTTGAAGCTATAACTAGATTTCCTCTGGGCTCCTAACATGTACATGCAGCATCACCTTTCGAAGCAATGATACGTGGTTGCTTAACCATGTGACTCTGGCTGGCTCACTGGCACACTGGCTGGCTCACTCTAAATCTCACTCCTCCCCACACTTCTCTGCCAACCTCATGCCAAGCTTAAAGTCATAATAACCTGCAGGATTCTTTTGCACACCACTGGGATTCAAGGGAGATGGGATGTCTTGCATCCTAAGGGGCACCGTGATGCCAATTCTCTAATGTCCTCTATGATGTGGATGAAATGAGCAGACAGTGCAGTGTTTCCATCCCCAAGAGGCCCAGGCAGGAAGTGGAAGAATGGTTTTCTTCGACTCTCAGACTCCCCACCATCGAGGTGTGGAGTTCACTCTGTCCACTCCGCTTTTCCAAAGCTTTTTTTCCCCCTCATTTTTTTCCCTTTCAAATCTTCTCAACACTTCCACTATTTCACTGCACTCAATTCTTGCTTGTCTTCTGAGAAGTTAGATATTATTCTTAATTCCTCTATAAATAAGGAGTTGTTTTTCTTCTCTCTGGCTTCTTTTAGGTTTTGGGGGGGATTCTCAGTTATTATTGTTTCAAACATATTTTCTATTCCTTTTCCTTTTTTTTTTTTTTCTCCTTATAGTATTTCTCTTATGTGTCTGTGATATCTTTGGTAGTTGTCCCACCCACAGTCCTTGGATAGTCTGTTCTTTTTTTTTTTTTCAGTCTTTATTCATTTTGCTTTTTGGTTTTCAGGATTGTATTAGTATATTCTCAATGTTAGAGATTCTTTCTTCAGCCATGTCCAGTCTATCAATGAGCCCATCAAAGATATCCTTCATTTATGCTACAATGTCTTAGCATTTCTTTTGGTTCTTTCTTAGAATTTCCGTCTCTCTGCTTACATGGCCCCTCTGTTCTTGTGTGTTGTCTACTCTCTCCAGTGAAGATCTCAACGTATTAATCATAGTTGTTTTATTCATTTATTTATTTATTTATTCATTTATTTTTGAGAGAAAAAGAGGGAGGGTGCATGGGCACACAAGTGGGGCAAGGACAGAGGGAGGGAAAGAGAGAATCTCAAGCAGGCACCATGCTGAGCATAGAGCCGATGCAGGGCTTGAACTCACAACTGTGAGATCATGACAGCCGAAATCAAGAGTTGGATGCTTAACCAACTGAGCCACCCAGGCACCCCGTAGTTGTTTTAAATTCCATGTCTGATAATTCCAACATCCCTGACATGTCTGGTTCTAATGCTTGTGCTGTCTCTTTAACTTTATATTTTGCCTTTCATTATGCCTTGTAATTTCTGGACAGACATGATATACCTGTTAATAGGAACTCCTGTAATTAGGCCTTTAATGATGGGGTGGTGAGGTGTGGCCGGGGGTGAGGAGGTGCTCCACTCTCATAATTTTGTCTCTGTCTTTTAGTAAGCCTGTGCCTCTAGGCTATGAACTGTACAAGTATCTCTCAGTTTTTTTCTCCCCTCTTATATGGACAAAATAGTTTCCCTGAAGGCTGGCCTTGTCAAGAAGAACAGATGCTCTGGAGTATTTCAAAATGGCTTTTTTTCCCCTTCTTCCATCAGAAGCAGGAAGGGATTTTTCTTTGATATTTACTGTGAGAATTTGGTCAGGCTCTTTGTGGGCAATCTCACTATATTGTGCAGCCCCCCCTCGTGACTGGCCCCCTGGAGTTCTTAACTCTTAGAACCATCTAAACTGACCCTTCAGTGTGATTCATCATGTACAACTCAGGATTTCCTAGCCCAGCTGTGAGTCTCTGCTCCAATAAGCCATTACTCCCTGTATTCACCTGATCATCTCTCCAATCTTGGGGGCAGTGATTTGCCCTATGTCCTCTCCTCTCTTATGTATCCAAAAAGAAGTATGGGTCTTTCAGTATGCTCAGCCTTTTTTTTTTCTCTTCTCAAACTCTCTGTATCTTAGTAGTCTGTGTCCTACAGTAGAAGGGGCTCCAAATCACCATGCAAATCTGTACAAACTAACACAGAATAATGGCGAGTCATTAATCTTAAAAACTAGAGGGTATGGTGTCTGTGCATTAGCTATAAACTACCCTTACAACTCTCCCTTGCATTTCTCTAACAGGCAAATAAGGGAGAATCTGCAGGAACATCATGTAGGTGATGAAATGGAGCACAGTCAGTACTTTGAAATATCCTGCCGTGCCAACTAATATGCTAAATAGACTCTCCACCATACTTAAGGTTTTCCCATCCCAATCACAATATCTTGGGTTCACGTTAGGGTTAGGGTTATGTTTTCTTTGTCTCAGAGTTGGGGATGATTCTGATTTAGTACAGGGATTGAGGTAAAGTTCAGAGATGGGATGGAATTAGATAGCCTCTGGAAAGCTTCTGAATGACACAAAGTGTGATTCCATACTTGCAATCTCAAGAATGGTCTTTGAGCGCCAGTCTGTCCATTCTCTGAGCATTCACATGAACCTTGACTAGTTTGCGTCTTTCTTGAAGTTATAATAGGCGCCTTCATTTAATTTCAACTAATGAATAAATTTGGCTGCCCATTATTTTTTTCCAGCTTTATTGAGATATAATTGACATATAACACTGTGTAAGTTTAAGGTATGCAAAATGATGATTTGATATACATATATTTTGCAAAAGAGTTTCCACATTATGGTCTGTTAATAAGTTTAAGTTAAATCTATCAACTCATATAGTTAGGTTTTGTGTGTGTGTGTGTGTGTGTGTGTGTGTGTTGGTAAATTTTAGCAACTTTCAAGCATATAATACAGTTTTGCTAATTATAGTCACTGTACAGTACATTAGACATTAGATCCCCAGAGCTTATTTATCTTTTAGCAGTAAGTTTGTATTCTTTGGCTGCCTCCATCCATTTATCCAGTTATTGAGCAACTTTCATACTGTTTTCAATAGTGGCTATATCAATTTACATCCCACCCTTCAGTCCCTGGCAACCATTCTACTCTCTATTTCTATGAGTTTGGTGCTTGTTTCTTTATTTTAGATTCTTCACATATAAGTGAAATCATATAGTATTTGTCTTTCTCCATTTGATTAATTTTATTTAGCATAATGCCCTCAAGTTGCATCCATGTTGTTACAAATGACAGGATTTCTTTTTTTAATGCCTGAATAATATTCCATTGAATACACACACACACACACACACACACACACACACACACACACACACACACTATTTTCCTTGTCAATTCATCAATCAGTGGATATTTAGATTGCTTCCATGCCTTGGCTATTATAATAATGCTGCAATGAACAGCATGAGGGTGCGTCTACATCTTTGAGATAGTGATTTTATTTCCATTGGATATGTACACAGGTGGAATTGCTAGATCACATGGTAGTTCTGTTTTTAATTTTTTGAGCAACTTTCATACTGTTTTCGATAGTGGCTATATCAATTTATATTCCCACCAAGAATGCACAAAGATCCCGTTTTTCTGCATCTTCACCTTATCTTTTGTCTTTTTGATAATAGGCAGGCAAATGGGTGGGAGGTGATATCTTATCGTGGTTTGGGTTTTCATTTCCCTGACGATTAATGATGTTGAGCACCTTTTCATATATCCGTTAGTCATTTGTATGCCTTCTTTGGGGCAAACAAAAATGTCTATTAGGATCCCTTGTCCATTTTTAATTGGATTACTTTGGGGGTTTTCGCTGCTAACTTATATGAGTTCCTTATATATTTTAGATATTAATTCCTTACCTCCTCCCATTCTATAATTGTCTTCTCATTTTATTGATTGTTTCTCTTGCCATGCAGAAGCTTTTTAATTTGATGTAATCTCATTGTTTGATTTTTGCCTTTGTTACTTGTGTTCTTGTGCCTGGGTGAGGCTGCAGGCTGTGTTCAGCAACCTGGCAGGGCCATATGCTAGGATCCACTGCTGGATAGGGCTGGGCTCTACAGCAGGGCAGGACTGTACGCTGTACTTCCTGGCTGCTTAGAGTCACTGTTCAGACTCCTTGGTTATATGGGGTGAGGGGCTATCTGGTCAACAGTTGGGCAGGACCGCAAATTTGCTTTCCTGGCTGGGTGGCCCTTTGGATGTGCTCTGCAGCTGGGCATCTGTGGCCAGGCTTCCCAGAGGGGTAGGGCTGGAAGTTCTGCTCTGCAGTTGGGTGGGGCCATGCATTTGCTCCATTGCCCAAGTGGAGACACAGAATGAGCAGCACACCAGTGTGACCTATTGGCTAGGGACACAATTCAAGAAGAATTGCCAATTGAGCGCACTCGCTAAATGAAGCCACCAAGCAGTTCTTTGCTTGGGTGCTGCTGCAAGCAGGAAGGCAGTCCACCAAGATCTGAGTACCAGTTGCTATAAGCCACTTCCCCTTTCTCTGTTTCCTATCTGATCCCCCATGGTCTAATCTAGGAAGTTCCCCCAGTGATCCTTGTGAAACGGGACCCAAGTGAGACTCCTGGGAAGTGCCTGTAACACTGAGGAAGCTGGATGTCCACTTTGAGTCTCTTTTCCCACTGGAAGAACCATAGGCCAGGGGTCCTTCAGTATATTACTGAACCAGACTGGAGGAGGGGCAATGCAGGCAGAGTGTAACCACTTTTCTTACTCCTAATGTGGATCTTTCTCAGCCTCTGTGGTCCAAGAGATACCTCACCCTCACCTCTAGTTCTGGGCTTATCACCATGGTGTCTTGTTTATACATAGTTGCTATTTGGTCTTCTTGTGAGGAGGAACTAAGTTGAGAACCACCTATGTCACGATGTTAATGATGTCACTTCCAGCTGTCTGTTATTAGTGGAACTTACTCCACTTTCCACTTGAAATGTTCACAGTGAACATCATGTTCATTTTAGAGGTCTAGTTATGGCAACTTTATTTGGTCTGGGATCCTAGACTTTGACAATGTTAGGAATGTTTGCTCCTAGTGAGCTCTGAGTCTCTGCTTCAGGGTAGATCTTTATTTTTTAATCATATAATTTCTCAAACCTCTAAATCATGTAAGCAAAACAGAAATGAATAAGATAAAGGTCCTCATATTTGGCTTTGGAATTAAGATTTGAGTAAGAAACTGGGATGGAGCAATATTGAGGCACATCAATCATATGAATTACCTGGTAATAAGAAGCAGTCGATTTAACATTTTGACTAAGCTGACTTAATACAGTTTGAAAATGACTACACTCAACTAAACCCACCATGGAACAGGAGTATTGCTCTTGGAAACTTGGCTGTGAAGATAAGGAGAAAGGGCAGTAGTTAGATATGTTTGCATAGTAGTGGGTGTTTAACTTTTTTGTTTTTGTTCTTAAATAAAGGTGACTCTTGGGATATGTGAAAACTGAGAAGAACACAGACTCTTCCAATACAACTGCAGTTAAATCTGCAGATGGCGAGCGAAGCAGAGCCAATCCCCCTCTCACCCTTCTGTTGCTCAGGGCTGATGTTCTTGGCTTTCTTTAAGGTGCCAGATGGAAACCACTCTTGAGCAACCTTCCTTGGTGACTCACTGGCTCATTATCTCACAACCAGCTCATGTATTTATACACTTTGTCATTTGATCTGGTGGATTCTTCAGCACATTTGGACTTGATGGTCCATTTTATTGGCCCCAAAACTGACCATCAAGTGTAGAATTTAACTGAGGAGGTATTTCGAATGCCTTGTGAATACTTTTCCCATATAAAGGCAAGCATTTGTTCAAGTCAGCTGGTCATAGGAAAAGAGAGTAAGGCTTTTGCTTCCATGCTCCCTAGAGTTCTTGCAATATGCATTCCCTTAAGGAAGCCTGCCGACGCATCTACTTGCACTTGGCTCCAGAATGATCAAAGCAACTCAGAGCTGTAATTTTAATATGCCAATTATTTCCTAAAGAAAAACACAAGACTGCTTTGTATGCAAGAAACTGATTTGTATCTATTTCAGACATCGTAAGTGATTTGCAGTAAGTTTGAATCTTACAGGGTTGCTGCTTTGGTGTTACTAAAGAAGTTTTAGCCCAAATAACTGAATTGTTTGTTATAAATCATTTTCATATTGTAGATTTGTCAGTTGTGTTAACATTGGATCATGTGAGCTGTATAGGACTGGATTGTTTTATGACCTGGATGGTTTTATGAACAGAGGTTGGCCTGTTGGCACATGTCAGCTTATGCACAGATTGGTAGTAGAGAGCTTCGTAAAGAAAGAAATAAACTTGGTTCAGGTTTTAAAATACATTACTCATTTATTGGTCCCTTTTACTACCACTTATGAGCTCCCTATTTTTGAAATAGAACAGAATCTCCCTTTTTAAACTAAATGAATTACATTTTATTTAAAATGCCATTTATAAGTTTTGGGGTGAAATTTAGTAAAACTTACCCATAAAGCCACTTACCCTAATGAAAGAAAACTGCTAACATTTTCATTTTCCATAGATGTTGGTAACAATGATTGGAAGTAAAAATCTATTGTATTGGAAAAAAGATGTTGTATTTGTTCAAGAACACACATATGAAATGTAACTGGTAGGTTAGGTTGGGTTTAGGAATGTTTAGAAATGTTTTATATGTGATAGTACTAGAAACAACATGTGTTAAAAAAATGAGACATTGGGAGAAACAGATAAGGAGGAAGAGACTGCACAATATTTATATTTTTGAGACAAGAAACAGGTGGGCCAATAAACTCATTTTGGAGTTCAACCAAATGAGGCTGAAGTAAAGGTAAGATGAAACCAAGGAGGTACAACTCCTTTCGCCCCAGTTATGGGTTCCTATAGGACAATGATAACACAGTGAGGACCACCACAGGCATTTGAAGTAAACAGTAATTAGGGTGCAAAGGCATGCATGTTCCAGAAAGTTCTACCTGAGGGAAGGCCAGGAAGGAATTTGAGAGGGGTTTGTTCTGTAGGAAAAAGAGATCATAAGAGGAATGGACTTGAGTGCTATTAGAAAAGTTTATTGACCAGAGATTTGAGAGACAGATTGCATGTGGCTAAGAGTGTGGACCCCAAATGCTCAGTCCCTGGGTTCAGATCCGATTGGGTAAGAAACCTAGCCTTTTAGTTTCCTAGCTAGTAAAATGGGAACAGTAATAGTGTGATGATAAGTGTGAGAAATGCTTGGATTGCACTTGATCCACAGTGGAGTCACTCAACACATATTAGCTATTATCATCCTCCAGTGGCTTGCTCATAATTGGTATAGACAAGTTGGGAGTGTTGAGGCAACCTTCTTCCTGTGGCCATTGCTTCATGGAAGACACTTGAGGATTAGGACATGACCAAACGTCTTCCCCTGGTGGGTTCTGGGAAAAGGCTTGGGTTACTAACAAATGGGGGTGCTTTTTCAGTCTTGATGACGTTTTCTGCCTTAAAAATTTTCTTTTGCTCTTTTCACTAATGAAGGGGTTAGGATAGGGAGATGAGAGGTCAACATTTGTGTATTTTAACATTGGCAGTGTCCTAACATACATGTGATTTGACTCTTGATTTTCCCCTTACTATTGCAATAAGCACTTTCTAGTTCCAGACATTTTTTCATTATGTTAATAATGTTAATGCTTAATGTTATACTTAATATTGATATCCACAGACTAGTCCACTGTAGAAAGTTGTATTATGACGTACTCAACTATTGTCTTCTCTTAAAAATTTTATGGATTCTGATACTGTGGTGTTATAAACAGTGTGCAATCAGGATCTCTTATTTTTTATTGAGCACCTACTTTGTTCCAGGCACTATTCAAGGCACTGGGGATAGCAATGAACTTAGTATAAATTTTGGTCTATGTCTCTAATTTTTTTAAGTTTTTAAAAAGTCTATTTATTTATTTATTTATTTATTTATTTATTTATTTAGAGATGGAGAGACAGAATCCCAAGCAGGCTCCATACTGCCAGTGCAATGCTTGACAGGGGCTCAAATTCATGAACCTCGAGATCATGACCTGAACCAAGATTGAGTCAGATGCTTAACCAAGTGATTGAGCCACTCAGGCACTCCTACATCTCTAAGTTTTAGTAGGAACCCAATATCCAATGCAGGAATCACCAAGACATCTGTCCACCAATTTTTAAGAAAAGTCCATAGTCAACTTCTCCTGGGTTGGAAGAGAAAGACACAATCAAAACATGAATACTAACCTCAGCTCATTATGGGGCAGAAATTTCATCCCTTGATTTTTAGAATAATTTCTCTTTTATCATACCCATTCACTGGTCACTGTATTACTAAGTGTTTTCACCCACACACAAACACAAATACAGACACACACACAAACACACACCTAGAAAGAATTAAAATTCCCACCCAAGGATCAGTTTCAGCAGATCAATCCTAAATATGGGTTTTTAAAATTGTGTGGATGTAATGCCCCAGTCAAGGATGTTCAGCATGGCCAAGAGCTACTTCTAGCACCCTCAGCTAGGACTCTCCAATGTCGGCAGAGGCATAGCAGAACCGCCCACTGGGTATGCTGGTTATATTGCCAGAAGTAGATAGAGTTGGTAGGACCAAATAAAAAATACTTGAAATCTGAAGTCATTATGGGTCCTCTTGCAAATAGAAAGACTTTCTGTAAGTGATTCTTAGACACAATATTTTCAAGCAATCTCATTTTCTAAGGCAAATACTTACATTTTAGTGAGTAAAGAGAATGGTTGGGGAGAATACAATGTTGCTCTTCAAAAGGCTGAAAGCCTGTCCAGAAAAGGAATTACACTGACCCACTCTTTTTCCTGAGGTCAGAACTAGGACAAACAGGTGGATATTGGTGGGCAGTACCCTTCACATCAACCTAACAACAACAACAACAACAGAAGTTAACAACAACCAAAACAGAGAACATTTTTTCTAAAATGTAGAGAGCTTCCAGGTAAGGGAGTGAGCTTCTGGTCAGTGGAAAAAGTTAAGCGTGAGCTGGATAAGTACCTTCAGGGGAGGCTGAAGAGGGATTTTTGTAGTACAGTGGTTCTTGAACTCCCTGTGTGTCTGTGTGCATGCACATGTAATTGTGTATTCATGCCACACTTTGGTAACTGAAATTTGTGGTGGCCCCCAGAAGGCATTCAAAGAGTAGGAATGGCTTTACACACATGAGTAATAACTCCAGTATAATCATCACTGTGGCATAAGAATACCCCAAAAGCTCTATAAAAAGTTCACACTGTTTACACATTATTCTCCTCATTTCCCTTCCAGAACTGTTTATGTCAAACTGTTTATGGTCACCAATGACCCTCCTCCATATGCACGAGGTAAACTCCAGCATTTTGCAATGCTTTAGTAAAAGCAAGATTTATCTCTAGGGCTGGGTTGATGCTACCCTACAGCTATTATCGCTTGTCTAAAACCCAATTTATCCAGCTCAACATTCCTCCAATGGCATTGTTATAATTATGATTTTAAAAATGTAGCAGAACCTGGGACAGTTTCCAGTGAGCTCATATACCTTAGTGTACCTGTGGTTATGGAGGATACATTGGACCCGATCTTTTCTGAGGGTTTGAAGTCACTTCTCTGGCTTTGTGTTATGCTTGTTGCAAGAAATTAAACTAATAATGAAAAAATAGCCCGAATATTTTAGGAAGGGAGGCAGATTTTTCTCCTGTGAAGGTTGGTTTATTTTAAAATCAACAACAGGAGGGCAATATCTCCTGAAAAGAAAATTTCCTAGAGTCTTAGAATGTTAACCGAACATAGAACTCTTAAACATATGTTGCTAACATAAAATAACAGCTTTACATAAATCATTGATGCTTACATTAAAGAGCATGATCTGCCCTGTTTTGAAGGTTACATCATATAGAAAATAAAGTCACAAAATAATCATATTTGCTTTACCCATGCTGCCATCTTGAGTTGGCATACATATCCTAAAGAAACTGAAGAATCAGCACATTACATTTGATGCTTTTTATGTGACTAACAATTTCAATTTTTTTCTAACGACAACATAATAAATCATCTGTACGTAAAATTTGAAGAAGTACAGATAAGCACAACAAGAAATCATCACTAAGACATTACTCAGAGATAATCTCTGTTAACATGTAGGCAAATTTTCTTAGGTATTGATTCTAAATTTCCCTGGGATTGCAGGAATAGGTGATGTTAGGGATAAACACTTATTAATAAGTTAGAAAAACAAACTTTTCTGTATATGTTATCACAACTACTTTAGAAACTAATATCTGACCTAGAGGTAACATGCAAGCCTCCTCCTTGATGAGGAGGATATGTGAGCTGGCAACATCATGGAGGGCTTCTGGGTGGAGGGTCTGGTAGCCTTTGGAAGCTGACTGTGTCCCAAAAAGGACCTCCAAAGAGAACATGCAGTGCATGATGATGTCAATGTCAGATCAGAGAGCCTCTCTGCCCTACTCACAAACCCCAGGCTCCAGGGTTCTGCCCCAACCACATGGGACTGTTCACCAGTGTCTTATGGTAGAAAGGTGCTCTTGAATTTTCTATTGAATGTGTGAGCAACAACGAGTGACCAGGACCAAAGTGGCCTTTCTCTAAACTTTGTCTTCCATTTGTAAATGGGTCTTAATCAACCTGTAATTGTTATTGTAATTATAAATACAAAAGATTCAGTATAACAAGCAGGTTTTGTTTTTCCCTGAAAATACATCTCCCTGGCTCCCGCAATGCCCTCAGAACTGAGCATTTCAAACACAGTGGAATGCTGCACTGAAATGCCAGTTAGGGAATGACTAGCCATGGGTGACCTTCATGCTGGAGAATTAATTTAATAATAGCATGCTCTGGTTTGGGGCTATTTGCTGTAATCCAAATAAAGAATGCATTTTTACAACTGAGTGACAGTAACTTAAATTCATCCTGGAACCCTCCTCCTATGCAGGTCTAGAGGATAAAACTACAAACTAAAATTTTTATAAGATTCCTCCATGAAGTTTCGTTCACTGACAGTTGCAAGATTTCTCTTTCTGAATTTTTGCACATCTGTCCCATTCAAGAAATATAGTGTCCCTTGAAAATATTTCCCTCTCTTTTATTGAATCCAGTTGGAGATGATCTGTTGAAGGCCAGATAATAAGGCTCATAATTTTATTATGATATTCCAAAGCAAGTGAAAACAACTCCTTTTGGAATTTAGTTACTAGTTATTTTGTAAACTGGGGAAATTCATTTCCTAGAGATTAAGAAACAACAGGAAGTAGGAAAACGTGAGGTACTGATAAAAAGAGTGACCTGAATAAAACATATTAGGGTCAGATCTGTAAGTTCTTGTGGCCAGTTATTACACAAGAATTAAAAGCCACCAGTTCTGTGATCAACAATGACGAGTGAGTTGCTAATGCCCAAAGAAAGCACACTTTGCCTGGGCTCATCTGCAACATAGGAGTGTAGCTTTTCTTTTAATCCTCCCCGAAGGATCAGCCCATTGTCTTGACAGTTATTTTCAAGGTCCTTCCAATCACCTGTGGGATATACAAGTAAGATTGTCCTGGGACGCCTGGGTGGCTCAGTCATGCCTGGGTGGACGTCTGTCAGTCATGCCAGTCAGTCTAGCCTGGGTGGATGTCTGACTTCAGACTCAGGTCATGATCTCACAGTTGGTGAGTTCAAGCCCCACATCACTCTCTATGGTGACACCTCAGAGCCTGGAACCTGCTTTGGATTCTGTGTCTCCTCTCTCTGCCCCTCTCCCGCTTGTGCTCTGTCTTCGTCTCTTTCAAAAAAAACCACTAAAACAAAGAAACAAAACCAAGTAGGATTCTCCACATGCATTCACCAAACCAGCAAATAAAATTCTACCTTTAACTTCCCCCTTTCCGTGAATTTGTGAGTCTGGAAAAAAACCACTCACTTTGTCTTCATCTGTGTGCCTTTGACCCACTGTTGGAGGTGGTGGCTCATTTCATATTTTATATAAACCAGGGACGACTCTGAACTTGGCTTGAAAATTTTTTTTATTTTTCTGACTGATATTTAGCATTTGCTTCTAATATAAAGCTTGGAAATAATCCACAGCACTATTCGCATTATTTGTGACACTAGTGGAAGTCACAGATAATTTCATGCCACATTTCAGGTGTTGTAGCTCATAAATTATTATTTACACCCATCACTGCTTCAAAATTAGAGCAGTTACATATTAGGGTAGTTAGTTATTTAAGCTTGAAGTAGGTAGTTATTTACCACATTTATTATGGAGCTGATTATAAAATGCACTTATAAGAAAACACATTTTTGTAAGAAATGCAGAAGCATGATCCAACCATAAGAGACATCAGATAAACCCAAATTAAAGGACATTCTGAAAATAACTGACCAGAATTCTTCAAAAGTGTCAAAGTCACAAAAGACCAAAGAGAAAGCTACACAAAATGTGGGACCCTGGATTGGTCCCAAAAAGGTAAGATGTTGATGGAAAAACCAGTGAAATCCAAATAGAGTGTATAGTTCAGTTCAGAGAATTGTACCAATATTAATTTCTTCATTTTGATAAATGTACCATGGTTTTCTAAGATATGAACATTAGGGTAATCTGGGTGATTTGGGTGTTGTACTGAAACATTCTATACTATTCTTGCAACACTTATGTAAGCCTACAGTTATTTCAAAATAAAGTGTTAAAAAGAATTACATTTGAGAGCTGAAAAAAATAAAAAGCCCACATATATTACTCTATCATAATTTCTTTTTATTGTATTTTGATAAAAATATTTCAAAACGATGATTTTCCTTTGAAATCTTGTGTATTTTCTGTGCATTAAAAATATTATCCCATTGGGGTGCCTGGGTGGCTTAATCAGTTTAGTGTCCGACTTGACTCTTGATTTTGGCTCAGGTAGTGATCTCACAGTTTGTGAAATCAAGCTCCGCGTCAAGCTCTGTGCTGTCAGAGCTCTCTTGGGATTCTGTCTCTCCCCCATCTCTGCCCCTTCTGCTCCCTCATCTAAAAATAAATAAACATTTAAAATAAAACAAATATAAGGGCACCTGGGTGGCTCAGTCAGTTGGGTGACTGATTTCAGCTCAGGTCATGATCTCACAGTTTGAGGGTTTGAGCCCTGCATCAGGATCTGTGCTGACAGCTCAGAACCTGGATCCTGCTTCAGATTCTATGTCTCCCTCTCTCTCTGCCCCTCCTCAACTTGTGCTCTGTCTCTCTCTGTCTCTGTCTCTGTCTCTCTCTCTCTCTCTCTCTCAAAAATAAACACTAAATCTTTTTTAATAAATAAATAAAATTTAAAAACATATATTATCCCGAGAGGGGCACCCATTGCCTTCTCAGTCTGCCAATGGGATCATAGTACCAAAAAATAAAGCATCATAAATTGAGGCAACGAAAGCTGCAGATACCAAATGCCAAAGTGACTGGATTAAAATCTATGAGAAACGAGTAGCCAGAGAACCTCTTCACTTTGTCCTCAGTTTTGAATGAGTTGGCCTAAATTCAAGGTCTTTTCTTTAGCACCCTTCAATTCCCCTCTCCAGCCGTGTCATGGAAGGAAGCTGACCTAGACTGACAGGCAAGGCCAGCACCCTGAAAGCTCCTCACCGTGAGCCAAAACCCCATATGCTGGACACTCCCGGCACAGTGCTGTAGAGGGCTCATCTTTCTCTAGCATTGCACGTTTGTTTTGAGCTTGGGTCAGGATTTAAATTATTAATCACTTCCCAGGATATTTGTGTCTCATATCAGTTTCCAAGCCACTTTGACATGCACACACAGGCTTTATCCCTCTGCTGTGCAATTATGCAAAAACAACCTTGTGGATGTTACTGGGCACCTCTGCAGGTGCTGGCAATGGAGCCAAATCAACAGAAAAGGCTAATTGGAAGCAACATGCTAAGATGTTTTTAGGAATGGATATTTATCCAGATGGCTACATAAAACAAGATGCAGAGAGGAGAAAAAAGCAGTGCCAAGAAAGAAAGTTCGGACAAGGGAGTTGGCTGCAAAGTCTCTCCCCAGTATGGAATGGGCATCTGGGCACCAAACCTACCTCCCTTTCTTCTCCTCCTCTCAACCCAAGAGGCCATGGACCTTTTACTGGACTCCAGTGAGCTTCAGTGGCTCAAAATGGAACCAAGAGTTTGCTTTACTCAGGGTTCAAACATTATTAGAAATAATCTAATGAAATTACATGAAAAAGTACAGGCTATTGGGTTTTGCAGTAGTAAATTATGGTTTGGTCAACATATATAGAAGTAGAACAATAGTAAAACTCCACAGTCAAGTGATGTAGGTAGGGTCAGTTCACAAACTCAGAGTACACACCTCCATTCAGACTTCCACAGTATGGACACCCAGAATTTTACCTGTGTTTGGCCAGTTAAATATTTTGGTGCTGCAGCTATAGGGGTCATTACTCTCTGTGAGAACTAGCGATATTCAGCACAGATTCAGAACTGAGAAGGGCAAAAGGGAAATCTTAAAAGGAGAATTGAATATAAATGTTCAGTGAAGGTTTGGAAACATCTCATTTGGAGATCTTGAGGGAGATATTTGGAGGAGTGCCTGGTAATTTCGTTTGGGTATGAAAAGAGGTTTGGGGTTTTTCTAGGCCCTCAGCCACCTCATAGGCCATGGATACTTATAATCTAATGTGTTTTCTCTGTTGAACAGAATTTAAAACATGGCCAGTGTATCTTGCATTCTCTTTCAGGAAATTCCTGAACTGCTGAATGAAAGGTGGGATGGGTCATGTTCGATATGCTAGACATTGTACTAAATGCTTTACAGACCTTATTTCTTTTAATCCTTGTTAAAGTCTTAGGAGTGGGGTACTTACTGCTCCTACTTTGCAAAATGTGTGAGCTCTTTGTGGAATGGTGTTTAGTACCAAGACACAGCTTCCTGGTTCCCTATCTTCAACTTGGTATTCCAAGTTCTGATACAGTTGGAAATAGTGAATTTCCCTTCAAAGTGATCCATGCTCCTTTTTCTTAAGAAAATAATCACATAGCGGCACTAAATTGGTTGAGTGTCTGACTCTTGATATTGGCTCAGACCATGACCTCATCGCTTATGAAACTGAGCCCCATGTTGGGCTTTGCACTGACAGCGCAGAGCCTGCTTGGGATCCTCTCTCTCTCAGCCCCTCTTCCACTCATGTGTGCCATATACTCTCTTTCTCTCAAAATAAATAAATAAACTTAAAAAGAGAGAAAATAATTATAGGTATCTTCAGAGAGGAGGTGCTATAAAACTCAGATATGCTTAAAAGCTTGTAATTTTTAGTTGTGAAAATTTGTTGCAAATAAACTTTTAGACGAATACATTACAGAAAAGAGTTAAAGAACCTGCCAGTTTATGACAGGGTGAAAATATTTCCAGGTCAGTCAGGAAGATTTTAATTAAGAGAGGACATCTCTGAATTAATTAACAAGGGCCATGAACTTAAAAAAGTGGTGCCACTTCTGAAACTCTGGTGCTGGTCAAGTGTCATAGTAATGGGATGGGAAATTAAGTACCTCATTAAGAATCCCTGCCAACTCTGAAACCAATAGAGGATGATGGATGGATAGATGGATGGATGGAAAGTGCAACTAAGGGTAACAGACATGGGCATTGTTCTAGGAACCTTTCTTTGGGGGCCAGCCCAGGGCAATAGGTAGATGGCCGAAAAGAGGGACCTTCAAACCCAAGGTCAGGCTTCAGGTCTAGAGGCATCAGGGCCCAGGCGGAATGACCACAAAGTTTAGCTTTTATGCCCAACTCTGCCCAGGGTGACTCATTAAGGTAATCCTTAACAGCATGGGGTTTAGAGGTTTTGGTTTTTTTTTCTTCTATTCTCCCCATTTCTTTACAGGATTCATTTATTCAATCATTTATTTCTTTCAATACAGACTCGTAGAGCTTAAAGAATAGTGTCCAGATCTCTCCTTTGCCACTTAATAGCTATGTGATGTTAGGCAAGTCACTTCACTTCTCTGACTCTTAATTTCCTTGTTATAAAACAGGACTACAGAGGCACCTGGGTGGCTCAGTTGGTTAAGCGGCCGACTTTGGCTCAGGTCATGATCTCGCGGTCTGTGAGTTCAAGCCCCACGTCGGGCTCTGTGCTGACAGCTCAGAGCCTGGAGCCTGCTTCAGATTCTGTGTCTCCCTCTCTCTCTCTGCCCTTCTCCTGCTCACGCTCTGTCTCTGTGTCTCAAAAATAAATAAAAACGTTAAAAAAATTAAAAAAAACCAGGACTACAATACTGCCCTCTAAGAGAGTTTCATGAAGTTTAACTAATTAATATATGTAAGGAATTTGGCAGATTTCCTGGCACAGTGCCCAATGAATGGTAGAAGTTACTATTGTTCGGTCTTTCAGCCAAGGTTCTCCACTCTGGGAGTTAAAGGAAAAGAATAAATTCACAAGAGTTAGGCTACTACACAAATGGATAAAATGTCCTGATGTGTGGATTCTGCAGGAGTCATATACACAAAATGTGTAAAATATCATTAGCATATTTTCTCATTAAGTAGTTTATTTACTACTTTATTATAGTAAGTGGAAAAAATACCCAAAGGAAAGAAATTTCATAGGTTCACAAATAGACTCTTCTCATAGAAGGTCTAAAATTCCTCAATATTTCATTTAGGATAACATAACCCTTAAGGCTGGAGAGAAATCTAGTACCCACTGCCCTCCAGGAAATTACAACCTGAGGCTAAAGCCATATCCCATACTTTCGTATGAAGAAAATGCTTTCTTCAAAATATTTGAACAGCATTAGGTTTATCTTTACATTTAGCTTCTCTAGAATAAGTCTGTTTTCTTTAGAATCATTTAGTAATTTTTATACATGTTTATGGAACAAAACAGTTATACATTTTCTAATTGTTAAATGATAATTCTCAGAAAAGAGAAGTCTGGCAAAACTTTCATGCATACCCACAAGATTGGCCAATTAGTTGTGACCTCCACTGGTTTGAATGGTGATGCCATTTATCATTCAATAGACATTTATTGTGCGCATCCTGTGTGGCTTGCACTTTGCAAAGTACTATGTACTTTGTAGATACACAAGGTAAAAGGATATTCAGATACAGAGAGGCAAAGTAACCTCCCTAGGACCCCACAGCTAGAAAGTGACAGGGCTGGAATTAGAGCCAGATGCTCTACTTGTGAAGTCAAAACACTTAAACTATTGGGCTCTACCATCTTTTATGTTTTTATTATTATTTTATTATTTTTTTACCACCTCCTTAAAAGAAAGAAGAAATTGGTAAGCAAGTAAACATAAAATAGAACTTCAGCGAATGATAGTGCCACTATCATACAATAGTGATACTATTATGAAGAAATTAAACTGGATATTGATAGTAGATGTCAGTGGTCATTTCTCTAGGGGCATGTTTGTTCATTGAGCAATGAACATGAACTAGTTATGGCCTCATTGGGCAGGGAGGTGTTTGCAGATGGGTGTTGGGTTGACAGGAGCAGAGACAACAATTAGACAAAGTTCCAAGGTGGGAACAGGCTCGGTGCATTCCATAAGACCAGAGGGGCTAGAGCATCAGAATAGGTGTTGAGTGGAGTCCAAGGGCTAGACAGGACCCCAAAGGTCATTCTCAGAGCTGTGGGAGATCTTGGAGGTTTTTCTGATGATGAGACATTACCCAACACAAACTACAGAGGTAAGAATCTGGAATTACTTTATTTGTCTTGTAAGGAAAAAAAAAAGCCATCCTAGGGGCACCTGGATGGCTCAATGGTCTGAGCATCCAACTCTGCCTCAGGTCATGATCTCACAGTTTGTGAGTTCAAGCCCCACGTCGGGCTCTGTGCTGACAGCTCAGAGCCTGGAGCCTGCTTCAGATTCTGTGTCTCCCTCTCTCTCTGCCCTCCCTGCTTGCACTCTGTCTCTCTCTCTCTCTCTCGAAAATAAATAAACATTTAAAAATGTTTTTAAAAAAGAAAACAAATCCTTAGTATTGATACTTTTGACATAGATGCCGCCTCTGGGAAACATAGTCCTTCTCCCTACATAAATCACAGATGTCACTTAACCACATGTTTTCTGCTCTACTCATTTCCACCAACTGACAGACCAAGCAAAAGCTCCTTGCTCCATAGGACAGGGATCACGTGTTTTTTCTCTGCACTTGGAAATGTGTGGTAAGCAGAACAAAGTCAGTAAGGAAGGAAATAAAAGTCATGGAGATGAGAAAAGATGAAGTAGGAGCAGAGGGAGGAAGAGAAGGTAGAGTGGTCAGTGTTTCCAGAGAAGCAGAATCATCTGCTATCTATCTATCTATCTATATCTATATCTATACACACACACACACACACATGCATAAAGATAATTACCGTAAAGTATTGGCTCATACAGTTATGGAGGCTGAGAAGTTCCGTGGCCTGCTGTTTACAAGCTGGAGGCCCTGGAAGGCTGGGAGTTTGAAAACTGAAGAGCTGATGGTGTAGAAGGGAATGTGAGTCTGAAGACCCGAATACCAAGAACACACGGAGGGCATAAAACCCATGTCAACTCAACAGTCAGGCAGAATGTGAAGTCAATCTTCTACTTTTTGTTCCATCCAGGCCAACAACAGATTGGACATCACCCACCCACACCTGGAGGGCCATCTGCTTTACTCAGTGCACCAATTCAAATGCTAATCTCTTCCAGAAACACCCTCACAGGCCCACCCAGAGAAAATGTTTAACTAGTTATCTGGGCACACCATGACCCAGTCAAGTTGACAATTAAATTAACCATCACAGAAGAGGAGCAGCCTGGCCCCTGGGATAGGGCAGCACCCTGTCCCAGCACACCTGGCCTGTTAGCTTCCCTGCCCTTTATGGTGTCTCTTGCCCAGTCTTTCCTACAATGGTCTGTAGGAGAAGCAAGCTAGAGTCACCCACAGAGAGAGTTTCTTTGCCTTTTATCTCTGCTGATCTTCTGCCCGGATCCCAAGGAAGAAATTGCCTGTGTTTTTACTATTTTATGCAGGCACTAAAGAAAGACAGCAATTGCCTCTCTCACAACACTTTGAAAATGTGCTTGGCTGAAGATATCATTTGCATGACAAAAGGCCCATTAATGAGCTAGTGGCCTGGCTGTCCTGGCCTGCCTAGGGCACACCAAGGGGACTTTATGAAACCACTGAATGGCATATTACAACATCCCATTACACACACTTGCTACTGGAGCGCTTCCTTGGAGTCTGTCCCATAGAGGGTGTAGAAGGTAGCTAAGATCAGTGAGAACCATACTGATCTTACACGTCTGTTCACCCACAAAGTCACACCTTGGAGGTAGTTGTGAACCAACTCTGACTCACAAAATTCACCTCGATCTCATTTTCTTTTTAATATTCTGGTTTACAGGTCAACCACATGGCCTTTTTAGGGCTCACAGTCCTCAATGTGAAATAGTTTATAGGAATAACTCCCAGTTACCCAGAGCATGTTGGGTGCCAGGTGCTATTCCAAACAGTCTCATGGTTTATGTCATGTAATCCTGATGGCCGCCCTCTGAGTGAAGGCTGTCTATCATCCCCTTTTACAGATGAGAACACTGACCCCAAATCACATCTGAAGTCCATCTCGATAGACAGAAATGCTTCCCTTGCTGGCCTCCCTGAGTCATGTGAGAAATGGAATTCATTTTCAGAATGCTGCTGGCTGGCTTCTCCTCTCCCATGTCCTAACAGATCCTGGATTTGCTCAAAGCAACCATGTGCCTGGCTACAAGTTGTTAGTTCCCAGACCTCTCTTAGCTTCCCAGACCCCTCTGTAGCTGGGAGTGGCCATGGGAAAGTCAGTGTTATTAACATTAACTTTCTCCCATCTTGGATTCAGACAGGTCAGAGATTTGATGGGCTCACAGCTAGGAGAAGCACCTTCAATCACATTTCTTGTCCATGTGAAGTGCAGGCTGTTGTTCTGGACTCTACTACCTTCTTTCCCTACATTCTTGGAGCACATGTCTGGTGGGGAGATTACACATGGAACAATCAATAACAGAACAAGGCATGATAAAGTGAGAATTTTAGACATGATGTAGGCTTGCCATGAGGCCACAGGTGAGGGAGAGAGTTCTTCTGATGGGAGGATTTGAGGACACAACATGAGAAAGACAGGCTTTGAAGCAGACAGCCAGGGCCTCCAGGTGTCAAGCTTGGCAGGTGCGAGTGCACCAACGTGACATTGCACAAGGAATGCTAGGGGGTCTAGGATGGGATTGGCTCCATTTTATGCACACACAGCATGCATGGGGAGGTGAGAACAGAGATTTTTTTCTCCAATTTTCCAATAAGTTTTCCCCTTTTTCTTATGGTGTGTTCTTCATCCTTTCCAAAGAGCATTTTTCTCCTTCTCATTGGTCACCTCATAACCAAGGCTGATGGTCCTTCCTGACTTTGATTAAATATCCCCAGTCCCAGTAGTGTTTTCTGTTTGAGTCTCTTTCAAGTCCATGACAGAAGGGTGGAGCCTAGGACTTGGAGAAATATTGGTCTGCATGTTAATCTGCCACCTCGGTTCTCACTGTGGGTCACTTTGGCTGCAAACCCAGCTTAAGCCAGATTCGAGATGGGTTGCACAATCAAACCCTGGAAAGGACAGTGACAAGTGATGACGTTCAGGACACGTTACCCCCAAATATGGCACCTTGACATCTTGAAGATTTTAAACAAAAGGAGTTTGAGAAAACAGTAGAAGCAAGAAGGTCTCTCTGGCCTTCTCCTTAGACTTTTCCCCTGAAACAAGTCATAAACCCTCATGTGAGAGGTGCCTCCCTACACCTGAAAGATAGAGCATCCTTATCCCTGGTGACAACGGAATGGCAAGAAGGATCCTAACAAACAGGTCTTGCTAAGTTCCCTCCAGTTAGCTATGCTTACCTCATACTCTTTGACCTATTGAATTTGTCCATGACCATCCATTCTTCATCAAACCTAGCATAGTAATACACAGGTCCATCTGTTTCTATGGGTCTGCATTTCCTTATGAAGGCTACTATGTCACATAAATCTTCTATTAACTAAATTTGTGTGTTTTTCTCCTATTCATCTGTCTTTGTCAGTTTAATTTTCAGACCCAACCAGAAACCCTAAGAGGGTCCAAGAAAACTGCATCCTTCTCCTCCCCGACAAGGATGAACCCAGGCCTCATCCAAGTGAATGCCACTTGGTCTGTGCCTGGGTCCCTTGTCTGTTGCTCTGTGATAGTTTCATTTTCTCTCCCACAAAGAGGCAAGCATGGCTGAGGCAGCTCCCATGTTTTATATTTCACTGCTTCACAGAGAGATTTAGAAGTCCCCCTCTTTCTCCCTCTGGGAGGATTCACTGGACCAATCAAAGACCCAAAATAATTATATGGCAGCACAAAGTTGCCATTGGGATCATGGAGTTCTAAGGGAAAGACAGTGTCAGGGCAGATGGCACCCTAGATATCTATGACACTTATTTTCAGCATCTTCACCAATAGCTCAATGCAGTCTCTAAGGTAGGCACATTATTGAATTTACTGAGTATTAAATATTTCTAGACTTTTAAACAGTCACCTATTGCCTTCTATTTTAATATCAATTTCTTTGGCCAAGAAGACCCTAAATCCTCCTACTTCCACTTGACTGATCTACCTGATTTCCTGTGTTTGTTCCTTTCCCCTGTCTGCCTACATACCTGCCTGGATTGTATTAATTCAAGTGGCCCGAGTCCTGCCTTTCCTTCTCTAATGATACATTATTAGCTCACAACTTTTATTTCTTTCTCACTTCCTGCTTATACTCCTAATTACCACCTTTTCTATAATTTATTAAGTCAGAACAGAATGCTGACAAACAGCATGCTGCCTCATTAAGTAGATATTTTATTCTATATTCTTGGTTTCCCAAATAGATGGTAGGTCCCTGTTGGCAGGGACCTTATCTCATACTTTCTTCCGCTCTACCTCATATCATAATGTCAGTTGTACAAGTCAGGTGTGCATAACAAAGCCTCCTAAAACTTAGTAACTTAAAATAACAGCCATTTATATAGCTCATGCTTCTGGCAATTGACGATGTGGGCTAGGCTTAGGTGGGCTGCTCTGCTGGCTTTGTTTAGGCTTACTCATAGATCTGTGGTCAGTTTCTTGTCAACTAGGCAGGAACGCTTCTGGAGTTGGCTGGTTGTTCACTGGGGAGTGGGGGAGGGGGCTGGGGCTGCATGTATCTTACCAGCCAGCACACTAGTCTGGACTCATTTATGTAATGGTGGCATATTTCCAAGAACAGCAAGAGTGGAAAGGCCCAATGTTCAAGCACTTTTCAAGTCTCTCTGTCACATTTACTATTGTTCCTTTGATGTAAGCAAGCCACATGGCCAAGGTCAAAGCCAGTGTAGGAGAAGAACAGTGTAGATTCAGAAAGGGGAAGAATTTTTCCCTGTTTTCACAATGTTATATATGGTGCATTCTAAGTCCTCAATAAAAATAAATCTCCTGTTTAAATTGTATATTTTCTTTAAAAAAAATCTAGCTCTGAAAAAATTAGTAAGGTGATTCTCTTGAAATGGTTTTCCCTCTGTTGTCATGTTTTTTTTTAATTATGTTTGACCTTTTTCACACTGTATTTGCTCTACTTTTCTCTCTCTCATTCTTCATTGATCCTTTTATTGACTATATGGAACATATTTATCACTTTGAAGTTGGATCTTGTACTTTGAGACTTTTCATGTGTACATGTGCATACATGTATGCGTACATGTATACACAGACACATGTAAGGTAATTAGGGAAATATTTCTCCTTCTCCAAGTTTCAATTTCCTATACGGAAATATCTTGTCTTATTGTGCTTCACAGATATTGCTTTTATTTATTTACTTATTTATTTACAAATTGAAGGTTTATGGCAACCCTGAATCCAGCAAGTCTTTCAACCCCATTTTTATACGACAACATGTACTCATTTTGTGTCTCTGTGTCACAGTTTGGTTATTCTCACAATATTTCCAACTTTTTCACTATTATTATATTTGTTATGGTGATCTGTGATCAATGATCTTTGATGTTACCATTGTAATTGCTTTGGAGCCTCACAAACCATGCTCACATAAGACAGCAAACTCCACTGATAAATGTTGTGCATGTTCTGGGTGCAGATGTGGTGGAAATAGCAAGACAGATAGAATCAGAAGTGAAGCCTGAAGATAGGACTGAAATGCTACAATCTCAAGAGAAATCATGAACAGATGAAGAGTTACTACTTATAGGGGCAACTGGGTGGCTCAGTTGGTTAGATGTCTGACTCTCAGTTTCAGCTCAGGTCATGATCTCACAATTCATGAAATCAAGCCCTGCATTTGGCTCTGTGCTGACATTGTGGAGACTGGTTGGGATTCTCTCTCTCCCTCTCTCTCTGCCCCTTCCCCACTTGCATGCCTCTCAATCTCTTTCTCTCAGTAAGTATATAAACTTAAAAATAAAAAAAGAATAGGGCACGTGGGTGGCTCATTTAGTTGGCGTCTGACTTTGGCTCAGGTCATGATCTCATGGTTAATGAGTTCAAGCCCCATGTTGAGCTCTCCACTCTCAATGAGGAGCCCACTTAGGATCCTCTGTCTCCCTCTCCCTCTGCACCTCCCCTGTTCACTCTCTCTGTCTCAAAAATAAACAGTAAATTTTTTTTCAAAAAAAAAAAAAGAGTTACATCTTATAAATGAGCAAAGAAAGTAATAGAATATACTTGAGATAAATCTTGAGATGGAATCAGCTCCCAGGGAAGATACTGTGAAGATTGCTGGAATGACAGAAAAGGATTTAGAATATCACATAAATTTAGCTGACAAGCAGTGGCAGGGTTTAAGAGGATTGACTCTAATTTTCTCCAAAGAAGTTCTACTGTGGGCAAATGCTATCAAATCCTGCCACATGCTACAGAGAAATCATCATGAAAGGAAGAGTCAGTTGATACAGCAAACTTCTTGTTGTCTTAGTTTTCAAAATTGTCACAGCCATCCTAACCTTCAGTAACCACCACCCTGATCGGCCAGCAGTCATCAGCATGGAGGCAAGACCCTCCACCAGCAAAAAGATTACAACTTGCTGAAAGCTCAGATGATGGTCAGCACTTTTCAGCAATGAAGTATTTTTTAATTAAGTCATGTACATTTTTTTCAGACATAATGCTATTGCACACGTAATAGACTACAGTGTAGTATAAAAATAACTTTTATATGCACTGGGAAACTGAAAAATTCATTTGACTTGCTTTAATTTGATATTTGCTTTATTGTAATCATCTGGAACTGAATCCACAATATCTCTGAGATATGTTTATAATTCAATATCACATTTCTAGACATAAGTCAAGTTAGAATGGGAACAAACTGAATACATTTGTGTTAATTTTACATGTGCTAATTTTCTCAATGTTCTATGCTAGGAAGAGCAATGGTACCACAATTAATTGAACAGGGCACTTATTAATTAGGCATAAGTTCTAGGCTGACTTTGAAACACATTCTGGAAAACCATTTTGAGGCAATGATGCTAATTGGGGAAAACAGCCATAGTCCATTGGATTTTCAATTCAGCAGCCAGAGATGTTGATATTTACTTTCATGTGTGAAGCTCATCCTGCCAGAGAATGCCCAAGCATGTTAACGAACATTTTGGGTCAACAAAGTACTTTAACTATTTTGACCAGTTGTTACTCAATATAAATTTCACTCACTTGATAGCAGAGAAAAGTGCTGCACATCCAAAGAATTATACAGAACTTTTTTGGAGGAGTTATATCAAATTTTGGAACTTTTGAAGAAGAAAGCCAAAATAGTAGTTTAAGAGTCAGCTTCCAAAGGAGATCCAAAGGCAATGAATTTACATGGACTGCTTGGCCAACTCCAGGTCTCCAGAAAGTCTAATCTCCATAATAGGCCCTCATTGTGTATCACTTGTAAACTTTTGTTTCTTTAATCAAACTATTCCTAACCCAGGTATTTTTCCCTTTGTCATTTCAAACAGCATTGAGAAGTGACACAGAGCTTTAGTTTAGGCTTTCAGAAGCAGACCCTGAAAGCAAGGACTTGTAGGCAGATACCTTATTTGGGACACGGTCCCACAAAGCATCATGAGTGAGTGCAGAGAAAGGCGCTGAAGAAAGCAGAACCAATAGAGAACATGTTAATGAGTATTACTCCAGGGTGGGGTGGGGGGCATCTGAGCTCAATCTGGCTGAGCATTCAACCTCAGAGTCAACACCCCAGTGGGCAGAAAGGCTGGGTCTCTTCCACTTGTTCTCATCCTCTGTTGAGTAAAGGTTGACCCCAGAGGCATCAACTCTCTTGCATTCACTGGATGCACCTTCTTGTAGATGCACACAAGCTCCATAGGTAGACAGAGAGCCCATAGACAGGTGGAAATAGGCAGAGGTGAACTCAGGCGAGCTGAGAGGATGCAGGGGGAGGGGGAGGAACATAGCATCAGCAGCATCTGCTACATAAAACATGTCCCAAAGAGTAAGCCCAGGACTGAGGATCTGCTCTGTGGTTAAACAGCTACGCAATGGTAGCAAACCACCTACTGCTCTGGCCTCAGTCTCTCAATCTGATAAATGAAGTCATTGGGCTATTTTTCTAGGCCGGGATAAGGTGGACTGGCCAAAAAGCCTACAAGGGGAGATGGCGTATGGGGAGGGGGAGAAACTTGGATTCTAGTCTCCTTTTAAAATTGTGCTTTTAGTATCGCTGCCCTGATAAAATCCTAGTTCCATTTTATAATTTTGAGAGTGACTGTATTAAAATCTTTTTTTCTAGTCAATTAAACATCCCCATTACTATTAGATCTTGCTGCATACTAAAGAGTTGGTCTACGACAACATTTATCTTCTTCCCTTTGGTCTGTGGGTCAGCTGTGTCTTTGCTGGACATGGCTCAAGACACCAGTTGGGTTGATGTTTACTCCATACATTTCTCCTTGGCCAGCAGCCATTAGGATTATGCCCTTGTCATGGAGGTTCCCAGGAATGTGAGAGGGTAGCCAGTTTGCTAAAGTATGTTTAGGGTCTCTGTTCAAGTGGTGCTCATTAATATCTCATTGGCCAAAGTATGTCAAGCCCAAAACAAGGGCTAAAAGAAGTGCCCTCAGCCCACCATGAAGCCATGAAACCATGCCAACAACGGAAACAGTTATTTCTATAACCGAGGGGAGTGAAGGACTGAGAACAGCAATCTCACCCACCACACGGTTCTCATGTGCAAAGTCATCTTCCTCATGAACTTTTAAACACGACTCTTTGGCTTCTTCTGAACCCTCTGGCATTGCCTACCTCAGTCCATCTACTGAGACTTACTCTCACCTTTCATGGCATTTCCTGTAGGAAAAATGTCTGTAGTAAACATTTTCTCCTCTGCCACGCAACCATTCCCCAGATGCTGTTAGTATTGTCGGCAAAGGGCTCACAGTTGTCTCCTATCTAGAGAACTGCCCCAAGATGATAGGATACTCCACCTTGGGAGGGGAAACTAGGAGACATGATTGATTTATGCAGAGTGCAAACTCCAGCCCCCTTGCCTCAAGGTGAGGACAGTTTGGTAATATAATTTATGCTCCACAACACCCCTGAGAATCAGGCCAAGGTTAAATTTCCTTTGCAACTACATCCTTGCTTATTTCTTTCTCTATCCTCCCTCCCTTGCAGTTCTTTCCTAAATGTTTTCAAAAAATCAAATGCACTCAAGTCCTTTTCTCAGGCTCTGCTTCTATGGCATCTGACCTAAGACAGTGCCTATTTTTTTTTTTGGTGTCTCCTTTAGTACCTTCACAATATCCTATGTGTTTCCCAAGCCGTAACTATGCATAAGATGACTAAAAACTTATAAATATTCCTTATTCAGGACAGATTCCAGGACCTGCATCCAACAGCCCCCAGTCATCTGCACCAGCATCTTGTGGTCTTCATCTTGACCACATAGTCACTGTGGTCCCTTATCCAATATCTTATATGATCTGCATATTTCTAGAGTGTGTCCCTCATCCATCACATACTAGAGAGAACTGTGTGTGGTCTGATAGGTTTTGACTTAGTAAGCCCCAGGAGATGCCTAATGGCTACACTTCCTTTTCTTGTCACATAGTCAATGTTAGCCTCAAGGTCCAGGGGAGTGGAGACCGATGTTCAGGGAGGGAGTACAGTAGAGACAAGTGAGTGTATGCTTTGGAAATGACACATCTGTGTTCCAAACATACTTCTGCCATTTACAAGCTGTTGTTTTGTTGGTTAACATCTTAAACCCTCAGTTCAGCTTCTATACATTAAGGGCAATGATATTGGAAGGACATCGACATTTTCCTTTGCTCCCAGAAAAAATATGTGGTGACACCTGCAGTTTTCTATAGTGCTGTGAGCTGCTTTATAGCAGTATCCTGAATCTTGTTTGTTTTAGGTAGAGGACGGGAAACAATGTGTAGCCGTCAGACACCCCAGAGCCTAGAGCTTCACCATGATGGCTTTAAGTCATTAAGTTCTTGCTATGTGTTAGCTACCATGATCAGCCTTTTGCTGTCTTGGAATTCTTGCAACGACCTTGTGTTATTCCATCTCCTGCTTCTTCCTTGTTGTCTATGAGAAGTTGATCCACTAAGTGACCTTGAAAATGTTTGCAGCTATTGACTTGCATCTTAGGAAATCATGATTTGGGAGCAGGTGAGGAGATTGGACTAAGAAATGAAGTGCATTGCCTGAAAGGACCAGACAGTATGAAAAAGCTTGCAGTGAGTGCCAAGTGCTGCGTTAGACATCGAGCTAGGAGGCTCATAGGGTGTTTTCCCCAGCCGTGGAGCCTACAGTGCATATTTTTGCTTGACTTCTGTAGAAGTAGTTCTTTATCATCTCTTCAAGACCCACCAGTCTAATTGATTCTAAGAGTACACAGTGCTCCAGTTATGGAATGGATAAGTTACGGGGACGAAAGGCACAGCATAGGGAATACAGTCGGTGGTATTATAAAAAGGTTGCATGGTGACTGGTGGTAGCTCCACTATTGGTGAGCATAACATAACACATAGAGCTACCCAATCACTATGTTGCACACCAGAAACTAATGGAGCATTATGTGTCAATTACACTTCAATGAAAAAATAAATAAAAGCATACAGGGCTCTTGTTTCATTTCCTTCAGTGAGTCCAGATCCTTTCTTCAGGCTCACTTCATGTTCAGATCTCTGTCTTTCCCCACATAAATCACCTGGGCTTTGGAAGGCTTTAACCCTAGTGCGGAAAAAGAGAGACCAAAAGGATAAAAATACCCTCCTCTCCTTCACACCCAGGAAAATGTGCAGTTACAACTGAGATTTTCTCCAGGGCTACAAGCTGCCGGTTACACGGCACTTATTAGCAGTGTTCTGGATCTGAAATGATAGCTTCACGGGTTTTTTTTCCATAGCCATGACTTCTATTGGCAATGAATGCAGCTGTGTAAATCTCCAGCCACTAAATCCTGCCCGGCAATTCCCCAGGCTGGTCATTTATTATTAATTATAGCCATTATTTATCTAGAACTGGAGAGATTTACGTCAAGGCTGAGGCCGAGCTAGAACATAATGCTGCGTGGGGAGCAGCTCACAGGCACAAGAACACCGGGGATCAGCACTCTTGTCTCTCTCCACCTCCACCAAGGGCAGAGGTGGAGAAAGGAGGCAGGGACAGGTATAGATGGGAAGCCGAGGGAGGAGCAGGCTTAGAAGAATGTTTTATGCTCTGACAAGTTTCCTTTTGAAGCAGAGGGAGCAGCTGAGGAAGCAGAGAGGGTAACGCATTCTGAAATTTTGCAGTTGCAAGGATACATCATATTATACATGAATTATTTTATTCAACAGACAATCATGGAGTGTCGTCTAGGGGCTAGGTGTACGGGAAACACAGGATGAACAGAACAGACAAGGTCCCTACCTTCCTGAAACTTGCAAGCCAGCTGCATTAAAGGACATAAGTGAGACCAGATAATGGGGGCCTGGGTGTTGGGGGAAGGGTGGGAGGGACAGTGGGGCAGCCAGGACGGCAGGGGTGGGATTTCAAGGCTGACAATTACTTAAGAGCAAAAGCAGCATGATCGTCCTTTCTCATGAAGCTATTCCAGCTCAGCATGGCAGTTTTCTAGACCAGGATTTTTGTTCCAAGTCTCTCGGAACCCGCAGGCTTTCACTGCAATATCAATAGAGTGTGGCGCTGGTTGTTATTTAACACACACTGACCTGGCTTTCTACGCGCCGGGGACCGTTCTGAGTGCTTGGCACATATTAACTCACGGAATTGTCATAACTTCTCAAGGCAGATTCTATTATTGTCCTCATCATACAGACAAGGAAACTGAGGCACAAACAACTATCTTTGCTGAGCTATGCGGATGGTAAAATTGGGGTTCAAATTCGGGGAATCTGGATCCAGAGGGAGCCTCCCGACCACGGTGTGCTTTGATTTGAAGATCCTGTAGCACCACCTGTTTCTTGTGCTCAATCGAAGTGAACTATCATTCGTTCACCCAGACCAACTACTGAATGCTGACTTCATGCCTAGTGCTAAGAATACAGAGACAGAAAGCAGATTGGTGGTTGCCAGGAGTCAAGGGGAAGGGCAAAGGAGGGGGCAACTGCCTACCCCCTCCTGGGGTTTCCTTTTGGGGTGATGAAAATGTCTGGGGATCAGATGGCTGCGTACTAAATGCCATGGACTTGTTCACTTTAAAACGGTTAATCTGATGTCATATGTATTTCACCTGAATTTAGGAAGAAAAGGAGATAAGGATGGAGGAGAGAAGCCTGGAGGGGTAGGTGAGCGGTGGACCTGCTTCATTCCAATGCCAGGAAGGATGGGCTCTAACAGAATCTTGCACACATCTTATATATTGCTATGGGGACCCAGAGGAGACAGGGATTTAGTTATTCAGCCTCAGTGGTCAGAGAAGCTTTCACTAAGGTTTTTATTGAGCTAAGCCTTAGCAAAGATCACAGTCCCAGAAACTTTCATAAGCAAGGAGTGTAATATAAATATGTTGTCAGCAGAAAGGCAGCAGGATGTAGCCGAGACTGCCAAGCTGAAGTGTCCATGCCCCTCACAGGGATATTCAAAATTTTAAGTGTTAAACATTGTGGCAGCCAACTAAATGAACCCATTAGCTTGGTGTGGGCACATTGGTGAGGATTTTCACCCCAGTCTTAAAGAATCAGGAATCTGTTGGGGGGCACTGTTCAGGTGTTTGGGTTACCCTCGAAGCAGACCCTGGGGAAAGTGGTCTGTCACTAGTCATGTCTGCAGTGGTCTCACTGTCTGGAACAAGACAGTTACCTAACAAAGGGACAGAAAACACGTCTCTGCAAAGCCCTGGCCATCGCTGACTGAAAGGTGCTTCCAGGGCTGCTAGCCCTCTGACACCTTTGGCTTGTCCCGAGTGCTCATAGAAAGGGCTCCTGTGGCCAGAAATGAAGCATGCAAACAAGAACCCTCCAGGCAGAGAGTTGCAGGTGTTTGCAAGGAGCAGCTCTCAGTGTGTGCAGGTGCCAACCAAGAGAGTAGGGGCGGGGCATGGACAGCACACAGAGCAATGTATGGAATGAATGAAAATGTGTTGCCTTTGTGAAGCACTGGACACATGGCAGTGATGTTTCTGAGCTGTCTTCCTCCCCCTTACCTTTTGCTGCCCCAACCAAGAATTATGACAATAATTTATCACACGTATAGAATGCTTCTTCCGTTGAACCAGGTGTGGTACTAAGCTCTATCCATTCATCAGTTAATTTCTTTATTATTGAATACTCCCCACAGCCAGGAGCTGCAATAAGCTCTGGGGATAAAATGATGAGCAGAACAGGCATCAGCTCTGCCCTGGCAGGGAGTGTAGACAAGTCAGGGGATGCTCATGAGTCAAACAATCTTGCAAATAAATGCATGTACTCGGATGAGGGTTCTGATGGAGAAACTGTACTTCCCGGAAATCTGATTGATCTGGGGTTTGGAGAAAAGTGCCCAGAGGAATGGCATTTAAGCTGAGACTTGGACAGAGGTACTGAGAAAACTGAGAAGTGGAATCAGAGCACTTCAAGTGGAGGCAACAGCAGGTGCAAAGGCCCTGAGGGAAGATAGAACACGCAAAATTGGTGAAACAGAGAGTAGCTGGGACATGATGAATAAGATGAGTGGGAGGTAAGGGCAGTGGAGAGGCACCTTGGGGACTGTGAAGGAAACATTAAGGGCGGCAGGAGGTCACTGACAAGTCAAGCTAGAGTGAAGGGATAGAGATGGGGGAGGAATCTCATTGCATTTTAAAAGTTTGCTCTAGTTTTAGAGTTCAGAATGTCTGGAGTAGAACAGCCACAATTTGGGAGACCAATAGAGAACCATGCCAGGAATTTATCAGTGAGGTAAAAGTGGTTTGGGGAGCACAGCCTAAAGTAGAAAGGGGAAGACAAGAGTGGAATGGGGACATCTCAAGGAAGGAAAATGCATGGGACTTGACTGGTTCATGGATGTGAGGAGAGAGGAGAGGGAGTGTTAAGAAAGACTCTGAGGTGCTGGCTTGTGCCATTTACACAAACAGGAATCTTTAATTCTTTAATGGTTACTCAGCTTCTGGACACAGGTACTAATGTTATCACTTGTGTTATGAATGAGGATATAGAGGCTCAGAGAGGTTAAGAAATGTGCCCAATACCCCAGAGCTAATAAGTTACAAAGTGGGGAGCTGGTGGATATTAAAACCATGCTTGGTATCTTGTCTGTATCCTGTCCTGTTCTATCATCTTTCCTATGACACCTTATCTATGCCCTGTCCAATTCTATTGCCTCCATAGGGTATCTTTGTGTGTCCCTTATGCTTTCTAATTAAATTGTTCAGCCACTATGTAGGTGTTATCCTCTTGGAAACCTGCTCTGTGCTGGGTGCCATCCAATAAGCTGATCAATAGAACTAATCTGTGCTAATGAGGGGGAAATGTATCCATTTTATCCCAGGCTTTAGTTCTTTTGTGCAGAGTTATATGAACAGTATTCAAGACTTTGGCACATAGGCGTGTGCCCCACTAAGAACCTCACAGGGAAGTTCTGGTGTTCACCTTTGGGCCATAGCACTGACTCTGCTAGAAAGAAAGGGCTCAGGGTCAAGTCAGGTTTCTCATGCAAACCACCTTGATCCTAAGATCAGGTTCAAGTAGAAACAATGTGGAAAACTCTGTTGTATTTATTCTTTTCAAATCTTAGCAGTGCTTCTACTCAAAATCACAATCTGGAAAGCTATGTTGACTGGTCTTGGACATTCTAGAAGCTGTCAGGCGGCTTTGATGACCTATTAGTCAGGAATAGCGAATGGAATCTGGACACCAAGGAAAAGCTTCAAGCAATGTTTTTTTATTTTTTTTCCAGTATGGTCTTTTATATTTTGAAAAAGTAATAGCCATTTTCATAAACCTAATTTATCCAAATATTGTAATTGTGAAGATCTTTTTGTCCCATCCTCACTTAAAGGCAGCAAAATAAAAAATCTCAACGAAGGTCATTGTCCTAATTAAAGGCAGACATCTCCTGATGACCCAACCTTGTTTTTCCATTAACTCAGTACCTTAAATAGTAGACAAATGTTGGTTGGTTGCCATTTGAATATCTTCTTTCTCCTCCTATGGACCCTCACCTGAAACCGGAGTGGGACCTCATGGATTAGTAAGTGCCAAGCACTTCAGATAGCTCTGTGCCATGAGTTAAGAGGAAATGTGTGTCTCTCCAATGCTGTTTCACCAAATGAGTTAAATGCACTCAGCAACATTGATTCATGGTCCATAGGAAACACGGCCGCTGATGGCAGTGACCAGGGGACTCTCCATCTCAGGCTCACAAGCAGGTGTTCTCAGTGGGGACTTCATTTGGCTGATTGTTTTTGAGTGTATAGGTTTCCTGCTTGCTTTTGACTTCTTTGCCTTCTGTGATTGGCTAACCGTCAGAGGATAAAGAAAAACACTCCCAATAAAGCCCTTTTTATGTATTTCATCTTCTGAATAGATTGGAAATGGTATTTTTGAAGACACCCACGAGCAGACCCCCATAGAGGAGTTATTTTGTGCCAAAAACCTACTCTGATTGAGAACATTGCAGAAACATTTAAAATTCTTCACCCAAAGGCTTGAAAATTATGTTTTTCAAAATCCCTCAGAGGTTTTGATAAATAGTCTTTAAATCTGAATGATCTGAAATTTGCAATGGGTTCTGATTTTTAGAAATAAATTATTACTCTAGGTCCATGATAAGCTCTTTTCCACTCCCCTGGAAAATAGAGAAAGGAGAAATTAATGGACATTTCAGGAAAAAGCATAATTTAGTCTCTTAGGAAAAACTTGGAAACAAAAATACAAATTGGCCTAAGTCATCCTAACACATGTTCTAAATGAGTAACACAACTAATTTATGTGAAAGTAGAAGCTTAAGTTAGGGTCTCATTTACTATAAGATCTGATGAAGGAGTTATCCTCTTCCTGGAGAGGGCTCTTTATGTTTATGGTGTATGTGGACAAATAGATAAATGTGACTATAAGACACCTTACCTTTATGGCTTCAAAAGAGGGACACTTAGGAACTCTTAACTTGAAATTGTTATTTAATATTAATGTTAATAAGTTATTCTTCTTGGAGCTCATTAGAGAAGGCCTACTGATGTTCCTTCTTGGCACCTTTCATATCTTAGGAGATACTTAAAGCCTAGGATATCCTTTGTTGAATAGATATTAGATAACACTTCTCAAACTCTCTTGAGCACATGAATCCCCTGGGGACCTTGTTAAAACTTAGATTCCAATTTGAAGGACTCCACTTGGGTGGAGGAGAGATGCTGCATATCTAACAGGCTTCTAGGTGAGGCCGACACTGCTGAGACCACTCCTGGGTGGAAAGGCAACAGGTGGCTTGTGTTCAGGGACCTCCAGCCTGTGCTAGGAAAACTGGACAAGTTGTACAAATTCAGGTTCTCCTTTATAGTGTGAAATTAGCTCTATTTTTCTCTCTTTAAAAAACACAAGCTAGGGATGTCTGGGTGGCTCAGTTGGTTGAACATCCGACATTGGCTCAGGTCATGATCTCATGGTTCATGAATTTGAACCCACATGAGGCTCTCTGCTGTCAGTGCATAGCCTGCTTCAGATCCTCTGTCCCCCTCTCTTACCACTTCCCCACTTGTGCTCCCCCCAAAATAAATATTTTTTAAAAAACATGAGCTAATTCGAAATAGCTCAGGAATGTACTTATGAAAGAAAGAAACAAAGACTTTGTCTTGCACGTGTAACCACTGTTACCATTATAGCATCTGTCAGTGGTTCTCAATCCTTGCTCAGCATCAAAGTCGCCTGAGAATCTTTCATACACCACAGACACGGACCCACCACTTGCAGGTTCAGTTTTGATTGACCTGAAGTTAGAGGTGGGCATTGGTATTTCATAAAAGCTCCCCAGGTGATTCTGATGTGCCGTCAAGAGTTAGAACCATTGGTTACCTATGGTTCAAGTATTTATAGTCACATAGCTATAGAGAAATACACTTTTTATTTTTAAAGGAAAACAGAATACACTCTTCATAGGTCTCCACCAGCTTTTTGAGTGACTGAAAATATTTCCCCGGAGGGACTCACACTCATTTGGTTGGCCCATCTCCTTTTATTGAGATTTATCTTGTTTCCAATTTTGCTCTATTGTAAACAGCATTTCAGTGAATATCATCGTACTTACATATCTGAGCATGAGTCTTTAGGAAAAGTTCCTAGCAATGGAACTACTAGGACAATAAGACAAAATTTCTATCCATGTTGTGAAATTGCTCTGCAGAAAGTTGTACCAATTTTCATTCCCATCAGCTATTTCTGAGTGAGCCCATGTTGCAATATTTCCTCTAACACTGGGTGTTATTCTTTTAAAATTGCTCAGGTAGGTGAAAAATATCTCATTTCGGCCTATATTTATTCGTTTGATAGTGATACTGGACATTTTTCATATATTTAGTGCCATTTCTACTTTATAAACTGCTTTTTTTGCATCCCTGGGTGAGAGATATTTATATGTTAACTGACTTGTGCCCATGTAGAAACCCTCAATCTGCCTCAGAGATCACCCCACACAGTCCCATACATGCCATGGCTTCCATGTTTGCCCACCTGAGGGGGTGTCCTTGTCCCAGGAGCAGGTCAGAGAAGGCCAGAAGGGCCGCAAAGTTATGCCCCAGGATTGACTCTCAATCAACGAGAGACAGAAGTTGATGGATAAATGCTCCAGCCTCACTGGCCTGCAGGAGACAATTCTGCAGTGTTCTATACCCTGATTTACTACAGAAGGAGCACACTCTATATAGTGTTCCTCTTATTGGCTTTCCTCTCTTCTCTGTCTCACTCTCCCATTCTCTCACAAAGTTTCCTGATAAATAAACTACTTGATTAGTTGTATCACTCCAAACTAGGAGTGAGGGATTCCAAATAAAGATCCTCAGGAGTCCTAGATCCCTCAGGTCAGTTGCACTGACTTGATATGCCCTGTATATTACTGGAAGCATGCCAGCAAGTGTGCTTCATGTGCTAAATCTCAAGAAGTCCTGAGACAGACAGCTACACAGAGACCTGAATGGATACAGAAGACACTGTTCATAAAACACTGGAATGCCACAGCACCATTCCACCATTCCCAAAGTCTCAAGCACCATGGCATATTTGGAGTAGCCATGAAATGCAGTTCCAAATACAGTCATCCACAAATATTGCTCTTTGAGATGGAGTAAGAATGGGATGTAGAGGAGGGCAGTAAAATGTAGAAGAGTATTCAAGGTTATAGAGGAGAAAGGTAGGACAGATTGAGGTTTAAAAATTATACTGGGGATTTTTGCCTCCAAGGTATAGCTTAGGTGAGGGTCAGTAAAAAGCTTCTAGATGGATAAGCCAGGTCTGTCCCTAACATTGGTGGGTTGGCCTAAAGCATAAATGGAGGCTCCTTGCCAGCAGCCTGCCACATTGTCTCCCAAGCCTGGGCTCTGTCCCATTCATGAGGGCTGCTTGCCCATATGCATTGTCCATTCTGTCTTCTCTTCTTACTCATAAACAGTTGTCCATTGGTCACGCCTTGGGCCAAGAATTATGTACATACTGAACATGACCTACCTTAGAGAAAAAAGACCCAGGGAATGGGGTACAGCAAGCCATAGAAGTAGACTTGGGGCCATTTGGGTAGGAATTTCTGGGTTCTAGGAACTTGAATTTTCATCTAAAACTTCTCTGTCTGATAGTCCATTATGGTAGCTTCAAGCCACATGTGCTACTAGGCAGTTGAAATATGTCTAGTACTACATGTCAAAACGATGATAATATTGGGTCGCACAATATATTATTAAAATTAGTAACTTCCATGGCAATTTTACACTATTGTGACGTCACTTTCAGGCTTACTGTTGATGCAGTCTGACAGCATGCACTAGCATCAGTAATCAGGTGAACTTTTTGAGTACACTGGGCAAAACATACCAGTAAATGAACACGAGGATGGAAGAATAAGGAAGTGTCTAATGTTTTGTGTGCAGGAGAGAGAGTTAAGGACAAGGGGATCTTTGAAGAAGAAACTTCTTTTTTTTAATTTGAGAGAGAATGAGAGAGAGAGAGAGAGAGAGAGAGAGAGAGAGAGAATCTTAAGCAGGCTCCATGCCCAGCACAGAGCCCAATGTGGAGCTCGATCCCATGACCCTGAAATCATGACCTGAGCTAAAATTGAGAGTCAGATATTCAACCAACTGAGCCGCCAAGGCACCCCAGAATAATCTTAAGAGATGAGAGTTAGGAGTGGCACTGGCATATAAATATAAAGAACTCCTAAATCCTAAAGTGAACTGAGTTCCTGCAGGCAACCTTCTGGGCTGGTTGTGATGCGTAGCCTATATGGTCTTACCAATCTTTGCATTTGGGATTAGTTCTGGTGGGAATGATGTTACCACCAATGATCTGACATCATTATCTCAGTTTCTAACACAGGACAGACTATATATGACCAGAACTTCTGTGAAAAAGGTCTAGTAGTCAACAGATTAGGGTTATACATTTCCTTGGTGCCCTAGTTGTGTAGACAGTGGCTGATAACAGTTCTAAGGGTAAATATGAAAACAATGGGAAGAGGTATACTGCATAAATATGAATGATTACTATATAAAGGTAGGATCTTAGCTTTATTTTGAATGAAAAGGACAGGAACTCAGAGGGTAAGAGGGATGAACACATGTTATTATAGTATAAACTGGTCAGTTTCACAAGGGGTAGTTGTCTTTGACTCCAACAAGAAATGTGCACATACATTAGCCAATAAGATATAAGAAATGATGATATTGATCCATGTAATAAAAAGATAGCATAAAATTAGGAAACATGTCAATGACTTTATCAAATTAACTAAAGGAGAGCATATGGTTATCTTAATCGAGTCAAAAAAACTTTTGATAAAGTTCCATATCCACTCATGATAGAAATTATTGAAACAAAACAAAAACAGCTAGAAATAAAGGGAAAGTTAATTTACCTAAAATATTATTCCTAATAGTGAAGTGTTAGAAACATTCCTTTTATTTCAGGAAAAAATAAAAATAGCCACTTTTTTTTATCTCGTTACTTCTTTTTTTTTTTTTAATAATTTATTGTCAAATTGGTTTCCATACAACACCCAGTGCTCATCCCAAAAAGTGCCCTCTTCTGTGCCCATCGCCCACTCTTCCCCCTCCCTCACCCCCCTCACCCCTCAGCTTGTTCTTAGTCTTTAAGAGTCTCTTATGTTTTGTCTCCCTCTCTCTCTGTGTCTCTTTTTCTTTCCCCTCTTCCCCTCCCCCCTGGCCTTCTGCTAAGTCTCTCAAAATCCACCTATGCGTGAAAACATATGGTATCTGTCTTTCTCTGACTGACTCATTTCATTTAGCATAATACCCTCCAGTTCCATCCATGTTGCTATGCATGGCCAGATTTCATTCTTCCTCATTGCTGTGTAGTATTCTATTGTGTGTGTGTGTGTGTGTGTATATATATATATATATATATATATGTATGTCGTATATATATACACCACATATATATATATACCACATATATACATTGTGTATACCACATCTTCTTTATCCATTCATCAGTTGATGGACACTTAGTCTCTTTCCATGATTTGGCTAAAAATAGCCACTTTTGTCATTTCTATATATATTGCTGATAGCCAGTGCTATAAGTAAATGAAATCACATATAAACATTGAAAAGGAAGAAATAAAATAGTTACCATTTACCAATGATATGATTATCTACATTGAAAAAAAGTCCAGTGTACACCTATTTATACAAATTATACAAATTTAGCAAGATTTTTGGCTACAAGATCAATATATATATATCAGGAACTAATGAAAAACAATAATAATAATAAATTTATCAACAAAAGCAATAAAAATTCTAAAAGGTAAGAAATATTTATCAAAATAAGTATAAAGCCTTTGTGGAAAAAAATTTAAGACTTTAGTGAAATACATTTAGAAGAATCTAAATAGAAGGGAAGACACACCATATTCATAGAAAGGAAGTTGACATTGCAACTACTCTGTGACCCAGCTTTACTAACATGCATATATCTTAGAAAAATTCTCAAATATGAACACTGAGATATGTCCTAAGATATTCATTCCAGAACAATTTATAATAAAAAAATTAGATATATTATCAATCAATAGAAGAAATACATATAGGTAATAATATTTAAATAAAATGGAATAACATACACATTTGAATTAATGAACTAAGCCTATATTTATCAATAATTTTGAATCTAAAAGCAATGTTGAGTATACTTTTTATGGTAATATATATATATGTAGTAATAGTATAAAATTATGGCTGGGAATAATGCACACCAAATTTAGAATCACGGTCACCTCTGAGTGAGGGCTTCACCTGTTTTTCTAGTATTTTATTTCTGAAAAAGAAAAAGGAGAGAGAGAGAATCTAAAATAAGATGTGTCAATATTTGTTAATCGATGTGTTAGTTGTGTCATTATTTTATTTCATAATCAAGTATTCTCAATTTACTTCATCTTTGCTTATGTTATCATAGAAACTTTACCTTCACATAAAAGTCACCTGGAGGGCAAAACTGTGTCACACACTTTTGCTTGTCCCAAAGCCCCCAGTACCATGCCAAACTCACAGGTGATGTGCAGTGAGCACATTTGTTTCAGTGCTGTCGAAAAAGGTAAAGCTCTAAGTAGCCATGAAAATCAGCAAACGAGACCCTGGAACTTGTCAGTTGCATTCTCAGTGTAATCCGACCCTGGCTTTGTATTGAGACCTCTCCAGGTATCCTCTCATTAACAAGACTTCAATCCAGGATAAATGCTAAGCAATCTTAGCAGTGTTGGCTGGAGAGTGGTAAACTCCATCAAATGAACTGTTGGGTGCAGGGAATCTCTGTAGCTGGTGTTAAATGTATAGATATAATCTCCCTGACAAAGAGGCCACCTTTGGATGAATCTACTTTTTAAGAAATCCTGAATACTTGCTCCCTTTCTAGATCTCTTCTCAGTGGTTTAAGAATTAATGGCAAAACTTTTACCAAGCCTTATGGCAGAAAAATAGTAATAGGTCCTCTGTGCAGTAAGTCTAGTGGAAACATAGTCAATTCTGAATGCAGTGCCTGTATTGGTCCACCTCCTAAGTGTAATTTCTGTGCTGATCACAAGATAACAGAGGTTCATAGAAAAGAACAACCGACCACTTGTCACAACCTGTCCTCAAGTCAATGATGAAGGAAAGAGATAATCAATGACGAGAATTCAAAAACCACGCATATCCAACTTGATGAGTCCATGTGTATGCAAATAAACCAGGCAAGCATGGGCACCAGGAATCCAGACTTGGATTCTGGCCTGGGGCAGCCAAAAGCAGACATCATTTGATGGCATTGCAGATATGGAGGTTGAGGGTGCTCAGTTTTAAGAAAAAGGCCAAAAGCGCAGTTACTGGCTCTGTGAGTCATGATAAGATAATAAAGTCAACTTTAGGGGAATAAAGAACGAATACCAATAGTTCAATCTACTACATTGGGCCAAAAGTTCTTCATTCCTCAACACACACACACACACACACACACACACACACACACACACACGCATGTTCTGGTATCTGAAATTTTACCAACAAATAGTAACTTTAGAAGTATTTTAACTGAAAGTTAACAAATGGAGGCTTTAATGGGTATAGATAAAAGGAAAGTAATATTTTATCGATCCTAGCCTGAACTATATAAAACTCTATGAAGGAGCTCTTGTTGTCTCCAAGTATTATACAAGAAAACTGTAGTTCAGCAAAAGGTAATTAAATTTTGCTAAGTCCTGTGGTTGTCAGCTGGGATTGAAATCCAGGTCCCTGTGACGGCAAATCTCCTGTGCTTCCCACCATAGCATGCTGCTTCCCTCACCAGAGTAATCGAGAACAAACCAATCCCTGAAATTATCACCTAGGAGAACAATTATGATAAGACCAAACCAGGGAGCCCCTCACATTGGGCATGTGTGGAATCTGCAGAAGGTCTGGAGCCCTGATGGGTGGATGCCAAAGGCAAAACAAGCCTACCTCACAATTTACCCTATGGGTTGTTGATCTGTCAAATTTGTTACTCTCACGGAATCATCAGGCACAGTTCCTCTTCCAAGACATGGCAGAGCAGTAAAAGTCCCATTGACCCTCATTGCTGTCCGATGATCTGTACCTTCCCCAGCATTTCAGCACCTAGAATATCCCCCCTTCTCAGACTCCTCAGGCAGAAATGATGCCCCCTTTTATTAGGCTTCAGAAACCCCATAGGCAGCTTCCTGGGCCTATAGTCTGACTTTGCAGAAGCAGCAGACAGTATCTGACAGTGTAAATTTAAAGAGCTATTGGTTAGTGTTGGTTCCGAGATTAGCATCAAAGGCTAAATAAATAATGTGATGTTCCTAATCACAGAGTCACGCAGATAGCAATTAGAACTGCATTACAGGGATTACTCATGTCAATCTCTATACCTGAGATCGAACTAGGCTAATTTGCCACTTTTAGTTTAATTCCATCAATTAAAGAAATAAATTGCCAATGAAAGCTCATCTTTTAAAAAGGTTGGTTTTAACATTTTATAAAGTACTTGGGCAAAAACATAGAGAAGAGCTTCCTAAGTGACTGCTAATTTGTCAAGGTAGGGAGGGAGGCTGCAAAAAATATGGCTCCAGACAACAGCTAAACACTACACTTAGCGAGAGAACAGGAGGGATGCGAAAAGTTTGCTGAGGTTTTCTTGTGGGAAATCAAAGAGCCATGTCCTGGGTTAGGAGATTATAGGGAATGCACTGCAAAGCAGAACACTGCTTTCTGGCCTCAGTATCTAGTTAATGTGTATATAGGGGTTGGGTCCTGCCTGTGCTCCTGAATTCTTTAGACCATGTTATCTAAGGAATATCTTATCTTGTTCCTCACCCTGCTTTCTGCATCTACTCTTTTGTAGTCTTGGGAATGCCTTATTTTTCTGCATGCTTTCTATATGTTCTTACTGGCATGTAGCCCACTGACATATTGTACAATGTTTTCCTATAATGTATGCTTAATAAATATAGGAGCTTGAGAGTAGCTCAGGGAGACTTACCTTAGACTCCCTCTCACCTCCCTTGACTTGCATAAAGTCTTGACTAATCCTTCTTGCTGTCTTTGGCTTTGCTGAACAAAGCCAAAAGCTGAACCCACATTTTCTAAAACAAAGCATTTCAGTTTAAAATGGGAATATATGTGAATATATTGACTATATACTGGATGATGGGTTTTGAACATAATCTAAAAATGAGCTAGTATGAAAAGATTGACACTTTTAATTCATGCATCCATTCTGTTGCCAAGTAGATATTGAGCATTGACTGTGTACTAAGTCCTGGAAAGATAGTGACAGAGTCCATGGCATGGTCCCTGTTTTCATGGAGCTGGCAGCCTTGCTGGAGAGACAGTTATTAGACAAACAAAAAAACAGAAAAGAACAGAATTACTGTATTAGGCGAAGGCACTGGGTGGGGGGAGGGCACCGGGGTGGCTCAGTCGGTTGAACACCTGTCTCTTCATTTCGGCTCAGGTCATCATCCTAGTGTTGTGGGATCGAGCCCCATCTTGGGCTCTGTGCTGGGCATGGAGCCTGCTTAGGATTCTGTCTCTGTCTCTCTTTCTGCCTCTCTGTCTCTCTCTCTCTCCTTCTGCCCATCTCCTCCACTTATTCTCTCTTAATAAAAAAAGAGAGAAAGAGAGAGAGAGAGAGGGAGAGAGGGAGAGAGAGAGAGAGAGAGAGAGAGAGAAGGCACTGGATGTGAGGGAAGTCATGAAAACATGCAGTGGGATGGTCATAAGTTAGATGGAAGAGGTCAGAAGAAGAACTTGAACAATGTCTCAGAGTTAGCCAACTGGAGGAGATCATTCCAGGCAGAGGTAACAGCCTGTCAAAAAGTCAGGAAGCAGGAAAGACATGGAAGGATCTGACAGAAGGTCAGAGCACACAAACAGAGTGGCTGATATTTATTGAGTACTGATTCCACGTATAGCATCTCTTAACATTATCTCATTTAATTGAATCATCTCATTTTACTGATTTGGCTTCCTGAGGTTGAGTCACTTGCCCAAGGCCACAGAATCAGTAAGCCTTCTATTTTAGTACCTAGAGATGCCCCAAGGGTCTGGGCAAAAGTGACACAATTTTCTTTTTTGAGGAGACGGATGGGTAGTGGAGGAATGTTGGTGGCAAGGGTAACTCATCATGGCCTCTTCCAGACTCTTAACCGACACTCACTTGCCTAGTACTGTGGGAGAGACACGGATGGCCCTTGCAGCTTCCTTTAGTAGCACACTAGGGCAAGCACACAGTCACCACAACCCTGGAAGGATCCCCCCATATGTTATAAACAATGGACTAAAAGAAGAGAAAACCAGAAGGAGCAGAGGGTAGACTGCTGTAATTACACAGGACCAGGATAAGTGTGAAGGCTAAGGAAATTGGGAAAAAGAGGGACTGTGAAGAAAGCTTGTCTGGAACTTGGCAACTGACTGTAGATAGGACAGGAGAGGGAGAAGCAAGGGACAGGGATAGGCCTGAGATCTTGCTGAAGACACGAGTTAAATCCGTGTGACTGACTAGGAGAGACAGAGCACAGTGAAAACAAAGAAGCCAAAATGAGAAACCAGTGCATCTACGGGGTGGAGGTGTGGTGGGAGGTCACGGACACTGGTGGGAGATTAACCAGCATAAGGCCGAGGGTCTCTAGCCCTGGTGTCGTTGGTGCTGCTTCAACAGCAGACCAGGCATCCATATCCTAGTTGTCATCTTCTATCTTGTAGTGTGGGCCCGCCCATTCTGTTGCCCTTCTGATGCTAAAATAAATGTGAGACTTAGTGGATGCCTTAGGTCCAGGTGGTCATCTGGTTGAGGTATGAATCCAAAAGCATGCTTTTTCTGTGCTCCATGGACCTTGAACATTCCTCCATCATGAAACTTTGTATCACTTTGTACTGAAGCTCCTTTCCATGTGTCTTAGTCTTCCCAGCTAGGCTGAAGCTGACCAAGGGCAAGGACTGTGTCTCATGTCTTAGCCATGGTTTGTTTCCCACCACATTTGGCATGGCTTCTGGCGCTTGTCACAGAAGCTCACAAGGATGCCTGAGAAAGGACCCCTTGTTCAATGTCTATCACCCATTACACTTGTCGGGAGAGTAGATGCAGGGATGAAGTATAAGATATAGAAATTGTGCTTTGAGACAGTGAATCCTATCTCTGGAAAGAACCTCTCTAATCATCCAGCCAGACCTTCTGATTATACAGAAGACAAAATTCAAATCCCCAACACAGGGACTGAATTTCCCAAGATATCAGGTCTAGGATGAAAAATCTAGTTTTCAGGATGCAATGTCTCCCTAGCCCCACAGACATCAACACCCAAGTGTTTTTCTAAGCTTCTTCTTGCTTAACTTCCATCCTAATTTTCACCAGGATGTCTTAGAAGAGCAAAGTGCCTAAGGCTTAGTTTGGGGGCCTAGACAGAGAAGGAAGAGCCAAGGGCAGATCCTCTTAGCCTATGCTTCAACCTCCCCAGTGCACTATAAGTGTATATTTATGCACAGCATTATGAATTAAGGATTTCTTCCAAACTAGAGTGTAAGTCTCATGAAGGCAAGGACCAGGTCTATATTGTTGGCTTCTGTATCTATGGCTATGGCAGTGTGGTTGGCACATTGTAGACAACCAATAAATACAGTTTGCATGATTAAATAGGTAAATGAATAGCCCCTCTCCTTGATCATCAATCCAGGAACCCTATCATGCTCCCAGGGGAATATAAGCCTCTCAACCTCTTTTGTACCCACTGATCTCTATGGTCCAAACTTCCAGGTAAAGAACAATTGGTTAAACCCATTGGTAGGAAAACTGTAGAGGGTTGTATGAATTTAGGGCTTATCAGTTTTCCCATTTTGTTGAATGCAGTCAGAAGTAAGCAGTTTCTTTTAATCCCAGGCTTTGTGAAGGAACACCATGCATTATTTAAAGAACAACAGCTAAAATAAACCCTTGTTAATATTGCATATCCATTTGCAAGCAGAAGATTAATACAACAATAACATCTTGGATGTGAAAAACAGTCCCTGAAATGCAAGCCTTGCTGAGAGAAATTGCCTTCCTTCTTGGAGAAGAGTCACAGGAGGGCTGGAGAGCAAATTATTTTTCTCAGCTCTGGGTCCTTTAGGGCATCAAATCTTCCCGAAAAGGATTATGCATCATGGAAAGTGTTAATGGACCTTATTATTCCATTTCTTTCTGATGAATTCTTTAGAATCAATAAAGGTACTTAACAGTTAAGAATTACATCAGGCCACATTGCAGTACCAGGAATCCCTGAGATTTATATAATACCTATCTTCAGCAAGACTTTTTTGAAGAAATCACAGAGGATGAATAGGTTTTCCTGCTGTGGAAACCCAGTTAATCATGTCAATTTAGGGTATTTTTCTCCTTATGGACTCACTGAGGTGTGGGTAGGATGGAGCTTGTGAAAGTATGGCAAGTTTTCTGCATGTTTAGGGTTCTGTTAGTATGTTTTAAAAATATGTAAGTTCCATAAGGATGTGTCCAAAAGGTGACTGAAAGATGGGGAAAAAAATAGCTCCTCCTCGTGGACAGAGAATTTGATTTAGTGGTTAGTGGGAAGATGAGACAGGAAGATGGAGAAAGTTGAATATCTCTGCAAGACAAAAATGCAAAAAAAGTCATCAGACAGCTCTTTGAAGAATCCGTTCATGAAGGAAAAGCTGGAGGTGCTAAGAGATCAGAGAAGGGAATTTGCTACTGGGGCTGGTGTGTTCATAAGAAGGAAAGAGTTGACCCTTGAAGGGAAGAAATCTGATCGGATGAAATAAGTAGAGATTATTCCAAGAAGCATCCAAGGCTGACACAGGATTTGGATTGATTACGAATTTCTTGCAAAATTTATCTATGTCAAATTCATTCATGAGAACAACAATCAATAATGAAATGTAAAAACCTGCATAGATATCATCAGATGAGAGAAAGGAAATAGAGAGTCAATGTTTTACCAATGTTGGGATAACAGTTTGACCTTCAGAGATACCTGCTATGCCATGGCTTTCTATCTTAACTATTCTGTAAACCTTATGGCCACTGAGGATCCTATAACTAGAATATTCCATTGTTTTGTAATTTAACCATCCTTTGATAACTTAATTATAATAGGGTCTTTTGTTGAAACAACCTGTTCCAACATGAAACAGCATAGAACAGATCTGCCTTGGTCCCTACTGAAAATACGCTGCTAGCGAAAGGCACAGAAGTCTCTCTTTGTAAAACTGAACCACCTATAACCATCCACAGACATGTGTTAGGTGGACAGAGTTTAACAATAAAAACCCACTTCCCTGAACCCCTGTGTGGTTCCCAGTGTTGTGAGATATCTCGGCCCTGAGTCAAGTTGATTACTTGGAACCATGAGTATTCTCTATACAGGCACCAGTAGGGGAGAAGAGAGGCATTTACCCGAATGGTGCCACCTGAGAAAGCTGCCTAGAGGTGGGGCTTAGCGGCAAAACAAAATAGTTCGGTTAAATCCACTATCTTCGAAAGTTTACACTGTCTCTGCTTGCATACACAGGGCTTTCTTAGAATGTATGCATTTAGAGAGATGGTGCATGTGATTCCATTTAGAGGAATTTTTTCTTCTCTCAAGGGCAATGAAAACACAGTGGTTATTCTGATGATATGTTCATTGTCTGTTCTACACACCTGGGGCAGGCTTCTTTGAACCAGTGTTGTCCCAGTGAGTTCCAATCTTGGCTTTCTTGTCTGGTTTTGAACTTCTGTTGCTACAGCGTTTCCGTCATTTTCCTGAAGCTAAAAGAAAGATTATCGTAAAAATCTACTAGGACACTTCTATGGCTTGATAAACACCCCCTCTTCCACCTCCGTACTAATTAATTTCAGTTCTAATCACTTTATTCTCTGTGTGAAACAAAACATCTAAATTTGTCCCTCACAATCTTTATCTACCTTCAGATTCCTAAAAATACCTCAAAACATGCATAAACATAAGGTTCTGAGAAGTAAGCTTTATCTCTTAACTCTTAGCATTTTTCAACTTGAAAACTTCATTGTGAGAGAAATCAGATGCAAAGCATTCTCCCTTTAGCCAAAGAAATATTTTCCATATCTCTTGACATTGCTTATTCAAAGTAGATTTTCTTATTTTGGTTTCAGGTCACATTAATTGCACTCTTTATTTCTTTCCCTTTTAAGATCCTCTTACATATGTTCTTGCTGTCACCTGAATATATTTCCTACTAGCAGGAAGCTCTAAATGATGAATAGAATCTTAACCTTTAAGATTGCATCAGGCTTTCAGGCACTGATGTCTAAATTTTGTGTTTGCTGATAGCAGTAGGCTTTTTGGTAGGGGCAAATGTTGTAAGCATCAAATTAGGGGGAAAAAGGTAATTGCTTTTTTTATCAGGGAGGGGTTCATACAACCAGTGGGTATTAGAGAAGCTTATCACGGGGCTTCCTAACTGCTTGGACTGTGCGCTGTCCAAGGAAAACAGCAAAGAGCATAATGGCTACATCTTGGACCTGCCTAGAAACATTAAATCAGGTTTCAAACATCTTCATAATTCTTTTTTCTTAATGTTTATTTATTTCTGAGAGAGAGATACAGAGCATGAGTGGGGGAAGGACAGAGAGAGAGGGCGACACAGAATCCGAAGCAGGCTCCAGGCTCCAAGTTGTCAGCACAGAGCCTAATGTGGGACTCGAACTCACCAACTGCGAAATCATGACTGGGGCTGAAGTCCAACACTTAACCAACTGAGCCACTCAGGCACCCTGGTCTTTGTAATTCTTAAACAAAATACTTCAGAAGTGTTATGCAAATAACGATTGAGAGAATGGTGTGTGGTTATGAAAAGAACCCTGAATGGGGAGTCAGAAAGCTTGGGTTCTAGTCCCTAACTTACCTCTAGCCTAGACATTTGACCTTTGACTTATCACCTTTCTGTGATGTGGCTTCTTCATCTGTGGAATGAGAAGATGAATGAGGAAGATAATCTCTAAGTCCTTTTCTAGTTTTCTAAATAGCGATGTTATAATTCCAATGTATTCACCAGTTACATGGAAGGACAAAACTTTGAGTCTGAGTTTCTCTCTTCTTCCCTTATGCAAATCTAAAAAACCTTCAGCATACAGACAAGGGAAGGTCATGTTCTATGGTATGATTAGTTGCTCTACTCTGGGGACAGTGGGAGAGGGCAGGGAGCTGTTGTATGTAAAGGTTTGGGACTTCTATGCAATCAGGGTCACAGAAGGTTGGGTAAACATGAACACTATAAAGATAACCACCGTGGGGGGACATATGCTGAGATTCTGAATCAATGTGTTTCAAGGTTGAGAGGACCTTCTGATATCCAAATGGATTTCATTAATGGTTGAATAAGGTTTGTTTTGTTTTGTTTTTAATGCAACTAATTTCTTTAATGGTTGACTAAGTTACAATAATTTCTACAAATCTACTTTGTAGCTGTGAAATTATATCTACATCTATATCTATATCTATATCTATCTATATCCGTACCTATATCACCATATCTATATCTATCTATCTGGTTCCTGACACACAGTTTCTAAAATCCTCATAATTTCCTAAGTATTAAGAATAGTAGGACCATCTTTTGTTCTAATATTTAATTTTTTATCATGGCTCTTGATGTAGAGCTCCCAAATCCCTTCGAATTTCCTGATAGGAATGTCTTTTGTTTTAATGAGGCAACACTGGGTGGGCTCCTGGATAGAAACTGGTCACTAGAAAAATCAAGCCATGATTAGAGGCTTGGAACTTTCAGCCCCCACCCCTATTCTCCAGGAAGGGGAGAAGGGCTAGTAATTGAGTTAATGGTGAGTCATTCCTGCATGATGAAGCCTCCCTAAATTCCCATAAGTAAGGGCTTCCAAGAGCTTCAGGTTGATAAGCACATACATGTAACAGGAGGGTGGCACACCGCAGCTCCACGAGGACAGAAGTTCCTATACTTGGGGTCCTTCTCAACCTTGCCCTATTATCTCTTCATCTTTCTGTTCATTGGTATCTCATCAGTATCCTTCATCACATGATTTATTATATAATAAACATAATTAAGGGTTTCCCTGAGTTCTGTGAGCTATTATGGCAAGGGAGTGAATCCAAGGATGGGGTCATGGAAACTTCTGATTTGTAGCCAGTGAGACGGAAGTTGTGGGTAATCTGGGGACTTACTACTTGGAATTGGCACCACTGGTGTGGGAGCACTCTTGCGGGACTGAGCTGTTAACCTGTGGGGTCTACACTAACTCCAGTTAGTGTCAGGATGGAATTGAGTTGTAGGACACCCAGTTAGTGTCCATATGTTCGGTAACCAGAGTGTCAGCAGTGAATTATTCCTTGTGAGCTGTAAACACATGCTTTTTCGTTTACAGTAGCCTCCTGTGGAATTTTTTGCTTTGCATCTTTAGCATGTCCTACCAAATACACTAGTATGTCATACTCAACATCTGTGTAGATTTCTGTGTTCTCCCAGAAAAATATTATGGATTGTGTGAGCTCCTGCCGCAGTCAGCTTTACAGCATGAGGAAATGCCCACAAAGATCATAAACCCGGATGGGAAGGGCTTTCATTTTTAAGACTCAGCCCATCTCCCAACCTCTCTCTCTCTTTTGTCTTCCCCCAAAGTGATGTCTCCCTTAGAAATGGAAGGACGTGAGACTGCCAGCCACTGCAGGTGAAGTGTCTGACTTCATCTTCTGTTATTTTTCACTCCTTTGCTTCTAAGGCTTCTAAATGAAATGCTGTCTTGGCAGACTTAGCTTCAGGCTTAAGAACATCACATCAGGTTCACAGGAAAGAATCAGTTTCTTATCTTGAATCCTTCTTGCTTCTGCCCGAGGTTGGATTTACTTGCGATGTGGCACGCCCCAGCCCCAGGTCTGCAATACCTTCTAAAATAAGCAACAGCCTTGAGATATTTGCTTTATTGGTTTGGTGGATGGATATAATCTTGCAGCAGTATCACTGGCATACAGGGCAGGGACATTTGATCCCTTGGCCTAGGCCATCTACCCACTAATATCATTTATGACTAAGGCAAGATACCATAATTTTTGCACTGTAAGTTATTTCACTATGACTGGGGTTTGGAAAGAAATGGAGAGAGGAAGTTGATAAGGAAGTTTGTCACTTGGAAGGAAGTTGAGCTCTTTGAGAGATCACGTTTTTTATGTGAGAAAGTGAAATCATTTTCTGTACACTTCACAAACTTAAGGAGCACAATGTGCCCCTTTTCTAGATCTCTAATTAATGGCATGTCAGCCTTAGGATGTTCTACAACCTTCTTTCATGAGTGGGGTAATGTTAGAAGATTTAGAAATGGAATTCTTCACTTTCCCATTATTTTCTGAATAGAAATTTCCTGGGACCTTACTTATGTCCAGTTGATTCAAGATACTCTTGGTTTATGTCTATTTTTCTAAAATAATTATTAATAGAATTCCCTTTTCTGGTTTGGACATTAAATGATATGTCACTCTCCCTTTGCCTAATGAGGTTAGACACCACACTGATGCCAAGAAGTCCTGATTACCTGGACTCACATTGTGACTAAAGAATTTTTTGGCCCATGTTTATACAGTTCATTAGGTCAACAAATAAAACAACCTCCCCGTGATCAATATCCATTAACTGGGTATGAAAGCAAGTCATAAAGAGGATTCATTTTCTCCATTTTTCACACCCATCCCCTGCTTAGTATGGGGTGTGGGTTGTAGTGATGGAGTGAAGCTCATCTTGAGGATAATTGTAAAGGGCTTTGCTCTGTGACCTTGATATGTCACATCACTTATTCCTGTGATGTCTGTGGACAGTGACTGGCCAAAAAAGAGTAGTTATGGCTACTGTGGAAGCCTTGGTTCTAGGCCACCTCAGTAGCCTGGAATGTAGAGCTTATGTGAGACTGGCCCTTTTCCAGTTTCCCTTCTTAACTCTTCCTTCTATTCCAGTCCTTTCTTTCTCCCTTCTGTTCCTCAGACTCAGAGGTCATGTGAAAGGAGCAAGAAGCTTCACTTTTTCCATTTTGACTAGTGGTTAAATTAGGATTATGTCTGTAAAATTGAGGCAACTATATGACTGTTGAGTTGTCATCTGACTGCTTTATGGTTGATGGAGTCTGGTTTGTTCTTCACTTCCATATTTGGTATTTGGCAATCAGATAATATGAAAAACTCAATTGATTGTCATGGGATAGTTGAACCAATTGTTTTGTATCCTAATTTTGCTCAATCAATGTCCCTGTACTCATCACTGATATTTTGGCAGTATAGGAATTAAGGTACTACTTGCGCTGTTCATGGGTAATGAATACTTTGAGCTTTAGAGAAGCAATTATCCACACAAAGCCAATTTATTTTAAAATTCTCTGCATATTATATCTTTTTCAAGAAAATATGAATATTCTTCCTTATATATTCATGGTTTTAAAATGTACTTTTTAAAATAGACCAAATCTTTGAATAGTAATATATAAGTTAGGGTTCCTATAGTAGCAGTAATTAGTTTATAGGGGTGCATTTGAAGGTAATGAAATTGACTGTGCAATAAACAAATTTTCCAGCTTCTGGCTGGAAAACATCCAGGCCCTTATGTAGTATCTTCCAAACTAATAGCATTTTAAATCATGCTGAAAAATCTGTGAACTTCATCTTGTCATTTTGCAGAACGAAAACTGGACTCTCTTATATTCTCCACAAATACAGATCATGAGCATATAGTATTGACTACAAAGTCATAATATTGGAACTGGATCATATTTAAGCACTAATGATAAGTGAAAATCAATTTATATATGTAATTTCATTTAATTCTTTCAATTACATTATGCCATATTAGATCTCTACCTTGCCAATGAGTTTGGATGCTGGTTTGAAGCTGAAGATATAGTTTGGGATCATTTGAGTCCATTCCTTTTTGGAAAGTAAAAACATATGCACCTTTCTGAAATCTCATAAAGGACCAGTGGTAAGTTGTCCTAGTAACTACTTGAATGAAAGTAATGTTTCTTTCAGTTTATTTGTCAGGAAAACTAGAGTTATCTGAAGCAAAGTTATTTTTTGAAAAGCACTTATTTGCTAAAATGGAGGACTGAGCTGACCTCATTCATTCCAATATCCAGAATCCAAGCTGCTGGCTACAGGCTTGTTAAGATGTTTTTAGCCTGCAGATTGGATGTGGGCACAATGACAGGTTAAGTATCTCTTTGGATTCTCACACTACTGGAGTATTTGTGTTTGCTTTAAAACACTGTTTGCTGTGTACTAGGAAGCCATAATAAAGCATTTTGCATGCAGGAAGAATGATGCTGTCATTAATCTTTGCTGTTAACTCCCAGAATGAAAAGCAGGTAGGAAAGCCCATGGTCTCTTGAACAGCAAAAGTTGAGGCTGTGAGTTGATCCTACTTGTTTTCCTTTAGAAATCTCTTTCTTAAACCAAGAGCACACTGTATACACTGTATGTTAGCCAACTTGACAATAAATTATGTTAAAAAATAAATAAAAATAAAAATAAATAGATAAATAAACAAACAAATAAATAAATCTTTTAAAAAATAAGTCTCTTTATTTTCTTTTTCTGCTGCTGTTCTTTGTCTTCCTACCGAAAGGCTCATTGCCCTAGAAACATGTAAGGGGTAGGTGTGAATGTGTGTGAATGCAAAATGTCTCTGTGCAAAACTAGTTTTGCTCCATAAATCTAGTTTTCTCAAAGGGAAGATAATAAATTGTGTTGTGAGCACCCTCTTGAAGAACAGTCAAAGAAATAATATAAAGAGATACCTTCCCAGAGGAACCCGAATACATTGGTTGTTTGAACAGATCCGTTCTGGGGTCTCTAAAACTCTTCCCTCTCAGTTCCTTTCTCCCCTCACCCCCTCCATCTCTTTTGTTATAAAAGTGCCTGGGGGGTTCATATGTGGGCCAGTCAGGCACGGAACTTCCATGTCACTTTCCTAGCAATAGGAAGGTCAACTGTATCATCTGTTTCATTGTTAAGATTCTCCAGTTAGAGGCTTATAGAAGAGCCTCTACCATTGGTGGGTGGCATGTGCATCCACTAGGTCTCTCTCTCCATCTCCTTTCCCAGCATCACAAGAATGTGTTTTTAGGCCTATTAAAAAGTTTAAGACCATGGTAGGTGTTCAGGAGCCCTTCAGTTGCTAAGTCATCTCAATCATTCTCAGAGTGCAAATGCAGTCACCAAGGGGGCTGGCAAGCAAGCTTTGATTCCTTTCAGTGCATTTACCTGTTTTGTTTGAAAGGTAACTGTTAATAGGAAATTAGGGAGCTCTTGGATGGCTCAGTTGGTTAAGCGCCCAACTCTTGATTTTTAACTCATGTCATGATCTCATGGTTTTTGAGATTGAGCCCCATGTCAGGAATCTGTGCTGACAGCATGGGGCCTGTTTGGGATTCTCTCTCTCCCTTTCTCTGCCTCTCCTTCATTTGCATTCACTCTCTCCCTTTCCCTCTCTCAATATTAAAAAAAAAATAGTAAATTAGAATTCTAAGCTAATATTTTCAAAAAGGAAGGTGATATAGAAGCTGGATTCAACTGGCCAGAGCCAGGGCCATGGTACTTGGTAGAGCAGAGCCTTTCCAGCCTACCAAGCAGGTCCCAAACATGCTGAGAAGTGAAGCAGCTACTGTCTCAGTCCCACAAGTGTGCTTCTATAAAAGAGAGAGACCCTAGGACATGAAAGAGCCTTTCATCCCTTTGGAAACTTTGATTACTGTTGAGAAGCAGACCTTTTGCACCTCATAATGATTTTAAGTACTAAGCTAACTGAACAGACTCCTTTTTAGTGCCTGAAATATATCATCTGACTTTTAAATATCTCTAAAGAGGCTATATAGATACAAAATTGTATCTAATGTTAATAAAAATAAGGATAATTAAATGTTCTTTTATTGTACAAAGGTGATGAGACTCACTGTAATTCCCACAGAGGATGCGATCTGTGAGTTGAATTTCCTAGAGGACCAAACCTAAAAGTAATCCTTCAAAAAATATGATTGCATCCAACCAGTGATCTAGGAAAATGAATACACTGCAGGCTTGTTCTTCCAAAGGAAGCTATGTGTTCTTTGTCCAGCATCCCAGGAGTTAATCAAGGACCCATTGTAGATGACTGACTAACAGGCGGAGGAGACTGGAGACTTTTTGACCCTAAGAACTTTGGAACCATGTTTGCATTTCTGTATAAAGATGAGGCACAATACTAACTCACAGGCAGAAGAGCATGATGTTGAGTTGTTAGGCTAGCAGCGGAGGTCAGTTTTCATTAAGCTACTCAAATTTTCCTCCCTCATCCCAATGTGACCAGTAATACACATTTGTAAATGTGTTTATGGAAAAGACTATGGCCATAGGCCTTTAACCTGCAGGTGTAAATTCTATAACCTTTTTCTTCTTCAACTAAAGCTATTTCTGTGGTGCACAGTTGGTCTGCTATATCTATTCTTCCATTCATCACCAATCTCTCTATCTCTCACATTGTTCTACAAATCACTAGTGGCTGTGGCAAATGGTATTTTCCAAAGATGGCTGTGATGATATTTCCCATACCACATGGTTTTATTACAATGTAACTTCAACGTTCATCCCAGTGAGTATTGGAGCCTGTGTCTCTTGTCCTTAAACATGTAGAGAACTTTTTCATTGCCATAACTAACAAAATATGGCAGAAATAATACTATGTGACTTCCCAGGATAGACCATTAAAGTACTATCCACTCTTGCCTTGCTCTTTTAGAGTACTTGGTTTTGTAATCCAGCTTCATGCAGGAAAACCAAACTGGATCCCACAGAGAAACCACATGGAGAGTCCATGTGTGTGTGTTGCAGTCAATGGCCCACCTGAGATCACAGCCAACTTCGGTGAAACCCACCAGACATGTAAGTGATGATGCCTCTAGGTGATCCCAGCCCCAGCCACCTAGTCCCTCTCTTTGAGTCTCCCCAGCTAGATGCCAGGCATTGGAAAGAAGAGACAAGCTGTTCTCACTGTGCCCCATCCAAGTTCTTGACCCACAAAATCTGTGAGCATAATACAATGATTGTTTTATGCCATTAAGTTTTAGGGTAGTCTGTTATGCAACAATAGTAACTGGAACACTGTCAAAGCTTAGACTTGGCTTGCTCACAAGCCCCCAAATAGAAGACTGTTTTCCATCCTCAGATTTCTTCCATGGCCCATAAAAGCACTCAAGTTTCCATGAGTTGTAAGATTCAGTGGGAGCCAACTGGATATAATGTATGAGCTCAAAATTCCTCAAGACAAAGACTTGGCCTTCTTCTGAAGTACAAAATTTTTAAAGTAAAAATGTCTATTTTATTCTTACACGAAGCGATTTCTTCATCCTGGTAATTCGAAGGATTTCATGCTTCCAAAAGAAAATGTTAGCAGTGATGCGGGCTCCGTTCCTTATACAAATTACAAGGATCTTCTATACATTTAAGATGACAGGTGCTACTCCTGCTGCTCACTCTCTTGCCAGTTCTCCCATTATCAGAAGAGTTGAGCTCTCCTTTAGCCCCGCATAGCATGATTTACTTAGATTTTAGGCTCGAATGTTTCCAATGCCTTGGAGCCGGGCATAGCACTTACAGTTCCAGTACTTAAATCAGGACCAGGGATGCCTTCTGCCCTCTCCCAGGGCCACTGCTACTCCCTTCCTGACACAAACCTTTCTGCATACACATATCTGAAAAAGTCACTGATTCCCTTCTTCCTCCACCCTCACACAGGTAAAATACTGACATATGCCCCAAGACTGCGTCCAGCTTTTTTTTTCTCCTATTGTGGGAGTCAGACAGCTCCTTCATGGCTCTCAAGGGGACACCCACGGTGTTCCATCCACATCCAGGTGATCAGACCATCTTCTCCTCGTACAGCTTGTCCCAAAGCCCACATCTGTGGATTGGGTGGTAAACAATGCACACATACTCATGTGCCCCTTGTCAACCAAACAAGGCGAAGGCCACTTCAATTTCCTTTACTCATCAATCTAAGGGGAGATACGATATATCATTTCCTCCAACATTAGGCTCTTAGAAAAGTGCATCTTGTTCAGAGCCAGAAATTTGCTCCTGAGGATGACAGTTTGATCTGAATTCCCAGGAGTCAGAAAAAGCAATCAAAGCAGGAAGTAGATACAAGCCAGGCCATCAATGAGGGTCACTCTTGGGATCAGCCTGTCCTGGGGCCGGGAGGGAAGCATTTGATGAAATGTAGGATTTCAATGGCAGCCACAGAGGCACCTGTATTATGGATTGATGTGCCACTGCGGAAGGCAGAGGAAATGTTCAAAAGCTAAAGAGTGATTTAGGACACAGACAGAAAAAAACTATAAGCAGCAATAAAACTCCCAAGTAGCTGCAATGCTAGTGACTGATTACCAGTTTCCTGGTTGAATTTGGCCAGGCCCTTAAAGAATATATTGATATTATGCATATCCCAACCTAGGAGAACAGAAAAGATTATTTTTTCAACGTCTCATCCATTGTGTGGGCCTTATCTGGACATTTTCAGGTGCGTTTAGTTTACAGAAGGGATCCACTGGACTAGGTATCAGAAAGTCCTGGTACTAAACCAATTCTACTACGAAGGACACATATAGTGGAATCTTGATATGTCCAGAGGGTTCCTGGCTCATAGAGACATCTATGTTATTGCCCTCCCTCTCCTTTTTTCCACATGTTATAAATTTCCATTATCTCCCAATGTTTCTGTAATTTTCTAGGATGGAACAAATATTCCCATGGCACTTCTGACCTCAGATCCCCTTTCAATAACAATAGTCTCTTCTAAATTCTTACACCCAGAGATGAAACACTGTGTCTTCTTTAATGTCTGCATAACATACCTACCCTCACCAAGTATTTGGGGTGGGAAGAACACCACACATCATGTAGCAAATGTAGAAACCCATGTCAGGCATCCTACTCTGAAAGTCTTTCTGGTGATCCTGCCACCCTAAGAGTCTTCTGGCCCTTTGTTGTCACCTTCAACTAGGGAGTCAGCCCCTCTACTCACCCTCCCTTTTCTCTCTTTTCCGCTTCCTGAAGAGCAATAACTGAACCCCTTCCATTGAATCCCAAAGCATTTTAATAATTTCTTTGGTTGTCAGACTCTGGCAAACACAAAGTCCTAAGGAAAGCTAGTTCTGTACATCAGTGAAATCGTAATGGCAGCTGGTAAGATAATGCAAGACTTTGCCTCCATGCAGGAGAATTAACACAACCCCTTCCTGCCATGGTGCTTGAGTTCCTCATCTTTAAGATGCTAGAGTCAGATCCCCTGCTTTGGCATTCTCCTCGAGCCCATTGGGGATCCAACATTGTGCATGTGGAAAAGAAATGTCAGCATATTGGCATCTGGGCCAATAAACAGATCTTCTAATTGTGTTTTACATGAAATGTGAAATTCAAGGAAAACACTCGGGGATATTAGTGTTGCTAAGCAGAGTCCTGTGCCATTTCAAAAAAAAAATATGTTCATTCCTGCTCTGCTGCTAATCATCTGTGAAACTCTGCATATTTAGTTACATATCTGAGCTTCATTTTTTCTCGGTTTTGCATTTTCCTTGCTGAGATTAGTCTTGGTCATCTTTCAGGCACACTGCAACCACTTTGGTCTACTGTTTTATGGTATATACTGAACCAAAACTCTATTGCTTATACTTCCACTTCTAGGTATAAATCCAACAGAAATGCACACACATGGCTCCCAAAAGACATGTGTGAAGATGTTCACAGCAGCACTGTTCATAATAGCCCTATAGTGGGTTGAATGGTGGCCCCCTGAAAGATATGTTTGTGCCTTAGTCCCCAAAACCTATAAATGGGGAACTTATTCTGGAAAAGAGTCTTTGCAGATGTTAAGTTATGGATCTTGACATGAGATCATGCTGGGTTATCTGATGGGCTCTAAATTCAATGATACATGTCCTTATAAGATATAGAAGAGGAGGGTGCAAGAGTGACTCAGTCAGCTAAGCACCTAACTCTTGATTTTGGCTCAGGTCATGTTCTCACAGTTGTGAGATCAAGCCTTGCATCAGGCTCTGTGCTGGTCATGGAGCCTGATTAAGATCCTCTCTCTCTCTCTCTCTGCCCCTCTCCCATGCTTGCTCTCTGTATCTCTCATTATAAAAAAAGAGAGAGAGAGAAAAGGAGAACAGAGATAAGAGAAGATAAAGTGCCATGCGAAGACAGAGGCAAAGATTGGATTGATGCAAACATAAGCCAGGGAACATTTGAAACCACCAAGAGCTGGAAGAGACAAAGAAAGATTCTACCCTCAAGGCTTCAGAGGGAGCACCACCCTGCACAACCCTTCTGGCCTCTAGAATGAGAGAACTCTACTTTGAAAACTTTCAAACATGACCCTACTAAAGCAAGTTGGCACGAACAGGTTTATACCTTCTGATCTGTTCATGACCTTCGCTTGATTTTGTTTTAAGTTTATTTCTTTATTTTGAGAGGGGAGAGGGGCATACAGAGGGGGAGAGAGAGAATCCCAAGCAAGCTTTGGATATGGGGATTTACCTGTGTCAACATGGGGCTCAAATCCTCCAACCATGAGATAATGACCTGAGCCAAAATCAAGAGTCCGACTCTTAACTGACCAAGCCACCCAAGTGCTCCTGTTCATGTCATTCACTTTACAAACCCACAAGCTCACCTCCTCCAGGGAGACCCCTGCTTGCAGCTACATGTGTTGCAAGTGACCACATCTACCTAGTGTCATTATTCATACTCAGTTTATGTTTGATTAATCACAAGTATTTGTTTATGTGTTATTTTGTAAAAGGTCCTAAGATGTTTCCATATGTGTTTGATATACCATCTGCAGATTTTAATCATTTTTAAACATATAAGTATTCAGGCTTTCTTAGGTTAATGTCCTGACACTGAGATGAAGATTCCTGTGCTAGAGATTTGTTAAGGGAAAGTTCCAGGGAGAAACTGGTAAGGGGCTGAGAGAAGCAGGACAGAGAAAGGGAAAAGGCTGACCAGGAGTGCAATTGCAGGCACATCTGCACAGGATATCTTCACCCTGAACCCATAGGGAGCTGCGGTGCATAAGGTACACCTTAGAGGTTTCCAGGGGAGCAGAGACTTCATACTCCCACACTGTCAGTCCCTGGGTACCGCCCCTGTGGGGAAATTACTCTGACTCTGTGCAGGCAAAGCACTCCACTAGTTCAAGGTCAGATCTCTAAGAACCCCAGTAGACCCAAAAGCCCACCAAGGCTACAGGACAGGCACACACAAACAGTAAAAGGGATCCAAAGGGATCTGGTGGAGCAGTGTCCAGAGCAGGGCTTTACCTGTGTCTCTCTGTGAGGTACCCAGCCTCAGCTTTGGAACAGTGCCTTTCTGACCTGCACAGAGCAGCCCAGAGCCATTCCTTCTCTTTCTCCTCCGCTGTGCTGGACACAAGAAGTGCAATAAGCTTGCCATTGCCTGAGTTCCACCCACAAAGCTGCACCTAGGTCTCTTTTACTCTCCAATGTCTCCAAGCCTATCAAAATCAGAGAGGAAGAAAGGGGGGCAAGTGGCAGGGCACACGGTCCTTTGTCAGGGACCCAGCTACATGCAGGGATCTGTTCTCTCCCTGCTTGAGAAGTAGAATCGTGGGGGTGGTTCAAAGTTCCTGATCTACAGGCGGTATGCCTGGATTTGCATCCCCCCTCATGTACTGTCTATGAGACTTTGACAAATTATGTAATCTCCCTGTAGCTCACTTTCTTCATCTCTAAAATGAGGATAATTGTCATATCGACCTTCTGGGAATTATTGTGAGGATTAGATGAATTAACACATGGAATTAGCTGAATGAGACAGGGAAAACATGTACAACAAACAGGAACTGGCCCCTAATGAGCATTCACTACACCTTTCCAGCTATTTATGATTTAAGACAGAGCAGGCACTCCATCAAGCAACAAAGACATAGACAGAGGTATATTTATCATGAAACTAGTGAAGCTTAAGTTCCAAGGCCCCTCACTTGCATCACAGTGAGAAAATGAGGATCAAGGGACATAAGACACTCGCAACACAGAAGGCACTGACTAAGCCTGTCAAGTGTCAGCTTCCTGTCCCCACTTCCTACTTGACCCTTTCCAGAGGATAGAACTTGAGATACCTTGACGAACAGGATGTGTATATAATGAAGTAAGAAAACAAGTAAGAGACTCATGAAAGGGAAAGGGAAGCAAGTATGTTAACCATGAGAGCTAATTTGGTTCTAATAGCTAATATTTGACTCTGGGTTCCCTGGAAGCCAGGAAAACAATGAAAACACAGAAAGTTTTCCAAAAAAGAAGGATGTAATTGTCAATAGAAATGAGTATACCTTGATACTAAGCTCTCAAAGACATTTTTCTTGTGAAATTTTGTGTAAGATTTCCTGAGACCAGTTTCAAAAAAAAAAGTGCAGGAAAGTTTCTGTATGATGGTTACTTTTACAGACCTTAAATCAGATGGGGACCTGAAATTAAATCCCTGCACAACCATAGTGATTCTGCAAGGGAGAAAGCAGATGTAGTTCAGGAATAGGGTCAGACAGGGATCAAATTTATTACAGGGACAGAACTCAGACCACATGGAGGGGGTTAGGACTTTGTCCTTTAAACTTTCTTTCCTAAATGTTACTTTTCACAGCTGCCTTTTCAATAAGAGATGACTATGGGAAAGTCAAGTCTTTCTTCTTTGAGTGGAGGTTCAGATTCAAGGCAGGTCTGTATGTTACCATAGTAAATAATAATAATGGTGAATGATAATAACAATAAAGAAGTTAGCCTGCAACCTTGTGATATGTTGAGTTTGGGCTGATTGGATGTGAAAAATTATCTGCCCACAACAACCTTTGTGTGGAAATAATTTACATGTACCCTTCTTTTTGGTAGAAAAAAAACCCTTATGCTAATCAATATGTACAGCTTTGTAGATTCAGATATCATTAATTGAGCTCAAATACATCAAGAAGTTGGAACCGGTTTTCTCAGAACTTCTTTCTGCTTCCTGAAAGCCAAATAATTATATGGACAATTCAGATAATTGAGGAGTTTAAGAAAAATGTTTCTTTTTTCATGCATAGACTTTTTTCTTCTTCCCTCTTGTAGCTTTTGCTCTTCACCAAAATGACATCAAAAATTAAATTATTTTTATTTTACCATAAATTAACTTTTTCAAAATGTTAGCTATTTTGCTTATTTCTCTCCTTCCCAACTAGAACTTTGTAACAGTGGACACTGCCTCTGAACACACTGTAGCTTCGGTGTTCACTCCTGATGTATTAGGGACTTTGGCAAGAGGGTGGCTGTCAGGGGCAGCTGGGTGTTAGCACAGAGCCTGCTTCCCATCCTTTGTTCCCCCCTCTCTCTCTGCCCCTCCCCCAATGCATAGGCAGACTCTCTCTCTCTCTCTCTCTCTCTATCTATCTCTCTCTCTCTCTTTCTTTCTCTCTCTCTCTTTCTCTCAAATAAAAATAAACATTAAAAAAATGAAGGCAGCTGTCAGCTTGGCTGCTGAAGGCACAACCATGGTCAGCATGATTAGTTATGATGTGTCTCTCTCTGGGGCACTGGAACACCTTGATTATTCCAAGTGGGTGATTAAAGTGTATTTGTCAGTATTTGTGGAAAGGTTGTTCCTAAAGAACTCGAGGGTTATGTGACAGGGGCATCTGGAAGTGCATTGACCCCTGAGCAATTTTAAATCATCCCATGCTCTCTATGATTGTTGTTTGTTTGTTTGTTTTTAATTTTTTAAAAATATTTATTCATTTTTTAGAGAGACAGTGCAAGTGGGGAATGGGCTGAGAGCAAGGGAGACAGAATGCAAAGCAGGCTCCAAGCTCTGAGCTGTCAGCACAGAGCCCGTAGCGGGGCTCGAACCCACAAACTGTGAGATCATGACCTGAGCTGAAGTCGGATGCCTAACCGACTGAGCCACCCAGGTGCCCCTCTATGATTGTCTTAATACCACTATATTTTGAATACCTCCAGGCCCCAAGCCCTGTCCTCATGGCTTTCCCTGTACTAGCTCACCTAATTCTTATAGTTCACGTTGTTGGCAGCCTGCTTATCTTCCCTAAGCACCCCTCTTACCTTACACACCATCACACTCCTACCACAATTACCTGCACCTGTCTATCTAGGTGATTTATTATTATTATTATTATCATCATCATCATCATCATCATCATCATCATCATCACCATTATTGGGGGGGCATAGTATGATAGGCTTGTACATTGGACAGGCTAGATATGCTGGGGAGTTCCCACCCCTGAGATCAGCCCAAGATAGACAGGAACACATATCCTAGCTTCCTTGCCTTTATAGGACAAATCAGAAGCATGTTCTATGCTGTCTCCTGGAAATTCCAGCAGGATTTAGGCCCCAGTTGCCCTCAGTATATCCTGCTCACTAATGCAATCTGTATTAAACCTTCCTTCCCTTCCCCATCTCGCTTCCCACACTCCCAACAGCATCCTGGGATCATCTTCCAAATAATCCTTATCTTAAGACTAGCTTTTTTCTTCTTCTTTTTTATTTTTTGAATGACTCATTTTTTAATGTTTGTTATTGAGGTATAATTGACATATAGCGTTATATTAGTTTCAGGTGTACAACAAAATGATTTGGTATTTGCATGCGTTGAAAGATGATTACCACAATAAGACAGTAATGCCTGGTTAATGTTTTGTAATATAGTAACAAAAATTTTTTCTTGTAATGAGAACTTTTAAGATCCACCCTCTTAAGCAACTTTCAAATATGCAATACACTATTTTTTTAAGTTTATTTATTTATTTTGAAAGAGAGTAAAAAAGAGTGTGTAAATTGGGGAGGGGCAGAGAGAGAGGGATAGATGGTGATGACAGATAGATAGATGATAGATAGAGAGTCCCAAGCAGTCTCTGCACTATAAGTGTGGTGCCTGATGCGGGGCTCAAACCCACAAACCATGAGATGATGACCTGAGCCAAAGTCAGTCGTTTAACTGAGTGAGCCACCCAGGTGCCCTGCAATATGCTATCATTAACTACAGCCACTATGGATTCACTTTTGAAGGAATAAAAAAATGAGATAATCTTCATACACTTTTGATAAGCTATTTGCATTCACAGTTTACAGAGAAGACTTGACACAGTTGTTATGTAACTAACCCAAGATCCTACTGCTAGTAAATAGGGAAATGCAATTCAGTCCCGCATGTACCTGACCCTTCCCAACCCACCACACTGCCTCAACTTTATAAATAAAATGGACTGATAAACTGGTATGGCTTTGTGAATATAAACATCTAGAACCTGCAAGTCTCTTCTTACTAAACTGGTTTTCACGTATTTGTATCTCTGCAGGGCATCTGTTTCATTAGTAACAAAGTACGTTTGGTTGCTGCTTTGTAAGTATGCATAAACAGTTGCTCAATTAAGGTAAGTGTAGTTTCATGTTAGCACACAATATTCTTCACATGGTGTGCTGGGTATCTTTTTTTGCCCCTCAGGTGCACTGTCCACCTCCTCTCCCCCCTGGGAGGCTGCTCATAGAACTGACAACAGTCCACCTGTGAGCAAGAAGCCATGGAATCCAGAGGTGATAGTTAAGCACTCTCCCACCCATGTGGTGGTAATAACTGAAATCAGCTTTGCGAAAGAGTCGAAATTAAGCAGTGGGGTATGATGAGCGAACACATCCTAGATCGCTGTCAGAAAAACAGAATACCTTGTTTCATATTGAAAAACAAATGCATTTAAAATATTACCAGAAAATATCCGAAAGAGCGAAACCTGCCTTTTCAGAGGTCCCAGAACAGAAGCACACATTACAATGCCATATTTTTAAAGTTCTTGAGATAGAGAGTAAAGCTGGATGCTTCAAAGTGCAAAATGGGTATTTCTAGCTGGGGAAATGTGTAATGGAAAAAGTAGGTAGGGGGGAATCGATTAGGTAGGCAGAAAAAGAGCAAACATCCAAGCAAACACAGGACGTTTGCATGAGCAGAGCTAGGGAGAGGGAAGAGGAATTAGAATGTCAAGTACAAATAAAGTCCCCTTCCACTGGCTTCATAGATCTTCCTAAAAGAGAAGAAGAATTTGTTTTGCTTTGTTTTTATTTGTTTGTTTTTTGAAAGGTGACCTCTAGAATCCCCTTCCTCATTTAAGACAAATATACCCACATTGAAGGTTCAGATCCAGAGCCCTTTTCTCAGTTGACTGACCTCACCTTAGGTGACTAACCTCTTTCTTGGCCGTGGCTTACACACTACCACACGCTCACTGCTCTGGTTAGCCCTTCAGCTCCACTCACGGGCACAACCCTCTGTATAGCTCTGTCTGCTTATTGTCTGTAATTCCAATGTGTGCCATGCAAGACATGAGCTGGTCTATTCCCTTTGTCACATGTCATGCAATCCACTTGACTCATTCTCATTAATTCCTTAATGAGGAACCAATGACACTAACTGCAGGAAGTCTCTTGATGGACTTAACTCACCAAGCATCCATCCCTCTCAGGTGTGTCTTAGTATAGAGATGCTCACACGGAATCTGAATGGTCTGTTCCCTTGTCTCTCTTCCAAAAAACTGGAAATATCTTAAGGGTACTGGCTGTATTTTATTTATCTTTGTGTATCCAGAGCTTGATTAAGACGCAGAAGATGGGTAGTAGGGGAATCTATGTTACTCTAAATCAATTTGAATATATTCAACATGGCCTTTGGATTGATATATTTCTAATGTCTTTAGTGCTGCAGTTCTTGAACCCTTTGTCCAAGGGGATTTCTAGGCATCATTGTGGACGTTTGTCCCCAGACATCTTTACAGTAGGATATTGTAAGGTAAGTGAGGATATCCAAATTGTACCCACATCCGACCAAGTCACCAAGAGGCAAGGGATGCCTCCACAGGCCAGTAAGTTGGCAAAGCTGGAACTAGAATTCCTTTAAATGAGGCTAAACTGATACTTCATACAAAGAGGTTTCCTTTCTGCAGATGTTCATTTACTTTAGGACTGTGGTAGGCTGGATCGCATGACTTTCTCAGCTGTGTGTCATTCACATGGTCCAGGCTAGCACTTAGCTGCCAGGAAACTGGGTTGCCTATGATACGATGTCACATCTTTAAGATTCGACGACTGGCAGGGAGCGGGCTGGGCGCAGCAATCAGAGGGAATTTACTGCTGGTAGATGGCGATTTGTTGCATTTTGCATTCTCTGATGTACAATGTCTTTGATTGCCAGCACCGTCTTTTCAGGTTTGACATCTTTCTATGAGGAACATCTGTGGCATGCAGCATCCCTCTGCACCAACAAAAAGACAGACAAGACACTGCTAATTTTTTTAATCACATGATACAGCCTGACATATAGAGTAACAGTTATGCTGCATCTAAGCTTGAATTATTTGTCAGTTTCATTTGACAACCAGCATTTTCTCATCTTGTTTCTTTCTCTTATTTTTTTCTAACTCACACCTTTGTATCTACCTGTACGTCTCGGGCTCTGAGCTGAGACCAAAATGATGGAAACTTCTTTCTCACTTCATCAATGGATATGGCCTTTTAAATAAGGCCCTCGATCATGTGGAAAATCAAAAAAAGTGTCCTCAGGGCCTCTTGCTCCCCCAATCTTCCCTGTTCTTCCTCCTTCTGACATTTCCTGTCAAATCTCCACCTTGAAAATCTTCCATGTTTGTTCATTTGTTCCAGACAGGAGGGGAGACTTGACTAAGAAATAGGTCTACACTGAACCTTCGTAGTCTGAAGTTTTAATTCCATCTCAGTCCTCTTATATACTATGCCATTTACTTCATGTAACTATTCTTTATCAGAGTAATATCAAATGAGTCCCTATGGGAAGAATTTCAGGCATCAATAGCACTTTTTGAAGAATGAAGATTAGAAGCTTTTCCACATACGTGTAATAGAAGTGGCCCTACCTTTTCCCAAGATGCCTGATATGACAGTCAAGCACTGAACTTGCTCTCTGATGTCTATTCTAGCTAATGCACTACATCACTGTGGGGCCCCAGATGAAACGACTTAGCTCTCTGGCCACAGTTTTCCCAAATGTAAAAGAAAGCAATGTGTTTTAAAATGGTATACACGTTGCTCACAGCTCTAAAATCCCTACTAGCAGTTAATGAAAGTTTCTGGAATATTTCAAAAACCATCCCCCACTTTCACATAGGGATGATAACCAAACTAATGACAAGGCAACTCTGGAGATTTATTATCACAAGGGCATCTGATTTGCTTGCTTCTAAGTGAGGTATAGATACCGCATAATATAGGACAAAAATGGAAACAAGATACAGGTTTCTTCATGGAATACCAACTATTTTTTCCCCTCTTCCTTTTAGATGGTATTAAGTATTACACATCTCTGTCCATACTTTGTTGATTACTTCACAGGATGTTCCTAAAAATATTGCACTTCCCTAGAAGTTTGGTTTTCTTATAATATTTATTTTGATTTATAGGATACGTGCTAGCTTAGATTGGACTCTGCCATCTTGACAGTAGTGTAGGGTATTGGAAGCTATGAGATAGCTTAGCGACGGCAACTCATTCTCTGACATTCCTTCTGTATGCCTCTGAGTAGGTAGGCTCTGGGACTGCTTTGACAAATGGAATGTGGCAGAAGTAACACAAGATGTATCCAGGCCTGGCCCATAAGAGACTGACAACTTCTGCTCACTCTAAGACTGGTCTTCCCAAGGAAAAGCATATTCATGGAAGAAGTAGAAGTATGATTCCCCATAGATCATTGTGCCATGACAAGCCTAAGCCACATGAAAAGTCCCTGGAAGATGAGACACTCAGATGAGGCCAAGGAGCACCAAAACGCCAGACATGTGGATAAAGAAGGGAGTGTGGGTGTGGACCCTCCAGCCTTTGCTGCCCCAGCCAATGCCATGTGAATCAGATGACCATCACCCACACACACTCTTTCCAAATATCTGACTCTCAAAGTCTCGAGAAAAATGAAATATTTGCTTTAACCAGTAACTACTATGGGGTAATTAGGTATGTACAAATAGTATGTACTCATCAGAGAAATCCAAATAAATACCACAATGAGATATCACCACCACCTTTTAGAATGACTATTATCAGAAAGATATGAAGTAACAAGGGTGGCAAGGATGTAGAACAAGGGGAACCCTCATGCACTGTTGTGGGAATGTAACTTCTGCAGCCACTGTGGAAAATTGTATGGAGATAAGTCAAAAAGTTAAGCACAGAACTTCCATATGATCTGGTAATTCCATTTCTGGGTATCTATTGAAAGGAAATGAAAACACTAAGTCAAAAAGGTATCTGCACCCCCATGTCCATTATATAAATTATATAAAATATATATAATTAAGCCATAAAATAGAAAGAAATCTTGCCATTTGCAATAATATGGATGGACGCTGAGAGCATTATAGTAAGCAAAATAAATCATACAGAAAAAGACAAATACCAAACAATCTCACTTATATGGGGAATCTAAAAAACAAACATACAGAAACTCAAACTCACAGATTCAAAGGACAGATGGATAGTTGTCAGAGGCAGGGGGTGAGATGGGGGGGTAGGCAAAATGGATGAAAGAGGCCAAAAGGTACAAAAGTCTAGTTAGAAAATAAATAAGTCCTGGGGATGGAATGTGCAGCATGGTGACTATAAGACAAATAATATATTAGAAAGTTGTTAAGTGAGTATATCTTAAAAGTTCTCCTTCCAGGGGAAAAACATGTAACTATGTGTAGTGATGAAGATCAACTAGACTTGTTGCAGTGATCATTTTGCAATATATACAAATATCAAATCATTATGTTCAATGAAACTAATATAATGTTATATGTCAATTATGCTTCAAAAAAAGGAAGGCAGAGGAAGAAGAGAAGGAAAAGGAGGAGAGGAGGAGGAGGAGGAGCAGGAGGAGAAAAGGGAGGGGAAGGATAAGATGGAGAAGAGAAAGGAGAAAGGGGAGAGGGACAGGAGGAGGAGGATGAAGGGGGTGAGAAGAAGAAGAGGAAGAGAGGAAGCAGGTACTTGGAATGAACCATTAAGACCTCTAATGAGAAAAGAAAGGAGAGAGTTGTCCTTTCTATCTAAAAGTGGCAGGGCAGTGTTAAGTGTGGGGCATCACCAGCTGGCCCTGTAACTCGAAATCTCTTTTAGATGAAATCAACAGGACATTGCCCCTTCATGAAGTCAAATATTTGTCTCTGCTAATGAAACTGTGGAGCCTCTCCATTATCAGTTGTTGGGGAGAGCTTAATGGAGCTAAAATCCCAGGTGGTAGGTATGTGTTTGGCCAGAAATGTGGATAGCCTCTTCTGTTTGGTGTTGCAAAAGCATGAATCAGCAGAACAGCACTTGAGAACAGGATTTGGGAAGGAAATAACTGATATACCATCCCAGATGGCCGTAGGTAACCTCTTCCATCCTGAGATACCCCATAATGCACTCTGTTTGCCATGAAAACCTCATTGCTAAACTTCGTTCCAGGGTTACAGTACTTCAGCCAGCTTGAGTTTTTCCCCTAATTATTATTTTTTTTATTTTAATGTTTATTTATTTTTGAGAAAGAACCAGAACATGAGCAGGGGAGAGGCAGAGAGAGATGGAGACACAGAATCTGAAGCAAGCTCCAGCTCTGGGTTGTCAGCACAGAGCCTGACGCGGGACTTGAACTCGCAAACCCTGAGTCAGATGCCTAACCGACTGAGCCACCCTGGCCTCCCTTCCCTAATTATTTTTAAAGTCCTTTCTAGGTTGTTTGTTCCTCTCTACTCAATTTGCAGGAGGAAATCCTCCTACCTATAAGTTCAGAGGGTTTTACATTTAATGTGCTTTAGTTTTTTCTTTTGTGTTTTTTAATTAATAGACTTCTGGGGTACAGTTTTAGGTTTACAGAAAAAAAATTGAGTGAAAAGTACAGAGAGTTTCCATGATTCCACCCACAAATTTCCCCTGTTACTAATTCCTGGCATTGGTGTGGCACATTTGTTACCACTGATAAGCCAATATCGATGGCAGGATATCATTGTGCAAAGTCCGATGTGAGGCTTGATCCCACAAACTGTGAGATCATGACCTGAGCCGACATCAAGAGTCAGACACTTAACCAAATGAGCCACCCAGGTGCCCCTCCCTTTCTGTTTTTATCTTATTTTCCTTCTCTTCCCCTGTGTTAATCCATTGTGTTGCTTAAATTCCACATATGAATGAAATCATATGATATTTGTCTTTCTCTGACTGACTTATTTCACTCAGAATAATACATTCTAGTTCCATCCACATTGTTGTCAATGGCAAGATTTCATTCTTCATTTCAAATTTATTTTAATGTTTTATTTATTTTTGAGAAAGAGAAGCGGGGGCAGAGAGAGAGGGAGACACAGAATCTGAAGCAGGCTCCAGGCTCTGAGCTGTCAGCACAGAGTCTGATGACAGGCTTGAACTCATGAACCGTGAGATCATGACCTGAGGTGAAGTCGGATGCTTATCTGACTGAGCAACACTGGTGCTCTGGGATTTCATTCTTTTTGAATGCTGAGTGATATTCCATTGTATATATTTACCCCATCTTCTTTATCCATTCATTAGTCAATAGACATTTGGACTCTTTCCATAATTGGACTATTGTTGATAGTGCTCCTATAAACATTGGGGTGCATGTGCCTCTTCAAATCAGCATTTTTGTATCCTTTGGATAAATACCTAGTAGTGCAATTGCTGGATCATAGGGTAGTTCTATTTTTAATTTTTTGAGGAATCTCCATACTGTTTTCCAGAGTGACCACACCAGTTTGCATTCCCACCAATAGTGCAAAAGGGTGTCATTTTTTCTGTATCCTCACCAACATCTATTTTTTCCTGAGTTATTAATTTTAGCCATTCTGACAGGTGTGAGTTGGTATCTCATTGTGGTTTTGATTTGTATTTATCTGACAATAAGTGATGTTGAGCATCTTTTCATGTGTCTTTAGCCATATGGATGTCTTCTTTGGAAGAGTGTCTATTCATGTCTTCTGCCCATTTCTTCACTGGATTGTTTGGGGTTTTTTTGGGTGTTTAGTTTGATAAGTTCTTTATAGATTTTGGATATTAACCCTTTATCTGATACATCATTTGCAAATATCTTCTCCCATTCTGTTGGTTGCCTTTAAGTTTTGTTGATTGTTTCCTTTGCTGTGCAGAAGTTCATTTTTTGCTTTAGTTTCCATTGCCTCCAGAGACATGTCTAGTAAGAAGTTGCTGTGGAAAAGATCAAAGAGGTTCCCGCCTGTTTTCTCATGTAGGATTTTGATTGTTTCCTGTATCACATTTATGTTTTTCACCAATTTTGAATTTGTTTTTGTGTATGGTGTAAGAAAGTATCCAGTTTCATCCTTCTGCATGTCACTGTCCAGTTTTCCTAGCACCATTTGCTGAACAGACTATCTTTTTTCCATTGGATACTCTTTCCTGCTTTGTTGAAGATTAGTTCAACAAACATTTGTGGGTCTGTTTCTGGGCTCTCTATTCTGCTCCATTGGTCTATGTGTCTGTTTTGTGCCAGTACCAAAATGTCTTGATGATTACAGCTTTGTAATACAACTTGAAGTCCAGCATTGTGATGCCTCCATCTTCGGTTTTCTTTTCAACCTTACTTTGGCCATTAGAGGTCTTTTCTAGTTCCATACAAATTTTAGAATTGTTTGTTCTAGCTCTGTGAAGAACGTTGGTGTTATTTTGATAGAGATCGCATTGAATGTGTAGATTGCTTTGGGTAGTATAGACTTTTTAACAATATTTATTCTTCCATTCCATGAGCATGGAATGTTTTTCCATTTTTTTGTGTCTTCATCTATTTCTTTCATTAGCTTTCTATAGTTTTCAATATACAGATCCTTTACCTCTTTAGTTAGGTATCTTATGGCTTTGGTGCAATTAGATATGGGATCAATTCCTTGATTTCTCTTTCTGCTGCTTCATTATTGGTGTATAGAAATGCAACCGATTTCTGTACATTGATTTTATATCCCATGACTCTGTTGGATTCATGTATCAGTTCTAGAAGTTTTTTGGTGGAGTCTTTCAGATAGAATATCATGTCATCTGCAAAGAGTGAAAGTTTGACTTCTTCCTTGCCAATTTGTATGCCTTTTATTTCTTCTTGTTGTCTGATTTCTGAAACTAGGACTTCCAGTACTATGTTGAACATCAGTGGTGAGAGTGGACATTCTTATCATGTTCTGACCTTATAGGGAAAGCTCCCAGTTTTTCCCCATTGAGGATGATATTAGCTGTGGGTCTTTCACAGATGACCTTTATGATGTTGAGGTATGTTCCTTCTATCCCTACTTTTCTGAGGGATTTTTATCAAGAAAGGATGCTATATTCTGTCAAATACTTTTTCTGCATCTATTGACCAAATCATATGGTTCTTATCCTTTCTTTTATTAATGCGGTGTATCACATTGATTAATTTGCAAATATTGAACCAGCCCTGCAGCCCAGGAATAAATCCCACTTGATCATGGTGAATAATTATGTTAATGTACGATTGAATTTTATTTGCTAGTATCTTGTTGAGAGTTTATGCCTCCAGTTTCATCAAGGATATTGGCTTGTAATTCTCCTTAGTGCAGTCTTTGTCTGGTTTTGGAATCAAGATAATGTTGGCTTCATAGAAAGAGTTTGGAAGCTTTCCTTCCATTTCTATTTTTTGGAAAAGTTTGAGAAAAATAGGTATCAGCTCTTCTTTAAATGTCTGGTAGAATTCCCCTGGGAAGCCATCTGACCCAAGGCTCTTGTTTGTTGGGAGATTTTTGATAACTGATTCAATTTCTTTGCTGGTTATGAGTCTGTTCAAATTTTCTATTTCTTCCTGTTTCAGTTTTGGTAGTGGGTGAGTTTCTAGGATTTTGTCCATTTCTTCCAGATTGCCCAGTTTGTTAGCATGTAATCTTTCACAGTATTCTCTTATAATTGTTTATATTTCTGTGGTGTTCGTTGGAATCTCTCCTCTTTCATTCTTGATTTTATCTAGTTGGGTCCTCTTTTCTTTTTGATAAGTCTGGCTAGGAGTTTATCAATTTTGTTTATTCTTTCAAAGAACAACATTTAGTTTCATTGTTCTGTTCTACTGTTTTGTTTGTTTCTATATCGTTTGTTTCTGCTCTAATCTTTATTATTTCCCTTCTTCTGCTGGCTTTAGGGTTTATTTGCTGCTCCTTTTCTAGCTCCTTTAGATGTAAGGTTTAGATTGTGCATTTGGGACCTTTCTTGCTTCTTGAGATAGACCTAAATTGCAATGTACTTTCTTCCTAGGACGGCCTTTGCTGCATTGCAAAGGGTTTGGACAGTCATGTTTTCATTTTCATTTGCCTCTATGTATATTTTTTATTTCTTCTTTAATTTCCTGGTTAACCCACTCATTCTTTAGTAAGATGTTCTTTAACCTCCATGTATTCGAGAGCTTTCCAAGTTTTTCCTTGTGGTTGATTAAGTTTCATAGCATTGTGGTCTGAAAATATGCATGATATGATCTCAGTCTTTTTGTATCTGTTGAAGGCTGACTCGTAACTCAGTATTTGATCTATTCTGAAGAATGTTCCATGGGCACTCCAAAAGAATGTGTATTCTGCTGCTTTAAGATGAAATGTTCTGAATATATCTGGTCCATCTGGTCCGGTGTGTCTTTCAAATCCATTGTTTCCTTGCTGATTTTCTGCTTAGGTGATCTGTCCATTGCTGTAAATGAGGTATTAAAGTCCCTTATTACTATGGTATTATTATCAATGAGTTTCTTTATATTTATTATTACTTTTTATTGATTTATACATTTGGGTGTTCCAGTGGGGGCATAAATATTTACAATCGTTTAGTTTTTCTTTAAAATTGTTAGACCACTTAATTATGATATAATGCCTTTCTTCATTCCTGTTACAGTCTTTGTTTTAAAATCTAGGCTGCCTGGGGCACCTGGGTAGTTGAACGTCCAACTTCGGCTCAGTCATTATCTCACAGTTCATGAGTTTGAGCCCCACATCAGACTCGCTGCTGTCAACCTGTCTATACAGAGCCTGCTTTGAATCATTTGTCCCCCTCTCTCTGCCCCTCCCTTGCTTATGCCCTCCAAAAAATAAATAAATATTTTTAAAAACTTTAAGAAAACCCAGTTTGTCTGATAAAAGTATGGCTACTCTGGCTTTGTTTTAACATCCATTAGCATGATAGATGGTTCTTCATCCCCTCACTTTCAATCTGCAGGCGTCTTAAGGTCTAAAATGAGTCTCTTGTAAAAAGCTCATAGATCTTTTTATTTATTTATTATTCTGATACCCTATGTCTTTTGATTGGAGCATTTAGTCCATTTATATTCAGAGTGATTACTGAAAGATATGAATTAGGTACCACTGTTTTAACTGTAGAGTTGGTGTTTCTGGTGATGTTCTCTGGTCCTTTGTAGTCTTTGTTGCTTTGGTCTTCTTTTTTTTTGTTCTTCAGTCAGAGAGTCCCCCTTAAAATTTCTTTCAGGGCTGATTAAGTCATGAACTCCTTTAATTTTTGTATGTCTGGGAAACTCTTGATCTCTTCTTCTACTCTGAATGACAGCCTTGCTGGATAAAGAATTGTTGGCTGTATATTTGTCCCATTCAGCATATTGAATATTTCCTGTCACTCCCTTCTGGTCTGCCAAATTTCACTAGACAGGTCTGCTGCTAACCTTATGTGTCTACTCTTTTGTCCTTAGCTGATTTCAGAATTTTCTCTTTATCTTTGTAGTTTGCAAGTTTTACCATGATATATTGTGGTGTTGACCTATTTCTATTGAATTTGAAGGGAGTTTTCTGTGCCTCTTGGACTTGAATGCCTGCTTCCTTCCCCAGATTAGGGAAGTTCTCAGGTATAATTTGTCCAAATAAGCCTTCTGCTACTTTTCCCTTCTCTTCTTCTTCTTCTGGTAATCCTATGATAAAGACATTGTTTCTTTTTATGGAGTCACTAAGTTCTCAAAGTCTCCCCTTGTAATCTAATAATTTTCTCTCTCTCTTTTTTTCAGCTTCATTATTTTCCATAATTTTATCTTCTCTACCATCCATTCTCTCCTCTGCTTCCTCAATCCTCATTCTGACTATATCCAGTCAGTATTGCATCCCAGTTATGGCATTTTTTATTTCATCCTGACTAGTTCTTAAGTCTTTTATCTCTGCCTCAAGTATTTCTCTGGTGTCTTCTATGCTTTTTTCAAGCCCAGATGTAGTCTTATGACTGTTGTTCTAAATTCTTGTTCAGATATCTTGCTTATATCTGTTTTGAGCAAGTCCCTGGATATGATTTCCTCTTGACCTTTCTTTTGGGGAGAATTCCTCCATCCTGTCATTTTGGTTAAGTTTCTGTCTTTTGTGAGTTTTAAAAGCCTGTTACATTTCCTGCACCTGAGAGTACTACTATATTAGAAAGAGGTCATACACTGTCGAGAGCCTGGCACTTCAGGAAGTGTTTATGATGTATGCTGTGAACCCTCTAGTATTGCGTTTTGGTTGCTCTATCCCACTAGTCAATCTTCTGCAGAGCTCCTCCTTGCTTGCAGTGAGGAGTTTTTGGATCTTTAATTAGGTATGGTTTGATTTGTTGTTGACATAAGCCTGTAAAAAAGGGGCCGGGGAACCCCGATCCTTAAAAAAGTGAGAAGTAAAGGGAACAAAAAAAGCCAAACAGAGCATCAAAAACCTATAAGGCTGATTCCAAAAAAGAAAGGGAAGGAGAAGAAGAAGAAGAAGAAGAAGAAGAAGAAGAAGAAGAAGAAGAAGAAGAAGAAGGAGGAGGAGGACGAGGAGGAGGACGAGGAGAAGGACAAGGAGGAGGAGAGGGAGACGGACAGGAGAGGAGAGGAGAGGAAGAGGGAGAGGAGAGGGAGAGGAGAGGAGAGGGGAGGGGAGGGGAGGGGAGGGGAGGGGAGGGAGAAGAGAGGAGAGGAGAGGAAAGGAAGAGGGAGAGGGAGGAGGAGGAGGAGGAGGAGGAGGAGGAGGAGGAGGAAGGGGAAGGAGAAGGGGAAGGAGAATGGGGGAGGAGAAGGGAAAGGAGAAGAAGAAAAGAATAAAAAGGCCTCCTGGTCCTATTTCCACTAGAACTGCAGGTGTCCTTTTGAGGCACTTGATTTTCAGAACTTTTAGAACATGGAGGGTACTGGCTGTGCTGCCCTGGAGGAGAAGTCCACTGCATTAGCTCAGGGTCAGTCTTGTCCCAGTAAACAAGTAGTTGCCAGGAACAGGTGGGGTGGGGTAGTATAAGTGGGTCCTGCTTCCACTGGGGACTGATGTGTTGCTCTCTGAAGTCCCGCCATGTTGGTGTTGGGGAGTTCATGCATTATTATTAATTAAGTCCAAAGTTTACATTAGGGTTCACTCTTTGTATTGTAGATTCTATGAATTTTGACAAATGTATAATGACAAGTATCCACTACGATAGTATCATAGTTTAAGATTTACTAAATTATTGCAAAGACAGTACACAGTTTGTTTATACACTCAGTTTTCCATATTATCCACATCTTACATTATGGTACACTTGTCATGATTAATGAACCAGAACTGATACTTATTAACTGAAGACTATATTTTATTCAAATTTCCTTAATCTTTACCTAATGTTCCTTTGTTGTCATTATTCCAGGATGGCACATTACATTTAGTGTTCGTGTCTCCTTGGGCTCCTCTTGGTGGTGACAGTTTCTTAGACTTTCCTTGTTTTTGATAACCTTTAAGTTTTTAGGTATGTTGTAAAATGTCCCTCTCTTGGAGATTTTTCTGATGTTTTTCTCATGATTAACCTAGGGTAATATGTTTGGGTGGAGGAAAACTACAAAGGTAAAATGCCGTTCTCATCATGTAATTTCACGGGTACACACTATCAATGTGACTTATCACTATTGGTCTTTTTATCACTGTTGGTCTTAACAATTAATCATCTGACTTGAGGTACCTCCACCAGGACTCTCCACTGTAAAGTTCCCTTGATGTTTTTATCTTTCCATACTGTGTTCTTTGGAAGAAAGCTACTGTGCATAACCCACGGTTAAGGGACAGGGAATTATGCTCTACATTCTTTCTATCTAGCTTTGTAAAGGTATAATAGACAAATAAAATCATATATATTTAAAGGTGCAACCTGATGATTTGATATTACTTGTACTTTGTGAAATGATTACCACAATTAGGTTAATTAACACATCCATCACTTCGCATAGTTACTTGTATGTGTTTGTGTGCATGTGTGTTGAGAATGCTTAAGGTCTACTCTCTTAGCAAATTCAAGTGTACAGTACAGTATTATTAACTATAGTCACCATGCTGTACATTACATTTTGATGGCTTCCTGTCTTACATTTAGGTCTTTCATCCATTTTGAATTTATTTTTGTGTACGGTGTAAGAAAGTGGTCCAGGTTCATTTTTCTGATTGTCATTGTCTAGTTTTTCCAGCACCACTTGCTGAACACACTGTATTTATTTCATTGAATATTCTTTCCTGCTTTGTCAAAGATGCATTGGCCATACGTTTGGGGATCTATTTCTGGGTTCTCTATTCTGTTCCATTGATCTGAGTGTCTGTTTTTGTGCCGTATCACATCTTCTTTATCCATTTATCTGTTGACACTTAGGTTGTTTCTAAATCTGGCTATTATGAATAATGCTATGTTCTCCCTTCTTAAGGACAAAATATCTACACACAAATTATTTGGAATTCTCCTACATGGTAAATTTATTTATTCCCATTTATTTATTTAGTATAGACTCACGGATATTTAGTTTATACTTTGAGTTATAATCCATTACTACCATATTAATTTTTTGCTCAAGTTTTCCCAGCTTTGACCATCGAGAGTTCTTTCCATTGGCTACTGTGTACCTTTGGCATATTGCCTATTATTATAAGGTTTGAGTTTCAAACCATGTTGTTCATTTTGTTTTGCTTTATGAGCATGTCTTGCTTTCTGCACTATGAGATGCTCCAGGCTTAACTTGTATATTTACTGCCCCAGTCCTAGAATCCTTCATTTATCCAAGGAGTTCTACTTCTTTTTATTAGAGAATGGTCCTAGAAACCAAATTCTAGACACAAAGTTGTTTATTGTCACTGGGATGTCATTGCTTCTAGACACTCCAAGCTGACAGAGATACATATGTGCATACTAACCAATGTATATACACATATCCACCACTATTTCTAAATGTAACCATCTGTGTCTATATTAACATAACTTAATTTCATACTGATGTCCGACACTAATCCGTTGCCACATGGTTCATTCTAGCCTATTCCCCCTTGCTTATCTATAATCTTCCACACCTATCATGAGAAACATGAATCCCACCACCTTCCATCCATTTGCTTAAGTATTCACTTCTAGTATACATGTACACACAATGGTTTTGGAATGGTTAACCCAAGTATTTATTTGTTAAGGTATGTTTTAAGGCTGGGAGAATGTGCTAGGGGCATGGGCTAAATGGGTAAGGGGGATTAAGGAAGACACTTGTTGAGATGAGCACTGGGTGTTATACATGAGGGATGAATTACTAAGATCTACTCCTGAAATCATTATTGCACTATATGCTAACTAACTTGGATGTAAATTAAAAAATAAATAAATGAATATTTTCTAAAAAGGTGTGCTTTATGGCTTATAATGTGATCTATGTTTGAGAATTTTCCATTTGAGTTTGAGAAGAACACATATTCTGGATTGTTAGATGTAATATTCTACAAGTGTCAATTAGATCAAGTTTATTGATAGTACTATTCTGATAAACTGTATCTTTATTGATTTCCTGCCTGCTTAATCTGTCAATTACTGTCAAGGGTGTTAAAGTCACCAAGTATAATGGTGGATTTGTCTATTTCTCCTTCAGTTATATCAGTTTTGCTTCGTGTATTTTGATGTTCTGTTGCTAGGTATATCCGTATTTAGAATTCTTATGTCTTCATGAAGAATTGACCCATTTATCATTAGATGGTATAGTGTCACCTTTATCCCTGACAATTTTCCTTGTCCTGAAGTTTGTTTAGTTGAAATTAATATAGCTCCTCCAGTTTTCTTTTGATAGTATTAACATAGTACATATGATTCCAACCCCTTTTATTTCCAGTGGGTTTCGCATAGACAGTACACATTCAGGTCTTCTTTTTTATCTGACAATTTCATTCTTTTATTTGGAGTATTAGAACATTCATTTAAAAGAATTATTGATATGTTTTATTTAATATCGATGATGTTTTCAATTGTTTTATAACACATAGGTGTAGGGATTTTTGTTTTTGTTTTTATTTTTTGGTATTTATTCTCCTTGATAATCTCTGAGGTCCTAGGTATATGTCATTAATTTTGGAAAATTATCAACTATTATTACGTGAAATATTTCTTTTGCTCTATAGTTTATTTCTCCTCCTTCCAGTATTTCTATTATACATATGTTACGACTTTTGAAATTATCCCACAGTGCTTGAATATTGAATTCTGTTTTTATCATTTTTTCTCTTTGAATTTCAGTTTAGGAATTTTGTTTTGACCACCCTTCATGGTCACTGATGCTTTCCTCAGTTTTGACAAGCCTAATCATGGGCTCTTCAAAAACATTATTTATGTTACAGTATTTTCATTTCCAATGTATCTTTTTAATTATTTCCTAGAATTTCTATCTCTCTGTTTATACTATTAATCTATTCTTGCTTCTAACCTTGTCTACTTTTTCCATTAGATTCCTTTACATATTAATCATGATTATTTAAAATTCCCTGTCTGATAATTCCAAACTCTATGTCACATCTGAATCTGATTCTGATGTTTGTTTTGCCTAAAAAGATTGTGCTTCCTTTGTTTTGGGCGTGTCTTATAACCTTTTACTGAATGATGGATATGTCATATGGGGTAATAGGAACTGAGGTATATAGGCCTCTAGTGTGAATATTTATGTTACTTTAAAGAGGAGTTGGGCTTCATTTAACATTTCCTATAGCTATAAGGCCAGAAGTCTCAAATTCCTCTAGTTTTGTTTTTATTGCTGTCTGTTTATTTTTATCATCCCTCATGACTTTGTGTTTCTTTAGTTACTCTTCCCCAGAGAAAATCTGTGTCTTGCTAGCTGTAACTAGCAAGCTATGTCTTCTAGCTGTAGCTCACTATTATGCTAAAGCCCAGTTGATGTGGTGGTAAGATGTAAGGGATAAGGGGCATCCTATAATCTCATTTACTTAAATCTCAGTCTTTGCAGGCTTGTGTCTTTGGCCTGTGTCTTTAATTTAGATGTGTTTCCATGGAACTTCCCCCTCCTTAGGCAAAACAGGAAGGCTAGAGGGGGGTGGTGTGAGAGAAATGCCCTTTCCCCAGACCCTGGGAGAAGGCTCTGATTAAGCCCTTTCTCTGGAGAGTGGGCATTTGCTATGGAGAAAGCTTCTGGACACTTTTCACAAGAATTACTCTTTCTCTCATCCTGTATCTTTCTCAGATGTTCATCGTGAACATTTGGTAGGGTTCCTATAGGTAAAGCCTACAAAAATGTCAGGGGCCCCTTAAGACAGTGGCTGCCAGGAGTTTCTCTCTCCCATGCTGGTCCACACTCATCCTCCAGAAATTCATCAAAATTACCATTTAAGTGTCTTTTAACACTTAGCCAGTTGATGACTTCTGACTCCTGCTCCAGGTAAAAGATCTCAGCTGCAACTCTCATTCTAGCATCTCTCCCGATTTTGGGGGTGGGGTGCGATTTTCCTTGCAAACTCAGTTCTCTTATAGATCCAAGAAAAGTCACTGATGACAGTTTGTCTAGACACTTCTTGTTGTAAGAATAGGAGTAACAACTTCTGGGTTCTTTCACGTCAGAAATTTTAGGTTCTGCAGGGATGGCACCTTTCACGCCAAGTCAGGGCTGTGCTATCTGGGAGAAGGTATGTTAAGCCAAAATGTGCTGCCAAGTTTTTTTGAAAACAAAACTTTAAATGCAGGATGAATATATGCATCTACAATGTCAAACAACATAGTGGATTTAATCACCAAACTATACTAATAATTTTTCTGTTAGCTAAAGCAGATATTATTTAAAAAACAATATTGGCAGTTTAGTAAAGAAATCACAATTTTTATGAAAATGTATGAGTGTGTATCCAATTTAAACCCCAATATGCTCAGACAGAACATTCTTTAAAGAAGTTTTGTTACTCATCAAAATCTGATTACAGTTTCATTTGAGAAGGCCTATGGGAATCCTATACTTTAAATAACATTCAGTGGGCTTACTTGATTATTTTTTAAGGTTGAACTGTAAAAGAAGAAATAATATACTTGGACATATGGAAGTAAGAAGGATCAGTCCTCTTCCTGTGCTGAACTAGGAAAAAATCTACACTAAATCTGTGTCTCTCCTTTACTCTCACATGATTCCGACACTCAACCTTCTGACATTAGATGTGTGGGGGCTTCCCACCCCACCCCTGCCAACACCAGTCAATTCTGCGACATCAGCTGGGTGTGCTGCAATTAAGCTCATTCTGACATTGTCTACCTGGTAATGGCATCAGATCCAAGTTAAGGGCTCAGTCCCACAACTCAGCCCCACTCAACTTCAGATGCCAATCGCAAGTCCAAGTTATCACCTGTGCTTCTGACCAATCAAATCAATTGGAGGTTCCCACAACCCCCTCTTTGGTTTCAATGGATTTGCTAGAGATCTTCACAGAACTCAGGAAAAGAGCCGACTTACTATTTACCAGTTTACTATAAAAGGATGCGATAGGGGCACTGGGTGGCTTAGTCGGCTAAGCATCTGACTTCAGCTCAGGTCATGATCTTATGGTTTGTGAGTTAAAGCCCTGCATCCGGTCCTCTGCTATCAGCACAGAGCCCCCTTTGGACCCTCTTCCCAACCCCCCCCCCACGCGTCCCTCCCCAGGTTGTGCTCTCTCTCTCTCTCTCTCTCTCTCAAAAATAAACATATTAAAAAAAAAAAGATGTGTTGAATGATACGAATGAACATTCAGATGGAAGAGATGTGTAGGGTAAGGCATGTGGGAAGGGGTGTAGAACTTCCAGGCCCTGTCCAGGTGGGCCATTCTCCCAGCATCTTCACATGTGCAGCCTCCCAGAAGCTCTTCAAACCCTGTACTCTTGGGATTTTTATGGAGGCTTCCTCACATAGGTATGATAGATCATTAACTCCATTTCCAGCCCCTCTCCCCTCTCTGCAGAATGGGAGCGGGCTGAAAATTCCAAGCTTCCAATCAACTCGGTCCTGCTGGTGAGCAACCCCCATACAAGAGGCATCTTGAGTCACCTTACTAGAATAAAGATGGCTACCACCCAGAAAATTCCAAGGGATTTAGGTGTTAGGAACCAAGACCAAAGACCAACTATTAGAACAGAAGAAGCACCTAGTGCTCTTATCAATTAGAAATGTTACAAAGGTTTTAGGAGCTCTGTTCCAGAAGCAGGGGCAGAGACCAATGTATGTATTTTCTGTTATCTGACTACCTTTTAAAACTAGCTTTGTGTAATTGTTCTGTGCCATTAATTGATTAATAGAAAGTACAGAAGGTAGTAAACAATAGGCTCTTCCATTTGAAAAAACAATGTTCGTTTCTTCAGGCCTGCTTTTGATGTAAGCACTTCACAATTATTCTATATATTATGCCATGAAAAGACCTCTCTGTGAGCAAACCACAAACATCTTGGTGACTTAACTCCTTAGACTTCAAGGAAAGAACCTATATTCACCGTGCTCTTTTCTTTTCTATTCTATGCATTGGATTTTTGGTCACAGACAAATGAGAAACTTTTCATGATAGAGTAAGCTTTTTCATTTCTCTATGTCTCGCCAGGAATAGAAATCAAAAAGCAGTAGCTAGTCTGTGGGGAGTAGATGTTGGGAAATACCCTCCATGAAGTTTAGGCTTTGAGTATAGTCCACATCATCTCTCCATGTACATCCTCTGCTGACGTTCCTTCTTTACCTTCCACCCATCACACACCTCCTGTGTGGGATATGCGTCTGACTCTAAGGCATGTGACATGACCCAAATGAAATTATTTCTGGAATCCCACCATTTTAGATCTGGATAAAATATTCCTTTATCATTTCCCAAAGTTAAAGCTCTGTAGGAGTTCTGTGATGTGCCCAAGCTCACAAGGCTATAGCAAACCCAGACCAACCACTATGTCTTCCTTGCCGCCATCTTTCTTTTGTAACAGCACACCAACTGACAGAACATTGAGTGACTCCTGTATGAACTTGCCTCGTTCTCTAGTTTTATTTTATTGGCAAAGGGATGGGCTTGAGGGAAGCTTGAGTCACTTTTCATTTCAGTGTGTTCTCTTCAGTTAAGCTGTCCTTTGAGCCACGTGTTGTTTTTCATTTTGGACCTTTAATTGCCACTGCATGGAACATAAAAATAACCCAGGTTCTCATCATTTGTACCTGCAGCAAGGCCACTTGATTATTTATCTTTCCATCAGTCCTATATACAAAGGCTGCACACAGCCCTGTGTTCTGCAAGGACTTTTCCTCCCTGGGGTCTGTTCCTTATGCAGGGAGCCAGCTTCTCCCTTGGTGATGGGCCAGGTGTAATCATTCCACTCATGTAACAAGTTCCTTTCCCCTGCAAACAAGATGAGCTCTTGGGCTCTATGGTGAGCTTGTAACCATGCTAACTGCCCCTCAGGTGGAGTCAGAGTCAGAGTCCCTCTGTCAGGATGCTTTCTGGGTCCATGTCTTTGGGCTCCAATTTAGGGCTGGCTGATCCTGTTTTCTTTTCTTTTCTTTTTTTCTTTTTTTTTTGGTGGGTTTTTTTGTTTGTTTGTTTTTTCATTTGGAATCTTTCTCCCTATGGATTTGGTTCATCTAGATTTTATCCTGAGAATGTTTGCTCTCTGTACCCAATCTTCTGTCCAATTCAGTCAATATTTGTCTTCTGCATCAATACTCTTCTTTCTCATCACAGTATTTGCTTTTCTTGATCACTTTCACTCCCTTTTAATTTCCCACTGCTAAATTTCATTCAAAAGTTGCTTTATAATCATACTTACCATTTATTTCTCTCTGTGTATCTTTGGTTGCCCCCTGACTGAATCCTTGCTTCCTGTGAACACTGGCCTCTGCATACCCCTCTGTAACCAGTTAGGAAAAAGTGGCAAACTCTTCCAAATGCTAGGCTTTCTTTTCTTTTCTTTTCTTTCTTTCCCTCTCATTCTCTCTTTCTTTCTTTTCTTTTTCTGTCTTCCTAGCTCTGTGTGTATGTCTCTCTTTTTTCTGTAAAAGTTTTTTTAACGAATTTTGCCTACTGGTGAAGATGCCTGCAAAATAACAGAAGGAGATGAAAAGGTCACTTAGCAATAAATACCCCCAAATTCATCAGCTTCAAAGAAAGTTTACCCACTGACAAAGGTTAAGCCATTCTTCTGGAATCAATGACTTAGGAAATTTCCTGCCTCTGATATCAATAAGAAATGACTCAGAGATTTCATACTTACTGGTTCCTCTTTCAGGAAGGCTCTTTTCCCTACTCACAGCCTCACTAATTCCTGCTTATACTTCAAGTCATAAATTAATATCTCTTATTTACAGAAGTTTTCCCTTACTCTCCAGTCTAAATTACATACTTTTATTTGGTCAAGTCTACAGTCCAGACCCCGCCTTTGAATTCTAGACTCTGTATCCTACTGCTTACTTGGTATCTCCAATTGATGTCCATTTGTCATCTTAAACTTAACAAGTAGCAACTGAACTCTTCCATTGTTCCTCTCAAACCTGTTTGCCCTCTGGCATTCCCCATTTCAGTAAACATCACCATACTTGGCCTAGTTACTGAAACCCAAAACCATAGAGTTATCTGTATGCTGTGAGGGTGTGGAGGAAGCTGTAAGGGCAGAAGAAGGAGGTTGGCAAACATGTGGGTTCCACTGTAGGCTAGCCTCAGCCTGATGGCACAGGGAGCTCTGAGGCATGAAGAACACCAGAGGTGGTTAACTGTGAGGCAAGCACTCAGGCTTCATGACCCCAGTATCAGTGAGTCACTGGTTGCAAGCTTCCCCCACTTTTAGATGAGTGGACTCTATTGACTGAGGTCAATTCTTCAGAGAAGGAAGCAGTTAAGAGTCATTAGCAAGGACCACAACAATTGGAAATGGGCATACCGCCTGGTGAAGGAGTATGCATGGAACACCTACCTGATTTCCCTTTTTGCCAGACTGCCTCCTCCATGTTCAATCAATCACCAAATCCTGACAGCTCTGCCTTCAACTACTATCTCAACACCATCTTTTTCTCATGGGTACAATTTTTCTATCTACCGTCAGTCCCTTGATGATTTCACTTAGTTGCATGGCTTTAATGCCATTTTTATGCTATAGACTGGAACATTTTCTCTCCGGCTTGGACCTCATCCCGTGCTCTAAACCATACTGCTCACTTGATCTCTACATTTGGATGAATAATAGGCACTTCCAACATACTATTGAAAACTGGTCTCCTGATCTCCTGTTACTTCACAAGCATTTTAGTCTTTCTCATCTCAGTAAATGGCCATTTCATATTTCCAGTTTGCTCAGATTGAAAATCAGTGAGAGGAGAAGAGAAGAGAAGAGAAAATTTATTATGAGTGATTGGCTTATGTGAATATGAAGACAGGCAAGTCCCAAGATCTGCAGGTGGGTCAGCCAGCTAGAGACAGAGGAGAGCTGATGGTGAACTTCCAATCCAAAGGCCAGCAGTCTTGAGACTCAGAAAGAGTCAATGTCTCAGTCTGAGTCTGAAAGCAGGAAAAATTCTCTTGTACTCAGGAGAAAATCTGCCTTTTTGTTCTATTCAGGCCGTCAACTGTTTGAACAAAGCTCACTTACATTAGAAAGGGCCATCTGCTTCACTCATTCTACTGATTTAAATGTTAATCTTATCCAAAAACCATCTCACAAAAACACCCAGAGTAATTAATGTTTGACCAAACATCTGGGCACCCCATGGCCCAACATAAATTTGGTAACATCGTGACATATAAAATTAACCATCACAGATGGCAATGTAGTTGTTGAACCTTCTTGAACCCTCTTTTACTAGTTTGGGAGTCCTTGCCTTGGCTTCTAGTGGCCTGCACTATGCCTGTCTTCAGAGGACACCTTGGGACTAGAGCCATACTGCCCAAGTGGCACAGAGTCAGCAAGCACAAAGCTGAGAGTTCTTTGGCATTAGCCTCCCCAGGGTAGCCCTGGGCCAGTGATTGGCTGACTGATGGTGCAAGAATGTGAAACATCAGCCTCACCTTCAGAATTCCTTCACCCCCTTACTGGGTCCTTTTGGGATTACTTCTTTTTAAAAAAATTTTTTTAATGTTTATTTTTGAGAGAGAAAGAAAGAGTGCAAGTAGGGGAGGGGCAGAGAAAGGGAGACTCAAAATCTGAAGCAGGCTCCAGGCTCTGAGCTGTCAACACAGAGCCCCATGCTGGCTTCAAACTCACAAACCATGAGATCATGACCTGAGCTGAAGTCAGATGCTTAACTGACTGAGCCACCCGGGTGCCCTGGGATTATTTCTTTAATAAAACATTTACACAGGTGCTGGAGTCCAGCTCCAGCTAGTCCGGGGGTCCCAGATGGATGAATGGTGTTGGCATGATGAATGATGAGACAGCTGCTTTGTCTCTGGGACCGGCAGACCACTCTGCTTTGCTGGTCTCAGTATTTTATTTTTAGGTAGTGAGTTACATTACATCAGTGAATATTACTTTTTTTCATAGAAGATAGTTAAAGAAAGAAGACAGTGTGTATTATGTCGATCCCCCAGACCTTGAGGGGGTCTTATCTTAGCTATTTTTTTATTCTATTCCTAAGCTAATGAATATATACTGTTTTTCCAAGAAGAAAGCAGAGTTGTTAGTGTAACCTTGCACAAGCAGGTGGCACATACATTGTTGCCTTAAGACCCATGCTAATCGTCTACAGACAGGTCAGGAGTCTCTTTGTCTAGCTTCCTAAACTACAATGGGGGAAGTGTAACTCATTTGGCAAGGACATAATTCTCTAATGCCTGGCTAAGTTCCTTTGCTTATGAGTGAGTGAATTTACACAATAGAGGCCTAAAGTCTACATAAGTTACACTAATTTTAGCCAACCCATAACTGCTATACTGTATGATCAATTTGTGTACCCTATCCCCAAGATGCAACTTCGTGGTTACTTCTAGCCAAGCTACTCTCATGCAGATGTTATCCATCAAGGCATCATTCTCCAGGTCCCTTTTTCCATATGCCATAAGACAAAAGAGCATTATGTCCCTTGGGGCCAACCAGAGCAGTTCAAGAAGTCCAGGCCTGAAAGGTTATTAGAAAGAGATAATGTCGGGGTGCTATTTGATCAACAAGAGACTTTGCAACATTTGCCTTATCCACACAGGGAGGCTTCTCAACCTGTGAGCCCATGATGGCTCCCGACACACAGGGGCACCTGGTTGACTCAGTCAGTTAAGTGTCTGACTCTTGATTTTGGCTCAGGTCATGATCTCACAGTTGTGGGTTCAAGCCCCACATCCAGCTCTGCAATGTCAGTGAAGAGTCTGCTTGGGATTCTCTCTCTCTCTCTCTCTCTCTCTCTCTCTCTCCCCCTCTCCCCTGTCTCTATTTAAGTAAATAAACTTAAAAAACAGCCTTATTAATAAAAAAATAATAATTTTAAAAAATAATAAATTAATTAAAAAATAAAACATTTGCCCATAAACTCTTACCTTAGGGTCTTCTTCTTAGGGAACCTGGCCTCAGACAGCAAGTTTTCTTGTCATAACTTGTTGGCTCTGATAAAACTTATCAATTCCTTTCCAAAACTCAGTTTTAGGTGATGATGTAAAGTTTCCTAAAACTTTAACATCATCACATGGTCAGTTAAAAGCATCCTTTTTGTGGGTACCACTATGAAGAAGCAAACCTCATAGTTAGGAAGGTATGAACTCTGGAGTCAGCGTGTAGTGCTAATCCTAGTCTTCTGTGGGCACACACACACACACACACACACAGGCAAGAGCCAAACTTGCTGCAATATTCTCTGGGAAAGAAACCCCTACTCCCCCTCCCAAACCTCCCAGAATAAGAATTTGGGGCAGCCTGCCATTTGCTACACTGTATGCTTGTCTGTGAAATGAGAGTGTCAGGGAAGAAACCAGCTCTGGAACTAATAGTAAGATGCAGTTAGCATTTAATTTACACACGTGCTGATTTATTTTATAATTGCAGGTTGCTGGAGAGGCATGTCTTTCCTTTCCTGAGCCCCCAGTGACTGTAAAAAGTAATTACGGAAACGGCTCAGCTCGGCTCATAAATGTGGAAGCCTCCCATTTCTTGAAATGACTTGACCCTTATGTTACGGAGCTTCCCCTGGAGAGAACTGGGAACAAGAAACCTCCCCTCCTCAGTGAGTGGAATATTCCTTTTCTTTACTCATATATGTGGACCTACTTTAATTACCTTCCTGCTCTTCTTGTACGAGTACATACCCAGGAGACTGGAAAACACAGTCGTTTTAAAGAACCTGATGATAAACACAGACAAAGAAAATCCTTTTGAAAATAGTTACATGGTGTTCTGGAGGCCAGGGCACTTCAAGGGATTTTCTGTTAGTTGTGAATCTAGGCCGTCAAGCTGTGGAACTTTGTGTACACACACACACACACACACACACACACACACACACACACACACACATACACACACACACATCATTTCTTTAAAGCCTGTTACGAAGTCTGACAGAGTGTAAGAAAAGAGGATGACAGATGACCCACAAATGGCTACATGAGCATTTCACTAGTGAGAGCCCTCTTGGGGACCTGACAGCATCCACAAATCCATTCTGTAAGTGACCCAGAGACAAGCAAGACCACTGCACATTTTCTTTTTCTATATGCCTCGTCCTTTCCTCATCTTTGCTTCCCATCCCAGGTTTGGCCTGTTGGCCTTCCCTGACCTTGACTTTTGGACCAAGGCTTCCCAGGAGATGAGATACCCTTCTGTGAAGTTAAGTAGAAGTCCACCAGGTAGATGAAGGGAGAGGGAGTCCAACAACACCAGCAACAGAAAGGTGTGGGAACAGAAAATGGAGCTGTTGTGTCAGGAACTCAGTGAGTCCCTGACAGCTGAGCGGCAAGAGGTAAGTGGACAAGAAGGCAAAATCCACCTCAAGGAGAAACTCATACATCAGGCAGGAGTTTGGATTTAAACAGCTATCCAAATGTTTTCATCAGGGCAAGGACACATTCCATTAGGTTTCCAGGAACATGCTTCCAGCAACACTGTAAATGGCAACATGATGGAGTGGTATTGGAGGCAAGAAGCTGGACAGAGGCTGTCGAGGTTTGCTGGTCTTGGTCAGAGGGTAGAGGATGGGATACAAGATGGGAGAAGAGGGCAGATGGCAGACACATTTGTTGGGTAGAGCTGGCAAGAAGAAAGGATTGTAGAGGTCACGTTGTTGTGTCTGTGGTGGTGGGGCAGGGTCCAGAAGCCAGTATCCTTGAAGCTTTCTTGGGGGATGTTGGCAGAATTCCTGAGAGAGGATCAGACCAGAAGACACCTTCCAGGCCCCTCCACACTCAGGACTAAGAAAGAGATTGCTGCACTAATTGACTTGTGGTATTCACAAGCACTGAAATGGTCATCATTTCTGCAACCCCCTTTAATGGGAAAGATAAAATGAACCCTATTACGGGGGTGGGGAGTGTATTCTGTGCTGCCAAGGTAGGCTTACTGGTGGTATAAAACTGTGTTTTTATTTATAAAGTGAGTTTCCAGTTGGCTGAATTGACGCTGCTTTTGACACCTACTCAGTGCTTTGAATACCACCTGCTTCTCCGGCTTTGTTTTCCTCAGGCCCTGAGAGGGGATCCCTGGATTGTTGATGAAAAGCTATTCAGTAACAGCCTGTAAGTATTTCACTGATAACATTCTCTGGAAGACTCATCAGGGCTGCCCTGGTACAGGTGGGAGTCTGGAGCTGGGTCTCCCCCAGCAGGTGTCACTGCCAGCCTTGGCCTCCAGCCCTCAGAATCTTGTGGGCAAAGAACATAAAGGGAGGACAGGAAGAATCCTGGGGCAGCCTTGTCCCAGACTTCACCCTCCTCAAGTCGTTGTGCTCAGGCCACCAGCACACTGTTTTCCCTTGTCAATTCTGTGAAGTGAGTGGGAGGCTATATGGTGAACACTGTGTGCTCCTGGCTTAGAAAAGAAAGGAAAGAGAGGTTTGTTACAGTTCTGCAGTTTTTTCTCAAAGTTCTGCAACCCTTGATTGCAGTGTGAAGAAGCCAGAATCACACATAAGTGAGTGCCCAAGGCTGGAATTTCCCTCAGTGGAAGTTTCCCCTGGACGAAGCTTTGGTTCTAATATTACAGCTTCCGATGAAATCATGGCAGGCATTTACCTAAGCTCTATTGCCTCTTATGGGTCTGAGACTCCTGCAAAAGTAGCCTTGATAATGAACATGAGTTGTTTTTTCTTTTTTAAAGTTTATTTATTTGTTTTGAGAGAGAAAGTGTGAGTGGAGGAGGGGCAGAGAGAGGGGGATAGATGATCCGAAGCAGGCTCTGCGCTGACAGCAACCAACCCCATATGGGGCTCAAACTCATGAACCTGAGAGATTATGACCTGAGCTGAAGTTGGACACTCAACCGACTGAACCCCCCACGCACACCACCATGAGTTATCCTTGATCAGTGAGGTTAACAGGTAGAAGCCAAGGGAGAAGCATCAGTGCTCTGAGATCCTTTCATCTACAGACTTGAATAAGAGCCATCAGGGTGTTAAGAAGACAGAGGGACCGGAATGATCTTTGATGCGAACTAGGAAATTTCTGAAAATGAATGATAGTGTGCTTAATATTTCTCCCGGGACAACAGGCTCAACTGAGACAAATGGTTACCTCGAGTGAGCAGCATCCCTCAGTGAGTGCTTCCTCATCCCTGGTGAGTGCTTCCCTGTTTTTCTGTGTCCTGTTTCCTATAACTACATGCTTCTTACCACTCTGCCTCTATGGACTGGGTTAGTCTGACCACCCCCATTGGTTCATTTTTTATCAAGAGCACACTGTTGAATTACTCTTCATCAAGCACCTACTTTTCAACTGTCTGTGTGGTAGATCATTGCAAATACTGTTCCTTTACCCATGCCTTTAGGTAGTGCCCTCCCACTGGCTCTGGGCATGGCCACGTGACTTGCTTTGGCCAATGGAACATTTTACCAAGCATACTACAGACAGAAGATTTTAAAAATGCCTGGCACATTAGGGCACAGTCTCTTGTCAGTTTTCAAACTTTGTGATTGTGATGCAAATAACTCCAAGTTCACCTGCTGGATGATGATTGTCCGCATGGAATAGAAAAGGCCAGGGAGGGCCATCCTAGAATAGGCAAACCCCAAACAATTTAGCTGTTGAATAAAGACACATGAGCAAGCCCATTTAAGAGCAGAATACGAATTTGCATCTCAAAAAAATGAAAATAGAACTACCCTATGACCCAGCACTGCTGGGAATATACCCAAGAGGTACAGGAGTGCTGATGCATAGGGGCATGTGTACCCCAACGTTTATAGCAGCACTCTTGACAGTAGCCAAATCATGGAAGGAGACTAAGTGTCCATCAACTGACGAATGGATAAAGAAGATGTGGTGTATATATATATACAATGGAATACTATGTGGCAATGAGAAAGAATGAAATCTGGCCATGTGTAGCAACATGGATGGAACTGGAGGGTATTATGCTGAGTGAAATAAGTCAGTCATAGAAAGACAGATACCATATGTTTCCACACATCGGTGGATTTTGAGAGACCTAGCAGAAAACTATGGAGGAGGGGAAGGGGGGGGAAAGCAGAGAGGGAGGGAGACAAAACATAAGAGACTCTTAAATACTAAGAACAAACTGAGGGTTGAGGGGGATATGGGAGGGGGGAGATAGGGTGACGGATACTGAGAAGGGCACTTATTGGGATGAGCACTCGGTGTTGTATGGAAACTAATTTGACAATAAATTGATTTTTTTAAAAAAAGAGCAGAATATGAAGCCTGTCCTGAATTGCTAATCTACAGAACCACAGGCTAAATATACGGTTATTGTTTTAGGTCAACAAATTTGGAGTTATATAACAAAAGCTAACTGATGCCCTTTGGGTTGTTGTAGGAAGCAGAGAGACGACCCACAAATATACCACTCAGGACTATACCTGGTATATAGTAAATGTTCAACAGATGGTAGCTATTACTCTCCAATGGGGTGGGAAAGTGCTAAAGAAGTTAATAGGAATGTCTCTGTCCTCAAGGATTTTCTAACACTCTGGTTATGGGAATAAACCTGCTCATATGAAATGGTAAGAGAATAATTCAAAGTATTGTGTCTTTGAGCACAAATGTACTAGTTACCAATATTTGAATATTCTCATGGAGATTTCTTCACAGTTTGTACCTGAAGAACAGAAATGATGATTACAAGGAGAACCTTGTTCTGACCCCTAAGATGAAGTGGGTGGGTTTGATTTCTTGTTACCAAGGTAACCTCTTTCAATAAGCCTTGAAAAGATAATTACTCTGTGTGAAGACTTGCTTTGCATTGCACACCAATACAGGTCACAGACAATACATTTACATAAGAAACAACAGACATATGTAGAATCACCTTGATTTTCTGAAGTGCAACTATTCAAAGAGTAAATATAGATCTATAAAAGGACTTAATCAGCATTCATTTTAAAGTGGTTCATCTCAGTATATAAGACAGGATTTAAGTATGAGGATTTAAAAATATAAATTCATCCAATTCCTTCATTTACTAGCGATGAAACTGAGGCACAGACAAATTAAACTACAAGTTCAATATCTTAGAGCATATTAGAGGCAGAACTAGACTAAAACTCCTGTGTCCCTGACTCTGGGTCTAGTGCTCTTCTGATAATTTGTGTATTTTTTATGGCTATCTACCAATGAGGCATGATGTATTTTTAAAATATAATATTATTTTTAATTCTTTAAGGTAGTAATTAATAATTGACAACAATTCAAAAGTGCAGCAGAGCACAAATTAGAGAGTACAATGCCATATAGTACTTCCATCCAGAAATAATCATGGTTAATTTTTCATATACGTCCCTCCAATCACTTTTCTATAGAAATACATAATGTACTTTTAAAAGAGGAAGAGAGATCACACTGTACTATATTTTAACCTACTTTTTTCCTTTAAAATTGTATTGTAAATATATGTTCCGTGTGATTAAATATACATCTGTCACACCATCTTATGGGCATGGTTCTCTCTCTGTGGTTCTTACATACACAGATTCAGTAAGCTTGATTCTCAAATTAGGTCTGTCTTGCATTTCTTCTGCCTAAAAGGTTAGCCTCAATTTGCTCCAGACATAATTTTCGTGAGTCCCTGGAATCCAGAAAGAAAAAAAACCACCTTAGTCACAGCCTAAGGAAAAGAAGCTGAAGCCCACAGCTCTTAGACATTACAAAAGGTGCTCAGTGTTGTTCCTGAAGAACATTGCATATTAACATTGCAATTACCCCCTTTCTCTTGTTAAATTGGAAAAGATCTGAAAGTCTGACAGCATCTTATATTGGAGAGCAAGTAGAGCGTGGAAAAGGCAGAATCCTCATGTATTGGAAGTGGGAAGCAAAATCAATACAGCTTCTATGGAGAGAAATTTGGCAAAATCCATTAAAATCCCAGTACGTGTATGTTTTAATTTGGCAGTATTTTCCCAACTCTAGGACATATCACTCATCATCCAGGAAATATCATTCATATTTCTAATCAAGAAAGACTGGGAACACCTAACTACCCATAACTAGGGAATTGGTGGCTTCTTCCTAGAATGTTAAACCCCCACAGCTACAAAGAAGATTGAAAAGACCTTCTGTGCACTGAGATGGGCAAGCTTCAAGAATTAATGTTAAGTGTGACAAGCAAAAGACAAGATAATACATAGAATATCTTGCCATTTGTGTAAGATGAGAAGTATATTGATTATCTCAAGAATACTTATGAGATTCCTATGTCATTCAGAATCTTGGGCACTATGGAAACATATCCTTGAATGGGTAGCAACTTGGGTTCAAGTTTGGGCAAATCCACACTGATTAGCAGCAAATAAATTGTGCTTTTCCCGTCACCTGTTTTGTTTATACAGCAATCTGCATTTTGGTTTTCATTTTCCTACAGATGGCTGCTTTCCTCAAGGAGACTGGGCAAACTTTAAATAGTGTCTAAAGTTAGAGAAAGGTCACGTCTGTTTTAGGATATGACTTTGATTCTCCAGACCAACACTTGTGTTAGCCTTTTATAAACAAACTCTTTGACAGGGGTCCTAAATTAGCCCGTGGGACTCCAGTCAAATATCTAGTGCTGCTGATTGTTGGATGTTAGTGATTCGGGCAGAGAAGTTCTCCTACGAATGGAGACTGAGCAACTGAAGTAGAGAAACCTGGACTTACCTAGTTCTATCCTGAAGTTGAGCAGAGTGTTTTTCCCGATGCCTTCTGTCGACACACACACATATATTCCAAGCAGGTTCTGACCTTTAAAGTGCAAAACCATAAATCTCCTATTGCAAGAAAGAGTACTGCTGTGTATAGTCCATTACTATCAACTCTGTTGTGCAAAAGGATGGCCCCTGAGTGAAGGCCCTAGGCCTGTCACTGGCCTTCTCCAGTTTGTGATCTCATCTCCTTTCTTCATGTCATCCTTCTCAGAACACAGAATTTGGTGTCTTCTGTGTGTTCCTACCTTCTGCTGGAAGTGTGAGAGACACAAGTTATGGCATTCAAAGGCCTAGCCAGCTTTCCAGAGCTTCAGTGATCTTGACGTCTACTATGTTTGGTTTTTAAATCTTTTTCTTATCCTTCTATATATCCATAAATTTCTGAGGGCATGAAACTCAGAGCCCAAGTGCTCAAGATTCAGGTCTGCTTTCATGTTGGTGTCACCTTGTGCCTCACAGAAGACACTGCCATGATGTCTTCTAGAACCTCTCAGTACTCCTTCCATGTCTTGAAAGCAAATACCAGTGATTCTGTGCCTGAGGGTTCACTTCTTGCCTGCATGCAGAGCAAGCCAAAAGCGTCAGAGTCGATGTTTCTAGAATCATCTGCAACCAGTGATGAATGGTGTGTTGGTCTCTAAAGATCTCACTTTCAAATCTTTCACTTGTGATAACTGTGGGCACATTCTACACAGTCTCTCAGAGCTCTCCAGCTGCAGTACACCCCAGCTGGCCAAAGTGGTAACCTGCTCAATCATATGTATAGTTACAAATGCAGCAGTAATGTGATACAATAAAATATCAGGAGAAATCCTAGTTACTAATACATGCATTGCTTAACACTGGATTGAAAAAAACATGCCAAGCATTTTTTTTTTAATTCATGGATAAGCTAGCTGGTTAAGAAATAAGAGAATTCTTTTGTGGAGTAAAAATAATGACAAAAAGCCAATCTGAAGAAGTAAACAATGCTGTTTTCAACATTTCCAACATTTTCTCTGTGGTTGTCTCCAATCTCAGGTGCTCAAAACCTTGAACTTTAGTGGGACATGTGATAGGGAACAAGAGACAAACTTGGGTCCAAACTGGTTAGGAGACTTAATCAAAGATCCACACACAAGACTGAGACCTTCAGAAGGCAAGGCTCTGGAGTGTGGACTAGGAAAACGTACCCTGCCAATGGGAAAGGGGGTGGGGGTAATCCATTCGTGTCTGGCCTTGGCAAGGAAGAAACATTAATAATAATGATGATAATAATAATACTTTAATAATAATAACACCGGGGCGCCTGGGTGGCTCAGTCGGTTGGGCGACCGACTTCGGCTCAGGTCATGATCTCACAGTCTGTGAGTTCGAGCCCCGCGTCGGGCTCTGTGCTGATGGCTCAGAGCCTGGAGCCTGCTTCCGATTCTGTGTCTCCCTCTCTCTCTGCCCTTCCCCTGTTCATGCTGTGCCTCTATGTCTCTCAAAAATTAATAAACATTAAAAAAAAATTAAAAAAAATAATAATAACACTTTTTAAAATTTTTTTATGTTTATTTTTGAGAGAGAGAGAGAGAGAGAGAGAGAGAGAGTTTGAGCAGAGGAGGGGCAGAAAGAGAGGGAGACAGAATCCAAAGCAGGCTCTTACCAACCATTCAGCACAGAGCCCGATGTAGGGCTTGAACCCTTGCACCATGAGATCATGACCTGAGTGTAAGTCGGAGAACTAACTGACTGAGCCACCAAGGTGCCCCATGATAATAACGCTTTTTAAAAGAAAGTTGCTTAAAAATCTGTGATAATTTATCCAAGGGATACAAGTATGCTGTTTCGAAGGGGCACATGTATCCCAATGTCTATAACAGCACTACCAACAATAGCCAAAGTATGGAAAGAGCCCAAATGTCCATCAATAGATTAATGGATAAAGAAGAGGTGGTATATATATACAACGGAGTATTACTCGGCAATCAAAAAGAATGAAATCTTGCCATTTGCAACTACGTGGATGAAACTAGAGGGTATTATCCTATGCAAAATTAGTCAGAGAAAGGCAAATATCATATGACTTCACTCACATGAGGACTTTAAGATACGAAACAAATGAACATAAGGGAAGGGAAGCAAAAATAATATAAAAACAGGGAGGAGGACAAAACATAAGAGACTCTTAAATATAGAGAACAAATAGAGGGTTGCTGGAGGGGTTGTGGGGGGGGGAGCTAAATGGGTAAGAGGCATTAAGGAATCTACTCCTGAAATTATCATTGCACTATATGCTAACTAATTTGGATGTAAATTTAAAAATAAATAAATTATTTTTAAAAATATGTGACCATAAACCAGCATCACCAAGTTTAGCAGAAATAATGTAACCCATGTGTCTGGAAATAATCCAAGCTCTGATCATAAATTTAAGTGTTCCGGAGTTGGTAGCATCTCAAGACCTGGCAAAAACAAAACCACATCCTTTCTGGAGGACCATCTCCTTGACTCAAAATCTCAAAGCATTCCCAGAGATGATCTACAAGAAATGAGCTCACAATCAAACATCACCAAACACAGAAGAAAAAAGGCACTATGAGTGACAGTCAGGAAAACAACCAATGAAATAATCATTTTAGTCATGACTGAAGATATTAGACTGAACAGAGAATATGAGATACATAGGTTTAATAAGTGTAGAGAAATATGTTAGAAATATGATGAAGGAATAAGAGACACTCAAAACTGATCGGGTGTGTTTGAAAAAGAACCAAATAGGAATTCTTAATAAAACTATCATAAATAAAATGAGAGATTCAGTGGACAGGGAAAACAGCACATCAGACACATATGAGATGAGAATTCATGATGGGAGAATCAAACTGACAAAGGTACCTGGAGATGAGTGGGAAAATGCTGCACAGAGCCAGTGTGCTGGAGAACAGAGTGAAAAGGTCTTGTGTGTGATCAAGTTTCCAGAAAGAAAATTAAGAGCCAATCTCTGAAAAAAATAATGACTGAGAAATTTTCAGAACTGCTGGAAGAATTTCATAATCCTCAGATTCAGAAAGCACATTGATCCTGATCAGGATAGATAAATGATAGATGATAGATAGATAGATAGATAGATAGATAGATAGATAGATAGATAGATGATAGATGATAGATAGATATCTACATGTAAACTTACCCTGGTAAAACTGTATAACCCCACATTAAAAAAAAAAAGCCCTCTTCCAAATAGATGCGGGAAAAAGACAAATATGTGATAATTAGAAAGAAAGCTGTTGTACCGATGACAATAGAAAGCACAGGACTGTGGAATAAAGTCTTTCAAAACACTAAGAGAAAAACTATTCCCTGCACAAAATTGTACATCCAGTAGAGATAAATTTGGAAAAAAAAGAAAAGATTAAGGGCATTTATAGATAAACAAAATGGAGACTTTTCTGTCAGTAGCTCTATCAACAGAAATTTCAAAAGATAAACTTGAAAGAGGAAAACCACCATGGCTGGGAAATCTAAGCTGCAAGAAGGAATGGCAAGCAATGAAAATGATAGACCTGTCATGGTAAGTTAAAGGAGTTAAGAAATAAGGTTGAATAAAATCCTTGACAACAACAATATAGAAATCAGAAGGTGGTGATTGGAGGTAAAACACTCTAAAGTAAAATCATGTTCTGTTTGGGAGAAGCATGAAGAGTGTCCTGAATTTTAGACCTTGTTAAGCTTACACTAGGTAAGTGTATTCAGTTTTTGAGGGTAGATGAGGAGGTCTCCTGGGCATGGGAGCTGTGTTTCTTGATCTAAATGCTGGCTACATGAGTGTGTTCATTTTGTGTAAATCCAGTAAGCTGTGCACTTATTACATGTATGTTTTTCTGTATGTAAATTATACTCCAGTGATATTTAAAATATGTGAAGGGAAATATCTAGGGTAACCATCAAAGTCAAAGAAATAAAGTATACAAATAGGATATATGATTTTCCAATAAGGAGATAAGTAAATTAGAGAAATACACTCATGATCCAAAAGAAGCCAAAGTAAAAAAAAAAGTAGGAAAAGAAGCATGCTCTCTCTCTTTCAAAAAAAATAAATATTTTAAAAAAGGAAAAAGTAAAATAAGATACTAAAAGAATTAAAATATATCTGTAATCACTATCATTGTATGTTTTGTTAAAAGACAAATTTAGTCTTCAATAAACTCTGCGCTAACTTCCTCTCAAAAACACAAGATAAAAATTTACAGACCACTATATGATCTTTTATAATGTCAAGCAAAAAAAAAAAAAGTCTAGCAAATGGTATTTATAAACATGCCTAAAACAATGGCATGAGACATTATGCAAACATTAACCATGGTTGGTGTAGATGTATATAATATTACACAAAAACAGGCTTTCTGGACAAAGCATTATTCAGAGGTAAAATGGGTCATTAAAAATTGGTAAAATTTCAATTCACAAAAACACTGCAGGAATTCTAAAGTTGTATGATACCAATAACATAGCTGGCAGAAGACTGGAAACAATAGGCAAATCTATCATGGTAGTGGAACATGTTTAATCCTCCCTTCTCTAAAATTGAATGATCAAGGAGAGAGAGAGAAAAAAAAACATAGGATAGAGAAGATTTGAGTAACAAGCACCGAAATTTGTTCTTTATAAAGTGTCATCCTTGGAAGAAACAAAAATAGTTTTAAAACATGACCTCATGGGGCACCTTGGGTTGCTCAGTTGGTGAAGCATCCGACTTCTGCTCAGGTGATGGTCTCACCATTTATGAGTTCGAGCCCTGCATCAGGCTCTGTGCTGACAGCTCAGTCTGGAGCCTGCTTCAGATTATGTGTCTTCATCTCTCTCTCTGCCCCTCTACTGCCTGCACTATCTCTCTCTCAAAAATAAATACACATTTTTAAAAATGTATACCTGAGATAAAAACACCTATATATCTCTGGGTGAATTTGTTTAGAATATTCTTTAAAAAAATAAAATAAAATCCTATGGATTTTTTTCTGATTCCATAACCAATATAATATGCTCAAATACAATTGCAAGTTCTAGTAAGTGCACTGTTCAGTGTTTGGTTTTCATGAGACACCCTTAATCTCAAGTGTGAGGCAGGAAGTGTTTTTAATGAGTCTGTGTTGTAAGAGCCACACACACTGTCAAACCCAGTACAGGTGACCACAGGCCTATCAGTTAATTAAACCTTTCCACTCTGCTTTGATGCCTGGAAAATCACTGGTTCAAAATTGTAGAGGAAAAAAACCAGGTCAATGTATTAGCTGAGGTTATAGGATCCAATAAAGAATAGGTTTTCTGTCCAATTAAAGGATGAGTTTAAAGGCAAGGTAAAAACTGAATAAGTGCTACTTTTATCAACTGGAACTTTCCATATTCTCTCTCTGAACAACAGTCTGGATGCACATACAGCTCTTAGGAGTCAGAAGCTCAAGCAAAAGTGAAAAGTGAGATAAGATGGAGAGGGGGCCCTATGTCTGGTGTCCAGTTACAGGCTACAGTGAGGACTGGTTTCAAATCATCCACCCTGGTTCTCTCTCTCTTTCCTTGATGAGCAGAAGGTCAATCAGAGATTTGACAAAGTATTATTATTCATTCTGCAACCCAACAGGCAGCCACTTACAAAGGTTCACTTTTTCTTTTGGGCATCTCCCAAGCATAGAAAGAAATTCTTCAGATGGTCTGAGTATTCATTTTCCATTGCTCCCATAACAAATAACAGCAAACAGTGGCTCATATAACATAAATGTATTATATTCATGTTCTATAAGTCCTAAGTCCAACATGGGTTCATGGTGCCAGAGTCAACGTATTGGCAGGGCTAATGTTCCTTTCTGGTGGCCGCAGGGTAGCATTCATTTCCTTGTTCATTTGGTTGTAGACAGAACTCAGTTCCTTTCCCTTGTAGCACCTTCAGCTGAGGGCCACTCCTACCTTCTAGAAGCCACCCACATTCCTTTCTCTATCTTCATAGCTATCAGCTCTGGTAAAGTCTCCCTTGGGTTAAAATCTCCTCTCCTTTTATCTTATCTCCCTCCCCCCAGCTAAAAATGGTTCTCTGTTTCTATGGCTTTATGGGATTAAATTGGATTTACCTGGATAATCTAGGCTACTCTCCCCATCTCGAGGTGCATAACCTTAATCACAGCTGCAGAGTCCCTTTTGCCATTCATGTAAGGTTACATAGTCAGAAGTCATAGGAATTAAGTCACGGACATCTTCAGGGCTTTTATTCTGCTAACCACAGTGGAATAAAGAGATGGTCCTAGCACAGCAGAGGTCTCACAGTTTGGCATTTCAAGCTGAGAAAAATTCTTCATTCAGTTGGTGGGAGCCTTGCAGTTGAGAACGGGAATGCGGTGAGTAGTATGGCTCTCTACTCTTTTCCAGTTCTCCCTTCCCCTCCTCCACTCCCTACCTGCAGGGTCTGAGCCCTGAGGTGAGGAAAATCAAGAAGGTAGAGCAGACTTTACTGGACTGTGGGTCTTTGCAGTCACTGGCCTGACCATTGGCTAAAAATTCCTTTCAAAGATTCTTCAGAAGGTTCCTAAGGGGCTTCTCTCTCCTATGGTTCTCTTGAGCCATGAAGGTACATCTTTATTCAGGTAATCAATTGCACTTTTCTTTCTCTTGGCTTCTGTGCATTCGGCAAGCTTTGTCCAGCATATTCCTGCTGAGATCTGCTCAGCCACCACACCAGATCTCTTTCCCTGAAGACCTCATGGGTCCATAAGAAAAAACTGTACACTCTTCCCAGCTGTCTTCCCATGCAAAGGAGTACAGAAAGCCAGCCTCAGGGCTCAAGATTATGGCAACAGATAGGAATCCAAATGGAAGCTTAACCATATGAAATGGGGATCTATGAAAAGTCTATTGAGAGGTTATGGAAAGGGAGTCATCAAGTCAAGTACCCAGAGAGCTCTAAGACAAGGTCTTAGTCTTGGGTGGGTTTCCCCAGAAACAGACGCTGAGATGAGAATTTGAAGGCAAGCAGTGTACCTGGAAGGTTCCTTCAACACTAGCAAAGAAGTGGGGGGTACAATGTAAGGAAGGAAGGGTATGTGGTTAGGTTAGCTACATAATGAGCACTGAAACTTCATGTCACAAGAGAGCCTGAGGAAACAGTGTGGAGCTATCTCACCTGAGGGGCAGGGTGGCTGAGGTATTTGAAGACCCTCTCCCATCATTCATTTGCTGAGTGTCCTCCTGTGGGATGTTTAATGTCCAGACACTTCTGGACTGTGCGCACAGAGCAGCCCTGTTGAAAAGTCCCCAGTCATGACACACAGAAGCAGGCACCTGAAGTCATGAGCTACACATTGACATAGAATTCCAGCCAGAGAAATGACATATCTGGAGCTGAGTGAAAGGGACACATAAGAGAAAAGCACACAGGAGCCCTTTAGAGATGTAATGTGTCCTAAAATCTGGATAGAGATGACTCTACAAGAAAAAGGGCTTCCAAGTAGAAAGATGCAGGGGTCATTGTGACTGAGCAGCCAAGATGAACACATAAAATGACAGCATGTGCCCCCCGTGTCCCTTCTCATAATCTGCCTTGGTAACCTCTTTCAGCTGTGACGTTTAATTAAAGCCAGGAGGAAAGGGAGGGAGAAAATGAATGTATCAACACAGTGAGGGAAAAGGGGCGGCTCCCAAGGTTCATTCTAAACACGGCCATGAGCGTGTCTCCCGGGCACAATGAAGGCCGTGGAAGAGCCTGGGTTTTCTGTGTGCTGAGTTTGTCCCAGAAGAAAAGACCCCACGGTGTTACTTCAGGGCTGAAATGGCTTCCTTGGCTCCCTCTTCTTAATTTGCTGGAGACTGGTCCAGAGGAAATAATTAGAGCTGTTTCAGTAATGTGTTTGCTTTACCACTTTCAATTAAGGACGAGAATATAGTGAAAGAGAGAGAGAGAGCATGTGCACAACAGTAGAAGGACTTTACAAAACACCCATTCCTCCATGCAAACTTGCACAATACTTTCTTGGTTATTTTAAACTAATGAATCCCTAAGTGGTTTTCTTTTAAACAGCTTTATTGAGGCATAATTAACACATAATCAATTGCCCACATTTCATATATACACTTTTGATAAGTTTCAACATATATACATGATGAAACCACTCCTACAGTCAACAGAGTAGATGTATCCATCATCCCAAAATGTTCTTTGTACTTTTAGTAAACCCTCCCTCTGTCCCCTCCTGCCACTACCACCACCCCTGCCCCAGGCAACCACATGATTCCTTCATAATAGGTTACTTTACATTGTTAGAATTTTGTAGATGGAACCATACAGTGTGTACTCTTTTTTTTATTATTATTATTCTGGCTCCTTTCACTCTCCATAATCATTATCAGTATCACCTGTGGTTTTAGGGTTTTGTTTTCATTTTATGTATGGGTTCATTACCTCTTAGTGCTGAGTGGTCTTTAAGTTTGCAAATCAGGTATTTCCTGAATTCAGAGACAAATCCTTTGTGCTGGTTTCGAGGGCTGCCTTACCAAATTACCACAAACTGAGTGGCTTTCAACAACAAAACTTTATTCTCTCTCAATTGTAACGGCTAGAATCCAAAATCAAAGTATCAGCAGGGCCACACCCTCCCCAAAGCTTCTAGGGAAGAATATGTTCCATGCCCTTCTCTTAGATCCTGGTACTGCCAGCAGTGTTGGTGTTGCTTGGCTTCCAGACTCATCACTTCCATCTCTGCCTGATCTCCACAGGGCATTCTCCCCTGTGTGTCTGTCTCTGTGTCTCTTCTCCTCTTTTAAGAAGGACACTAGTCAAATTGGGTTATGGGCCTCTCCTCCAGTATGACCTCGTCTTAACTAATTATATCCACAATGCCCCTATTTCTGAATAAATTCATATTCTGAGGTTCCAGGAAGGATGTGACTTTGGGGTGCAATTTAATGGGGGGGCATTCTTTATATGGCTATTTAAATTAAATTAGGAGACAGGGTGATTCTTTTATTTTAATTCCTCACTTACCTTGAGATAATGTGAGCCAGGAATCGAATATCCCAAAGTGAGTTCCAAATAATTACACATTGAAATATGAAATCACATTGTCTAAAAATAGGAAAGCGTGGTCAAAAAAGTTTGGTGAATGCTGGGTTAAAAAAAAAAAGCATCTTTATTGTAGCTTTAGCAAATCTTTAACATGTATAACTGGAATAAACTTGGCTCTTTCACTGCCTTTCTCAGCACAGCATTGCTTTCAGAAGAGTTACAAAAGAACTGAAAAGCAATTTAAATCTTTATTGCAGAACTCTTGAAAAACACCACAGGAAAAATATACTACATTATGTACAGTAAAAATGCCCCCCAAACCCTCATCCATGTCTGCCAGCAGCCTCCCCCAAATCATACTGTCGTCCCTGTAAAAAGCCTCCCCAAACCTTTTCCCCCAAATAAAAACTGAGCTGTTCTTGACTCTTCTGTCCCATCTCCCCCCCACCCCCACCCAAATTCACTTTTTTAGAAAGAGGGAAAGCTCTCTGTTCTTTCTAATGTAGAAACATTCTGCCTTTAGGAGCATCTGAGTGTCCTCCTTAACGCTTTTGCTAATGCAAACACACTAAAACCACCTTAGAAGGTACAAAAGGAAGGGCAGGGAAACTGATGAACAATGAGGAATTTTCCTGAGCTACACAGTACAGGAGGGGCTGAACCAAGAAAGAGGCGCTGAAGAAAGGAAAATGGCAGCAGCTCCAGAAAGATGGTTCCTTCCTTTGCTCAACTCCCAAGGCTTTCTGGAGAACTTCTACACAGTGAACATTGTTATCTTCGATGCCCTTGGTTGGCCTATTCAAAAACAATCTGCCCAGATGGACTTCTCCCTGCCAGCTTCCAGATAATCAGTTTACACAAAAAATTGTGCAAACAAAATTTGCTGTTCCCAGACTGTCAACAGTCTCATTTTCTTCCTTCCATCTTAGGTCTCCTGTTTTTGCCTTTATCCCTTGGCTCCATCCACCAACTGACTCCTTCTCATGTGAGTAAACAATCTGCCTACAAAACAAAATAATAAGCATGAGCTAACAAATGTCTCTGAATTGCTCTTTGATAAGAAACATTATTTCTTTTCATCTCAGTTGCATAAATTAGACTTCACTATGAATATCCAAGTGGGGTAGATCATATACTCCAGCTTTTTCTGAGGTTCTACATTTGCCTTTGGGGCCTTTTTAATGATACAGGAAGGACTTCAAATCCTGTTTCCTCCTCACCCCCCATTTGACAGTGTTGTTACCAACTAGATCTGCTGCAGATCCACAATGTTTTCAGTTGGGAACCACTAAAAACTGGGTAACCAGCCCACTGAACATGCACTGTACATAGGATATATTCAAAACACAGTTTAATTTTTTTCTACCATTTTCTCTTTAATGTGAATTCCCTGTCCCAGGTAAAAAGTTGGGTAAGTCAAAGGAGGGTAGGCAATGGACAGTATTATGGCCATTTTAATAACAATACACAAAGCCTCAATTTAGGGGGAGGCTGGGTGGCTCAGTCAGTTGAGCTTCTGACTCTTGATTTCTGCTCAGGTCATGATCTCTCGGTTTGTGAGTTCGAGCCCCATGTCAGGCTCCATGCTGACAGTGCAGAGCTTGCTTAGAATTCTCAGTCTCCCTCTCTCTCTGCCCCTCTCCTGTTCATTCTCTATCTCTCTCTCTCAAAATGAATAAATAAACATTAAAAAATATTTTAAAAAAAGTTAGAATGACCAGTCCTTAATAGTAAAAAGCAATGAGATAACTGACTATGGCTTGTCAGTTTTCAGGGGCTATAAGTAGGGGTGGTCCTCCATTATTTCCCCACACCGCTGTCTCCTGCACATGCTGACTGCCAGTCTACCCCCCTCTGGGGACTGGCCCAAGCAAAGCTGAGCTTGTGAAAAGGCCACATTCTGACACATAGGATGTGTTTATTACCTCATGTCGGGATTCTCTGGGGCCAGGTGGACAATTGCCAACCTTCTTTCTGTGGAGTACCATTGTGGGTTCTTGTGGCTACAGATCCCACAGTGTAGACCATGGCTTTCCTTTGGCCAGCCACTCCACATCCAGCCATGGTGCACATTCTTACCAAGGAGGAATCTCTTCAAGGTGGTCCTCTTGCCCAGGACCAGAAATGGTTCTAGGGAGCTCTCTTCCTTCCAGGATCAACAGTTGGTCCATGGGAGACACTCATATATTGTGTCTCCAATGGAGAACAAGGAGTACATTCACTTCTCACACATGACAGCCTCTCATAGGCCACCACCAAAGGATCTTTAAGGGGGGAAAAAAAAGGCCAGGAATTGGACACTCCTAGCACTTTTGTGATCTTTTTCTTTGAGGCTGTACTGACCTGATTCCATCTGTATGCACAATGTACAATTTTTGAGATGAACAGTTAATTTTCAGAATGAAACCATCTAGATGTTCAACAATAATTTATTTGTGAAGCAAACAGATAGAGTTTATATTCTTGATAACCATGCAATAGTTACAAATAAGGGGCGCCTGGGTGGCTCAGTCAGTTAAGTGTCCAACTTTGGCTTAGGTCATGTTCTCACCATTGCTTCGTGAGTTTAAGCTGTCAGCTCAGAGCCCTCTTGGGATCCTCTCTCCTGCTGTCTCTCTCTGCCCCTCCCCCACTCTCGCTCTCTTTCTCTCTCTCAAAAAATGAACATTAAAAAAATAGTTAAAAATAATCATCTAGATCTAACTCCACATAGTTTTTATGCTTTAATAAGTGTGTGTTCATAAAAACATTGTGGGAAAGGATAAACACCCATATATATATACTTTTTTTAATGTTTATTTATTTTTGAGAGAGAGAGACCGAGTGTGAGCAGGGGAGGGGCAGAGAGAGGGAGACAGAACTGGTAGCAGTCTCCAGGCTCTGCTCTGTCAGCACAGAGCCCAACACATGTCTCAAACTCACGAAACATGAGATCATAACCTGACTGAAGTCGACACTTGATCGACTGAGCCACCCAGGTCCTTCATAAACCCCTATATATTAAGAGGAGTCTTTTCTAAATGGTAAGACTATGGGTAATTTTCAGTTTTACTTTATATTTTTCTACATTCTCTGATATTTTTTACACTAGATACTTATACATTTTAATACCTTTTATAGTGAGAACAAGAAAGATGTTTTCACTGAAATGAAATATACTTCACCCACAAATGGAAGGTTGTTTAATCAAAATGATTGTATTTAGGTTTATTGTTATGAAATTCAGTAAGAGTATTTTTATAATACTTTGTATTTTATAATACCCATTTATTTATTTTATAATACATACAAAGATTTCAGTTCTGAATTAGGCAGTGTTTGCGTGTGAACATATCAGTGACAATTTCGTAAAGATACTGATGCACTAGGCCATTTGCAAATGGATCTATCTATAGTCTTCCAATTTAATGTGTATCCTTTTTACTCAGGGGTTGTGAATGGATCATAGGCAAAAATTTAGTTGTAAAATTAAAATTCATGGGCTTTTTCCCAAACTATCCTTAAGGTATGGGTGGGTTAATATGCATGATCTTTCAAGGTTCCCGTGAAAATAGATTGCTTATCAATATTTGATTACATACATTGTGTCTGCAGTTTCCAATAATACAGATTGCTAGTCTGTATGTCTATTTGAATACATATTTCATAGTCACTATAATATAACTGTATGCTTCACTGACCTCAGTTCTTCCTAGAGCCCGCGAGGAGGAAATGTAACTGCTAGTGTAATGCGTTTGAAGAGAGCAGAGAGCGACAGCGGGACTTAATATGTGCAGCGTGTTCTTCGTCTTCCTTGGGTACGGTAGCACTTATGGATATAGAGTAAATGTGGAACAAGAATGATCTGGTATAACATTATCTTTTAATTGGAGTTTCTATTTCTGTCGCTGTTTCATTTGCTTACCATAATAGCTTAAACCATCGCAATTGGCAGAAGCATCGTTGTTGGTTTGGACTGAAGACAAAGGGACACATGCAAGTGTTTTATTTCCAAAGAGGTTTGGAGAGGAATTTAGGATTTTGCCTAGATTTTGCTTGGAGAACAAATTAGGTCTGAAAATAGCTAAGTGCACATTAAAGCTGGATTCCTAAGGAGTCCGTGCCTCCAACAACACCTGAGTCCTCCTGAGTCCTTGTCCTATACCACCTGTTTCAAGCCAAAGCTTAATTTTTATAACTCGAAAGGTGTATTTTCCTGCAAATGGCACATGGGGAGACTGGGAACTTGGAACTCTGGCATTTGTTGGAGCTAATATCCAAAAACATCAATACATTTGTGCACAAAATGTGACCAGGCAACTGTGTCCTTACATAACGGATGGTGACATTTCTGGTGGTTTCCGTCTTTGTTTGGAGGCAGGAAATACTAAGCGTGGTTCACCTGGAGAATTGTATTTGTATCTGCTGTTCGTGAGTCAACATGAGCTAGTAATGAATACTTTCTAGGTTGCCTGTCCTCTTTTGCTTCCAAAAGTTGAGTCCTGCCCTTACCAAGCATCAAATTGCACTTGTTCCCAAACTTGATTATACCCTGTTCCCCATTTTCTGAAATTATGCAAGCTGTTTAAGAGTCATGTTAAAACAATGAAATATGAGTGCAAATGGGAGTTTTGCATTTAAAAAAAAAATAAAACTAAGTTGACTACTTTGGAAAATCTCCATAAAGGTGAATAACTTTAAACATTGCTGTGAATTAAAAGTAGCATGACTATGAAAATTGGGCAGAAAATGTCAAAAGTAGGAAGATTCTACACTAAGATTATGTTCCAATTGTTTGTCATTGTCTTTGAATTTTTGCTCCTCTTTAAAGAACTGATTTGTGAGTCAAGGTATGGCTTACCCAAGAAATGCTAAGCAGTCCAGGGGTGCCTGGATGGCTTAGTCAGTAAAGCATTGAGTTCTGCTCAGTCATGATCTCGGGGTTTGAAGGTTCACGCCCCACACTGGGTTGTCTGCTAACAATATGAAGCCTGTTTTGGATCCTCTGTCCCCCTCTCACTCTGCCCCTCCCCTGCTCTCTCTCTCTGTCTCTTTATCAAAAATAAACATTAAAAAAGACAATAAAAAGCAATGCTAAGCAGTCTTGAACACTAGCAATTGCTAACTGATCCATTTGTAGGCTCAGTCTTAGATTAGCCCAGAGATGTCCTTGGTCTAAGCCCAGTGAGATATGAGCCTCTGGATTTTTAAAATTTCCCCCAGCTAATTCTAATATGTGGCCAAATTTAAGAAGCACTGCTCTAGAAAAGTGCTTCTCAAACTTTACGACACAGTGATCACTACAGATACTGTGAAATGCAGATTCTAATTCAGCAGATCTGCAGTGTGGGGAGGCCCAAGGTTCTGCATTTCTAGTAAGCTCCCAGGTCAGTTGCTGCTGCTTGTCCAGGAAGCACACTTTGAGTAGCCAAGTATTAAGGGACGTGAAACGAGGACCCCATCTAGCTTGGTTCATAATTTCACTGCACTTGCAATCACCTGAAAGGTTTGAAATATACCAAGGCCTGAGTGTCTCCCACACAGATTCTGATTTGATTTTCGTTCCCCTGCACGTGCAAGGTGAGGGCCACTTCTCCAGAAGGTGATGTGTAAAAATTGTGCACTTGGCAGAGAACGTTTGTGTTGACCTATCCTGTCTATGGACTGCTGCTAAATTATGTTGTTTCTTTTCTCTCCTCAGGATGGTTCACCAATTCTTGTCCATTCTCTTGTTTTCACTTATAGTCTTTTGATTAAGGGTTCCCTTCAACAGCCCATATCATGACACCATTATTTCCACAGGACTTGCCCTATAATGTTAATTAACTCTGGAGACCGAACAAGTAAATAAGTCACTCATTTGAGAACAGAGACTATGCGTTATTCTTCCCAGATCCTTCAACTCACCTCCTGAAGCTGTAGAAATAGCACACGGTTTAGAGCCAGATGCCATTCTCTGCAGAAAGCTAGCTTGGTGACAGGTTTCAGCTGTGTGAATGTGTAATGCTTCATGAGCAGAGAGGCCTGGTGTGGAGAAGAGTTAGAGACTAACCCTCTCTGGAGAGAATCTTTGGGAATGCAAAGAGGAACTTGAATATCTAAATTCCATACCACAAATAAGAAATGTTGAACTTGATACAGCTCTTGGAATGACTGAATTAGAGCTTATTATGAAGCTTCAAACCAGCAAAGATTTGCACAAGTATGTGATTCATTGTAGAAGATCAAGAGCAGAAATCTTTCAGAGATTGAACACTTGAAAAGAATTTGTTGAACATTTACTATGGGCTGCTGGCTGGAGAAATGCTAACATGCACCCGAGGTGCCGTACCCCCAGCATGCAATTTAGAGAAATAGCAATGTCTCACCTTTGCATAATAGATATTTATCTTGTACTGTGTGTGTTTCACATTCATTCTACCATTTAAACCTCCAGGGAATCTGCCCTTATTCCCAGATTATCCTGCATAGCGCTTTATGGATTTCAAAATATATTCCCACCTGTTATCTTCTTTTGGTCTTCATAATAACCTATAGAACAAGCTACAATTATCCTCCTTTTACACACGAGGAAACCAAGACTCAGAGAGGTTAAGTAACTTGCCCACAGTCACACAGCCAGGAGGTAATAGAGTTCAGATTCAAACCGAGATTTGGCCAGGTGCTCTGTGCTCTCACTTTGTGATAAATATCTAACTCACTCAGAGTGACCACGCTATTTGTGTCTCTTAAGGCTGATTTACCAGGCTAAACTCACCATTTTTTTTTTTCTTTCAGGATCCACTCAGCATCTTCCTACAACAAAAGTGCTTCCTACAACAAAGGTGCCTACAACAACTGAGAACCCAGTTGTTTTGGAAGCCACATGAAGAAACCAATGTTATCTTTACAGGAAAAAAAAAATCTGTTAGGCGCTCCTTCCTAATCTCCTGATTTCCAACTCTCTGCAAACGGTGGAAACATTGATCTTGTAGTGACCTACCTCACTTACCTACAGGGAAGACTATCTTTGAAATAAACAAGTAGTATAAAAGTTTGCAAAATTAGTTAGCGTCAAAGAACTAGTGAAAAAAAAGATGTCGGAGGGAACTATGGGTGTGTGACAATTTGCATTTCCTGAAAAAGGCCACAATAATATCTCCCTCCCATATATCCCTTTTACCTAGTGACTTGGCATTTCTCCCATGGAGAAGGAGGGACTATGTCCCTCTCCTTGACACCAGGTAAGTTCTGTGACTGTAACAAAGCGCCACTGTGTTCTTTACATGGCTAGGACACAAAAGGTGATATAGTTTCCATCTGTTCCCTTGGATGCTCCTGCTGGAATCGAGCTGCCATGCTGTGAGAAACCCAAACCAGCTCCATCAGAGAAATCGCCAAAAAAGGTCCTGCGCAGGTGTTCCAGCCAATGGCCAGCATCACCATTAGACACGTGAGCGCAGACACCTCCAAATGTTTCCAGCCCCAGCCATCTACACATACCTTGCCTTGGAGGCTTTTTAGCTAAGGTCCCAAACATCTTGGAACAGATACAAGCTGTCTCCACTATCTTCTACCCAAATTCTTGACCCGCAGAATCCAAGATCATAATAAAATGGCCGCCTCATGCCGCTATACTTTAACATGATTTGTTATGTGGCAACAGATAACTGAAACAGGATGACTGATTTTTCTACCATTTATTATGACTATAATATCAAGCTTCAGGATAATTGAACCATTAAATCTGAGGCTGTTACATGTAATTTAAGCACATTAGAAATCCAGACTTATAGTTTATAGTCTCTGTAGTAAAATAAAAATGATAGGTGTGTTTGAAATAAAAGATGAAACAATTCTAAATGTTAAACGGTAATGTAATTGCTAACCACACATCACTGAATAGGCATGCAAATAATAATGCACAAAGAAATTGTGAATATTAAACTGTAATTCAAACGGTATATCATAGAAAAATTGGGGAAATGCCTGGTTATTTTTTTTAATGACCTACTTAGGGATATCAAAGGCACAATTACAGCCAAAGCTTAATTTTCAATTGACAAAATATCTCATTACATTTTATTTAAGCAAAATGAAGACAGGTAGATAAACAAATTAGAAATGAGTTTCATTTTCATATCATTTGTTCATGCATGCCATGTTATTCTATTTACTTATTTTTTCTTCTCACGAATATGAGGAGTGGAAAAATAAAGGGAATTGGGAAAAATCTGGTTAAGAGAAATATATACATATTTCTGCACATACCTCTTAGTTTTCTAACATCTATATTAATTTTGTGTGGATTTTTGCTCCTTCAAAAATTTAATGAGATATCAGCATCTCCAATTTTGGAAAACTGGTGGGTTTTTTTTAATGTTTATTTATTTATTTTTGAGAGAGAGAGAGCAAGCTGGGGAAGGACAGAGAGAAAGAGAAAATTTCAAGCAGTCTCCACACTGTCAGCACAGAGCCTGATGCGGGACTCGAACCCACAAACTGTGAGATCATGACCTAAGATGAAATCGAGAGCAGGATCCTTAACCGACTGAGCCACCCATGTGCTCCCCAAACTGGTGGTTTTAAAGATAGTAAACATACAATGATTAAACAGGCCAATCAGTTATATCACTGTGGTGGTGCAAGATGCCTGCCCTGAGACTTGCTAGTCTAGCTGTCTTTTCTTCTTCAAGATAGAGGAGGAAGAACATCAGGGCAAAAGGGCTACACAACCTGGGATCTTTGAGGTCTGTTTCTCCTTTATTCACTTCCTCCTAAAGTATAGCTTTGAGGAAGCCCAATTCAGTTTTCTCTTAAAAAAAGAAACATCACAGGAGCCCAAGTTGGAGTCCTTTGCCCCTAGTCAGGACTTAATTACACTTTCAATCTGTCTCAGGAATGTGATCTTTTAACAGTCAATCTGAAACTTCCAGATTAGTGAGGGTGAGGTCATCTGCAAGACAATAAACCTTGCAGGTCCCATCCCCACTAAAAAGAGGTGTAACAATCCTTTCTTTTCTTTAGTTAATAACTTCTTGCTCTGCCCTCTGTCCTATAGAAATGAGCATCTCTAGCTGCTAGATGGGGGGCTCCCCCATTCACGAATCATTTAACAAAGCCAATTAGATCTTCAGATTTACTCAGCTGAATTTTTAAACAACTCCCTCTTTATGATTTTCTAGTAGTCAGTTAATATTATGGGGGGAAAAATCCTTAAAGCAACTTGCTTCTAAATGAGTTTTCTAAAATTTGCACTTCTCTGAATTTACAAATAAAACATAAAGACTTTTAAAGGTGCAGATGTTCATATTTCTTTCTGCCACTTTATTACACATTATGCTTTCAAAGCCCAGAAGCAAAAGTCATTTTTTTTTGTTTACTTACATTTTTGAGAAAAAATTCCTCCTTCTGTACTTCATCGTTTTTTCACCAAAAGTAAAACATAAAACTTATGGATAATTCTTCTTTCTTCTTTAAGTCATTATTCAGTAAATATATTAAAATTCTACCTGTTTTTTTTAAAAAAAGAGGGATGTGGGGGCTGGGGGATTTCCTGTGACTCAGGAGAAAAGACATGGTTATTAGAATTAAATTAAAAAGTGAAACCAGAATATGAAGCCAGGGGTCTCCTCCAAGGACAAGGCACCAGACCTACAGTAATGTGAGTTTGCTGTTGACTGCAATCACCTGGGGGCGTTTTTGAGCTCTACCTACGTAGGTCCCATTGACTGACACAGACTTAATAGGGCTGGGACAGGACCCAAATGTAGGGCTCGTAAGGCTCCTGGGTGATTCTAATGTACCAAGGCTGAGGACCCATTTAGGACAAGGGAATCCTGGTTGCTTTCTAGAAGGGCTGCAGGAGATGGGAAGATGCCAACGTCTAAATACCACTCTGCTGAGCCTTGCAGTGCCAGATATGGTACTAAGTACCTAAGGAGAAGGTGAAATTTAGATCTCCCCCCCTCCCCCGCCTCTCTCTCTCTCCTTTTTTTTTTTTTTTACTTACAGTATTTTCCTCTCCAACATGCTGCCTGCCTTAAATAAAGGCTTGCCTGCCAAGGATATGTATAGCAGTGGAGTGAGTCTTGTTTTTCTTCTTTTAATTTTGTCTCTAAGGCCAGATTCATTCTCTTTGAATCCTGATCATATAAATTCTTGATTTGTGTAATCTAGAGGAATGATAAGAAATGATGGGGATCCACTTTGGATATTCAGGGATATCCAAAATAACTTCGAGCAACTTTGGTTGAGGGAGCATGGCCTCCAGCCTGAGCAGGTGTAGAGGCTAAAACCTGCAAAAAAAAAAAAAAAAAACCCAGCTAATGGAGGCAAGTTTCACCCTTAGTTTTCCACCTGCTGTTGACTTATGCTTCTCCAAATGCAGGTGTTTTGAATCTAAATATGAGTGGGCTGGCATTTCTTCCAAACAAGTTTTGCACTGCAGCTCTTAAATAACTCAGCATATCTAGAGGTAAGAGTCTAACCTGGGCCAAGAATCAAACACAGCCACCGCTATCTTCACTCAGTCCAGAACCATGAACTTGCAAAACTGTGGGAGTCGTGGTCCTCACTTCTCCTGAGGCTCTGCCTGAGAAATGCCAGCCATTTAATGGTACCTGAACGAGGTGGAAGTCCATGGGTAGAGGAGGTCAAGTGGTTTCCCTGATGTCACAGCCTGTCAAAGAAGTTGAGAGATAAATAGAAGCCAGCCCTCTCCTGGTGACCCAAAGAATTTCCCCAGCTGCCACTTGATACTGGGTGTATATGTGTGTGTGTGTGAATACATATATGCCTGAGCTGATTCCATATCTGTTCTTTTTTTAAATGTTTGTTTATTTATTTTGAGAGAGAGAGAGAGAGAGGACGAGCAGAAGAGGGGCAGAGAGAGAGGGAAAGACAGAGAATCTCAAGCAGGCTGTTAGTGTTACTGTTAGTGTAGAGCCCCACACAGGGTTAGATCATGACCTGAGCTGAAATCAAGACTCAGATGCTTAACAAAATGAGCCACCCAGGGCCCCCTCCATATATGCTCTTATGCATGTTAATAAAAGTGTTTCACCATTGTGAGAAATAAGCCCCACTGATCCAATCAAAGGAGGGACACGGAGACTCAGAGCACAATGAAGCAAGGTTTTAATCAATGTTATTACAAGAGCATGTATCCGATGGACAGGCACACTAGGGACAGTTACAGCAGACAATTTGTCTCCTAGCATGAAGTGCCTCCTCTGGTTCCTCATTGGCTGAGTACTACAGAGGTTACAGTCTTACCCGGATGTCGCCTATACCCAAGTAAGGCCCAAAGTAGTCTGATTGGAACAAATGTACATTCCTTGAGGTGACGCAGAGATTTCAGTTCTTTGGCACATATTCATTGCAAAGCCCACAAAAAATAAGCCTGTGAAATGGAGAGGGGAAGAAGAACCAGGAAGTGAAGTATCTAAGGGTTTGGGACTCCTTTCCGGGGGTGGGGCAGTTAGTACAAATTTCCAATAGGTTGTAAACCTATTGTTAACTACACAGCAAAGCTTTTATTTGGTATTTCTGAAAATTAATCATCTCACTTACTTCTCACACCATAGAAGGAGGCACACAACTTGAAGTGTCTGACAAGTTTATAAAGAATGTCTTCAATTTCCAATCCAGCGAACCATCCAATCCAGAGAGGGAAGGGATTATATGTAATTGATATTTCTCAAAGAGGAAGCAGGGAGAGACTACAAAAGCACACAATATCAGTATCAGAATCCCCCATGGGAATGAAAGTGGTTAAGAACTTGGCTTCTGGAATCAAATTGCTCAGGTTTGAATTCCAGTTCCATTATGGAAGTTCTCTGTGCCTCAGTTTTCACATCTGCAAAATGGATTGTTTGGGGATAGTTAGTGAGTTTGTGGTAGGGTCCCCTCCCTAAGAAAAGAAAAATAAAAGGAACATCTCAAGGCAACGTTGCTGTTCGCTTATGTGACAACATCCCTCATGACCTTGTAACATGAGACCACTTAATCAGACTGCATCTTTGTGTGTTACTATATATGGGAGATAAAGATGTAAAAAATATATAAAAAACCACACCATGTGGTGTCTGGGGCTCAGTTCTTTGGGTAGGAACCCTACTGGTGCCACCAGGAAGGAATAAAGTTGCTTCCTGGAAAGAAAAGCCTCGGTGTCATGACTCTCTGCGCGAGTACAGGTACAAGTTGATACCTGTAAAGTACTGAGAACAGTAGCTAGTGCATCATCTTAGTATAAGGTAGAAAATAAATATATCAATGCCGATGGATTGATCAGGCTATTTGGTTTTCTTCTACATTGTGCTAAGGAGCTGTTTCTTCCATTTTCTTTAACGTTTATTTATTTTTGAGGGAGAGACAGAGACAGAGACAGAGTGTGAGTGAAGGAAGGGCAGAGAGAGAGGGAGACACAGAATCTGAAGCAGGCTCCAGACCCTGAGCTGTCAGCACAGAGCCCAACGTGGGGCTTGAACTCATGAACCCTGAGATCATGACCTGAGCTGAGGTCGTATGTTTAACTGAGCCACCCAGGCCCAGTTGGTTCCTCCATATTTAACAGAACCCATAGTTTTGTTTTCTGAAATGTGCCTGAGGTTTGTCCCCTTTTATAAAGTCTTTTCTCACTGCCATCATTTCAGGAGTGAGGGTTCTTTTGACAGGGGTTAAGCTAGCACCAGAAACTTCTCAGTTGCTCTCCTTGCCTTTGTGCTTCTTCCCAGAGTTCCATTGGCTCCTGTTTGTCCACTGCTGCTTTTATCTGTGCACCCCCAATTCAGCTCACACCAAGCCTATCCCTCTGCTGTGTCCATACCTTCCATAGCCCAAACTCTACCCACCACCCTTGCCCCCAAAGTTCTCCCCAGGTGCAGGCCAGACCCACAAACACCAGGCTAAGTAATGACTTTCCTCTTTTGCTAAGTGATTGACCTCCTTGTGGACTGAGTCCCTTTTAGAAAAGGACTTGCCTTTCCTGAAAGGAGAAAGGTTTTCCAAACAGGGTGGTAGCAGTGAGAGAAGAAATATAGGAAGCAATAAATCAGATGGGATACACTGAAGCTGAGAAGTGGCAAATTTCAAGACAAAAGGAAGAATACAAAGTGGCTTGTTAATTCTCGTTGTCTTTAACATGCAGTGAAACCCTCCTTTCTCACCCAGAACATTAAGAAGTAATCAGGGCTCATCAATTTATTGATTATGTCACAGGAAGTACTAATGTATTATGACCCCATGTTCTTTGTTTAAAAACTACAAGATTATGTGAGGAAATGATTTTGAGCACAGCTCTTAATTTTCATGTCTCTAACTCTTCATTCCTATGGTGAGTTTCTTTTTTCTTGCCCTTCCTCCCCTCCTTCCTTCCTTCCTTCCTTCTTTCCTTTTCTTCTGTCCTTCCTTCCTTCCTTCCTCCCTTCCTTCCATTTTGTTTTTCTCTCTCCAATGGTGCAATGCACATCCTTTCCACCAATTCCCCTGGGAAACCACTTCTGTCCCAGCCATGGGTTTCAAGGAAGAGCTGCTGGTCACAGAATCCTGTCACTCTGGCTGTGGCTGAGTCAGTTGGAGTCCTTCCCTAGGATTTTTCAAAGTTTCACCCCAAAGCTTATTGCAAGCCGTGTTCTCATGTGGACCATTGTAGAGCCTCCCCTTGGGTCCCTGCTTCTCCTCCCTGTGCTCCTACCCACCATAGAGTACTCTCCTCTTAGCAGCCAGAGGAATCTTTTCTCTAAAACTTTATTCAAATCATGTCAATTCTGTTTTCAGTTCCCTCTTTTGATTTACCATCCCATTCCGGATGAAATCCAGAATTTTCTCCACTTCCCACAAGCCTCCTCATTTCATCTCCAGCCACTCTCCTCCTATTGCCATGCTGTTCCTTGTACATGCCAGACACATTCCCACCTCAGGGCCTTGGCACTCATCAATTCCTCTTCCTAGTACACTCTTCCCGCCCGGAGTGGCTTACCCTTCCCCGCATTTAAGTTTCTGCTCACATAACACCTTCCTAGAAAGGTCTTCCCTGAATTTCCCATACAAAATAACCCCCAGCTGCCACTCTCTGTTCACATGCCCTGCTTCCTTACTCTTCGGAGCACTTAATGGTATCTGATAATCAGTTTTTTAAGTATCATCATTCCCTCATTCTCTTGTAACCTTTACAAGAGAAGAGAATTTCTCTGTTTTTGCTCACTGCTGTCTCTCTAGCACTGAAAACAGTGATCTGCACAGTAGGTGCTCAATAACAGTTTGTGGAGTGAACATCTTACTAAACATTCCCTTGTTGAATACTTCTACACCATCTTCAACCAAGTCCAAGGGACTTTGAAAGGCCACATACAAAATGTCTTAGGTAATGAATGAACAAGAAAAACCTTCAGAAATAATTCTATCAAACCTCCTTTTTTTTATATTTATTTTTGAGAGAGAGACAGAGTGCGAGCAAGGGAGGGACAGAGAGAGAGAGAGACACAGAATCTGAAGCAGGCTCTAGGCTCTGAGCTGTCAGCACAGAGCCCGACACGGGGCTTGAACTGACCAGCCAAACTCCTGGGCCGGAGTCGGACGCTTAACCCACGAAGCCACCCAGGTGCCCCTCTTTAAAAAGAGGAGGTTGGAGGGGCACCTGGATGGCTCAGTTGTTTAAGCATTTGACTCTTGATCTCGGCTCAGGTCATGATCTCATGGCTTTGTGGATTCGAGTCACGCATGGGGCTCTATGCTGACAGCGCAGATTCTGCTTAGGATTCTCTCACTCCCTCTCTCTCTCTGCTCTTCCTGCTTCTTCCCCCCACAAGATAAATAAACATTAAATAAAATAGTTTAAAAAAAATATGAATCTAAAACCCAGAGTGGGTTGAGTGAGGTCCCAAGAACACACAGCTATTCATTGGGCTGTTTCTTTGGCAGAAAATAAAAACCCAGGCTAAAGCTGTTTACCAGCTTCACAAAGGAAGGCACCCATGCTGTGTATGAGCCTCTCCTGATTTCAATTACATCTGGTAAGCTCTGAGCAGGAAGCAGGTGCAGCCAGCTGGCTTTGTTTTCTCAGAGGCCAAAGCAATATAAGGCCTCCACCTAAGCGTGCTTCCAAAGAGGGGATTTGGGAAGCAGAGAACACAAGATCTCCTTGCCCCTCCTCCTGTGTCTCATTATCTCTGGCCGCACAAAGGGATGGAATATACATCTGTCAAATAAATGATTCCCACGCCCCCAGGAGCCAGAAGTGGGACAGCACAAGAGAACATGCCCGAGGTGCTCTGGTCTTCATCCCTGGCTTCTCTCTCCCACAAGTGGGTGCTTCCTATTCCCTCCCAGCCTCTGCACTGCACATCCACACTCCCAAAGGACGGCCCATTACAATGATAAATGATTTCCAATGTGTTTGATAACAGAGCTCTGTTCTCAAGGAATCCTGATTAGCATCTCATGGATTCTTTCCAACACACTTTGAGACATGCTGCCGTAATAGAGAATTGTAAATCAAGAGGCCACGCTGATGGGACTTTCATAGATGACTTCAGTCTTCAAGTGAGGAAATGGACGGAGGTCTAGTGAGGTTGAATGGCACGCCTCAGCATCACCTATCCAGTTATGGCACAGGGCATGTCAGGTCTCGACTTCCTCTCAGTCAGGCCACCTATTGAATTATGTCAACTGCAGTTTCTGAGGATGAACCAAGTTCAATTGCATTGTTCTCATACAATGCAATTCTCTCTCTTTTTTAAAGGGAATGTTGCTTATTCCTTGTTTATTATTATTTATGTTGAGAAAGAGAGAGAGAGTACAAATAGGAGAAGGAGAGAGAGAGAGAGAGAGAGAATCCTAAGCAGGCTCTGCACTGTCAGTGCAGTGGGGCTCAAACCTATGAACCATGAGATAGTGGCCTGAGCCGAAATCAAGAGTCGGATGCTTAACCAGCTGAGCCACCCAGGTGCTCCTCATACAATGCAATTCTTAAGGTTCTCATGGTAGATAACCAAACCCTGCAAGGAGTTTTGTGCCAATGCATTTAATGAAATACAACATTACATTATCTGTGTATATATGTGTATATTTTTTCTATAGACATAAATGTATCATATAAATATATATGCATATATACCCATATGTGCATATATATGATGCCTCAGATATACAATAGGGTATATAGAATAGTATAATGAATACCATGTACCCACTACCCAGTTAAGATGTAAAACATTACAAACACCAGTGAATCCTGCTATGTAATCCACCCTAGAGCATTATGATTTTTTAAAATCCAGTTCCAGTTAGCTCACACACAGTATTATATTACTTTCAGGTGTGGAATATAGTGATTCAACAATTCCATACATCACCCGGTGCTCCTCAAGACAAATGCACTCCTTAATCCTCATCACCTAGTTCTTCACACATCCCTCAACCCCCACTTCCCCCAACCATCAGTTTGTTCTCTATTGTTAAGAGGCTGTTTCTTGGTCTCTCTCTCTCTTTCCCCTTTGCTCATTTGTTTCGTTTCTTAAATTCCACATACAAGTGAAATCATATGGTATTTGTCTTTTTCTGACTGACTTCTTTCACTTACCATTATATTCTCTAGCTCCATCTACGTCATTGCATATGGCAAGATTTCACTCATTTTTGTGCCTGAATAATATTCCATTGTATGTGTAAGCCACATCTTCTTTATTCATTCATCTGTTGATAGACACTTGGGCTGCTTCCATATCTTGGCCATTGTAAATAATGCTGCTATAAACATAGGGTTGCAGGTATCCCTTTGAATTAGTGTTCTTGTATTCTTTGGGTACCCAGAGTGTGATTGCTGGATCACAGGGTAGTTCCATTTTTAACTTTTTAAGGAACCTGCATACTCTTTCCACAGTGGCTGCACCAGTCTGCATTCCCAACAATAGTGCACAAGATTTCCTTTTTCTCCTAACCCTCACCAACACTTGTTTCTTCAGAGCATTGTGGTTTCTATATGAGTTTCCTGATAACTAGTGAGGCTTAATGTATTTTCAAATGTTTAAATGTTCCTCTCCTAAAAATTGACTGCTCGTGTAACTACCTGATTTTTCTATTAGATTGTTAGTCTTTGTAAGAGTTTTTATATATTCTGGAATTGAATCCTGATCATTTACATTTATTAGATTCATTTCAGATATTTTCTCACAGACTGGGGTTTGTACTTTGAATTTTTCATCTTGGCCTACAACAAACGTGTTTTGTCCTAGTATAATTGAATTTACCACTTTTTTTAAAGGTTTGTGATTTTTTTAATTTTTTTAATGTTTATTTATTTTTGAGGAAGAAAGAGAGAGACAGAGCACAAGTTGGGGAGGGGCAGAGAGAGGAAGACACAGAATCTGAAGCAGGTTCTAGGCTTCTGTCAGCACAGAGGCCGACGCGGGGCTCAAACGCACAAACTGTGAGATCGTTACCTCAGCCAAAGTCGGTCACTTAACCAACTGAGCCACTCAGGCACCCCTTAAGGTTTGTGATTTTTAACTCTAAGAAATCTTCCCCTTTCCCCAAATCCATAAAGATAGTTTTCTTCCTAGGTTTCTCCAAAAATTTTAATGATTTGCTTTTTGTCTTTAATCCAACCTGGAATGGGAATTTAGGTTTACATAGATTGTGGAGGAGGAGCCCAAATTTATTTTCTCCATACAGCTAATTATCAGATCACTATGTATTGAACATTCTGTTCTTTCCCCGCAGATCTGCAATGCCAGCTTTGCCATTTGTCAAGTTTGTATGTCAGCACAGACCTGTTCTGGAGTCCTCTCTTCTATTCTGTTGTGTGGCCTCCTGAAGCCATGAAGCTAATGGCAGATATGAATTTTGTTTTCCTTAAATAACAAAATCATTGAGACTGGGCAGTGGGCCTGCAAGACCTCATGATACCATTCTCTCTACTTTGTGTGTATTTGCTAATTTCCATAACCATAACTTACACAAATGACTGTATCTTAGCAGAATGTAGAATGCCTTGCGGTGTTGCACTTGCTTACCAGGCCATGCGATTTGGGGTACCAAATTTTTTATTTTTAGCCCTTCTCTTTGAAACAGCCTTCTCTTCCCATCCATCGTCTGTTCTCCTGGCTGAGGACACGTACCTAGGGACCTACCCACCAGAAAACTTTGCTGACCACCTCAGGCCATGCTGGTTGTCCATGAGCCTTTGTCCATGACTACCTCCAGCAAGGCTGTGACCCCACGGGGCCTTGACCTTCCTGGCTGATATTGCCACTGCAATGAGCTCCCTGAAAGCTCACAGTATCACATTTCTGCTTCCCCACAATGGAGCAAATGGCAGGTAGCGGGTGCCTAATGGTTACTGGACGAAAGACTAACTGAATGAATGAATAAAGATGTTCAACTATCCTTTTAGGACTCATGATAAGCAACAAGAAAGAAATGAGGGAGGCAAGCAGTTTGCCAATTCCTAGATTTTGTCCTTAGGGTATACTCAGCGCTGGGATGATTCCTAATGCAAAGCCTTAGCTCCAACAGCAGAAGGGCTGGGAAAAGCCCATCCTGAAAAACAGAAGGTGTCTGTAAGCATCAGCAGAATATGTGACCTAATGCATGCGAAGAACACATTTTGCAAACATAAAAGCCCTACACTCCTATGCAAAATAGCATGACTATTATTACCAGTAGCTTCTGGTAATTCTTATACTATTCATGATTGTCTTTCACACTTCTGAAACTGGCTTTTTAGAAATCCAAGCTGCATGCCAGAAATAATCAAGATCATTTTCTAAAAACGCTAAGAAAAACAGAGTACGGGATCTATCAACAAATCAGACAGCACAATTCAGCAAAGAGCTCAAAGATAATATGATCTGCCCTGCCTTGATGACAGTTTGAAATACAGTTAGGAAAAATAAAATCCCTTTAACAACAGAACCAATTAATAGTCAAAGCATAGTGATAGTGTCTGTTTTGCCTGGTGCAATGTTTTCTTTTTGTTTCCAGGATCAAGCACAAGTTGATACCATGTTGCTGCTAGTAGTTGCTTTCACCACCAGAGGAAAAAGCTTCTACTAGACAGAATACAGAAAAATGATTCACTGTGCTACTCTTCCACTTCCTTTCCTAGAGTAAATCCTTTACTTTTTTTTCTTTTATTTCTCCAAGGGAGTAGCAGGAAGCTGTTTCCAACAGAATAGAGAGAACAGTGTATGATCTTAATAAGTAAATGCCAGGAAGTAATGATTGTCTTCTGTTTACAGATGAGAATGAAACCCAGGAGATAAAAGGAGTTAGATACAAGGTCACGTGGCCAGTGAGTTGCAAGATTTCCTGACTTTAATTGAAGCAGTCTCTCCTCTCCATTGTGGATTTGTTTTATTTTTTTTTTAAATTAATCTGCATTACAGCCCAATTGGGATGAATCAAGTAGATAATATGCAATGCCTTTTTGGAAATGGAGAAACGAAGTTGGGCAATCTGGCAATTGGACCGCAGATGAAAGTGGTAAGGAATTTGGGAGATTCCAGGCATTCTTGTGGCAGGGTAACCCTGCATTGGAAGGAGTTGCTGCAGAAACTCAACGCCATATATTCTCCCCAGAATCTGAAAAATGCCTTCCTCTACCTACTTAGCATGGTCTAAGTCTATAGAAGGCAGTGAGAGGTGGCGTGTGGTTTTATAAAAATTAGCAAAAATGGTGCCAGAGGAGAGGGAAAAACAAAAGCAGATGTGTAAGCATGTGTAATCAGAAAGCATTATGTACATAATCCTAGCAGCTTCATTCAATGGCTTACTCCATTTCAGTAATCATGTTGGTAGATGAGCTAATTGCAAATTTGTTAAATATTCATAACCGGCAATTTCTGCTAAGTGACAATGAACTGTCACAGTGGAAAGGATTACAGACCTTAGTGTGATATGATTTCCTCGGCTGCTTCCTGTCTTCACCCCCAAATCGTGTTCCACCCTCTTCCTAACTATGGCACAGCCATTGAAGAGCAGGGCAAGGCTGAAGGAAGTGTTCCAGTGTCGGGGAACAGAGAAAACCTGTCAGTTTGGACACCAGTGGGAGTGTCAAGCCCAAAGCTCTTTTCCAATGTCCAGGGTTTTGCAAGTGGGTTGCAAGAATACATTTTTCCACGTTCTTTTTCATTCTCAACTCCTTCTATGTAAACCCTGCACTGTGGAAGTGGAAAATCTAGAGGAATGGCTAAAAATTATTTTCACCTGCGGCTTTTCTGTCATATAGAGACTCGCAACGCCAAGTTGTGGACTGTGGACCGACAGCATTAGTATCACCTGTGAGCATGTTAGATATCCAGCATCTCAGGTCCCACCCAGACCTGTGGTGTCTAGATCAGCATTTTAAGAGGATTTGCATCCCCAGGTGAATAGTATGCACTTTAGAGCAAAGTACTTCAACTTTTTCAAGGGGAACACAAAATATCTTTTGTGACTTAAGATCACATGAGTTTAGAGGCTCAGATGAAATAACTCACAGACCTGGGATTCTGAGGTTTTGGAGAACTGTTTATCCCCAAGGTGCATTTGGGAGTTAACCCATCTGTTTTACACTCCTCTGTCATGGTCACTGCAGTTACTGAGGTAACTGTTATTAGTGCCTCTCCTTTATCCAACATATAGGAAATTCCCTGCTCTCTTTGTTGGTTTTTGTGACACCACCACTCCATATTGGGCAATTCATTTGTTTTCCCTGTAACACAAAGTACATTTTCACAGTTAATCCCTCAGTATCCTTACCCTGTGTGAGGCCGTTTCTTCATGCAGTCAGAACCAGCTTGCATCTCCAAACATGCCCCACCCTTCTCATTTACACATCCGGTCACTGATGGATCTACATTTGTTGATTTCAGATTATCGGATGCGTACAAATGTAGTTTTCATTTCACTTTGACTTTTGCCATTAAAGTCACAATCCATGAACTAATTCATTGCTCATGAACTCAGTGTTACATGACAATGAGTACCTGCTAGGTGCCAAGTACATCGCTCAACATAGCACATGTATTATCTCTAATCCTCTCGGCAAAAGAGCATGTGGTATCTCCCCCATATGCAGATGGAAAAACGGTCTCAGGAAGCTTAAATCATTTGCCCAAAGTCACACAGCAAGTAAACGATAACATCAAGATTAAAACACAGGTAGGCCTGAGTCTAAATGGCTTCGTTCACTGCTTCATGCTTTCCTATTAGCATTTCACAGTGTACTTCATTGTACTCATGGTTTGGCATTCGTATAACAATGTTGTTGATCCCTTCTAGATGTTACAGCTTTGATTTCAGATTATATGATATGCATGTGTTTTATATGCAAAAGGAATGTTGAAAAGTGAACTGTGTTCCAGTCAGGTGTCTTAGGGTTACAAGGAGAAACTCACTCAAACTAGTTCAGGTAAGAGGTAAGTGAAAAGGTCCAAGGACGAGAAACTCACCTTGGCCCCTCAGGGACTAAAGCAAAGAACTCAAAAAGCAGGAACAACTCAGAGGCCACAAGCCACAAACATCTCTGGGGGCCACAGGGTCTGTCTCCACCTTGAGTTGTCCTGCCCTGTGGCCATGGCCACCCATTGCCCCAGGATCCTTTGATTAGGAAACCATCTCCAACTGCATGCAGTGGCTTTTTTGTGTCCAAGTAGAGAAGGCCCTTCTCGGCAAAGGCTCTCTCTCAATGGGCACCCAAACTTACTGAAGAAACCATTGTCCCTGATAATGAAGGAGTGAGCCATAGAAATATCCTAACTTTGAGCAAATCCAATTCTGGCTTCGCTGTGAAGGTCAGCAGAGGAGACCTGTAGAGCAATGCCTGGCCCATGACCCTTGACCACACAGACACCTGCGTTTTGTATCTTGCTGGAACTTCTCTACAAAACCAACTCCCTTTAAACAGGACAGTTCTGGACCAAGTTTTAAGGTATCATAACAGCAATGTCTTCCTGTCTTCTTTTCCACTATCTGGTGGCTCCAAAGAGTATCTTAACCTTAGCTTTGTATCATTGTATCTTATCCATAATGAATTAGGAGAATTTTGTGCACAGGGACACTTAGGCAGCTTAGATGCTGAAATTAAAGACTGGAATAATATGGCAATAATTCAAGGCATGCCAGCAGCCGCTAGAAGGGGCAAGGAATGGATGCTCCCACAGAACCTGCAGATGAGGTATGGCCCTGCCCACACCTTGGTTTCAGCCCAGTGATTCTGATTTTGGACCTCTGGCCTCCAGAAATATGAGAAAAGAAACTTCTCTGGCTTTAGGCCACCAAGTTTGTGGTAATTTGTGATGGCTGCCTGGAAGCTAATACACTTAGACAAACAAAAATCGTACATATATATGAGTACATCTCCACAATAAACTCCCAGAGGACACTGGCCTGCCTATGTACATTTGTAATCTTTGTTAATTTCACCAATTGCCCGCCCATAGTAAGTGAACCATTTGTCATTCCCAGCACCGAAATATAAAGTTTACTGTAAGCAGACACTCTTGCCATCACAAAGTTATTAAATGCTTCAACTATAAAATAAAAATGATATTCTAATTGTAATTTTAATTTAAATTTTTATTATTATTCATTGCATAATGCTTGTTACTTAAGAGTCATTCGTATTTCTTTTTTCTGAAACCCCTTTTGTGTTCTTTGCCAGTTTTCCGTCCTGGTTTTGATATTTTTCGTCATCAATTCGTATGAATCTTCCTCTGTTCAGGTGATTAACTCTTTGACTACGAGTTGTAGTTTGTTGTTATTTGTTGTTTGTCTTTTGACTCTGCTTACCATACAGGATTTTTACCTTGGAGGATTCTGAGCAATTTTTATGTAGCTGATTAATACCTATAGCTACTGGCTCTGGGGTCACGCAGATTGGAGGTCTGGTTCACATCCAGATTAGTTTTATAAGTGCTTTCTTCTAATTATGAATGGCTTCATTTTTTCACATTGAAACCTCTGTTTATTTTAGTATTCATTTGGTATGTGGTGCGAGAGATGGATTAAACTTCATTGTTTTCCCACGTATCTATCCTGGAGTGCTAACACTGCTACAAGTGATCCATCTTTTTAATCTTTTTATATATAAATTCCCATATGTATTTGGGTCTATTTCTGTCTTCTGCCACAGAGATCTTTCTGTCTACATTTTTTTTTTTCATAAAATAAAGCAGACTGTGAAACGTGGATTCTGGTTGTAGAGTCATTGGAGTCTTACTCAAGGCTGAGGCATCGGCCACCATCGGGTCCATTTCCTTGGTTCCTAGTCCACATGTGAGTGACACTGTAGGAAGCGCAACACTGGGAAGCCCCCACACTGTGGTCAGATAGCTGTTTCAGTGTTCCTGCCCATCCTCCTGGTGAGGCGAGACCGCAAAGAAGGGGCCCGTTAGTGGGCAGGACACCCCCCCCCTACTTGGATGCAGGAAAGATTGCCTTTCATGGGCGACAAGTCAGGTCAGGACAGCCATGGGGCACCTGTGAGTAAAATGAATAAAAACCATCACTGTCTTCGCCACTGTGGCTATGTAGATGGAAAATTACCATCTGGGCTAGTGACGTGGCTAGTGACGTAGCTATGCATAGCCACAGGATGTCTCTGGAGTCCTCTAAGCTTTCTACTACAGGAACCATGAAATCTCTAAAGCCATTCTGGGAGTGAAAAATAAGCTAGCACCGAAGGGTCACTGAGTATTCAGCATTAAAGCCAGGAACACACTTGACTCTTGCCTCTGCTAGATCCAAATATGGAGTGGGGGAGATACAAAGAATTTCTCTGACATAATTCTTTTCCTATGATTATTTAGAAATTTTGCCATGGGTCTATGCTGTGTGCAACTCCTTTACAGTATTTTTTTTCTTGCTTGTTTATTCATTTGTCTAAGCCTCTTTGGATGCATAGGCATGCATAATGTGGGTTGATATATGCAGGTCTTCTTGTGTAAAAAGGAAAAAAATAATAATAAGTCAGCTAACAGGATGCCAGTTGCAGGCAAATGCAGGCAGGTAGGAAAGGCCTGCTTGTTTCTCATATTAATGGTGTCAAGAGCCCCTGTCAATCCCCTCCATGATGGCATTAGTCTTCAGCATTGCCTCAGAGGCTAGAGACTCCACCCAGAGCTCCTGAAGTATTACAGGACCTGCACTGGCTCAAAGTTAGTTACCTTCAGAGACTGTGAGCAGAAAGGAGTCCACCCTCCTTCTAGTTACTCTAGATGGACCCCAATCTCAGGGACTGCCACAGCAGCAGGGGCTCCTGTTAAAATCAAAATTAGCTAAGGAGAAAAAGAAAGATCAACTTTGCTTCCTCCACCTTTAAAACAGGAGGGCTTATCTCCTGAACTTAGGGAATTGTACAGCCCCTGGGAAGTGCCTATGAGGAATTGTGGCTAGAATCTGCTGGGAGAAGAGAAAGAGAGTATTGGGAGAGTCTACACAATGACCACAGATACTGCTGCTTCAACACATGCAGTCCAACTCAGACCCAGCAGTCCTGACTCCCCACAATAACATTTCTCATCCCTGACAGCCTTTTACGTTGAGCTCCTAACTCTTACAGAGGTTTTATACATTTTGATAAAGCCTGAAGGGAGGCGCCTGGGTGGCTCAGTCACTTAAGTATTCCAATCAATAGAAATTTCAATCAACTGACATTTCAGTCAATTTAAAGTTACCCAGAACTGATCTGATGTTGAAATTAGCATACATGGACATCAAAACTATTATTATATACATATTCCATATTTTCAAAAGTTATGTAGAGACATGGACAAAAAAAATTTTTAAAGATCCCAGTTAAAATTCTAAAGATAAAAACTGCAATGTCTGAGATGAAAAATAGCACTGGATGAAATGAATAGCAGATTAGACCTAGTAAGGAAAAAAAAGTAATACACTTGAACACACAGTAATAGAAACTATCCAAAAGCAAAGAAAAAAATGGAGTGACACCATCACTTTTTCTATATTCTATTGGTTAGAAACAAGTCACTGGTTCCACCAGTGCTCATGGGAGGCCACTAAACAAGGATATGACAGTGGAGGTCATCTTGAGCATGTCATCACATTAGTGAAAAAAAAAACTGAAGTGACATTATTGATATGAGACAAAGTGGATTTCAGAGCAAAGCACATTACCAGAGATAAAGATGATCGGTTCAAGCAATAAAAAGATCAGTTCATCAAGAAGACATAATAATCCTATACATGCACGTACTAATAAAAGATCTTCAAAATAAATGATGCAAACATTGAGAACTACAAAGAGAAATACACAAATCCACAATTGTAATCAGAGGTTTCAATCTCTTTCTTAGTAGAACGAGTAAACAGAGAAAGTATTCAAGTTGTACAAAGTACATTCTCTGTCCCCGCTGGAATTAAAACGGAAATCAGTAACAGAAAATCTTTGAGAAAAATACCCAAATACTTGGAAACTAGATAACACAATTCTAAATAACTAATAACTAATCAATTGGTCAAAGAAGAAATTGAAAAGGAAATTCGAAAGTATTCGAATTAAATGAAAATAAAGACATAATGTATCAAAATGTGGGTTGTTGACAAAGCATTACTTAGGGGGAGATTTATGACACTAAATGCCTAACTTGGAAAAGAATATCTCAAATCATTGATTTTACCTTCAAGAAACTAATCTTTTTTGAGAGAAAGAGAAAGAGAAAGGAGGAGATGGGTAGGGAAGAGGGAGGGAAAATTTTAAACAGGCTCCACACCCAACATGCAGAGCCCAACACGAGGTTTAATCTCACAACCACAAGATCATGACCTGAGCCTAAATCAAGAGTTGGACATTAACCAAGTCACCCAGTTGCCCCAAGAAACTAATTTTTAAAAGGACAAATGAAACTCAAAGCAAACAGAAGAAAGAAAATGATAAAGATCCGAATACAAATAAATGCAACAGAAAATGGGAAAACAACACAGGAAATGAATGACCCCAAAAATTGGTTGAGACGATCAATAAAATCGATTAACACATAGCCAAATTGATTGAAGAAAAAAGATACAAATTACCAACATGAGGAATGAGGGAAGCAACATCACTAGATATTCTACAGATGTTTAAAAGATAACCAAAATCACATTATTTCTAAAAAGTTGTGCCAATAAGCAAGAAAACAGTTGAATCGGAAGAATTCCTTGAAAGATACAAGCTACTAAATCTCAAAGAGAAAAAGATAACTTGAATACCCCTGTATCTATTAAAGATGTCAATTATTGCAGCCCCACTTAGTGGAAAGACTATCCTTTCCTCACTGAATTTTTTCCATTTTTTATAGTGGCATTTATATATAGCATGAAGTTTACCATCTTAACCATTTTTAAGTGTACAATTGAGTGGTATTAAATACTTTCATGACAATTACCACCATCAATTTCCAGAGCTCTTCATCTTGTTACACTCAACCTTAGTGAAGAAATGGTAGTCTTTTCACCAAATGGGGCTATAATAATTGGATATCCATATCTTTGATTCCTCCCTGGCACAATACACAAAAATTAACCCAGAATGTGCCATGGACTCCTATGAACAACCCAAAGCTTTAAAAAAGAAAACATAGGAGAAAATATTTGCAGCATAGCGGAGGCAAAGATTTCTTATATATAACAACAGAAGAATGATTCATGAAAGAACAAATTGATGAACTGAACTTAATCAAAATGAAACATGTCTGTTCTTTGAAGGACACTAATCAGAGAATAAAAGGACAGACTACAAAGTCGGAGAAAATGCTTGAAAAGAATATTAACTGATGAAGGATTTGTATCTAAACTATGTAAAGAGCTTTAAAAGCTCAATAATCTGAAAATAAACAACTCAATAAAAGTGGGCAAAAGATTTGAATAGACACTGCAGCAAAGAAGATTTATAAACGGCATATAAGGACATGAAAAGATGCTCAACATCATTGGTTTTATGAAGATACAAATTAATACCACAACGAGATCTCATCTCACACCTATTAAAATCACTAAAACCAGGTAGACTGACTATTCTAGGTGTGGGCAAAGATGTGGAGGCACTGGGACTCTCTTACACTGATGGGAATATAGAATGATCTAATCACTTTGCAAAACAATTTGACAACATGTTACAGCCAGGTCAAAGGGAAATCCAGAGCACCACCCATTTATAAGTATAGATAAGAAATGAAATAAATTTACAGCTAGATGCAAAACTAGTCAATATCCACAGGGCATTGATCAACTTCATTGATCCACTGGCCTCAAACAGCATGTCATCAAAAAGAGTCATTTGTATTACCATCAGTTTTCTACAACTTACCAAGTTGTGAAATAGCTCACAGAAAATGGAAGGTGGCAATAAGCCAGATAGATGAGCTATGAGTTAAATAAATCTTTGACAGGTGCTCATTTTTAGTTGTATAAGGTCATGATTTTACCTGTTTAAAAAAATTACCCTTTAATAGGAACTTTGAACAATGCCTATCTCATAAATAGTCAATAAATATTAACTTTTCTAGCATGGATTTTATTAATATTTAAAATGACTTGAGGGGGGCACCTGGGTGGCTCAGTCGATTGGGCAGCCGACTTCGGCTCAGGTCATGATCTCATGGTCTGTGAGTTCGAGCCCCGTGTCGGGCTCTGTGCTGACGACTCGGAGCCCGGAGCCTGCTTCTGATTCTGTGTCTGTCTCTCTCTGCCCTTCCCCTGCTCATACTCTGTCTCTATGTCTCTCAAAAATAAATAAATGTTAAAAAAAAAAGTTAAAAAAAAAAGAAGAGTTTCAGTTAAAAAAAAAATGACTTGAGGGACGCTTGGGTGGTTCAGTTGGTTAAGCATCCAACTTCAGCTCAGGTCATGAACTCACGGTTCATGAGTTCAAGCCCCGTGTCAGGCTTTGTGCTGACAGCTCAGAGCCTGGAGCCTGCTTCAGATTCTGTGTCTCCCTCTCTCTCTGCCCCTCCCCCACTTGCTCTCTCTCTCTCTCTCTCTCTCTCTCTCTCTTTCTCTTTGTGTGTGTGTGTCTCAAAAAAAATAAAGATTAAAAATATTTTAAAAACTAAAATGACCTTAGTTACCTTTTATTGTTATTTTTTCAATGTTTATTTAATTTGAGAGGGAGAGAGCAGGAGAGGGGCAGAGAGAGAGGGAGACAGAGGATTTGAAGCCAGCTCTGTGCTGACAGCAGCGAGCCCAAAGTAGGGCTTGAACTCGTGAACTGTGAGATCATGACTTGAGCCAAAGTTGGATGCTCAACCAACTGAGCAACACAGATGCCCCTTGAGTCATGCTTTAAATTTATCAGGGGTTGGTGCATTCATGTGTTCAGTCACTCCAGATGTTCATCTGGTCATTGTAGAGCAATTCCTGGGAATAAGGCACAGTGCTAGTTGTCAGTACAAGAAAATAAATTCCTCTTTCCCATTTTTCCTCCCACCAGGTGAAATGCTACTTCCTGAAAATATCTCCAAAACAAGCTATCAATAAGACAAAGCTGAATTTATTCTTCTGCAGTGCATCTAAGAAGCATTCCAGAGGGGGCAGCCAAGGTAGGGGTAGTGTGAAATTTTGAAGTCTAGTTTAAAGTAAATCTTTCAACAGGACGGGTCATAGGCTTGGTAAGGAATGGCTAAGGATCATGACATAGTAGTTTAGAATTGGACACAGCATGGTAAGGAATTTATGGTTGGGGTTCCAATTTGTGAGGTTCAAAGACACAAGGTATAAAATCATTTGGAGCTTTCGTTGAAGGGTTGATAGGTCTTTCAGAAAGTTTCTGGAATAATCAATCAAGTTATTTACCATTTCTCAGGCAAGAGTTTCCTGAAATAGGAATAGAGTTTCACTGAAATAGTGATGCATGTTGATGAATATAGTGAAAAAGTGAGGTCATACTGATGTAGACTTTAAGCTCTGTGAGTGTGAATGGTTTGTTTCTCAAGTAGCATCTTTCTTTTGAACTTCTCCCTGGGCACTTATTATTTATTATCTCTCTTGATAACTATATCTCTGGTGCAAATACCTAAATACTACTACTGCTACTACAAATAATAACAATAACAACTACTGCTTTTATAGTAGCAGGAGCAACACTTGTGTTTATGTCATGCCTACTTGGGTCTGTAATCTGAAAGCAGTCCTATAAAGTAATACTCATTATCCCTACCTTATAGATGAGGAAACTGAGGCCGGAGCAGGATAACTTACCTAAGGCTTCCCAGCTAGGAACTGGCAGAACATATAAGTGAACGCAGGACATCAGGCTGCAAAGTCGAAATTACCCTCCACGGCTAATTGTTGAACTTCTAAATGCCATGCCCAGGGCCATGATCTTTAGCATTCAGTACAGTCCTGGGTACAGAGTATTAATAAGCTCTCACTAAGCATTTGCCAAGGATGCTGAACAGTGAGATGATTTGTCCAGAGTCACACTGAGAAGCCTCCTGAAATGGGGGCATCTTCTGACTTTCAATTGAACCTCCTACTATTTGCCACAGTTGCTGCTTAGTTGGCTGACCAGGAAAGACACTGCACATTTCTATTTCTGTTTAACAACTGCAGACTTAAAGCTCCCACAGTCACTCGGTCCTTGATTTGGCTGCGTAACACACACAGCAAAAGCCATAAGGACTCTATTACCAACAAATTGGCACTTTAAGCCACAACATTGGTTCAGTCTGGATGCGTTAAAGGCCCAGTGCGAGGTGAAAACCTTCCTTTTCTAGCTTTTTCCATTATATACCAAAGATCATTGTTCCCCTGGGTAACATAGAGGGAAAGATGAATTTAGAGCACACGATGAGGAAAAAGAACAAAACTCATGCTTGTTGTGTCCTTTTCACCCCAGTCTCCATGAAATTTTTATAGCTCTCAGCAATGTGGTTTTATTTTTTGTTTGTATATTTTTTACTTGATAAAAATAATAAATTCTTGTCATAATGTGTATCTAAACATAATATTCAATGCTGATGATCTGACATGCCCTGTACTTTTTCATCTAGCCCCATCCAGGACAAGTGCCTAGGAAACCTATAAACCACATTGGTGTCGCAGTTCCTTCAGAAATGAAGTTTTCATTGATTTGTCCTATCCATTTTCTATTCAAATCTCGAGGAGTCTTTTGAGCTTTTCGTTAAGCACCATGAAACCGTTGCAAGCAGTGAAAATACATGCTGTTTTCACCTGCATTTCAAGTTCACTTTGTAGTTTAATTCTGTTGGGAAATAAATCAGAACAAGATGCAGTGATGTTTGTATTCATTAGTGTGAGATGAATCATTTATTGGACAGATTCTTTTCTTTGAATTCATAAGCAAGGCAAGGGATGCGGGGGGGGGGGGAAATCCACAAATAGAATAATCAGAATATGGGGATCTAGCCACAATCTCTTTTGTATTTATGCTAAGAAATTAATTTTAAAAGGTTCTAAGAGAATTGACTTAGATTTGATAGAAAAATTAATAAAACAATTCATAGGTTCGAAATTTCCTGTGAACAGGCAAAGAAATAGAAAATAGTTAAAGATTTTGGAGCACTGCATTTTTTGTTGGCTTTCTTCTATAAGAATGACTTTCCAATTTTCTTATAATATTCTTTTTCCTTGTGAAAACTAATTTAAAATTTGTCCTTTTTTAAATAAAAAATGTAAGTTAGGAAGATTTCTGCATCTAGTCACAAATGACCAGATAATATGTTACCCAAACTAGAAAAGAGAAAAAAAATACATAAAACACCTACGTTAACAAAAGTCAGGAATTACTGGGCCAATATCCAATAGAGGAAGGTTGAAAGGTAAGACCAGTGGTCCAGGCCACTTGTAGCCTTAGGGACAATTGTCTATCCTAAAAACAGGGCTGATGATCTGAGTTACCCTTTTGAAACTGTCATCAGGTCACACATGCAAGGTTTTGAGACTGCCAGCAAGATTCCAAGGGTAAAGGTGAAATGAATGTCAACAAGTCCTAACACAGACTGCAGCCTCGCTTTAACTCTCCTGTGTAGTCCAGAAAATTCCAAATCTTAAAACTGAATTAAGGCCAACCCAGATTACTAGTGCTCCTAGTTACCTTAAAAGTCCATGAGAAATCTTCATTGAAGGAAAAATATGTTATCCTGGATTGCAAATGATTTCTACAAATAATTTCTCAAACACAATGTTCAGCACGTAGTCAAAGATAAACAGACATACAGAAAGACACTATAAACAGAAGTCAGTAGAAACACTAAACAGGAATAAGCTATAATATATGAAAATTAAAGAGAGAGATAAATTTGTGGGTAAATCTAAGTGATGATTGTATAAGACAGTAATAATGACAATAATATTATTATTTGTAATGTCCAAAAAACAAAAAAACCCACAAAACCCTGAGAACAATGAAAACGGTCTTCATTGTTAGAATTGAGTGTTTAATGAAATGGTGGGATACTATAGAGCAGAGGTCAGCAAGCTATGACCCATGAGGCCGAATCCAGCTTGGTGTCCTGTTTTTTCTGTAGCAAATACATGATTGATTGTATGTGGCCTGGAAAGACTAAAATATTTACTACTTGTCCTTGACAGAGAAAGTTTGCTGACCCTTGCTATAAAAAAATAAAAATGAATGAATGAGCTAAAGCTATAAACAACATGATTGGATCTTCAACCTATATCATTCAACAAAACAAAACAAAACAAAACAAAACAAAACAAAAACAACACCAGAAGAAAAAACTCCAATATAATTCCACTGACGTACAATTTAAAAAGTCAACAAAACTATAGTTCCGAGATGCATTCTTAGATGGTAATACTGTAGAGGAAAACAAGGAATTGGTGACCATAAATGTACAGAGAATGGGTACATCTAGATGAGAGAGAGGGTGCTTTTTGTTGGGAGGGGCAATTGGGGAGTGAGCCTCAGAAGGAGTAGTTATGTTCTATTTCTTTGTATGACAGTTATTTGAGTGCTTATAATAATTTTTGTCAAAATGTGGGTTTATGTTTTATGCATTTTTCTGTGTGTGAATTCTATTTAATAACAAAAGAGATTTATTTATATTTTTTAATAAAAGAGATTTCAGAGATGAGTTTTATGCAAATTAAAAGTAAAGAAAAGAACAATAAGGGAGTGGGTAAAAAGAAACTGCAAACTTTAGTCTACCAGGCAAGATTGATGTTCTTTGCCTACATGAAAAAAAAATTCTAAGCAATATTTCCAACTACCCCTTGCTTTGATAGGTAATTTCATAGGAAATGACTGCCCATTTATGTGTTTATAAAGAGTGTAGCTTGGAGAAAAGGTCAGAGTTCTGGCAGTGCATAAAATATTTATGAAAATGGCCCTGCTATTCTTTCTGTTTCCACACCTGTATGCAGCCACCGAACCTTGTCATGTGTTAAATGATTTGCCCTGGTCTCTGTCTCTTTAGGAGAGATTTTCGCCACATCCTCTCTAAAGGAGTTGAGCCTTCTTTCCATGGTTGGCAAGGCCCTTGTTCTTTTATTCATTTCCTCTTTCTCTCTGAAAATATTCCACTTACCTTTGCTTCACTAAGGAGTGTTATGTACAGTGAATGACAGTTTTAGAACATGTGTCATAAGGATTTCAGAGCTGCCGTATCACACGACTCCAGGGTGAACATTCACATATGGCAAGTTCCCATAGGTCTGTGGTACCCAGATCACTTCACTCAGGCAGCAGCAAGGCTAGCACCATGTGGAGGAGTTAAGAGTAATATTTCTGTGGGTTTCAGGCAATGGAGAAGGAGTTAAGTCTATAGAATAAAGGATTCAAGTAAAACAATAAACGAGCCTCTTCTCCCTAAAAATCCCAATAGCAGGAACACTATATTTGTAATGCTTTCAGAATACCCAGCTATGTCCACTGTATGCACCTTCTATACTTTCATACAGACTGTGGCAGCTGGCTCTCACAATGAAAACTACTGGCAGTAGACAAAGTAACTTACATGTATGTGAAATGCATCAAACAGACCTGCATTTTAACTAGCTATGTGATCTTAGGCAGGTTGCTTAATCTCTCTGAACCTCAGATTCTTCAGCTGAAAAAAGAAAATGATGACAAGTATAGCGATCTGCCATAGGGAATTTAATGAGATAATATGTGTAATGGTACAGTGCCTGGCATATAACACAGACTTTGTAGCTGTTAGATAATACTTTTATTATTTATTCTCTAACTATCCCTCTTCCCTCCAAATATGTGTCCTTCCTCCAGGATGCAACCAGTCCTCCGCTCCTGGGAGGGATCCTTTACACCTTCCTATGCCTCAGTCTCCCACACTCACTTCCTCCATATTGAGGTAATCACCAACCACTACCCATTATGCTTAATTCCCCTATGCTTTGCTATCTCTTCCAAACTATTTAAGGGACACTTTACCTCCATTTTTGCCCCCTCTGTTTATTCATCCATCCATTCACTCACTCAAAGTCATATTGACCACGTAGGATGGCTGGAAAAGACCTCTCTGAAGAGGTGACTTCTGACTAGCCAGATCAACTCAGGGAGTGACCATGGAGATTTCCTGGGGAAAAACATTCCAGGAAGAAAAATTGATATGTGCAAAGGCCCTGAGACAGAGGTATATAAGGGCCAGAAAGAAAGAGAGAATCTTTGTTGAGTTCTCAGAGTTCCAGTTTGAGCAGCTGTCATCTGCTTTGAAGTATGTTAGTGGCCCTCTCTGAGTGCCATGGGGAAGAGCTGACAAGTTTGAGCAGAGAGGCAATATTTCTAAAGGATCACACTCTGAAGGCAAGGTGGAGACAGAGGCACTACAAAAGACCATTGCACAGATCCAGGTGGTGTAGACTAAGAAGACAGCAGGGAGTCTTTCTAAAACACAGCTCTAATCAGGTCACTCTCCTCACCTGGCCCTTGAACCCACCACATATACCCACCTCTAAAACCAGTCCAAGTTTTCCCCATTGCCCAGGGAATAAAGTCAAACCCCAGCCCTCTCTCATAACATCTGTCCTGCGTGCTGTGCCATGATTCCATACCTCAGCACCTGCTGTACCCTCTACCTAGAATGCTCTTCTCTCCCTTGTCCTTCCATTTCTTCTTCAAAGCTCTGCTTTATGAGCTCCCCTTAGAAGCTGTCCTTGGTCACCCTTTACCTTCCTTCCCCTAACTACCTCCTCTTCTGAGCCATTTATCCCCAAAGGCCATAAATCTATGATCATGTTTGGTCACTCTGTCCTGTAATTATCCACCACCAAGTAGTTCATTCTGTGTGCTGCCTTCCAACAATCTTTTTTATCTTGAGCCCTTTGTACAATCACTGTCATTAAAAATGTGTTTAATTTGTGATTAATTTAAATAAGATCTCCTTTCTGGGTCATTTTTCAAGTAAAATAGATTGCCCGCCATTGTTTGGGCATCACTTTGGTAGTGGAATGTCAAGAGCCTCCATTGATACCTTTTTTGAGACTTTGGCCTCAGTGTTCACATGTCACACTGCTGGATAAGTCTGATTCAGAAGTTAGCAACTAATGCTTTCCCCACATTAGTTTTCTCTTTGTCTTTCCTGCGCTTTGGGTTCAGTTTCAGCAGTGAATTTTGAGTTCATTGGCACCAGACTTTCTGACCTCCAGCCAATCCTAATCTAGTTCCTCCTTCTCCATCAAAACCAGATATAAGTCATGTGATTCATCTTGATTCGGATCCGAGAAATTCTCCCCAAATGCAACTTCAAATATTCTGTTTTGAAATCCATCATGAATGTTTCCTCCTCAGTCCTTTACCGGATATCTGCTCCACTTCAGTAGGCTTTAAAATGCTGTCTTTCACAGATTTTCCTCCAACTCCATGGAAAATTAGCAGAGCGATGCTGAACCAGAGCCTGTGTCTTATTGTGCGATGCGGTTTGGTTTTGGCCTGACCACATTTCTTAAGTCCTCATGTGAATTTCATTTCCTATTGCTTATCCTGCATGTTAACTTTCTGCTTGGTAAAATTGCAAATTCCCAATGAAAGCATTCTACAATTGATTAGACTCAGGCCGCTTGGCAATTTCTTTCTAATCTCTTTTATTGTGCTTTCTATAAAAATGACAGCCCGGGTATAAATCCTAGTTTAAATCAATACCAGTAAGTGCTAATCTCGTCACAGCACTGGAGATGAAAATGTCAAATGGTACCTGCTGGGCGTTAGAACTAGCACTGTAAATCATCAAAAATTAAAGCAACACCAAATTGATTTTATTTTCCTTCTTTTCAAAGAAATAACTTTCAGATTCATTATTTTTCTATGGAGTTATTCTTTTTTCTTTGCACTTACATTCTGGTTGGGTGAAATTGATGAACTGACTGTGGCTTGGCAGATGTATTGGTGTCTTCCAGCAAAACATCCAGGACCCAGGCCTGTATTAAGAAGATCCTTAGGGTAAAGTTGATGTTTTAGAGCATGATGATTATATTTAAGTTGTATTTTAATAATTCTCCACATGATAATACCTCAACAGAGTAGAATCTTGGTTGAAGAAGCTACACCACAAGAAGGTACCTCAAAATGGTACAATCATGGAACAAAATTCCTAATCTTTCTTCTCCCAGCCTTGAAGTTACTGTCCAAGCTGCCGCAAGCTATAGGAGACAATGTCTCCTCCAGAGGGTGGCTGCCTGGATTCTGGGCATCTCATAGTCAAGATACAGGAAAGTCGTATAGCCTGAGTGATAAGTTTTCAAATGCTCCTGGAAGAATTGGGCAATAATATGGATTTTAAAGTCTAGGAGAATTTAACTATCTTGCCCAACTTCCCATCCTACTCATTTGGTCAACTAAGAAACTGAAACTTTAGGAGATTTAATGGCAAAGCTGGTGATTCCAGATTTAAAGCCACACAGCAGACCACTGGATTCTGAATCCATTTCTTTTCTCATTGTGCTGCAGAGAAAATATAAGAACTTTACCCACATTTGAGCAAAGAACATGCAAAAATCTGATGTGTGTGCCCATAAAACAGTTAATAAAATTCATTCATAAAATAGTTAATACACAGAAGAAAAAGCTCTTCCTGTCTTAATGAATGGAGGAATGGCAAGAAAAAAGTAATGTTATAGTTAAGGTGAACTTTTAATTTAACTGTTCATTTTTGGATTAACTTCCACACAAAATATTTTTTATGCTTCTTATATGGTCTCTTTCATTTCCTATAGAGGATATTAGTTGGCTATCAAATGCTTAAGAAAAATGTAGCCCAAAGGAGTGGCAGAAAAAAAACATGTCCAGTAGACAAAGCCATTCATAAAGGACCCAATATTTCAATTATGGAGAATTAGGAAAATTTCCATAATTAACAACAAAGTTTTATCCAATCTCACCATTTTAAGTTCTTCAACAGAAGAAACCAAAGTACGAGGCCCTCAAAATTACTGATCTCTTCTGTCATGAGTTTAAACCTTTCTAGAGGAGCAAGTATAGGTGGCCTTGGGTTCCAGGCAGGTAATGAAAATGAGCAATGGGCTGACGGGCAAATTCAAGAGCACAGCCCATGCTTAGTTGTAACAAATTGTTACAAGAATGTAGATACAAGGTTACTAGCTCATCTAACTTTGGCAAAGATGAGCCAGAAATCCAAACATTGATATGAATTCCCTCAATTTATGAATTTGACAATTAACTGAAACTAGTTTAAACACATCTGTGGACTATAGCATGAGGCCCTTAATTTAAGAGTGAGATGCCAATATAGGTTTCAGTTAGCAAGAATGCCTGAACCATGCAAAGTTGCCACTTTCGGGAGCAACTTGGCATTTTCATTTACCACTGAGCATTTTAAAATGCTCCCTAAATTCATGGCATGTGCCATATGGAAGAATGAATTTGTATCAGAAACAGAGAGGTCAGCATTCGATTCCATGTCCCAGAGAAACTGCTGTAGTCAGTGCAACGATCAGGGGTGTGGGAATAAAAATGGACTCGCCTCCAGTTTAGCTGTGTAAATGGAAGCGAATCACTCACTTCCTTGTGCAGAGTCTTTCTTATTTGTGAATTTGAAATAAAAATACTGACTTACTTGAACCACAACTTTATCATGATGGAGGGCGGAAAAGAAATAAAAGTTTCATTTTAAAAGCCCACACGAGAATCCACATCCTGACTTTCTCCAGACTGAGGCCGCCAGTTCCGAAGGGACCTTAGTGAACACTCTGAACAGAGATCCAAAGACAGAGAAGAATGGAAGTCAGGACTCAAGGTTAGTGAAATAGACAGTGTCTGTGCTCTCTGCTCAGAGCCCCTGGACCACAAATTTTACCGTATCTGGGAGTGTGCTTTTACTTCTAAAGGCTACCCTGTGATTCACTTACAGTGCCTGCCCTCAGGCTATTAGAGCTGCGTGGCTATACAGGTTGCTGGAAGGGCCTGGAGATCGCACACCCCTGTATTGGGTTTTAGTAATGGAAGCTCTTTTGCTTCCAGTTGAGACAAACTCAGAAATGTAATGTACCTTCCAGAGCTCTTCCACAGAACCAGATGGACATTGGCCTGAAATCACACACCTCTTTCACCTACTTCCTCCTTCCTTGTCCTGCTTCTTCTACTCCCTCACCAGGGTCCATGGAGCACATCCTTAATAAACCTCTTACATGTGAATGCTTGTCTCTTGGTATGTTTCTTTTTTTTATTTTTTAAAGTTCATTAATTTATTTTGAGAGAGAAAGGGAGAGAGCGAATTACAAGCATGCTCCAGGCTATCCGTGCACAGCCCCACCTGGGACTCAATCCCATGAACTAAGAGATCATGACTTGAGTCAATATCAAGAATCAGTTTCTCAATGGACAGAGCCACCCAGGTGCCCCTGTCTTGGTCTGTTTCTAAGAATCTGTCCTAAAACATCCACAAATTTATTGAAATTGCCTTATTTTATTAAGAGCTATATTTCCATCCAGAAATTTGAAATACTTTTACAAATGAAATTATTGCATCGTTTCACACTGTTCACACTCTCATACACCCACATCAAGGTGTGTGTGTGAGTGTGAACAGTTATACTTTAAAAGTTTCATAAGCAATGGTCACGTTTCATGACAATCTATGCAACCCAAGAGTAGTGAATAAAATAAATCTCGCTGTACAATTAGAGACATCTAGGCATTAGAGGTATAACAGCCAGGAAACAAAGCAGAATGAAGTCATTTTGACTGATTCCTTAGAGATATTATGATAGAAAGCATGATTCTATCATCTCTTGGATTTGAGAATCAAATATGTTACTTCTTACAAAGAGATAAAGACTGTGGCATTTCCAATTGCATCATTTTCCCATATCCCAAAATCAAGAAAAAATATTTCTTCAACAACACAATCTACAACAGTTTACCAATTTCATGGTAATTTGCAAATGCACAGATGTATAATTGAACTACTAGGTATCTGTGCAACTAAACAGTACTGAAATCACCATGCATTTTTCAAAACAACTTAGTTGAATGCTTTGTATCAGATGCATTTTATTATAATTGCAAAAATCAGTGGGTAGATTAAATCTCACGAGTCGCCACTCTATGCTTAAGAGCCGTGTATGACTTGTTTTATTCTAATGACCTGTTCAGTTGTAGATACGTTAGATCAGAAAAATAGTATCCTCATAGACTGTATAATTTCAAGTCATTTAAAAATGTTTAAGACAGTAGAAATGGGAAAAATATAAGAATGTGAAAGATGTCCTGGTTGCTGAAGGATGTTTTAGGGTGCTGAAACAGTTTGCTAAGGCATGTTATTGATATCACCTCTCAATTATATGTATTATAACCAAAGGATATTTTCTAAGGCTGTTTCAAAAATAATTCAGTAAATAGGACCACAGGTTTTTGTATCACAAACAAATCTTGCCTAAAAATCTGGTAAGATAGAGTAGCATCTTTAAACTTAGAACCCAGCAAAACCACAATTTGATTGTAATGGCAAGACATCAATATTCTCAGACATATAGGGCTCTGGGAGAATAGCGTGCACGCGCACACGCGCGCGCGCACACACACACACAAAACCCACTTTCCTGAGACTTTCTCCAGGAAAGAGAGAAATTAGTCCAGGACAAAGCAATGGCCTATGGGAAGTTAGGGTATGTAATGTTTGCTATTGATTAAATAATTAATGAATAAGTATATTTGTAAGAACATTGAACTCAAATTCCAGATTATCCCAGTATGGCTGGAGATGGAATAAGGGATAAAACAAGAATTCTTTTTTTTTTTTAAGTTTTTTAACATTTAGTCATTTTTGAGACACAGAGAGAGACAAAGTGTGAGCAGGGGAGGGGCAGAGAGAGGGGGAAACACAGAATCTGAAGCAGGCTCCAGGCTCTGAGCTGTCAGCACAGAGCCTGATGCGGGGCTCAAACTCACAAACCGTGAGATCATGACCTGAGCCAAAGTTGGATGCTTAACCGACCGAGCCACTCAGGCTCCCCTGAAACAAGAATTCTTGATTTTTCTTTTTTCCCCCAGAGCAATGACCATCAGCTTCAGACATCTTAGCAGTTGCTCTTATTTTTTTTTAATTTTGAGAGAGAGAGATCATGAGAATCCAAAGCAGGCTCCCCACTATCAGTGGGGACCCCAACTTGGGGCTCTCACGAGTCCCCTAACATCCTCCCCCCACCCTTGAAATTATGACCTGAGGGGAAATCAAGAGTCCCAGGCTTAACTAACTGAGCCACCCTGGTGCCCCAGGAGTTGCTCTTAATGTGCTAAGAGTAAACCCCTCAAGAATAGAAATAGAATGTTTAGCTTTCAAACCAATGGTATAAAATTAGAACTATAAAAGAAAAAAAATTCCAAACAGAAGACTATTTGAAATATGGATTTGAATCCATTTTTCATAACAATGAACATCAGCTTAAGTATATTTTGGCCACCTCAGTTTTTAAGACATTGAAAACTATTTCATCTTAATTCATTACAAGTACTCTATTGGGGTACACTTCATAATGTATGTGATGTATTGGTGTATATAAATACATGTCTATGCTCCAGGGGGAAGAAATTCCTTGACCCTTCAAAGGTCCTTCTAGCTGGACTAAGAATCAAACTGATGCAAGACATATTAACAGGAAAAAATAAAATGTAATAATGTACTATGGGGAATCCACACAGACAGGGAAATTCCAAAGATAGTGAGGCAACATGATGCTTATATGAGCTAAGAAGAGGAGTAGGGGTCTGAGGACAAAAAGGGGAGGAAGACCGTTAGCAGGAGGGTAAAAGGAGGTGTTGAAAAACAGAGGTTGCCCTTATGCTGGTAGGTTTCTTAGGTACAGAAAGAGGCATTTCTCTTAATAGCTCTCTTCTGACTACAGCAGGCAGTTCAGGGTGAGGGTGGGTAAAAATCTTTTCCTAAAAGATCTGCTGGGTTTTTATCGTTTTTAATTCAAAATCATGTTTGCCAAAGCAGCCCATCTTGGACCTGCCCTTGGCCCATATGTATACATACACACATTAAGTACAACTCAAAATATTATGCTGATAGGGTATATAAAGGAGTAAGTTTGTAGTGCAGAGTGAGAGTTAACTTTCTCTCCTCTGCATTCAGTGCCCACCCATAACCTGTCCCAATCTCCCTTGCAAATCTCATTAAAACCTCGGTTCTAACTGAGGTTTTACTCAGTTACTGTCTCCCTCAGTAATCAATCACATCTGATCCTGCATTAATTTCATGCTTTCCCAGCTCACGTCAAGGTTTGTCTCCTACAGGAAGCCCTCTCTTTTTTCAGTCCCTCTCTACACTGATTTTTACATACAGCATTCTCTGCCTTAATCAATGGTAATCCTGCCACATGTCCAAACTTTGTCATCCCAACTAGACATTCGGCTCTTAGGAGTCTGGACGGGCTGTGGCTAATGCTTCCTCTGGGCATCTCCCCTGGTGGGGAAAGGTATACAATACAGAATCCTAACCAAAAATTGTCCCGATCAGTTTATTTGCCATGAGGATATAATGAGATTCATTTTTCACTTTTCTCATTTCAGTATTGCTGACTATGACCTACAGAAATTGAGGCTTTAAGGTAAAGCATGGATCTGAGTTTGCAGACCTCATTTTCAGTTATATTCTACTCTTATAAATAAAAAATCCTTTGGGCCTCAGTTTTCTCATCCAGAAAATGTGACAATAATGATTCAACACGTACAGTTGTGAAGATAAAATAAAGTAAGATAAAATGTTAAATAGGTGTTTGTCGTCTCTGTGTTTATGTCCAAAGAGCCTTGTTTGTAATCTTTAACCAAACATCGAGGTTAAGAGGGGTTTATGTGTTCCCAAATTCCTAGAGGATGGAGAACAATTCTAATTGGCAGATTTGAATCCAACAGTCTCAAATGATTCTAGACAAAGCGTCCCCTCTGCCACATTTAAAAAAGAAGCCCTTATCGTCCCCCTTATATTCCAATGAGAAAAGTCTAGGGGCTCCATTCAATTCTACAATATTTATTGAACAACTGCAAAGTATAAAAAGCATTGGTTTTTGCCCCCCAACCCCTCCAACACACTCGAGGACACTCGAGGACACTCGCAATTGCTTCTCCCCAGATTCCAGCCCCTTACTCAGGTAATAGCACTTGCTTTCCCACCTGCCAATCAACCCCAGCTCTGGCTTGTGGTCTCTTTTGGGGGTGAGGCCAGGTCCTCTCTCGGCTCTCCAGGAGCATCCAATGGGAGTGCCGTTTCAACCCCAGACCACGCCCCCCATGCTAAACTGCAGGGGCGGGTGCAGGGTGCAGATGGCTGGGCAAAAAGAAACCCTGGGAAGAAGAAGAGAGTTATAGCAGGATTTCCTGGGTTTACAGACTGCACTTCCTCCACCCTAGTAGGGATAGTGTCCCACAGCTGGATGTTTGGAAAACGCAGTACTGAAAAAATTGATCCCTTGTTTAACAAAAAAGCCCCTGGCCTTGATTGAAGCTGTGTCATAAGCAACCAAGGCTCCTGTCTGCTGCTCAGTTGTGGACAGCTGAGCGGAAATCCAGAGACGTCAGATTGCAGATTCCTTTAAGCCTTTCTCTTTCATTTGCCCTCCCTTGATCTGGAAAGTCTCCGTGGCTACACAGATTAGGGCAGAATTCAGTCACCAGAAATAATTACCTTCTTTGTCCTGTGGCTTCTCTTCATTGAACATGTGGTATTGCCTCCATAAATGCTGGAGATTATTTAACAACCTGAGACTGTGATCAGGCTGGGCGATCCATGTCATATGCCTTATTGCCAACAAACTCAAGGAAGAGGGAAAAAAAGAACAGCCACAATCTGTCTTTTGGAACTGCTGCCTTCCCCTTGCCCAGAGCCAACACAGCCTCTCACGTCTTCCAAGAACTGGTCTTCCACACTAGCACTTATAAGATGCTACTTTCAGCCAGGATGCCTCTCTTCTCTCAATGGCATTAATGTACGGGTGGGAATGACATTCTTCTAGCCCTGCCACACGTCAGTCACTCGCTAGGCCACTGAAAATGCATAATGTCCAGTTCTCAGAGAGGGTCCTGTGATGCATTAGTGATTTGTAAAGGGGAATATAGATGGTAAATTTTCGAAGGCGCTAACATTGCAAAGGGATACAATAAAGAAAATTCCCTAAGAAAGGGATGTACCGTGTTGCGGGGGGGAAGTCAAGAGAAAAAGCGAAGAATTTCTTCAATAATAGCCTTCCTTGTCACTTTATGGGGAGCTGGAATGTCTGAGGATCAGCTGCAGGAAAATTATTCCAATTCAGCAAGTATTTTGAGCATGTTGATGCTTGAATCCATGAGCAAAACTCTGGAATAGTGGTTTACATTTCTGCTCGTAACACTTAGCTTTAGTTCTAAGCTCATAGGTGTTCGACAAGTAAGTAAATGGTTGATTCATAAGAATCCTGTCACTTGGCTCTCAAGAGAACCTCAGAGAAACTGAGATTTGAAGAGATTAAGGAACCCGCTCGAGGTCACATAGCTAAGTTATGGAACCCACATTTGAATCCAAATCTGTTTAACTAAAAGTGCATGCTCTTTTCCCAGGCCACCGGAGAGGGAATGGGGCACAAAATCATGTTTAAGAATACAGACTTGGGGGCTAGACTCCTTGGGTTTGAATTCTGGCTCTACCGCAAAATAGCTCTGTGATCTCCGTCAGGCAGTAACTTAACCCCTTTGTGCCTTGGTTTTAGCATATATAAAATGGGGGCAAGGAAGATATCTGTTTTAAGTATGAAATGAGTTAACGTACATCAAGTGCCTAGAACAGTGCCTGATATATACAGTGAGCACTCGGTTAATCATTTTAGCTACTTGGTATGATTTTGGAGTCAAGGAATATATTCCATCCAGAGAAGAACCTGTGGATTAAGGTGTAAATTCTCATATCCTGCACTTCTCGAAAACATACATATTGAGGGAGTAAAGTGATTTAAAATAATCCCAATTTTCCTTTGCACTTGAATGATACCTCATCTTCCCCACAAACATCATCATCAGCTTCATCACGCCTTCAATTTCATTACCTTTGTCACCTTGTCACCAACCTCCATTTCATAACATGTTTGCTTCGTGTTTCATTTATACTCAGAAACTTCTCTGTTCAACAAAGAAGAGACCCACATCGAAGTCTTCGTTCTTGAGTGAGGTCAAGAAGGACAGAGATGCTTATTTCTCATTTCACTGTGTCTCATGTGTTTCTATCGGACTCTTTCAGCCAGTGGACAGCCTGACACAATGTAGAGAGAATGGGCCACATTTGCACTCAGGCCTCTGTCCTGTTGTTAATCATGCAGTATCCCTCATCTACTTGAATCTCAGTGTCCTCATATGTGAAATGGAAGGAAAAATAAGATAGAATGACATGGAGAGTGTCAAGATTAAATGACATGAGTTTGGCACAGAATAAACAGATCTTGACAGTCCCTTGTCCTGTCTCCACAACCTTTTATTTGACACAGTTAAAATAAAGGATAAATATACTCCAAGAGTAATAAAAATAGAATTAATTAAATGCATGAAAGAGAAGAATAACCAAACAACTGGGAGCTAAGATAGTTCCTGTAATTAGGCATCGTATATATCTTGGAGCCTCCTGGAAGCCATCAGATTGAAACTGATGAATGTCTGAGAAAGGAAGAAGTATACCAATACTTCAAAAGAAGTAAAGTCTTGGGGCACCTAGGTGGCCCAGTTGGTTAAGCATCTGACTCTGGATTTTGGCCCAGATCATGATCTCACAGTTCCTGAGTTTGAGCCCTGCATGGGCTCGCACTGACAGCATGGAGTCTGCTTGGGATTCTCTGTCTCCTTCTCTCTCTGCCCCTCCCTTTCCCATGTCCCCCCTCCCCAAAATAATAAACATTAAAACAACAACAACAACAAAAGAAACAAGGTCTGAACTGGCAACAATAATGATGCATTTCTCATATGAAACCTTATAATTTTTTTGATGTTTATTTTTTGAGAGAGAGAGACAGAGTGCAAGTGGGAGAGGGGCAGAGGAGAGGGAGACACAGAATTCAAAGCAGGCTCCAAGTTCTGAACTATCAGCACAGAGCCCGACACGGGGCTCGAACTCATGGACCAGGAGATCATGATCTGAGCAGAAGTCAGACAGTTAACCAACTGAGCCACTCTGGTGCCCCTCATATAAAACCTTATAAAGGTAACATTGAGTTGACATGATACGTCTCCTGGCATCAATTTCATTTAAAAAAAAATTCTGACGGGGCTTTTACATGGATGTTTTAATAAGAAATTTGCAAAAAAAAAAAAAAAAAAAAAAAAACCCCAAGAGGTTAATATCAAAATCCATTTCGGTTCAAATGATTTTGGAAGTGACTAAGCTGATGTGGTCTAAGGTTGATGCCTAAGGTTGATGCAATCAAATATAACACAAGAGCAAATCAGGAAAGCATCATCATTCTGAGTGCTATGGAATAAGGAATTTATTATAGGACTTGGACTTTACGTAATTGTGGGAGTTGCTGAGGAAGAAAGGGCCCAAAGAACAGAATTGGAAGATCAGGGAGAAATCATCAACCAGGTTGCTTGGAGCACAGTCGCAGGTGGGTGTGTCAGAGTTTTCGGGGGAATTTGGAAGCCATGCATATCCTGCAACAGGAGTCAGGGCTGGTGGAGAAGTCTATCATCATTCTACTGACTTTGTGAGTTTGTAGCCAAGAGTCCCATGGTAAACCTGAGATTGCTTTTGGTCAACAGGGCTGGGAGTCCGAAAAAAGAGCTGAACTTGGAATCAGGGGGTAGGGGAAGGTGCAGGCAGAGACAAACCAGACCCTATCTCCTCATCCGTTTCTCGCTATATCTGACCACCACGACTTTCAGAGCATACTGGCTGTGACTTTGCTTCACCCCTCTGAATCTCTCATAGAGTTCTCTTTCCGCCAACTCTAATCTGGAAACCAGCAGAGGAAATTCTGGGAAATGCCATACCAGTTGAGCCAAGAGCCTGAACAAAAATCACAGAGGACCATTCCAAAGATTAAAAAGTTGTGCTGTATGAAGTACCTGGCATAGTGCCTGACACACAGTAGATCTTCCAAAATGTTGGTTCCTTTCAATACCCGAGCTCCTGGCTATAGGTCCCAAAATGACAGACACAGGGCTTATGATTCAAAATCCCATGTCTTCCCAATCCAGCTTAGCGTTCTGTCCATTTGTCAGATGTCGGAATCTATACTTCCTGAGATCATCTTGATTTCAAACACAGCGGAGACACATCTTATGCTAATGCCAGAAAATAAGAAGCAAGTAATATGAGGTTGAAATCACTGTTAGTTGCTCTTTATTTGGTTCAGTACTAGGAAAAAATGTTGGCTGAACTTTAGAATCCATGATGTACAAATCATAGATATTTTTAAACTCTTGGATTATATCCAGTGCTATCTGACACTCATTCAGGAACTGACACAGACTGAGAAAACAGCAGATTGAACTTCCTTGGCTCACAGTCATTCTGGGACACAAGTGTATTGAGTGGTACGGAGAATGGAATTGTCTACAGTTTATTTTCCTCTTTAATTTATTGCATGCATATCCTTGCATTTAGGTAAGTTAAAAATGCATAGCATGTGATCTCCTATCCCAAAATAAGGTTGTTAACACAAAATAAAATAACCTTTTTGCTCTTTGTGGCAACAAAAGGGTCAGTGTGTCAATTAAGATTAAGTTTGGCTATGACAGAAAACTCAACATAACAGTGGTTTAAGAAGTTCAGGCTCAGTGCTGGTATGTAGTTCCATAGTATCAAGAACCTAGGCTCCTCCTATCTTTATGCTCTGCTGCACATTAATCATGTTCCCAACATTACCTCATGCTCCAGGATAACTGCTACAGCTCCATCCATCACATCTGCATCCCAACCAGCAAAAAGAAGAGGAAGAAGAAGGAAAAGAGAAGAAGAAGAAGAAGAAGAAGAAGAAGAAGAAGAAGAAGAAGAAGAAGAAGAAGAAGAAGAAGAAGGATAAGAAGAAGAAGAAGGGAAGGAGAAGGAGAAGGAGAAGAAGAAGGGGGAGGGGGAGGGCGAAGGGGAGGAGGAGGGGGAAAAGGAGGGGGAGGAGGAGATGAAGAAGAAGGAGAAAGAGACCAAAAAAAGAAAAATAGGCTAAGGGTGCCTTCCTCCTTTCTAATAAAGATTTTTTTTGGAAGGTACTCATGATATTTCTGCTTATGTCACAATGGTCATCCAGTTATATCATTTATTCTTAGATCAAATTATCTCATCCTTGTTTTCAGATAAAATTCCAGGATAAAGCAGAGAAGCCCCAAATAACTGCTTGCTTTAACCAAAACATCCAGGCTACATTGAAATCTAACCACTGTCAACAACCAGACTGGATCTAGCTGAGTATGAAAATATGCTAAGATTAAGAGTGACTAAAACAGAAGCATTCAGTGGAGTTGAAAGCCTGGTCTATTTAACAGTAATAACCATGCTTATAATAATAAAATGTTTTTGCTGAGGATTTACTCTATACAAAGAACTGTGTATATTTTGCCTTTTTAAAAATTCTTACAATCCTAGAAGAGTTCACAAAAGAACAGATGGAGGCTCATTGAGTTTAAAATCTTGCTCCAAGTCACACAGCTTACAAGTACTGATCTGGGTCTTGAACTCTGACCTATCTGAGTCCATTGCACCCACCCTCATTTTCCTTGTCTTCCCCCATACTGTTTAGTGAAGCACCCAGCACTGCAAAGTGCTTAGCATGAAGGAGAGGCAAGTTTAAAGGTGTTAGAGCTGTGTTAGCAACTTGGCCAACTATATTGGTCAAAATTGGCTATTGCTTGGGGTGTACCTCTAATGTGCAAGGTGGACATTAACTCTATTCCTCGGGTTGTCTCATGATCCAAGGTTGATGCCCTGGCTCCAGTCATCACAACAGCAAATGCAATAGCTCGCAGCTACTGCAGGTAATATTACCCTCTCCCTTCCTCACCCTGCCAAGGCTGTATAGTAGTAAAATAAGTAACTCTACATGCTTGCTTGGAGCCACCAAGTACATTGCCATTGATGTGCTGGTTCTCAAGATGCATCTCGATATGCCTGGGAAGCTAAAACTTGAAGTCTTCCTTATTCAAAGTCACACTAGTCCAACCCATGAGTGTACATACCCACTTACAGATCCATTTGAAGACATCCTGAATATATTATTCCTGACTCTGCTGCATAATTAAGACCTTTGCTTTAGAGTACATACATCAGACTCTGGCGAGAGGCGGGATTTTGTTTTAATTGTGAAAGCATAGCCTCTTATTTCACTAATGAGGTCAAAGTAACAATGATCTGATCTGAAGCAGGGCAGGAAAGGAGGATGGTAGTCTTTGTTTTGCATCCTCTGTAACACTATTATCCAAAAATTATGACCTGAACCATCGAAACAGACCCTCCACAAAGCCCCCAGGAACTCCTAAAGATAGATCACTAATTTCAAAAAGAAATTTATTAAATGTATTTTACTTTATTTTGGACCTAAAGTACATAAGCTTCTAATGAGCCAAATTTCTGAGAGGAGGGCGAGCTTTTAGCTAAAAGCAGTTTGCACATTAAGTCCAAAGCCTGCACCATGCGCTCTGAACTTATTTTTGTTTTAAAATATCTGCTAAGTGTCCAAGGATGGCCACCACAAGTTTGTTCCTCTCCTGGCATAAGCAAACTGGTAGAGTAATAGGAATAATTCTGTGTCTGGCTCTCAGTGGTTTATCTGTGTAACATTTCACTGGACTGCACCAGTTAGTTTTGTGCAGCTTTATTTGAGTAGTCTAGTTCTTTAATTTTGTACCATCGTAAGGAAGAATCCATGATTCCATTGCTGTATGCTCAGTTTATCAGTGGTCATTAAAATCAATATAACGGGAAAAGTATTTTTATTACTTACCTGATTTCTACAGAGGGTGCCTCTTGCTAACTCCACAAGCAAAGGTGTTCTTGGGTTTGGACGTGCACGTTTGGGAGAGGAAATTCACTGAGGTGTTGAGTTACACACCTGAGTTAATACAATGTGAAGAGCCGCCAGTGGGTACCAGGAGTTTATCACTAAAGGCAGTTATGAGGAAGTAGCCTCCAGGGAATTTCAGATAACTTCAAGAGGATTAGGCTCTCCCCCAGCCTCTCCAGTTGGGGTTTGGGATGATTCTATTCAGGTCCCAGTGGCTGGGTTGATGATGTCTGGGTTGCTATTTATTTATGTATTTTTTAGATTTCTGTGTGTTTATTTAAAATCCAAGATAACCTTGTAAACAAGATATCTCATGTACTATTTTGGGGGAGGAAGTGAGTTCCAAAAGGTTGCACGAAATGTCCTGATGGGCTGGGAACCTGTATCCTGAGGTCCTTTAATGTCATTGCCACGACCCTTAGAGACTTTTCCAAAATTGGAGAATAAAAGGCAAGAGGTTGAACACAGGGTGGCTTTCAAGTTATTGCATTTGCAAGCAATGATTGTTGGAAGTGTGATTGTAAGTGTGTACTGAGCTTTTTGAGAACTTGGTCACCCAGGTGGGAAGACAGTTTCTCATTCTATTTGGTGGTCTTCTCAGATTAAATTTCTCCTCATTGTTGTAATTGGTTCCATGTTCCTCTCTCCAGCTTTACATCAGTTCATTCTAATCCAAGAAGTACTTTTCAGTCACTGCAATGCCCCCATTAATTTTAAATTATACATTTTAAACTTAAGATCTTTAATAGCCAAACTACACAACTTCTCAAAAACTTCTCAAAACTGCCAGGGAGAAATTTTCCTCATTGATGGTACAGTCAATATTTTCCAAAGATCCTACATTTTTTGTTTCTTTAAGAATGATCAGATTGGGGGCACATGGGCGGCTCAGTCAGTTGAGCATCTGACTCTTGATTTCCGCTCAGGTCGTAATCCCAGGGTAGTGAGATCAAGCCCTGCATCAGGTTCCATGCATGTGTGGAACCTGCTTGGGATTCTCTCTCTCTCTCTCTCTCTCTCTCTGTCTCTCTCTCTTTCTGCCTCTCTCCCCTACCATCTCTCCCTCTCTCTCTCTCTCTCTCTCTCTCTCAAATTGAAAAAAAAAGAATGAATTGAAGAGGCTTTTTTTTTTCATTTATAATAGTTTATTTTCAAATTGGTTTACATAAAACACCCAGTGTTCATCCCAACATGTGCCCTTTTTTAATGCCCATCACCCCCTCTCCGCCCCCATCCCCCTCACCCTCAGTTAGTTCTTAGTCTTTGAGAGTCTCTTATGTTTTATCTCCCTCCCTCTCTGTGTCTTTTTTTTCTTTCCCCTCTTCCCCTCCCCCTGGTTTTTGCTTAGTCTCACAAAGTCCACCTATTCGTGGAAACATATGGTATCTGTCTTTTTCTGATTGACTTATTTCACTTAACATAATACCCTCCAGTTCCATCCTTGTTGCTACACATGGCCAGATTTCATTTTTTCTCATTGCCACATAGTAGTCCATTGTATATATGTACCACATCTTCTTTATCCACTCGTCAGTTGATGGGCACTTGGTTTCTTTCCATGATTTGGCTATTGCTACTGTGAATAGATGCAGAAAAAGCATTTGACAAAATACAGTACCCTTTCTTAATAAAAACGCTCGAGAAAGTCGGGATAGAAGGAACATACTTAAACATCATAAAAGCCATATATGAAAAGCCCAGAGCTAATATCATCCTCAATGGGGAAAAACTGAAAGCCTTCCCCCTGAGATCAGGAACACGACAGGGGTGTCCACTCTCGCCACTGCTATTCAACATAGTGTTGGAAGTCTTAGCATCAGCAATCAGACAACAAAACAAAATAAAAGGCATCAAGATAGGCAAGGAGGAAGTCAAACTTTCACTTTTTGCAGATGACATGATACTTTACATGGAAAACCCGATGAAGAGGCTTTTTAAAACAGGACTTGTTTCTTTTCATTGGTTAGTGTTGTTAGAAGTAACAATGGTATAATAAAACAAAATCTTAGGTTTATTTTTTTCCAGTATATTGAGAAATAATTTACATACATTACAGTGCAAATTTAAGGCGAATAGCATGATGATTTGATTTGCATATATTGTGAAATGATTACACAATAGGTTCAGCTAACATCTATCTTCTCATGTACAAACAGTAAAAAGAAAAGAAAGGAAAAAAGGAAAAAAATTTCCATGTGAAAAGAACTCTTAGGAAGTACTTTTTAAACAGCTTATCTATATACCATACAGGAAGGTTAACTGCAGTCACTATGTGATATGTTACATCTTTTGTACTTATTTATCTTATAACTGAAGTTTGTACTTTTGGACTACCTTCCTCCAGTTCTCTCTCCTCCCACTCTCTGCCTCTGGAGAACACAAGTCCAATGTCCTTTTTAATGAGGATTTTGTCTTTATTTTTTTAAGATTCCACATATATGTGAAATCATAAGGTAATTGCCTTTGCCTTTCTCTTTCTGTCTCATTTCACTTAACATAATTCCCATCCATATTGTTGCAAGTGGCATGATCTCCTCTATTATTTATGGCTGTATTACACATATGTGTGTGTACATATATATAATTTCACGACTCCTTTATTCATTTATCCATTGATGGACATTTAGATTGGTTCCATGTCTTGCCTACTGTAAACAATGCTGCTATAAACATGGGGATGCAGATAGCTTTTCAAGTTAGTGTCTTCATTTCCTTTGGATATGTTCCCAAAGTGGAATTGGAAGTTCTAAAAACCTTAGATTTAAATCGTGGTCTCTCTTGACAATAAACTATTAAAAAATAAATAAATAAATAAATAAATAAATAAATAAATCGTCGTCTCTTTCCAAAACATGAAAATACCCTTTGTCGTGTAAGCTAATTTATTCCAATCCTTCCCTTTAACAATTTTTTTAAAAATCATTTTTGGACATAGCATTACATAGAGTAATCATTTTTCAGCTTAGGACAAAATATTGGAGAAATAGAAGAAACTCGGTTCTATATTTATGTGCAAGCATTTGGAGTATTTCCATCCTGTTGTCTCAAGATTATTTCCACCCTGGCCTCCTATTTTGAAACTGCTTCCCAGAGTTGTCACATTCACACCTGTCTTCATGGTAAATTGTTTTAGCATGGTAATATGCTTAGATCAATTGCCAGTGGCAGTAATGCAAACATCAATCATGTACAAATGTGTAATAACTGGGAGACAAATGACATTACCCCCCTTCTTCTTTTAGCCTGGTACAGTTTGCTCTTCTGCAGGATGCCTTTAGTACTAAGTAATTTCCAGGGAAGTCTGAAGGCACATCAGTTAAGCATTAAGAATTCTTTCAGCTTACCTTGTCTTCAGAGGGAGAGGAGAAATATGCAGCAACATTGGCTGGGCCAGGACCATGGAAAGAGCCACAACATGGATGCTACAAAAGGCTCCGAATCCTGTCACCTAGCAGGGTCCTGTAACCTCCATCTGACCTTCTTAGGGCCTGCCCTCATCCCAAACTCTTTTTTTTTTTTTTACACTGAGTTCTCCCTCTCTCTTTCCCACTTCCTAGCCTTTGTGTATTAGAATTTCCTGATTGTTCACAATTTAAACTATGCCTCCTAACATAGTTTTTCTTAGTATTATTCCATTTGCCCCAATATATGTCGCATTTTTGTTCTTCTTTGTTTGTTTGTTTTTATTTTGGCTACTGTTTTCATCCAGTTGGCCTCCCAGATGGCTGAGATTTGTTTCGATTATATTCATCACAAGTGCTGTCTTTAAAAAATGTAGTAAGTTGAATGTACATGTATTCTATGTCCTCAAAATATATAGCATGTGTTTTATTTCACACAGGTAAGATGTCAGTCATCTGTTATGGGGCCATTTGCAAATGCATGGGAGGATCAAGCAAATTCAACAAATTATAGTCAAGCCCTTGGGACTAGCAACATCCTGGAGGCAATATCTCCTTCATCTTGAAGAGACGAGAGAAGGTGGTAATTAGTAGAATCTGGAGAATGGGTTGTATGGAAATGTCTGCTTAGGAGAAATTGCTGCATTCGGGAAAAGGATGAACCCAACATGTGGTGACCCAACAGGGAAAGCCTGGAAAAGAAAAACCTTAAGTTGATTCTTCTACCCTAGTCTCTCATTTTTTTTAACAGTTCTTCCTGTTAGCTGAATCCAATGGGAAGCCATAACACAATGAATCTCATTGATGTGGTCCATAAAAGTCAATCTCTTGGGGCACAGCACACACTGGAGAAGGGGGAGAGGAGATCTGAAGAGGAAAATGGAAAAAAAACAGACAGATATAATATGCAGAGTTGAGATCTACTTAATAAAATATAACAACGAAAATTATAAAGACATCATAAACTCAGATAATATTGTAGAACTCAATTTATCCATATTCACCACCTGGTACTTATAACAAGCAGCTGACCCTCGAGGGTCTGTTGGTCAGATATTTTTTTCTCTCTTGAGTATCAAAGCCAATTACGCTTCATGGGATTCCTCACTCAGTATCACTTACCACTCAATTAATTAGGTAAACATGAGTAGGTAATTCACAATTGTCTACCACTCTAGCCTATGTTTGAAATAACTTCAGGCCAGTGTATTCAGCCATATATGACTGGTTGATTTCATGTTCTACCAAAATCTTTTCCTCTATTCATTCAACGATTTGGCTTTTTAAATTCCCCTTGATTAAAGTTGAACATAACCCTTAAAATCTGCAAACAGCCACAGTGCTATGGTTTTTGACAAATCACCTCAGCTAAAAGACGCAAGCTCATGCTCCTTATTTATTCATCTGTTCTTGCCAAGGGAACTTGCCAGCTCCTCCTGGTGCATGTCTCCTGAAAAAGATGAGAGGAGAAATAATAAGGGCACCTTGGAGAAACAATGTAATTATACATAAAGTCTTGTGGGCAATGCTGAGAGCTGAGGTGATTTTTCCATCTCATGTGGAACTGAGAACGAAAGCCCTCCTTTCCTGGTCAGTGAACGGGATATGAGGGCTCATTCTAATATCAATGTATATCTTTTCAAAAATTTATTTTTGTAACCATTTGATTCTTGGCATTTAGATACAGCAATATGGTGAAGTGAGTAACTGACTTCCCCTCGTGAAGACTGAACCCATGATTTAATGATGGTTATACTCTTACCAGAAGAGTCAACTCATCATTAACAAGTCACTAGGCTTGAGTTTGTGACATGCTTGTGACATCAGCTAAGAGCTATCATTGACTGATGAGCCCATACAAATGGAATGGTCCTTCTTAACATCCACAAAGAAATATCCAATGCATCAAATATTACTCTCTCTGCCCAGCATTTAAAGGATGTGTTACTATAGCACCAGACAATTTATATCTTAGCTTTACTTAAGTCAATACCTTTCAGTATAGTTCTGTTTCACAGATTGCCCTTATCCTAATGCATTGTTTATCTTTGCTGGACAAGAATTGTGATAGACATATGCTATTTTATCCATATAATGTTCTTGCCCCTTTCTCTAGGGAAAACTCCCTTGTTTTCCTTTGTCTAATAAAAACTTCTTTATTATAAGTCCATGCAGCTCAGGTCACGTGTCAGTTTCAGTAGAAGGCATAATATACAGGCCTGACCGGTAGCTGATTTCAATCATCTGAACCCCATAGTAGGGGAAAATTTGGTCAAATGTCACAAGCCAAGTTAATAAACAAATCTTCTGAGATTTAATAAAAATTACTGGAGGAAAAAAATCTCCCTTTCCTCTGAGGTTAAGCCAACAACGAGGATAACAGATCCCCAAAGTGAAGATGGAGAAAGCTCTAGATACAGCCATATCTGAATCTGTATCTACCTGTGGACTCTTCAAGGATATAAAATAAGAAATTTCCTTCATTGTTTAAGCCAGCTACAGTTGTAGTTCTAACACTTACAAACAAAAGAAGAAAAAAAAAGGAAGAAGAAGAAGTAGGAGGAAGAAGAAGAGGAGGAGAATTAATACAAGTGGGGAGCTACAAACTGGAATGTGTCCAAAAGTCTAAGGTCACATAACTAGATTTCTAGATTTCATTACCATTTCTTAATTCTGGGTTTCACACTTTTTATTATGGTTTTGTTTGAGATGACCCATTTTGAGGCAAGATCAGTCTTTCTTCCATAATCCTCAAACAGAACATTGCCACTTAGGTTAAACCAAGACTCCAGCAATTATTACTTCGTTATTCTGAAGAAAATGTCCAAAAGGACACCCACTCTAATTCTCAAGTCCTCCATGAGAAGAGTGATTCATTCTTCCACACAGAAATGAAATTGTTGAAATGTTCTTTCTCAATGTTTTAGAACAACATACTCCAAATGCATTATAGAGATTAATTTAGAAATTAACCCTTTAGAGGCACCAGGTGGCTCAGTTGGTTATGTGTCTGACTTTGGCTCAGGTCATGTCATGGTTTGTGAGTTCGAGCCACAGACTCTGTGCTAACAGCTTGGAGCCTGGAGCCTGCTTCAGATTCTGTGTCTCCCTCTCTTTCTTCCCTTCCCCCACTTGCACTCTTTCTCTCTCAAAAATAAATAAACATAAAAAAAAATTTTTTAAAGAAATTAACCCTTTAAAATGGTTCCTGACCCAATTGTTTAAATTGGCTTGTGAAAATATGCTTTGTAATGAAAATGTCTATAGATGCTGGGCTTTGCCTCATATTATAGTTTGGATTACTGTCCAACACATATTTTCTCCAGTTACTCTTCCACTATGGACAGAGTTGGGATTGGCCCATGTGACTGGTTTTGGCCAATAGAATGCAAGAAGCCTTAAGTGTTGCTCCATGGCTTGGCTTGGGTTTTGAGCTGCAGTGATAAATCGTAAGAAAAGTATGACTCTGGTAATCACTGCCACTTCAGCCCGGGCTTCAGTAAAAAATACACGTGGGGAAGATCTAAATGAAACTCACAGGCTGGAGTCAAGGTGAGCAATCTAGAGCCTGAAGTAAAGCCATTTTGGCCAAGTCCAGCCCACATCAGCCCAACCACAGGCAGCCAAAACATAAAAATAAAATACTTATTATAAGCCATTAAGTTTAGGATGATTTGTTGTACAGCATTATAGCGTCAATAGTTACACTTTGTATAACCTCATTGCTGTGCTTTATGTACCACTGTATAGTTCATACAACCAACAGAACTTCAGAGCGTTGAGATGCGTGAGAAGGTAAGTGCTTAGTTTAGAATATTATCATTGAAAATTAGCCCTAAACAGAATCTTAGACACAATCAATCTAAGCAAATAATCCCTATTCCCAATTTACATTGAGGCTTAGAGGATGAAGCAACGTACCTCAAGTTACATGACTAAAATGACATGAAGCCAGCACTGAACAAAGGAATTTTTACTTCCAGCCTCACAATCTCCCCATAATACCACCATACCCTCTCTTTGGTGTTTAGAGTCTAATTCATACTCTACTTCAATATCTCACTCTTCTCATATTGGTAATGCTGGTTCTATCTTCCCCTGGCATTCTTCTAGGGACTACCTTATAGAAAAATACAGAACATAAGAAAAAGTAACCATACTGGACATATTTGCAAAGGTTTTCACTACTGGAGGAAGGAGGAAATGCCAATTTATCTACTCTGTGTTCTCTGAAGTGGATAGAATGCCTTTGGCCAAGACTGCTTCCATTTCCCTGGAAGGCTGTATTCTGGAAGCCTGAGTCTAATTTGGTAGGGTTGTTTGTTTTTTTTTTTTTAACATCTATGCTAATAATTGTTTTAGAGAACAATTCTTATTCCTGTATTGTTTGAATGTATTCTGTAAATACATTATAAAAATCTCTATAGCAAAATGAATTGAAGCCTTATAGATCGTTTACCCCAGAAATCACAAACTCAAGATGGCTTTATGGGCTAGGTCAGGAACGTAAAGCACATGAATCAAAAGGCTGGGAGAGGACTCTGGCAAAGCAGGCAGTTCAAGCCCTGTTACGTTGCAGGGGAGAGATTCTTGGAGAAGGATAGCTACTAAATCTACGTAATTGTGACCATGTTGCCAAATCTTTGATTATTGCAAAAGAAGGAACATTTTGGAATTTTTTAGATGGGAAATGATCCATTTTTAAAGGATGTTGACTTTTTAAACCTGTGATCCATATAAAATATGCTCATGAACTGAATGATACTAGCATAAATTAATGCATCTTAAGTTCTTAAGAACAATATTTTTAATTTCTAATAGCATATTCCACGTATACAAATTAAAATATCCTGATTAGGAATTTTAAAAGAGGAAATAAATCTGTAAAAGTCACCAGGTATTGTTTTCAGTAGCTAGCTCTAGAAATGCATTTCTACGTTGTACTTTTTGGTTTAATCTTTCTAGTGTAACAAGAAGATAAAATGGATATTTAATGATGAATTTCCTAAAAATAGACTATACCATGTTTCTAAAACCATGAAAGCATAAAATATTTTCACAAGGCATAGAAAATGAGACATCCAAGAGCATAGTCATCAATTTATAGCTATTCTTCTGGCATATTAAATAACATTATACATCAATTTCTCTACTTGGGCAAGGCCATTCAAATCAATACTAAATAGTGTATAATTACCCAAAGAATTAGGTCTAGGTAAGGACTTTCTATAATCAGGTGTTTCTTTGCATTGACAGAGTTAGCCTTAAAAACCTAGTATATACATTTTAATGTTTGAACTTTCATTTTACTCATAAAATTTTTATCTTAAATTCAGTTTATATTTGCTAACAAGCTATGTCCTTTGTTCTCTCTCTGTTACTTCTACATTATTTGAAGGGTCCAACAAAACATCTCCCTGTTAAAGATAATTTCCATAATCATTTCAAAAGTGAATTGAAGGAGATTTACTGTATTTTTTAAGACCATAAAAAAGAAAAGAGAAATAACACAAGGTAGAGAATTCATGAATAGGTAATCACTTTCTACAGACAATAAGCAATGTTCCAATAGCCCTGAGAAATAGCTAATTAATTTTCCAAGTGAGCAAACATTATTTTGTAGCCCCGTAGACCAAAAGAGGAATCTAAAGATAGTGAATAGAAATGTGTTCCTAATTTTCAAAAGAAGATTAAAAGGGTTCTTGGTCCTCATTGTTTAGCTACTTCAAATTCTATCAAAATAATAGAACCTGATTTAACACAAAAATATTTTTTATTGTCTTAGAAAATAAGGAAGCAATGAGTAGCTTTTATTTATGAATAGTCAATTAGTCTGAATATATTTGATGGCTTGTTGATGAAGTTATAAAATGAAGAGAACCCAAAACACTCTAGATTCAATGCTTTGCTGGTAATAAAGCCTTGTGAGTCCTTCCCACTATATTAATTTAAGATGGCTTAGGTAACTAAAGTCACCTGAGACTTTGCAACTGAAGGAAAAACAGAGATAAGTAATTTAAGGAAAAGGTATAAGGTAATAAAAGCTATAGAAATTGGAGGATGGTGACCAAGTAAATCCCAATAATTTAGAAGGAGTGGGTATACACTAAGGAATGAATTTAAAATTTCCGAATACCTAAATCTTGAGTTACTGCAAATATGAGAGTGTAGATAAATACCACCAGGAAACGAGGTGAGATTTTGGCAAATAAAAATCATTTGGAGAAAATTTTTTAAAAGCTTGATCAATGTCGAATCCAAAATTTGGTAGAAACCTATATAATGGTAACAATGCTTCAGAAAGCCTGAGTATGGGCTGGGCTGGAAGGAACAGGGAGGGCAGGGTCATTAGGAGGAATCTACTTGAAGGGATTGGTAATACAGTATGACAGTAAATAATTGTGGCACTCAGTGAAATTAATTTTATGGTGCTTAAAATACTCTGAGTGAATACAACAGTAATGACAAAACTCAACTGATATTTAATATGGCTGAATTTTAAATTGCACCTTCTGTTGTACATGTCTATTCCTCTTCAGATTACACCCCACGCAACTGAAATCAACAGAAACTTAAGATCTTTTCCTTCATGGACCAAAAAATATTCAAAGATCCACAGTCTCTCCTAGCATTGCTTCTAATTTTCCCTATCCTCCCCAGTGATGGGTTTTCCTTGACCTAAAGCTTCCCGGGCCCAAAGTTCTCCTTGGAAGTATTTCTGAATGGAAGGGTCCTAATCATATCTCAGGTGGTTTGGGTTCTTTTAATTACACATAGGTCTATTGATTTATAGTTACAAATCCATATAATGGGAATATTTTGGTGTTTGTAGGGCAATGTCTTCAAAGAGACTCTATGGGTTATGTTGCACATTTGAACTGGAACCAAACTTCTGTTTTTTCTACAGATACAGCAGTATCTTAAATAGTAAGAACCTCAACATACTGATGATTTTCATGTCTAGTACTGAGTGTCAGCCAGTTTGTGTTAGTTATTCTTTCCTCAAATCCACAAAATTAGCAAATAAGAGACTATTGGTGTGTGTGTCTGTGTGTGGAGGGGTATATAAAAATAAATTAGCCCATTGGCCACCACAATGTGATAAAAAAAAAAAAGTATGACTGTCCTTAACATCTCAAGCTCTTGGTGATTCTTTCTATATCATAGTCTCCTTTGGCAACTCTTTGAAATTACAATTTGGCTTTTGACCCTGGAGGGTCTCTAATCCAACTGTCTCCTTTTACAGATAAGGAGATAAAGACTTTAAAGGATACAGTGGTTTAGCTCACGTGGCACTGTCAGTAACTGGAGAAGAAGCAAGAGAGTTCCTGTCAACTGGATTCCATTTTAGTCCTTGACACATTCTGCTACCATTTCTCTCTTCTGTTCACCTTTTAGCGCCAAAGTTACTGTTGGTGTTCAAACAAACAAACAAAACAAAACAAAAAAAAGGAGCCTAGAAATATTACCTTAAAAATGGTAGGTACTTGTATGCATATGGATGTGTATTTGTATTTCAAATAACAATTCAATATATCAATATATTTCCTCCACTTGCATACAACATTATTATGCATTCAAAATTGAGCATTTACATCACAGAAAGATTTCCATTTCATTTGCTATGCTGTTCTGACAATATTATGATGAACTGTATTCTATGTAAAACACTAAAAATGCCTTATTTTAATCAGCCATCCGGGTTTTATTTAGCCTGTACCAATTTTACATGGTTTTAATTATTGAAAATTCAAATACATAAGATTCAACATTTACTAGCATTTCGTCTTTGGAATTTATTTAGGAAATGAAGTATTGCTTTGTGGTTTCAGAAAAATTTAATAAATATCTCTGAATAGATGGTAATTTCATGTTCATTTTCAGAGAGATCTAGCTACATTAGCAGTGCTATTTCCCAACACCCATAATCTTCTAAATTGACTTATTTGATGTTCTTCAGATCTATTTTTCTTAAGACTTAGAATTTTATCTCTGTTGCTGCTTTTGAAATGCTCTCCATGATTGTGAATCTGTCTAATGTAATTTTCACATTTGGTGCCATTTTTCTCAAATGACAATACAGGGCAGGAAGAATCATTTGGCATTTCTTCATACCAGTCTAGTACTTTGATTCAAAATATGGGCAGAATATAAGGAAAAGAGAGAAAGAAAGAGTTGAAGGGCTCTTAGTAAGAAAACCTTGTGTTAAAATCAAACAGATGGACTATGAGAGGTAAGCTGTGGAGTCGGATAGGGGGATAAAAAAAAATCTCAGCAGAAATGAGCCTCCGAGCAGTAAAGAACTGAGGAACCCAGAGCAGCTCTGTTCCCTTTTATTAATACTTTCTCAGAAGCCTTGTCTCCACTTTGGCCCCTTTTATCTTTAGTGTGCATGCTGGCACCTTCTCAGTACCTCACTAACACTTCTTAAAGGAGTTCAAGTACTACCACTACTAATACTAATACTAATTACGTATGGATTTCTTATGTTTTAATCAAAAGTTTCAATAACATCTTTATTTTTATTTGGCAATGTTTGAAAAGGCTCTGGGGAGCCAACTATGTCAGGAAAAAGGATCTGCTCTGAAAACAGTGTATCTTGTGGCATTGTGCATATTCTTTTCTACCATTAGTGTTTTTCTTGTGTAGATTCTGACTTCATGCTAAAATCAAAAGGGGGAAGTCTATTAAAAATAAAATGTGTGTGTGTATGTAAAATGTGTCAACATTATTCTCCCCCATCTCTCTCCTCTCTCTCTCTCTCTCTCTCTCTCTCTCGCTCCCTCGCTATATTGCCTACAATTAATTAAGCCTCTAGGAGAAAGGTCTTACCTCTTATCCAAGTGAAGCAGAATTTGGAACTTTGGAGCTAAATGATGATGGAGATCAGTGTCCATATCCTACAATTCAACAATATTAGAGGTGCCTTAAAACAATCGCCCTGATTTCTGATTTCGGGGCAGACATTTCGCCCTGCTTCCTCTCCCTGGGACAGGAAGAAGTCAGTGTAAGTCATTAGTAGTCTGGGAGTGCACATTTCTTAACTGGATAATTTCGTTAACCCGCTGTCACTTGGCCTGAATTCGCCCCAGTTGAGAATGCAAAACTGGAGTCTTGGCCCAGCGCCTAGGATTGGTGGCTATACCTTCCCAAACGCACATCCTCGCCTTGTGCAAGCGAATGGCCCCCAAGTCTGAGAATGTACCTCTAGGCATGTCAATCCCGGCCGCGCCTCTCTAGAAGGCGGTCTCTGCGGAGCAACCCAGACTCTCAGAGGAGCCTCATCTAATCATAGTTGCTGGTGGGAGTGAGCTTGATCTCCTGCTAGGCTTCCCAGCTGCTTAGTTCCAGACAAACCCGGAGCATACAGAAATATAAATAAATAAATAAATAAATAAATAAATAAATAAATAAATAAATAAATACTCGTCCCCATGAGTCACCCCGAGAAGGATGCTTTCCCCAACCTTCTGCGTGCGGGAAAGGGGAGTAAACCTCCCCGGGATTTGTCCAAAGTGGCGAGAGGAGAGTTAATATTTGCTTTGTTATTGAGCGAGTGAGGCAAGTATGCCTTGAGAGAGAGAGAGAGAGAGAGAGTTGTTTTGCAGCGGAAAATAAGCAGGAGAGAGGAATAGGGAGAGGCCGGTGCCCCAGCTCCCCTCAGGGCCTCAGGGAGCGGCACACGCCGTAATTCCCTTTCCAGAGCCTTACAGATTTCCACAAACAATGACATCACTCCGGCGCCGCCGACCGGATTACAGCTGGGGGGATTTTCCTGGGAGCTAGGCGGGCCTGGGTGGAGAGATGGAGGAGCTCTCCAGGGTTCTGAAAGGGGTGGGGGCGCGGGCTCGCCGCTCAGCGCCCCCCGCCGGCGGAGGCGGACCGGCCGGTCTGGGGGCGGGCAGGGGTGGGCCTGGGGCGGTCCAGGGCGGGGCCCGTCGCAACTCTGGCCTTCATTGGCTGCTGGCGAGCGCACGTCAGCCAAGCTGGTGCTCTCCTCTGTCCCCAGTGGAATTGGAGCCGAGGAGGAGCTGAAAATGCAGATTTAGCCTCAAGCACAGACATACACTCGCTCTTTCTCTCAGATACACACAGCTCCCCACATTCGCACCTCTGCCAGCGAGACTGACTTCACGGCTTCCCCGCCAGCCAGATGCTGGAGGAGAACACACATTGACTTGCTGCTTTCTGAGCCCCCTATCAGTCTCTTTCTCTACACAAAGATTTTTTTAAAACAAACAAAAAAACTACATACATATATTTATTTGCACCTTTCCTCCGAGTCTCCCGCTCCACCAGCCTGCGCGCCTCCTAGCATCACTTTTCACTCCTAAGAAAGATGAAAGGTGGCTGTGTCTCCCAGTGGAAGGCGGCCGCCGGGCTCCTCTTCTGTGTCACGGTTTTTGCATCTGCCGAGAGACCGGTCTTCACGAATCATTTTCTTGTGGAGTTGCATAAAGGGGGAGAGGAAGAAGCTCGCCAAGTTGCAGCAGAACACGGCTTTGGAGTCCGAAAGGTAAGATCTCCCTTGCATTTCGCATGTTGTTTCAAAACGGGGGCAGCCCTGCGCAATCTCATTGCAGATTTGCAAGTTTTCTTTCTCATGCGATGCAGATATTCTGCCATGGGCTCTTTAACACGACATTGCCTCCGGTGATCTTTCACGGGTTATGTAATTAAAATGTCCTTCAAATTGTACTAGTAAGGTCATAAAAATAATTTATTGCTCTTTGACTTGGAGGCGAAAACAAGATAACACCTTTCTAACAATGTCTTGCGCCCGGGCTGCTGTCCGAGGTACCAAGTTCTCAAGGCTGTGTGGGGATGGGGGAATGAAGTGCTGAACATCTGGGCTCGACGTTGGTAGTCTTTGCCAGGGATGTATCCCCCGCCCCCATCCCCTGGAGAAAGAGTAGTTTCCAAGGGACAAGGCTAAAAGCTTGGACACTGCAATTCACCTCCGTGCTTTTCGGACCCCGCGCTAGGAGGACTTCCCTTTCGGTGACTTCTGCCTCTGTTCCTTAACAGCTCTCTGGCTCCGGGAGACTTGGAGACCTGAACTGGGTTTTCTTTCCAAAATCGGGGTGGAACTTCTCCCTCTCGCCCCTGCCCATGAGCGCCCGCCCCCGAAGCGTACTCCTAGTTAGCTCTCTGATTCTCAACTCACAGCTGTAGAAGCTGGAAAGGTAGCTTTTAGAGGAGTTCCCTATGGAGAAGTTGGGGTGTCTCTCCTGGTGTGTGGGCGGTCACCATCGCTTTCCCACGAGGGCGCGGGGATCCCTATTCCAAGAAGTTGTCAGAGTTCAACTGTTCCGGCAGCCGGATAAGGTTCCCAACCAAAGACCCCTTGGGACTCCTTTCGTGACTCCAGTGTATACATTCTGGGAGGCAGCGTAGAGGAGAGTGCTGGGTGGGGGGCATAGCTTACCTACTTGTCCTTCTTACGAAATATCAGAAATCGCAAGTGTCCTTAGGAGACCTGACGAGAGGTGAGGTGGAGTGAGGGTGCACAGAGAAACCCGGCAAGGGGAGCGTGGAGGACGTAAAGATGCGATTTGGCAATCAGAAGGCTGGGTGGAGGTCTGTGGGATTCGGGGCCCTATCTTCTCCCTCCTGATCTCAGGAGAGGGGCTGGAGACAAGCGGTGGGTGCTTTCTTTTTTTGCTTTTGCCTCTCAAGGGCAGCGCGAACTAGGTCTCCTATCAGTCCCTCTGTCCGGACTTCCCATGCCTCCCGTCTCCTTCCCAGCCTCGGCTCCCTTGTGAGCAGCCGGCTTTTCCTCCCTGGTAGGGCGTTGGCAGCAGCGATTTTGACCTCTGCGGTGGGTTTCACCGCAAGTAAGACTGGTCCGAGAGGAGAAGCCCGCGGGGTCTACCAGTGGCGCGCGGGCAGGTCTTTGCAGAAGGGAACTTGTTGCTCCCGGGAAGCGTGGGTGGAGCAGGGGAGAGAAGTCGCGAGCTGAGGGAGCAGCCCGCTATCATTCTGGCCCAGGGTCTGGGGCTGTTTCAAGAGTTTGTGTTTATTTCAACACAATAAACAAGTAGACCCTCCTTCCTTTCCACCCTACCATACCCCTAACTTGTTAGGAGGCAAGATTCAGGACCCAGGAGCCATATATATAACAGTGATTGTAACTGTGATTATTATTACCTGACAACAATGGAGCACCCTTGTGTGCTGGAGTCCTTACACATATTCTTTTTTAATATTCTCAACAACTCTGAAAAAGCTGCTATTATTATTAAGTTCATGGTATTGATGAGGACATTGGTTCAGATCAGGGCCCAAGTAAAAAACAACCAGATCTGGATATAAACCCAGATCTTTCAGAAATAAACTCAGGCTCTTTACCTCTTAGTACATATCAAATAGGCTACCATGCTCTGCAGGCTGTGTTGGACTTTGAGGTGTGCTGGAAAAGGGATATGGCATCAGGCTTTTAGTTTTTGACTGTAAAGGTACTGCAGCTGATGCAGGAATACCTACTACTCTCTCCGCATACCATGCACCTTTCATAGCCTAGGCAGACTATTGCTACCTCCTCTTTACTTCCCCTTTGGACAATAATGTCCTTTACGATCTTAGCAACTTAAAGCAAATCCAGGTGTAGCTAAGACAGATAATGGCTTGACTTTTTAATTCTCCAAGAGGCTCGCTTTTTTTTTTTAGTAGAGAGGTAAACAGCTTAATAGGGGATGAGAAAGGGAATTTGAGAAAGGAGGTGTAGGGACAATCTCATCATAAATATATTTGGATAATCTTGATACACTTCCTGTGAAATCTTAGGGAACTCATACTTTGGGGTAAAATCAGATACCTAAGTCTCTTTCACCCCTACTCTTTACCTGAGAGGAGCCCACTGGTTTCGAATCAGCCTCAAACATGCAATTTCTATCTGGGAAAAATGAGCTTTTACCTTGCCACCGCTCTTCACCTCTCTATAACCTCTCAAAAATAGTATCTCTTATCCAAATGATTTTTGTTCTGATGCATAGTTAAGTTAAAAAATCAGTCTATGGCAGAATGCTTCTGTCTGACAAATCTTTGCATGATGCCACACCTGTGTAGAAGGAGCCCTCTTTTCTTTCCTTGGATTCGTGTCCCACCCTTCAAGACTGAGCTCCAAACCTTCCCTAATGCTACGGACCACAATGTGCTTTCTCTTCTCCAAATTCCCATGAGATGAAAAAGCAAAGCCTACATGACATAAGCTAGTACATCCCATCACTCTTCCTTCAGTCATTTCATATATGTAAGTAAATATGGGTGTAAGTATTCTTTCCACTTAAAAGGTAAATATTCAAGGATCATATTCTCTATATTTCTAGTTTCCTCACCATAGCCAGCCTATTACTGGATTTGCCAGCCTGTAAGGAAATTTCCTTAGTTATATCTGTTCTCCAGGTTTCTCACACACTGTCCTGTCTTGTTTTCATCATGCTGTATGGCACTTTTGTTCCTCTCTCTCTCTCTCTCTTTTTTCATTTTAAACCCACAATACCTCCTTCTCCTTCCTCTCTCTAACACTTAGTGTGTCTTCTGACTCCCCACTGCCCCATCCTCTCCAATACTCAGGGTCAGACACCAAGGATTCTCAGTGATTATTTATTCTTCCAAAAGAAGGGTCAGCTCTGCAAATTAGGGGAATCTGCTATTTTACTAAGTTATCCCACAAACCTGTGAGGTAGAAATTGTTGCCATCAGACCTAATTCTCAGATGAAAAGCTTAAACCTCCAAGCAGTTAAACTTATATCTGGAAAGTGAAAAAACTCAGATTTAAAACCAAATTTGCTTTGTGGAAAATAACTTTGTTTTTCTACCAAACTGCCTCCTGGAAACCTTCACGGACAGCCAAGAACTCTGCTCTTGGGGCACCATTTTAGATTTCTGATATTTTTCCCTTTCCTTTCTTTCTTTTTAATTTTTTCTATATCCAACACCTATTTGGTATTAACATTTAAACCTATGTCATTAACAGACATCTATGAGTATGTACTTCAGGTAGATCCTAAATCTTCCAAGAAGAGAAACAATACACTCTGTCTTCTTATACCCCTATATTTAGCATAGTAGTCTATATATAAAATGTTAAATGTTGATTATTTTGCCAAACTCTTGCAAGGCCATGACCAAACAAATGTATTTCCTCCCTGAAATGATATAAAAATACCTAAGTTTACTGCCAGAAAGGTGTGTTGAGGCTATAGTTTTCTATTTTATCATGACCTGCCTCAGACATCTGCTCATCAAAAAAGATGTATAGACTTATGTACATGTCTAGGAGAGCAAGTGAGTTTATAATAACATCAGAGGTGTTTTTCCAAAGAGTGCCTTAAAATTCTTAATACACTACTAATTTTAAATCTCTTGGAAAAAGAAAAAACATTAAAGCAATATGTTGAAGGTTAGCCAAAAATCTAGTAAGATTTAAGGTAAAAATCCAAACAATTGACAACTAAGTGTTTTTGGTTTGCTACAGTAAGTTTTGGTTTTTGTCCAGGTAGGACTGAGGCTAGGATAATTACACAAGTAAAATCATGTGACCACTTTTATATGTGTGATCATTGTATTTTTAAAAATCTAGTAATAATTGTGGTGATATACAATGAAAGAATAAATTTCTTTTCATTTTGATTGACTTTAATTTTAATTTTAATTTAATTTAATTTTTAATTGAATTAATGTTAAAATTAAATTTCTTTTAATTTTATTGAAGTATAATTTAGGAAAGGACACAGCTTAATAAACTTTCACAAACTGGGCACACTTATGTAACGAGCATCCAAATCAAGAAATAAAGTATTATCCATACTCTGTAAGTTCCCCCTCTTGCTCCTTTGGGTAGTCTTTAGTTTTAGGCTATTATGATTATTGCTTCTGTAGATATTGTAGTGTATGTATTTTTTAGTGTATGTATTCCCAACATATATCCCTTTCTGTTGGGAATATCCCTAGTAGAATTGTTGAGTAAAGGGATATATATACATTCAATTTTAGGAGACCGTAGCAGTTTTCTATTGCAGTGTAACAAATACTAAAGACTTTGTGACCTAAAACCACACAAATTCTTTATTTCATAGTTTTCGTGGATAAGGAGTCTGGCACATTTTAGCTGGGTCTTCTGCTCAAGGGCTTACAGATAGAAATCAAGATATTGGCTACCTATGTCCTCATCTATAGGCACAACTAAGGGAAAATCCACTTCTAAGCATATTCAGGTCTTCAGAATTCAGCTCCTTGTAGTTGTAGACCTGGAGTTTTCAATTTTTGCAAGTTCCACTCAGCTCCTGAAGGCTACTCTCAAGACCTTGCTGCATGGCTCTTTCCATAAACCTTCTCATGCTTTCACCCTTCTTTCAGGAAAGGCTCAGTCCCTGCTTAGGTGACTCTGATTAGGTCAGGCCCACCCAGGAGAATTCTTTTAATTAATTCAGGTTAACTGATTTGAGACCTTAACTACATTTGATAAAACTCTTCACCTCTGCCACAAAATGTAGTCTACTCACATAAATGAAATCCATCATTTTCACAATCCTGTCCCCACACTCATAGGGAGGGGATTATACAGGGCATGTACATGAGGGAGAGGAAATTTTGGGGGCATCTCAGAATTCTGCCTGCCACAGACAAACTGACCACCAGCAATGTGTGAGGTTTCTGATAGCTCCACATTCTCACCAACATTTGATTTTTTATACCTTTTCCTTTTAGTTATTTTGGTGGGTACATAATGGTATTTCATTGCGATTTTCATTTGCATTTCCCTGATGATCAGCTGAAGTGGAATACGTCTTCACATGCTTATTGGAAGTTTGGAAATCTTTTTTTACACATAATTTGTTCAAATCTTTTGCCCTGAAAAGTTTCGGGTTTTTTGTTTTGTTTTCTTTTTCTATCTGTCTTTCTTTCTTCTCCTTTTTATTTCTTTTTTCTGTTTTCTTTATTTATATCTTTATTTATTTTGTCATATATTTATTTTCACCCTTTACTGATGTTAACAATATTGAGTCCAGATTCTATAATTTCACTTTCATTCCATCATGGATCAATTGTGAGTCAAAATAAGTAGTCTTCCACCCTCTGCCCCATACTTCTCTAGATCAAGGTTAATATGGTTCAGAAGGGGAAACAAAACAAGATGTAGATCTGATCCTAAGTATTTCGAAAAGAATTCCTATCTAAGGAACCCTTAATGAACAGTTTTTATGAAACTCCAAGATCTGCTGCCATGGTAGCCAAAGGTAGATATCCCAGAACTCAACTTACCCAACATAAAAGCTGTGAATTCCTTTTGGACTCTAAGTTAATACAGTATGCTTTAGGTCAAGTCCAAGTTCATCCCTTAAGCCTTATCTGATTGACCTAGACCAGAACATTCTCTATCTCTTTGGAGCTTCCACTGCATTTAATCTGTTTCTTTTTCTTGGCACCAGTCACAGTTGTCACAGCACTCACTGAAGAAAGTCAGGAACAGCAATGTTCAAAGGTATAGATGATGAGATTTAGAATTAGAAAATACTGGAAACTTGCCTAGATTATGAAATCTCTAAGAGGCTCATGTTGATTTGAAATGGCTAATAAAATACGATGGTTGTGAAAAATAAATAACATAGTGTGTATAAGGTTCTGAACACAGTGGCAAGTGCATAGAATAAAAAACATATTATTGTCAGTCTTAATAATAATAAAGTGATGGCCTGGCTACATTTTTTTGCTCAAGAAGGCAATTGTACGTTGTACTGTCTCTGGAGTGACAACTGATTGAGTCAGGAGTAAACACTCAGCCCAATGAGAACCCATCCAGGAATTGGCTCAAATAATCCAAAATTAAATTCACTATAGAGCATGATAATTATCTTAACCAATCATGCTGACTTTCTTAGGAAATTTTGATTCACTAGTTGCTATAGAGAGGAGAATGGGGTCTAGTTGCCATGAAAGAACCCATCCTTGCCATGGGAGATGCAGACATTTCATTTGAGTTCCTATAACTTTCCAGTTCCATTCCCAGCAAAAGATGTTTGTGACAGAAAGTAAAAGCTAATTACCAAACTAATTTCGTCTTCTCCATGAGCCACAGCAATACCACTTTTCCCAGCCTGCCTTGCAGATAGGTACCACCATATGAGAGTTCTAGCCAATGTAATGGAAGCAGAAGTGATGTGCACTTCTTCCTTGCTTGACGCAGAATAACTCACCATAGGTTGATTCTCCACCTTTTCTCTTCTGAGGTTTGATGTGATTAAGCACAGTAACTTTGGAAATCAAATGCCAAAGATGGCAGAGTCACGAGATGGAAGGACCCCAAATCCCTGATTCTTGACTTAGGAGAACTTTATGAGTGAGAAATTAAATTGCTATTACATTAAGACACTGGGATCTGAGAGTTTGCCTTTAGAACAACCAACATTCTCCAAACCAATATACTGTCAATAAATGTCCTTTTTCTTAAGTTACTAGAGTACTCTCTGAACCTTACAACCAAACCAAACCAGGTTACAAGAATAATAATTTTTAAAAGACTTATGAAACCTCCTATATCTTCACCTCATAATGTCAACCAACTTTACAGGTATTTGTGATTTTTCTTCTCCAGGAAGAAAACAAAAATCCATCAAACACTCTTGTTCCACTGGCAACCAATATGCTTTACTCATAAATACGTTCTCATTATGTGCTTCTTGACTGATAAATAAACCTGGATCACAAGGTGACTAGTCAGTCATTCCCTCTGAGAAAAGGCATTTGAAGAACTAGTTTTCAGAACACTACCCCTGTAGAATCCACTTATTTATAGGCAGCAATTTAGCTAGGAAATAGAAGTAGGTAACAGGAAGCAAGTCAACGACTGGCAGACTCCTGTGTTTCCCTAAAATCCCCAACTTATAAATTATTAGTAATAGAATAGATTGGCTCTTTGAGCAGAAAATAATAAAGCCTGTAGTTAAAACTTGGTCAAAGTACAAAAGAAGGAGAAAAATTACACCTCTTTTTCTCAAATGAATAAATATCTAAAATTCAATATCTCTTTCAAAAGGTCTTATTAGTTGTATACCATAATGTTATAGCACATCAGGGAGTGATACTATAGTTAAGTTTGCAATAATTATATATTTGGCTGTAACTGGTCAAAGAAGTCAGGCTTTAAAAATAAAACATGAAACCTGAAATTCATACTTGTTCCACCCACTAGAGCAGTGGCTTCATTTGATGTTTGACCTCAGATCAATCATTTCAAAAAAAAGCTCTGAATTGAATTTGTGGATTATTATTTGAGATTCAAATAATCACAAGACAATTTGAAAGCAAGAGTTTTAGTTTCACCTTCTTTACTAATATACTAATATACTTCTAAAGAAATATATATATATAATATATATAGCTATATATAAAGAAATATATATATAATATATATAGCTATATATAATAGCTAAAGTCTATTAAGTGACTAAATTCCGCTAATGGTTAGGGAATCAAGAAATTACATTTGAATTAACAGTTTTACCCTAAATGTAATGGTTCCGTATTAATGAATGGCTTCTACATTAGATATATATAAGAAGCAATAAATTCTCTTGACAAATCATTTTTGTCCCTAAAGCAATTTGACCATGACTTTTTGAGAAGGTTGTGACACGCTGAGCTCCTCTGATGAGAATAACTGATTATATTAAATCAGGTTGAAAGTGAAACGTGGACACAAACCCTTAATTTTCCAATACAAATGAAATAGACTCAAGAATGTTACAAGATGTTGATAATTTCTCCATTAGGAAGTTGACAAGAACATGAAAACTGTAGGATCCTAGGGTTGCTCTTTATTTATAACTTTATTTATTTTTATAATTATTATTTTAATTCTGTATCAAATTAGTTAATATACACATTAAAAAAATTTTTTAATCCAAGTTCATTAACATATAGTGTAATAATGATCTCAAGATTAGAATTTAGTGATTCATCACTTACATATAACACCTACTGCTCATCTCAACAAGTGTCCTCGTTAATGACTATCACCCATTTAGCCCATCTCCCCACCCAACACCCCTCCAGGAACCCTCAATTTGTCCTATGTATTTAAGAGTTTCTTATGGTTTGCCTCCCTCTCTGTTTTTATCTTACTTTCCCTTCTTTCTCTCTTTTCCTGTTTTGTTTCTTAAATTCCATGCATGAGTAAAATCATATGATATTTGTCTTTCTCTGACTAATTTCGCTTAGCATAATACACTCTAGTTCCATTCACATTGTTGCAAATGGCAAGATTTCATTCTTTTTGACTGCTGAGTAATATTCCATTATATATAGAGATATATTCCATTATATCTATCTATATATTATACATATAATATATACACATATATGTATATATATCTCTATATATAATGGAATATTACCCAGCAGTCAAAAAGAATGAAATATATATATATATATATATATATCTCACATCCTCTTTATCCATTATCAGCCAATGACATTAGGCTCTTTCCATAATTTGGCTATCAGCAATAGTGCTGCTATAAATATTGGGGTGCATGTGCCCCTTCAAATCAACATTTTTGTATCTTTTGGGTAAATTCCTAGTAGTACAATTGCTGAGGTGTAGGATAGCTTTATTTCTTTATTTTTAATTTTTTGAAGAACCTCCATATTGTTTTCCAGAGTGGCTGCACCAATTTGCATTCCCACCAACAGCACAAAAGGGTGCCCCTTTCTCCATATCCTTGCCAACATCAGTTTTTCCTGTGTTGTTAACTTTAGCCATTCTGACAGGTGTAAGGTGGTATCTTATTGTGGTTTTGATTTGTATTTCTCTATGATGAGTGATATTGAACACCTTTTCATGTGTTTGTTAGCCATCTGGATGTTCTCTTTGGAAAAGTGTCTATTTATGTCTTCTGCCCGTTTGTTCACTGGACTAATTGTATTTTGGGTGTTGAGTTTGATAAGTTCTTTATAGATTTTGGATATCAACACTTTATCTGATATGTCATTTGCAAATATCTTCTCCCATTCTGTCGGTTGCCTTTCAGTTTTGCTGATTGTTTCCTTCACTGTGCAGAAGCTTTTTATCTTGATGAGGTCCCAATAGTTCATTTTTGCTTCACACTAACTCTCATGAACCTCCAATTCTTCTCCTATGTTTCCCTAAATAAATTTATTTAATGCTTACTTCGTGTCAAGGTAAAAAGAGTTCAAAGTAAGATGAGAGACATATAGAAAGATTTATTTGGAGACATCAAGAACATGAAGATAATAGGTTTAAAACATGTGCCACATACAGTAACAGCATTAGAAAAAAATTGCTTCGACTTGGGATATTTGGCTTTCACCATTCCAGTGTTTTAATATAAGCTGAGAGTAATGACATCATCAGTCTTGCTTTCTGTGTAAACACAATGCCTGATCAAACCAAGCCTACAGTGAGTTGTTGTTGAATGGATGATCTAATTTATGTTGGTATCAGATTTCTTAGATAATTGAGCATCTTTCCTCTCGAGATTTAAACAAACAAGCAAATAAAATATGTGAATTCTTCTACTGGGGGGATGGCGAACCTCTCAGTGTAAACATAGTGTTTCTACTTGTCCTCATGAATGCAATGAATGTGAATAACCAAGTTACTAACTTGACATACATTAAGACTCCTTGATCATGTAAAAAATACAATAACTTAATTATTTTTGTCAAAATTACACATTCTCATTACTATTTTTTTAATATAAAGTGGTACAAAAAAAGCACTGAAAAAAGGTGGGTTTTTTATTACTCCAAACCTCATTCCTCAGAAATAGCCATTAATAGTATGAGGTAAATTTTATTGCAGATATATCTGTAAGAATATATATAGAGAGAGAAGAAAGGTAGTTAGATAAATTGTTTTACAGAACTGGGATTATATTGTGCACACTACTTTTTAAAAAATGTTTATTTATTTGTTTTTTAGAGAAAGAGAGAGAAAGCATAAGAAGAGGAGGGGCAGAGATAGAGAGGGAGATAGACAATACCAAGCAGGCTCCCTGCTGTTAGCACGCAGCCAGATATGGGGCTCAGTCTCACGACCTGGGAGATCATGACCTGAGTGGAAATCAAGTGTTGGAACCTTAACTGACTGAGCCACCCAGGTGCTCCTATACACACTACTTTAAGTTTTACGTTATTCATTGGATTATTAAAGAATTTAACAAAAGGAAAGGAAACTGAAAAAAAAAAACCGATGACATTGTTAAACTTCAGACAAATTAGTCACACAAGAGATATCACTTTGTAATAGGTCTCCCTAAAATTAAAAATATATATATTGTGATGGTATTGAGGAGTTTATGGCTATTTTACATGTAAATGGTAGATAGGTAGATAATATGTATTTACTGGCATGTTTAATTCATTATGTATTTCAATTTTAGTGAACTGTGGAGTCCACTTTGCTAAGTCCATGCTTAGCAAAGTGGGGACATTAGCCTCCTAACACTTCCTCCGGCCTCCCCTATTCACATATTGCAATGTTCCTTAGGTGTGTCATTATTTTGCACTAGGTTACATATAAATACCAACCTTCTGTGTATAACTGTGATTTACAGTATTGCTTGTATTTGGCCTACATTAAAATTGTTTGTGATTTCATCACAATTGCTTTAACCAGAACTTCTTCAGTCCCAAATTCTTCATTTTCATTTGTCTCTTGGTTAGCTGAGTTTTATTTATTTTTTTAATAATTTATTGTCAAATTGGTTTCCATACAACACCCAGTGCTCATCCCAACAAGTGCCCTCCTCTGTGCCCATCACCCCTTCTCCTCCCTCCCTCACCCCCCTCTCCCCTCTGTTAGCTGGGTTTTATTAAAAGCGAAAGGAGCCTGAGCAGGAAAAGGGAATTCTCTTCTCTCTGAGCTAAAAGAGTGGAATGGACAGATGAAGTTCCATGTGTAGTTCACAGAAGAGGATATGGGGAGAATATCAACTGAGGAGTCACAGCTACTTGAAAAGTGAAGGAGGAAAAGTCAATGTGTCCAGGGAGGGAAGAGGTGATGGGATGGGGGCTTCAAGGGAGATAACATTTTGCACACTGTTAATGGCAAGGGAAGGGATGCTGACAAAGGACAAATGATGACTTCTTGGCAGTACTGAGGGGCCAAGGGGGAAAGAATGGATTTATAGTAGCACCAAATGTCTCATTTTCTTAAATGGCACTTAAGTGGGGGTGGTAGAGGTTGGGAGAGAGAGAAATGAAGTTTTTAAAAATTAGAGAGTATCAAGAAACTAGAATAGAAGGTAAATTGGGATTAATAGTGAGAGAACTGAGAGAAAACTATGGTTAGTGACTGGGGTGTTGACTCTCAAGGCTCCAAGTCCTGAGCACATCCAGATAATGATAATGCCCATGGAAGTTAGTTACCAAAGTCAAAAAGAGGTAAAGCTTGTCAAGGATCTGAAAGTCAAATCCACAAGCATCCATCCCCATACACCTCAGTCATGCCACAGCAGTAGACAACATTGCCAAGGAATAATGTTAAGAGAAAAAGGAGAGAGAGATCCTAGGACAAAATCTTGGAGAACTTTGGACATGAAGGGGAAAAGTGGAGCCAGGCAAGGAGACAGAGCTTGGACTGTCAGAGATAGGGAAGGAGAATTGAGGGCTGTGAAAGGAAAGGAGATGAAGGTTAAGAAAGAATGGGGCAACCAACGCCATTTGTTTTAGAGATGAAGTCCTTGTTAAAATTGGAGGAACCACCTTAGCTCCTTGGGTTTCCAGGAGTAGTCCCTGGGATAAGAATTTAAATGAAAGTTGTTTGCTTAAGGAATAGGTCATGAAAATGCTGGTAGGGGAGTGGGGGAATTGGAAATAGGAAACAGAAAGCAAGTTGTCATTGTGGATAACTGGGGGCTGTGTCCCACCAGGAAACTCTTTCTGAGAGCTGGTATAGAAGACGTGCCCCAGTTATCCTGCCTGAAGTGTGAGGGAGCTCCACCAATTTCCATCACACATCGATTGATGATTGCTAATTACTCCTGGGTGGCATTAAGTCCCCAGCACTTTGACCTGGTACAGGTTCAGAAGAGCAGAATTTGGCCAACTAGAGAAAACTCAGATGAAGAGATGCAGAGCTGGCATGCACTAAATGCCAAGGCCCAAAGGGATCTGAGCAGAAAAGTGATCGTGTCTGCTATAGGAATGAAGCCAAATTGTGAAGGGTAGCAGTAAATATGATGAAGTGGAAGTATCAAGACAATTTCTTCAAGAAGCGTAAGGGAGGGGAAAGAGAAAGAGTATTGAAGAGATTTAAATGTATGTCATTTTAATTATGTTTATAAATAATAGTTTCTAAACACTCTTCAAACCACTTGGAAATTGCTATCCCACCAAAAAACTGTGATATGTTAGCTTAATTGTTCTAAGTGGATTATCTAGAGTTATTTAAATTTTTACAAATAATACCTACAATTATGGAATTACAGGAAAGAATCATAGAAAGAAATAAGTTTAACCTCTCATTTTACACATGAGGAAAAAGAGATTAAACATGATGTTTATGTTCTTCCCTACCAGCAATGAGCATTTCAACTCTATCATTTATTGCCTGAGATTCCGAGACCAGAACCACTGTATCCACCTTTCACATTGGATGAGACAGAGATCGTGACTGCATGAGATTCCTATGAGTAATTAGCCACATACACCAAGAGGGTCTGACCACTCCAGTTCACTGCAGATCCCCCTGGCCTGCTTTTCACCACTTTACCTATGAAAGTTTTATGAATACCAGTTTTCCAAACAAAGCTGCTTGTAGATTCAAGGATTCTGCACCAACCACAACCTATTGGATTTACACTAGGTGAAATACAGAACAGGAATTTATTTTTCTTTGACCGCCCCTTTAGAGATTAACACAACACTATACATTTAGTAAGTACTCAATAAATATAAAAATAAATGATGAGGAAAAAAACCTAAAAGCTTACATTATCATCGGATGCTCACAAAATGACAGACTGATCTGTTACATAATGCTGCAATCAGGAAGACCAAGCATGCTAGGAAAGGTTACATGAATATCCTAATTTGTGCCTGTGTTAAATGGCTTCAATTAATTAATTACCATTAATGGCCTAAAATGTTGTGACTTGATGGGATATAAAGAAACCAGAGACAGAGAATAAAGTGATCCACAAATTCTATCTTTCCTTGCCCTTAGCTTGTTCTCTAGTTCTGTGAAGGGGAAAAAACAATTTTATCAGGAAGCTATCAGTTGCTTTCAAAGGTGATAGAAATTCAGACACGAGAAGGTAGTTGGCACCCAAGAGCCAATTCTAGTCAGTTCCTGCTGATTGTATTTCTAGGGACTATCATCCAAGAATGGGAGAACAAGACAGATCTTGCAGAGCCTAAGACATGGAAAGAAGGATAGGAAACAAGCCATTGTTGATCTCTTGAAGTCCAGAAGAGGGACCATGTTGTGGGGGAGGGAGGGCAGAATTAGTGCCAAAGGGAACATTGGAGAGTTGTGTCTTTAGTGAGGCTTGGCATAAACCTAAACTTAGACCCAGCAGCTGAAGCCAAAACAAAACTTCCTGGCCATTAACTGGAAAGGAGGAAAGGACCAAGAGAAAATTATGGGAATTTGAAACAAATGGAGGAAGAAAGTAACAGGACTCACAGTCATACCAGAGGATAGTATAGAAGCAGAAAAATATTCAGTTCATTCAACAAATATGTACTTAGTACATTCAATAAGCATGTATGATATGATATCAGACACTGAGACATGTATTTGGAAACAAATCTTTGCTTGTGTCACATTTACTAAGTCCCATTGGCCAAAACAAGTGCACATGGCCAAGTTCAGTCAGTGTGGAGACAAGTAACCAGAAATTTGATCCAGAGAGGCAGAAACAAAATCCAGACCATTACTGCAACATTCTAGACCTTCTGTGAATGGAGACATTTCTGAGCTGTCCCATCAAAGACTGAGAAAGCTAGGAAATTTAACCACCAGCTCCCATTCTGTCTTGAGGCATCAAATTCCTGGCACTTTTGCCTTCCCCAAGCAGACCAAACATGCTTCCAGAAGTAGAGATGCACAAAGACTCTGGCATGTATAGGTACTGTCTACAGGCAATGCCCAGGGTAGGCCATGGGAATTAAGGCAGGGCATCAACACCATCTGACACACAGAGGCCATCGGTTAGAAAGAATATAGGTTCTGATCTCAAGAAATCAAAGGAATACAGTGTTCTTTGTAAACAAGTAGAGTACTGGCAATATGTTTTGTGATAGACTTATGATATAGTATCCATGAGGCAATGACTGTCAGCTGAAAGAGAGTCTTCCCAGGGCAGACAGTGTCAGGTTGATTTGAATTTGCACTGAGACTCATAATTTCAACAGGCCAAAAGGAAACAGGGTTTATAGAGGATGCCATTGGATGTGCAACAGAACACACCAGGATTCTGGAGGGATTGTAAGTGGTTGTGTCTGGCTAAATGTGGAGAGAGACTGATAAGCTAAAGAAGTGATCTGGGGTCAGTTTATGAGGGGTCACCCACACCATGCAGAGGAGTTTGGATTTTGTCGTTATGTAGAAGGAGACATTGAAGGATACTTCGAAAGTTTAACAGGAAAGCCTAGGATAACATGTTGAGCTAATAGTGAGTTGGAGGAACCTAGATTCCCCAGCCTGGTTCCTTTGTTCTATGAAATCATTCATGTCTTGGAAGCAGGTAGCATCATCCCCTTTAACAGATGATGCTACTAGGGAGTCAGGTTGCATATCTTTGATCCCATTGCCACTGGCTGATGACATCAAGGATACAAATGGCTTAATTATTGTCTTTGGAGCCACAATAATGGCTAGTAGAGGCAGTCACTTCTATCTGTGAAATTTATTCCAGCTAAGAACAAAATGGTTAAATGCATTCTACTTCCTCTCTCAACATATGAATGCATGAATTTAAAACAGACCTTCTAACTTAGGAGCTAAAAAGAAAAGCCAGGACAGTAGCGTATCACTGTCATCCCACTGTCATCTGACAGGTAGATTATTCCCTGATACTCCAAAAGAATAATGCATGTTCTTAAATTTTCATTTCTGAAATAGTGTTTGGAAATTTTGCCTAAGGCTAGAAGGAAACAGTGAGTGAAGCAGAGAATCAGGTACCCTCTACCTATCTCAGTACCTGGTTGTCATTTTAAACTTGATATAAATTAGTTGTTTAGTTCTTGGTAGTAAATCATAGTTTGAATCCCACTTTGGACGGTTCACTCAGTCCTACAATATAGAAAACAATCATGTACAATGCAAGCTGTTTCACATTGTTGAGCTCCTGGTTGTAGGGAAGAGTGGCTCCCAGAATCACAGAAGAGAGCTGAATGTTGTCCGTGGAGACAAATGCTCAGGAGTGACTTAGGAATGGACAAGGTGTCCTGAGTGCTGTGACTTGAGGACAGTGACTCCACTCTCCCTGCCAACCTCTCTCTTCAAATATCTAATTCCTCCCTTGGAAATATCTAATTCCAAAGGAATGTCCATCCATGCAATTCATATTTTATTAACAGGTTTTGAGTCCTACAGAGATAAGCACACTGAAAGAGATGGATTCTACAGACAGGTGATACATGTGGATTTATGTGCAAAGGAAAGAGTGTTATAAGTTCTCTACTCCAGTTTATTAGACTTCACCTGATCTGATGACTCCATTCAGCTTTAATAAATACCTATTTTATGAGTTGAGGTGTGGAAAACTCTGGTTCTACACACGAAGGACTTTCTCAGACCAGGCTAACCTTATAACATGCCCTGATAAGCAGAGGCTGAATAATATCCTCTATCACATCTGGTTATGCAAGGAAATGACACCCTCACTCCACAGGCTTCCTCCTGTTGACAGAGAAGCTGAAGGCACATATAAACAATTAGACTTCTCTGCTGCATGAGCGGCATCTGTTCAAAGAAGCTGTCAAGACTTCTACTCCTCTATGGAAATAATATTTACTTTATTCATCTAAATAATGTGGCTTGTTTGCCTTCTGTATGAAATGGTCTTGCACTGTTTCTCATTGATTGATTTTTATGAGATAGCATATCACTTTCTGGGCATCCATATGCCTCTGCTAAGAATGGAATAGCTTCTTACTGAGTCCTTTCAATTACATTCTCTTATAGTTTTGGAGGCCTTGTTTTATTCAAACTGTCCAACTCCTTATTCCTATATTTTTCACTGCCCAAACATGCTTTCTAAGATTAAAAGTAAAAGAATCATGAAAATAAATAAAAGCAGTAATTAAAAATAAAAAATAAAAGCCATATATTTTATATTCCATTCCCAACATGCTGCTCCCTGGTTGGGTAATTATAGCAATCAGAATACACTGAAATAGGCTATATATGTTTTTCAAAGCTATCTTTTTTGAAGCAGTTTTAAGTTTACAACAAAATTAAGATATACGGAGATCTCTTCTATACCTCTTCCTCCTCCCCCACATACAGATCCTTCCCTATTATCAGCATCACTCACTAGAATGGTACATTTTTTACCAAGGATGAACCTACATTGACACATCATAATCACCCCAAATTCAGTTCGTCTTAGGGTTCACTCTTTGTGTTGTAAATTCTGTGTATTTGGAAAAAAGTACAATGACACATATCCATTATTATAATATAATACAAACTATTGACTATAGTCATAGTCAATATGACTATCTGTCTCTGTCCTCCAAATCATCTGTTCTCTGCTGTTCATCTCTCCATCCCTCCACCCCTGGAAAACACTAATTTTTACTGTCTGCATAATTTTGCCTTTTTAAGAATACCAGAGAATTGGAATCATACAGAATGCAGCCTTCTCAGATCAGCTTCTTTCACTCAATAATATGCATTTAAGTTTCTTCCATGTCTTTTCATGGCTTGATAGCTCTCTGTCTTGTTTTGTTTTGTTTTTAGCACTGAATGATATTCCATTATCTAAATATATCAGTTTATCCATTCACCTACTGCAGGACATATTGGTTGCTTCCAGGTATTAGCAATTATGAATGAAGCTGCTCTAAACATCCATGTGCAGCTTTTTGTGTAAACATGAGTTTTCAACTCCTTTGGGTAAGTACCAAGGAGTGCCATTGCTCAAATATATGGTAAGAGTATGTTTAGTTTTGTAGGAAATTGAAAACTGTCTTCCAAAGTGGCTGTACAATTTTGCATTCCCACCAACAGCAATTGAGAGTTTCTATTGCTCCATCCCTCACCAGTATTTGGTGTTGTCAATGTTCCAGACTTTGGCCATTCTAATAGACAATAGCAATATCTCGTTATTTTAATTTGCAACTTCTTTTTTAAAAATATTTTAATTTGCAACTTCTTGTTTAAAAATGTCAATATTCCAGACTTTGGCCATTCTAATAGACATAGTAATATCTCATTATTTTAATTTGCAACTTCTTTTTTAAAAATGTTTGTTTGTTTATTCTGAGAGAGAGAGAGAGAGAGAGAGAGAGTGAGCAGGGAAGGGGCAGAGAGAAAGGGAGAAAGAGAATCCCAAGCAAGCTCCACACTGTCAAAACAGAGCCCAACATTGGGCTTTGGACCCATGAACCATGAGACCATGATCTGAGCTGAAATCAAGAGTCAGACACTTAACCGACTGAGCCACCCAGGTGCCCCTGCAATTTCTCATGATATATGATGTGGACTCTCTCTTCATCTGCTTATTTGCCACTTGCATGTTTTCATTGGTGAGGTGTCTGTTAAAATCTTTGGCCATTTTTTTAACTGGGCTGTTTGTTTTCTGACTGTTCAGTTTTAAGAGTTCCTCATTTACTTTGGATAATGGTCCTTTATGTGTCTCTTGCAAATATTTTCTCCCAGTCTGTGGCTTGTCTTCTAATTCTTTTAATATTGTATTTCAGAGAGCACAAGTTTTTATTTTTAATGAAATCCATCTTATCAATTATTTCTTTCATAGATTGTGTCTTTGGTGTGGTATGTAAAAAGGTACCATATATGCAAGGTTATCTAGACTTTCTCCTATGTTATCTTCTGGGAGTTTTATGGTTTTGTGTTTTATATTTAGGTCTATGATCCATTTGAGTTAATTTTTGTAAAGGGTGTAAGTCTGTGCCTAGGTTTTTTTTCCAACATCAATTGTTAAAGAAACTATCTTTATTCCATTGTATTATCTTTGCTCCTCTGTCAAAGATCAGTTGACTATATCTAGGCAGGCCATTTCTGGGCTCTCTGTTCTGTTTTCTTTTTTTTTTTTTATTTTTTTTTTTTTTTTTAGCATTTATTTATTTTTGAGAGACAGAGAGACAGAGTATGAACAGGGGAAAGGCAGAGAGAGAGGGAGATACAGAATCTGAAGCAGGCTCCAGGCTCTGAGCCGGCAGCACAGAGCCCGACGCGGGGCTCGAACTCACAGACTGTGAAATCATGACCTGAGCCGAAGTTGGCCGCTTAGCCGACTGAGCCACTCAGGCACCCCTGTTCTGTTTTCTTGATCAATTAGTCTATTCTATACTGTATCAATTAGTATAGCTTTATAGTAAATTTTGAAATTAGGCAGTGTCAGTCCTCCAACTTTGTTCCTCTCCTTCAATATTGTGTTGCTGATTCTAGGTCTTTTGTCTCTATATATAACCTTTGGAATCAGTTTGTCAATGTCTGCAAACCAATTTACTTTGATTGGATTTTGATTGGGGTTGAATTGCCTCTATAGATGAGGTTGGGAAGAAGTTATATCTTAACAATATTAAGTCTTGCTATCCATGAACATGGAATATCTCTCCATTTATTTACTTGTTTGATATCATTGATCGGAGTTTTATAATTTCCCTCAAATATATCTTGCACATGATTTATTAGATTTATATCCAATGAATATAAATTCATTTTGGGAGTGCTAATGTAAATGGTACTGTTTTTATTTCAAAGTCTACTTTCTCATTGTGAGTGTAGGTTTTATTTTGGGGCGCCTGGGTGGCTCAGTCAGTTGGGCTGCCGACTTCAGCTCAGGTCATGATCTCGTGGTCTGTGAGTTTGAGCCCCGCGTCGGGCTCTGTGCTGATGGCTCAGAGCCTGGAGCCTGCTTCAGATTCTGGGTCTCCCTCCCTCTCTGCCCTTCCCCTACTCACGCTCTGTCTCTATGTCTCTCAAAAATAAATAAAAATTTTTTAAAAAGGGTTCTATTTTTAAGTTACTCAGTATCTTCACACTTGGGTGCTCAGAAATATGTGAGCAAGTAGCACTGAATGTGCCCACAAATGTGTCTTGAGCTCAGTCTGTAAATTCACTATTTAGGTGGGTGAGATCAGAATGATTATCTTAACTTAAGGTAGTTGTATTTAAAAGACTGTGTACATTGTATCAAGACCATACACCATGATATGTGTGATATCTCTGCCAAAGCACGAACTTCAATCTAATGGTTAAAAAAAAAAACATTGAATGACTCCCAATTGAATGGAACTCTACAAAATAACTGGACTGTACTCTTCAGAAGTATGAAGGTAATGAAAGACAAAGACAGAAAAACTAAGAAACTATTCCAGATTAAAAGAGAAATGGAAACTGCATGTAACATGTGATCTTGGATTGACCTTTGGGTCAGATTTTTTTTAATCATAAATGTTCTTATTAAGACAATTGGCAAATATAAATGATGTCTGCAAATTAGAAAATAATATTACATCAAAGTTAGTTTTCTGATTATGATCTTGTACTGTCTTGTTCTTAGGAAACAAATACCATCTACAAATTACACTCAGAAAATTCGACAAAATTAATTAATATGTATATATAGAAAACATGAAGAAAAACAGTAAAATATTAAGGACTGGAGACTCTGGGTAGAGGTTCTATCAACATTCTTTACCCTATTCTTGGAATTTTTCTGTGGGTTTGAAATTATTTCAGCCCAACTCAGCTAGTTCTGTACTGCCATCAACTTTAATAATTATACTCAAAAAGCATCTTTTTTTAATGTTTATTTTTGAAAGAGAGAGAGAGGAGGAGAAGGAGGGGCAGAGAGAGAGGGAGACACAGAATTTGAAGCAGGTTCCAGGCTCTGAGCTGTCAGCACAGAGCCTGATGTGGGACTTGAACTCATGAATGGTGAGATCATGACCTGAGCCAAAGTTGGACACTTAACCGACTGAGCACCCAGGCACCCCGTACTCAAAAAGCATCTAAGTTATTTCAAAATGTTTTTTCTTTGCAATTGGTTTTTGCTTTATTTGAATTTATGGTTATACACTGAATAAAAGCAAATAGTATGAATTACTTTTGGGTTGGATCCCCTTCATTGATAGTAATCCATTAGAAACATTTTAAACATTTTAAGCCTGTACTTTTATCAAGGAAATAATAATTACCCTTCTAAATGAAAGAATAAAGTTTCTTTCTTAAAAAAGGAAAGAAAGAAATTGCTTTGAAAATAAGAAACTATCCCAAAAAGAGTATATTGGCTCAAAACTAACATTCAAGTCTGTCTCCCTATATGAAACTGAGACAGTTTCAGCTTTCTCAATAACCATGAGGTTTCATCCAACTTCTGCCACTATAGAGCAGTATGACCTTGACCAATTTATTTAACTTTCTGAACCTCACTTTTCTTATCCATATAATCCATATGTCAAATGAAAATGCCTCTACCTTGAGATCTAGATAAAATTCACTCAAACCCCTCCCCCCTCAAATTGTGTACCCTTAAAAGTTTTAAGCCCAACATTCCTATAAATTCTAAGGATGAAATCTGGATCCTCATTTTACTTTTGGATCCTATTTTCTGCTCCCAGTAAAACTTCCAAGTTAACAGCTTATGTCCTCATCCCATGCATGAAATCTCTGTGTTTCATTAGGCTAACAGATTGAAAGTCAGCCACAACCTTGATTTCCTCACACCTAACTGTAACCACTCACCCAAGGCATCTGTAACTATACTGTATTTTACTGAAGATGTCAGGGGTGCAGAGAGAAGATTTATGTTGCAAAACACAAACAACTGTAAAGTAAGTACCAGGCAGGCTTTGAGACCTCTTTTGGTCACCTCGCCACTGGGGCTCAAGCAGTGGTTTCTTTGCCCAATGTCATGCTGGCTTCACATTTCTTACTGACTCCTCTCTCCTTTCTTTTTTCTGTCCCTTGGTCTCCTTATCATTCCCTCTTCTCATGGGTCAAGACAGGTTCTTCCCAGGCAGAACATATCTTTTTGCTCTTTAGGCACCCATGACTTTAGGGCTCTACCAACCATCACAGGACTCTCCCAGATAAAGATCACTGCCTCCCCAAGAGGAATCTGGGTGCCAGCTAAGGTGTCATAACCTCTCCAAAGTGAGACATAGTGCTAGGTACTCTATTGGGCCATTTCCACTGTGAAAATGCTGAGATACTATGAAGCACACTGGCTTTTATTTTACAAAATGAAGCTATCTTTATTGTATATGTCGACATTTAAGAGTCTACACAGCTCACCATAGAAAATAATAAGGAAGTAAACCCAAAAAATTAAATCATCCCAAGTTTTGCCACCTACTATTAACATTTAGGTGAATATTAGCTGAACATCTTTCCAAGCAGTAACCTTAGTTGGCATACACTGTTTTGTTTCTCCAAAAGCAATGTATTGTGAAAATCTTTCTGCTGCATGAAGACAAATGCGACATCATTTTTACAGCTATTTACTCTGAAAGTGCAATCAGCTTTCTTCCCTGCAAATTCCCTTTCTTCCTTCACAAGCTTTTCCATGCTTTCTGCAACTTTATTCAGCGAGACCAACACTGATATTTCAATATTTAACATAATCTTGATGTCACTGCTCTCAGATACACAAATCAACAAATGTATGTCAGACATGAATTCATTTTCTCCAGCCCTCTTATCTATGTGGAATTTAATATGGCAACAGTGAACTTCATCAAGAAATCACATTTGCTATTGGCTTGGCCAAGTGCAGCTTTCTTCTGGATTTTTCCAGGTTTCGAAGAAAAAACAGTCTGCTTGTTGAAGACACCAGTGAGTAAATTCACAGCTCAGGTGACTACTTTTCACCCCTTCTTCTCCTTTGTAATTTGGAGATAACCTGAACCCCAGAGCTAATGTTTAGTAGTGATTAATCTGTCTTATCTTCCACAACTGCTGCAGAGAGCTTGGGCCCAACTATGGACAAAAATAACAGATAGTCTCAGTCATGTCTGTGATCAACTAGAGTTTTTTTGTTTGTTTATTTTGTTTTTTGTTTTTGCTTTTTTTATTTTTTGCACTAGAACACCTGAGGGTGTTTCTACTCCTGGTTCAATCTCATGAGTTTCTAGGAGTTTAAAATCCCACTTAAGATGTACCTTTTGCCAAGCATTTATTAGAGTTCTAGACTGTGCAGAGCTACAGGGTGCAATATGCATCACTCATTGACTCACAAATTAAGTTTTCTTTGGCCAGCATAGTTCTTTCAATGTTTTTGTCCAAAGGAAGGCATGTACTTTCCAATGTACCACAAGCCTCACCTCTCCCTATTGTCCTATACCTGACTCACATATTTATATTTCCTGCTTGCCTCCCAAAGCATTAAATGTCATACTAATGCCCAAAAAATGCCATACAGAAAGATAGTCATCTACATGGAGGCACACAGCAACTCCTCCCAGTTCAATCTAGAATTTCCCAATTTTTTCATTCATTCAACAGATATTTATGAAGCACATTCTCTCTATCAGATACTTGTAAGCAAAACAAAGATTGTCCACATGGAGCCTACAGTTGTTTCCAAGTCTGTCTTCAGAGGGAGTGCTCTTTTTGACATACCAGGATAATTTTGAAAGATGAAACTTTAGGCACTGTGTCAGTAGTTCAATTTTTTAAAGCCTAAGATTCTTCTGATCCCTAATATTTCAAACAAAACCAGCCTTGTGTATGAATCTTCCCATAATGAAGAAGGATTTCCTTACTGTAAAGCATGCATGGTCCACTTGGCTACAGTTTGGAATTGCTCTGCTAGGACTGACCAAGGATATTCAGTTGCCTGACAATGAGAACAAGACAAGACAAATGATCAAAGCACTTAATTAGTCACTACCAGCCTTTGATGGTAAACCACAAGTGCAAAAATGAAAATGTAAAGGTCTAATCTCAAAGTATGGATCAAAAATCATTCAGGGTTCGTGGTTTAAGAGAGGGCTAGTAAATGTAGGTGTTCTCCAGAAAATATTTGGATAAAAATCACCTCCTCTCTGTACTGTGGAAGTTTGGTGGTTTCTGCCCAACCCATGGAGGGGATGTAGCCCAGTGTGAACCTGAGGAATATGGTCTGTTCCCTCATCATCTTGGGCTGTCAATCAGACTATTTTTACCCTTGCTCTAGATGACTTCATAGCTGATTTAAAAGTCTGCTTTAAAAAGAAAAGGTTTTCTATTTCATGACAGGAATACACGTTTATTTTTTGTATTAGTTTAAACACACTCACTTTTTTATTGTTTCAATTGAGAAACAAAATCATGCTGAACAGTGTCCCTCTCTCTTCCTTTGCTTACCTTGCACTGAATCCAGGGAAACCAGTTATGGTCTCTGGGCAGGTGTCAGTAACGTGCAGGGTCCATCCTCTGACTGACTCAAAGAGAGACAAGTTCTATGTAGGGAAGAAATTTGAGGGAGAGTGAAAAATAGAAGAAAGAGCACTGGCTTCAAAGTCAGCCAGACCTGGGTTCAAATGAACTTCTCTGCACCTCTGTCTCCTCATACCTAAAATGGAAATAATAATACCCACATTGCAGGACTGCTTCAATCAGTAAATGGAATGATTTTTTCGAAGGGCCTGGAAAGGTGAATTTACAAATGGATTTTAGCTGTTTTCTGCTGGAAACTGACAACATCCTGATTTGTAGCCTCCCACTGTCTCCCTTTGTGTGTCAATTGTCCTGTCTAGCAGATCCAAAAATGTTGATATCCATGCCTTGCCTTTTGGGGGAAGCGGGGAGATGGCAATTGGAATGTCCTAAAGTATCAGCCAGTCCATGATGCATCTTCAGGGTGGACTTCCCGGTATGCTCTAACTGTGATACATTGATTTTGTTCATGGCCCAAGTATTGACCTTCTTTTATTTGCCCTACAATTTTGAAAGTCCTCTCTATTCTGACTGTGGGCTAGCTTCTAACTTGCTTTGGCCAAAAGAATATGGTAAAAGTGCTGTGTGCCAGTTCTAAGCCCGGGACTCAAGAGGCTTTACACATTCCCGTTTGTTTTTTGCACTGTTGTATTTACTTTTGAAACCCTGCATCATCCTTAAGAACAAGACTGGGCATGGCTGTTGGAGGATGAGACACTGTGTAGAGGAGACCTGAGGTGCCCCAGCTAACAGCTGGTCAACACTCAGAAGTGGAACCAACTACATAAACTACAACTGACTACACATGCATGAAGTAGCCCAGTCAAGACCTGGACAACCACTCGATGAGCCTAAACTGTTGACCCAGGAAACTGTGAGGTAAATAAATGGTTGCCGTTTAAAGCTACTAAGATTCGTGGTGCTTTGTAACACACATTATCATAGTCATACATGACTGAACCCTGAGTGATTGAAAAGTTTCCTTCAATATTAGAGGGCTTTAATGAGGATCCCTGGGGCTCCTCAGCATCAGAATGACAACCTCCCTCTGTGGGTTTGCCTGTCTCTCCAATCCTCAGCTACTGATCATGTTCTTTGAGCTTCTTTATGAATCACCCAAGAGCATGACAGCAGAGGCAGCTAGTAGTGGTCCTGGGGAGGCAAAAGACAAAGGAAGAGTCTTTTGTAGGTAAGGAGATGATTTTTACCTGTTGTTCTCTAGACCCACTTCTTGTCCATCTCTCTTTCCAAAGCAAAACAGGAAGAAGTGAGAGAATTCAGATAGCTTAGGACTGGGATCCTAGGTCCAGACTTTGAAGAGGAGGAACTTTGGTTGAGAGAAAGATATAAGTCAGTAGGGGTGAGTATTTAGAACCTATATACAAGAGATGGTTCAGGCTGGGTCATGATTGCAATATAGGCATACGTAGGTTTTTGGTATCCTCTTTTATGCCTCTCTTAGTCCTACTCTCTTCCATTCTGGCCCCAGAAACCTCAATCCCATCAGCAAATCTCGATGGAGGCATTTAGCTAGCCATGGCTTAGAGAGTTATCCCTCATAGATAACTGTACTTTCATGAGACCAAGCTTCAACACACACACACACACACACACACACACACACACACACACACGAAATTTAGGATGGAGTTAAGCAGTAACCTTGTGATACAAAGAAAGGCCTTTTAGGCAAGGGAATTAAAAGCAAAGATGAATTATTGGGACCTCATCAAGATAAAAGCTTCTGCACAGCAAAAGACACAACCAACAAAACGAATAGGCAACCAACGGAATGGGAAAAGATCATCGCAAATGACATATCGGATAAAGGACTAATATCTAAAATCTATAAAGAACTTACCAAACTCCACACCCGAGAAACAAACAACCCAGTGAAGAAATGGGCAGAAGATATGAATAGACACTTCTCCAAAGAGGACATTCAGATGGCCAACAGACACATGAAACGATGCTCAATGTCACTCATCATCAGGGAAATACAAATCAAAACCACACTGTGATACCACCTCACACCAGTCAGAGTGGCTAAAATGAACAAATCAGGAAACTATAGATGCTGGCGAGGATGTGGAGAAGTAGGCACCCTCCTACACTGTTGGTGGGAATGCAAACTGGTGCAGCCACTCTGGAAAACGGTGTAGAGATTTCTCAAAAAAATGAAAATAGAGCTACCCTATGACCCAGCAATAGCACTGCTAGGAATCTACCCAAGAGACACAGGAATGCCAATGCATAGGAGCACGTGTACCCCAATGTTCATAGCAGCACTTTCGACAATAGCCAAATCATGGAAAGAAACCAAGTGCCCATCAACTGACGAGTGGATAAAGAAGATGTGGTACATATATACAATGGACTACTACGTGGCAATGAGAAAAAATGAAATCTGGCCATGTGTAGCAACATGGATGGAACTGGAGGGTATTATGTTAAGTGAAATAAGTCAGTCAGAAAAAGACAGATACCATATGTTTCCACGAATAGGTAGACTTTGTGAGACTAAGCAAAAACCAGGGGGAGGGGAAGAGGGGAAAGAAAAAAAAGACACAGAGAGGGAGGGAGATAAAACATAAGAGACTCTCAAAGACTAAGAACAAACTGAGGGTGAGGGGGATGAGGGAGGCGGGAGAGGGGGTGATGGGCATTAAAGAGGGCACATGTTGGGATGAACACTGGGTGTTATATGTAAACCAATTTGAAAATAAACTATTATAAATTAAAAAACAAAAACAAAAACAAAGAAAGGCCTTTTAATGCTATCTAAATCCGTACCAACTTACCCTGTCTCTCTCACAGAATCCTCAACCTGTCCCTTCCTCTCTCCTTCTGTCTTTTCCTTACTGTCCCCGGCCTATTTAACAGCCACAACCTCTATTTCTATTCTTCTTTTTTCTATACTGTCATATGTTTCTGTCCATTACACACTATAATTTTCATGCTTGTGCATTTCCTTACCAGCTTGTAAGTACCTATAGGGCAGAGCTTGGGACCCCCTCAGTTGCTTTTTCCCCCAAACCTTATTACAGGCTGTAGTCTCTCATCATAAGAGATTACATGAGATCCAGGGAAACCAAGAATGGTCTCAGGAAATGTCAGTGTAATGCAGAGCCTAGATATGTCTGTAAAATGCAGGGCCAAAGTGAAACAGAAGGCTGGTTTCAGTCCTTCAAAACTTGTTTCCTGGATTTTATTCCTTAAACCTCTTTTTCTGTTTAAAGTTTATTTATTTATTTTGAGAGAGACAGAGACAGTGTGAGCAGGGAAGGGGGAGACAGAGAGAGAGAGAGAGAGAGAGAGAGAGGATCCCAACCAGGCTCCACACTGCCAGCTGCGGAGTCTGATACCAGTTTCAAACTCAAGAACCATGAGATCATGACCTGAGTTGAAACCAAGAGTGGGATGCTTAACAACTGAGCCACCCAGGTGTCCCTAGTCCTTAAACCTCTTGACAGCAGCTTCTCTTGATAATAAAATTATAAAATCTTTCTAAGTGGAATGACATCCAATGTTCTACCAAACTGGACTCCCAACTTAGCCTGACTGAGCATCATGAAAACTAGCACAATGAACAAATGCAAAGAAAATAGCCAAATAACATGATGGGCCTAAACCAGAGAGGCTTAACTGTCTTGGGTCTCTGGACTCATATGTGAATTTGTAAGAAGTGGTGGGGTCTCCTGAGAACAAGCAAATGCACAGAAACACAAAATCTGGGGTGGAGGCTATGCTCACAGAGCCTTTGGCGCGTCCATGGATTGCCTAAGTGGAAAAAACTCTGGTCCAAAGGAAAGCATGTAGAGGACTCTGTGAGGATTTAACAAGCCTTTTTTATTGGTTCACAATTGACTGCAGTTCCCAGAGGTTCCCTCCCATTAAGGGATGGGATGTATGGGTTTAGAGAAGAGCTTTAGCTTGGAGCCACGGTTATCAGGGGAAAGGAAGGAAGAGGTAAGGAAGAAAGGCAATAGGAAGTGTTGCCGGTTTCCATAAAATTTTGCGGCATAATGAGAATTTCTAAAAACACTGCAATTTTGAGCTAGCAGCGTTATTATACCATCACCCGGCCTGAACCTAAGCTGACAATTTGCTGTGAATTCTTCTTTCACTTACTTTTCTCATTCCTTCCAGAACTAAACATATTTTGCCTTAAGAAAAAAAAAAAAGGTGATGGTATAAAAGAAGGGTATGTGTGTGTGTGTGTGTGTGTGTGTGTGTGTGTGTGTGTGTTTGTGTGCATGTGTTTAAAAAAAGAAAACATGGGGCACCTGGATGGCTCAGTCGGTTGAGCATCTGACTTCAGCTCAGGTCATGATCTCACGGTTCATGAGTTGGATCCCCACACCTGGCTCTGTGATGACAGGTTGGAGCCTGAAGCCTCCTTCAGATTCTGTGCTTCCCTCTCTCTCTTCCCCTCCCCCGCTCACGCTCTGTCTCTTTCTCTCAAAAATAAATAAACATTAAAAAAAATTTCAATAAAGAAAATATTTGAAAATATACCGAATGCTGGCATATATGAGGCATCTCTTACTGGGACACTCAGGTGAGTGTTTAGGGACCTAAGACTGTTTTTAATATGTTTTTTTCTGTTTATAAGATTAGCATTATACTTGAGGTGTCTGGGTGACTAAGTGGGTTAAACCACCAACTCTCGATTTCTGCTCAGGTCAGGATTTCAAGGTTCATGGGTTCAAGCCATGGTCAGGCTCCTTGTTGACAGTGTGGAGCCTGCTTAGGGTTCTCTTTCTCTCCTCTTTCTCTGCCCCTTCCCCATCAATAAATAAATAAACTTAAAAAAGATTAGCATTCTACTTTAAAAACTGAGGAATGCATGAGCATTACATCATGGAGGTCTATCTAGACAGCAAACTTGTACTACTGTAAGTTACACAGCATCTGTCTTTCTCTTCTGTGGTACCTTCATACTTGCATAATGATCTTCTCAGACAGCCCTGCTTATATGCTCAGAGGCCAGCAGATTTGGGCTGCACAGTCCAAAGATGAGAGACAAAAGGACGCCAAAAAATAACAAATGGCTGCAGACTAATCTGCTATTAGGTCTGTGATCAATTTACCTGTTTATTGCCACTTTCCAGATTCAGCATCATGACACCAGTTAGCTCCATTTCTAACATAGCCAAGACAGTGCCTCTCATCAGAGAATCCCAGGTTGTGGGTCTCAAGGACATAGCAGAAGGGATGTCATGCACCAGTTTCATTGTCCTTCAGTCACACTTGTCCTTCAGTCACACTTGTCTTTGTTAGCAACTCCAGCCTGCAATCTGTCAGATGCAGAGCCATGGCTGCAAAGCTGGCTGGGGCATAGACTGAAGTTGTGGTCGAAGCACTGTGATGTGAAGGGTGCTGATTTAGAGTCAGGAGACCTGGGATTTCTGCTGGCTGCTCCTTCTCAATTGGGAGAGCCCCACCCTTCCTTGAATTATAGTTTTTCTCATTTTATAAAATGAGGCACTTAGACCAAGCCAAGGGTGCAACCCAATAGCCTTCAGGTAACATAACCATTGATGTGACCTGAGTATGTGACAGTAGGAAGTGGTGGGGCTCTGGCTTGAATGACCTCCTAAGGAACATTCTAATTTTATTTATTTATTTATTTATTATTTATTTATTTATTTATTTATTTATTTACTTACTTACTTATTTTTGAGAGAGTGCAAGCACAAGCAGGGGAAGGGCAGAAAAGGGGTGGGGACACAGACTCTGAAGCAGGTTCCAGGCTCCAAGCTGTCAGCACAGAGCCTGAGGCCCGGCTTGAACTCATGAACCATGAGATCGAGATCTGAGCTAAAGTTGGATGCTTCACCGACTGGGCCACCCAGGTGCCCATCAAATTTAATTTTAAAAATATTTTTACATTTTTTAAAATTTTAATTTGTAGATTACTTTAAACTTAAAAAAAATTTTTTTTTGCACAAATGGCACAGATGCCATGTTCACAACAACATTATTCATACTAGCCAAAAGATAGAAGCAACTAAAGTATTCATCAATATATACAACATATATTTAAGGCTCAGTCAGCCTTAAAAGGAAGCAAATTCTACATGCTACACATCAGTGAACCTGGAAGATATTGTGCGGTGTGAAATAAGCCAGTCACAAAAAGACAAAAACTCCATGAGTCAAGTGCCTAGAATAGTTGAATTCCATAGAGACAGAAGACAAAATGATGATAGGCACTGCAGGGAGGAGAGAATGAGGAGTTATTGTTTCACAACAATGTGAAATTGTACACTTAAAAATAGATAAAATGAATACATTTTATATTAGGTACATTTTACCACACACACAAAAAAAGATTACTTAAAGAACAGCTTGGGGTGCCTGGGGGCCTCAGTCGGTTGAGCGCCCGACTTCGGCTCAGGTCATAATCTCGCAGTCTGTGAGTTCGAGCCCCGCATCGGGCTCTGTGCTGACAGCTCAGAGCCTGAAGCCTGCTTCGGATTCTGTGTTTCCCTCTCTCTCTGCCCCTCCCCAACTCATGCTCTGTCTCTCTCTGTCTCAATAATAAATAAAAACATTAAAAAAAAAAAAGAACAGCTCACGGTGTTACCACTACTCTTTAACCAGCCATCCCCAGGTTAACATCCTACATACCCATAGCACAATTATCAAAGCCAAGAAAATAATTCATGTAATATTACTAATTAATCTACAGACTTTTCAAATTTCCCCCACTAATGTCTTCTTTACTGATCTGGGATCCAATCCAGGATCCGCAATGTTGTCTCCTTCTTAGTACGTCACATCATGAGGCACCTGTTTTTTTGTTTTGTTTGTTTTTTAATGTTTTATTTTATTTTTGAGAGAGAGACGCACAAGCAGGAGAGGGGCAGAGAGAGAGGGAGACACAGAATCTGAAGCAGGCTTCAGGCTCTGAGCAGTCAGCATAGAGCCTGATGTGGGGCTTAAACTCATGAACTGTGAGATCATGACCTGAGCCGAAGTCGGATGCTTAACCAACTGAGCCACCCAGGTGCCCCACCTGGTTTTGATACATTTCACCTTGGGTGAGGCTAACTCGATCACTTGTTTAGGATGGTGTCCATTAGGTTTATCCATTATAAAAGCATTATTTCTCTTTATTTATCATTATATTTCATCCACTAAATTTAGTATCTGTTGGTGATGCTTTCCAGCCACAATTATTACTATGGTGTTTCCTAAAGGGTGGTATCCAATTTCCATCATTATTTCTACATTTATTTGTTGGAATTCCATTGTAAGGAAGAATTTTCCTTTTATCTCCATTCAAATTTAATTCCTGATAATCAGTAAAACGAAGCCAGAATAATGTCCCTGCGATGCTCACTGGTGCTTGATTACCCCAAAGTCCTTTCTCATGTTAAAAATTCTCAGATTCATCATGCCCTCCACAACAGGAAATAAAACTCCAAGTTTATACCACCTGACAGTCAAGAGAGGCACAAGCTTTGGAAAGCAAAAGGTCAGCACACTTACATTTTCTTTCCTTTTCCATCCTCCATCCATCCTCACTTTTGAAGTCAAATCTTAACATTACCCTGAGTATATCAATGGAGTTAAGTAGAAAAAAAATGTTCAAGAACCACTGAGCCTGTAAAATGCCCATGAAGTATTGATGTTTAATTTGCCTTGAAGAATGTGATTTTTAATGAACAGGAACTAAATCACAAAAGCTGCAGTGTTCTAAAAGATTTTCATTCACACACCAGACTCCTAGACAAGTTTGCTCTGTCCTTGAAGTTCATCTGATATCTGCTGCTCTGGTCCCAAGGCCCCCCTCCCACTGTTCCAGGAAGGTCACTTGAGGGACCCTAACTGAGCTATTCCAGGCTGGTATCACCAAATAATAGATAGAACTAATAGTGTAGAGTTTCAAGTTTGCACAATCTGAAAACTGAGGGAACAAAACTTTTTTTTTTTTTTTAGTCAGCTGTTTGTTTATTGTTATCTGTTTCTGAGTGACAAACCAACCTGAAACTTAGTAGTACAAAACAACAACCATTTTATTATGTTCATGGGATTAGGATCAGAAATTCAGACAAGGCACAGTGGGAGTGGCCAGTGGATGGTCCACATAGGAATTCAGTTGAAAAGACTTGGCAGCTGAAGAATGTCTACCATGGCTGCGGTCTAAAATCATTCAAAGTTTTCTCATTTATGTATTTAGCACCCAAAATAGGGTATCTCGCAGACTTGGCCCAGCTAAGATTGTCAGCCAAAGCATTGCACAAAGCTACCAAAGTTGCTTGGGCTTCCTCATAACATGGAAGCCTGGAAGTAGTTGAACTTCTTAGATGGCAAATCAGGACTTTAAGAGTAAGTGTTTGGGTGAAAAGGCAGAAGTCACACAGCGTTTTGTGACCTAATCTCGAAAGCCACATGGCATCATTTTCACCATACTCTTTTAATCAAAGTGGTCACATTCCCCAGATTCAAAAGTTGGGGTCATATATTTCATCTCTTGATTGGAAGACTGTAGAATAACATACGCCTATGTTTTAAAAATAGCCATACTCTTCAAAATTGAAACATTAGGAAAATACACACTTTAATAAAAATGAAATTATTCCCTTTGTCTGAATCCCCCTCCCTTCCTCCAGAAATTTTATGAAACTTTATATATCCCTCTGACTGAAATAATCTCTCCTTTGGGTTCTAATGGCACCTTGTCTGTAATGCTGTTGTAGCACACTGTACTCTAACAATAAAAATACTTGCCAACACTTACTGAGTACACCCTATGTTCCAGGCATTATTCCAAGAACTTTCCATGCATTATCTCACTTAATTCTCAGCACAACATAAAAAGGGGACACTCCCATTTTATAAGTGTGTAAACTGAGGCCCCGAAGAGTTAAATAACTTGCCATAAGGTCAGATTAAATGGAAGAGTGAGAATTTAAACTAAGATACCCCAGAACTCATGCTCTTAGATTACTCCATCACTGAGTACCATTTATATGCTTCTAAGTGTAAACAGGCCTTTCCTGATAGATTGTGAACTATTTACATGTCATATCTATCTTTGTCTCTCCACCGTAAAACACAGTGCCTGGCTTATGGCGAGCAACAGAAGTATGCAGAAAAGATGCAAACGGGCAATTTGAAGAGAAAGAATTAAAATGTTCAATAAACATAGGAAAAGATGTTCAAACTTTAAAAACAAAGTAATCCAAATAAGATGGCATGTTTTGTTTATTAAATAGGCAACATTTAAATTTCAATTAGTAAATGTCACCCCAGTGTTTGGAAGTATCAGACAATGGATATTTTTATTCTTACTTTTTGGTTGTTCTTATACAACTTGATAGGAAAACTATTGGGGGATATTTATCAAATGCTAATGTTCACAATCTCTAATTAAATTATTGCATTCCTGGGATATATCCTTCAAAAAAACTCTCATCTTTGCATATAGTGACATTTACAAGGCTGTTCATCACAGGATTTTTTTTAAATAACATTTTTATTGAGATATAATTCACAAATCATAAAATTTGATGTTTCAAAATGTACAATTTGATGATTTTTAATATATTCAAAAAGTTGTGAAATCTTACCATGATCTACTTTTAGAACATTTTGATTGCCCTGAAAAGGAACCCTATACCATTACCAATCACTCTGTACTTCTGCTCCTTCTTAGCCCCTGATGTAAATACTAATCTACTTTGTATTTCTATGTGTTTGTCTGTTGTGGACATTTCATATAAAGGAAGTGATATAATATGTGGCCTTTTTTTTTCTTTGGTCTGGCTTCTTTCGTTTAGCTCTTAGTTTTTAAGGTTCATCTGTGTTATAGCATGTATCAGTACTTCATTCCTTTTTATTTCCAAATTCTATTCTTTTGTATCTACAGACCACATTTTGTTTATCCACTCATCAGTTGATGGACATTTGGGTTGTTTCTAGTTTTCACCTCTCATGAATACTGCTGCTAAGAACATTTGGGTACACGTTTTTGTGTAGACATACTTTCATTTCTTTTGGATATATATATCTATGATTAGAATTGCTGGATCAAATGAAAATCTGTGCTTAGTGTTTTGAGTAAGTAACAGACTGTTCCCCAAAGTGTCTGTGCCATTTTATTATCCACTAGCAATGTACAAATTCTTTCATATATCCTCACCAATACTGGCTGGTTTTTCAATTTTTTTTGTTTCTTTATTTGTTTGTTTGTTTGTTTGTTTGTTTAGTGGGTGTGAAGTCATACCTCATTGTGGTTTTGATTTGTATTTCGCTAATGACTAATGATGTTGAACAACTTTTCATGTGTTTATTGGCCATTTGTATATCTTCTTTGGAGAAATAACTACTCAAATCTTTTGCCCATTTTAAATTGAGGTATTTGACTTTATTACTAAATTGTTCTTTATATATTCTGGTATGAGTCCCTAATCATAGATAAAATATGAGAAAATATTTTATCTCATTCTGTGGATTGTCTTTTCATCCTCTTGATGATTTCCTTTGAAGCACAAACATTCTTAATTTTAATGAAGTCCAATTTGGAGTTTTTTGTCCTTTGTAATTTTGGTGTCGTTTCTAAGAAATCATTGCCTAGCCTAAATTCATGAATATTTATGTGTATGTTTTATTCTAAGATTTGTATAGCTTCACCTCTTACATTTAGGGCTATAAATGATACTGAGTTAAAAATTTTATGTAATGTGAGATAGGGATCCAAATTGATTCTTTTTGCGTAGATATCCAGTTTTCCAAGCATAACTTGTTGAAAAGACTAATTTTTCTCCTTGAATTTTCATAGAACCAGGTTAAAATTAATTAATCATAATTACTATAAATTATTTCTGGACTCTCAATTTTATACCATTGAACTATACGTCTCTCCCATGCCAATACCAGACCGTCTTGATTACTGTAGCTTTGTGTTAAGTTTTGAAATGAGAAAGTGTGACTCTTCCAACTTTGTTCTTTATTTGAGATCGCTTTGGCTAATTGTGGTCCTTTACATTTCCATATGAATTTTAGGATCAGCAAAAATGGAGAGTATTGCCATCTTAAAAATCCATGAACATGGGATGTCTTTCATTTTATTTATATCTTCTTTAATTTATTTCAATGGTATTTTGTACTTTTCAGTGTACAAGTCTTAGACTTCTTATGCTAAATTTATTCTCAAGTGTTTTACTTATTTGATATTATTGTAAATGTAATTATTTTCTTAATTCTATTCTTGAATTGGTCATTGCTAGCATACAGAAATATAATTGATTTTTGTTTATTAATTTTATACCTGAACCACACTGAACTCATTTGTTAATTTGAATAGATTTTTGTGGATTTCTCAGAATTTCTATGTACAAGATGATGTCTTTTGCTATTAGAGGTAATTTTTTCTTTCTTTTCAATCTGGATGCCTTTATTTCTTTTTCTTGCCTGATTGTCCCAGCTGGAACCACCATTACACTGATGAATATAAGTGGAAAGAACAGTCAAACTTGTCTTGTTCTGATCTTAAGGGGAAATCAATCAGACTTTCAACATTAAATATGATGTTTTCTGTGTGTTTTCATAGATACAATGATCAGATTAAGGAAATTCCCTTTCGTTCTAAGTTTTTTGAATGTCTTAACATAAAAGAGTATTTGATTTTGTCTAACAGTCATCTCAATAAACACTATTTTTTCAAAAAAAAAGCCCTTTATTCTATTGATATGGTTATTACATTAACTGATTTTCAACTGTTAAAACAACCTTAAATTCCTTGTATAAATCCAACTTAGTCATGGTATATAATCCTTTGTATATGTTGCTGGATTCATTTTGTTAGTGTTTTGATGAGAATTTAGGGGCTGATATTTGTAAGAGATAGTGGTCTGTAGATTTCTTGTGATATCTTTGGTTCTCATATGAGCATACCAGTAGCCTTGATGAATTCGTTGGGAAGTGTTCCTTCATCTTACATTTTTTGGAAGACTTTCTGCAGTATTGAATAGATTCTGTAAATATTTGGTAGAACCCACTAGTGAAATTATAAAGCCTATAATAATAATAATAATAATAATAATAATAATAATAATACCTAGGCTTTATTTTACAGGAAGATTAAAAATTATTAATTTAATCTGTTTACTTATTATAGGTTTATTCTAATTTTCTATTACTTCTGAATAAATTTTGGAAATTTATGTCTTTCTGGGAATTTGTCTATTTCACCAAGATTTTCTAATTTGTTGGTATACAGTTACTTATAGTATTCCCTAAAATATTTTTTGTATCTGTATGTTGGTAGTGATGTATCCTCTTTCATCACTGATTTTATTCATTCGAGTCTTTCTTTTTCTTTGTCAATGTTCTCAGAGTTGTGTAAATTTTTTTGAACTTTTCAAAGAAAAATGGGTTTTGTTGATTTTCTCTATTTTTTAAAAAATGTTTATTTCATTTATTCCAACTTAAAAATTCTAATTTCTTTCCCTCTGTTTGTTGGATTTAGTTTTTTTTTTCTAGTTTAATTATTGATTTGAGGTCTTTCTTCTTTCACAATAGGTACTTACAGTTATGGATTTCCCTGTGAGCACTACTTTAACTGCATCCCAAAATTTTTGAATTCTGTTTTTGTTTTCATTCATCTCAAAGTATTTCGGAATAGTCAGTATAATTTCTCCTTTGACCCATTGATCATTTAGGAGTATGTTGTTTTCCAAATTTTGAGATTTTTATCTGTTACTGATTTTTTTTAACATTTATTCATTTTGGAAAGACAGAGCATGCGGGGGGGGGGGGGGCGGGTTGGGGGCAGAAAAAGGAGACAGAATCTGAAGTAGTTTCCAGGCTCCGAGCTATCAGCACAGAGCCCGACATGGGGCTTTGACTCATAGACTGCAAGATCATGACCTGAGCTGAAGTCAGACGCTTAACCAACTGACCACCCAGGTGCCCTTCATATGTTATTGATTTTTAATGTAATTAGAATTTGTGATCAGATAGCACACTTTGTATTATTTTAGTCCTTTTAAATTTATTGAAGCTTTATTTATGGCCTAACAATGATCTATCTTGGAGAATATTGCATGTGTACTTGATAAGACTATGAATTTTGCTATAGTTGGGTGGAATGTTTCATAAATGATTCTCAGGTTTAGTTGGTTTTTGGTTTTGTTCAAGTCTTCGTTTACTTTTTGGTCTGCATACTTGTTTTACCTATTATAGAAAATGATCTACTGTTACTGATGCATTATCTATTCCCCTCTTTAAAAAATGTTTATTTATTTTGAGAGAGAGAGAGAGCAGGAGAGGGGCAGAGAGAAAGAAAAAGAATCCTAAGTAGGCTTCATGTTCACCATAGAACCCTATGCTGGGCTCAATCTCATGACCACGAGATCATGATCTGAACAAATACTGAGAGTTGGATGCTTAACTGACTGAGTCACTCAACCACCCTTCTATTCCTCCCTTTGATTTGTCAGCTTTTGTTTTGTGAATTGGGGGCCTTCATTGTTACATGCATCTATATTTATAATTATCTGTCTTTTTGATGTATTAACCCTTTATCACCATAAAATGCCATTCCTTGTCTGTAGTAACAATTTTTGTTAAAATCAATTTTACCTAGTGTATGTATTTTCAGTCCTCCTATCTTCTGGTTGTTGTTTGTACATACAGTATTTCTTTTCACATCCCTTGACTTTCAACCATTTGTGTATTTGAATTTAAAGTGTATCTTTTCTCTTTGTTGTTGGTGCAAAAAGTTGATTTTATTACCCATGGGCAGGAATAGCTGCACTGGGGTTGTGAAAGGTGACAGATTATATACTATGGAGTTGGGGTAGGTAAAGGCAAAAGGGAAGTCTCCAAAAGGACTTTCATATGCTAACAAGGACTCATAAGATACCAGAGACCTTGCTATTGTCAAGCTAAGTTGTTTTCCTCTAGTAAGGCATTAACATTAAGACAGTAGGGAGTTCCTGGAGAAATGTTATACTCTGCATTTGGCTCACGTATTTTTCAGTGGTCTCCAGGTTATAAGGAAATTTAATTTTACCCACCATTTCCTTCTTGCCTTTGTTCCCCACATCATTATGGAGCGGAAGGTGATGTTGGGCTCCAGGAAACTGAGTCTAGAGGTTTCTGGAGATTAGGCTATTGATAAGATTGACTTTTTCTTATAAATTATTACATTTGTAAACTGGTGGAGACTCAAGTCCTGCATCACTATGATCTCTATCAGTTAACCATTTGTTTTCCTCTTTCCTTCATTCTTGGGCAGCCAAGGGTGTCTGAGGAATGTCACATAAGTCTCACCCTGGAGGAGTAGGTTATTGTTAGCTTATGCTTTGCCTTCAGCTTGCTGTATGCTCCTTTATCATATCCCCCCTGAAATGTAAACTATATCTCTTCTAGATAGATGAATAATGATTTTTTTATTCCTTCTCATAAATGTGGTTTTGATTGAGTTTTCAATCCATTTGCATTTCATGTAATACTTAAAAGATGCTTACACTTGCCATTTTACCATGTGCTTTCTATATATCTTATAAACTTTTTTCTTTTATTCTTTCATGAAGGCCTTTTGGTGTTAAATATTTTTCACACACCTTTTTTTTAATTATTTTTTTAACACTTACTCATTTTTTGAGAGAAAGAGAGCATGAGCAGGGGAGGGGCAGAGAGAAAGGGAGACACAGAATTGGAAGCAGACTCCAGGCTTTGAGCTGTCAGCACAGAGCCTGATGTGGGGCTTGAACCTGTGAACTGTGAGATCATGACCTGAGCCGAAGTCAGATGTCAACCGACAGAACACGCAGGCGCCCCTTTAGTGCACCTTTTTAATTACCTTGTTGTTTATTTTACTATATATATTTTTAGTTATTTTCTTGGTGGATGCCCTAGAGATTATAATAAATAACTTACACAATAAATAAATTAAATTAATGCCAACTTAATTTCAAAAGTATTGTGCTATTATTTTTGTACTATTACATCTTTATACATTATAAGCCCCCAAACACAGTTTTGTCATAGTACAAGGGTCAGTCTTCTGTTCTCTGATTCTTACAGGTCCTGAGCAGCAGACAAACTCTAATTATTGTTGTTTCTGCAACTAGCTCTGACACCCATACCTAATCCCAAGAATCCTTAAGTTAGGCAAGTAGAGGGAAATCCGGCCCATCATCTAACAGGTGCTTACTAGATTTACATGGTTGCACTATGCCCAGTATGATGAAAGGCACTAAGAATTCACAGAGAAAGTCTAAGATACAGGACAAATAATGCAGCTGTGAAGACAGGAGTAGGTCACAACACAATTCTGGAGCAACCAGACATGAAGTATAAATACTAGTTCAAGAGAAGAGAATGGAGAACTTGGTGTGGGTATAAATATAAAGGGAAGATTCTAAGGAGAAAGAGATCAAAAAAATGGGTAGAAACTAAAGAAATAGAGGAAAGCATAGAAGGAGGAGGGCGGGGTGAAGGGGTGGTATATAGAAAAGACGAAACGAGTACAGACATAGGGAAATAGACGTTCAAGTCTGATAGGAAGGGAGTTGCCAGTGGTTTGTCACATATACCTCATCCCATGGAGCCTTTGCATGCAGCCTCAGCTTTGATTTCCCTGTCCTGGGGCCACTCTCAGAAGCTAACTGTGTCCTATCTCTGTTTAATTCTCTACAGCTCCCCTTCACTGAAGGCCTGTACCACTTTTACCACAATGGCCTTGCAAAGGCCAAGAGAAGACGCAGCCTACATCACAAGCAGCAGCTGGAGAGAGACCCCAGGGTGAGTTTCCCTGGACACTTGCCTTCCAACCTCTGCTGCCTCACTTGAGCCCACTGAGGGAATGTATAATGTGTGCTGGTAATTTTGAAGTAGAGACACTCAAGTATTGTGATAGGCAAAATGGATCTTTGGCAGAGTGGTAGTGGGGACTCTCCTCTCCTCTACCTTGTGCATGATAAACAAATATTTTATAGGTTGTGGAGCAGGTGAGGAATAAACAGGGACATCATCCCCTTACTGGCTATCTTCTCCTCCATTGTTGTGTTTGGACATCTGGTTGCCTGAGAACATGTTTTGGCTTGTGATGAATGGGAAGAAACCAAGTTGTTTAATGAGTCGTTTTATGGAAGATTTCTTCTGGTGAATCCACATGCTTTGAGGAGGTTACTGTGCCCCATCCTGGGCATGGAGAAATGAGTGGGCCAGCAAGTGGCTGGCTCACAGTAGGCAATAGACTTCTCAGTATCCATGCAAAGTTGCAGTCTTTCTCTCCATATGTTCTCACATCCATCTAATTTGCCACCAATGCCTCAATGGTGCTCATGATCCCCATTTTTAACTTAGAATCTTTCCTTCCTCTTGGAATCCAGATCTTATTTCCTACTTCCCCTAGAAGCTTAAATTCAACTTCCCCACAATCGAACTTTTTACTTTAGCCACAAAGCAGCTCCAATTCCAGAATAGGAGCTTTGGTCACTCCTGAATCTTCCATCAAATCTCTTCAGCCATCCTCCTATACTTACATACTCATTCAATTGAGTAGAATACTTTATCTTATTAATTAAAGGAAATTAATAATAGGCAAGTTGCTCTCTGGACATTGATGGCTGCACAACATCTCCAGAACTCTTAGGGGAAAGTGGATATAAAGCGGTTCAGACATTCAAGTTAGAGACTTACACATGAGACTCTTTTTGAATTGATGGGATCTGGAAACTCATTCTTGTGGGGCTTTTCATGTGAACATTTGGCTGGGTTTAATTTGGGCTTTAATTAGGAATGCAGATGAGACTCCTCAGCAGACCACCAACTGATAGGCCATAGGCAATTTTCCTTTAACTCCTCAACCCAGGTGATCCCCCATTCCCTGGAGTGGAAATTCTGCTCTGAGAAGTCACTTTATCTGCTTTCACAGTAAGACCCAAGCTGCCTGCTGTCAGCTCATGCCAGGCATTCTTAAAGGGTCTGTTGTAGAAGCTGGCGCCTTATCTAGGAAAAGCTCTCTTCTGTTATAAAAGCATTGGCCCTGGGTGTACCAATTCAGAGCTTGGGGAATACCTTGGGAAGGCTCCGGACAGAAATCTTGTATGTCTCACCTATGGATCCAGAGTGGATACCAGTAGACAAAGACCATTCTGGTGCACTGTGACATTGGTTTTCCCTACATTTCATCCCTGCCCCATGACCCATTGTTTTCTTTTTATTTATATATTTGCTTCAAAGCCCCATTGGGTTGTCCTCTTCCACAATTAAAGATGTTGCCTCAAGACCATCCAGAGAGAAAAACATAAAAGAAACTGGAACAGAAAAAAAGAGATGCTTGGGAAAGAGAACTGAGAAACAGTGAAACTAAGAAGCCATTGTTTGGGTCAGAGAGACTCCTTGGGCCCATTAGGTTAAGATTTTCTTATTTTTATACTTACTTGAAATGATCTTCCATATGCTTATTCTTGAAGTTTGGAGTGATGTTTCCAAAAAAGAAGAAAATAAAATGGGTTATGTAGTAAGGAAGGAGATCATGCCCTAGTGACTCTAATGATTTGTCTTTGTCTTCAAAACATTGTCTGTCTTAACCAAAAGGGGCATCCATTCCCCCTTCACTCCACTATTGGGATCCTGCTAGCCTCTGCCTCTACCTGGTGGGACAACCATCTGCCTTGCCCATGATCAGAAGAAGATAGCAGCAACACTAATGATCATACATCTCCTGTACCTTTTCTCTCTCATTTCATCAATGGTAAACATTAAGGCTGTTGTGAATAATACAGTCATTGTTGGGGGAAAAAAAGCATAAAATCTCATAATTCTTTTGGGGAAAAAAACTACTAGTGATGACTGCCTCATTTCAAATATTAGATTAAGCCCTGAGTCTTTTCTGCATGATATTCTTGTGGTTATCTAATTTTGGAATAAGATGATTGCAAAATATTGGGGTGACTCTTCTTTTTTTTATTCCAGTATAATGAACATATAGTGCTATATTATTTTAAGGTGTGCAATATAGTGATTCAACAATTCTATACACTACTCATTGCTCATCACAGTAAGTGTACTCCTAATCCCAATCACCTATTTCACCAATCCCCAACTCCCCAACCTCCCCACTGGTAACTGCCAGTTTGTCCTCTGTAGTTAAGAGTCTGTTTTTCAGTTTGTCTTTTGTTGTTGTTGTTCATTTGTTTATTAAATTCCATATATGAGTAAAATCGTATGATCCTTACCTTTCTTTGACTGGCTTATTTCACTTAACATGATACTCTCTAGATCCATCCATGTTGTTGCAAATGACAAGATTTCATTCTTTTATGGCTGAATAGTATTCCATTGTGTGTGTGTGTGTGTGTGTATATATATATATATATATATATATATATATATATATATATATATATACACCACATCTTTATCCATTCATCTATCAGAAGACACTTGGACTGCCTCCATAATTTTACTATTGTAAATAATGCCACAGTAAACAGGGATGCATAAATCTTTTCAAATTAATGTTTTCTTTTATATTCTTTGGACAAATACCCAGTAGTGGAATTCTTGGATCATAAGGTAATTCTATTTTTCATTTTTTGAGGAAACTCCATACCATTTTCCACAGTGGCTGCACCAGTTTGCATTCCCACCAACAGGGCATGAGGTTTCCTTTTTCTCCTCATCCTCATTGGAGGGGGTACTATTCTTAAACAAAAAGCACTGAGTATGGCCAGTGCAAGAGTAGCAATATAAGGATTATGCCCTATGGGTTTACAAAAGGGAAAATATGTCGAGAATTGGGATACGTAAATTTTTGGGTTCCAAGCACATTCACACAGGCTGCAAAAAGGAAAGCAAATAGAAGTATAGGAAGGAAAAGGAAAGGATCAGATAGCCAGAAAGGATTACTGGTCCAGGCTTTTATCTCTTGGGTAGATGTTTTAAGTTACATGTTATGAACCAACATCTTAAGAGCAAGTTGTTTTATCATTCTCTGAAACATGTTATCTCTTAGACTTGTATCATGCTTGCAGCCCCAGTTTCCTTCTTTCTCCTGTCTTCACATTTCTTTCTGGCTTTTCTCACTCACTGTCCTGCAGTTGAAGAAGGAGGATGAAAAACCCAAGAAACCAGGTATATAAGAGCAGGAGGGTTTGAGCAGCTACAAACTTTCAGGGCTGAATCTACTAGGTAGTTTTTTAGTCATAGAAACTACCAAGATATACTGTCAACTCAATAAATAAGGGAAAGTAGAGGATCAGACTTGACTTTGGTTTTGTTCTGGCTTTGGAACAAAAATTTCAAGGATGGTTGGCCCTTATTTAGCAAATACTTTTTGTGTTTAAGGAAAACAAGAGAAAGACTGGAAAAGGATCGTATGTGCTTTTTGTCCAGACCAATAAAGTGCTGCTTTCAATGTGTTCATATTCATTCACTAAGTGGTAGGAAAATACCTAAGAAAATAAATTCTGACGCAGATTGTTTTAAAGGTATTCTCTTGCCTTTCCATCTCTTTTTGCTAAATAAATTAGCAGAGTGACATTGTGTGTCAACTACACTCAAATAAAACAATTAATTAACGAATAGTAATAAAGAATTATAATATGAGTAGTATCTTTTAGATGAGAAAAAGGAAAAATTGTGTCTTGCTTATTTCTGGATATCTTTGCACAGAGCAATTCTGAATACATAGTAGATGTTCAGTAAATAACTGTGAAATGAATGGATTATTAATAATTTTTCCTCAGGATTTTAACCCATGAAAAAGTTCTTCTCATATTATATTTTTATCCCTATTCTAAAATGTGCACCCTCTAGGAAACAGTGTAGGCTTCTCTTTAGCTCCTCCTTTAAATATATTCTTAATTGTAGGTAAAAGAAACCAGTTACTGTTTTATTACTTCCAGGCCCTATCACTGAGAAACCCAGGAAAAAGCAATTTCATTTATTTATTTACTTATTTATTTATTTATTTATTTATTTATTTATTTATTTAGTGAAAGAGAGAGTGTGTGTGATCAAGGGAAGGACAGAAAGAGAGGGAGAGAGAATCCCAAGCAGTCTCCACATTTGTTAGCATAGAGCTCGAGGCGGGGCTGGAACTCACGAACCATGAGGCCATGACCTGAGATGAAATCGAGAGTTGGATGCTTAACTAACAGCCCAAGAGCTGGCTCATGTGTCCCAAGAGCCAGTTTTTAATTTCAAAAGACCAATACACTGGGTTGCTGATCATATTCAAGGTCCTGGTACAACCATCCACATGAGGGCAACATGTTTGGAAAGTTTGGGCAGCTAAAATAGAGGGAATTATTGAAGAGGGAATAATTAAATCCAATGCTGGGTGAAATAATAAAACTAAAAATGACTTCTGAGCATCAAAGTTAAGAAGAAATATCCCCTGCCCAAAATGTCTGTGAGATTTGTTAAACTTTAGCTAAGAAAAACATCAACAAATCTTCAAGCCAAACCTGACTGCAGTCCACAGTCTACATACCAACCCTCCACAGTTCTACAAGTTGCTAAAAAGCTGCAGAGAGTAGATTTACTTAAGATAATATCTGTTTCACTGTCATGTTGAACCATGTTTGCATATCTGACATGGCATTGAAATGAAATATATTAAAAAGCATGAAGGTTCCCATCATTCAATGAGCAACACACATGAGTCATATGGAAGACAAATAATTTAACAACAAATAATCTGAACTTCATTTGTTGAGAGAAGTTATATTTGATTTGAGAATTACAAACACGTATTCCCTTCTCAAAGCACTTTTACTAGATCACATAATGATCACTTGAAATCATTTTTTAAAAATTTGCAAGTCAGGAACTTCTATTTGCCAAAAATTTTCTCAGTTCCCAATCTCAAAGAACGGATGATGTCTCCCTTGCATTCTATCTATGGAAATTTTACCTCTCTAGCTTCTTCTTCAACCAAACATATACATATGTTTAATGACCATAGATGGTAGACACATGATCCAATAGTGACCCAGTTTTGTTCTTTAAGGGTCTTCTGAACATATTTGTGGAGTTTTTAGGGTGCTGCAAAAACCCACAAAAGTTACATTCACTGGATAATTCTACAACAATTTCATAGAACCATACCACCAGAATAAAAGAGAATTTTTCTCATTCTTTAAAATTAACTGGACAAGACTGGTGTGATCTGTTGGTAAAAATCTGAATAATGAGGGAACCAGACTTTCTTTGTTCTTGGGGTTTAATAATACAATAATTGATAATGTTTTAAAAAATTGATTTATTATCATTCTTGAAATTCAGGTGATTGACAGAAACTGATAATGGCTTGTAATTGCTCTGGGTCCTTTTGGGACATGACATAATAATGCTTTTAGGTCTAACTTAAGCAGAGTAATTTAGCCATGACTGGTGAACACCTAGTACAGATGTATATAGACTCAGATCAGAAAGATTAAGCATTGATGACATGGAAACCATGATCTGAAGAAGGCTGTAAGATGATCAGAGGAATTATATGCAATTTATTCACAACCTTTAGATTGTTACATCCTTCTGAAAAGAATACTGGAACTTCAGCAGTTCAAAGCAAGCAAAGAAATTCATTTACCTTTTCCTCCACAAATAACATAAAATTTTGTCACAATTGGTAAGTTCTTAGCATACAATCCTTTTCAAATACCTAGCATCAGTCATAGTAACTTTTTATAGTAATGATGTGCCACTTGTAAGTATTGTGTCTGATTTATAGTATTAAATAACTATTGAATTACTTAGATTAAAAGTTAGGGGAAGAATAGTAAAATATCATTATCTTGTGAAAAATCTACCTTCAAATGGAAAGTTTCATGAAAAAAAAGTCTTATTGAACTTTTAGGTTGGTTTTTATTGTTTTGTTTTGTTTTGTTCAAACTTTTAGCCTGTGGATAACTAGTAGAATTTGGGGTGTCCTGTCCTTACACAGTGAATGCATGAGAGCCTTTCAGTGTGAGGGCTGGTAAAAATAGAAATTAAATAGTCTGAGTGCCTTTTAAAGTGAATTTATACCCAAATAATAGATTGTTTTTTATCTTCATACTTGTTAACTCTAAAATGGTGAGTTTTGAGGTTTTTGAGATGCTGCTTTAAGAAATGTATAGGACTTCTCCAATCTGTCTTCCAAATGATTCATTGAGGGGGAAAAAGGAAGCAGCCTGACTTAATTGTATTTTACTTATTAAAAAAACAAGCAGGGTAAGTTTATTGTATAGCAAATATAACAGTTTTTATAGAACTTTTATTCCAGAAGCCACTCATGGCTGCCTTTACTTCATTTCCTCATTTTCTTGTAGCATGAATTGGACCAACCTGAAAGGGAGGTACAAAGTCACATATCAGGTTTTGAAAGGAACTCAAGTCCCCAACAATGGTTACCATCTTGTGCAATCTGGGTTTAAGTGTCCTGGTTGGACGAGGGAACAACATATTTGGAATTAGGATTCTCATAGAGAAAGGACTGTCCATGGGATATAATTGTGACAGCTCAGTAGACCACAAGCAAAATAGAGAGTTAACCATTGGTGGGGTCTGGAAGTAGAATAAAATCTCTTTAACTCTTGGGGTTAAAGGTATAAGTTAGCCAGGATTCCTAAGAAAGACTCCTTCCTCCCTGGGCTAATAAGTGTTTGTGGATGTTTCTGGCACATCTACTCTAAAGTAAAAAGATATAGAACTGAAATAAAGTGATGTTGAAGCTACATTGTGAAGAAGAAGATAGAGAATGAGAAACAGAAACACAGGAAAACTGTAAAAAATAAAAAATGTTTGACTGGTGGAAAATGGAGGAGCCTATCCCCATACCCAATGCGACAAATTCCCCCCTCCAACCTCCTAACGGTCTCTCAGTATCACCTGAACCATGTGATCCTTCAGTGAACTGGACATTTCCTATTCTGTAAATAGTTCGATTTTCTATCATAAAAAAGGGAACCATGTTTCCAACCCTAGAAGGGCAAATACCCAAAAGGAGAGCATAGCAAAGTTAAGCAGCTATCATTTCTTCCTTTCTTCTTTCTTCTGGTTTTTCCTCCCTACCTCTCTCCACCTTATTTCCTCTCCTCAAGAATCCATAAGCAGTAAACACACACTTCCAGAATGTGCTGTGTGTCTCAGGCTCCAAAAGAAAAGCTGTTTTACAAAAAAAAAAAAAAAAAAAAAAAAAGCTATAAATGCAAGTGAATGCATGTGCAATGAAATCCATTCCAAAGAAATTTTGGCTCAGACCTCTCCACGCCCAGCCAGCCAGCTAGTGACCCTCTGCTCTTTAGTGAGGAGAAAGCAAGGACACAGTCCTTCAATGATCGTTCTCATGCCATTTCACTGATTCAGAAAAGAACAGAGAGGAGGGCTCCAGGGTTTCCTCTCACTTTAATTTGACAACAGTTTAAAAACAGTGAGTGTTAGATGCTGCCATTTTATTTGGGTTCCTGCAAAAAGCAAACTCTGAGACAAGAACTCAGAAGAGGTCATTTATTTGGATAGTTGGTCCTAGGAAGCACAAGGGAAAGAGCAAAATGAAAAAAGGAAGTGAGGAAAGTATATAAGAGGGTGGATATTTTAGCAGGTTTTCATTATAGGCACCTGAGGCTCAGTCTCACCGAGTACTCTACCAGAGTGATGTGTAGAACGTGCTTTAGACTCGTGCCACAAGGAGTGAAGTTGATTGATGAATGATTAATCTACAGGCTCTGTCTCATGTTTGAGCTGACCCCAGATGTTAAATCTCTAGCACTTTGAGCTGCCTAGTACACAGCCTGAGTGAGCCTCAGGATGCCAGAGAAAGCCCTGGAGCAGAGAGGCAGCGTGGATGCCTGACGGGAGAAGCAGTCAGCAGTTGCAGGTGAATGCTAAGGAGGGCTCAGAGAGTATGCGTTTGAAATCTACAGCTACTGTCATAAATCCCACAACCCAATGCTGTGCTGAGGATTTAGCATGTGTCATCTAGTTAACCCTCAAATGTCACGTGTGAATTACATGCTGTCAGATTCCCAGTTTACAGGTGAGGCAATGGGAACTTAGGGAGGCTTGTCCCACAGTTTGTAAGGAATCTTCACCACTTCATGGTACTGCTCTGTCACAGACTTATATTTCATAAATTAAATTCCCCTGCTCCTTTGCACAATGTTGGGACCAGATTCCTTGTGGATGGGAATGCACTGAGACGTGGCACATAGCTTTCTAACTTTCCTAACAAATTTTCAGAGTTAATGTTGACCATGCGTAGTTTCTACCGCACCCACTTCAGAATCCCACTTGGAGTCCTCTACCAGTGTAAACGAAGATGGCGTCTTAGCTCAGAATTCGTGGAAACGTGCTCTAAGAGAGTTGCATGTGTAAAGGATGTTCCTAAGAATGCTAGTTAGGCATGAGATTGAAAACGATGTCGACTCATGTGGCGCCCTCCACCTTAAAACCAACAATACACTCAGATCCTTCCTATGCTTCACACCTCTCTGCCTCCTCTTCTACTTCAGGGCTCATGTGACACCATTGGATTCATCCAGATAACCCAGCATAATCTCCCGCTCTTAAAGTCAGCACATTAGTAACCTTAATTTCCTCTGCAAAGTCCCTTTTATCACAGGACACAAGACAACCATGAACAATACTAGGGGCTGGAGACCATGAGGGTCAAAATTCTTCCTTGAGCCTTGACCTTTCTGGAAGAGTTGTCGTGCCTTCTAGGGTCAAAAGCTCCTTCTAGGTAGCCCAGCTTCCCCTCACTGCCCTCCTCCAGGGATTGCGTTTAGCTCAGAGGGAAAGGAATTTGAAAGCACACAACCTTGACCATGCTTTGAGCCCAAATGATGAAGCCAAGAAACCCATTTGGCCTGCACTCTAATTTATCTTCCCAGCTGGTGACCAAATCTGTTTTTTAGACACTTCATTAAGATTTGGGCTCAGCAGGTGTAAACCTTCCATGGGGCACATATTTTGAGAGTGACTTGACAGCATCCAGAGAAGAAATGTGTTGGGAGAGAATGCAGAAGTCTTCAGAAATGCTCCAACCTGTGGGAAAAGCTAATCTGTCCTAATCTGCAAGTTTTATTATGCAGCAGAGAGCAACAGTTCAGTATCTCCTCTGGGCATTGCAGATATGCCTGACTTCCTGCTTCAAAGAGCTGGTGCTTGTGCTATAATTAAGTATTCGTGGGGAACAGGGGAGAATTATTTACCATGGATTCAGAAAGGCCCAGAGAAAGCTGCTAATGATTAGGCCTGGTTTTTCCTAGATCTTGTGAGCATATTTTTAAATGATTACTACGGTTCATGCTGCCAGGCTTACTGAAAGAAAGGAGGAGCACTCTGGGAGACACCATTTTAGCAAGCCCAGAGATCTCTGGGGAGTTTTAACTTTCTTTGAGAGAATTCTAACAAGCCCCAGTGCAGAGAAAAGCAACACAAAGACAAGGAAGTGGTTCTGTATCAACTTTATAATTCACAAGATAAAGACTCTCAAATTGTGAGCTGGCAAGCTTTTAGGACTTCCAGGCAAAATCTTCAATGTTTGTAGAGCAAATTTCTCCCAACCTGCCTTACCTGATTCCTTCCCCAAACTTCCTCAAGATGCAAAAGGAAATGTCTTTAAATATCTAAAATGTTTTTCTTATTTCCTCTAAAAATGGGCATTTTACATATGCTTATTAAATTCACAATATAATTAAATTATCTGGTTGCTTGCTAGCAAACTATTTATTCATTCATTCAATAAATATTTATTGAGTTGAACTACATGCTGAGCACTGTTCCAGGTACTAGGGCACAACAGGAGACAAAATAGACAAAGTCCTTTTCCCATGAAGCTTATATACTACTGGGGATGAAAAAGACAAAAACCAGATACTAAAGCAGTTATATCACTGTTGGCAAATGTGTTATGAAAATGAATAGAGCAAAAGTAGGAGGAAGAAAGTGCCAGGGGAGGGGGTGTTTCTATTTTATAAAAAGCATCCAGAATTGTCTACTCTAATAAGGTAACATTTGTACGTAGACCTGAAGGAGGTTAAGAAAGGTATCCTCTGGCTATCTGAAGAAAGGGCATTCCCAGCAGAGGAACCACCAAGGGTAAAGGCCATGTGTCCAGGACACACTTGATATGTTTTAAAAAATAGCAAGAATGCTGGTAAAACTGGGAAGATGTGAGCCCAGGATAACCGGGAAAGAAATGAGGTCAGAAAGGAGCAAGGGAGCAAGACCACAAAAGACATTCTAGGTCAGGTAAGTCCTTTGCATTGACTCTGGATGAAATGTGATTTCGCTGCCTCAGAGTGAATAATAATAGACTATGGGTGGGCATGGGGGTGGGGGACACAGCTGGAAACCAAGGAGATCAGTGTTAGGTGATTATAGTACTCTAGAAGAGAAAGACTGGGGGCTTAAGCCAGGGTAGAAGTTAGTGGAGGTGGTGAGAAACAAGTCAGATTGGGGAATATATTGTGAAGGTAGAAACTTCCAATTTGCTGATTATTTTGCTGATGGATTAGATAAGGAATGGGAGAGAAAGGGAGAAAGCAAAGGTAGAAATGGGGACAGTATGGAGTCGACATTTATGTCAGTGGGCAAAATGCAGAAAGAAGCAGGTTGATGGGGAGTGGATAGGGAATTAAGAGTTTTTGAAGCATGTCAACTTTTGAAACTTTCATTGAGTATACAAGTGGAGAAGTAAAATGAGCAAATGATTTAAAGATCTAGGTGAGAGTTGGAGACATAAATTGGGAGTCACCCATATATTGATAGCATTCAGTGCCATGAGATCAGTTAAGAAAATCTAAGAAATGAGTGTAAATAGGAAAGACAAACTGTATGGGACTAAGTCCTAAGGCACTCAAACATTTAGAAATCTGGAAGATGACTTCAGACCTGTAAACAAGACAGAGAAGTGACAAACAATGTAGGAAGAGGATCAGCAGTCAAGCAAAGACTAATCTAGTCAATGTGTCTGAACTCATTCAAATTTTACCAGAATAACTTGACTGTCCCTATACATATTTCTTACTAAAACCCCTTAGAGGTATCAGTAAGTTTCTTCAGCTTTTTCTTCTAATCTATTTTTTCTCAAGAGGTGTTGAAATTCATAATGCATATTGAGCTTATAAAATATAAATGGTAGCATGAGTTTTTTTTATTTCTTATTCTAATTTTTATTTAAATTCTATTTACTTAACATACAGTGCAATATTGGTTTCAAGAGTACAATTCAGTGATTCATCACTTACATACATATGTTCATCATATCAAGTGCCCTCCTTAATACCCATCACCCATCTAGCCTATCCTCGACCCACCTCCCTCCATCACCCCTCAGTTTGTTCTGTCTTTAAGAGTCTCTCTCTTTCTCTTTGTTTTTTTTGAAAGAGAGAGAGGGAGAGAGAGTGTGCAAGCAGGCGAGGGGCAGAGAGAGAGGGAGAGAGAGAGAATCCCAAGCAGTCTCCATATTGTCAGTGCAGAGCCTGACATAGGGCTCAAACTCACAAACCATGAGATCATGATCTGAGCAAAAATCAAGAGTCAGATGCTTAACCAACTGAGCCACCCAGGTGCCTCTGTCTTTAAGAGTCTCTTGTGGCTTTTTTCCCTCTCTCTTTTTTTCATTTTCCCCCTTCCATATGTTCATCTGTTTTGTTTCTTAAATTCCACATGTGAGTGAAATCATATGATAATTTGTCTTTCTCTGATTGACAGTTTGCTTAGCATAATGCACTCTAGTCTATTCACATCATTGCAAATGGCAAGATTTCATTCCTTTTGATGGCTGAGTAATATTCCATTATATACATATATACCGCATCTTCTTTATCCATTTATTAGTCAATGGACATTTGGTCTTTTTCCATAGTTTGGCTATTGTTGACAATGCTGCTGTAAACACCAGGGTGCATGTACCCCTTTGAATCTGTATTTTTGTATCCTTTGGGTAAATAGCTAATGGTACAATTCCTGGATCATGGGGTAATTCTAAGTTTTATGTCATTGACAATGCTGTGTCTGGACTGGGCACTGTGCTTTGAGGAAGGGAATTACATTTGACTCAGAATGGATAAGAATCAAGCTTTTAAAAACTCAAGCCCAATTAGGCTGGTTCTGGGAGCTCTTGGGTGAAATTACTGGAAAACAGCCTATTTGACATGGAGAATCGAAGCTGGGCACTTCTTTTCTAATTTTTAGGAGCTATAAAAACCATGAGAAGCATCAAGTTTGACTGTAAACCCAAAGGAAAGAAACTTAATCTCCAATTAAGAAAAATAAAAATGCAAGCTGTGTTGATTCAATTCTGATCACATTTTCATGCATTTCAGAAAGAGTTCTTAAAATAATTTCCTGTTAAGATTCAAAATCTATCTAGAGAGTAATTTCTCACTCCTTAAACCGCTGCTCCCAAATGAATTTTATTCAATGCTTAACTGAAGGAGAATATTAGTGTTCCTTAATGAAGACATAAACAACTGGTTAAAATAGGTATGTGTATCCAGTTACTGAATTTTTCTGAGATAATATTTTGTGAGACAGTGAACTTTGGAGTTGAATATGCCTCAGAAAGATTTTATAAAACAAAAAATAAAAAGCAAAAACCAAACGAAAAAAACCCACCACTCTTTAAAACTCTCTTTGAGTATTTCTTATTGGTTTAGCCATTTTTCCTTTATGGTGCACATTGACATGTTTGCAACCACATCTCCATCTATAAACAGACGTACTCTAAAATACAAGCAAGGGAATTTTGAAAATGAATGGAATTGAATTCCTACCATTTCCAGTAGTTTCAAATCCTTGTGGGTTGAGGAGAGGACACAAGTGAAGCCAAATCTAGAAATGAGTAAACAGCAGTTATACAGAGAGATTCATGTCTGAATAACAGCCGGTTGCTGGAGTTTATCTAATTGGTTTCCCATTATCTGTACTGAAAATGTTGTGTTTTCTATCTTTTCTTCGGCTAGTATGTCCCATTTAGCAACAAAGAACTTATTGCCCAAGAGAAAACAGGTAAGACAATTTTCCATTTTCTATTTCCCTTGAAAAGGAAGAGCAGCCCACCCCATGTAAAGAATTGCTTTAATGGATGTTAGTTTGTAAGGACACCTCAGAGAAATGGCAAGAGAAAGCCCTCCCAAGAGAACCGAAGAAAAGCAAAGTGATTCAAACCCATTGTGTGGAAAGAGATTCAAATGATTGTCTACTAGGGAGACATGTTGCTCCCCAGGGCAACATGAGGTCATTCTTGGACTCTACTACTAGTTCTGATGCCCAGCAGCTAAATTTCCTTGAGCAAACCATTTTACCTTACAGTCTTCAGTTTCTTTATCGTACAGTGAGGAATGTAGACTAATTAGTCTCCAAAATTCCCCTCCAGATCTTGATATCTGAGATTCCAGGGACCCCGAAGTCCTTCTACCTGGTTAATGTCAAAACCAGGACTAAATCTCAGATAGTCCCACTAGATTGTGCTCCTTCCTTTGCATATCCTTAGTTTTGTCTCAGAAATGGGATTTTTTTTCTTTAAAACAATACTCCAAAATATTTAGAACTACAATTTATGTTAGTTTTCATCTTTAAAAATTTTTTTGTTTATTAGTTATTTTGGGAGGAGAGAGAGAGAGAGAGAGAGAAGCATGAGTGGAGGAGAGACAGAGACACAGGGAGACCCAGAATTTGAAACAGGCTCCAGGCTCCAAGCTGTCAGCAGAGCCCAATGCAGGGCTCGAACTCATGAACTGTGAGATCGTCATGAGCCAAAGTCAGAATCTTAACTGACTGAGCCATCCAGACACACTATTAGTATCTTCACCTTTTGGAACAGAATTTCAAATCCTGTTCAAACCAGTCCATTGGAGCCCTAAAATTTCACTTGTTGTCCAAGGGAAATGTTAAATGATGAGGTAGAGGTTATTCATCCACCTTCAAAGAGAATAACTTCTCTACCATGTTCTATAAATTGGGATTTGGTGTAAGATTTCATTTGGCACGGTGGATGTGGAAGAGTGGAGGTAATTCAATTAAAAAAATTGAAAACCACTGATTTCTAAAATAAGTCCTATTCTCCAACTCAGTCAATTAGTGTGTCTAGCCAGAATCATAAACCCACGCCTGGAGAAGCCAGGCAGCAAGTAAGTTATAGTTGAAGTGGATCGGGTATAAGTAAAGTGGTAACTCCAGCAAGAGGACAAATGGCAAATATTATCTTCTGCCACTAGCTGGTGAACACAGAAGGAGTGGTGGGGACCAGAGAATCAGTGCACACCGTCAAAAGGCAGAAGCTGATCCTTTACTTCACAAAAATGAAAGCCCATGGTTGCCAGACTTCTCAAATTTTTAAAAAATCAAAAAATACCAACTTCTGTGTAAAATCTTTGTGCTTTTAAAAAATGTTAGTGACAAAGTCAAAAATTCTTAACACGCTAGAAATCTAAAGAAAATATATCAACCAAACAAATTTGTCCATGGAACACCATTTTGCAGTCCTTGCTCTATAACCTCCCAAGATGGAATGATCTGGGATCCAGCAAGACACTTTCATGACCAGCCCCTGACTTCACTATTTGCCAATGTGGTCCACATAAAAATTCTTCCTTAAGGCAGTCCCAAAGCTACCTCCTTAAAACATTGGTGCCCAATCCAGATTTTGCTTCCAGAACCAGATGATTTCATCCCCCATGTGAAACTCTTCAAACATTTGAAGTTGGTGACAATGCCCCCTGGACCTTCTTCAGAGAAAACATTTGTAGTATTTTTAGATGTTTTAAATGAATTTTGTGCTCATTTCCTGTGCCTTCCTCTCTGAACATTGTCTGAGAACTAAACACAATCCAGCTTTAGCATAATGATCTGGAAGTAGCACTGAACTTTCACTGCCTATATCTTGAAAGCTATTCTTCTATTAATACACCGTAGGATCACATTAGCCTTTGTAGAAGTCATGGATCTTATTATTGACTAATATTACTGACCTTACAACTAGTAAAAATGTCTATTGTCTTCTCAAACATGCACAAATCAATCCGTCCTGGCAGGATTAGGCTATTGGTCCTAAAGCAAGGACTTAGGTTTCACTTTGATTTTTCCCATGTTGTTAGAGTTCATTATTATGACCTGTCAAGGTTTTATTAGATACTTATTCAGTCTTCTTTCAGCTTTCTGTCATCTATGACTTTGATCAACATCAATAACCTCAACCAGTTCTTAATAAAAATGTTGAATAGGACAAAAAAATAGCAAAGCTCAGAACCTTTTGTCCAGTATGATATAAATCTATTAATATAGACTCTAAGGAGTATCTCACACTGACCCCACATTGAAAGGAAATTATAAAACACCCCAAATTCCAAAAATATCATTCAGGTTAGATGAAAAGCAGTGTCTCACCAAGGAGGCTATTTGAAGACTGATATGGCTTGACTGCATCACTCTGAAATCTAGTTGATTGGTTTGTGTACACTGCTCTCGGAGCAATCAGTTTGTTTGCCTTGGAGCAATCTTATCCAGCTATTCACATGACCAAAATCACTAGACCAACCAGTTTTCAATCTGGTCTTTTGAGATAATTTGAATTCACTTGATAATTTGTTCACACATCTGCAACCGGTTGATGTTTAATTATGAAAAATTTTAATCAAAGAACCAAAATCAATGAGTAATCATCAATGCTAATCATGAGAGTACCAGGTGGCACTGAAGTGTGGACCAAATCAAATTCTTCCAAAACTTAATAAAGTGATTCCTTTTAAGTGAGTAAGTCAAGGCATCTCAGAAATAGACTAATTCAACTAAAGATCATATTCTCCATGACTAAAATATAACCTGTTATTTGACTTATATAGAAGTACTCAAAAGAATTTCTCTACCACTTAATCATGCGGCCTGGGCAAGTCACTTAACCTTCATTAAGTACCTCTATTTTACCATCTGTATGATTAAATACCAATGAAAGTCTAAATGTCTGGAAATAAATTGCCTCACTTTAATCTCTATCAGGGAATCACGATGAAAGCACAAATGTCGACAAATAAATGTTTAAAGCTTCAAATTAAAAGAGTGACTTTATCTTTGAAAGTACATATTAGTTCCACAGATATACTGTAACTTCTGCTGGGCAGAAAAGGTGATGGTAACACCTATTCCTTGTGCATTTTCTCCCACTTAATTCTCCATTTATTCTCTTTGCCTGCCTTTACCCATGAAAAATTGTAGCGAATTAAAATTTTAAAACAGTGTTCCTCAGACTATATTATGTTGAGGTCCTTGCATTTCCTTTCAGAAATATAAAAATAATAAAATATTTAGAATAAATAAATAATGAATAACAATAAAATAATAAATAATAAATAAATAATAAAAATCTTAGTTAAGATGTCATAGATATTGTTGCAGTAACAAAACAAATTTATCCTGAAGTCGCAGTGATTTAATATACAAATGTTTACTATTTACTCCTGCTACATGTCTAGACTGGGTCAGTGGAAGTTTTAATTAACATGATCTTTCTATAACAATGCTCTTGACATTTCCATCATCTTGAGATGCCACCATCCTAACATATAACTTCCAAGGCACTGGAAGAGAAAGGGGAAGAGGAAGCATGATGGACTCAATCCACTTTTAATGCCTTATCTTGGAAGTGGCCCATATCACTTTTCCTTATCATGCATTGGCCAGAAAGAGACACAATGCATGTCTCAATATGAGGAAGCTAAGAAGTGTAGTGCTCTCATGTGCTCAGGTAGGAGAGACAAACTGGATGGGGGGAATAGCAGAAGTCCCTTGCACAGTGCATTTTTATTCAAAACAACAATAAAAATATGAATAAAAGCATGTTTTATTCTTGCGGGTGATTCCTTGGGACTGAGACTTTTCCATAAACTCAGTATTCTTGTTTGTAATTATATTGGCAGCAATTACTATTCTGCAGTCTCTGGTTAATGAGAAAGGATGCATTGGGCATTTGTTCCAAAGTGAGGCACTTGTATTTTTGCTAAGATGGTTAGGACAACATCTCTCATTGTGTGTGCTCTTCTGCAATGTGACCTGGACCCTTCTCTATCAACAGGCAGAGTCTATTTCTCTATCCTCATGAACCTGAGTAGATTTTGTTACTTTTTGGCCAGTGGAATGTGTAGGAGTGATGGTGTGCCAAGTCTGGGTATAGCCCTTAGCTGTAGCTTTCTAGTAGCTTCCACTCCTGGCTCTTGTAGCCTGACCACTATAGAGGAAGAATGACTACCCTGAGGCAAACATCTTCCTATTAAAAAAAGAAGCCAGGTGGAAAACCTGATATACCACGAGCAGAGAGAGAAGCCAAAGAGCACCAAGACAGATATATATAAGTGAAGAATATATATAAGTGAAGAAGACATCTTGGAAGTGGGTCTTTCAGATTCAGCCACTCCAACTGCTGCTACTTGGACACAAACCATTCAGCTATATCTCTTCTGGATTTATGACCCATGAAATCTTCAGCCAAATAAAATAGTTATTTCAAGCCACTAACTTTTGGAGTAGTTTTTCATGCAGCAATAGAAAAACAGAAGGCAAACAAATTTTCCCACTGGTTAAGATGGGAATGAGTGGTGGAAAACTGAGTCATAGCACAGAGCATATTAAAGTGGACAGACAGGTGGAACCGGGAAGATATTGCACCCCAGTAGTCTTTAGCATATTCATAGAGTGCTTTAGTTAATGTTATTTCTTTGGATATTATTGTTTTTGTGATGTTTATATTTAACTTGTAAACCTGTTTTAGTTTTATAGTTGTATAGGAGCTATGAGCATTAGGAGTTGCTACCAAATTCTATTTCGTGGATATTTTATACAATATATCAATATTGGGAGACCAGTGAAAACTGATTTTCATTATAAAAGAGTCTGTTCTTTACTCGGGTTAATATAAGTTTAAGAAATTAATAAATTTAAAATATATCTTAAAAAGGTAGGCTTAAAACAAATAACAAAATGGCAATAAGTATATACCTATTAATAATTACTTTGAATGTAAGTGGACTAAACACTCCAATTAAAAGATATAGGGTCACGGATATATGACCTGGATAAAAAAGCAATACCCAACTATATGCTTCTTACAAAGACTTATTTCAGACCTAAAGACATATGCAAATTTGAAAATGAAGGGAGGGGGAAGTATTATCATGTGAATGGAAGTGAAAAGAAAGCTGGTGAAGCAATACTTATATCACACAAAATAGACTTCAAAACAAAAACTGTAACGAGAGACAAAGAAGAACACTATATAATCATAAAGGGAACAATCCAACAAGAAGATATAATAATCTATGCATCCAACTTGAAGCACCCAAATATATAAAGCAACTAATACCAAACATAAAGAAAGTAATCAGTAGTAATACAATAATAGTCAGGGACTTTAACACCTCACTTACATCAATGGATAGATCATCCAAACAGGAAATCAACAGGGAAACAGTGACTTTGATTGACACATTGGGCCAGATGAATTTAATAAATATATTCAGAACATTCCATCCTAAAAGAGTGGAATACACATTCTTTTCAAGTGCATATGTAACATTCTCTTGAATAGATCACATATTAGGCCACAAAACGAGGCCTCTCAACAAATTCAAAAAGACTGAGGTCATACCAAACATATTTTCCAACCACAACACTATGAAACCATAAATCAACTGCAAGAAAAAGTCTTAGAACACCACAAATATGTGGAGGTTAAATAACATGCTACTAAACAAGGAATGGGTCAACCAAGAAATCAAAAAGGAAATAAAAATACACATAGACACAAATGAAAATAAAAACACAACAGTCCAAATTCTTTGGAATGCACTAAAAGCTGTTCTAAGAGGGAAGTCTATAGCAGTACAGGTCTACTTCAAGAAGCAAGAAAAATCTCAAATAAACAACCTAACCTTACATCTAACAGAGTTATAAAAACAAACAAACCCAAAAGGAAGGAAGAAAATAATAAAGATTAAAGCAGAAACAAATGAAATAGAAACCAGAAAAAACAATAGAACAGATCAATGAAACCAGGAACTGATTCCTTGAAAAGATCAACAAAATTGATAAACCTCTAGCCATACTTATCAAAGAGAGAGAGAAGATTCAAATAAACAAAATCAGATACGAAATAAGTAACAACTGACACCACAGAAATATAAAGGATTATAAGAGAATATTATGAAAAAAATATATGCCAATGAATTGGACAACCTAGAAGAAATGGATAGATTCCTAGAATCATCTGACCTTCCAAACTGAATCAGGAAGAGATAGAAAACTTAAACAGACTGATTATCAGCAATAAAATTGAATCAGTATTCAAAAAATTCTCAACAGACAAAAGTCCAGGACCAGATGGCTTCACAGGTGAATTCTACCAAACACTTAAAGGAGAGTTAAGGGGCGCCTGTGTGGCTCAGTCAGTTAAGTGTCTGACTTTGGCTCAGGTCATGATCTCACAGTTCGCGGATTCAAGCTCCGCATCAGGCTATGTGCTGAATGTTTGCTCAGAGCCTGGAGCCTGCTTCAGATTCTGTGTCTCCTTCTCTGCCCCTCCTCCCCTCGCCCTCTGTCTCTCAAAAATAAATAAATGTTAAAAAAATTGTTAAAGGGGAGTTAATATCTATTCTGCTCAAACTGTTCCAAAAAATGGAAGTGAAAGGAAAACTTCCAAATTCATTCTTTGAGGCCAACATTACCCTGATTCCAAAACCAGATAAAGTCACTACAAGAAAGAGAATTATAGGCCAATATCTCTGATGAACACAGATGCAAAACTCAACAAAACATTAACAAACCGAATCCAATAATGCTTTCGAAAACTCATTCACTGCAATCAACTGTGATTTATTCCTGGGATGCAAGTGTGGTTCAATATTCACAAATCAATCAATGTGATACATCACATCAACAAAAGAAAGGATAAAAGCCATATGATCATTTCAACACATACAGAAAAAGCATTTGACTAAGCACAACATCCATTCATGATAAAAAAAAACTTCAATAAAATAGATTTAGAGGTAATATATGTCAACATAATAAAGGCCATATGTGAAAAACCCAGAGAAAACATCATACTCAATGGTGAAAAACTGAGAGATTTTCATCTAAGATCAGAAAAAGACAAGGATGTTCGCTTTCACCACTTTTATTCAATATAGTGCTAGAAGTCCTAGCCACAACAATCAGACAAGAAAAAGAAATAAAAGGTATCCACGTTGGTAAGGAAGCAGTAAAACTTCCATTATTTGCAGATGACATGATACTACCCTAAAGACTCCAGCTAGAAACTACTAGAACTGATCAATGAATTCAGTAAAGTTGCAGTATACAAAATTAATATACAGAGAACCGTTTCATTTATAATAAGATAGCAGAAAGAGAAATTAAGAAAACAATCCCATTTATAATTGCACCAAAAATAATAAAATACCTAGAAATAAACTTAATCAAGGTGAAAGACCTATACTCTGAAAAGTATAAAATATTGATGAAAGAAATTGAAGACAACACAAACAAATGGAAAGATATTCCATGCTCATGTATTGGAAGAAAAAATACTATTAAAATATCCATACTACCCAAAGCAATCTACACATTTAATGCAGTCTCTATCAAAGTACCAACAGCATTTTTCACAGAAATAGAACAAATAATTCTAAAATTTGTATGGAACCACAAAATATCCCAATTAGCCAAAGCAATCTTAAAAAAGAAGAACAAAACTGGAGGCATCACAATCCCAGATTTCAAGATATACTACAAAGATATAGTCATCAAAACAGTGTGGTACTGGCACAAAAATAGACATGTAGAAGAGTGCCTGGGTGACTCAGTCAGTTAAGTGTCTGATTTCAGCTCAGGTCATGATTTCATGGTTGGTAGACTCAAGCCCTATGCTGGACTCTGGGCTGACAGCTCAGAGCCTAGAGCCTACATCCAATTCTGTGTCTCCCCCTCTCTCTGCCCCTCCCCTGCTTGCACTCTCTCTCTCTCTCTCAAAAGTAAATAAACATTAAAACATTTTTTAAAAATAGACACATAGATCAATGTAACAGAATAGAAAGCCTATAAATAAACCCATGATTATACAGTTTATTAATCTTTGACAAAAGAGGCAAGAATATGTGATAGGAAAAGAAAGTCTCTTCAACAAATGGTTCTGGGAAAACTGGACAGCTATATGCAAAAGAATGAAACTGGACCACCTTCTTACACCATACACAAAAATAAACTCAAAATGGATTAAGGACCTAAATTTGAGACCTGAAACCATAAAAATCCCAGAAGAGAGCATAGGCAGTAATGTCTCTGACATCAGTCACAGAAACATTTTTTTAGATGTTTCTCCTGAAGCAAGGGCAACAAAAGCAAAAATAAACTATTGGAACTACATCAAAATGAAAAACTTCTACACAGCAAAAGAAAAATCAACACTAAAAGATAATCTACTGAATGGGAGCAGATATTTGCAAATGAAGGGTTAGTGTCCAAAATATATAAAGAAGTTGTACAGCTCAACATTGAAAAACCAAATAATCCAATTTGAAAATGGGAGAAAACACAAACAGGCATTGATCCAAAGCAGGCATAAAGATGGCCAACAGACACGTGAAAAGATATTTAACATCAATCATCTTCAGAGAAATGCAAATCAAAACCACGATAGGAAATCACCTCACACCTGTCTGAATGGCTAAAATCAAAACATGAGAAACAACAAGTGTTGGCAAGGATATGGAGAAAAAGGAACATTTATGTACTGTTGGTGGGGACGCAAACTGGTACAGACACTGTAGAAAAATGGTATGGAAATTTATCAAAAAATTAAAAATATGAGTGCCTGGGTGGCTCAGTCAATTAAGCATCCAACTGTTGATTTCAGCTCAGGTCATGATCTTGCAGTTTGTGGGTTTGGGCCCCATGTTCTGTGCTGACATTGCAGAGTCGGCTTGGGATTCTCTGTCTCCCTCTAACTCTGCCCCTCTATGCTTTTCTCTCTCTCTCAAAATAAATAAACATTACAAAATTTAAAAAACAGAATTATTGTATGATTCAGGAATTCCATTACTTGGTATTTATCCAAAGAACACAAAAACACTAATTCAAAAGGATATATGTATCCCCACGTTTATTGCAGCATTGTTTACAATGACCAAATTATGGAAGCAACACAAGTGTCCATCAATAAATGAATGAATGAAGAGGTGGTATGTGTATATGACAGAATATTATTCAGCCATAAAAAGAATGAAATCTTGCCATTTGCAAAAACATGGATGGATGGATCAAAGAGAGTATAATGCTAAGTGAAATAAGCCAGTCAGAGAAAAAATTTTCACTCATATGTGGAATGTAAGAAACAAAACAAATGAACAAAGAAAAAAGAGACAAAACAAGAAATAGACTCTTAACTATGGAGAACAAACTAACGAGTTACCAGAAAGGAGGGGGATGCGGGAATGAGTGAAATGGGAGAAGGGGGTTAAGAGTTTCACTTATCATGATGAGCACTGTGTAATGTATAGAACTATTGAGTCACTACACTGTACACCTGAGACTAATATAACACTGCATGTTAACTCTACTGGACTTAAAATTTAAGCATTCGAAATTAAAAATAAATAAAGTAAAATAAAATAAAATACATACATACATACATATATACATATAAGAGATGGGCTTCTCCAAAGTGTGAACTTTGGCATAAGACAAACACAAATACTCTTTTCAGGGCAGTGACATCAATGGGTGCCACTTGAGGAGCCATGTAAGGAGTTACATGTGTGGCAGAGAGTTAAAGAATCAGGAGTTGTGAGTTCTAATCACATCTGCATCATTTATTGTCTGTGTGGGTCACAGAAAACCACATGACTTTTATGGTCCTTAATGCATCCACCTGTGAAACGATAAATGACATCAACTCTGCTCATTTTGTAGAGTCGCTGTGGCAATCACATAAGATGATGGAAAGGAAGGTTCTCTGAATAGAGTGAAGTGTTATTATTGTTCATAGAGATTCAGGGCAGCATTTTAAGTTTTGTGCTGAAAAATCTAAAAATAACCTGACTAAAAATGTGTAGGAAGTGAGTTTAAAAGAACTTTAAGTAAAAGTATTTCTTAAAATTCAATCCAGTGTCTTATGAAATAGCAAATTACACTGGAGTTAATTTTTTTAATACATGGAAATTTGCTCTCTACTGGGTTAGTTGGTCTGGAAAGAGGATGAATCCTCTCACCCCCTCTGAATTCTTATAATCTCCTTGTATGTCTGGACTGTAGACTTGTGGCCAAGTTAATGAGCTTTGGATAGAGTCAGATTTTAATCTTAGGCCCACCACTGCACTTTTCAACTGTGTACGTTTATAGAAGTTACAGGTGCTTGGGTGGCTCAGCTGGTTAAACATCCAACTTCAGTTCAGGTCATGATCTCACAGTTCATGGATTCAAGCCCTGCATCAGGCTTTGTGCTGACAGCTCAGAGCCTGGAGCCTGCTTCTGATTCTGTGTCTCCCTCTCTTTCTGCCCCTCCCCCACTCACACCCTGTCTCTTGCTGTCTCTCAAAAATGAATAATTTAAAAAAAGTTTAAAAAAAGAAATTTGCTTCTCATGACCTCATCTATAAAATGTGGTTGATTATAATAACACCTAGTTCAAGGGTTGATGTAAGCATTAAATGAAATGATGCTAAGTGATCAAAAGATGATAGCCATGATTGTAATATTTTATTCTTTAGCTATAATTACATAGTGACTGATACTGATTTCTGAAATTTACTCACTGTTGCCTTTTCACAATTTTACAAATATATCACGATCACATTTAGTTATGAGTAGGTAATTTTATTTTCACTGCCAAAATAATACAGCTTTCAACATTAAATGCAAAGCTTAACTAAAGACACCTCTTTCATCCCACCTTTACCCAGTCTCTGTCCATTAGAGAGGCACTGCACTTTAATTCTTTTTCTGTTCATTGTGTTAATCCACATTTAAAAATAATATGTGTAAAGTGAAATGTGTTGTATTTTTTTCATTTCAGATATAGTCTATTGGCTTTTTTCAATAGAGGATGGGAATTTAACTTTCTCAAATAGAACACACACACACACACACACACACACACACACACACACATGTTTTCTTCCAGCTTTTGAATATAGTTATGTCGCAATAAATATGGAGCTAAATTAACATTCATTGTTTATATTATTATGAGTATTTAAGTATTATTCACAGTTGAGCCACTTATACCAATAAAATCTCCTTTCACAAACAGCTTTTTTTTCCTCCTGGTGTTAATGATTGCCTTATTTTTAATTTCCTTAGGTTTCGTATGTCTATATGTTAAATTTTCTCTCTAAAGTGTCTAATAGTTTTTTTTATCTCCTTTCGGTATAGTCAAACAGGCCTGATAAATGATCAATTCCTTTATTTAGTTGAGTCACCCATCCTGGAGACACTATTTCTTCACTTCACTTGTAGTGGTTGCTCACTGGACTAGCTCACAGCTCTTATTCTAGGACTTCCTTCACCATAATTCCAGGAATTCTTTTTGCTGTCCAGCATTAGATCCCTCTTTCCTGGATCTCATACTTTTCTTTTACTCACTTTACCCTTTTAATCTAATGAAGGATGTTTCTCACAACACATGATAATTTAGAACTTGTATTCTACTTCAACTTAATTAATAGTTTGTCTGGTTATAGATAATTATTATTAGATTATTAAACACTTCTGAATTTTGGAGGTGTTTCTATATTATCCTTTCTTTTATAAGCAAATGATGATAACCATTCTGATTCCTTTCCTTGTTTTTCTTCTTCCCTCTGTCCCTTTCTCTTGCTCTCTCTCTCTTTTTCCCTCCCTCTCATACAACTTTCATAATTTTCTCCTTATTCCTATGTTCTAAAGTTTCACAGTTATATTCCTTGGAGAAGACTTTTTCCACTAGATGTAGTTGAAACTTAGTGAGCCCCTTTAATCTGGAGACATGTGCCCTTCACTTCTGTGACATTTTCTTGTATTATTATTTTGATAACTTACTTCCCTGTTCTCTTTTCTGGAGATCTATCAGTTAGCTGCTTGGCAAATTATAGGATTGATCTTATAGTTTTCTTATTTTTCCTTTTTGCCTCCCATATTATTTGTCTTTTTGATCTACATTTTTGGTAGATTTTCTAATACAAACACATACACACATGTATACATATGTAGATATATATGTGTATATACATATATGTCATATGTGTACATATAATTTTTAAATGCATTATTTATTTCTTGTTCTTTTCCTATAGCATCATGCTCTCGTTCCATTGCTGAAGTTTCTATTCTCTCTGGGATGTTTCTTCTAGTTCTTTTTAAGTTTCATTCTACTCCTTGCATTGTCTCTGTTTCCCTTGAGTTCATAATTTTGCATGTTTTATTATGGTTTATTTACTTAAACTTTTATTTTAGAATATTTTCTCAAATGCCTGGTGATCTTTAGCTTTTCACTCATATTTAAAAATTTATTGGAAACTCTAGGTGCCTTAGCAGAGACCTAGTGATTTGTTTGTCTACCCACAAATAACTGTGATCTTATCTCTTGACCATGTTGGTTTTCCAAAGAAGAACACACCATATATCTAGCCTGAAGTGAAGAGTCTCACTCCTTGCACTCTGGGATTTAATCATATCATGTATGGAAGTTCCCCCAAAATATTAAAAATATGGACCCCTGGATGGCTCAGTTGCTTAAGCATCTGACTCTTGATTTCAGCTTGGGTCATGATCTCACACTTTGTGAGACTGAGTCCCCCACTGGGCTCTGTACTGACAGGATGGAGCCTACTTGGGATTCTCTCTCTCACTCTATCTCTCCCCCTCCCACTTCTCTCTCTCTCTCTCTTGAAATAAATAAACATTTTAAAATCTAAAAATAGAAATACCATATGATCCAGGAATTCTATTACTTGGTATTTACCCAACAAATACAAAAACACTAATTCAGAAGGAAATTTGCACCTGATGTTTATTGCAGCATTACTTAGAATAGCCAACTTATGGAAGCAACCCAAGTGTCCATCAATAAAGAATAAAGAAGATGTGGTGTATATATACACAACAGAATATTACTTAGCCATAAAAAGAATATTACTCATCCCTGTATTACAGGAGTGAGATCATTTCAATTAATCCCCACTTTAATATGACATCTATTTCCAATCATTTTCATGCTTGTTGCCTCCAATATGAAAACTTTCTGGTTCAATATCCTAAATAGTGACCCTAATTGCTTTCATACAGGTTTCAACTTCTCTCCTGATCTTTTGATGTAGGTGGTTCCTCTGATTGCTGAGTCTTTCTGGGATGCCACCATTTAAACCAGCTTACATCTTGTTGGCTTCTCCCTTGACATACACTTAAGTTCCAGCTTCCCAGTCTAGCTAAATCAATGACTTTTTTTGTGTATGGTAAATAATACCTAACATGAAATGTACCCTATTAACAAAATCTTAAGTGTGCAGTCCAGTATTGTTAACTGTAAGTAAAATGTTGTACAGAACTTTTTCATCTTGAATGATTTAAACTCTATACTTGAACAGCAACTCCCCATTTTCCTCTCCCTTGAGCCCCTGACAACCACCGTGCTACTTCTTGCTTCTATAACTTTAGCTACTTTGAAGACCTCAGATAAGTGGAGTCATGCAGGTTTAGTCCTTCTATAAGTGGCTTATTTCATTCTGCATAATGTCCTCAAGGTTCATCCATGTTGTAGCATATGATAGGATTTTCTTTTTGTGTGTGGCTGAATATTCCATTGTATGTATATATCACATTTTCCTTAATACATCCATCAGTGTATTTTCCTTTCATCCATTTATTATCATTTAGGTTGTCTTTCTCTTGGCTGTCATGAATAATGCTTCAATGAACATGGTGCACATATCTTTTCAAGAATCTAATTTCAATTCTTTTGGATAAATACCCAGAAGTGGAGTTGGTATATCATATGGTAGTTCTATTTTCAATTTCTTGAGGATACTTCATACTGTTTTCCATAATAGCTGTACCAATTTACATTTTCACCACCAATGTACCAGTGTTCCTTTTTCTGTATATCCTTAACAATATTGGTTATTTCTGGGTTTTTCCCCGATGGATGAATGGGTTGGCACGATGAATGACTTGAGAGAGCACCATGGCTTCTAGAGCCAGGCAGGCATCCCTGGTCTCCTGGTCTCAGTTTCTTTATTTAAAGGCAATGAGTGACATCACATCAGTGACAAGGCATTTTAACAATTTTTCTTAGGTTGGCATATTTGTAAATCCCCCAGACCTAGAAAGAGACAGTCTTATCTTAGATTAGGCAGTAACCATTTTTATGACTCTGTTCCAAACTATAGATCATGTACTGTTTTTGCGGCAGAGTTTGGTAGGCTTATAGCAGAGGAAATAAGATGTTTAAGAAGAGAGCAGGGTTGTTGTCATAGCCCTCAGTAAACAGAGGGTGCATACGTTGTTGCCTTAAGACCCATGTTAACCATCTATAGATAGATTAGGAGTCATTCTATCCATAATATTTAACCATAATGGAGGAGGTATAACTCACTTGGTAGAGATATAATCTTCTAATGCTTGTCTAAGTTCTTTTCTTTTGTGAGTGAGTGAGCCTATATCATAAGGGCTCATGTCTATCTATTCTTTGTACAAATGGTAGTTTCAGTAAAAGTATTTTGTTTTGCCTTTTCATTATAAGGGAGCAAAAGATTTCATGGAACGTTAACCTTAGGAAGGTGCTCAATATTTGTTGTTGATCAGTGAAGGTATCTATAGCTACTTTTGTTTGGTTTCTGTTTGTGCCTTATCTATAAACAGTGCTTTTAACTTTTTGGGCTAAGCTAACCTCCAGAAAAGGTCCTAAGTCTCTTTACAACCTCTCCTTTCAGTCTATTGAGCAAATACTGAGAGAAGCTTTACAGCAATGTGCTTTGGGGTTTTATGGTGGGGCTGAGGGGATGTTTAACACAATGCAATACCTGCAGAGAAATCTAGTTTGGTTCAAGAAGTCTTGGGGCCTAAAGTCTACTAATTTTAGCCAACTCATAACTGCTTTTCTGTATGATCAGTTTGTGTAACCTATCCCCAAGAGGCAACTTTGAGGTTACTTCTGACCAGGTTACTCTCATTCAGATATTATCCATCCAGGCATCACACTCCAGGTTCCCTTTTTCATATGCCATACAACCAAAGAGCATTATATACCTTGAGGCCAACCAGAGCAGTTCAAGAAATCCAGACCTAAAATGTTATTAATAGAAGGATATAATATTGGGATGCCATTTTAGTCAGCAGAAGACTTTGCAACTTCCGCCTTATCCACACAGGGAGACGTCTCAATCTGTGAGCCCAAGATGGCTCCCAACAAGGGTCCTTTGTGGTACCATATGAATTTTAGAATTGTTTTTTTCTATTTCTGTAAAAAATGCCATTAGGATTTTGATGAAGATTGCATTGCATTTGTAGATCACTTTGGGTAATGTGGACATTCTAACAGTATTAAGTCTTATAATACATGGACATGGGATGTCTTTCCATTCATTTGTGTGTTAATTTCTTCCAGCATTGTTTTTTTGTTTTCAGTGTATGTGTCTCTCATTTTCTTGGTTAAATATATTACTAAGTATTTTATTTTTTTAGATGCCAAATAAATGGGATTCATTTCTTTTTTTTTTTTTCATGTTTTTTTTTATTTAATGGAATTTTTTTTCATTTAAAATAGTTTATTTTCAAATTGGTTTACATAAAACACCCAGTGTTCATCCCAACATGTGCCCTTTTTTAATGCCCATCACCCCCTCTCCCCCCCCATCCCCCTCACCCTCAGTCAGTTCTTAGTCTTTGAGAGTCTCTTATGTTTTATCTCCCTCCCTCTCTGTGTCTTTTTTTTCTTTCCCCTCTTCCCCTCCCCCTGGTTTTTGCTTAGTCTCACAAAGTCCACCTATTCGTGGAAACATATGGTATCTGTCTTTTTCTGATTGACTTATTTCACTTAACATAATACCCTCCAGTTCCATCCATGTTGCTACACATGGCCAGATTTCATTTTTCCTCATTGCCACATAGTAGTCCATTGTATATATGTACCACATCTTCTTTATCCACTCGTCAGTTGATGGGCACTTGGTTTCTTTCCATGATTTGGCTATTGTCGAAAGTGCTGCTATGAACATTGGGGTACACGTGCTCCTATGCATAAGCATTCCTGTGTCTCTTGGGTAGATTCCTAGCAGTGCTATTGCTGGATCATAGGGTAGCTCTATTTTCATTTTTTTGAGGAACCTCCACACCGTTTTCCAGAGTGGCTGCACCAGTTTGCATTCCCACCAACAGTGTAGGAGGGTGCCTACTTCTCCACACCCTCGCCAGCATCTATAGTTTCCTGATTTGTTTATTTTAGCCACTCTGACTGGTGTGAGGTGGTATCGCAGTGTGGTTTTGATTTGTATTTCCCTGATGATGAGTGACATTGAACATCGTTTCAAGTGTCTATTGGCCATCTGAATGTCCTCTTTGGAGAAGTGTCTACTCATATCTTCCGCCCATTTCTTTACTGGGTTGTTTGTTTTTCGGGTGTGGAGTTTGGTAAGTTCTTTATAGATTTTAGGTATTAGTCCTTTATCCGATATGTCATTTGCGATGATCTTTTCCCATTCCGTTGGTTGCCTATTCGTTTTGTTGGCTGTTTCTTTTGCTGTGCAGAAGCTTTTTATCTTGATGAAGTCCCAATAGTTCATCTTTGCTTTTAATTCCCTTGCCTTTGGAGACGTGTCAAGTAAGAAATTGGTGCGTCTTAGGTCAAAGAGGCTTTTTCCTGCTTTCTCCTCTAGAATTTTGACGGTTTCCTGTCTCACATTCAGATCTTTTATCCATTTAGAATTTATTTTTGTGAGTGGTGTAAGAAAGTGGTCTAGTTTCATTCTTTTGCAAGTTGCTGTCCAATTCTCCCAGCACCATTTATTAAAGAGGCTGTCTTTTTTCCATTGGATACATTTTCCCGCTTTGTCAAAGATTAGTTGGCCATATACTTGCGGGTCCATTTCTGAGTTTTCTATTCTATTCCATTGGTCTATGTGTCTGTTTTTGTGCCAATACCATACAGTCTTGATGACTACTGCTTTGTAGTAGAGGTTAAAGTCTGGGATTGTGATGCCTCCCGCCTTGGTTTTATTCTTCAGTATTATTTTGGCTATTCGAGGTCTTTTGTGGTTCCATACAAATTTTAGGATGGTTTGCTCTAGCTTTGAGAAGAATGCTGGTGCAATTTTGATTGGGATTGCATTGAATGTGTAGATTGCTTTGGGTAGTATTGCCATTTTAACGATATTTATTCTTCCAATCCATGAGCATGGGATGTTTTTCCATTTCCTTGTGTCTTCCTCAATTTCCTTCATAAGTTTTTTATAGTTTTCAGTGTAGAGGTCTTTCACATCTTTGGTTAGGTTTATTCCTAAGTATTTTATGGTTTTTGGTGCAATTGTGAAAAGGATTAGCTTCTTTATTTCTCTTTCTGCTGCTTCATTGTTGGTGTATAGAAATGCCACCGATTTCTATACATTGATTTTGTATCCTGCAACTTTGCTGAAATCATGGATCAGTTCTAGTAGGCTTTTGGTGGATTCCGTCGGGTTTTCCATGTAAAGTATCATGTCATCTGCAAAAAGTGAAAGTTTGACTTCCTCCATGCCTATCTTGATGCCTTTTATTTTGTTTTGTTGTCTGATTGCTGATGCTAAGACTTCCAACACTATGTTGAATAGCAGTGGCGAGAGTGGACACCCCTGTCGTGTTCCTGATCTCAGGGGGAAGGCTTTCAGTTTTTCCCCATTGAGGATGATATTAGCTGTGGGCTTTTCATATATGGCTTTTATGATGTTTAAGTATGTTCCTTCTATCCCGACTTTCTCGAGCGTTTTTATTAAGGGATTCATTTCTTAAACACTTTTTCAGATTGTTTGTTGTTGGTTGTATGTAGATATACAACTGATTTTTATACGCTGATTTTGTAGCCCACAAGTTGACTAAATTCAATGATTAGTTCTAAAAATCAATGATATCTTGTCCATTCACTTTCTATCTTCTATTTTCTGTTCACAGCATTCATTTGCTGTATTTCTAGTCCCATTTTATTTGTCTTTGTGGGTTTGCATCTTCTTTTATTCCTTGATTCACTTTAGTTTATGGAAGAAACAGAAATAAACATGTGTGTGCAATCTAACATATTTAACCAGAAGTCAAAAATATGATGCATAAAATGATCAGTTACACATCTCCTGCATTTGACTGTGAACCTCATAAAGGCTGATGATATAACTATTCATTATCCTCAATGCCTAACACAGTGCCTGAACCAGAAAGTACTCAGTAAATACTTTTAATGGAATCATAGGGAATTGTGAGTATTCAGATCACCATTATGTTCCTGAGTCAACGTATAAAAAAAATCATTGGTTCTTAGCTAGATTGCAAACTTCATGAAAAAGAAAACTGTATCTCAGTACTGTTTATCTCTAGAATACCTATCATGGTGAAAATACATAATAAATTCTCATTAAATGCTGGGTTACTGAAACTTACATTGCCTCTGAGTCAACTTTCAGATATTTTACTATATCTATATAGGCACATATGTACATGTCGAAATAGGTTTTGTGTGTGTGTCAATAGTATTTTTAACCAAAATGGATCATATTATATATACAAATTTGCAAATTCTTTATTCCATATGGTAGCGTATCTTAAAGACCTTGATTTATAAGTATATACATATTGACTTTTTTCTTATTAAATACTACATGGTATTCTAAAATGTATGTACATATGTTATTTCAAACTTTCATTACATAAATCATGTTTCATGTCTCTTGGTATGCAGGTGCAATTGTTTCTTTATGATAGTCACCAAAAATGGAACTGATGGGTCAAAGTTGTGTTTTGGTCCTGGAATGGTGGTTAAGCTTTGTACCAAAAAGATGTCACTTAGAAATTGAACATGGGGTCCTTGAGTTTCAGAAAGTGTGTCAGAGCCTTCCCCTCATTCTCAGAGTCACCCGAGGAAGTTCACTAGTGTCTTTACTAATTAAACCTGTCCCCATTGTTTTTGGGTTTCTTTGCTATTTTTTAATGGTAATTTAGTTTTGAGAGAGAGAGCATAGATGGGGAGAGTCAGAGAGAGGGAGACAGAATCCGAAGCAGGCTCCAGGCTCTGAGCTGTCAGCACAGAGCCTGACATGGAGTTCGAACCCATAAACTGTAAGATCATGAGCTGAGCCAAAGTCGGCCACTTAACCAACTGAGCCACCTAGATGCCCTTCCCCATTTAGTTTTATCCCACTTTGGGATGGACTCATTCACCAACTGTTGAGACATTTGATCTCCAATGTTACCAGTATCAGTGGTCACCTAGATACTGTAGACCAGCAGACTGGATGCTATATTCAGTATACTCTGGAATAGCATATGATGGAACCATATAATGAATTATGAAAGTCATAGGAGACAGGATCCCAAACTTGGGTGCTTTATACTAGTTCTACTCCTTGGTCTGATACTGCTTTCCAATGATAATGCTGAGAAGTTCTCAAGGACCTATCATCCAGTTCACCACCAGTTCAAGATGGTTGTTCTGGGCATATAAGTGACCAAGTGTAATGTTTCTCCTTATTCTAATTAATCTGTCCATTTAACATGATTGGGGTGGCTTCTCATTCCTGGAGAGACTTTTATCATATACTCATCTTTACACTGGCTGCCCTCTGTTGGTATGCATCTCTATGCATGTTGTATCTGTTAACCAAGCCATTGCAAACCATGGCCAGCTTGTGTAGCAAAGAAGATATTCAAGTACTTTTTCTTATAGAATGAGGACATTGAACTTGAACTCTCTGGACATTGCCTTGGCACTCTAACAGACTCCTACACTCATTACTCCTGCCAGTAGGTAGAAGCTTCCTCTGGGAATTGCCAGAGAATTCTATTATCTCACTTGACTATTCCTTCTAAGATGCCCCAGGAAACCACTTGACTATTCCCCTTGGATCCTTATGTCCATTTTCAAACTTTGAGCTTCCCAGTGCCATGCACGCAATCCATAAGACTTCTCTTCTGCTTAGGATATTTTATATTACTTTGATGCCATCTTTAAAGAATTTCTCATGGTATATGCTCCAGCAAGGAAGCCTTTTTTTATTTCCTAGTGCAGTTAAGAATTTTTTTTAAAATCTATCTATCCTCCTGTAACATTTAAGAGTGTTAAGGAGAGAGAGGAGGTGGCAAGTGGCTCTCAGTGTGCTTACACACCAATTCCTATGTAACTTAATGTATGGAACATCCGTTTCTTTCATTGGGTGTACTTGCTTTTGACTCAAATATTATCTTTAACCCATGGGCTATTCTTTTCTAAGGCAAACTTACTGAAGGAAAGAAGGAAGGAAGAACCCCCACGAACATGATAAGTTCATGCCAATATAATACCTCCTCATCTTATTTCTGTGGCTCAGCATAAAAAGAAAATCTCTAAAGAGAGCCTAAAGAACAGCCACATTAATTAAAGGAAAGCTGACTTTTTTTCTAAAAAGTGTCTAATAACTAATGGACAAGCAAAGGAGACTCATTAGTGGAAATATTTCCTTTGAAAGGGCATACATGCTGTGAAAAAAAGTGTTATGCAAGGCTTTTTTTTTTTTAATGAAATAAGACCTTTGTCTTTTTCCTATTTATTGCACAGGCTGGAGAGAATGAGTCTGAGTGAGTCTTGTAGATAACCTACCTTGATTTGAAGATTATTTATATCTCAGGTTTCTTATTTCCCCCTGTTCTTGGGAAAGATTTTTCTTCATTGCTCATTGCTTTGCCTGAAAGATGGTTAGAACTGGGGACCTCTTTAGGGAGTTAGATCTAAGTGTGATGGCTAAGACCTCATTAGCCCAGTTAACTGATCAACCATTTGCCACGAGCACCTTCTATGGGTTGTGCCCCATTGAGCAACTGGATGGGAACTTGATCCCTTCCCTCAAGATGCTGCATTCAAACAGAAAAGGAAAAGATGCTACAATAGGAAAAGGGATGGACAGATGGATGGATAGATTGATTGATTGTTAGGTAGATAGAAGATAGGTAGATAGATAGAGATGTTAAGTATATATGAAATAAAGAGACTAAAGAATAATTTGGGGATAAACTCTGTATAGAGACTTATAATGAAAAAAGATATTCATAGATGGAGGAGCTCAGAATGAGTTTGAATTCTTTAAGGAGGTTTCATGGAGGCACAGAGTGATCTAAGATTTGTATGATACACTGCAATCTTATTTGGAGCTCATTTTGCTACCTACCTCCACCATGATGGTTACACATAAAAACAGCCTTGGAGTCTCCAGAAGAAACTGTCCAATTAAAAGAGCACAAATACAGCTGGACCCAGGGGAAGGGATGCTGAGGCTAGGCTTCTCATTAAGTATGTATTACAGAGCAGGCCTAATTTCTAACCATTTCTCTGTCAAGCTGAGTATGACCGCCATATGATTTCAATCAAGGGTAAGCATTTTTGGGGTACCTGGGTGGCTCAGTTGGTTGTGTCCGACTTTGGTTCAGGTTGTGATATCATGGTTTGTGGGTCCAAATCCCGCATCTGAGCTGTCAGCTCAGAACTGGAGCCTGCTTCAGATTCTATGTATCCCTCTCTATCCCTCTCCTGCTCATGCTCTCTCCCTCTCTCTCTCTCTAAAAAAATAAACATTAATATTATTTTTAATTTTTAAAAAGGGTAAGCATTTTTACAGTTACTTAAGGCTTCAGTTTCTTGTGCTAAAGAACTAAGACAATAGCTATCTTGTCATGCTAAGGATAGAGACAGAGGACAATTAGATTTCCTGCAATTAGCAGCCACACCTAGACCAGGATCAGCTGGAGTAGAAATTACCCATCTTCTTCACTCCTAGCAAGCCTCTCTATGGGTGCAGATAAACAAAATGAGCCTCACTGATGTTTTCAGACTTTCCAGAGATGACCCAGTCTATCATCTGGGTCTTCTAGAGCCATGGCTGGAACCCACATCTCTTGTCTCTAATATTTGTGGCTCCACTCATGCTCCTTTGATACTCAGATCTTTGACAGACATCCATGTAACCTTGGCTCTTCTGGGCAAATTATAATCATCATCATCTCAACTAGTCTGGGAGTTTACAAACCTCTCAGCCTTCTGAGAACCATGTGAGATAAGCCAGAAGTGTACTATCATTCCAACTTGGGGAACATTGTTCCCACTAGCTAGAGACACTGAGGTTTAAGGATATAATAAGTCGAAAAGTGAGACTATCACGCTGGTCTTCAGGGGTACCAATCTTGCCTCTGACTACTTATTAACTAACAGGGCTCAGCTAATCTCCTGGAATTGCCCCTTATGTTTGGCTAAGTGTAAGATACAGCATACTATTAGTGAAAATGCCTTTCAGTCTATCCATGAAAGTATTTCTTGATTTTCCCTGAGCCATATCCCGGACATTTGGCACTACCTTCCAGGAATTACATCTGTTACATTTTCCCTGTCATTTCTTTGTGTGAGAACAGTCATGTGCAAGCTGTGAATCTCTCAATAGCCCCAAATTCTTGAGGAGACTGTATTTTGAGCTCCTCCTTAAGACAACAGCAGACAGAATGGCCCCATGAGAATAGTAATCTTCAGACCAAAGCTTTGAGGAAGCGCCAAAGCATGGTACAAATTTTGGATCAGTTCTGTCCCTAGCAACCATGACCCATCATTACTGTTAAAGAATTAGGAGTGGAATTTTCCTTCCTCCAGATCTAGAAGTTAGGCCATAGTCTACATCATCCAGGCCCTAACACATCACAGACCTGGCTGTCAATCAGCACTATGGCCTCAGAGGACACTTGAAAAAAAATCTTACAGAATCCACAGGGACTGCTGAGAATATTCCCATGTGATGGTAATTGCAGATTTATCTTTAGTTTTCTCAGTTAAATTGTATTTTATATGAATTTTAATTGATAGACAATGTAATTTTCAAAGACAGCTGAAAATGCATATATATAAGGGAAAGATGGCCAAGACATTCCTCCAAATAATTCCAGACAGCAAAATAAAATCTTACTATCACTACTTGATGGTTCCTGTTTTCTCCACAGTGAACAAGTTTTGCATAACAGGGGAACCAGTCTTTCTGGAGCCCCACTGCCAAAAATTAGCCATAAAAGAAGACCTTACTACATGACACATGTGGCTACTTAAAAATTATCTGAAATGAAAACAAACCAGAATCAGCATAATAGTGTATAACAAAACCCAGATGTCTCTTGAATTAAAGGTTAATCAAATGCTAATGTTAAATGAAAGAGTTTCAAAGGCAAGAGGAAGAACGTGGAAGCTAAATGTGAAATAAGGTGTAGTCTCCATAGGACTGGAAGAGCAAGCTCTCTGCACAGAATGGTTTCTTTTTTTAAAGGAAACTAGCCTTTTCTTTAACACGTAGAATATGTCAGATGTTTTATAAGAAATGTACTAACTACCTTTCCAGGAGCTTAAGCTTCAAAAAAAGCAAAAGATGCCTTTGGAGGGAGAAAAAGGTAGCAATTGTCTGTAATGCTCTGAATATGACCCTTCAGCCATATTTTGGTAGATGTTTACATATAAATCCGGTTTTGTCAAGAATTCAAGAAGAGTTTGCAATGTTTGTAAGCCTACCTGCTTTGCTTAGTTCGTAAAACTGCCCAGGCATCACTCCCCAACACCCTCAGCCTTTGTGCCTAACCTGACAGAGAGAGTCTGTAACAGTCAAAGTTCTCCACAGAAACAGAATCGACACAATGTGTAAATAGAGCAATTCATTCTAAGGAATTGGTTCATGTGATTGTGGGGGCACAAAAATCATACATCTGCAGGGCAGACTGACAGCCTAGAAATTCCAACAAGAGTCGATGGTATAGTCTTACATCTAAAGGCCTTCTGGAAGCAGAATTCCCTCTTCCTCAAGGCACCTCACTCTTTGCTCCCAAAACCTTCAACTGATTGGACAAGTCCAAGACCACATAAAGGAAGATAATCTGCTTTACTCAAAGTCTACTGGTTTAAATTTTAATCTTATCTAAAAGATACCTTCACAGCAATATCTAAACTGGTATTTACCAAACATCTGGGCATGATGCCCTCACCAAGTTGACATATAAAATTAATCACCCCATGCTCCAATGAGCAAAGCCAACAAATCAAATAGTAATTGATATACAGGAGTACTGAGAAGAGCCACAGATGATGAGTCTCCAAGGCTAAGGGAGAATAAACCACAGTGAAAAAAAGGACATAAGGCATTTCAAGGAGTTTCATATTTTTCCAAGTATTTTTAATATAGAGTACATAACAGGGGAACCACTCTTTCTGGAGGCCCGCTGCCAAAAATTAGCCATGAAAGAAGACCTTACTATCTGACACATGTGGCTACCTGAAAATTATCTGAAATAATTTGTGCACGTGTGTGTGCACATTTGTGTGGTGTTGAAGTGGGGAAGAGACAGGAGGGTGACACCAAGAAACCCAAAGAGGGAGTTAGGCCAAGGAGGGGAAGGTTTATTCTTTTGTGTCCACTGTGATTTGCTTCTCAGGCATAGGAGCAAATGTGGTTGTATAGTTTTTTAACTAGTGACTTGAGAGTCTGCATAGGAGATCCTTATTCTCCAAGAAGCCTGGAGCTTCAGAGATGGCAGCGCCATTAGCAGCCATAGGGGGTGCTGTTCCGTCTTAGCCAGACACAAAGCCCATGGTTCCTTTTACTTCAAACTCCACTGGATGTTCCCACAAGCCTCCCTAGGGGAGGCCTAGAGAAGCTTGGGGAGATATGGGGAGGCTTGGGTAACTTCCCTGATCCCCTGGGCCTGTGTAGGATCTGACTGTAAAACTTACATGCTTTTATCTTCAGGGTGTCTTTACTTGGGGGGCCTCACTGCTCTAACCTTACACTTGCCCCTGATGTGCCCACTTCTAGCCCACCCTAAGAAAGCAATCTGACCCAGAATCCAGAGTTTGGATGGTTCTCCCTTCTCTCCCAGAATGCCTTTGCCTCCATTGCGCAAAGTGGTCTTGCTTCACCCCTGGGGCCAGCTCTGCAGTCTGGATCATGTGTACATGTCCTTCTCCCCTACCCTAAATCTACCTGACCAAGCAGAAACCCTCACACGGCCCTTGTAGGAACAGATACCTCTGCTCTTAGGAGAGGCCTTCTTGTGGAAGATGACACTGCAGGAATGTCCTTGAGTGGAGCCTCATCTAACTTCTGTGTTAGCAGGCACTCTATTACCCTAAGGTATATGAGAATGCTTCCAAAGGCAGTGGAAATCCAGGAAAGTATTTCAAGAAGAGGAGTGACAAGTGCTTTGTGTGATGGTCTGGTCAGGGGAGGGTGGCTTTGACAGGGAGCAACCCTAAGTGTGGTAAGATGAGGGCAGGTGCAGTTCCAGGGCACAGAAGAGAAATGCGAGGGCCCAAGAGAGGCAGCATTGGTGGGGCTGCTGGTATGGGCTAGATTGTGTCCCATCGAAATTCATAGTTGAAGTTCTAAACCCCCGTACCTTGGACAATAATTATATTTAGAGATAGACTCTTTAAAGATCTAATTAGGTTAAAATGAGGTCATTAGGATGAGTCCTAATCAAACACAACTGGTGTCCTTATAAACAGAGATTAGGACACAGACGCACACAGAGGGAAGACTTATGTGAGGACATGGGGGAAAAATGGCTATTTACAAGCCAAGGAGAGAGGCTTCAGAAGAACGCAACCCAGCCAGTACCTTGACTTCAGTGTGAGAAAATAAATTCCTCTTATGAAGCTACCACCCAGTCTGTGGTGCTTTGTTAGAGTGGCCTTTGCAAACTAATACAGCTGGCTTCACTCTGCATTGAATTAGAGTTAGCAAATCTAGAAAACTGCACGAAGCTATCCTAAAACGCTGGGTAAAAGAAAGTTGGGTTCATGGGCTGTGCTACTGGATCTATTTATAGAAGAAAATAAGGATGACAGACCTTGCTCCAAACCACCTTGTGCCTGGAAGGAGACATTTCATTTCACTCGACAGAGGAATAATTACAGAATCTTAGATGGTGCAATGCTGTTATCTCTCAACTTTGCTTAATCTCGTCAGTTTCTTAGCTTAATCAGTATCTAGGTTGAAGAGCAAAATGGGTAGTGAGGTTGACCTTTTTGGAAGCCTACATGTATATACCGAAAAGGAGCCCAATTAGTTTTGGGTACGAAAGTAACACCGGAGGTAGCAGATGCATATTGGAGGGTCAGTATGAAGCTCTTCTCTTAGAAATTGGCCCATTGGTTGCACAAAAATGCTCCATTGTGATGCCTGGTGTCATGTCCACAGTGGGAGAAGTTGTCCATGGGTGGGGGCAGGGACTATAAGGGGACACTGTACTTTCCACTCAGTTTTGCTGTGAACTTAAAGCTGTTCTAAAAAATAAAGTTTATTAATTTAAAAGTTAAGAAAGATCCGAAAACAGTAACAATTAAAAAACACTTTTACTATTAAAAAATACATATCACATAGATTTGTCTATAGCTGTGAATCATTGTATGTCTTCAAAGAGTATAACTTTTGTATTAATTATCTCAGGGTGGTGTAACAAAATGCCATAGACTGAGAAGCTTGAACAACAGACTTTTATTTCCCACAGTTCTGGAGGCTGACAAGTCCACGATCAAGACAGCAGCAAACTGGGTCCCTGGTGAGGGTCTTCCTGGCACTAATCCCAATCCTGGAGACTCCACCTCATAACCTCATCTAAACCTAATTCCTCCCAAAGGTCCCACTTCCTGATACCTTCCCTTTGGAGGTTAGGGGTTCAACATATGAATTTTGAACAGACACAAACGTTGGGTCCATAACTTGAAAAATAAAAATTACCCATAGCCAAAGCTAAATATCTCTTAACATTTTGTATGTATATTCTTTTAGTGTTTTATCTCTTTTTTATTACTTTACAAATCTGTTATCTTATAGTTAAATGTTTCTTTCATTTCTTTCTATAAATTGTTTTTTTTATTGTTTATTTATTTTTGAAGGAAAGAGAGAGACAGAGTGAGGGGCAAAGAGAGAGGGAGAATCCATAAAGGGCTCCAAGCTCCAAGCTGTCAGCACAGAGCCTAAGGTGGAGCTTGAACTCACAAACCACGAGATCATGTCCTGAGCCAAAGTCGGTGGCCTAACTGACTGAGCCACCAGGTACCCCTATAACATTGTTTTTAAGAGATATTTTGCTTTCCACTATGTGATTTTGGCATTATTTACTTAACATTTCCCATATTTTGTAACAATGGCCACTTCTACCTTTTTTTTTTTAAATAACAGCTTCAGAGAACACTGTCATAAGTAAATTCTTATATATGCTTCTTAATGTATCTCTGATTATTTGCAGAAGAGAAATTCCTAGAGGTAAAATTGCTGCATTAATCAGTTTGCCCATTTTTTAGGTTTTTAAAGCCTTCTATCAATAGGATATTATTATAACTTTTCATCTTCTTCAGTTTGGCAAACCAAAGAGGGTATCTTATTTTACATCAATTTGCATATATTTGATTTTTAATGAAAGTGAATTTCTCCATGTATTTCTCATTTATATGTCTTCTTTTTTTATTTTTTATTTAAATTCAAGTTAATTAACATACAGTGTTTTCATGACTTCAGGAGTAGAACCCAATGATTGATGAATCATGACATCTTACATATGACACCAGTGTTCATCCTGAAAAGTGCCCTCCTTTAATACCCGTCACCCATTTAACCTATCCTTTCACCCATCTCCCCTCCAGCAACCCTCAGTTTGTTCTCCGTATTTAAGAGTCTCTTATGGTTTGCCTCCCTCTGTGTTTTTTTCTTATTTTTCCTTCCCTTCGCCTATGTTCATCTGTTGTGTTTGTCAAATTCCACATATGAGTGAAATCATATGATATCTGTCTTTCTCTGACTGACTTAGTTCATTTAGCATAATACCCTCCTATTCCATCCATATTGTTACAAATGGCAAGATTTAATTCTTTTTCATTGCTGAGTAGTATTCCATTGTGTGTGTGTGTGTGTGTGTGTGTGTGTGTGTGTGTGTGTACCACATCTTCTTTATCCATTCATCAGTCTATGAACATTTGGGCTCTTTCCATAATTTGGCTATTGTAGACAGTGCTGCTATAAACATTAGGGGGCATGTGCTCCTTCAAATCAGCATTTTTGTATTCTTTGGATAAATACCTAGTAGTACAATTGCTGGGTCATAGAATAGTTCTATTTTTAATTTTTTGAGAAACCTCCACACTGTTCTCCAGAGTGACTGTACCAGTTTGCATTCCCACCAACAATGCCAAAGGGATCCTCTCCTACATCTGTTGTTTCCTGAGTTGTTCATTTTAGCCATTCTTACAGGTGTGAGGTGGTTATTGTGGTTTTGATTTGATTTGTATTCCCCTGATGACGAGTGATGCAGAGCATGTTTTCATGTGTCTGTTTGCAAATGACATAACAGATAAACAGTTAGTATCCAAAATCTATGAAGAACTTACCAAGGTCAACACCTAAGAAACAAATAATCCAATGAAGAAATGGGCAGAAGATATGGATAGATACTTTTCCAAAGAAGACATACAGATGGCTAACAGACACATTTATTTATCTTCTGTAAGAAGGCAGTGATCTTCAGTATGATGTGTGATTACTGCCTGGTACACAGTAGGTCTTCAATCAGTGATGGAATGAATGATTTGCTTTTTTATGTTCTTATCATCTTTGGGTGGAGTTAATATTTTCCTAAGCAATCTGTATGTTCCCATGTTATATTAAGAACATTAGCCCATTTTCCATTATCCATATGGTGAATAACCTATCTTCTTTGTCATTTACACTTTCTAAGAACCACCACTATTTATCACCATGTGCCCAGCCCGGAATATACACTCTACATACTTTATCCCATTTAATTCTGGCCTCCACCCACAGAAGTGGCTATTATTACCCTCCTCACTAATGAGGAAGTCAAGAGTCCTAGAGGTTGAATGATGCCTTGATCACACTGTTAAAAGACAATACCTAGTTCCAGAAGCTTTCACCATTGATGCTATATTGCTTCCTTTTTAATTATACTCATGTTTTATAGTAGGTAATATCTTTATATGGATCAAAAATTATATATATAATACATATATATGTAAAAGGTTCTTCAGAATTCTCTTTCCCCTCCTCCCTCATCAGCTTATTTTTACCCCTACCTACTCTAAATAACCACTATTATTAATTTCCTGTGTAACTCCCCCTGAGTCCTTTGTATGTATACAAAGTATAAATATACATCCTGTTTCTTCCCCTTTTTACACAAACAGTAGTAAACTATAAATACCTTTGCGCATCTTCTTTTTGGTACTTTCTGTATTCGTACAAGAGCAGCTTTCTTGTTTTTTTGTATGGATAAATGATATTCTATTGTGTAAATGAATCATAGTTGACTTAGCCAGTTCTCTATTAATGGATATTTGAGTTGCTACTCATCTTTTGTTACCATACGCATTTTACGTGTATTGCTTCCTGCCTGTGGAAGTATATCTGTAGAGTAAATTCCCAGAAATTGAATGGTTAGGTCAAAGTATATATATTTGTAATTTCGATAGATGCTACCATATTGCCCTCCATAGTCACTGTAACACTTATATTTATGGTGCTTTTTAAGTTATAAGAGGTTTTTGGTCTTTTGTTTTTTAGTTAGAAATTGTATTTGGTTGGTACTAATAGAGATCCAATCCCAGCAGGATAAACCTATAAGGGTTCATTTCCTCACATAAATGGAATCTAAAGGCAAGTATGGTAGGGCTCGTATGGCAGCTCCAGAAAGCATAAGGAACCAGCCTGCTTCACTTTTTTTTGGTTCTGTCATTCTGCTGAAACTCCACTGTCACATGGGCATTCCAAACAAGATCAAGAAAAGTCCAAGAGTAAACAGTGACTTCTGTAGTAGCCCAAAAATATTATCACTTAAACTTATTGGCAAGAAATGCTGGGAAGTACACTTTTTTGGCTGAGCATGTGGCTCCCTCACTATTACAGGGTTCTAGAAGGTAGACTGGAGAGTGTGGATGTTGAGTAGACAAACAGCAATCCTTACTACCATGTCACATCTAGGTCTTTTCTTCACTGAGTCCCCACTCCAAAACCAAATAAATATTTATCTGCATTTCTTTTTGCTTCTTTTATGTCCTCAGTTTTAATGCTAATTTCTCATAAATTTATTTTAATACATAATATTTTTTCTTTAAGCATTGTTTTCTTTTTTTAGAAAGAAAAGAATATTTTAGAAAGATCTTCCCCATTCAGCCTTTCAAAAAGAGAATAAGAGGGGTGCCTGGGTGGCTCAGTCAGTTAAGTGTCCAACTTCAGCTCAGATCATGATCTCACAGTTTGTGGGTTCGAGCCCCATGTCAGACTCTGTGCTGATAGTTCAGAGCCTGGAGCTTGCTTCAGATTCTGTGTCTCCCTCTCTATCTGTTCCTCCCTGACTCATGCTTTGTCTCTCTCTGTTTCTCAAAAATAAATAAATGTTAAAAAACATAAAAAGAGAATAAGAAAAGATACTTTTATATTTTCCTAAATTTATACAAGATAAAATCATAAAAGTATTTGACAAATAAATAAAAACTATATTTTCACATGGTGACTCTATGGAAATTAATTTCATGTATGATGTGATATTGGGGGTTCTTTTTCAGTTAGCTAATTGATTCAATACTACTTGTTTAATTTATCCAGCCCTAACCATGTGACTTTATTATATACAAAAATTTTAATGACAAATATTTGGATTGAGTTTCCATTGAGCATATAGATTGCTAGGAAGAAGTAAAATTGACACCTTCACAATATCAGGTCTTCTCTTTCAAGGTCATGGTATATTTCCCAATATATTCACTCAAAATTCAGTCAAATTTCATAGTATTTTTAATTAGGTCTTGTGTATTTTCTATAGGTTTTTTTCCTGAGATTTTCATAGTCTGAAGTATTATTATGAGTACATTTTTTTTCTTATGACTTTCTCTGAAAAACTGCTGCTAGTACATAAGAAAGCTATGAAATTCTTAATGTTTATTTTCTCCATCTTGCTGTGTCTTATTAATTACAATAGCCTGAAACATGATTACCTTAAATTTTCTAAGGAGTAACTCAAAGAGAGTATAAATAATGACCATTTCATATGTCTTTCTTCTTCTTCTTCTCCTTCTTCTTCTCCTTCTTCTCCTCCTCTCCTCCTCCTCCTCCTCCTCCTCCTCCTCCTCCTCCTCCTCCTCCTCCTTCTTCTTCTTCTTCTTCTTCTTCTTCTTCTTCTTCTCCAGTTTGTTTACTTATCTTGAGAAGGGCGGGGGGGGGGGGGGGGTAGGGACAGCAAAAATCTCAAGCAGACTCTCCACTGTCAGCACAGAGCTCCACACAGGGCTCGATCTCAAAAACGCTGACATCATGACCTAAGCCAAGATCAAGAGTCAGATGCTTAACAGACTGAGCCACCCAGGCTTTTATAATATTTATATCTCATACATTTTTCTTGACCTTGTTTTGTTTACAACCTCCAAAGAAACGAATAAGAGCTGTCAGTGTGGACATCATCGTGTTGTCTATTGTAACAAGAATGGCTGTTTTGTTTTTATATCTTTTGCTTTCTAATAAATACTCTATCATGTTTCAAACACTTTTTATGCTTCTAATTCATAAAGAGTATTTATCAAAAAGGAAACTATCAAATATATCAAATATACTTGAGACATATATCTACATTATCATATAGTTTTTCTTTTATAAACAGTTAATGCAATGAAGTATTTTACAGTGGCCAATTTCCTAATATAAAAACACTCCCAAATTATTCATGTAAATTTCACTTGGTCGTGAGACTTTACCTTTAATTATACTGCAGATTCAATTTGTTGATATTTTACTTAGAATTTTTAAAGTCTGGATTCCTAAGAGATATTTGTCTTCAGTTTCCTTTCAGGGCAATCTTTTTCTCAAGAGCTGTAAAGCCCATAAAATGAAATGGAAACTTTTTGTTTTCCGGTGCTTCTTAACAGTTTAAATAGCAAAGGGACAATATGCTCCTTGAAAGGCAATGTAACTCATTTAAAAACTAGGTTGTTCTGGTCTTTTTTTAGAAGTGTATCTTTGACAATTTTTCACTTCTTTTAAATTGCATATTGTCTATTCAGGTTTTCTGACATTTTTTGAGCCCATTTTGGTAATTTATACATTCCTTGAAGAGTATTTATAAATATCAGTTATCAAATTTGTTGCTGTAAACTTGTGTGTGGTATTTCCTTACCATTTAAAAATCCTTTTTGTAAGTATATGCTTTTATTCCTAATGTAGTGTATTGCTATCTTCTCTTTCTCTGTTCTTTTTTTTATTAAACTTAAAAGGTTTGTCTCTTACGTCAGCATTTTGAAAGAACCAAAATTTAGATTTGTTTCTCAGCACTATTCTTGGGAGCGGGGGGAGGATATTTGTTTGCTTTTATCTTAATAATACCTTTTTCCTATTTCCTTTGAAATTATTGTTTGTATTTCTTAAGTAAACACTACGTTATTTTATTTTACAAAAAACTTTTATGTAATCTCTATACCCAACACAGGGTTTGAACTCATGACCCCTGCTGCACTGACTGAGTCAGACAAGCACCCTAATGCTATTATTTTATTTGCAATAAAAGCTATAGTTTTTATTACTAAATATACGGTATTAAAATGTTTTCTTTTGAATCAAGATTCGGATTAATCTCACAGATTTTGAAAAGTAATCTTCCATTATTATTCCTTTCTAAGTAGCCTATAATTATTTTTAAAATGCATATTCGAAGACAACATGCAGTATCTCCTTGACAATTGCAGTTTGCTACATAACTATTAAATTCGGTATGTTCATTATGCTACATAAATCCTCTGTATCCTTGCGATTTTCTGTTCTTCCTGGTCTGCCAATTTTTGAAGGCAGTATGTAAAGTCTCGACTATAGTTGAGGTCTAGGTGATGTCTCCTTTTATTTCTAAGAGTTGCCAATTCCAATTCCAAAGCTATAATGAATGCGTAAAGTTTTGTGATTGTTACATCCCCCTGGAAGATATTCCTTTTAACAATAGGAAGTATTTCCTTTGTCCCTTTGCTACTTTCCCCATGGTTCCTTCTCCTGATGCTAATACTGCCTCCCCCTGCCTTTCTAGTAGGGGTTATTCTGCTTTCATTCAGCGCATCTTTCACTATCTCTTTATTTGCAACCTTTCTTTTTATAGTTGTGTCTCTTGGTGGTAGTGCATAACTGGTGATGGCTTAGGTTCATTCAGTTTGACAGCCTCGTCTTAGGCATCTAAGTCATTCATATTCATTATGACCACTATGTGGACCTTATGCCCCTTGTTTTAAGTCTTCTGTATACTATACTTTTTTGATATTTCTCTTTTCCAGCCTTTTGCTGGAATAATCAACCTCATTTTGTTTCTTTTGCCCTCACACATGAAGGTAAGCACTTCAAATTGAATTCAGGAGCCACAATTCATTTTCCTCTAAACTCTGGAAACCCTATTCTATTTTCTCCTAGCATTTGGCATTTGGCGTTTCAAATAAAAAGTCCAGTACCTAAGAAGTCCAGTTTGATTCTCCCTCCTTAAGAGGTTTTGTGGGGATTTTTGTTTGGGTAATTTTTTTTTTGCCTTGTCTAAAGGATTGTAGGACTTTTCCTTTATTCTGGAAATTTAGAAATATCCCACAATATGATTTATTTTCAAAAATCTTGTTTGCCATTCAGTGAGAGTTACTAATTTGAAAGAAAATCTGTGCAGGTCAAAAATAATTTTCCTTATTCTCCCATTTCCTCTGTTTTCTCCTTTTTAAAGTTGCCATTATGTAAATAAAAAATATCCTGGCTATCTCCTCCATGCCTCTTCCCCTGGCTTTCTTTTTCTTTCTCTCTGTTCTGTTCTCTGAGATAATTCCTTGAATTCATTAACTTGATTTTTAGCAATGTCCATTCTATTCCTAAATTAAATTTGGGAACAGTAATTGCTTTGAATTTCTTAAAAGGTTCTCTTTTTCCTGTTTATTCTTTTCTTGTAGCAAACTGTTCATGTCTTATTGATAGAAATATCCCTTAAATTGCACTGAGGCTATAAATTTAAAATTGGGATAATCTCTGTCTTTTTAAAATTCTGTTAGTGAGATCCCCAATTATATTCACCGAACATTTATTGAGAATTTAATGTGTTCCAAACATTGTTCTAAATGCTTTACATATGTTAACACATTCATTCCAACCAACCCATGTAGGTTAGATGGTTATGACATGTGCAATTATTATTACCAACATTTCACAGCAAGGAGAGCAGGGCAGAGCCTGATGCTAACCCAGGCCATCTGGCTCCAGTGTCCTGAAGTGCCACCACTATGCAACATGGGCATTTGCTCCTCATGCTCAGGTGGTCTCCTCTTTCAGCTGCTGCTTTTATGGATATGGATGTGTGGTTTTTCTCTTATCTGCCTCATCTTCATAAAAGAAAAGAGCAGGGATTTCCAGCACTGCTCAATCCAGGGGTGGCATAGCTCTGGGACAAGAGTTCTGCCAACTTTTCAGGGTGCAAGGCTTGAGGAATTCCAGAGCCCTAAGATCTGGTGTCTGTCCATTTCACTGCTCCATCCCCTGATCGCAGGCCAGCATGGATGTAAATGCCTGTGCAAAGCAATGAGGCTGTCTGAACAAAGCAAGGGACTCCCTCGGGACCAGAGATGCAGTGTGGCATATGAGCAGGACATCCGCGGAGTCTGCTACACACCTCACATCAAAAACTCCCAACGTCCCAGAGCAAGAGATAGCTAGTAATCACCTGTATAAACTATGAAACCTAAATTATGGGATCTATCATAGATTCACATGTTCTTGGGGCACCTGAGTGGCTCAGTCGGTTAAGTGTCCGACTCTTGGTTTTAGCTCAGGTCATGGTCTATGTGAGATCAAGCCCTATGTCGAGCCTGCTTGGGATCCTCTCTCTCCCTCTCTCCCTCTGTCACTCCTCTGCTCATGCTCTCTCTCTCTCTTTTAGAATTAAAAGGAAGGAAGGAAGGAAGGAAGGAAGGAAGGAAGGAAGGAAGGAAGGAAGGAAGGAAGGAAGGAAGGAAAGAAGGAAGGAGGGAAAAGAATCACAGTATTTTTTAATCTGAAACTGGTTTAAAATTTTACCAATTTTTTTAAGATAGAGAATAAATTCAAAGAACCTCCACATGACATTTTGTTGACATCCCTACCTCTGATGCAGCCAAACCATATGTACCCCCCATCACCCTTCACCTGTGCTCACCTTGATGCCATCTGTTTCCTGTCTTCTAGAAATTCTTCCAGCCTGGCCTGTCAAGTCTGTCCTTCTGGGTTTTTCAGCTCTGTTGCATATTTTCTCTTAAATTTACATCTCTTTGGTTATTCCAATAGAATATTTGTAGGAAGGGAAAGATAATCTCTGAGCTCAAATCACTGCTTTGAAATGGGTCTTATTGTATTTCCATCAGGTTTTGTGTTGCCTTATTTTATCTTATTTTATTATTTTTTTCTGGGAAATACATTTAATGAAAAACCAGGAGCAAGGGATACTTTACAACAATGGTTCGTGGAAAAAATATTCATTTTGGAATGTACGATAGCTTCCAATTCAGTAGGTCTTTGCCAAGTAACCACCATGCATGAAGCAGTCCTGGGTGGGAACAGAGTACAAGGAGAGCATCAGAAATTATCTTCTCAGGGTGCCTGGGTGGCTCAGTCAGTTAAGGGTCCAACTTTGGCTTACATCATGATCTCAAGACTTGTGGGAGAGCTTAGAGCCTGGAGCCTGCCTCAGAATCTGTGTCCTACCTCTCTCTTTGCCCCTCCCCTCCTGGCATTCTGACAGTCTGTCTCTCTCTCTCAAAAATAAATAGACATTAATTTTTTTTAATTTAGAAATTAAAAGTCCTTTCATGGGGGATTTTTGTTAACATTTGCGGGATCACCTTTCATCCCTTAAATTGAAAATGTTTATTATTTTGTGTTGCATTATTTTATAAAATTAATTACCATAACCTTTTAATCAGAAGGAGAAAGTATGGGAAGAATTTCCTTATGGTAAAGTCATCTCAACCCTAAAAGTTTTGATGAATTTACTTCTACTATAAAAGGTGAGCAGCAGACCCATTGGTGACATCTCCTAATGATAATGTTCAGAAAGTCTTCCTCTGTTAGCCCAATGATGCTACGTGAATATAAAATGTCATATTTTGCTGTAGATAAGGGAATAAAGTTATCCAGAGAGTGAGCTACACGTAAATGATATTCAAAGTAGACCCTTTGTGTTTTATATTTTTAAGGGTATTTTAGAGGATTAATGTTTTCATGACATTTGAATTGAATTACAATTGCATATACTGTATTAATTACATGAGTTGGTGTTTGAGCAGAGAATTTAGTGAACAGGTGTTGCAAAGTACGTGCTGGGTGTTGTACACAATGAGGACAGCCAAGTTCAAAGTCAAAAAAGGACTGTTTACATTAGAGAATTAGGAATGGTGAGTGGCCTGGTGCTGCAGTTGAGTTTCTCGGGCAGGGGGGACAGAGAGACACTATTCAGCACTGGAGCATCATCTGGTTATTTGGGAATGGATTTATCATAGTGGGGCCAGGTTCGTTGTCACCATTGTCTGAAGCAGCACTGGCTGGCGGTGCGCTCCAGGCTGCAGGTTGAGTTAGGGTCTTTCCTATGTGTCTCCCTTTCCAGGCTGGTGGCTCCCGGAGCCTGCCCAGGCTGGCATCACAAAAATGCCACAGACTGGGTGGCTTAAGCCACAGACATTTATTAGTCACAGCCCCGGAGGCTGGGAAGTCCAAGATCAAGGTGCCAGCAGATTCAGATTCTGTCAAGGACCTGCTTCCTCGTTTGTAAATGGCCATCTTCTTGCTGAGTCCTCATTTGGAAGAAGGGACGAGAAATCTGTGGGATCTCTTTCATAAGGACACTAATCCCATTCCTGAGTTCCCCATGCTCATGAACTAAGTACCTCCCAAAGGCTCCACCACGAAATAACCACCACATTGAGGGTTAGGATCTCCGCATATGAGTTTGAGCTGTGGGGAGACATAAATATTCAGTCTACAGTACATGGCAAATGGCAAAATGTGGGTTGTGTATTTTGATGTGATAGACTTTTGTTCAAAGTCACCACTGTTATATCTTTACTGTGAACATAATTTCTTGTCAATAAAAAGTCGTATCATGCAATGTTCTTTGTCTGCACGTCTACTTTGTCCAATTAGTATTGCTTCTGTTGCTCTCCTGTTAGTACATAAACCTGTTTTAGCTTTGCTAATCCTTTTATTTTTTGCCTTCCTGGGACAATTACTTTTCCTGGGTAATTAAAAAAATTTTTTTTTAATTTTTACTTTTGAGCAAGAAAGAGAGACAGAGTGTGAGCAGGGAAGTGACAGAGAGAGAGGGCGATACAGAATTCAAAGCAGGCTACAGGCTCTGAGATGTCAGCACAGAGCCCGATGCGGGGTTCAAACCCACAAACCATGAAATCATAATCTGAGCTGAAGTTGGGCGTTCAACTGACTGAGCTACCCAGGCGCCCTTGAGGTAATTTTTAAAAATAGCATACAGTTGAATTTGGATTTTTGATCTCAATTGAAAGTAATTTTCTTTTAGGCTGGTGCTCTGAGGCATTTTTATTTATTGCCAAATGCAAAGTAACGTATTTGTTATTTAAAAAATATTTAAGTTTATTTATTTATTTTGGTGGGGAGGGGCAGAGAGAGGGAGAGAGAGAATACCAGGCAGGCTGCACACTGTCAGTGCAGAGCCCGATGCAGGGCTTAAACCCACAAACAGTGAGATCATGACCCAAGTAGAAATCAAAAGTCAGATGCTTAACTGACTTAGTCACCCAGGTGCCCCGAAATTAATATATTTGTTCTTGGGAACTCTAGACTAGTTTCTTTTTTCCATCTTTTATGGATTATCTTTTTACTGTTCTTTTCCTTCCTTCTCTGCTCTGAAAGCTATAATCCATCTTTATTCTCCTCATGATTACCATAAGAAGTTAAACATATATGAATCCATTTTTCTTTAATTATAAAACGTCAACTAACAAGTAGCATTTATGAAATGATCTGTGAGGGAGACACTAGATTTCAACATCCTCTTACTTTCTCTCCACTTGGTTACTTTCCAATTTCAATTAACTTAAGTGGGGATTCCAGACTTAGCTTCCCCCATCCCCAATAGTTTACATGTTATAGTTTAGCTTTAGAACAGTGGTTTTCACCAGGTGGGGGAAGGGAAGATATGCGGCCCTAAAGGACACTTGAGAATGCCTGGAGATAGATAGGATCACCACAGCGGTGGGGAGGTGGTTATTCCTGACATCCTGTGGGTAGAGGCCAAGCTGCTCAACATTCGCAGTGCACAAGACAGAGCCCACAACAAAGAATTATCCAGCCCCCAAATCCCGTGTTGAGATTAGGAAACTGTGCTCTAGAGCTTCTGTTGCTGTTACAGTTGTTTTAAGTTATTAATCTTATTTAAGTTCTTCTTAGTGCCAATCCTTTTATATCTTCACTCTTAAATTTTTTAGTTGCTATTCATGCCTTGACTATAAAATGTCTTCAAGTAATTTTATTTTTCAAGTAGATTCTATAGAGAAGAAGAACTGGACTTTCCTAAGGCTCCATGTGTTGGAGCGGATCTTCTTAGTAGCCTTACAAACTCACCGGAAGGAAACTAGGCTGTTTACTCAGTCCTCCCCCCTCCTCTGGGAAAGACTATTTTTTCTGGTAGGCATGTTTCCAAATATTGCATGTTTTACACCTCTATTTGTTGATTGCCTGTCTTTTCTTGCCATTTTTCTATCTTTATTGTCTAGCATGCAGTTATATTCTTTGTGGGTAATATGTGTACTACAAATATTTAATCTATGATGTTTAAGATATCATTGACACTCTAATCAAAAAATTTTTATTTTTTAATACATATTTATTTTGAGAGAGAGAGTGTGTGAACAGGGGAGAGGCAGAGAGGAATGGAAAGAGGGAGAATCCCAAGCAGGATCCACGTTGTCCATGCAAAGTCCAACATAGGGCCCAAACCCATGAATGGTGAGATCATGACCTTAACCAAAATCAACAGTTGGATGCTTAACCAACTAACCCAGGCACTCCTAAATTTTAAATTTTTTAGAAATTTACTTCATGATCTGTTCCTTGTTTTGTTTTGTTTTGTTCTGCTAGAAAGGCTTTCTCTAGGCTTTTCACCGGACATTTTCCAGATTGTCTTGAATTATGTTTCTCCATGCAATAATTTTAACACAACAGGATCTATTTTGGTGTTTGTTATAAAATATCATTAAATAGTCAAATGATTCTCACAGTATGGCTTAATTCACAATCCATCCCTTCCCCTCTAATTTTCCAAACCACCTTATTGAGCGCTAAAGACAAGAGTCAGTGTCTGGGGTTTATCTTCTGTTTCATCCATTCTCTCTTTTTTTGGGCTAACCTCTCTGTTTGCATTACTTGACTATATATGTTTTCATGCCTGCCCTTCTTCCTTCATCACAGCTGTCTGTAATGATCATCCTTTTAACTTTCCTGTCCAGTTAGTCTTCTCAGAAGGATGCCGGGGTAATTTTTACCCAGTCCCAAAAAATATCCCTTGGAACTTTTGATTGGAATTATATCACATTTCCAAGTTAACACTGGATATCTCTGACCCATTTTCCATTTCTCCTGTCTGCCATCATTTTTATACCTTCATTCTTCCCTCCAAGTTCTGGAAGAATTTCCCAAATTTGCCTTTTCCGTCACTACTCTGATTTTCTACCTTATCTGTCATTCTTCTGGCATGACAGTTTTAGATTTAATAATCCTGTTTCTGCTCTTATGCAGTCTTTAGTGCTGTCAAAGTCCCTTCCTCTTAGGGACTTTCAGCCTACTTTCATGAATCTGGTTAGGAATTAGAATTCATTCTTTCTCCTATCCCACACTGTAAATCAATTTTGGGGGAAAGGACCAGCTCTAACTCTCTGGGATGGATGACCCAGACTTCATCAGGTTTAGGGTGTCTCTTTTCTTCCTCAAGGAAGCAGGTGTGTGTTTACTCTCATTTGTCACATGAGCTGGCTCCCTGACAGCCGGCTGGCCACATACTTCAAGCCCCAGGGAAAGAAGGAGCGAAAAACTGAGATTCACTCTGGTTTGATCCCATCTGTTCAGAGACCCAGGGGAAGGCGCCCCCGCCTGAAGGATGGTCTTTCAGCCTGCCTCCTGCCCCTTCACTGAGCAGGCACGAATTAGCCCCAGCAGGATCTCCAGGGCTGGCCAGTGACAGCTGCCCTCTTTACAAATCTATAACCCTGTGTCTCTGGTAGAGCCATCTGTGTCCACTGGAGCCTGGAGTCTGCACTGCTCTGGGCACCTTCTACCCAAGGCTGCAGATGGGATGAAAATGCATCTCCCAGAGCCTGGTTGACAGAGTCCTTTCTGGGCAAATCCCCGCCCAGCCCCTCCCCACCGAATCTTCAAGAAATGCCAGGCAGCTCCTGACACACTCTTTGGTTTACAGCCCGCACGTAGCTTTCTCTTTTTACATCTTTTTTGGTCATTTCCAATGAGTTGAAGAGGGTGAGATTTTGATGTCTGGACATCTAAGAAATACAGGCATGGTCGAGGGAAATTTGAGCTTTACTTATGTTTTGATTATTACAATGAAAATATTTTTCATTTTTCTCATTTCCTCATTTTCACACTTTTTTCGATTAATAATGAGAAGGATTTTCAATAATACTGTTCAGTCAAATTCATAAAATATTGACTCTGTCCTAATATGAGTCAAGGCTTTACCGAAATGACCCTCAAAAGTGAATGTGTTGCCTTAAGGTGAAGTCCTCACAAAGCTTCTTAGAATATCAGGTGCTCTCACATTTATTTTATTTGAAAAATAAATTTGGGGGGGGGGAGAGACATAACTTGCCTTAAACAACCTTAAACGATGCTAATTTTGGATGCTCATAAAAGTGACCTGATGAAGCAAAAGAATAAAAGATGCAAAGAAACTTCACGAAGGTGATCATAGTCACCAGATTGTAGTCACCATCGCCTGGGATATGGCCTTGGGCTTCAGGGTCGGGTGTCATTGTAAACAAGCCTTTTCAAATCGCTTTAAAAAAGCATGACAGGATCAATGGAGAGTGTGACCTGCAGGGTCAACGAAGAAGAGAGCTGTTTGATGTTATATGAATAGGAACTTGGGACTTAGGATGGAAATTCTAACACTGACATCAGATATAGATTAAAAATAAGCACACTACCGCAGATAAATCGCCACACAAGGTAAAATGTTAGAAGCCCTGTTTTGACAACTGTGTGATGACTCATAAAGCAGCTTCCAGCAGGAGAAGGACCCTGATGTCCAAGGCACCTGGGAAGACTTTGGATAAAATAGGGTCTGAAAAAGCAATGGTTTTAAATCAACACTCCACAGATGTCATTTTCAATGTGAGTCAACAAATAATTACCATAAGGAGACATTGGGCTGGTCCGTCCATTTCCCAAAAAGCCTCCGTATTTACATTGCCCATAAGATATTTTTCTGCATATTCTTCTTGGGAAAATGGGGCATCACCTTATGTTTGAGGTCACCTTTTATTTGGACAGATTTAGTATAAACACTGCCATAAAACCTAAAATATGGCAAAGCAAAAGTGGCCCTTTCATTTCGTTTTATAGCCCAATTTTGTTTATGACCTTATAAAATGCCAAGGTTATAAACAATATATATTTGGTTATTTATTGTCCTCCTATAGCTTACTAGCAAGTCGCAAATTGCTTCCAATGGAGTGTCTTGATTATTTTAATTTCAATTAAGGAATTTGAAAGATGATGGTTATTTGGTGTCCTATATGCCTTTTGGTGCTGGCAAAAAAAAAAAAATACACACACACACACACACACACACACACACACACACACTCTTATGGTGAAGTTGTCAGTAATATACCCAAACTGAAAGATCTCTGCATTTACCAACAACCAGGATCCAAGATATCAAAAGTAAGAACATATATAGATTTTTCCTCTCAGCCTTAACCTTCACATTAAGTCAAAGTGTGCGAACTTAGAAATTTCCAGGTGTAGGATGTACTCAAAGGAAAAAAGTCATACATTTGTCAGACTTTTCTCTGTAAGCTATCCTGCCTAACCCAAAACTCAGGCAACCCCAGGCCTTGGAAAAAATAAGCATTTTCTTGTTGGCCTACTGTCTGGCTCCCTGCTCACATCCAAAGAGCTATCTGATACTAAATTGTCTTTAATCCTGGAATTTCATGACCCAGTACCCACCCCACAACCCTTCTCCAGCCCGTGTCAATGTCTGACTATTGTCTTTTATCAGTCACCCTGAGCATGTTTAAATTTACCAACAGCTTTTCCAGATTGCTTTGTTGCTATTGGTCTGTCTTCATCTTTCTATCCTTTTCTTCCCTGTCAGGCCTCATTTTTCTTCTTGCTCCAAATCCCAGCTCTGCCACTGGTTAGCCATGTGATTTAAACTAGTCACCTGAATCCTTTTGGACTCTTTATTCTCATCTTTAAAATGGTATAGTGCTCTGTCCCTCAAAGGATCATTATGAGGACGTAATAAGAAAAATATAAAGCAGATAGCCTATTAAATGTGCCTTTGGGACAAGAAAGCTTAGCCATACAGTAAACATAGAAAGCTATCTCATTTACCTTGTTTATTCTTTACATTCACAGCATTTGACATGGCATCTATAATATCAGGCACTTATTAAATCTTTGTTAAATAAATAAATAAAGAAAAAAGTTTATCAAGTTATTCTGTGGGTAATTAATCAAACAGTTACAAGTTCAGCAGTGTGCCATATACACAAACGTTAAAAATTATTATTGTAATAAAGTTGAAAATGATGCATTACTTTACTGTTAGGTATTTGCTTGCGAGTGCCGCAGTATTTTCTTAGCTGGATGTTTTTCTGCAGAAGGGTTGCTCCCAAAATGAAGGCAGACTTTGCATGAAGAATGTCTTGGTACTGAACATGGGATTTATTAGAATGAACGGTTTTTATAGAGCTTCCTAAAACACAATTATATGGACATAAAGATGGACTACACAGTCTTATCTCCCTTTAGCTAAAATGTATCGACAATGTAATTTGTGCAAAGTTTATGTGAATTTCCTTAGTTCCACGGTCGGGTCGTTTCTTGGTTTGCAGATAAATCATTTAAGTAGATGATTTGTTTTCAACTTGGCATTGACACTGAATGAGTGAAGTATGCCAAAATAAATAAATTAATTATAATAAACCCTTTGGTGAGGGAGCCTGCATACTGACTGATATAAAAGGCTGAAGCTTCCCAAAGAGAACCATTTGATCCTCAAACAGATGGCCCTGGGCAGGTGATAACTTAGTGCATCTATAGGACACTGGATTTTGAAAATGAAACTGCTTTTCTCTAAGTTTAAGTGCATACTGCATGGGAACAGTATCCCCACCCCCATCCCCACCATTTCTCATTAGCACTCCACCTGTGCAAGCCCTGATGAGACCACCAGGTTCACAAACAGAAACACTTTCAATGCATCCAGAAATCTTTCTTATGTCCTATGTAAAGAGTTCAGAGCAATATTAGATGAGCTGCCTTTAAACTATGTCAGCCTTCATATCTTTCCTGAAGAAATTGCTGTCCTGCCTAATCACAACCCGTTGGCCCCCTTAGAGAAAAGTCTCTCTCCAAACTATATTGATACTTAGAAAGAGCTTTGTAAATCCAAATGTTATGCATTACTCATCTAGGTAGGTAATTTGGGAGGAAAAGTATTCCAGAGGGTGGCTGGCTCATTCATTCATTCCAGTAAGGGTGGTATGAGATGTTGATTTTTTTTAAAAAATATTTTTACCTAGCGAGGCCCACCCTAGAAACGAGAGTATCGGCCATGTGCCATTGTAAGACTATGATTCCCTCTACCATGCCAAGTTATTTCACAGATTGTGCCTTATTTAATTTGGCAAATACTGTTGGAGAGTCCTCTTTGATTTGAGAATACAAAGTTGGATAAGTAACCGTTTCCAACATCAATGAATTTTCTGGCTAATGGAGGAAATTATCATAGAAACCTTTGTTATGAGCTCTAAAAACATAGATAAAGGAATAATTAATTCTCCTTGGTGACCAGAGATGAATAGAGGAAGGAACTGAAAATTTCACCAAAAGCCTTGGTAGATGAATGGGAGTGTGTCAAAGGCCATTCTGAAGTGAACAGCATGACCACAGGTAATAAGCCATTAAGGGATATGACACACAGCCCGGTGTGGCTAAAGGGTGGTGCTGCAGTGTCAGGAGCAGCCTGGAGACATAGCTAGGCCAGAACAGAACTCTGTTAATGCAGGTGGATACAACTACCTATGTTTTATATACTGCTTCTGTCAAATTACAGCAAACTAAAGAATGTCTTCTACCTCTTCTCCAATGCCTTATTGTGTGCCCTGCCAGTGACCAGTAGTTTTCTAGGCTTTGGGAATAGAGCAGATTCTCACTTCATGACGTTAAGTAAAATAGAGAATAACCAAGAAAGCAATAACTAACAAAGAAAATATCAAGAAATAGTAAATACTGTGCAGAGCAGTAAAGCAGAGCAATGTGACAGAAGATAAGTAGGTGGTACGATTAGGAAGGAATTATGGGACATTTTATAATTAGGTATTATGGTCAGAAAAGGCATCTCCAAAGAGATGACATTTAAGATGACACCTGAATCACACACACACACAAAAGGGCCAAACATGCAAAGATCTGAAGGAAGAACATTCCAGGCAGAAGTGCAAAGTCCTGAGGAGAAAACAAATTCAGTGTGTTTGAGGAACAGAGAGATGGCCAGGGTGGCTGCAATGTAAGGAGTTTTGTGTATGTATCAGGTAGCTATTGCTGCATAACAAACCATCCCAAAACTTAATGGCTTAAAATAACAATGATCTATTTAGCTAACTATTCTTCACATCAATAATTTAGGCTGAGCTCGTCTAGGTAACTTCTTCATATATCCATGGACAACTTGGATCATGTAGGCAATTTTACTGATCTTAGCCGGACCCCCTAACATGTCTGGGGCCTTGGTTGAGATATTTGAGTTATTCATCTCTGCTCTTTGTGGTCTCTCATCTTCTAGTAGGTTGGTCCAGCTTGCTGACCGAGTAGGGCCCCAGGGAGAGCAGAGGCAACCATGCCTCTTGAGGTCTAACCTCAGAATGGACACACCATTACTCTTGCCAAGTTCTATCACAGAACAAAAATCAAAGCAGGTCATAAGGTCAGTCCAGATTCAATACGAGGAAAGAGACTTCATTTCTTCTTGATGAAAAGACCCAAAAAAATCACATCACAAAGGGAGGGTGTGAAGCATGAGAGGAGAAGTGAAGTATTGTGGCCATTTTTAAACCAGTCTACCATAAAACTGAAGAGACAGGTCATGAAGGATATGGCAACCTCTCCTCTGCTGCTTCACCCATGACCAGAAGAGAAGTGGGTCAATGCAAGGAGAACTTTTCTTCCTAGGACCATAAAATAAGTTGGTACTGTGGTAGCAAGGAAGAAATAAAAGCCTTACTGGTAGTTATTATATAACAGTTGAGCTAGAAGAGACTTTACTCATCCAAATGTTATTTTCTCATTCTTACTGAGCTCCAGAGAGTTAACAGAAGAGCTGAAGGTCAAAAGTAGGTGTCCTAATTTCCATCCAGGACTCCTTCCATCCACCATGCTGTCTGCTTGATTAAAGGCATTCTTGATTTAAAGACTTGACCTAACTGGCCAAGACATGAAAGAGCAGATGTACTAAGTTTGACCATTTCTCCCGAGACACAGTGTCTGGAAGCTTGTTTGCTATCACGAGGTAGAGAATGTTGATGATAATCAACAAGCATGATGATATTTCTTTTATGCAGAAGTTTTATCATCCAATATCACCAACCATTTAAAAGAGATACCAAGAATGGGGTGCCTGGCAGGCTCAATCGGTGGAGCATTCAACTCTAGATCTCAGGGTTGTGAGTTCGAACCCCATGTTGCGTGTAGAAATTACTTAAAAATGAAATCTTAAAAATTTTTTTAATTAAAGGGCTACCAAAAATAAGAATATGATAATAACTACACTGGTTGAGAACTTGTCTTGCTCATCTTACCTTGACCTCTAAAATGCCAAAAGTAAATGTCACCAGTCCATGCAAACTACGTTTTCTGTACAAACATAATTCTCAAAGTCAGTCTGTTCCCTCAGTGCACAGAAATGTCTTTGAGATTATGGACTGGGTCTCATTCACCTTCACATACCCAGTTGGTCACATGGGACCCTGGATCAAGTAGGCCATCAGAAAACATTTGTGGAGAAAATGAACAAATAAATGAAGTCTTCATCAGAGATAGAAGAGCTAAAAATGAAAAGCCATCAGAAAGATTCAACAATCAGAGTAGTTTAAGACTATTAATTTCAGGGAAAATCTACTCTGAGAACTGCCAATTATATCAATGAGTATTAATTGAGTCCCTTAATGAAAACATTCTGCTTTTAAGAAAAAAAAAGGTTCATTTCAACTCTGCATTTTAGTTAATTTTGGAAATATTTCCATAGAAAACACCTACTTTTTAAATCCATTTGGTGCTAAATAGGTAAGTTTCAGTTCCTAGAAAAGTCTTTTAAATAGAATAATTTATTTCCTGGTAATTCCTGATAAATATTACATGAATATTTCCTTTGTATATATTTCTTAAAGAACTTAAACGTATTCAACTTGACTGTTATCCTAACAGGAGCAATGAAGGGCCAGGTGGTGTCATCACTATTTAACGGATGTTGTAAACTGCTGGTCTTCCAAGGTGACCCAGAAAGTAGATGACTGAATCTAAAAGTGGGTGATTTATCATTTCATTCTGGGGAAATATGAAGAAGTTCTTGGCTTTTAGGAGGTATCTTGGGCCATTAAAGTACACGTTGACAGTGATGGATGTGCCTTCATTGTGTGGTTTATAAAGGATAGATCAGGGCTGGGACGAGAACACACATCTTCTGACCCTGGTAGAGTCTCTTTTCAGGAAACATGACCCCCTTAGATGACCCCACAAGGAATCTAGACTGGAATGAAATAGGAGGCTGTGAGTTTTATAAGATGTAAAACAATGACTCCAAACCTGATTTTATAGATTTCACAATCTCTCTAGAGAATAATTCTCTTTATTCTTTCCCTGCTGCTGTAATTGACATATACTCCAAATGCCATTAGAACCCGCTTGCTCTATAGGAAAGCATTTCTCTCTGTTCCTTGTTCAGTATGTGCTCACAGTAGCCCTCACTAAACAGAAGGACCCAGATAGATAAATAAATGATATTCCACTTGGGTTTTAAGCCTGATCGCTTTACTCTGCAACCTCTGGTTTTGAGAATGACCTATCCTCGCTGCAAATACATCACTTCATCGAAGTTCTTTACAAAGCAGATGACATTGAAAGGCAGTGTCTCCTTTTTCAGGTTTAGAGACTAGATTTTACAGACTTCAAAACTCTCCCATCTGGCACAGTCCTCCTGCGAGGTGCAAATTCTGACATTAGTGTGGGAGCAATCATAAAATAACCACCTCAGAGGCAGGAAAATGATGTCTTATAATTTCTCCAGAAGAGAATCTTCTCTTTTCTTGACCATCACTCTTTTCTTTCAAGACCCAGTGGTGACCCACTCATTAAGAACCATTTACTACTTTTCAAAATATTTCCAAATACATGATGAAGTCACTTGATTTAGGTATCAGTCCTATGAAGTCAACAGGCCAAATATTTACATTTTTAGCAAATGAGAAAATTAAGCACAGAGTGCTCAAACAATAGTCCCAAGGACAAACAGAAAGCCTAGTTATTAACAGGACAGGAAAACATTGCCTGATCTGACCCTTGGTTAGGAAAATGTCCATACTTCTTTGCACAGTTGTTCTTATTTTTTAAAGACTCTTAGAGGAGAGGTGTGGCCATTAGGGAGTCATGGGTTAGTGTAGAGTGTCACCCATAATGTCTAGCTGCAGCCACCAAATCTGCCAGAGAGAATTGCATTTAAACTAGGGAATGCAGCACATAAACAGAATGCCAAACCTGTTAGATTTCCATGTCCCAAACTCAAGTCTTTTTCCTCCTTCTTTCAGACTTTATTTCCCCAAAGGAGAATTTAGGTCACTTAGGCTAGTCAGTGTCTTCCTCTGTGAAGGACATCAAGACCAACACTGTCCACTAGAAATATAAAATGAGCCCCCCAGGGGGCACCTGGGTGGCTCATTCGGTTCAGCGTCCAACTTCATTCAGTTCAGGTCATTGTCTCATGGCTAGTGAGTTCGAGCCCCGCATCGGGCTGTGTGCTGACAGCTCAGAGCCTGGAGCCTCCTTCAGATTCTGTGTCTCACTGTCCCTCTGTCCCCTCTCCTGTTCTTTCTCTCTCTCTCTCTCTCTCTCTCTCTCTCTCTCTCTCTCAAAAATAAATAGACATTAAAAATTTTTTAAAAGAAAATAAAATAAAATGAGTCCCCCAGAATAATGGGAGCCATGTAGATTACCTTCAATCTATATTTAAAAGGGTAAGACAAAGGGTGCCCTGGGTAGCTCAGTCAGTTAAGCATCTGACTCTTGACTTTCCTTCAGGTCATGATCTCACAGTTCATGAGTTCAAGCCCCGAGTCAGGCTCTGCACTGTGTCAGTGCAAAACCCGCTTGGAATTCCCCTTCCCTCTCTCTCTCTCTCTGTCCCTATCCCACTCATTCTCTCTCTCTCTCTCCTTTTCTCTCAAAATAAATAAATAAAACTTTAAAAAATTTTAAAGTAAGACAAAATAGTTAAAATGTGATTTTAATAATAGATTCCACACAACCCAATATAACAGAATGTTATTTCAAAATGTAATCCATATCCTACAATGTGTTCACGAGATATTCACATTCTTATTTTCATCTTCAGTCTTCAAAATCCCATGTGCATGTCACACTCAGAGCACATTCCAGTTCGGATCGGCCACATTTCAAGGGCCCCAAAGCCACATGCAATGGGGCCAGCAACTGACAAGAACTCCAAGAGTTCTCACGGTATTCCTAAGATTTTATAAAACTGTCTCCTGACCTCCATCATCAGAGGGGACCCCCAAAGCACCTCGTATTGCTTTTTCCAAGGGGAACACGGGCAACACAAAACCCCAGCAGGAAATAACTGGCATTAGATCTTACAGTGGCTTCCTCGTGGGGAAAGAGAGAGGGACTGTCAAGCTGGGCAAACAGGAGCCACTGTATCTCCCCCTCACCAATCTCATTTCCAACCTGTTTGCATCCTGGAAAGGGGAGAGCCCCCCATACTTGCTCTCTGGGTCATTGCAGGCGATTCACCTAACAAAGGACCATAATCTACGAGGTTTCTGTCTGCAAGTCAACTATTGCTAATGGCAAGCCAGCACTAACATTGATGCTGACAGACTGGGAGATAAAAGGGTGGTTGTTTGTTCCATCAGCCCTTTGAGAAATCCTGGCCCAAACCCATTTGCAGACCATTTCCTAATAGATGAATGAGACACAAATCATGTGTACCTGATTATAAATGAATAGTTCACATGCACAAGGTAAACTCTGAAAAGTCCATTTTTCAGCCAGCATAGCAGTGACTAATGACTCACTTTTGTTTCTACCAAAGACTAAGTGCTTTTCTCCAGTGGTAAATAGACCTGAACCTCCACCCCCACCCCAAAGAGGCTAAATTACTCCAAGTAGTAACAGATGTTGCCAAACAAATGTGAGGGCGACCAAAAACTGAGTGATTTGTTTAAACTATGTCTTGAAATAGCACTTCACTGGATAAATGGAACTCCCATTTAGCAACTTCCAGAATTTCAAATTGGTTTTGATTTCCTTCCCATGGACCTTTTTATTTTGTATTCTTTCCAGCACTGAGCTGGGCTCAAAAACATTGCTGAGACCTCTAGATTCAAACACAAAGCAGAAATGCAAGTGAACCAAGCTGGGCAGAGTTTTCCAAACATACAGGAACTGAAATATTTCAGTCCCAGGCAGCGTTTACTATTCATGTAAAAACTGTGTCCGTTTGGTTGTTCTGCACTAAAGGGATGCTGCTCGAATTATACTCTGAATAACTTACAGTTACTGCCTTAGGTGTGACCAAGTTGGAGAAGGGACAGGTCTCTGTGCAGTGGGTACAGGATGGTTTCTGACTTGTCGGTAAAGATGAGTTTAGTTTTTTGACTTTTATCATGCTTTAAACCAGATGAATCCAAAGATGCTGGTTGTTGCTTTTGAATGATTTTTAAAATAATATCTCTAGTAGAGGATATTGATTTATCCTACGGATTAAAAAATATATAGGGGCGCTTGGGTGTCTCAGTTGGTTACGTGCCCTACTCTTGGTTTTGGCTCAGGACATTGTCTCATGGTTTGTGGGTTGGAGCCCCTTGTTGGGCTCTATGCGGGTAGCACAGAGCCTGCTTAGGATTCTCTCTCCCTTTCTCTCTCTGCCCCTCTCTGCTCATGAGTGTGCACTCTCTCTCACACAATAAATAAATAAATATTAAACAAAGATATAAAATTTTAAATGTGTGTATGTATATATATACATATGTATATATGTGTATATATATATATATATATATTCTTCCCAATTCTCCAGTCTCTGCTAGTCACTAATTTCCAAAACTAAATTTTCACATGTTACCTTTGCTACTAATGTGATCAGATGCTTCTAAACATATGCTAATCTAAATGTGACTCCTTTCATGGTTTTTATGTCTAACGCTCTTTTGTGTTGGCATTTTGAACTCTGGTGATGTGCTCATTGTTAAATTGCAGCAATAGAGATTTAGGGTAGACATATGGAAGGACTTCCTTACAACAAGTGGTATTAAATGCTGTCAAATCTTCTTAATTTCTTTCTAAAATAAGCCAGGGAAATACAGAATGAAACCACTTTCTTGGAGTCACTTTGAAAAGTCTGTATTAATCTTCCAGTTAGGGATGCCTGTCTGATACCCAAGGGGCAGATGGCCTGTGAGTTCTGGAGGCCCTCCAAGGAGTAATTCCTGACATAAATTTGACATAACTACTAGGGTTTCAACATGTGCGTGATGGCAGTGGTGGTGTTAGTGGTGTGTGTCTGCGAATGTGTTGGTTGGGATGGAGTGGGACAGGCTGGAGAATAGAGTTGAATAGAGAAAAGAAGGAAGGAAAAGAAAAGTGAAAATGGGCTTTTTCCAAATCCAGAAAAGCACAACCAGCAGTAGTCTCAGCAAAGTTATTTACTGAAATGAACTGTGACCTTTGTTTATAGCTAGTCTTTTTCTGAGCTAAGAGACTCCCGCTCAGGCAGATCCCTCTTGGGGAAGCAAGCTCCTAGCCTTCAGCAGGACATACTCACACATCAGACTTGTGATATCTGCCCTTGAGCTCTCCCTGACAGCCTCCCTCTCCCATGGGTCCACCTCACATCCAGTCACCACTCCATGGTGGTGAATCCATGGCCAAGCATGCCTGCGGGCAAGATATCTTGGGTTCCCTTAGCATAAAAACCAAGTCCATTTCCCAGCTTTAAAGATTAGCTACCAAGGCAACTTCATTCTGTTATCAACTCCATCATTACTGTTGACAATACAGCTACTGCCTCGTGGGCTCCCTCCTGGGAGGTAGGGAGGTTAAGAACGCAGTCTCTGAAGTCAGGTTGCCTGGGTCCACTCCTAAACCTCACCCTCTATACAGCTCATTCCTCAGTAGTCAGATGGGAATCACAGCAGCTCTGACCCCACGGGATTGCTAATGCACCAAAAACACCCAGCACTGTGTGTGGACAAGCTGTCCTTGCACAATAAATATTAGCTGCCATTTCCATAGTCTCTGCCTCTGTTGCTGTCACACATTTCCATTCTTGCTTCCATTTGTGTTGTCACTGATCCAAAGGTAGACCAATGTAAGAGAAAAGCAACATGCATGCGGAGCAATTCAAGTGTTTTAAAATGATATGGCACGCACGCGTGTGTGTACATGAATACACATGCATACACGTGTGTTTGTAGGTATGTACGTATGTATCCACCTCTATGTTTTAATTTCTTTACAACTGAATGTATAGGTGAAATTTCCTTCCCTCCCCCATCTCCTTTCCTTACTGCCCTTCTAGAGCTTTCTGAGATCACCTCCAAGGGAAACTACTTGTTCTCAAATCCCACACCAGGATCTGATTCTAAGGGAACATAGAGAGCTGGCAACTTAGCATCCTTTCCTAGGATTCAAGGTGCCATCTTAGATACTGAAACCCTGCATCAGTACAAGAGGGTTAGAATTATATATTAGCCTCAACTTGAGTGATCACTCCCAGAAACAATAGCTCCCTGTCTCCACCACCACCATATTTGCCATATTGTGACGTGCGGTGTAGTGGTTGTGGTGTGTAATATAGTGATGTGACAGCTAGGTTCTAAGAACTGAACCCAGGACAGCTTCTGTTCCATAAGTAAATCTCAGGCTCCAAGCAGGTCCACTCTTAGCCAGCACTACATTCCTGGTCGAACAGGCAAAAGTTGTATTTAAATTGCATTTTAATTTTTGTATTAATTCTTGTATTTCCAGACTTCTCTCAAAGGATGCTCATGACAGCATTTCCTAGACTCGATTCCTAGACTCCTTCTCCCTTTTCTCCAGCTGTTTGAGAATGTCACATCTCTTCTTGTCCTGACATCTTCCAACTTCCTCAACCCCCTGCCCAAAGAGGCTCTTTCTCTCTCTCCAGCAAGCTCTTTCCTCGGCTGGCTTTTAGTAGGGTGAATCAGCTTATCCTCCTCACATGCATTAATTGTCTCTCAGTTTCCAAAGTCTCTGTGATCAAGAATCACAGAATGGCCTACTTGACGGTTCCCCCAGTAGAAAGTGGTAAGCATGACAAGGGGAAAATGTGAATGTTTGTATATTAATAGTTTTCACCCCCAGTAAACTTTCCTCCTGGAACATCCTTGTGGACTCTGCGGATAGAGATCCAGTATTCTTCTCAGTTATCCAGAAGTTCCTTCCCTTGTAATTGACCGATTTCTCTTTTACTTTTCTCACCAGAGTAGACATAGTTTCTCACAATCTTCTGTTGTGCTGCTCGGCTGATTCTGGCCGTGTCCATTAGTGTTCTCTTGGCAAATTTGGATTTGGAAAATGAGTAACTAAATATTCATCTATTAGAGGTGTTTTTCTTTCCCTAGCAGCTGCCATCTGTTCCTCTCCACCTCAGTATAATCCCCATTTCTCCCTCCAGCATCCTCTTGAGATGCTTTCATTCATTGCTCTTTATTCCTTTCTGTGTTCAGTCATCAGACATTTCTTGAAACGTGAGAAATAAGAAGTAACTCAAAATAGAAGGAATAATAAAATGCAACCCCAAAATAAAAGAGACACGGGAAGAGGTTTTTTTTAAAAAAGAAAAAACAGCATAGACAACACATGAAATGTTGGAAAACAACAAAGAAAATGAATTTAAAAAAGAAAGACCTAGATGTAGGAAGGACAATTAGGAGATGGCTGGAAAGATGAATAATAACCAAACAGCCAGAGGACAGTCTACAGCAGAGATGAAGGGTATAAATCAGAAGAGAAAAAAGTGTTTGCCTGATTCTATTTTACAGACAGTCCTTTAAAACGTGATGTGTCATCCGGATTTGTTTTGATGTGCTAGACCTCTCCAGTGCCCATTCTGGGCTCTGAATGCAACTTAGTTAAAAGACTGGATGCATTTTAAGACCTACCATCCAGGTTACATGCTGATTTACTTGCGCACAATGAGCACCCCGCAGGAGCACAGTTCCAAACACCAAAGAAAACCGAGGACAGAACACTTCCAGTCCCATTTCCATCCATCATCCGGTACAAGGAAGAAAAAAAAAACCACAGTCTTCAAACTTGGGCTCCCGTCTGTTAGTTGTCATTCAGAGGTTCTGCAGGGACATTGCTTCATGCCAGCCCTTCCATGAAAGATGAGGAATGTGACCAGCTCCTGATGAATAGGCATTTGAGATACAAAATATATTGAAGTTGACTTGTTTGTCATCACATTTGTCATTTGCCCAGGTCCCGTATAGATGGAAAACATTACCAGACCCTGTCTCAAAGGCACAATGCATTCTGCATTGTATATGAGCTGGGTAATGTCAAGTGGCTATGATTGCAGCGTGGGAGTTGTTTTGGTTTGTTTTGTTTCGATTTAAGTCAGGAAACAATGAATATGTTTGTCATTTTCTATAAACATCATGGCCCCAGACCACTTGTGGCTTATGGTCTTTCATCTCCATAGAGCATTCCACCCAACAAACACCGTCTGCCAGGGACGCCTACGAATGTCAAAGTTCTACTGGGTTTCTCTGAAGCCCGCCTCTGCTTTCAGCGGCTTTGAATAAGCTACAGGGCCACAATTTACTTCTATTGTCATTTCTTCAGAGAGATAGAGGGAAAGACATCTGCTACTTTAGACAAGAAGCCTATTGGAAGAGCACGCATACAATCAGAACAGCCCAGTGCAAGATCGTTCGATTCAGCTGCACTCAGAAAAAGGGAGAGAAAACAGAAGTGGAGGGAAAGCCCTATTTCATTCTGGACAGTGTTCATTTCTAAGCCAGTGTTTGAGGAGGGAGCATGCTGCTAATTTTGTGAGAAAAACATATATTCTGTTTTCATCAAATAGGGTCTAGCCAACCAAGAATCAATCATTAGTGAAACATTAAAGAATCAACTGTAATGGGGGAAACTAATATCTAATCATGAAAATGACATTGTTTTACATGGGCACCTATATCACACCATTGTAAATCACTACCAAACTATGCACCTGTAACAAGTTGCAATGAGAATTTAAAGAAAAAGAAGTTATGTCAAATTAACTTTTGCTATGTAATAAGTCATCGGGGTGTAGTAGCTTACAATCAGCATTTATAGGCTCACAATTTTCTGGGTCAGAATTTAAGATGGGTTCAGTTGGGCAGATCATCTGCTTGCCTGGTCTGGGGTCACTCGTGTGCATACAGTCAGCTGGGAGTGTGCCTGGGAGCCCACTGATTTCGATTGGCCTCACTCGAGTGTACTGTGTTCAGTACTGGCCGTTGGCTAGGAAAGCGAGGATAACTGCATCTCCAACAGGATAGCCTGGGTTTATTCACATGGTGGTGGTTCCCACATGTAGCAAAGGAGGGCAAGCACAAACACTTCTTAAACCTCTACTTTTGGCATGTTTTCTATAGCCCATCGGCCAAAACAAGTCACACAGCCAGACTCGCTATGGGCAGGAAAACTCAAAGGTGAGCACACAGAGAGATATGAATACAATGGGGTCATTACTCCAACAACCTATTGCAGAAGTATTCTTGGAAATATTCTTCTCTGCATCTGTCAGACTGAAATATGAGAACTTAGAATCATGCATTCATGTGACGGAATGGATATTAGATGCCTTCAAGTCCAAAGTCTTCCTTTGATAGGTGAGGCAATTTAAGTTCAGATTAGCCACTTTTCCACCAAAGATCACATGACTACTCTGTACTATATTAACCGCAAAGGCATTGGAAAGCACCTGGAATCGTTTATATATTAATTTGATTTGGCATTTAGGATAGGTAAAATTATTTATACTGGATAAAAATAAGAACTCCCCCAGAACTAGAGAGTCTGGAAAATATTTTGGGAAAGAAAAGACAGAGCTCAGGTAGGTAGGTAAATATGTAGACATAATGAGGAGGAAACTAATTAAAACCCAAGGTGTTATATTTTCCTCATTTCTTTTAGATTCCTAAGGTGGTGTTTCTCAAAATTCAATGTGTGTATGAATCACCTGGGATCTTGTTAAAATGCCAATTCTCTTTCAGAAGGTGGGTTTTGAGACTGCATTTCTTTTTTTTTTTATAATAGTTTATTTTCAAATTGGTTTACATATAACACCCAGTGTTCATCCCAACATGTGCCCTCTTTAATGTCTGTCACCCCCTCTCCTCCTCACCCCCCTCACCATGAGTTTGTTCTTAGTCTTTGAGAGTCTCTTATGTTTTATCTCCCTCCCTCTCTGTGTCTTTTTTTCTTTCCCCTCTTCCCCTCCCCCTGGTTTTTGCTTAGTCTCACAAAGTCCACCTATTCGTGGAAACATATGGTATCTGTCTTTTTCTGACTGACTTATTTCACTTAACATAATACTCTCCAGTTCCATCCATGTTGCTACACATAGCCAGATTTCATTTTTTCTCATTGCCACATAGTAGTCCATTGTATATATGTACCACATCTTCTTTATCCATTCATCAGTTGATGGGCACTTGGTCTCTTTCCATGATTTGGCTATTGTCGAAAGTGCTGCTATGAACATTGGGGTACACGTGCCCCTATGCATCAGCATTCCTGTGTGAGACTGCATTTCTAACAAGCTCCCAGGTGAGGCTGATACTGTTGGTCTAATGGCCATAGGGGCAAAGCTCTAGGATTTAGCCTTGTCTATTCAGTTCCTCACCTGTCATCTTTATTCAGCCTCTAAGTGCATCTCTCCTCACTGATATCACCACTCCCCATATTAACATGTCAGAAATCCAACTGCAAGGCCCTTCCAGGAAAATCGCTCCTAGTGAAAGAGGTGTGTGCCCAGAGACAGTGGGTTATCATCCATGTTGTTCCCCAAAATAACATAGAATGAATAGAACATATTCTGGGGGTGTCTGTGGGGCTCAGTCAGTTAAGCCTCCGACTCTTGATTTCAGGTCAGGTCATGATCTCACAGTTTGCAGGATCAAGTCCTGCATCCAGCTCTGCACCTACAATGAGGAGCTTGCTTGGGATTCTCTCTCTCTCCCTCTCTCTCTGCCTCTTTCTCTCTTTCTTTCAAAATAAATAAACTTTAAAAAAAGAATTACTATTTAGAACATACTCTGAAAGCTAGATTCATCTCCCAGTCACGCATCTCAGGGAGATTCCCTCTGTTCCCACATCTCTTCCTCTTGGAACCACCATTTTCTTTTCATAACAGTAGTTACCACCCACTGAGGCAGATGAGGGCTGAATTCTTATGTCTCCACTCCCTATGCAGCCCACTTGGTTTAAGAGGGTTTTGTACCCTGAGGAAGTTCCTCAGGAAGGACCAGGAGGAAGTGGGGAAGTGAGACAGGAAAGGGACCGAAGCCAGTAAAGTGTGTGTTCTTCAGCCATGTACCACTGGGAGCAACTGGGGCTCAGGCCTGCTGAGGGTCTATGGGAAACTACATAGAACAATCCACAGGGTTAACCCCACCCAATGGGGAGGGAGTCAGGGTGTTTACATAACCAATTCCCTGACAGGGAGTGGTCAAGGGTGCCCCCAGTAGAATTAATTCTCCAGCACATTTGGCTTCTCTAGACAAGGCACTAATACTTGAGAAGACCTTCAGGTAGAGTCAGTGGAGTTTACAGGAGACAGCTTTAATCTTGTAAAGGAGAATGCAGAAGAAATGTACGTGAGCCCACATCCCTTCTGCCTTTACCATCATTGAAGAATAAAACAGAAATTTAGGAATAACTTAAATGGATGAAAGCTCTAACCAAAACCAAGGGAAGCACATGAAAGCAAAACATTGTTAAAACAAGCAACTGTTACAGCATCCAACAATTCTTTTGATTGCTTTTATTTTTTTTTCTCTCTTGAGATTGTTTGCATGGTTTATTCTGTTGTTGTTGTCATTGCCTTTATGCAAACTAATAATGTCTTAGCTGCCTTATATATATGGTTGGCTTTCAATATAATCTACCCAAGTAACTCAACAGGAAAGCAAAGATTTTTATCATTGCTTTCTATTAGGAAGCAACAGTAGATCTGGACTTCCTTGTGTCTGACATTTACCTAAACTGTGACCTTGACCAAGGTATTCTCTCCAAGCATCAGCTTCCTCGTCTGTGAAAAAGGAACAGCAATTCTGATTGCACAAGACTGTAGTTAAGGATTGAATAGAAGGAAGAATGTGAAGCACTTGATGTATGAGAGGCAGTCAAATGTCCTCCTCCTCCCTCACTGTCCAATACCCTCTCTGCTGAAGGCTAAATTCTATTCTATTCCATCGGTTTGTATTTAAGTCTGTGCATATGCAAAAAATCTATCTTAGATTACAAAGGAAAAATAGAGCTAATAAAACATAGTTCCTTTCTTCCAGTCACTTTCTGCTTTGGAGAAAGGCAGACATATAAGGAAGTAGCTCTAATAAAATCAGGTAGTGATAAGTATTCTGTTCAATATAAAGAGTGCTATACTCTGATCTAAAGGGAGAGAGGAATTATTCTCTATGTTGCTGTAATTTACATAACAGTAGTTGGTTCCATAATTCACACTCAACTGCTAGAGTCTGCAAAATTCCCAGCAACTGCCATGTTCAACAGAATTGTATTACACACTAAAAAACCTTTGTCTAACCTCTCATTGATTCCAACATTCCAAAGACTGTAAGGAAGAGTTGAAAACAATTTAGAAACTGCTGACTTGTATTAGGCACGGATTTATTCAGATAAAACAGAGACAGAAGGTTTTTGAAGTGAGATTATTTTGTCAATGGGGCATAATAAAAGGAAGATAATAAAAATTATTGCTTAAGCTCTGAAAATCCTTTCTCTCACGATGATACTGGGTTATAACAAAAAACTAACATGTATTGAACACCTCTAAATGCTAGGTATTATGATAGAGTCCTCATTTATCATTTTATTTGATCCTTTGACTCCACAAAGAGCCACACATAAAATTGTTGATCAAGCAAGCCTATGTTTTCTAGACTTACTACAGTAAGGAAGAACACTACCTTGACAGAGAATGGTTTCAGGATTGACTTAGGTGATTTTCAGGAGGATCTTGCAAGACCTAGAATTTGTTGGGATTGGGCAAAGTTTGTCACTTTCTTATTACTTACTTTGGGTTGGTGAACATAGAGGTAAGGATTTTGAAGGGAGTCTTGATGAGTAAACTATTTAGTTGGTGTTATGAGATAAATTGTGTCTCCTCAAAATTCGTATATTGAAGCTCTGACCCCCAGTACCTAAAAGGAGACTGTATTTAAAGATAGGTCCCTTAAAGAGGTAGTAAAGGTTAAATGTTAAAGGTCGGGGTGGCCTTAATCCACTATGACTGGTGTCCCCATAGGAAGAGATTAGGACACAGACATGCACAGAGGGCTATCTACGAGCCAAGAAGAGGGGCTTCAGAAGACATCACACCTGCCAACATTTTGGTCTTGGACTTCTAGCCTCCAGAGCTTAGAGAAAATAAATTTCTGCTATTTAAGCCGCCCAATCTCTGGTACTTCATTATGGCAGCCCAAGCAAACTAGTGTAGCTGGTGCACAGTCTTCTCTTCTAGAATCAGGTACTTCCAGGAGTAGGAGGTTAAGTAACAGGCCCAAGGTTACAGAGCTATGAAGATGAGCCAAGATTCTCTCTCCTCCATAGCTTGGACTTTACTATAAAGCAGAAACAAATTATAATAGGGGCTAAAAAGAAAGTAACTGGGGTTTTTTGTACCTTTAACCAACTGGTCGGTTTTCCATGGGGCAGGGAACAGCACAGGATACCCACTGTAGTTTGTTTCTATAGCCTTTAGCCTGGGATAGCATGTTGCAGTTTGCAAGCTATAATGACCAGGTGATGTTTTTTCCAGGTGTTCCTCCCTCACCTACCTCAACATCCCCTAAGCACTAACCTTTTCTAAGTGCAGAGATTCTGAGACTTCCAACTGCCAATATCTGTAACTCTTCACCTGAACTGGTTTCATGGTCACTGGAGCCCTTGTTCAGGGCTAATAGGAAGTTCTGGACAGTGATTACCGCCATCCCCAGAGCAGCCGTCAGTCAATGACTGACGAGAAAGATGGATAAATACTCCTGTGAGATAACTCTGAGACATGTTCTGTGCTATTCCCATAGCTCCCCAGATGAACTGACCCCAGTTTCCCACAGTAGTAACTAGATGATAACACACCTTTTATGGCTGCCTCCCCTCCCCCACTGGTGCTTACTGAGATCCCCTCCCAAATAAGCTGTTTGTGCTCAGCTCCTGTCTTAGGATCTTCTGCTAGAAGAATTCAATTGGAGACACCAGGCGATAAGTACTGGCTCCAATCTGACAGTCTTCTCTCTTGCCTCAAACTTCTTTATGAACCACTTGTTCTCTTAGGATACAGGTCATGTTTGTTAATCTGACCTGGAAGACCTGGCATGATCTGGCACTTACCCATCTGCTCTTGTCAAGGTTCTTGGCTTTAGCAATTGAAATTATCTGAGTACCCAAATCAGAAAAGGAATTTATTAGAAAGGGCTCTCTTACAGAACCAGGCTGACTCGGAGGTAAGATAATGTTGTGTAGGACACCCCAACGGACCCCCTCACACCTTGATCCTGATCACTCTCTGCTGCCACCTTCCACTGCCTGGACACTCCCCACCAGCTAATGCTCAGCTACCAGCAGCCTCCATGGGAGACTCCCTAACTAGTATGTGTCTTCTTGGCCCAATTATACACCCTGAGAGAGAGTATTAGACCTGACATACTTTCTTTTTTTATGTTTATTTATTTTTGAAAGACAGAAAGTGTGTGTGTATGAGCAGGGGAGGGACAGAGAGAGGGAGACAGAGAATCCGAAGCAGGTTCCAGGCTGTCAGTACAGAGCCGAATGCAGGGCTTGAATCCCTGAACCCCAAGATCATGACCTCAGCAGAAGTCAGACACTTAACTGACTCAGCCATCCAAGTGCCCCAGGCCTGACATACTTAAAAGCATGCTACCAGGAAGTGAGGAGAGGAATCTCTTCCCTATGTCAGTATTTACCATGGGAAGTAGGCACATCCCAAGTAACCAGTGTGTTTAAACACTGGGCAGTCAGAAGCCAGCTGCCTCCTGCCCCACAGGCCCCTCCTTATCCTGATGTCCAGTCCTACCAGGCTTGATGCAGCTTCGTGAAGCCTCCATGATTCCTACTGTTGCGAAGTGTGCTGTCCTCTGCACAGAATGCTCCCCTCTTTGGAATTCAGGTCAGCCTTCCTCAGGGAAGCTTATCCTGAGAATGCAAACAGGTCAGATCCCTCACGACAGTTTTCCTTTCAGAAATACATTCCCCTTGTAATTGCATTTTTACTCACATCCTGCCCATGAAGCAACTAGCTCCCTGAGGGCCAGAGTTTTGCCCACTATTGCTCACCCCTATATCAGCATTAGGCAGAAGTCTCAGCACATATTAGGCAATAAGTGCTAATAAGTAGCTATTGAAGGAATGAATGAGTTCATTCTTAAGCAGCTCAATTTAGATTTTACCCAAATCACAGGTTGCCAATTAGATGAAGACATTGTCCATTTGTCTCAGAGGTGAGACAACTTGAATTTTCAATGAGACACCTGTCTTCTCATGACAGACACTAAAATAACCCAACAAGGCATGTGGGGCCTCTTCGTTACATGTTCCAAAAGGAAAAAAAAAACTTTTTTAAACTAATTTTTTAAAAAAGTTTTTAAGTCTTAAATGTATTTAACCTTAGGCTATGTATCAGTTAACTATTGTTGCATAACAATCTCTCCACAGCTCTGAGGCTAAAAATAACGGTCATTGAATATTGTCCATTCATTGTTGAGTTGGCTGGAAGTGAGCTGACCTAAGCCCGGCTCAACCAAAGGTAGCTCTGATCCTTGTAAGTTTCATCCTTCTCCTGACAGCACTGGACTAGCCCAGCCATGTCCTTCTCATGGCCATGACAAAAGCAGAGAAGGTCAGAGAAATCAAAGGGGTCCTCGTAAGCCTGAGGCTCAGTTGTGGCTCACTGTCAGTTCTCCCCACAAGCCAATGGCCAACACAAATCAGATGATCAAACACAAAGCCAGAAGGTACAGAAGTACACGACGAGGCCACAGAAAGGGTATGGAGACAGGGTGGGCTGAAAACTAAAGACCACCAATGAATCAACCACGAGCTTCAAGGTCAAGTAAATGATGAAATGCATTCAGAAAAGCAAATGGCTGAATGGCAATGATATCCTCAATCAGTGTGTAGGTTCAAATTCCTTTCAAAAGTAGTGCCCCTCAACTGTCAACATATCAATAAAGCGAGAAAAGCCTGAAAATTGTCACAGTCTAGATGAATAAGGAAATATGACAAAAAAATGTAATTTGGAATTCTAGATGGGATAATGGGACAGGAAAAAAAAAAGCACGTTAAGTAAAATCTAAGAAAATCTGAATAAAATATGGGCTTCAGTTAATAATAATGTTTAGTTGTGAGAAATGTACCATACTAATATTAGATGTTAATAATAGGGAAACTGAGTGTGAGGTATATGGGAACTTTCTGTACTTTCAACTTTTCTGTGTATCTAAAACTATTCTAAAATTAAAAATTTCCTTAAACAGAAAAGCAGTCAAAGATAGAGTATGGTTTATGATACCAAATTTATTTATTGCCACCTCAACAGATCCAAGGTTTATGATAGCAAGAATTATTTCTTATATAGATTCATCAAGTACTTAAACATATTACTGTCTTCCAAATGTCAGAGCTACCCCCTGGGGGAAGCCCCTTGTCTGAGACTCTGGGACCAATGATATACTCACCTGAGACATATACTCAGAGAGGGGTGGGGTGTTTGTGGAGAGGGCTCTTATCAGAGTCACCTGTCAGTCAGGAGAAAGCAGCTGCCCACAGGTAACCCTGAGGGATGTGGAACTGCCCACCCCAAACCCCAAGCACCTCCCTTTGGGCTCCTCCCAGCCTCAGGCCACTGCAGTCTTAGTCCTCACAGCACCTCAGCCCCCTCCACTCGCCTCCACTCTCTTACTTCTGTTTCTTCATCTGTACATCAATCAGACTGGATAGTTCTAGACCCAACGCCAAATCTCCGGGTTTTGGAGTAATACAATGTAAACAAGCAAACTGAAAAATCCACAGCTACAATGGGATCATGGAAGTCCATTTCAATTTCATTTATTCTTCAAAATCTCATTTAAATACCACTGTCTTCCAATAAGTCTTCCTTGACTGTTACTGCCTACATCAAAGACCCTTTCTCGAGACACCAGAAGCCCTTATACCATCTAAGCATATAGGTTCTCTTAGAGTGTCTCAGCCTAATGAACTGTAAGTCCCTTGAAGGCAGGAACCAACCTGAATATATCCTGTATCCTCCAAACATTTAACAAAATTTTAGATCATGTGCCCCCACCTTCACCTCACCAAATACCCAAGGAAGGACAAATGCTGTGCACCCTGAGGGGAAAGCCAGCTGTCTGAGGTTGCAGAAGGATCACTGGAGTAGCTTGCTGCCATGACAACGTGGCATCCCTCAAGTAGACCATGCTCCATGGAGTTTTGGAACAGCTGCTACCGCTGGTCTCCACCAGTGCCATTTCTGCTTCCCTGAATTTTATATTGGCTGGGATAATAACACAAATTAAGGTGTTTGCTGGTTTCTATTACCATTTTTTGAGTAAATTGGTTTTTCCGTATTAATGCATGAGAAAGAGATTGTCAGCAAACATACCATTTATTTCACTTTAAATGTTCAGTCATGTTTTTCTAATACAATTCAGTGCCTCCAAATTTATTTATTGCCACCTCAACAGATCCAAGTAAATCATGCTTTGATACATGCACACTATGCCCGTGTTGAAAAGAGATTTGTTAATAGGCTGTGTTTGCTGAGTCGTAAGTCTGACTCTACTCTTAAAGCAATTGTACCAATGGATCACACACAGAAAGCAAGCAAAGAAATCTTACTTCATCCCTTCAGGAGTTCTGGTCTTAGTTGGGATGGCAGGAAAATGGAAAAACAAAGGGCACAAAATGGAACTGAAGCTTGCCATCCATTCTCTAAAATTAAATTTCCAAACAGAACTTATAAAGCATTGCTAAATTTAGGTTTTGTTACAAATTGGAAAATACAATTAGATTGCTTTTTTTCTCTGACCTATCCCAGAGAAGTTTTTAGAGTTTTGGAGTTTGTGGGTATGTTCTCTACAATAAAGCTTCTTCCCCATGTATGTGTATTTATTTACATACATATACACATAATCTATATATATATGTACACATACATATATATTTACATATATTATATGATGATATTAATATTTGTTTATAATTTTATGTATGACTTGTATTATATATAAAATAATATATCATTGTATATATTTTGTGTTATATATAATTATATAGTAATTTAAATATACAATTATATACTTTAACATGTGCAATTACTCATATAGGTAATGTATGTAATATATTAAATTGCATAATATGTATATTACACATAATTTAAATATATACGGTATACATAATTTGATATATAATACGTATATTTTAGTAGCAGGGACATCTGTTAACATGGTAATTAACCATGGCTTTAAATGTCAGACAATTGTACAAGTTTTATTTGGAGAAAGGAGACGATGCAGAAAAGAAAGGTAAGAGGAGGGAAGGAGAAAGTGAGTTCAAAGCTGGAAAAGATTTTGAAGGTTATCTTTAAAACCGACACTCTACTTAACTGGCCTGGAAGATGACATTTAACAGGGAAATTGATTTGCCCAACATCACACATCCAGCCTATGGCCGAGCTGTGAGTAAAATGATGACATTGAAGCAAAGCCACTTGGATTTCTGCTCAGATTGTGCAAATTCATGTAGTAACACTCAAAGACCCTAGGTATGCACTTAATGTCAATCATCAAAGCTTTGCCGGAAGTCAGCAAGCAGAGCTGCTGAGACACCCTGTGGGCTGTCCTCCCCACCCACAGCCAGGCTAGTCTCCAGGACCCTGGTTGCTAGTTTGTCCTCCAGATCCATTAACAGGTTGAGAATCATGGGCTGGCTTTTTAATTAAAGATAATAAAGAAGGACTAAACACAGTGTTGACTAGAAGCAAACCATTATTCTTCCTTAATCACTTAGACCAAGCAATTTATCTTTGTAGTTGGCAAACTCTCAAAAGGAATAAATCAATGCTAAATCTGAAATTCAATGACTCAAAGGCTTTTGGAAAAAAACACTCCCAAGGCATCACAAAAACGCAAGGGCCAAGATGACATTTGGGATGCTTTATAAGTTGCTATGTTCTACCAGTGGAAAGAGAATTATCATAAGTATTGCTCATAATATATGTGAATTAACCCCAAAATACCTTAACTTCTTTATAAGTCACCTTTTCCATTTCTTGATGTTGGCCTCATAACTATGCTCCCAGTTATTCAAAGGCAAGTTCATTTTATATATAGTGTTCTCCTAGTAAAATAAGATATACTCTGTTACATTACACAAATGCTACCTGAGTGTTTCTCTGTATGCTTTATCTAATATTTAATATTATAGAGATTTAAAACACCAAGTACTCTCTCTCTCTCTCTCTCTCAAAAACAAAAATAAACATTAAAAAAAGCTAAAGAAAAAGTGAAAATAATTTTAATAATAATATATTTTGTATAACCCAACATATCCCAAATATTATCATTTCAATGTGCAATCAATATAAAATTACAGTGAGATACTTTACATTCTTTTTTGTACTAAGTCTTCAAAATCCACTGTGTACTTTATATTTACAACATACCTTAATTCAGACTGAGCACATTTCAAGTGCTCAGTAGACACAAGGGGCAATGGCTACCTATTGGGCAATGCTGCTCTAGATATTTCCTTCTATATACATTGAGGGTATGGAGTGTGTGGAGATGGGTGAGAGAGAGACTATAAGAGGGTATATGAGGGGACTTTTTGCTGCTAGTAACAGAACTAACAATATCCTAAATAACAAAGGCCCTAAATTAGCCGTGTAACAAAAAATCTGGATTGCCAAGTTCCAACGCTGGACCAGCAGCTAACAATCCAGGTTCCAGGTTGCTGTCTCTGTAATTCTCTCAACCCTTCTGTGCTGCAAGATGGTGGCTTCAGGTCCAGAGAGTGCATCGTTTTACATCAGCCTACAAAGGCAGGAAGTAGAAGGATGGCTTCGAAAGTGAGAAAGAGTTCTTCCTGTATTTGGGGAGGGGAAAAGATGTTTCTCAGATGCCCCTCATTGGTCAGAACAGGTCACAAGTCCTTCCCTACTGATAGGGAGGATGGGTAAACATCTACTGTATTTTGTCAACACAGTGAGAAGAAACAGGAAATGGAAAACAGGGACAAGAATGGGTAATAGGAACCCAAAGACCATGTAAAGACCTAGAATGGAATTCCTGGCTCAAACAGTATGCTCACTTTAGAGTAAGATTGACTCCTCAAACCCACACTCCACGTGGGCTGTGCCAATTTACACTTCCTCCAAAACTATTAAAAAAAAAAAACACCATTTCACGCCTTCAACAGCAGCACTGGCATTACCAGATTCTCAAATAACTCTGTATGGTTTATGTTTTTATGAGCATCACCTTCGTTTTGCCCAGAAGTTCAATGACTTTCCCAGGCCATAACCAAGAGGCTCAGCCATGAACCACCCCTTAAATCCAGGTCTTCTATTGAGAAACCCACTGCTGCTTCTATTCTCAGCTGAGATCTGCCTGATACGTAAAGAATAGTTTGTGAAAACTGAACATACAATTAAAGAATCTCAATGTGACTTTTGTGACCAGTTTGAAAACACAATGTAAGAGTCAGTCCCCTCCCAGCAGAGTCTCTGGTATTTGTGAAAACTCCTGTATATGTTGTCCTTGTCTGAGCATCAGGCAAACAGATCTTGGGGACACTGAGTGGTCTGTATACTGTGATCTACTCAGAATAGCTTTTATTCTTGAAGAGAAGATAAAAATCTCAAAGTGCTTTTGTGTCCATCATGTGATGCAGGAAAAAAAGAAAATGAAAAAAACCCTGTAAGGTTGGTAGAATCCAAATCTATCAACTATATGATCACTGAGACTCAGAGAAATAAAGTGATCAGGTCAAGATCAAATGTGTAATCCAGGACCCAGTTCTTAGGTGTTAAGACATATAAGAAGGAACACTAGACATGAGGGAAGCGTTCAATGTCTCCTGTTTCAAAAACTTCCTTATGGTCTAGGCCCTAGGTATAATAATAATTATAGCTCACACCTACAAGAGCATTTATTACATGCTAAGCACATTAATCTTCACAATAATCCTATAAGGTTGTGTATAAGTCAGCTATTTCTGCATAACAAACAAACTTGCAGGGGTCTACAATAGACACTTAGTTCTCATTAAAATATATATGATTTGTCTATGGTTCAGTTGAACTAGGATAGGCTCAGCCAATCCTGTCTCTAAGCCAAGGACCAGGTTCAAGTTTGTTCTTGAATAATAATTATCTTATTAAATTATTTTTGGCCAATGGATTTTCTGACAGAAGTCAGAAGTTCCCAAAGGAAAAACAGAAACAAAGGATGCCATTGAGGCCTATGCTTTCTAAAGTTCCCATGCTTAACATGCACATTCTGTTAGCCAAAGCAAGTCATATGGCCAAGCCCAAAGTCAATTGGGAGATAAGTATGCTCCCTGAGAATGGTGGTCAACAGGGAGAGGGTAACTAGCTATTAAACAATAACTTAATCTACCATCAGTGAATTCTATTATGCCTCTTTTATAAATGAGGAAACTGAGACACAGAGGTTAAGAAACTCTTCCAAACTTACACCACTATAAAGTACTAGAGTTGAGATATAGAGATTCAAAGATGAACAAAATTCAGTTCTGTCTGGGATATGGTTCCCTGACTTAATACTTGAATTCACATGACACAACCAAAAAAAATTTTTAGATACTATATCAATTTCCATCTTTACTTCACCTTTCAGATCATCACCACATGTGCAAGCACTTTTGATTAACACAAATGACATCTGAATTGAAAATTGCACACTCAATGGGCCTCACACACAAATAGAACTTTCTCAGCACTCCTGAGTGTGAATTGGGGTCATTCCAGTGTCTTGGTAGAAATGAGAGGCCTCCAACAAGTGGAGAAATGTCCCCCTATCCATCTTCTTCACAGAGTCCAATGGTTCATCCTTTTCTGTAATTTTGTCTTCTAATTCCCCTATTCTCTCTTCTGCCTCTGCAATCCGCGCTGTGGCCGCCTCCAATTTGTTTTGCCCCTCATTTAAGGCATTTTCTAATTCCTGTAGATCGTTTTTTAGGACCTTGATCTCTGCCTCTAGGGTCCCCCTGATTTCTTCTATGTTTTTTTCAAGCCCTGCGAATATTTTTATATTTATCGTTCTGTATTCTTGTTCTGTTAAGTTGCTTATGTCTGCTTTCATCATTTCTTGTGCTGTCACTATTTCCTGTACAGTCTTCTGAGGGAAGTTCTTCCGTTTGGTCATTTTGGCAATGTGTGTATTGGTTTCTTTCCTATTTCTCCTCAGTGTCCCCAGATGCTCTGGTTTTTGCGTTCTCTTTCCTGTAGCTTCCAATTCCTCTTCCTGCAGATCCCTGCGATTGAGAGTTTCTCGGTCTCAGTCCCTCTCAGATTGAGTCGCCAGAGACCAGCAGCGGGTGTTACTTCTTTTCCACCATCTTGAACCTCCCCACAGAGTCCAATGGAATTGAGGATAGGGAATTGGATTTGATAAGTAGGAAGTCATTGATTAAGTCATCATATGAAATTCCCAGATGAAATTTCATCTGGCTGGCATACATTGCTTTAGAGTAGTAGTTCTCACACTGGCCCCCTGGACCAGAAACACCAGAATTACAGGGGAACCTGATAGAAATACAAATTCTCAGGCCTTGCCCCAGACCTACTGAATCAGAAATTGTTGGGGATAGGACCTGGCAGTCCATGTTTCAACAAGCTTCTGATGCTGCTTCTAAAATTTAAGAACCACTGCTCTAAGGGGCTCTGCAAAGACAAAGGAACACAGCTGTGTACAGTGTTCATGATCACTGATCCACTGAAAGGTTGATCGTTTTCTGCCATATGCTTGGTTCTGTGAACCACATGCTTGGTTCTGTGAACTATGCCTTTATCTTACTGTCAGTACAATGGTTGGGTTTGCTTATGATCTATTTAGCCACAGTCCTACAAAGAGGACACCATCTTATATTATCTTTGGCTCTGATTTCTCTGGAGATGGAACATTTGCAATATTTTACCCTTTGAAAAGTATGTAAATCATCCCAATTGGATCCTGAATCTTTTTTATTTTTTTGCCCTAAAGAATATTAGTGGGACAAGTGATGAAATTTGACCAAGGTGTGGAGATCGGATAATACTATAGTATCAGTGTTAATTTCCTTATTTTCACTATTGAAATGTGGTTATGTAAGAAAATATAATTGTGTTTATGAAACACATATGGTTGTATTTAAACTTATGGAAGCATACTATTGGAAGCTCACTCTCAGGTAGTTCAGAAAATGTGTGTGTGTGTGTGTGTGTGTGTGTGTAGAGAAAGAATGATTAAGCAAATGGGGTAAAAAGTTAGTATTTGGAAAGTATGAGTGAAGAATATGTAGGAATTCTATGCACTATTTTTCCAACTTTTTGGTATTATTTCAAAATTAGAAATTGAAAAAGGGAAATAGAGACACCATAATGTATGCTCCATGTTTATGCAACTGATTTCACAGAATCTCATGTTTCACATTCATTCATGCTTTGGCATATCACTTTCATCCCTCCAGGGTGTCCGGATGTTGGAGATGCCTATGGAGAGAGGGTGCGGGCACCAGGTGTGAGGAGAACAGGAATACTGATTGTCACAGCTGGAAATGTCATGGTCACCTCTGAATTTCTAGGGCATTTATTATCTTTAATGCTTATGTGACAGTATTTAGAAGTGGTTTAAGAACCCAGCCTCTAGGGCCAAACAACCAGGGTTCAAATCCTGCTTCATGTGTTTTCAGACCAGCCCCCACCTGGAGGTTTCTGTAAGATGGGGTTGATGATAACACTGGGGACAAAATAAGTGTAGCATGCTAAGAACTACGCAGAGCACATGGCCAGTTGTTCAGTAAATGTTTACTGTTGTTATTATATCCATGGCTGTCTTCATTATCAGTCACTTCATGTTTATGGCTGCAAGTGCAGATAGTTGTGTGTCCATGGTAAGCTCCCAGGGTGTGGACCTTCATCTGGTGTTCTCTCACTTTACACCTTATGAAACAGAAACCTGGAGATGTTACCCAGCCAGAGGTAACCCAGCCTGTCAGAATTACTTACCAGTTCAAGGCATTTGTGCCTGGAATCATTTCTGTCAGCATGCTCTCATGGTTAGGGGTTTGGAAGAGCAGCCACAGAAGCATTCTTTGGTTTTCCAGAGGTTTTAGGTGAAAAACAGCTTCACCTTGGAGCACCTGGATAGTTCAGTTGGTTAAGCATCTGACTTTGGCTCAGGTCATGATCTCATGTTTTGTGAGTTCGAGTTCCACATCTGATGAGCCCGAGCCATGCTCTGGGCTCCAAACTCTCTCACCCTCTCTCTCACTCTCTCTCCGCACCTCATGGGATTCTCTTTCTCTCTGCCCATCCTTCACTCAAGCTCTCTCATAGATAGATAGATAGATAGATAGATAGATAGATAGATAGATAGATAGATTGATATAGATAGATAGATAGATAGATAGATAGATAGATAGATAGATAGATAGATAGAATGGAAAACAACAACAACTTCACCGTTGGGTATTAGGCACCTCTTGAAGTGAGAATGATATTCTTGCCAGTGTCATCAGAGTTGAGAAAGGGCCAGGTGCCACGGGAGCACTGAACTGTAATTCATTTTTTAAGGGTTAGGTATTTTGTGAACAATGGAAACACAATGGAACACAGTACGATGAGAGTCAGAAAACCGTAGGTTTAAATTTACCCACTACCTTGGGCAAGTCACTTAACTGCTGTAAGCCCCAATTTCTGCATCCACAAGGTGGGGGTAGCAGCAAGCTTCTCCCGATGTGGAGAACAAAAATCAGATGAGATGCCCACTGGGAGGAAGGTGTCTGGGGCCCTGGGTGGTCAATGACTATTGGTTCTTTGCTCCCCAAAAAAGAGGATGGTGGCCTTTTTGGCAGAGGAGCTAATGGTAACGATTGAGCTGGCGAGGACCAATAGGAAGGGGTGGTGGAACATCACTAGTGCCAGTGGGGCACTACCTAGTAGGAAAGCTTCCAAGGGTTCCACCTTGGGAGAAGAAGTGAGAACCTTTTAGATCTTCACCACCAATGGAATCTTCCAGGAAGCGTCTAAAATAGTGAGATTTTTTCTTTATTCACACATTTTCAGTCGTGTTGGCTTTCCCCTGCAATTAACTGGCTAATTGGAAAGGCAGCATGGTACAGAGTCAAAGACATTAGTTTCAGACTGAGACAAATCTGATATTAAACTGTTAACTTTGAGGGGTGCCTGGGTGTCTCCGTCAGTTAAGCATCCAACTTCAGCTCAGGTCATCATCTGAGTTGGTTTGTGAGTTGGAGCCCTGCATCAGCACAGAGCACACTTTGGATCCTCTGTGCCCCTCTCTCTCTCTGCCCCTCCCCTGCTGGTTCTCTCTCTCTCTCTCAAAATAAATGATAATAAATAAACTTTATAAAAACTGGCAACTTCGAAATTGTAGGACTTTGAGCATGTAACTCAAGCTTTATGTGGCTTGGTTTCTTCACTCGTAAAAGGGGTCAGCAGATCCCACTTGGAGTCTCATAAGGTTGCTGTCAGATGGGCCACTCACATGCTATAGGCTGAGAGTCCAGCAGAAAACATTAACCAGAGCACCCTTGCATGGTTTCTTCCACCTAGTGTCCTCAGTATAGTTGAACTTTCTGTACAAGGGTGATTGGGTTACCTAAATCAAAAGAACCGGGTGGCGTTTTCTGACCTACGGTTGGAAGTCAGATAGAATCATTTCCACCATGCTGTACTAGTTGAATCAGTCATAAACTCCTCAGATCAGGGGAAAGGACAGAGGCCCTACTTCTTGATTGGAAGGACCATCATAGAATTTATAGACATGGCTTAAAGCTGCCACAATATTAATACCATGTTATAAGATTGTAAAGTATTTTGCATATAGTGTTATTGTTGAGATTTTTATAATTATTGGTTCATAGCAGGATAATCTCCTACTGCTTCCCATCAATCAGAGAGCTTGCATGATATAAGAGAGAAACACAAGTAGATGGTATCAATTCTTCAAGCCCCAGGTTTATAAAAACCTAGTCACTTGAATCCAGGCTAGCAACTAGTTGAATGCCATTGATTGCTCAGATGAATTGAGCAAATGCCTTCTCCATGTCTCTAAGATGCATTGATCTCCTGCTTTCCTCCCCAGCGCTGTGTGAATGTCACTGAATGGTGAGAGGCTGACTAAATGGGCAGGGATATTGATTTTCTTTTCTACCATTTTTGAAAGCTCTTTGCTTACCAGGTGCTGAGCAAACATCAGGCAAATGGCAGACCATGTAGAAATAGATCAAGTAAGGAGCAACAAAGGCAGTTATGGTTTTCTGAACATGAAGCTGGTTAAGCTTCAGGTGCACCCCCCACTTCTGATTTTATATTGGAAATTGCACACTATTATTCACACTTTATTTGCCAATTCATAATATAGTCCACCCAGATGGTACTAAGTAGCATCATGGAAAATATTTCTAACCAATCCATGGAGCTTAGACTCTAGCCCTGTCTGAGGAGAGCCAACTGAAGACTCAGATGAGCAGTGCTAACAACAGATGGGGCTGTGCATTTCAGAAGATGGGGTGTGCATCCTAGATGCTGAAGTGCAAAATTGCTTATACTCTTGGAAATGATAAGAAAGACCTGCTTAGTCTGTCATGGTAGTGACAAACACAGGACTTCTTTAATATAGAGGACATTCTAGAAACCACCCAACACTATATTGTTATTGACATCCAAGGAAACTGAGGTATGTTTACCTCCACTCAGAAAAAAAATTCAGGGATTCCTCAGGTGGTCAAAGGGAGGCAAATTGGAAATCACCTGCAAACTCACACCATTGGAAGGAAACCACTGACAAGGGGTGAAGAGGGACCCTTGAGATTTTTGGCTGGTTCTAGTCCCAATATGCATTCCCAGAGAATTTGCCTTGAGGAACAACAAATGACAATCTCCAAAGAATGATACTTTCTTTTTTTATGTTTTTATTTATTTTTGAGAGAGAGAGAGAGAGACAGAGACAGAGAACAAGTTGGGGGGAGCAGAGAGAGAGGAGACCACAGAATCCGAAGCAGGCTCCAGACTCTGAGCTGTCAGCACACAGCCTGATGTGGGGCTCAAACTCACAAGTCATGAGATTATGACCTGAGCCAAAGTCGGACGCTTAACTGATTGAGCCACCCAGAGGCCCCATAGAATGATACTTACTAATGATCTCACCAGATTTTCTGAATTTAAATGGATTATTGCTTTCAGCATAATAACGTGAAAACCGTGGACATTCTTGGGCCGGGCTTTAGGTTTTGTGATGTTCATAAAGGAAAAGACCATCACAAGGCAGGTTTGCACATTCTCAACACTAAGTTTGAAGAACATCCATTTTATCCTCAGCTATAGATGAGAACAGGATGCTGTGATTTCATTTCAAACCAGGAAATAAATTTGCTTTCCTATCCAATTTCTAGAAGGAGCAAAAAAAGAAAACCACTTCATCTTACTTTACATGGAATTCCTTTGTTTTCCCCAAAGTGAATAGTAAAGTTGTTTTAAAGCATTGCGAGAAGAGAAAGAAAATAAGGCCTAAATGTCTCCATTATGTGTGTAGGAGCCTGATTCAGGGACAGAAAACTGCAGGTGGGACAGGCTGTTGTTTCTACCTGTCCCTGAACTGAGGTACTTCCACACCTGAGATCTCTCTGGACTCAGGTTCTTTCTCCTGAGAAGAAACTTGATTTTGCTGGAGCTGTTTTTGGTTTTGTTTTGAGATTTTTTTTATGTTTTTTATTTATTTTGAGAGAAGGAGAGAGAGCACATGTGCATGAGCAAGTAGTGTGGGAGAGGCAAAGAGAGGAGAGAGAGAATCCCAAGCAGCATCCTCCCTGTCAGCACAGGGTCTGACTCGGGGCTTGATCTCACAAACCATGAGATCACAATCTGAACCAAAATCAAGAGTCAAATGCTTAGCCAACTGAGCCACCCAAGAACCCCTTTGCTGTTTTCGTTTTACAGTGACCATCTGCCTATTCTGTCAGGAACATTTCAGGAGAGGAACAGCCCTGAAGAAGATTCCCTTTCCCTTCAATCATTTTTTTTCTTTTTTTAAAAATCAAATAAATTCTTATTGAGTCCTGGGAACTGAGAAACAAAGGCAGGACAGGGCTTATACCTTCAACTAGCTTTGCATGCTGTCAGGAAGGCAACACAAATCACTTTGTTCACAGGAAGATTAAGAGATGGCACTGTGATTCAAAGGAAAAATCTCAAAACTCTCATAAGTCCAGGTTAGTCCAAATCGACAACAGAACTTCTGGCTAATCACCCCTTCTTAAAATGCAAGACAGCCCTCCCAGAAAGGCTGTAAGAATATTCACATAACATTTTGCCTTTGAAGTGATTTTGCTGTATGCATCAAGACATACCATGTTGTCACGAGTATTGCATGTTTTTAGGGACACCTTTTCAACAATTAAAATAGTAAGTCTTTCTCTTCTAAGTCTCCTTGGGGCTACACAGCACTTTTCAGATTTCATTAATTGACTGTGTAAAAGTGACCAAATTGTGTAGCATGAAACAAAGCATGACATAGTTTTTAAAAATCCTGACTAAGCATGGACAACCTGGTGACCTTCCTTTGCTTGTGTCACTGGAGTGGTCCAGTGGGGAAAAAGGGTGAATAGAAATAGGGCCTCATCAGGGAATAATAGCAAGCTGTCCACATTTGGGGACAGAAATGGACAGTTTCTGGGTAGAAACTGGCAATAGTTTCCTCACATGCCCACAGTTCTAGAAACACAAAACTGCAACATAGAAATGGCAAGGTTTTCTCTGAAACTGGGACAAAATATTTTTTTATACTTGGTTTTGTTTCCCCCAAGAAAATTACAGTTTAATGGCGGGTACGCCAAAGCATGGGAAGCATCCAATGGTCTAAATGACTATTTGAGTCCCAACTGTGTGGTTTAAACAACTCTTTTGCAAAGGCACTAGCCAAAATAATGTTGGCTGTTTTCAGAAAATTTAGCAGATATTCAAGAATGGGGAGAGTGTGGGCATTGGTTTGCGTGTCAATATTTCTTCCTAGTTTTATTGAGATATATTGGACCTACAGCACCGTATGAGTTTAAGGTGTGCAGCTCAACAGTCTGACTTACATATATCGTGAAATAGGTCTAGTTAACATCCATCTTCTCACAGAGATACAATAAAAAGGAAAAACGAAAAAAAAAAACAGAAAATTTTTTTCAGGAAAAAAAAGGAGAAAATTTTTTTCTTGTCATGAGAGCATTTAGATTTACTCCCTTAAAAGCATTCCTTTATACCTTACAACAGTGTTAACCTCATCATGAGGTACATTACATCCCAGTACTTATTTCTCTTAGAATTGAAAGTTTGTACCTTCCTCTGATTCTCCTTCTCCTCATCCCCCTCCATCTCTGGTAACTACAAATCTGATCTCTTTTTTCTAAGTTTTTTTTTTTAAGATTCCACATATACATGAGATCATACAGTGTTTGTCTTTCCCTGACTGAGTTATGTCACTTAGCCCACTTAGCGTAATGCCCTCAAGATCCATCTATGTTCTCACAAATGGCAGGATTTCCTCTTTTTTTTATGACAGAATAATGTACATTGTATATATATATATATACCACAACTTCTTTATCTATTCATCCATCAATGGACACAGGTTATTTCCATGTCTTGGCTGTTGTGAATCATGCTGCTGTGGACAGGGGTGTGCAGATATCTTTTAAGGGCAGTGTCTTCATTTCCTTTTTTATGTAATTCTTTGAAGAATTGTTGGGTCATATGTTGGTTCTATTTTTAATTTTTTGAGGATCCCCCCCAACTACTGTTTTCAATAGTGATTGCAACCAACAGCTGTGCATTGCTATTTTAACACAAATACATTGATATGAGAGTGGATGGGCAGGAGGCACATGGGCACATGTGAGGGTTTATAAGGAGGCTAGCCTCTCTGAATCATGGCGGAAGGACTGTGGTGTGCAGATGTAGGCTGGGCAGATGGGGTGAGAGTACTCTGGCAACCTCAAAGTCTGGACGGAAGTATTGTTGCATTCTATAGGAAGAAATCATGCTGGTGACTACAGAGAAAACTAGACATTAGCCGTGTGGGAGAGTAAAAGCCATTTCCCTAGCTGACCCTCTGTCTCACCAACCAATCTATGGTCGAGGAGAGGAAATGGGCAAGGCAGCCATGTGTAGGGCCAAGGAAAGAGCATTGTTCTTTTGGCCAGATGTATCCCAAGCTCCTAACTCAGTAATGATCATTCTTACATCTCACATAGCCCCCAGCTCTTGAATCACACTCAGCCTTTTAGCCTTTCCCATGGAGGCCCCAGAAATAACACTGCAGAAACAAGCCATCCCTCTGTGCCACCTTCCAGTTCCTGACCCACAGACTCTGTAAGCATCATGAAGTGGTTGATTTAAGCTACCATGTCTTGGGATAATTTGTGATGGCAGCAACAGTAGCCAAAACACGAACATTGACCTCTTGACTCACTGGTGGGTTTTCCTTGATTCTGTTCATTAGTTTAATCACTTTCTCATATATAGTACTGGAAGCGCACAGTTCTTTACCAAGTTCCCAATGTGTCAAGGACTTGCAGTGTTAAGATGGAATCTCTGCCCGCCCCCACTGCATTTTTCTCTGACACTCTGAACAAATGAAGTGGTTGAAAATTGCAATCTGCTGTATATGTTGCCACCAGGGTTCTTCCTGCTTCTACTCACACAAATGGCACTCAGCCTTTGTGATTTATGGCTCTTCACATGAAACAAGCCACCACCAGTCTCTCCCTCCCTTCTGTCACTTGTGCATTTTGAAAGTGGAAGTTTCTCAGGGAAAGTAGAAAAGAAGTATTGGCTGGGGACAGCTGAGGTGGAGTGTGGGAGAGGGATATGCAATAGCTTTCTCAGTGGTTAATAGAGACCTTGTGTTTCTGAGCTAAAATACACCACCGTGGGGCAGGACCTGAGGATGATTATATCAGATTTTTTGCTGCAAGGTTATCTTGTTTTCAGGACATCACATAGATGGGCCACAGAGCATGTTATCTCTACAGCTTCACTAGCAGGTCCTTCTAATTCTAAAGCTGGTTGGACTGGCAGCTCTACTTTTCATGGTAGTGGGAGTTTTCTGGGTGATCTGTATCTCTATCAAATTCCTTTGTCCCTGCACAGATATCTTTATTAAACAAATAATCAATCATCAGCCTCATATTCCAGCATGAATATCAGCTCCTGTGTCGTAGGTAGTAGGGAGAATAGTGGCCCCCAAAGATGCCTACATCCCAATCCTCAGAACCAGTGAATATGTAATGGCACATGGTAAGGCGTAAAGTGGTGAATAGATGACTTTAAGGTAGGGGGCTTTCCCTGAATGATCAGAGTAGACCCAATGTCATCACAAAAGCCTCTTAGGAGTGCAGCAGAAGAGGGGGGCAGAGTAATACTGTAGATGAAGAGTTTGACCTGCTGTTGCTGCCTTTGAAGCCAGAGGAAGACCAAGAACCAAGAAATGCAGCAGCCTGTGGAATGCAGAGAAGGCAAGGAAATGGATCCTCTCCTAGAGCCCATATACGAGCACAGTCCTGCTGTACCTTGATTTGAGACTTCTGACCTCCAGCACTGTAAGAGAATGCATTTGTGTTGTTTTCAGCCACTGCGTTTCAGTAATTTGTTACAGCAGCCACCGAAAACTAAGATACTGCAGAATGAAAACCTGTTTTCTCCTTGCACTTGTCAGAGGGCAGATCTAAGCGCACGCTGGTTCTGTACCTTCCAGGGGCACTATTGCAAAGCCGATTTATTATTTTCTTTGTTTGTTCTGCATCACTATGCTGAGGCTCATTAACACCCCATCCCTGGGTGTTCTGTGCATAAGCAGAAATGTATGAAGAATCAATCGCTCTGACCTTTATTCCTTGTTGGTGTTTTGTCATTCGTGGGCTGCTTGACTTGACATATGAATTATACTCTAGCCGCCTGGTGCAGAGGATGCGGCTACAAGCCCCCAAATATTTCAGACATATGCCAATTGCGATTTCAACACACATTCTCTTTTCCACCCTGTCAACCTAGAATTATTTCATTGGCAACTAATAAAATACCAATAGGAGGAAGAAATTGGCAAGGCATTGCTGTTGACAAAGGGGTTAACCTTTGAGGAAGATTAAAAATAGATGCCCTTTAGGAAGAAAGAACCGAGGAAGTGAATCTTCTTTCCTCTTTAACTCTTTAGTCTATTGTCCTAATCCAAAAATCGAACCTTCTTCAGAGTTCGCAAAAGAAAGGGAGACTAAGCATTTTCAAGGATCCATTTGTGTTTGGTAGCAGGCAGTTTGTTGGTTTGTTCTCCCTCGCTGAAAACTTACAATGAAGCAATAATGCAACATTTGTCAAAGCGAATAAATGGTGTGGCCCCTCCATGCTGCAACATGTCAGGCATTAAGAAAGACTAGAAGCAAACAACTTCAGAAGGATTTTTCACTATGTCCTCTCTCCTCTTTTGTCTTAATTCTATCCCTTCCGGTGGTGCCCAATTCTAAGCCCTGGAAACTGCCCAAGAGTTTCAAAATTACGTTTTCCATAAACTTCCCTTCCTTTCTTGCACCAATTTCAACCAGCTTCACTGGAGAGAAACCATCTAATGAAGGAGTTCATGCACAAGTGTTTGTAAATGGTAACACCTGGATGTGTTGCCTGTCCCAGAAGACTTGTTTTCCAAATCTTTTCAAATAGAGACATAATCAACATGGATAACGAAGGCTTAAAATTCAAGCTTAACTCTTCATGGCTGGAATTCAGTCAGTGTGCAGGTGCACAAGGGAAGTTATCTGGGTCACTGGAAGTTTTCTCTGGGCCCCTCAAATCACACCATTTGTACTACAACTCAAAATTCTGCCCCTACTTCTTCCTTCACAGATGAGATGGATTCCATAGACATGATATTCGTCATAATTAGAGGCAGTAATATTTATAGTATGTCTCACAGTTCCCAACAAAAGATTATTTCGTGTGTTCCCCACCATTAAGCCTTGTACAGTCAAGAATTCTATCATCTCCATGTTATACATTAGGGGGTCAGCAAATTTTTTCTATAAAGGGCCAGAAAGCAAATACATTGTTAGCCATATGGTCTCTGCTGCAACTACTCAAGTCTGCCCTTGGAGTGAGAAAGCAGCCAGAAGCAGCATGTGAAGGAATGAGCACAGCTGTGTTCAACAAACTGTATTTACAAAAACAAGCAGCAGGCTCGATTTGCGAATCCCTGCTCTAGAGGAAGGAAACATGATCCAGAAATTTGAGGGACCCACCTCAGAACACACACAAATATGAAGCAGTTCAATCCAGGTCCTGAATCCAGTGCTTTCTGACTCCAAATCTACTGCTTGTTCACTGCCCCACATTGCATTTGGGGCATGGTCTCTAGCCCTTGGTAGAGTCATGACTTTGGATCAAGTCATTCACAATCTCTACCCATCCCCTCTTTTCCCCATGCACATTTTGTGAGGCAACAGCTGGGACTGGGGCACTATCATTACCATGCAGTCACGGAAACAGAGTGAAGGTAACTGACATACAAGACCAAACCAGGCCATTAGTCAGGATAATTAGTGAACTTCATTGTATATTCAGTCAGATTCTTCCATTCCTTCCAGAAGGACATTGTGGAGCCCTCCCACCAGCACAGAATGAGGACTAGGCATCCCAGACCCACCCTCACTCAGCACCCTCCTTTTGATTCACAAGTAGAAGCAGCCATGCACCAGCATCATGGTGGAAGTTTTGTAGAAGACATAGCTTCAGGAAGCTATGTTCCTGTGCTGTGCTGGAGCCATTCATCCCCAGCTGGACACCATGACACCTTCTCTGTGGGTCCTCCTCTTCACCTTCACCTCCAGGTGCCTTCCCAGGAAGGTAGAGCACTGGGTGGGTTAGTCAGGTGTGAGGACACTGGTTAGGCCACACCTGGAGTGGACAGGGCAGAGCCATCATTTCATTTGTCCTCCCAGAAACCTTCTCTGTTACACTGAGGTCCTTCAGCCCACCTGTGATAGGAAACAAACATACACATGTTGCAGGAAGGCTTTCTTTGGCTACACTCTATGTGTAGCCAAAGCTATTGATATGTTAAAATGACGGCCTTGCTTTGCTTCTTTTCCACACTTATCTCTCAAAAGACCCTCACTGACAGGACCATGTCATTTTGGCCAAGGACAGTGTTTACAGATTCTTGGCATCCCTGGGAAATTGTCCTCTCAAGCATACCCCAAACTAACCACCCCTTCCTCACCATCTGGTATATAACCTACCATTTTTTAACATCCTTTTCCTTAATGCAGCCCCCTAAATCCAACCAGTGACATCATCCTGGAAATAGGAGCAAGAGGAAGATTGAGATCAGGCTAAAGCACAACCCTAAATCCCATACACATGCTCCAGTAAACATGAGAGCTGACATTTTACCTTCTAAAGGCATTGCACTTTGCTCAGCTAGAAACATCTTTTGATCCTTCTTTAATTACACTGACTTATCTTATGGTATATCTTGTATATGGTGCTTTAGATGATAGATACCAATTTGTTAATATCTTGTCACTGAGACACAGTGACTGGAACTGTGACTAGTGGCATGCAGCCATATCCTCTTTCTTCAATTGATTGTCTTAATTTTTGCAAGATGGGCAAACCTCCTTAAATGAGGGCAATCAATACAGCACATTTAGCCATAATTGTGGCTTAACTCCCTCTTCTTTGAAAAGTTAAGCAATGCAATTTGCCTAAAACTGGGCTTTTCAAAAAGACATCCCTGTATGCTCAAAAGGGAAATCAAGCAGCCAGATTCCTGCCTGCTCCCTCCCTCTCAGTGACTGACCTTCCTGGTCTTTCCTCCCCAAACCCCTCTCATCTCTAGATGCCTTTTTGGATCTTGAACAACCAAGGCCAGCAGTGGGGGGCACAGCAGGTGAGCTAGAGTACCTGAGCTTGGGAGTAGCCTCTTTCCTCCATAATCTCCCACATCACCCCCAGCAATGGCTTTTCTGGGTCTCTTATTTGAGATAACACACTGCCTTGGAAAGGTGAAGTCAAAAAGGGGTGGAGCTGTGCTCTTCCCATAGGTGGGTCTTCTGCATCCAGGACACACAGAGGGATGGACTCTAGCTGGTTTCTCTTGCCATGTTTAATTTGTCTCCAGCTAGCTAAGAGCAATAAGAATGAATCAAATGTGCCTGGGCTGCTTTGGAAGGTGCCATCCCACTGCCTTTCCCCAGGGCCTGAAATATTATAACACTGGAAATAATTATAGTAGCAAATGCAGGTATTTGTTGAGTGTATACTATGAGCCAGGGGTCTATATTCATAATCTCATTTGATTCCATAATCCAAATTATGAAGTGGGAGCAGAGAAGCAACATGGTGCAGTAGGGAAGCATACAGACTATGAAACCAGATTGCTCTAGTATTCTATGGGTTTCTGAGGGCTGCCATAACTACATATCATAGACCGGGTGGCTTAAACAACAAGAATGTATGTCTCACAGTTCTGGAGCTTGAAGTCCAAGATCAAAGTGTCAGCGTGTTGGCCAGGAGGGAAGGATCTGTTCCAGGCCTTTCTTCTTGGCTTGAAGATGGCTGTTTTGACCTTGTATCTTCACAGCGTTCCCTCTGTGTGTCTCTCTCCAAATTTCCTCCTGTTAGAATAGGACACCAGTCATATTGGATTAAGGCTCACCTTAAAGAGCTCATTTTAACTTAATAGCCTCTTTAAAGACACTATCTCCAGTGCATCTGGTGGCTCGATTGGTTAAGCCTCTGACTCTTGATTTTGCTTCAAGTCATGATCTCCTGGTTCATGAGATCAGGCCCCCCATTGGGCTCTGTACTGACAGTGGGGAGCCTGCTTGGGATTCTCTCTCTCCCAGTCTCTCTCCCCTACCCCCACTCATGTGCTTACTCATGTGCATGTGCTCTCTCGCTCTCTCTCTCTGTCTCTCTCTGAAAATAAATAAATAAACATTTAAAAAAGACACTATCTCCAAATACAATCATACTCTGAGGCACTAGGAGTTAGAACGTCAACATGTGACTTTTAGGAGCACATAATTCAACTCAGAACAGACATGAACCATGGCTCTACCCTTGGCTACCTGTGTGAATCTTACCCAGCCACTTGCTATGTCATGCCTTCATTCCTAAGCAACCTTGACATTGTTGTGAAAATAATGTACATGAAATACTTAAAGCTCTCCTGACACACAGTCATCCCTCAAAAAAGTGTTACTTGGTATTAGGGCTCATCCCCATTTTACAGGTGAACAAATTGAGCCTTAAATAGGCTCTGTAACTTGCGTGAGATCACACAGCTGGTGAACAGTAGGTACATCGGGGTCTATAACCAATGTCTGCCTATCCCAAAGACCAAGCTCTCATCTATAATGCTATGCTGCCTTGCCTCCTTTTCTGCAATATTTTATTCTGAATAGAAGTCAATATTCTGTCTAAATAGAAATAAAGCTACATCGTCCTTTCCAGGAGATGAAGCCCAGCCCGATCCATTTAAAATCCCCCCAGCAACTCATAGCTTGAAGGGAAAGCCCTGCAGGGTGCCTCTGGCATCTCATGAGAGGAAGAACAGAGCCTGTGCCTGTTGGCTGCTGACTCTGTAAGCACACATCAGAGAGGACTCGGGTCTTCTCTCCTACCCAGGAGATTGACACCAGGGAGGATGATCAGGCTAGGAGCCAGAGGGGCCTTCTGACTTCAGCCTTAATCCTGCACCCCATGTGGACACGCCTTCAAGCCCGCCCACGGTTGTCCTAGCTAACGTGTTGGGTGTGATGTTTCTGGAACAGCTATTTTTGTTTTGTTTTAACCTATCAGGGGTAAAAAAACTGCTCAACCCATAATAAAGGCTAGGTAATTTAGTGTGCAAATTAAGAGGTTTTTAATAAACAGAAGATCCACATTCTTTGGAAACCTTGCTATAGCCTTGATGTCCGCCCACGCACTTCCCCAGCCTGCCATCCCTGCCCCTCCCACCTAGCACTAGGTGAATAGGAGAGATGATTTTTCAGTGAGTAGATGGACTGTGTTTTCTTACGGATCTGTTCGTTCTCTTCCAGAGACCACTTGGTGTTGTTGGGTATAGATACTTTGTCCCTTGCTATCATCTGTGGTTTGAGCTGTGTGAGAACTGGGACAAGAGAGATGAAGGAGGAGGAGCCCCCAGCACACAGTTCCTCAGCCCCAACTTAGGAATCAGGTACCTGAAAAGCTTTAAAAGACCCTGAGGCCAGGCCCACCTCCAGTGACTCTTTTTTTTTTATAATAGTTTATTTTCAAATTGGTTTACATATAACACCCAGTGTTCATCCCAACACGTGCCCTCTTTAATGTCCATCACCCCCTCTACCCCCTCCCTCATCTCCCTCACCTCCCTCACCCTCAGATTGTTCTTAGTCTTTGAGAGTCTCTTATGTTTTATCTCCCTCCCTCTCTGTGTCTTTTTTTTCTTTCCCCTCTTCCCCTCCCCCTGGTTTTTGCTTAGCCTCACAAAGTCCAGTGACTCTTGACAAATCCCCAAGGCGATTGTGCCTCTGACCAGGCTTGGGGACCCTCTGCTTTCCCCACAGAGGCATTGCTGGATGCACTACAGAACCAGAGCGGATTTTAGAGTTCCACTCTCCACCGGTTCTCAGCCAGGACCCACAGCACGACTCCCAGGGGCTCTTAACAGACACATTCCTGGGTTGTCAGAGTAGCCACCTGTGTCTAACAGCCATATTTTTTAAAAGCTCTCCAAACTCTCATGCATTGTTAGTGAACATACAATTTGTACAAACTTTCTGGAGGGCATTTGGCATTAATTGCCCTGTGAAAACTTTCTTTTTTAATATTTATTTATTTATTTATTTTGAGAGAGAGAGCACAGGGGAGGGGCAGAGAGAGACGGAGAAAGAAAATCCCAAGCAGGCTTATGCTGTCAATGCCTATCCCGACACAGGGCTCAACCCCACACACCATACGATCATGACCTGAGCCAAAATCAAGAGTTGAACACTCACCTGACTGCACCACCCAGGAGCCCTTTGGAAATTTAAAATCACAGAGTCATTGGCAATCCCACCACTTATAACTTATCCTTGGAAAACATCACCATGGTGTGCACTTGCACACGTGTGTGTGTGTGTGTGTGTGAAAACATTCACTGCAGCATTGAGTGGAACTGCAAACAACAACAAAATACACAGTCAACCAGAGTACCCTTCAATATGTGACAAGATAATTAAATTTGCTTTAACCACACGATGAAATAATACGCATCTGTTAAAGAGAACGAGTGTTCAGTTTTTGTTAAGAACGGCAGATGTTTCTTGATCCTTTTGTAGTAAATTTAAAAGAGACACTACCAAATGTCATATCTGTATTAGAACAGATGTAGATATTGTGACGTAGGTATTATAGGTATCATATATGGATAACATATAGGTATTATCACATATAGGTATCATACATATAAATCTGCTAGTTAGATATTATAAAATAAATCTATATGTATATATTAAACATATGTATTATCCATCAGTATTGTACATGTGTGTGTGTGTATATGTGTATATATATTTCAAATTTACAACACTGTATCCATTTCCTATGGCTACTGTATTAATTACCACAAACTTGGTGGCTTAAAACAACTTCTACTTACTCTCTCACAGTTCTAGGGGATGGAAGTCCAAAGTCAAGGCATCAGCTTGCAGGGCTGTGCTGCTCTGGAGCTCCAGGGGAAGAAAGTCCTTCCCTGTCTCTGGTAGGTTCTATTGGCCACCAGCATTCCTGGGCTGTGGCTCTTTACTCCAGGCTCCGTTTCCACCTTCACCTGGCCTTCTCTCTTCTCTGTGTATGCATCTCCTCAGTGAGAGTCTTCTATGGACACTGGTCGCTGGACACGTGTCATTGGATTTAGGGCCCACCCTGATAATCCTGAATGGTCTCAACTCAAGATCTTGAATTATGACTGCAAAGACCCTTTTTCCAAACAAAGTCTCATTCACAGGTTCCAGGGATTAGGATGTGAGCATACGATTTGGGGGGATATATAGTTGGAGGAACATATATTTTGGGGGGAACATTCAATCCACTACACTATAAAGGAATCATGCTAAATATACTCCTTTAAAAAAAAACTCACTCTTGGGGCACCTGGGTGGCTCAGTCAGTTAAGCGTCCGACTTTGGCTCACGTCATGATCTCACAGTTCATGGGTTCAAGTACCACGTCAGGCCCTGAGCTGGTAGCTACCATTCTGCTACAAATTCTGTGTCTCCCTCTCTGTCTCTGTCTCTCTCCAACTTATATGCTTTCTCTCTCTCAAAAAGAAACATTTTTAAAATTTTTTAAATAAATAATAATTTTAAAAACCTCCCTATTTCTGTATATGTGTATTAGTGCATACATATAAACATTTTCTGGAAGGACTCATGAGATGTCATGAACAGTGGTCCCCTTTAAGGAGAGAACTATTTGAGAGCAAGGAAGGAAAGAGGAGCATAAAATATCCCCTTTCCATTATACAACTTTCTGTGCTGCTTTAATTTTTTAACCATGCACATGTATTACCTTTTTTTTTTTAATGTCAACAAGGATTCTCAGGAGTTTGGGGAAGAATTATGTTTTTTCTTTTCTTCTTTCCTTATTCTCTGTTTTAAATCAACAATTTTTGGGATGTCTGGGTGGCTCAGTTGGTTAAGAATCTGACTCTTGGTCTTGGCTCAGGTCATGATCTCATGGTTCATGGGATCGAGCCCCACATCTGGCTCTGCACTGACAGTATGGAACCTGCTTGGGATTCTCTCTCCCCCTCTCTCTCCCACTCATGCTTTCTCCCTCTCTCTCTCTCTCTCTCAAAATAAATAAACTTAAAATAAATAAATACATAAATAAAATAAAACAACAATTTTTATTTAATTAAAGAAGCAGCTCATGCATGTGATTTGGATGTCCAGCCCAATCAGAGAGTAATTATCCAATCCTACCCTGTCCTTTCACAGAGAGACAACTAAGAAGGAGGGCAGGAGAGACACTGGGAGAGCTGGCTGCTAAGGAGTAGTAGGCATCCCCCTGCCTCTTCCCCTTGGGGTGACATCTTCAGATGATGGCCCCAAGGCTTCACATCTGCAGATCTCTCTACCGAGTGAGGATTTCACAGCCTGGATCCCACCGGGGCCTTCCCACAATTCTGAGAGGTGGCAATAGGCCTTTTACAGTGGAAGAAAATTGGCCTCCAGGACAGTGTCAACCTTGGAGCAGATTGGAATCCCTGGAGAGTCTGATTGGGTCCAAGCGTGGGCCGTGTGTGGGGATTGCTAAAGCTCCCTGATGACCTGATGTGCACTCCAGGTAGAGGTTAGCTGGCCGAGGGCTGGAAGAGAATTGACATACGTGAACATTACATTTATTGTGCTCCCAGAATTGTGCTTTGCAGGGGCTCCACAGAGGTTGACAGCTATTCATTCCTCAAATCAACCCTCAGAAGTAGTTACTCTCATTCTGGTGATAAGGAAACATAGTCTCAGAAATACCACCGTTATACTCAAAGATACAGAGTTCGTAGGGACAGATGCAGGTCGCAAGCCACATCTGTGGCAACACAATCCAGAGCTCTTTCTACAAAACCTCATAGCTTCATGGATGACTCTTACCCAGTTCACTTATCAGGGGCTCCAATCCGGGGGCAGGACAAACTTAGAGAAGTTCCACTTTGTTAACTGCTCAAAAGTTTGCCATCAGAAAATCTAGAAAAGCAAAAACAATCACACGCTGTCTGTTCTAAAATGCATGGGTTTTGCATGTATCTTACAACTGCTTTCGACAAATGACAAGAGTGACAAAATTGTATGCCTTAGGCTGGCATATCAAAACATGCAGAACAGGTGTTGGCGTTTTAGAAGAAAATCCTGGAGACAATAGTAGGAGCACTGTTTCAAGAAATGCTGATCACCAACTTGGTCAATGGCACGGAGACACTGGGAGAGCTGGCTCCTCCTTCATGTAGGAAAACACAGACGTGGACAATTCTGACTTAGACTCCAAATGTGCAACAGTTTAGGAACATCCTAACCAATTTTTTCCTAACTAATTTCTCTCTCTCTCTCCCTCTCTCTTTCTCTCTCTCTCTCTGCAAAAGTTACACATGGTTAAAGAAATCTTTGTCCAAATGGAACTATAAGAGAATTTCCTGTGCAAAATAAAGTTTACAAAGGAGAAGGAAGCATCGTAACATGGTTTCACTCTCAGGAGTTGTAGTAATTTCCTAGGGCTGCATTGGTTTAATTCTTAGTGGTTGTATTAATTTCTATAACAAAGTATCACAAACTGGGAGGCCCAATACAACAGAAGTTAATTCTCTCACAGTTCTGGAGGCTAGAAGTCTGAGGTCATGGTGTTGGCACACCACCACGTTCCCTCTGAAATCTCTAGAAGTCCATCTCTTTTTGCCTCTTCCACCTTCTAGTAGACATAGGAGTTCCCTGGCTTGTAGTAGAATAACTCCATTCTCTGCCTCCTCACTCTTCACATGGCTTCAACCTGTGTGTCCTTATGTCTTTCTATGGCATTCTTCTTGTGTGTCTGTCCTCTTCTTATGAGAACACCAGCCATATCGGATTAGGAGCCCATCTTTCTCCAGTATGACTTCTTCCTAAGTAATTACATCAGCAATAACCCTTTTCCCATATAGGGTCACATTCTGAGATACTGAAGGTTAGGGTTTCAATATATCTTTCAGAGGGACACAATTTAACCCGTAAAAGTGGTAAATAAAAATAATTATTGGCAGTACAGAAAATAATGGTGTCACACATCTACAGCGTCATATATTTGTAAACTTCAGCATTTTCACTAACACATCAGTTTTGTGTTTTGTGTGTCTTTTCCTGTGCTCACTCCAAGCGAAGTCGTGTTGCCCTTTGGAAGCAGGTTTCCCATATTGCTCCTCTTTCTCCTGGCCCCTCTCCTGCCTAGCACAGTCAATGCTAATTAGCAGCTGTTTAATTATCAGCCCAGCAGGGAAGTGATCCAGGCCCTGATCCTCAGAGAGTTATATCCACGGTTAAGTTGTCCCAGATACTGGAAGGTTGACTGTATTTCGTGCCTTAGCGAGAGGCAATGCGGCTTAGTGGAAAGTATGTAGTATTTAGAATTGGTCTGCCTGCGTGATTCCACCATGTTTTCAGCTGCTGAACAATGTCCACTAACCCTCCTTTCCTCTGCTGTAACCATACCCTCCCAACAGTCTTGTTGAGAAGGTGATATGTAGTGAAAGTATCTTATTAAAAAAACTTGTAAGATAGAATTCAAACGTGCAGGGATAGTATCTGCCTCCTTTTAGAATGATCTGTAACCAGCACCTGATAGATGCACAAACACATGTGTTGATTGAAATTTTTAATTAAAGAGAAAGACTATAAGAAGGAAGGAAGGGGGGAGTTTCTGGAGTAAAAATTTGTTCTAGCATTTGTTCTAGTCAAATTAAGATTCAAAAGTTGAACCAGAATTACAGAATATCCACCTCTTCGTTTCTAATAAAATAATTTGCAGTAACAAACATTCTTGCTTTCTTATATTTTTTATCTATATAAATAGTTAGGTCAATGGACAACTTAGGCAAGCTATTTAAAATGAAATACATAAGCTAACTGTACATTATTTTTCAAGAAGGCAAGAAGCTATGGTTAATTTGGATGTCGTTGTTGCCACATCAAAGTGGTAATGAAAGGTATCGTGTGTGAAAGGTTACAATTCAGAGGAGGAGAAAGAGAGAATAAAGGTAACCTTTTAGTTATAATGTGAGGAAGGAATTTAAACATTAGGAAATACTTCTCTGGTATTAACTTTTATCACACATAGGATTAGAACACTGAAATCTTCTCCAGAGATCCTTAAAAATAGTTAATAATCTCATCTTTCTGCTACTGGCAATTTCAATTATAATAGAAAACAATCCAAATGACCAGTAAAAGGGAAATCATTGCATAAATTATGGTACATTATTCTATGGGATATTTAGGTAGCTATTAAAAATTAAATTGTGAGAGCTATAGAGAAGCATATTAAAATCCCTGTGTAGACTACTTAGTGAAGAAAGAATACATAATTTTATCAGTCATTCAATTACTCTTATGTAAAAATTAGAGTTAAATGCAAATTACATTGGACAAGAACTCAGAAAAATAAAAGCAATTTATGGTATTCTGTGGTATCATTGTGGGGAAAAACACCTATTCTCCAGTTATTTGCATATAACAAGAAAAATATGTGTTTCAAAGGTATTCTCTCTCTTGGCATTATAACTGTGATCTTCATTAAAGATGTGAAAATAAACTAAAAGGCTCAGAAAGATCTGCAGTCTTAGGAATTTTAATTTTAATGACAAGATTGCAGACACCTACGTCATGCTTCGGCACTTCTGAGTAGCAAGGAGGGGTAGTGTCCAGAGAGCACAGCGTTCAAAGCATCACTGGTCTCCATTAAAACCTAATTTATGGAATTAAAAATTAATTTTATGGAAATGAATTTTAAGTCTTTTCATTAGACTGCACTCAGTCTAATTAAGTTTGGAGTGCTATTGTCATAGCCATTCCTGCACTGTTATCTAAAAAAAGATGAAATCCTATGTGGGTCTTGTTCTTATGCTGCTGAGAAGCAACTCCAGAGGGGAGTTTTCAAGCATCCACATGGCAGCTACTCTTGCTTAGCAAAGACCCTAGCAATGGAATAACACTACCTCAACAAAACCAGTCATGACCACGAATCCAATATAATGGGAATCCCACAATGGAAGCCAACATAGCCTTACCATTAATGAGTTGAACAGATAAAGGTCTTGCTCAGGACCACTATGGGAAGATATGATGACTGAATTCAGGCTCCTTCTCAAGTGAAAGTGCCACTCTTACCACTTTTATTTGAATACTTGCTTCCATAGTAAAAGAAAAGTTTTAAGAGAGGTGCACTGTGGCTCTTTACATAAATGTGTGTGTGTGTGTGTGCGCTCGCGCGCGTGTGTGTTTAGGTAGATCTATCTTTCTATCTGTTCCGTGGCAGCTGTGCGAATACACAGCACACACCTCTGATTTCCAGGAGAGTAACTGACCAAGGACCTCAGCTGCTGCGCTCTGAAATCTGTCACTGTGTTGGCCACAGGTCACACTTCCCAGGTGGCTCCAGCTAGTGACTGAGCACAGCAGGAACACTGAGGCAGGATCATCCCTGGGAGACACAAAGTTCCTCTGAAAGCCGACCTTGGAACCCCAACAGACTTGCAACACCTTCCTTACACTATGGGGCAGTTGAGGACACTTTTGTCCAACCTTGTCCATGCTCTCCTTTATGGGGTCAAACTTGCATAGCAGTGTCTTCCATTTTCTCTCCTAATAAAAACCTTGCATATTTAATCTCATCTGGGCATCTGCTTCTTAGAAGATACATATATATATAATACATAAAGTATATATATAATACACATCATATACATATACATATAAGATACACAACATATACATACATGCATATGTGTATTTGAATCATAATTTCTCTCCATTTGATGGACACAGGTTGTGTCTAGACTTTTGCCATTACAAAACTATCCATCCGTGAGCCTGGGTAGCTCAGTCTGTTGAGCTTCCAACTCTTGATCTCAGCTCAAGTGATGAACCCAAGGTCATTGGATCAAGCCCCGCATCAGGCTCTGTGCTGAGCATGGAGCCTGCTTGAGATTCTCTTTCTCTCTCTCTCTGTCTCTCCCCCTCTAGTGCCTCTCCCCCACTCAAGAGTGCTCTCTCTTTCTCTCTCTCTAATATAAAAAAATTAAAATTAAAAAAGAAAGCTCATCCATCCCATGCTTCCAAATGTTTGCTATGTGCCAAAGTGAATATCTGTTGTTGGAATACCTCCAAAGAACAGAGCAAATGCCACACCTACCACTTCTTTTCTACACATACAGAATTTCTGGTAGAATTAAATATTTTCTGGCAAATTAGCCCCCAGATTTCATGTGTCAGTGTGTAGAAGGAAGTGAAGAACCACTCTCCTACAACGTTCCTGCACATTCCAGGATAGCAAGGAAGGGGAGGTTTCCAGCCACATTTGTGATCCCTTTATTTTTTCCTCCCTACCATCATTGTTGACATGGATCCTCTTGCCTTCCCTGGTCCCAGTCATAGTTCTCAAGTGCAAGCAACAGAAATCAATTCTGGATTACTTAAGCAAAAGAGAATTTCTTGGAATGGTATGGGGAGCTCCCAATAAGTGGGAAGCCGAAAGATTAGTCTTGGGGGAGCTTCAGGGCTGGGTTGTCGAACTGTAGCAAGAACCTTTTACAGGGCAGGTCTGGTGAGTGAATCTACAAAATAAATAGCCTTCAAAGTCTCCTTCTCCCTTCACATTACTTTCCCAAGATGCAAATCCATACCCACCTAGGCACCTATGAGGCAGAAAGAGCCTTCAATTTCTTTGCAGCAGATAGGTGTCTCAAATTTCGCTCCCACCAATGCAGAACCTAGTGGACTCCAGGTAATCCCCCAAATACACTGAGGATACTTGGGAAAGGAAGAAAGAATGTTGGGTAGCAAAATATAATTTTAAAAATACTTATTCAGCCCACCCTTTTCTACATTTGCATAGTCCTTGAGTTTGAGGCTGCTCAGAGACTGGTCACAGCCACTGGATGATAAATTCATTATTGCCCAAGTGAAGGGAAGTTTCATGAATGGGACAAAGTCTAGCTGTTGCCAGGAGCCTGTTTGAACAATTCAGCACCTAGGTTTCATTTCCATCCAAGTGCTTGGGGTTCTGTCTGACTTTCCAAAAATTGAAGTATTGTCATTTCCAGGACAGCAACACCATCCATTTCTTCTCAAAGATCCCTCACTTACCTTCTGGAGCTTTGCTGTGAACTAGCTGGCTCTCTTTGGTTTGGTTTGGTTTGGTTTGGGTTTGGGTTTGGGTTTTGGCTGATTCCCAAGTATGATAACACAGTCCTATCAACAAATGTAAAGGTTAGAAAGCCCTCTAGAAAAATGATCCCTGAAGTTTTCACTCTCACCCTCCCTGAATCCATATCAATCTTTGTTATTTAATAGAAGTATTGTGTTGCTTTGTTTTATTTCCCTCAACAACCCCTACTACCTTTTCTTCCTTGAGAGTACTTTTCTCTATAAAATTCTCATTTTAAGAAAACTCAATTTGAGGCATCACCAAGGCCAATTTATTCAGCATGGACAGAAGCAAATGCTTTCAGAAAATAATCACAGAGAGTAGTACAGGAGATGAACTTGGCTTCTGCAGAAAAAAAGAAAACACCTTATGTACAAATGGAATTTGAATTCATGGAAATGAATTCCAGAAAAAGGTTTTCAGGTTGATATTCAGTATTATGCCAATATGTCATTTCAGGTAAAGATGGCCTTGCAGCAGGAAGGATTTGACAGAAAGAAGCGGGGGTATAGAGACATCAATGAGATTGACATCAACATGAATGATCCTCTTTTTACAAAGCAGTGGTATCTGGTAAGCATCTCCATATTATCCTTAATATTTCCCACCTTGAGACTTTGGATAAAAGATGCATTTCTTCCTCATTTTTCTATGGGATATCAGCCAGCATCTGACTCCATGAACCTCTCTTTCCCCTCTGATACATATTGATTTTCTATCACCACCCATACATCATGTTCCCTAATCTGCTTTCTTCTGGAACTGCTAAATAGCCATGATCTCTTAGGGTCAAAACAACTATCCAATGCTGATCAGATTACCCCAGACTCTGAGAAAAGCACACCAATGCATGAGGGAAGACTTGCAAAATCATGTAGAAGTTGAATCAAGGGTCTGAGGGGAGTAATCCAAGGATTTCAACAGGCAGAGTGATGAGAGGACATAATGAAACCACAGGCATAAGAGAAAGAATCAGGCAACTTTACAAGAGACAAGCAAAACAGCTCCAAGACGAAAGCAATGAAAGTAGCATCCATTATTTCTTGCTAAAATAATGGCAGAAAGTCACATCCATGAGACTTCATGGATGCAGAATTCAAGGCCTGGAAGCCCAATATGTCAGGTGAAGTGAATATTTTATGGCTCACCAGCAATCCTCTGTGACCCATTTAGACAAGTTAGGTTATATTTAAAAGAGACTCAGAGTCTCTAAACCAATCTACCTGAAGGCCATCTTGAGGGGAAAGGAGTGAATAATTTTAAAATATGAGTGATGCCTTACCTTATTTAAGATCGAAAGGTGATGAGCAAGACAGAAGACTAAATTATAGCCCTGTGGACTGATACATTTATAGGAATGCATCACAACTTACCTCATGGGTCTTCACAGCATGACTGTGCCCTTGGCTTTTTGGCATGGAATCCTACAAATCCGATCTGGGCAAGTGAAAAGGGTTTCTGTGTGTTAATCAGGTTAGGCCAGGAAGTGTCTTGCAATCACAACCAACCCCCAAATCACGCTGGCTTAACAAATTGAAGCTTGTTGCTCACTCATGCTATATGTCCAACACTTCATAATTCCTCATAGACCCAGGCTCCATCTCCACTCCATCCCGACTCCTGCTTTCAAGAATGCCTTAACAACGGGAAGGAGCAGGTCACACCCTGGCGCCTTAAGGCTTCTGCCTGGATATGACAAATGGCACACGAGCTCACATTCCATTGGCCAAACCCAGTCACGTGGGCATTCTACTAAATCCCAATGAAATGGAGAGTGTAATCTTAACATGTACGTGGAAGACCAGTCATTTTTACAAAAAGCACTAATGCCACCCATATAGTGTTTTAGCAACAGGTCACTGTGGACTTCTGTCAATACAAGCCCTGACTTCACTGGTTTTACAACTCATCTTTGAGAAAATCTGCACAGGACAAAGATGCACGAAAAAAGGGCAGTAACATATTTATCTGAAATTCCTTTGTTTCCCTTTTTGGACATTTTTTAGAGAAAAGACTTCCCCCCCCCCCATTAGAACAAGCACTAAAAGTGAGCCAACTATCTTTATTCAGTTCCTCAAACATTTTTAAGCAAGATTTGGTGTGGTGGTACTGAAATTAAAGGTAAATAGGACATGCTCCCTCTCACAAAGCATATTGTTATTGAGCAAGGGAATCACATTCAAATAAGAATAATCCAAGAATTGTCTAAATTCAAAACATGAGATATAAATAAAGACTACAAGAGTGAGCATTTAATTCCAAATTGGAGAGGGTTTCTTGCAGTAGCAGCTTCAAGGAGTTTAAAGACAGCTGTCCAGTCATAAGAGATGGAGGAATTGAGGGGCACCTGGGTGGCTCAGTAAGTTAAGTTTCTGACTTAGATATAGGCATGATCTCGTGATTCGTGAGTAGGAACCCTGCATCGGGCTCTGTGCTGACAGCTGGGAGCCTGGAGCCTGCTTGGGATTCTGTGTCTCCCACTCTTTGCCCCTCCCCCACTCACACTCTTTCTTTCTCTCAGAAAATAAATAAACGTTAAAAAAATTTTAAGAGATGGAGGGATTGAAACTGTGTTTGCATATTTACATAACATAGAAACATCAATTGTGTATATTTGAAATAAATGAGGGAGAAGGCTGGAAGAGGTGGATGGGGAAACATCCTGAAGTATGGTTTAATGGAAGACTTGGCCTTTGAGCTGGCCCTGGAATACCAGAAGGTTGCAAACATTTAGACAGGTTCTTTACTGCACCAGACTAATGAGATTCTCTGCTTTGGAATTCCTAAACCAGATCAACACAGGGCAAGCTGATGGCACTCCTGGCCTTGATTTGAATGTGGCAGAAGCTTGGGAGCTGGGATACACAGGGAAAGGTGTTACCATTGGAATTATGGATGATGGTGAGTATTTCAAAGCCTTTGCATCATTTGAAGCAAGTGTGTCTTTGCATGACTTTGGAATATAAAAGATTCACTGTTTGGGGACTCTTGGGTAGCTCATTCGGTTAAGCGTCCAACTCTTGATTTCAGCTCAGGTCATGATCTCATGGTTTGCAAGTTTGAGCCCCTCATTGGGCTCTATGCTCACAGTGTGGAGCCTGTTTCGGATCCTCTGTCTCCCTCTCTCTCTGCCCCTCCCCTGCTTGCTTTGTCTCTCTTGGAAATAAATAAATGCTAACAAAAAAAAATTTTTAAGATTCATTGTTTTGGAGGTGCTAAGCAAAGGCAGAAAAGCCACATGCTGGACCCAACCACCATCTATACTGTGGCAAAATCCTCTCCTTCCTCCAGACCAGTTGTCCTCAAACTTGAGGATGCCTTTAACAAATATTTATTGGATTAATAAATATAAAAAAAATAATGAAGGAAAACTGACCATCACTGACCTGTAATTTCTTATTGAGCCACTGCTTATACCTTACCTCCAAGCATCTTCTAAACCTGTTTGTATTTATCATCTATTTCCCCAGATCCACAGTCTAATGCAAAAGCCACTAGCCCTATGTGGCAATATACATTGAAGTTTAAATTAATTAAAGCTAAATAAAATTAAAAATTCAATTCCTCAATCACCCTAGCCTCATTTCAAGTCCTCAGTGACCACAAGGGGCTAGCTAGCAGCTGCTGAAATTCAATTCAACTTTATTTCTATCATCACAGAAAGTTCTATTACACAGTGTGGTTCTGCATCCATGAAATAGCTTTTTGGTAACAGGATTGGAGTCTGGAGAAATTTTGACTTTATTGCTACTCTCAGAATGAACTCTTGTAAAGCAGACCTGGATAACATTTTATTACATATGCCCTCTATAATATGTTATTCTACCCCATATGCCTGCCAGACAAACTATTTCCTATAGTTTGTGATACAAAAACCAATGGGTTTTATGAATTGGTGTTTTTCTAACTACACACGTCTTTGGCTCTGCCAAGATTCTGGAGAATCTCTGCCTTGAGGTCATCTCACTGGGGAGATAGTCTTGCCCTTCATCAGCTGACTGAATCCTCCAGGAAAAGCCCTACTGTGCCACTGTGCTATATTAATGCAATTACACAGAAAGCCTATACAGAGATGAAACAATGGAGCTTTTCCCTTCTGAAGCTCCTCAAAGAACACTATGCTCTCCAAAGCAAGCCTTTGAAGCCAAATTAATGGTGAAACAAAGGGAGCCAGCCTGCTTAGAATCGGTGCTGTCTTTGCATAGGCTCATTAAATATCCACATAAAAACAATGCCTCCGTGTTTTCTGATGTGTGAGAGGTTTTGAAGTGTATGTAAAAGCTTTCTCTGGTGATGGCCGAGGGCTTTCACAAGAAGAAAGGAGCTCTGCAGGAAAGAGTGTGTATGTGAACTTGGATGTTAGGAGCTTATCACTGTTTCTTCCTTCTTAATGCTTTGGAAACCAAAAGTGGCTGAGCCAGGTCACCCAGTAGAAAGATGCATCTACGTTTGGGGAAGTCTGCCTAGGATATATTGTAATCACACAGCATCTGGAGGACTAGAGGGGCACCCTAAAAGTGGAACTGCAATATCCGCAGACAGGCACATTGCTCCTACAAAACTTCCAACAGCCTGTGATGCCCATATCAGAATTCCTTAACTACAGCCCCCTTGACTGGAAGAAAGGGAGAAGATGAGCCCTGACTCTGATCCATCTTTCCTGGCTTGAGAAGGGTTTGGCTTAAACCCTTTAGAAAGAAAGTCTCGGGGCTCCTGGATGGCTCAGTAGTTGAGCATCCGACTTCGGCTCAGGTCATGATCTTGCAGTTCATAGTTCCTAAGTTTGAGTCCTGCTTGGGGCTCTGTGCTGACAGCTCAGAGCCTGAAGCCTGCTTCAGATTCTGTGTCTCCCTCTCTCTCTGCCCCACCCCGTTCATGCTCTGTCTCTCTCTGTCTCTCAAAAATAACTGGAGGGTATTATGTTAAGTGAAATAAGTCAGTCAGAAAAAGACAGATACCATATGTTTCCACGAATAGGTGGACTTTGTGAGACTAAGCAAAAACCAGGGGGAGGGGAAGAGGGGAAAGGAAAAAAAGACACAGAGAGGGAGGGAGATAAAACATAAGAGACTCTCAAAGACTAAGAACAATCTGAGGGTGAGGGAGGGGAGGGAGGTGAGGGAGCGGGGAGAGGGGGTGACGGACATTAAAGAGGGCACATGTTGGGATGAACACTGGGTGTTATATGTAAACCAATTTGAAAATAAACTATTATTTAAAAAAATTAAAAAATAAATAAATAAACATTTAAAAAATTTTAGAAAGTCTCAGGGGAGTTTACTGTTTGATATTATATCTTTTGATTTAGTAGCCTTTGGGAATCCCCCCAGAATTGATCTCTCTGCCCACCCACCCCCATTTAAACTCCTAACTTCTCCACTCTTTTGGTCATCTACTGCTGCAAAAAAAAAAACCACCCCAAAATTAAGTGACTTAAAATAACCACCATAGTGTTCTCTCCCATAGTTCTATGGGTTGACCTGGCTCAGCTGGTAAGTTCTGTTACTGGTTTCTCTGGGGTCTCTCATGCAGCTGGGGTCAGAATGCAACTGGAGCCAGTGTCAACTGGAGGCTTGACTGAGATGGTCAAATAGCTCAGCCTCCCTTCTGCTTCACCTAGGTCCAGGACCTCTCTCTCCACGTGGTCTCCCCAGCAAGGTGGCTGGATTTCTTACAGATGGCTTGGGGACCCAATGTTCATTCTAAGAAATAAGAAGTGGAAGCTGCCAGGCCACCTGTAAACTGGACATGGAATAAGCAAGCATCACCCTGCCACTTCTATTGGATGAATGGTCTCAGGGCCAGATTCCAGAGAAGGGGGAATAGGTTCCACACCCTGGCTGTGGAGAGAAACAAAGGATTTGTGGCTGTCTTTAATTCAGCACATGCTTATTCAGTCTGGTAACTGAAGAAGAAAAGGACTACCAAGCCATTCTCCAAATCCACTGTTGAATAGCAAGACAAGCACATCTGGGAAACGAGTGGCCTCCCACACAACAAGGATGATGTTTAGCAGCCTTACGCTGTGTCCTTGGGCATCTCTACCCTAACACCTAGAATGGGAGGCACTATGGTGAGGCTGGGAACATCAGTGAATGGTATGGTATCATTTCCCAGATATTTGCTTAGTAAGATATTACTCCCAAACGAGGTAAAGACAGACACAGATACTGACCTTCATACCTAAGAGCAAAACAAATATCATATTTTATAATCATTGGCTCTATGGGAATTAATTTGATAATCTGCATATGAAAGAGTCAATCCATAGGCAGCCCAGTTTTAATAGCCATTTATGCTCTTTGGTTGCACGACTCAGAACTGGGCCAATATCCTCTCTGCCAAATCCAATGACTCAGTACATGCTCAATAAATATCTGCTTTTGGGTGCCTGGGTGGCTCAGTCAGTTAAGCATCGACTCTTGATTTCAGTTCAGATATTGATCTCACAGTCATGGGATTGAGCCCCGTCAGGCTCTGCGTTGACAGCACAGAGCCTGCTTGGGATTCTTTCTCTCCCTCTTTCTCTGCCCCTCCCCTGCTTGTGCTCTCTCGCTCTCTGTCAAAATAAACAAATAAATATTTTAAAAATATATCTGCAACTTAATGTCATTTCCATACACTATACATCAATAAGAGATTACCTCCATGGTTAGCTGTTGCTCGAAGGGGCAGAAAGCATTTCTCAAGGGTTTGCTCTGATGTTCCAGGCATGTAGATGTCAGAAAGGACCCCACTTGCCACAACTCATCCCTTTTGTTGTAAATAGAGTTGTTTCATGTTGGGAACTTGAGCTGGGAAACAGGATGTGGCCATAACAAGACATAGAGATGGATAGGAGCCACCACCCAGCACTGGCACAATTCAGGACAGGTGCAGGCTATCAAGGTCAAAGATGGTCAGCAAAGTCATGAGTCAAGGTCGTTAGCCAACATCAGGTGGAGCCAAGGAAGTAAGACTGAAGGCCAAGGAGGCAGGGTCAGGGAGAACTTCAAGCTTAAGTAACAATAGAAACTAACATTTCCTGAAAACTCACTATGTACTAGGCACTGCCTGACAATTTAGAAACACAGACACAATTCTCCTCTAAGATTCGTGCTATTACCCACATTTTGCAGATTAAGAAACTAAGGTTTAGGAAGGCAAAAAATTATGCAAACTGACCTTAACCACCATCTTCAGTGATGGAAGCCCACCCCTTGTCTCTCCCCCCCCACCCCCCGTGGGTCTTTGTGAGTGGCATCTCATCCTTTTAAGTGGAGGTCCAAGCTTAAGCACCGGGCAGTCGGCCACACCTTCCCAAGAGAGTTAGAAGTCTGCATCACATAGGAAAGCAATGCTTTCTCCTCTAACTTGGGCTTCACGGTTCTCAGAAGGGCCATCGGGGTATCTGTTCCAGTTATTATTCCTGTGTAATGAATGACTCCAACCTTAAGAAGCTTACATTAACTCTTTATTTTGCTCATGATTTTGTGACACAGAAATTCAGAAAGAGCCAGTCTGGGCACTTCTCATTCAAGGTTTATCATATAGTTGTGGGCAGATGTTGGCTGGGCTGCAGTCATCCAAAGGCTCAACTTGGTGGATGTCCATGGCTCATTCCCATAGCTGTTGTTGATGTTGGCTGCTGTAGCTCGACTGAGTCTTTCACACCACAGGCCTACATATGGGCTTCTTCCATGGTAGCTGACTTCCACCAAGTGGACAAAGGGAACAGGTGGAAGATGCCCAGCCTTTCCTGACCTCACCTTGAAAGTCATGCAACGTCTTATTGGTAGAAACCCAGATTAAAGAGGAGAAAACACACCTACCTCCAAAGAAGGTGTATGGTATTGTTATATGTCTTAACTAAACTACGAACTAGGAATTGTAACTAGGAATATGTACATGGAGCTCCTTAGTAATTCCCTGAGGTCTCCAGAACCACCAGTGTTCTCTGAGAATTTGGACTATTGTGGATTAGACTTTCTGAAAAGCTTGAAACTGATGACAGGATATTAATTAAAATATAAACAAGTAATTGTCATTTGCATACCACAGTGCGTTGTAATTGGCTGGCAATGAGCTGGTGCCCCCTGTAGACTGGGAGCCATACATAGTTGAACAGCTCAGATTCTGTGTCTACATAGTCTATGTTTTTCCAGGACCTACATAAAGCCTGGCATTCACTGATGGAAATAAACCAATAAGTGAAGAATAAAAATGAATACATTAATAACACAATAAATAAAAAAATAAATAAGCTGATTGAGAAAATGTATTCAGTACATTCCATCTAAAAAGATAATCAAATATACAAAAATATTAAAATACTATTTAATTACCAGGCCATATTTTCATGCTTCATTTAATTCATTATTTCTTTTTCGAATCATGTCTGTCATCCCTTATGGTTCTATCAATGCTCTCTTCTTTCTTAGACCAAAGTCTGTGTCTATTCTAACTTAACACTCAGCCTTCCCCTTAACCTAATTAAAGATCCTGTATTTTAATTAGGCAAAATTTATCATATTTTAATTTCCTTCAGGTCTCAAATTATCTCTTTGCCTTGATATTTCCCTTTAACAGAGAATATACCGCTATTTCTCAGAAAATTTCTGTCCCAGACAACTTGCACTATCAGAACACAGAATCATGTTTTAAAATCTGACTCCCTGGATGGTTCAGTCGGTTAAGCATCTGACTCTTGGTTTTGGCTCAGATCTTGATCTTAAGGTTCGTGAGTTCAAGCCCAGTATCAGCCATCGCACAGACAGTTCAGAGCCTGGCTGGGATTCTCCCTCTCTCTCTCTCTCTCCCCTGCCCTTCTCACTCTCTCTGTCTCTCTCTCAAAATAAACTTTACAAAAATTTCAATAAAAAAATAAAAATAAAAAGTGATGCCCTGCATGGAATAGGAGCTCACTCCATCCATTCCACACCTTGACCTGGTATTATAGTTGTTCCAGGAACGACGCACCCCCTCAGGGATACCTAGGTGTCTAAAGTGAGCTTGATTTGTTGGGGAGGTGTATCATCTGGGATTGCGTGTGCTGCCTCAGAGTGCTGCCTCTGGCTTTCCAGAGGCATAGGTGTGTATATACATGCACCAGGATCTTCCTACACAGTATGAGCATGAATAGAAGAACGATTATGCCAGGGCACCTGGCTGGCTTAATCATTATAGCATGCAACTCTTAATCTCAGGGTCTTGTGTTCGAGCCCCACATTAGGTGTAGAGATTGCTAAAGAAATAAGCTTAAGAAGTATAATTATGCCAAAAAAAATTGACTCCCTGCTAGAAAAAAAAAACATATTCTCTGTGTGCATGTCTGTTTTTAACTTATCTATACGTTACAAAATATTTTGCCCAACATTGAGTTCACAAAACATAACCAATTTCAATAAATGTATACAATAAGTTGATTTCAACAGAACATTCTAAGACCAAGTAGATTTTTAAAAATATTTCTGCTTTTCTGCATTATCCACATGATTCTAACGATGTGGTAGGTGACGCCACTAATGGTGATGATAATAAACATAACTTATAGAGTGTTTACTACATGCTAAACACTTCCAATGAATTGGCTCTCATCTTGAACACTGCTTTACAAGGTAAGTAATATCCCTGTTTCAAAGATGAAGAAACTGAGGTTCAGGAAGATTATGTCATTTGGCTGAAGCCTCACGATTATCACAGTGTCTGAGCTTAGACCATAACTGGATCTGCTGGTCTCCATAACCTGTGTTCATCCCCAATCCATCCATAGCCAAAATGGACCATTTCTGAATCAGGGTCCAAGACAAGGGCTTGCAACCTTTAAAATATTAGTCTTCAAATCTTCTTTTTTTTAAAAAAAATGTTTATTTATTTATTTTGAGAGAGAGAGATTGCACACAAGTCAGGGAGGGGTAGAGAGAAAGGGAGAGACAGAATCCCAGGGAGGCTCTGCACTGACAGTGCAGAACCCAATGTGGGACTCAAACTCACCAACTGTGAAATCATGACCTGAGCTGAAGAAGGACGCATACCCAACTGGGGCACTCAGGTGCCCCTACTTTTTCAATCTCCTAACCCCTGTTCTTCCACGATCCTTGAGAGGAGGTGGAGGGAAGAGGAGGAGGTGGAAAGTGGATGGGAAGTGATAGTCTATACTCTCTCAAACTATAGGAAGCAGCCATTTGACACCCTTCACATGTCAAAGTATCAGCAGTAAAATGAAACATATGTTCTGTAGCACAGTGACTTCCAGTCCAGAAATTTCTTGTTTAACCATAAAAGATGAAGGAAAATTTGTTTTTTGAGATAAACATCCTGATACTGGTTCTTTTTTGTGGGGCAAAGCTGTCATAGCAGTCAGGCCTTAGTGTGCTTGCAGTGAAGCTGCCACCTATCAGAGGCACTGAGTGATACCTTTAGCTTTTAAATATGGCAAACCCAATAGAGCTATTGAATGCCACTGAGCTAGGTGCACCACACTGATCACACTCCCACTTGGTGGAGAAGAAAATAAGCTCAGAGAGGCCAAGCACTTTGCCTGAAGTCATGAGGCCAGCTGGTGGCTGCATTGAGATCCAAACTCAGGTCTTTGACTCCAAAACCTACACTCGTGCCCATTATGTCAGGTGGTGCAGGAACCCAGCCGGTTTTGCAAAGGGCTGGATGCTCAGGTGTAACTGCTGCAAGGTTCCACGGCTCTGCAAACGTGGATGAGAGTTCAGTGTTGCCTTAAATTTCCACGTGCTTTCTGAGGTTCACCTGTGATGGAATGCAGAGGTGCTCATAATTCTACCATTGTAATGAATCTTGGGCAACAAGACAGGCCACAGTCCAGGAGAAAGGACACGGCTCCTGCAGGGAGGCTGAGATCTCAGGCTTCCTGGAAAGCCACATTCTGCAAGGACAAGCATCAGCTCCCACCCAGGACATTTCACCCGAAACCCTTTGCCATCTGCCTAATAGCCTTTCCCACCCAGCCGTATTCCTCTTATTTCCATGCCAGAGAATGCTCCCCTAATCCACTGCTGTCTGTACCCTGTTAAATAATAATCGTTTTTCCTTCCCAGGGACAGTTTCATTTCAAAAGAAATGTCTACTGGTGCTTTGGAAATGTCAGGATTTTCACAAATCTTAGATCACTGCTCTGATGAGCCATCCATCTTGCAGCCACTAAGCCCCTTAGTACTGACATTTATGTCAGAAGTCTTATCCTGGGGCCCCAGCTCTAACTGGCTCCACCCCTCTGACACATCTGGTGGGTGCGTCCCACCCTCACTCGGGAATGGAAACACAAGCCTGGGCCTAACGCACTGAAGCTCAACCCGCCCAACTCTCCTGGCGCCAGCCCCACCAGGAGGGCACTTTCTTGAGCATCTTTCCTGAGGACACAGTGGCAGGTATTAACCTTTGATCCTGTGGTGCTCTTTTCACAGGGATTGACTACCTGCACCCGGACCTGGCCTCGAACTATGTAAGTACAAGCTGATCCGTGCGGGCAGACGCACACACACAGAAACACGTGCACGCATGCGCATACATGCACGCTAGCCGGGCCCACCTTGTTGGAGCCTCAGTTCAGGCCAGAAGCAAAGGGGCAAGGTGTGGGGCCTGGCAGCAGGTAACAGTAGTGGCTTTGTGAGAAGACAATAAAGAAACTTGAGGTCTGAAAGAAAGAGAGCCAAGAGAAAAGGGAGAGGTGAAGAAGAGAAAGCCTTGGCAAGGTTTCCCGCCAACTCTCGCTGAGGATATTGAATTGAAGGGTGGAAATGAGTTGTTCGGGTTATTGATGGATAAAACCAATCGCAAAAAGCCAAAAAGAGGGGTAACTCACATCGCAACCGTAACTTTATGAAAGCAAGGATGTCATCTTTTTTTTATTGTTTTGTGCTTATGAGCACCCCGCACCAACTTTCCCCTGCAACCTGAGCGCACCATTTGGTATCTCTTAACAAATAAGACATATAATTTTTTAATAAAGCATATTAACAGAGAATCATAATAAACACTGTTGATCTGAACCCACGTGCTAACTTTTCACATGGCAAATCAAACACTGCTTTCCTGATGAAACCTGCAAACCATTTCAACACAAAGAGACTGCTTTATGTTAACCCCAGGGAACGTCCTAGTCAAGCACTGATGTGTTTGCTTAAAATTATCCAAACTCCTACTAAGCTATACTCTTCCTATAACCTCCAGATCTAAGTATTCTTTTTCAATGTTACTTTAGTTAGCTTAAGATACTCACAGTTAGAAGAATGCAGACCAGTAAAGAAAAGATTGTTAACAAGCAGAAGCGGCTTCAGGTCAACATTCTAGGTTATTCATCCTAGAAGCTGTGTACGTCCACACTGCAAAGAGAGAACAAAGATTATCGGTCTGTTTAGTACATGAGGCATCAAGAAACAAAGCACTGATGTACTGAGCTTCTATTTACTTCATGGGCCTTACAAATCTAGAGGAGTATATTTTGGACTCTCTTTTTGAATAATAATTTTTAAAAAGGAGGGCGCCTGGGTGGCTCAGTCGGTTAAGTATCTGACTCTTGATTTCAGCTTAGGTCATGATCTCATGGTTTTTGAGTTTGAGCCCCACATCGGGTACTGGGCCTGCTTGGGATCCTCTCTCCCTCTCTCTCTGCCCCTCCCCTGCTTATCCACTCTCTCTCTCAAAATAAGTAATTTTTTAATTAAAAAATAAAAATAAAGAAAAATTAAATGAATCATTGGTACAGTCCACCCAATATGCCCCCAGAAAGTAAGGACAGAAATTAAATCAAAGGTTTATTCCCAAAGAGGAGCATCCGTCTCTGCAGAAAAGACACTAAGAAATGGTCTGGGAGCTGTAGATTCAGCCTCAGTGCCCATCTGCTGTGTCTGAGGAGACAGTTCTCTCCTGCTCACTGTGACCTTCCCCCACTGCAAGCACCATGGATCTGTCTCCCTGGCTGTTCCTCTGCCTCCTTAAATTTTTTAAATTAAAAAAAATTTTTTAATGTTTATTTATTTTTGAGAGAAAGAGCATGCAAGCAGGAAAGGGCAGAGAGAGAGACACATACACAGAATCCAAAGCAGGCTCCAGGCTCCAAGCTCTTAGCACAGAGCCCAATACAGGGCTTGAACTCATGAACTATGAGATCATGACCTGAGCCCAAGTCGGCTGCTTAACTGACTGAGCCACCTAGGCACCCCTCCTTTGCCTCCATGTAGGGCCTCATCTGCCTCCTCCAATGACCTCCCTTTCTCTGCCTCCCCAGTAACTACAGGGCCCTAAAGAGTTCTCAGAAGGAGAGAGTGAGAAATGCATGTGTTGCATTTTCTCCAAGGCTCTGATACCCCAAGGCCTTTCCTTAGGAAGAAATGTCAGGGATGATAATAGTCTGCAGGGGTGGCACGTTCCTCCTCAGAGGGCTGCTCTCTGCACACAGAGGCATTGATATTCTTTTCACAGGCTGCTAAGGTTCCCACCATCTCCAGGACCCAGCACCCCACAGAGCTGCCAAATAGGTTCTATTAGTTTTCACAAACCTGTGTTACCATATCTTACAGCTCATAGGACCTCAAGGTGGGGTGGCTATCAGACGGCCTGGCAGCTGTCAACGCATGCATGGCCTCCCTCCAGCCAGTCCAGCCCCTCTGCAGGTCACTTCTGTGTCCCTTGAATGTGATAATCATGACATTATGGAAACATCCTGAGACTACTCACATGGAGAGTGACCTGGGCATCCCTCCCTTCTCCCCGTCCCACCCTTGTGCTTCTGTGACAGGCTGCCCCCAATGCCAGTTACTAGATTCAAAAGAGATGGTAATTCAAATGGGAAAACAATCCTATGGGGCTCTCATGAATTGCAGGTACAACACTAATCAACAGCGTGATTCATCTGCCAAAAATCCGGATCTGAAATTGGAAAATGAAGCCTCCATATTGGGAGGTGCCAGCTCCCCTCTCATCTGCAATATCAAAATACACCTGAACAACTCTTTGGCTTCTTTGAGCATTGTTTTCATTTTTTTTTTCTTAAATAAGAAAAGAAAAACATTTTTCTAATTAAAAAATAAATACATGTTCTCTGTAGAAAAATTGGGGAAATCACAAAACAGATTCAAAACCAGCCATAGCACCATTCTTAATATTTTAGCATATCTTGGACTTCCACTTCTATGTGTGTATTTTTTAATGAAATTGGGCTTTGTTGCATATGCAGCACCCCCCTTACACTTGATGTCATAAACATTTTTATATTACTAAATATTCTTCAAAACATGATTATGAGGGCTACATAGTATTGTCTTAATGCTATAATTTACTTAAACATTCCAGTCCTTGGGGTGCCTAGATGGCTTAGTCCATTAAGCATCCTACTCCTGATTTCGACTCGGGTCATGATCTCATGGTTTGTGAGATTGAGCCCTGCATCAGGCTCCATGCTAACAACACGGAGCCTGTTTGTGATTCTCTCTCTCCTCCTCTCTCTCCGTCCCTACTCTCTCTCTCAAAATAAATAAACAAACTTAAAAAAATTTTTTTAAACATTCTAATCTTCAATTGTTGGACAACTAGGTTCCAATGGGCATCTCACTCAGAGAGGGAGAGTGACAGATAATGACAAGGATGCTTGTCCAAACCATAACATACTCAGGAAAGCTGGAAAACTGGGGGGAGGGGGGAAGGTAAGTAAGAGGCACATTAAATATATTTTTAAATATTTCAAATTCTCAATGAGGAATGAGACATTCAACTTATTCAGTACTTTCTCCCAAGAAAATCCCCGCCTTGCGGACAAAGAATGTAGTTCAGTCAGAGGAAGAACTGTCTAATCACTGAGGTTATTAATAAAAGGACTTAGATCTTCCAGGAAATAATGAGTTCTCCATATCTGAAAATGGTCAAGGGGAGGGTTGATGGCCATTTGGTGGGGATGTTGTTGAGGAGATGACACTGTCTCCTGTAAACTTAAACTAGATGTCATCTAAGAATAGAACAGGACATGCGAGTTCTGTACAAAACTACACATTTTGACAGCTTCCATCCAGAGGAAGGTCCGAGTCTTCAACATTTATCAAACACTTGGAATCTTACCAAAAAATTATATATAATTATTCCTGGCTGTGAAATATTTCCATATCATTGGTACGGGTAGGAAAACAGCATCTATATAGCTCCTTCTAAATTTCTTAGCAGAGAACTTGAACTTGAACTGGCTTGCTCCAGTCAGTGTCTCTCTCACCCTGTGTACAGTTGAGAGTGACAACTTTGAAGCTACTAACCAAATTTATCTTCTTTATTTTTAATTTAAAAATTTACACTATAATTAACAGAATGCAAATGGCAAGTGGAGTAGAGCCTCCCAGGAGAGCAATGAAATCAGTGGACGGTGATAAACTCAAAAATTGTTTGAGTAAAGGATTAACAGGCAGCGTCACACCTTGTTAGGTGACTTAATAGCTTGGATGTGATGAGTTTGCCCAGTGCCCTTCTAGTGAAATGGGATTTGGGGAGGTCTGTGTTTGGGTTTCTCCAGAAGCAGATCCCGAGACAAGGGTCAGAGTGCAAGTAGTTTATTTGGGGGGTGATTCTTGGAAGCAAGGAGAGAGGGGGGGATGAGATATGGAAGGGAAGGCAGCCAATAAATGGTGTGTTATCAAAGTCACCATGGGGAGAGGCTCCATCTCAATCTTCCCGGGAAATCCAGGAGATGGTGTAGAATATGTGGGCCAGGGCTGGGTATTCGTATATCAACTCCTGTCAGCCTTTGGTTGAAAGCGGTCCTGAGGGATATGGATGTGAACATTCCAGCACCTCCTACTTTCCATAGTCTCAGAGAAATCCCTTGACAAAGCAGGCAGCTGGATAGAGTTCACGAGGGACATGGGTAACAGGCCAAAGGTCATATAGGCCTGGTTCTGGCAACATTCACCATGAGTGAATGACTTGGAAATTTATTAAGGCTTACAATAAACAGAAATGTACCATGTTGAGAAAATTCCTTCTTGCTACTGATTATTTTCAATGAGAAGGGAAAACTCTATCAGAGGTTCTTAGACAGCTATGACAAAAATTGCTTGATAACCAAATCAGGCAAAATGTTTCCCAAAGCAAAATTATTTTCAAAGCTTCTTTATTCTGTATATTAAAGAGACAAATCTGAGGACGCTGGTACTCCAGTGTTCTTTCTATTTAAACTGAGAATTGAAATAGTTTGAAAACTGAAAATCAGTATATAAATGTAAGTCATTAGTGTTAATTTAATTCAACAAATCTACATTGAATCTGTTGATTGTTAGGAGCAAAGGATAATAATAGCCACTTCTTTTATTATTACTCTATTGTTCTGTGATTGAATTTAATCTGAGGGATCCAGTCCCCCTGGCCAGTGCTCACTATTCCAAATGATTAAAATCCTCCTTTCTCCATCCCGACCGTAATAACATGAAATGAGTATTGGCCAAGAAACAATTTTAGACCGAGTCAAAAGCAGAGTTCCTATTCTCTCTGTGCAAACAGTCTGGATGTGTGCTCGAACTGGGTTGAATCCCTGTGTATTGGGCCTGCTATGAGCAAGCCCCTGAGGAAGAGGGGAACCAGACAGGGTTGTTCTCCAGAGGAGCCTGAGTCAGCGAGGACACAGGTGTGGGATGCATCTAACAGGTGAGGGGAAGATAGGCAGGATTGCTCATCACTTTACCCTTTGATCCCCAGGCGGTGACGACCACAAATCTGTGCTCACAGTGCTAGTCCAAGCCTAGGGTTCCTTCCAGGTGTACAGAACAGAGGGGGACTCCTTCAAGAACATATGAAGTGTGACTGAGGTGTCAGCTTTCAGAGGAGGGGTGGGGAGTACAGAAATGAGCATCTCCTGCTTTGCTCCAAGGCTTGTTCTGCTGGAGGTACAAGAGTGAAGAAATGGCCAGTGGTTCTGTAAAATCCAAGAAGAGTCTTCTCTCTGTGTTTTAGGGTTTTCTCAGAGACATACCTGAGACAAAGATTTAAAGGCAAATAGTTTATTTGAGATAAGATCCGAGAAAGCACTAGCTGGGGAGAAGGGAAGTGATGTGAGAAAGGAGAGCAGCCAAGAAAGAGATTTTTAGGAAGCCAATTACCACTGAGGGGTAATGGGAGCTTAATCTGGGAAGTGGTGTAGACAGAGCCTTCTCAGAGTTATCACCCAACTCTTGTCAATCAGTGGTTGAGGGCTGTGCCCCAGAAGTGGGTGCAAGGTGGGGAGGTCAAGCTCCTCTGGCCTGCCCAAAATGCTGCAGAATAGGGTCAGTGGACAGAGAGTCTTCAGACACAGAGTGGCAGGTGCTGAAAGCTGGAAATCGGCCAGAAAGTATAGGGTTATAGTATGACAACAGTGAGAGACTGAGTCAAACCTGAGTGTGACAACTGGCTCCCTAATTCATAATTCCTCGACCTTAGACTAACCCGTTAACCCCGCTTGAACTTTAATTTCTTCATTTGTCAAATGGGGAAAAAGCTTATCAGGTTTGTTGTGTGGTATCAGTGAGATAACCTGTGTATGGGGCACATAAACACACATTTATCTCCTTCATAAAAGAGTTGAGATTACAACTTTGCATGATGGCTACTTGTCCTGCTGGAGGAGAAGCAAGAGAATTCCTTAAAAAACCAGTGCAATTGGTCGGTGCACTTCACAGTCAGCTCAGAGTTCTCAAAAGAGAAAAAGGGCACCTCATCCAGACTTAAGGGTAAGGTCATGAGCTTGGAAAGCAGAAGCCAAAAAGTGGAAGTTACCAAAGTGAATCTAAGAGATTTCTCTGAAAGATGAAAGTGTGTTTTATTTGAAAAAATAAAAGATTTATTTGAAAAAGGACATCCAAGCAAACAGATGATACAGGGAGAAAGAAGACCCATTGCTCGTGGCCAGGGATGTAACAAAGGATGGCCCTGAGAGGCAGAATTTCCGATCCACATCTCACTTCCCTGTCACAGATCTTTGAACTAAAAGGATATTCATGGATATTCAGAAGGAAGGACTAATTTCCAAGGCAAGTGTAGGGATTGTAAAATAGCGAGTTTTCCAAATGAGGATTTCTCCAGGTCAGGAAATGACATCCCCTGATGTTTAAGTGGTCACAGGGTGGGGTGCAGGCATCTACCCTGCTGGCAGGGACAATGAGCTGTGTCTTGTCCTAGGGCCTCCATCTTTCAACTGAGAAACGGTGCGTCACCCTCTGAGCAGCCCCTAGACCCTGTGCAGATTCATGTGTTCTTGCTGGAGTTTCTCCATGGACTCTTGAGTGCAACAACTGTGGAAGGGTGCATTCACCAACTACTCATCCTTCCCTAAACCTATGGCTTCTGCCATGGGGCTTTATAGAAACTTCTTCTAGAGGGGTAAGGTAAATTCCCCACTCCTTGACTTCATGCAGGCTGGGCCTTATGACTTGTTTAAAGCAATCGAATAATACAGAGGTGTTGTGCCAGTTCAGAGATGAGGTCTCGTGTGTTCCCATGTGCCCTCCTATGTCTCTACCATCACTATTAGAAGAGTATGCTCAGGCTCACCCACTGGACCCAGGAGGGCATGAAGAGCTGGCAAAGCTTGAAGCTAAGCCACCCGAGTCAATCTATAGAACAGCAACAAGAGACCGAGCCACCTTTTTGAGTCCCACCAATAGCAGGTGAAAGCCAGCTGACCCCAGAAGCAAGCAAGCCCAGCCAAGAATGCAGAGCTGCCCAGCTGAGCCCAGCCTAGATCATCAAGATCCCAGCCAAACTGTAGACCCATAAGAGATATAAATGCTTATTATCATCCACTGCTGACATATTATGGTTGTTTTTATGCAGCAGCTATTACAGTTACCCATGCTAGACCCCCTCCTCACTCTCCCCATTATAATTGATGTCCATCCCAATCTAAGGAGAATATAGATTTCTGACTCTACCCCAGACCTACTGAATCAAAATCTTTAGGGATAGGCCTTGTAATGTGTATTTCTTCGAAAGCTTTCCCAGATTCTGATGATTAATCTCATCATTCATTTTGGCACCTTACTCATTCACTGATTTGACAAAGTTGTTCCTCTATAAGGTATGACTACATCACAACTAGATCACAAACTCTTTGTAGGAAAGTATGTACTTTTTAATTTTGTGTCCCCCTTAACATTTAGCATGATGATTAGCAGACATTTAATAAATATTTGTTCAGTTGCACTGAATACTAATTCATCATTTATACTTCTGCAAATGAAATCAGGGGCTCAATCATATGATGACCCTCTATCAGCGAAGAAGGAAAACTCTAGCATGCAGAACTCTCTACCTCCCAGCTTTCAATCATCTCATAGGTGGATGCCCTCATTCCATTCCCCATGTCCCTGGTGAAGGAAATAGAGGACCACAAAATTAACTGAGGTCTCCGTGGCTGAAGGCCTAGAGAGAATATGCCTCTCAGTATGGATAATCCACATTCAGGTAGCCAAGAGCTATTTCTTTTCTGTAATGTCTATAGCTCATCAGGTGGTAGAAATGTAATTAAGTTCCCATATGGGAGAGGACAAATTATGCTCTTTGGTTTGGTTCAAAACTGGGAACATGATATATTTATGCTCTAGGGTTATTTCACCAAAAGAAGTTCTTGTAAGAGAAAAAAAGACCACCCCTCAGGACCTGCACTTTCCATTCTTTTGATGGGTTCCTGACAGGTGACTGTCTCTGAAGAGGGGCCTCTGTAGCACTCTGAAGGGCTGCCAGCTCTGAGCCCAAAGGAAGTGCCTTTGAGCGTGGCAGCCGCGTGCACACCAGGGCTCCAGGTGGCAGGTGGCCGCCATGATGAAAAGGCACCTGCTGGAGATGGGCTCAGTCCTCAGCCCTGAATGACTCAGATGCTATGAAGTATTGAGCGCATGCATGGCTCCAGGCTTTTAGACCAATTAATATTTAAATAACCACATTAATATTGCATTTGAAATTGAAGTTTAAACAACCTTTATATCTTATTGAAAGGAGGAGTTGGCTTCTTTTTTATGTACTTGTTAATGCTGGCCAAGTCGTAGTAAGTACTTTATCACCAGGACACCAGGCTGATTATTGGGAATAAGAACTTTTTCTTAATCACTTGGACAGATAATCCATCAAATGATTATTGTCTGACTCAACCCACGTGGCAGAGGAATCTGTTCATTTTTACAGGGACGTACTTTGGTATAAAGATGGAAAAAAATAATATCTGCTTTAACTGAAATGAAATTATTTTTTTGGACCTAGACATATAACTGCCGGGAAAGCAAAGAAAAAAAGCTGGATAATCGATGTGTCCTTATTGCTCAGTTGACTAGTTATTGTTCCATTGGACCGGGTCAACATTTAAGAGACTTGTACTGAGTTTCTACCATGTGCAAAATGCTGTACTAGGGGCCCGATTATAAAATGTGAAAAACCTGGTCCCCGCCCCCAGCGATGTCAGAGTTCAATTGGGGGAGGCACGCTTGTAAGTATATAATTACATCATAATGTGCACAGTATGGTCTTGGAAATAAAAATACTGCCCACTATGAGAACACAAGAGCAAGCAAGTTGGCCCTAAAAGTTAGAGAAGGGAAGATACTTAAATGCATTTAAAGAATGTTCTCTTGGATTGAGACAGCATATGAATTCATCTAGAAGCTTGTTCTATATGATACTGAACAAAGAATGATTGAATTAGAATTAGTTTTTCATCTAGATATTTGCTTCCACCAAAAAGCCCAGACTAAAAGCAGCCCAAAAAGTCATTTTTCTTACCTTAAAATCTCTACATGCATTTGACACAGTCTCATCTCTTTGACTAAATTTAAATAGCTTAAAGACCAAGGTAATGTCCTTCAATTTTTTGTTCATAAGAGAATCAACTGGAGGCCCTGTTCCCCCAAGGAGATCATTAATAGAGATTCTTCTATAAATAAATGACTGAATTGTGGATGGATGGATAAATGGATAGATGGATAGATGGATGGATCGATGGATTGACGGATCAATGCCAATGAGACTATTAGGATTCTATTCTGCTCATTACCAAACATATCTATTCAGAAAAAGTATAGTAATATTTACATTACATAACAAGTCACAAGAAAGTCATTTATGTGAGTGTAAAAAATATTTTCTTCCTTGCCTTTGTTTCTTTCTTACTCTCCTCCTCATTATCAGATATGCTCACTGAATTCCCAAGATGTGAAATGTTTCACTAAGTTTTCTACTTTGGCTTTTTACCTCAGAAAGTCAAAAACCCTTAGGTGACCAAGCCTTGCTTAAAGCAGACCTTACAAATAATTAATTTGCCAATATCTCCTTACTGCAGCCATGATGAAAAATGCTGCCCCTACTAAGGTGACATCATCATTACCCTCTCCCTTTCTTCATGTGCCTATTTTCCAACTATATTTCCTTAAAGGCACAGTTCTGGATATCTGGGAGCCTGCCCAGATTCCTGAATCCACATGCCCTATTCAGAAGGTGGGGTTGAGTGACCATTACAGTGCCTGTCCAAACCTTGCTGTCAAGCCACAGATCCCACGTGGGTGTGTCCACTGGAGCGTGGCCTACCCATGGTCATTGCCAGGGCCACTGTGCATCTGATAGAGACTAAAGGTCCGACCCATCAACCAGTCTCAGTCTTCTCAAGTGGCAACAAAGACCAAGAAACAATGCCCAGGCTTCAGGTAAAGAACACTTGTGTAGCTGTATTCAAGAATCATGAGAATCACGCTTTGATTTCAACTAGACCCCATCCTTCGTTTTAAAAATCTCTCAATCATTTTTCCTTGAAGCCAAAGCCTTTGTAGTAGGCAGAATTCTAAAACGCCCCCAAGATATCCACCCCCTGGTTTAGACACTTTGTAAAGTCTCCTCCCCTTGAATGTGAGCAGTACCTGTGAATATGGTAGAATATCACTTCCATGACTAGGTTGCATTATATGGCAAGGGTAAAGGGGTTGTCATGTGTAATTAAGGTTCCGGACCACTTGACTTTAATTTAATCAAAATAGAAGTAACCCGAGGTGTCTTACCTACTCAGGTGAGCCTCATAAAAAGAGGATCTGTAGATCAGAGAAAGAAGAAGCAAGAGCGATTGTAAGCAATGGAGACTTTCAGTTGTTGGCTTCGAAGAAGCAAACTGCCATGTTGTGGAGATGCACACGTCAGGGAATGGACGGCTGCCCTTCGAAGCTAAAGGCATCTCTCTCAAAGATAAAATAAAAATATAAAAAAAAATTAAAAAGGGGGGGAGCACCTGGGTGGCTCAGTCAGTTAAGCATCCATCTTCAGCTCATGTCATGATCTCATAGTCTGTGAGTTCGAACCCCGTGTCAGGCTCTGTGCCAACAGCTCACAGCCTGGAGCCTGCTTCAGATTCTATGTCTCCCTCTCTCTCTGCACTGCCCCCCCCCGCCCCTGCTCGCATTCTGTCTTTCTCAAAAATAAAATAAAAACATAAAAAAAATTAAAAAGAAGCTAAAGGTAAAGGAGGTAAAGCTAAAGGAGCTCCTGGGTGGCTCAGTTGGTTAGGAGGCCGACTTCAGCTCAGGTCATGATCTCACTGTTCATGAGTTTGAGCCTCATGTCAGGCTCTCTGCTGTCAGCACAGAGCCTGCTTCAGATCATCTGTCCCCTCTTTCTCTGTTGGTCTTCCACTCCTGTGCATGGGCTCTCTCTTGCTCAAAAATAAATCAACCTTAAAAAAAAACTATTAAGAAGCTAAGGTCTTAGCCTTACAACCACAGGGAACTGAATTCCGAAAGAGGATCCCAAGCCTTACATGAGATTGCAGTTCCCGCTAACACCTTGATTTAAGCAAGGCGAGATCATGAGCAAAGGACCCAGTTAACCCATGACCAGAAACTCTGAGATAATATACTTGTGTTCCTTTAAGTTTGTAGGAATTTGCTATACAGCAATCGAAAACGAATACAGACTCATTGATTAGATTTGAGCATGCACTGAATGACTCGCCTTTCCTCTAAGTTAATAAAAATAGACTGTTCCTCAGGTTTTACATCTTTAATATGGTTGCTTTTAGCACAAAAGTGACTCTGTCAAAAATAATAATTCTGCTACAACTGTGGGTCAGGGAAGTTAAGTATGGGAGTTAAGAGCTTTAGGACCAGAAACCCCCTGAGTTCCAATCCCACCCCAAGTACTTGCCAGCTATATGACCCTAGGCAAGTTAATTTCTCTGTGTCTCATTTGTAAAATGGGTTAGTAATACTTATTGAAAAGTATAGTACTTGCCCATACCTTAATGATGGTTGTGGTTAGTCAAGTGAGTAGTATACACGAGGCCCTTAGAACTGCTCCTGACATATTGGACAGCCTACATTAATATAAGCAACTTGCCTGAGGTCACACAGTTAGACCTTAGCAGAAGAAGACCACGAACCTGAGCTTGTGTGACCTCAAAGGCTGTGCTCTGAACTCCTCCTCCGTTCCTGCCTTAAAGACACATAACGAATTTATGAAGGCCATTTTGAAAATGAAATTCAAAGAGCCAATTAGTATATTATTCTAATATTTCATATTTTCCCTCCACTTTCCCATTGTTACAAAGTGTGCCGGAAATTCATGAAGAATAGCCTCCCTTTGTTCTGCTTTTTAATCCAACGCTAAACCAAGTCCCAGATACAGCAGAATGCAAAGCACTTACCCTATTGCCTGCTTGAATTACATTTTAGCCTTAAAGGCCACCTTAGAAATGTATTCCAGTGAGACATAGTTGCGTGGGCCTATGGAAAGCATGACATTTGTGTTTCTTCATTGTTATAAAAGTAGAATGTGTGTGTGTGTGTGTGTGTGTGTGTGTGTGTGTGTACATTGGTTATTACTATTACTACTACCTTAGGCTGCATCCCCTGAAAGCAACTGAGAAAGTGATTTTCTGGGGTGCCTGTTCTCAGGACAAGGGGATAGCAGGAAGCAGGGCAGAGCAGAAGTCTAGCCTCAGCCTGACTCCTGGGAAACTGAAGAGCATGAATTACATCACAAAGTATGTCCCTTCCTGAGGCTCAGCATTTTGTACACCTGTGTCACTCAGTCACTAACTTCTGGTGGTCCCTGGGGCCTGTGTAACTTTCTGGGCTTGGTGAGTCCCATTTTTCCAAGGGCAATTATCCAGAGAAAGAGGATGGCAGTGATTTTTCAGTAGCCAACACTCCCAGAGCTGGGGCGTGATGCCCTGGCCTAGTGAAGGGAATCTTGATGGGCACTGACAATGTCACTACTCAGACACTGCATTGCTGTCGTCCTCCTTAGCAAGGACAGGGTCCATACCTAACCACTGTCCATGTCCTCAACACTTAGCACATGGCATGCAATACCAAACAGGCAATTGATCAATGACTGATGAATGAATGAATAAATGAATGAATGAATGAATGGATGAATGAATGAATGAATGACATCGAAAGAAAGATTTTACCTCCAAGATTGAAGAAAAGGTCTCGATCTAAACCAAGGGTTGGGGGGAGATGTGATGACAGAATGGCCATATGGTCACCAGAATTATGGCCCTCCACAATATCCATGCCCTCCCTAATCCCTGCAACCTGTGAATAGGTTACATGGCAAAAGGGACTTTGCAGATGGGCTTGAGGTTAACTTAAAATAGGAAGACTCTCCACCTGGACCAAATGTAAGCATGTGTTCTCACCAGCAAGAGAAGAAAGCTGGAGAGGCAAGAGAATGGAAGGAGGGGCAGAGGAGATCCAAAGCATGACAAGCACTTACCCATCATTGCTGGATCAGAAGAGGGAGGAAGGGAGACCCAAACCAAGGCATTTGGATGGCATGGAAGCTGGGAGTGGCCTTCAGCTCACCCAACAAGGAAACAGGGACCCTGGTCCCATTAGGAACTGAATTCTGCCAATCACCTGGATAGCGAGGAATGAATTCCTCCCTAAAACCTCTCAACAGAAATCACCCCGCTAACACCTGGATTTTAGCCTACCAATAAGGTGTCAGATTTCGAACCACAGAACCATTGCAAACTATAATATATTTTTGTTGTTTATGTTTGTAGTAACCTGTTACAGCAGCAATAGAAAACTAAACAAGCCATCTTCGTTCAAAATAGTGTTTTCCCTCCACCTGGAGGAGAATGGAAATCGCAAACCTCACAGGTGGTTGAGGGTAGGACATTACCCCCCTGCTGCCACCCCAACTCTGCAGGCTCAGTGGGGACCCAGCTAAACCAGTTCTGAGACCAGCAACAGCCTGGATGAGCCCAAAACTGCTCCACATGGAAGTCCAGCAAATTAGAGCCCTTCCAGCAGCACATGTGTGGACTCTGAGTGGATCCATGTAGCCAAAATTCATCCCCTGAGACTTCTCAGTCCTTATTGAAACAGACACACGCCCATACCATCCCCATTTCTCCAGCACCTGTTTTCTTAAAGCTGCCTGTGCTGTAGGTTGATTTGAGGGCAGTTACCAGTGGGTTTTTTTTTTTAAGTTTTATTTTTATCATTATTTTTTAATGTATTATTTATTTTTGAGAGGGGCAGAGAGAGGGAGACACAGAATCTGAAGCAGTCTCCAGGCTCTGACCTGTTAGCACAGAGCCTGACACAGGTCTCGAACTCACTGGCTGTGAGATCATGTGATCATGACCTGAGCTGAAATCAAGAGTCCGGATGCTTAACTGACTGAGCCACCCAGGCCCCTAAAGCACAGCTTTTGTTTTTTTAGTGCTTATTTATTTTTGAGAGAGCATGAGTGGGTGGGTGCAGAGAGAGAAGGGGGACAGAAGATCTCAAGTGGCTCTATACTGAGAGCAGTGAGCCCAATATGGGGCTTGAACTCATGAACCATGAGATCATGACCTGAGCTGAAGTTGGACACAACTGACTGAGCTCCCCAAGTTCCTAAGGCAGTTACCAGTTTTTAATCTCTTTTCAGTGCCTCTAAGTTAACATGATTGAAGCAAATGGAGGAAGGATGGTCTGTCCTGGGTACAAGGGAAGATGGGCTTTGCTGTAACAACTCTAGGGATTTGACAAGTGTTCTGGTCTAGTCCTTAACTCACTACATAGGAGGAAATTGAGGCCAATGAGGATTGTGACTGGCCAGAGGATGACAGAGCCAGTCCTCCCACTAGGGTCTCCAGCACCCCCAACATTGAGGCATAGTTGCACCTGCTCCCCTCTATATGCCAGTTCATATCACTGTGCAGAACCACATATCTGGGTGTTTCCATGTGCTCAAGCAAAACCTAGCCCAGGCAGACAACAAGCTGTGGGTCCCTCTGCGGGAGCTTCAAGCCTCTTGGCCCCTCTGAGCACAATCTCCCCCTGCCAAGTCCTCCCAGCCCACCTTCTGCCACCAAAGGGAACCCTCTGGATCAGCCTATGTCTGGCCCGCTCTGACCCCTTTGTACCACTTAAATGTGCCCCCACCCTGATTTTGGTCTATTTCTGCCTCCAGTTGTGGAGGCTTGCCCTAGGGCTACTGGAGCCCACTTTGCCCCACATGCATAGAGACCTGATATATGTGGGAATCAACACTCCCTCTTGGCACCATCTAATCTGTGACTGCCTGTTGGGGCATGAAAACCTGGTCTAAGTCTGGGAAAACATTGAGGTGCAATTCACTCTCCAGGGTCCCCCGAATGACTTGCCTGAAATCCCATCTTGGCCTGGCTTCCTCCCCTCCTTCACTGGTTTTCCCCTGGGAAAGCACATCTTTAATGAACCACCTCAATAAATCCCACAAGCCTTCATCTCTGAGTCTATTCTGGAAGTCCTGAGCTCCTTACCTTTGAGCAGTCTGGAATTTGGACAATGCTGAATTTTCCATCCTACATGGCCAAGGCAGAGAGAATCTCTGACATAGAAATAAGATTAGTTTCTCAACCATGGTAACCCTGCAGGCTCCCAACCTACAGGAAATTATTTTTCACAAAGAAAGAGCCCTTAATTATCAGTGAATAATTAAAACCTGAAGCCAAGTGCAGGAAGCCAGGGCTTGGCTCTGAGCAATGTTCCTCCTCATCATCCCCAGGACGATGGTAAGGTCTGTACTTTTAATGTCGTGCACACACAACCTCTCCACAATGCGTGCTCTGCTAGGCAGAAGAAGAATAAGATGTATTACAGTGTGTGGGAGATGTTTTCATTAAGCTATGGAAATAGAAGCTTGTGTTTTATAGCTCAAACGTTGCCAATTTTTAAAATAAGAGGTTTAGTGTAAATCTAAGCTATTCAGGGCGCATGAGTCCAAGGACTCCCATTGAGTGACTGTGAGCAAAAATACATTGTTTGATCTTTATGGTGCTCAGTTTCCTCATCTGTAAAACAGAGGATTGTCTTCCTTGCTTGAGAATCAAAGGAGTATGATAGTCCATATTACCAACTTGAACAATAGGTCTTTGCTGATCTATCAAAAAACAGGGACGCCTAGGCGGCTCGGCCAGTTGGGCATCCAACTTTTGATTTCAGATCAGGTCATGATCCCAGGGTTACAGGATTGAACCACCCTGTCAGCTCCACGCTGAGCATGAAGGCTGCTTACGGTTCTCTCTCTCTCTCTTCCTCTCTCTCTCTTTCCTTCTGCCCCTCTCCCTTGCTCGTGCTCTCTTTCTCTCTAATAAAATAAAATACATTAAAAATGATTATTTAAACACACACACACACACACACACACACACACACACACACACACATATAGAGAGAGAGAGAACTCCCCAGAATGCTAAAAGCATTGATGCCCTTCTGGTACTGATCTTGGACCACTCTCCCTTCACTTCTCTGCCAAGCCCCCCAAATAGACACAAACATGTCCTCTGCTGAATTCGTAGAGAATGTTCCCGAAGACGAAATGGGAAGGAGCCAGTCTCTGTGTGGGTGCCGGCATGGTGACCAGACAGGCACTGAGTCATTTGGGATTTCTACCACGCACCTTACAAACGAAAAATATATTCCTTGTGAAAAAGATATAGCCTAGGGTCATTAATACCTCTACTAATCACTCACAAGTAATCCTATCTTCCATGATAGTTTGGTTTGTGACTTTTCATTTGTTGCTTGGCAGGTCTTCACTCATAAATCTGCCTCCACTCAAGGAGAATTGATTGTTGTCAACAGAGTACAAGACCCATCTTTTCTCTCCCACCTCGTCTTTCTGCCATGGTTCTAATATTTTAATCCCCCCTTTTTGTCTCCATTAGCTTCTTCTGAATCGCAGCAATAGTGATGCCCAACATTTGTTGAGTATGTTCTATGTACTTCTCAAAGACAGGAAACTAAAGATCAGAGAAGTTAGTGATCTCCGTTGGCTCACACAGCTAGTGAAGAATGAAATGTAAAGTTCACGATTTGTCATGCTGACTTTATTCAACTGAGCCCCCTCCAGGCTCCTACAGCTAACAAATGAGTTGTGTTCTCATTATCAATATTAACCTCCACGCACCATATTTACAAATGCTTCCAAAGGAAAACAAACCTGCCCTGGAAACAATGCTTATAATTATAATCATGGATGCTACTTGCTCCTCACAGAGAATGCCTAAAATATCAATTTAAATGCAAATGAACCTTATCATCCAAATTAGACTCATTCTACTGTGTTGAAATTAATATAGAAAATAATATCAAGCCCTAAATTATGAGTAATTAATATTGACACAATGAAAAAAATACATTCTTGTTTCAATATTTTGGGGAGGAGAAGACTTGTCTGTGTGCATGCAGTGAGTACTAGAAGGAGTAACTAGAACACAGTAGCCCCAATGCCTGGCATGGCTGACATGCAGGATAAGACAACAGAAATATGGGGGATGACAAATGGCAATGATACATCTTAGGACCAAGTAAGCTATTCTTTGGTTGTAAAGAAAGTACACTGACCTGGTATCTAAGGGGCTACATGCTCTTTAGGAATAAAAATTTCAGGGGCACCTGGGTGGCTCAGTTGGTTAAGCATCAGGCTCTTGATCTCATCTCAGGTCTTGATCTCAAGGTCATGAGTTCAAGGTCATGAGTTCAAGCCCCACATTGGGCATGGAACCTACTTAGAAAAAAAAAGAATAAATTATTTCACAAATACTAAAGATTTCTAAGGAGAGCCTGAAAAATTAGTATCTTTTAAACAGGAAAACAAAGAGAACCTGTGTTTCCTCTACAATCTCACTTAAAGGTTGGCAAACCATGATGCATGGGCCAGCCACCTTTTTTTTTAATGTTTATTTATTTTTGAGACAGAGAGCGACAAAGTGTGAGCAGGGGAGAGGCAGAGAGAGAGGGAGACGCAGAATCTGAAGCAGGCTCCAGGCTCTGAGCTGTCAGCACAGAGCCTACATGGGGCTTGAACTCACAAACCGCAAGATCATGACCTGAGCCGTAGTCGAATGCTTAACCGACTGAGCCACCCAGGTGCCCCCAGGCACCTCTTTTTATAAAGTTTTATCAGAACCCAGCCACACTCATTTGTTGCCTATGGCTCCCTTCCCAGTAGAGTGGCCAAGTGGAGTAGTTGTGACAGACACTATCAGACCTGCAAAAACCTAAAATTTTTACATTAACCCTTTAAAAAAAAGTCTGCTGAAATTCTCAGATCTAACCAATGGTTCCTCCAAGATGTAGGAAAATGGCTTTTGTAGAAATAGGAGACCAGAGGTTGCAATGTGGGTCCAGTCAGGGCAATACCGCTTTCCAGCAGTGTGGCCTATGGCAAGCTTCTAATTGTCTAAGGGGCTAGCATCCTCATTTGTAAGCTGACAAAATTGGACTCTTGTCCGTTATAACTCTAAAATCTTATGAAACTCTCCCTGCTTTCCATAAAACCACTGATTAAGAAACAAAAGCTAAATTGGTTTTATAAGTAAATGAAATTGTCGAGTACTTGCTTTGGAGAATGACGGACATAAAGTCAAAGTTATGTTCCTTTTCCAAGCATGATGCTCTATATGTTAATCCCTGCGACTGAGTGATTTCCAAGGGTTTAGCATTTGTTAATGTCTTGAATTCCCCCAGAAACCAAATCTGAGGTGCTGATTCACAAGCTCTACAGTTTTAATCATATATTCCTATCTGTAGAAATTTTTGAGCAGCCTCTCTGAATATATTCATAATTATTTATTCATTCACACAGTGTATGTATGTACTACTATAACAAAGGACTATGCACACTATAAAAATTCAAGAAAGAAATCTTTCAAAGGTAAGATAAAAATAAATATTTAAAATGTGATAATACGTACCCTTGTCCATAGCAGCATTTGTCACGATAGCCTAAAAATTGTCCCTCGACAAGTGAATGGATAAACAAAATATCCACACAGTGGAATATCACTCAGCCTTAACAAGGAAGGAAATTCTATTGCCTGCTGCAACATGGATGAAACTTGAGGACATTATGTTGAGTGAGATAGCCAGTTACAAAGAGAATACTGTTTGATTCCATTTGCATGAGGTAGCTAGAGTCATAGTTCCTAGCGGCAGAAGGCAGACTGGTGGTTGCCAGGAGCAGGGAAAGCTAGAGGGGATGGGAGTTACTGCCTAATAGATAGAGCATTTCAGGTTTGCAAGATGAAAAAGTTCTGGAGATTGGTTGTACAACAAGGCAAATATATTTAACACTACCAAACAATACATTTTAAAATGGTTAAGATGGGGAAACCTGAGTGGCTCATTAGGTTAAATGTCTGACTTCAGCTCAGGTCATGATCTCACGGTTCATGAGTTTGAGCCCCACGTCAGGCTCTGTGCTGACAGCTCAGAGCCTGGAGCCTGCTTCAGATTCTGTGTCTCCCTCTCTCTCTGCCCCTCTCCCACTCATGCTCTCTCTTGCTCTCTCTCACTCTCTCTGTCTCACAAATAAACATTAAAATTTTTTTAAATAAATAAGATGGTTAAGATGGTAAATTTTATGCTATGCTTTTTTCATTCCAATTAGAACTAAATACATAATTTTTTAATCAAGCTAATAACCAGTGTGTAACCCTGTCCATGGCGCATTCGGTAAAAGGTTCTGAATAAAAACTCTTTTGGCCAACTAGATGTTAGTTCCTCTTCAAAGAAGATAAAACAGTTTAATAGAATTATGCTAGTGAGTGCTACACAAACATGTGGACCGAGTTCAGCATGCCTCTACTATTTATTTACTGTGATTTGAGGCAAGTACATCAAACTCTCTTGATTATACATTCCTCAAATGTAATGGAAACATGTTTTCAGGAAACTTGGGTGGCTCAGGCGATTAAGCATCCAACTTTTCATTTTGGCTCAGGTCATGATCCTGGGGTTGTGAATTCGAGCCCTGCATCAGGCTCTGTGCTAAGCGTGGAACCTGCTTAAGACTCTCTCTCTCTCTCTCTCTCTCCATATGCCCTTTTTCCCCACTCTCACTCACTCTCTCTCTCTCACAAAAAGAGAAAAGAAAAGAAAAGAAAAGAAAAGAAAAGAAAAGAAAAGAAAAGAAAAGAAAAGAAAAGAAAAGAAAAGAAACATGTTTTAATTTATTCATTCAATAACTATTTATTGAGTGCTTATACTATACCAGGACCTCTGGTATATTAGTTACCTATGAAATATCTGGTATATTAGTTCTCAATATAATATTTGTGGATAACAAATTATTCCCAAAACTCAGACACATAAAACAACAGTTTTAATCTCATACTGTGTCCATGGGTCGGGAAGTCAGGAGCAACTTGGCTGGATGGCTCTCATTCAGGGTGTCTCTTGAGGTTGTAGTTAAGATATCCGCTGGGGCCCCATCATCTGGAGGCTTGACTTGAGCTAGATTATCCGCTTCCAACATGGATCACATGGGAATGGCTGTAGGCAGAAGGCCTCAGTTCCTCCCCCTGTGTGGGTCTTCATGAACTCCTTGAGCATCCCCATGACTTGGCTGCTGACCACTCCTGGAGCAAGTGATCTGAGAGACAGTAAAATGGAAGCTACAATGTCTCTCATGATTGAGCCTCAGAAGCCACCCACCGCCGTTTCACACTATCCTGCTTGTTCTGTGGATCAGCCTTCTTCTTTGTGGGACCCTCTCTGCAAGGTCAAAAATACCAACGGGTAAGAATTCCTGGGGGCCAGCTTGGCTACATTGATGAATAAGGTGGACACAGTACTTACCCTCAAGGACTTTATTGTCTAGAGGGAAAAACTGACTCCAAATAAATAATTACAGAAAGAATTATTTATTTGTAACATTGATGCCTTGCTATGATGGAAGAGTACTGAGCCCTCTCAATGTGCGTAATGTCAGGAACTTGATCTGGTCTGCTTTGTGAGGTAAGTCTTCCCTGGAGAAGATGCCATAAGGATGAGGAGTAGTTAGACAGGTATCTGACAGCAATGGAAACAGCTTGTGCAAAGGCACTGAGGCAAGACTATGCTCAGCTCTTTCAAAGATCTCAAGAACCCTTGTGTGTGTGTGTGTTGAAGGAAAGGGAGGAGCATATCAATTCAGGGAGGTAATGGTCCCAGATGACACTGGACGAGAGAAAAGACACTTGATTATGTGGACTTTGTGGGCCATAGGATTTGCAAATCCATCCTAGAAGCAGAGAGAATTTTCTTCTTCCAGGCAGTGGTGGGGTATTGAGTGAGATGCCTGGGATTTGTTATTTTTCAAAGATCTGTCTGCTCTGGAGATTAATTGAGGGTAGGCAAGAATGGAAGGCCAGGAGACCATAAAGGAGAGTTTTCCAAGAGAAAAACTACTTGTAAAAGAGCTCTCGTGTTTTATGGGTTTTTTTTTTTTTAAACAGAAAGCAAGAGAAAAATGCAAAGTACCCCAAATTTAGGAGATACTCACTAAATATTACTTCCCTCTTCCTCTTAAAACCAACGAACAAGTCAGGAACATTTAAAACAAGGTGATATGTGCAGAACAGATCTCTCTAAAAAGAGAAGACAAAAATATTGTCAAATACTGCAAGCCTCATTAGGCACCTTGTGAGCTCAGGCACTAGGGTCCAGACGGAGCCTTGTCTTGGGAAACAGAAGAGGATTTAGCAGCAATCTTAAAGCCTAGCTCTGCCATCAGCAGGAATCCAGACCAGCCCACAGAGAGCTCTGAATAGCATTTATGATGCTTAATCAGAAAGCATGCAGCGTTGATCTGGAAATTAATTGGATGCTCAGGTTTTTCACACATCATGGAGAGTTAGACATCACAAAGAATTTGATAGGAATATATTTAGTAACAGTATCACTGATGTTCAGTCCCAAGCAGAGACTCGTATCTACTTTGGGGCTCATTATATCCTGAGTGACAATGGGTGCTTAGCAAATCTCTTTTGATTATGATGATTAACCACATTGCTCAGTGTCTTTAATAACTAGTGAGGAATTGGACCAGAGCTGGGGTTTTCTAAATATGACCCACTGTGGAATTATTTATTTAATCATTTTTACTGGACTCACTGTTTTAACTTAATAGATTGTTTCTAAAGGTAACTGTATGTTACCACCATAATGGAAAACCTACTTGCTATACAAATAAGGACAATCATTAAAGCAAACACAATCCACCCCTAGAACTCCCTGTGCGCAGCCCATAGTGGGTGCAGCGTGCCCTGAAAAATGCCAGACTGGGATGTGCCTGTAGCAAAGGAGCTCGGAATGAATAGCCAGGTCATTAGTCCTCACAGCTGTGTATGCCGGCAACACTCAGCAACTGATACAGGGAAAGAATGCAGGAGAGTAGGAGGGAGACTTCTCCAGTGAACAGCAGGAAATATCTACTACATATACCTAAGGAATTAAAATACATGGAAAGGATTTGAAAATATGCTAAGGCCTAGAGACTTCTTAGACTTTGCAGCTCCAAGGACCATCAGCTAAAAAACCAGAGAGGGGACGCCTTCCTGGGACAGGGTCCAGGTCTCATTTATCTGGTATGTCTATAATCTGGGAGGGACAGGGACTGAACTCCAGTACTGTGTTTACTGCTGCTGAGAGTTTCCTTCAACCTTTGCTCCACAAAAAAAAATATCTACAGAGGTATCTAGAGGTAGGTATTTGCACGGGGCAAAAATCTACCTGCAACCTCATACATTGCTAAAGGGAATGCCAAACGGGGTATTTTGAAAAGAGTTCTGGAAGTCGCTTAACAAAGTTAAACACACGCTTACCATACAATCAGCTATCCCACCCCTAAGTATTTACCCAAGAGAAATGAAATCATATGTTCATAAAAAGGCATATATAAGGATGTTCATAGTAGCTTTATTCATGTTAGCAAAAACTGGAAATAATTCAAATGCCCATCAAGTGAGTGGATAAATGAAATTGAGGTGTGTTCATACAATGGAATACCATTCTCCAGCCAAAGGAACAAACTACTGATGCATACAACAAAATAGGCAGACCTCAAAAACACTATGTTAACTGAAGAAGGCTGAGAATAAACAGAAAAGTACACACTCTCTGGTTCCATTCAGAATAGTGGTTGACCGAGGTGCACGGGGATTAACTGAGAAGGGCATCAGAGAATTTTCTAAGTGATGGAAATGCTCTCTATCTTGACTGTCAAGATGGTTACCTGGGAGTACACATTGCCAAAATTCTCCCAGCTGCCCCCTTAAGCATCACATACTGTGCTACAGATAAATTATACTTCAATTTTAAACATACCATTTTTAAAATAACCTATTAGCAAAAGAGCTATTTTAGAAATCAGTTACTACTGACAATGCCCCATGAATGTGAGAAAAGCAGGAATTCAAAGGTCAGCATTTTCATTGCCCCCTAGGAGGAGATATATGCCTGCCCACCTCCCTAGGTTGTCTCAAGAATAAAAGAAGGAAATAGAAACAATACATTTGGAAACTCTCCAGTCATTATACAGGCTGAAAGGGGTATTGTTTAATCATGATTACTAAATCCTGAGAGCCACATCACTCTTGCTTTTTTCCATATTTGCATTTTTAATACAGAAGGAATCTCGCTCATCATAAAAAAGATTTAGATATTACAGAAGATCAGATAAAAGAAACACCGCCGTTTCCCTCTCTCCCCTCTCTTATCCCTCATCTATAACCCCTACTCACTTCCCAGTTTTAATGATGTAGCTGTTTTGTGTGAATCTTCCAGATTTTTTTTCCCCAAACTGGAATCACACAGTAGATCATAGTGGGCAATCTACATTGTTATGTAATAACACATTCTCTTGCATAGTATGGATACACCATAATTTATTTATCTAAGCCCCTAAAATTTGACTTTTTGATTCTCCCCCAACATTTACCTACTATAAACTCTGGAATGAATATATTTCCTTGACCATAGGTCTTTGAATTCTTGTGTGACTATCCCTTTAGAATAAATTCCTAAGGGTAAAATTTCTGGGTCAGGTAGTACATGTAATTTTAATTTTGATAAAGCTTATCAAATTATTCTCTGAAAAGCTTGAATCAATTTACAGCCCTCTCAAGAGCATCACTTCTCCTTTTGATCTCATAGAGAGGGAAAATAAAGGGAATATTGCTGTGTTCAAAGACTCCCCCAATGCCCTTGAAAAACAAAGGTGATGCTGAGGCCAACGTGTCCCTATTTTCACTGCTGACTTGAAATTTCCATAATGAGGGAATAAAACACATGATTAAAAAAAAACTGTTAAGCAATGAGATTAATGAGACTTGAGAGCCTATGACTTGAACATTTGCTGGTTAATAGATTTAGGGATAGAAACAGTGTTGCGTCAATTACAGTAATTAACCAGAGATGAAGATGAATTGAAGAGAACCTCTCTTGCCAGCCAAGCCTCAATTTAAATGCTGAGTAATGAGCTAGTGGTGGGGATAGGAAGGTGAGAAATGGGTTCCGACTGAGAAAAGGAGGAAGCTCTTATTCTCCAGATATGTGCCAGGTTCTCAGAAACAGAGTTCCATTCTGCCTCCACATCCCAGAGAACCCCCATCTGGAGCAGGTTGCCTTTCAAGAAATAGGCTGCTTCTTAATAAACACATTTTGACTATATCCCCCAAGGTATTTTTTTTCTTCTTAAATGGAGTTAAACTCTTCTGAACCTAAAAGAATATGACCCTGAAGGAAACTTAGCCTGTCCCTGTGATGGAATGCACAAACAGGGAAAACACCAAATGCAGCACTTCTGCATCTTGCTGAGCAAGTCAGAGAATTCATGACCCACCTAGGAGTCAATTTCTTTGGAAATAGGTCTTTAGAATAGGAAAAAATAAATAAAAACATTTGAGGGAAAAGGCAGTACATTCCAAAGCTATAACTAGAAATCACCTATAATATTTCACCAAGATACAAGCACTTTACTTATTATCATATACAATCATTCTGGCCAGGAAGTCAATGGCCGTTTTTTAATATCCTTTTTTTTCCTTTTTATTTTTTTTATTTTGACAGAAAGTAAAATTTATTCTTTTTGGTGCAATGTTCTATGAGTTTGACAAATGCATAAAATGACATAACTACCACCACAATCAAGATACAGGACATCCCCATCACCCCAAAACACTTCACTTGTGCCGTCCCTTGCTGTCAACTCCTCTGAAGCCCCCACCCTCAGTCCCTTACAGCCATAATCTATCTTCTGTCCCTATAGTTGTACCTTCTCTAGAGAATGTCATATATCTGGAATCTGAGCCTTTTGAATCTGACGGTGGTCATGCATTTGTGACTCATCCATATGGTTGTGTATATGAATACTTGTTGCTTTTTCATTGCTATGTAGTATTCCATTGTGTGCGTGTACCACAGTTTATCCATCATCCAGTCGTGGGACATTTGGATGACCTCCAGCTTGTGCAATTATAAATAAAGTCACCATATACATTCACAGGCAAGTTTTTGTGTGAAATTAAGATTTCCTTTGTCTTGGGATTGCTGGGCCATATGGGACCCATCTGTTATATAATCTTCTTAGAGTGCAAGGAGACTAGAAACAGTTCAGTTGCTCCTGGGGTTGAATACTCTTCTCCATGAACATTGTTCTCACTCATGTAGCAGGAGTCTGGGAGTGAACAGGCTATGATCTGGTCTTATCTGGCTGTCCATTCCAACTGTGTCTCCAGCGTGTAATAAAGAACTCAGGATGTGGACTCTGATGCCTTCAAGTCCAGTGACTACAGAAAATCACTTGCCTGTTTTTGGGAAGGCCTTAAGTCAAGCTAAACCAGGACACTCCATTTCTTTTCCTCTTTCCATCACTGTCTGTATCTTAAAAGTTTCATAAAGATTTATAGACAAATAGATATTGGGATTTTCAAGTGAATGAAATACATTTAAGTGGAATTCTGATTATTTTTCCATTTGAAAATATCTGCAGTTCCCAAATTTGCTTATTAAATGTGAATTATAATGTGATTATATTCCCAGAAAGCTAAAAATATTATCATAATTATACGATCCCTATTGTATCTGAATTCTTAGATATAATTTTTAATGATTTGTCTTCAAAAAGATAAAATATTTAAAAATTTTTCTTCTTTTCTATCACAACTGAATACAGCTGAGTTAAATTCAATGAGTATTCAATTGAGGCTAAAGATTTGCTGTTTGCAACACACATAATGATTTCTATCTTGTTTCAATTGAATTAAGTGTATGAGACCTCTATTTTTATATCTAGTGCCAGCTTATTTCATTTTTCCAATTTCCACTTGTTTTCCTGAAATAATGACAAAATGCAATTAAAATATGCAAATAATGCTGTGTACAGCACCACCATAGCTAATCATGGTATAAATAAAGTAATATGACACTGGCACATAATAAACGAAGTTTGGGGAAGTCAACATTTAATACACAAAACCACAAGTGATGAAAAGGTGAATGTTAGAGGTTTGGAAACCCATGGAAGCGTGCTTGTGTTGCTCTGCTCAGTTCTAAAAACAAATGGTCTTATTTTAACAATCTTGCTAGTATGTAGAAAATGAGCAAGTTTCACCTGATAACTTCTACAGTCAAATGATACTAGAGTTAACAAGATGATTTTAGACAATCATTTGTCTTGCAATTAGTTCATTCATTCATTGAACATGCATTGACATCCCCTATGTCCATAGTGGCATCAAGTAAAACACAGTCCACATCCTTGAACCACTTACAGTGAACTGGACGGAATGGAAAAGTGAGGCAAGTATTGCGGATGGATATCTAGCCAAAACAAAAGGTAACATGGGAAGGGATCTTCTTAAATGGGGTGTATTTGAGCTGACTCAAGTTAGTCTGATTTAGGGAGGAGAGAACTCTCTTGAGATGAAACAGAACAGAACATAGGCATGGATAGAGTGCTTGCCAGGGAGTATAAGAAGGTAACACTAGAAACTGGAGCCATATATGCGTTTCCTAGATTGTCGTAACAAAGTACCACAAACTGGGTGGCTTATAACCACATAAGTTTATTCTTTCACATTTCTGGAGGCTAGAAGTATGAAATCAAGGTCACAATGTGGCTGGTTCTTCTGGAGACTCTGAGAGAGTCGGTTCCATACCTCTCTACTGGTCTTGGGTGGTTGTGGGCAACCCTTGGCATTCTTTGGCTTACAGACGCATCATTCCAATCTCTGCCTCCACCTCCAGATGGCATTCTCCTCCCTCTGTGTCTCTGTCTCTAGCTCTTCACATGGCAATCTTTTTTTTTTTTAGTTTATTTATTTATTATGAGAGAGATAGTGAGTGGAGGAGGGTCATAGAGAGAGAGAGAGAAGGAGAGAGAGAATCCCAAGCAGGCTCCATGCCACCAGCACAGAGCCCTACACAAGGCTCGAACTCATGAATGGCGCGATCATGACCTGAGCTGAGATCAAGAGTCAGTTGCTCAACCAACTGAGCCGCCCAGGTACTCCCACATGGCAGTCTTACAAAGACACCAGTCATTGGATTTACGGCCCACGCTAACCTAGGATGGCCTCGTTTAACTTGTTTACATCTGCAAAGGCACTATTTCCAAAGAAGGTCACATTCACGCGAGATGTGGTCTTCCATACCAAGGTTATGACATCAACATATCTTTTTGGCAGACAGTTCAACTCACAACAAAACAGAGTCCCGCAAACTACAGCCCACCACTGCCCTTTTGCGGTTGTTGTTTGTAAATGGGCTTTTATGGGAACGCAGTCACACCCACTTGTTCACCTAAGGCAGAAGTGAGTCACTGTGACAGAGACCACATGGTCCACAAAGCCTAAAACATTTATCATCTGACCCTTTCCAGAAAGTTTAGGGACCCCTGAGCTAGAGAGAAATCGGTAATCGTGAATGACCTTGGGGATTAAGCCAAGGAGTGAGAATGTGGTGCTGACCACTCTAGGGAATGTGGTCTGATGTTGATAGAAACTGTGCAGGCACCAGTGGGCTGGAGAAGTCACAAAGAGAAGGTGAAGTGGGCAGGGGATGTGCAGGCCTCAGTGAGATATTGTGGTGTTTAGTGAAGGAAGGGGTGGGAGACCATGCAGTGGAGAGCAGAGAATGAGATGTGGTGTCTGTGATTGGGACAGTTATGCATTATGAGAAGATCAAAAAGGAGGTGCTCAGATGGAACTGAAGGGGAGTCATTGGAGCAGGAGGGAGAAGGCTATGGAATACCAGGACTGAGGATGGTAGCAGGGTGCTGAGGAGCCCCATGAGCAAGGTCATGCCTTCCCCAAAAGGTCTAGAGCACTGTATTTCCTTCCCAAAAAACTAGCGCCCACAATTCAACTGGGTGCAACTCCCGTGCACAAAGCGATAGTGTGATTAATGTGGATTCTGGCACTCCATCCTTGTAGCAACTTAATAAGGTATGTGCACAGCCTCCAAATGAAGGCTGTAATCACTTTCCCATAGTTTCTGAATTATGAAGTTGGATTCCCATCACAAGCGCTGTCAAGTTTTTTTGGCTTCAAAACCAATTAAAATGATGAACAGCTGTGAAAGGAACCAGAAGTGCATTTCATCTTTCTCCAGAACAGTTAGGGATCAGTCCTTTTCCATTGCACATTTCACATTAGCTGGGAACATGAAATTGGGCTTGTTCGAAGGGAAGACTCAAACAACTTCTTCATGGAATGGAACTGATCCACTTGGCTTTTTCTTTTTCCAGATGTAAACACTGAGATATTTATAATGTGCATTGTCTTCCTTTTCACTTGTCTACCAAGGTCATAACACTCTGTATCCATCATCTCCTGTTAGCAAGGTTATCCTAAAAAGAATCACAAAGCAGGGATTAACTTTGGAAAAAAAAAAAAAGACAAGTGAAAAGACTGAGGGAAGATTTTGAGCTTGATTTATTATGGATGCAAAAATTAAGTGGCAACGGAAAGCCTCGAGACCCACCCCCACCACACACACATCTTGCTGCTATATCATTTATCTGAGGTATTAACATTCCCACCCAATTCCAAGGTTGCTGGGATAAGTCTCGTAATTTTCTCCCCACTTTTTACGTAAGAAAGACCTGCAGACGCCGTGCAGTACAGAAAGAAGAGAATGAGTCTGAGTCAGATCACATTCCTAGTATGAAGTCAACCACTTCTAATTGAAAAGCCTTGAGCAAATCACACATCCCAGAGCCTCAGTTTTCCTATCTGTAAAATGGGGGTCACACTACTCAATTCTCAAAACTATCCTGAAGCTCAAATGACATTAATTTGTGTTGAATTATACAGGTATGTGATTTATACTTAAACTCATACCTGTATGTATGATAACAATAGACCCTTGTGTGATCTATTTCTTCTTCATGTTGTTATGCTTTTGACAGACAGAAAAAACATTGTTTTTGGAGATAGTCTCCAATAAATAACATCTGGACTGAACAGGCCCTTTACTGAGGTGACTCAGTTATCAGTGAACTCTTTGCTATTTTTAAGGCTGAAAAAGGACAGGTGGGCAATACCGAAGTTGTCTAATCAGTCACACAGAGAGGGCTATAAAGCAGTGTCTCCCCTCTCACAGGACATCGGGACTCATAAGTAGTGGCTTGGGACCCCAGAAGCCATTCAAAGGCAAGCAGAACACTCACATAGGACCCAAGGTGGGGAGAGGAGAAGCAATGATCTCTCTCTCTCTATGACATTGCAGAACACCCAGTCAAAAGAGGGAAACACAAATCGACTTGTACCTCGTCACCTTGACAACACAAATTTAGACCCTGGCTGCTAGATGCTCTTCTGATTTCTTTTCCAAAACAATGTCTCTCTCGTCCTGCTGATTTACACGCTTGCTATTACAGGGACTGAGAGCACACTCTGTCTTTGTGAGACTGTAAGAAGTAGGCTTGAACAGTCTTTTTCAACAGGCTACTCCCAGCCCCTTCAATCTTCCCTCCTGGATGAAGTGTGGGGTCCAACAGTAGCTACTGTAAACCCCTCTGAGGACCGCCCCACTTCTGTCCTGGGTCCCAGAGGACATTCCTGCAGTCACCATGGGGGATCGCTCTCCCCACCTTCTCATTAAATTATCAAGACTAACGTAGACTGCCTTTCTTAAACCCACATCTTTTCTTTTCCTTCAACCTGAAATTAGCTGCTGCCTCTGTGTCACCCTCTCCTGACGTGACAGGTAATGAAGTGATAAAGGCTCTCAGCACTGCCGTGAACTGCCTTTGTACAACTTGCTCAAGGTCATCCTTGTCTTTGTGGGGACACAGACACCTCGGCAGTGAAGGGCCCTGGGAAAGGTGGGGAATCCAGCCGGGTTAGCACAGGGCCTGAAGGATTGACCACCCACATGAAGAAACAGGTTGTGCACTAGCATTGTCTTCGAGCAGGATCTATGCTCAGAGAGGTGACTGTGTCTGTGCACCCTCATTTTTACTAAATCCAAATTATATCCTACTATGTCGTTAACTTTAATTTGTCTGTGTCACTTGTTAGAATCCAGGAAACACATAGTGTTTCTTTTCAGGAAAGAGGCAGGGGTGTACAAGTGAGCACACATTGAAATATACGCACATTTTAAAAGAAATGCTTTAATTCCTATTGCTACTAAAGCAGCTTGGCATTGAGTTTTGTCTATAATTGGGTATATTTTTAAAGTTTTGACAGAAACTTTATTTTAAGCAGCAGGAAGCAAAAAATAATTCACACCTTAATATTCATCAAAAATTATCTAACAGCAGGAAAACCTTCACTTTGAACTTCCACTCTTCTTTCCTGCAGAATCAATTCCCACAACAGCTCTCACCTGCCAGAAGCACAGAGAATCCAATAATATTATGCGTAGTAACCACACACCTTATCTTGCTTTCTTGTTTTCCTTGGTCCATCAGGCTACTCCTTCAGAACCAAGTAACTCATTGTGACAACATTCTCAGAAATGACTTTCTCCATGGAAAGCACTTCACTCTGAGAGATACCAAGAACTCCTGATGCTTCCAGAATACCACCCTTCAATCTCTACTATTAGAGATTGAGTTCTTTGGCTCCTTTCCATGTCCATTCTCTTCTGCTAAAGCAAATAATACTGGAAAAGGCACTGTACTGAACTTATTCATGCTAAGATATGAATGGCTTATCAAATTCAGTTTCTTCCCATCAGAGAGTTTAGATGGAAGGGGGAGGAGGGAAAGTGGGTGGCGAAGATTGTAACAGGGAGATTATAGATGTGTAAGGGGAAGCGAAGGGCCAAAGGCAAGCCTGACCCCTTGGACCCACTTTACAAATAAAAGAATCAGTGTGTGTACATGAATCCCCTGGAGATTCAGTTAAAATGTGGATTCACATTCAGCCAGCCTGGGGTACAGTCTAAGATTCTGCATTTCTAACAAGTGCTTAGGGTGGTGTTAGTGCTACTGATCCATAGGCCACACTGTATGCAGCAAGGGGGCCAGAATATGAGCAATAAACAAGAGTCTTAGCTCACCTTGACTATACATCAGAATTACCTGCAGAGTTGGGTTTTTTTAAGTACTGATTCCCAAGCCCCACCCCAGATCAATTAAATCAGAATCCAGGGGTCACTCAAATATTCATCCTTCTAGAAGATCCCCAGGCAATTCCACTGAGCGGCCTGAATTGAAAAGCACAGTTGGCTGCTAAAGACTGGTGAAAACTTGGATGTCAGTCCATAATTAATGTATTCATTCATGACAGCCAAAGGCAAGGCACCCCAGCTCATGTACCTTCCTCTCTAAAAGTGGCTTGCTACTCTACAATGCCTGGCAAGTAGTTGGCACTCGAGAAATATTTGTTCAACAAAAATAATAAATAAATGATAGGCTGAGTGCATGAATAAAGGCCAAGAGCCTACTGAATGTAAAGAACTGAAGCTAGAATGTCAAAATGACAAGTGACAAGATTGAGATTTGAGGACCAAAGGTCTTTTCCATTACTCTTTCAGATCTCCTGTGCAGATAGTCGGTTCTTGGCCCCTCTTAAGGCTGTCTGCTGATAACAGGAGAATCCGAAGCTGTGGTGTTGCCAGTGTTTATGCCAGTGTTTCCCAAGCATTGACTGGTCCCAAACACACCTGCACGATTCTTGCTGTGGGTGCTATTATTTACCTAGGAGATTTCCTTAAATTGACTCACCTCTTTCATCATAAATGAATGTGCTTTGAAGGGAAACTATAAATCACTATTTCAAACAGATAAACAACCAACATCCTTTGACATAAATGGAAGGTAACTGTCAAAATAAGTACAATGAAAACAACTCAAGCTGGATACCCCATCTGCCAGTGCTTGCCTCTGTCAGATAAGAAGACATACAGTAAAGAAGAGGGAGGTATTAAAGACATAGTGCACTTAATGGAGACTTGTCGTTGGCACAATAAGAAGAATTGGGGGAGTGCTTTGAAAGAAGTCATGGCACAGAGGAGGGCACTTGTTGGGATGAGCACTGGGTGTTATATGGAAACCAATTTGACAATAAATTATTTTAAAAAAAAAGAAAAGAAAAGAAAGAAGTCATGGTCTGGTCTGCAGACTGTATTATTGAAGGCACAGTGTGCATGCATCCCATGAAACATCTCTATTGGCCAGCGATTTTCAAACTGTACTCAGAAGTCCAAGGGCCACCAGGGGGCACCTGGGTGGCTCAGTTAGTTAAGCACCCAACTTCGGTTCAGGTCATGATCTCAACGGTTCATGGGTCCAAACCCCAAGTCGGGCTCTGTGCTGACAGTTCAGAGCCTGGAGCCTGCTTCGGACTCTGTGTCTCCCTTTCTCTCTGCCCCTTTCCCGCTCAACTCTATCTCTCTCTCAAAAGCAAATAAACATTAAGAAAAAAAAAAAATAAGAAATCCAAGGGCCACCAAGTAGTGCTGAAGAGGCTCTGGGGAAAAAAAAAGAATTTTCAAGATTTCAGTTTCTGAAGAATCCAGTCACCCATGCTATTTGTCTTACATACACTGTGATGTTTGTTTTTCAAAAAGAGTTCTACTTCTAAGAGGAACAACATAATCGAGAGGAAAGGGGACTAAGCTTGAAGCTTGCTATTGAAAATAGAAGGAGATTTCTCTTGGAAAGCACATTCGCTGCTTTAGGCCTCAAAGGCGTTATTCCTACCTTGGATGAGAGAGTTTACTAACCGAAACTATGCTGTTCGAAAAATCAATGGGTCATGCAAAGTAAGAGCTGTGCTTCCTGGTTCTTTAGCGAGGTGTGGCCCCGGGTTGGGAGTTAAATTATTGGCTCAATTTCACTCTGGAAAACGGTGTGGAGATTCCTCAAAAAAATGAAAATAGAGCTACCTTATGACCCAGCAATAGCACTGCTAGGAATCTACCCAAGAGACACAGGAATGCTGATGCATAGGGGCACGTGTACCCCAATGTTCATAGCAGCACTTTCGACAATAGCCAAATCATGGAAACAGACCAAGTGCCCATCAACTGATGAATGGATAAAGAAGATGTGGTACATATATACAATGGACTACTACGTGGCAATGAGAAAAAATGAAATCTGGCCATGTGTAGCCACATGGATGGAACTGGAGGGTATTATGTTAAGTGAAATAAGTCAGTCAGAAAAAGACAGATACCATATGTTCCCACGAATAGGTGGACTTTGTGAGACTAAGCAAAAACCAGGGGGAGGTGAAGAGGGGAAAGGGAAAAAAGACACAGAGAGGGAGAGAGATAAAACATAAGAGACTCTCAAAGACTAAGAACAAACTGAGGGAGAGGGGGGTGAGGGACGGGGGAGAGGGGGTGACAGGCATTAAAGAGGGCACATGTTGGGATGAACACTGGGTGTTATATGTAAACCAGTTTGAGAATAAACTATTATAAATAAATTTTAAAAAAAGGAAAGAAAAAAATTATTGGCTCAATTTATATGCTTGGATTTAGACAGAATGACCCTATAGGGAGTAAATACACTAAATTGTCCCCTTCTATTTGCTAGGTATTTTTTTCTCTTTTAAACAATGCATGCAATAGAATATGAGGGTTATGTCTTTTTTTTTTTAATGTTTATTTCTTTTTGAAAGAGAGAGAGAGTGCCCATGCTAGCAGGGGAGGAGCAGAGAGAAAGGAGGACAGAGGATCCAAAGTGGGCTCCATGCTGACAGCAGAGAGCCTGATATAGGGCTCGAACTCATCAACCATGAGATCATGGCCTGAGCTGAAATGGGATGCTTAACCAACCAACTGAACCACCCAGGTGCCCCTGTGATAGTTACGTTCTTATGCAGAGCAGCAAAACTGCACAGTTAGAGGAGGGGCCTCTTTGGAGTCAGACTGCCTGATTTATTTATTTATTTTGAGAGAGAGAGGCAGAGAGAGAGAATCTCAAGCAGCCTCCGCACTGTCAGAGACTCTGTTTCTTTCCATCTTTGTGACCTCAGGCAAAATACTCAATGTCTGTGCCTCGGTTTCCTAGCTCACGAAATGAGAGTGAGAAGAATATTGCTACCCCATAAGGATGTCATAAGGAGACACTGATACATACAAAGCATCCAAAAGAGCCCCTTGCACAAAGCAATCACTCACTGTGTGTTACCTGTTGTTATTATGGCAAAAAAATTTTTTCATAGAATAAAAGTTTATGCCATGAAAATTATGTTTTCCTTCCACCCCATACCCTGTGACCCTTCCTAGAGGCAAAGTACTATATAAAGGCTCTTAGGTATCTTTCCAGATATGCATTTACTATAAAGAATATCCTCTCTATGAACCTGGGTGGCTCAGTAGGCTCAGGTCATGATCTCAAGGTTTGTGAGTTTGAGTCCCGTGTAGGGCTCTACGCTGACAGGGTGGAGTCTACTTGGGATTCTCTCTCTCTCTCTCTCTCTCTCTCTCCCTCTCTTCCCCCCTCTTTCTCTCGACATAAATAAATAAACTTTTTTAAAATGCTTTAAGAATATCCTTCTCTTCTGTGCAATTAGGAGCTCACAAGACACTCTATTCTACACACTACCTTTCTTTTAATTTATTTTTTAATGTTTACTTGTTTTTGAGAAAGAGAGTGAGGGCTGGAGAGGGGCAGAGAGAGGGAGACACAGAATTCCAAGCAGGCTCCAGGCTCTGTGTTAACAGCACAGAGCCCGATGCGGGGCTGAAACCCATGGAACACAAGATCATGACCTGAGCTGAAGTCAGACGCTTAACTGACTGAGCCACCCAGGTGCCCCTACACACTGCCTTTCTTATTTGCCAATACCTCTTAGGAATGAGTTCATGATAGGCTTGGTCTCCCATTCTTTGCTGAGGCTGCAGAATTTGGCATATTATGGAGGCCCCATTGTTTACTTAAGTCAGCCCCACTATTGAATGTTTACAATCATGCTGCCATGAATACATTGAAAAGCAAGTATTTCATACACCTGTAAGTATATCTTTAGGATAAATTCTTAGATGTGGGATGACTGTGTCAAAGAGTCTATGGATCTTTTATTTTGATAGATATTGCCAAATTCCTCTTCCAAGAAATTGCACCAACTTGCACACCAACCACCCGCATACACAACTGTCTGCCCTCCTTCTCAGAAAACTATTTTAAATTCATAAGACAAAATACATGAGATAATCAAAGAAAACAACTATATTGAAAAAGAGTTATCAATGTGTAAAAATACAAGTGTGAAATGGTAATATGTATCATTCTTTCTCGATGCATTAAACAACAAAATCCAGTGACAGGTAGGAGTGAGTAGAAAAGATATTTCAGCCTATCTGCAACAACTGTAACATGATATGAAAATCTGTGTTGGTGACAAGCTCACAGGTCCTGCTAATAATATCGTGGCTTGTAGTCTCCATCCATAATTGAAGGAAATGCTAAATCTGACTTGGCAGCTAGTGATAATGAAGATGTAAATTCTTTCTGAACAAGTGCAGGACCCTATCAATGGGATCGAGCCAGCCCTTGGAGATTAACTACAGTGAGTGGCAGCTTCTCCTCAATGCATCAGGTCGGCCCCAGGAATTCACACTTTCAGGGCAGCTCTTAAATTTCGTGGGTGGGAATCAGCTTCATCTAGCCAAAATCCATTTCATTGCCTTTCTGAAGTGACAAGACAAGTCAAGATGTGGACAGGCAGGGATAAGTCTACAGAAACCACCAGAGGTGTTGTTCTTACTGTTTCTTAGAGACAGTCCCACCTCTTCCTTCAGTACCTCTGCTCTCCTATCCCCAGTGTTTGGGAGAACATTAAATAAAATAAGAGAATTTTAACTCCTTTGAAAACTAAAAGGCACTCATTCTTTTTTTCTTTAATTGTTTTCATGTTTATTTATTTTAAGAGAGAGGGTGCATGTGTGTGAGTTATGGAGGGACAGAGAGAAAGTGAGAGAGAGAATCCCAAGAAAGGGAGAGAGAGCCCAATGCAGGGCTCGACTCCCGCAAACCGCAAGATCATGACCTGAGATGAAATCAAGAGTCAGACGCTTAACCAACTGAGCCATCCAGGTGCCCCTAAAGGGCACTCGTTCTTAAGACTCTGTGTTAACTGTTGGGAATTAACATTATTTTCTCTTCTTATGTGTACTGCTTAGAACCTCTCTCTGATCTGCTGATAAAAACAACCCTGCCGACCAAGGAAGGAGCTGTTTAGCTTTGGAAAATATAAAAACTCCAGTGGTCCAGGACATGGCCTGGAGGCATGGTGTTCCTTGCCCAGCCTGGCTATGATGTTACCTTATTCTCTTACCCCGAGAATACTCCAGTGACTAGAGGAGTTACTGAAATTTACCAGAGCAAGAAGGAAGTGATGGTAGGAGGCATCAAATCCACCATCAGAGAACACCCCATCACTGGAAAAATACACGACTCTGGATATCTTAGGAGTATAAAAGAAAGATTTCAAACAATTTTCTGACTATGCATCTTTTTTTTTTAATTTTTAAGTGCTGGAGAAATGTTAAATTTCATTAAGTTTTACAGCCAGACTTAATATAGACATAAATCCCTTTAATGTTGGTTTCAGTCAAAAGTGAGCTGAACATTATCGTTAAAGCAGCGCATGTGGGAGAATTATTTGAGGAAAATCAAAATAGGCACAGTTGGGAACGTTCAGCCATGACCATATTAGATGCAAGCAAGCACACTAGCAAAATTCTGTAGACTCTAAAGGATTGGGCTATTTTGCTGCTCAGTTTCCATACAGACGCGCTTTGTTCTGGGGCAATATGGTTGCAGTTTGCAAGTCTATCTGGGGAAGCTCATTTCTCTTTCATTAGTCCATGAACGCAGTGCAATTTCAGCTAATACGGTTACACAGCTCCTAGCTGGGTTATTTGGTTAAATGCCTTCAGGGAAAGTAGCAAGCCAGAATAAAGGGACAAATGGGATGGATGTACTTTCTTGTTCTGAGTGCCTATAGCTGTTGGACTCTCACTGGCGATAAATCATATACCACGCAGTACTCATAAACTCCTATTGTTGGAGATATTATTTAAGTCTGGCATTCTTTGACATTTCGCGGGGCACATCTTGTCTCCCTGGTACAATTTCTTTGATGTCTGAGCTTATAGATGACTCTAACTAGGGAGATCTACTCGCCATGGTTCATCAGCATGGTAGTACTTACATGCATCTGTGTGGAATTGAAGAACGCGCCCCCTCCCGGTGAGTGAGTTACAAAACTGCACCCTCCTTCCAGGCAAACAAATTAGAAAATGTGCTCCCTTCTGGGCAACAAATGAGAAAAGGGTGCCCCCACCCCAGGCCTGGCCAATTGTTTGTTAAAGCCCCACCACAGGGCACATGGCTTGTGGAGTCCAGTGCAGCCTTTAATTGCTCCCCTTGGGTATGCGCCCTTATGCAAGACACGACTTGCACAACTGTGCATGGGCAGCCCTAGTAAAAAAAAAAAAAATACCACCTTCCTAATGTTGTAGTCAGACTACAGAGGTTGCTCCTCAGTGCTCTAAAGATAACTGTTCACTCACAGTCATGGACCCTCATGACAATACCTAGGAAAGTTAGGTATTGTCAGAATGTCAGCACAGCATCATATTTCAAAATGAAAGATAGGTAAGGCCTTGTGTGGCAGACAGGACACTTGTAGATGGAAAGACAAAGACCTAGAGGGTTGTTGTCCCTAGAAAGAGCCTTCAACAAGCGATGGACAGGCGGATGGTGGAAATAATGGTGACACTTCCCCACCATCCCAGCACAATGCTCCCTTCTGCCTCCACAAGTGCCCCCACCAGTTTCTGACCATAGTGACACCTGATGACCCACCTTTGGCAAGAGACACGGGAGAGGTAAATATCAAACTCTTAGCAATGTAGTAAGGCTAGTTTGTGTCAGATTCCTTTTCAGCAGCTATAGCCCACCTAGAGAGGATGGGACGTGGGATGGGTATGTCTCAGAGCAAAGACAAGGACTGGGTGAGATGCTATCGTGTAGGCCTCAGGCTCTCAGAGGGCAGCCTGGTTTGGCAAACTCTTTCTATAAAAGTAAATATTTTAAGATTTATAGGTTTCTATTACAACTGCTTAAGTCAGCTGTTGGAGTGTGGAAGCAGCCATTGGCAATTAAACAAATAGACCTGGTTGTGTTCCAATAAAACTTTATTTACAAAATAAATCTGGCCCCGATAGTGGGCCCGATTTGGTACATACCATATTTTGGGACTCTTGCTATAGGTGATCAAAGAAAGTGAAGGACACCAAAGAAGTAAGAGCGAGAGAACACACATACTTTTGGGCAATGCACTCGCTAGCTTACATCAATTCTTTCATTTTATCCTCACAGCAACCAGGTACTTACATTTTATCATCTGCATTTTAAAGATGAGGAAACTAGGGTTTCCAGAAAACAAGATATTGCCAAGATCAAGCAGTGAAAAGCTGCTTAGGTTTGACACCAGATCTGTCTGACTTGAATGCTTCTCTCTCTTTCTCTAGTCCAAGCTGATGCCTACAGACACATTTGTTGTGTACAACCCCAACAGGGACAGTCCGCGGGTCCCAGAGGCATTAAATTCCAGATTTGAGAGTAATAGTGGCAGTGCCGGAGCAAGGTTCAGTCTCAGGGAGGTCTTAGAAGCTTCTCTGTGTATGTGAAAGCCAGTGGCATGGTTGCCACTGGGTTCACCACTGGCTTTCACTATGAGACCAGCTCTGGCATCTGATGTGTGCCATTTGTCAGCCTGTGACTCTGATGGCTGCACAAAGGCAGCACCTTGAAGTAAGAAGGCAGAAGATTACTTGAAAATAAGTAAATTCCTCTCCTTTCTTAGTTTAATGTACAGGTAAGCCATCTGATGGAAAGCTCACAGTACAAACAACAAAGTCATAACTATTAAGCTTCCTTCCTATGGGCTACTCTAGCTCTGCTTTCCAACTCCGCAGTCAAATATTCAGAAATTAAGCCCTAAAATTATTAAATACCAGAGGGTTTATTTTTTCATCCTGCACTCAACTCTTGTAAGAGAAATGAGCCATTATCAGAAGTTTCTTCCAGAAATAACTTCCAGGGCAGCGCTGAGGTCAGTTTGGACTCAGTCCAGCCTTCTCACATTCTGCACGATGGGACAATGATAATTCAAGTTCTTCATGATGACTCTGAATCATCCTGATCCTGAATCATCCATGATTAAATTATGTTTGCTAAACAGTTAGTATTTTCTAAAGCAAGAAAATAAGACTAATGCATTTTCAAAAGAAGTTATAGAAGAATTTAGACCAAAACAAGCAGCTGGCTTAACCTAGGATAACCAGAGCATTAAATTTACAGAGACACCACTTCTCCCTAAATGTCCACATTAGTGACTATTTTAGAAAATTCCAGCATAATTCAAGGCCAGTTTAATTTACTCCTGTACACAAATAATTTTATGGAAAGCAACATTGTAATTCAAATCAATAAAAGATTGGGTTTGGGCTATAAAAGTATAAACAGAATGCTTACAAAAAATTGCTCACTGTTCTTTCTTGCTATAAACCATTTGATTTTTAGCCAAAAGACATGCAAGCACAACTATTTGCCTTCCTTAATACTCAGCGTAGACTCTTACACAAGGAATTAAGCATTAGTCACCAAATTAACTAAAAGACAACAAAAAATGTTTGTAAGTCACCAACCATTTCAACATTCAGAAGTGACTTTGACCCCAGACAATACACGGTCTTTCTCTGGTTATAAAATTGGGTTCAGGGTTCCGTTGATTCTTGGCTGCAAGTTCTGCCATCAGATCTCTTCAATGTCTCCTCCGGCCCCACCCACCTCAGAGCAAGCCAGTTTCTCCAGGACCAGGAATTGGAGCCAAAGTATCTCACCTCGGATCACAGGTAATAATTGTAAACCAGAAAAGTGAACCAGGGTGAAAAGCTTGCGAAGAGGGCAATCAGGCAGCAAACACAGAGGTGCAGAGAATTTCGATTTTTCTTTTCTCTAATAGAATTTAACTTCTTATCTGCCAGCCTGATTACACTCGCTCAAGGCAGAAATTTGACCTCGGTCAATTCATGTGTTGCCCCACCCTCCTGTCTCCAGAATTGTCATCAAGTTTCAAAGGACCAGCACAGCACTGAAGAGAGGATGTGTGGTGCTCGTGTTGCTGCTTATCGTCTGTGCCCCTGGATTCCATTCTTGCATCCCCATTCTCACTGATTGGTTGTCAGTTCATGTGATCCTACCTGAACCCTGAATCCTCAGTGTCCTGACTCCCAAGGCTTCTAGGACAGCTGGTTCTTAACTGCCACACTCTCACCCCGTCAGCCTCCCTCAGAATATTCTGTTGCCCACTGCTCCACACTGACAGTCAAAGAAACACAGAGTGGGATCACACCACGTCCCCTGAACTAAGACGACCTGGGAAGTCACTGTTGATCTGCAGCAACACACCCCTGCCCTAAGATGAGTCCCAGAGCTCTCCGACGTTGGACATTCCAACACACCCTCATCCCACTCCAGAATAGAAGAAAGAGGGCCCCCTCTGAGGGCCTCACAATCTCTACTTGTCGAATATTCTGTTCACCTTGCCTTACATCGGGCAATTTTTCTCTCTTCTATGGAGAAACAAACCAGGCTTAGCATATAGTCTTCCCAATCTGTTGCTTAGGCTTCAACCTCAGCTTTGAAGCCCCAAAGAAAAAGTATTAATTTGGGTTTCTGTCGATATTCCATCCACCAACTCTACCTAATAATGCTCTTGTCTCAAAAATTCAGAGAAGGTTAGGGGTAACTGAACATAGTTAACTATTTCAAAATAGTATCCCTCCAAAGAACTGAAATCCAAATAGTTCAAGAAAAGTAAAAAAATAAAACACACACACAAATCTGACAGTGTCTCCCAGAGACAGGAAATATAGACCAGATAGAGAATTAAACTTTTTAAAAATGTAAATAAATGAGCATAGTTTGGAACCTAAGGGGAGAAAGGGGAACAAATAATTTGAAGCCAATAATTATGGCCAGAGGAGATAGGAAGTTATCCTCTCCGAAGACCAGGTGTTAAAGGAAGACCTAGATTCTACAATAAAGGATAGGCTTGTTCAACACAGAGGATGTAATGAGTGGTCCAAATTTTGAATGGGGTAAGGGAAGGTGGAAAATGAAGAATTGATTTTTGATAGGTATGAAGTTTCAGTTATGCACATGAGTAAGTTCTAGAACTGTGCGGTGCAACACAGTGTTGTGTGCTTTAAACTATGTTAAATGTTCTCACCAAGACAAAAACAAAAATAACACAGAGACACAAAAAAACAAAAGGAAGTTTGGAGAGGTGACGAATATGCTTTTAGCACCTTGTTTGGGGTGATGTTATCATGGATGTATGCATATGCCTGGACTCATTACACATGAAGTATATATTAATACCTCAATAAAACCAAAAATTCTCACATTAAAAAAGTTTAACACCATAAAAAATTAAATCCAATATGGATGAAAGAGCAAACTGTGAGACTGGAAGCCATCAACATTCTAGAGAAGAAAACAGGCAGTAATCTCTTTGCCATTGGCTACAGCAACTTCTTACTAGATATGTCTCCTGAGTCAAGGGAAACAAAAGCAAAAATAAACTACTGGGACCTCATCAAGATAAAGAGCTTCTGCACAGTGAAGGAAACAATCAACAAAACTAAAAGACAACCTTTGGAATGGGAGAAGATATTTGCCAATGGCATATCTGATAAAGGGTTACTATCCAAAATATGCAAAGAACTTGTAATAGACACATTAAAAGATGTTCAACATTATTTATCATCAGGGAAATACAAATCGAATCCACAATGAGATGGGGCACCTGAGTGGTTCACTTGGTTAAGCCTCTGACTCTTAATTTCAGCTCAGGTCATGATCTCATGGTTCATGGTACTGAGTGCCACATCGGGCTCTGCACTGACAGTGTAGAGCCTGCTTAGGATTCTCTCTTTCTCTCTCTCTCTCTCCCTCTCTCTCTCTCTTCCTCTACCCCTCTCTCTTGTGCTCTCTCTCTCTCTCTCCCTCAAAATAAATAAACATAAAAAAAATTGCAATGAGATGTCACCTTACACCTGTCAGGATGACTAAAATTAATAACACAGGAAACAAGAGGTGTTGGTGAGGCTATAGAGAAAGGAGAACCCTCTGCACTGTTGGTGGGAATGCAAACTGGTACAGCCACTCTGGAAACCAGTATGGAGCCTCCTCAAAAAGTTAAACATAGAACTACCCTATGATCCAGCAATTGCACTACTTGGTATTTACCCAATGGACAAAAAATACTGATTCAAAGGGATACATGCACCCGAATGTTAATAGCAGCATTATCAACAATAGCCAAACTATGGAGAGAGCCCAAATGTCCATCAACTAATGAGTGGATAAAGTAGATGTGATATATATATACACACACACATACACACATACATATAATAGATAAAGAAGATGTAAGATATATATATTATATATTATATATATAATGGAATATTACTCAGCCATCAAAAAGAATGAATGCTTGCCATTTGCAATGATATGGATTGAGCTAGAGAATACTAAGCTAAGCAAAATAAGTCAGTCAGAGAAAGATAAATACCATATGATTTCACTCATATGTGGAATTTAAGAAACAAAATAGGTGAACATAGTGGGGAAGAAAAAAGAGAGGCAAACCAAGAAATAGACTCTTAACTATAGAGAAAAAACTGATGGTTACTGGTGGGGAGGTGGAGGGCATGGGTTAAATGGGTGATGGGTCTTAAGGAGGGCACTTGTGATGAGCACCAGGTGTTGTATATAAGTTATAAATCATTTTTATATCCTACACCTGAAACTAGTATTACACTTCATGTTAACTAACTGGAATTTAAACAATAAAAACTGGAAAAAAATTAAAAACACAAATTTCGGGGTGATGTCTATCCCAAACACAACATTTATTTAAATAAATTAGTATTATACTTCTGATTCCTACAACTACTGGTGATTAATAGCCCTTTGTCCATCCAGCAAACGGAAACACAAACTAATGGAATTCATCAATTTGCTTTGAAAAACATTATGCCACTAACACGTCAGGTTTACAAACTAAAGTGTTTTACCTCAAAAAAGGGCACAATTCTTGAAAATGTCTCAGGACCCATGGAATCAAGAAATGCCCACACTGGAATATATATCTAACCCAGTGCCTTCTAGCCAAATGTATACTGTGGACCAGGAAGCCATCTGGATCTTTACTGCAGAACTCAAAAACAGAGCAAAGAAAAATGGGATTCTCATTCTGAGCATTCCAGGCAAGCAGAGAAGGCAGCGGGAAGGGATGGATTAGTCACCAAAAGGTGGTAGATCATTTCCCATCAAGGGCCAAAATAAAAGGTCGGCCAACTAAAGATCTAAATGGAAAACTAAGTGGATATGTAATTGATTTCTGTGGGGGGGAAACTCTCAGTGGGAAAAATGGAGGTGTTAGATGCATAGAATTTAAACTTCTAACCGAATACTGTAGGGTGTAAGAGTATTCCCAGTTTGTAATTGTATATTTATGTATTTGGACATTTGATTGATGTCTGTGCCCCCAGCTAGGCTGTAAGTTACATAAGGGCAGGGATGGCACCACTGTGTTCCCATATCTGGCATAATCAGTAGCATGTATCAGACTCTTACTGACCTTTGTCGAGTGAATAAATGAGGTTAATATTGTGCTGATGTTAGGGGCTTGGGCAGAGGTTTAACGCCCATAAGTATAAAGGAGACTAGCGTATGTCAGTCTGAAGCAGGAAGCTGGAAGTGAGCCTTCTGCACAAAGCAAGAAAACTCCAGAGGTTGCCTCACTTGTGACATAAGATCTAGAACATTCCAACCATCAATACAAGGAAGTGTAACATAAGTCCTGGATTCTAGGGGAACCCCATTCACCCACAGATGGTAACTCAACTTAGAATGGACAGTCCTAGAGAGCACAGGACTCAGATTTGCTAGTTCATTGAGGGCCCGAAGCAGAATGAAATGAAGAAGGCTGGAAAGAGGATAAAGGGAGGGACAGAGAGATCCAAGGACACATCAGCTCTGTCACCCCTTTGCGAGGGCTGGCCCAGAAAGGAACATTAACACAGCACTCCACAGAGGACCTGTAAACATAAAACAGTTGTGTCTTGCAGCATCCTCTCTGGCCTGTCCATCTGGCTTGACTGACCTAATGAGACGCCTTATGTTTTTCAGAATGCGGAAGCAAGCTATGACTTCAGCGGCAATGACCCCTATCCCTACCCTCGATACACAGACGACTGGTTCAACAGGTATACTGGGCCTCGGGGGCAGCCTTTGACTTTAGATCTGGGGATTTTGTTTGACTCCGTTTTTAAAGCTTGACTACCACCAGCAAAATCATCTCAGTGCTTCCCTAAATTTTACTGTGATTTTTCTCCTTCATAGCTACATTCTCTAAATTCTTGGATTTTGTTAATACGGCAACGTTCCTCTAGAACTGTCTTGGGACTATTTTGTTCGATTGAGATGGGAGTTATTTACCACTTTATTAAAGATAAAAGAGGGGCACCTGGGTGGCTCAGTCAGCTAAGCATCTGACTTCTGTTCAGGTCATGATCTCACAGTTTGTGAGTTCAAGCCTCGCGTTGGACTCTATGCTAACAACTTGGAGGCTGGAGCCTGCTTCAGATTCTGTGTCTCCCTCTCTCTGCCCCTCACCTGCTCACGCTCTGTCTCTCTGTCTCTCTCTGTCTCTCTCTCTCAAAAATAAACATTTAAAAAAAGACAAGAGAAAATAGAAATAATAAGAAATCTTTTTCAACCCACCACAAGATGATAAAAAACGTGCTATTTCCACTTGATCTGTGGAAGAGAACTGTTTTGCCCCTCTGCTCTGTTTCTATATGTTTTTGTAAAGTGTTTCTGCTGTGCTTATAATGGCTCATGCAGTTCCTTGCAACTAAGCAGTAAGCATAATTGGCAAAGGTTTGAAGTATTTTTTTAATTGAGGTATTATCAACATATGACATTATATTAATTTCAGGTATACAACACAGCCATTTGATATTTGCATATATTACAAAGTCTAGTTAGCATCTGACACCATACATAGCCTTAAGTCTAGTTAGCATCTGACACCATACATAGTACCAAAAAAATATTTACTTGTGCTGAGTTCTTTTAAGATTTATTCTCTTAGCCATTTTCAAATATGCAATGCGGTATCATCAACTCATAGGTTTGAAGTAGTGCTTGGCATCCTACCACGTTAACGTACCCAATGGTCCATCCAAAGGTATGACTTTTCTTCCACCTGTTTTTGCTGCTAAACATGTAAACATGCAGTCTCTTTTTCTCCAAGTATAATTCTTGCCTATACGGTTGATTGCATGTAAGAAATATTAAGAAATAAAGATGTGTGGCTTGCTTACCCAAAATCAACTAGGTTTTAAACCTAATGCTTCCCTATTATTAATGTTCTTAGATAAAGTTCATAAGGACCATATGAACTTCAAATATGTGTATATCACATTGCTCATTTCTTTTACTTCCCATGGCAAACTCATGTAGGTAAAATAAATGTCGCCTTTCTCTGTTCAGGGATAACGAAACAGGTTAGACAGGTTGTGTGTCTCTTCCCTGGTCAAACTAGGATGTGTCAATGCCAACACTTGAACCCAAGCTTCAGACAGGTTTTTAAATCCAAATTGTACCATCCTTTTATAAGAATCGTTTTTATGATAAAAGACAGAAAGCATGATGGCCAGAGAGTGGCCAAAGATGGGTCCCCAGTGGACCAGGTGACTTATACTCTGTCCCTACAATTAGCAAGTTGACCAGAGTGTGACTGGGGGACAGAAAGGGCACATGGGCATTACAAAAAAAATTTAGAAAGGAAAAAAAAGAAAAAGCATTTAAATTTGCAACACTTTTAAAAAGATCACTACCAATGTTCAACAGCACAATTTACTCTTCATCAACTTCTACACCAACTTTAAAATTATCATGCAGTGTTTGAAAGGGTGTGCTTAGGAGATAAAGATGTATCACAAAGGTCTGAGAATTTCTGACATGAAGCATCTCATACCCTCCACAACTTACAACCCAAGATCCTAGCTTACCTTAGCAAATAGACCATTTTCAGACACAGAGATGTGAAGTCCCCAAAGAGATGTCACTAAACCAGAGGCAAGACATAACTACTAACGGTGATTTGGAATACTGTATTGAGAAGGACCAAGAGGGAGTGTCTGGCTTCAACATGACTGATTACCAATTGTCTGCATGATAGCAGGGCAGTAGCAATACATGTTTCACTTGCCTTCTCTCTGCAGCTAGTAGATACTAAATTAATCTTTGATAGATTGATGCAGGCACAAAAATATAACCAACACAAAGGTTCCCCCCTTGCCACGTCCCATTTTCTGAACCCAACGCAACCTCCCCAAGCAAGTCTCCCTGTGTGATGTGCTGTAAGAATATTCTTTAAATAAACAAACAAGAAAAAAAAAACAGAATTGGGTTCTATTTTATATACTTTCATTCACAAAGTTGTTCTTGAAACTTCGATTTTAAACTGGCTAAAATCCTCCAAACCAGGACTAATTAGGGCTTATTGCAATATAATTCTTCATTGTCAGCGGCGAAAATTCCCCAGTGTCCAATTGCCTCAGACACAGTATAATGAATCAGGCATGTAGGATCTTTGCCTGTTAGGAAGCCACTAACTCAAGACACAGGAGCCACTTTGACCTTTAAATAGCGCTTTTCACAATTATCAAGGCATGTTCAAAGATCCTCATCCACCATGGTTTGTTATTACGAAGACTGGATGGTATCAGTTCAAATCATGGACTCTCAAAACATAACTACTATTGTAAATGCTTGCAGAAGGAAAGTGGGTCAAAGTCCAAGCCCACAGCACTAGGGGGACCTGGGGTCTGTCCTGGAGATGATTCCTTCTTGGCGCAAGGAGGAAGTGCATATAGCCTCCTTCCCATGGGCATAGGATATGTTTATTCAAAATTCCCTCAGGGTGAAATATTTGCCTGGTATTTTCTTCAGTATAACTTAGGGCTTGGGGTAGGAGGAAAGAGAATGAGTGGAGGAATACAAAAAATGTAATGGTCATGGGTTAAACACTGCTCACGCCTATCATGGGTACATGAGATTTCAGTGTACTTTTGTAGATCTCTGATTTTTTTCCATAATAAGAAGTAAACTTAAAAAGCATGGGACATAATTTACTTTAGTATTTATGAAACTATTAGCTTTGTTGTATGAACTTCTGAGGAGCTCGCAAAATGTCCTATGAGTGGAGACAAATGCCCAGATCACCACAGTGCTAAGCATAGCTAGGGCTAAAATTTCTGGTTATTAAGCAGTTACTATGTTTAAGGCACTGTTTCAAGTGCTTTCATTTATTAATTCAGCTAGTTCTCATAATAACCTTTGGAAATAGCTATTATCAGGGCACCTGGGTGGCTCAGTGGGTTGAGGGTCTGACTTCAGCTCAGGTCATGATCTCACAGTTTGTAGGTTCGAGCTGTATGTCAGGCTCTGTGCTGAGAGCTCAGAACCTGGAGCCTGCTTTAGATTCTGTGTCTCCCTCTCTCTCTCAGCCCCCTCCCCTGCTCATACTCTGTCTCTGTCTAAAAAATAAACATTAAAAGAAATTTAAAAAAAAAAAGAAATAGCTGTTATCAGAATTGTCCCCATTTTGAAAATGGAGACATAGAAAAGCTAAGTAACTTGGGCAAGGTCAAACAGCTATAAGTGGTGGAGACAGGATTTGACACCAGTGAGGGGGTCATTACACGCACTGCCTCATGACAAAGATGCCTTGGACAGTATGGAGCAATGCAAAATTATTTATAGCTGGAGAAGTGGAGACAGGCTTCCCTGAATGGGGGACATTTGCTCTAGGATTAGAAGGAAGGTAACTGGTAGAGTTAAGGGGTGTATTCCAGAGTGAGGGTACAATTTAGATAAAGGAGGGGAGGCAGGAGATGCAGACATGGTCAGAAGGAAACCTGGACACATGGTCTGGGAATTAGAGACTGGGACAGGGGGCAGCATTCTAAGAAGGCTTCATGGAAGAGGTGTGCATGAAAAGATCGCACAGATTGTTAAGAGAAAGGAGGAGAGATTTTGTGATTAGGTAGGAAATGGAGCCAGAAGCATAGATGAGGACCTTTTTCTCATTGCACTCAGGGAATGTTGCTGCCCAGAGGCTCTGGGAGTCTTGAGCCCAGCACCTGCCTTTGGCTGGAGCTGCATTTACTGCCACTCCAGAATGAGCCTCTGGCCAGTTTTGCAGCCACCAAGACATGCCAGTTTCTTCAGGTGTTCTCTTATGAAGGTGAGCACCAAATCCAACACCTATCTCTGCTCAGCAGACCCGGGGCTCTTAAGAAATGCTAGTTTCAGCATGCACCAAAACTGCTAAAGGGCTCATGGATATTGACCCAGAACGGTCTTGCTACTATCACTCTTCCAGCCACACCGGCTGCCACAAAGACAGGTTAGAACTCAAAAGCAATTGCTGTGCAAGAAAATGCAGCAGCTCACAAAAGAAATGCAAGACACGGGTCACTCTCAAGCAAGCGAGTAAAGTGTTTCTCTGGTTGGGAAACCTAGTTCAATAGCAGACTGTCTCTCCAGGGGTCTCCTCCCGCTTTAAACTATCCTATCATCCCCTCTGTACTTATTTGTTAACTTGTTTTCCTTCAAGTGCACATTTCTTCAAGAACATATTGAAAACTCCCAGCCAAGCACTGCTTATGAAAGCAAACTTCATGCATATGCAGAACTGCTTTTAGGGGATAGGTATATTAGAATTTCTTGCCTGGTGTTAAATTTGATTTTGTAGGATTATTCCTTTTTAAAGTAGAGCAAGTGTATTTATTCTACTGTGAACCATTTAATAATTACATGCAGTATCTGAGCTCCAGAGATATATTTGAAACACAGTTGAGAAATTCACAAAGGGAGTAAATTTCCTCCTAGTTTGCAAGCAGAGAGACACAGATGGCCAAGCAAAATAATAATAATATAGTAGTAGTAGTAATCCAGATTGCAAACAGGTAGAAAATCATACACATTTAATGAACCTCACTAATATGCAGAACAGATATAACTGACTTTCTGTGTGGTGTTAAGATCTAGTATTACATGTTTTTCTTTGCTGACATTCAGTAAATGTTGATTGGCTGGTTGATGGATGGGTGGCACACCTTCTTAGCCATACTGAGATGTTGAGTGGCCTTGACATCTGTCCATTTTAGAGCTGCCCACTTCTTCCAAGGTTTGCAGCCCACGCTTTGTCAATAATCTTCCAGCCTTGCTAGGTTTTAGGTCAATGTTTGGTGATGCATTGCAGATCTGTATTCCATTACCATGCTGCTGTCCATAAAAATCCCTCTTGCATAGCATTTCTCTGACAGGCATTCACCACTGAAATGTCATCCCTGCCATCGACAATATTTATGGAACATCACAAGGGTGCAGCATGCTCTATCTATTAAGCCCTAAAGAGTAAGAGATTTGGGATTCGATGCAATTCCTGGCCACAAAAAGTTTACTATAAATTCAGGGAGAAAGATGACATTTATTGCTCAAGAAACCCAAAGGGGGGTGGTGAGGGAAGGAAGAAGGATAAATGGATACTGAGTAACATTTATCTCTACGTGGGCTTGTGTGATTGATAGCATTAGTTAAACCTTCAAATAAGAAAGATCTTTAGTGATTAACTTTTTTTCTTATTAGAAGTCATATTTCATTTTGAAGAACCTTATGCGACAGGCCAAAAATGAACACGTGAGAAAAATGGCCATCTCTGGTTGGTTATATGCACTTTGATGGAAGCCGATACTTTACCCTGGTGACATTTAATGGTTTAGAAATGGATGAACATCTTTCCCTTCTGCCTTTATGAACTAATTCTGAAATCACCTCCTGGATAATAAAATTCAAACTGCTTTTGAAGACCTAATCTAACTTTTTCTCTCATGTGAGCTTTGAGAAAACCTCATAAGCCCTTATTAGTTCAAATTGTGGCTGCTTCTAATCAACTGTCTCTCCACCCAAACCACAGCACAGTGAAAACAAACACAGTTTAATTCTGCGAGCTATACTGAACCATTGGAGAAATTCTGCAAGGTTGTTTTTTAAAGTTTATTTATTTTCGAGAGAGAGAGAGAGAGAGAGAGAGAGAGAGAACACACATGCACACAAGCTGGGAAGGGGCAGAGAGAGAGGGAGAGAATCCCAAGCACCATGTTTGACAGCACACGGCCCCACATAGGGCTCGATCTCACAAACTTTGAGATCATGACCTGAGTCAAAATCAAGAGTCCACACTTGATCAACTGAGCCACCCAGGCACCCCCACAAAGTTTTTTTTTAATTTCTGGTCCCCTACCTGGATTAGGCAAGTCTTCCTTATTTCAATTTTTCCCCTCAGCTAAAAGAAATAGACATAACACAGATTTGGGGGTCATGGAGAGAATTATGTATATTGTAGAAGAAATCTGTACTTCAGTATTGTTATTTCTACTTTAGAAACAAATGTTATGCATGCCATCTAGGGGGATTTTATGGTACTTAGGTGGCAATAATTCTTTCCTTAGGGTAGAAAAATACAGCAGATTATGATAGACAAATGGAGTGTTGTGTTAATTGCTTGGCATAGATTAAGTGATCCCTGAATTAGTTTCCCCAATCTGTAAAATGGGCCTGAAACTCCACCATGAAAGTTTGTCTAAGGGACTAGAGATACATACTTGGTTCAGAGCATGATACATGATAGGCATTCCCTAAATGGCAACAAATATTAGTTGTGAAATTCAGTGAAGGGATGTCTATAAGAGCTAAGTCAAAGATTCCCCAGCTAGATAGAAAATGAGGAGGGTTTGTTCCAAAGGAGTTAATGGATGACCCAACACTTCACCCATATTTCTTAGCCCTTCATTCTCTCATCTGAACCTTTGACATGAGACAACAGCAGCTCAAGGTTAAACTTTCTGGACACAGTCTGGAGTCTGTGTTTCTGCATTGCTGATTAAAAGAGGAGTTATGGGGGCGCCTGGGTGGCTCAGTCGGTTCGGCAGCCGACTGCAGCTCAGGTCATGATCTCGAGGTCTGTGAGTTTGAGCCCCGCATCGGGCTCTGTGCTGACAGCTTAGAGCCTGGAGCCTGCTTCCGATTCTGTGTCTCCCTCTCTCTCTGCCCTTCCCCTGTTCACGCTGTGCCTCTATGTCTCTGAAAAATAAATAAACATTAAAAAAAATTTAAAAAAAAGAGGAGTTATGTTCAGAGATAGCTTAAGTGTATGAAACAAGATTGATCTGTAGGGAAAATTGAAAAGCCTAGCATCTAGCACCAGAGAGATGGAATACCTCTTCATTTCTCCAGAAAGTACTGAATGCTTGCAAACAGTTTTCCCCACAATCAGTGAAACATTCTTACCTATCCAAACCTTTGGGCTTACTCCAAAGTCTTACCCTGTAGAGAACTTTGGGCATGAGCCAGCAAACATGACCAATCCCTGCATTTCAACTCCAATATATGTGACATTAAAACATCTTTCTCCAAAGACATGACTGAGAAGACTGTGGCTCGCCACTATAGAGCGCTGCTTATGTAAGAGTATGTGGGCCTAGGGAGACTAGAGTCTGGAGGACAAAGACAGCCTCATGTCCATGAAGCTGGCCAAGTTTCCCGCCAGCTTGCTGAATGAATTCCCCTTATCTCCAGTATCTGTGAATGCAGAGCCCTAAAACATCATTATAAGACTTGGCTGTGGGATACAGAACTAAAAAGTCCATTAAAACAACCAAGGGAACAATAACCAGGAAAGGAGCCCAAAGGAAGAAAGAGAAAGAAAAGGAAAAAAATACCCTCCAACTCAACATTAGCCTACAAACTAACATTCCAAAATATCTGGAAAAAAAAAAACACATCAAACACAATCTAAAAATCAGGACATGAATTTATACCAGGTGAAATTAGTTTTATAGAAAGACTTGAAAAAGACATTAAAGTAAGTTCTTTTAATTTGCTTAGAGGGATAAATGCATGGATAACATCCATTTAAAAAGAAAAATAAATGATGGGGAAACACAAGCAAAAATAGACATGAATATAAAAAGGAACCGATTGCACTTGGGAAATGTAGCCTTTGGAATGAAATCTCAACGAATGTGATAAAGTCTAGCCTGGGTGCAGTTGAAGAGATATTTACTGAATTGAAGATAACACTGTTTATTAAAAAATCTACAACAAACATTCTTTTTCTGGGGCTGGGGGAAGTGTGGTTGACATATGATGCATATTAATTTCAGGTGCACAACATAGTGATTCCACAGCTCCATACCTCAAGCTATGCTCACATGATAACTGCACAATTACCATTCATCACCATGCAACACCATTACAACATTACTGATTATATTCCCCATGCTGCACCCTTCAGCCCCGTGACTTATCCATTCTATAACTGTAAGTTTGAACCTCTTAATCCCCTTCACTTATTTTTACCGCCCCCTCCCTTCTGGTACAAGCATTATTCTTTTTTTTTAATTTTTGTTAATGTTTGTTTATTTTTCAGAGAGAGAAAACATGTGTATGAGGTGGGGAGGAGTAGAAAGAGAGGAAGACAGAGAATCCAAAGCAGGCCCTGTGCTGACAGCAGACAGTCCAATGTGGGGCTTGAACTCAAGAACTGTGAGATTATAACCTGAGCTAAGTCAGACACTTAGCCACCTGAGTCACCCAGGCGCCCCTGCAAACATTCTTAATGCTGAAACTTTGATGGCATTCTCTTTAAAGCTGGGTGAAATAAGAAGTCTGCCTATTCTCTCTTTTATTTGACACAGTGCCACATCTCATAGCCAATGAAATCATTATAAATCTAAGATACATGAGAATGTTAAGGATAAAATTATAACATTTAGAAAAGACATGATTCGTCCTGAATGAACGGCATTGCCTACTAAGTTCACGGATGGGAAGATGGAACGCTATAAAGATTATCAACTTAATTCAATGCAATTTCAACTAAAGTCTCAATAGTTTCTGTGAAACTAGAAAAAATGATCCTAAAATTAATATGGTATAGCAAAGGGCTGTGAACACAATAAGAAGACAAAGAAAGAGGAGGAGAATGAATACAAAGAAGAAATGAAAGAGAAGGGGAAGATGAAGTACAACAGCAAGGTGGGGAAATTCTGCCTGCCACATATCAAACATTATAAACCCATCATAATCATGAAAGAACAGCGTTAGCATAGGGAGTGAAAAGCAATGAGAAAAAATGAAATCTGGCCATGTGTAGCAACATGGATGGAACTGGAGGGTATTATGTTAAGTGAAATAAGTCAGTCAGAAAAAGACAGATACCATATGTTTCCACGCATTGGTGGATTTTGAGAGATCTAGGAGAAAACCATGGGGGAGGGGAAGAGGGAAAAGGGAAAAAAAGACACCGAGAGGGAGGGAGATAAAACATAAGAGACCCTCAAAGACTAAGAACAAACTGAGGGTAAGGGGGGTGAGGACGAGGGGAGAGGGGGCGACGGGCATTAAAGAGGGCACGGGTTGGGATGAACACTGGGTGTTATATGTAAACCAATTTGAAAATAAACTATTAAAAAAAAAGATCAAAGAAACAGAATAGAAAACCCAGAAGCAGACCCCCATATAAAAGAATCTTAATAAATGACCAAGATGGCAATAAAAACAAAGGAAAAAGGATGATGTAATGATATTTGATAAATGGTGCTAGTTATCCATATGGGAAAATAGGGGTCCACCTCACACACTGAGCATAAAAAAACTCTAGGGGAATTAAGGCCTAAATGTATACAAATCTTACAGAATTAAAATGTAAGAAAACATCTTTATGATCCTGGAATAGGGGTAGATTCTTTAAACAAGACACTAAGCCACAAGGAAAAGGAAAATATTGAGAAAGCTAAGTTAAAATTAAACATTTTGGTTCAAAATCACAATAAACAAAGTTAAAAGACAAACCACAGACTAGGAGATACGTGCAACAAGTTCTATGAAACAAAGGGTTAGAATCCAGTAAAAAAAAAAAAAACAGCTACAAATCAGGGACACCTGGGCAGCTCAGCTGGTTAAGTGTCTGACTTTCGGTTTTGGCTCAGGTCATGATCTCACGGTTCGTGGAATAGAGCCTCATGTCGAGATCTGTACTGACAGCATGGAGCCTGCTTGAGATTCTTTCTCTATCTCTCTCTCCCCCCATAAATAAATTTACATTTAAAAGAAGAAGAAGAGCTACTAATCAATTAAAAAAAATAACTCAATAAAAAAATAGACCAAGGTTATGTGCAGACGGTTAACAGAACACCTGAGCTAATTCATGTATGAAAAGATGCTCGACATTCCTAGTAATGAGGAAATTGCAAAATGAAACAGTGAAATACCATTTCACAGCATTTGGATAAGCAAAAAAGGTCACATTTGATGCTACTAAATGTTGGCACTCTCCCACTTTGCGGGAGGTCATACACATCCAAAAAACCTGTTTTCACCTTTACATACATATCTTAGAGGAACGGTCACACAAGTACACAAGATAATAATGTACAAGAATGTTTCTTTTCAAGTAATTTGTCATAGCAAGCAAATTGCAAACAATCTAAATGCCTATCACTAGGAATATGAATAAGTAAATTGCAGACTATCTATAAATGGACTGCTACACAGCGCTACCACACAGCACTAAAAGTGAATGCACCAGAATTTCTGAACAAACCTCAGAAATTCAAGTGAAAAAAAGCAAACTTTAAAAAGATTATATACAATGAAACATTTATGCAGAGTTTGGAAACAAGCAAGTAGTGGCATATATGCTTATATATATCTTATTATAAAATAATTGTATAAAAATGTGCATGAGATTCCAAGCATCACCTTAGTACGGCGGCCACTTCCGCAGAAGCAAAGAGAGGTATGGCCCCAGGGGTCTTCGATTAAATCTGTAGATGTTTATTTCTTGAAAAAATACTTATCCCAATATAAAACACATGGAATTATACACTCCTTTTGTCATGAGAATATCCAAGATGCCTTGATCAATCAAGCACTGAACTCCATACTTTACTTTGCTCAGAAAGATGGAGATTAGACCGGAGACTGTGAACCATACTACATATTTGTTCTGCCATTTAATTTTGTGATGTGACCAGAGTCTCCATGACAAATGGGGTACATGTTCTTTATTCTACCTTCCCTTGTGTTCCTTCAAGGGTTCATTTTCCTCGAGGCATATGCTTTAAAATTAAAAGCTATATGGTCTATAATAGAATGAAAGTAGGTACATGGTTGAACGAGATTTAATTTACCCTCATGGATAAACTGAAGATATCTCAAGAGAACAATATTATAAGTGCTCGTTATACCACCAAATCTTGCTGAATAATACCCCCATTCCTGAAATGTCTCTTGAATCAATTTCCTATTTTCTCCGCACCCTACCACTGCCTTAGTTTTCATTCTATCATCACAGCAATGGCTTTGTCTTCCTGCTCTCCCTGAAAAACAACTACCATTTTGTTAATTACATTATGTGTGATCACGGCATTGTGGTTACTTAGGATACTATCATTTTTTAAGCAGTTTTGGGGGGAAAGTCTGTAGTTTTCTTTAAGCTGGTTCGCAAAAAAAGCTTGATCAAATATGGCATAATATTAATTGTACACATATGCACAGGACTAAAGAATAAATGAAACCAAATATCTATCAATAGATAACTGACTTAATAAGCTATAGTATACTCACACACAGAAAAAAATCTGAATTACAGAAAAAAATCTGAACTATGGAAAACGTTTGGCTTTGATACAGTTGGGTGGTGGCCATATGAGATTATGTTTTTCATCGAATTTGTTTGTGTTTTTTTAAGTTTATTTATTTTGAGAGAGAGATACAGGCAGAGGCAGAAAGCGAGGAAGAGAGAGAATCTCAAGCAGGTTCCATACTGTCAGCACAGAGCCCGATGTGGGTCTCGATCTCACAAACCGTGAGATCATGACCTGAGCCAGGATCAAGAGTCAGATGCTTACTGACTGAGCCATCCATGTGCTCTGTTTGTATTTTTAAAATAATAATAATAATAATAATAGGGGTACCTGGGTGACTCAGTCAGTTAAGCATCCCACTTTGGCTCAGGTCATCATCTCACAGTTTGTGAGTTCAAGCCCAATATTGGACTCTCTGCTATCAGCACAGAGCCTGCTTTGGATCCTCTATCCCCCTCTCCCTCTGCCTCTCCCCAACTTTCTCAAAAATAAATAAACATTAAAATTAAAAATAATATCGCTTCTCGGCCTTTTGGCGAAGATCAAGTGTAAAATTAAAAATAATAATGATAATAATAAACTGAGCCAAAATAGAAACACCAAAATGTCATCCAGGCCTCGTGCCATTAACAGAGCCACTTCTGCTCACTAGCCTCAGAGTGTACATTAAATCGGCCATTGTCCAAAGGCCCTCCCGCACACCACACAAACCCAAGAGAAGGGTAGAGAATAAGAGATCAGACAAGACAGACCTTTTTCTGTTCTTCGAGGATGGACTTATCTGATACTTGTCACCCAACATCCTTGCTGTTCCTCTTGTTGTCATCTGTTTGGTACTTATGGTATCTTTCAAATTTGTTTATTTCAGTTACTTACTATTTGAATTTCTCCTTCCAGATAAGAGATTGAGCAGCAACTACTAATATAAATATGGTAGAACTATTCGATAAGAATAAAACCAAACTTTACTAGTTCAGGGGCACCTGGATGTCTCAGTTGGTTAAGCATCCGACTTCAGCTCAGGTCATGATCTCACGATTCATGAGCCCTGCACCAGGCTCTGTGCTGGCAACTCAAAGCCTGGAGTCTGCTTCAGATTCTGTGTCTCCTTCTCTCTCTGCCCCTTCCCGACTTGTGTTCTATCTCTCTATCTCAAAAATAGAGAAACATTCAAAAATATTTTTTTTAAAGTTTACAAGTTCATGTTATTCCAGCAACTGTAACAAATACATCCCCAAATCTTAGTGGCTTAACACAATAAAAGTGATTTATAATTCACCTACCAGTTCCTCCATGTATTCTGGTGGAACAGCTTCCCTCCAAGCGGTGATTCAGATTCAGGGATGGTGGACTTCTTTCATCTGTGACACACATTTCCAAAGTTACCATGCTGGTCCACGTCAAACTGAAGGAAGAGAAAGAGCACAGACACTCATGAGTGGTTTTATGCCCCAAAGCAGCATACATCCGTGTGCCCACATCACATTAGCATAATTCAGTCATACGGCTGCATGCCAGTGTGAGGGAGACTGGGAAATGGGGCTTAGCTGGATCTCAGAAAGAAAAGAAAATGAGCCTGGTGATCAGTTAGCATTTTCTGCCTGCAACAGAAATCATGTTGCAAAGTAACAGACAATGTTGTACCAGAAAACCTGGCCAGTGGTACCAACAGATGAGTGAGCTAAAGAACCAGTGAAAACTGGTTAGGTTACTCAGTTTCTTTTTGTATTAGTCGGAGTCCTCAAGAGAAACAGAACCAATAGGATGTATATAGAGAGAAAGAGATTTATTGTAGAGAATTGGCTCATGAGATGATGGAGGGTGGCAAGTACAAAATCTGCAAGGTGGGCTGGCAAGCTGGAGACCCAGGAGAGCTGATGTTCCAGTTCAAGTCCAAAGGCAGCCTCCTGCAGACCCAGAAAGAGGCAATGTTGCAGATGTAGTCCAAAGGCTGTCTGCTGGAGAATTCTCTCTTGGTCAGGAAGGTCACTCTTTTTGTTCTATTTAGGCCTTCAACTGATTGGATGAGGCCCACCCACATGAAGGCAGGGACAATTCGCTTTACTCAAAGTCCACCAATTTAAATGTTAATCTTATCCAGGGCACCTGGGTGGCTCAATCAGTTACGTGTCCAACTCCTGATTTCAGCTCGGGTCATAATCTCAGGGTTCATGAGTTTGAACCTCACATTGGGCTGTGTGCTGATAGTGGGAAACTGCTTGGGATTCTCTCTCTCTTCCTTTCTCCTCCTCTCTCTGCTCCTCCCACATGTACTCTTTCTCTCTCTCTCTCTCTCTCTCTCTCTCTCTCAAAATAAATAAATAAACTTAAAAAAATGTTAGTGTTATCTAAAACACCCACACAGAAACACCCAGAATATTTGACCAAATATCTGAACACCCCTTGGCCCAGCCACATTGACACGTAAAATTAACCATCATGCTTTTTGTCAGCACTTTTCTCTTATTCAGGAATAGATAATAGTCAAGGGTTGTAAGTAAGAGCAGGGGTTTGGGAACAGCAGACTTGAGTTTGAATTATAGTTCTGCCTCCTAAGTGAAAAGTGACTTAACTCCCCTATGCCTCAGTTTCCTCTTTTTGTAAATGGGGAATAATAAATAATAATAGAGGTGCTGAAGCACCCCTCTCAGCACAGTGCTCAAACCACAGTAGGTATCAATAAATGAGAGGCATTGTATTAGTATTTCTCAGTATACCTACACTGTGCCTTGAATGGAGTGCATATAGAAGTATATACTTTTGGCTAGAAAGGGCTAGAGGGATGACCAAATCCCTCTACTGGAAGACCAGTGATGTGGAAAGAAGGGTCGTGCCTGGGCTGTCTCTTTGGAGATCCCTAGAGTCGGGGGTGCTACTCAGGTGTTCACTTGGACACCTCCACAGCCACTGCAGCTGTTTTGGAAAGCCCCAATCAACATGGCACTCCAGATTTGAACCCCAATCCCCCATAGGTTAACCACGGGTTGTCCCTCTAGCTTGTCTATTGTATGTATGAGTTACCAATCGCCAAATAATGTCACATAACAAATCATCCCCAAACTTAGTAGCTAATAAGCACTAACTATTGCTCACACATCTATAGGTCAGTGAGGCAGTTCTGTTGACCTGGACCAGGCTCGACTTTGTGGCTGAGCTCACCCATGCATCCATGGTCAGCCTGCAGGCTACCTGGGGGCTGATTGATAGGACAGCCTCTCTACATATCTGGAGGATAGATGACTGTCAGCAGGGGGACCAGGGGTAGTGGGCTGCATGACTTTCATCACTTGAAAGGCTTACCTAAGTTTGTCCACATGCACCTAGGCAGGGTCTCAAGACAGACAGAAGAAGCAGCAAGTCCTCTTGAGGGGTAAGCTCCTCATTTCTACCACCTTCTTTTGGCCACAGCAGGTCACAAGTCCAGCCAGATTCAAGGGAGGCAGGAAATATGCTTCACGTCTTCACAGAAGGAGCAAGAAAAGCACATAGCCAAGGGCATGGACTTGGAACTGTGGTGGGTTGGGGCTGTTTTGGCAACACAACACATCTGTGACTCCTCCCAACTGCCTCCCTCCCATTGACCTCAGTTAGAAGGAGGCCAACTGAGCAGCTGATATGTGTTCCTCACCCCCCCATAGCTCCACATCTGATAGACTTATGTTTTATTCTAGAAGTGAGAGGGAGCTTCTGAACTTTCTTAAGAAAGCAAAGAGGCCAAATGAACATGGATTTGGAAAAAGATTTTCCTGACTTTCAGGGGAGCAGGCACATTTGTCTGAGACAATCAGGAAGGCAGGAGAAGAGCCTATGTAGGCCCAGGGGTGTGGGAAGACATGGTGTCATGAACAAGTATAGGGAACCTCCACTCGTTGTTTATAATTAATTAGCATTACCTAATTTAGCAATGAAATGTGTCTTCCCATATGTTCCTCTGGAGAGCCCACAACATTTGTCTCCCCACTTAAAGGCCAAAATTAAGGACGTGGAAGCTTTCAGTGCCTTCGGTTCACTTGAGCCAGTTCACACGCATTCATTCACTAGCCTTTGGGGAGCAGTTCTAGGGCAAAGATAGGAGGGGAGCGGGCCGTTCAGTAACCTAGCGTTGGTCTCAGCCCCGCCTCAGCCACCTTCTAGCTGTGCACCTTTGGGCTAGCACCTCTGAGACTCAGCTCTGATGTCTGTGAAACAGGGCAGTGGCTTTTCCTAGCCCTCTCTAGGGGACTGAAGGGGGTGAGGCTCACAAGGCCCTGAGCACGTATCTGGTAGTAAATAACAGCCTAATGAGTAGCCAGTGGATATTCGTTTCCCCACCTCCTATATCACCTAGGACAGGGCTCCACCCACGATGAGGCCATCTGTGTTCTTCAAGGACGCTCGCCCAAGTACTGACTATCCCAGGCAAGGTCAAATTGCATACTTCAGGTCTCAGAGAGGAGATCTTGACAGGGCTAACTATTAAATAATAAGGATATTAACACTTAACCAAATTAGACATGGCATTGATTTTTAAGCTTTTATTTAAATATTATTTGTTCAAGGGCGCCTGGGTGGCTCCGTCCGTTAAACATCTGACACTTGATTTTCGTTCAGGTCATGATCTCACGGTTCTTCAAATCAGTCCCACTTCTGACTCCATGCTGTCAGCAAGGAGCCTGCTTGGGATTCTCTCTTTCTCTCTCTTTCTTTCTTTGCCCCTTCCCCACTCTCTCTCTCAAAATAAATAAACATTTAATAGATAAATAGATCGATGATAGATAGATAGATAGATAGATAGATAGATAGATAGATAGATAAATGTTTCAGCATGAACCAAACAGCAAGCAAGCCAAATTTAATCAGTATCAGGGATGCATGGGTGGTCAGTTAGTTAAGCTTCCAACTGTAACTCAGGTCATGATCTCTCCCTGCATTGGGCTCTGTACTGACCACTTGGAGCCTGGAGCCTGCTTCGGATTCTGCTTCTCCCTCTCTGCCCCTTCCTCACTTGCACTCTGTCTCCCTCTCTCTTTCAAAAATAAATAAACATTAAAAAATTAAAATAAAATAATAAAATAATTTAATCAGCATCCGTTTAAGTTTTATTTTAAAAATATACATGTGTATGAGGCGCCCAGGTGGCTCAATTGGTTAAGTGTCCAACTTTGGCTCAGGTCATGATCTCAAGGTTTGTGAATTTGAGCCCCGTGTTGGGCTCTGTGCTGACAGCTCAGAACTTGGAGCCTGCTTTGGACTCTGTGTCTTCCTCTCTCTCTCTCTGCCCTTCCCCCGCTCACACTCTGTCTGTCTCTCTCAAAAATAAGTAAACATTTAAAAATATATATATATACATGTGCATATATGCAAAGGACATACATGTACTTTATATCTGGTATGTACTTTATGTAAGCATATATTTAAATATATATGGATTACATAGAATACATAAGTCTATGTTATATATAAAAATTATCATTATATACTTAATTATGTACCTTTAAAGCAGATCTATGAATCAACATAAAGAATGTACATATTTCAGGGGTGCCAGGGTGGCTCAGTCAGTTGAGCGTCCAACTTTGGCTCAGGTCATGATCTCACAGTTTGTGAGTTTGAGCTCTGCTTTGGGCTCTGTGCTGATGGCTCAGAGCCTGGAAGCCTGCTTCAGAGTCTATGTCCCTCTCTCTCTGCCCCTTCCCTGCTCGTGCTCTGTCTCTCTCTCTCTCACAAATAAATAAACATTTAAAACATTTTTTAAAAAGAATGTACATATTTCATTATATACACATATACAAACACACACATATATATACACATATATGCACAATACATGTGTGCTTCCATGCTGCTTTCCAGAACTTTATTCAGCATTTCCTTCAGCATTTGGAATAAGGTGGCTATGAAAATCACATCCGTGGTAGATTCTCCCATCAAACTAAATCATAACTGAGCACTTTCTCAAAAATCTCAAATGTGATCCACAGCAACCTTAAAGACAAGTAGACAGCAATTTGTTCAGAACTTTGTTTCATAGATTTTTTTACCATAAGGGCCATCCTCTGCAGTAACTACAAGGTTTACTTGAACACAATATACAGATTTCATTTTTGTTCCAAAGGAAATTTGGAGCCTGTGAAATATGTCGACTTTATGGAGGTAGGATTTACTTTTTTTTACTTTTTAAAAAAAATTTATTTTTTTTAATGTTTATTCATTTTTTGAGAGAGAGAGAGAAAGAGAATGAGCAGGGGAGGGGCAGAGAGAGGGGAACAGAGTATCCAAAATGAACTCTACACTGACAGCAGTGAGCCAGATGGGGGGCTTGAACTCACAAGCCGTGAGATCATAACCTGAGCTGAAGTTGGACTCTCAACCGACTGAGCCACCCAGGGGCCCCTACTTTTGCTCATGTAATATATTATGAATATACAATTATATATTCTACCCTTCCCCAAACCGAACCCTCAGGTGTGATTCTTTAAGGGCTGGTACAATAGCTTTGCTTACCCCAGGAGGACAATGCAAAGAGCACACTAGTCAACAATGCAGAAATCTATACTCCTAGGGCCATGCAGCCAATAAATCCCTTCACCCACGTTTCCTTACGGTATTTGGAAAAGCCAACCCTCACCCCCCTGTCCCTTCAGCAGCCTGTGCTGACACTATTCTAGCAGACTGGATAATGTGACCCATTTAATCCTTTAGCGGCTTCATGGACCATTAGAATGGACTTTTGGGGATTGGAACCAGTAGTTTCAGACAACTTGTACCATTGGAACCTCCCACATCTTGAATGCTGTTTAGGGCTAGAACACAGCATTCTGATAGACTCAGAGTTTATGCCAGTTTCAGTTCTCCATTGTGACTTTAACAAACTACCCCAAAACTTAGTGGCCTAAAAAAGAACAAAGAGTTATTTTCCCACAGACCCATAAGCTGGGCAGGAACAGCCAGTCTCTCTCCACATGCCGCCCACTGAGATCATCAGGCGAGGTCTGGAGGAGGAGGACATCATCCCTCATATGCCAGGAGCCTCTATCTGAGGTGTCGGAATGTCGGAAATTGCTGGTTGTCTCTCTTTCCCCATGTGGTCTCATCCACTTGTAGGCTAGCCCAATCTCCCCTATTTGACGCCTGGCTCCAGCAGATGCAAGTCAAAGAGGCCAGCTCTCTTAAGAAGTGATACATCATGTCTCCATCTGTGGGTCAAAGCAAGTCACCAGGCCCGTTCAGTTTAAGGGAGGGGAAATGCACACAAGACAGTTAGAACTGGTTAGGGGCGCCTGGGTGGCTCAGTCAGTTGGGCATCTGACTTCGGCTCAGGTAATGATCTCGTGATCCGTGAGTTCGAGCCCCGCATCGGGCTCTGTGCTGCCAGCTCAGAGCCTGGAACCTCCTTCAGATTTCCCTCTCTCTCTGCCCCTTCCCCACTCATGCTCTGTCTCTCTCTGTCTCAAAAATAAACATTAAAAAAAGAAATTAAAAAAAAAAAGAACTGTTTAGATCCCTTTAAAAGAAGAAGGCAGGAGAGAGCAAAACGAAAAGGGCAGAATTACTGGTGTCTGCTGCCGACAACATTCTAGAACATAAGCCATGGGAAGGCTTTGCTCAGAATCGCAAGGCTGGGCAAACTTTGGAAAGGTAATCTAATGAATGGCCAGGTTCTTAATCTGGTCAGGTTCTCAAGGGTTCTGTGAGTACCTTGAAATTTCATGCAAAATGTTACCAGTGCATGCTTTCTTATTCCTGGAAGAAGGTAGGAATCTATAGTATTCCATACACCCTCAAATGAGGGTATCTTCCAAAAAAGGTAGGTAACCATTACCCTATAACTGAGAGGCAGCCTTACATGCCTTGTAGAGAACCTGCCTTGAAAATAACCACGAGCCACAATCTCAGTGCACCCACCAGAAGTGTTGTGTTCCCACCAGCACACACGTGTTCTACCATGCTTGGTGTTCCCTGGAAGCTTCTAAGTGTATTTTCTGCAGGAGGTTACTTCGCATTTGAAAGTCAAGATCAAATCTCAAGGTTGAAAATGCTCTGAGAAGCCTCCTTGTTGTAGAAGAAGGTCAAGGTCAGGAAGATAGGTGGGAGGGGAGAGGGGGAAGAAAGGAGATACACAGATGGAAAATTGGGTGGGCCATGTACCGGCTCTGGTTAACCGGACCATTGACAGCAAATTGCTTCCAGTTGACAGAATTTAAGGAGCCTCCCCCAAGTCTTTTGATGCTGTGTCTAACTTGCCTCTGTTTTTCTCCGCAGCCACGGGACCCGATGTGCAGGAGAGGTTTCTGCCGCAGCCAACAACAATATCTGTGGGGTCGGAGTGGCATACAACTCCAAAGTTGCAGGTAAGCTGTCCCTGCTAAACAGCAGGTGCCTTGAGCCAGAAGGCATCAATTCTCACTGGAGCAGCAGAAATGGGTCCAATAGACTTAGCAAGAATGAAAAAAATAATTAATTTATCTGGCGATATCAATAAACTCAGATTTTTTTATTCTAGTGTAACATGAATACAGAAAGGTGCACAGCTCATAAGCTCAGTGAATTTTCACAACCCACCACATCCAGGTAAACCATCAAGAAATAAAACATTACAGGCGCCCCAAAGCCCTTGTCACGTCCCCTCCCAGTTACTACCCATATATACAAGAATAACCACAATCCTGTGGTGCCCGAGTGGCTGGGTCAGTTAAGCATCTGATTCTTGGTTTTGACTCAGGTCATGACCTCCTAGTTCGTGGATTCGAGTCTTGCATCGGGCTCTGCGCCAAAAGTGCAAAACCTGCTTGGGATTCTCTTTCTCTCCCTCTCTCTCTGCTCCTCCCCTACTCGAACTCTTTCTCTCTCTCAAAATAAGTAAATTAAAAAAATCTTAAACAAAAAAGAGTAACCATGATCCCAATTACTAACAACAAAAATTGGTTATTGCCAGTTTTTTAAACTTTAATATATATGGAATTGTACTACTGTACTCTTTTGTGTCATTATCAATAAGACTCAAATAAAGACTGTAGAATACAAAGAGATGTGTACAAATTATTGTAAACATACTCAGAACTCTTTAAAAATGGGTTTTTTACACAGTGCATCTCATCTTTAAGGAAATATATTCTATCACACGTCACCAGAAGGATATTTGACAATTTCATCCTTATAGGGGGCTTTAGAAATGAGGGTGGCAGATCATGAGAAATTTAAAAACCAACATCTCCCTCTCAAAAAAAGAGAGAGGGAGCAAGAATGAGGGTTTCATAAGCTATCAACAAGATGCTGGAGAATGGAGTGTCTCCTAGCACATTCCAAGTTTTGCATCAAATGGGTTCTTAATTTATTCAGGCTGAGTCACTCAACCTTGTTTTTCTTTTTTTACAACTGTCTTGGTATTTTTTTCCTAGCAATTTAAGGGAACCGTAAACATACTTTGTGCTGACACTTGCATTTCCAGGGACCTAAATAAAGCAAGAGCAACCTATACAAACCCACCACTAACCTCTTCAACACTGTTTGCTAAGAGGTTTGCCTAAACTGGGTGCTGAATTTCATCAAAGGATACATCTGGAGGGTTCTGAAATGCAAAATAGAGGAAGCTTCGCCCCTTGGGTTTCTGCTCTCTTTGCATGCATTCAAAACGCTGGCATTAAAATGTCAGGAGCCATTATGAGCTCAGATAAAGAATAACACCCAGTTAATATTTTATAATCCAGGCTCATACCTTGGGTGGTATCTGAGGTGGGTTCCCTATCCACAGGATAGAACAAGAGGCAACTGAAAAATTCAAACTTGGATTTTCCAGTCACAATGATGGCTTTTAAAATAATTTGGATCCCAAAGTATAGTTTCAAAATAGTTTTGGAGCCTGAAGTAACTGGGTTGTTTTGAACAAGGGATTCTTAGAACTACTGCCTGCAAAATTGGGTTAGGAGCACCTCAAGGCATTAGGAGGGTTCACTAGGGTCCTTTTCTCCATCTGCCTTCTATCTTTTTCTCTCCTGGTATTTGCACTCTGAAAACATTTGAGCAGCTCACCAAATGTAACTAATTTTCCTGTTCTTTTCGTTGGAATTCCATAAGAGGGAAACATGAGACAAAGATTTGAGTGTGTTAACCCAAGAAATAAAAGTGCCAGTTCTTTTACCAGCAAAACAGGTTTATATTTAGGACAACAGAGAATTGCAATTCAGGACATGCAAGCTATAGCAAAACCACAGGCAAGTCCCACAAAGCAGAGGAATGTCATTTTATGGAGAAGAAGTTGGGAGGGGTTGTTTTGAACGGAAGTCCATTGGAGAAAAGCAGGAGTTCGGAGTGAGGGAGGTTTCTCCTTGGGTGAGTTGCAGGAGTAGTCAATTTCTCATAGGAGATGCAATGTACATCTTTTCCAGTTCGGGCTAGAAAGTCTTGATTTTTCCCTGTTGACAATTCTGCTGGGATCTCTAATTGACCATTCTTCCTGTAATTATATTGAGTGCTATGGCTCCCCCTTCTGGACTCCTGATTCCATTTTAGTGAGGTTTCCCTTTATTAATTGTGTACAGGTGCAAGGAGTTTCTTTGGGAGGGTGATCCCAGGAAGCCAGAGTGAGGGAAAGAGAAAGAAAGACAGCTAAGGGAGGGAAGCCAACAAAGGGTGTGTAGATGAGCCCGAGACAAGTGGGTCTCTGAGGGACTATAGGGACACTCAGAATTGTGCCCCTGAGGTGAAGAGGCTGTTTATCCACCAACTCCCACCACTTACTGGTGGGTGGTGGCTCCTGGGCCCTCAGTACCCTGTCCACCCTGCCAGTTCACATGGGTGGATCATAAATCCTGAGGCAAAGAATGCGTCCCAGGCTAAGACAGCTGGACAGGGCAGTGGGTCCAGGCAGATGCAACCCATAAACTCTACCTCACCTGCTGACTGACTCCCAATCCCAAAGGTGAGTGAATGCAGCCTGATCCCTCAAAGACATGACTTAATCTGTGCTTTGTGAAACCCCAGACAGCTCAGGTCTCACGGCAATGCTCCAATGTTACAGAAATAGACCAGGACTAGTGGGAGGCATGCCTAGCCACGCAGAGATTTTAATCAGCGGAGCCTCCTTTTCCACTCCCTTAATCCCAGTGCTGCTGCCCTGTAACCACTTCTACTGGTGCTAACTGCTCAAGGGGCTCAGAAGTCTGGTCCCTGTCATCTTGTGCTCATTAGGACATCCAGTGTCCTCTGGGCTTCATCGGAGCAGCACGAGGAATTCTTCATGAGGAAGCCCTGGACTGTTACTCAAGAATCACAATAAAAGGGGAATTTCATTCTCTAGACCTTACAAATTTAGGGGAAACATTTTGTTCCTTCTGGCTGGCAATTTCACAAGTTGGCTGCTTTGTATTACTCCAAATGAACCATACCTTTCCAGAGAATCTTTCATTGCGGGTTTCTGAGCTAGGGATGTCTAGACCGCCACCTGGTGGTTATCCAGGATCATTGCTAGTCCCTGGCATTCTGGAGGTGTCTCATTACAGGTTAGAGGCGCCCGAGGTCTTGTTCAACACCCTTCCCGAGTCCCGTGTCTCTCTTCATCCTATCCTTAAAAAAAAAAACAAAAGGCTTCAGTTAAGGTGATGTGAAATCTTAGTTCAGAAATAGGAAAGTGGGGGTAAGAAGATAAAATGGGTCCTCTGAAGGGAAAAAAGGGAAAAATCATATAGCATCTCTTTATCTGCCTATTAGCCTTTTGGGTTTCTATTTTATCCATAAACTTTTCTCATTCTTTCACTGGGGTTCCTGTATTTTTCTTGTCAATTTGCGTGCGTTTTTGGAATGTCCTAGATCTTAGCTCCTGGTCAATTACAGTCAGTGCAAATATCTTCTCCCCAACTTTCACATGAGATCATTAGTCTGTCTGGATCCCACATTTGGATGTCATGCTCACTGGGGATCCAGTTTTATTTTTCTCCAAATGTGACCCAAATACCATCCATTCAATAATTCATCCTGTCCCTTTGATCTGTGGTGCCATCTTCATCATATATTAAGTTCCCATGCAAAAATGGTTAGTCCCTGAGTAAATATAATTTAGATGAAAGTACCTAGCAAGTGTAAATTAGGAAGTGTAGCCACACTCCTTGTACTGCTGGGCCTTTGTTTCTGCTCTTCTCTCTTCCCAGAATACCTCCCCCATAGGCTTTACCTGGCCACCTCCTCTTCATCCTGCACTTCTCAGGTACCCCATTGCTTCCTTCAATATCACCTCCCAGACCAACCTTCTCATCTACACTTGATAAAGCATGCAGAGCTTTTTCTTCCCAGCACTAACTACTATCCAGTTATTGCACACATTCTTGTACATGGTTATTTGATCAATATCTTTCTCCTCAGGCAGACAACAGACTCCTTGAGGACAGGGGCCTTGTCTGTTTCCTCTCGCCTAACACAAGGTCTGGTGCCCAGTGGATGCTCAGAATGTATTTGCTGAGTGACAGAAAGCAAGAAAGGAATAAAGAGAAGGAAGTGTCAGTGAATAAACCCATGATAAGCAGTAGAGATTAGTCATTGGATAGAAGAATGGATGGATGGATGGATGGAGTTGTAAGATTGAGGGCATTAGAATCTAAGGATTCACAGCTGATAGAATTTCTACCAGGAAGCAAAAGTATCTCCTCTTCTACCAGTACCATCTCACCTTTGCTACTTTATCTAATCAAATTAGATCCAAGAAGACTCCAACCTTCTTACATCCTCTCCCCTCTTCCCTCCCTTCCAAGGGCACCATGGTAATGTTCTAAGTGCAAGCACCACCAGTAGGAGCTGCCACAGAGCTCACCAGTGAAAAGAGACAAGGGACTCCTTTACACCTACGCCCTAAGCTGCTCCAGGCTGACGAGCATCACGATCGTCCATCAACCATGTGACATTCAGGTGTTACAAAGAGAGTGTAAATTTCCAGGGGCTCATCATTTCCACCTATTCATTAGAATCTCAAAATCTTGGGCCTCAAAGATCCTTTAGTCCAAAAATCCATGAATACTTGCGTAAGGATAGCAACATAATAATAATAATAATAATAATAATAATAATAAATAACACATTATTTACTCTTTCAATGCGTCAAGCACAATGCAAAACTCTTTACTTACCCCTTTACACAATCTTATGCATCATTACATATAATATATATGTTATATATTAGTATCCCTCTTTTACAGAGAACAAAACTGGGGCCACACAGCTTGTAAGCTGTAGAATAATTTTGCACCTAACATGCCCTGGGCCAGAAATTCTACCCTTGGCCCCCTACACTAAAATGCTTGAACAACTTCTCTTCCTACTCTTCTGATAAAGTCTGGATCCAGCCTGGATCTGCACACCTCCAGTGACAGGAAACTCACTCCCTCCCAACATAGTCTGCTCTGCTATTGGATATGTGTGACTTTGAGAAACTTCCTCTTTAAAATGAGCTCTCTCTTTGATTTCTGTTGCCTGTTTTCAGGGACAGAGTTGTTACCATCTCTTCTAGATGACACATTGCAGGGAGGGTGGAAAAATTCCAATTAGTCTGGCTCCTGAAGAGTAACACTCTGTAATATGTAAATCCATATATATGGACTCCCAGAAGTCTTAGTGCTCACCTTGAAGCTTTAATAACTTCAAAACTGTATGTATTTGAAAGTTTAATTATTTAAATTTCCTTGTCCACTTGCTTACTTTTATAACTTTTGAAGAAAAAGATTAATTTCCATTTTTTATTTTGAAAATGCCTTTATTCAAGTAACTTTTTAAGAAAATAACCTAATTCTTTTCTTACTTTTGATTTTTAAGTAAGTGTTTAATATCTTCAATCCAAGGGATTAAGACAAAGAAAATTAAAAATATAGTATTCAAACTTGGCAAAACCAAAATAAAATGCACAAAAAATATAAATAATAAATCTTCAAATGATGTTCCTTGCAAATTTGTCAGATTTTTACTTCCGAGGTTATTAAAAACTGCACCGCACCTTAGGAGATGCTGTCTCTTGCTGACAGTCCGTTCCAGGGCTCAACAATGACTGTTGGGTGCCTTCCATGTCCCCAGTTCTGCTGTGGGTGGTAGGACAGAGCTGTGAGCCAGCCAACAAGACACCTGACTTCACATAGTTTACAAGGTGTGAATGAAGAAGAATGAGCACATAAACAAGATAATATCAGACAATGGTGGCTGCTCTGAACAAAACAAAGCAAAGTGGCAGAGAATAACGAAGACGAGGGCACAGTGGGCGATTTGTTGGCAGGCTCTACAGCACCATAGCTGGGCTTACATGGAGCTCATCAGAGCCACCAAGGGTGGAGCCAGTCCAGGTAGAACTGGCCTTACCTGCCTTTCTTCTTAAACCAGAGCATTCAGATTTATGCATTGAGTTTTGGGAATGGGATCTCCTTTATTCAAAGATTCTGAAAAATGATGTTTGAAAACCACACAGTTGACTGTTATCAAAATACCCTGAAATTTCTCTGCAGCAATGAATTGCTTTCACATATTTGGCCAATGGAACTCATAACATTTCAGTGAGTTCACAGGTACTTTGAGTTTTTTTGTTTTTTTTTTTTTTTTTTTTTTTTAAATTTTTTTTTAATGTTTTTTTATTTTTGAGAGACATAGAGACAGAGCGTGAGCAGGAGAAGGGCAGAGAGACAGGGAGACACAGAATCTGAAGCAGGCTCCAGGCTCTGAGCCGTCAGCACAGAGCCCGACGCGGGGCTCGAACTCACAGACCGCGAGATCATGACCTGAGCTGAAGTCGGCCACTTAACCGACTGAGCCACCCAGGTGCCCCTTAAAAGAAACCAATGAAAATCACAGATTAGCCTGTGATGAACATGTTTGCAGATCCTAAGACCTAGATCAGCACGAATTCACTCCTGAGCCTACAGATTAATATTCATGAGCACAAAAGGTGGTGATTAGCGACACTGAGGTTTGCGGGCAGGTGCAGCATTTGTCGGTGTCGGGTACAAGTTCCCCTTTTGTAACATGAGCAGAGGTAGAAAGGATTTAGCTCAAATCCCTGGGCCTTGCAGCTTTTAGAGAAGGAAATCACAGAGTCCCTATCGGTCATTAGTGCAGTGATCAGGACTGTTGGGGAAAGGTAGAAATGTTTGATATGCACTGTGTTTCTCCATGCCATTGAATCACACCAGCCAGTAGAAAGCATTTTACAAACGTGAAGACACCAAGTCCTAGCCCCCTGGGCTTCCCTCTCTCCGCCTCTCGACCTCACTCTCTTGCCTTCCCTTGTTCTTTCTCTGTCTCTGTCTCTCTGTGCCCCTCTAACTCTTACAGCATCCAGGGACAGAGGAGAGAGAAAACCGTTGGGTCACCCTGAGCTTCTGCCTTGGCTACTAATGGTGCAGTCGCTTGCAAAAATGAATACTGTATCTCATTCGATTAATGCACGCCTCATTCCTCCTGAGCTTAACAAGATTAAAGGAATGTCGGGCGCCTGGCCCCAGAATATGAATGAGAGCCTTGCTCCCAGTCTGTGGCGGCCCCTGCCTCCCCGGACTCTGAAACAGTCGGAAGATTAATGCACAGCGGCTCTGATGTTCTGTGCAGCACAAAAAGCCAGGGAGGCAGGAAGAGGAAGAGGCAGAGACACCGGAGCTGCAAAGACAGGGTAAAGGGCAGGGCTGGATGCACCACACCGGCTGTATGATGAAATGCAGTGTTGCCATCGGTTGGCATGCGGGACAGTCCGGGTCCACTTTGTAGGGGTTGATCTCTCTCACCTTCCAGTTGAAGCAGGCTGTTCAGTTCCAGTCATCGACACTGTGCACAAGTTCAAGACCATCTGAGTTTTCCCCTTGCAGGCAAGTGAACACCAGCCTCTCTGTGAGGTTTCCCTACCCACCAGGTGAGCTGCCAAAAGCAGCTGCACCATTTGGTTTATTCTGTGATCTGTCAATCACTGTTGTTGAACAAATTTTTTAAATAAATAAAATTACAGGCAGGCCAAAAACGAAATGTAAGGTTTTAGATTTCCTATCCCTTATAAAACGAACCATATAACTTAGCTTCCGGAATGTTTACACCAAAGATTATGCTCATTCTGTATGAGCTTCTCCCAAGAGAAAGAATGCTAACTGGTAATTGGATATTTGTTGGCAAGAACAGTGACCTGATTTATAGGTAGAGGATAGAAAATCTCAACATATTATTATTTGTTTTTCTGGATCCGTCCTTTCTGTTAGGGGAAAAAAATCAACTCAAATAATGATACTATACATTTATTCACCAAATATTTATCAAGCTTAAAATAATGCTGATAACCTAGGACACAAGAAAGAACAAAATGGACGCATGTTGGGGTGCCTGGGTGGCTCAGTCGATTAAGCAGCCGACCTCAGCTCAGGTCATGATCTCATGGTTCATGAGTTCAAGCCCCAAGTCAGGCTCTGTGCTGACAGCTCGGAGCCTGGAACCTTCTTCGGATTCTGTGTCTCCTCCTCTATCTGCCCCTCCCCAACTCATTCTCTTTCTCTCTCTCTTTCTCTCTCAAAAATAAATAAAACATTAAAGAAAAAAAATTTTTTAAAGAAATAGTCTTATTAAGGGGTACCTAAGTGATGCACTCAGTTGAGTGTCCAACTCTTCATCTCGGCCATGATCCAAGAGCCACGGAATAGAGCCCCATATGGGGCTCCATGCTGAGTGTGGACCCTGCTTAAGATTCTTTCTCTCTCTCTCTCTCTCCTTCTTCCCATCCCCTGCTCACATGCATGTGCTCTTGCTCTCTCTCTAAAATGAAAAAAGAAAAAAGGAAATAGACTTATCAAGGAGTCTCTTCAGGGGCTCCTGGGTGGCTCAGTCGGTTAAGCGTCCGACTTCGGCTCAGGTCATGATCTCACAGTCTGTGAGTTCGAGCCCCGTGTCAGGCTCTGTGCTGACAGCTCAGAGCCTGGAGCCTGCTCTGGATTCTGTGTCTCCCTCTCTCTGCCCTTCTCCTGCTCATACTCTGTCTCTATGTCTCTCAAAAATAAATAAATATTAAAATTTGAAAAAAAAAAAAAAAGGAGTCTCTTCAGCAAAGTTGATCTCTCCCCATTAGAAATTCTAGTAAAGTTTTCTGGGGGAACAAATTTCTTCAAACAGTTGTATAAGGAAATGTATAGGCAGAGTCAAAAAAGGATTGAGTGGGACAGTCTATGTGTCCTCCTTTAGCCTCTAAAGGTAGCCCACACAGCCTGAGGTTGGACTCCAGATTCTGCAGCATCCCGTAGGACACCCAGGTAGACGATCCTCCAACCACACGCAGGATCCAAGCCCTCATTACTCCTCCCCACTCCACCACACCCTCACCCCTGCCATCTCCAGTGCACTGGGGGACAAAAACGCAGGGTGTTTCCCTGCCCAATTGGGTTCACAGGTATCCGGATGCTAGACCAGCCATTCATGACCGACATCATCGAGGCCTCTTCCATCAGCCACATGCCTCAGCTGATCGACATCTACAGTGCCAGCTGGGGCCCGACGGACAACGGGAAGACAGTGGATGGACCCCGGGAGCTCACGCTTCAGGCCATGGCCGATGGCGTCAACAAGGTAAGGTCATTCCTGAGGCCACCAGGCCCAGGTCCTCTGGGGGGAAGGCTGGAGGATGGGGTATCCAGTGGAAGTGATGAGAATGAAACAAGGGACAGGGAATGGGGCAGAGGTGGGGCTGTACCCTGTGCGTTCACTCAGGGCTTCCAAGAAGTGGACCCCCAAACAGGATTAGCAGTGCAGATTTATCAGAGGGGGCTCCTTTAAAGGCCAAAGGGGAGAGAGCATGAGGTGGCAGGGGGTGCCTTCAGACGGTGATGCTAGGTACTGCCCCCTGTGAAGAGCGGAGAGGAAGGACAGTCACCCTGGGGGTCTGTGCTGGCACCCCCACCTTGCCACCAAAAGCTCCCCAGGCAGCGGAGTCTGGGCACAGACAGGGTGGTGGATCCATGATATTCCCATGGCAGGGCTATGAGCCACGGGTTTTCCAAGACACCCATCTCTGAGATTAGCCCAGGAATGATCAGAGCCAAGGAAAAAAGACCAAGGCAGAGTCCCCAAGGGGAGGACAGCTGGGTCAGCAACCAGTGGAGAGGAAAGAGATACCCTCTGTGCATCTCGGAGTAGGGGTCACATGGGAAAACACCTGAGCTAGACTTTGGGATCAGAGTCTTCTGGGTTCAGGTCCCTTTCTACCAGTCAGTGTCTGGTTGTGTCTGCAAATGACTTGACCTCGCTGCATCTCTGTTTTCTTGCTTGTAAAACGGTGATAATCCTCCATTTTTCCTAGGATCATTGTAAGGTGCAAATGAGACAAATATGCCAGTGTTTGGCACTGGGAAGTGCCTCAGGAAGGGCTGGTGTTTATCCAGGTCACTGTGGACACTTAACCTATCTCCCCAAAACTTTGTGGAGTAAATCACAGGGTTGTTGTTTTTTGGTTTTTGGTATTTTTTTTCCACTAAGCTTATGGATTATATGGATCAAGAACTCAGATAGGGCACATTGGGGATGGCTTGTCTGAGCTCTGAGAGTCCTGGGCCTCAGATGGAAGGCTCCAGATTTGAATTGCCAAACTGTTGTGCCTTCCAGTGCCCTTGTGAGGTGCCAAATTATTGCCATTGGTGCCACAACACCGACCACTCAAGAGTACTTAGTCATTGTGTCTTATTTAGTGTTTTCTTTAGGATTGGACTTGCCATCAAGTGATAGTGATGCCCTCTCCATGCTTTTTGTTTGTCTGTCTAATCAGCCTTGGACAGGAGTCACATTTCCTGAGATTACACCAATGGTGTGTAGAGTAAGAGTAACCAGGTCCTAAGTGAGGAAAAGACCAGAGTGTGAGGTTTAGATATAGACTTTTGGAAGTGCCTTTTAGGAATTTTTAGAAAGTCTGCCTCTTGGATTTTAGCCAATTTCAAATGGATGAAATGGATATAGCCATATTTGGATATATAAACTAACAATTTTATAAATTAATTGCAAAATGCATGTTTTATGTTTATGTTTAAATTATTTACAGTCTATGTGAAATATACATGAACTTATTATTTACACATTTATATCACTAAAATAGGTATGTGTATGAAACACCCTAAATTTAACAGTAGCTTAGAAAGGTAAAAATAATTGAAGAAAATTAGAGTGGACTACTGAAGCCTAATTTTTGTTGCTGTTTTAGTGTTATAATATGCCAGCATTGTGTTTTGTTTTTTAACTACTGTCACCCTTAAATCCCACAACTTATTCATCTTGTAACTGGAAGTTTGTACCCTTTGGCCTACATACAGCCTCCCTAATCCTCTTTATCTCCTAGCCCCTGATAACTCTCTGTTTCTACAGTGACTTGTTTTAAGAGTCCACATATAAGTGATATCATGAAGTATTCATCTTTCTCTGTCTGGCTTATTTCACTTAACATAATGCCCTCAAGTTCTATGTTGTCACGAATGGCAAGATTTCTTTCTTTTTATGGCTGAATAATATTCTGGTGTGTGTGTGTGTGAGTGTGTGTGTAGTACATATGTATGCATATATACAGTATTTTCTTTATGCATGCATGCATTGATGAACACTTAAGTTGTGTCCGTTTCTTGGCTAGTGTGAATAATGCTGAAGTGAAATAGGGGTACAAGCATCTAAAGATAGTAATCTCAGGACCACTTGGGTGGCTCAGTCGTTTAAGCCTCTGACTCTTGATCTTAGCTCAGGGCTTGATCTTAGGGTCATGAGTTCAAGCCCCACTTTGGGTTCCACGCTGAGCATGGAGCCTACTTTAAAAAAAAAAAAAAGATAGTGCTATTGTTTCCTTCAGATTATCCCAGAAGTGGGATTGCTGAGTCATATGGTAATTCCATTTTTAATTTTTTGAGGAACCTCCATATTGTTTTCCATAGTGGCTGCACCAATTTACATTCCCACCAACAGTGCACAGGGGTTCACTTTTCTCCACATCCTCACCAACACTTACCTTTTTGATAATAGTGAAGGCAACTTTGTCTATACCTTTCCTAAGATCAGAAAACAGATATTTTCCTCTCCAGCTATTCTCAGAAACTGGCCTAGTGCTTGAAAAGTGGATCAGCTGTTCAATAAATAGGTGTGGAATTAATACGTGAATGAAATTTGATGGTTGAAAGAGTAAAAGTCCTATAGAAATCTGTAACTGTAGTGAATATCAGTGGTGCCCACTACATCCCCTTTATCAGGTGGAGGGGAGCCCCCAACTATGATGATTCACACAGCTGCCGCTTCCCTGTAGAATTGCCCTAGCCGATGGGAGGCTTTCATCCAGATGGTTAAGCCCACACACACACACACAGGAGGCAGCCCACAACCAATGATTGATTCAGGTAGAAGAGGCTAGACTGCTTGTCCCAAGTAGGTACCACTCTGAGGTGTAATTTATGCTCCAAAGCCCCTAGTGAATCAGGCTAAGGGTCAACTTTGCTTGAGAGCACTTCGTTTTGAGGTTCCTTCCTTGCCTATTCTGTTTCACTCCCTCGTTGACAGAATTTCCCTTAGTGCACATTCTTAATACGCCTGGTAAGCTCAAGTTCCCTGTCTTGGGCTCTGCTTCTAGTGAACCCACTCTAAGACATGAGCCCATTGAGGTTCATTCTTTCCCTTGGCTGTCAGGAAGTTCGGAACTAAGCTCAGAACTTAGTTTTTTCCAGCTAAATTTTCTCCTACCCCATTTTCTCCCCTCTCTTCACCAACCTCTAAAATCATTCCTTAGCTTTTGTTCCCATGTCCTTTTTCATATTTCTCTGGAATCCAAGTCTACGAATACCAGGAAATAAAAGAATTGATTAAATGAATTCAATTTGATTTTGTTAAATTAAGGTGTAAATTTTAACTTTGGAAACCTCAAAATTGTTTCTTGCTTCCACAATTCCTAGTCTTAATGGACTAAACTCTCTCGACGGACAAAAATCAACAGTGTCTAGGCCCTAAACGATAGTAAACAGTAAGTCAAACAAAGTGCAACCCCTTAGTGAGGGGGCCATCTGACCTTGACCCACAGGCCAGCCAGACCCAATGCATTAGTTATCTTCGCAAATAAAGTTTTATTGGAACACAGCCAGGCCTCTGTGTCTTTCCAACCACAATTTCTCTTCCAATCATGGCTGTCACAGGCTCCATAGGTCGGGAAGCCCCTGGGGCCCTGGATCATCACTCAGAGCCACAGGCTCTTCTGCTGGTATGTCCCCATCTTCAACTTCACTAGACATCCAGCGTTGCATGAAAGGAGGTTGCTTCTGTTGCATGGATTTTTTTTTAAGGACTGGGATGAACAAGTTAGAGAGCTGAGCTTGAGAACTGAGAGGCCAGAATTCTCATCTCAATCCTATCCCTTTTTGGCTAGAGGACTTTGGATTAGTACTTAGCTTCTCTGTGCCCCATTTTCTTCTTTGGTAAAATAGTCCACATCAGTGGTGCTCCAGGTGTGGTCACTGGCCCACCTGCCATTTTGTGAGAAATGCAGAGGTTCTGCCCCACCCACCCACCTGATATATCAGAACTTGCATTTTAGCAAGGTCACACTCAAGTTTGAGAGGTGCTGCTCTAAATGATTTCTAGAAAAAGTATCTGGTAACCCTAAGATACTCAGACCACAAGATAATGTGGTTTTAAAAAATCCCCAGTGCCAGAGCGCCTGGGTGGCTCAGTCAGTTAAGCATCCAACTCTTGTTTTCAGCTCAGGTCATGGCCTCAGGGTTAACAGGTTTGAGCCCCGCCTCAGGCTCCGCAGCTGGCAGCGTAGAGCCTGCCTGAGATTCTCTCTCTCTGACCCACCCTGACTCGCACTGTCTCTGTCTCTCTCAAAATAAATAAATAAAACTTTTAAAAAGTCCACAGTGACCAGGAAAAGGCAGTAGAGGTGACTCATTTACTGGAAGTAACAGCACTGTATGTCCCCATCCAGGTAGTATGTTGAAGGGATTGATTATCAAGCCAGATGCTCTGGTTTGTCTCTAAGCTGCAGGAGCAGGGGCCCAGGTGGCTCAACTTCAGGAGTTGCTTGTGGGAATGCATGAGGAGAGACAAGGGCACTGGGGATTGGGCAGGTGTGGGGAGGGGACTTAGGCAGGACCTCATATAGGCTGGGACCAGACAAACGTTCTGGACCCAGTGTGGCTGAAGGAATTCGGCCACAAGAGTGTGTGGAGATTCCCACTGGGGTCCCAAGGTCATGGGGCTTGGCCACTCTCACTGTTCCTGTCTCTCACTGGCTTTGTGTGTCCCTCTCTGAATCTACTTTTTCTATTCCTTGGGGCTTATGTTCATGTGCTCCTCTAAATGGACATGATGCCATCAACAGCCTTGTTTGTCACAACCTGTCAGGCTCTATTCCAACTGCCATTTGCCCCCCTCCAATGCTTTAGGGGGAATCTCGGCTCCAAATTAGGGGAGACACTTCTCTCTCTGGTGGGCTTCAAAACTAGCAAATGTGGTTCTATTGGAAAGGTTTAGAACTTGAAGGGTCAGAGATCAGTCAGAAGGTTGCTAACAGAACCCTTTCTTTTCCATTCTGGTAATGTAGAGTGGCAGTTGACACTTACGACTGGCTTTTCAGACTTCTGATGGAGAAGTTCCTTCTAAACTGTTGAATTCTTTTAGAAGTCTCGATAGAAATAAAACACCATATGTTTCATCTCTGTTATGGGTTGAATTTTGCACCCCCCCAATCAAAACTCATATGTTGAAATCCTACCCCCCCCATATTTCAGAATGGGACCTTATTTGGAAATAGGGCCATGACAGATGTAATTAGTTAAGATGAAGTCATTCTGGAGCAGGGTGGACCCCTAATCTGATATGACTGAAGTATGTATTAAAAAAAGTAATTTGGACACAGACGCACAGGAAGAATGCCAAGAGAACATGAAGGCAGAGATCAGGGTGATGCCTCTACAAGCCAAGGAACACCCAAACTTGTCAGCAAACCCCCAACAGCTAGGGGAGAGGCATGGGACAGATTCTCCCTTCCAGCCTTCAGAAGGAACCAGCTTTCTCAACACCTTGACTTTGACCCTCCAGAATAACTAGACAATACATTTCTGTGGTTTACACCACCCAGTTTGTGATATTTTCTTACAGCAGCCCTAGAAAACCATATACCTTCCCATCTTGGAATGGATAGTCAAAGAAAGAGATTTGGCTAGACTCAAGCAGTGCAGAAACAATCTGGTCACTTTTTTAGTTATTCTTGATGTCACCTGGCTCCATTTTTGAAAGCCAACATGGCTGACCATTGATCCCATTACAATTTATTCTCATCTGACACCTTGAAAGGCAGCTTTCCTTCATTCTCTAATATCATTCCTCAAAGGAGAAGCTTGCAAAAATTCTCATGATGCCATTGACATTCAGCCCATCTAAGAAAGCCACAAAGGACCCCTGACACTTGAAAGACACAGAGCAGTTTACAGAGGGGGCTTATCAAAAGAATTGGGGAGTGAGGGGGTAAGAGGTGGTGGTGCTGCCCCATTTCAGTTCCTCAACCCTCACGAGTTTTTAGGATGAAACTTTGACACACAAACAGCTTGTTTGCTTTTTGCACTGTTCACTGTGCAGCTGGAGAGAAATGGTCACATGTCCAAGCCCAGGACCAGGTGACAACAAGTCCCCTGGGGAACACTTGGCAAATGTCCTCCTTCCCAAGCAAACATGTATTTCCATTGAGAAGCATTTTTTTGACACACGAGACCAACAGAGAGACAGGCAGGTGACATCTGCCCTCAGTCCCAATTTACAAATACACATGATGTTCAATGCAGCACATTCCCCAGTGGCTTCTGTCATTTCCCACAACTTCTGGACTATTCCCCACATCTCAAGTCTGAGTATTTCTCTCTCCTCCATCTGTAGCCTCCCCTGCTGCAACTGAAAAGGCCCTTTCAAGTGTGATTGTTCTGGAAAGCATGCCAACTGCACCAAAACTTAAGAGAAAAATTGTTATGACTTATCTTCAGATGACAGCATGTAAATATTTTAGAAAGTGAAGTGAGTATAATGAAAAATACATGATTTCTCACTCAACTTTTGAAACCCCAAGCTGTGGGGGTGGTTATTTCCTTGTTTCAAGGTGACAATTGGGGGGAGACAGAACTGTAGAATCTAGTGCCTGATGGTATATGATACATGAACGAAGATTTCCTCTCAGTTATTTCAGTTGTCTGGTCTACTCTAAAGGAAAGCCCACCTCTGAAAGATGGTCTCCACTTAAGCCTAGGAGTCAGATAATTACCTAGTGGACAAAGGTAGGTCTTATGCTTGTCTTTGAATGTTAGCATCCTGCAGGTAGGTTTTGTTTTACCAACATATTAATGATAGAGGAAGAGGAAAAAGAGGTCGAGAGACTTTTATGGAGATATGCTGTTTGCCATAAACCTCCCCACTCCCAGTTGTCTGACATTTGTTTCCTACATAAACATCATCGACCTCACTCCTTAGGGATTTGAGTTTGTATCTCCTAAATTTGCTCGATGAATACTTGAGGCAGCAAGGAGCAGATGAGAGAAAGGAGAAGGAAACTTTTTCCCCTTTATTCCTCTTTCTAGTCTACATGTTGACCATACAGTAAAAGCATTTTTCACATCTTCTATGGGAAGTAGGTGAAAGTCCTAGACCCCTGAATGATGAAATATGCAGTAATTGACTTCTTTCTTAGTTTGGGATCCTCCAAAAATGCACACTGAGACAAGAATTGAGTTCAAGCAGTTGCTTTAAGAGACGAAAGGGAACCTTAGAAGTGAATAGGGAGGTATGACAGGGAAGAAAGGGGCCAATAAAGAGTGTGGTATTGAGGGGCGCCTGGGTGGCTCAGTTGGTTAAGCAGCCGACTTCGGCTCAGGTCATGATCTCGCGGTCTGTGGGTTCAAGCCCCGCATCGGGCTCTGTGCTGACAGCTCAGAGCCTGGAGCCTGCTTCAGATTCTGTGTCTCCCTCTCTCTCTGACCTGCTCAAACTCTGTCTCTATGTCTCTCAAAAATAAATAAATGCTAAAAAAAAAAAAATTATAAAAAAAAAAGAGTGTGGTATTGAGCCAGCCACCACTGTGAACACCCGGAGCTCAATCCCACCAGGAAACTGGAAAACCACGTAGATTATGCCTTGGAGCTATCAAAGGTGAAAATCTTGGTCTACATAAATGCCACAGCACTTCCAGCCCCTAGAGGCAGGTGTACAGAACAGCTGTCAGCCTCTTGGGAGAAAGCCCTTCTACAAAGAGATGCCTATGCCATGCTGGCATTTGGAAATCGCAGTGCACAGGAAGTCTAGGAGACATGGGCAGGTGCCCACTGCCATCTGCTACCATCTCCAGTGTGAAGTTAACAAAACCTAAAGGACCTAAACCTAAAGGGTAATAAAGGACCAGTAAGGTAATGTGTTTGCTGGTCAGAAAGATGCAGCCTTTGCAGAGACTGGTGGAGTAACAGAGCTCAGATGTTGCCAGAACATGGAGTCTTACATTGTCCTGACAACCAGAAGGGAATTCAGACAACACAGAGGGCCTTGAAAGTGACAGTTGATTCATGAACTTCTCTCTGCATCTTGAAGAAGTACAGCTACCCACGGTAACTCTTGTAAGTCTGTGGCTTGTTCTGATGGCTACACCCCAACCTCTTATTAATCATGGTTCAAGATTGCTACTAGAGGGAACGTCTCAGGAATATTACAGACAAGGCTACAGAAATCCCTCTGAGCCACAGATGAGACAGAGGATTGATTGTTTATCAGTCAATGCCTGTGGGATTTCGAAGGATGCAAGCACAGATCCCAGATCTTCAGGCTGGAATGCAGTAAAGAGGGATTGCTTACAAGAGAGTGGCTCAAAAGGCACCTCCAGGAAAGGGGGTCAGAGGGCTGCCTAGGGAGATACTGATGAACTGGGCGTTGGTGAGGCAGAGCCCTGGTGCAGCCTGCTGAAATTTAATCAGAGCAGTGGGGCTGACACAGTGGCAGCAAATGTTGGGGCCTCTGGCAGGCAATGGATGCCTCCTGCCAAAGAGCTCTCAGGAACCTCCATGAGCCCTGATTTATGCTTTGAAACCAAGCAAAGGTTCACAGTTGAGCAGGAGCTGCCAAAGTGTGGAGTCTGCAATCCATTCTCTGAAATGATTGTTGCACTTACAGTCTCTCCTTTCATTTGTGATCAAGATAAATGGAAGAAAAGGCTGGCAGGTTTTAGGTGATCCTTGTTAAGTGCTGGCCAGTCATAGGTGGGATGGCCAACCATCTTGGTTTCCCATTTTTAGCACTGAAAGTTCCATTTCCAAGGAGCTCCCCAGTCCCAAGCGAACCAAGACCGTTGGTCACTCATCCTGTGACCTTATTCGTGGCTCAACCAGCTTAAGAGATTAACATGAATGTAAGCCCTTTACCAACCCCCTTGACATCAGAAAGGTTAATTATGGTGTGTTTAGATCCTGCTAGAAATGAAACAGGATTGTAAAAGGGTCTTCCTTCCTAAGTGGATACATGGCAAAATAGGTCATAGTTAGAGGCGACTATAGATGCCATTAAATGTGGCCTTTGAATCCTTTGAGTGAAGGATTTAATCAGAAGCCAAGGGCAACTGTACCATCCATTATTGGGGCTTTCCAGAAATCATGACACCACCAGCACACCCTTGAACTCCCATGGAACCCAATGGGGGCATGAGGAAGATGCTGTGATCCTGGTGACTTGGCTGTGGTACACAGCTCCAGCCAGCCTGCCTCTCTGCTCCTCTGGGTGATGACCTGTCAGGCTCCACTGGAGTGTGCTCCCCAGTGTGCACATAGCCCAGACTGGGAGGAGGTCACACCCCCAGGGCCACCACCCAGCTGCACTGTCCCAGTGGCAGGGTCACAGGGGCTCTCCAGAGAGATTGACCCCAGGTCCCACAGGGACAACCTGCTCATCATCTCACACTCAGTTGGGTTTTCTCCCTTCCCTGTTTCCTGTTTCCATGCGACTAACTTATGCTTCCTGAGATCACCTCCCCCCAAATTAACTACCTGCTCCCTGGCCCTGGTCTCAGGGTCTGTTTTTGAAGGAACACAAACTGAGACCAACCCCTTTTTCCTACAGGTGTAGTCAGCAGTATCTGAAAATAAGCCTAGCTCCTTACAGGAGGATCCGCCGTCCCCATTTAAAGCCCTTTGTGAATTCACCACCACCTTCAACACAGAGTACAGAAAAGACTAGAAGTGATACACAATGAACACATAAAACAGCTGTACAAAAATATAATCCGATCACTGATATTGTGGCAGAGAGGGACTTTCTAAGCATAAAAGCCAAAGGGAAAATATTTACCAAAACTAAGTAATAAATATTACTACATAAAACCTTTCAAAATTTCTGCAAGCCTGGTCATTGTTAAAGCTCAGCAATGGATCCGTGGGAATTCATTATAGTATTCACTCTACTTTTGTTGTGCTTAACATTTTTCAGATTAAAAGGTTTTTATTCATCCCCCAAAATAAAAAGCAGTTCAGTAGGTGGATAAGTTGTCAAAAGTAATAATACACAATTTAGGAAAAATGAAAACAGCAGCTGCTCTAGTATTATACAGATGGCTACTTGTGGCTTGGGATAAAAATTCCAGGGACTGCATTACACAGATATATTTTTTTTTAATGGTGCATCTGATATAACCCAAGTTAAGGGAACATAATGAACTGTATCAGGCTACATTATGCTGTGGTAATGAATAGCCCCTAAAGCTCAGAAGCTTTAAACCACAAAGTTTATTTCTCATTCAGCTACATATCACCATGGTCAGTAGGGAGCTCTGGTGACCACGGTCTCTCAGAGAACAGAGCTTACACCTGGGACATTGCTAGTCATTGTGCCAAGGGAAACAGGGTGTTCTATAGCATTTGGCCCTGACCAGTAAATGGCTCAGCCTAGAAATGACATCAGGTATCAGTGACTGCTACTCAAAACTCATTGATTAAAATGGCTTACAAGACCCACCCAACCACAAAGGGATGTTATCATGGATCCAAACAGTGGACAGCTAGAAATATTCACCAAGTAGCACCAATGACTACCACAATGAGCCCAAACAACTTTTAGGTGACTCAAAATGTAACTCAACAATGATCTAGTGAGGACAAACACAAACGTCAAAGATATTTGTGAATAGTTTAAGTAAAACTGTTCAACGAACTGTGAGTGCAGAAATGCAGTATTTGTAAATCAGTGCATTGTTATGTGGTAGTTAAAATATGTATTTGCAAAAATTAATAGGTTTATGCAATATAGTGGGAAATGTTCTGCAAGTCAAAATGCAACATATAAAAGAAAGGATTGGGTAAATATATATGTAATATAAATGATAAAAATTTGGCTAAGGTCCTTAATATAGGAAGAGCTCTAACAAATCAAAAAGAATATGAAGGAAAAAATAGGCAAAGGATATTATCTTTATGGCTTGGTGCGTTGCTAAGCTTATCTGTAAAGCAACAATACAAATAAGCAGTAAGTATGCAAAAAGATAAACTCAACTGGTTGTGGAAAAATATATAACTCAAAACAACAAGGTACCATTTTTGCCCACCAAATTGGCAAAACTAGATTTTAAACTGTATGATTCTAAATTTTGACCCATGGGGGCTGATTGTGGAATTCTTACACACTGCTGGTTAAAAAAATAAATTGTTCATACACTTTATAAGGAACAATAGTATGGCAATATGGATCAAGAATATTCCAACATTCATTCATTTTTACCCTAAATTCCCCCTTTTAGAAATTCTGCCTAAGGAAATAAAGAGAAATACAAAGACATATATAAAATGATGTTCATCTCAGAAATTTAAAACTTAGAAAGAGCCTTCCAGGTATATCTAGATAAAGGAGTAAATAAATTATGGAATGGCTATTTAAAAAGACTAATAAAAATTACAGTGTAGAGGACTATTTAATTACATTAGGAAATGTTAGTAATAGTGGATATACATTTGAAGCACTTTGGCCACAAAAGTGGCTATGTTTTATGATCCTAATTTTATTCTTAAACCTGTTCTTATACTTTGCATTTATATACTAACTTGGCAGGAATCCACAAAATATCACCAGGGATTTTCTATTCATGGAAGATTAGAAAGGATTTTTATTTTCCTCTTCAGAGTCTAGGTTTCAATTATTCTACAATGAGTATGATTTTTGCAATAAAAAATGTGATAACTTTTTTTAAGTATGTCAATGTTGTATTAAGATGTCAAAGCGACTGGAAAATAAAAACTAGTCTAACTGAGTGTTTAGGAAGAGGCAAGCTGTAACAGGGCTTGCCTCCCTAGTATCTGCAAGCGGGTAATACCAGTGGGCCAGGGCCTGGTCTGGTCATTTGTCCAGGTCGCTACTGATTGGTGAGCAGGAGGGACTAACAACGTGGGATTTCCACCTCCTGGGACAAGTGATGTTCTGGGTGAGGCCACACAGAGCCACAGTACCAGTCTCTGGTACTTACCGTAGCAGACAGTAAGCAATTTGTGAGATTTTTATATTACGAGCAAAATAACAAAATCTGCATGAACTGTTAAGAAATTTGGGGGGAGTAGCATCAGCACCATGTCAGCATGAGAAACTCTTGGTTTCTCCCCTTTAATTTACAACAAGTAAGTAGGGCATCCATAACCCAACAGGCGTTCCTCTGTATAGCACATCAGGACTCCACAGAGAACCATGCATTTGTACATCTGAAGGTGGGTTGATGATTGGGATGTTAAATTTATAAGTTAACTTGGGGAAAATCAACATCTCTGTGATGCTTTCTTTCTGTCCAAGAACATCATGTGCTGATGTGTCTTTCCACTGGGTCGAATCTTCATGTGTCCCTCTATAGAGTTTCGAAGTCTTATTTAGTACTTAGCTTTTTTTTTTTCTTTTTTTAGTTTCTTGGGTTTCTTTCTAAGTATTTTACCCTTCCTGTGGTTAGTATAAATGGTGCTTTACATCACATTGCTGTAGGGATTCAATAGGTTAATATATAAAGTTCTTAGGGGCGCCTGGGTGGCTCAGTCGGTTGAGCGCCTGACTTCGGCTCAGGTCATGATCCCACACTTTGTGGATTCCAGCCCCACATCAGTCTCTGTGCTGACAGCTCAGAGCCTGGAGCCTGCTTCAGATTCTGTATCTCCCTCTCTCTCTGCTGCTCCCCCGTTCGCACTTTGTCTGTGTCTCTGTCTCTCAAAAATAAATAAACATTAAAAAAATTTTTTTAAATATGTAAAGTCCTTAGAGCAGTCCCTGGCATACAGTAAGCACCATAGTAGTGCTTCTTCTGATTGTCATCTTCGTTTCTTTCATTGTATTCTCCAACTGATTATTGTTGGAATATGGGTCATAGTTGTTTGGTCTCAGTTTCCGCCCAGCTCCTGTTCAGGAGAAACGGGGGGCAGAAATAGATGTTGGGGCATCAATTTAAGGTGTACCAGTAACAGACCCATTCCATAACCAGGTCTCAGCTGTCTTATAGATGCCTTTTTCCCATGCATCTGTCCCCAGACTACTTGGAGACTATTTGGTGCTGTTACCCAATCATTAGATGTAACTATTATTACATCATATAAACACACACACACATCACTTCTCGGCCTTTTGGCTAAGATCAAGTGTAGTATCTGTTCTTATCAGTTTAAACACACACACACATATGCACACGCACACATACCTTAGAAAAACAAGGCTTAATATTCCTAAGAATCGAAGTGGCAAGTCTTGTGGACAGTCTTACAGACCAATCCAAAACTAATGTTTGCTGCTAACTCCTCAGAAACAGGCTGACAGTTGTGCTCTGTGTATCAGTGGGCCAGGCCACATAACAAACTGCCCCCAAACTCAGTAGTTTAAGAGAACCACCATTTAAGTCCCACTCATGGGTCTGCAGGTCAACTAGGTTGTCCTGCTGATTGGGGTGAGCCTCGGCTCATGCCAGCTGGCCTCACGCATGCGCCTGTGGTCAGCTGGACAGTGAACTACAGACCGGCTCCCTCATATGTCTGCCACTTGTTGGCTGTCAGCTGGGACACTAATCTGGGCTAATCTATCATCAGTCAGCAGGCCAACTCAGGTTTGTTCCATGGTGCAACCAAATTGAAAGTTTCTTGAGACCTATGCTTGGAACTGAAACAGTATTACTTTCCACCAGTTACTGTTGGACAAAGCAAAGACAGGAAGCCAGATTCAAGGGGAGGAAAATACACCTCTCCTTTTGGTGGGCAAGACTGCAAAATCATATTGCAGAGGAGGCATGAATACAGAGAAACCTGAAAAATTAGAATCATGATCGTCTCCCAAAACCCTACAACACGGTGTCAAGGCTTCAGGAACTGATTACCTTTTAGCAAAGTTTGCTTTGTCTCACTAGCAGCCCATCTGTGGACTGGATCAGAGGAAAGTTCCACATTTGGTAGGCTTCACCCATTTACCTTATCCGCACTTGTCTCAATTTCATTGGGTGCCATTTCTTGACACTGAGCCCAAATCTGAGTCTGCCTGAGAGTGTGATCCCCTGCACCAGCTGTAAGGACGATACACTTCCCTGTCTGTCCTGGTTTCTGAGAGCAGTTACTGACTTCGGTGGAGTTTTCCGGTATTTTCCAAGACACTGCTGACCGTTCTCAGCTGGTGGCTGAATAAATGTTTGTTGATGTATCGACTCAGTCAATCACAGGCTAATTAACTCCAAGTCCTGTTAGAAGCAATCAAAATGCCTTTTCTCATTGCCAGGAGGCAGAGAGACCTTGGAGGTAATCTGGTTATCTCCCTGCCTTCTGGCATCTCTGCCCTTAAGCCCCTGAGTCAGGATCAGAGCATCTGATGGCCATGCAGGGACAGACTTTCTCTGCCATAATATCTATATCTTCTGGTCCTAGAGTGTTACCAACCTGGGCCAAGCCGTGGAGAGGGAGGAGGCTGTTCACCTGCCCTCACCTCCTACACTGCATGGCTGCTCTGCTCTGGCCACCTAGCCTACAGGGAAACAAAGTACCTCCAGCCCTACTTCCCCCAGAGTCAGAATATAGGAAGTCAGAGGGGGTGGGCAATCCTGGGTTGTGGAGGGAGACAGAATACTCCAAGAAGACAGAGAACAGGAAAAGAAAAGGACAGGCAAATAAGAATGTGCTTGAACAGAAGAGCAATGTGAACTATAGCGATTTATAGTAAGCTTACTGTTTATAACTAATTAGCACATAATAACCATTGTGCATATTATGTGTTTAAGGTTATTTTTGTTCATATTAAACTTTCTTCCTATATTTGGTGTTCCCTTACACAGGTAAAATGTCATATAATATTGTGTTTAAAGGAATTCTAGTATGATCCAATCAGGTAAATACACACACATACACGTATATATCTCTGCAAGAATTATTTATGTTGGAGTAAAATGTGCATTTTAAACTTAAAATATCTACATATATATGTAAATATATATATAAAAGATACATAAGTATAACATCAAAGTTATATAAATATCTTTTACATCTTATAGAGATGTAAATGTACATTTACATTTTTGCTGGGAAAAAAATGTCTGAAAGGACATAAGAATTGGGTAATAATGATTACATGTCAGGTTTTTCTTTCATTTTTCTTTTCATACGCTTTGATTTCCTACCATGAGGATGTACTACCTTTATAGCTTTTTAAAGCAATTTTCTTTTAATTTTAAGGGGATTCTTTTCTTGCTGTGTTACCCCCGAAGCTCAAATACTAAATTCAGGTAACTTTTTATTTGGAATCCTTCGGACACAAGAAGGAGAATTCTCACAGTGCCCCACGGGCAGGAGAGTGGTTTTCCAGGCAGACAGAGCCGCGCTGAGCTGCGGAGGAAGCGGGGTCCTGACCTCGCTCGCCCTGCTGGCCGCCCCCTCCTCAGGCCGGGACCCTGCCCTCTCCCTCGCAAAACCCCGCCTCTCCCCTTGTCCCCCTCCAGGGTCGAGGCGGCAAAGGCAGCATCTACGTGTGGGCCTCCGGGGACGGCGGCAGCTACGACGACTGTAACTGTGATGGCTACGCCTCCAGCATGTGGACCATCTCCATCAACTCGGCCATCAACGATGGCAGGACCGCCCTGTACGACGAGAGCTGCTCCTCCACCTTGGCCTCCACCTTCAGCAACGGGAGGAAGAGGAACCCTGAGGCCGGCGTGGTGAGTGCAGTCCCGGGCCCTCGGTGAGGCGGGGAAGTTCACAGCCGCTATGTGACGTCAGGTACAGCCACTGAGTGACGTCATGCACCACCACTGTGTGACGTCATGCACCACCACTGTGTGGCGTCATGCACCACCACTGTGTGACGTCATGGGAGGAAGAGGATCTCCCCTCCTACCCTCGAAAAGTGAGGCTCTAGAGATCCGTTGTCTTTCAGGGCTGATAATGCTTTGTTATCAAGGTAGAGCCATACCGTGTGCGAGTTGGAAGCAAGAACTGTGATTCCTTTCCAGCTCATTTTCCATAAACTGTCTCTCTTGTTTATTGTTTTGCCTTATGATGAACTCTGATGATCAAAAAGTTGCTGCAGCACACCACTTATAAGGAGAACTAATATTTAGAACTAGGGCATTGGCTAGTCACCTACATGGCTCAGTCGCTTGAGCCTCAACTCTTGATTTTGGCTCAGGTCATGATTCCAGGGTTGTGGGATCAAGCCCAGGGGCAGACTCTGCCCTGAGCGTGAACCTGCTTAAGATTCTCTGTCTCCCTCTGCCCTTCTTCTCCACTCGCGTGTTCTCTCTCTCTCTCTGTCTCTCTCTCTCTCTCTCTCTCTCTCTCTCACACACACACACACGCAAAAGAACTGAGGCATCACACCACCACACCATCTGAGCCAAGAGCTCATCTGTTTATTACAGTAATTAAAAATAGCATCCATGGATGGACGTCCCTTGGGTCCATAAGCCCTCCAAAATTGGGTACACATGTGTGTTTTCTCAAGGCAAGAGCAGTGGTTTTCATTGTATTTTAAAATATGTGCATGACTGAGAAAACAAAAAGGTTAAGAATCCCAGATTTAGATAACTTATTGCACTTTTCTGTGCAGTCCTTCCTTCCTGGGCAGCTAGGTAACATGGTGAATTTTCCAATTCCCTTTAAAATCTAATTGGGGGGCACCTTGGTGGCTCAGTCGGTTGGGCGGCCGACTTCGGCTCAGGTCATGATCTTACGGTCTGTGAGTTCAAGCCCCACATCGGGGTCTGTGCTGATGACTCAAAGCCTGGAGCCTGCCTCGAAATCTGGGTCTGCCTCTCTCTCTGCCCTTCCCCTGCTCACGCTCTGTCTCTCTGTCTCTCAAAAATAAATAAATGTTAAAAATAAAATAAAATAATATCTAATTGGTAGAGCATAATAAACCTTTTTGGGTCTCTTCTTCTCTGCGTATTTCACTCACATATCAGCCTTTCCTCAGACCTCCAAGCCTGGAATTTGTTCGATGGTTCAGTAGTTCTCCTGAACTACAATTCAACTGGCCACCCATCTCATCTGGGGCTTCCCAAAGGAGAGCAGGAACTCAGAACCCAATCATCATTACCAACCAGGGCTCCAGTCGCCAGTTGCTGCCTGGACTCTGCCATAGCAAGCTGGCCTGGCTCTCCTGTGAGCCAAGAGATCCTTTTACCTGGACACAGACCTTACCTGCCTCCTTCCATGAACCCTCCTGAGCTCCCCCTCGGTCTTGGGCCCAAGCTCCCCATTAGTCTTGGGCCCAACCAGCAAGTGTGCCCACTCCTCCCAAGCAGAAGAAGGCTTCAGCCTCTCCTATTCTAGGAAAGCTATATGGGCAGAAAGGAAGTGAGGGAGGCCCAATCCTGTACTGCTTGTGATGCTTCACTCCTTCCCCTGAAAAGGTGTCCCTCCCTACCCCAATGGTGTCACTTTGTCCTCAACCTTATCTATGACTTTCTTCCTACTTGGGCCAGGGAAAGGCCTTGAGTTCTATCTGAATATTGTAACTTTCCTCCAATAGATACCTTTAAACTTCTCTGACACTTTGTACCTCAAACTAATAGGCCTCTCTGAGGATCCTACAGATACCAGAGGAAGAAGTCCTGTGGTTTTTACATGATCTTCATGAACACCCTGGCTTTCACCCTGGTTCATTGAAAATGAGGGATTTTTTCCTCTTTGTGTAAGTCCTTTAAAACCTGATTGCTCAGAATTCCCCCTTAAGAATTCTGGAAGTGATTACTCACACATCTGTTTTCGTGACTCCTGTGTCCCAACATCTCTTCATGAAATCTAGAGAAACGTTTTCTTTTTAATGGCCTGTTCTTCTAGGTAAACTTTAGCTGAGCGTGTTTGTTCCTCCCTCTTTGGAAATGCCACCCTTTCCTCTGTGAAGGAGAACAAATGATGCTGTGAGCTTGGGCTTTCCAAACTGATCCCAGGGCAATAATGCTCATGGCTGCATCGACTTGGAGGTAGTATTGACTTGTCACTTTTCACCTACAGATTTTCCTCTCAGGATCCAAAAAATAGATGTCTCTCTAGTCTGAAATAACTGCAACTATGCATCCCTGAACAATTGACTTGCTTTTATCTTTTAAGCACTCAAACTGGAACTGATTGTCCCTTTTTGCATGGGCTACTAGGAAACTTGAATAAAATACATGGCAAGATAGATAGATAGATGGATGCTAACCTAATCCTTACCTTCATCTTAGTCTTCTTCAGAACAAGGTAGAATTTAAATACAATAAATAGATAACCCTCTGCTTCATGTTGTTTTGGGACTCAAAGTAGAGTGACTTCACTCATTATTGAATGTCTTCCCTTCCAGGCAACCACAGATTTGTATGGCAACTGCACTCTGAGGCATTCTGGGACATCCGCCGCTGCCCCTGAGGCAGCTGGAGTGTTTGCACTGGCTTTAGAGGCTAAGTATGTTTCCATCTCGGGGCCAAGGGTGGAATTAACATTTGTCTTTCCACCCAATACCAAGTGTCTATGGAGGCAAAAGAGGGCGTGAGAGTCTTGAAGAGTCAGGGCCAATGAACGGTGATGGACATTTCTAAATGAACTACGGGCCCTAAATGATACACACATACACACATACTCCACAAATAACATCCTTAAGAAAGCACAATACCAAGTAGGGATAGGTAGATACTTCTTTCTTTGTGAAAACCACTGTGTTATCCTCTCTGGATCCTTTGGCTATCTTACTTCTCTAATACAATCACTAAATGAAAGAAAACTATTGCCAAACTGGCATATAGCGAAGCATTTCAGAACATGTGGTAATCAGGATGCCCCCACTCAAGATTCATTAACTTAGAAGGTGAATTCACTTTTAACACTGAGAAAACGTGGGCAAAATCAAACAATGTAGACCAGGAAATGGGCTTTACTAAGAAACCTTCCAACCTACCGGTAAGAGGAGATTATCTTCTCTTTTCTCACCATCCCATGGGGACGCCACATATTGCTATTGCTGAACACACCTTGAATTTGATCCTCAACAGAGATTCCTGCCCACCCACCACTCTGTTTGAGAAATGAATATGTGGTCTCAGGCATCACCATGTGGTGTGATTGCCGATGCCCACACTGTAGGGAGTCGTTCAAGAATGAAGCACTAGCAACTTGTGAGAAGTTGGATTCAGGCCCCTGGGGAAGGGGAATTGTGTTCCCATCCTTGTCAGCTGTTGCTAGGCAACCAGAGCTTCTAGCATCAATCCCCAAGCAGCCCTACTCATCTCTCTCCACATATACACTGTGTTTTCTGACTTGCAAAGAAGGTAAGCATTGATTGCTAGATAGGAAAGGACTTTGAAAAATTATCTAGTCCAACACTCTGTCTTTAAGCAGAAAGGGCATAATTGTCCACCTTTTACCACTAAGACCCCAAACTGGGAGTGACTCCTTTTGTTGGGTCAGGCCAAACTCTGATTCTTCTAACAAAAGTCAGGTGGAAATTTTAGGATTCCAGGAGAAACTGATTGAGGTGTTTCTATTAAGTGCAAAGACCAAAACTTGCATAGTGTGCATTTCCTGAAGATGAAACTGTTTATCTCAAGGCCTGTCAGGCTCTGGTGTCTGAGCCGGCTTTGCTAACTCCAGGTGGGAGCAGAAAAACAGTGGGAGCCTGCTGGCTGCTGCTGAGCCTTGCAGAGAACAGAGAGCAGGGATGCTCCAAAACTGAGAAGGGGGTTCTGGTCACCCTTTCAATCTAAGAGGAAAGAACTTGCCTCAAATTCACCTGACATTTGCAAGCAAAAAGTCAGTTGCCCAGGACTCTGTGCACACAAAGGGACAACCTAAATACATCAAAGTAATAGAACGAGGCTGCGGGATCTCTAAATAGGTTCATGGGCTGTGCACCAATTATTCACCATTCTTTAACACACTTGCAGGTAGCCTGACAGAATAGACATCACCACCTGGGCACACTTTGTTTTGGAGCAATGGTTTTTAAATCTCTGTTGCCATAAAGAGGAAGAAAGTGGGTCTTGGCAGTGGTGGTTCAAGCCCATCCTAGGAGCTAGTCCTAAAATTCCTGAAAAACACCAACTGCCTGAGTTTGGCCCACACCCTGAGATGGAAGTTGGTGCAAGCAATTTATTAAGAAAGGGCTCTCAGATAAAAACTCTCAAGAAAGTCGGGATAGAAGGAACATACTTAAACATCATAAAAGCCATATATGAAAAGCTAATATCATCCTCAATGGGGAAAAATTGAAAGCCTTCTCCCTGAGATCAGGAACACGACAGGGGTGTCCACTCTCAGCCACTGCTATTTAACATAGTGTTGGAAGTCTTAGCATCAGCAATCAGACAACAAAACAAAATAAAAGGCATCAAGATTGGCAAGGAGGAAGTCAAACTTTCACTTTTTGCAGATGACATGATACTTACATGGAAAACCCGACGGAATCCACCAAAAGCCTACTAGAACTGATCCATGATTTCAGCAAAGTTGCAGGGTACAAAATCAATGTACAGAAATCGGTGGCATTTCTATACACCAACAATGAAGCAGCAGAAAGAGAAATAAAGAAGCTAATCCCTTTCACAATTGCACCAAAAACCATAAAATACTTAGGAATAAACCTAACCAAAGAGGTGAAAGACCTCTACACTTAAAACTATAAAAAAATTATGAAGGAAATTGAGGAAGACACAAGGAAATGGAAAAACATCCCATGCTCATGAATTGGAAGAATAAATATCATTAAAATGGCAATACTACCCAAAGCAATCTACACATTCAATGCAATCCCAATCAAATTTGCACCAGCATTCTTCTCAAAGCTAGAGCAAACAATCCTGAAATTTGTATGGAACCAGGAAAGACCTCGAATAGCCAAAATAATACTGAAGAATAAAACCAAGGCGGGAGGCATCACAATCCCAGACTTTAACCTCTACTACAAAGCAGTAGTCATCAAGACTGTATGGTATTGGCACAAAAACAGACACATAGATCAATGGAATAGAATAGAAAACTCAGAAATGGACCTGCAAGTATATGGCCAACTAATCTTTGACAAAGCGGGAAAATGTATCCAATGGAAAAAAGATAGCCTCCTTAATAAATGGTGCTGGGAGAACTGGACAGCAACGTGCAAAAAAATGAAACTAGACCACTTTCTTACACCACTCACAAAAATAAATTCTAAATGGATAAAAGATCTGAATGTGAGACAGGAAACCGTCAAAATCCTAGAGGAGAAAGCAGGAAAAAGCCTCTTTGACCTAAGACGCACCAATTTCTTATTCGACACGTCTCCAAAGGCAAGGGAATTAAAAGCAAAGATGAACTACTGGGACCTCATCAAGATACAAAGCTTCTACACGGCAAAAGAAACAACCAACAAAACGAATAGGCAACCAACGGAATGGGAAAAGATCATCGCAAATGACATATCGGATAAAGGACTAATATCTAAAATCTATAAAGAACTTACCAAACTCCACACCCAAAAACAAATAATCCAGTGAAGAAATGGGCGGAAGATATGAATAGACACTTCTCGAAAGAGGACATTCAGATGGCCAACAGACACATGAAACGATGCTCAAAGTCACTCATCATCAGGGAAACACAAATCAAAACCACACTGAGATACCACCTTACACCGGTTTGAGTGGCTAAAATGAATAAATCAGTAAACTATAGATGCTGGCGGGGATGTGGAGTAGAAGGCACCTTCCTACACTGTTGGTGGGAATGCAAACTGGTGCAGCCACTCTGGAAAACGGTGTGGAGGTTCCTCAAAAAAATGAAAATAGACCTACCCTATGACCCAGCAATAGCACTGCTAGGAATCTACCCAAGAGACACAGGAATGCTGATGCATAGGGGCACGTGTACCCCAATGTTCATAGCAGCACTTTCGACAATAGCCAAATCATGGAAAGAGACCAAGTGCCCATCAACTGACAAATGGATAAAGAAGATGTGGTACATATATACAATGGACTACTACATGGCAATGAGAAAAAATGAAATCTGGCCATGTGTAGCAACATGGATGGAACTGGAGGGTATTATGTTAAGTGAAATAAGTCCGTCAGAAAAAGACAGATACCACATTTCCACGAATAGGTGGACTTTGTGAGACTAAGCAAAAACCAGGGGGAGGGGAAGAGGGGAAAGGAAAAAAAGACATAGAGAGGGAGGGAGATAAAACATAAGAGACTCTCAAAGACTAAGAACAAACTGAGGGTGAGGGAGGTGAGGGAGGGGGGAGAGGGGGTGACGGGCATTAAAGAGGGCACATGTTGGGATGAACACTGGGTGTTATATGTAAACCAATTTGAAAATAAACTATTCTAAACTAAAAAAAAGAAAAGAAAAAGAAAAAGAAAGGGTTCTCAGGAGAAACCAGGATAAAGTCGAGGAAGCAGGTTAAGGATGGGAAGAATCCAAGTAAGGATGCAATTTCAGAAGCTCTGGCCTCAGCCTGATCCCCTGGGGGGCTCTGGACTGTAAATTATGCCTCAGAGTGTGTTCTACCTCAAGACAAGGATGCCGGCTGCCATGTTCTGGTGGTGGTCAATCACTGGCTGAGAGCTGCGCCGGGGGAGGTAAACTCCAAGTCACCTCTGGCTTTCTGCACCTGTGGGCAAAGCAGCTCCGGTATCCAGCAGTTAAAACCACTTGTCAGAACAAAATAGCCCCAAGAGATTATCCAGAGGGAGGAGGTGGGAAAGCCTCTCCATGAACAGTTCCTACAACTCATCTCTCTTTATCATGAGACAAGACAACTAGGGGTCCTTGGTGGTGTGTGACAGCAGTCGAGGGCTGTTTGCCACCCAGAGGTCCAATAAGAAAGCTTTTCCAAAGCAGTCTGAATGCAATAAACAAATTCTCCGGTGTAAATGTATGCCCATTGAGACCATGAAAGAAGAACAACTACTCTCAGGACTCCAGGGGAGAAAAGGGAAGCCATTATTCCTCTGTCCTGCCTAGTCACTACTATAATAATGTACTTTTCTGCCAATGTTTGAAAATGGCTTCTTGTGAGACACAGGGAATATTGCTCACATTTCCCAGTGTGACCAACAGTAGAAAAAAAATGATTTCTTTGGGTGGAGGGTGACTGCCAGCTACAAATATTTTGCATTCTCTCCATGACCCAGGGCTTTCTGTGTGGCTCGAGAAGGCTGAGCTAGGTTTGAGGGGTAGGTCATAAAGAGGCAATTTTTGGCTTGAGAGAGCCATCAGTAGTAATGTGGCCCACATATTGGACTAGAATATGTTTCTAAAACTGACCTTCCAGAAGATAGATTTTTTTCATGTGAACTCTTTATTGAAGTGTAAAAGACACAGAGAAAAGTACATATATATTAGATACAGCTCAGTGACTTCTTACAAAGTTAACAGACCCATGTTAGCCAGCATCTAAATCAAGAAACAGACCATTACCTAAGTACCAGTATATGCTCTTTTGTTTAATATTATATCTGAGAGATTCCTCCTACTGTTGTTTGTGGTTATAGGTCATTCATACTCATTGTTAATTACTCCACTAAATAAATGAATACTTGGGTTGTTTCCAGTTTGGGGCTCTTATGAGTAATATTGCTGTGAACATTCTTATACATGTCTTTCAGTGAACATAGGAATGCATTTCTGTTGGGTGCATACCAGGCACTCAGAATGCTGAGTCACAGGATATACACAGGATATGCATACTAGCGCAGTGCTAGTAGATACCTCCAAATAGCTTTTCAAAGTTTTTCGAAATAGCCATCGTCACTCCCTCTGGCAGTATGAGTTAACAGCTGCTCCACATCCTTGCCAACACTTGGTATTGCCAGTCTTCCATACTTTAGCCATTATTATGACTGTTTAGTAGAATTGTGCTCTACTTTTAATTTGCATTTCCCTGATAACTGGTAAAGTTGAGCACTGGATGGAGTTTTGAAAACAATAGATTCCTACGTTTCAACTAAGCGTCACTAAATACAAATCTCTGGGGATGGATGGGATTTTGTCTTTTCAAGTCCTGTTCCAGTGACTCTGTAAGTTGCCAGCCCGTGGCTGCTCCATGGCCTGGGCATGCAGTAAAAAAGAACTCTATGAACCTATGAATCAGCATACTGTTGTTTGGCAGGTGAATATCTGGACTCTGCCTCTGACTAGGTCAATATTGGAAACAGAAAATCCAAATAACAATAGTTAAACCGAGACAAGGTTTTATTTTTCTGTCATGTGAAAGATGAAACAGAGGTAAGGAACTCAGGACTCCAATGAGCATCCCCCTGAGATCTGGGGAATCCAGCTCTTTCTAGATTTCTGCTCTTCCACCTTCACGTTCTCCAGGTGCTGCTGGAGCTCCAGTTATCATGTTTCTATTTCAGATAGGAAAAACTGGAAGAGCAAAGGGACAAAAGAAATCCACCATCTGAGTCAGCCTTGCTTAAAGGTTTTTCTGGAAAGCCCCACCCAGTGGCTTTTGCTTATTTCTCACTGACCAGAACTGTCACATGACCACCCCAGACTGCAGAGGAGGCTGGGAAATGTAGCTTTGTAGCTGGTAATGTTGCTGTTCTGAATAAAATTGAGGTTTTCTTAAAAAGGAAGCAGGAGGATAGATATGAGGGAGACAATAGTTATGTCTTCCAGTCTCCTGCATCTACGTGGGCAATCATTTACCGCCTCTGGATCTCTGTTGTCTTATCTTAAAAATATAGAAAGAGCACTGAGGCAGGAATCTACTTTTGTCACTAGTCCCTACATGATTCTGATACATGGGGCTTCAGGACCAGAGTCCGAAACCCCCTGGATGGGATAACACATCGGCTCCACTGTTGGTTTTCTTGGCATTGAGAGCTCCCCCATCGTGGCAGCCCTCCCTTTTTTAAATATTGAGTTGTCTGTCTGTCCCTCTGGACTGTAGCCTCTGAGAGGGCAGGAACTTCCTCTGATATGCCCACAATTATCACGGTGCCTGGTTGGTATACACTCAGTGGACCCTCATAGAATCACTTTATTGTGCAGGATTTTTCCATATACCTGTGCCTTATTTTCCCAACTATTATATAAAATATTTGTCATGTTATTTGTCCTGTTATACTGTCCATAGTGACCTTTGTATTGTAGGTCATCTGTAAATTTACTATTTTTTATTACTCAGTAAGTATGACCTACAATTCTTGAGCTACCATGGTAGGAATGGAGCTTAAAGCAGATTGAAGAAATACTATTTTGCACAATAGTGTATTTTGTCAATTCTGAAATTGCTCAGAAGGGAGACTTATGAAGGACTTAGTCTTATCTCTCAGACATACATAAATAGCTGGCCAGTGTTACAAATTCAATTGCATAAGAGTATGGACTATCTGGTTTTCTCTAGAAGTGAGAAGATCTTTGTTCTGATGCATTCTCTCTATTTCTCATGGATTCCATGAGAATAAATCTGTGGAGAGATGTCTAACAGTGTCCTTCTTCAAGCTCCAGGAAGCATTGCACATTTTTGTGGCAGAACCCCCAGCAAAGATGGGTGATAATCCAGCTGCCAGCCAGCCCTCAGATCATCTAAAGACCACCAGTTCCTCATTTATCAACACTTCTGTGTTTAATTAATTCAGAATCCCATTCCAATAAAACCCTGAGCTTTTAGCCATAATCAACTTTTGGAAGTTTCACACCATTCACCTTGGTCCTGGGGACCATATGTCCAAGACGTGTTCATAAATTTCTCAAATAAGCAGTGACCTTCCTTGAAACTTTCTCCTTAATAGCTGAAGGTCTGCATTGCAAGAGTACATGAATCATTGGCATCTTTGGGCTCTGATTCAAAGCTTCAAACCAATGAACACTGCATGTATTGAAATCAGATGAGTTATGTTGTTCCTAGTCTTTAGAATTATTTGAAGAGAACCACAGTGCAGGGTTTTTCCAACTTTTCAATTATGACTCTCAGGAATAAATTTTGCATTGCAACCCAACACCACACACACATACACAGTTCCATGAAAAATAGTCTCCCATAATACATGCTAATGCACGCTCTTACTCTTTTCTGTAGTCCTGTTCATTAAATACTAGGTTTTCAAGCTTAACTGTCTACTCGAATTGGCCTGGTTAGTGTTAACAATTTCTAAAGCCTGAGTCTAACTCCCAGAGATTCTGATTTAATTGGTCTGAGATGTGGTCTAAGCAATGGGATTTGAAATGTCATCACCAGAAGATTTTAATGTGCAGCCTGGGTAGATAATCTGTGCAATAAGTTGCTTTTCTGGCCCACAGATGGGTCTGACTTGCCCTTTGAAACAATCAGGCAATGAGTTATATTAGATGCTGATTTCCAAAGACAATAGCATCAGCAAGCAGATGTGTTTATTCACTGGACAAACAGTGTACAAAAGGCTGCTGTCCTGGGACCTGGGGAAACAAATATGCTGAAGATACCATCTGTGTCCTTGAAGAAATAACAGTCTCATTTGCACAAATGGAACACATCCATGTAGCCAACACCTAGATCAAGAAGCAGAGCACTGCCAGCACCCAGAAGCTCCCTTGTTTCCCCTTCCAGTCCCCTCTCCAAGACTAACCACTAACCTGACTTCTGACAGCACAGATTAGTTGGACCTGTTTTTATACTTTACACAAATGGAACAATATACAGTATGTTCTCTTCTGTGTCTGGCTTCATTAGGGTGACATTCTGTTTGAGAGATTCGTCTGTATTATTCAGAGTAGCTATAGTTCATTTGTTCTCATTGTAGGACACTTTTTCACATCCTGTAAATACACCTCAATTGGTTTATTCATTTTATTGTGGATGGGTATTTGGGGGCTTTGTAGTTTGGACCTATGAACATTCCAGTACACATGCCAGGTAGATATGTACACACATTTTGGGGGGGATGCATACCTAGGAATAGAACTTCTGGGCCATAGCTTGGATGCTGGGACAACATGAGAAGATACAGCCAAATGGTTTTCCAAAGTGTCAGCAGCGAGTTACAATCCCGTCTGCAAAGTATATGAGCTCCAGTGGCTTCACATCTTTGCCAACACTTAGTATTATCAGTCTTTTCATTTCAGCCATTCTAGTGTGTGTTAGAATGTGCATTTAAAGTTAATTTATTTAAGTAACACAGATTTTTAAATTTATATATACATAAATTTAAATTTATAAATAAATATATATATAAATATATATATAAATGGTGCATGGAAATCCTCCCTTGACTCAGGGTCTCATAGATGTTCCAAAATCCTACAAGGGGTATATGTCCTTAGTCATTCTCTCTCTCTCTCTCTCTCTCTCTCTCCTGCCTTGTGCCCTCCCCCTTACCCTGTTCTCAAATCTCTTTGCCTCTGGTATCCAGCCTGGGTCTGACCTGGAGAGACATGCAGCATCTGACTGTGCTCACCTCCAAACGGAACCAGCTTCATGATGAGGTCCATCAATGGCGGAGGAATGGAGTTGGCCTGGAGTTTAATCACCTCTTTGGCTACGGGGTCCTTGATGCAGGCGCCATGGTGAAAATGGCTAAAGACTGGAAAACCGTGCCCGAGAGATTCCACTGCGTGGGAGGCTCTGTGCAGGACCCTGAGTAAGTGAGGGGTGGCAGTTGCACCCCAGAGATGGTGCTGTGGCATTGGTGACAATATCAGAGTCCCTCTCTGTCTGCTTGAGATGCACTGGATTTGATTCAGGGACAACCAGCGTCCAGGCAGAGCTGTAGAGTTGCACAACTCTATGTACATAGAACACAATTAGGTGACTCAGAACCCTACTTTTAGGTGTGATCCTTTACTGTTTCACTGGCTTATACCATTATTTTTAAGTGCACAAGTCAACCAGTGTAACTAGGACCCAGATCACTAAATAGACCATGATCATGACCAATATCTCAGAAGTCCCTTGTGTCCCCTTCCATCATGACCTCCCCACGAGTAACCACTATTCTTCTAACTCCATAGATTATTTGGCCTCCTTAATATAAATGAAATCAGACACTGTCTTCTCCTATATATCTAGATTCTTTAGCTCAGAACGGTCTGACCATGTTTAGTGTACTTGTAGTTCGTTTATTCTTGTTGCTAATGTTCTGTTATGTGATTATAACACAATTTTCTTATTCATTGAAAGAATATTCAATAATAATATTCAATTCAATAATTCATTACGAAGGACTTGATTTGATTCTGAGTGAGATGGATAGCCATTTGGAGGGATTTGAGTAAGGAGTTCCCTACACAGAAACCACCAGTCTGTTCACCTGCACCTACTTCCCTTTTAACTTCCCATCACAGCAAGAGGATTGGACAATAAGGACCCCTTTTATTTAATTTCTCTCCTCATAGATTCATCAGTAAGATGGAAATAGCAATTCTTATCATTATTATATTTAATTGAGATATTGTTTACATACAATGAAATGCACAGAACTTAAATGTATTGTTTGAGTTTTGATGCATACATCTAGGTAACCACCACCTGATCACATGATAGAATATTCCATCACCCTAGAAAGATTCCTCGTGCCGCCTTCCAGTTCATCCCCATGACCTATACACAACCATTTCCATTCCTGTCCCTATAGATTAGCTTTATCACTTCTTGGACTTTATCAAACTAGAATCCCATGATATGGATGTGACTCAGTATTATGTTGATGAGATCCACCCAAGTACTGTGTGTAGTAGCGGTCATTGACTCTCACTGTTGTGCAGTATTCCATTCTAAAAACAGACCTGTGATTATGTCGTTTAAATAGTGATAAAACTCATCTCTCTAACCACCCATCCTGGCCTCATTTCTGTTAATCATCTGAGCTTGGCCAGAGTAAGACACTCAGAGCACATCCTCCCTCTCTGTTCACCCTTGGTCCTAGATCCTCTGCAGATATGTAGTCAGTTACACAGACCTAGACTCCAATCTTGATTTCACCAAACTGGGACAATACTTTTGACCTCCCTGAACCTCTCTTTTAGCAATCCTCAACTTTGTACCGTGGCCCCTTTGCCAGTACAGTGAAGTCTATGGACCCCATCTCAGACCCCATCTCAGCATGATGTATTTAGATGCACTAGATAAAATACATAAGACTACAAAGGAAGCCAATGATATTGAAAACTAGGTATAAAAATTTGTTGAAAAACAAATTTGTGATGAAATAATAATATGTCCTTTCTCTCATCAAAACATTATGTAAAAAGCTCCTAGTGGCAGGAGTCTAATGTAAGTCTAATGGCCACGATCATTTCAGAGCAGCAATGATGACCGAAATACTACTTCAAGATACTGTCAGTAATTGTAATGGGATATGACATCTCTGGGCTCTTTGATGGCAGGCTCTGAGGAAGTGCTGATACTACTCTGGCATCTGGAGAAGCTATGTTTTCCTTATAAGTTAGTGAAAATTAATATGTAGGGGGTTCTGCCATCTAAAGTCTTATGCCCTCTGAATTCCCTCTTTATTTCCCAAAGCAAAAGCTTCTTCACTCTTTTCTCACCAATAAAATGGACTGAATAACTCTTTCTTCACCAGGTTGCTAGGAGACCTCAGTAAGACAACAGACATAATACTGGCACCTAGTAGTTACCCATTCCTTCTCATTCATGACTTTGGACACTCCTAGTTCACACTGTAGGAAAAGGAAAGATCATAATCTAGAATTTTAGATGCCATAATTATCTAATTCCTGTATGAATTCAAAATCTTCCCAATGTCCCAACCACGATTGGGCCACCGTCTTCACTGTTCATTCACCGGACTCCCGGAAAGTGGCACCAAGTGGACATTGAATTTTCTGTGGATTGGTCTGTGATCTCCTAAGCAGAGACCCCATCAGCACTAGGTGGAAAAGTAAAGCATCAGCCCAAGTCCTTTCGCTAATAACTTTTATTTAAATGTCTATTTATTTTTGAGAGACAGAGACAGAGCAGAACAGGGGAGGGGCAGAGAGTGAGAAAAAGTGAGAGAATCCGAAGCAGGCTCCAGTCTCTGAGCTGTCAGCACAGAGCCTGATGCAGGGCTCGAATCCACGAACCATGAGCTCATGACCTGAGCTGAAGTCGGATGCTTAACCAACTGAGCCACCCAGATGCCCCACCAATAAATTTTTTAAACAGAGCTGCATAAGCCCCACTCAACATGCTGATAAAAAACAGCTGCTCTGCATCCTTCCTATTAGATTTCCCAGGGCTGCCACGTACTATATCATTTCTGTTCATCCTTGTGTTCCTCTGCCTGGTCAGACATGCTTCGCTGTGGCCAGACAAATTGGTTGACTTGATCAAGGTCACAGAGGCTGTAAGTAAGGAATTAACTTTCATTGGGCACCTACTGTGTGCTGTGTGCTTTTACATCCACCTAGCCACCTGTTGAGGTTGTACCTTACCTCACACAGTCAGAGTATGAGTATTTTGCAATATGGACAGCAAAGTGGTCCCATGTTGTTTCTCAGGGAGAAGTACCTCCTAGGTGGCTGGTGTGAGGCATTTTACAGACACTACTTGTATTTAATCCTGGTTAAGTCCAGGGGATATGTGCCATCACCCTCTTAATGAGGGTGGGGGGGAGAAGGAATGGGGAGAGCCGGATGCAGAAAGCACAAGAAATGTGTTCAAGGTCACAAAGGTCTGACCAGGTCTTGAAACAAAGCCCATCTGCATGTAACCCCTTGGCTTGTTTCATTACATGACATTGGCCTCAGGGAGCTCCTACTGTGCCCTTGGGCCCTACAGTAGGTGATATATCAGATAGCCCTACTGTCAGCTGGGGAGTGCCATTATATGTGAGAAGAGGCTCAGAAAGGTTAAGGGCACACCAAAGAACACCTAGCTCTTGAGCAGCCAAACTGGGATTTGAACCTAGGCACTCCAATGCCAGAACTCCATTGCCCGAGGGGCCTCTCCGTGTATCTCAGTGATTCCTTGCTGGAGGGGGTGAGGCTCAGCAAATATCAGAAGGGCCTGGGGGACTTCTTCTAGTAAAACCTTCCCTGGGGTGGGGACTCTGAAACACCCACCTAGTGGGTGGGCCCCCTCCCCAAACTCCATAACTGCCATCCTGGAGTCCTTGTGTCTGCCAGAGACTACCAACAGGGTGACAGAATGGAGACCAGACTGGGAACCACTGTCCAAATGGGGAAGGGAAGGGTAAATCCAAAGTAAATATTCAACGGGCATTGACGCCATACTGCCCTTGTTCGAGTTCAGAACAGTTCTTTGTGTGACTTGGAAGGCCCAAAATGCTTAGTACCATGGTAGAAATGTTCTGTATCCAAGTGTCTAATACAATAGCTTGTGGCTAGAGAGCACTAGAAATGTGGCTTATGTGCCTGGGAACTAAAGTTTCCATTTGACCTAATTTTAGTTGATTTGAGTTTCAGTAGCCACATGTGGCAGGTGGCTTCCATCATGGGCCGCTCAGCTGGAAGTTACGCCATCACAGTAAGATGCTAAATAATGCAAACAGAACGGGAAGTGTAAACTGAATAACAACCCCATGAAGGGGTGTCCAGAAGTCGAGCCTGAAGGAAAGCCCGGCCAGTCCTCACAGCCTGTGCCTCCCCCAGTGTCCCCTGCGCTCCAATCCACCGCTCACTCCCCCCCCACACGCCGCAGGACACTCCAGCAGCCCGGACAGCTGCCCAAGGCAGTCCTGGGAGAGTGTGGGCACAGAAGAGCTGCTCCCGGACAGTCGCCGAGGCTGCGCTTTTCACCCACCGCCTCATTTTATCACAGGAGGTTAGCGGGGTAGTCTCGTCTACAGGTGTGAAGACAGGAGGCTTAGGAAGATAAAGTAAATCGTTCTGGTTCATGGAACCAGCAACTCCAACATCGGTCAAAGCCCTGGGCCTGGAACCTGCTTCCCTTGTTGCAGAGAGGGAAAGATTTGCAGAAAGGGACTTGCCAAGAGGGAAAGGTTTATGGTGTTTAGTTACAGAAGCTCAGGCAGCAGCAGGTAGGGGCTGAGAGGTCCCCCCCGTGTGGTGCTAGGGAGGCATTCTCCACAGTAGCTGCACCCACAATTAACAGAAAGGTGGCTCAAGTTTGCCAACTTGCAGAGTTTGGGGGAATGGTCAGCTTAGTCGGGGTACATGTTAATAGCAGACCCTGTTTTCTGAGCACTCACTGGACAAGGATCCTTCACGATCCCCCAACTCTGTGCATCTGTGAGGCCTGGGGAGGGAGGACAGCGAGGCAGAGAACACAGGCTGTGATGAAGGACAGTTTATCTCAGTCTCTGAGTATGTGTAACATTCTGTCGTGATCCACATAAAGGTTGAATTTAAAGCCAAAGGCAGTAAGTCTGTCAGGTTCCAGTTAGAGGGTCTGGGGCCCAGAGATGTGACAGGCCCAGCAGCTCACAGCTAGCTCACAACTGTATCCAAAATCGGCAGCCTGGTTTTCAATGAAAGAAAACTGGAAAGCCATGTCAGCACTGACTCAACTGGGCCCCCCATGGGTACAGGAACCTAGCCTGTCTTGTTTGCTGCTGTGGCCTCAGTGCCTGGAACAGTGCCCGGCACCCAGAAGTCACGTGGTAAATATTTTTTGAATGAATGAATGTTCAGCCAGCAGTCCTGGGTACAAGGAAGATGACTAAATGGTGGCGGGAGGAACCGCACACCAGCCAGGGGAATTGGGGAAGGAGGCCCAGCCTTGTTGGAAGGACTCTGAGTCCCCTGGCACCCTCTGCACCCTTGTCCACCCCACACCTGAATTTGTTCTCAGGAGCATGTGAGAGATCTAGGGCAGATGTGCTTTTTTGTGTGTGATTTTCTTTTTAACATTTATTCCTTTTTCGAGAGAGAGAAACGGAGTGTGAGCAGGGGAGGAGCAGAGAGACAGGGAGACACAGAATCCAAAGCAGGCCCCAAGCTCTGAGCTGTCAGCACAGAACCTGATGTGGGGCTCGAACCCACAAACTGTGAGATCATGACTTGAGCTGAAGTCAGACACTCAACCGACTGAGCCACCCAGGTGCCCCAGATGTGCTTTTTGCAGACAGGTTGGTCCTTAGGGCAGTGCCTAAGTAGCCGCTGTGCTACTGACCAAAAATGCCTTGACCACCATGAATCACACTCCTGAGGGGCTGGCATAGAGAGGCATCTATAGTCGCTTGCTATGATGTGTGAGGCTGCACGGAAGCAGCCCCTGAGTGGGCTGAGTGCCAACTGTCAGGTCTATGGGTTTCCTCAGCATTAATCTTCCCAGGGAAGCAGTCAATTTGAAAAGCAATTTTCTAAAGAGACTTTATCAGCAAAGTCAGTGGAGGGTGCTCCACTAAAATTAGAAGGAAAAATACAACTGGCCCTTAGTGTCTGCACAAGGCTGGCCGTGTGCAGCGAGCAGAGCAAACCCAGGCCTGCTCACTGGCCAGCGGCAGCCGCGTGTCCCCTGAGGGCTTGAAGCACAGGCCGTCCTCACCCTCCCCTGTACCCAAGAGAGCTGTCCACTGAGCTCCTTCAAGGCTGTGGCAAACTTGGAATTTTAAGTGAATTTGGAAGTAGATGTTAAAACCTGACACGAATGCCAGAAGCAACATGGGAGAGAGAGAGAAAAGGGTGTGCCCAGCCCCGAACCAGCTGTGGGACCATAGACCGGTCACTGCCGAGCTGCAGTGTCTTCCTGTGTGAGGTAATGCCCACCTGTTGAGGGTTTCTCTGTGCCTGCCACAGAGCGGACATCTTCGACACCCAAGAAAGGGTGGCTGTTATTAATCGTATCGTTACTCTAATAAAACAACTGTAGCACAACTAATTATTTTTACACAGCTGAGGATTCAGAACACAGGCAGCATGCCACGGTTTCCTTCTGGGAAACAATGCCTATTTCTCAACACCAGGCAGTCGGCCGTTTATTTGCAACAATACGCAATGAAGATACAAGCCATCTTCAGGCCCTCAAGTTGATCTTTTATAGGACTCGAACACAAGGCTTCTGTACCTATTCCCTCAAAGTTCAGAGAGTAGCTCAAACCTCTCGATGGGTGCCTCATTTTCTGCAGAGAATGGGTTCCAGACATGGCCTGTAGGACTATTTAAGGATATCAGCAGAGTCTCTTCTTGTTTCACAAACAACCATCTCCTATTCCAACCTATAAATTAACTTTTCCTGAGGAAATAAGAATTTGCTTTTCCTTCAAAATAAGGATGGATCGTATTCCTTTTCCTTTCATAAAAGCAATACATGGTCAGAAAATACAAGTGGGCCAAAAAAAAAGAGGTGATAAGAACCCTCTGGCAGTCCTGTTCCTCTCAGATGCCATGATGCCTGCCAAGAAGCTTACCTGAGAAAGGATAAAATGGCGTTCTTTCTCTTCCAAGCTTGCTGCTTTTCATTCACACAGGGCTTTTAATATCATTTCAAAGTGACATAACATTCCAAGAAGAATCCAATGGAATGTTCCCTCTCTCAGGGGCCTAGTCGCCATGCATTCAGTGGGCAGTTCACATGGCAGGGCAGGAATGGCGGAGTTCTGCAAGCAGGCAATACCTCCATGGCACTAAACAAGACACACTCCCCAGGGGTACTTGGAGTGGCCTCCAGCCCCCACACCCACCCAACACCAAGGCTGCTGGGACAATTTGTGAATCCTAATACAAGTCGGTGTGGTTGTGTCCACTCCAACCTGTCTTCTGCTTTCCAAGGTGAGGACAAAAGGACATTTTTTAGCCTCCTCCAGCCCTTCCTCCAACCCTTCTCACAGATATACTCCCTCTTCCCTTAGGCAGAGCAACAGGCAGCCTGTCTGCTAGTTTCCCCTTCTGCAGGGAAGGGGGCAGCCGAGAGTCATTTGTCCAAGTTCAAAGCAGCTGTGGAGGGAATCTGGATGAGGTATGGCATCTACTGAAGCCCCCTCAGCCATGGTGTGCTTGAAGGTTATTTCAGGTTCAGTACGAAATAGATTTCTCTCTTTCTATCCAAAGAGATCCTCTCAGCCCCGAATACCTCCTTCCTGTATGAGGAAACTCATTGTTCATTTACGGAAACCCCATTGCGTGTGGGTGGTGGATCTGATTCCCAGCTTCAGTGGTCCTGCCATCTCTGATTCTTAGCCAGTCAAAGAACTATTTCCAGTTTTCCCCTGGGGAAGCACGGTCACTTTTCTGCCAGAGTTTCCATGAATTGGCTTGTAAAGAGACTGTCATTTGGTGAACTCTTGGAGAGTTCCAGAGCCCCTGAGGCTCAAGTCTAGAAGGAAAGCCTCCATTTGGGACCTGCCTCTTTGTCTGTGTAGAAACTTAGAAGTAGAATGTGGCATTTCACTCATACTAGTTCTGGACATTCAATGAGCCTCCAGCAAGGTGGCAGGAAGACCTGCCAAACAGAATCCACAGTTTGACAAAAATGGAATATGCTGACAACAGAACCCCGAGAGATATTTGTGGTGGTGGTAGTGGTGGTGGTGGTGGTGGTATCAGTTTCAAAATGAACATACGCAAATAATTTAGATCAGTGCTATCCACTATAGGAGCAACTAGCCACAGGTGGCTATTTAATAAAATTAAATACATTTAAATTAATTATTAAAATTAGATTTAATTAAAAATTCAGTTCCCCACTCACATTCGTCAAATGCTCAATAGCCACATGTGGCCAGTGGCTACTATATTGGACAGTACAAATATAGAACATTTCCATCACTGCAGAAAGTTCTAATGGACTATTCTGGTCTAGGCATTTATAAATATATGATATATCATACATTTTATCTGCACAGCAATTCTTCAGTATAAGAAGTAATATCTCCATTGTATAGGTAAAGAAAATGAGCTCAGATAGTTCAAATGCTTTGCCCATAACTGGACCCATATAGTTTTCTACCTATAAGCGGGAGCCCAAATGATTGTTGGTCATGAATCAGCTTACCTGTTATGTTTCTGACCCTGTTGTGAGTACATGACATCTTATTTAAGAGATCTAGCTAGTGGCCTTCCATACTTTGACCTCCAAAGCTGACCTAATGCTTGCTCTCCACTAAACTGGATGATTTTCCCAGAGCTTGGTACCCTGCCTCCCCTACCACCACTAGATCTCCATGGCCAATGGATATTTCATGCATCATTCAGCATTAGCATTTATGCAGAGTGCAGACAGCAGTATTCCATGAAACTATTAAAGCATATATTTTGAAAGTTCCTCAGGAGAGTACTGACTTTATCATTGAGCTACAGGGTAAGCTTCAGCAAGCTCTTCCAGGTTTGTGGCTTTGGTTCCAAGGGTCATGCAGAACCAAGGCTTGCCTCTGAGCTGGGTGTGTGATCATCTTTTTGTAGATGGGCTGTACAAGATGTGTGCTTTAATATACCCACCATTTTATGCTCCAAAATAAAAATCATGTCAAGGGAGGATATTCACATAGGGAAAAGCCCAGGGAAGGGGAGATAGTACCTTGATCCAGGCACTCTGTTCTGCATTTTCATACGTAGTCTGATTTAATCTCACAAAACCCAACTACAAGGACAGTGAGACTTCAAAGTATTTAAATAATTTGTCCAAGCTCTCCTGACCAGTAAGCATAAAAGAGAATTCTAACCCAGAGACATTTATTCCTGAAGTCTGGAGTCTTCCAGACTTTCCATTACACTGTGCAGTCCTCAAATGTAGTTTATTACGTTTCTGACTCAAGAACCTTTGAGCATCTTGCCTTCAAAGGAGGCCATATCCAGGAAGATTGGTTGTATGGGAAGTCAACTGAGGAATCTTTCACTAGGTTTAATTAACAGAATTTCAGCTTTTTCTATGATTGTAATAATCATATTAGCAATAACTTCTATTTATCAAGATACTTAGCACTTTAAAAGAAAGGCATTATGAGCTCCTGTCTCAGCCTGGGCTGTCCCAAAAATAGACCTGGAAGTGAGACTTGGGTGCTGACAGTTTTTTTGAGAGATGATCCCAGGAAGCACGAGTGAGGAATGGAGATGTAAGAGCCAGTCAGGAGTGCATTGATGAGCAAGTTGTCACTATGGGCAACAGGCTCAGTCCCATTTGGGACACTGAGTTGTTCTGCTGAGGAACAGAAAAGCCAGGGTCTATTTATCTATTCCTTTCTATCCCAATCACTGGTAGGGGGTTTTCCCTAACGGGTTGAATCCCTGACACTTTGGGGCTGCCCTGCACATAAGCTAAGCAAGCTCCAATGGTGTGGGGAAAAGCTCCAGGAGAGAAGTCAGGAAATGCTGATACCTGAAGTGGGAAGCAGTCAGGGCGCATGGGAGCCACAGCCACAGGTGAACTCAGAGGTGACTTAGAAGTAAGAAGGGTGTGAACAGCATTCACTACATTCCCCTTCCACATAGAAGATTCAGAGGGCATAGGTAAGGTGCTCAGGCTCACACCACTGGTCTGTCTGATTCTCCCCAAAGCCCCTGCACTTCCTGGTACCTGAACCTTCCTTCAAAACCCTAAGTATGGTGTCCCCATCCCTTACCATATCTCCTTACTTTGCCCTCAGGAAAATACCCTCCACTGGCAAGTTGGTGCTGACCCTCACGACCGATGCGTGTGAGGGGAAAGAAAACTTTGTCCGCTACCTTGAGCACGTCCAAGCTGTCATCACAGTCAATGCAAGCAGGAGAGGAGACCTGAACATCAACATGACTTCCCCAATGGGCACCAAGTCCATTTTGCTGAGCCGGCGTCCAAGGGATGACGACTCCAAGGTGGGCTTTGACAAGTGGCCTTTCATGACCACCCACACGTGGGGGGAAGACGCCCGAGGAACCTGGACCCTGGAGCTGGGGTTTGTCGGGAGCACACCCCAGAAGGGGGTGCTGAAGGAGTGGACACTGATGCTGCATGGCACGCAGAGCGCCCCTTACATTGACCAAGTTGTGAGGGATTACCAGTCCAAGCTGGCCATGTCCAAGAAGGAGGAGCTGGAGGAGGAACTGGACGAAGCTGTGGAGAGAAGTCTGAAGAGCATCCTGCGCGAGAATTAGCACCCGTCCCCCGGGCCTCCACCGCCACCCTCCCTCCCCCATCTCTGCCTTCTCTGTCCTCGTTCCACACTCTGTCAGGAGCCTAGCAATTACTGTCACCCTCACATGAGCGATCCCAACCTCCTGAAGCTTTGCTCACTGTCCGTGATTCTTTTCGTTACAATGGAAGCAATCTTTTTCATTCTCTGCCCCAAATACAGTGTTCCCACCAACACCTATGTCCTATTTGTGACTCTAAGCTCTTTGTTTGTGTCATTCAAATAGGTGATAGCCAGCAAACAAAACTGGGACAGCTTTCTCCTCCATTTTTTTCATATCTGAGAAGAGACTGCATTGAAAAAGCCATGCACAGTGACTCCAAGAACGCTTATTCATGGTCTCAACTGAGGACCTGTTACATAAAAAGAAAAAGATTATAACAAAAGGTGAGCTCTGAATCTCTAAAGCACAACAGATGCCGTCGATCCTTTGGGGAAAAATGTTTTGAGCTTAGCAAGATTTTTCAGTGACATAGATGGTGATTATGATGCGAAACATGCCATCCTTGAAAGCCCTGATTACTAGCTGGGGAAAGAAAGAGTCAAAAAGCATGAGCATTGGAAATCTTAACCACCAACACCAACAGGTGTTGTCCTCTCAGCCAGCGTGATACATATAAAACCTACATAGCTCGGCTGTCCTTTTCACCAGCTGCTCCTCTGAGTTATGGTGAAATCTGCTAGAGAAGCCCAGATTACTCAGTTTGTACAGAATTCATCCCCGCCCCAATTTTCTGGGGTTCCTCGCAAACCTATCCAAAAGGAAAAAAAAAAAAAAAGGCAAGGAGAGTCTGGCAACACGTCTAGAAAAGAATAGCTTAGTAGCTTAGAACACAGGAACATTCCTTTTCCTTAATCACTCTGGGGCTTCTTAATCTGATGTGAGACATGAGATGAGTATTTTGGGCAACCATATACTTGGGCTTTGATTTCTAAAACATATGGTTGTGATTTCTTTGATGTGTTGGGGAAATGGCCTGTGTTCTAGAAGAAGTGTGTGAAGGGTGAAGGGGGCATGTTTGAAGATGTGGACCTCTATTTGTGTGAAGTCTCTTCTGCCAAAGGGGGGGGAAATGCTGACTCATCTCCCAGCAACGTGAGGCCAGAAGGAAGCAAAAGATAGACCTCCGTAGGGAAAGCACAGTCAGTCACCATGTTGATAGCTACGCAATCCATGAAGATATTCAACACACAACCCAAAGGTGACACATGTCTCTCCCTGCCCCCAAAAGACACAACACCATTTCATTACCAAATAGAAATGCTTTCTGACCTGTCATCCCCTTGTTTTTCTACCTGAGGATTGGCCCCCTCATCCCCAATCCCAATGCCCATTCATTCTCAAGAAATGAGTTATTTATTTGACTTGATTCCCAAGAACAGGTCAACCACTCTTGCTGCACTTCTCCCTTCCCATGGGAGCGTTTAGCGACGCTTGGAGCACCTTTCCTTTAAAGCCAGCAACACAGAGCACTAAGTTCCGTTCCCTGAAGGTGGCAACTTTAAGAGAAAACTCTGGAAAACCCATTTTCTTTATCCCCACCTCATATTGGCATGAATTTCTGTCTTCTCTAACACCGTATGACCTTCTCTATATGATGCTTTAAAATGTAATAATATTTATGATTTTTAAAAGAAATTTATTACCTGTCGCGAAGGTCTTTTTAAACCAGTTTAGATTTAAAGAAAAAAATTAATGGAAACCATCAAAAATTCATTTCATATTAACAGTCTGAAAATAAACCAAAGGACATTATGTGTGCATATGTGTATAAGTGCACACAGAAATATATATACATATGTAGACTATATACATGTGTGTATGTATGTGTATATATATATATATACACTTGTATAAATGTATATACACACATATACCTAAAATGTGTGTATGTGTATTTATTGAAGAAACAGACACCATATTCATCTCAAAAAGAATATTCAGAGACTATCAAGATGATTCTGGCTGAAGAAAAAGGCCGGTGGAAATTCAGGTGAAAATCTTCATTGATTCCCATTACATCACCTCTGTGATTTTTGCAGCTCTCTGTATAAACATTAAATGTCTTATATAGCAGCAAAAATATAAAATAGTTGTCCATATTTTCACAGCTGTGGTATAATTTATGAAATTAGAGAGTAACTTATCGGCTTCTTAATAGAAATGGCAAATTTTGATATGAGTATACAGTATATAAAAATATATATAGTGCTATATACAAATATTTGGTCTCTATTTCATTTTTTGCACCAGTATTAACACAACAAATATGTCCAGCTAGTGAGGTTTTTATGATATCCCTGATCCTAATGCAAGAGACATTTATAATCATTTATTTTAAAAAATGAAAATAAGTGAGTAATGATTAATCGAGTTAACATTGTTACTCCCTGTGACAGAATTTTATAAGTAAATTTAAAAAGACATGTTGTAAATTAGGAGACTTAACAATAAAGCATTAACTTCCAGAAATTATGTGGGATGTGATATATATTACATAAAAACACTTTCATCTGTTCTAGAAGCAGATAATAAAGAGTTGCCAAAGAGAGAGCTAAAAAGCCTGCTTTCATAAATTTGCCTGAGAGATTCATAATTAGCAAATAAATCATATACTAACTACAATCTACAGCAACATCTTTCAAACCCAGGTTACATCCCGTTAGGTTGTAAAAACAATTTAGGGAGTCAAGACCAACATTTTGGAATAGAATAAAACAGAATACAGACTGGAATAGAATGGAATAGATCATGCATATTAGTAAGTATTTCTTAAAATATCTGCTTTGGGTGTGTGTGTGTGTGTGTGTGTGTGTGTGTGTGTGTGTGTGTGTTGGCTCACAAGGTAAAATATTTCTAATTGTGGGTCGTGGTCAAAAATCTTTTAGAAAGACTATTCTAGAATGTATTTATCAGGCTAGACTGAGTTATGCTGTAATAACAAACAGCCAAAATGTCAGTGGCTTAACACAGCAAAGGTATATCATTCACACTAATTCTTCTGAGGGCTCAGGTGACTTCCCAAGGCCAGAAACTGAGGAATTCGGGCCACTTTAATCTTCAATCTAACGGGTTGTGATCAGAACACAAGACTGCTAAGTCACTACACAGAAGAGAACCCACGGAAGACATTCATCCACGCTTCTCTGTTCAGCTTGAAGGAGACATACATATACATATGCCATTTGAGCTACTATGCATTGGCCAGTACTGGTCAATGACCTCACCTAAATGTAAAGAGCCTGGGAAATGTAGGACAACTAGTAGAACACTTGGTGAGCATCAGAGCCTCTACCACAGATAGAGCTTGACATTCTCTTAAAATATAGTAAGTATTGATTTACATGGCAAACCTCTCTTCATGGATAGCCATGAACAGCATTGCAAAGTAGCTGTAACCCATGTAACCACACGCTATTCTAGCAATCTTAATAGTTATTAATAAAATATTAATGTTTTATTTATCATGGTTCATTGTAAAAACAATGTTTAATTTTCTCCTATGATAGAACACTTATCAAGCCCAATGAGTAAAATCATAAGAGAGGTTATGACCAAAACCAGCCATTGAAAGGCATAAGGTCCAAAGTCTGAGGTTGTGACAAACTGAGACACTGCTTTTCAATACTTAAGTCCAAAAATTGATTTCCAAAAGAGTAAGTTAAAGCTGATCATTCTTACTGTGTTATCACTGCACTGTCATTATTGTTATCACTTATAAATTAGTAAGAGTGGTTTTCAGGCGATCAATGCCTTTCATTGTAGTAAAAACCGCATACTATAAAATCTTTAGGAAACATGGCTACAATTTTACTTTTTTAAAAATTTTTTTAAAGTTTATTTATTTTTGAGAGAGAAGGAGAGACAGAGCGTGAGCGGGGAAAGCGCAGAGAGAGGGAGACACAGAATCTGAAGCAGGCTTCAGGCTCTGAGCTGTCTGTCAACACAGAGTCTGACGCAGGGCTTGAACCCACAAACTGAGAGATCATGACCTGAGTCAAAGTCAGACACTTAACCAACTGTACCACCCAGGCACCCCTAAGCATTTAGAAAGAGAGAGAGAAATGCTTATTTATGGGAATTGGTGCTCTCATAGCCAAAGTTCTTGGATGCAAAGAGTTTAATTTGATACAAATTTCTAAAAGTCAAAATGCCAAGATTAAAGACCATGGTTGTAAGAGAGAATAAGGGGTTCTAAAAACCCTGAGAGTTTGAACTGGCATCAGCACCAAGGAAGATGATTTGGCTGTAGGCAGCTGGGTGGTTCTCTGTCTCCAAAGAAGGGGTCAACACAAAAGGTGGGGAGAAGGGCCAGTACTCAGCACATGGGTGCTTAGGGAAATGGACAGTCAGGAAAACGAAAGTTGACAGACAGGATCTAGAGGTGCTAAGCATAGGAAAACACAAAGGCTGGAATAAACTAGAATTATAGTCTCTGAAGAGCTCAAGGCTGTTGAGGAAAGAGCCCAGTGTACAGAAAGCCATCCCAAGACACCACCACCCACCAATGGTCAGATTCCATGCCCACCCACAGCCTCCTGAGCCTTATTTGGCTTCCTAAGGACACTGACACCAGGAGAGAGTATAAGGGATACCAGCACCTGGATCTCTAGGGAAAAAGATCACTTCTTTGCATTGCAAATTAATCAAGTAGTTCTTGAATTCTTCCATTAGTCTCTTATGAAATTAGTTGCAAGAGACCACCCTTGCCTTGGGTTCAAAACACTCCAGTTGAATGTTCTTTTGGATTTATAAGGAACCAGGAATCGAAGTTTAACCTGAGGTAAGTTTTCCAAGCCAGCCTGCCAGCTTCCCATTTCTGTTAGAAGAATCTCACTGTTTTGAACCTCGGGATGGAATGAACCGATCATGAGAAATGTCCTCGGCCAAAGAGATGAAGACTTCATATTGCGAAATTCCTAATGTCAGGAGCTGCATGGTTTGGGGTGGAGGGTGGTGATTGGAAATCTCAGTCCACAGAGTTTTAAATGCCAACACAGCCAAATGAGCCTGGGAATTTTTTTGGTTTGATGTTAACTGGCACTGATTTCCGACATGGAGGCTTCAGGCCAACTCGCCCTCCCCACCCCAATGTGGGTGACCCACCTCACAGTGCCTTCAAAGATGCCTGTCTGCACCCAAGAAGATACCCCATGGGCTACTCCAAGCTGGACAGAAGGCAGAGGCTGCGACTTGTCTTTTTCTCTGGAGCTACTGACTGACCACAGGTGACAGATAAGCCACCTAATAAACTCCTGATAGGAAGGATACAAGAATGCGGTGAAGGGGCAGGCATGACTAGTGAGGGTACCAGCACAGCAGAGTTATTGGCCAGGGATGTATCTCATGATAGAATATACATCTCAACTCAAAAACCCTATTTGTTTGAATGAAACATAAGTCAATGTGGCTTTTTTTTTGTGCCATTTATTTGCTTTTATCCAAGCATGAGAAATTGAAGGCAAGCATTTATACTAATCAAGGTATCTGAAGGATGTCCTTTATCGTCAATATGTCAAATGTCATATGAGTTTTGAGGTGACTTTGTTCACCAGCCACATCGCAATGACAAACATATGATATAAAAATTGTAGGAGGGCTAGATTATAATGTCAGCTTGAAGATCTTTTCTTATAATATAAGCTTTACGTCAAGGGGAGACCTAAATGGAACTTTCCAACATGAAAAGGGGAAGGAAGAAACAAGTAGAGATGCCAGGTTCGAAATGTCTTCTGGGGTGCCTGGGTGGCTCAGTTGGTTAGGCATCTGACTTCAGCTCGGGTCATGATCTTACAGTTTGCGAGTTTGAGCCCCACTTCAGGAGAGCTTGAGCCCTGCTTCAGGCTCTGCACTAACAGTGTGGAGCCTGCGTGAGATTCTCTCTCTCCCTCCCTCTCTCTCTCGGCCCCTTCCTCATGCTCTCTCTCAAAAAAAAACAAAAAGAAAGAAAGAAAAAAAAAGAAAGAAAAAGAAAAGAGAAAGAAGAGATGTCTTTCGATATGTAAATTAATTTTGTATTAGACCTTGTTGGAGCATGCCCTATATCACAGATCAGCAAACTACAGCCCAGGGACCCAATCCAGCTTTCTTCCTGTTTTTATAAGTAATCTTTTACTGAAAATAGTTATGGGGCACCTGGGTGGCTCAGTTGGTTGACATTTGACTTGATTTCAGCTCATGTCCTGATCTCACAGTCGTGGGAGTTGAACGTAGGGTCTGCTTAAGGTTTTCTCTCTCCCTCTGCCCCTCTACCCTGCTCGCACACACTCTCTCTCTCTCTCTGAATTTTCTTTAAGTTAAAAAAAAAAGAAAGAAAATAGTCATGCCTGCTCGCTTTTATATTGTATGTTAGCATGCTTTCATGCTAAAGCAACTGAGTTGAGGGGCACCTGGGTGGCTCAGTCGCTTAAGCATCCGATTTCAGCTCAGCTTATGATCTTGAGGTCCATGAGTTCGAGCCCCGTGTTGGCCTCTGTGCTGACAGCTCAGAGCCTGGAGCCTGCTTCAGATTCTGTGTCTCCCTCTCTCTCTGTCCCTCCCCCACTCTCTCTCTCTCTCTCTGTCTCTCTCTCAAAAATAAACATTAAAAAAAAAACACTAAGTTGGGGCTGCCACCTGGGGAGTGGGGGTTGTTGCTGGGCATGTGCCAACCAGCCATCTTAGGTTGCATCCTTCCACAAGTGGAGTCTGAAACAAAGAGTCGAGGTCAAGTCATTTATTGGAAAGGAGCATCTATATATAGGGCACAGGAAAATAAGGCAGGGATGGAAGGAAACTGATTCAGGGCATATGAGTGAATGGGTTTCTTTGTGGCATCTGGGGCTCAGACCCCCCCCCGCCCCCGCCAAGGGAGAGTGTAGAACACCTCAGAATTATCCCAACAGAAGGGAGAGGGGGCTGGGGTATTTATGCACCAGGTCCTGTCCATCCTGATCGAGGGCTGCTCCCAGGAGCACCAATGCCCCAATGTCCCAACCTGCCAGGTGTGTGGACTGAGCACACTCCTATGGCCACAGGAGCCCCTAAGGCCAAGTCACATGTGCTTGGCATAAGAAGTGTGGGGGTGTAGCGTAAACCAGAACAGCGAGGGTCAGGGAATCTGAGAGATTGACACCCATGGCGGCTCCCATAGCGGCGGTTACTGATCACCAATTCAAACACTTGGCGAAAGGGAGGGGTGGGCAGCTGGGATTCAGCTTCTTTATGGAGGAGGCAGCTTTGGGAGACTCTCGGTCCTGGACCTGAGGCTGAGTCAGGGAAGAGGAGGCTGGGACTCTCTGGTACAACAGTAAGGACCAGCCATCTGCAGCACTGGCACTAGGTACCCCAGGGCTTGTCAAAGCTCCAGTGTTCTCTTGTCACCGATGCTACAGGGAGGCCTGCTCTGAGTCCCTATGTTTACTGACAAGAAATGCTTCTTATAAAATTAAAGTGCTTGTTTTCAGAGTCCTCAGGGAGAGGGAAAGCTAGGAAATGAACCCATTCTGCAGATCCTTGGGGAAAACAGAACTAAGCAGGGAAAGTGGAGAGGATGCAAGAAAAGAGCAAGTAGGGTTCTGGGGGACTGGGGACAACTAGCCCAACTACACCCCAAAGGATCCATTGTAAATGGTCCCACATTCCACATGGTGAGCCCATCTTGAGTGTTTTCTTGGTTCCTGCCTCCCTCCTTGACCTCACCTCCTCCACTGTCCCTCTATAGTCCCCTTTATTTCTCCTCCTTGAACAGGCTAAGTCCATTCCTGCCCCAGGCCTTTGCACTTGCAATTCCTCTGGCTGAATGCTCTTCCCTCAGGTCTGTACATGACTGCCCCACCTTGTCATTCAGATCATGTCACCTCATTCATGGGGTCTTTGCTTGACCATCCAATCCAAAGTAGACCCATGGTCACTCTTACATGTCACTCTATTGGGTCCCTTCCTAGTATTGTTAGACTAATTTTCTCTTGTTATCTGCTTATTTGTGCATTTCCTTCCTCCCTATGCCAAAGTGTCATGTCTGTGAGAGCAGAACCATGTCTGATTCTTCTCTGCTGTCTCCCTAGTGCCCAGAACCATGCATGGCACAGAACAGACCCCCAATCCATTTTTGATGATAGACTGAATATAAAAATAACATTTCTTTCCAAAGTGATATCCCTGCCTTTGAAAATAAGAATATGAACTGAACATACAGTCCACACAGTAAAAAGACTTCATGGGGAAAGAGATAAAGTCTTCAGTGGCTGTGATGTTGAATATAATACACACACTGATCCAAATTCCTAGTACATTCTGGGCTCTAGCTATGGTTTCCATCACTCTCTCTTAAGCTTTTAAATTATAAATATTTCAAAAGTGTCCAATGGAGTGAGCCCTTCCATTCATCTTTTAGAAAGAACAACAAAAGCATATTTCTTTCTTGAAGTCAAAACCTCGAATAAATTCAGAACAAGATTTTTTTAAACACTCTAAATAGAAAGGAAAGGTGACTATTAAGTACTCTTTCTATTATTCATAACAAAGAAATAATAGAATGTAATTTACGACTCCATCATTTTGTCTAATAACATGTCGCTGCCTTGCTGGATACGTTTAGGCGGATGCAATAATCCATTTAAGCACAATTACTCAGTGCCCATATGAGCATCTACATAGGGTAGGAGCAGCTTCTCAATTAGTAGAAGTAAAAAAAAAAATTTTTTGGACTGGTAGTAGAAAAACAGATGCCTAGAAGCAACATAGAATTTTTGTAAAGATTCTAGTTTGAAATGGGGCACCTGGGTGGCTCAGTTAGTTAAGCGTCTGACTTCAGCTCAGGTCATGATCTCACAGTTTGTGAATCTGAGCCCCTTGTGGGGCTCTGTGCTGAGAGCTGAGAACCTGGAGCTGCTTCCGATTCTGTGTCTCTCTCTCTGCCCTTCCCCCACTCTCTCTCTCTCCCTCTCTCTCTCTCTCTCTCTCTCTCAAAAATAAGTAAACATTAAATTAAAAAAAGAAAAGATTCTAGTTTGAAATAATTTGTTTCCTAGATGTGACACAGTATAGGTATCTATATGCACATGTGCGTGTGTATGTGTGCAAAAGGGCATGCAGACACATGTATATTATGGTATACTATATTATGGTGATTGAGATAATTGATAAACCTAAAAAATCTCCCCTATAAGCACAGCACACAGTCCGGCACATGGTATATGCTCATAACTGCTTGCTGGACTAATCAGTTAACTAAATCCTACACAAAGAACTACACAGTGACATTTGATTTTGCTTTTTGAAACCTGACCTAGGATTGTAATTTCTGAGTAAGAACATTTTCAGTACCCAGACAAAAGGACACTGGGGACATATGCTGTGGCAGATGGCATTGGTGTCCCAATTAGGTCCTCACCACCCATGTATTTCCATGCCTGATGTCCAAATGCCTACACCTGTATTTCTGCACCTGAGGGTTTTCCTGCCCCTGACGTTAGTGCCCTGGTAGCAGCTCTCCCCACTGGCAGACAGGAGTTGGTGGATGGATATTCCAGCTCCCTCATCACTCAGGCAGGATAACCCTGGTGCATGTGTTCTACTCCATCTCCCAGAATCCCTTGGGGCGAATGAGCTCCAAGTGCCCACAGTGCCAACTGATCTGGTAGCATACCTCTTATTGGCTGCCTTGCTGTCCCTGGCTCCCTCTTGCACTCCCCTCCTGGCGCTTCCTGGGATCACACCCCCAAAGAAACTACATTCAAATCCCTGCTTCAGGAACAGCTTCTCAGCGAACCCAAACTAAGACAGACACATTTCATCATGTACCTCTAACAAAACACTCCTCCATATGAACAGGTGTTTGTGCTTGAAATGCAATAAAAAGGGCACCAATGCATCAACTAGCATGTTTCTGTGTGAGGTCCAGACACTCCCTGACTCTCTAATAAGTCTCTCCATGACCCATGATGAAGGGCATGTCTCTTTCCTTAAAGGAGCAGGGTTTGATGGCCTCTGAGAGAGCATCCCTGTCCTGAGCATGGCTGCCCCACCTACACTCCCAAGGCCCTTGTTAATTAGACAAAGGGTGTGCAAGCAAAGAAAACTTTTTTAATTAAGGCTTCATTGGCAATGTCAGAAGGGCCAACTATGGTCTAATCCAAACAAGGAACCTTCACTCTTTTGTCATCTGTTCTAAAATATCAAGGCACTTCCCCTACAGTGGCCCCAAAGACATTGTTTCCCACTGAGCCCAGGCATTTTAAGAGCTCTTGTCTCCTGATTTCTTCTTGTTTGCCTTTGTCTTCCCAATCATGGTCTCCACAATGACAGCTGTTTCTTCATATGTCTGGATGCTCTCTGTGGAAAACTTTTCAATGGATTCCATCACTTCCACTTCCACCTTCTCATATGCCAAAGTCCTGGGCGGACTTCTCTCCTGTGGGTCACTGCTCCTAGCCCCAGGCCCCCCAGATCCACCCTGACCAACCCCAGGCCTTTGAGCCTGGGGTGTAGACGGTCCCTCTGGAGCAGGTGTGATCATGGGACAGGGCCTCTTGGACTCCTCCTCCTCCTCCTTCTGGTCATCATGTTTCTCCCCAGGCCCTTTCGGTTCTTCAGCATTAATCTCACTCTCCTTGTCAGCAGGATGCTGGTTGGGTGGCTTTCCATCTTCCTTCTTCTGAAGATCCCCCTGTCCATTCTCCAGAGGGGGCCCGGGCTGCTCAGGAGAGGGCTCCACAGGGCTGTCACGATGCAGAGAGTCATCCTCGATGGAAATAACCACTCCACCTTTAGCTGGGATGGAGGAGGAACAGAACCCAGGGTCCACATAACTGGCATCCCCAGAAACCAGCACATACCGCCCTTTGGTGTAGAGGTCCTCTGGAGGCTCGGGTTCTTTGGGGCTTTTCACTTTGTCCTTGACCATCTTGAACAGTTTCCCAAAGGCTTTGCTTATCTGCCCTCCATCTGGCACGTCCTCTGGAGCCCCTTCTAGGGTTGGGAGAATTACTTCTTCACCTCCTGATTCAAGCTTAGATTCACCTTCCTCTTTGGGTATCACCTGCACCAGCTTTGTGTCTTCTGGACCTTTCAGCGGTATGTCTTCCAGACTCTCATCCACTTTGTCTTTAGCTATAATCTCCTTTTTCCTTGGAATGTTCTTGGGGAGACCTTTCTGTCTTGGTTTTGCTGTTGTTATATCCTGCACAGCCCTAGTGAGATCTAAAAAAAAAAGGTGCCGGGGGCAGGGGCATAAGTCAAGTTTGTCAATGAAAGAGGAAGAAAATGTATTTGTTGACAAATATGCTATTTTGGAGACCAAGGCCTAGCAAGGGGGGTGGAGTTTACTATACATGCGGCAAAAAGAACAGGGAAAGAGGCCTGGATCTGACCAGGAGCATTCATGGCCCACATTAAGGTCCCAGCTCTGCAACCAGCTGTGTGACTCTGGACAAGTCGCTTGACCCCTCTGGGCTTGCAGAGAGGAGGGAAGGTACTGCCTGTCCTGACACTCACTCACAGTTCCCACCCCACTGGGTGCAACTTACTGAGACATTCTACTGCAATAACCCTCGGTGTCCCCATCCCAGCCCCTGCTGAGCTCATGACGAATACTCGGATCTACAGGCTAGTCGATGGAACTCATTCTACAGAGTTATCCTCGCCCTGGACTTCTCCAAAGGAGAGATAGCAGAGCTGACTAGGCCTCCAGTGTGTTCTGAATGGCTTCAGGCAGGGGAATCAATCTCCCTTGCTCCACATGCATCTCAAGCTAAATAGATACAAATGCCCCTTGAGCAGCATCCCTTTCCTCCCCAGGCAAGAGAGGAAGTGAGGTACTAAATTCAGAAATGATGGGAATTCCCTGTTCCCAAGGCTGCCTTCATTTCTTCAGACTAGCTAAAAGGGAAAACTGAAAGTTTACGAAAACATACACAATCCCACCTTGCCTTGTCTAAGAGGCTTTTCAGCCTAACTTCACACACAGATTTCATCTCAAAGCTCTTCTTCGTGCCCTCCCTCCATGAACCTGAGGACTGACGGACAAAGCAAAGGCATCTAGCATGGGTTGACTCAGAGGCTGAGTGAACAGGGAATGGCAGAAATGGGCCATGAAGCCATAAGGGAGGAAGGGATATGCAAAGGGACATGTCAAAGGTGGCCTGCTAGGGGCAAGGATGGGGGAAGGTAGGCTGGCATGAATTGCTACAGAATTGCAGGGCCCAGTACAAGAGGAAAAGGCACAGCCTGTATTCAATATCATTAAGGAGTTCAAGACAGTGGGGTGTCTGGATGGCTTGGTCAATTGAGCACCCAACTCTTGATTTTAGTTCAGGTCATGAGCTTGTGGTTTGTGAGTTCAAGCCTCACACTGGGCTCTGTACTGACAGTGTGCAGCCTGCTTGGGATTCTCTCTTTCCCTCTCCCCCTGCCCTTCTCCCGTGCATGTGCATCACCCACACACACACTTCTCAAAATAAAATTTTTTTTTAAATACCAAAAAAAAAAAAAAATGAAATCTGGCTGTGTGTAGCAACATGGATGGAACTGGAGGGTATTATGTTAAGTGAAATAAGTCAGTCAGAAAAAGACAGATACCATATGCTTCCACACAAAGGTGGATTTTGAGAGACTAAGCAAAACCAGGGGGAAGGAGAGGAGGGGAAAGAAAAAAAAGACACAGAGAGGGAGGGAGATAAAACATAAGAGACTCTCAAAGACTAAGAACAAACTGAGGGTGAGGGGGGTGAGGGAGGGGGGAGAGGGGGTGACGGGCATTAAAGAGGGCACGTGTTGGGATGAACACTGGATGTTACATGTAAACCAATTTGAAAATAAACTATTAAAAAAAAAAAAAAAAAAATTTCAAGACAGTGACAGCCAAGCACTACTTGTGTGTACAGGGCCCCGTGTGTGGCCACATGCTTCTAGAGCCAGCCCTGGACTGCAGCCCCCTTCCAACATGTTCTGACTCTGAAACCCCATTTCCACAAACCCCTCTGAGCTCTCTGAGGGACATGGATTTGAAGGCACTATAGGTATGAGCGATTGGCAGAACCCGCTTCTTTTCTCCTACAAGACTGTGTTTGTTCAGCACTAGGGAGATTTAGCTGTGAGGTAACATCTCTCGGGTGCACAAAACCATCCTCAAAGGACCAAATGTTGAAGACAGAAGCCATGCTTGCCAACCAAGCTAGTTCTGCTTGGTTTTGAATGGAAAATAAATGAGCAATAATTGAGCATTGACTCTGCCCTAGATGCTGCATTAAGCACTTTTGCACAGCATAGCTCATTTCCTTTGCTAACGTGAATATTGAATTATATTTCCCCCCAATTTAATGCTTCAAGTTCAAGGATAACATTCCCAAGGGGACCTAGCCCCTAGTCTGATTTTTCTCCTTGTAAACTTTCTAACTCAGTCACTCAGCACTTGTGGGAGTGAATCAGAGAGGGAGAGAAGACTTCACATAAAAGCATTTAATTTCCAAATGGATCAGAAGGAAGCATAAATGTTAAGTTCAGGAAAAAAGCCATATGATTTCCACCCCCACTCTTCCATGACAGAAAATAGCAGAAGCCAGGGTTAGGAAACATTACCTTTCCCACCAAGCCGAGAGCTGAGAGAGGTTCCATGGCTTGGGGTGAATAGGGTGACAGGTGTTTCAATGAAGGCAGAGCTCAGCCTGGAGAAAGAACCAGAAAGAGGATGGTCGCCATCTTGAATTCATCAAACTCAACAGATGGCGGGGATTTAAGAGTGACTCTTTAGTGTGAGCCAAAATGAGGAAAGTTTTCTCTAAATCACACTATTCATGAAACATATACACACTTACCCACTAGATGAAGATGTGAAAGATTTCTCTGAGCTCGAGTCATACACTGTGAAACACACTTACAGGAGAACTGTAAAATGCGGACTGCATATAACCTAAAAAATGCCACTTCCCTGTTGAACAGAGTTTTTGTTTTTGCTTTTTTTAATAAAAACGTAGCGAGCCCAGGTGGAAGTATTTAGGGCAACCAAGGTTGCTCACCGCTATTTTAAAAAACAATATGCATTATATACAAGTAGAGAAAAAATTGATTAAGCAATCGAGACAAAATGTAAACATGTGGTGAGTCTGAGAAAAGAGTGCTTAGGAGTTCCTTGTTCTGTGCTTGCAACATTTCTATCAACTTGAAATTACAACAAAATTCAAAATTTTAAGGAAACCAACAAAAGGGCTATCCCATGACCCCTTGGTGAAACTTCAAAAATCTTCAGTCACTGAAATGCCAGTTCAAGACATACTTTCCTGTGTGCACAAAGTATTCACCGTGACGCAAATATAACTTAGGATTACACAACAATCCAGTGACCATAACCAGAGAAAGAAAAAGAAAATCTTGCTTTCTCTGCTAAACATTGAAGCAATCACGGCCAAGACAGAGCACCCAGAGACAAGGAAAGAACTGCTCCTGGTGGGGCAATTCTGGATGCTTCTCTTTTAATTCAGTCTAAACCCCCCAAATCAGTAAGACTTAATCAATGAATCATAACTTAATAAAGTGAGAGTTCTTCTATGAGGTAACTTCTGTGAGTCCCCAATCTGTCCTCTGAATGATATCTATGGATACGGACATGGACGTGGACACAGATATAGATGATACAGGTACAGACATAAATAATGCAGATTCAGATATGGATAGATGCACTTGTACATGACATAGGTGAGCATGGACATGATGTAGGTGCAGACATACTAGATAGAGGTACAGGTGTAAGTGTGCACACACATGAAGGTGACATAGATCTAGATGATGCAGGTGTAGATGAAGTATGAAGATGCAGATGATATAGATGTAAGTGTAGTTGTAGATGTGGACATAAGTGATGTAGATGGAGGTGTAGATGTGGATGTAGATGGAGGAATAGATGATGTAGATGGAGGTGTAGATGGAGGTGTGGATGTAGATGATGTAGATGTAGATATGGATGTAGATATTGTAGATGTGGATGTAGACAGATTAGATGGATGTAGATGGAGGTGCAGATGGAGGTGTAGTTGTAAATGGACGTAGATGGTAGTGTAGACGTAGATGTGGATGGAGATGATATAGATGGAAGTGTAGATGGTACACATGTAGATGGTGTAGATGTAAGTGTAGGGGTAAGCAGAGGTGATGTAGATGTAGCGATAGGTATAGGTGTAGATGTTAGAGGCATCAGTGTAAACTGCTATTGGTACAGGTGCAGATTATGTGATAAAGAAGTAGATGACATGTACATGTGGGTGATGTGGATATAGATGCAGACGTGTGTCAGTATACCCAAATGACATAGAGTAATGATGGAGACTGTAGGTGTAAGTGTAGATGATGTAAGATAGAGATGGAGGAATAGAAAGAGAGAGATAGGGATGGGGATAGTGATAGGGGATGGGGCAGGAGATAGCGTTAGGGACGGGGATGGGGGATAGGGATAAGGGACTGGGGATAGGGAACAGGGGTAGGGGACAGGGATACCGGGACAGGGATGGGGGTAGGAACGGGAGACAGGGAAAGGAACAGGGATAGGAACTGGGACAGGGACAGGGATAGAGGATAGGGATAGAGATAACTTCTCAGCTTTCCTGAAGTTAATGGAGCTTAACTCACAGCTCCACTATGAACGAGACCAGCCAGTGCACTGACAGCCACATTAATGACCAGACAGGTAACAAAAATAATGACAGTAGCAGCAGTAATAACACCAACATCTCCGAGTGCTTGCCAGGCACTGCATTAGGCACCTCACCTGCAGCATCTCATTAAATACTCCTGATCATCCCACCTGCTAAGACATTTATGTCCCCAGAGGCCTGTGGGGCCAAAAGCAAACTTCTCCATAGGATCTTCTGTAACCACCCTACTTAAAATTTCAAACATTCCCACCATCGCCCCATTGCCGCTCCCCTCTCCCTCATCACAATTTACTCCATGGTACTTATCATCTGTTACAAAGCCATCCATCAGCTGCCTCCACAACTAGCACTCCAGCTCCAGGAGGCCAGGAGTTGTGATTCCTCCCCTGCCATGCCCCTACCACCTGGAACCGTGCCTGGCACACAGGAAGCACTCACTGAAGACCTGTGAACTAAGCCAGCGGCCAGGATACAGAGAGAGAGAGACACGTAGTCTCTGGGCCGTGCCCGTCTGTGACCACACCTGTTGCCTTCGTTCTCAATGATCCGGTGGTACCGCTCCAGCTCGTTCTTCAGGGTTTGCTGGGCAACTACCAGCTGCCGGCAGTCATAGGAAGACTGCTCCAGGCTCCTCTCGGTCTCCTCAATCTCCTTCCGCAGGGTTTCGATCTGCTCGTTATAGAGCTGAATCTCGTCATCGTAACACTCGTGGGCATCTTTAATAGCCTGCTCCAGGGCCGCTGTCTGTGGGCAAAGACACAGCCATCAGGAAACCCACCCGCCTCTCCCCAAGACACACATCTCAGGATGACAAACCCAGAAAATAAAACGAAAACCCCTATGTGTGAAATAAAATGTACAATTCAAATAAACTAGATCACTCATATTCTGAGTTAGCATAAGTCTGGCTAAAACATAAATACAAAAAGCACATATACTAAATAGACAAGAGACTATTTTCACTGAAATAATTAAGTTTGGGGCAGGTGCTCCTTGTTCTTATTTAATCGCTATGGCACTTTAATTTTTCCTGATTTCTGAGTAGTAGAGTTACATATACGTTTCGGTAGCTAAAGTATATGTATGCACTTGTGTATATGTAAAATAACTTCAGGCTAACACTATTTACATACTAATGCAGGACAAGTCCAAATTAAGGTAGGAAAATAGAAATGTGATGGAATATAAGGTGGCCTTATGGTCACTTTAAGAGCTCCCAACAATGCACAAAGAGCCATATGTGTTCTTATTTACAAGCTTAGTATGTGGGCAGTCGTGACTTTCACAATCTCATTTTCCCAAGTAGAAAAGAATTCACCATGCCTTATTAGTCCTCAAAACAAAATGAAACAAACCAAACCAAAAAGCCACTTCTACCTAGAACACCCCAAAATTCACTGCACATTTGAACCACCAGAGAAGGCTGACTCAGCAGGTCTGGGAGAGGCCAGAGGCTCTACAGTTCTAACCAGCATCCACATAATGCTGCTGGAGCTGGTCTCTGGCCCACACAGTGAGTCATGGGGGATGGACAGGTATCTGAATTCAACTTCACGTATGTTTGCCACAACGGATGTCATATGCAGCTGAATGTGTATATTGGACAAACCTAGAAGATGATTATTCCTAGGAAGATACTTGATTCCTCACTTTTTTTTTAAGTTTATTTATTTATTTTGGCAGGGGGTCACACAGACAGGGAGATAGAGAGAATCCCAAGTAGGGTCCGCTCTATCAGCGTGGAGTCTGATGGATCTCCCAAACCATGAGATCACAACCTGAGCCAAAATCAAGAGTCAGACACTTAACCGACTGAGCCACCCAGCCACCCCTGATTCCTCACTTTATATACAGATGTGGCCTTGGGAGAGCAAAGTTCCCTAAGTGATGACATTTGAAAACTTAGCTTACAAAGGTTTTCAGGGATATATCTACTGCATCAGAAAGGAAAGAAAGAAAAAAGAAGGAAGGAGTAAAGGAGAGGAAGAAAGGAAAGAAGGAGTGAGGGAAGCAGGAAGGGAAGGAGGAAAAGAAGGGGTACATATACTCAACACTCTGGGAAGTCATCTGTCAGCCTGTCATCCCCCCTTGTCTGATGACTGTACCATCTCCCTCCTAGAGGGGTCCCCGCAGCAGTGTGACTCCACTCTCCTGACCAGACCTACAGAACCAGGGCTGGGCCTGATTCAGACAAGCCTATCATATGCTTCCTCCCTATGGAATTTGGAAACGGATCTCAGAAATAGCAGAGAATTGGTGGCAGGCTCATAGAACCTTGGGGCCGCCATTTTGGAGTGGCCATCTTTCATAACGTGCATGGAGAAACTGAGAAAGGCAATTCTTCAGACGGCCAGAGAAGTGAAGCCTAAGGGCAAAGGCAAACAGAGATGAGAGAGCTTGTGAGAGAAAAGAAAGAGAGGGAGTAAGCAGCTGCCTCAGATCCAAGTTCCTGGTTCCTGTCCCAGACCTTCCTCTCAGATTTCATCAACTACCTTTTATATCTTGCTCCTCTAGGGAAAAAAATAGTACCTTTACAGTGGAGAAACCCGGCAGACACCACCCTAACCAAGTGATCCAAGTTACATCACCGGCAGGAAGACATGGCCACATGATGCTCACCTGATGAGACACACTGAGGACACTTCACTTCTGTGGATTCCAGCCACAAATGCATAGCCTCAGCCTAATCCTGAAAAAACATCGAGGAGCCCACAAGGAGGGACATTCCACAAAATAACTGGCCATCAATGTCATGAAAGACAAAGAAAGACAGGAACTATCCCAGATTGGGTAGGCTAAGGAGACCCAACACCTAAATTGCAAGTAGGATCCAGGACCAGAAAAAAACGTTGATGGGGTATGTGTGAAACTTCTGTCAAGTCTATTACAAGGATGATATCGTCGTTAATTTCCTGATACCGTACTGTGGTAATCAAGGTGCCAACATTTGGGGAAGCTAGGTGAAGAGTATGTAAGAAATCTGTGTGCTATTTTTGCAGCGTTTAGAATTTGAAAGGTCTAAATTATTTCAAAATAAACTCACAGCGCACCCTTTTCTGCTTAAGGCTAGTTTGATCAAGTTTCTGTTCCTCATTAAAAAAATGGTTTTAAATTCAGTCACCTGTTAAGTCAAATATCAAGACGTACCACTAATTCCTTCTGCGGCCACATTTTCTTACCTACACCGGGGTTCCTACACTCTAGGAAATGCTTCCAGGAAATAAGGAATTTAAGAGACCCCCTCTGAAGCTCAAATCTCAGAGACAAGAAGCCTTCCAGGAACGGAATAACCCTGAAGGCAGACGTTCCTCTTGTATGGAGCAGTCCCAAGAACAAGCCTGGGAGACACTGGCCACGCTGGGACTCCAGCAGCAGAGCCTCACACCTGCTTCAGATTCTGTGTCTCTGTCTCACTCCCCTCCTCCCCTGCAAGTGCTCTGTGTGTGTGTCTCTCTCTCAAAAATAAGTAAACGTTAAAAAAAAAAATTTTAAGGCGGGCTAATGGCCTCACGTTCTATATAAGCAGCCCTCATCTTTTAGAGATACAGTTGAAATACTGCCGGATGAGACGATCTGGTGTCAGGGATTGCTTCACAAATACATGGGGGTGTGGGAGGAGCGGTGATATAAGAGGGACCATGTGTTGGAGGATGGAGGTATGGGGGCTCCTGAGGCTGTTCTCTCACTTTTATATATGTTTGAAGTGTTCCAGAACAGAGTAAAGGCAACCAAAAATTATGTGCGAAGAGAATCTATTGCCCTCTTTGGGTATGGGTTCCCCAGCCCGGGGCGGAAATAATGGTTTGTGCTGGCAACTTCTCCCATGGAGCAAGTCATCAGCCTCACAACAACGTTATGGGGGAGGGGCTGCTATGGCTCCCACTTTACAGATGAGGAAACTGAGACACACAGGCAAAGTGACTTGCCAACAAATACAGGATTCAGAGCTACCTGTGCAGGGTCTGAGACACTTCCTGAAACCATGAGCCTCCCTGCGTCAGCCTCCTCCCAGCTGCAAGCGAGCAGTAAGCACACACACGTGCGCACACACATGTACTCACTCACTCCAGGCCCTTGGGGAACCCCCTATTCCCATACATCAATAGGCAAGCAACATCAGCATGTTCTCACCGAAGACCTAGGAGGGGCTCAGGGTGACCCACGCACAGATCCCTCTGTCCCTGAGCACATCCACTTAGCGAACTTCCGAACGGTAAACAGGGTAACAAACCATTGTTGCAAATCAGAAACTAGAAAAATATCTCTATAACCTTTGAATCTTGCAGGGCAAGCATGATTTTTTTTAAGATTTCATGAGTTGGTGGTTTGCTGTTGGGAGTGGCTGGGTATGTGGGTGGGTGGTGGCTGTCCTCTGATGGAACGTGCAGGAGGGATACCTGCCCCGGGAGGAGGCTCTAGGCATGACTGAAAGGTGTCTTCCTTTCAGGCACTGGTGCTCTGCATAACTCTGCCTGGGTCGACCAAGACTCCACAGTGTCCAGTGACATGCTGACTTGACAAAACTGGATTTATGTCTACGTCGATGTGGTTTTTACAGCTCAATGATTTAAACTACTCATCAGAAGAGGGGTGTTCAGGAAAAATAAGAGCCCCGCTTTCACCACTTTAAAGGGGGCTAAAGAGACATCTCTGATGGGAGCAACCTTGGCACCAGCTTGACTGCCTGAGAATGAGATGCAGACGCTCCTCCTGAGGGCCCACAGCCCGGTGTAGGGGAGGTTGGCTTGGTCACAGAGACATGCTCAGGGCATCACAAAGTACACGAGGCCCTCAGGTGCTGGAAGATGTCAGAGAAGGCCAGTCCTGGATACTGAAGAAGAGAAGAGGAGAAAGTGATGAGCAGAAAGAGAAGTGATGAGCAAAGGGGCGGGTGCCAGAAACCTCAGGAGGGGCAGGAGAAGAGGAGAAGAGAGAGTATCTCACTCCCAGCCCAGGGTTTCTTGGAGAGGAGTGGCCGCATGGAGATGGAGAGTGAGGCAGGTGGAAGGGGTGGGCTGTGCTGCAACCTAAACTTCATCTTGAGCAAGAGTGACTGCTGTGTTTCTCTTCGGACTGTTTAGATCACCTGTGAGCCACTGCAGGCAGGAGTTACATTATACTCTGATCGGTATTCCCTGAACCTCACATGGAGCTTGGCAGTCATGGACAAACGAAGGAGTCAGCACTCAAGCACAGCCGTGGGGCTTGCTTACATAGCGTGGGTCAATGGGACCCTGGCAGTGCCTCACAATGAGTCCCATCTGGACAGGTGACTTCCTGCTTCAGTCCTCTTAGGCCCCAGATTCCTTTGTTTCCCAGGTCTTTTTAAAAAAGGAAACAGGTTCCTTTTTCTCCACCTCCTCATGAACGCTTGTTTCTTGTGTTTTTGATTTTAGCTATTCTGATATGTGTAAGGTTCATCATTGTGGTTTTGATTTTCATTTCCCTGTTGATGAATGATGTGGAACATCTCTTCATGTGTCTGTTGGTCATCTGTATGTCTTCTTTGGAAAAATATCTATTCAGGTCCTCTGCCCATGTTTAACTGGATTAGTTGGTTTCTGGTGTTGAGTTGTGTAAATTCTTTATATATTTTGGATATTAACCCATTATTGGATATGTCATTTACAAATATCTCCTCTCATTCAGTAGATGAATGGATAAAGAAGATGTGGTATGTGTATATATATATATATATACACAATGGAATACCACTCAAGCCATAAAAAAGAAAGAGATCATGCCATTTGCAACAGCATGGATGCACTAGAGGGTATAATGCTAAGTGAAATAAATCAGAGAAAGGCAAATACCATATGATTTCACTCACATGTGGAACTTAAGAAATAAAGTAAAAGTAAATGGACAAAGAAAGGAAAAAACAGACAAAGAAAGCAGACTCTTAAATACAGAGAACAAATTGGTGGTTACCAGAGGGGAGGGGGCAGAAGGGATGAGTGAAACAGATAAAGGGGATTTAAAGTACACTTATCTTAATGAGCACTGACACACAGACTTGTTGAGTCATTACATTGTACTCGTGAAATTAACACTGTAGACCAATTTACTTCAATTTTGAAAAAAGAAAAACAATTTAAGAAGGAAAGGAAAGAAATTAAGGGTCTTTCATGGATTACATGCTGTCTTCCTAAAATCTACCACTAGATGGTGCTAGGCAACTTTAATGAGAAATGATACCTAGGAGGCTCACTCCTTCCAAATAATGCAAGACCTTTTCCACTTCCCTGTCTCAGAAACTCTCAGTGTAATATAATTTAGGGAGCCACCTAAATACCTGGGAGGTACCTGTCCCTTTTCTTCCACCTCTAGGAAGTGCCATCCCAGTGGTCTCATGCATGGCTATGTTTGACTTCAAAGAAGGGGCTGCCAGCTCTGAGGGTGCTGTTCCTTCTTCCATCCTTTGGACTAGTGTTTTTTTTGTTTTTTAACATTTATTTATTTTTGAGAGAGACGGACCATGAGCGGGGGAGGGGCAGAGAGCGAGGAAGAAGGAGACACAGAATCCAAAGAGGGCTCCAGGTTCTGAGCTGTCAGCACAGAGCCTGACATGGGGCTCAAACCCACACACTGTGAGATCATGACCTGAGCTGAAGTCGGACGCTTAACCGACAGAGCCACCCAGGCACCCCCGTACTAGCGTTCTTAAACTTGAGCCTGCAAAAGCACCTGGAAGGCTTATTAAAAAAGAGATTGCTAGGTCCCACCCCAAAGTTCTTGACTCAGTAGGTCTGGGATAGGCCTGTGAATTTGCATTTCTGACAAGTTCCCAGGTGATGCTAATATTGCTGATTTAGGGACCTCACCTGAGGACCATGCTACGGAGGGCTCTAGAAGCATCAGAAGCTCCAACCACAGGCAGAACCAGAAACCTTGGTTCTGCCAGATTGGAGCCCTCAGGCTTTCCCACCCCTCCTCCCTTGTCCCTAGTCACAGCATTGGCCCTTCTAAGGGGCTAAGCCACCAAACCACCCTTAGAGCACTCAGCTTAGCTAGGGCAGTCACTAAAACCTTTCAAAATCAACAAAAAGCCAGCGGTGAATATCTCCTGAATAGGATGTGACAGGCCCAAGCCAGGGACTCAGGTAGACCAGATGTAGAACATTCTGACCCAACCTGGGGCCCACCCCTACACCAGTGTTCTCAAAGTGTGATTCCTGGACTAGAAACATCATCATTTAGAAATCTAGAAATGCAAATTCTTAAGCCACATCCCAGAACTACTGAGTCAGAAACTCTTGGGTGGGCCCCGCCACATCTGTGTTTTAATCAGTGCTAATTAGGCAGACTTTTGGTCCCCATGACCCTTGCTCCTTAGCTTTATGTCCATGAATATGTTATGTTACATGGCAAAAGGGACTTTGCAGATGTGATTAAGGCTCTTAATCAGCTGACTTAAAAAAAATAGGGAGATTATTATAGATTATTTTTGATCACATGAGCCCTTAAAAGCAGAAGTCAGAGAGATTAGATGCCTGAGAAAGATTCCACGCACAGTTGCTGGATTTGAGGATGGAGGGGGCCATAAGCCAAGAGATGTGTGGCCTCTAGAACAGCTCCTGGCTTACAGCGAGCCAAGAAGTGGGGTCCTCAATCCCACCTGCACACAGAACTGAATTCTGCCAACAACTTGATTGAGACTGGAAGATTCTCCACTGAGAACCTCCAGATAAGGAGGCCAGCCAACACCTTTATATCAGCCTTGTGAGACCCAGAGTAGAAAAACTAACCAAGCCCGCCCAGCCTTCTAATTTATGGAAGTATGAGACAAAGGACTACTGTTTCAAGCCCTTACATGTGTAGTATTCCTTATAGCAGTGAGACAAAACGAATAGAACTCGTGTTTCATTAGACCCACTGCTAGTCTTATTTAGTATAAGCATGTATATTATTATATAGAAAATGACTTGTTAATATTTTGATAACTGGTTAAATATAGTTGGTTTCCTTTTAATTACATGGACTTTATTTTTATTATATACCTTTCACATTTTTCTGAGAAGTGGACCATGGACTTTGCCAGACTGCTGGGGGGTGGGGCAGGGCACAGAAAAAGTGACGACCCCCGATTTAAAGAGACAACAATGTCAGAGTAAGACCAGTAAGCCTTCTTGTAGCAACTATGGGAGGGTACATGTGGCCAAGCAGACAGATTTATTTCACATTCTTAGAAACTAGGTTCATCCCTTATGAAATGTCTTACTTTTACATTCAACAAATACATATATGTACATAGAGACAGAAACCTTTTTGCCCCGAAACTGGAATTTACCACATCAGCTGGGCTCTTTCGTTTTCTCAGTATCTAGGGCAGGGTTTTCAACTTTGTCACCACACCCACTGGAAGAGCCACGTTTAATACCTCAAACCATACACATCATCTAAACATGTGTACTTGTGCATGTGTGTGTGTGTGCGTTTGAACAAATATATATATTTAAATATGCAAACATATATATTTAAAACACAGGTTTCACAAAACAAATCCGGCTGTTACAAGCCATGTACTCTGTTACTTCTTTTTCTATCTTAGACTAGTGGTGTCAATTTCTTCTTTATTAATGCCACTCAATTCTGCTGAATTCATTTTACAACCCAATAATAAGTTGTAAACAGTGGTTCAGAAAACACCAGTCTGTACGACCAGTGAGCTTGCATCCACTTCAATCTCTCATTCACACACGTGCACACACATACATATGTACACACATATGCATACATACACTCACACAAAGTTGTACATATATACACATATACACAGACTTACACACATATATGAATATAGACATATATATATATAGTGCTCAACATGCACACACATACACACATGACATCTACACGCATAAACATGTACACACACACACATACACACACATACACATACACATTCATTCACACTCGTTCCATTCTTCTAGGGCCTCAGAGGAAACCACAAATTACCAAGTCACCAAAATGGTGCATCTGGTCCCCAACCCATGGTTTGTCATGAAAGGATGAGTTTCAAGGGCAGTACTCGATTTCTCGAGCTGTGATTTTTACCTCTGGAGACAACCACCAGACCCTGATTTGCTTTCAGTGGCCCCTGAGAGTTACTGCATAGTGACAGTGTGTGGTAGGGCAGAAATGAAGATTCCAGAACTCAGCGGTCCCAGCATGAGATCCCGGGCAGATCTGGAGGGTGTGGAATACCTACTAAAGCACCAGGTCTGTTGTGGCTTTAACTTTTTTTGATTTTGCAGACACTGAAGGGATAGAGACAGAGTAACATACAACATATAAATGTTCTAGGTTTCCTAAACAGTCCAATTTTTAAAACTTTCTGTTCTCTTGTCCCTCCATGTGTACTTGTCAAACAAAGTGGCCATTTATTTTTAGATTTAGGAATGTAGTTGCACAGTATATAAAGGTTTAGTATTTTAACCCAATGTCTCCCATCAGAATGATACAGTAATGAGAGAACGCAGACTGGAAGGAATCGGGGGGGATGAGCCACAAGGCTCACTAACCAAGAAGGACGGCAGTGTAAACAGGAGAGTTTTCTTCTGGTGACTTTAGTTTTCAAAATAAGATTTGCCAAAAAAGAAAACAAAAACGGAGGGGGGGATGGAAACGGGAACTTTATACGAATGAATCCTGAGGGGAGGTAAACACTGACATGACCGCCCTTTCCCAAGCCTGTAATCAAATTCCAAAGGACAGATTTTTAGGTCATGGGAAGAGAAACAGGAAGCAAAGACTGGGAGGATAAAAATCCCAATATATGTCCATCTCTTCTTATTTTTAAGAATAAGATTAGAGGGGCACCTGGGTGGCTCAGTTGGTTAAGCGGCCGACTTCGGCTCAGGTCATGATCTCACCGTCTGTGAGTTCAAGCCCTGCGTCGGGCTCTGTGCTGGCAGCTCAGAGCCTGGAGCCTGCTTCAGATTCTGTATCTCTCTCTCTGCCCTTCCCCTGCTCACACTCTGTCTCTATGTCTCTCAAAAAATAAATAAATGTTAAAAAAAAATTAAAAAAAAAAAGAATAAGGTTAGAGCAGGCAAAACAGATCGATAGTGCAGGAGTCAGGACAGCCTTACCCTTGGTGGGGGAGGGGTGATGACTCAAAGCAGGCACTAAGGGGAACCCCTGAAGGGCCTGGAAATAGCATGACCCATGGTCCCCATTTGCCCAGGACTTGGCCAGTTCGGGCATGAAAGTCCTGCACCCTGGAAAATCCTCACTTAAAGCAGGACAGCTGGTCACGCATCTCAGGATGGCCTGTTTCTGGCTCTGAGCTCTGGACGCACACACAGGCGTGTTAAGCTCGTGAGAATTTCCGCCGATGGATACTTGTACACTTTTCTGCATGCACATGACACCTGAAGAAACTGTGTCGTAAAACCCAACTGACATGAGTGATGTGAATGCCCAATGGCGAGCGGTGGACACGAGGGTGTGGCACCCTACCTGGGCCTGCAGCTCGGCTCTCTGTGCCTGCAGGAGGGACACCACCTCCCGGCCCTCCTCCAGCTGGCTCTGCAGGACGGCGGCTTCCCGTTCTGTCAGGAGCTTCTCCTGCACAAAGGAAGCCAGACTCAGCACTCACATGCACTTGATGTGTGAGGAAATCCAGAGGGAAAAGGGGCAAAGAGGGTTTTTTGTGTTTGTGTCCCCTCCACCCAAATTCATATGCTCAAACCCTGGCCCCCAATGGGATGGTCTTAGGAGTTGGAGCCTTGAGGAAGTGATTAGGTCTAGAAGAGGTCATGAGGATGGGGCCCTCATGGTGGGATTAGTGTTCTTACACGGAGAGGAAGAGACACCAGCGTGCTTTCTCTCTCCAAGATGCACCAAGGAAAGACCATGTGAGGACACAGCAAGAAGGCAGCTGTCTACAAACCAGGAAGGAGGCCCTCATCCAGAACTGAATCTAGGAGCGCCTGGGTGGTTCATTTGGTTAAATGTCTGACTCTTGATTTTAGCTCAGGTCATGATCCGGTTCGTGAGCTCTGGGGCAGGCTCTGAGCTGACCATGTGGAGCCTGCTTGGGATTCTCTGTCTCTTTCTCTCTCTCTCCCTGCCCCTCCCCTGCTCGCTCTCTCGCTCTCTCTCTCTCTCTCAAAACACACTAAAAAAAAAAGAAAGAAAAACCTCAATCTGCCAGCAGCCTGGCCTCAGACTTGCAGCCTCCAGAAGCATGAGAAACAAATGTCTGTTGTGTGAACTGCCCCATCTGTGCTGCGTGTTACAGCAGCCTGAGCTAAGACAGGCCCCCAGTGGTCACCCTTAATTAATGCCTTTTCGCTTTGTCTTCAGAGTTGGAACCATAAATGCTATGAGACCCACATTTCAGCCCTGGTTATGCCATAAACTGGCTAAAAGGCACTTATTTCCTCCTCTGTAAAAGGGAAGCCAGGAATAGGGACTCTCTGAGACCTCTGTTGTCTGTCCCTGAGCCTAGGGAGAAGGGGAAACCGGAGACCTAACTGCAGACCACCCTCCTCAGCTGTGCGCACTTACTCCAGGACTGGTGTAGTCTTGTGTTTCTTGGTACATAGAAGCATGCTTTCTCTCAGGCTATCTCTGTGTCTCTTTCCCTGTGTCTCTCAATCTCTGCTTCTCTCTCCACCTCCATCTTCTTTGTTTCTCTGTGTCTCATTCCCTACCTCCCTGTTTCAGGGACACAGACGAAGGGGTAGCTGGGGGCAGAAGGGGACTCAGTCTCTGAGTACCAGTATGTGGAAGATATGCATCTATGTCACACTTTGCAAATTCTAGGCCTGCGGCTTCGGGATAGGGGCAAACATGGTGCAAATACATTGCACTTCTCCCTGCCAGGGCCCTGCCTACTTGTCTGGCCCCATCTCTCCTCACTGCCCAGCTCCCACTCATCCCAGCTCCTCACTGCTCACTCCCACCCACAGCGAGAGTGCTTTACACACAGGAGATCCTAGGATATTCATTGAAGAGGAAGAAAGACAGACTGGCACTAACTACCAGGCCATGGTGCTCCCTACTTACAAACTCATAAATGAGGCCCCCTCCCCACATCCGAAGATGTCACTCTCACATCTCATGGCGGGATGAGAAAGAAACAAGACCGCCCTATGTCTGAGCACCCACAGAAATGACCAAACGTCTCCCCGCTCCCAGTAACAAGTGATGCTGCTTAGTTACCAAGTATATCCTCCTCAGCACAAATTTTCAGGACACTCAGTCATAGGACCAGCCTCCTGAGAGCATCCAACCCAGAGCAGAGCCCTGGTTAGCAGATTCCTCCCCTCGAATCACCCAACACAGGCCTGGATCCTCTCACATATCTCTCCTCCTCTGAGACACCCTGCAGGTCTCTAGGGTACACACTCCTTTGCTGCAGTGAATAATACACTGGCTTTATTTGACCATAGGTGTGTCCCCAGTGGCCTCTGGCTAGAGAGCACTGACATTATGTTACTGACACATTAACCATTGACCAGTGTTCCTGGGGAAGGACACTAATTATAGCCTCATTTTGCAAAGGTGACTTAACACAGTTTTTCGGTAACAAGAGGCCATCAAACAAATCTGAAAGGGACCATCTATCTCATATATAGAATTTGTAGGCTAAGATTAATAAAGAATGCAGTGCTTTCTAACCTTGTGCTTCTCCATCCATAATGTGAATGTGAATCTCTAGGGGTCTTGCTAAAGGAAGATTCTTAGTTAGGCGGTCTGCACTCGGGCTGGAGATTCTGCATTTCTGACCAGCTTCCAGATGATGCTAAGCTAAGATCACTGATGATCAGTCTCTACAGTCTTACAACTCAGAAGAAATTTGTTACAAGAATACAGGTGCACAATTTAAAGAGTGTGTTTGGTGTAAAACAGCTTTGAACCGGGTGAAAAATAAGTTTGCACAATAAAAATAAGGTATCTGAAAGGAAAATCTCTGACCAAAAAAAATTAAGACTCTAGGAGAAGCTATTTTAGGTCTTTCTAGAAACCTCAGTTATACCGACTACAGAGAGCAGGCACCTGAAACGGTCACTGGTGGGCGATTTGGACAAGAATGTCCCCATGAAGGCCAAAACAAGCAACTTTCCTACCTCACAGAGTTTTGAAGTGTCTTCTAGGGGCACTTGGGTGGTTCGGTCAATTAAACATCCAACTCTTGATTTCAGCTCAGGTCATGACCTCATGATGGTTGGTGAGATCAAGCCCTGTGTCGGACTCCACGCTGATAGCTCAGTGCCTGCTTGGGATTCCCATTCTCTCTCTCTCTCTCTCTCTCTCTGCCCCTCCTCCCTCCCTTCTACTATCCTACCCCCATTCTCACCCTCCTGTGCCCTCTCTCAAAAATAAACATTTTTAAAATAAGTGTTTTCCAAAGGAAGTTCTGGACGTTTTTTAGCTTTGCTATAAAAAATGTTAGGTTAAAACAAAAAGACCCAAGCAGCCAGCCCCCTGGCCCTCGGGTTCTGTAGTTTGTCTGCACACTGCCCTGGGAGCTTCTAAATGACTGAGGTAAGGCTACACCTGCAAGGCAGCTGATTAACTGACTTGGGGTGTGGTCTAGGCAGACTTCCAGGCAATTCCAAGTGTCAGTGGGTTTGAGCACCACTATCCTAAGTCATCTTTGCAAAAACCAGAATCACACCAGTTGACCAGTGCCCCAAACCTTGTGCCAGCCTACCACAGCGTCTGCACATTTTTGTTTTAATCTGTATTATTAACGGTTTATTTTTCCATGTCCCACGTTATGCATCACAAAATCCATTAAAACTACATTAGGAAAACAATATGCCAGCAGCTAGAGAGCTCAGTGAAGAAGGAATGTGGAACATTCTATCAGAAATGAGGGGGTAACTGGGTGGCTCAGTCAGTTAAGCATCTGATTCCTGCGTTCAAGTCCCGTATCAGGCTCTGTGCTGACAGCTCAGAGCTTGGAGCCTGCTTCAGACTCTGTGTCTCCCTCTCTCTCTGCCCCTCCCCTGCTCATGCTCGTGCTTGAGCTCTCTCTCTCAAAACTAAATAAACATTGTTAAAAATTTTTAAGGGGAATAAGGTTTTTACATCCAAATTCACATTTAAAAACAATCAGTTCAGGGGTGCCTGGGTGGTTCCAGTCGGTTAAGTGTCTGACTTTGGCTCAGGTCATGATCTTGTGGTTTGTCAGTTTGAACTCCGTGTTAGGCTCCATGCTGACAGCTCAGAGCCTGGAACCTGCTTTGGCTTCTGTGTCTCCTTCTCTCTCTACCCCTCCCCAGTTTGCAGTCTGTCTCTCTCTCTCAAAAATAAACACTGAAAAATTAAAAAAAAAAAAAAACCAGCTTCTGTAATTTCTATTTTTTTCCCCAGTAGTTTTCATCCAACAAACTCACATAATCATTAACAGAGGCCAACCTTGCAAATATAGTCATGAACTGTCTGAGGCTCTCTGTATTCAAAATTTATGGTCATATTGATAAGGAGAATAAGAAAACAAACAATATTTTTAAATGGGCAAAAAACTGGATTGGATACTGCAAAAAAAAAAAGATACATGGATGCCAAATAAGCCCACGAAAAGATGCCCAACATCATTAGTCACTGGGGGACGTAGTTAAAACCACAGTGAGATACACAACACACCTGTTAGAAGAGCAAAAAGCACAAACAGAATGAAAACCTGACACCCCCAGTGCTGGCAAGGATGCAAAACAACAGAAACGCTCATACACTCAACGCTGATGGGCTGCAACAATGCAAACTGCCTTGGAAAACAGTGTGGCAGTTTCTTACCATCTACGCAAAGAAGAAGAGCCTGAATTCTCAAGAGGAAATGCCTAAGACAATGGTCAGGGACACAGTTTGTGTCCTCAGATATCTAAATCAGCGTTCCCAGTCTTGAGTGAAAGGACGGAAGGGTAAACTTCAAACGCGAACGCAGAGTGAGAGCGTGGCCAGTGAACGCAGGGCAGCTCCGCGCCAGTCGGACCTGACCTGACACCTTACCTGAGTCTCCGCTAAACTAGGCCCTTGGGAGTGTAAGCGCCCTCCCCTCTCCCTGCAACTTGGGCTCCAATTCTTACCTCCCTCATCCCGCTTGTAATGGCAGATGCCTGAGGAGTGGTCTGGACAATCTGCTGCAGATGGTGACATAGGTCTGAATTTCCAGAAGATTCTGTTGGGGGAAGGAATGCACTCTCATTAAAACTTGAGCTATTTGAGGTTTTGCCTCCAGGACCAGGTGACCCCAGGGATGAATGCTTTCACACGTTCACCATCACAGACAGGACAGACCATGACCTGTGCCGTGGACACTTTACATCCCCTTTAATCTTCACAAGAACAAGAAGACGGATGAGGAAAGAGGCTTGTTTATCTTGCATTTCCCCTCAGTTACATGGATGCTTTTGCTGCTAGTCTTCCTCGATGGCAAAGCTGCGAGAGAAAGCAGAGATGGAGAACAGAGAGACCCTGCAGGGTACAAAGGACCCTTTCTGACCCCAGAACAGCGTAGTGCTTCAAAGGATGATCCCAGACTAAATCACTTACTAGCAGTGTGTGGCCTCAGGTAAGCAATTCAAACCTCTAAAATTCAGGTTCTTCCATATAAGAGGACTAACAATCTGGAGAGGGTGCCTGATCCCCCTTCCCAGCAGAACACCTGTGCCTAGCACCGTGCATGAGAGCCAATAGTGCAAAAACTGCCCTCCTCCAGACAAAGGCCATCTTGTCCAGCAAGCAATGCCCCCTAATCCCACCTCATCCCACCCCAGACCAATGACTCCCTGGCACAGGAGGACAAAAGGCCAACCCTCCTGCTTCAAGGTGGGACCAAACTTGTGGAGTTAGCGATTCATGTTTCAGAGCCCCCCCACATGGTATCAGACTCCAGCTAAGCCCACACCCTTGCTCAGTTCCCCCTCCTCTCCTCCTGCAAGCTCGCCACTAAAACAGCAATTGCACAAAAATCACCACTTGGGCTCTGCTTGCAGACAGGCCTCCTACCTCAGGGGGCTGTTGTTGGGACCAAAGAGATAATGCCCAAAAGCTTCACAGTGCGAGCTCTTATTATTATCAGTGTTCTAAATGGCCTCAAACAGGTAGCGGGGAGGAAACAGGCTAGGCCTGGTGGAAAGGCCAAGGAATGCCATAGGGAGGGAGACCCCTACAGTGTGAGCCACGGGGCCTCCCATTGTGCTGAGGCACCACACTGCCTCGGTTTCCCCAGAAGCAGACTGTTAGACATTGAATGTTATTTTCCTCCAAACATCATATATTGAAGCCCTAACCCCCAGAGGGCTGGGGTTTGGAGGTGGGGCCTTTGGGAAAGAACTAGATTTAGATGGGGTCATGAAGGTGGGACCCCAGACAGGATTAGTGCCTTATAAGAAGTGACGCCAAAGAGCCAGGGGAGCCTAGGTGGCCTAGTCAGTTGAGCATCTGACTTCGGTTCAGGTCATGATCTCACGTCTGTGAGTTCAAGCCCTGTATGGGGCTCTGTGCTGACAGCTCAGAGCCTGGAGCCTGCTTCTGATTTCTATGTTTCCCTCTCTCTCTCTGCCCCTTGCTCTCTCTCTCTCTCTCTCTCTCTCTCTCAAAAATAAATAAACATTAAAAAAACATTAAAAAAATTTGAAGAACTGGCATCAGGGAAAGCCAAGGTGAGCACACAGTGAGGAGGGGGATGTCTGCGAGGCAAGAAAAGGGCCCTCGCCGGAACCTGGGAATGCTGGCTGGCACCCTACTCTCAGTGTTCCAGCTTCTAGAACTGTAAGAAATGAATCTGCTGTATATAAAGCCACCCAGAGGGCGCCTGAGTGACTCAGTTGGTTGGGCGTCCGACTTCAGCTCAGGTCACGATCTCAGCAGTTTGTGAGTTTGAGCCCCACATCGGGCTCTGTGCTGACAGCTCAGAGCCTGGATCCTACTTCAGATTCTGTGTCTCCCTCTCTCTCTGCCCCTCCCCTGCTCGTGCTCTGTCTCTCTCTCTCTCTCTCTCTCTCATAAATAAACATTAAAAATTAAAATAAAATAAAATAAAGCCACCCAGGTGGTGGTACTTTGTTGTAGCAGCCTGAACTGGCTCAGATACAGGCCCCAAGGGAAGGGTCTGAGTGCAAACAGTTAATTTGGACGAAGATGCCAGGAATCATTATTGGAGGAGGAAGTGAGACAGGAAAGGCAAGGCAGCCAATAAAGAGTGTGCTACCAGGTAAGTTACCCTTGGGCACCTGGTGCTCAGGCCAGCTGGAGATCCTGGGAACCACGCAGAACAGCAGGTAAGAAAGAGCTGGGGTAAGAATCAACAATGTCGCATCTGTCGCTGGCTGAGGCTGCTCCTGGGGCATCAATCCCCAACACTTGCCATGAGGCAGAGCCCTCCTCCACTGCCCGGAGAGTGTCCCGAGGCCGAGCAGCAGATACTGGCAATTAGACGGAGGCCAGAGCCCACCAGAGAGGTCAGCCCCCAGGACCACAGCCAGGCTCACAGGTCTGCTACACTCAGTTAACCACACAGTCCTGCAGAAGGAGTCTGGCATCTGCATTTTGAAGAGGAAGCAGCTCAGAGTGGGGAGGCCACTTGTCCATGGTTATGCAGCTCCAGGATTAGATTTTTCCAGTGCACTACAGCCCCCCCAAGTCAGGCCTGTGAGCAGCTAGCAGGAGTGGGAGGCAGAGCAGAATGCTTTGTAAGAGGAAGCTCCTGAATGCCCTGTGTTCCCTCAACTAACTGGCTTAGAGGCAGGGCTAATAAATAGCTACGTTGCATTTTCTGCATTTCTGCATTTTCTGAGCCAAAACAACTGACAGGCCCTAGCTTATCAAGACAGATCTATGTAAGATCACTTTGTAACATAGGAAACAGACATTAGTTCCCTCCTCCCAACACACACATAACTGCCTCCTCCTCTATCCAGGTCTAGCTCTCTGAGTGCCATCCAACAACCAACCCATCGCCCCCTTGGTTCAGGGGCAACCCACCCACTCTAGCAGGCTCCTGTTTCAGCCACGAGTGCCCTGGACTTGTCTGGCCAAACCCAAACTGGGTTATCTGGGGGAAGGGCTTCAGAGGGTCACGGTTACCTTTTTGTACCTGTCCTTTGCGGCACTGATATCATCCTGCAAAAACTGGGCTTCGATCTGAAGGCGCAGGTTATGCAGTAAGGCTTCATCAGCTTCCTGCAATGAGAAAGGGAGCCACACGTCCAACTCGTAGGGGCTGCACAGTGGAGGCATGGGCACACGGGCATGAACTCGGCCAGGCGTATGAGCATAGGGACCGCCTGGGGTCTTATTAAAACATGGACTCCTGTTCTGTAGGTCTGGGAGAGTGTCTGAGATTCCACACTTCCAATAAGGCACTGGGTGAGCCCACTGGTCCTGCTCGAGAACAGCAGTTCTCAACAGATTGATTTTCTTACCCCAAAGGGACATTTAGTCATATCTGGAAACATTTTTGATTGTGACCACTTGGGCGGTGGGGTGTGACAACTGGCATCTAGGAGGTAGAGGCAGGGATGCTGTGAAATATCCTACAATACACAGGACAGCCCCACACAATAAAGAATTCTCCAGCCCAAAATGTCAGTAGCGCCAGGGGTGCAAAGATTTTACCTAGAAAGGTCAGGTAGAAGATTAAGATATATTTACATACCCACAGCCTTAAAATTTAAGTTATATCTGTATCTGTTCTAGATCTCAGCATCAGTAAGTTCAGTTTCTAAGACCAAGAAGTAATTTTCCGTTAACACTGCAACCTTCGTTTTAATAGTTTTCTCCCAAGTACTGCTGACACTATGTGTCTTTAATACAAAATGCATTTTTTTAGAATAATTGCTGTGGCGAATACTCTTTATTGCTTTAAAGTGGGAAGTGACGTGTATGACACAAGGCTGAGTGTTCTCATCAAACATTCTGATAGTTTGCTGACTTTTATCTCATTGATTTTGTTTGGATAAAACCAAATAGATTGGATTACTGTGCTCTTAATTAGACAGTGCTGGGGTGCCTGGGGGGCTCATTCGGTTAAGCATCCGACTTCGGCTCAAGTTAGATCTCACGATTTGTGAGTTTGAGCCCCACATCGGGCTCTGTGCTGACAGCTCAGGGTCAGGAGCCTGCTTAGGATTCTGTGTCTCCCTCTCTCTCTGCCCCTCCTCTGCTCACACTCTGTCTCTCTCTCTCTCAATAATAAATAAAAAACATTTTAAAAAAAAAGAAAAAAGTCAGTGCTGTGATGGCTGGAACTGCCTGAATTCTACCGCAGTCCAGTGTGATATTACAGATGAGTGTTACTTGGGTCCAGCATGCTATTACGGGTGAGCATTGCTTGGGTTCCTCAAGACTGTCACTCTCCAGAGACCCCTCTGTGATACTCAACTGTCAATACCTGAGGCCTTGCCGAGGAAATTTTTACTGACTTATTAATGACTTATTAAAAAGCATGCATGGTAGCAATCGGCTTTCATTAATAAAGGCAGATAGGTAGCTGGCTAACATATTTAAAACACTGTTCCCCCTCGTGTGAATAGAGTTACAACAGTCAGGCATGTGCAAGGGCCCAGGTATTTTGAGACAAAGGTATTTTTGCATCAATAGGGTTTAGATTCCAGGGAGGCCTGCGGCCCGCAGTCTTCGGAGAGGCACTCGATTCCTTCATCACTCCTATAAAAGATGGCTGGCGTAGGAAGATTTTGATTGTTGGAGGCTGACAATAAGCATATCAGATTTCTGACTTCAAAGGATCACCTGATCCGAAAGAGCTTTTCATGCAAAGTGCTGTGTCAGCACCTACCACTTCGGAGAGCTGGGACTTGGTGAGACTAGAAAACAGGCTGTATGAACTTCTGGGAGCCTGCATCAGAATAAATGGTTAATTAAGAAATATGTGCCTGGGGCGCCCGGCTGGTTCAGTTGGTTGAGTCTCCAACTTCGGCTCAGGTCATGATCTCACAGTTCATGAGTTCCAGCCCCACTTTGGGCTCTGTGCTGACGGCTCGGAGCCTGGAGCCTGCTTCCAGTTCTGTGTCTCCCTCTCTCTGCTCCTCCCCTGCTCACGCTCTCTCTCTCTCTCTCTCTCTCTCTAAAATAAAATAAACATTAAAAAAGAGAAGAAGGAAAAAAAAGAAATATGTGCCTGTGTGAATTTGGTCTGAAACTTGAGCAAAATTGTAGGGGAGCAGTTAATCTCCACCCAACTGGAACTTCTGAGGCTATTTTATCTACCAAAAATAAATTTGAGTTTCTCTTAAAAGAACTTCGGAGTTCTACAAAATCAACTTGGGTCAGTTGGCAAACATCAGAAATGGATCCTAAAGCATTCCTGTTTGCATAGGGTTTATGCAAGTAAAAATGAAACAAGCCATTTTAATACAGCACTGTCCAGGTCTCAGGCATAATTTTAAATTTTCTGGCAGCTACACAGAATAAAAAGAAATGGGTGAAAGTAATTTTAATAATATATTTTATTATACTCAATATACCCTGAATATTATCCTTTCATCATGTAGACACTATTTTTTTTTTAAGTTTATTTGTTTTTAAAGAGAGAGAAAGCATGTGCACATGAGCAGGGAAGGGGCAGTGAAGGACAGAGAATCCCAAGCAAGCTCCACACTGTGAGCACAGACTCAACGTACGGTTCGATTCCATGAACCGTGAGATCATGACCTGAGCCAAAATTATGAGTCAGACACTTAGTCGACTAAGCCACCCAGGCACCCCTGTAATCAATATTTTAAAAGTTATTAATGAGATACTTTATTCTTTTTATTTTCAGGCAAGGTCTTTGAAACCTGGTTTATATTTTATACTTACAACACATGATGATTTGAACTCTCTGTGTTTCAATCACTCCCCAGCATACATGGCTGGTGGTTCCTGAGCTGGACCACACAGCTCTATAGGACTAATTTTAGGCACAAAGGAGAATCTCAGTATCTCCTCCAGGTTTCTGTCCCTGGGGGAATGCCCCCAGTTTCTTTCCTCTAATTTCCAGTTACTAAATCCTTCCCTTTGAAGAGTGTGAAGTCCCTGTATACGGACTTCATTGAGCAACCAGACAGGGAACCCTCAAACAGAAGGAGGGAAGGACCCCAACCCAGAGCTGGCTCCCTGCCCACTGCCCCTAGACTCTTCTCTGCTTTCCCCAAGGCTCTTGTCACTCCTTGGCCCTGAGCTGGGCCTCTGTTCCCATTGGCAGATGCAAAAGCATAGGAGAAAACTGCGCCCTTTCAGAGACCCACACGGGGTCTGAAGTCTTTTTTTCCTAAACAGAAGTAAAAGAATGAACCAAATTACAAAACAGGGATGCGTGTTTCCAGGGACAGGGCTCTGAACGGTCTGAAGTAAATTCATGTGAAATCTAACTACGGGGGTTCAGTTTCTGGGCTCATTCTTTTGATTAATGACTTGATATAATCAGTCACTGACTTTTGATGAGCTCTGTCCTCAAGGCTTAATGATGGGTCCTCAAATCCTGTGTCCCAGGGACAGTAATGAATATGCTAGTTCCCCAGGGCAAGTGGGCAGGTCCCTTGGAGGCCCTGGTGACTGGCTCTCTGAATTACCCAGAATTACCACCCGAGCCTAGTGAAGCCGCGCTGAGAGAGAAAGGGTGGTACAAATAAAGCCTGGGTCACTCTAGCAGTAGGAAAGGGCTGAGGAACCAGAGAGAACCGGGATAATTTACAGACCACCAAAGGAAAGGCGGCAGGACTCAAGAAAGACAGAAAGCAGGGCAGTCCCAGGAATCTAAGCAGCAGGAGGTAATGGCTCCACCCTCAGGCAGACCTGGCTACCAATGAATTTGTCTCTGTGTCTCTTAAGTCATAGTTCCTGGAAAGCTCTGTGATGGCCATCAGAGGTCACATGACCACCATCTTGACTGACAGTCCTAACAAGACCACAGTGATGGGAAGGACGATCACTTTTGGGGATGCAGCTGTACTCCCTTCAGGAGCAGGGGTTTGCTATGGAAATGATTCTCAACCCTGCCCATGGGGACACCCCTTGGAGGGGCAGGGCTCAACCTGGGGCAGAGTTGGTAGGAGACCTCGAGCCAGTCCTTCTGGATATCCTTCTACCCTCCCTACCCCTCAATCTCATCCCCACCCTCCCACCATACCCGTCAGCTGAGGATGAAGCAGGGCAGAGAATTCTCACACATCTTCATTTTTACCAAAAACTCATCTGTGATTGACCTGCAATCACCGGAGCTGAAGAACTGGGAATACAGTTTCAAGGATGCTTTGTGTCATTAATTATAAAGCGACCAAACACTCACAATTTTAGAACTAGAAGGGATGCCAGAGATCACTGGTCCTCAAGCATTTGTTAAGTCACATGTGTCATCCTTCCAACAAAATATCCCAGGATGCCACTGTATACAGGCAATGTAGAGAGGTGTTTCTGGAAAGACACGACCACAGTGGGGTCCATCCAGCAGCCCTCTTCCCTCAGAGGCCCCTCAGTGTCTCCATGGTCCTGTGGGCTCTGCCAAATGCAGCTCAGAAACTAGAGTCTCTCCTTATAGATGGACGGGCTGAGGCCAGACAGACCAGTGGGTCATGCAGCTACTTAATGGAAGTTAATGGGAAACAAGAGGCCTGGAATCTGTCTCTACTAGTCAAGAGTTGAGTACTGAGTCTTGACCCCATCCTGCAAGGTGCCTGCCTTTCTTCCCCCATCTCCGTCTTAAGATGGTGCCCAAACAACCACTCTTGGCTCCCATCAGCCAAGCCTTTAAAGCTGCTTATGGTGATAATAAAGGCCAGCCAATATTTGTCCTTAAAATAGGGATTATACGGATGCCTCTGCACACACATTCTCCTGCTTTGAGGACAATCGTCTGATAAACTGTCCCCCAAACCCCCAAAGGTGAGTAGGTGCCTCTGGAATGTGCAGTTGCTGGTATATTGAGGAGAATTCATTTGGAAGTGTTTTCTTTTGTTTGCACCAGAACTCAGAAATGTGTGGACGCTGGTGTTTTTATTATGTTTTGGATGCTGTCAGCTGAATTTTCAAAAGCTCCACCAGCAGAAGCATCTAGATTTTTTCCAAATCGAGACACTGGGTCAATAGTCTAATTTTAGAAAACATTCCAACCCTGGTGTTGTATGTGTTTGAGATCTAGGCCAGTGGTTCTCAAAGCGTGGTTAACGATGATGAGGGAAAATGAGAAATGTACAATGATTTGGGGCGTAAAATATCTGGCAGATCCCAGATGTACTGGGTTAGAATTTCTGGGGTCAGGACCCAGGGATGTGTATTTTAACCAGCTCTCCAGGTGCTGCTGGTAGACACAGAAATTTCAGAATCACTGATCTAAACCACTTTTTGAGAAAGAAACTAGAGAAATAACTAGAGTCCAATGTGCCTCTGAAGAATCAGCCTTGCCAACCCTTCACAGGGATGCTAGAAATCCCTTTAAAGACCCAACTGTGTATCTTTACCCAGCCTCAAATCCAGCGTCCAAGCAATCGCCCTCCCTGGACCCCATAAAAAGCTGCTTAAGAATGGGTATTCAAGTTCATTGAGATTTCTAGTTAATTAGGATTTCGTTAAGAAAATACTTCAACCTTGGACGTCAAAAACCTTTCCAGAAATTGTTAGTTTGCTTTCCTTCCTGGTGCTCAGGCTGGCCTGGAGGACGGTGCTGAGTATGTTCTAGACTTTGCTCCCTCTCTTTCCACTGTCTTCTCTCCCTGGGCACTCCTCCTGGTTCCTCCTCTGCCCTTCCGGTCTCCCAGCCTCCCTGCCCCCAGCCTCCTCCTGAACTCAGCCTTCTCAGTTCCCTCTCCTTTTCTGCCCCGGAAGTTCATCTCCAACCCCAGAGTTATTCTCAGGCATGAAGGCTTGTAGCCCTGAAGGTGAAGGCATCAAGCCCCACCCTGTTGTTCCCCAAATTCCCTCGCTTCTTACTCTTTCCTGGACAAATTAAAGATAGACAAATTGCATGAAAAAAGCATATATAACAGCTTTAGGTCTTTCTTTAAAAATTGTTTTTAAGAAATTTGACTAGAACCTACATCGTTTTAATATTCTGGGGATTTTAAAGGAAAATAGGAGAGAAACCTGAAAGCCTCCTTACAGTTTTCTTAAGATAAGCAACATTGGGCATTTTGGGGACCAATAACCACACACACGCAGAGAGAAAAATGGGTCCTAGAGTTCGGCCAAACCCAAATATTTAAAAGTCATCAAGAATTCTTACTACATCAAAATAACTTTGGCCATAGTATGTAAGTGGTATGTTGAGGAATTATTTTATTTCAAAGTGCCTAGCAAAGAGTGGCTTGCTTTAGCTTACGCGGTTGTTAAAAACACAGGAACTCTGTCCTGGAGATGTGATTACATGGGCAATATTCACAGATGACAGTCTGGTGAAAGCAGTAGCAATCAATCTTGTCAACATACATGGTGATATTTTCCAAGCATGGTTCAAAGAGCGGGTCAATGGTTTTTCCTGTACCCCATTTTCCATGGCCACACCTAGGGATGAATGAATCCCTTCCACAAGACCAAAGGAAAGGGGTGCTGAGACTAAGCTGACAGTCAAAACCATATTGATCTGATGTGTGTAGACATTCGAGGATTTGTCAACCAAAATCATTTAAATGACCAGCCAACAAGACGTGAATACACTCTTGCATTTTCACCTTCTCATGTGACCATCTCAATGGCCAGAGAACAAGAATGTCCAGCCTTCCCCTGGCCAGCTCCCTGAGTTTCTCTGAAGCAAAGATTGGGTACATGTTGTTTAATCCAAGAAGCACTGGAGGGGAGGAAGTGATCTGGGGAAAGGAACAAAGGCAATAAAGCTGTAGAATGAGTAGGTTACCGTTGTGGACAAGCAGGCCTCAGGCCTGCTGGGGACACTTGGAGAGACTCAACAGAACTCACCTGTGAACTCTTTTTTTTTTTTTTTTTAATTTTTTTTTTTAATTTTTTTTATTTATTTTTTAGAGAGAGAGAGAGACAGAGCATGAGTGGGGGAGAGTCAGAGAGAGAGAGAGAGGGAAACACAGAATCCGAAGCAGGCTCCAGGCTCTGAGCTGTCAGCACAGAGCCCGATGCGGGGCTCGAACTCTCGAACCGTGAGATCATGACCTGAGCCGAAGTCGGACGCTCAACCGACTGAGCCACCCAGGCGCCCCTCACCTGTGAACTCTTGATATAAGGGATGGGACAGCTGGGGAGCTCATCCACCCACTCCCACCCCTCAGTGGCCAAGGGCTGCTTCCGGGGGTGCTAACTCCCACACCTCCAGCCAATGCCTCTTGCAGATCATGCACGTCCCCATAGCCAGAGACACACAGGAAGCTGCCAGTATGCTCAGCATGTCTGTGTGACCTCTGGGGTGGCCAAGGGGATATGGACAGAGCATCAACATCAAGTGTGAAGGGGCCATCTTCACCCAGAGATTCCGGCTTTGTGTCTGTCTCCTGAGAGTTAGGGACTGGAGGCAGAGAATGAGCCACATACAGAAAAGACTCCTCACTACACCTGGCTCCTGACTACGCCTGCCAAGGATGGGCTGTGGGTCTCCTACGTCACAAATCTCACCAAGGGTGGGCCTCCTGGCTGGCAAATAAGGGGTTGGGCTGGGTCATTTCTGAGGGTAAAATAAATAACCACAAAACTGTGCTGAGGCTCCAAGTAGTGCATGGATTTGGCCAATCCCTGCATCGTGTGCTGTGCTCACAATTTCTGCTATATCTGAGCATCACCTATACTATTAGTCACTCCATATTTTTCTTCAATCTGATCCATTTTTCACTTGCATGCATTTAAAAAGGAACTTTTTGATGGTAACCTGCTGTAGAGAAGAGGTGATCTAAAAATAAATTCAGAGCTACTGAAAAATTGTTCCTCCACGCACCATCTAAATTCATCCCGCACACCACTGGAGCTATGAATCCCACATTCCGGGGAAACTAAGCTGGCATCCATCACATCAAAGGCTCTGTGATAATAACCGTGACAGGCAAGTCACAGACAGTAACGTGTCACTTTGTTCTTACTATATGGGTCAACAGACATCCACTCCATGATGGTGGCAACTATTATTGCTTCTGCTTGGGAGATGAAGGAGCTGAGGCTCAGGGAAATGAGGCAGTTCCCCCAAATCTCGCAGATACTCGACAGTGGCAAGAAGGGTCCTATGATCAAGCTGTTCTCCCGTTTTGGACTGCACAGCTCACTTGTGGACAGAAGTGTCTTTCCCCTGGACCCAGGCAAGAGCCACACCGATGCCCTTTGATTGTTCTGGCCCAAGATGCTGGTAGCATCTTTCCCCAGAAACTTTGTAACCCATACTTCAATGGGACCCATTCTCCAACTGTCCATACTCTCTCAATACACAAAGATGTTGCTACTGTGTTCTCAGGGGGCCAAAACGAGGGGGAAGCCTTTCCCTTACTTTTCGTGATCTCCACTGCCATGTTTTTCTTCTGAGAATATGTATTACTTTTGTAATAAGAGAAAACTGAAGCTTGTTTTTAAATTCAGTGTTACTGGGGCGCCAGGGTGGCTCAGTCAGTTAAGTACCCGGCTCTTGGTTTCTGCTTGGGTCATGGTCTCACAGTGAGTTCAAGCCCCGTGTAGGGCTCTGCACTGATGGAGCCTGCATGGGATTCTCTCTCTCCCTCTCTCTCTGCCCCCCCCCACTCTCTCTGTCTCTCTCTCAAAATAAATAAGCTTTAAAATTTTTTTAAATAAACAAATAAGTCTTTGGTGTTACTTTCCACCAAAGCTAAAATAAGGGACTATATCCTGTCTCCCTCTTCTGCAAAGAGTGCACACGATGGCACTGTATGAGTGACAACCTCAGAAATAAGTCCAGAGAGAGCCCTGCTTGCAGTGAGGACAAATAGGCACAAAGCAAACCGTGCTGGGTTGGGGAGGGGCTGAACTGGCATCTAAGAGAAGGGTGTCAGGCACCTATGTCCCTGAAGATAGTGGTCTGTGGACAAGATGGCAGCCCCATCTGACGGCCTGGTATTACCACCAAAAACAAGAATGGGGATCAGCCACAAGTATCAGCAGAACAGCTGGGCAATGTCTGATGCTAAGAACACCCAAATCCCACCTTTTACAGACTTGGGGCCATCGCAATCCAACCCAATACAAGACCAATCATTGCGCCTGTGCATGCAGGGCTCTCCTGAAGCACACCCCCACCTTTATGTTTATATCTGGAGTGTTCGTGTGTTGGCTGACCTGAGACCAACCAAGTTTCTATCATTTGGCCTTGGTAATTATTGACAGTACCTCCTTTCACATAGTGTCCTGGTTTGGACAATATATGATATGCTCACGAAGGGAAGGACACAGAAGCATCACATGGTAGATAACATAGACAAAGAAAAATTCAGTTTCCCTACATTGTGGTTCTAACTCCCACTGATTAGCGACTAATCCTAGACAACAGAGGTTGGACAAAGCCAGGGACTGGCAAACATCCTGACCTAACTCAACTCCAGTGGTTGCCTGGAACTCCAGGTGGAGAAGAATCCTAAGGCCACACATTTGGGCACAGCAGGGAAAGGTGCTGTTTTTTTATCAACAATTCTGATGAGGAATTACAGGTGTGGAAGGGGGGAAAGGGGGAAAGTAGCCATGTGCCCTAAATAAGCAACACTTCAATGGAATAGTCTCATGAGTCTTTCCACTCAAGACATTTGAGCTCTGAAATTACAGCTATTTGCCATCCCTGGTTTTGTCTAACCTCTGAGATCCAGGATTATTCCATTTGATAGTCAAGTTCTCCTAGCTAGAGCAGAAAATCCAATCAGTTACGTTGATGATGGAGGATCTGAAGAAGGAAATTCCCTGCGAAGAACAACCCCACACAACTCTGCAGGAAGGTCCCCAGCAAGGAGCTGAGAATCCCTGGTGCCCTCCACATAGTTACTCTCCAGGCTCCGGGAGGGGAGAGCCTGAAGGGAAATGGAAACTTCTTCCTCTGTTCTCTGAGAGTTCTCCTGTAGCAGGGACTCTCAGCCAACAGAGTAGAGATATCCTTGCATCCTGATAACCACGGCCCAAAGCAAGTTTCCTGAGTTTGGTGTTTGGGACTGGTATATCTGAATGGCAAAACCACAGCTGGTCACTGTGATACTGCCACATTTTGACAGCCTAGCTCAACTCATAGGCTTAACAGTCTCGGGTTCTCTGGCGAGACCCTGTGTGTAGTGGGAGAGGAGTGTGTGTCTTGGGTATGTGAGTTCACACAAAGACTTAGTTGAAATTATGAACTCAAGGGGCACCTGGGTGGCTCAGTCAGTTAACTGTCTGACTTCGGCTCGGGTCATGATCTCACAGTTTTTGGGTTGGAGCCCAGTGTCAGGCTCTGTGCTGACAGTTCAGAGCCTGGAGCCTGCTTCAGATTCTGTGTCTCCCTCTCTTTCTGCCCTTCCCCTGCTCACGCTCTGACTCTCTCTCTCTCGAAAATAAACATTAAAAAAAAAAAAAAAGAAATTACGAATTCAAGAAAGAGAGTGACAGCAAAAGAAATACGTGAATCCTAAAAGGACACAGAGAGGAAGTGTGCGATGTCCATTTCAGCCATTTAGTTCCATTCTGTCCCTACTCAGACTCACGGACGTGCTCAGCTCACCTTGTTAAGCCGTTCCAGCATTTCTTTTAGGAGAAGTTGACATTCGCACTCGTTTTCATACCTGCAAATCGGACACATAAGCAAAAAGTAGGGCAGCTTCCGTGATTCCACATGTAATGACCACACAATCAGCGTTACAGAGTACCATACTGTCTCTTTAAGGAGAGGTCCTTAAGTTAAAAATAGTAGCTAATGCTGCACTGCTGAGCCTGTCACTTCCTAATCTTTTCCACGGCATGGCGTGGCGCACGCACAGAGTGGTGCTGTGGCCACCATACACAGGGTAACTGGGAGCGGTAAATGTAACAGGAGTTCCCCAGCCTGGAGGCCCAACCTCCGCTCCCGCCCCCGCCCCCCAACCCCTCCACCACCACCTCCATCCCTGCCCAGCCACCTCAAGGATAAGGGAATCATACCTCCACACACTCCTAACCCAAGTATAGCAGTGACATGGAGAATGGGAGACCACCCTACGTGACCTATAACAAACACCACTAACCTGACCTTGACCTTGTCTGGGTTTCCTATACTATCGTATCTATCTACATGTGTCAGTTTTTCTGGATTATGCCATTTAATCTTTATAAAATCCTTGAAGAGAGTAGTTATCACTGCCCTCCCCCACACTCTCACTGCGGGGGGAGGAATGAGAAAACTGGGGCTGAGAAATTGGCCCGTGACCTCAGGCAGATGCTCAGGGCACTTCACCCTCATCTCTGTGCCCTCAAGGCCTGCTCTGGGCCAGTGGGCAGGACATGCTGGACAAGCCAGAGAGTCAGCGCCCCTGGGGGCACCTCTTACAGAGATGAGTGGGTACATAAATACCCCAGTCCTCTTGCCCTCAACTAGGACAACTGAAGTGTTTCTCTGTCCAGTAGGTTAGCTCCAGGTTAACTTGCTGAATGCACTCAGTGTTTTCTGCCTTTCCTTCCTGCCTCACTTCCTCACTACCCAACCTGTGCACCTCGGGTCACCTCCCAACTGAGCTACTTGCTCTCAAACCCTTTTATCAGGTTCAGCTTCTGGAAGACTCCAAACTAAAAGAGGGGTGAGGTCAGGACTCACACTTGAATCTGACACCAAAAACTATGCCCTGATAGCCACACCATGCTGCCGGGTAGAGCAGGGAACTCGAACCCCCCCCCCAAATTTAATACACACAAAATTGATAAAGCAATGGATACTAGGAACAGATGTATTTTTCCCTCCTAGTCATCTTCCCTGGACTTGTAGAAAATGATAGAGATCAAAAGGCAGAGAGATCTCAGAAATCATTCTGTTTAGAGAGAGAATTTCCCTCTAGGGGGACCTTCATCTCCTTAAGAAAGAGAGAAGGCTCCTTCCCAAATGACTGTAACTTGCCCCCAATATCTATCCTGGCCTTCTTCCAGGAGTCAAAGCCCTTGATGTTCGGTGGGCACAGGGCTGCCTAGAGGGAAGACTACACTTCCCAGCCTTCCTTGCAGCTAGGTGTGGCCATGTGACTAAGTCCTGACCAATGGGATATAAGCATAAGTCTGTGGCAGATTCCAAATATCTTTGATAAGACATGCTGTCGGTGTCCTTCTGCATCCTTTCCTCCATCCTGCACCTAAATCCTGGCTTCCCTGGAGGCCAGGCAGAGCTTTCTGAGCCTCAAATACTATAGAGTAGCATGCTGAATTGCTAGGTCGTACCCCACACAAGAGAAAAACAGATTTCCATCCTGGATAAGCCAATGTCACTTTGGAGTTTATGCCATTTGTGGTTGAAACGAATCCTAATTAACACTCAGCCCAACCCACAAAGCATAGTTTTCAGGGCCCTTGCACACACATGCCATGGGCTCAAGTCAAGTATGAAAGACGGCTCTAGAAAACCATGCTGCTGTAGAGAGAGTCCTAATTTCAGGGAAGAACAATTAGGAATGTGTGTGCACTGTGCACACTCCCAGTTGTAAAGCCATCTAAGAAGCTCAGCTATAATCGGCAAGCAAAACATATTTGTACAAGTTTTGCATTTCCCACCAGGGTGTCACATTTAGCGGTGTCTTTTGTGTGTGGCTCTAATGGAGCTAGAAATTATTTTTTTAATGGCTAGTTAGCTTTGAGAATAAAACTGTTAACAAAATCCAAATTTTCTCATTGCTCTTTCCTGCTAGAAACATCTAAAAATTTCTGTAGCTTAAAAACATGTTTGATAAATAATGCAACAATGTGTTATCATGGGTAATTTTCATGCTGTAAAGACAAGCCTAGATATTAAAGATGAGTGATTTCACTATAAAGACTTCATAATAAGAAATCATGATACGGGGTACCTGGGTGGTTCAGTCGGTTAAGCATCTGGCTCTTGGTTTCAGCTCAGGTAATAATCTCACAGTTCATGAGTTTGAGCCCTGCATCCAAGCACTGTCAATGCAGAGCCTATTTAGGATTCTCTCTCTGCCCCTCTTGCTCGTTGTCTCTCTCAAAATAAATAAATAAACAAAAAAAAAAGTTTAAAAAAAATTCATGATATATTCGTATATATATTCACACAAGTGAATATACGAATGAATTCATAAAGTGAAAAAACACATTGGCTTCAACAGTCTGATTATTTTACGTAATTATTTTTGGGTTTTAGCAATCTGGATAATTGACGGTATTCATTAAGGGATTTTGGTAGTTTCATTTGTTTTAATTTCATTCTGTTTTATTTTGTCTTCGTTTGATGTGCTGAAAACCTGATTTTGAAATTATTAAACTATCCAAGAAGAGAATATGCCTACCAAGGCTGCATTATTTTCACCTGGCTTTGGCTAACCAATAACTCACCTCTGGGATGTAAAGCCAAATTTGGTGTGTGTGTGTACCCCTGCATGCAGATGGGTATGATTTTTATTATAATTTTCAAATCCCAATACAGCAGTTGTAATACTAAAGTATCTGCAAGGGGGCAATGGGAGGGAATAAATTAATGGAAATTATTAAATAAATCACAGAGCCTGAAGGGACAGCTCCATGATAAACATACAACTCAGAACCAAGTAAAAGCACGAAAAGACCAGGAAAACTCAACACAGCCATTCCTTCAATGAGGGTCCAAAGAAGTCATATGTGTCCAGCCAAGTCTCAGTAGACTGGGGACTAATAACTAACTAAAGACCATTTGGGGATCCAGGGTTTCCTGTTGGTCCGCGGAGCTGCCCTGGGTGTCTGAACCAGTGTATACTTCCCTTTGCTTTAGAAAACATGAGCTTCATTTGAATGAGGATCCTAGCTCTGGGTCTCACTCCCCAGAATTCCAAGAATGGCTTCTCTTCAAGACACTGTGTTCTAGAAAGCAAAGGGTAAGAAAACCCAAGTCTCCTGCCACCCACAGTTTTCCCATGAAAGGCTGTAACAGGTGGATTTTCAGATCCCTTCTTCCAGCTCCAAATCTGTTTTTAGGGATCAAACCCAGAAACAGGACTGACAGGAATGAAATCGATGAGTATGATCTGATAAATATGTTCAGTACACACTGTTGAATAACCTGCCCAAGATTCAGATTAAGAACATGGAACTCAGCGACACCTGGGTGGTTCAGTCTGTTAAGCATCTGACTTTGGCTCAGGTCACGATCTCATAGTTCATGAGTTTGAGCCCTGCATCAGGCTCTGTGCTGACAGCTCAGAACCTGGAGCCTGCTTCAAATTCTGTCTCCCTCTCTCTCTGTCCCTTCCCTGCTTGTGTTCTATCTCTCTCTCAAAAATAAATATTAAAAAAAATTTAAAAAAAAAAGAACATGGAACTCAAACATAGAGCACGTTTGGAGAAGACACTCTGACTACCCTAGACCAGGGGTCCCCAAACCCGGCTGTTCACTGGAATTATCAATGGTGCTCATAAAACTTAAAATTCCTGGGCCCCATCTAAGCTCCAGGGTGGGGCCTGACATCTGTATATTTAAATTAACTTACATAATTTTTAAATGGATAAATCTCTTACGTGGTTAGACAAATTTTTTTAATTACATAAAAAGCTGTTTCATTAAAAATCTCCTTTCCTCTCTCTCCTGTTGCCCAGCTCCTACTCCCCTATTCTCCACATGTAATCAGTGTCACTGGGTTTTTGCATGTGTCTGTGTCCCCTTTTTCCTAATGCAAGCAAAAAATTCTACTCTTCCCCCCTTTCTTTTTAAAGTAAAGGATAGTAACATGCTATTCTCTTGTTTTAGAGTTGGGTAGCATTCCATTCCATAAATAAAGCACAATTTGATCTCCTATGAATAGACATTTAGGTTCATTCCAGGCTTTTGCTATTGCAGATCACACTGCCACGTTGGCATGCCATTTTACACCTGCCAGAGCATCAAAAAATAATATCTTGAAGTGGTCCCTGCAGAATAATGCAGGTCCCTGTATTTATAGCCTGGAAGGATGGTGACAAATTGCTGAGCATCCTTTTTTCTTTTTAATAGTTCTTCAGGTGATTCTTTTTTTAAATGTCTCTTATTTATTTATTTTTATTTATTTATTTATTTATTTTTGAGACAGTGCAAGTGGGGGAGAGGCAGAGAAAGAGGGACAGAGGATCTGAAACAGGCAAACCTGATGTGGGGCTTGAATTCAGGAGCTGAGCTGTGAGATCATGACCTGGGCTAAAGTCAGATGCTCAACTGATTGAGCCACCCAGGTGCCCTTTAAGTTTCATTTATTATTTTGAGAGAGATAGAGAGCAAGTGGGGGAGGTGCAAAGAGAGAGAGGGAGACAGAGAATCCCAAGTCGATTCTGTGCAGTCAGCACAGGGCCCCATGTGGGGCTTGATCTCACATCATGACCTGAGGCAAAATCAAGAGTCAGACGCTCAACCCACTAAGCCACCCAGGTGCACAAGCCCCAATTCTTCAGGCGATCTTATCATCTTATTCACTCTGTGGGAAAGGAGGATATGCCCTGGACCAGGGCTTCTGAAGCTTCAAGCTTAACTCCACTTCTAACCAGCTCCTGGATGATGGCAATGCTGCCCATCCACAGACCACAATTTGAGTAGCAAGACTCTAGAGAACACACATTGAAATAACTTCCAGGTATCAGCTATGATGCGGTAAGGATGATTAGCATGCCGAGGACCTGAATTCCGTCCCGGTGTTGGGATTCACTAGCTGAGTGACCTTGCCCTAAATCTTGACATTGTCTAAGCCTCAGTCCCTCGTCTGCAAAACAGGTGCAGTACCATCTATTACACGGTAAGGCTGTGAGGATCAAATAACATGAATATATCTCAAAAACACGGTGCTGAGCAAAAGGAGTCAGACGTATAAGCACGAATCTGTAAGATTCCATTTCTGTGAAATTCCAGAACACGCAAAATTAATCTACGGTGACAGCAATCAGAAGCCTCTGCGCATCCGGGTTTTTTGTGGGGGAGGGGTACAGACTGACGGGGAAAGGAGAGAAGCGAACTTTCTGGGGTGGTGAAAATTCCCTGTTTGTCTACGTAAATACATGGGTACATACATTATCAAAATTCATTGAATTATGCACTTAAAACCTGTGCATTTTTTAGACTTTATTTTTAAGTAATCTCTACGCCCAACGTGGGGCTCAAATTTACAACCCTGAGATCAAGAGTAGCTGGCAATACCGACTGAGCCTGCCTAGCGCCCCAAAACCTGTGCGTTTTACTGAATGTAAATTAAACTTTAAACCACATTACAAGCAAATGATACCGTTTCATGCAAACCGTAAAGTGACATCGGAATGGCAGCTGGTCGTAGGTGAAGGAGACGCACGGCGGTGCGCGCGCCCTCGGCGGGGTTGAAGTCCTTCTTTGCCGGGCGACAGCCCACGCCCTGCCTCCGCTCACCCCGCCCCCTTCCGGGCCCGCAGCTTACTTGCAGCGGAACTCGTCGAGCACGCGCTGCGCCTCTGCGCCCTGGCGCTCCAGGCGCGTGCGCTCGGCCGCCAGGTCCCGGGTGCGCTGGAGGTTGCCCTCGACGTGGCGGGCAAGAGCGTCCTCCGGGCCGGCCAGCTCGCCCAGGCGCTGGAAGGCGTCCAGCTGCCGCCGGAGGACGGCGTGGCGCTGCTCGAGCGCGCGGGCCCGCTGGACGTGTGCGGCCACGCGCTCGCCCAGCCCCTGCAGCGCGGCCAGGCTGGGCGCCGCAGCCCGGCCCTCCGCCAGGCTGTCGGGCTCGGCGGCGCGCGGCGCCTCCTCGGCGCGTTCGTACTGCTCCTTGCGGGTCTGGAAGACGTAGCTGCGCCGGTACATGGCTCCGGTGCGGGCGAGCGCGCGCGAACCTGCTCGGGGAGGCCGTGCGCTGAGGCGGCTGGCCGCTAAATAAACATCGGGGGGCCCCGGCACGCTGCTGGGATGTTCCAGAGCTGATCAGCTGTTGAGTTCAACACTGTGTCCAGCCTCCGGAAGAATAAAAGAGCAGCAGGCCTGCTTTTGTGCGCCGGATTAGCGGACTATGCAGCTCTGGGGGTTGGAAGGTTAAAGTGGGCAATGAGGTTTTTGTTCTGTAATTGTTAAAGCCTTTTGCTTTATGACTGAATGGAGGGTCAGGAGGACAAGAGAGGCATGACTGCTTCCTCTGGGAATTGTGAAGGAAGCCCAAGGGAGCTTGTTAAACTTGGACTAGCTCAAAAGCCCTGGGACCCCTCACTTTGTCTCCTCTTTTTCGGTCAAGCTCTCAATTATAGACCTTTTCAACAATACCATTTTTCTTTCCTGATCACTTAAGCAATTCTTTTGCATAATTACGACATGACGTTTAGGAACCCTCCTTATGTTAGGGATTCTTAACCACGGATGCAAAATAAATGGCCCATCTCATAAAATTGTGATTTGTGCTGGAAGTAAGTTCTTACTAATACCTGTGCATTCGTGTGAGGAAAACATTCTTTGTACGGTAACTTAAGAAAGAGATGCACGGTTATCATTGTAACATTTCTCTTGCTGTCGTGGATTCTGCCATCCTTCCGGAGTAGGGGAAACAAGAGTTCCATCAGGGTACTGGCATAATTGATTGTTTGAACTAAAGGAAAAATCTTTACAGCCTAAAAGATTTAATAATTGGCCAACTCTCAATTAGAAAATATGAAAGAATTTTTTTGCCACTGTGTTTAATTTTAATTTGTATTGTGGAAATAACAAAGCTAGACTTTCAGAAATTTCAAAGTAAGTTACGGGTATTGAAAGAAACTAATAACACTTGATGAGAGTGTTCCTGCATATAAATATTTTCTCATGTCTCCAATTTATTTTTTTGTTTTTTGAGGGAGGGAGTGCGGTGAGCAAGGAGCAGAGAAAGGGAGGAAGAATGAGAAGCAGGGCTCACCCGAAGTGGAGCTCTTGATTTTTCTAACCAAAGGGGGCTCATGTTCATCCAAAGTGAGGCTGGAGCTCACCTGATGTGGGACTCAAACTTATCAATCATGAGAGCATGACTTGAGATGAAGTCAGTTGCTTTACCAACTGAGCCACCCAGGTGCCTTCCAATTTATTTATTTTTTTAAGTTTACTGTTATTTATTTTGAGAAACAGAGATAGAGAGCAAGCAAGGGAGGAACAAAGGAAGAGGGAGACAGAATCCCACGCAGGCTCTACAAACCTGATGCCAGGCTTGAACTCACAAACCGTGAGATCATGACCTGAGCCAAAATCAAGACCCAAGCACTTAACCAACTGAACCACCCAGGTGCCCCAAGTGTCCAATTTAAAAATCATAATAAAAAATGTTGTTTTCCTAAAAATAAGGATTCAAATTAGTCGTACCATATAATTAACAACTATATACTTTGCACATAATTGCATAATTATACTACATATTAAAGTTGTACTTACCAAAATTCAAGAAAAGGACATGGGTCTTTGATGGGTTTTATTATTTCTTCAAAAAGACTGTAAGATAATGGAACGAATTCAGTTTCGAATGACTCTAAGATAAGGTCAAAGTTGTGGTAGTGGTGTAGTTATTGTTCTATTTTCTTAAGTCGTTTAAAAATAGATTTTATGATCAAATCAAGGAGAGCCACATGAGTATTTTTTGTAGATACACATGTATCATGCTGATGGCATGGTAAATTGGTCTCCGGCTTCCTAGAGAGCAAAACCAGCACAGAACAAAGAGAGGATATAAAAGCACTCGTGCCCTCTGACATCAGGTATCAGTTAAATATTGCTACGGAACAAACTGACCCCAAAACTAACTGACACACAAGAAGAAATATTTAGCGCTGCTATTTAGCGGCAGATCAGCTGGATAGCTCTTTCAAGCTGCAGATCTTTCAATCTGCTAGGGTAGCTGTGCTCCAAATGTCTCTCATCCCCTTAGAACTAGCGATTACAGGACAAGAGCGAGCCCAGCCACACCATCTCATTCCAAGCCTTTGTTTGCACCCTGTCCATTAACACCCCATTCATCAAAGCAAACCACATGGCCACAGCCAAAGTCGACAGGCAGGGAAGAGGCATGGCCCAACCCCAGGGCCATGGCAAGGGTGTGGGTGTGTAACTGTCACACTGCAGTCAAGAACTGGGACCAGCAACCCAGGCTACCACACACAGTAACATAACGGAAACATAACAAAGAAAAAAAAATTATTTTAATGTAATCCAGTGGGACAAACAGTTAGAAAATATTTACTCACAAAGCATCGTCTCAGGGATATAAATATTGAACAAGCTCAAGTCCCTCCCTACCCTCAATGTACAGGGAGACAAATTCCTACTCAACTAATAAAAGACAGGAAATTTGGGATATGCTCTAAAATAGAGATCTTCCCAAAATGTGGTCGTACCTAAAGCAGAGAGTTGTAAAGAAATTAAAATTTCAGGCAGAACAGCTAAACAGGTGTGAAAACAGCTGGAGTGAGGGGCAGTAAAGTGAGCCATGTGCTCCCTGAGAATGGTGAGCCTGAACTGAGGAGAGCCTGGCAAGAAGGGTCCCAAAAAGGAAAGTTTGAAGGAAGGGCTGGGCTTCCCATAAGCTGCAGTGGATTGAACATGGGCATCATCTCCACTCCTTCTCCCAGCCCCTACCAAAAATGGCAGGAAAGAATTTATTTTTAGATGAAGACTCGACAAAAATAAGGAAGAAAAGATCACAGTGGACAAGATGTGCCAACAAATTTTCGGAAGGCTGAACAGAGGGTAGTGGCAACTGACTTAGTGGAGTGAAGCAAGCTGACACCTACATGCTGCGGAGGGTACTCGGAAAGAAAAACAAGCTGGTTCATGCGAAAGCGTCCCAGAGAAGCTTAGAAAGTGGATGTACCAGGGGCGCTTGGGTGACTCGGTTGGTTAAGTATCCTAAAGCTCAGGTCACGATCTCACAGCTCGTGAGTTCGAGCCCTGAGTCAGGCTCTGTGCTGACAGCTCAGAATTTAGAGCCTCCTTCAGATTCTGTGTCTCCCTCTCTCTCTCTGCCCCTCCCCTGCTCACGGTGTTTCTCTCCGTCTCTCAAAAATAAATAAACATTAAAAAAATTTTTTTAATTTTTTTAAGTAACTGGATATACCAGATACAACAGAAGGTGGGGGTGAAGGGTAGAGCTGAAAAACCAGAGGGTTAGCCCAAGGCATAAGAAGCAGTTCGAATTTCAGATTGCCTACCCCATTCCTGCACAGACTGGCAAGGCTGGGTGAAACTGAACAAGAGAGGTCTTGAGTTCAAGGTCACCAAACACACCAATGGTATGAGACTATACTGAAACAAAGGAGTTAAGGGAACAGATGCATCACGAAAGATGAGCTGTAGAATCCCCATTTCTATTTACCACTTCACTTCTCTTGTAGGATGCTGGTCACCTGGCATGTATTTCCCCAGGGCAGGAGGAAATTCTCTGGAGAAACTGAGTGACTTCAGAGAAAAAGATCACCAGATATTGAATTTGGAATGTTGACTGACTGGCTTTTGGTCTGAACACAGAACACAGTTGTACGGTCCAAGGTAACTCAAACCCAAGCTGTTGATCATCAGACTAAGACACATTTTGTAATGAAGTTTTACTTGTTACGGCATAGGATTTTTAAATCTCTCTTTCTCACCTAGATTTTCATTTTTGAAAGTTAGCATTTCCCCCCAAAAGTATAGATTCCCTAGATTTGTATAATTTGCACTATCATGTACCAGGGCGATGGTACTATTATGATATCCTGCTTCACTCTGTTGATGCTATTAAAAGTGTAAATATTTCTTATTGGAATTTTACTATAATTAGTTGGGTTTTACTCTCACAGGAGAAAAGAAACTGAGATGGTATAGTTAGCTTCTTTTGTGAGACCTCTGGCTGGCTTGTGACTTTGTGACCTGCTCTTGAATCCCGTTTTTTAACCGACCATAAAATATAACAACGAGTACTAATCGACAGCTGGATTTCTCCTCTGCTGGTCATTTTAGTTTGGGTTCCCCCAAAGCAGACCCTGAAGTAAGAGTTAAAGTGAAAGTTGTTTATCTGGAAGGTGATCCCAGGAAGCACCTGCAGGGAGGTAGGTGGGAGATAGAGAAGGCAAAACATGGTTTGCAATAACAAGCAAGTCACCATGCTGGGGGAATGCAGCTCAGTCCCACTGGAAACTCTGGGAAACAGCTCAGAACAGGTACCTCTGAGGCACCCCACCCAAGGGTGAAAGAGTTGGATATTTACCCACCACTCCCAGGGTCCGAGAGCTGATCACAGGGCACTTCTGGTCTGCCACAGGCAGCCTAAGTAGCTGAGGTTAGGTTTGGCCTCACCACTTTGGCAAGTGACTTAGCCAATCTTCCAGCATGGATGATCATCATACATTTCAGTTTACCTGAGATGATCAGCATAAGTATGGATAGCACCCTCTTTCATTCTCAAGAGTTTCTTGTTTGTCTGAGTATACTGCCTCTCTTTTTCTGTCTTGTATAACCTGAATATCTAGCCTGAATCTGATCATAAGGAAACATGCGCACAAACCCCAAGTAAGAAACATTCTATTAGTAAAAATAGAAGGGGATGATATTCTTTCAAAATGTTAATACCTCCGAAGGAAAAGACAGACTAGAGAAACGTTCCAGATTAAAGGAAACTAAGGAAACACGGCATTTACGTGCAATACTGTTCCTAGACTCCATCCTACATTTGGAGGAGAAGAAAATGCTATAAAGGTCATCACTAGATCCCTTGACAGAATTAGAATATGGACACACAATTAGATAAATAATTGTATCAATGTTAAATTTATTGAAGTTTATAACAATACCACAGTTAAGTAAAATGATATCTTTATTCTTAGAAAATATATTCTTAACCATCTAGAGGTAAAACACATAATGTATGCAACTTACTCTCAAAAGATTCTGAAAAGCATGACATGTTTAAATATAAACATAAACATAAAAATATATGGAGAAAGAGAGAGAAAGGAAATGATGCAAAATAGTAACAATAGGTCCATCTTGGTAAAGGATATATGGGTGTTGTATTATTGCAATTTTTCTGAGAAAGTTTGAAATTACTTTCAAAACCATTTGTAGAAATCCTGATCCTCTTATATGTTAAGCATTTCACAGTGTAGGCATTTAATAAATATTACTTCCTTTACTTTATAGCCATATATATGCATAACAGCAAATAGAGAGAGAAAAGGACAGAGAGGAGGATGGTTTAGCCAATTGTGCAGTAATGACAAGAGAAAATGGTCTATAACTATCGTAATCATGTGGGAGACAGGATGATATAAATGAAAATGTTTATGGGCTGCCTGAGTGGTTCAGTCGGTTGAGCGTCCGACTTTGGCTCAGGTCACGATCTCATGGTTTGTGGGTTCGAGCCCCACGTCAGGCTCTGTGCTGACAGCTCAGAGCCTGGAGCCTACTTTAGATTCTGTACCTCTCTCTCTCTGCCCCTCCACCACTCACACTGTGTCTCTCTCTGTCTCTCAAAAATGAATAAATGTTAAAAACAGTTTATTTAAAAATGAAAATGTTTATTCCAAACATGAAGGGGAGCAGAAAAACAAAGTACCAGATGCATATAAGAACATAGATGTGTACGTAATTAGATACTAGTATCATATATCACGTTTTATGTTCATCACATCTTACTGTCATTTAAAGTTAATTGCATATATGACGCTTCTTAAAATTTTTGATTAGGGGCGCCTGGGTGACTCAGTCGGTTAAGCAGCCGACCACTTCAGCTCAGGTCATGATCTCGCTGTCTGTGAGTTCGAGCCCCGCGTCGGGCTCTGTGCTGATGGCTCAGAGCCTGGAGCCTGCTTTGGATTCTGTGTCTCCCTGTCTCTCTGCCCCTCCCCCACTCATGCTCTGTCTGTCTCTCAAGAATGAATAAATGTTTAAAAAAAATTTTTTGATTAACATTCTTAATTAAAGAACTGAACAAATATTTTAAAAGCCTGAGTAAAATAGGCATAGATGTTTGCCTTTTAGTCAATTTCATACTCTACGACTTTGAGCTTTCTCTTTCAGTTTACATACATCCTGAGTTTGCTTTGGGCTTTTTCCAGACACAAAGGGTAGTTTAGAGCATTCTGTAAATGCCAGGTCTCTGCTGTTTTCTAGCTGTGTGGCCTTGAACAATTCAGTTCATCTGTTTTCTAAAATGATGGATTTGAGCAGAAGAATCTCTAAGATCTTCTTTCTGCTTGTTAGAGGCTAAATTGTGTCCTCTAAAATTCACATTTTAGGGGCACCTGGGTGGCTCAGTCAATTGAGCATCCAACTTCGGCTCAGGTCATTATCTCACAGTTCATAGGTTCGAGCCCCGTGTTGGGCTCTGTGCTGACAGTTTAGAGCCTAGAGCCTGCTTCGTATTCTGTGTCTCCCTCTGTCTCTTCCCCTCCCCCACTCTCTCTCTCTCTCAAAAATAAATAATAAACATTAAAATTTTTTTAATTAAAAAATAAAAATAAATAAAAATCACATTTTAGTCCTATCCCCTGAGCCTCAGAATGAAACTGTAGTTGGAGATAGGGTCTTCAAAGAGGTGATTAAGGTAAAATGAGGTCATATGAGTGGGCCCTAATCCAGTGTGACTGGTGTCCTTATAAGAAGAGTAGACGACGACACAGACATACATCCAGAGAGAGGAACACGTGGGGATACAGGGAGAATGTGGCCATCCATACACCAAGGAGAAAACAACTCTGCCCATACCTCAGTCTCAGACTTCAAGACTCCAGAGCTATAGAAAACTGAATCTCTGCCAGTCTGTGTTTCTTTGTTACGGCAGCTCAAGCAAACTGATCTACTGCTCTAACATTCTGATTCTTCTGCTTGCTCTCCTTTGACAGGCCATCCCTTTCCCAGGATATATAAATGTCTGCCACAAGAGGGCCACGCTGCCCTCAGAGTGAGCACGCTGCCTTCTGGTCACCCTGAGGGCGATTGCAGATTGCAGAGGGGGCACGCGGATGTGCAGATGAACAGCCTGAAGCCTTTCCACAAAACTGGATCGACCCCAAAGACAAGCCATCCTGGAAAGGTTCATTTCCAGTAGGGTGACCAGCAAGCCCCAGAAAAAGGGCAGTCCCCTGATTCCCCTGCCCCTGCTCTCTTAGACTGGCCTCCCCATCAGGCCCCAGCCTTTATAATATGCTTAACTGCCCTGTAAGTGATGAGTCCACATGAAGAGTGATAACAGATGGAGAAACACTCACAAGCAAGGCTCCCTCTCCAACTGCATGAGTGACCATGAAGACTTCCAGAAAAGTAAAGCCATAGAGTCAAATACTCTCAAAGGCAGGAGGGCACTGAGCACCAACCTGCTGTTCTCAGGGTCTAATACAGAAACTGAAGTAAGTATCAACAACCCCACATTTGTTGGATGACAGTTATGTTCCTTGGGTTTTTTGACTGATGGGCACCAGGACAAGGCATGCAACTAAATGCAATGCATAATACTGAATAGGATTTTAGACTAGGGGAAAAAAAGCTATAAAGGAATATTATTGTGACGATTGATGAAATTTGGATTCGAATACAAATTAGATAATAATATTACAAGTGTTGGGGCACCTGGGTGGCTCAGGGGGTTAAGCATCCAACTTCAACTCAGGTCATGCTCTCACCGTTGGTGGGTTCAAGCCCCCACGTCGCACTCTGTGCTGACAGCTCAGAGCCTGAGCCTTCTTCAGATTCTGTGTCTCCCTGTCTCTGTTTCTGCCCCTCCCCTGTTCATGCTCTGTCTCTTTCTCTCTCGAAAATAAATAAACATTAAAATAATAATAATAATATTACAAGTGTTAAAATGGATGCTTTTGGTATTGTACTATAGCATGAAAGAAAATGACCTTGTTCTTAGGAAATACGTGCTAGTTTAAAGAATAATGAGGGGGGCACCTGGGTGGCTCAGTCGGTTGAGCGTCCGACTTCGGCTCAGGTCATGATCTCGCGGTCTGTGAGTTCGAGCCCCGTGTCGGGCTCTGTGCTGATAGCTCAGAGCCTGGAGCCTGCTTCAGATTCTGTGTCTCCCTCTCTCTCTGCCCCTCCCCCACTCATGCTCTGTCTCTCTCTGTCTCAAAAATAAACATTTAAAAAATTTTTTAAAAAAAGAATAATGATGCACAATGTCCAATTTACCCTCATCTAGTCAGAAAATAAGTAATATATATGCATATACAATACACACATATAAAAATAAATACAGAGAATAATAAAGCAAATGGAGAAAAATGTAAATAATTGGTAGGTTTGGGTAAAAGGTATATGGGAGTTCCCTCTACTCTTCCTGCAACATTTCTATAAATTTGAAATTATAACAAAAGAAAAGTCACCCCCCTCCCCAAACACCTCTGGGAAAATTGTGCTGAGAATAGATATTTCTTAATAACAGCAGGAAAATGCAATGCTCCTTGCTCCTTTGATTTATGAGATGGTATCATGGTCTCAGCGACTCGGATTTCACTGATGATTATGTTAGGAGTTGAATGCCACTAATAATGAAGGGCTTTTGAAACACATGTGGACTTACCTTCCCTGAACACCAGACAATGGGGCACTACCTAGGAATGTCTCTGAGACTTTGTTACACCTACTCATCCATCATCATCTCATGCACAAAATGTGACCATAGCCATGACCTCAGGGATGCAGAAATGAGTCATTGGCCCAGCAGGCGCCATCCTCAGGACCAAGTTTGGAGAAGTCTCTTTCACAGTTATAATTTCTTGTGGATTTAAATCTAGCCATGCTATTCATATTTCTGCTCTGTACTTCTCTTTAAGATATCATTAAACTGACCCACTACCACTCTTAAGCTGGACCAGCCTACATCTGAACCACAGCTCCTTTTCCTCTGGGAATAGATTGTCAAGTGGTTTGATGTATCATCGAGCCACAGTTGGCCAACTGGCATACCCACTTTGCCCTAAAAGGAGGATGTTTGAGACCCTGGTTTGTTCCGCTTAGGAAATGGATACCAAGTAAGTAGGCACACATATCCATGAAGACATTTCTGATATAGAAATATACATTCACAGATTTAAACATACATCTGGTATATCATTTTTATAGGGCCATATGTACTTTCCCATGGATATCAAGAGGAACTGATTTAACTATTCATAAGAGAAGATGTTCTTATCTTCCTAAGTTCATCCAATTTCTTATAAGGCTTTGAGCTGAAATTGGGAGGGATGATATTCCAAGCTATTTTATCCACTATTTTCAGATTCTGCACACAGTTTGAAAGTACAGTAAGGGATGCTAAGACTGTATGTTTTAAGCCCTAAAACCTTCAATTCTTGGACTTAAACTCCATGTGAAGTTTTCCAGTGAAATTTGTAATGATAGCCTGTTTGAGTCAGATTGCCACTGTTTGGCAGGCATAGGAGTCTGACCAAAATTCAAAGAACTACCTATTCCAACCATGTGACTTGTTAGTTCATTTGGAAAAGGACTATAATGATGTGAATTATCCTACTATTCTACTCTACCATCTGCTCATGGGTGACACTTACTAACTCCCACCCCTTCATTTATCTAATATTTTTGTCTTCTGACTTTTCTTCTCACCCAGCAAATATCATCCTTTTCTTCATTTGTCTTTGTCCCTCAGTTTGGAAACCAATATCTTCCTTCTCCTTTGCACCCCACTCCCCACCCACCCATCAACTCATGCATATTAATTTATGAAGAAGACTCTTGTTGGGAGAGGTCTTCAGTTCCACACACCTGAGCCCCCCATAGGCTTGGCCAGGGTGCCTCTCCTGGCTAAAGCTCCACCTCTCCACTATGCTGGCAGACCTGCTCATGTGATTGTTCTAGCTAGCCTGGAGCTCTTTAAAAGCAGGGCAGATGTCAGTGCTGTTCATTCTACACCACCCACTCTTCACCAGAGGATCATTCCAGAGCTCCATCCTCTATCCTGGAAACCCTAAAAGGCTAGTCTATCTAGATTGCTTCACCTATCTCCTGTGCCCTTGGCTTCCTGTAGGGTTTGGCAAATAGGGGTCACTGGCAGGAGATCAGAGAGACTTCCTTCTGCTTCTCTCTCCCCTCTAAGCAAAATCAACCTTTCGTGACATCTCTTGCTTCCGGTTGTTGCTAGTTCTTGGCCCTTCACCATACTTTGCTGATTCCCTTAACCCTGCTCCCAACTCTGGAAGTTGCCCCTTCGTTAAATTCTTTTCAGTTAAGCTCTTTGTTTATACCATTTATTTCCTGCTAGATACAGAAGAACCCTGGCAAATGCAATATCTCACTCATAAACCAGTAAAGCTTCTGAAACAATGCAGGTACCTAAAGTGAATTAAACAACAAATAAAGCTTAGAAAGAAACTTAAAGACAACATTTTTGAATGATGGGAAGTTCATCTTGAAACTTTCAAATGGGGAAGCTGAGTGTTGCTTGGCCAAAGACGAAGCATGAGGCTCTTATCAATAGCTGCACTGGAGGCCTGGCCCTCTTACTCCACGTTTGCGGACTGGGCTGTTTCAAAAGATGTGGTCAAATTTTGTAAGCAGCCCTAAGTTGAAATTTGCTTTGCTCTCCACTATGATGGTTAGATTTCTGTTGTCTTCCATCATTAGAGGAAATATAGAGGGACAGGACAAAAATACATTCGTTAAAAAAGAAAACAGGGCACCAGTCAGCAGAATGATGGTACTCACAGGACACAATAAAAGAAAAAAAATAATTCCTTGAAAAAGAGCTTTCTATTTTAAGAAGATGAAAAACATAAGAGCTGCCCTCAAGTGATAGATAATGAAGACATTCCCCAGGCATCCTCAGCCTCTGTGGCTTTTCAGATGTAAACCTGAGACAGAGTCCATTACAAAGGGTGGCCTCCAAGCTGGATTCTGGCTGCTTATTTTGTTCTGTGGTCAGCCTATGCTGAACATAGCAGTTTAAACAAGCCACAGAGCTGTGAGTGGCTCCTGTCTCTAAAGTGCCTTCTGGATTATCCTCAATGACCCAAATTGTAGGACTTAGAATCTTCAAGGATGAGAATTAAATGGGACATTTAGGATCCAGCTCTCCCGGGTACATTATTTTTTTCAAGCTAACCTGGGTTTTGGGGGAACACACAACGCTGGATCCGAAAATGCCACTTTGTCAGGATTTGCTATGTGATATCCTGTTGATCTCTGTGACCAATTCCAGGACATCGCAGAGGCAACACACCAGTGTCCCTAAGCCTGCATTTGGGGCACTATTTGGGTGAGTCACTTGCAGTATTATTCTGGAGCTGCCTCTCAGGACCTCATAAGACCCAACTATTGTATTCCAGGAATTTGGGGAGCTCATTAACACCTCATTGACAGTTTGAAATCAGCAATGGTGGGAGTTTTTACACCACAGGAGTTGACAAACACTATAAAGACACTTCAGGACATTTCTTTCCTTGAAACTCAGTTGTTCAACATTCACCGAAATCATGTTAACTATGAAATAACATTGATCCATCTCTCCAATTGAAAAGGAAAGCTGGTAGATGCAAATAAAAAGGATCAGACAGATGTCCGAGGCCGAACATTTCCCCTTGCATGCTTTTGGCTTCTGCAATCTTACTTGCCTCTTGCATCAGCCAGAAGCCAGGAACCTAAAGTTTGACTACACTAGCCCCGCCCAACCTGGAAGCACATATATATGAAAGATGAGTATAACCCAAGCCGGATGCTCAGCCTTTGGAGGTGACTTTGCTGGGCTGGCACTGGTGCGAAATAAACAATCTTTTCTGATTCCCCAAGTGCTTGTCACTTGTCTCTTCCTGGGTGCCGACTATTTGCTGTAACACAGTGGCTGAAATTGATGGTTAGAAACTTGTTCTTTCTTCAATCCCTGCAAGGTCAAAGAAAGCCTTCCCGAGTACATTATTTAAAATGGTCCCCTAAATTTAAGTACTCAGTTAAAAAAATTAGAGTGGAATTAGAGTCTAGCCTGAGAAAATGGTTTGTTTTGATTTCAAGTTGGCTCAAGAAGTTTCCGACAATTAATTTAATATAATTGCCTTATAAAGTTAAAATGCCTTCCAAAATTTTATGAGGCCGTTTCAAAAACTGGGTAAATCAGCCAGTAAATTAAAGTGTATCTCTGTAAGGAGAGAAGGAGATTTATCTCAAAACTAGTGTAGGCCCAGCTGGAGGAATTGGTCTCTGTTCCAGCAGAAAGGAAGATACCAATCCTTAGCAAATCCCAAGATTTCTTCTTCTGAAATAATGGCTGACCACTGCCTCTGTTGTTTTTGGCCAAGTGTTTCACCAAAACAAGAATTTTGCAACTGCAATGACCTAACTTGGGAAACAATTTTATAACATTTTCTAGGAACCACAAACCATTTGTGTTACTCTTTCTGAAGACCGACAGTGGGGCCAGAAGGAGAGCATAGTATTTTGCCTTGTAACAAAGAAAAAACTTGATAAGGTCAGTGGCTGGAAGAATATTTCAGTTCAAATAACGGTCATCCTGAGCCTGTGAAATGCTGCCTTTCAAACCAGTAATGAACATGCCTCACACAACATCACGTCCAGCTAAAATCCTGGATTCGCTCAGCTGATTATTAGGGCATTAAATGGTGACCTTTATCATACAATAAATTGTAAGCTCGGCAGCTAGGTTTGGCAAAAAGAAGGAACTGTAGTTAGCTGCAGAAACAGACTCACATGTTAGAAGAGCCAGAAGAAAACTCCTTGACGTGGTTGGAAAAAAATAGAAGCTTCTTGCAGTGACTCGGACTTCAGTTGGGTGAGTGCAGACAAGCCAAGTTAGGCAACATTATGATTGCCAGGGACTGCAAAACAATCACTCAGCTCAGCTATCAGCAAATTGCCCTCCCAAGGCCTATTAAACAATGTACTAGTCAAGTTATCTGAAGCAAGCTGATATACTATGCCACAGGATGTATGGATTAAAATCAGGGACACTTGAGTCCGATGGTCTAGGTTTAAATTCTTTGCAACCCATGGTGTTCCTGAGTGATTTAGTTGGTCTGACTCTTGATTTTGGCTCAGGTCATGATCTCACGGTTTCATGAGTTTGAGCCCCATGTTGCTCTCTGCACCAAGAGTGCAGAGCCTGCTTGGGATTCTCTCTCCTTCTCTTTCTCTGCCTCTCCCTTACTTGCACTCTCTCTCTTTCAAAAATAACTAAATGAACTTTAAAAATTCTTTGTGGCCCATTAGCTTTGTGATCTCAGAAAAGAAGTTTAATCTCTCTAAGCTTCACATGCCCCATCTAGAAACTGGGGGTGATAGTAGTTCCCAAAAGATGTGGTGAGGGCTACATAATGTGTTCAGAATGGTGGGTAGCACATAGTAAGTGCTTAATAGATACTAGCGATTATTTTTTTTGCCTGTAGGCTGACAGACTTTAAGCATTTATCTTAGTTTGGAATCCCCCAGAAACAGCCCCTGAGCACAAGTGATATATTTGAGAGAGGATCATGTCACACCAGTAGATGAATGGGGGAAGTAAGGCAGGAGGGGAGGCAGCCAATCATGGGGGTGTCATCATCACTACCTCTGTGGGCAACTGGAGCTCTAGGAGACAGAACAGGACACCCCACAGAATTATCCCCCCCAAGGAGACAGGACGCTGGATACTTATCTGCACCTCCCTGTCATGTTTGTTTGGGAACTGCTCCCAAGGGCATCAACACTCTAGGACATGGGACAGAAAATGGCAGGTAGTTCAAAGTAGGCAGCCTTCAGCATTAGAGCGTGGAAAGGGACACAGGAGGAGGGCTGGCAGCAGCTGCTAGATCCCCACATCACTGTTTTCAGGTCATTAAATGACCTGAGTTCCTTTATTTTTTTTAATATTTATTTATTTTGAGAGAGAGAAAGAATGAGAGAGAGGGCAACAAGGGAAGGGGCAGAGAGAGAGAAGAGAGAGAATCCCAAGCAGGCTCTGTGCTGTCAGCACAGATTCCAACGCAGGACTTGATTTCACCAGCCTGGGATCATGACAGGAGCCGAAATCAAGAGTCGGAATGTTTTGTTTTCTTTTTTTAATCTTTATTTATTTTTGAGGGAGAGAGAGACAGAGGGTGAGCAGAGGAGGGGAAGAGAGGGAAGGAGACACAGAATCAGAAGCAGGCTCCAGGCTCTGAGCCCTCAGCACAGAGCCCAACATGGGGCTCGAACACAAGGAACGTGAACTCATGACCTGAACCAAAGTCAGACACTTAATCGACTGAGCCACCCAGTGCCCCATTTTTAAAAAATTTTTCGTATTATTTATTTTTGAGAGAGAGAGAGAGAGAGAGACAGAGTGTGAGTGGGAGATGGGCAGAGAGAGAGGGAGACAGAGAATCCAAACAGGCTTCACCCTCTGAGCTGTCAGCATAGAGCTCGTGGGGCTCGAACTCACAAACTGAGAGATCTTGACCTGAGCTGAAGTCCGACACTCAACCAACAGCCACCCAGGCGCCTATGAAATTTATGTATTTGTTTTAATGGGTCAACCCTTAAGTGACAATGATACCACAGAACAAAACAAAAAATTGTGTTTATTCTATGCTGGTTTTCATGGAGGTACTAAATAAATTATGTAACTTTAAAATATTTGTATGTAAGTTCCCATTAAATCAACACAATGTTGAGAATAATATATGGAGTTTAAATCCTAATTCTGCTTTGAACAGCTTACTTTTCCTCAATATCCATCACCTGAAGCTAGGGAGGTATCCAGGGTTTTTCACAGTGCTGTGAAATAGCCAAGCCATCATGGAAAAGGAAAACATCCCTCTTTTTTCAAAAGTCACCAAGCTTTTAGCAGTTGCAATAATAAGCTTCTTCAGCAAATGAAACCATTTGAATTTTTAGGAAAAATAATATATTAAGACTTTCCCATGCATCCAGACGTTCAAAATACTAGAACGATAATGAAACCATAAACTCCATTCCTAAAATGAAAAATGTATCTGTTGGATAATCTGATTGTTTGTTTCTTTTTCATGTGAATGCAAAAAGTCTTTATATGTGACCAATGTTTCTAAAAATAAATAACTGCCTCAGAGGAAAAAGTTGGAAAATTTGCCTATCTAAAACATAAACTATTTTGTGTTACAAAAAAAAAAACCCACAAAAAACCCCAACAAACCCTAAACAATCTTAAAAAGCTAAAACAAACACAGGAGGATGGTTTGCATATCAGACAAAAGACAAAATACTATGTAATGAAAATTACAAATCAGTAACAAAAAGATAAACATCCAGTAGAAAAGTGGAGGACAAGATGAGCTGAGAATTTTATCTGTTTCAGAAATCAGCCATTTGTGACATTTTCAAATGAAAAAAAAAAAACAAAAGAACCATATATAAGTGGCCTAAGTTTCTGAAGCAAACAATTACTGTAGAGTTTGATATGAAATGTTCAAGTTTACAGAAGGCACACATGAAAAGACATTCAATTTCACTGTTCACCAAAATACACATCAGAACACATATACATGTATATACATACACATACGTATATAGCTATACATATATACATATATATATACAGGGTGGTGGTTGTTTCAAGGAGTTGGCTTATGTAATTGTTGGGGCTGTGAAGTCTGAAATCTGTAGGGCAGGCTGGCAATTCCGGTAAGAGGTGAGATTGCAATCTTGAATTTGAAATCTGTAGGGCAGGACAGCAGGCTGGAAATTCAGGAAGGCTTTTTTTTTTTTTTTTTTTTTTTTTTAAGTAGGCTTCACGCTGGGCTCCAATCTCCAATGTAGGGCTTGAATTCAGGACCCCGAGATCAAGACCTGAGCTGAGATCCAGAGTTGGATACTCAACACAGGCACCCCCAGGAAGGATTTCTAACATTACATCCTTAAGCTAATTCCTTCTCCCGAAAACCTCAGATTTTGCTTTTCAGGCCTTCAACGGAGTGGATGAGGCCTATCCACATTATGGAGGTTAATGATTTACTCCATGTCTACTGATTATGTTAATTACATCTACAAAATATCTTCACATCAACGTCTTGACTAGCATTTGACCAAAGCCTAACCAACTTGACACATTAAAATTAGCCACCACAGATGGTCACACCTACTACTTCACAAAGAAAATGGGAGTCCTCAGAAAGACACTCTCTCAACGTCCGTTCCCTGAGTTCTCAGTCCAACACCCCATTTCCCAGAACTGCTCACCAATATTTGTCTCCTGAGTATATCCCTCTTCTTGAAGCACCCTTTCTGATTCCACTTGCTTCTTCTTGAAGGGATCCTCTTCAGCTTCACATCTTTGAATTACTGGGGTTCCTTCCGGGTCTGTCCCCAGCGCTCTTTTCTTTCCACCCTCAAAATACATCTCAACTTTTCTGAGATGTATTGACTGGTATCAACTAGGATTGCATGCAGGTGCACACAGCAAGCAGTCAACAATAGTTTAACCAAATAAGATCTGCTTTTTGTCTTAGAGCACAGAGTCTAGAGGTAGACAGTTCAGGGCTGGTACGGTGGACCACTCTTCACTCTGTGTCCTCAGTGTGTGGCTTGGTGCCTGTGCTCACAAGATGGCCACTGCCCTGCAGGCACGGTGTCTACACCAGTCGTGTTTTCCTGCCAACTCTTTGGAACCTAATTCATTTACTTATTCAACAAATATTTATTCACAACTTACTATGTGTCAACACTCTTCTAGGCCCTAAGAATACAGAAGTGAAAAAAAAATGGTTTAAAAGCCCTGTTCTTGTGGAGCTTATATTCAAATGGGGGGAGGGGAATAGAAAGTAAATAAGATAAACAAGTGAAAAATATGATAGGTTCGATGATGATGAATGCTATAGAGAAACATAAAATGGAGAAGGGAACTGGAAAGTTAGGAGTGTGTGGTAATTTTAGACGGGGTAATCAGGGAAAGCCTCACTGAGGAGGTGACATCTGAGCCCAAAACTGAGAGAAGTGGTGAAGCAAGCCATTTGGTTGCCTTCCAAACATAGGGAAGCAAACTGATGATGGAAAGTACTATTAACATTTTTTAAAAAATCACACGAAAACAAAAATATGTCTGTATTGGCCCATCAGTAGTGTACGTGCATATATGCAAATGTGTGGTATGGAGTGAAGATGTACAGAACAGACTCTGGAGGACACAGTCCACACCAATGACGGGGCTTAATTTTGGTGAGGGGCAAAGAAATGCAGGGCAGTGAAGGTGAAGTTTTCTACATGGCCTTTTTTTTTTTTTTAATAAGGAGAAGTTATTATTAGACAATTTGTATAATAAATTTTTTTTTTAATTATTGGACAAAAGAGTGCTGAAACAATGACCTTGGAAACTTTATTTTCTTTCTTTTTTCAGGGTTGTTTTTTTTTCTTTTCCTAAGAAACCTTCTTTTTTTTTTAATAACCAGGAAAAAACGCAACAAAGGAATTTCCACTCTGTAATTATTTTTACTGCTCTTTGGCTCAACCAGCAGAATGACCCAGGGCCCATCTGTGTCATGGCTCAGGGCCCAGGGGGCTCCCTCTCCCTCGGCAGCAAGGAAGGTGATCTTGCCGAGCCATCCCCACAACTGCTGCCTCTGTGGCTGCCAGCATCGCCTTGGCTACCTGCAGAGACACTCCTGCCATGGCCTCTCCAGTGGGGAAGGCTCCTTTCCCATCAGGTTGCAAGGCTTATTAATATAAGATAAGCAGAGAAACAAAGGGGGGGAAATACATAGGGCCAGGCTTTCCAAAGGGGAAGTCCTGTTTCCTCAGTATTGACACCAGGCCCCATGGCACATCTCCCTGATTAATCTGGCTCTTGCAGTTTCTCTCTCTGGAGAAACTTGAGATAGGTTTCCCAGCAGCAGGGGCAAAGGGCATTCAGATGGCCGTGTCTTGTTGCACATCCCTTCCCATTGCACTCGTGTTCCAGATCACGCTAGACACCTTGTTACTCTCCTAACTCGTGGTGGTTTCTACAAGGGCCTATGCAATGGTTTCTCTGCCGTCCAATGTCCTCTGCAACATGCTCTAGAGTCTTGGTTCTAGGTGTCCACAGCTAACCCAATATGGTCTCCTCTTCCCCAAGAGAAGTATGAATGCCTGTGACTGGTTCCAGGAGAGTTATCAGCAAAACCTGGCAGATTTACTAAAAACATCTTTTCAGATTTGGTGCTTCCACCTCCCAGGTCCTCAGATTGGGACCCAGTCTCTTTGGTGGCTCTATCTAAAACATGGTATCATGACCTAAGTCTTTTCTCACTTTATTTCTTTATTAATCCTCCTCACCATGTATTCATCACGACTCCAGTCTTCTATAAAGTGTGTGTGTGTGCATATGCGTGTGTTGGGATAGCCAATTCTGAAGAATATTACAAGTAAGGATACCTGGGTGGCTCAGTTGCTTAAGCATCCAACTCTTGATTTCGGCTCAGGTCATGTTCTCATGGTGGTGAGATAGAGCCCCAGGTAGGGCTCTGAGCTGGGCATGGAGCCTGCTTAAGATTTCCTCTCTCCTCCTTCCTCTGCCCCTTCCATACTCTCTCAAGTAAATAAATAAACTTTAAAAAAACACTACAAATAATGCTGCTCTGTTAACAAACCTACAACAGTTATACAGGTAAACCTGCTCACAAAAGGAAGATTCAAGCTACTCATTACTAGGTTTTGGTAAGTTGTGACACTAGCCTTTTCATTGTGAATATTACTATTCACATTTTCTTTAGAAGATAAAATCAGAGGATAAGAAGGCAATGCTGACTTTGTTTTGTGAGAAATAAAACCTACTCAGGAGGAGCCATATTTAAGGCTCATAATTTTTTTTTCAATTTTTTAAATCTTTTATTTATTTTCAAGAGACAGAGTATGACTAGGGGAGGAAGAGACAGAGAGGGAGACACAGAATCCGAAGCAGGCTTCAGGCTCTGAGCTGTCAGCACAGAGCCTGACATGGGACTCAAACCCAAGAGCCATGAAATCATGACCTGAGTCAAACTCAGACGCTCGACCAACTGAGCCACCCAGGTGCCCTAAGGCTCATAATTTCTGAATTTTTTTCTGAAACAAGTTGACAGTCTGGGTTTTTAACATCTATGCAGAATGTCTAGTTTTGTCTACACACAGAAATAGAGGGATTTTTACTCAGGAAAGAAAATATTTATCTTCCTTCTTTTTTTTTCTTAGGGGAAAATATTTCCAACTTCACCCTCATTAATTTTTATGGTTGGTGAAGCATTTTCATGATATTAGCCAAAAGGAGTCTGGACTAAATAAAGTAGGAAACCAAAGGCATATGAAATGGTTTCCTGGCTAGAAAGATACTGCAACCATCTCGAGAAAGTTTCTGTCCTCCAGAAAAACAAATGAAATCGTGGCCTGCCAAGCCACCTCATGGAATCCAGGAAATACTTTCTGCTTTTTTTCCTCTGAAAGCTTGGACATGGAGTCACAGTTTATTTGTTGAACACGCTCTTCTTGTTTCTTGTAACCACAGACTCTGGTCTAGTTGAGTGTTTCTTATGTCAGGCTATGTCTGAGCCAATATTTATCATTTAAGAAATTTCCATGAGTCATAAAATAAACCTGCGGTAGGCACTACCTTCTATGGGCGTTTCTTTCCTAGAGTTTTTAAGGTAGAAGGGAAAACACTGAATCTGGAATCCAACACCCAGCATTTGTCAGACCACACAGATATTTTCTCCTGTGGGGAGGATCCTCCTTATATTTCAAAGCCATTCAAGGTGTGTTGCCTCCTCCAGCCTGAGCACCTTCTGGCCCAATGCCCTGGACCCCTCTCCAAAGGGCCAGGCCAGGGCTGGAAAGGAAAGGAAACTGTAAAGGTTTCAAGGGTGGAAGTGACTCACTGGCTCGAGGGGTGGGAGAAAAGGTTTTCCAGTGGAGCAAGAAAACAAATGAGCAAGTGATTCCGTCCACCTCCAATGTGGAAAATCTTGCAAGGGGGCCTGAATTTACACTGACCAAAGGGGAAAAAAAAAATATTGCAAGATGTGATGTGTGGCCCTTATTTACATGTAAGAGTGTGCTTCATTAGTGCCGTTTGCTCCCTTTGTGCCAATCAGCTTCTTTTCCCTAGATGTGGACCCACTAGAAGTCCACAATCCGGACAATTATAGAACTTAGAGATTTTGCTGTGAAAACAGGCCCTGTGTCAAGAGTGCAAGGCCTAGAGTTTATAAATCAAAATTCAAAGGTCTGCCTTAGTATAACTAGGATACTCCACAATTTGCTAATATGGCTTAGATACTCAATAAATTTTCTGTATTGTGCAGGCATTATACTTCAGAACCAAAGGTAAACCTCACCAATACCTTCAGTTTGCAAGCGAGGATAAGGAGGTACAGAGAGGCTCAACTTCTGAGATCACATAGCCAGTCAAGATCAGAACTTGTGCCAATGGTATCAAATACTTTCTTGGTAGCCTGGTGATAGAAATACTGGAGTTGTAGTCATAAAGGCAAAAGTTATACTAAAAGGCACTCCAATTTCGGATCATGGCCATTGTCCCTTAGCTGTTTCTGGTGGAGTTGTCCTTGAATATGCTTCAAATTTTGTCACTGGGCAGAGCTAGGGTTCTTTGGCTGAAGCACCATTTGACATCCTGCCTCCCACCCCTGGAAGGGAAAACTGGGTATAAGCCATAACAACCTCCCCGCACCCCACCAAAGCAAGAAACAAAAGAAGAAAAAAATAATCCCTACATCTGTATCTTTTTAGGTATCTTGGTCCATGGAGTCTAATATTTGGGTAAGAATATTAGGTATTTTCTTCCCCAAATCATCAGTCTCTGAGTCAGCCCCCTAGCCATTTCTTCCATACTTGTATTCACCAACCTAAGTGAGAAGTCACGTTGGTAACAAATGCTCACTTCCTTCCTCTCCGGATGCCTCGCTCCTTAAGATTTGGTCACACTTCCCTGGTTTGATGTGTCCCATCAGTAGGATCCTGAGAATTCCCAATGGAACCTGGGCCAAGTTTACCTTGGCATCAATCTGTTTTCCTTGTGGCAGGGCCCACGTATTCCTGTAGCTAACATGGCCACAGCTGGCACACAGTAGGACCCAGTAAGCATTTGTCAAATCTAACTGAAAATATTTCAAAGTAGAATCCCATGGTGAATGTAAATAAGACACTTGTTTTGCCCCCAAACACAAACTTTTTTTTTTTTTAAACACTTACCCTCTCTTTTTCCTACAAGAAATTCAGGTGGTAATAACAGGGAAGACGATGCAAGTATCTTTTAAAAAGGCCAGGCTGTTTGGATTCCTACTGGTTAATGTATATTAGACCAAAGAAAGGATGTCCTACTTTTGGGGAGCACCTGGCTGGCTCAGTTAGTAGAGCATGTGACTCTTAATCTCAGGGTCATGAGTTTTTGTGTCTCAGGGTCGTGAGTTCAAGCCCCACACTGTGTGTGCATCCTACTAAAAAGGAAAAAAAAAGTCCTGTTTTTATAGGTCAAAGATAGCTGAATATTGTCCACTTCTTAGGTACAGCTTAATGTAATTGAAAAGAATATAAATACATTGCTTTATACAGATGCTATAATTCGGTCCTTTCGTTAATCCACCCCGATCTCTTGACCATAGTCTACATCATCTGATTATCAGTTACACTTTCAGTCTCATTTGGGTCCACCCACCCTGGCTCTCCAGGCTCCAGCCTCGCTGTCTTCCTTCTGTTTTTAGAACACATTGACCTCAGCCCATTTGCCTGGGATGTTCCCCACTATCTTCACATGATTGAATCCTTCTTAGCATTTTAGCTTTAGCTTAAATTCTGTCTTTGGATGAGACTTCTCTGAGCATTGATTTAAGTGTGCCCTTCCCGCCCCCAGTTACCCTCTGTCACATCACCCAGTTTTATGGCAAAGTTTGGTTGTTTATTCCTTACCTGTAGCTGACTAGGATTTAAGCTTCGGGACTGCACAGGAGCCTTGTCTGTCTTATTTGTGCTCTGAAGAGCTGGGACATCATAGGCCCAACGTAAATATTGAAATGATGGATTCAAGAATTAATTTTTAAAATACAGCAGAGCTAAAGTTTCCAAGTATTTTCTTCCCTTATTTGCTGATTTCACCATTCTGGGATTCCTATATACAGATACTAGTCCTTTTCCTCAATCTTCAAGTCTCTGAAATTCTTCTCTTGTTCTTTGTATCTTCTTTATCCTTTCTTGATACATTCTGAGAGAGTGAACTACTTGACCTCATCTTCTGACTCACATACTTGTTATTTACATATATCCAGTCTATTGTCCAGCCCATCTATTGAATCTTTTAGTTCAAGAATATTCCTAATGTCTGCATTTTGTCCATAACTGCTTGTTCTTGTTTTTGGTCTCCCAGTATCTTTCCTTATGTGAGAATACTGTGCTCATTTTAATTTCTTGTCCTGTTTCTTCTGTTTCTCTTGTCCTGTTATTCAGCTTGTTGTCTTTCTTTCATAATGTTAGGATTCCTCTTCCATCGCATTAGCTTTATCTATGAACTCATACATATGTCCTTAGGATTTGCATCTGGCTGGATTTGTACAGAACACCTGGGGCAGGGGTTGAGAACGGGTACCACTCCTGGAGAGTCTGGGGGGAAGATGGGTAGAAATGCACCAGTCTGGGGGACCTCTGAGGTTGCAAGCTGGGCATCCCCTCTGCCCCCACCAACCTCAAGCAGGAGGCCCTGCCCTTGCAGATGTTTCCCAAGTAACCTCTCCTTGGCAGGATATAACTATTTAGTCCCCAGAGGCAGGAGAGGTAAGAGGGGGGTGAGGAAAATTTCCAAGCTTGGACAACCCATTTGCATGTGTTGGTACATCTCCACAGCTCTACAGGGCTCTAGTTCCGCCTTCACATTACCCAGCAGCCTTGGTGGTGGGCACTTCACTGATAATGAGGTTTTCTAGCTCTTTGGTAGTCATGGGAGAGGCAGAGGTCTGCAGAGAATAATGGGGTGGGGGAAAAGTGGTTCCCAGCCGGAAAGCTCACTGCTACCAGTCTGTTACTGCTTGTGACATGTCTTCCTTTCCCTCCATCTCCCAATCTTCCTCCTGTCTTTACCCATGTAAAACAGTCTTCCTACTTTTCCTAAAATGTTACACCTTTTGAATTTTTAAAAGATGCCCTCTTATTTTTATAATTTGCCAAAATTTTCTGTTCACTTCATTCCTACGTTTCATGATTTAACTTGTGATCACATTCAACCTTTGAGCTTCTTTATATTCTAGAGAGTTTGAAGTCATTTTGTCTATCCTTAAATCAAATACTGGATTCCGGATTCCTTTATTTGCCCCTTTCTGAAGCTTTTGTAACTCCTTTTTCTTTCTTCAGAAGTATAGCAACCTAATCAGAACTGTAGAGTGCACCATTACTTCTGGAAAATGGCAAGACATTAGGGTAGATGCCAAAGATGCAGAGCTGAATGTGCGAGTGAATAAAAACAAGCCACAGTCCTACATGCATTTTGGAGGCCATCTGTGTTTTTCTAAATGCTCTGTATTGTAAGGGTCGGGAAGGGTTCATGCTGCATTGACACCAGTGTGATAGCAAAACAACCTTGGCATGTGGATTGTGGGGGGAGGAAACTCAAGACTGTCCAGTCACCCCTTCTTTGGGTTTCTTTTATAATTTTCCCCCAAACCTTTCCTGAAATATGTAGTTTAACGGATGGGCTTCAGGATAGTCCATGAGTTCCCTAAAAATGGAAGCCAAGTTTTGTGAGTAGGAGCAAGTATTTACTTTTCTAGAGAAAGGGTCTATACTTTTCATCAGAACCTCAAAGGGAATATAAGACCCGAGACGGGGAAAAACCATTGCTCAAGAGTGTTGTGTCACCTTCCACTCCATTTTCTCATGGTTAAATTCAAGTAGCATGCCAGCAACTGAAAAACATGTATCGGTTTATGTTATAAAATGTTGTTATAAAAAAGGTATATAACCTTCACACTACCATGAAGACTAATAAAGAAATCAAGTGTTACCATGTAGCTGTGTTGTTCCCATGAATATACTTAAATATATCTAGCTCTTTCCTAAAATAGATGTCTAGTCCCTTGGGGCAGTTGATCCAAGAGGACCCAGCTACTATAAAGGAATGTCCAGAATGTATTTCCTACAGCTTCTATTTGCTTCATTTTGTATAACCCGCCTCAGTAGTGTTAAGGAAGCAAGAAGAGGTACCTAAGTTCTTTTGTTCAGCACCACTGATGTGTTATGTGGCCTAACAGTAAAGGTCACGGGCTTGGGAGCAGATCACTTATTCCTCTGGGTTCCTAAGGAACGTTTCTTCGCCTTACCTCATCTGTAGAATGGCAGTAATCATATATACCCATGGCAGTCACTGCCAGTTATCTCCCAGTACCCATTTTCTCCTCCTCCCTTGGTAAAGGAACCTCAATTTCTTAGCTGAGCACATTACTGCTCAGAGAACAGACCATGTTTCTCCGTGCTCCTTGCAGCCATATACGACATTCTGGTCAAGGAGATAAAAGTGGAAGCCCGTCTGGTACTTCTGGGAAGTTTCTTTAAAAGGAAAGGGGCAGATTTCAGGTTTCTCTGTCCTGCATGTGAAATGCTTGGAAGTTGCTACTCTGTCCTAACAATAAATAAAAAGCTGAACAGACAACTCTTCTTGAATCCATACAAAAGGAGTACACAGGGCAGACTGCTGTGCCCAAAACTGTAGGCAAGACAGGCAAATACAGGGAGTCATGGCTTACCAAAAGAGAGACCCCAGTAGAAACCACCCTGGGAATCAGTGCAGGGGTAAGAAAACCTGAGCTGTAACTGACAAATTGCTAGAGGCTCAATGTGGACAAATCTGCCAGTTAGAAACTCTAGGGAGACTCAGTAACAGGGTACCCCCACCACATCTGTTTCACCTCCTGAAGCTCTACCAGGTTCCCACAGTAAATGACAAAGAAAAATCCCCTCCTGTGTGCAGTAGGGGGAGGGGAAAAGGAACCATCTTGAAATACACCAGAAGCCTCAGTTCTAACAAGGGGAAACTAGTTACCAGGTTCTACTTGATCTGGGGAAAGAAGACACTCCCTCCAGCCCACTCCAGCTAATCCTGTCCCACTGAAGGGCAGAGGTTGGGGTGGGGAGGATGAGGGGGCTGTTTCTGAGAAACCCTTGTGAAGTTCACAGTCCAGAGGCAGATTCAGTAAAAATGAGACCAAATCATAGGACTATAGAATGGTCTTCCCCTCTCCCCCAACCTCACCCATTACTAATGGCCTACTTACTGCTATTCCTTTCATCCAGTGCATCATGTCCAGTTATCAAGAAAAAATTGGAAAGCATACTGAAAGGCAAAACAAACAAGACCCACCAAAATGAAGAATGCCTATGATATGCTTATTAGTGGACTGGGCACAGAGGAGAAAGGAATCTCTGAACTAGAGGATATGTCAACAGAATCCTCAAAATCAAAAAGCAAAGATAACAAAGACTGAAAAAAACCCGGAATATCCAAGGAATGTAGGACAACTACAAAAGGTATAACATACACGAAATGGGAATACTACGAGGAGAGAGAAAGGAACAGAAGAAATATTTGAAACAACTGCGACTAAGAATTTAACCAAATTTTTGTCAGACACCAAACCACAGACCCAGAAAACTCAGAAAACACCAAGCAGGATAAACGCAGAACAGAACAAAATACTACACCTAGGTCTATCATTTTCAAATTACAGAAAATTGAGGATTAAAAAAAAAATTGAAAGAAGAGGGAAAAAAACATCTCACCTAGAGAGAAACAAAGATAAGAATTAGTGACTTTTTTGGGGCGGCTGCGTGGCTCAGTTGGTTGAGAGGCCGACTTCGGCTCAGGTCATGATCTCACAGTCTGTGAATTTGAGCCCCGTGTCGGGCTCTGTGCTGACAGCTCAGAGCCTGGAGCCTGCATCAGATTCTGTGTCTCCCTCTCTCTCTGCCCTTCTCCTGCTCATACTCAGTCTCTTTGTCTCTCAAAAATAAATAAACGTTAAAAAAAAAAAAAGAATTAGTGACTTCTCTTTAGAGGAGAGAACTGAGACTATAGACAGTTGGTATGCTCAAGGAGAGAGGGAACAAGTGAATTTATAGGGACACAGGGTAGAAACTAAAAATAGTTTTCCTACACTATTTATGGACAGGGTTGTGTCCACCTGCAAAAAAAATAAATAAATAAAATAAAAATAAAGCTTTTCCGGGCTATTTACATCTCTCTTTAAGCTCTTTATTAATGTATACTTTGTTCTTCCTGCCACTCATATTATTGCTTTTAAATGAAAATGCCTGGGGCGCCTAGGTGGCTCAGTCGGTTAAGCGCCCACTTCGGTTCAGGTCATGATCTTGCAGTTCGTGAGCCTGGGCCCCGCGTCAGACTCTGCTGTCAATGCAGAGCCTGCTTCAGACCCTCTGTCTCCCTCACTATACTCCTCCTCCAGCCTCTCTCTGTCTCTCAAAAAGAAATAAACATTAAAAAATAAGAATAAAAATAAATGAAAATGCCTATATGTATATGGCCAGATTAAGTACGAAAAATGTTCTCTAATTTTGCAATGGACTACATCCATATTTGAGGAGGGACTTTATGTCAAAATGTTTTCCTCTGTGGTACGAAGAATAGAAAGATCTAGAAAATCTGTGAGTAAACGCAGAGGTTACAGTTTAAGGGTCCTTAAAAATGGGGGCTCATCTTAGGTTATAATGAACCAATATAGAAGTTTGCCTGATGAATTGTAAAACACATTTAGATACTGGTTCACATACTGAACAAACATGTATTAAACACCTATTATATATTAGGAACAATGCTGTCCATATAAGGTACATCCTAAACAGCCCCTGTCCTCAAAGAACTCAGTCTAACCTGGTGGTGGTGGCAAATTTACATAAACAATTACAGGTCTACATTAACATTAGGGAAAAACCATAAGACCTCACTACTCACAGTATGGGTTGAGGACCAGAAGCATCTGAATCACCTGGAGGCATCTGAGACCTCATCCCCTAAACCCCTGAATTTGCATTTTAACAAGATCCTCAGATGATCTGGATGCTAATGATTTGAGAAGTGATGAAGTGTGGGACTAAAGAAGAAACCACTAATGATCCCTTGGGGAGTGGTCAGAGGTTTTCAGGATGGAAGGGTAATAGAAACATTCAGCCTGAGAAATTAACAGGTCCATAATTATGACTGAATTAGAAAAAAGTAAGAAGGGTTAGAAAAAGTAGGAAGGGTTCTGGAATGAGAAGTTTAGTCTGGAAGGAAATTGAGCACTCAGGAAGATATGAGAGGCAGGGCAGAAAAGGTAGGCTGAGAGGCCAGAGGCAGAAGAAAGGACTAGAATGACCTGCTGAGGAAGCCTTAGAAAATAATTTAATTAAAAAAATGTTTATCCTTGAGAGAGTGAGCGAGCGACCACGAGGAGGGGAGGGACAGAGAGAGGGATAAACAGAATGGAAGCAAGCTCTTGACTCCTAACTGGCTGCACAGAGCCCGATGTGGGTATGGAACTCACAAGCCTTGGAGCCATGAGATCATGACCTGAGCCGAAGTCGGCTGCTCAACCGACTGAGCCACCCAGGCGCCCCAGACTTTATTGAAGAGAGAGAGAATCCTAAGCAGGCTCTGTAAGAGTTCGAACTCACAAACTGTGAGATCATGATCTGAGCTGAAACCAAGAGCTTAGATGACTCAGCCACCCAGGAGGCCCTCTTTGAAGACTTTTCTGATGTAGGGGCCGCTGAGTCCCAGGCAGAGAAACAAAGGTTCCAGCTGCCGTGGGATACAGATGGCTTCGTTCTTCTCAGAGTGTGGTGCCCAACCACGCCACGTTAGCATCACCTGGAAATTGTTAGAAATGCAAATTATTGCTACTTAACTCGGATATACTCTCAGAAACTCTGGGGGCGGGACCCACAAATCTAACGTTAACAAGTTCTTTCAAGTTGAGACCACTGCTCTAGCCTGTAAAAGTCGTGTATCAGGTGGTCAAGGCTTAGAGTTGTCCCAACTTACTTCTTTTCTGGAAAAGAAAAGAAAAAAACCAGGACGAGGTAGTGAGAAATAAGATTCTACGTTGAGTGAGCAGAACGAGAGCCACAGAACAGTCTAGCTTTCATATAGTGCCCAGAAAAAAAAAGAAAAAAACAAAACAAAACAAAAAGTCTTGTCCCAAAGCCTCGCACTTGGAGAATTAAAGTAATTTTGGTAGAGGCCGTGATGTTCTCGGTAGGCTACATTAAGTAAAACTTAATCATCCCAGTTGTAAATTCTTTGTTCCCTTTACTCTCCACAAAAACATGTTCAGGAAAAACACCGGGATTCCTTCAGGCTCTCTCAAAACTGTGTTACTGATGTAACCGCCCATTAAAAAAAAACAACCAACCCCAAATTAAAAGCCCCCAAAACGGAGCGGCGGGGCTGGCGCCATAGTCCCATACAGCTCTGCCGTTTCCCAGCCACACCCCTCCGGACCGCCGGGCCTCCTTCCCCGGGCTGTACCCAAAGATAAACAAATCACTCCTTGTTTTTTTCCAGACCTGAAATTAGCGGTGACTCACAGAGCACTCTGAATGGCCACAGTCGCCTCGGGAAGGGAGAATGTGCAGATTTTTCCCTCACGAGAGGAACCGACGGTGCCGGGCTTGGCCAATCAGGGGAGGACGGCGGGAATCGCACCAAAGTAGGTAAAAAATGCGGGATGCGTTCTCGGCGCCGCAGCCCGCGCCTCGGCTCCCTCGGGTCCTCCCTCCGGACTCCTGCTCGGGGGAAGCCGTCCCCCGTCGTTTTCCCCCTTCCCCAGTCTACCTCGCTCTACCTCGCCCTCCCCCATTCCTCCTCCTTTCTCCTCCTTCCTCCTTCTTCCTCCTCCTTCCGCGCCCTCCCAGGCCCCGCCCCCAGCAGCGGCGCACACCTGGCCAGGTGGCTACTTCCATGTTAGGGCAACGGCAGCGCAGTGGGCGGGGCGCCACGTGACCCTGCCCCTCCCCCCCCGCCGCCCCGACCTGGGGGATTAGGCCCACTGCCCCGTTTGATTCTTTGCTCGCCCCTTGCAGGCAGGTACTAGTCCGAGCCGGCCTCCTCGTCGGAGGTAAGCCCCACCCCACGGGCCGGAGCTGGTGGGAGCGGGACTAGATTCCCTAGCCTCCGGAAGGTGAGGCGGCACCCTCCGCCCGCCCTTTGGGCGGGGCGCTGTCTGGCGAGCCGGTTGCGCAGCAACGACGGGCCGCGCGTGACGTGCGCAGCCGCGTTTGGGCCTGAGGCGCGCGCCCGCGCACCCACCCCCTGGTAGGCTCGCGCTTCGCGTAGGCTGCTCGCTGTGTTGCTCCTTCCTTCGGCGGTGAGGAGGACGCTACGCAGACTCTGCGCCGACCGGCTACCCCTCTAAGCGTCTCTGCGACCGCCCGGAGAAGATGGTGAGGGAGGGAGCCCGAGGCGGGGGATGACGGGGCTGGGGCGGCGAGGCGCTGGGACGTCGCAGGGGTCGGGGCAGAGGGGCGACGGGCGCGCCCACGCCCGGGGAGGGACGCGGGGCATTGCTGCAGTCCCTAGGCCGGGGAAGGTCTCCGGACTTCGCCGCCCGCAGACCCTCTGGGATCCTCGCGCCCCGCGTCGGTCGCTGCTGCTGTGAGGCCGCCGCCAGGAGTTTAGTCCCCGCGGTTCCTCCCGGCCTGGGGACGACCTGCCTGGGTAGAGCAGCGCTACCCGCTCTCAGAAATCCACCGGGAGTCAGCCTTCTCGGGGTGGGGTCGTTGGAATCCGGCGCGGGCCTTGTTGGCGCAGATTTCCCCAAAGCCTGGGACCGAGGTGGTCAGTGACTCGTGCGAGTTTCGGCCCCTGAGGTCTCTCCATCTCATTAAAGAAAATAAGGCCTTTATTGAACAACTCTAGAGGGCGGAATGATTATCACGAGCATGACTCTGGTATGATTAAGAACAGGGTGCCCTCGCAGCCGCTTTGTTTGTCGTATCTGGCAATCAGCTTCCAGCAGCACTCTTGTCGTGCTTGTCAAGCTTGGCAGTGGCTCTTTTAACCCTTCTCTACCCGATCTCTCCATGCATGGTTAGAAATTTTCTCTTACCTGTGAACGGTTTGGCTCTGCCAGAAGTTAGCATGTGAGGAGTGGGCATAGTGCTGCTAATAAAAGCGAATGAAAAAGGTTTTTAAAAGCCCATCGGATTATCCGAGTCACTAAAAAGTAAACATGCCCCTTATATTCTAGGTGGTGGATGGACGCTTGGCTTAATTTACATATTTCCCTCTATAAACTGTCTCCAATTTGCAGTACAACAGTGTTCTATCAAGTAGAACATTTTGTCATTTTCTTTAGTCTGCCCTCGCTGTTACCATTTTTGGTCAATGATTTGCAGGCAAAGGCTTACCAGACTTTGCTAGAAATATTACACTGTTATTGCATCTGTCTGCCTGGAAGCAGTTGGTACCAGTTTACTGGCGTATAGAATGTTTTTTGCTGAATAACAGTCTTGGTTTTCCTAAGGTAGTGCGAGGAAGAAAAGTAATTTCTTGATGACTGAGGAGTTGTAGGAATTTTATATTCAGTTTTCGGTTCTTCTTTGGTTTAAATCTGTAAGCTTAGAGAGGAGAAGCATCATAAGACTTTTTAAAACCTCTGTAAGATTATAAATGATTATACTACTTTATACTAAAAGACTTGAAGGGTTTTGAGTTCTCACAAAAATTAAGACCATCCACTCTGATGAAAGTGCTTTGAAGTGGACCGGAGCCTGCTTTAAGTTCTTCTGATACGACATTCTTTTTGAATTTCTTTAATACAAATTTTATTTTCTATTTGAAAACAAGACCAAGCATTTTAACTTTTAGTTAAATTTTAGTTCAAGCCTTCCATAGTTCTGTGCATTGAAGTATTTTATTTACTGGTTCTTGGGGGAGGAGGAAGAATAAAAATCAAGTTGAGTGGATTCCAGATATATTCCAAACTTGTTGGCCTTAGGGAGATCAAGAAGACCTTAAAAGCTCTTGTTGTTTGGATGCTTGCAAATAGGGTTCAGAATATATAGACTGACCATTTGTAAAGATTACTCTTGCATTTAGCCTTATAAGCACAGAGCATCTCCTTTCAGTTTTAGCTATTAGAAAGTATTGTGAAGATTGGAAGTTCTTGTATTATCCCAGATTTTAGCACTTTATCTCTATGTTTGAAACTGAGGTTCCACGTTTCTAAGGTTTTTTTGTTTTTTTGTTTTTTGTTAAGATTAAATTTTAGCTGTCGATGGGTTTGTTCTGCATTAACAAAATCACTTCCTGATACTCACCAAGCCTTCTGGAAGCACTTGGGAATAAAAGCAATTTGAAACCAACTCAAAAGATCACCTTGGGCACTTTAAGATGAGATTTCATGTTTTCAGAATCTCACTTTACAGTGCCAAAAAAAAAAAAGCCTCACCTCCACAGGAACCACACAAAACTTTGGTGTATGTACTGAGTGTGCCAACTTCCTCTTGGAAAGCTTATTTACTACTCTACCGTCAAGTTCCTAGGGTTATGTGCTTAGTAGTTCTTTCTATTGGGTGTGGATCGAGATCTTACACGTTGACTTGCCTTAGTGCCTCTTTGTAACCAATGGCGTATAACATTTACAGTATAGCTGTATGGCTTTCTGGAAAGTAGGAGTATAGTCTTGCCACTGAAACAATAAAAGTGTACATGATAATCTAACCTTGCCCTAGTCAGAGCTCTGCTATATCAAACGGAGCTCACTGGTTCAGAATGAATTACAAACGTATCCTACCACTTGATGATTAGGAAAAACACTTTTACTTACAGGCCACTTAATGAAATAAGTTGGGCATGTGTTTATGTGCCTATTTAACATGAGAAAGAAGACTGTAAAGGATTTACTTGTGATCTTTTTTGACTCCACATCAAGTTTTAACATAATTTACAAATTAATTTTGAAATATTTTAAGCAGAAAGGTACACAGAATAACTGGTCTCTTTGTACAAAAAAGAAAAGATTAACTTTTTGCCATATTTCAGGTTTCTATGTTACTATTAACAGCTAAATAATCTTCCTCAACCCATTCTCTTTCTTCCCCAGAGATAACCACTCCCGTGTCAAAGACATAATGTGCTGGCCAATTAAGGAGATGATTTTTTTCAGGCTATTGCAATTAGGAGAACATTAATTAATGAGGAACGTCTCAAAAAAAGGACAAGGACCTGGGGCAGGTAAAACAGAATCTCGAGGAACCATGAGGACAGGCCTTATCCTAGTAAGGAAAGGCAGAATCTTTTTGTTACCACCTTCCCCACACACAAAATGATCAGGGTGGATTTCTTAACCCACTCTGCTTTCCAGAAGCACAGGGCTCGGGTAAAGTTTAACATAGCCAACTGAAATTAATATATTTTTTCCTCCTTGATTTCCATACTTTTGGCTATACATATGTGCATCTGTAGTAATATATATTGTTTTGATGTGTTTTTAAGTTTTATGTAAGTGCTATGGTTTATGTATCCTTTTGCAACTTAAAAAAAATTAAACTTGGTGAGGTTTTCAGGGAGGAGGGTGATGTTTGGTTTTAGCTGTAGCTGTGGTTCTTTATGTTGACTGCTGAATAGTTTCCATTTTATGACTACATAAACTTATCCATTTCCCCATTGATGAACATCTCCCCAAGTTTTCATCCTTTTATCTTTTTTTGTCTAACCGACAGTTTTGAAGTAGATAGTTTCCGTGTTTTATGTTACTTTCATAGCCCCAGTGAGTGTGTTCTCATATAGATCTAGTAGTTAGCGGAAGCTCTGGGTTAGAGACTATACATATGTATTTTTTGTTCTACTATAGGAGGCTCTAGTTTGCATCCCATTAGCTACGTTTATCAGCCTGTTTTCTCCATTTCTTTTCACCATTTGGTATTGAGACTTAAAACCTTTGCCAATCTGGGTGTGAAATGGCTTATTCTTTTGACTTGCATTTCTCTGATTGGTAGTAAAATATCTTTATGTTTATTGCAGCCCATGTTTTTACATGCATGCGCTTCTGGTGAACCTGACATGTAAATACTCATCATATCTTTTTTTTTTTATGATAGTTTATTTTCACATTGGTTTACATATAACACCCAGTGTTCCTCCCAACATGTGCCCTCTTTAATGCCCGTCACCCCCTCTCCCCCCTCCCTCACCCCCCCTCACCCTGAGTTTGTTCTTAGTCTTTGAGAGTCCCTTATGTTTTATCTCCCTCCCTCTCTTTTTTTCCTTTCCCCTGTTCCCCTCCCCCTGGTTTTTGCTTAGTCTCACAAAGTCCACCTATTCGTGGAAACATATGGTATCTGTCTTTTTCTGACTGACTTATTTCACTTAACATAATACCCTCCAGTTCCATCCATGTTGCTACACATGGCCAGATTTCATTTTTTCTCATAGCCACGTAGTAGTCCATTGTATATATGTGCCACTCATCATATCTTCATCTAGACTTATTTGTGGAGCCATAAAGTAAATCTACCATTAAAAGAAAATACACAAGGGGTGCCTAGGTGGCTCAGTCAGTTAGGCATCTGACTCTCAATTTCAGCTTAGGTCATGATCTCATGGTTTGTGGGTTTGAGCCCTGTATTTGGGCTGTGCCCGGCAACACGGGGCCTGCTTGGGATTCTCTCTGCCCCTTGCTCTCTGCCCCTCCCCCACTTGCATACTCTCTCAAAAACAAACATTTAAAAAAAGGAAATCTACAAGAACATGATTGTTAGTGTCAGAACAGTATATTAAAGACTAATATCCTCCTGTGGCACCTACGTTTCTTTGCATGCCTCTGTAGCTGCTAAGTAATAGAGTAAATACCCTTAATTCTAGCCACTTGCCATTGTCAGGCCCTGGTAGTGATAGAATGCAGAGTGATCCAGCGTAGAGTTCCATCTTTACCAGGGGCCATGGTGATTACCATCCTCTGCTTTATACTTATCTTTCTTTTTCCTGGGTAATTCATCCAGCCAAAATGTTAAAACCAAACAAGCACTGAGGATATATGAGAAACCTCTGTGCTTTCCACTCAGGGCTACTGTGCACTCAAAATGTCCTTAAAAAAATCTATTAAAAAAGAAACAAAATAAAACAAATAATTATGATTGTTTTTCACCAATAGAATTGGTTTAAATCAAGATGATGTTTAACTTACTATCCAGAAAGAGTCCAGTGTCATTTTTATGTTAATGTAACTTTACTTTTAGTAATAACTAAGGTCTTTGAGATGAACACCACATTTGAAATTAGAAAAAAGTCTCAAAACTCAAAAAACTGGATTTAACACACATGCATTGCTTTTTATCTGCACAGCAAGGCTGTGGTCTCAGTAGTTAGGCTTAGTCTCTTTTTTGTTGTACTGTTGGAGATTTGCATACCTAAATCAGAGAGACTAATAAAACAGAAGATTGTTATTTAAGTATTTTGCGCTTCCTTCTCTTGTAGCATAATATTCTCTCTACATTGTCCGTGAAAGACATACTCGAAGATTTACATCTAACACTTCAGAAATATTTTAATCACAGTTTTTCTTTCCCTGCCTCATTGATATTGGAAGTGAGTTTTCACTTGGAATTGTGCTGTTGTTCATTTTTCTTGAAAGTTTATATGGGAGAAGTATAGCAAAATAAACATCGGATTGGTTCATTTCAGTAATACTTTGTTACTTATTTTGAAAATCTTGGAGTCTTCTGTACAAGAAGTAGAGTGGAGTAGTTTTTAGTCTAGAGTGATTTGTAACTCTTTAAAAAGTCTTCTAGTAGCTGATATTGTAACACTTATGTATTGTTAACCCTGTTCTATGATTTGCTTTGGAATGTTAAAATTGAATCAAGTTTTGTGTAGATCTTTAAAAAGTGATTGATTTTAAAATGTGATTCGGAGTGCCCAGGTGGCTCAGTCGGTTAAGCATCCGACTTCAGTTCAGGTCATGATCTCACAGTTCGTGGGTTCGAGCCTCATCTTGGGCTCTGTGCTGACAGCTCAGAGCCTGGAGCCTGCTTCAGATTCTGTGTCTCCCCTCTCTCTCTGTCCCTCCCCTACTCATGCTCTGTCTCTCTGTCTTTCAAACATGAATAAACATTAAAAAAAAATTTTTAAATGCGTTCGAAATTCAGATTTAAAAAAAAATTTTTTAATGTTTATTTTTGAGAGAGAGAGAAAGAGCACAACCAGGAGAAGGGCAGAGAGAGAGGGAGGGAGGCAGAAGAATCTGAAGCAGGCTCCAGGCTCTGAGCTGTCAGCACAGAGCCTGATGGGGCACTTGAACTTACCATGAGATCATGACCTGAACCAAAGTCAGTTGCTCAACCGACTGAGCCACCCAGGCACCCCTAAAATTCAGGTTTTAATATGTAGTTGAAGTATGAAAAAGTGGAGGAAAAGCTGAGATTTTGCTTTTTGTTAACATGAGAGAGGAGTGTCAAAGAACTCTTGTTCTGTTGCAACAGAGCATAGGATGAGCACTTCAAAGACAAACCTCAGTGCATACTATAGCAGGGATCCTATATTTGAATCTAATTTGTGTGTCCATATGGATTACATCAAAGGAAGACTAGTCTTTTCAAAATTGTTACATTACTTTATAGATTGTTACTCCTGTTTGCGTTCTCACAGAAAACAAAGATGAATTTCCTACCCATATTCCTATATTGGCATGTTTTCAGAAAACTGCCAACCTGTAATTGTAACTAGCATTTATTTTTAAATGGTTTCATGTGGTACATTTTTGATGGCGGTGGAATTTTCGTGTAGTGCTAGAACTAAAACTAAATTGCAGGCAAATACAGATAAGACTCCTTTAATTTGTTAGGAAGCAATCTGTTAAGTCAATTGTTGAAGCTCTGGAGCTCTGAGGAATCCTCAAATCATTGAAAAGTTGTTTTAAGAATGTTGTAAGTAATCTTTAGACCAGTGTTGAACAGAAATAAAATGCAAGTTAATGTGTACTTTTAAATATGCTAGTAGCCCTGTTAAAAACATATCAAAAAGGGTTAAATTTACTTAACCCAATATGTCATTTCAACATTTAATCAATATAAAAAAATGAGACGTTTCACGTTATTTTTTCATACAAATTATTTGAAATCCAGTATGTATTTTACACTCAGAGCACATTTTAATTCAAATACTCAATTTTCACAGGAAGCATTTGATATGTATTTAGATATAAATTTTACAGTTGAAAAAGTAGATTCACATACCTAAGTTGCTCAAAACATGCTTATAAGTGTCCTAGCAATGGTATCGATAATCAATATAAAATTTTAGTTAATTAAAATATAATTTAAACATGCTGTCTACATTTAATGGACTCACTAAACCACATGTGGTTAGTGGCCAACTTCATGGACAAACCTCAGACTTGGTGGATTAGCCTATTTAATTTGTAAAGGGAAGTTAGTATATCAATACTGTGTTAATTTTCTGCATTTCTGCACATGTGTAAGAAGCAGGGCTAAGATAGCATATGAATTCCTTTTATGGCACTTATTAAGATATTTTGTAGAACTAAACTGTTGATTTCCTTAAGAAAAGGTTTGTATAGTTCAGTACAAGATGCCTCTCTCATAGTAGTGAGAGGGCATTTGTAATTATGACAGGGACAGGTTCCCATTATACTTTCTTTTCTCACATACTTTTTTTTTTAGTACAATGGAAATTAAGGTTCTCTTTATTAAAATTTTTTTTCAAGTTTATTTTAGAGAGAGAGAGAGGAAGAGACACAGAATCTGATGCAGGCTCCAGGCTCTGAGCTGTCAGCACAGAGCCCGATGTGATGCTCAAACCCACAGACTGCAAGATAATGAATGACCTGAGCTGAAGTCAGAGGCTTAACTGACTGAGCCACCCAGGTGCCCCTGGAAATTAAGTTTTAAGTACTAAACTAATTGAATAGTACCTCCCCTTTTTATAGTGTATTACAATTTGAGTCTTACAGTGAAAATCCTTTGAGATAAGGCAAGTATTATGAGAGTAGTACCTTTAAAATAATTCTTGCATACAGAAACCCCCCAATAAATGCCAGTTTCCTTTCTTTCCTTGAAAATGAAATTGAATGGTATTTGATGCTCATTGAGGCATCCTGAACCATAGAAAAGCACTTGAAAGCCTAACAATGAAAGAACAAGAAATAATGTCTTATAAAACTTAAAAGTATTTAATATGTGACAGGCAGTGTGTTATACCTTCTCTCATTCAGTCTTTATAGTAACCCAGAGAGGTAGATATTGTTATTTCTTGTAAACTATACTGAGAAGCGGTTAAGAGCATGGGCTCAGAGTGGGGCTACCTAGGGTTTTTGAATCTTGGCTCTGCCATCTGCTAACCTTAGGTAAGTTACAGATTATCTTATGCCTCAATTTCATCATTCTTCCAAATGGGAGTACCTACCATCACAGCAGTTTGGGTGATGCATATAAGTAATTTAAAAGCAGTGCTTGTTTTATAGTAAAGTGCTTATTATTGTTGGATGAAATGACATTAAACACATTAGATCCTAATTAGATTAAGTCTTTTTTCTTTATATTCTGATTATACCATCACTTCAGCAATTGTAGATAAAATGAAAAGGGTGGAAGGGAGTGCATTAGAACATGTTTCCAATTGTTTTATTATTTTTTAAAATTAGTTTTATTTGGATTATATATGATCAACTTCTTTTTATGATCTACTTAAAAATTTTTTCAGGTAATATGACTTTAAAAATTGAAGTGTAGTTAACAGGTGTCATAATGACATGACAGTTATGTATACATTAGGAAATAGTCATTGTAAGTGGTTACCATCTGTCATACAAAGCTATCGACTATATTCCCTATGCCGTACTTTACATCTCTGCGACTTAATTTTATGACTGGAAGTTTGTGCCTCTTAATCAGCTTCACTTATTTCACCCATCTCCATCCCCCTTCCCTCTGGCAGCCATCAGTTTGTTTCCTGTATTTATGAGTCTATTTCTCTTTTTGTTTTTAGATTCCACGTATAAGTGAAGTCATATGGTATTTGTCTTTCTCTGACTTATTTCACTGAGCATAATACCCTCTAGGACCATCTGTGTTGTTGCCATTTGCAAGATTTCATTTTTTGTACAGTGGAGTAATATTCTGTGTGTGTGTATATACCACATCATTTTATCCATTTATCTCTCAGTGGATACTTAGGTTGTTTCCATATGTTGGCTCTTGTAAATAATGTTGCAGTAAATATAGAGGTGCATGTATCTTTTAATGAAGTTTGTGTTTTTGTTTTCTTCTGGTTAGTATCCAGAAGTGGAATTACTGGGCTATATGTTTAATTTTTTTTTTTTAGCGTTTTTATTTTATTTTTGAGAGACATAGAGACAGAGAGTGAGCAAGGGAAGGGCAGAGAGAGAGGGAGATACAGAATCTGAAGCAGGCTCCAGGCTCTGAGCCTTCAGCACAGAGCCCGACACAGGGCTCGAACTCACAGACCGTGAGATCATGACCTGAGCTGAAGTCGGCTGCTTAACCGACTGAGCCACCCAGGCGCCCCAGTATATGTTTAATTTTTTGAGGAACCTCCATAGTGTTTCCACAGTAGCTGCATCAATTTACATTCCCACCAATAGAACCTGAGAGTCCTCTTTTCTCTACATCTTTGCCAACACTGGTTATTCCTGGTCTTTTTGATACTAGCCGTTCTTACTGATGTGAGGTATGTCTCAGGTGATTTAATTCTTAATGTAAAAATATCTTGTCTTCCACTCTTAGTATTTTTCCCAAAGAAATTAATGTATAATCAAACAGTTTTTCATCACCCTCAAGATTTAGAATAGCAATAATTTATTCAATAAATAATCGAGAAATTATTATATACTAAGAACTGATCCAGGTACTAGGGATAGGGTATTAAAAAAGTACTTTCTTTGTAGAAGTTACATTCTGATGGGGTGGGGGGAGAAAAAAAACAAAGAAAATGGCAGTTAGCTGCTAAGTGGTATGATGGAAATAGTGTAATCAACAGGCAGTGCTAGAAGAGTCAGCTTCTTTTAGCCAGATTTTTAGGGAAGGCCTCTTAGGAGGTGACATTTCGGCTAAGACTTGCATGGCAAAAAATAACCATGTGAAGAGCAGTTCAGGCTGAAGGAACTCTGTAAGTAGAAAGGCCTTGAGAGGAGAATGAACGTAACATGCCAAGGACAAAAAAGGTTTGTGTAGCTGGAATTCAGTAAAAGGGAGATAGAAAAGTAGGAAATGGATTGTAGGCAAGAGCTGGAACAGGACGAGCTTATAGGCCAGCATCAGGAGTTTGAATTTTATTCTCATTGTACTAGGAAGCAATTGGATGTGGTGGTCGGGGAGGTGTTAAGGTGTTAAGTAGTGGAATAAGATAGAATTTACTCCTGTGGAGATGTGCAGGTGGGGACAAAGACTCATTAACAGACTGTTGCTATTATTCCTCTAGTTGATGGTGGTGGCTTGGATTAGGATTGTTAGTAGTGGGGAAATGAGCAGTGATTAGATTAGGTATATATTTTGGGGGTAGAGCTGACAAGACTTACTGACAACTTGGGTGTGTGGCTTTAAGAGAAAGACATCAAGGATAACTTACTCTTAAGACCAGAGCTATTAGGTAGTTGGTGGTGTCATTGTGCTAGGGACTATAAAGGAAGCTAAAATAAGATAGTATGGCAAAGAGTGAGGTTGTTAGAACTTTGAGGAATAACAAATTGATCCAGAGGTATTATATATATTTTAATAATATCTTAATTTCATATCTGATAATTATAATAATGTATGTACATTGTAAAACATTAAGAAAAATTTAGTTGTAAAGGCAGTTCCAACCAAAGTATTAACATTTGGTGCATTTTCTTCCAGATCACTTTTAAATATATCCTCATTTTTTCAGTAAATAATTGGTGCCTTTTAGGAACCAGGTACTGTAGTAGGCTTTGGAGATTGAACACTATACCAGACAAAGTCCCTGCCCCTATAAAGTATACATTCTAATAGGGAAGATAGGTAAGAAATAAGTAAACACATGAATAAGATAATTATAGGTTGTAATAAGTACTATACTGGAAGTAAGGGAGAAAGTGAATATCCAGAGACTATCAATATAGATTTTTCTCACACAGTGGAGTTCATCTGTAACAGTTTTATATCCTTTATCTCTCATATCCCAGTGTGACAGGGCTGCCAAACTAGTTCAGTGCAGGCGTGGGGAAATAGTGTCTTCAACCAGTGGTGCTGGCACAACTGGCTATCCACCCAGAAAAGAATGAATTTGGATTCCTGCTTCACACTATACACAGAATTTAACTCAGAGTGGCTCCAGATGTAAATGTAAGAACTAAAACTGTGTAACTCCTCAAAGAAAATATAGGCATAAATCTTTGTGAATTTGGGTTCGGCAGGGTTTTTTTATTTATTTGGAGGAGGGGTTTGGGTTTTTTAATGGTATCATGCATGTACAGTAATGGTACATTATGTAATGTACATATGTATGTACATTATGTAATGTACATATGTATGTAATGTACATATGTATGTAATGGTACAATAATGGTATTAAATTATCCCCCTGTTAAATTTAAATCCATGACTATAATTAATCCTTTTTTTATTTCAAACAAAAGGTCTCATGTATTTATTCTTGAACCAAACTACTGGTGCAGAAGCATAGTGGCAGAGAAAAATCATTTTCCCCACAAAACATGCCTGTTGTTCAGGTAGCGATGTTTACAGAGTGATAGGATATGAGCACATGACCTTCATGTGGCATAACTATGTGTGCCATCTCTTGTGCAGTCCTTTATAGACCAGCTTGGTTCTTTTCTAATGCCTCCTCTTGGAGTTGTACCTGATCTTATTACCAGTTTTCATCCAAATCCAGTGAAGAATGGGAAGATTCTGCTTTTGTTTTTTGGCCAGGAAGTCTTCTGAGAGGACATGGCATGAAACAGTCAACTTTACAAACCATGATGGCATGGAAAAAGAGAATGCTCTGTCATCTTTGCGCATAAACCTTTACCTGTATTTGTATTATTCTTTAATGTTTATTTTTGAGAGAGAGAGAGAGAGACAAACAGACAGACAGCATGAGTGGAGGAGGGGCAGAGAGAGAAGGAGACACCGAATCTGAAGCAGGCTCTAGGCTCTGAGTTGTCAGCAGAGCCCAACATGGGGCTCAGATCCGCTGACTGCGAAATCATGACCTGAGTCGAAGTTGCACGCTTAACCAACTGAGCCACCCAGGCGCCCCTGCGTTATTCTTTAAAATAGAGCTCTAGTTATGCAGTCATTGAATCAAAAAGTTTGTGTGTGTATAGATGTATATTTCCAGTTTTAAAAATAAGTTCGGAAACTTGGAAAATACAGAAAGCTAGAGAGAAGATAAAAATCACTTACATTCCTGCTGTTAGAGATGAAATTCCTTTCCTTTTCTTTATACTGTTTACATAGTTGACAAACACTGTACACAAAACTTTATATCCATTTTCTTTTTTCACTTAAAGCAAATGTTTCCCCCATGTTTTTAAATAAATGTGATTTTGATGATTACATTAGAAACTGTCTTGTGGATATACTATACTTTCCTTTGCAATTCTCCTGTTTCTATTTGTTTGAACTGTCAGGTTTTTAGTATTCAGATTGTTCCCCCAGAATAAATTTCTTGAAGGGAGATTATTAGGTTAAAGTGTCGAAGGGTTTGGATTATTTTAAGGCTCATAATTTAAACGGCCAAATTCCTTTCTGAAAGGTAAGAGCGAGTTAAGTGGTTACTTATGGTGGAAGATGACTCCGGAAAAGTAGGTTGGTTTTGATAGTAAAAGGGCCTTCTATGCTCTGTTAATGAATATGGACTTCACCTTGTAGGTGCTTTGGAATTGGTGAATATTTTTAATCTTGAGAATGATATGAGATGTTAAGGGTAGAAGAGAAGGAATAGATTGGAAATACACATTTAAGGAGGGCTTGGTAGGGCTTCGAAATGGAGTGTAACCATGGAAAAAAAGGTTAACCAACAACATCAAATCTGTTTCCTCTCTTAGGTTCACTGACATACTAGCTATCCAGAGAGAAGCCAAATTGTTAAACCAAAGAGACATCTTTTGCCTTTAGTTTATTATGTGTTCAAAATGATCTTTCTCAAATGGAAGTAGAATATTTTTTATATTGTTACCTGAAGTAAAGACTAGAAGTAATATATAATTTTTTCCATTCAGGATAATTTCACTGCGTTTAGTGTAAGTGTTGCAGTTTTTGCAAATGTATACAGTTGTGTAACTACCATGACAATCAAAATATAGAATAGTTCCTTCATTCCAAAAAATTTCCTCCTGTTAATCTTTCTTACCACCAACAACCACTCATTTATTTTTTGTCCCTATAATTTCACTTTTGCAAGAATGTCCTGTGAATGGAATTATCCAATTAGACACTTTGAGTCAGGCCCCATTTCACTTCGCATAAAGCATTTGTGCATCAGCAGTTTCTTCCTTTTTATTGTGGGTAGTATTCAGTTCCCTGGTTGAGGAATAGGGTCCTTTTTAATTGTTCCCTGTCTTAGTGAAGAGAAGGCAGATGAGATCTTTTTCTTTTCCTAATATTGATAAATGGCTTGAAACAGTCATTCTCTCTACCTTGGTAAAGCTATTGATAGACACACACCTTATTATTAAATAGTGCTCTTATTTTTTCATTTGTGGAATCAAACATGTATTTAACAAAGGTGTAGATTGTACAATGTGTCAATGTACTTTATGGGATATTGATTTCTTAAAGGTTATGCTCTTCACTTATTGATCATTGTATACATTTGTGTCTCCAGCATTTATTCAGAAATTAAATGATACTTATATATCAGTTTTAAAAAATGATAATTTATGACTTTTAAAACACTACTAAGAGAACTTGTACTGATTAAGTAAACATTATTAAGTAGCTTCACAATTCTGGGTAGATGGGAGATTGTGTGTATATGTTGAACAGAGAGAATTGATAAAGATACTAAGAGTTAAGGCGATACCTCATGTGGTCTTGATTTACATGTCTGTGATCATTACAGTGTTGAGCACTTTCTCATTTATCTGTTGGCCATCCATATCTTTGGAAAAATGTCTTTTCAGATCCTCTGCCCATTTTTAAGTTGGATTGTTAGTCTTTTTGCTATTGAGTTTTATAAGTTATTTATATGTTTTGAATATTAACCCGTTATCAGATATATGATTTGCTAAAATTTTCTCCCACTTGGTAGGTTGCCTTTTCGTTTTGTTGATGCTTTCCTTCACTGTACACAAGCATTTTAGTTTGATGTATTCCCACTTATTTATTTTTGCTTTTGGTGCCTTTTGGTGTTAAATGAAGAAGAAATACAAAGACCTATGTGAAGGAGGTTTTTAATTCTAGTGTTTCTTAATTCTAGTGTTACTGCTTCAGTTCTTAACATGAAAGTCTTTAATCCATTTTGAGTTAATTTCTGTGTACGATGTAAGACAGCGGTCCAGTTTCATTCTTTTGTATGTGGCTGTCCAGTTTAACGACACCATTTATTGAAGAGACTGTCCTTTTTCCAGTGTATGTTCTTGGCTTCATTGTTGTAAATGAATTGACCATATATATGTCTTGAATGGCTATTATCAAAAAGACAAGAAATAAGTCTTGATGAGGATGTGGAGGAAAGGAACCCTTGTGCACTGTTGATGGGAATGTAAATTGGTACAGCTATTGTGGAAAACAATATGGAGATTCCTCAAAAAATTAAAAATTAAAAATAGAACTACCAGCAACTTCATTTCTGGGTATTTGTCCAAAGGAAACAAAAACATTTGAAAAGATAAATGCACCCCCATGTTCATTGCGGCATTATTTACAGTGGCCAAGGCATGGAAGCAACCTAAATGTCCACGGACGGATGAATGGATAAGAAAATGTGGCGCGTGTGTGCACGTGTACACACACACACACACACACACACACAGGAATTTTTCAATATTATTCAGCCATAGAAAAAAATCTTGTCATTTGCAACAACGTGGGTGGAACTGAGGGCATTATGCTCAGTGAAATAAGTCAGAGAGAAAGACCAATAGTGGATAATCTCACTTATATATGGAATCTAAAACAACAAAACACCCCCACCCTTAACTCCTAGATACAGAAAACAGATTGGTGATTGTCAAAAATGGTCAAAATAGTTGAAGGTGTTCAAAAGATACAAACTTCGCAGTTATCAAATAAATGTCATGGGGATGTAGTGTACAGCATGGTGTCTATAGTTAATAATGCTGTATTATATATTTGAGAGTTACTGGAAGAGTAAATCTTGAAAGTTCTTATAAGACAAAAATTGTAACTGTGTGGTGATGTGTTAACTATACTTATTGTGATCATTTCACAATGTACACAAGTATTGAATCATGCTGTGCACTTGATATTAATGTTATATGCCAATTTACAGCTCAAAACAACTGTTTCAGTGTTATCATGAGGACCTTCATGTTTTCATGATGTGATAGGCAATGAGTTGTCACTTACAAATCAAATAGTGTAAATTTTTCCATCTTACAAGTTTTTTATCAGTCAAGTTACAAGGATTTATGCAAACAGTATTTCACAGGACTAAAGTTCTATATCTTAGAAAAAAGACCATAATAGCAGATCTCATCAAGACCAGAATATTCCAGTAGAGATCAATAAAAATTACTTACAGGGTTTTTTTTGTTTTTTGTTTTTTGCTTTATTTTTTCCTGGAAATACTAAAGTTTTGAGATGGATGATTTTCCTTGGTGTAAATTGAAGAACTGTACTATAAAGGATGGGAAAAAAATATCTTGAAGGCAATAGTACATTTCATAAAAGTTTTATGGGATAATCTTTTTTCAAAACCTGTTAAAGTAGATGATACTTCTGATGTTGAAATAGGGTTGGAAAAAAAGATGCTGAGTTCTTAAGGAGGACTGTCTAGTGAGAATCACACAAACAATAATCACAGTAGTAGATAATACTGTGATAGAAATAATTGTATTTCTTGTCAGTACATAGAAGGATTATGTGATTTAGATTAGAGGTGGTTGAAGGACCAATTAAGAGCTGCCTTTCCAGAGGAGGTGATGCCTGAGCTGAGCTCCGAAGGATTTAACCAGGTGAAGAGAAGAATGATGAAGCATCTCAAGAGACCATGGTGTATTCAAGAGAATCGCAAAGAATTGTACATGGCTGGAATTAAGGGGAATGTGTCAGGAACAAGTGGAAAAAGAGGCTGCAGAGATAGGCCGTAAAAGGCTTGATATGGCTGGATTTTATCCTGAAGAAAGTTGGAAACTTTAAAAAAAGAAAAGAGTAAAAGCATAGGACTGTTTGCCAATGTGCTTACTATCCCTGGCTTGCCCCCTCCCTCCCATTTTTCTGTCTAGTTTTTTTGCGAGAAGTGGGAGTATTGTTTTCTCTACCAGGCTTATACTACTTATCGTTCCCGCTATTCCTCTCTTCCCTTCTGACTTTCTGCTTTCCAGTTGGGGCAGGAAATCTGTTAACAAATCTGGTTAGTGTTGTCTATACAATTGCACACAATATGAATGAGATGGATTTTAGCAGCTGGCATTATTGTATCTAATCCACTTTCACTGTTGAGATGACTTTTCTGTAAGGTTTCTTTTTTTTTGGTGGGGGTATGGGTAGTGTTTCATAGAGTTTAGGATATTGATTGAATTTTTTCCCTAAGTAAAGTATAAACGTAAAATTTGTTTTAGTGGAACTCTTTAAAATTAACATAACAGCTAGTAGAATTGCTGTTTGGTCTGCATAGACTGTCTCAGGACACTGTGCTTTGCTATGAGGTGAATGAAGGACTTCTGTAATTGGAAATTGTTTTCAGGAATGAATGTATTAAGGCAGAGAGTTAACTTGGAACATTTTCGGGATTACTGATAGTTTATGTAGTGACTTTGTGCAAATTACAGAATGGTGCCCCTGCTGGTGATATGGCCTCAGGAGAAGGGTAGATGGCACTCCTTCAAACAATTGAAGCCCTGCAGGCACATTCCTTTTTCTAGTGGAACATGAACTTGAATTTAACTCTTGTCTTGCACCTTTAAGCAAGGCACAATCTATAAAACTGTACTTAACAGCTCCAGATATTTTGAACTTCTCAAGGGATTGAGGATTTGCTATATGCTTGCTTGACTGATGTATATTAGGTAGGGACAAATTTTTAGAACAAAGCCTATTAGCCTGCCCCATAGGCCCCAGTTTTCATCACTGTAGATTTTTTTGGCTTAGGCTTGTAAGTGGATAGCTCTGCCTAGAAGAATAGTCAGAGGTAGTGTAACTGAATCTTGACTATGTCTGAGAGGACTGTTAAACTGTTTGCTCTTGCATTTCTTTGCTCTGCAACCATTCAGTAGTTATGGGATGAAAGAGGGGATATATGTCAAATGTCAGTATGGTTAATTTGTAGTTCTGGTTATCAGAGAACAGATAGAAATTACCGTTTCAAATATAAGGTTTAAGCTGTCTGGATTTCTTGTATCCATAGCCTTCCACTCCCCAAAGTCTTCATTAAAAATTAGCCATATTGGTAACTATAAGGAATTGAAGAAGCTCTAACCGGGTTTTCTGTTTAATAATAATACGAGTCTTCAGTTACTGAATGGTGCCATTGACAGGCACTGTATTTAGGTGGTTTACTTGTATTATCTTCTCAGTCCTCTTGGGTAGGATTATCATAACTCCTATTTTACAGATGATGAAAGTGAGGTTTAGAGAAGCTAACTAACTTGCTCATGTTACAAGATTTGAGTAAAATAAATTCAGTATGCTTTCTCCTCTGTTTAAAAAGTTTTCTAAGATTAAATGTTCCAAATTCTGTTTATGAGAAAGAGAACATAGCAAATTTTTAAAAATTACATATCTGACTTTATCAATTTATTTAAAATATGTATTCCCAATTAATTATAAAATTGATCTGGAATGGTGATGTGTAATATTACATAAAATGAAGTTATCCTTTTTTTTATTTTAGAGAAAGTGCACGCAGACTGGAAAGGGGGGCAAAGGGAGAGGGAGAAGTGCCCTTATCCTTATTGGTACTAAAATAGCTTTGTAGGGGCCCCTGGGTGGCTCGTTCGGTTAAGCATTCAACTCTTGATTTCAGCTCAGGTCATGATCCCATGGTGTCTGGGATCGAGCCCCACATCAGGCTCCACACAGATGGTACAGAACCTGCTTGAGGTTCTCTGTCTCCCTCTCTATCTCTGCCCTTCCCCTGCTCGTGTTCTTTCTTCCTCTCTCTCAAAAATAAATAAACGTTGAAACACTTTGTAATCTAAATTCATTATTTCATAATTCTGATGCTTTACTTTTCAAGTTATCTTCTTCTTCTTTTTTTTTTAAGTTTATTTTGAGAGAGAGAGAATCCCACGCAGGCTCCTTGCTGTCAGTGCACAGCACCTGACATGGGGCTCGATCTTGTGAACTGTGAGATAATGACCCGAGCTGAAATTAAGAGTTGGATGCTCAACCGCCTGAGCCACCCAGGCGCCCCTGAAGTTATCTTCTTTTGGTTTCAAGATGTTAATAAATTGCAGTTACTAAAAGATTATTTCATATTTTTCCCTGTTGCTAATGTTTTACCTCAGCTTTCCAGTGCACCCTCCACTCCCCGAATCAAGGGTAAAAGAGTTCCCAGCTTGTTGAGAGGAGCTGTGCTGGGTAGAGGTTAGGAGGAGCCCTGGACGGTAAGACCAGCACTCCCTGCTTGCCTTGTCTGATCTCATGGTTTTAGTTATACTTTATAAAATCATTATCAAGAGTCAAGGGACCAGTTGTTTCATCTTCCATATCAGTGCTATTTCAAGGATATACTGGACAAATCAAGGTATAACATTCAGGCATATTTATTTATTACAGTTGAATAGTATACAGTTCCACAGTATTAAAAGTATACATTTTACCTGGTGGATTTCGTTTTTTTTTTTTTTTTTTTTTTGCAGGCAGAATTTAATCCTATGGCACTACTTGTTGTAGAAGACCATACTTTTTTTAACATAAAGTCTCTAAAGCTGCCATATGGAAAGATGTGAGAAAGTAAGCATTTGATGAAATGCTAATCACCGAACAATACACTTTATTCTGACTCCTTTCTACCATCCCTCTTCCAGCTAGTTATTGTTAAGTGCAGTGGTTTGTACTTCACAGTACTGGCGCCCAGCCGCATCGTACTGCTCCCACTACCCTGCTAAAAGCCTTGAGTGCCTCTTGCCTTGCTTACTGAATTAGCCTTTTAGCTGGTCCTCTTTTCTCTTTAAAAATATCCCAGTATCTCCAAACTCAGCCTACCATTCATGGTCTCTTCCACCTGAAGCCAGTCCACATCTCCATTTTCTCCTTCTGTATACTTCTCTCATATTGTTTGCGCCAGGTTTGCTTTGTCAGGAACTGTCTTCTTCCTTCTTTCATCCTTATTTTGGATTGCTTTAAGTCAGCTTACATGTGAAATCCTCCCTGACTACCTGCATCCCTCTGACCTCTCATACAATCTCTGCTTTCTTTAAACACCCTTTCATTGGAGTTTATCAAGGAATAATGTAAGTTTTGCCAAATATTGAAGCTTTATGTATGCTGTCTTTATCTTCTTCAATGGTCAAATAAGCTTCCTTGGGGGTCTTGGGAACTCTTTGATTTCCTCAGAGGAATGCAGCAGTGAAGAAAAGCAGACATGGTTTATCTTAAAGAACTTATAGCCTATTTGGGGAGACAGTCATTTTTAAATAATCTTAGAGACCATTGAGGGTATTTACCCAAAAAAAAAACGAAAATCCTGATTCAAAGGAATATATGCACTCCTATGTTTATTATAGCATTGTTTACAATAGCCAAGAAGCAGCCTAAGTGTCCAGTGATACATGAAGGATAAAGGTATGGTGTGTACACACACAACACTGGAATAGTCAGCCATAAAAAGGAATAAAACCTTGCCATTTGCAACTATATAGATGGAGCTAGAGAGTATAATGCTAGGTGTATAAGTCAGTTGCAGAGGAGTGTTGGGTGGGGGAATGGGTGCAGTAGGTGACAGGGATTAAAAAGAACACTTATGATGAGCACTGAGTAATGTATAGAATGTTGAATAAATAATTGGACACTTAAAACTAATATACTGCATGTTAACTATACTGGAATTAAAATTAAAAACTTAATAAAAAGGGATCCCTCAGTTAAGTGTCGAACTCTTAATTTTGGCTCAGGTCATGACCTCACGGTTCATGGGTTTGAGCCCTGAGTTTGGCTCCACAGGATTCTCTCTCCCTCTCTTTCTTACATGCATGCGCTCACTGTCTCTCAAAATAAGTAAATAAACTTAAAAAGAATAAAACCTTGAAACTGTGTTAAGTGCTATGGGATGGAGATTCATAGTGTCATGGAAGTATGTTGTTGTGGTTTTGACCCAGACAACTTTTTTGTAAAGTGAGAATTGAGCTGAGGGAATTAGGCAAAGAAGGGTAGAGAAGTGCTGTTAGAATGTAAGGTAAGAGCAAAGCTGGGAGGGAGCATGGCCAATATAAACCACTGAAAGAAGGCCAGGGAGGTGAGATTACAGAGTTCATGGGATATAAGATAAGGTTGGAGAGGTGGGTAGGACTAACGCATATTAAAGAATTATTACAGCTTTTATCCTTAGATCAATGGGAGAGCCATTGAAATGTTTTAAGCATGGAGATTGGAGTTGTGTTTCAGATCTCTGGCTGCAATGTAGAGGATGAATTGGAGGGTGGAGGGGATCAGCAGTGGGCATGGGCAGTCTGTTGTATTTAAACAACTGCAGTAATGTATTAAACCCAGAATCTCAGAGACTTGACACAGAAAATGCTACTCTCTGTCATGCAGAATTGATGGGAGTCGGGCAGCCCTCTTCTATCTTGGAATGTGTCCACCAAGGTCCTCTTGTGAGGGGAAGACAGAGCTTGAAGATCACTGTTAAAGAGCCACGGCTAGAAGTCATTTGTATCACTGTGTCCATCTCTTGCTAAGCAGAATTCTATGGCTACTAGCTGAACTTGCAAGGAAGGCTGGGAAATGTAGTCTTCCTGTGTGCTCCTGAGGAGGAAGCAGTGTGGTGTACACCTAATCTTGATCTCTCTCCCCTGTAACCACTTGAGATGTTGTTGTAGCAGTCAGATAACAGGTGGTGGTGGCTCAGGCTGGGAGAATGGCAGCAGAGATGGAGAGGGCTGAGTGTCTTGGAAAGGATACAAAAAACCAAAGGGCTACTGTGGTAAGGGAGAAAGAACTGTTGAGCATATCTCTCTGAGGTTTGGAGCCTATGTAACCAGAATGGTGGTATGTACTGAGAATGGAAAACTGGCTAGAAGAGGACTTTGGACATGCTGCACTTCAGATCTCTTTGAGACATCCAGCTGGAGATGTTAGATAGGAAATTGGGTGTAAAGGCTTCGAGCTCAGGCAGAAATCTGAACAATGTGTCAGACATTTGGATTAGATAATTGAAACCTTAAGCATAATAAAATCTCCTAGGGAGAATGCAGAGTCCTTCCTTTCCACCGAACTGCCATCAGCATCTGAGTACTGCCAGATTGCTCTACCGTCACCCTCTCTGACCTCAGCTGAACCTTTAGATGTCCTTAGAGCCCCTTTACTTGTCCTCAGGTGATTCCCTTGGAAACTCCTCATAACAGTTACTCTAAATTTTTACCTAATATGCCCTCAAACCCTTGCTCTACTTCTTCTAGCTTATACCGCACAGAGAAAATAGAGCCTTTCAAGTACAGTTTTAGTAATGTGTATCTTCCTTCTCCAGACTCTTAGCCCTCCCTTTTACTATTTTAGAGGGAAAAATGGATAGGTTCCTCCTGCTATCCAAAAGTAGAGTAATCCTGTGAAACCTTTCATAAGCCAAAATGGTGTAGCAAGTATCATTAATTTATATGGAAAAACTTTTGAGCATTTCTAGACCCAAAACATAATCTTTTTTCTTAGACTTTTTTGTACCTTAGGACATATCTTGATAACAGATGAACAGAGTAGATCAAGAGACAGCACACATGCTCACAGACACAGTGTAAAGCTGTGGTGTCTTGATGAGATGCTGAGTGTAGATCTGGTGAAGGAGCTTGACAGGGCCACTCACTGCTCGGGGTGTGCATTGCTTCCGTACAAATGCTGGACACTGTGCTTGCTTTTTGCCTTTTTTTGTAAAAGTGAAAATCTTTAGATTTCTTTTGGTCTGCAAAAACAGGTACTAATGGCAAGTCTTTCATAAAAGTAAAGTGGCATAACTTGAACTTGAAAATCAAGGGATATTTGTATATTCTTTTCTAAGACTGATCCCCTTATCTGTGCCCTGGATCTCATCAATCTCTTCAAGGGTTCTATCTCTTAATTGTGAGTGGTGAAGAATATCCCTTGGAACCAAATTGCCTGAATTCAGATCTCAGTTCTGCTATAGGTTGCTGGCCAAGTTACTTAATGTTTCAATGCCCCGATTTCCTCATTTGTAAGATGCAAATAATAGCTATTTCATATAATTTTTATGATTTACAAGTGTATGATAATCACCATTGTCTATATATATTACTATGTATAGTAATATATACAGTACTTACAATATATATATCTCTTAAACTTTTAGTATGGTCAGATATCCCCAGTCCTAAGACAATTTCTGTAAACTTAGCACACTATCTTCCCTTTGCCATTAACTATCTTGTGCTTTCTGTCTTTACCTCCTCAGTTACCCCTGTAAATCTGGACTTCTGCCCCATTTCTCTAATCTCCTGAAATGCATAGAAACTCAGTTGGCAAACTTGGTGGTCTGTTTCAGTCATTCTCAAACTTCACAGTTTTTGGTGTTGTTGACCCCTCCTGCCTACTCTCCCTTGGCTTCTAGGATGCTGTTTTCTCCCTTGTAACTTTTTCTTTCTGATCATTTCTTTTTCTGATCATTTCTTCTTAGTCCCCTTGACTTGCTACTCTTTTGCTACTTAATGCTGGTACCTCTTTTAAGATATTGATTATAGTCCTAAATACCTATTAGATCCATGCTCACATTTCCAGTTGCTAACTGGTCATCTCCACCTAGATGTCTTTAAAATTAACATCCTCTGGATATTTGTAATTGCCTCAGAAGTGGTCTTCCAGAAGTGGTTTTCAATGTGTTTGCCAGTTTTTCACTCACAGTCTTCAATGTTAATTTCCTCAAGCAGAAGTGTCTATAGTATTCCTTTTATCAGAAACCTTCCACAAACCTCCTTTCTGATAGAGAAAAGCTCAAACTTCTTACTTACTGAGGCTTTTAAAGTTCCTCTATAGCTAGATTTGGCTGAGATTAGTTGCATTATAATTGCAGAATACATATTTTGTTTTCAATTACTGGTATGTGATTAATATGATTTATTTCCAAGTCAGAATTTAAAGTGTCGTTTGAGGTAATTCACTTAGATATTGACAGGTACATTATGATTGGTTATACATAAGACTTCCAATGTTTCCTTCATGATTTTAAATATGGATTGGTCAGTTGACATTTACAGATTAACATATGGACTAGGGAGTTAGAGAAATTGGGGGCTCTTTCTAGTATTCATTAATCTTTGTTACTTTGAACATTTTATTTATCTCTCTTCAGAAAAGCAGAATAAAGATTGTTGTTTAACAGAGATGAACTGTTGAAGATCAGAACATACTACGCCTAAAGCAGTAAAAGAAAGTTTAAGAAAATTGCTTTTAAAAGGAAATTGATAAAATTGTATATCTTTTGAGATAGTTTTGTAGTCTTAATTTTCTATATCTACAACTTCATTAATTTGGAGTGAAATGTTTATTTATAAACAAAATGGATTAGGTAGGATTGAAATAGATTATGGTTAGATATGGATTGGATTAGATAGGATGGAAGTGTGTTAGAGCTCTTTTAATAAATGAGATGACTAAATGGCCCGTTACTCCAATATTAAGTAAATGCTAGAATCTTAGTGTATTTTAATCCCCAGAATTACTATGTGCATTTTCTTAGTAATAGCTTTATTACTAAGATATAATTCACATATGATAAAGTATAAAATTCATTGTTTTCCGTGCATTCAGAATTGTGCATCCATCACCATTGTCAAATCCCAGAGCATTTCATCAAAGAAACACCCTGCCTGTTAGTGGTCACTTCCCATGCCTTTTCCCCTTAAGCCCCTGGAAACCATTGATCTGCTTCCTGTCTGTGGCTTTGTCTGTTTTGGACATTTCATAGAAATAGAATCATGCAATATGTGGCCTTCTATATCTGGTTTCTTTCACTCAGCATAATGTTTTTCAAGGTTTATCCATAGCATGTAACACTACCTTATTTTTTATGGCTGAATAATACTCCACTGTATGAATAGTACCACATTTTGTTTGTTCATTCATCAGTTGATAAACATTTCGGGTTCCTTATACCTTTTAGCTATTATGAATCATACTGATCTGAACATTCATGTAAAAAGTTTGTATGAGAGTGTGTGCACATAAGTGGGGGGAGAGTTAGAGAGAGAAAATCTTAAGCAGGTTCCATGCCCAGCTCTATCTCAGGACCATGAAATCATGACCTGAGCTGAAACCAAGCGTCAGAACACTTAACCAACTGAGCCACCCAGGCGCCCCATGTACAAGTTTTTATATGGACATACGTTTTCATTTCTCTTGTGCATACGTCTACCTAGGAGTGACATTGATCGGTATTAATTCTACGTTTAACTTTTTGAGAAACTTCCAAACCATTTCCTAAAGCAGCTGCACTGTTTCACAATTCTGTCAGCAACATAGAAGTGTTCTAGTGTTTGGACAGCCTCACCAGCATTTGTTACTGCTCTCTTTTTTTGTTAATAGTCATCCTAGTGGGTGTGAAGTAGTAGTTTCTTCTGGTTTTGATATGTATTTCCCTAATAGCTAATGATGTTGAGCACTTTTTCCAAGTGTTTACTGGACCATTTTTATATCTTTCTGGCAAAAGTCTGTTCAGATCCCTTAATCGTTTTTAATTTTAATTTGTGTTGTCTTTAATTTTTGAGTTATAAGAGACCTTTATAATATTCTGGATACAACAAATTCCTTACTGGAAATATGATTTGCAAATATTTTCTCCCTGTATGTGGACTGTCCTTTCATCTTATATGCAGTTTTATTAATCACATTACTTGACATTAATTTTGGGTGTCATTAATGTTTTTGCATTGTTTAGTATTTAAATTCTGTTAAGTTTATAAATCTTGCTTTAGAAAAGCTAACGTGCAAACCAGAGTAGTTAATGAAGCATTAAAAACTAGGGCTCTAGTGAAGTTAATGTGAATAGAACATTTCTTAAAGAGGAAGAAAAGATTAAAAACTGGGTTTAGATCTTCTGCTCTGAAGATTATGTGTAACTGCTTCCTCATTTCAGAATTTCAAGTGTATCAGGGTAAAAGATTTATTTTTTTGGTCAGTCTGATCTAAAACTATGTTCCTTCTGTAGCAGTAAACATTTTCTTACCCTTTTTTAAAATTGCAGTATGAAAGTCATGTAACATTATGTAAGCTTAAGATATACAAGGTGTTGATTTGATACATTTATGTACCGCAGTGTGATGATTACATTAATACCACTGTCTTGTCACATAATTATCATTTCTGTGGTCAAAACAATTAGGTCTAGTCTCTTAGTTATTCTGATCTCAATTTAAAACTTGAAGATTTTAGGGGCTTCTGAGTGGCTTATTCGGTTAAGTGTCTAGCTCTCAATTTCAGCTCAGATCATGATCTCACGGTTGGTGGGATTGAGTCCTGAGTCGGGCTCTGTGCTGACAGCACAGAGCCTACGTGAAATTCTCTCTCCCTCTCTCTCTCTACCGCTTCTCTGCATCTGTGCTCACTTGCCCTCTCTCTCAAATAAATAAATAAAACTTAAACTTGGAGATTTTGTGAGTGAAATCTTAAAGGCATATGACTAATATGTTACTGAATATTAATCACATGATTTTGAAATGTGAGTAGAACAAAGACCTTTTAATTCTTTACTAGAGAAAATATGCTGGAGGGATGGAATTTTCCCAACCCAGCCACTCTGTCCATCTATTTTGCATTATGGAAAGAATTTTGGGTATCATTAATACCCAAATTGGGGAGATGACCACTGCCAATCAGGGCTCTGAACAACCTCTTTATAAAGAAGAGAATCCAGCACCTCCAGGAAGCATCTTTTTCCGGGTTTTAGGGTAGGAGAGGCTGCTGTTGTTGAGTCTTCTCTTCCTCCATATGATAGTGATGAATAGTTTATGTATGTAATCTTTTTAAAAGTTTAATGTCTGAAATTAGTGATTACAGCTTAGATTTTGTTTTAGTGTTGGATGATGAGTTCTTAAAAATTTGAAGTATATGCCAGTCTATAACAAAAAGTTACATAGTGTTTTTATGTTTGGCATAGTAAAAGTTGTAAGCTTCCTTCTGATTCCCGCCCCCCCCCCCCCCTTATAGGCCTCAGGAGTGCAAGTTGCAGATGAAGTATGTCGCATTTTTTATGACATGAAAGTTCGGAAGTGCTCCACACCAGAAGAAATCAAGAAAAGAAAGAAGGCTGTCATTTTTTGCCTCAGCGCAGACAAAAAGTGCATCATTGTAGAAGAAGGGAAAGAGATCTTGGTTGGAGATGTTGGTGTAACCATAACCGATCCTTTCAAGCATTTTGTGGGAATGCTGCCTGAAAAAGATTGTCGCTATGCTTTGTACGATGCAAGCTTTGAAACCAAGGAATCCAGAAAAGAAGAGTTGATGTTTTTTTTGTGGTAAGCATCAGAAATATCAAGGCTCTGTAAAACTCAGGGTTAATCTCTTATTGTTAGCACTTGGAGAACCATTTCCTAGGGCCAAAATGATTTTCAGTCAAGCTATCTGTACTCACCGTCACTTAGTTTTTATTTATAGGGTTTCATAATGTCTTAGCTGGATTGATGTTTGTGGGATGAAAACTAAATTGTAACTACTCTTTGTGTATTTGAAAGAAGATGACTTTTAGTAGTCGATTTTTTTGGTGGGAGAAGGGAAAGGAGCTAGATTTTATGAATTCTCTGAACTCATTTTTATTTTAAATTTTTTAAATGTTTATTTACTTTTCGGGGTTGGGGGGACAGAGGATCCAAAGCAGGCTCTGCACTGACACCAGAAAACCTGATGTGGGGCTTGAACTCATGAACTAGGAGATCATGACGTGAGCGGAAGTTAGACACTTAACCGATTGAGCCACCCAGGTGCCCTGAACTCACTTCTTATAAGCTAAAATTTCTCTAAAATTTCTTCCTGGAATCTCGAGGAGAAAGTTTACCCTACCAAATCCTTCTGCAACAGACCTTGCCAGGAACCAGCTTCTTACTTTTTCAATCACCCATCCTTGTTTCTCTGTGGTTTGCTACTTTTGGAGTTGGTATTGTTACTGCAACTGTTAATTGGGTGAGCTGGTTAACCCAGCTAGTTAACTAGCTAACTAGTCATTATGGCTATTTAAATTTAAAATAATTAAAATTAAATACATCTTAAAATTCAATTTTTTAGTCAAATTGCCACATTCCAAATGCTCAGTAGCCACATATGACTAGTGGCCACTTTACTGGGTAGCACAGACAGAATGTTTCCATTGTTGCAGAAAGCTCTATTGCACAATGTTGAAAAAGTGTTATAAGATGATTTATGTGGCCTTTTTCCTGAAAGGCTGTTTAAATTAGTTATTCTGGTCTTTTCAAGTAAGTTTGAGATTAAGCTTAAGTTAAAAGTCACACATATATATCTTATTTAGTTGTATTATACTACTTTCCTTGATAAGGAATTCTTACACAGAATATTCTCTAGCTTCCACTGGAAGGGGGAATGGTGACAGCCTCTGATTGTGGGGGAGTGAGGGTCCTCTTGATACTTTTGCCTGAGCCAGGACAAGGCAAGGAGGGGCTTAGCTCTTAGCTGTGTGCCACCAATGGTTTGGGATATGGAGCTAGGAAGTCACAAGAATTCTGGTTTAAAGCAATGTAAGTCTAGGTCACTCAGTTACATTTCAGCAAGCCTTTATTGAACATGATTAAACCAAGATACTGTGTGGTATATAAATATGGGGTCAAGGGTTCTTGTTTGGGGCCAGCTTTTTGTTCTGTAAACCTGACAGCCACAGACATACATACAATAAGGATAGTAGCTAATGAGACTATTCCTGATTTGAACTTTTATTTCTACTACATTCCAGGTATTACATTAGGGCCTGGGAAAACAGCTGTGAGGAAAACAGGCAAAACCTCTGCCCTTCTAAGACTTACAACTGAGTGGTAGAGATGGCAGTTAAAGGAGTAGGCTTTTAAATTAGTGACTGTTCCCTTCATTTGTACTATTCTTTCCCTGGCTTTTATGTTTTTTTTTCCCCACTGTGAAAATAATACATCCTTATTAAAGAACATTTAGAAAATATTTGGAAAGAAGAAAAGGAAATTCAGTGTTAATGCAGTGTTCTGTTTTACACTGCTACTTTAAGAGAATGTAAAACCGCATAGGTGTTTCCCATAGCAGGCTCTGTTTAGGGCCAAGGAAGTGGCTCTTAAGGTGTTTTAAAAATCTGGTTAGAGGGCACCTGTGGGGCTCAGTTGGTTAAGTGTGAGACTCTTGATTTCGGCACTCGTCAGGATCCCACCAATCATGTGATTGAGCCCCTGCTTGGGATTCTTTTTCTCTTGCTCTCTCTCTGCCCTACCCCATGTGTGTGTGCGCTCTCTCAAAATTAACTAAATCTATATCTGGTTAGAGTGAAATCAGAACAGCTAATGCCTTTTCCTGTCCCTGACCTATTTTGCATGAAGAAAGAACCCATGTAACTTTGTAGCTTAAGTGATTTTCAGACCTAAGGTGATAGTTATGGCTCTGCCTCCCTCCTTGGAACTTCGGGAGGAATAGTACCTGAGAGACACAGAGACTGCTTTTGCTGGTTCCCAAGAATAGAAACTGCCCTCTGGGGGAGGAGTAGATTAGGTGAGGTCCACACCAGCCTTCATTGCTAATGACTTTGGAACGGTCTAGAAATACGGAAGCTGAATGCAAGCATTGGGTGTTTAAAAGTATTTAACTATACTCCATCTAGGAGTGTATGTAGTTAGTGTGAAGTGGAGGCGGGCCTGGGGCTTGATGGTGAAGTGGGAAATGATGTGTTCACGGGACAAGCAGTTTGGATAGGATGAAAGTTTTCTGCCCATTGTTAATACTTCTGTTATTTTTCGATACTGCTGGCGAAGAAGATGGTGAAGCACATGCTGTGCCATCCAGTTCATTCAAGAGTAGGGGGAGGCTAACGTTTTTGTAAATACAAGATAATAGTAACTTTGACAAGGCATATTAATGCTGGATTGCTTATGCTTTAAACATTTTTTTTTAATTTTTTTTAACGTTTATTTTTGAGAGACACAGAGTGTGAACAGGGGAAGGGCAGAGAGAGAGGGCGACACAGAATCTGAAGCAGGCTCCAGGCTCCAAGCTGTCAACACAGAGCCTGACGCAGGGCTCGAACTCACAGACTGAGATCATGACCTGAACCAAAGTCGGCCGCCTAACCGACTGAGCCACCCAGGCGCCCCTGCTTATGCTTTAAAAAGATCCTTGTGATCTCTTTTATTATGCGAGACTAAGATGGAAAGCAAGTACTTGGGTGGTCAGAATTTGCCGTTGGAATAGACATAAATGAAGGGACTAGTGACGGGTAAGAAGGGGACTTTTACTTTGTTTTCTAAAAAAGAATGTATTACAAATAATATGAAGCAAAAATGCTAAAATTTCTAGCATTTCTTATTTCAGGGTGGCAAATACTTGATTTACAGATTATTCTCTGTACTTTTCTTCTGTATTTTGAAACTTCTTTCTAACCAGAAGGAGTTAAAAACCCTGTATAAAGACGGTTGTAAGTAGCCTGAATTTGATTGATTAAAAATGGAGGAAAATTTTTAAAGAAAACAAATTGGATAATGCAGTCAATTATCCAGTGTTGGGTTTTTGTTTTTGTTTTGTTTTTATGGGCTGTTAATCTGATCTTGAGTGAGTGGTTCTGATTTTTTTCCATCTTAGTCAACCTGAGCCATTCTGTGTATGCCTGTCCATGACAGTCTCCAAGGAGGTAGGGAAACAGAAGAATTGGGTAGTAACACTCCCAGGAGATTCTGAGGACCCTCCTCTGTAACTGATGCAAATGGTTAACACAGTGTAAATTGTACTTTCTCTAAAACTTTTTTTCATTTTTGGCATCTTTTTATCCAGGGCACCAGAACTAGCTCCTCTGAAAAGTAAAATGATCTATGCAAGCTCCAAGGATGCAATCAAAAAGAAGTTTCAAGGTATGGATTAGATTTACTTCCAAATATTTAGAGGTTTGGTGAGCCCTGGAATGGGAGCTACATCTTCTCTGAGAAGCACCTTGTTTCCTTTGGAGAGTCTTGGTGCCAAAAAGGCAAGTGCTGCCTGTTTTGAGGAAAAACCTGGAATATCGAACCCGGCTTTCAGCGCGTCTTCTGCCTTATGCTGGTCACTCTGGGTCTGAATAGCCTACCTTAAGAGCCTTATTCTCGGGGAGGAAGAGGGGGAGGGGGGCACACACAAAAATCCAAACACCTCATTCTCTGGACATTGCACTCATGGGACTTGTTCAGGCTGGTTTTAAACTAGTTTGGCATGCTACTGAGTCTCTCACATGGCATGTGGAGATTAATTGGTTTATGTTGGTCATACCAGGTAATGAATTTATTGCCTTCGAATGTGTTGACATAATAAAGTTGCTTAAAAGAAACATTCATAAATGGAAAGGATACTCTTTAGCTCTACTTTGGAATGGTATGATTTTATGTAATTGTCTCATCTGTGTCCAAAGGAAAGTGCCCTTCTTGAACTGGCCAGTTATCTCTGACTTGCCACTGGGTGAGTGGGATCCTGATGAGATGGCCTGACCATACTTACTGCCTCCAGCCAGGGGAAATGTTGGTATGATGGGAAGAGCATGGGGCAAATGCCCAAAGGCCTGCAACGAGGGCTGAGCTTATAATCTAACTGCTGTGTGACCCTGGCCCAAACTGCTTAACCTCCTTTGACCTTGATTCTCTCCGCAGTAGAATGGGAGGCTTGGTCTGGATTGTGTAAGCTCAGTTTAAGAGGTTGCCCCACCACCTTCCTTGCTGTGCCTAGCTCTAAACAGCTGGGCGAGCCAAGGTCATAGGGCTTGGCCCAGTGTGGTTTTGTTTTGTTTGACTGTGGCTGGCTTTTATATTCTTGTAGTAGAACAGGTTTACTCTAGCTTGTTTTACTTAGGAAAACAAAATTCTCACTTTTCTTGAAACCTCTGCTGCATAGTTCAGGCCTGTCAGATTCTACAGGCATTTGGGTTGATGTTGGGCCATCCCACGGAAGTGCATTCATTGGTTGGTTAACTGATTTTTTTTTTAATGTTTATTTTTGAGAGATAGAGCATGGAGTGGGAGAAGGGCAGAGAGAGAGAGAGGGAGACACAGAATCCGAAGCAGGCTCCAGGCTCTGAGCTGTCAGCCCAGCTAACAAAGTCCGACACAGGGCTTGAACCCACAAACTGTGAGATCATGACCTGAGCTGAAGTCAGACACCCAACCAACTGAGCCACCCAAGCACTCAGGTTAACTGATGTTTTTAACATGACTCCTTAACGTTCCACAGTGCAACTGAAAAAGGTTGACAATGGATTCTTCACCATCCTTATTCTGTGTTGCCTTTCAGTAAAGGAAATGGAATTGCTATATAGACTTGACCTGGTGATGTTAAAGATGGTGACCTTGTTGCTTTTTTCCCTAGCGAAACCATCACTGGCTTTCTCCAGTCAGTCTAAGTGGTCCAAAGGCTGACCTGCTGTACTTTCTGCAGCTTAAGAAATGGTCTTAAGGGGTGCCTGGGTGGCTCAGTCAGTTGAGTGGCCGACTTCGGCTCAGGTCATGATCTCGCGGTCTGTGGGTTCGAGCCTCGCGTCGGGCTCTGTGCTGACGGCTCAGAGCCTGGAGCCTGCTTCAGATTCTGTGTCTCCCTCTCTCTCTGCCCTCCTCCTGCTCATGCTCTGTCTCTATGTCTCAAAAATAAAAGTAAACGTTAAAAAATAATTAAAAAAAAAGGTCTTAAAATTATGAACACTCAGTGCAGCTGATTGAAAGATAGCAGCTGTTTACAGAGAAGCTACTGTACGTAATTCTCTAAGTGAGCTCATTCTGCAGTGTGGTGATGTAATTTTCTGAGAAAACAATCAGTAACACATTTTACATGGTTTTCATTGTGACTGATTTCTTAAACGTATAGTATAATACCACTGGAGAGCTAACTTTTCTAGAGCAAAGGAAATGCTGGTTGTAAATACTCTTTACTCTTCAGTGTAGTTGACTAAAATAAACTGTGCAATGGAAACACTGAATTCATATTTTTACTTAACATTTTAAAAACCAAGAAAATTACTAGACCTGCTTTTTAACTTTTTATCGAAGTACAACATAGTTATGGAAAAGCATACATCATAAATTATCGTAGAACTCAATTTTCACAAACTGACCAAAATGGTGGTTTCTTGATTTGACAACCAGCACCCCTGAAGGCTCCCTCGTGCCCCTTCCAGTCAGTCACACCACTTTCTTTTACTCCTTCCTCCACATGGAACCAGCACCCTAGCTTCTAGCAGCATAAAATAGCTTTGGCTGATTATCTGTTATACAAATAGAATCACCTAGAATGTATGTTTTTATAAAGTTTGGCTTCTTTTAGTCAGCATTCTAATGGCAATCATTTTGATGCATGAAGTTAGAGATTATTGATTCTCCTTACTGTGTAGTATTCTGTTTGTATATACCACAGCTTGTCTATCCATGTTACAGCTGGTCTTTTAAAACACTTGCTGTCTTAGAGAAATAGGTTAAATTACTGCTATAATTCTTATATAGAATTGTTGTTTTTCCTCCCTAGGCATAAAACATGAATGTCAAGCAAATGGGCCAGAAGACCTCAATCGGGCTTGTATTGCTGAAAAGCTAGGTGGATCCTTAATTGTAGCTTTTGAAGGCTGCCCTGTGTAGACCATCGTTCAGTGCCACAGACCGAAAGCTTCCATGTTTAATGTTATCCTCTTGCTATATAAATGTTTAGGCCAGGGTCTCACTGAGGGGGAGCTGTCTTGTCATCTGTTGAGTAAATTAAATATTCTATAAACATGTGCAGATGGCCCTAAATAAATCTAAAATCTAAAGTTTTATTGGTGTGAAATTAAATTCTTATTGGCCAGATGCCTGTTTTGATGAGTTGGCTTGTAAAGATTTTTGTTAAACTCATGATTTTTAATAATGCGGTTCACAAAACAGTACAAGGCCACATGAAGAGAATTATTGCATCTTTGTAACCTCAGCAGTTACTTTGTTTCTTTGCTTAGAGAATTGGTCATGATCTGGTTATAAGTTTGGCCCAAATTCTTTTATTTTCTCTTGAGCTAAACTGCATAATAGAAAATAAATCTCCTCACCATATGTAACAGCACTAATATACTAACTACAGTAAGACTAAGTCAGGCAGTCTTTTATTCTAGCAAATGTGTGATGGAGACTGCCTCAGAATCGTGCACACTTGTAACTAGCGCTGATCTTGCAAAGCACAATTTTGAGCACGCAGTTGGAATACAGGAAGCAGCTCTCTGCACCTGCAGTGAGCTCTCCATTCGTAGGTCTGGAGACTGCTCTGAGAGTGTACCTTGCATCTTGGAAATAAAATCATGGTGTGTCCTCAGGAGAATGTGCAATACCTTATAACAACTTCATTCTAACGCAAATTAGGGCTCCATTGTAATATACTTTGTTAAATGAAAATGATAAAGTGGTGTATTGACAAGCTGGGACACTTACGACCTCTTTAACTGTGTCTCCTTCAAAATTTTGTTTCTGGTATAATAAAATATGGAAGAACATTAGGTATATGTTTATGCTGGGGCCTGGGAGCACTTTCAAATTTCTTAGAGCAGCTTGTTGATTGTGAAATGGGGAGCAGGTATAATGGATGACACCCGCGGGAAGCCACTACCTGGTGACACTTGGAAATGATTGTCTTTAACATCATAGGCATAACAACTTTGAACAATATAGAGATGCACACGGTTGGACTTAGAAGTAGCAGTATTGGCTTTATGTAATAAAGGAAGCATTTTTAATTTACTTCTTGCGTAATTATTCACGGTGAATTGGGGGTGAAGGACTTTGCCTTCCATTTAGGTTTGGGTATTTCAGGCCATTAGAGTTAAGATCATAGTTCCTTCCTCCTCTTATTGAATGAGGAAGTTGTGTAAAAGTTGGGAATCCTTTTCTTAGTCTCAATGTGTATTCAAATACCAGGCTTATATCTCCTCTCTGATTTATTTAGGAGGCAAAAAAGTTACACTTTAATCAAAATACTTCCTTCAGAATTGTCTAGGGGCACCTGGGTGGTACAGTCAGTTGAAGAATATCCAACTCTTGATTTCAGCTCAGGTCATGATCCCCGGGTCATGAGATCAAGCTGCATGTCTGGTTCCTTGCTGGTTGTAGAGCCTGCTTGGGACTCATGCTCTCTCTCTCTCTCTCCTTCACTCCCTCCCTCCGTCACCCTCTGCCCCTTCCTCTGCTCACTCTCTCAAAAAAAAGGCCTACAAGACCATGCTTGCTACTGATTTTCTGATGGGCTGCTTGTCATTCTTTCTTCCTGAGCTTGTTTTCTCTACTGCAAAGCAGTGCTTTCAGTGACCGTGTGTATTAACAGCTCCCCCAAGAGGCGTTGCAGCCACAGCTGCCCTACTCAAGAATCAGCCATGTAGATACAGCCAGGTATTTTGGTCAAAGAGTTTAAAAGGAGGAAGCTTTTTTCTGTGGTTTTAGCTTGTGACATGTGGCACTACTTGTGTAACCACCCTTTCCTGCTAGTGTGTGCGTTTGTATGTGTTGAGGGTATGGGAGAGGGGTGCATGGCTGTGGAAAGGGAAGGATTTCAAACTGGGTACAGGGATGTAATAGAATGTAAACATCTCCCAACACCACTCTTACACCAGAAATTGGGAAGATGCTTATAGTTACTTATCGCTACCTAGGGGAATTTTTGAGAGATTCTTAATGGATTCCTGAGGTTGGGACCCAAGAATCCTGCTAACAAGGACTTCAGGTAATTCTGATGCAGAATTAGAGTTTGAGACCTCAGCCAACACTGGTGAGGAATAAAACTGCAGGTTATACTCAGCTCTCAGTGAACACATTTACAGTTTTACAAGTGTAGACTGTGTTTGTGGAAAGCTGACTAAAGGTTCATCTAGTGATACTCTTTTGCCCCAGGAAAGAAGCAAATAAAGCCTGCTAACAAATTCAGAGCTTGACTGTGAAGTTTGTTATTTCAGGGAATATTAATCCCTGAGAAAACAGCACAGCGACTCAGATAATAGAATTAGGCTCAGTCGAGTGGTTTCCTTTTTGCAGACTGCCCAGAGTGCTGGCTGGTCCACACACAGGAAGGGCAGCTTCTGTTTCTTGACTGGTTTGTTGCTCTTGGGATTAACAGATTGGATCTGCCCAAGGACACATCACCTTCCTGTGATCTGGGCATTTCTGAAACACAGTAACAGTCTCCAGACCAAGTTCCAGCTGAGCTGCAGCTAGAAGGGTCATTGTGGTTGACCCTTGAACACAGGTTTGTGTGGGTCCATTGATTTGTGGATTTTCCTTATGATTTTCTTACCATTAGCTTTATTGGAAGAAGACCGTGTATAATATAACTTGCAAAATGTGTTAATCTGTTATCGGTAAGGCTTCACATCACTAGGAGGCTATTGGTAAAGTTTTTGGAGGAGTCAAAAATAATACATGGGGGTGCCTGGGTAGCTCAGTCGGTTAAATGTCTGACTCTTGATCTCAGCTCAGGTCTTGATCTCAGAGTTGTGAGTTCAAGCCCCACATTAGGCTCTGTGCTGGGTGTGGAGCCTACTTAAAAAAAAATACACAGATTTTTTTCACCGGTGGTTAGGGGTAGCGTGCCCCTCATCCCTGAGCTGTTGAAGGGTCATCTATGATTGCACTGTGGCTATAAGATGGTGAAGTTCCAGGAGTCAGGGTTTTGGTGGAAGGCTTGTGTGACTTGAGCTGCATCTGGCCGGCTAGGTCTGTCTTTGAGATGTCCCCAGCCTGTAGCCAGTGCCCAGGGAAGTAAAGTCCCATATCTCCTACTGGGCAGCGCTGAGACTACAATTTGGATCTCTTGTTTTTCTGTCCCTAAGCTATTCCCATTGTACCCCAGGAGAGTTCCTCATTTCTAACATCTGGAATTCTAAGGTTAGATCTTGTTCAGTGCCAGGGATGAGACTGGAACTGGGGCGGGAAAGGGCAAGAGTTCTTTTGGGCTTTGAATCCTGTGAGACCCAAACCTGAAGGAAGCTTGGAAGGCATTTATGGAAGGTGTCTGGTGGTTTCTAGAATCTCAGGTTTTTGCTGCCTACAGCCCAGGCATCCTGGTGTTTGTACGTTTTACTGTCACGCTGAGATGACCAGAGGAAGTTAGAAGAGTCACTCCTGGCAAGATGGGGCTCCAGGTCTGGAGATGCTATTTATGGGCTGCGTGACCCCGGAGCTTCAGGTCAATTCTTGGAGCCTCTGAAGGGTGGGGTGTAGACTAGATGTTCTCAGAACTCTCCCACTTGTACCATCAGAGGTCTCAGATGGCAGCCACAGTGCTGAGCCCAGGCCGTGGCCTCTGTGAAGCCAGGCCTAGGGGAGAGCGGTCCTTCCTTGTCAGCCGGCTAGCGGGCCAGCCAGTGCTCTAGCCTAGCCTGGGTGACTCCTGCCTCCACACTGAACTTAACAAGTGACTGCAAAAGCCAGTTGCCTTGTGCTGCACTGGCACTGCATTTACAGGACACAGAGCTGTGAGTGGCCAGGCCAGTGAGCCAGGATCCCCGGGCATCTGTGCCACGTTGAGAAACACCAGGGTACTATCAAACCCCTGTTCTAGCATCTACTGAGGGTGGCTGCCTCTGTTAGCTTCCTGAATGGCCCTTTCTTCCTTCCCCAGCCTGATGATGGAACCTTGCCCAGGAACAGCCCTGGCGATGCGACCAGGCCGAGGCAAGCCCTAGCAGGGTGCTTGGTGAACTTGGGTTTCCTTCTGCTGGGCCTCAGGGCTGTGTGGCACACTTGCTGGGGTGTGTGGAGCAAAAGACTGACATGGGCCCTTAAAGCCTGAGTGGCAGGTGGTCTCCAAGGTGGCATTTTCAGAGCCCCCAGGGGCTCCACACCCTGTCTTTTACAAAACAACTCCTCAGAGGTGGATGCTGGGCCTCCACCTCATGGTTTGAGCAGGGGGGTAAGCGCTGGAGCCAGAACCCAGGGAGCAGCTGCCACCGTGTAATACCCAAAGGCAGCAGTTTGGTACCCCACCCCCCAGGTCTCTCTCCCATGCCTTTCTTGCCCCAAGATTCCCCCCGCCCCCGTGCCTTCAGAGGACATCTGCCTGGCATAGGGGTTCTCAATTCTGCAGCATAGCAAGGGGATGGCACTTAGAAGAAATGTAGGCTCACAGGGCCATGAATTAATTCTGAGGCAGGAGTCCTGGGGCAGGGCCAGGTCTGGCCTCAGTTTCCCAACAGGAGACTGACCAGGGCACCAAACCATGGGGTGGGGTGGTTTGGCTGTGGGTACGTGAGAACCAAGAACAGGGCTGGGCATGTGGGCTGCTTGCTCCTGGCTTGGTCCCACCCATCCTGAGACTCGACCCCTCAAATCCAGATGTTGCTCAAGCTCAAGTCCCACAGCTTACGCCAAAACCACACTGCCTCAGCCGCTACAGACACAGTGGGTCTCAGGATCTTAGCAAGTCTGGGCTGGCTGCTCCAGCTCTGGACCATCCCCGAGGCACAGATGAGTCTCCAAGCCTCAGCCAGGATGGAGACTCCCTTGTTCATTCACAGAGCTCACCATGTACAACAGCCTAGGCCACACGTGGCCTGCTTACGTACCCTCAGATCCTCAAGGGTGGGGGTGGTGGTCAGCACATCTGGGTGGCACAACCAGGAGAAGTGCTGGGGAGAGCCCTGAAGCAGCAAGCCTCATAGTCCCAAGACAGCTGTGAATCTCCTGACTTCAGGGAAACCAAGCAGCATACTTGCTCTTCCCCTGAAGGAGCCAGCCCCTCCTCATTCCTCATCCTGGGCCCCGCAGCCACATCAGGGAGCCCCAGCAGACCAGACGAGACAGACGTGCCGGGCGACAATGTTGGTTTTAATGGCATTAACATCCAGGAGGTCATACATCAGTTCTTGCTGGCAACTTCTCCCAGGGCTGAGGAGCTACTGCCTCGCTGGGCTGGGCTGTGACCCTCCAGTCTGTTCCACAGCCTGAGACTCCCCACCCGGCCTGCCTGCCTGCCTCCCTGCCCGCCTCCCGGCTTCTAGCCCAGTGAGAGAAAAACAATTGCACTGATTGACACACAGGTCCCCAGAGGCCCCAGCCTCCCCAGCACACACCCTGGGGTCTGTCACGGAGCTGATAAGGGCTTTGGCATCTGCTCGGTGGTGGTCCAGGGCTGGTCCTGGGGAATAGTGTTTATCAAATGTGACAAAGGTTCTTTTACAAACGGGGGTCTGGAAGATCTATTTCTGTGATTCTAAGAGACTCTTGTCTCTAATGGCTTCTCTCAGAGCTACTGGAAGTTGGGCCTGGATAACGCTGTGTTGGTTCATTTATTTGTAAGGAATGTGTAAGGCATTTTGGTAAGTTGAACAGTAACTTCTTTTCCCGAAGAGGAGCCTCAGACAGAAGTGCCCTCCTTTGAGCTGCTACTGTCCTCCTGCAAACAAAGGTGGGCAGAGGGAGGGAGAGGCTGGGGCCAAAGAGCCAAGGTGAGTGAGCACTCACCCCTAACTCCTGGGGACCTTCAGGCCCCCTTGGGTTTAACACCTCCCACCATTCCAATCCCTTCAGAGAACACCCAGCTCAGCAAGTCTGGAAAACCAGAGTGGACTCCAGGGGCTGACAGGAGTCAACAGGAGCTGAGGCCACAGGAGACGGAGGACCCTGATCGGGTGAGGACCCTGGTCCCCCAGGCTGCAAAGAGAGGACCTAGCTGGCAGTGGGGGTCAGAGACATCCTACCCACCAAGGGGAGCCACAGAAGGGTGGGTGCTGGGACCAGCAGGCTGAATGTCCTGCCACTGGCTTTCAGGAGTTTGTCCCCACCACCTCCTGCCCCCAGGCCTGGGTCTCCTATCTGTCCTGTGTCCCAGGAATCTTGGGGCTCCCACAACCCCACCTGGCACTTCCCACCCTGACTCTCAGTCTGCCCTGCTGTGGGCCAGGGTCTAGCTCTGGGGATAGGGGAGCCAAGGCCATGGGTGGGCACAGGACACTCACTGTTTTGTCCAGCTGCTCCTGCAATTTCTTCACCGTGTCTTTCTCCTTTGCCAGCTGCTCCTGGGTCGTCTTCAAAAGCTCCTGTAATTTGGTGGCAGCACGTCCCAGGTCACTGGTTAACTTCTTCTCTTTTTCTAGTCTCTCCTGTGGGTGGTCACAGGATCAAAGTGGATTAGCCATCACGTGGCACACAGCAGAAAGACCACATGGCTATATGCCCCAATGCCTGGGAACCTGGAGTCCTCCAACGGCGGCAGGAGGATGTGGTCTCCTGGTCACCCAGAGACAGGTCTGTGTCCTAGCTACCAGAACTGCCAGGAGAGCTTCCTATGACACTGGAGATGTCCTAAGGTGCACTGTGGCCAGTGTGACAGAGAAACTGAACTTCTAGTTTTATATAGTATAAATAGCTTCACTGACTGGTGGCTGCTGTGTTATGACATGAGAGGTTTAGGTCCAATGAGGTTGGACCCTGCTCAAGGGGCCTCGAGATGGCTCCTCTCCCCATCCCACCACACAGAGCGACAATGGGGAAGATAGTGGCGAGAGCTGGGGGAGTGAGGGGGGCTCCTTTCCTGACCCCACCCCGAGCCCTGGAACAGATCCCTCCACCCCCCCTTCTACCTTCAGCTGTGTGGCCGCCTCTGCTTCTGAAGACTTGAGGGGCCCCAAGTTGCGGAGCTTCTCCAGCTCTGCCTGGAGCCGACACGCCGAGCTCTGAGCCTTGGTAGAGAGAGGGCAGTGGAGCATGGGTGGGATGCCATACACACCCCACAAGTCCGCCTGGGGACGCCCAGCAGGAGGGGATTAAGGCTGTGGCCAGGGATAGCAGGCAGGACCCACACGCACGGGCAGGGGTCTGTGTGGCAACACCTCCCTGGAAAAGGGATGAGGCTGGACTGCCCACCAGACCCCTATGTCCCTGGCACCCTGAGGGCTGCACTGGCAGGGCCTGACCTCCTCAAACTCTGCGGTGAGCTTCTGCCGCTGTGCCTGCTCGTCCCCCAGGAGGGCTTCCGTCCGCTCCAGCTGCGTCTTCAGCTGCGTGGAAACAGCGCACAGACTGTGGGAACCTGGTGAAGGACCCCCTTGGGAACTAGGGCTCCTGGGCAGGCTCTGCCTCCTAGCTGCTCCTTGTACTCCCTCGGCCCTTCCCTGCCTCTGGCTGCCCACCAGCCAGCGGACACTCGCTCCCAAACTCCCTCTTTGGGGAGACGGTGCCTCAGCTACCAGCTCCAGAGCCTCTGCCAACCTCAGACACCTTTCAGGAAACCCACAGGACAAGGATGCCGCAGGGCCACCGTGAAAATCCCAGCCCCACAGGGTCATGCCCAGCACTGCTACTCTGGTGACAGGCCCCTGCCTCCCGCCGAGGGCTCACAACCACAATTACGTGGGTCCAAAGTCTAGAGAGCAAGCACCCTGCTGTTGATGTGTGAGCAAGGGCCAGAGTGGGACACCGGACTCCCTAACTACAGGCCCAGCCGCCCCGACTCCCTCTTTCACCCCTCCTGTGCACAATTGTTAGGATCCAGCGCCCCACCCCCTCCACCTGGCCACTTCCCTGCCCCTTCCTCTGCTCTTGGACTTCCTCAGAAACTGGTGGCCCCTCTCTGGGCAGAATGGGGTGGGGAGAGCAGGTGGTGGAGGCCACCAGTCACCCGTATTCAGCTGGAACAGAGGCCTGCTGCCTTTGCTCTCCAACTGGGCTGGAGGGGGCCCACACGGGCTGTTAGTGACAGACATCTGGGGACCGGCTCACCGCCCTAACCTCGACGGGGTCCTGCTCTGCTGGGGGGGCCACAAGGGGGACAGCCGGGGACCCAGCTACATCACCATCCTCTACGTGGCTCTGCATCTCACTCAGCTGCTGCCTGACCTGAAACAGGGAGGGTGGGTTTGTGCAAATACACAGCCAGACACACACCCACCATGCCACACACACACGCACAGGCCCCTCAGGAGGACGGCACAGGCTCTCAGTGGCCGAAGCCCCTATGGGGGACCTGGTTTGGTAACTATGACTTGTGTCAGAGTTCTCATGCAGGTTCACTGGGGCAGGGGGGACCAGCACCATGACCCCAAACTCAGGCCTAGGGGCCAATGAGGGGCCCATGCTGGCCCCCTCCATGTGCTTCGCTCCAAGGCCAGCCGTGGAGCCCTCCCTGAGAGCAAGGTGACCCCATGGACACGGCAGACACAGAGCTAAGGAGTCCGAAAGGGAGAGGTGGCAGACAGGCTCAGCACAAATACCGCCTGGGTCGCTGTCCCAGATTCCTTCCAGCTGCAGCCCACTATCTAGGGCTTAAAAAAAGTCAGAAGAGGACACTTGCCTAACAAGATCCCCTCACACCAGAGCTCCATCGCTGGGAGCAGGTGACACGTGGTGGCCCCCCAGGCACTGGGCCTCAAATCTGAAGCAGAAGCAGCATCACCCATGAAGCGCTGGTAAAGGTTCTAGTGGGGGGATCCGGGTGGGCCCCCGGGACGAGCTCCCCACAGGGCATGGCTGGTCCTGGGCCCCATCCAAAAGGCACTGCTCCCAAAGGGCACCCTGTCCTCCTGCTTCCCTCTTTCCCAACACCACTCCCACAAAGGTGACTCCAAAATGCACAGGCCTTTGATGTGAGGAATTTGGGCGTTTTCTCTGCACATGACCTCAATTTGGGCAGCACCCCTGAGGCTTGTCACCCAGACCTAGCTTAGGTCACAGCTTTGGTGAGTGGCCCTCGGGCTCAGGTGATTCGGTGTGGATGCCCTCTGGTGTGACAGTCCCAGATGAGGCCTGAATAACCCGAGGGGCCCCGTGGAGTCAGGAGCTCATGCCCCAATGCGGATCCTGCTGTGGGAACGCCAGCACCATAGACCAGACCTTCTGACTCCTCTCAAAAAACCAAACACATGTGTTTGTATCTAAGAAAGACCTGCCAATTTCTAAGTGTTAACTAATTCAGGATTTGAAGAAAGACCGAAGATCTAATAGAATAGGCTGTGGCCTTCCAGGCCATGGCTTGAGGCTGTAGCCCTGTAGCTGGGACCAAGATGGGGGAGGCCCAACTCCGTGGGGCCGCACTGACCTTGTCGGGTGGCAGGGAGTGGGGAAGCCACCAAAGCATACAACTAGGGGGACTGGAGGCCACTTGCACGGCAGGGAGCCCTGCACAGCAGCAGATGGGCACCTCCCGTCGATCCCTTGCCCCGGGTTCCACAGGCCTTGGTGCCCGCCCACAGATTTGACTGAACTGGTCTGAGCTACTGCCAAAGTGAGGAAACACCTGAAGGCCACTGAGAGCGAGATATTGCTGAGCCACAGGGCTCAAGGAGATTTGAACTTCCCAGAACACCTGCCCTGAGCTCCCAGCACCTTTAAGGGGCCAGGTCGCACCAGGGGACTGGGGATGTGTGAAGTAGAGCGTGAGCACTGGCCCTGGCAGCCACACACCCAGCTCGGAGTTTTCGGCCAAAACGCAAGGAGCCCCTTCAGCACAGCTGATCAAAGCCTGCCCCAAACGCTACAGCGGGGCACACCCCACTCCGCCATACCGCGTGACCTGGGGGGGGTGGAGAACCACGACTGGCTAATTAACCCCCCCGACCCCACTCCCACCCCCACCACACACACACACACGCACACCCTGATACAGGCCCCGCTCCTCTCCATGCTCACTCACCAGGGCGAGCTCATTGCTTTGTTTCTGGGCTTCACTCTTGGCTGCATCCAGCTGAGACTGAGATTCTAATAAAAGTTGCCTCAACTTGGAGAGAAAGTGGATCCAGGTGATGGGGGAAAACGAGAAAAGAAAACCAGTTCCTAGGAGTTAGCACCTACATGTACAAGCTGCTAGAACCCCGAGAGCATGACAGAGCCGAGTGGGCGGGCAGGGCCTCCTCGGCCTCCCCAGACTACTGCTTCTTTCTGAAGACCTGGGGAAGATAGACTCCACTACAAGCCCATCCTGGATCTTCATTTACAGACCATCTTATAAAATGAGGCTGAAAGTTCGAGATCGAACCAGAATGGGGGGTGGTGGTGGTAGTGGGCTTGTCTTTCTGCTTCTGAACAGTCAGAAAACAGTATCAGATTTAAGCCCATTTGCCCCTGGAATGGTGTCCCAGGCCAGGGAGAGAACTGCTCTCATGAAGCTGTCCTGGCCGTCAGCGGTGCAGTCTTTCTGCCGTTCGCCCCATGACACACCTCCTCAGGTCAGCCGGCCCACCGTCAGGGCAGAAGCCCAAGAACCCAGGCTCTGAGTTCCTATTAATGAGCGCTGTGGGGGGAGATACTCAGGGTAGGCGGGAGACTTCACAGGGCAGACTCACCCCTGCCACCTCCTGGGCATAGCTCTGGCACTCGGCGCTGGCAGCCGCCATGTGCTTCTCCAGCTCAGCTTCCAGATGTGAGGTGTGTTCCCGTACCTGGATACACACACACACGCACACATCACAAGCCTTGAGTGGGTGAGCAGGAGGCACTGACCACAGGGGACAGGGTGAGGGGCCAACAAGGGTGGCTGCCCTGGGATAGGGGCAATGGGCCAAGGACAGGTGGAAATGAGTCTCTAGCAGCAGAACAGGGACTGTCCTGAACTCTAGCACTCCTGGGCCCAGACATGTTCCAGACTCCAAGGTGCAGGAGAGCTCTTAGATGTACTTGCTAGGTGGACACCAGGGGCTCCCTCTGCAAGGCCAGGGCTGACCACGTCTGCAGAGAGCACTGGGGCCACCTCGCTCCCCTCCCACCCACAGACGCCACTGTGTGCCGGGGCCTGGCATTCTGCACAGGCCCAAGACTATCTCAGACCCAGTCTGAGGTTGCAAGGGGCTCTCATGAACGAAAAGTAGGACCGACGAGATCCCTTTGCCTCTCTCAACACATGCGGTCTACGAGAGAGAACTACCATGGCCTCTGTAATGAGGAAAGCAGCCCTCTGAGCAGAGCCCCTGCGCCTACCTGATCTGAACTTTCAAGTTCTCCTCTCAGTTTCTCTACAATCTCTTCGAGATGTGTCACTGTGACCCGGGACTGCAAAGCAAGGGGAAGGTACCATCAAATGAGGGCCCCTGGAAGGGGACAGTCCCGGGATGGGGCTCCACGTGTCCTTACAGATGGTCCCTGGACCTGAGCAGGAAGGGCCCCTTCTCCCAGGAAGCCCAGTGGTGCCCGCCCACTTCACACATGACCAGCAGCCTCTTCCTGGAGTGGGGATGGGGGGGGGGGCGGTTCTGGAGACTGAGGAGTCTGTCTGCCAGTCACTCTAATTACACTTTACATGATATCACCAAAACTCAGCAAACTTGCCTCGTGTCTCCCAGGAGACCCACAGGAACCCATCAGCTTTTCCCCTGGTTTTGATGAATTCTGATCTAGCTGTCAGCCTCTGGAAAGTTATGTTTGAATTCCTAGGGAAGGTGGACCCCCTGGAGTGACACCCTCATCACTGGCCCCAGGACGGGGTCTCGGGGCCCTTCCTGTACCTTCTGGAGCTCCTCCTCTGTGGCGCTCACTTTGGCTTTCCACACCTGCTCCTCCTCCTCCACACTCTTCTGCAGGTCCTTGAGCATGCCCTCCTGGGGGAAAAGGACCCTGAGGCAGGGCCCCTCTCCCTGTTGACCCCACCCCCCATGAACACAACTACAGCCTTCGGTCCCCTGGTTCCTCTGGGATGGCTGCCTGGCTGTCAGTGTGGCTCAGCTCTGATTTTGTCATAGTTGTCACATGGGGAGGAAGGTGGACCAGAGTCCTAGAGTGGGATCTCTGGCCAGTGTGTGAGCAAAGGCTGTGTCTGGGCCACGCAGGGGAATGAGGTCTGTGACCCGAAGGACACCATTAGGACTCTCATCTCTGTTGGGTCTGCCACCAGCACTGATCTCCAGGGCCCAGGACGGGGTTAGGCAGGAGGGCTGGACTTAGCGTGGCTCCTGAAGTCACACAGACAGTGGTTTCAAGCCAGCCATCAACCAGATGCTCACCTCTTCTTTTCCCAGACGGTTCCATGTCATGACTGTCTCTGTACCCCCAGCCCCAAACCCGCAACCCAGCTCTCTCCTCCACTCAGAAGCAACAAAGACCTGAGCACTTCCTTCATCCCCTTTGGGGCCCGGGGAGGGGCAAGGACTCGCCCAAGGGCACACAGAGCCAGCATCTGAACACAGGGCTCTTTCCCCCCAGGGCCACTGGCCTGCCCACCGCCTGGAGGCTCTGAGAACTCCTTCCTGGCAGCCCCCCAAGGGATGCCCAGCCAAGAGCCCTGCCAGGGGCCCTGCCTCTCGCACCCTACCGTCTCCGCCAGGATGGTGCGGTACTGGTCACACTCGGCCTGCAGACTACTCTGGGTCTCCTCAGCCTCTCTCAGCTTGGAGGCCAGGTCCTGAGGCCAGAACAGGGGTCTAGTTAGCCGAGCATAAAGGTTTTGCCCAGCTGCCTGATGAGACAACTCCAGACGCCCTCCCTTCCCAGGGAAGGGGAGAGCAACAGTGACAGCGGTGGCCCTGGCAAGGGCGTGTGTCGGCACCCATGCTTACCGAGGAGGGCTCTGTGCTAGCTGGCAGCGGCTTCAGCAGCTCAGGGCCCTTCTCTCGGAGTTCCTGCAGCCACTCGGCATACGTCTGCAACAAAACACACGACGTAGGGCCCGGAGACATTTCCTATGGGCAGTGGGGTCCCATGGGAGCCACCTCGCCTCCTACCTGGTGTGCTGAGTTGGAGAGCGCTGGCATCAGAGCCAGCAGGGCCTCCTTGGTCTGTGCCTCGGTCAAGCTGAGCTGCCTCTCTGATTCCTCCTAGAGCAGTGGGGAGGGCAGCATTCAGCTGTGACATTTAGGGCAACCCCGGGGAGTGTTCCTGGAGATGCTGGTCCTCACCTCAGCTCTTTGCGGGGGCGGGTGGGGGGGGGGGACAGGAGGCGCTGTGGGACTGATAGGGGCGGTGGGGTGGGGGCTCAACCTCAGCAGCCAGGTTCTGGTCACCTCAGCCTGCGCTGGGTCAGTCTTACAGATCTCAGCACTGATGAGGGGACGACAAGCTGTCCACATGGCAGGTGCAGGCTCCTCTGACACCCCCCAGCAGGAACCAAATCACCATCGGTTCTTGATTTTGAGCTCTCCACACGAGCAAGTGCATGCTAGTGTGTGCGTGTGGACAACCAAGCTGTTGGGGGAGGGGGGTTAAGGGGGAGGCAAAGGAGAGGTGTATCTACCAGCAGCCACCATTTAGGGGCTACTGCCAGCCAGGAGGTGCAGGATCAGGACCCCCACTCTGCAAAGGGAGGGGCCCACCCAGAAGGGCTGGCTAAGGGCCCAGTGGGGGTTGTGTCTCTTCTGAAGCCTGACTCACATAGGCCAGGCTATGCCAGACCAGACCCTATCTGCCCTCGAGGCTCCAACGCAAAGTGCAAGGAAGACTCTGGGGAGGTTTCTGGCTAAAAGAAAGTCTTATCTAGTAACCTGTCCCCAGTAGGTTGAACCTGCTGCCGATGATGGCAGGGCTGGAGACCTGAGGGTGACACTAAAATTCCGACTGGATCAGAGCCTCCGAATGCAGCTCTGGAAGGTGCATGACAAACGGACGTCCTGCCTGCCCACAACACCCCTGTGATCTGGACTCAAGTCTCAGAAGTGGACCCTTCTTGGCTCACCACCAATGCAAACAAGGCCACTGGCCGATGCTGGTGGCTTGCTGTGGACCCTTGACCTCATGACCCCATTCAGGGCCCCTGGCCATGTGAGTCCAAGGTAAGGGCCAGAGGACCCAGAGGCCGGGTCCTATCTATCTGGCTGCATGACTGTGAGCAAAGCAGGTAACATCTCTCGTCACAGCTCCTGCATTTGCCACAGAAAGGCCACACAGGCTCCCAGGTCACCTCTGAGGAGTTTAAGTAGAGCTGTTGACCTGAGGCCGGCCCTCCACCTCCTGCCTCGCCTTGGGGCCTCATCTGATACAACCCTCAGGCTTCCTGGGAGGTTCATGAAAGTCACTGCAAAGCTCATGATAACAGGACAGACATTCCTTCTGCATGAGTGAGGCTGGGAGGGGAGGGCTAGCTTCCCGGGCCTTTCATCAAGGACGGAAATGTGTGGCAAGAGGGGGTGGGTGAGGCCTCCCCTGGCTGCCCACTGCAGGCCACGTCCCCTGGCCAGAGCTCAGTGCTGGCTCCCGGCCCAGGGCTCCAGAGGCAACGCGGGGGCCCCAGACACAGACACACCCACATTCCCCCAACCTGGGTGGTATAGAGCACAGGACCTATAGACAGCTTGATGCTAAAGACAGCTTTCCTTCTGTTACTTATGGTAAAGATCAACCATGGAATCTACTGGGCCAGATTCTCAGGGGCCCTGAGAAAATGGCCAGGGAGAAAAACAACTCAAGGACAGCCCAACCTCAGGCTCAAAGGCAGTGAGGCCAGGCGGGCTCATAGCTCCCACGGCCGCTCCGTCTCTGCACTCTGGGCCCAGGTGAGAAAAAGAACCAAGAGACGTTCCCCACTTTGTCTTAAGGAGAAATGAAGCAAAGGAGGAGAGGGAGGAGGAGAGTAGGAAGGAAGGTGCAGGAGCGCAGGGCATGCTGTCTGCTGGCCTTGGGACTCCCTGGTGTGGATCTCTGAGACTCCAAGGCCAAGGCTGCTCTGCACAGTTTGTGTGTTTTGTGTGGTTTGCTAAACCACAAAGTTGCTGCCGACCCCAAGTCTTGACCAGCAGGTGAGTCTGAACGCGGGGGCTCTGACCTTGGCCTGGGTCAGGGAGCGCAGTTTCTCCTCACAGGCTCTCTCAGCCGAGGCCAGAGCCTCCATGGCCTTCCAGTTCTTCTCTCGGAGGTCCTGAGGGCAGAAGCAGGAGAGGTCAGCAGCCAGGGAGGATCGGCTGCCCACACATCCCCCACAAGCCGCCCTGGCCAGGCTCGGGAGGCAGGGAGGACCCTCTCCAACCCGACCTGGGACCCCACAGGGAGACTGCAAGGGAACAACATGTGCTTTCTCTTGGCCCATGTCTGCCTGGCCTCTCTGGGCTAGCCCAGTGGGGAGCAGCTGCAGCACCAGACCATGAGGAGGCTCTAGTGTGAAGGAGAGAGAAGACAGGGTCGGCCTGGCTCCTCAGAGAGAAGCAGCTCCTACCACCACCAACCCCTCCACTGGCTGTGGCCGGGTGGGGCTTCCCGGGGAAGAACAGATGGGGCAGTCGAAGAGCCTGGGTCATGTGAGGAGCAGTGAGGGGCAGCCTGGCAAGGAGGATGTAGGGGAGGCTCCACACCCCTGCAGAGGAAAGGGGCTTCCATATCCCCTTGTCCTGACACCTGCCTTCTCACTCTGAGGTGGCCATACGACCTCACCATGGGCTGGGAGTGAGGGGACATAACCCGAGCCGATGGGATGGGAGTCAGCTCTGGGCCTTCTGATGGACCCAAAGGGGAAAGGAGGCCTCACCCAAGCCACCAAAGGCAGGCAGGCTTCCAGCCACGAGCAGCACGATGGGACATAAAGGGGTAGCCAAGCCCTTTCCTGAGGGGTTAGGGGTGAGATTCACACAAGCCCGGCCTCACACCCACACCCCTCAGCACTCACGTTGTTCTTCCCTTTCTGCTGCTCAACCGCCTCCTTGAGCTCGGTGGCCTCCTTCTCCAGACACCGCACCTGGGACTCCAGCTCCTTCAGGCTGAAGGGAGAGAGTGACATCATTGCTGGGCTCCAACGGCCGCAGCACCCCCAGGTCCTGTCTTGGGAGTGCTCCTCCCACTCTCCGGACACCTACCTGGAGCCATTCAGTTAAGAGTCAGTCCCCAATCCCCCACCGCCCCCAACCACCTCAACAGGACACCAGCTCTCAAGGGGAGCCTGAGAAACCACCTCAGCCCCATCCTCTCCACTTATCCCAAGTGCAGACCCAAAAGGCCACCACAATTACATCTGGTGACACTGGCCGCTAGGACTTCAGAGGTCAGAGAAGCCACAGTGGCCAGAATAGGGATGTGCCCCAGACAGTTGGGTTTTGGGGATGCTTTTTCTTCTAGTCGACTGAACCCTATCGCCTGGTATGTGGCTCCTGTTCAACCTGGTCCTGCTCTGTCCCCACAAGACATGTCGGCTGTCCCTTCCCTGAGGCCGCAGCCACACCTGGCTCTCTGAAGACATGGGCTGGGCCTTCTCAGAGGTCGACTGAGCTAGAGACTCATGTGGTGCACACCCATCGAGATTCTGGATGCCAGCGCTCTCCGCTGGGTATGCCAGGACGATCCTTTACCCAAAACCTAATTCTGCTGAGATCCAAAGGCTCCTCCCTCAGGACTTGCGCAGGCTCTGGGGAATCAGCCCCAGATGACTCCCCAGATGCCAGGGGGTTGGTGAGATGTCAGTCCCATCTCCACATTCAAGAGCCCAGGGGGCTTTGACCACCCTCATCTTCCAGAAAGTGAGAGGTTGATGCTGCTAGAAATGGACTAGCTGTTCTGAGTCACAGGCCTCAAACAGGGGCTTTAATATGTCAGGTTCTGCATTAAACTTTAGGACAGGGAAGACCCCAGGAACAGCAGTAACAGGTGAAATTTGAAGTCCAGAAGTGATGAACTTGGACTTGAAATCAGGAAAGAAGTCCTCACCCATGGATGTGCCCGCCAGACAGGGCTGGCAGCAGTCTGGGGGAGGCGGGTGGGGCTCTGGGCACTGCCAGCCAGATGAGGACACACACAACTGCATTTCTTTTCATGGGCCGAGGTCAACAATGTTTTTGAAAAACACCATTTAACGCATCTCAGGACTGAACAAAACACTTGTAAGTGTGGGCTGAGCATGCTAGTTGCCCCAACCATGCTACCTGGGAATGGACTCCCACCATGGCACCGCCTCACCTTGTTACTCTAAAAACAGTTTTTGTCAAGGTCTTCAAGTCAATTGTTAACCTCTTGGGGGCTGGTTTCAGGCCCATGGAACCTTGACCTCACCCTTAAAGCTGTACTGGGACCCCTCAACAGCTCTTCCCTCAAGCCCCACCCCCCCCCATTATGCAAGAGCCTGCCTCCAGCAAACCACCACATGAGCAAACCCAAAAGAACAAGACCCTGAGGAGGAAGGGTCGGCAGGCAGCCAGCAAGGACACACTGACGGTCAGCCCCCTGGTGGCCACCGCCTGGGTTCCAGAACATCTGGGTTGGATCACTCATCTCCACCTAGAACAGGATGGCCTGACTTAGACATAATTTCCAGATAAATTCAGAAGGAAATTTAAAAAACCAATTTCTGCCAAACACATCTGCACGATGCAAAAAATTAGAATGAACCACATTTGCCCCAATAATTTGCTCTATGATCCAAGAATCTGATCTTAAAACACAAAAGCAAAAAAGCCCTCATCAAACACAACCTCTCTAATAAACACCAAGAGAAACAAAATTCATGTGAGCTTTCTGCAAAACAGCACACTGGGAAAGGAACATGGAGGGTTTGGTCGTGCGTCTCTTGCAAGGCATTTTGGGCCCTCTGGCTTCCTTCCTTAGCCCCCAAACCACAAAGCTTGAAGCTAAGAAACATGGACCATGGTCTAAGGAGGCGAAGGGGAGGTGACTCACTGGCAGCAGCAGCCTGAACAAGGGAACCATGTCAGCTGATGGTCTGGGACATGTCTTACCGTCTGCATGGGGACAGAGGACACCCTTCATTCCTCACCCCCTGTGACTGCCCTGTGGAGCTCTGGGCCGCAGCAGCCAGGACTCCTCTCCCAAGCCTGTGGACATCTGCTCAGGGACACATGCTCCAGAGGTGATAGTCCCAAGGACTCCAAGTCTCCTAACTCAAGCCACCCTATCCAAGTGCTGGCTCCAGCCTTTGCAACAACAAACAGTCCCCTAGCACAGCCTCATGCTGGGCCACCAATACCAAGAGAAAACAAGGTCTGCCAGCAGTGATGTTGCCTTGCGGACAATCCTGTGACTGTCAGCTCTCAACAGCATTGACATCGCAAATCTGTGAAAAAGCTGGGAGACCTCCTGTGTTCTCTATCTGGGTGTGTAATCACGGCTGCTACCTGATTTACGGTCTCAGTCCCTAAAAACCCTCACCTTGTAGACATGGAGACCCTCTAACCAGCTAGCCCTTCATCTGAGTCACAGATGGATGGACGGACAGGAGAGGACAGAAGGTCCAGAAGCCCCCACTGAGGCACCTGCCAGTCTCGCTCCTCAAGAGGAGGCAAGGAGCTCTTTGCAAGGATGCCTTATTTTCTGGCCAGGCCTGTTCCCTATCCTCAGAGCCACTGGAGGGAGTAGGGAAAGGCAAGGGCCTCTGAAGGGGCTCTTCCCCAGGGGGTTCGTGCGCCCTGCTGAAAGCCCTGGCTCCTAGGGTCCTGGCCACCCTGTGCGGAGGCTGTGGGCCTCTGCTTCCACTTACCGGGCCTGCTGCTCCGCTTGGCTGGCCTGAAAAAGAGACAGAAAGCACTGCGGTCACCATGAGTCTGGACTTGTGTGGCGACTAGTCGGGGCCCATCCATCGCCAGTTCTCTCTACTCGGCAGGGTGGGACTCAGTGGTCTTCTCCCTCCCCTCCCGAAGGCTGACCTGAGCATCCTGGGTGTCTCGGGTTTGGCCCGCCTCCAGCAGGGCCTCAATGGACTGGATTCTCTCTGTGAGCTGCGAGTTCTCGGCCCTGGCCTCCTTGAGCTGCCCGTGGAGACCACTCAGCTCCTCGCACTTGCTCTTCACCTCCGCCTCGGAGGACTGCAGTTTGCTGTGCAGCTCTGAGGAGGAGGGGAGCAAGGGTGGGTGGGGGTGGGAAACACTAGGACAGACACACCCACTGCCTTCTCTGGGTGCCCAGGCTGGTAAGGCACACTTGTGACCACTGGGGCATCTTAGCAGCCGAAGGAAAAAGTCACTCTGCCTTTACTCTCCAGCACACTCTAGGGTAGAACGGAATGCCCTCGGCTCACTCAGGGGAAAACGATGCAGATCTGAAAGGGACTCCAGTTGTAGCTGCTAAACATTTGTTTTCTGGGAAACTGTATCGGCTGAGCTCGGCTTAGGTAACTCGAACCCAGCACTCCTGCCAATCAGTCTGGTCTCCTGGTCTGGCTGCTCTGCTTCTCTGTGTCCCCACTTCTCACAGGTCAGTGAGGCCTGCGGGATCCTCACCCAGTGTCTGCAAATCCCTCCCTGGCTCACCAGCACCCGGGTGCCACCCGGGCCCAGCCTGTTGCCTTTGGCCAGAATGACTATGAGAGCTTCATGCCTGGTCCCCTGGGCCACTCCTGATCCTCCGGGTCCAGTCTCCACCCAGCACCAGAGCATCCAAAAATACAATGGGCTCATGCCATCCCTGTCCCAGATGCCTGGAGTGCTCCCACAATGTGACACCTCACAGGACAGGCCACCTGGGGCCTGCCCATCTGGCCCCACACTGGCCGACTGCCTTTTCGTTCAGTCACGCTTGCTGATCTTATGCCTCTGTTTCTTGTACGGGCCAAGTTCAAGTTTATTCCCATTCTCAGGGGCCCTGTGCTGGCCATTTCTGCCTCTTCCCAATCTTTGTGAGATCAGCCCCTTCCTGTAATCCAGACTTGGCTTAAACATTCCCTCTGTCTCAGAGAGGCTTCCCTGACCACCCAATCTAAAGCCACACCTGGCCCATTAGAGTGAGGTCAGCAAACTAGGCCCAAGGGCCACCTCTGGCCCACTGCCTGTTTTTGTAGGTAAAGCTTTATTGGAACACAGCCAGGTCCGTCTGTCTATACATTGTCTAGGGCTGCTTTTGCATTATGGCAGCAGGGACAAGCAGCTGTGACAGACCCTGTGTCTGGTCCACAACGCCAAAATTATTTACTATCTGACTCTTCAGAGAACCAGCATACCAACCCTGCGTTAGGTCATGCTGGCTGTTTGAAGTCTGCAAAGCACAGGGCTGTGTGACCTGGTTGATGCATGGTCCCCCACCTGACTACCGTCTCTCCTACTAGAATGTGGCCCTGCTGCCACTGCTTCACTCCTGGTGGAGCTCTGGGTGCCTAAGGCAGTCGCTTAGGAAATACTCATGAGCAAGTGACTAAGGGGCCTTCCAGGGCACTCAGCACCCTTACTTGGACACATTCTTCTGATTACAAAGGTGACCTGTATGTAGGCCTGGCAGGACCACAGGCCCACATTGCAAACCTGGCTTTTGGGCTGAGTGCACCAGGAAAGGTCCAGAAGAAGTCAGTTGAGAAGGTCAGTGAAGGCCTCAGGGTTGCTGCGGCTCACCCATAGCCAACGCTCTAGATAGGGCCCCAAGGCAAGGCAGGCTCCAGGTGGTGGCACCTTCCACCCTGCCCCCCGCAACTGCCCAGCCCAACTCTCAAGTTCTGCCCTGACACCTAGTCTTTGCAGGCTCTGCCCGCCTCCCACCCCCATCTTATGGGTTCCTGCCCAGCAGCGAGTTCAGGGCAGTGTGCGGCCCCCCATCTGGCATAGACCTGCAGGCCTGCTAGGAGCCTCCAAGCCAACAAGCCACCCTTACCAGCCATCTGCTGCTGCTGCTCCTGGGCCTTCTCGGCGTCGGCCCGCAGGCTGGCGTGGCTGGTCTGTGAGCGGCACAGTTCCCGGCTGACCTCGTCCAGGCGCTTCTGCAGAGCCTCCTCACTTTCCTTGTGAGATGCCTGGGGACCAGGCACAGGGAAGGGGGCCATGACAATGCCAGATGAGGATGGCCCCTCAGCTGGCTCTGACACTGCAGACGGCAGAGAGCTCTCTACATCCCACCAACCTACCCCAATAGCCTTTATAAAATGCTCCTGGAGGGGTGCCTGGGTGACTCAGCCAGTTAAGCATCTGACTCTTGATTTCAGCTCAGGCCATGATCTCAGTTTGTAAACTTGAGCCCAGAGTTGGGTTCTGTGTTGACAGTGCAGAGCCTGCCTGAGATTCATTCTCTCTCTCTGCCCCTCCCCTCCTCTCTCAAAATAAACAAATAAACTTAAAAAAAAATTCTCCTGGATTTCTAAAGTCAGTTCATCCACTGGAAAAAGCCAGGAGGCCACAGCCACCCCTGCCCGTGAACGGGGAGTTCTTGGTGAGGGGCCCCAGGAAAAGTGCAGTCACAAAAAAGGAAAAGCCCCATTCTGACTTCAGTGTGACAGAGAGAGATGCCTCCCACAAACTGACCCTCCAGAAAAAACCTGGAGACCTCCTGAGTGAGCCCTTCTAAGGTTCGCATCTGTTGAGCGAAGCACTATTCTAGGCATTCTGTGTGCATCAGCGTGGCAAAACCTCAGCCAGCCCATGGGACAGGTACTACTGTCACGCCCATGTTACAGATGGGAAAAGAGAAGCTCTGAAATTCCCAGGGGACACCAGGGGCTTCACTGTCAACACCAGGACAGGAGAGAAGGCAGCCACCTGCCCCTGCCTCCCTCACCACCTGTGGTCATCCACTCCCAGAATCCCTGGCATCAGAAAGGAAAGAGGGGACTCTCTGTGGCCCCAGGTGGGGGATGAGAGCCCGAAGCCTGAGAGGGCAGGAGAGGCTCAGAGCCCAGGCTTACTGGTGACAGCCAGTCCCAGGCTTTGACCCCTTGGAAATGGCACACATAGTGGTGAGGAGCTGGGTTCCAGCCCCCCAAGCACCCGAACTATCCTGAAACCTTTAACACATAATCACGGCTAGGCCCAACCCAGTGGTTCCCATCTCACTGGTATGGGTGGGCCTGCTTTACATAAAAATCAGCAAACACCAAATCCTCCATCTCAATGCCTCCCATCAATCCACACTGTACTTACCCATCCATGTTCCTTTTTAGTCCCTGTATACACCCAAACATTGGTCTTACAATTTCATGTCTGTTGTTTTAGTACCTTCCACAACATACATGCTATAGCCTAAGTTCAATGGCTGAGCTGTGGAAGGGCCCAGAGCCCTCAGACCACCAGGATTTCCTCTTCCAAGAAGGGTAAATACATAGCAGACATGATAGCAAGGCTCCCTGCATGCAGTCCCCAAACAGGCTGATGGGGGCATCCAGAGCCATCAGGGCAGCAGGGGGCAAAGCCCCTAGGCTGAGGCCACGCTGGATGTTGCCCAGTGCACTTCGGGATGGGCACAATCTTCCTCCTCTGAAGGAGAACAGCCAGTCTCTGGAGAAAACAACAGCTCCCAGGCCACAGCCGGAGGCTGAGAAGGAAGAATTCCAGCCTAGCCTTGAACCCCAAGGCTGCAGGACCACAGGTGGTGGCAAATGTGGAAGGACAAACAGCTCCTAGGGGCTAGACTTAGGGGTTCAAATCCTGCTTTTGTGTGAACTTGGAACTAGTTACTTAACTTCTTTGTGCCTCAGATCCCCTAATGGGTAATGACAGATAACAACGGCACCTACCTCCTAGGGTTCCGAAGAGAATTAGCGGAGTCAATGCTTGAGAGCGCTCAGGACAATGCTGACCACACTGAGCGCACCTGATCCACACTACTAGTGATCACTGTTACCGAGGCCCAGACCAAGGGGAAGGGATGACCCGATGTGGCCAGGCAAGCTCTGGTCTGTCCCTGCTACGCAAATAGGCTTAGGGGGCAGAGCAGATGCGGGCACTGAAGTGGCTGCCACCTGTCTCACCTGCAGCTGTAGGACCTGCTTCTCAAAGGCGGCCGCTTTGGTCTCCAGAGCCTTCCGCTGCTGCTCCTCCTGCCGTGCGGCCTCTGACTTCTCCACCAACTCCTTGCTGACCTTGCCAAGCTCCTGTCGGAGCTTGGCCAGCTCCGCGTTCTGCCTGTAAGAAGACAACCAGCCCCTAACTGATGGACAGAAGAGGGACCAGGTGAGCTCTCGCCAGCCCTGTGGGCTCCCCCTAGGTGACAGGGCCTGGCAGGTGAGCCTTCCCTCTGGGGCATGTGCTCTTTTACAAGTGGTCACTCACATCCCAGAGCCACTACCAAAGCCTCTCATATGATCAGTCCTATGGGCTTTGAGGTGTGTTGGTGAAGATATTCTTTTGCCAGCATAGTGTATGAACCATAAAGAGCAAAGAGCAAAATGTGCACTGTAGTATCCCACAGAAGCCCTGCCCAGAAACAACTGGAAAGTCAGAGAAAAGGCAAGACACTCTTCTCCTCATTGCTGATCTAGGACCAGGCAAGCCCCAGATGCAGGTTGAGTAGCCTCGACACCCCTGCAGGTCTGGGGGCAGCAGCCAGCTGGAGTCCATGCGCCCCACTTCCCTGGCAGACTGGACCATGGCCAGGCCTGGAGGCCACCAGAGGTGGGAGGCTGAGGCTGAGGCGCTTTACAAAACAGACTATTCAACACTGCACAAAAGCTGGATCTCAGGACCGGCGACAAGCACAGAAGTGAAGGAAGGAGATTTGACCGAAAGGAAAAGAAAGGCAGCACAAGACCAGCCTTCCCCAGTGTAAGGAGGTGATCAGCCTGCCAGCCTCCTTCACCAGTTCAGAAGATACCTCTCTAAGGCAGGACCGACTGTCCAGCCAAGGGTCAGTACTAGGCAAGACAGAGGGGACAGACAAGACCACCTGCAACCCTGCATGCTGGTATCAGACCACACGGAGGCTGGAAACCTGGCTAAGACCAGCTGAAGTATGTTGGCTGAGGGGCAGATGGGTCCCACCTCTCTGCAATTGGCTTCTCCCACCTGCACCAGGGTGGCCATCCCAGAGCCCTCTGCAGGGCCATCAGCTCATGCTCTTTAAGGCCAAGATTCAAGACTGGAGGGCTTATAGGAAAGGCTAGACTCCAGTGCCCTGGGACAGAGGCGGGAAGCTCAGTGGTTGGCCCCTTGAGACTGGTCTGGAGCTCTGGGCAGGGCCCTGGGACACCCACCCCATGCGGGGCAGAACTTCCACAAAGGGAGTCAGTGGCCACCCCCCATAGCTTTATGGTTTTCCCCAGGACGGAGGCTGCAGTGGATTCTACGTGAGCAGGGAAACCAGAGTGTTCCTCCACGTTCACCTTCTGCTTGTAGCTGCCGAGGAAGCCATCGAATCTCCAGCCTGCCGACAGGCCAGGGCAGAGATGAAGATGTGTGCACATGCACACCCAGAGAAGGCCTCCTCCACACAGAAGGCACCAGCCGGGGGAAGGTGACCTTCAGATCACACTGCCCTAGGGGGCCACTGGCAAGACAGACAGGTGGACACAGACTCCCCTCCTGGGTCCGGCTCCTGGGCCGACATCCTCCCCATATGACTTGCAGCTAAAGGACAGAGGATGCTAGCACCCTCTGCCTTTGTTGGTTCTCCTGGCAAGAGGGGATGCTCTGGAGATAACGCAGAACCTCAGAAAGTCCCTTCGGGATGCTTCAGGCCAAGAGAGGGCCAAGAAATGTGAATCAAAAGAAAATGTAGCAGGGCTTCTCTGGGCCAGCCTGTTGAGACTGTAATGCTCAAATCAGGAAGTCAGAAGAAAGCCACACTGCCCTTCACAGGGTGAGATCACTGCAGCCCTCCGAAGTTGGCCCCCTCACCGGACTAGCTAGCACTTGAGCTCCTGACCGGCAGTGCTGAGAGCAAGAGCCCTGCTAAGTGTGCCGGGCTGAGTGCTGTGAGGCAGTACTTACTACTGCACATGTCCCTTCTAGCACAGGAGACCTCGTCCCTGCTGGAGAATCCAGGGGCTCAGGCCCACGGCAGGTCCTCACACCACCATCAAACTCTGATCATGGACAATCCACTAGCCCCTGAAATTCTGGGCCACCATGAGAAGTTTTTAAAGGCCTAACATTGAGATGTTGTAAAGACAGATGTGGAAAAAGTATCTGTTCCCTGAGGAAGGCAAGATGCCAGCACCAGCCAGGACCCGAGAGGCACCTGATCACATGGACGCTGGGCACAGACAGACCAGACTGGAGTTCGCCGGCTCACCCTGGGGCCTTGACCACTTGTGAGGATGCCAGCCACACATAGGAAGGCTTGGCCACTCACGACCAGACAGGGGGATGGAGAGTCAGGCCAGAGCCCTGAATGGAGGGTCACAAGTGCACAGCCAGCCCCACGTGCTCACGTGTGGGGCCCGTGCAAGGCTGCCGTGCCAGCCCCAAACCCTAGTAAAAAACTAGAATTTACCCGCAAAGCCTTGAGGCTCTAAGACCCTCCCCAGCTCCAGAGCCTCCAGGAGTGCACCCTCGCGGTGTCTGAATGGGGGCACTGAGCTTACTTGCTTTCCACCTGGCTTGTGGCCTGGTTCAAGGCATCCCTCAGGATGGAGTTCTCTTGCTGCAGACGAGCCAGCTGTGTGTTGGGGCCATTCTCCAGCTGCTCTTGAAGAGTCCGGATCTGCAAAGTCAGAGAAGGGGCATCAGAGTGCCTCTTGGCCTCACAAAGAACCAGCTTCAGGAGCAAGGTCAGCGAGGCCCCAGCCTACAAACAAATGCACCAGAGGCAGGGTGACTCCCGGCACACGTCCCCTCCTTTCCTTCTGCCTCACTGTTTGTAGCCTCCAGGCACTGTGGTAACTGCTGTGACACCAAGCACACAGCCACAGCCTACAATTACCCTGAGGAAGCCCTGTTTCCTGCTCTCTGACCTCTTGTGGCACCTCCCGAGCTAAGCAGCAGGGAGGAGGCCATGGCCCACCACAAACAGAGTGCAAGGCAGGGGAGAAGGCACAGGGCTCTGGCTCTGCAGGCCAGGCTGGGCAGGCGGCCCCCACTGGACTTGGGCAGCTCATTCCTCTTGTTTTATGGGGTCCTTCCAACCTCAAGCGGAGAGGGCAGAGCCAGCATTACTAGGGAGTCACGTGAAGGCTGCGAACTTAACCCATGGGAATCGAGGAGACAGGATTTGGCACTGGCCTCTTGGGACCAGGTTGGTTTCAAAAAGTGCTCTTTAAAATCTAGTTTATATCTTCCTGGTTGCTGACATTCACACACATGTGGTGGACTGGCTGACAACATCTGGCCAGATGAAACGGCCGCTGCCTCCAAAACCAAACCAGATTCTGAAGACAGCTCCCCAATTCCGTGGGGAGCCGCAAGTGTCCCTGGGCCCCCTGATCGTGCCCCAGAGCCACTGCCCACCTTGCCCTGCAGCTGCTGCACCTCCTTTACGTGCTCCCGGTAGCTGGCCTGCATGCGTGCCTGCACAGCTGTGATCTCCTGCTCCCGGGCCACGAGCTGCTTCTTCACCTTGGCCTCCCCGGCTGCTGCCTTAGCCTTCTCTGCTGCCAGCTCCTAGGAGAGAGTAAAGAGTAGAGAGGCAGTCAGGCCAGGGCAGGAGCTTGACAGATGGGACCAAGGTCATCAAAGCCCAAACACAGCCTGGGGCTGAGAGCTTGAGACCCCTTCCCCTGAGTTCCCGGACAGACCAAGTCAGAAGGCAATGAGGGGTCCCTGAAAAACTCTGCTGACCGAACCAGTAGGGGCTGGATGTCAGGCCTTGGTCATGTGAAGGCAGCAGATGCAGGAAGGAGCTATGTAAACAGGACATGCTGTCTTGCACTCTCTAGGAGTGCTGGGGCTACAACACCCTGGCTTAGCTGGGTCCCTGACATCCAGGCCTGGGAATGCCCACTTCTACTTGAGTGCTTTGTGTCAGGACAGAAGAAGCAGTGAGCCTTGATGGCTGGGCCACATGGAGGACCCAGGTCTCCATGTCCACGGCCTAGGGAACATCTGCTCTGGTCAGTGTCAGGTGCCCATGATGAACACACGATGCTGGGCCTGGGGACCCGAAGCCTCAGGCGTGGGCAGAACACAAGGTGGGAAGGCCTGGTCTAGGGAGAGGACCTGGCCAGAGTCTATGTCATTCCTGGAAGAATGGCAATGGATGGAAGCCACAGGGAAGCAGAGAGTGGATAGGGAAGCAGAGAAAGGATGATGCAAACAAGCCCCTGGGGTGGGGATGCTCCCTGTCCAGAGGGCCTCTAGCTGGACTGGCAAACCTGGTGTGGGCCCAGCTGGCCTGGGTGACCACGGTGCAAATATCTCACAAGAATCCAGGCCCTGTCCCGTCCCTGTCCTGGGCAGGACACCAGGGAAGTGGGAAATCTTTTCCTTCTCCAGGCCAGGGCTGCCAGGGGGACCCACCCCAAAGGGCCATTGTGCCCCCTGCTCCACCTGCCCCCCCCCTACACACACACACTGGGCTGCAGCAAATCAGAGGCTAGAGGAGGAGCTAGACTGATGGGGTGGCCACTGGATGTCAACACTGCCTGTGTACCCAGCCTTCCCTGAGCCCATCTGGGACCTCCCTGCCTCATTCTTCACACAGTCCTCTTCCTGGCTCTGCTCTGGGTGAGAGCCCAGAAGGGCAAGAGGTCCTACGCTAAGGGGCACTTCACTGATCATCCACAGGAATGGGAGAGGTGGCCAACACTTCACACCTACTCTGACGCGAGCAGGTGTCTCACCCAATTCTCTCAGTAAGATAGGGATCCCGAGCCCCATTTTAAAGCTGAGCTCACTGAGCCCTGGGGAAGATACGATGTCCAAGGCTGGGAAGGCTTTCTCTTAGCTGTGTGCTAGCTTTGGGCCTCGGTGGCCACTCGCGAATAGGCAGCCTGCCAGGCTGAGCCACACAAAGTGGCCAGAATCACAGGGGACAGATATGATGACATGTAATTGCATTGGTGATGACCACCGTGGCGTTGGGAGAGGAAAATGGGCATTCTGGAATGTTTCTCAATGGACGGAGGGAGGCCAAAGGAGTCTTCAACGATAAGGGGAAAATTTCCAGCCAGTCATGCAGTGAAAGGCATGGGAGGATAAGGGAAGAACAAGAGGAGAGCCCTAGGGGCAGCGATAAAGTGTCGGCGTGTCAGAGGAGTAGATGGGGCGAGACCACAGGGGTCCGGGCTTGGGTCTGAAGATTAGGACCCACTGGCAGAGCTTAAAGAGGGACCTCACAGGACCACATCCACACTTGGGAGCCCAAGAGGGCCTCCTCAGGCTGCAGGGAGGGGGTGGTCAGGGGAGGGAGGTCAGGGGGGCCTGGTTGGACACCTCAGAGCAAGATGGGTAACAAACCAAGGGTTGTGTCAAGTGGCCACCACTGAGAGCGAGCAGTAAGGGTCCAGCATGAGGGACAGCATTAAGGGGCCTCCTGCAGGATGCACTCCCCCTTACACCTGCTCCTCTGCCCATGGTGGCCACAGACCCCTGTCACAGAGAAGAAACAGGTCACTGGGACTGTCAGAGGTTGTACCTCCTCACTCCTCACACCTCCAGCCCACCCTGCATTTAAGGAGGCAGACACAAGGAACTAGCCAGACAACTACATGGCCAACCAGCCATGAGGACACTCACTCCGGTCTTCTCTCACCTGAGCTTAATCCTGGGGGTAGATAAACCTCACGGGGATTGCTTGGTTTTTCCAGAAAGCAGATACACAAGGAGGCCTCCCTGAAAGCACAGATTTGACCAGTGCCAGCAGCCGGTTCCCGGGGGTGGGGGGGCACCAACTGGCAGTGCTGGCCCTTTTCCGTGGTGCAAATGCTCATGGCCAGCAGGGGAGCAAGGCGAGTGGCTCATGCCACCCTGCATTTCACCAACAGCTCAAAACGGGCTCACGTGAAGGCTGCATGCGGACGGCCTTGACAGCGATGACAAGGCCCACCGGGCAGAAGGCTACTGAGCTCTAGGGAAGGTCCTTCTCCTGGGTGGACCATTAACCAAGAGGAACCACCCAAAAGCTCATCTGCTCTTGCCATCTCCACCTAATCAACTTTACTGTTTGGCTCAGGGCCGTGTCCCTCCAACTGAGGTCAGAAACTCAGGCCACCTCGTTTCCGACTATTCTCCAATGAGCAGATGGAGATGCCCTGAGGAAGGGCTGTGGCCCAGACCACATGGGACGTCCCCAGACCCAGGCCATCTCCCTGGACAGAAGAGGGAGATAAGCAGCAAGAGGGTAAGAGCAAGCCACAGAATTCTGCTGAAAAAAGACAGCTTTCAAACTGGGTGTAACCAGTGCTGTAGGACTGCAGCACCAGGACTTACTCCTCAGGAGAGAGACAAGGGACAATGCCCAGGGAGTTTTGGCAGGGGTGGCAGGTGGTGGTGTGGGGTGGCCCCCTGTCCCATGTGTCCTGACGCATCCTGAATGCTATCTCCAGTCCACTGTGGCGGCACAGTCCCATGGCTATTATTCACAAAGTACAAATGTCACATGGATGGCAAGCCATCAGCTGATACTAAGGAGCCAGTCATTTCCCTGCCAGTATGCTCCAGAGACCCCAGAAAAGGGAGAAAAACAGCCCCTCCACTCCCCTCCTGAGTTTTTACTACATTTTGCAACAAAACCACCTTGAATCAAGTGTGCCCAGCCTGTTTTCAGGGTGAATACCCTAAAAAGATGGCCCGTCACCGTGGGACCAGCAGTGAGGATCTGACCCATCCCCGTCGGAAAATGAGGGCCCTAACCCTTTACTTAAGGTCCAGCATGCGTTCTTATCATGGGAGGGGAGGTGCCACCCCCTGCAGCTACACAGGGCCTCCACAGGTGAACCAGCCCCAAGTCGTCAGGCTCTCAGACAGCAGAAGGACGCCCGGTGGCCAGATTTCCTGGTGTGAGAGGCAGTCCCAAGTCAGCAGGCACAAGCGAGGGAGTCCAACTGGGAAGGCTCACTTGGGGGCACAATCTGGAGGCAGCACTGGCCACTGCTGGGGGTGCTCAGGATAGGGTGTGCACTCGGCCATACCTTATTGAGCTCCCTCAGTTTGCTCTTGGCGGCAGCTGCATCTTCCTGCTCTGTGGCCAGCAGCTTTTCCTTCTCTTCCAGCTGGCGTTTCAGAATTGCAACAGGGTCGCCCTTCTGAGTGGCCTGGAAGTGCCCACAGAGCAGCATTAACAGAGGAGGTGCGCAGATATCTGGCGTGCCCTCCCGCCCCAGCAATCAGACCCTGACCCACGACAAGAGCAGGAGCCCGGTCACATGGGATGGGGCTTCTGGGCAAGCGGATTCTAGCCCAACTCCACACACTTCTGGGACGGGCACCCCTGCCTCAGCCACCCAGTCGGCCAGGCCTCTAGGCCCAGTGTACACAGGAGCTATTTGGACCAAAAGCTTTGGATCTCTGTGGTAGTTTTTAGGAGTATGGTGCTTCCCACTAACTTAGGCCAGTGGTGGCCAGGGCCTCTTCCTACCCCACTGAGGAGCAATTAGTCATCGTTTCTGGCTTGATGCCCACTCCTTAGCTGCTGTGTACAGCCTGCAAGATGCCTTGGAAGGGGAGGTATACTCTGGGGACAGTGGCCTGAGGTGAGTCCAGGCCTGTCTCCTTGGAGGAGCTGTCTTCTGGACCTCCTCCAGTCACTCACACACCAAGAGACACCCTTCCCTCCCCCAAGCTCACTGAGCGTGAAGCTTCCTGTGACTGCAGGACATGCCACACCTCAGCGAGGGTCAGGAAGGGAGTAAGCCCCACTGGCCTCAGGTCAGGAGTCACTGGCCTGGCACTCAGGACACCCCCAGCATTGCTAACTACTAGGGTACCACAAAATTCTCCAGCAAAATTCCTAGAGTTTGGACTTTGAATGAGGACCAAACATGTGCCAGGCAGCATCTCCTGGGGCAGCTCATTCGCCACAAGCAGCAGAGGGCAAGTGCCAGCCTCTGAACTAGCCCCCAACAGCAGGAGGGACATCAGAGAAAGGTATTTCTAGGCCTGTCACGGGACTCCCCACCACACAGCCATGTCCCCTACACCTTTCCTGCACCGGAGCCCTGGCCACAGGCCAGCTGGGCCCCAGCTCCTGTGGTCACCCCCCCCCCGGCTCACATAACACAGAGCTTGGCCCTGACCCGTAACGGTCTTCCTGTTTCCGTGGCTGGGCTGTGGCTGGGCTGAGGCAGAAGGCAAAGCATATGCAGGGTGATTCATGCAATCTGTGTCTGGGAAGGGGAGGTAGGGTGCTGCCGAGAAAGGCCAATGGAGACTGTTTCATGAACTCTGTACGTGTGGCCAGCTCAGCAGGGATCACTCAGGGGAGGCTGAGGCCCCAGGACCGATCCTTAAGGGGAGAGCGGGTCTACCTTATGCCAGGTATCCTGAATGACTCCAGCCTTCTCAGACAGGATCTCAATGAGCCGCTGGGCCTCACCCTCATTGAACACCATGCTTCCGACCGTGGAGACCAGAGTCTTGTAGGGGAGGTAGAGAGGGCTGTCAGAGTCTGGGGGTGCTGTGCAGGGAGAGAGAAAGGAGCAGGAACTTACCCTCTGACCCCAGCAACCGAACTGGTCACACCTTGAAGCAACAGGGGCCAGACAGTTGACCGAGGACTCTGTCCAGCTGCTGGGGGTGTACGGGCTGAGTGTAGAGCCTGCCTTGGGTACCCCGAGCTCTTTCAGAGTACTGGGAAATGGACCAGACTTTGGGTCCCTGCACAGTCGCCCCAACTGCCCAAAGAGAGCAGAGGTGGAAGGTCCCTAAGTAAAGAAAGGCTGTTCCCAGCCCCCCCCCCTTTTTATCATCAAAATGAGCAGAAGTAAGCAAGGTATACCTTCCCCAAAGATGCTTTTCCTTCCCTTTCTCCAGCAAACCGCTTGGTCTAGTTCTAGCCCCGCACAGCCCAGCAGGGTTCACCCAATGCGGTGACCAAGCCCTGTGGCTCCTCATAAACACAGACCCCATAGCCACAACCCTGTGGTCACCGGAGAAGGATGGAAAGCAAAGGCCTGCGTCTCTAAGGCTGCTTCTCCGTGGACCCAGGGAAAAGGAGGCTCTTCCCACATATCCGGGTTCAAACACTGTTTCCGGCTTCATGAAGCCCAAGGCAGAGGAGGGAGGCTGGGCCAGGTTCTTTGACAATGGGTCTGCCCACCTGTCAGTCCATGACTGACTTCCTGGAGGGTACAGAGTCAGGTGCCAACAGCCACCTGTGACTTCTGTGGTGCTCCCGAGGCCCCCTGCCACACACACAGCACACTCATTCCAGCAGGTTCCGGAGCAGCCCTGAACGTGGAAAAGGTGAACTGAGATGCCCCATCTGGCAGCAACCCCGCCTGAAATGCCCCGGGGAACACCTTATGCTGAGGCCCAGAACTGCCCCACAGCCGAACGACTGGGCCCCAAATGAGTGAAATAAAGGACACGGGCCAGCCCACAGCACCGTCAGCTGAGCCCACCTCACTGAGGACAACGCATGGGGAAGGTTTCCATAGCAACCCCAAATTCTCTGGCCTGTCACAATATTTTCACTTGCTACTCACAATATTTTCATCGCAAGTCAAAGCGTTTAGCGTGATACCTTAATAAGGGGAACGTGGGATGCGGGCGAGCTGGTTGCTATGAGCACCTTCATTGCAGAACTTCTTACCTCTGTGAGGCTCGGGAGATTAAAAATAACCACGCTGACGTTAAAGGCCTAGGAGCTCAAGGGTGTCACAAAAATGAAGTGGGGGTGGAGTGCATGCTCTCTCAGCCTTTCTTCCTTTCATTGATATACGTACATAACATAAAATCGTCTTGATGGCAAACTTACACACAGAAAAAACATTCTGAGTGCAGCTAGGCCAAAAATGAAGCAAAGACCACTCTCAAGTTCACCCCCCTGCATTTTGGTTTTTCGGGCTCCCTGCTTTTCCCCCTCAGCCTGCTGGCAAATGTTTACTGCCTGGGTTTTCCAGAAGACAGAGGTCCATTATTTCAAAGACACAGCTGGAGCTCGACTGGACAGACGTTTTCCTTTCTTCACTTGGGAAAGGTCTACCCCTGTGCTGTCCCAATATGCTGGCCACCAGCCATGTGTGGCCACTGGGCACTTGAAATCCAGCCGGCATGAACCGAGGTGTACTGCAGATACAAGTACACCCTGGTTTGAAGACTTTGTAAAATATCTGTTAATAATTTTCTGTATCGACTGCATGTTAAAATGATAATATTTGGGAAAGACTGGGCAAAATAAAATACATCATTAAAATTTAATTCTGTTTCTTGTTTGCCTTTTTTTTTCATGTGGCTGCTAGGAAAGTCTGAATTACACATATGCTCATGTGTGGCTCACACTATTTCTACTAGACAGGCTGGTCTACTCCTTTCCAGCCCTGGAGACCCCCGAGCCCCCAAAAAGTATGGCCTTTGTCCCTGCAGAGGCCTCGGACTGCCCAGGGGCTCAGGCCTCTCTTGAAGCCTCTTCGAGACCATCCTTCTAGGCCCCCATAGTCCCTACCATGCTGCTGGGGGTGGGGGACATCTAGATGGAGCCACACCTTGCTATGGAGCTCTGTTTCTCCACAGGCGTCGCCCCAGTGGTCTTGACAGACTGTGTTTCCTCTTGGATGGCCAGAACGTTTCCGAGAGTATTCTATGTGTGTGTCATTCTAATACACCGTTATTCAAACTTTCTTATCTAATTATATTACATTTTATTAGATGTCTTAGCGAACAAAGTAATGAAAGTAATGAAAACTTGAGCAGGTGATACAATCCAAAGCTACATACAGCCTGATCTCCCCATGCAAACTTCCATGGCCTTCTCTGTGCTCATCTGAACGCTATCTTTTAAGGTATTTTTAGAGAGCCCAGCTTTACACTTTTCCATTAAGTCTTTTAGGTAAGAATGGTGCTGTCATTATTTTCCCCAAATCAGGGGAAGTAAAAACGAAAGCAAAAAGTACTTGGAGGTAGGCACCAGAACTTCTGGACTTCTGTGTGAACTGCATTTACTTCTGGGTTTCAAGATCCTCTCACCAAACCAGTGGCACTGAGCTCACTTGGACGCCCCTTCCTGGGAGATGGGGACCCACGCTCTCATCAACAAATCATGCACTAACGGGAGCTAACTTGTGCCAGCACGTTACACATCTCTAGCAAACACCCGAAAACTGGAAGTAATCCCTGGCATTGTGAAATCTGAAAGCACTAAACTAAATTTGTCAAAGACTAACATCTAATCCGCTAAGCCGCTGACTTCACGAAGACCATAAGGCGGTGAATCCTAGTGAGACCAGCTCCCTGAGAGCCTGCTCCTACAGCCCCTGCTTTGCCCACCTTGGCAAGTCTGAAATATCAGGAATGGATGAGTGGGGAGGCCTGGAGGAAGGTTGTAGCAAGATGGCAAAGAGTGGAGAGATAGAACCCGTGTGCCTCACTACCCTGGAGTAATCTAGACCCACCTGGCAGGGGACACAGTCAACACCCCTAGGGCCCAGGCGCTTAAGGATAGCACAGGTCTGGCTGAGGGGGCACCTCTGGGCATGTTCCTTCACCTCCAGGGGATGGCTCTTGTGGGGTCTGGGCTACAATCCTCAGAGCTGTGGGCTGGCTGAGGAGAACTGGAAACAAGATCTGTATGTGTCATCTCCTGATCTTTAGTGCTGACAGCTAACTCAATGAAAAAGAAATAAATAAAACCTCTGTGAGGCTGAACAAACACATCTGTGGGCCCAGTGTGGCCTGCAGGTCACCTGTGCCCTTGGATAATGGGCACCATGATCAGAACAAGGCCCCAGAGTCAGGCGGTCTTGCCTCAAATTCTAGCTCAGCTCCTTCCTGCCTGTGTGTCCTTGGGCAAGTTGCTTCACATCCCTTGGCCTCAGTTTCCTCATCTGCGAAATAGGGGTAATAATCAATCTTTCCTCCTTCATGGCCTCACTGCAAAGATTAAATCCCAACATGGTTGGAATAATGCCCAGCACAAAATGCACTGCAGAATCAACCAATGGGGCCGCCTTCAAGCAATCCCTAGTCATAGGACAGTTATAGGCCCTGACCCACCCCTGAAAGGAAAGCACACACGGGGGGGATCTCAGGTGGGGCTAAAGCAACTCTGCCCTTTCCCCTACTCCCACCAACAGAACGGGAGAAGTCATGCAAGGGTGGTGCCCAGGAGCCAGCTCTTAGGATAAAGCAGCACAGCCCATGGACCCTCTGGCTCCGGCACCCCTGTCTGCACCCTCTCATGAGGCTAAAAGGGCAAAGTGAGGAACCCTCCACCTCCTTTAGCAACCAGCCAGGAAGCATGCAACACTGGATAATGTGCATAACATCTCAGATTCCAAAACCACGCACCCCTTTGTGACCATGCTGGGGGTGTAGTCGCTAAAATCAAACTTGTCTTGGAAAGAGGCACTCAGGAGACCCTTTTTCACTGTCAACTGCAGAGTCCTTTTCAGGAGGGTTTTGTCTTTGCACAGCGACCAGGATCCCCACTGGCCAGGTCTCAGCGCAGGGGAACTCGCGGGGCTCCGCAGCCTGGCTGTGTCAGAGCTCCTCCAGAGTCCAGCTACTGGAAGGCTCCTGCGGGGCTGTAGCGGACTCGACTGACACGGTGGTGCTGCTCAGCAATGGGAGCGGATCGTCACCACAGCCCTGGGACAGCCCGTCAGAAGACCGCAGCTCAACTCCAGTGGCTGGTGCCAGGTGCCTCGCAGCCCTACCCAGGGCAGGCAGGTCCCAATGGTCTCTAGACACAAAGTGTGCTCATACTGTGCACCCGGCAGTCAGCACATCACTGGGCCTGGCGGAACTGCCAGCTGAGAGGCAGAGGAGACACAGGACACATGGCAACCATGCAGTGGAGCCACAGGAAGGAAACCTAGGAAGGGCGTGCTGCCAAGGAAGCGACGTGGCAGCAGTGGCAGGGGATGCTTTGGCCAAGCGCTACTGGGTAAGGAAACAGTGAGGACTGTGGGGGGCTTTGGGAAGGGTAGTGGCAAGGATAGGCAGCGAGGCTTGGAGGGGCCTTGCTACCCGGAGCAGAAGGAAGTGAGACTAGAGGGAGTCCATGTCTTCCCAGGCCCCAAGGATCTGGATTCTATCTTACAGGCTAGGAGCAATGCCAGCAGGGAGCAAGGTTTGCAATGAGGAAATGTTATTTCAGGACACCTGGGAGACAAGGCTGGCGGGCTGGGGGGCAGATGACGGAAGAGCCCAGGGCCAGGGGCCAGGCCCAAGGGCACCAAGGAAGTTGGGCTGGGGGGGACAGAAGGCCAGGTGTCAATTCAGGGACTCTGACTGTGGCACCTGCCACAGGGGTGTGCTCTTGGGAGCTGAGGGAGACCAAAGCCCTCATTTGCTCAGAGAATATCCAAACCAGTTCTGTGAGCCTGTCTTGGACACACAGATGCAGGCAGAACAGCTGCTGCCTCTGGACCCTGTACAGGTGCCACCCCAACAGTATATATAGGTCGGGGGACCCTGAATGGCTCTCACGACAGGAAGCCAGATCCCAACCTCAGGGAGACTTCCAGGCCCTGACATCCCTGATCACCTGAGCCAAACCTGAGCCAAAGGCTCCCTCCCCTACACCTCCCTGAAGCCCACCACTATATAAACAAGTCATCTGACTTAGAGATGAAGACAAGCCCCTGACACCTGCTGGTCCCAAATCCAGAGGGCACTCCTCCCCCTCCAATGCTTACCTCTAGAGACATGGAACTGGCCAGTATCACTGTTGGTCTCCCCACTAGCTTCGCACTGGGGGACAGAGGCCGCAAAGGGTCCTCCTGAGTTTGTGGGAAAGCAGTCCTCACGAGGTCCTTGATGAAAGAACCACCGAATGCATCAGAGGCAATAGCTACAGCTCCTGGGCAGTTCGCAGGCAGCCGACTCCAGGCCCAGCTCAGGCTGTAGCACATAGCACTGCCCAGGGCTGCCCTACCTCCCTAATCAGGTAAAGGCCCTGGTGAGGCAGCCACACATGACCCCTGATGGCCACAGACACTAATATCTGGTGTTTTTAGTTTCATGGAATGAAGCACAAATAATGTTAAGAGCAGCTCTATTTGGGGCCTTTGAATCAAGCCTTTCCTTTGAAAATGTGATCTGTCAATATATTGGGAAGCTGTGCGTTAATAATGTCTCATGGAATTTAAAAATCCTATAGGTTAGAGGCACCTGGATGGCTCAGTTGGTTAAGCATCCAACTCTTGATTTCAGCTCAGGTCAGGATCTCACATTCATGGAATCAAGCCCCCCATTGGGCTCTATGGTGACCGCACAGAGCCTGCTTGGGATTCTCTCTCTCCCGTTTCTCTGCCCTTCCCCAGCTCTCTCTCACAAAATAAATAAACATAAAAAAATAAAATAAAAATCCTATAGATTAAATGAGTTTATTTTTCTCATTATACTTTTCTCTCCCAAATTTCAACAAAATCAAGTTTATATCTGGAAGAAAAAAAAAAAGGAAAAGAGAACAACATCACAGTATTTCTTAAAGAAAGATACCCCCTACAGGACCTCTGGGAAAGAGCCTTCCATGTGCTTCCTCAGGCACACAGACTGGTCCGAAAACACACCTTATTTAAGTGATGATCAAGATTTTAGCTCATGCCACAGAAAAGGTAAGATCTGTGCAACTATGGGCTTCCTGACCACAGCTGCCTGAGGACAGCGACTAGAGCCCCAACATTGCCATGTTTTAACATGACCGAATGAATGGAAAAGTCCTGGAAGAATGTCATCCAGCAGCTTCTCTAAGACATAGGGTGCCATACTGATTCGGCTCCTTCCCTAGGGCATGCTTTTGTTCTTTTGAAAAGGGAAAGTTGGGACACCTGGGTGGCTCAGTTGGTTAAGCGTCCAACTTTGGCTCAGGTCATGATCTCATGGTTTGTGAGTTCGAGCCCTGCATCAGCTTCACTGCTGTCAGCACAGAGCCTGCTTTGGATCCTCTGTCCCCTTCTCTCTCTGCCCCTCCCCCTTTAGCACTGTCTCAGTCACTCACTCTCTCTCTCTCTCAAAAATAAATAAACATTTAAAAAAAACAAAACAAAAAAGAGAAGTTGGGGTTGAGGAACTTACAGAGAAAGGGAATGAAGGCTCAAAGGTCCTATAGAGATTTCAGAGCTTCGGACCCTGGAAAACTAAGTTTGAAAGAAAAGAGTATCAAACCTAATCTCAAGACACACCTGCCTGTACCTCAGCCTTAAGGAGCTAGAGAGTAGCCGCTGAGGTGGGCTGTGCCTGGCCTGAGGGGTGCCGCAGAGACGGAGGGACCAACGCTGGAGGCTGAGGCCCCTGACCATTTGCTGGCCGTGTGATTTCTGGGAAGTCTCAAAACAAGAGCTGAGCTGTGGTTTCTGCTTTTGCAAAAACAGGTAAATATACCATTCCATGTTACAGACCTCCAGGAGGATTAATGCATGGAAAGGAGCTTCGTAAACCACACACCTCACCAAACATCTGGTTGAGAAGAATAGTGTCACAATCCTAGGGGTGACCCAGCAAGCACACAGTCAAGAAGGACACTGTGGGGGGGGGGGGAGGGGAATGGGATATTGGGAAGGAAGGGGTGTTGCCATTACCAAGTCACATGCCTTAAGATTAGATGAAGTCACATGCTAAGGTACAGACATCTTCAGCAAAGTTTCCCTAGCAGGTCTGAAGATTCTTCCCTATCTCCCCTGACCTCTGGTGACCCCTGCCCCAGTAGGGCAGAGAACATGATCTACTTGTGCATTTTCACCTGCTCTGGCAGAGGAAGGAGTGGCCCGGAAGGCACTGCACAATATGGAGCTGAGCGGCCCCCCAGGACACTGCAAGGTTCACAGATGTGGGAGCCACTAACTTTCCATCTTAGCTCAGTTCGTGATCATATACTGGGCACCCAAAGGCTGGGACAAGCTTGAGAAGAACTGGCCACTTTCCTTCCTCAACCTGGGACCCCCTTCTGCTGCTGAGAGGACCTATGATCAGAGCTGGGCTGCCTCACAAAGCCTGAAAGGTTAGGAGCTCCACTCCGTATAATGAGTGCCTGTTTATTTCACTTGCAGACAAATAATGGAGTTTTTTTTCTTTTTCATTTAAAAAATAATACATGTATTTACCCAACGGATACAAAAATACTGATTTGAAGGGGTACATGCACCCCCACTGTTTACAGCAGTATTAACAACAGCTATGGAGAGAGCCCAAATGTCCACTGACTGATGAATGGATATAAAAGATGTGGTGTATATACACAATGGAATATTACTCAGCCATCAAAAAGAATGAAAGCTTGCACTTGCAATGATGTGGATGGAGCTAGAGTGTATTATACTAAGCAAAATATGTCAATCAGAGAAAGACAAATACTGTATGATTTCACTCATATGTGGAACTTAAGAAACAAAACCGATGAACATATAGGAAGGGTGGAGGAGAAAAGAGAGGAAAACAAACCATAAGAGACTTTTGACAGAGAAGAAACTGTGGGTTGATGGAAGGAGGTAGGTGGGGGGAGATGGGCTAGCTGGGTAGTGGATACTAAGGAGGGCACTTTTTAGGATGAGCACTGGGTGCTGTGTGTAAGTGATGAATCACTGAATTCTACTCTAATCACTAAAACCAATATTGCACTGTCTGTTAACTAAAATTTAAATTTAAAAAAAATGCAAGTTACCAAAAAACTGGAAAATACAGAAGAGTGAAGGAAAGGTATTAAAATTTACCCACAGTATATACTCCAAGAGGGTCTTTTCTCCCACATACACTTGTGTGTGTGTAACAAGGTCATCGTGGGGGTGTCTGAGAGCATTTTCTATCTCCTGTGGGTTGGCTGGGTTCCCCTGGGCCCTGACACGATCCTTTTGGCCCCAGGGCAAACGGGCCACAGAGAGGGAAGGGGGTCAGGTGTGAAGCCAGTGCAAGAGGGCAGGGCCAGCAGCAGCAGTGCGCACACCAAGCTCCAGCAGAAGCATGATGTTCTGGAGCGTGTGCAAGTGGGCATCTCCCCGCCTATCCTGGGTTTATCTGGGGGCCAGGCCCGCACCGTACTAATCTGGACTCACTTCCAGGCGCTGGGACAAAAGGGCTCTCCTAAAAGTGTAACCTCACATGCCCATCAGCACATGCGCAGCACAGGGCGGGCAGGCTGACCAAAGGATACCAGCAAACACTGAATCCGAGGGCAAAAATAGATTTTCAAGAAACCACCATCATGTACACAACACACTTCCTGTAAGAGGGATGCAGTTTTCCTAACAAACACCACGCAGAGTCCTGAGGGAACTATCTGAGAACGAACAGCAGAGGCCTGCAACCAGGCTGCACACACCCTGCAGCTTTAGTTTCGGGGAAATTTCCACTTCTCTGTTTTCCCCGAGTTCCCTCTTCTGCAAACAATGACAAAAGAATCTGTGCCTTCGTCCACACTTAGGTTTATAATGCCCCCCTCAAGTGGTCACGATCTCAACAGCACCACATGAACTGTCAACTCAGGTGGAAGGTGCTGGAAAATGCTTGCATGGGTCTCAGCACTCTGAGCAAACTGTAAATCGTGAAATGTCTTTAGGGAGCGATGCAGCACTGTGTTCCTAAATTAAAAATGTACCTGACTTTTTCACTTAGCGATTGCATATTGACGTATTTACTTGCAGAGAGACACTACAATATACGTGCATCACTGCAGCAGTAATTTTAGCAGCAAAAAAACTGCACACTGTTTTATGCCATTTAAATAAATAAATGATACATTCATGCTATGGGATCTGATACAGCAGCAGCAGCCCTGTAGGTACAATATGGAAAGATGTCACCAGTACCCTGGTACGCAAAGCAAGCAAGCTCCAAGGCTGTGTACACCGCAGGCCCCATCTCTGTGTGTCAATGTGATGAGTAGAACATCTCCCAGGCTCCCCCGGGAACGGGTGGTGAAAGGGATGGAGTGGAAAGACTTTCGGTTTTCACCTTCCACGCTTCTATGTTGTTTGCATTTTGTTTGCTGGAAGCACACATTTATAGGATAATAAATTCTAAAAGCACGGATTAGGAAGGCAGGTGTTCACTGTCAAATCCGGCCACGGACAAATGGTAAAAACCTGCTACATGGCCCTGATTTGCTCTTGTAGGAAAAACAGATCAGAAGTCCTGGAAGAGTTCCAACTGGGGCCTACAGAAGCATGTCCTGTGCCCGCCTCCACACCTGCCTGGTCTCTCTCTGGGACATCTGTCAGCAAGGTCCACCTGGTGACAATTGAGGACACAGCCCTCTCTGTGATGCCCCCCAGCTCTGGGGCAGGTTCTGCTGCTGATCTGTTGTGGGTCATGGACCAGCCACAGCCTCCATGACCTCACTTGTCACATTGCACTGGGATATGGAGGACGATGGAGAGCTCACCCCCACCCCATTCAGGATATAGACAGACAGAACAAAGCACAGAGTGAGCTGCATGGTGCCAATACAGAGCTGCAGAGACTTGCTCATTTTCACAGGCTGCCTCGCCTCCTCCTGGTGGCTCTGGTTTAGAACAGCACCGTCCTGACTGTACTGAAGGAGATGTTCTTCCTTGCACTGTCTAGCAAAGGCAGCCACTGGCCACAGGTACCTACTGAGCACTCGGAATGTGGTGAGTGCAACTGAACCAGTCAGTCATTTGGCTGCCTTTTGATCAATATGAATGCTACCTGAGATAGTCCCAGTGTACCAGCCCTAGACCTCTAGCTCTCTGGTGACCACGGTTACAACTTCACGGCCCAAGAGCCCTCCCTGACCCAAGTTCAGGTCTCTTCTATTCGGAGAAGGAACTCCTTTCCTGGCCAGCTCCATACCACTGACCTGCAACCTGCTCTCCAGGCATCTCTCCTCGTCACCAGGCAACATCTCCCCTAGCTGAGGCCTGCTCAGATCTCCATGCCCCCAAGTTTCTGGATACCCAGGGCCACCCAGCCCAGCCTGAGCTGTGCCCTCGAGTTGAGTGCACAGGGTCATGGAGAAGCTGGCGGTGGACAGGCCCTGGACAGACAAACAGAAGCTCCACCCCAGCTAGCAGGCAAGGAGGTCAAAGGCAGGCAGCCAGGGCTGACTCCACCCTCTCAAGCAAAGGGAGGAACACAGGACATGTGGAATGACTGCATGAGAGGAAGGTGTCCTGCTTCCCATTCAGCAACATAGTCAAGGCCGCAAGATCACCACCAGGAATGCTAAATGTGAGTCAGATCAATTCTGGAATGCTAAATATGTATGAGATGTCATCACAATGGAAGGGTGAGGAGCCCCATTCCATATTCCATTGGGAAAATCCCTGCCATCCACAGACTTGTGCCTCAGACCCTCGATCTCCACAGGTCGTGGCTAAATGAAAACATGGAAAGAAATTGGACTGCTGGACAGCAGGAATACTGCTGCAAATGACTGCAGGCTGCCAGAGTGGAGAAGGGACTTGAGGGCTCGTCACCGACATCTGAACCACATGTCCATATTTGGGAACACCAAACACCCAAACTGAGGACAAAAGCACACACTTCACTTACTCCACCTGCGGGGCCCACGGTCCTTTACGGACAAGAGCTGCAAAGCTGCTGGAAGCCAGGCATCATGGAGACACCCACCTTACCCTGCGCCACCCTGGCAGTGACTCAGGGGTCCTTACTACCCTCCCCCCCACCCCCCACCACACACACACCAGGTGTGGTCCTGGAAACAACAGCAGCAGCATCTCCTGGGAGCTGGGCAGGAGTCTCAGGCTCTACCCAGAACTACAGTCAGACTCTCTACCTTAACAAGTCCCCCAGGTGATCCACCTGCATGGAAAGCTGGAAAAGCATTGCACATGGGTGTACCTCCACTACTTCTGAACACACAGACTATTTCAGGATCTTCGTGGCATTGGTGCAGGGAGTGGCCTGCATCCACTCTGGGGGTGGAGGTGGGGCTTGAAGATGGCTTTACGCCCCAACCACAGCAGGGGGAGATCACATGATACACATTCAGGAAAATGACAAATTACAAGACAGTTTTTTCCCCATGTCTCTAGACACTCAGACCCCCCAAAGAATAAGGGTTTTCGTTCTGGGTCTGACAATCCCGTGTGGCTGCTTTTGTGGCTAAGTGCCCCATAATGGCCTTTGTAATTTTCTCACTGCAACCTTGGAGTCACATCAGGCCTCCTGTCATCTGGGCTGAATATTAATTTTGGCTGTCTTTGATATTTTCTAGGGTTTTATTTTTTAATTAAATCTAATTCATCCAGACCTTACATTTTTAGAGGGATCCAGTGTAAGCAGACTCTCCCAAATCTTGAACATGTTGCCCAAGATCAGAACATTTCTTCTTCCCATGGAAATGAGGCTCACTCCCCTCACTGAAGTTCTCAGGCATGACAGTCTGCTTCAGGACCATTTGATTGTCTGACCTGTCTGTCCTTGGGCCAGCACCCTACCTGTAATTACAATGGCATGGGAATATGCTCATGCATCAGACACGACTGACCTTCCAAAAGCCACTTAAAAGTCTATCCAATATTCCAACCTATTTTCCCCTCCAGATAGGACTTTTAAAATAGTTTTGTCAAGTTAAAAGCCGGGAGTGTGGGGGATTCCCACTGAAATTTTGGCTAGAATAATAAACACTGTGTTAACTTAGTATATTTTATCTGTAATATTTAATCTCTGGTACTTCTTTTCTCTGTTCAAATTTTGTCTTAAGCCAGCAATCTGCTGTGTGGGTTCGCACAGGTCAGAAGGTTAGGTATTCTTCCTAACAAGGTTCTCTATTACCAGACGGTTAGTATCATTTGCCTTCCTTCCTAAAGTATCACCACATTTCTATTCCGTGGCTTATTTCAGATGCCTAAGGCCAAACGTGGTAACAATGGCCACAGAACACAGGCCGTAGGACACAGGAAGCTCTATTCTGAACACAACTGATGCTTTACAGAAAACAGGTCACTTCTCAGTTCCATCCCTGTCCTTATGTCACAAATACCCTGTCCCTGGGTCAAGTGGAACATCAACTTAAAGACAAGGCAGCACACCCCCTCTGGCCTGCGGAGGCAGACTGAGGCTGAACAGGTGGATTTTCAAAGGGCTTTGAGAGGCTGGCCTCACCTGTGGGGCCAGGTGGGCTCATCCTTGACCCTCAGCAGGAGCCTGAAGCTGCTCACACAGCATGGGTCCTCTCACAAGGAACAGAGTGCTGCCTGGACAACTGCCCCCCCCAAAAGTTGAGGGAGGAGGAAACCTGAGAAAAGGTAATGTATATTCACAAAGGGGCAAGAAAGGGAAACTCGGCTTGGAACACAGGGTCTTGCGCTATCCAGCACAAGATCCAAACATCTCAGACCCCCTAAGATACCTCATTGAGACAAACACAATTAATTATCCAAATCAACTAATGGCTAGTCAAAGATGTTAAAGAAAAAAAAAAACGAAGGAAGAAAGAAAAGAAAACAGGAGACTACCATATCAAATGAGTGATGAACAGTAAACAGGAACTCACTGGCCCAATTTCTATAATAATACACACTAAATAGAAAAGAGAAAATTACTGTTCCATTTTGTATGTACATAAAATGGTCCACTACGTAACTGGGATAGGGAGTAGGGAAAAGAAAAAACTGGGGGTGGGTGGGGGTGGATGCTGTTGTTCCTTAAAAACATCCTACTCTTATTCATTCAACAAACATACAGAAACGAGTAACAGGTGAGACAGAACAGGCTGGCAGAAGGCACTCAGACGTCTAAGAAAGACTTACCAAGACACAGAAGTGCTTCAGATTGCATGGTGGATAGAATTACTATCCCTAATTCCTTATGTCTCCTTGTACTCACATACTCACACCTCTTACAACATCACTTGGTAGTCCCTCCCACTGGAGACAGTGGACTTCCGACTCCTTGATGCTGGCTCAGGCACAGGACTTGCTCTGGCCAATAGGATAATGGTTGACATTTGCCCTTTTACAGTTTTGCCATAACCAGGAGAAGGACCTTTACCCTCCAGAATCCCTGAAGCCTCAGCCTGGGCCCCAGAATGAACACATATGGAACAGACCTATGCTAGATCTACAGCAAGGGGCCAAACCCAGTGAAACTGCAGTGTGAAGCAGAGCCACTAAGCTAAGACAACCCAGATCAGTCAACCTTCAGCCAATTCAACAGAAGCACAAAAAAGAATAAATGACTGCTGGTATAAGCCACTGAATTATGGGATGTTTGTTATGTAGCCTTGTTGTGGTAACAGCTAACTGATACACATGGCTCCCCCAAAGGGAATCCATAAGCTACTAAAAGACCACGTTTCCCTCCAAGTTCACAGAGAAATCAGAACTGCTTACCAGGCTCACCCTTCTTCTTTGAACCAGACTTCTTCTTTGCAGGAGCCTCTTGCTTTGGTGCCTCTTGGCTCTGGACCACATCTGCATTTTTGCCTTGGCTAGGAGCTGACTCTGTTCTTTTACCCTGATTGGCAGATGCATCCGCCTTTTTGCCCTGGTTGGGGGACCCTTCTGACTTTCTGCCCTGGTTCGGGGTTCCCTCTGCCTTTTTGCCTTGACTGGGGGCCCCCTCTGCTTTTTTCCCCTGGCTTGCAACAGCCTCTGCCTTTGTGCCCTGATTAGCAACCGAATCTCCCTTTTTACCCTGATTCTGGGCCCCCTCGGCCTTTTTGCCCTGATTCTGGGCCCCCTCAGCTTTTTTGCCCTGATTCTGGGCCCCCTCGGCCTTTTTGCCCTGGTTGGGAGCCCCCTCGGCTTTTTTGCCCTGATTCTGGGCCCCCTCAGCCTTTTTGCCCTGGTTGGGAGCCCCCTCGGCTTTTTTGCCCTGGTTGGGAGTCCCCTCTGCCTTTTTGCCCTGGTTGGGGGGCCCCTCAGCCTTTTTACCCTGGTTGGGGGCCCCCTCAGCCTTTTTACCCTGGTTGGGGGTCCCCTCTGCCTTTTTCCCCTGGTTGGGGGTTCCCTCCTTTTTGCCCTGGTTGGGGGTCCCTTCCACCTTTTTGCCCTGGTTAGGGGCACCCTCCACTTTTTTGCCCTGGTTCTGGGCCCCCTCTACTTTTTTGCTCTGGTTCTGGGCCCCCTCTGCCTTTTTTGCCCTGGTTGGGGGTTCCCTCTGCCTTTTTGCTTTGGTTTTGAACCACTTCTACCTTTTTCCCCTGATTGGGGCTCCCATCTGCCTTTTTACTCTGGTTTGGGGTCCCATCCTCTTTTTTACCCTGGTTGGAGGCCCCCTCTGCTTTTCTGCCCTGATTCTGCACCCCCTCTGCCTTTTTGCCCTGATTCTGGGTCCCCTCTACTTTTTTGCCCTGGTTGGAAGCTCCCTCGGCCTTTTTGCCCTGGTTGGGGGTCCCGTCTGTCTTTTTGCCCTGGTTGGGGACCACTTCTGTCTTTTTGCCTTGGTTTGGGGTTCCTTCTCCCTTTTTGCCCTGATTCTGGGCCCCCTCTGACTTTTTGCCCTGATTCTGGGCCCCCTCTGACTTTTTGCCCTGATTCTGGGCCCCCTCTGACTTTTTGCCCTGGTTCAGGACCACTTCTACCTTTTTGCTCTGATTCTGGGCTCCCTCTGCCTTTTTGCCCTGGTTGGGGGCCCCCTCTGCCTTTTTGCCCTGGTTGGGAGCGCCCTCTGCTTTTTTGCCCTGGTTGGGGGTTCCCTCTGCCTTTTTATTGTGGTTCTGGACTCCTTCTGTCTTTTTGTTCTGGTTCTGGGCACCCTCTGCCTTTTTGCCCTGTGCAGTGCTGGTGGCTGGGGTACTGGTCTTGGCACCCACTGGGGGCACAACCACCATAGGCACCTCCTTGGGAGCAGTTTCCAAGATGGCAGCCTTGGAGGTAAGAACTTGGATAGAATTCACTACAGAACTAACTGCTGGTTCCACCTTTGCCACTTTTTTCTCCTTTTTCTTTTTGTCTTTAGGGGAGGAAGCCAGCTTCTCTTGGGGCACAGCTGGTACTGGGGCTATAGGGGCAATGACCACGGGGGGCTGGACTGGAGTTGGAGCCACGGCCACTGCAGGTGCCCGCACAGGATCTTTGAGAAGGATGGTCACGTTGGGGGCTGGCTCATGGTCAGGTATCTTCCCATTGGGTTTCTCTTCCTTCTTCTTGGTCTTTCCTTTCTTCTCCACTGTTTTCTCCTTCTTTTTCTTCTCCACCTTCTGGTGGTGACTTTTTGCCATCTCCTTGCGCTGGTTGGCCAGGGCTTCTTCGTATGATGTTTCTTTCATGGAGAAGGTGGACACCAGGAAGATGCCGATGGCAGAAACGACCATGAATCCACCAAAGACCACAACCCCCAAGGTCTGAGTGTCGTAAATATCCATCCTGGCTTGCTTTCCTTTCACCTGCCAAATACATACATGTAGGTCACTTTCTGCAGAAACAGAGGCATTTGACAGTTTCCATCCTCACCCCTGCCCCCAAACTTAAGCTTTTGCTAATCCTTCAGACTGATAAAGTCGAAGACACAAATCCAGGCAATCTCTGATGTCATGAATTCCTTCCTGCCCCTCTTCAGAAGTGAATTTTTACACAAGCTATGAGCAGCCCCTACTTGTGCCAGGTTAGGAAGCAGCAGAGAAATGGCAGTGCACATGTGGACACATAATACCCTGGACACTCAGAAGCCATGATCACAACCCAAGAGATTCTCCACTGTGGGGGTCAAAGATGCACATAAGCATGAGCACAGGCCAGGTGTGAGACAATGGGGAGTGGTGAGGACTGGGGCAAAAATGCCCCGGTAAACTAGAGGGACAGTGTCACCCAGTCATAGCTGGGGTGTAGAAATACAACCATATATATACAGCCATAGCTGGATTGTTATAGAAATGTGAGTGCCACGTTGAGATCTTTTGCTTTTTCACATTAGGCCAGAAATCTTTTTTTTTTTTCTCAAAATGAACTCAACTGATTTAAAAAAATACCAGGTGAACCAAATCAAGTACTTCTGCAGGCTTTCAGCTGCATGCATTCTGGCCAGCGGCCCCCTGGCCCAGTAGCTCTACTTTGCTGCCTTCCTTTCCCTCTTCCCCAGGGCTGACAGACACAACAACCGAGTGTCAGAGATGAAAACCTTCACAATCCTGAAAAGTGATCAAGAAATTGTTGGGGAAAAATGGCCTTCAGGATAAGCTCCGAAAGATTTGTGGAACTTGCAATTTGCACAACAGGAAACAGGAAGTCTTGGAAAGCCCACCAAATAAGAGACCTCATGTTTGGAATTTCACGTCCATAGGTTGCAAAGAGTGGGGGGATACGGTATCACCAGACCCAATCCTCACCCCAGGGAGGGAGCCTTTTGTCTGATGACACTCTCCAAACCAAGAGGATGAGCCACCTCTTCTTGATGTCCCTGGACCAGAGTCCACGGCTGCCTGGCTGCCAGCCCAGGCTGGGTCCGACCTCAGTGAGAAGCCCCAAGAAAGTTACTCATTTGAATGCATTCAACTTTTACCAACTAATTGTGATGCTACCAGTCCCCTGAACAGATCCTAGCCCCCCTAAAGAGGACCAGCAAAGGAATTAGTGAACAGAATGCAAGTAAGAAGGCAGGTAAGGGGCGCCCGGGTGGCTCAGTCAGTTAAGAGTCCTACTCTTGATCTCGGCTCAGGTCATGATCTCACTCTTTGTGAGATCAAGCCCCATGTCAGGCTCTGCGCTGACAGCATGGACCCTGCTTGGGATTCTCTCTCCTCTTTCTGCCCCTTCTCCACCTCTCAAAAATAAATAAATCAACTAAAAAAAAAAAAAAAAAAAAGGCAAGTAAGGGAAGGTGGGACAAGAGGAAGGAGAGAACAGAAGGAGAGAGGTCAACAGGCCCCCTTCCTGGCATGACCCCTGTCTCTCACATATCTAGACCCTCGGGTAGGCCAGGTCCAGGCTTGCCAGGGACTTAGAAGTAGAGACTCATCCTCCATTGGGAGCAGGGGAGGGCAAGAGGATAGGGATTTCTCAACAATCATGAAATCCAAAATTTGACATTAGAGCATTTTATTTTTTTATTTTTATTTTTTAATGATTATTTTTGAGAGAGAGAGAGAGAGAGTGCACACACACGTGCACGAATGGGGGAGGGGCAGAGAGAGCGAGAGACACAGAATCCAAAGCAGGCTCTAGACTCTGAGCTGTCAGCACAGAGTCCAACATGTACCGACATCAGGGCATTTTAAACAAGGGACTGAGAAGAGATTGTTTTAAATGCCTCAGCATTAGGTTTGAGGAAAAAAATCAGTCTCATCACAGAACACACTCGCAATTTCACTGTGGCTTTCTAAATAAGCCCTTTGCAGGAACAGGGTTTAAGGTACTCATGACAAAAACTCCACAGCATGTGCTCCCCCCGCAGTGACTACACCAGCTGCAGGCTATGACATTTACTTCTCTCAGACTGTCACCTTTATTGCAGCTGTAACCTCCACAAGCCAAGTCTGAGGGGGGTGCATGGAGCCTTCGAATCATGGGCAAGTGGATTCTGACCTCTGGCCATGGGTTCTGACAGCAGGAGCCACAGCCAGGCACCCTCAAGAGAGGCTATCCCAAATTAGCCTTTCCAGGAACACACTCACAAACGAGGTATCAAAAAGGAAACTGCATCCTGCTCGGCCCCAGAGGGAATCCAGTGGGTGGGAGGGCAGGGACACAAAGGCTTGGAATGTTCTACAATCAACTTCCATTTCTTGGTGGGCATCCACCAACTAAAACTCTGGGTCCTCACGAGGAGCTCTCAAAACTTCGCCGACATGGGCACATTTGGGTACAAAAATCACACTATAATCAACTGTATTTAATCTGTTCAGATGACAAAAATTCCCTGAAACACTCCCCGCCTTCTTCAGAGGAAGCATGAGACCAGGGGTCTGGGTCACCCTGGCCTGGGTCACTCCATAAGCCCCAAGTGGCTTCTCAACGACTGTGCACTCAAAGGGCGGTCTGCCATGGAGCTGCTGCAGGGTCGCCACGCCAACACAGTCACCAGGCTCCCACAAAGCCGGGTCTGTTTCCCGCTGAGCACTGTGGGATCGGGGCGGCCTTGCGGTGTAGGCAGAAAAGCCAAGGTGAAAAATGTGCCTTGAATCTTACTCAAGCTAGGCAAATATGGGATACAAAAATATACCCTCTGTTGGGAGCGCAGACTTGAGAAAAGCTAGCTCGGGAGAATATTTTTCCTCTGCAGCACACACAAATGTATGTTTGAGAGGAGCACAAATGTGTCTTCCAAGTTTTGCAGAACGGATTGCTCTAAAAAGAAATTACGTCCCCACCGCTAATTCCTGAGTTAGAGTTTCTTCACAAGAAATCTTTCACAGGAAAATGAAAAGCCCTAGTCTTGAGAAGGAATATACTGCAACATTTACAGCTCAGACCATATCGCCACAAACGGCAAAGAAATCTCAGTGAAAGCCAGCCGGCCCGCTGCTCAGCAGAAACACCGTGGGGAGATCCCATACTCAGAGGGGTGATAATGCCAGCGATGCCTCCCAACTGTGCTCTTGAGACCAGCATTCTGGGTGCTTTGCTTCTGAAATCCCCTCTGTCCTAAAAGGACCCCCAGTAGGAATATCCCCGGGGTTTTCCCACAGGGCCAGGCCCAGGCGGTCAAAGAATGAGGCCAGATGTGTGACCACCCACATCTTGTATGGACTGACCACAAAGGACCCTGTGTTCTGTCAATTCCAGAAACTTCTGTGAAATATGTACTTTTACTTACTATTGCTAGTACACTTAAGAGTGTAGAGCAGAGGGGCGTCTGGGTGGCTCAGTGGGTTGAGCATCCGGCTCTTGACTTCGGCTCTGGTTGTGATCTCACAGTTCGTGAGTTCGAGCCCCATGTTGGCCTCTGTACTTACAGCATGGAGCGTGCTTGGAATTCTTTCTCTCCCCCTACTCTCTCTGCCCCTCCCCCGCTCACTCACATGCTCTTTCTCTCAAAATAAACAATTTTTTTTTTATAAAGAGCATAGGGGCACCTGGGTGGCCCAGTCGGTTAAGCATCTGACTTGGCTCAGGTCTTGATCTTGCAGTTCATGAGTTGAAGCCCTGCATCGGGCTCTCTGCCATCAGCTAAGAGCTCACTTTGGATCCTTCGTCCCTCTCTCTCTATGCCCCTCCCCTGCTCTCTCTCTAAAATCAATAAAGATAAGAAAAAAAAAAAAAAAACATAGAGCAGAAAGATACAGGCCCCAGAAGGAAGCATGAGGCCACCCAGAGGCTTGGGACGACTACCAGGCTTGGCTGGCTGAAACTCACTGAACCACCTTGAGGATCCAGAAAGAATGGTTTTTCTTCTGTTCCTAGCGGGTAATGATTTAGGGAACAAAAGTCAGTGGAAGCCCTGAATTCTTTAGACATGGAATACATGTGCCAACTCATGTGGCCCAACCAACGCAGTCCAATTTGGCCAGTTCAAGCCAATTTGGCAATTGGAACTTGAGTAGGTTTCATGAACTGCACCTCTGGGGCTGGATCTCATCGCTAACCATCTGCTCTGTCGTGGGCCATGGGCAGATGCACAGACATGTGTGGGGCAGGGATGCGTCCAGCGGATGTCAAAGAGATCAAGTCTCTAGATGCCCTTCCTGGGCACAAGGTGACCAGCCAGGAAGGTACAAAACAAAAACAGAATGAAAATAAATCTGAGCCCCTAGCAGATATGGCTGCATCAGGACCACCATCTCCTAATTTGTTTAAATATTGTAAAAAATACTGTGACCATCCATTTCCTGCCACCCAAGCTCTTGTCTCACAGGGACTCTGAGGCAGTGTTGAGCAGGGTGGGAGGGGGGCTTACTGGTCTCATCTCTGAGTCTCTTCTGTTACATGCTGTGTTGACCATAAGTTTGTAGAAGAAACATTTTATAAGATTAAGCTATTTTGTATTCCTAGTCACCTCTTCTTTTCTTCTTTTTTTAACAATTGGGTACTGAATTTTAGCAAATGCTTTTTCTTTATCCCTTGACATTTTCTCTAATCTGAAATGGGTTGAATCACAATAATATATATTCTAATGTTAACTCACAGATGGTTCATATGGTATAAACGCTTCTTGATGTTGGGGCCCTTTCTTTTTTAATGTATTGCTAGTTTTGTTTGTTCACTTTTCTTATGTGAGATTTGCATGTGTGCTCCTAAGTGGAAAAAAATTAGGGATCATTCTCATGACCCTGTTCTTTATGTGATCTTGGTAGCAAGATCACTTGAGTCTTACAAAACGAGCTAAGGATAGTCCCTTTCCCCTGTCTTCTCTGCGCGTTTAGAAGAACTTGCGTAAAACTGTCAAGATCTGGTGTTTCCAGATCTGTTCTTGGCGGTGGGGGGAGGGGGCAGAGAGCTGATGTTTAACTGCTAATTTAATTTTGTTTTTTCACTCAGTCTTATGGAGATATAACTGACATATAGAACTGTGTAAGTTTAAGGTGTACAGCATAATGACCTATCCATGTATTGTGAAATGACTACCACACTGAGTTCAGTGAACCTCCATCATCTCATACAGAGACCAAAACAAGACAGGGAGAAAAAGAAAAAAAAAAAAAGGAAAAACAATTTTATCCCTGGGAGAAGAAATCTTACTCTCTTAACAACTTTCAAACATCCTGCACAGCAATGTTAGCTGTAGTCACCACGCCGTCTGGGACCTCCCTAGCACTCACTTATGTTGTTAACTGGGAGTCTGTACCTTCTGACCACCTTCCTGTGATTCCTCCTACCCCTGCCCTTGACCACAGTTATCCCTTTTTCTAAACTGGTTTTGGGTTTTTTTTTTAGATTCCATATATAAGTGAGATCACACAGAATTTGTTTTCCTCTGACTTGTTTCACTTAGCATAATGCCCTCATGGTCCATCCATGTTGTCACAAATGGCAAAGTTCCCTCTTTTATGGCTGAGTAATAATCTAGCATGTATGCATGTGTGTGTTTATAGCACAAATTGCCTTATCCACTCATTTGTCAATGGACACTTAGGTTGTTTTCATGTCTTGCCTGTTATAAATTGCTGAGCATACATAATTAATTTTCATTATTCTTTCCTCTAATCTCTATTGGTTTATTCTATTCTTTCTAACTTCCTAACATGGACATTTACTAATTTTCAGGCCTTTCTTTTTTCTTGTGGCAAATATTTAAGGCAATAAATTTCCCTCTAAGTACTGTTGTAGCTACATACTACAAGCTGCAGCACACACCCTATTTTCATGATTGTTCAATTGTATTTTCTAAATCCCATATGATCTCCTAGACTCATGACATGGTAGTATCCTTAACTTCTCTAACACATGGGGGCTTTGAATTATCGTTGACAGTTCTTATTTAACTGTATTGTCATCAGAGAATCTATTCTGTGTGATACAGGACAAAGCTTTCAGACTTTTAATAAGGATCCAGAGATATTAAAATTTTTTTACATGACCCAGGACACAGAAACATACATACATATGTGTATATGCATATAAACATATAAATAACACAACTTTCATGAAATAACTCAATACTAGTACGTGTGATGCATCAGTATTTTCTATACCATTAAAACATTTGAAAAGGTTTTCACAATTAATTAAATTGATTTTGAGGCTCACAATAGGTTGGGCCTATACTTTAAAAAATACTAATTGAGGGGCATCTGGGTGACTCAGTCGGTTAAGCATCAACTTCAGCTCAGGTCATGATCTCGTGAGTCCGAGCCTAGTGTTGGGCTCTGTGCTAGCAGCTCAGAGCCTAGAGCCCACTTCAGATTCTGTGTCTTCTCTCTGCCCCTCCCCTGCTCATGCTCGCTCTCTCAAAGAATAAATAAACATTAAAAAATATTTTAAAAAACTAATTTAGGTTATGATATTTGGTGAGTTTTGCTAGACTGTGGACAATTTTTATAAATATGTGTACTCTATGAAGGGTTCCATGTGTATCCTTAGCTTCAGCTTAATAACCTTCTATAGAACCATTTTTGGCTAATTCAACCTATTAGCTATGGAGAGCTTTTAACATTTCCCACCACGATCATGTATTTATTAGTTTCTCCTGAGAATCTGTCAATTTTGGCTTTATTTGAAGGCCATCTCATTAGGTGAACATCAGGTCAGCATTGTTACATCTTTCTGATGAAGTATCTGCTATTCCCCTCTCCCCATTACATAGTGACCTTCTTTATACCTAATAATGAACTTTTTTTTTTTTTTTACCATTAAAGTTTAGCTTGTCTGATTATTTCAAAAGTTATACCAACGTTTGGGAGGTTAATATTGGCCTAGAATCATTTTCTACTCTTTACTTTCAACCTTTCTGTATTCATATGTTTTAAGTAGAACTCTTAAAAATAGCATAAAGCTGGATTTTATTTTAAGACCAGTGTAGCATTTTGTCTTTTTAACTGGTAGGTTTAATTCATCAACGCCTATTGTGATTTCCTATATAATTGGACTCATTGAAACCTTTATTTTGTCATTCCTATTTATAATACTTCTTTGCTTATTCTCCTCCTCCCACCCCCTTTATTTCTGCATCCTATTAGACTATTTAGGTTTTATCTCCTTTTCCTCTATGGTGTTTAGAAGTTATACATGCTACTTCTATTTTTTTTAATGAGTACAGAAATTATAATTAAAATATTTTTAACTCTTCCATTTTCCTAGCATACATACTTGACCTGATCTCCCCAATGCCTCCGGTCACTTCCCCAACAGCGAAAGAACTGTAGAAGGCCTGAAGTCTGGTGCCCCTCCATCTGACATGAGCCCCTTTTCTGATTTGGCACACCCCCCTTCTCCATCACACACCCTAGAGGTACTCCTAGTTGTCTCAGACGGCTCATGTTTGCATTCCCCAAATGCTTTCCAATGTCTTTGTTGACCATTGCTTCTTGCATCTCACTCCCTTCTTACTGGGTAATTCCAAAGTATATCCTTGGGCAGCTCTTTCAACAAGGATCAATTCGGAATCAACTTTCTCAAGTCCTCACAGACTGGCAATAATATCGTTATTCCACTCGTGCTCTTCATGAGTGGATTAACAGAGTACAAAATTCCCTGCTGACTGTCCTTGTCTCTCACTACTTTCAAGATATTATTGTATGTCTTCTGGCTCTTTTTGGTGGAGGAGGAGTTACTATCGAGAAACATACTATTGATCTGATTGTTTCTTTATGACACCTTAAAAAGAATCTCTCATAACTTTTAGGATTCATCTTTGGGGGTTCTAAGGATTCAATAAAATATTTTTTTAATTTGTTTATTTAGAGAGAGAAAGAGAGAGAGGTGGAAAGAGAGAAGTCCGAGCAGGCTCTGCGCTATCAGCATGAAGCCCAACATGGGACTCGATCTCACAAACTGAGATCATGACCTGAGCCATAACCAAGAGTTGGACACTTAACCGACTGAGCCACCCAGGCATCTGTCAAGTAAATATTTTTAGGTGTATATTTTTATTTATCTTATTCAGGCTCTTTGTGCATTCTGAGTTTGAAGGCTCATGCCTTTCAAAAATTCTGGAAAATCCTGGGCCGCCTGGTTCTTGGAAAAATTTTTTGCTCCATCTTTGTGGCAGAACTCCTAATCTGACCTCAAGCTTTCTGTGCCACCACCTGGGAAAACTCCTTAGACATACGTTCCACTTCACCAACAGTCTCTTCAGCTGAATCTAACCAGCTCTATAATCAGTTCTTTGATATTATATGTTTTCAAGTTGGCCTGGTTTTTTTTCCCTGGTGTTATTTTTTCCATTAATATTTTTCATTATCTACTCTTATACCTTTTGTGTCACCTCTTTGGTGGGACTTTATCAGAGACAATCCTGTCTGGGCTGAGCTATGGGCTTGTGTCAGAGCTGTTTAATCTTTGTTTCAACGAGGCCCTCAGAAAGCAGCAGCCTTGGACTAACTTTTACACAAGGCCTGGGCTTCCTGTAACAGATTCTCAGGAGACTGATGCCCTCCTCTCCCTCCCCCAGAACAGATGAGCTTCTGTCATCTCCCCTGGCCACTAGTCTGTCCTTTCATTGAGGGTGTGGCTCATTTCACACGAGGGTGTGAGGGGGGCTTGGATCCTATTCCCCACCGACGAACCCCTGAGCCCCTGTTCCTGCCTAGACACAAAAGCCAAAGACCCAGGTGACTTTGGTTGACAAGACCCCACCCACACCCCAGAGTCGGTTTACTTCTGGGTCCCAGTCATTCCCCTTACCCTTGGTTTACAGCTCTGGTAATCTCTTACCTTGTATGCTCAGCTATGCTTTTTAGAGAATGCTTATTAACTGTAACATTTCTAAATGTCTGGAGAAGAGAGTTTTTGGATCAAATCATCTATTTTAATATTAAATATTAAGTGTAATTATTAAGTGTAATTTCTGATTTTTTTTTACCCAAAGAAAGAAAATTTGGTCGCTAAACTATATAGTCTGAAATAATTTATTTCATGTTTTAAGAGAATGGAAACAACTGAATTTCCACTTTAGAAAAACAATGCTACTCATTTTAAAGGAAGATGAAACACTAAAAATAGAAATGAAATCTATTATAAGGCTTGGCTTATTCATCAGCTATTTCAGATTCAATTTCTATGCCTAAGGAAAAAAATAAAGAATTGACATGATTTTGTATGTCTCCAAAATAATGGCCTTTGGAAAAGTAAGTACTTCAAACGGCCTAATCTTCCAAGAACTCACAGGACTACAGGCTTCACCTCATCAATGAAGACAACATGCCTACGAGGTAGAAATCCAGAATCCTGACTTCTCAAAATGACAACAGTTAAGATGTACTGGCCCATGACAGAATTCTTACTGTGACTGACATCAGGCTCCCAGAAGGCAGGGACCAGTCTCTTCTACACAGTATCCAAGCAAACCTCAGCACGTCCACACTCTGAAGTGCTCCCTGAATGAAGGCTCTATTAAATACCCCATTAGGACAGTGGTCGTGCATTTGTATGGTTGTAAAGACACAACCAAACAGAAAAACACGGGTATCCTGGTAAAGGAAAATAATGCACACTGAGTGGTTTTACACACTTTTGGAAAGAGCTAGTTTTTGGTTCTTTAGAGTTTTCCCACTATTGCAAACGTGGTCTCTGTTTCATTTTGTTTGTTGCTAGTTGATTTCTGTAGGGTGATGTCTCCCCCCAGCAACTTTGCTTAATTCTAGGGATACATCCTTAGATTTTTAAAACCATTTCCTAAGTATATGAGCATACTGCCTATGAATCACAGTTTTGTTCCTTTTTCCCCAGTCTTCCTATCTTTGGCTTCACTTTCCTCGAATTTTTGCACACGGTAGGCCCTGTGCTAAAGAAAAGAAATGACAGCAGGCATTCTTGTTTTTCCTGATCTCAACGGCAAAGATTTAGGGATCCTGCTGCTAGTACGGTGTTTGCTATAGGCATTCTGTAGACAGCCTTTTATTAGGTTCTTGGTTCTCTTCTTTGGTTCAGTGTGGATAAGTTATATTTTCCTAGAAATTTATTTATTTTGTCAGAACTTGCAGAACTCTGCCATGTCGAGATGGAAAAAAAGAGGTCTTCTTTGTATGATGTGTGGCATAGCCCTCTCCTATGGATCTTTCAAATATTTTTAATAAGCACCTACAACACTGGTTTTACTAATTTTTACTTAGCACAAGTTGTTCATTACAACCACTTACCTTTTTAATGTCTACCATGTCTGTAGTAAAGTCCATTTTACATTCTTGAGAGGATTTCTGCCTTTTCCTTGATCAATTTTGCTTGATATCTGTCAACATTACTCATCTTTTGTGAGAATGAAATCTTGGCTCTGTTGGATTCATCTGCTGTGTATTCATCTGGTTTTGGTTTCATCTATTCCTTCCCATCCATATTTTCTTCTGATTGGTTTTAGTATATCTTTTTTGACTTCTGGAGGAAGATGCTTACTTATAACTCATTAATTTTCATCTTTTCTTTTTGGATGTATCTATTTATGGGGTGGATCAGTGGGTTCAGTATCCAACTTTGGCTCAGGTCATGATCTCACAGTTCTTGAGTTCCAGCCCCGCGTCCAGCTCTGTGCTGACAGCTTGGAGCCTGGAGCCTGCTTCAGATTCTGTGTCTTCCTATCTCTCTGTCCCTACCCGACTCATACTCTGTCTCTCTCTCAAAAATAAACAAGCATTAAAAAAAATAAGTAAAAAATTTAAAGGTACACATTCCCCTGTAAACAATACCTTAGCTACATCCTATAAGGCTGGATGTATAGTATTTTCATTATCATTCATATCAAGACATTTTCTATTTCTCTTTTTTTTTTTTGGCCTACAAATAAATGCTAGAAGCATAGTTTTACAAACCTTCCAAATACATGAAAATTTTCTATTTTTTTATTCATATTTCTAGTATAACTAAATTGTGGTCAGTTTGCCTGCTCTTATATAACCCCAATCCTTTGATATTTGTCGAGACTTTTTAAGGCCCCAGATATGACCAATCTTTGAAAATTCTGAAGTCACATATGTATTAGTTGGCTGCAATATTTTACTTATGTATAGTCATAAAATTTGATTCAAAGTTCCAATTATTATTTACTTTTGTCTGCTTAACTGTCGATTACTGACAGGATGTGCTAAAATTCTTCACCATGATTCTGTATTTGACCATTTCTTATAGTTCTGTCAATTTTGTTTTAGGTGTTTTTTGACTAAGAAGCTAAATTAAACCTTGATCATTATGAAGTGCCCTTTCTCTGTATAACACTTTTTGTGAGTCTCTTTTATATACCAATAACACAACACCAGTTTTTTGTTTTGTTTTGTTTTTTTGTATTAGGTCATCTCTATACCAAATGTGGTGCTCGAACTCATGACCCCGAGATCAAGAGTCCCTGGTTCCACCGAATGAGCCAGCCAGGTGCCCCAATACCATCTTTCTTTTAATACAATTTCTATATCTTCTTCTTTTTATTTTCAACCTGTCTCCTGTAAACAGCACAAGAGTGGACTTTAAAAATCCAGTATGATATCTTTATGTTTTAACTGCAGTATTTAATCAATGTATATTAAATATGAATGCCAATATATCTGAGTTTAAATCTATAATCTTATTTTGTGCTATTTTCCCATCTGTCCATTCTTTTTATTTTTAAATCATTCCATTTCCCCCCTCTACTATTATAGAATACATTGTTTCTATTCTTTAGTAATTACCTTTAAAAAAGAACACTGTAGGGTTCCTCAAGTTCAAAGTTAAATGAGTTTACCCCCTCCACTAACCCCATTACCTTTCTTGTCTTCTGTGTTACTGTTTTCATGGATTTAATCCTATCCTTTTTTTTGGCCACCCCCCCCACACACCAAATATTACTAATATTCTTCCACATTTGTTTAGAGTGGACCAAATATTTACCGTCTTCTTTATTCTTCTTGCTCGTACAGCTTACTCTTTCCATTTGGCATTACTTGCCTTCCAAGAACATCCTCCAGAATTTCCTTCAGAGAGGGCCTGTCATAATTACCTGTCTTAGTCTTTGTCTTAAAAGTTATCTTGAGTTTTTGATTTTTGATTTTTTTTCCTTTGGTTCCTGTATCACTACATTCTACATATGGGTGTTTTTTCGTTTTTTCTTTTTTTAATGTTTATTTTTGGGCGAGAGAGGGGCACCTGGGTGGCTCAGTCAGTTAAACGTATGACTTCAGCTCAGGTCATGATCTCACAGTTCACAAGCTCAAGCCCCACATCGGGCTCTGTGCTGGCAGCTCGGAGCCTGAAGCCTGCTTAGGATTCTGGGTCTCCCTCTCTCTGCCCCTCCCCCGCTCACACTCTGTCTCTCTTTCTCTCTCAAAAATAAACAAACATTAAAAAAAAAAATTTATTTTATGGCAATGAGAAAAAATGAAATCTGGCCATGTGTAGCAACATGGATGGAACTGGAGGGTATTATGTTAAGTGAAATAAGTCAGTCAGAAAAAGACAGATACCATATGTTTCCACGAATAGGTGGACTTTGTGAGACTAAGCAAAAACCAGGGGGAGGGGAAGACGGGAAAGGAAAAAAAGACACAGAGAGGGAGGGAGATAAAACATAAGAGACTCTCAAAGACTAAGAAAAATCTGAGGGTGAGGGAGGTAAGGGAGGTGAGGGAGGAGGGAGAGGGGGTGACGGACATTAAAGAGGGCACGTGTTGGGATGAACACTGGGTGTTATATGTAAACCAATTTGAAAATAAACTATTATTAAAAAAAAAGAAAACATGAAAAAAAAAGAAAAATTTTTATTTTTGAGAGAAAGAGAGAGACAGAGTGTGAGCAGGGGAGGGACAGAGAGACAGGGGGACACAGAAACCAAAGCAGGCTCCAGGCTCTGAGCTTTCAGCACAGAGCCCGACGTGGAGCTTGAACCCATGAACCGTGAGATCATGACCTGAGCCGAAGTCGGACACTTAAATAACTGAGCCACCCAGGTGCCCTGTTTTTTCCTTTTTTGGATGAGTGCCTCATCTATTCGGTAAAACCCTCAGGCATTATCTCGTCCAATACTGGCTCTAGCCCACAATCTCTCTCCTCTCCTGGAACCCCAATTAGACACGCTTCTCAGTCTATCCTCCCCGATTCTTAATTGGTCTCACAAATTATTCATCTATTTGGTCCTCTAAGATGAAATCTTTATATTTTCTTCTGCTTTACCTCCTTTCAGTTCACTTATTTTCTTCAACTTGTTGGTTTTTAAAAATTTTTTTAATGTTTTTATATTTGAGAGAGAGAGACAGTATGAAAGGCAGAGAGAGAGGGAAACACAGAATCCGGCAGGCTCCTGGCTCTGAGCTGTCAGCACAGAACCCGATGCGGGGCTCGAACTCATGAACCATGCGAGATCATGACTTGAACCGAAGTCGGACGCTTAACCGACTGAGCCACTGAGGCGCTCCTGGGTTTGTAATTACAATTACTGAGCTGCTCATTTAGAAGTGGTACCTGATTCCTTTTTCAAATTTGCCAAGTCGTTTTATAGTTTCCTTTCCTTGTAGGTATTTTTGATCTTGTCTATTACTTTAAGCGTAGTGAGAGGCATTGTTCAAAATCTGAGTTAACCCTTCCACTGTCTCACATTTTCACAGATCTGTTTCTGCTGGTCCTCTTTCTTGGTGCTCTGCGTTCTTTGTGTTTACTTACTCTTAACGAGGGACTGCTCATTTTCCTGTGAAAATGACACATGGGGATTCACTAAGCCTGGAATAAAGGGGCAGTCCTTCAAAGATCTGCTCATCTGCTCACTTGCAGGATGGCCCAGGAGGGCTGTCTATCTACGTCGACTCTAAAATAAAGAATCTTAAAATCGTCTGGAGAATTTCCTCTCACTTAGGTCACGGGATCTGCATGAGGTATCACTCATGAGAACGAGTCCTCAGGAGGGGAATGGGCTTATTTCTGGCTCGCCTTTACCCTGAAGGTGTAGCAGCCCTCTGTGGTTGCACCTCTAAGGGACAGGTTCCTCCCTCATTCTGCCTCCTGTGCCCAGAAATGCCAACAAAATTCAGTGGTTGCCCCATTTGCCAAATGTCCTCAAGGCTGCATTTAATGTCCTCAAGGCTGCATTTACTGTCCAAGGCTACTCCTTTCACCAAAGTTCTGGGCTCCTCACTATCTTCTAAGAGTAAACAACCTAAGTGTCTATCGTTAAATGAATGGATAAAAAGGATGTGGTATATTTCTCACACACACACAACGCACACAACACACACACACACACACATACATACACACGAATATTACTCAGGCAAAGAAAAGAATGAAATCTTGCCATCTATGACGACAGGGACGCAACTTGAGGATATTACACTGAATGAAATAAGTCAGACAAAGAAAGCCAAATACCACATGATTTCACTTGTAAGTCATAATCTAAAAAACAGAAATGAACAAACCAAACCAAACCAAACCAAACCAACCAAACCCAGATTCAGCTATGGAGAACAGAGTGGTGGTTACCAGAGGGGAGGGAGGCTGGGATCAGGAGGAGGTGAAATGGGTGGAGGGAACCAAGAGATACAAACTTCTGGTTATACAGTAAGTAAGACATGGGGATGTAATGTACAGCACAGGGAATGCAGTCAACGGTTAATCAACTTCGCACGGTGACAGATGGTAACTAAACTTCTCGTGGCGATCAGGTCCCAACGTATACAAATCACTACTGTACACATGAAACAGAAATTGCAGATTATACTTCAATAAAAAAGAAAATATCTTACAAGCCATTCCCTGCTTTTCAGAAGGTGCTTGTTATTGGCTATGTCGCACCTGCCCTGCCCCACCATGTTCATTAGACTGGTCCATTCTACCCAGTCCACCCTACTGCCAGAGCACAGTGGCCCCTCACTTCTTTGGGCTACTGACTCTTGGCACTGCTGTACCAAAAGACACTGACATTTGGCACTCCTTGCCAACCAGGCTCTTAAAAGAAAAATGAGATCATCCTTGCTTGGGACAGGAGGGCTGTCTGTGCCAGGGAGACTTCCAAATCCAGCCCTGGACAGACATCCACCCCAAGAAGAGAAGACCCTGCGGGGTGTCCTTCCACCAACTGGGGCTCTCTGCCCAGGGACTCAAGAAGGTAGGAAGGTTTTCAGATTAGAAATGCGTGGGTCAGGGCTCAAATGACATCTGGTACTCAACTGCTGGCTCCTTTGTTGTTAAGAAATCCACTTCATACCCCAACACTCATTACATTAACCTGGGGGCGTAGATCTGATAAAGAATTCAATCCCCAGATCAGGGCTCTCCCCCTCATTCGACTACTGAGAAGACGAGCTGCCTTCGTGGTTTAAGAGCACTTGCTCATCGGCAACAAAACCTGACCCTCTTTCACAAGCCTTCTGCGAAGGCTCACTGTGCATTAACGAATTCCATGGCCAAATGTTCCCATCTTTGTGACCAAAGGGAAGTATGGTATGAGACAGTTATTTCTTAGGAATAGCAAACTTCATTCTGGTTCCTTTTCAAAATCAGCCATTGTATAATATATTCCCAGCCCTCCGTACTGCTGGTGGGAGTATAAATGAGTACGTGCATCTTGGGAAAAAGTCTGGCCTCTCTTCTAAAGGTGAGGATATGCCTCCTTGTGGCTCATAATCCCACTCTAGAAACAGACCTGACGGCCATGTAGATAAGCGGTCACCACAGTGAGGGGCAGGACTTAGTATTTCATAATGTAACTTCTCCTATATTATAAGCCTCCAGTTAGAAACTGTCCAGGTACCCATGCAGAGTGAAATGAGCACTGGTGATAGACTTGCAAGCCGGAGTACTACAAAACAATGACAATGAACTATGAGGCTGACAGCACGGATGACTCCCACACACCATATCAAATGAAAGACTCAAGAGAGCATGGGATGGGCTGTGTGAGTCCATTTACCTGGAGCTGAAATTCAACAGAGCCAATCTGCGTGCCAGTAACCAGCAGGGCAGCTACCCCTGGGGACGGGCAGCAGCTGCAGGGGGCAGAAGAGGTACATGTTAGGGGATTGCTGGTTAAACAAGATGATTACTTTGTGGAAGTTTAAAACTGGGCTGTGGATTCACGACGGAGCACTTTTCTGTGTAGGTATTTTGATTTACTAAAGAGTTAAAAATATATATGCCCACTCTGGTAGGAAAAACTGTATCACCCGGAACTTTGTGGAAGTTTAAAATTGGGCTGTGGATTCACGACGGAGCACTTTTCTGTGTAGGAATTTTGATTTACTAAAGAGTTAAAAATATATATGCCCACTCTGGTAGGAAAAACTGTATCCCCGGAACTTGAAGGAGGAACATCCCACCTGGGCTTAGGGCAGAACAAGTGTCTACACCGTGAAACGAGTAGGTCAGATGCTCCCATCAGGAAGGGGGTTGGAATCGAGGCACCTGGGCACTCAGTGGGTTAAGCGGTCAACTCTGTGACACTGTCACTGCTGCCACCCCCAGCCCTCACATGGGCATGGTGGTATTGCTCCCACCAAAGAGGCTAGGGCCTGGGGCCAGGAAGGCAGTCACCTCACAGTCTGACCCACTTTTAAAAATCAAACTGCTCAGGGGCACTGGGGTGGCTCAGTCGGTTAAGCGCCCGACTATTGGTTTCAGTTCAGGTTGTGATCTCATGGTTCATGGGTTCAAAGCCACGTCGGGCTCTCTGCTGTCGGCCAGAGCCCACTTTGGATCCTCTGTCCTCCTCTTTCTCTGCTCTCCCCTCCTCATGCACACATTCTCTCTCAAAAATAAACAGATGTAAAAATAAATACAGACATACATATATACATAAAATAAAACTGTTCAGAATAGGTCTCCAACTTAATATGCTCCCAACTTAAGAGGGAAGGCAACTTAATACAGAAAACAATGGCTGAGCTTCAGAGCTGTGGCTAAAGTTGACCTTTTCAATGTCCATTGACGCATCACTGGAAGACTTCATTAAAGGTATCAATAATTCATTTATTCTTCAGCATTGATCCTTTCTTTTCCTCAGTCATTGTGACTGCTACTAAATTCCAAAAAGTACTCATTTTCCTCCTTACTACAAATATCTAGAACTCAGAAAGAAATGAATGTGCATTGCACAGAAAACAAGGCTACATCAAATTGCTACTCAGGATGAGTGTTAGTCGAAAAGAAAACAGTTTTGATGGAGTGGTACATTTTAACCACTGAATGAGGAGTTCCAGAAAAACATCCCACCTGGGCTTAGGGCAGAATAAGTGTCTACACCGTGAAACGAGTAGGTCAGATGCTCCCATCAGGAAGGGGGTTGGAATCGAGGCACCTGGGCACTCAGTGGGTTAAGCGGTCAACTTTGGCTCAGGTCATGATCTTACATTTGTGAGTTTGAGCCCCACATCAGTCGGCACAGAGCCCACTTCAGATCCTATCCTTCTCTCTCTGCCCCTCCCTCACTTACATGCTCGCCATCTCTCTCTCTCTCTCAAAAATAAACATTTAAAAAAAGGGGGCAAGGAATCCAGGATCTACTTTTCATGTCTTTGCCAAGAAGTAAAAGCAGGAAGAGCAGGGGAGAAACAAAAGGATGGGATTAGACCTGGGATGGACCGTGACCAACCAGACCATCTGCCTGAGCATCTTCTCCTACCACCCCTGGCGTCCACACCCAAGTCCTCCAAGGACAGTAACCTCTATCAGGAGGCAGAAGGTTAACCTCATCAATTCCTGCACTCCTCAAAGTCTGACTAAAAGAGAGAATAAAATGCCAACTACAAGAAAAGAATTTTCCTCCTACCACTAAGGAACACTCTTGCTCACTAAACACAAAATCCACCTCTTCTCAGAGCAGAACCGGCACATTGTTCAAAGCAAAAATATCATTTTCTTTCCTGGTGAGCATGTTGTCGCTGATATACTCTGTTACTCCCCAAAACCCACCAATGCTCATCAGCCACAGAAGGAAATCGAGCTCACCGAAGATTCTCCTCCTGGAACCGCAGAGAAGCTGGGAAGGACCCAGTGCTGGTGAGGTACCCTGACATGAATGGTGGGCTATGGAGAGACAGGGAGCACTGAGATTAATATAAATGGCCTGGGGGCACCTGGCTCAGGTCCTGATCTTACAGTTCGTGGGTTTGAGCCCTGCATCCGGCTCTGTGCTGATGGCTCAGAGCCTGGAGCCTGCTTCAGATTGGGTTCCCCCTCTCTCTGCCCCTCCCCCACCTGCGCACACGCACGTGCGCGTGCACTCTCAAAAATACACATTATATATGTGTGTATATATATATATATATAACTAGCCTAGAAGCTTATGGCACCTGGGAGAAAGCCAATGCCCAGGCCTTCCACTAAGGGTCACTTCAAATCCCCTGGGCTCTGTGAGCAGAGCGGGATCATCCCCATGCGAAAGTGTTCTCCATGAATGTTACTGTCAACCTCTCAACTGCAGCCAGGCTGGAGGGAATCCAAAAATCACTTGGCTCTATGTTTTTTGTGTTTTATATCTGATGCTCTAGGAATCCTGACTACTTCAGGCTAAACAATAATACACTCCTACAACACAAGCACTAGAAAATCCTCTCCCCATTAGCTCAGCAAGGATGGGCATCCACGGCATGCCAATCTGTTCCAGGCATTAGGGATACCTCGGAGAAAGAAAGGAGACAGATCTCAGCATTAACAGAGCAGACAAAGTCAGTCCCATGTGTCAGAGTCCTGTGTGTCTAGTTGGTGATAATGAAGCGAAAGAAATACAGAGAAGTGGGCCAGGGAGCAGGGGTGAGGGTGGGGATCACTAGGAGCTGTCACCTTAAGTAGGGTAGTGTGGGAGGTAACAGTTCACAGACCTGAAGATGGGGGAGAGCAAGCCATGTTGCCTTCTAAGAAACAGCAGCCGGACGGCGACCAGCTCTGTGGACAGCAACAGCACGTGGACAGCAACAGCACGTAGAAAGGCCCTGAGGCAAAAGCATACAGGATAAACAGAGGCCGGTGTGACTGGAGCAGAGGACATGGGGGATGGCAGGAGTGAAGCCACAGTGAAAGCAGGGCCCTTGGAGGCCACTGTAAAGATTCTGGCCAAGGAGGGTCTCAAGTAGAAAAAGTGATAAGAAGGCAGGGGACGAGAGCTCTTCCAGGGAAGAGAGGAGAGGGATCTGGACCAGGGTGGTACCAGTGGAAGAGGGGAGAATGGTTGCATTTCCTCTCTGTTTTGAAGGTGGAGGTTCGCTGTTGTACAGGATACAAGAATCAGAAAGCAAGGAATTGAGGATAAACCAAAGTTTGTGGCCTGAAAGATGGAGCCATCTGGCCTAGTATCATTTTACATGAAGAGGCAATGGAAGCCCAGGGAGGACAAAGTCATGTCCAAGCTCACATCGCTTATTTCTAGGACTAGAACCCCAACTAGCACTTCTCCCTCTGCCCCACACTGCAGCTCAGCGGGAGACAGTAGTGACTACTCACATCACACCTGGATGCCCTCCAACTCTTCTCTGCTCTCAGAGGCCGCAGTACACAGGGCCCCCTCGGAGACCACCAATACTACACACAGAATATAAACCAGGGTAGGATGCTGATGAATGAGAGATATGGGCCCTGCCCAGAGACAATGACCACAGCCCACGGTTGCCATGCAAGAGAGCAGACCTGCTGTGCTCACACATTCCCATTCTCCCAAAAGAACTTCCAAATCTAGACTTTAATGAAAAAAGTCTCCTTTAGAAGTTGGCTTGGCTGTTTAATAACATGAGGTTGGCCAAACAAATCTCATGTGCAGGCCAAGTTCAGTCCCCACAGGGCACCATCCTGGAACCAGTCTCAAGACAGCCTAAAACAGACCTGGTTCACTCACACCTTGACCAAGGTTAGGCATGGAATTCAAGGTTTTAGTTTAAGATGGTCTTTAGTCCAACTTTTCAGCCAGCAGTTGACATTCATTATTCCTATAAGCAGCTGATAACTTCTAAACCAATCTCAGTGGACCTCCTCTCCGACCAAGAAGAGAACACATGGCTGCCCATCATTCTGGATTCTTTGTTAACTTTGGTTTTACCTTATTCTCCCTGGAGTACTAAGATAAGCCCATTAGTACAGCCAAGAATTCAAAAAGTCTCCCCCGATACTCTCCAAAGATTCTTTCGAAGTTATAAAGAGTATAACAGAGTCCTGCAAATGACTCAGGAAACAATTTACGCCAGCCAACTATGAAAACACAATACATTGCTACGTGTAAGGTTCAGGGACCAGCAGCTGTTCTAATCTTGCCAAAATAATCGAACTTAGAAATTACAATACTTTCTTCACGAATCAAAGTCGTTTTACATTGCTAGATGGTGGGAGACACGTCACTCAAGGCACTTAAGGTAAACATATTAGATGTGTCCGGTTTTTAGATGTGGGAGTCCGGTTCCTGATTTCAGGAGACTCATCGGAATTGTCTGCCCAAGAAAACAACCTTCTAGGAAGTCCCTGAGTTAATTTTCTATAATGTTGGATGGCCCTCTTGCCCAGGCTCTCACTTAGAATTAAATATTAACTTTCCCTACAAGCCATATGCTATCTGCCCAATACCTACTTGGGTTAGTAGGTTTGACCATTTTGATACTGTTGATAATAGGTAAGAATTTCCCCAGGGCAGGGCCACGATCTGTGCTGCTCCCCCACCTGCTTTTTTTCTTGGTATGCAATTTACAATGCACACAAGGAGGCAGGAATAAATGTTTTCTAAGGTCGATATCTTATTAGGGTGAAGTCCATGAATTGCCACTAAGTCAACCGCTTTTAACGGGCATTTTATATGGTTTGACATGATAATATTCCTAAATGATCAAGAACAGAGACTTGAATATTTAAAGAATTCCAGCTACCTTGAACTTTAAAAAAAAAAAAAATTTCCAGCTATCTCTAGACCAGCACTGCCCAGGAGAACTCTCCATAATAATGGAAATGATTTAAACCTGCACTGCAAATGTGTGGCTACTAAGCATTTGAAATATGGCTAGTGTGACTAAGCCATATTTTATTGGCCTGATTGTAACCATTGTCACCTTAAACAACTCCATATGGCTACTGTATTGGACAGTTTTAGAAGACAGTTCTTTTTTTAAGTTTATCTATTTTGAGGGGGGGAGCGAAGAGCTCGATGTGGGGCTCAAACTCACAAACTGTGAGATCATAACCTGAGCTGAAGTTGAATGCTTAACCGACTGAGCCACCCAGGTGCCCCTAGATGACAGTCTCCTTACAAGAAAGAGGTCTCACTCATTTATATTTAGTGTTTAAAGGCCCAGCATGCAGGAGACATTGCATAAAGAAATGAAAAATATCTTCTTGCACTGACCGCATTTTCAACTGGCTGTCCGCCTTTCTTCCTCTGAAGCTCTTAATTCCAATCTTCTAGGGCCATGTCCTCCCTTGGGTAGTTACTATCCCAGTAAATGTGGAATTATAGGGCCCTGTGGGTGAACATTCAGAAAGCCACGCTCACACTGCCCAGAAGCTGGACAACAGGAACTGGCCCGACAACCACCTGACATGCTGGGCCTCCACATTCTCAGCCATAGAATGGGAACAACACCTTTTCAATAGAATGAGGTTGCTGCAAGGCCTAGGTACACGCTGAAGTTGTGGACTCTGATTCTAAACAGTAAATCTTAAAAACCAAGCTGGGCTCAACTTGAGTTGTCCAATAAAGTAGTTGGATAACTAACAAGAATACTGACAGGTATGGGAGTCTACCAGTCAACATTTATCGTGTTACAGGCCAGGCCTTAACTACAGTAGACCCAGGATGTACGGATGGATAGCACGCACTCTGCCTTTGTAATTCTGTTATTTTTTTCCTCCTGAAACAGGATTTTAGCGAAGAAAACTCTGCTATCTGGAAAGAACTTCTGAGTCCCTGCCTATGTGTCATTCATTAGTTAAAGTCCCCAGAGATAAAAGAATAAGAAGAGTCTGGGGTCCTGACACTTTTTTAAAGGTGTCCCTGCCACATACTAAGCCAATATTCCAATTAAATCATTCCCATTCAACCACTTAGACAGAATTTGGTACTGTATAATTATTGTAGCCTGTTGACTCTTCAGCAAAGAGCTTAATTGCTCAAATGTGACTCAATGATTCAGGATTTATTCATACACCAAGGTTCTACTCTAACTTCTTACCTCTTTATAGATGTTCAGAGGCTGATTACTAACTTTGAAAGAAAGGAGTCCTGTTATAGCATAGTGCCTATGGCTCTACCGACTGGACATCCTCTATTCCAAACCCTAAGACAACTCTCTTGCCCCCATCCCAGCTGCCCTGCAAGCCACGTTTGCATTGCTCCAGGTTAAGGGAAAACTTAGCCTAGTAGGAGGTATGCCCCCACTTTTTCTCCTTTGCTTAAATAGAGAAGGAAGTGGCATCTCCAGGACCTCAGAACCGGAAGCTTCTTTTCTGGAAGGGAAACAAGTTGGCAGCCCATGGTGGAGCTGACCTTTAGAAAGTTCATAAAGTAATTGAGACGTCACCACCGTAAGCAGCATGCTGCAGAATCACCAAGACCTCTCTGGTGTCAGATTCAGAGGAAGTTAAGAGCAAGCACAGAAGAAAAGTGTAAGGAGGGAGGCAGGGACAGTAGGAGAGTGCTCCCCAACTGTGTAGAGCTGGTGTAAACTGTGCAGCTGTCCCTCATGAGAGTGCTAGAAAGAAGACCTGCGTCTCCAGAAATACTCAGCAGCCAGAATTCTAAAGAGGTATCTAGCCTAGGATGCAAGGTCCTACTGGGCCCACTTCCCCAACCTTCAAAAAATACCATCCAGATGCCCTCATCCTGCAGGTTCATAAGCAAGAGGCTCCCAAGCACCCTTTAAAGTTTCATTTCCTTGGTGCTTCCCAGTCTCTGCTGACCTCCAACCTCCAGGAGTATTGCCAAACTGCCTACTGTTTGCACAAGGTCCTAGTTTTTCCCAGGACTTGAGGGGAGACAGCTCTGACCACGCGGTGAGTGAGTAGGTGGTATCTCTCCAGACTACAGATAAGGAAACCCAGGTTCAGAGCGGTTAAAGGGCTTGGGCAGAGGGTCTGTAAGTGAAGCACGTGGGTGGACCCTGGACTTCTTCGAGCCCTCGGTCCGTGGCAGGCGGGCTGGAGTCTGCCCCAGACTCCACCTTCCTCTCGCGCCCCGCAAACCATTCGAGCACTAACAGGCAACACTTGTTGGCTATTCCCTACGCGTGCTAGGTCTTCACAGCTTTTCTCTTAGGTGGAAACGACCAGCAACCCCGTTTTTCAGACGGGAAAGCGGGACACTAAAAGTGAGAAAGCTTGGCCCTAGTCACCCTCAGAGCTTCGCGGATTTCAGAAGTCCACTCCCTTAACCGTTATACTACAACAAGCTACCATTTATGGTCTGTAAGCTGGAGAAGGGTCCCTGACGCTTCCTGGGCGCCCTACTGGAAGCGCGGACCCCAGCCCGTCTTCCCTACTCCAAGGCGCGGACTGGGGAGCCCGGCGGGCCGGGGAGAGCGCCAGGTCGGATGCCAGAGCGCTTGGCCAGCCGGGCCGGAGGTGCCCGTTTCCGCCCGGGCATGGCACCGCCAGGCCATTCATCGTGGCGCGGGCGGGGCGGACCGGGCAGGGCCCGGGTGGCCCCGTCACCCCGCTGGGCGCCCTCGCTCCCGGCTCCGCGCGGCCCGGCCGGGAAAACGGTGCCCCCGGCCCCGCCGCCAGGGGGAGCAGGGAGCCGACGCCCGACTCCGGGAAGTTGCCTTCGCGGCCGCCCTGGAGTCCGGACCCCGGACGGTCCCGGTGCTCTCACGGCATCCCCAGCAGCCCCGCGTCCCGGGCCCGCCCTGTCGGGGGCCGCCCGCACCCCCGGAAGCGCCTCCAGGTCGCAGCCCGTAGGCGGGCGTGCTGGGCCCGCGGGCCCCCCATTCAATCCCGCCCTCCTTCCCCCGGCCGGCCCCCGCCGCCTTCCGCCCGCCCCCCCCACCCCTCCAGCCCGGACTCCAGCCCGGCAACGTCATCCGGCCGCTTCCCGAAACTTAACCCCTTCCTCCGCCAGCTGTGCGCCGCCCCGCCCCGCAGCCAACTTTCTTCGCCCAACTTCGGAGCGTGCGGGCCGGCCCGACGGCCCCCAGGGAGGGAGGGGTCGCCACGTCGCGCCGCCGGGCCGCCGCAGGTCCCCTCCGACCGCTTAGGGGCGTGGGGTCCACACCGCGGGACGCGCTCGGCCGCCGCCCCTGCACGGGGTTCGCACGGCACACGCCCCCCCGGGGCCCGACCCGACCCCGAGGGTCGGTGGCCGCGGCGACGGCCGGCGGCGGGCGGCGCCGCCGGGGGAGGGGCCGCCAAGGAGACGTGTCACTCCCGGCGCTGCCGGCCCCTGCCCCGGCGCCCCGACGGCCCGGCCCGCGCGCCGCCGCCGCCGCTGCTGCAGGGCCCGGCCAAGTTTCTTACCTGCAGCCGGAGACGCGGGAGGGAGAGCGAAAGGGCAGGAGCCGCCGCCGCTGCCGTGGAACCGGGAGAGAGGAGCCCGCTGAGCCTCCGCCAAGAAGCCGCCCCCAAGCAGCTGCAGGCCCCGCGACCCCGACGCCGTCCGCCCCGTCCGCCGCCCGCTCCTGCCGCTCGCTAGCTGCGTGCGCGCGTGTGGAGTCGTGGCACTTTCTGCCTCGGAGCTGGCGAACGGCCCCCTCCGCCGGGATCGCCGCCTCCTGCCTTCCCCACCCGGGCCAGCCATTCATCGAGCCGCCTTTCCCCATTGGCCCGCGCCCCGCCACTCCGCGGGTCACTGGCCAGTCAGAGCGCCGGCGGCCGAGCCGCGGTGGCGGCCATTGGGCGAAGAGGAGGATCTCCGCCTCGACCAATGGGAGAGGGGAGGAGCTGCGGGGAGCCGCGGGGGGCGGGGCCGGGGAGGGGCGGGGTCGTGCGGTGCGGCGCTCGGCCCTGCGCGGAGGCGGGGCGGGGCCGAAACGCCCCGCCAAAGGGGGAGGGGCGCCGGTCGGCCCCGCCCACCCCAGGCCGGCGGCGCCTCTCGCAGTCGCTGCCTTGGGGCGGGGGCTGCCCAGGCAGCCTGCGGAAGGATCGAATACAGGCGATGCCGGGCCTGAGCTCCTAGATCTCGACAGGCTGAGGTGGCGGTGGGTGTCACCCTGCGTGCGGTTGCGCAACCCGCCAACAGCCGAAAGGAATGCCTTATTTAAACCCACTAAATTGCCCCAAGCAGCGGCTCCACCGGGCACAGGGTGTGAGGACAAGTTCGGCTGGGGGTCAGCCCCGAGAGGACAAGTTCTAATCTTCAAAGAGATGGCATTCGGTAGCTGAAAGGATTTTCTTGAGCAAATGGAGGAATTGGGATTGAAAGGCCAGAAAGTGCACAAGGAATTCAGGGTGGATGTGATCGCACCCATTTTTAGGGGTGGTGCAACTGAGTACAGTCTAATTGAGTTGCTCTTACAAAGCACACCTGGCAGAGCAATAAATATAACATTCTATGGCGTTTTACTCCATGTGAGGAAGAGGGTGAGAGGATCTGACCCAAGCAAACTCACCCATTTCCCTGAAAACTGATCAAATAGTACTTCATTATGTAGTTTCTTCCCCTCAATATAAGCCAACACTGACTCTTCATAACCAAATAGGTCTTTCAATTAAGATAATTTTAGGCCTGATTTTTAACCATTATATCGGGGTCTTTTAAGGCCAATTCTTTGAACGTGAGCCAAAGCCAGCTTCTTTCAAATTAAGGTCTCCAAAAACCCAAAAGGGCTCTGCAGCCTAATCTGCTCCACACCACTTCCCTGGCCCTCGTGGTTGCAGAGTCCTGTTCCTAATATCTATTTGTTGGACAATTTCACATTACCTCCTTGCTCTGTCACTGGTACTGCACTAGTTGTTAGAAAGATGTGAAAAATACAAGCCATGGTAGGGGGATAGAGGGGCGGAGTTGAAATGAAACCGTTCATTCCTATTTTTAATCTCAGCAGTTCCTTAACACATTAATGATTAATCAATGGAAATTAACCTGGATTAACTTTCAACACTCAGTCTTTTTCCAGTGGTGAGCCCCTGCTTGAAATAAAAATCAAGAATCTCAGCCTCTGACTGGCATATCAAGTAGTTGTTGTTTTTTTTCCAGGTTTATTTATTTATTTTGAGAGAGAGAGAGAGCATGAGTGGGGCAGGAGCAGAGAGAGAGGGTGAGAGAGACTCCCAAGCAGGCTCTGAGATGTCAGCCCAGAGCCCAACACAGGGCTCTATCTCATGACTGTAAGATCATGACCTGAGCTAAAATCAAAAGAGTCGGAGGTTTAACCAACTGAGCCATCCAGGAACCCCACATCAATTAGTTCTAATTGACCATGGGTAAACCAGTTAACTTATCTGAACATGGATGTTCCTCTCTAGAACAATCTGAGTTTTAGAGAAGAAATTCATTCGTTATTCATTCATTCATTCATTCATTCATTCATTCATTGGAGTTTGTTGAGTGCCTGGTATTCACTACCAGACTGGGCATAGCCTAGAGTTATATGCAGACCCAGTGAAGACTCAACTGTCCTTGAGGGCTTTGCTGTGAGCAGAGACCTTCATCTTATTACTGTTTAGGTTTCTCCAGAAGCAGATGCCGACAGGCGGGGTTTAGATTCACGTGACTCATTTGGGGGTGATCACAGACCATTGGTAGAGAAGTAGAATGGGAGAGAGCTGTATCAGGCAAGTAGCACAATATCAGGCTAGTGACTGGTGTGGGCAACCAGGGCACAGTATCGCTGGGCATGCCAGGAAACTGTTCAGAACATGTCCCAGAGATGAGACATGAAAGGTGAGGAGGTGAGTTATTTACCCACCACTCCCACTCCTCATTGATTGAGAGAGGACTTTAACAGGTCTCATGCCCCAGAGAAGCCAGAGAAAAGCCTTCTGGCAGAAAAAAAGCAGCCACTTGCAACAAGAAGCCCTCGGCAGAAAGATGTGTGCCCGGAGGGTGTAGGGGTCACAGTAGTGTCTTCTATACAACTGTGATACAGAGCCTGACACAGCACCTACACAGAGTAGAGGCTCAGTTAATACATGTTCCATAAATATGTTAAGTGAATTACAGGATTGCAAAGTTCCTAGGAGTGAGGGGTAATTACCAAAAAGGGGCTCTCTGTTCCCTCCCTCTAATCTGACGTTTGGTTTGGCTTCAACCCAATGTGTGTTTCAATATGAAGAGGTGACCTGGCCTGAGCCTTCGTCTTTTCCCCTTCCCTGCTCCTTGTCCTCCCTCCACTGGGTCCTGTTAGGGCCAGGGCAGCCCCCATCCCCCACCGCCCCTGCTGCCCAGCCTAGCCGGACTCTTGCCATGTGTCCACGACTCCCAACCTTGGTTCTGCTCAGCTTCATCAGCGCGTCTCGGCCTTGCACTCTCCCAGGGTGTGTCTGGGGAAAACAGGAACCACCCCAGGATTAGGTGGACAGGGATGTCTGTGGGGAGATGGAGGGGCTTTTTCAGGCTCAGAGCCCCTGGCCCTGCTGTGTCTTCTATCGCAGGCTCATATCTGCCAAATCACACAGACTTCTTTAGCAGCAGAGAGACCTCATTGCACAGTGCAGCCTCCAGGTCCTGTCTGCTCAGTGCCAGGCACCAGGCTAGAGCCTGGGAAACAGGTCCCTGCCATCCCCTTGGATGACAGTGCAGTGAGGGACTGTCATGTGTAAAAGGGCCAGAGAGAGAGGACCAAGGTGATGGCGGACCCTCAGACGGGGTCGCTAACCTAGACTGAGGAGAACAGAGGGGGTGACAGCAGAAGCTTGAAAGAGAAGTGGCAGTTACCTAGGACAGAAAGTGGGTGACGGGTGTACCTGGTGAGAGAAGAGAAAGGACAAAAGCCTGGTGACCTAAGATAGCATGATGCACTAGGGGCAACTCTGAGTTGTTTTGTTTAGCCAAAGCCCCAAGACTTGCAGACGACGATTAGAAGAGATGAGTCTCAAAATGTGATCATAATGAGCACCAAGGGAACCATTTTGGGTGATGTCAACGGTCCATATCCTGGTGATAGCGATGGTCACATGATCAAATTATACCCTCTTGAAAAGGGTGAATTTGTTTTGTAAAGAAATTGTATTTCAATCAAGCTGACTCAAAAAGAGGACATATTGGGTTTAAGTCGTGTGTTAAAAAAAAGAACATCCTTAATAGGAAATCCTGAATATACAAGAATAATTACCTAGTACGGCCCATGAACTCATAGCAGTGCTTAGCTTCTATTACTAAATTGCAAATATTATTTTAAATGAGTAGATAGAAGGATGAGAATATCTTACAGTGTAAAAAGAACTTTTGCTTTATCAATATCTATGAAAGGATGATAAATGACAAACAGAATAAAATGTTATGTGGAAAAAAAGTCGTTGTGACAATATGTAACATTTTTACATCTTGTCATGTGCCAGACACTAATTGAGATGCCCTACATATAGGTTAAATTATTTAACCCTCAGAACGACTCAGTAAAGGAGGTATAGATAATAACTATACCATTTTATTAATTTTTTTTTATTTTAAATGTTTATTTACTTTCAACAGAGAGACAGAGTGTGAGCAGGGGAGGGGCAGAGAAAGAGGGAGACACAGAATTTGAAGCAGGCTCCAGGCCCTGAACTGTCAGTACAGAGCCCAATGCGGGGCTCGAACTCACAAACCATGAGATCATGACCTGAGCCGAAGTCGGTGCTCAACCGACTGAGTCACCCAGGCGCCCCCATTTTATTAATTTTTTATTGGTTGTTTATTTCTGAGAGACAGACAGAGTGCAAGTCAGGAAGGGGCACAGAGAAAGGGAGATGCAGAATCTGAAGCAGGCTCTAGGCTCCAAACTGTTAGCACAGAGCCCAACTAGGGGCTCAAACTCACGAACTGCGAGATCATGATCTGAGCCCAAGTCGGAGGCTTAACTGACTGAGCCACCTAGGTACCCCATATTAGTTACCCCCCAGCACGCCTTCTGGTATCTGGCACCAAATGCAGGAGTTACGTGCATGTGCCCTGAAGGGGTAACCCTAACCTTCAGTGGTGGTGACTCAGGGAAAGGTTTGTGATCAATGACAGCAGACATCACTCCCTTGGCACTCTCCGGTGAAAATGATGCTCGGCTTGGCAGGGGACCCACTAGGTTGAGGAACCATTATCATAGCTCCAGAGATGAGGGCTTAGGAATGGGGCAGTGGTAGGAGTGGGAGGTCCAATGATCCTTTATGAGGGGTGATTAGGAGGTGAAGTAGGTGAGGGTTGGTGACCATGGGGTATGAGGGACAGAGATTTGCCACCTGTGAGTCACTGTTCCTGGCCTGAGTGACACCACTGGGGCAGGACCCACAGGAGAATGGACATGTAAGGGACAGGAATTGGGGAAGCTACTACATGTTTATTGACAGGTGGAATTTGAGGAGGCTGAGGGAAGTCTGGGTGGAGATACTGTTTCTGTGAGTGTGAAGCTCAGGCTCTGAGACCAGTGCAGGTAACACAGACTGGAAGCCTAAGCGCATGAGTGGGGGTTCAAACCTTAAGGATGGAGATGATCATGCATGGCATATAGAGCTGGGAGCTGCATGTGGATGGAGATAGGAGAAAGCCAGTACTAGAGTCCTGGACAGAGAATGGAAAACCCACAAAAGAGTCTGTATCGAACAGCTTTTGCTACGTAGCAAACCACTCCAAAACTCAATGGCTTAAAAAAAGCCTCGAGGCTGGGACGATCTTGGCTGGTGCATGCATGGATATTTGGGTGGGCTGGGGTTCACCTCTAGTTTGGGCTTGACCGGGGCATCTTAGAAGTACTGCTCCATCTGGCTCTCTCCCTTCTCCTGGATCAGCAAGGTAAAGGGTCCCCTCAGCAACAGCTGAAGCAAGAGAAAACAAGCAGAAATACACAAGGTCTCTCGAAGGAAGGCTTACAACTGTGTCACTTCCACATTGTTCTATTGGCCAAAGCATGTCATGTGGACAAGCCTAGATTAGACAGGAAGGGAAATATGGCTACGGGTGAAGAAATGGATGCAATCTACCACTGAGCCCAAGAAAGACAGATGACAAGGGTAAATCAGGAGAGAATGCGGGGTCGCGGAATGGAGAGAGTTTTGAGAAATAAAGAATAGTGAGCACTGTTAAATGCATCCTGGTAATCCAGCAAAATAAAGACTGGATTATGTGTTAAACATGGCAACTCGGGAGTCACCAGGGACCTTGGGGAAACAGTTTTAGAGGAGGAGTGGATGATAAGGTGGCCACCAAATTATGGTTCAGAGATGAATGAGAGAGGGGAGAGTAGAAGCCATGTGCACCCATCCATCCAACAGATGACTCCAACTCAGTATCTACTATATTTGTGTCTCTGTTCTAGGTGATGGGGAGACAGCCATGAACAAGGCAAAGGGTTTCCTTTCATAAAGCTCACATTCTAGTGAGAGAGAGAAAGTAAGCAAGTCAACCTATAAATAAACAAGATGAATTAAAATGGTGCAAAGGGCTATAGGAAAAGAGAACCGTGTCTAGTGGTGGAGAAGGACAGGGAATGGGGAATGGGGAAAGTAGTAGATAAAAAGAACATGGCCGGAGGAAACCCTCCTGGGGAGGTGATGGTGGAGTTGACACTTAAACATGAGAAAAGGCTGATCTTGCCTTGGAAACCAGGATAAGAAGAATAAGTGAAAAAAACCTAGGGGTGGTGGGGAGCTTAGCAGGTAGTTCAGGGAACAGGAAGAAGGCTATATGGCCGGAGCTCCCGGAGGAAGAGAGGAAAGGCAAAGGATGAGTGAGGCATAAAGGTACCTAGGTCCTGCATTCCCTAGGAGGTATTGAGAAGTCAATGGGGTTTGGGAGCTTTAAGCACGAAAGCCTTGCAATTGGATCCACATTTAAAAGATTACATTAGCACTAGTTAAGTTAGTGGGAATGAGGGATCCTCAGACCAGCTGGGAGGCTTTTGCAAAATTCCAGGCAAGATAAGACTGTTATGCTGGTAAATATTTAACAACTGGCGATGGAGGTAGGGGTAAAGGGGGTATTTCTAATTTGCAGCAATTGCCAATTTCTATGGTGTCACTATTCCCATCATAGCTGATTTCAAGCTACTGAGTCACTGAACACAAAGGTGGGAAGAAATTTGCAGTAATTTGCCTTTATGTATCACATAAATAATCTCAAAGACATATGTAATAGTAAAATCTGGTGAAATAATTGGAAAATGATGATGATTAGTATTAATAACCTTTGTTTTTCATATAATCTATTTCATTGTAAGTTTGTATCATTAAAATTTTTAACAAACTTTTTCTGAAGATTATTTACTTACATTGAGAGAGAGAAAACCAGGAAGAGACAGAGAGAGAGGGAGAGAGAGAATCCCAAGCAGGCAGCGCAGAGCCTGACGCGGGGCTCTATCTCAAAATCACAAGATCATGATGAGCCAAAATCGAGTCAGATGCTTAACTGACTGAGACACCCAGGCGCCCCTTTATCATTAAAATTTTTAATAATCGCTATGTTTAATGAACTGCTTGAAAATCTTTTGAAAATGTAACAATCAGCCTGTCGTGAGCCAGCTGGCTTCTCCACACCACTGAATATAATAGTCATCTGGACCAGAGTAGAGGGTCTGTGTGTGTGTGTGTGTGTGTGTGTATGTGTGTGTGTGTGAGAGAGAGAGAGAGAGAGAGAGAGACCCAACAAGATTTGAAAATATTAGAATGAAATATTGTACATGTTCATGTTGACATTTCTGCCTGCATCTCGTTCCTTGTGTGAACTTTGAACTCATTGGGGTCAGTAGCTCAATCTGATGCATCACGTTGCTCCTTGAACCCCTAGTCCAATGCCTTGATTCTGGCACAAACTCACCCTAGGTTGGGTCTTTCCAGAAGACACTGAGGAAAAGATTTGAGTGAAGGCAGTCTCTTTGGAAGGTGATTCTAGGAATCACCGGAAAGGGAGTGGAGAAGTGAAGAATCCCACTGCCGAAGAGCAGTGCATCGTCAGCCCATTTCCTCTGTAGGCAGCTGAAGCCTAATTCCATCAAGGAACTCTGAGAGACAGTGTGGACTATGCCTCAGAGTCACCCAAACTGAGAAGCAAGGAAGCTTGAGTACTGATTTACCAGCAACCTGCTCTACTGGTTGAAGGCTGCTCCTGCCATGTCCAGCCCACACCACAGAGGAAGCCCTGAGAAGAAGGTTGCTGGTATTTGCAGTCCGAGGCTGTTGAGATGTACAGATTGGCGGACGGGATGTGAAGAAGCCACCAACAGTGTTGGTCCAAAACTCATAAACATTTCTTGAATGAATGAACAAATGAGCGGATGAATGAAGGTAGAGCCCTTTGAGCTCTTTTAAACACAAATTTAAGATTTAAAAGTTTTTAAAAGAGAATGCGGCTCCTTCCACTCCATAGGCGGCACATAATACTTTTGCAAAAATGAGAGTGGAAGACCTATGATATCCCAGACGACCTAAGTGTTGCAGTCGTGTTACTTAAAATAAGAGTAATTTTATTATACACTTAAAGAAAAATCTCTGTAGATGGACTATAATAACTGTCAAAAGAAAAATAAAATGTACACAAAGAAATTAGATGGTAAGTATGAACCTAAATGATCAGTTTTTAAGGTTGCTAGTGGTAGTAACGGATAACTTGGGTAAGAGTGTTTGGTTTTGTGTGGGTGACATTGGAAATGAGCTTGGAGTTAGGAGTTTAGCAAAACTGAGGACGTCAGCCACTGGCTGGCTGTGAGTACCCAAAGAGAGCAGTGGGCGGGTGAGGTGGCGGGGAATAGATGGATGATGTTTATCTGGCACTTTCCTGTTTCCAAAATGCTTTGCAAATGATCCTTACTAGACCCACAAGAGAGAAGTAGTATTATTGTTACCCTCAGTAGCATATGAGGCAGGTGACTTCAGAGAAGTGCAGTAGCTTGTCCAAGACTTCACACTTATGACGAAGTTAAATAAGCCTTGGGGACACCAAAAATGGCACCTTTCCATAACATGCCCCTCTGGGGTCTGGAATCACACTCCTGTCTCAGATGGGGAGTACCAGTCATGAGTAATGTTTCGTGGCCCTGAGGTCAGCTTGGCAGGGCTAGTTGCCTCTCACTGGACATCCTGGGACAAAACCTGGGAGCCACTGGGTTAGATGCACGATGAGGCTTCATTTTTCCAGCCCTGAGCACAAAGCATCCTTCACTAGCCCAGCTAGTTAGACATCTTGGCTCTTCTCTGTGATGACCAGTGATGAAGAACTCACGACTCCAGAACTTTGCCCCCCATTCCTGATTTACTTCATTCGTTCAATAAATATTTATGGAGCACTGCCGCAAACTAGAGTCTCTGCTAGGTGCTAAGAATTCAGCAGAGAACAAGATCAGTAAGACCCTATGCTCGGTGAGCTTATAGTCTGGTAGAGAGGGGGGCAGGCAATCAATAATTCATTAGACCAACGTTCAGTTTGTGGGAAGTGCTCCAAAGTAAATAGAGTGAAATGGTATAGAGGAACTGTGAAAAGACCTGAACATCATCTTCTTTTTCCTCTTTATCTTTCCAATCCATCCTCCTCAGTTTTAGCAAACGTAACCTTCCAAAATTACCACTTCCATCCGGCCTTGCCACCCCCATCAGGAGCCTGGAATTGTTCCCACCACATCAAATTGTCATTTCTCTGCCTGACTTTTGTGGAATGCCATAGCCTGCTGGCCGCTACTTGGCCAAGCTCTGCCTATTCCCATCTGCGCCCATCCTGTGCCTCTGCCCCAGGCAGGCTCTCCCCACTTCTGATCATTCTCTCTCACTCCCACCTTTTGAGAGCTGCCTGTGGCCATCCATTCCAGAATCAGGTGCTAAGCTTCCCAGGCCCCCTCTCGGTGGAAGTGCAACGTTGGAGGGAACCTGCTTGCGCTCTGCTCTTGCAGTGCACACAGAAATGTTTCCTCCACAAAATCTTTGGATACATTCCCCCCCACCCCACCCCACCTCGTTCCCGTCTCTGTGTCAAGGCTGTTCTGATACAACTGGGCACCCGAGTTCGCTGACAGAATCTGTGTGCAGGAATCGCGGCTCTTCGACAATGATAAAAACTAAGAAAGGGCCTGAGTCGTATGTTTTTCCTTACGACTTCCCTGGGATTTCAGTTCTGCAATGAGATGCTACAGGCCGAGGACGTCCTTTCTTTTGTTGTAAAAAAAAAATCTTTTTTTTAATGTTTATTCATTTTTTGAGAGAGAGAGAGAGAGAGAAAGAGAGAGAGTAGCGGAGGGGCAGAGAGAGAGGGAGACACAGAATCCAAAGCAGGCCCCAGGCTCCGAGCTGTCAGCACAGAGCCAGATGCAGGGCTCGAACCCATGACCGCTGCAAGATTATGACCTGAGCCAAAGTTGGACGCCTAACGACTGAGCCACCCAGGCGCCCCTCTCTTGTCTATCTTAAATCACTTCCACATCAGTGCGTACTTATTTCTTTAAGTCTTACTCTTCCCAGCTTTAGGGCAGAGCTAAGTCACCCCGCTCAATGCCTGGCATCTGCTAAGTGTTCATACAGTGCATGTCAGTTGATTAGTAAGTGCCTGGCACTTAAAAATCATCATTCTATGCCCTCCTCCAGGTTCTTCCCTCCAGACTTAAAAAGTGCAGGTCCTTCAACCTTTCTTCCACGTCTTTTCCCAACCACTTAATCATCGCATGGCTCTTCTCGAACTCTGTTAATCAGATTGCTTTTTAATCATTAGTGGGAGTTTTGAAGAAGGTCTTTAACCAGAAGTAGAAAAAAAGAAAAAAAGAGTATGAGAAAATTCAGAAAGAGCCTGCTAGGGCAGTTGAGTTGAGCTCTCTGCTTTGGTTTGGCAGACCCTCCAACCAGCTCATATATCAAGCCAACTGTCTCAGCTCGGTGCAACCGCCCAGTCTCCGATCTGAATGTGCACTGCAGAGAAATTAGATTTGGTGGGATGAGAACATTGCCTGTAGCACCGTTGACATTCTTCTTCAGACTGCTAATGGTCCCTGTCGTCAGAAAAATCCAGGCCTGGGCAGAAATCAGTTAGCTGGTATAATTTAGGCAACTTTTGTTTCTTCTTCCAGGGTCTTTATACTGGGAGTCGATGCATTCTTTTAGAATTCTAGGAACAATCTGTGTTGTCCGTGTGTGTGTGTGTGTGTGTGTGTGAGAGAGAGAGAGAGAGAGAGAGAGAGATGAATTCAGACCAATTCACACCAAAGTCTTACTGACTTACATGCAATGTCTCTTTTTATTTTTACGGTTTATTTCTGAGAGAAAGAGAAACAGGGTGTGAGCAGGACAGGAGCAGAGAGAGAGAGAGGGAGACACAGAATCTAAAGCAGACTCCAGGTGCCAAGCTGTCACCACAGAGCCAGATGTGGGGCTCAAACTTATGAACCTCAAGACCATGACCTGAGCTGAAGTCGGACCCTTAACCCACTGAGCCACCCAGGTACCTCCATGCAATGTCTCTTATTAAACATTTGCACTAAACTACCTCTACAGACAGGGGAGAGTGAAGGTGGATGTTGAGGATGGGCAGGGGAGTGGGGGCTCTGGGCTCTAAACTATCTGTATCAGGAAGTCATTCAGGTGTACATGAATAGCCATGTAATTTTTGCATTCTTCTTCAAAATATATCCACAAAGGCAAATTTTCTAAAAATGGAAATAATTTTATTGTTATTTTTAGCAGCTCAGTATATATGAATACTATACATAGTGCAGATAATATAGGAAAAAGTATCATGAAAATTATTTAAAAATCACCTGAAGTTCCAAACCCATAAAGTAACATTTCTTACTTTTTTCCTTCTGCACCATTTTCTGTTCATAAATACACAAAGTGTGTTTTAATATAAGTTTTTAAATTATCTACCGCTGTATAAAAAGATTCTATGGGGTGCCTGAGTGACTCCGCCGGTTAAGCTTCTGACTTCGGCTCAGGTCTCAGTCTCACGGTTTGTGAGTTCAAGCCCCGCGTTGGGCTCTGTGCTGATGGCTCAGAGCCTGGAGCCTGCTTCAAATTCTGTGTCTCCCTCCCTCTCTCTCTGCTCCTCCCCTGCTCGTGCTCTGTCTCTCTCTTTCTCAGAAATGAATAAACGTTAAAAAAAATTAAAAGAAAAAGATTCTGGTTCTTTATCTGGTGGCATCAGGTCCCAGCAGTGGGGATAACCCGCCTGTTTTCCGTTTGAGAAGCAGGACCTCAGGAGTGATCCCTCCAGGAATCATGCACATTTCAGAAGAGGGAAGAGAGATGGCAGAAGAACTTTCTAGAAATGTACTGGGTGGGCACTTTGAGTGGGGGGAAGTGGGGGTGCATTCCTGCCTCTGGTTAAGTCTGCCAGGGCCCTGCCCTGCTCTCAGCCCGTGGGCAGTGGGTAGCCATCAGTGTGGGCAACATCCAGGGGTCTCTGCAGGCCTGTGAGTGCCTCGCAGTGCGCTGGTTCTTCCCTAAACGACCCACCTACAAACCTACATTAAACTTCCTCGCAAGCGGGCTCACCCTCCTTCAGCAGAAGGCTAAACACGCCAATTCCTAAAGAAGCATTTTCTTTCTTCCAGGCAGGAAAACTAATGAGCTCCATCTTTGGCATGGATCAGAAAATTCCACCGTGGCGCTGACCGAGCTTGCACCAACACCAGAACTTTAAAGAAGCCCCATAATGAGAGCTAGGAGGAACAAAGTTAAGGCTGATTGGCCTGATTTCCTCACTCGCAGTCGGGGAAAGAAAAAGTGAATCGAGAAAGGAACAAAGTACCTGGTCGGGAGAGGTGTGTCCCGTCGGAGGGAGGGGCTTTCCAGAGCCGTTCTCGGAACCATCCATCTCCGAGGGCGGCACAATGCCCTCCTTATTCCCCGTGTCCTCACCACACGGTGGCTGACTTGGAGCCTTACCCAGCACAGCGTCAGCGGCAAACGTTCAGACCCGTGGCTGCCAGGCACATCTTAGCCAGATTCCTTTAGCCACTGGGGTGGGTTCCTACTCTCAGCAGAGGTGGGAACAAGCCGTGTTTGCCTCACAGTCTCTTGTTTTTGGAAAACAGTTGGCAGACTGAACTGAATAAATACAGCGTGTCGCCTACTTACCAATAAGTATCTGTTCATTCATTCAGTAAATAACTTTTGAGCACCTGCAAGTGCTCCAGGGGCTAGAGATATGCACGAACAAAACAGACATAGACCCTCTACACAACAAGGCTTGGGATGGGAGGTGGACAATCAGCATCAAACAAAATAATATCAGGTATTAATAACACAGGGTGGCAAGATAGAAAATGACAGTGGGGAGGAGGCTATATTAGGATGCTTAGGTAAAGCCTCAAGTGACATTGGGGCCAAAATCTGAATCACCCAAAGGAACCAACTGCCAGAAGAGGTGGGCACAGAAGTCCTCTAGGGAGAGAGAAAAGCATGTGCAAAGGCCCTGAAACAGGAACATGTTTGACAATTTCAGGGAATTGAGGAAAAGTTGATGAGGAAGTGGTGGTAATGAGCAAGTTGTAAAGGCAGTGACCAGATTTACTATGAGAATCATCACATCTAACATTGTAGAGATAACAGTGTGCACAGGGCTTTGAACACATACTGTCTCAATTCAGTCATCTCAACATTCCCATTATACAGATAAGGAAACTGAAGCTCAGGAGGTAATGTCCTCAGAGTCACAAAACTAGGAAGTGGTAGACAGGGACTCTGACCAAGAACTCTGTTTGCACTATTCATGTGGCAGGGGGAGCCATTTGTATCATTGCTCAGAGTTTGTGCAGCGCACAGCCTGTGCCACTGTTCATAGTGAACCTGTGCTAGCTCAGATCTATTTTCTCCAAATTTCTGTGCTTCTTCATGCTAGGGATTGTTGGGAATACAAAGAATAAAGATATTATTCTAGCCCGTGGTGAGCAGATGATGTGGTTAAAGAGAAACAATATATAAAGAGATGGTGGATGATATAAGACAGTTTTTGTTTCTGGCAAGGATATTATGAACAACTTAGTAGGGGATGTGAGATTTGAAATTGGCTTGAAGATTTAGATTGGTGGACATACAGGAAAAGAAATCCATAGGACTCATACACATATGCAATAGAAGTCTAGTGTATTATATATATCACCATAAGTGTTTGCCTCCAGCAATTTGTGATGAAAAAAATGAACATTTATTATTCTATCATAGAATCATACAGGTAAAATTTTGGCAAATCTAAGAAGTGAAAAAGAAAAAGAAATCACCTATACTCTCATTAATGAAACACAACTGCTTTTCATATTTTAGTGTATTTCCTTCTGGTTTTTCCTCCTAGGCAAGCAGCGTGTGTATGTGTGCGTGCGTGTGTGTGTGTGTGTGTATTTATATGACTATGCGAATGTATGGATATGTAATATATGTCATGTTTACACATACCACAAACACACACACATATTCTTACCTTTATTGAGGTATAATTTACATTAATTAAAATTTACATATTTTAATTGTGCAGGTTGATAAGTTTTGGCAAATATATGCACTTGAGTAACACTACTATACTAATAACCTAGAACGTTTCCTTTACTCCACAAATTTCCCTTATCCCTTTAGTCTATCCCCTGCCCACCCCACTCTTACCTTCAGGCAATCACTGAACATTTCTGCTGCGTTAGACTAGTTCTACCTGTTCCAGAATTTCGTGGAATCAAGTGTTTCCTCTTTGTCTCTGGCCTCTGCTGTTGAGTGTGTCTTTGAGGTTTATCACATTATCACATAGGCACTAGGACTTTGTTCCTGTTCATTGCTGACTAATGTTCCATTATAATAATTTACAAGAATTTATTGGTCCTTCACCTGTTATTGAACAGTTGTGTTGTTTCTAGCTGGGGGACATCATGAATAAACCAGTTATGAACACTTTTGTACAACAGTTGGAGGTGTTTTCATTCCTTTTGAGTAATACCCGGGAGTGGATTTGCGGGCTCATTTCGTAGATCTGTATGTTTAAAGAAAACTATGAGCACATTTCCAAGGTGGTTGTATTTTACAACTTATGGAAGTTCAGTTTACACCGCGTTCTTACCAACACTTAGTATTGCTATTCTTTTTGATTGTAGCTTTGCTTGCGAGTGTGTGCTAGTTTTTTTTGCATTTCCCTGATCACTAGTGATGTTGAGCATTTTTTCACAGGCAAGTGCTTTCATAGTTGTAATTCTTTGTAGCCTCTGCTTTTTAAATTTACACTTAATAATACCCTTCTTCTCTGTTTCCCCATAGTCCTAATGACCATTTTATTAACGGTCTTAATACTCCAACGTGGGGATTCTCTACAATTTATTCAATCATTCCTCTTTTAGACATTTACATGATTTCCAATTTCCCACATTTCTAAATAGCACTGAAATTAACACATGAGTGCGTGTGTTTCTCCCATATTTAAAATTCCGTCACAAATTAATCACAAAATGAAACGATTGGGTCAAAGGCATTTTCGTGGCTTTGGGAGTGTAAAATACAAGGTGGACATCTAGACTGTTGTCTTTGAAGGCACAAGCCGAGCCCCTCTCTCCATCTCTTAGCTCTGTGCTGAGGTCTCAGAACTGGGCCCCTTCGTGTATGTGATCCTTTTGTCTAGAGGTAAGGCTCCTGGGTGTTTGGTAGCCATTATTTTTTGAGTCCCGGGTAATGCCGAAAAGGTTGTATCATCGACACAATGTTCCAGGACAACAGGCTTCATTCCCCCTCTAAGCCGAGTTGAAATGTGGGAAGAGAACTCTGAGGCATCTGGTCCCCTGAGAATGATCTGTGAAGGTGCCCAACCAAGGAGTAACTGGGGCCTTTCACTGGTAGTCTGACCAAAGGGGCCAGGAACTTGATTTGAAGGGTGTTTTGATGCCATGTGGTGTGTTTTCATTTGGACTGTATGTTTCTCTGTGGGGGGTTCTCTGGCAGACAGACGCTGGTAATGAGGAACGGTATGTGGGACGAGTTGGGGGACCACGCCCACTGCAAAGACAAGGAAGGAGTTGGGCCAACCCTGCCACAGTGCAGGTGTGAGGCTAGACGCAGCCATGGCATGGGGGTGAGCACCTAGGAAAGCATGTTAACCCTATCAGGCCAGCAGAGACCCTTATCAACCCCTCTTCAAGAATCTGAAAGCCCCCCAAACCTAACAAGAGGCATACTTTATATGGTTCAGCCCACCTCCATATTCCTATTTTGAGAGAAATTGTCCAGGGAGGTAGAAGCAAGAGGAATTTGCATAGCAAATCAGTCCCCTGCAGGTACCCCATTCTGGCCTCCCTGTGTGGAAGAAAAGGCCTTTGGGCCAGGTTGCTGGGCCATTTCTTCCCCCTGGCCTCCTCCTGAGAGTGTCATATGAGTTCCTACATTTCCTTTTTTTTTTTTTTTTTAATTTTTTTTAATGTTTTTATTTATTTTTGAGAGCAGGAGAGACAAAGCATGGGTGGGGGAGGGTCAGAGAGAGAGGGAGACACAGAATCCGAAGCAGGCTCCAGGCTCCAAGCTGTCAGCACAGAGCCCGACGCGGGGCTCGAACTCACAGACCGCGAGATCATGACCTGAGCTGAAGTCGGCCGCTCAACCGACTGAGCCACCCAGGCGCCCCTGAGCTCCTACATTTCCTTAAGACGCCCTTGATGACGCTTCTAAGGGCAACCAGCAGAATGCCTCATCTGCCTGGGACCTAACACTCACCAGCAATTCCCAGAAATTCCCGATTTTGCTAAGCCATCTTTCCCTCTCTAAATGTGAACTCATCAAGGACAAACACCATTCCTTACCCATGATGTTTGCGTCTGAGTTCCCCCAGAAGCAGACCTTGAAAGCAAGATTCAAGGGCAAGTTGCTTATTAGACGCAGTCCCAGGAAACTCTGGCAGGGGGGGTGGGGAGGTGGGCCTGGAGAGGAAGGCAGCAGGATCGGGTGTTATCAAGCCAGTTATCACTGGGCACTGGAGGCTCTGTCCTGTGGCGACCTCTGGGAGATGGCACAGAGTGTACCTCCCGGAGACTCCGCCTGAGCAGGAAGGAGCTGCGGTATTTATCCACCAATCACTAAATGTATTGGTTGAGGAGGTTCCTGGGGAGATTTTAATTCCTGGGCTCACAGCTGCATTGCCTGTAGACAGGACAGGCTCCTGAGCAGCTGAGGAGAGCCCCCAAACCGAGAGACACAGGTGCCGGTGGGTAGAAGTCAGGCTACCTTTGTGCACAAAACTGGTAAAGCCAAGAGGCTATGTATGGCCAGCACACAAACATGAGCTGTGCCTTCCCAACATGGCTCAGCACTGGCAATCCTCAATAAAGCAGGTTGGCTGAACCTAGGACTCAGCTAGCTTTGGCCGCAAAGCTAAAGCTTCTTTCTGTTCTCCCGCAACCCCTGAATATTGCCATCAGCTGGCCGTGTTATTTTAGGATCAAACCCAGAACACCAGCAGCATTACGTTTTTGAGCAATACTTTTTAAAGTGTACTCCCTGGGGGCACCTGGGTGGCTCAGTCAGTTAAGCGTCAAACTTCAGCTCAGGTCACGATCTCACAGTTCATGAGTTTGAGCCCCACGTCAGGCTCTGTGCTGACAGCTCAGAGCCTGGATCCTGCTTCAGATTCTGTGTCTCCCTCTCCCTGCCTGTCTTCTGCTCATACTCTTTCTCTCTCTCTCTCTCAAAAATAAATAAATGTTAAAAAAAATTTTTTTTAAATGCGTACTCCCTGGACCAGTAGCAGCAGTACCTGGGAACTTGTTAGAAATCTAGATGCTTGGGTCCTACACCAGGTGTACTGAACCAGAAATTTGGGGGGGGGGGGCGCGTTGAGTCCATAGTTTAACAAGCCCTCCAGGTGATTCAAATGTACTCCCAAAGCTTGAAAACCACTGTTTCAGACTTGAAAATTTAGGATAGTCTCCAAGGCAAGGCCATTTTCTCTTTGGTTAGAATGCTTCCTATTCCCAACCTCAAGCACCAGAGAAGCAAGGGGATGGAACTTTGAGAAACTTTTTAGACTTTGGCCCCTTTTGTGGGTTTTTCTTCCCTTTGGGGGCTTATTAAATAGAAGTTGTCCCTAATTACCAATCACCTGCAGAGGAAGGCAGCGCAGGCGTATAAAGTATAGAAGATACCCTGAAAGGCATGCGTCAGCTTTGACTAAAGAGGGTGGGGGAGATTTACGTTTTCCTGTTTGTTTTCTGAGCTAATGTTTAAATTCTTCTGCTTGTGCTCTGAACACACCGGGTGGGCAGTGGGGGAAAAGTCCTGGGTCTGCCTTGGACTTTCAAATCAATCACAGAAAATGTGCAAATGAACAGCTGAGGTGGGGGGAGGGGTACCCCTGTAAGTCAGTTTGTGTGGGAAAAATGAAAAGAGGCACTTGGTTTACTTGTGTTGACCCAAACAGGCAGGATAGGGACGTGGTGCCTCCCAGGCTGATGATCCCTAGATGGGTGGTTGCTTTTTTCCCAGCAGTGCCAGTCAGATGTATTACTTCTTCAGAAACAGCTCCCTGTCCCCTGATACAGCAGGAACAGCAGAGCTTGTGGGGAACCCCAGTGGTGTGACATCACAATGTGGCCCATTCAGGATCTCAGGCTTGACTTGCCCCTGGGTCCAGAGTATGTGAGCTTACCCTCCCAGGGCTGGTCTGCACTTACAGGGCCACAGCAGCCAAGACAGGCCGACCTGAGGCACCGACCTGCCAGGCGCTCTTGGTGAGTATTCAGACTTCCTGAGAACCAGGGAAAGAAACACAGCCCATGGCTGGCCAGGCTAGCGCCCCAGGATCTCATACTCACAGCAGCACATCCAATCTGGTGCCCGGGAGTGTGCCAGGACAAGCCCAAGCCTTTCTGGGGAAGCTAGTTCACCTGACTCAGACAGACACCCTTCCCGAACTCTCTCTGCAGGGTTGCCAAAGGCAGGAAGTGATATTCTAATCGCCACCCAGGCCCAGTCTGCCACCTGCCCGGCTCCCTGGGCAAAGGTCATCTAGGTGCTTGATAGAGGCTCCAGGGCAGGGAGGCCAGGCTCTCAGGTGGCACATCCACTAGAGGGTCGCTGTGAGTCCCAGCTGGGGACAAAGTCAGTTTTGGGCCCAGTGACACCCTTCAAGCAGTGGTGAGCAGGTGTAGCTTTACTGGCGATGCGAGGGATGCCGAGACCGCCCCGCCTCCGACCCTGTGCGTGACGGCTTTCTTTTCTGTACACTTTGCCTTCTCTCTTGGGCTGTTTTTATTTTTTTTAATTTTTTTAAATTTTTTAAATGTTTATTTATTTTTGAGAGAGACAGACAGAGTATGAGCGGGGAAGCGGTACAGACAGAGAGGGAGACACAGAATCTGAAACAGGCTCCAGGCTCTGAGCTGTCAGCACAGAGCCTGACGCGGGGCTTGAATTCGGGAATGGTGAGATCATGACCTGAGCCAAAGTCGGACGCTCAACTGACTGAACCACCCAGGTGCCCCTCTTGGGCTGTTTTTAAATCCCATTGCCAGTGGTGCCTGGTGTATCAAGTCTCTTGCTTCCCTCTTGGGACAGAGAGAGATTTGAGACCATGTCGGGAAGTGGATAGATGGGTTAGAACACCGGAAGTGTAGGCAACAGGAATAAAGAAGGGGGTGGGGTGCAGAGCCATCTCTGGAAGGATGCTGGCTTTTCCCAGCTGGGACACCAGCACCCAGGCCTTCAACAGCCAACAGTAGGGACCAGAGTAGGGGCACCAGGAGGCAGAGCCAGCTCTCCCTGCTGCCTTGTCTGTCCGTTGGCTCCCCGTATCCAGAGGGACCATTCACCATCTGTAGGAACCGCAGGTCTGTAGAGGCGCAGAACACCTCACACACCAGGGTGGTTTGTCTTATTGTGAGAGCTGACTGCCATCCTCTCCTGCACACACAGGAGTCCAAGTCGTAGTGGTCCGCCAAGCCTGCTGGGAACATTGTAGCTCCATCTCAGCCTCCACTGAAAGAAAAGAACAGTCTAAAGGCTGGAGCTAGAAGGGCCATGCCCTCCACTTGCAACACCCCTCGTTAAAAAGGGAAGGAACAAACATTAAGCACCTCCTAGTATCAGACCCCCTATCTCTGTTTTTGCTCTGAGTTCCTGCTACCAGGAAGGTGAAGTAGGCATTTTCGTGCTCATCTTATAGATATGGAAATTGAGAACTATGTTCTGTTCTGTCTGGGTGCCGTGTTCTAAGAGGGACATTAACCTAGAATTTCTATACACTCCATATACAGACAAGTGTATCCGTAGATTAGAGCGCTCTGAAAATAGAATGGGCTGCTTTGCGAGGCAGCGAGAATGCCTTTGGAAGCATCCAGGCAAACTGAGTACCTTCCGTCAGCAGGGCTGGGACAGGATCCTTGTGATCAGTCGGGAGCTGAACCAAAAGATCTTTAAAAGCTGTTCCAAATCCCAGACTGCAGGATCTGGGTCTCAAAATCTTGCTAACCTCCCATGTTTGAACCCAAATGGGTCAGGCCTTCCAGGGTGGCTACAAACTTTGTTGGGGGGGGAAGCTTAAAGGAGCCATAGAGACCAGCTCCACCAATCTGCCGGGCCCAGGTAGGAAACCGGAGGCCAGGCTCATTCTGGGGCCGGTGGTCTGAGGCCACAGAGCCAATTCCCAGAATGAATATTTGTCGAATGAATGAATGAGGGGTGACAGGGTTGGAATCAGCCTGAATGCTAGTCAAACACCCCTTAGCCCATCTCTCTTCCTCTCCCAAAACTCTTTCCTATGAAGATTATGATTCAGCCAACATTTACAGAGCACCTACTGTATGCCAAGTGTGTTACCAGAGATTATTTTATGTAATAATCCCCTCACCCATCAGGTAGGTGTGGTCATCTGCATTTCTCAGATGAGGATGTTGGGGAACCACCCCAAGGGGTAGGGAACTTGTGGAGCCGCCAGCAACAGTAAATGACAATGCAGGTGTGTCCAACTCTAAGGAGAGCACCTCTACCTGCAGCCCCCCCACCACCTGGGCAGGGTGGGGGAGGGCAGGGAGAGAGGAAGCACTTTCCTATTTAACCTTCCTAAGGACAAACTGCTGGTGACTTGCCCAGTTCCTCAGGGGCTATTTTACCTCCTTTAAAAACATTTTTTTTTTCAAGTTTGTTTATTTATTCTGAGAGAGGGCAGCGAGAGAGGGAGAGAGAGAGAATCCCAAGCAGGCTCTGCACCATCAGCACAGAGCCCATTGTGGGGCTCAAACCCACAAACTGTGAGATTATGACCTGAGCCAAAATCAGGAGAGGCTCACCCAGGCGCCTCTCCTCAGAGGCTATTTTGCCTCCTCTTCAAGTTTATCTCGGCTGCTGTCGGGCTCCCCGTGGGCCTTCCTCATTCACTGCCTGTGCCTTTCGCTATGACGGGACAAGACGGAGTGACTGTTTCCACACCAACAGATGTTATGCGCCAAGGAAGAAAATATGCTAATCAAAATCAGCTTTGGCTAATTGTAGCAATTTCCCTTCTGCGCACTGCCCTGAAATAGTAGCCACGCTCTGTTCTTTTTTCACATCAGGGAGCCCCAAATTGGCAGCCTAAATGAGGTTGCAAAGAAGTCAGTTAAACAGGCCTTTTTGCTGCCAGTTACCATGGATTGAAGCCTTGGGCATGCTCTCCTGGTAAGACCTCAGTTCAACTGTTTGTGGCCTTGACATTTTGCTGTGGATAATTCAGACCCACTGTTGGGCTCCAGGAACCTCATTTCATCCTGGGGAAAACCAGAACTTCCAGGGATTTAATGAAGTGCCAGGTTCAAGAGCGCATGGTCTGACCTTGAATCTTGGTTTACTCCTGGTTCATTCTATAGCCAGCACTGGCTGATAGAACCCTCCTCATTGAGGGAAATATTCTCATCTGTACGGTCCCATATGCTAGCCATGAGCCATGTGTGGCTACAGAGTGCTTGAAACGTGGCTGGTGGGACTGAGGAACTGAGTTCTAAATTTTAATTTTATGTAAGTTTGGCCTAAATAGCTTTGTGTGGCTAGTGGCCACTGAACCGAACAGTGTAGCTGTAGCCCCGCCAACTTTTGTGACTTCACCTCTTGACCTCATTCTCCCCTCCCCGCCCAGATAGCCCCCTCCCACTGCATTCACCAACCAGACCACTGGCCTGTGCCTCCAACAAGTCACATTGCTCCCTCAGGGCTTTGGCAACATCACCCTTCCCTCTGGTCATTGTACAGTTTGCCCCTGTTCAACATCACTGCCCAGATCAGGTGTGTGTCTTCAGAGCAACCTTCCTTGGGTTGTCTAATATTGTCCCCAGCCCCATTCCAAACTGCTCCTAAATTCTGACATTGTCATGTTCAGGCTGCTATAACAAAGAACCATTGACTGTGGCTTATCTCACAATTCTAGAGGTTAGAAGTCTGAGATCGGGGGGCCAGTGTGGAGAGTTCTGGTGATTATCTGCTTCCAAGTCATGGACAGCCATTTTTTTGTCACCTCATGTGGTAGAAAGAGAGCTTTTTGAGATTCCTTTAGTTAGTTAGTTATTGAGAGAGAGAGAGAGAGAAGGAGGGAGGGACAGAGGGAGAGGAGAGAACCTTAAGCAGGTTCTATGCCCAGCACAGAGTCCAATCTCACAAACTGTGAGATCATGACCTGAGTTGAAATCCAGAGTAGGACACTTCACCGACTGAGCCACCCAGACACCTCTCTAAGGTTCCTTTTATAAAGACGCTAATCCCATTCATGAGAGTTCCGCCCTAATCACCTAGTGACCTATTACTCCCAAAGGGCCCATCTCCTATTACTGTCACTCTGGGGGTTAGGATTTCAACGTATGGGGGGTGGGGGGAGGAAGACAAACATTCCTCCATATTGTATTTGGGTGTTTTCTTGCCTATTGCCTTCTTCCTGGACAAGAACTTCCATCTTGCAAGAGCAGGGGTGCTGTCTATCTCATGATCACTCCACCCTGGACCTGGAACAGTGCCTGGAACAGCATCTGGCAGGCTGAAAGTGCTCAGCACAGTGTCTAGAGCAAGTAAACATCCTGCAAGAGGGAAGATAGTCACTACTTCAGTAGGTTTTTGCCGTTTAACCCCACACTTAATGGTTTAATACAGTAATGATCAATTATTTCTCCCAATCCTGTGAGTCAGAAATTTGGGTAGGGCTCAGCTCTACATGGCATCGGTGAAGGTCACTCCCTCACCTTTCTGGAACTCACAGGGCCTCCATATGGCATCTCCATGTGGTTAGCGTGGAGGGCTCAGGGTAGTCAGACTTTATGACAGCTGGCTTCTGAGGGATGATGCAGAGCTGCTAGGCTTCTTGGGGGTGAAGCATGGTATTGGCACCACCATTGCACCACATTCTGTTGTTCCAGGCAACTCCTGGGCAAGCCCAGATAAAAGGCGTGAAGAAACTGCCCACCCCCCAGTGGGTGGGCAAACAGGAAGGAAGGAGCTGATGGTGGCCATCTTGGCATGCTACCACAGTCACTACCAATAACCCAATAGTGCTGCTTCTCAAACGGGTTGTGCATATGGCACCTTCTTAAAATGCAGACCCTGATTTAGTAAGTCTGAGATGTAACCTGATATTCTGCATTCCTAACAAGCTCCCAGGAGATGCTAAGCCTGAGGGTCCATAGCCACCAGAGCCACAGGCAAGGCTGGATTTTGTCAGAGCCAGCCTATGTTTAGGTTTGGCCTGGAACACTATCACTGGTGCTTCATTCCACTAGGTTCAGCATTGCCCATTGTTGCCAGGGTCCATGTGATCAGTTCTTTCTTGCGTGGTCCCACACAATGCCACTGGAACCAACCCACTGCATTTCCCAGATGCTTCCCACACACTGCTTCACCAAGCTCTACGGCCCCTTCCCCCTTTTCTCTAATATTGGATTCCCACCACACCACTTGTAAAATTGGTGGGGTAGGGCTCTTTCAGTTACAAGGTTACAACCAAACTCAAAATAGTTTAATGGAAAAGGATTGATGAGTATGCCATGGCTTCAGGAAGGTTGGATTTAGCCCCTCAGTGATGTCATCAGGGAATTATTTGTCACCATCATCAGCTCCACTTCCCCCTGGGAAACTCTCTGGCAGGCTCTCCCAAAGTAGAGGAAGGGACAACTCCCTGCTTTGCAACCATGCCAGGAAGAAGGCACCAGTTCTTTCCTAACCTTGCCAGCCAAAGTGCCGAGTTCTCTGGTTGGTCTCACTGGAGTGTCATGCCTATAACGAACCAATCACGATGGCCAGGAGGATGTGTTACCTCAATAGTCAGGACTAGGTCATAGCGATGTTCCTAGAACCAAGTGGTGAGGCCAGCCCCACCCAAGCCACATGGAATGGGGTCAGGAAAGGTACAAAAATCAGAAAAGAGAGAGAGCTCTTGAGAAGTCAAGAACTCACCACAGTTGGCCATGAGAACAAATGTTCTGTGATGGTTGGGGAAGCAGAGGGCAGGGGCCTTATCAATTCCAGGGGGCCTGGTTGGCCTTCTGGACACCAGCACAGACTCAGGAGCTGAGACTACCAGAAAGGGCTCGAAAATTACCAAGGCATGTTCCACAGAACACTGATCCAAAGGATGTTAATTGATGTCACTTAAAAAGTTGTGTGGTCCAGGAAGCTTAGAAGATGGTGCATTAGGCCAAGACAGCAGTTCCCTTGCTGCACAGGACTTGTCGGGGCCTTGAATAAGCTGGAATACACTATGAATCCTCCAGAGTGAGGGGAAGACGAGAGGCTAATGTTTTTTTGAACACACTTTAGAAAATTATCAACCTAACTCCACCTCACCCATTTTATAGATGAAACAGCTAAGAAAAGGAGAAAGTGAAAGTGATTTAAGCAAGTTAATGTGACTAGTTAGTATGGAGCTTCTGCCTAGATGTGGTGACAGTGCACGGAAGCGTTGCCCTTGTAGCTCACGGTGGCCTGACCCCCAGCGCTGGTTGTTTTCCTTCCTTCTGGAGGGTGTTTGCTTTCCTTTCTCTCAGACATCCCCTGCAATGGCTCTTAGGCTTCTGTAAGGGGCTACAGACCCCTGCCTGGGACCTTCCCCTTGGGGCCGTCAGGCTATCGGGAACCACTGACAAAGGGCAGTGAAGCCCCGTGGGTCTGGACTTAGAAAAACATAGCCACCTGACCAGCAAGATGGCAGCATATTGAGGTTGAAGAGACTCGAAGGTTGGCCAAACGTGGAAGAGTAGCAACAGCCAAGGCATCAGGAGTGCCGGGCAGGAGGGGCTGGGGGAAATGAGGTTCCTGGGGCCAAGCATGCTCTGTAAATCCAGATAGAGATTGTGCGTCAAGACTGTGGGGTGAGGTGATGGTTATAACAACAATATCTCCGAGGACCTCTCTCGTCTGAGCACTTCATGTGTGGTGCTTCTAAACCACTTGATGGCCCATAGTTACATAGCCCAGAAAGTGGCCATCCGTTACTTGGCAGAACTCACAAGCGTTAGCTCAAAACGAAGGATTCAAGTTCCTCTCCTTGCCAAGCACACAGTCGTGGATGTGTTATTAAGCTCTCTAAGCTTCAGTTTTGTCATCTGTTAAGTGGGCCAAAAATAAGTTCCAGAGTATATAGACATACACACACACACACACACACACACACACACACACACACACACACATTCAAGGATTCAATGTGCCTTGTCTATCCATAGTGAGAACTCCTTATGTGGTGGTGGTAATGAAGAGGTGGGCTCAGGTCCAGGTTCCTGTATAGTCAGGGGCAAAGCCAAGATAAAACAGAGGTCCAGCCAATGCCCTGGCTTGGCTCTTAACTGTCTCTCTACCAGCACTCAGGGCAGTAGCACTGAGCATATGGCAATGGCTCAGAACCCAAGATGTGCAAAGGGCTTTTCAAGTCTTCCTTTGTATCAGAGTGGGGTGGCATATGTGTCTCTTTGGTCACTTCCAGGGGACTCTATCCAAAGGCCAGGTGGAGAAGTAGATGTCGTGAGTAGGGTGGGGCGTGTGTATCTGACCCACATGAGCAGGACCAGCACCAAGCATGACCTGGTTGGGGATCTGTCATCAGCAGTCAAGGTCTGGAAGGGAAGAGACCGGGGACCACACTCGAGCATTTTTGACCAGGATTACATGCACTGGAAATCATGTCTCTGTCAGTGGATGCTTTTTTTCCCCTTGAAATTGAGATATAAATGGACCTATACCATCATGTTTCAGGTGTACAACATAATGATTTAATATTTGTTTACATTGTGAAATGATTACCAATAAGTCTAGTTAGCATCAATACCACACATAGTAACAAATTTTGTTCTTGTAATGAGAACTTTGAAGATCTACTGTCTAAGCAAATTTCAAATACACAATACAGTATTTTTTTAAGTTTATTTTTTATTTTGAGAGAGAGAGAGGCAGAGAGAGAGAGAGAGAGAGAGAAAGAGAGAGAGAGAGAGAGACAGAATCCGAAGCAGGCTCTGCACCGTCAGCATAAAGCCCAGCATGGAGCTTGAACTCACAAACTGTGAGATCATGACCTGAGCTGAAATCAAGAGTTAGGCGCTTAACTGACTGAGCCACTTAGGTGCTCCTAGAATACGGTATTATTAACTATAGTCACTGTACGTTACATCCCTGTGGCTTATTTGTTTTATAAATGGAAGTTTGTGCCTTTTGACCCCTTCCATCCATTTTCTCCATTCCCACCCCTCACCTCTGGCAACCACCAATCTGTTCTCTGTATCTATGAGCTCAGTTCATTTTTATTTGTTTTTCAGATTCAACATATAAGTGAGATCATATGATATTTGTCTTTATCTTATTTCACTTAGCATAATGTCCTCAAGAGTCATTCGTGTTGTTGCACGTGGCAAGATTTGCTTTTGTTCCTGAATAATATTCCATTTTATGTGTTTGCCACATTTTCTTTGTCCATTCATCCATCCATCGACATATAGGTTATTTCCATGTCTTGGCTGCTGTAAATAATGCTGCAATGAATGTGAGGGTGCAGATATCTTTTTGAACTAGCATTTTCGCTTTCTTTAAATAAATGCCCAGAAGTGGAATTGCTGGATCATCTGTAGTTCTATTTTTAATTTTTTGAGGAACCTCCATACTGTTTTCCATAGTGGCTGCACCAATTTACATTCCCACCAACAGTGCACAAGGGTTCCCTTTTTCGCCCCACATCCTCACAGCACCTGCATCTCTAGTCTTTTAGATAATAGCCATTCTAATAGGGCTGAGGTGATACCTTATTGTGGGTTTGTTTTGCATTTTCCTAAGGATTGACCATCAGTGGATGCTTTTTAGATGAAAATTCCTGTGAGGAGTTAAGGGAAGATGCTAGGAGGAGTGTCTGGCCACTGAGTGGGAGATGGAAGTGGAGGCAAGAACACTGGTTGCCTGTTTGTAGATAACCTTCATGGGGGAAGGTCTGAACATGTTCCCATGAAGCTATGTCCAAGTCTGTTTGTTTGCTTGGTTGAGAGAGAGCGCATGGAAGGGAGAGAGGCAGAGAGAAAGAATATTAAGCAGGCTCCACACTCAGCATGGAGCCTGATGCAGAGCTCAATCCCATGACCCTTGGGATCATGACCTGAGCTGAAATCAAGAGTCTGATGTTCAACCTACAGAGCCACCCAGTTGCCTCAAACCATGTCTAAGTTTAAAGATGAGAACCACTCACCCAAGATGAAGGTTTTATACTACTTGAAACTTGAAGGCAGAGGTCCACAGACTTCTGAAATTTGATGTTTAATTGTATTTATATGTGCAAGCTGGACATCTTTCTGGAAGGAAAGTCTGCAGCAGAAGAGGCAAGCTGGTGCTATGGCTTTGTGTGGTTGGGTCCACATTGTTATATAGATACTTGAATTATTGCCCAACATTTAGAAAATGGGAGATTTCACATAAAACTCTAAATTTTTAGATTCTTTTGAAATAACTCAAAAGATCTGGCCACCTGGGACCCATGTTCCTGAGAGGGGACCACCTCCTTTTTGTGTGATGTGGGACCGCACTCAGCCACAGCCCACACCTTTTGTGACCTCCCTGATGAATGGCAAATGTCAGTCCTTGTTTATCTTTGCTCTTGCACTGTTTTTCCTCACGAATTTTTTTTTTTTTCATTTACTTGGACCTTTTGTATTTCTGTTTGTTTCCTCTCATCTGAACTTTTAATAGATGACCAAAGCAGTGTCTGATTTCAAAAGGGTCATTGAGGCTAAGGTCTCTTTCAGCCTAAACTCTTCCCTGACAATCCAGGGTTGAGACTGGTTCTTAGCAGGAAAGGAGTGCCACCTTGCCCAGGCCAGGGAACTGAGTATCTTCCCCCTAGGGAATGTGGCTATGGTGCATGTCCAAGAGTGTGTTTACAAATGGGCAGGCTTATCTTTTGATGGCTATAATGCACCAAAAGGTCTCCAGGAACTACTGAAACTCCTTTGTGTAATCTCTGCAAAAGTCCTGTTTGCAATACAAATAGTACATTACCTGCTTACATAAATAATGCAATAAATGAAATCAATGGCAATCTTTGGGAAATCCTTTCTTTATGGCCTTGAGAACCTGGCTTTGAATGGAAACAAATCAGAGAAAGAAGAACACCACTCTCTGGCTGAGGCTCTCTATCTGAAGCCAGAGCCTAGAAGGCTAGTGATTTTTTTTGAAAGAGTCTTAAGTAGGTCTTTGCAGTTGGGAAGATTGGCTAAGTTACTTAGGGCCATTTCTGAACTGAAACTCACAGAACATAGACACATAACCTCACAACCAGAGACATGCAGAATGGGAAGGGTCCTTGGAAGAAGAACCACTAGGCTGAGGACCAGGAAACCAGGCAGGTACATAAGATGTGAGCAAAACAAATCAAGGAAAGCTGAATCTAGGTCTAATGCACTCTGTCTGACAAAGAACAGGCAGAAAACACATAGCATGGTGACCTCACACATCTTAGGGTGGAATCAGTGCAGCGCTTACGATACTACACAACTATAAAGTTCCAACTATACCACGAGATATCTCCTTGCTGGCCATCGGCCAGCTGCCCCAGTTCGTATTTGCACCCAAGTAGAAGAATGCAGTGCAGAGCTGGAAGGAGGGAAAATGACTGCCCAGAAATCCAGCGGAAGCCTCTCCTGACGACTCAGCACTTGGGAATGCAGGTATTAGTCTGAGGCTCACTTGGGTTTGAGGCCCTGCAATGCCTTGGGCCAGTGAAAGTATTTTATCTATAAAATGGGATAATCACAGAACCCACATCCTCATAGGGAGGGCAGGGTGAATGAGGTAACACATGGGAAAGAACTTCCCATGATGCCTTGGGGAGCCTGGGGAGGCACTAACTGCTCTCTTAGGCTGGCTTTCCCAGTCACCAACTCTGAGAACCTAATTTAAGTGCAATTAGTTCATTTGGGAGGGGTTCGGGTCATACAAGCAGGAGGGCGAGGAGGTAAAACAGGAAGGGAGAGTGGCCACTAATTCTGTTTATGAGCAGGTCACCACCACGGGCCACTGGGACTCGACCCCTCTGGGGACATCTTGGAGGTGACCTGGAACATGCCTCCAAGTTGTCCCACCTGAGCTATGCCAGCACCAGGCGTTTATCCATCTGCTGGCACCCATCAGCTATTGGGAGAGCCACAGGTGCTGGCTGAAGGAACCATGAACCCCCAAGAGGATGTGGGCAGGCAGGGACACCTGCTACCTGCTATTGTTGTTCTTCCGATTCCTCTCCAGGAGAGGAAAGAGTGTGGGCTTTGGAGGCTCTCCCCACATCCCAACATTGCCTTGCTACATATGGGACCCTCTTTGTCCCTCTGGGCCTTAGTTTCTCCATCTCTCAAAACAGAAACAATTTTCTGGTGCTGCCAAATGAATTTTGAGGATTATGTGGGACTATGGCCAGAAAGAGGCAGGCACATAGTGGATGGGGAAAGTAAGGCCCACAGAGCAAAGAGGGTCCCATATCTAGTAAAAGGCAATGTTGGGATCTAAGCTCAGGTCTGGGGGCTCCAGACCCCACGCTCTTTCCTCCCCAGGAGAGGCATCAGAAGGGCAACAGCAGCAGTGGTAGCAGGTGCTGTCCCTGCCTGAACCACATCTGTTTGGTTCCATTTCTCCTACTTGCCCACAATCCTTTTTCGGTTCCTAGACCCAGGGTGAGCCCTGCTGGCACCAGACATTCTTTCCAGATGAGCTGGGGCACCCTGACGTCCAAACTAGTGTTTGCCTCTGAGGCAACTTCTGAGTGACATGTTGTCCTACAGCAATTATCTCCCTAGCCATGTATTATCATGCTGTTTCCCCTTTAGCTACAAGCTTTGTGAGTTTGTGGCTTTCATCAGATCCAGACAGGGAGGCATAAGTGGAATAAGATCCAGGAGGGAAATCCCAACAGGAAGAATTTCTGACTCCTGTAGCTCACCTGGCAGCCCAGGGACAGGAGGGTGGGCAGATTTAGGGGCTTCTGCTGAGTCAGAGGCGTAGGAGAGAGCTGCCTGAAAAATATGTAGGATTCCTGGTTAATTTGAATTTCAAATAACCAATGAATAACTTTTTCGGTGTGTCTCTTTTTTTTTTTTTTAAGTTTATTTATTTTGAGAGGGAGAGGGAGAGGCAGAGAGAGAGGGAGAGAGAATCCCAAGCAGGCTCCACACTGTCAGCAGGGAGCCCAACACGGGGCTCGAACCCACGAACCATGAGATCATGACCTGAGCTGAAACCAAGAGTTAGATGCTTAACCAACCGAGCCACCCAGACAACCCTGGTATGTCTGTCTTATGAAATACTTGGGGATCATACTTATATTACTAGTTATTTTTTATTTTTATTTGAAATTCAAACTTAACCGAGCACTTTGTATTTTTATTTCCTAAATCTGGTGACCCTCATGATAAACCCTCAGGACAGGGAAACAGGAGAGCAGGAGCTGAGTAGGCTGTGGTGCCAGCTGGAATCAGCTTCTGCCTGACATCATGAGCATTTGGGAACAAGAGTGGTGCTGGGGAGTTGGTCCCACCTTGAGAAGAGGGCATCAGGTTTTTCCGCTTCAGGGTCAGAGGTCATTGACCACCCTCTAGCAGGGCCTGGGCCTTCTAACCACCCAGGTGTCTCCAGGTGTGGTGGCTTCCAATGCTGAGACACTGCTCCAGGAAGAGCCACCCCTGGGAGCACTAGCAGCAGCACAAGCAGCTGGGGGATGGGTGTATCAGCTGGTCCACGGGCTTTGAACCTACTACTCTGTCTTTTCAGTTGCAAATTTTAAAGACTCTGTGTTGGAAAGTGTGTCTCCTTAGGGAACCCTCTGCCCCTTCCTGCCTTCCCTAAGGAGCTTTGTGCTGTGGGGGTGGGGAGAGGTGCTGATGGGTCCTTCTGGCAGTAGGGGCACAGGACTTTGAATACTCATGCAATCTGCAAGGTAATAGCCTGGTCCTGTGATAGTGTGGCCGTTCTGGTCCACATGAGTGATTAGCTCCTTCTGGTATTTTACGGATATCATGGCACCCACTTCTGGAGTCTGTGACTTGGGCCTTTGCCCTGGTTGTAAGGCCCCCACCCATGGGAGCTCTTCATTCTGACTCCAGGCTTTGGCTCCCCCATCAGCCCTCACTGCATCTTCTGCCCTGTGCACAGGCTCAAATATCTAACCATTGTTCACATGGCTGCACCACTGCCCCAAATGTTCTGAAAGTGCCTATTCCTGACATCTCTGGGTAAGCCCAAGGAAGGAGGCCACTAGATCTCAGGCACCCTTTTCACAATCCAGCTGGCATTCCAGACTTTACCCTCTAGAATCCAACATGTCTGCCCACTTTGGGATTTTTGTTCTGGAGAGGGAAGACCAAGTCCCCTGCTCCTATTACCAACTTCCCAGACATTGTCTTTTTGAAATCTTGTGGATAATGGAGCAAGCTTTCTCCAGAAAGAGGCAGAAGAGATAGGCCGTCCCTTTCTTTTTCTTCTTTCTAGGGGGAAATCCTCCCTCTTCCCAAGATGACATTGCTTTCCCCTTTTCTCTGGGGCTATAATAGCAGAGAAAGGCATATTCATAGCAGATTTACCCACTACAGACAAACAGTGGAGTCAACCCAAATGTTCCTCAATGAATGAATGATGATAAGATTTGGTATATACTTACAATGGAATATTTTTCAACCTTAAAAGGAAAATTCTGACACATGATACAAAGTGGATGAACCTTGAGGACATTATACTAAGTGAGAAAAGCCAGTCATGAAAAGACAAATGTTGTGTGATTCCACTTACATGAGGTACCTAGAGCTGTCAGATGCATAGAAACAGAAAGAATAGTGGTTTCCAGGGGGCTGGGGGTGTAGGGACTTGGGGGAGGGGAGTATGTATAGGTATGAAGAAGTACCTTTAATAGGTATGAAGAAGTTCTGGAGATTGCTTGCACAACCATATGGATAGACTTAACACTATGGAATATACACTTAAAAATCATTAAGATAGTACATTTTGTGTGATGAGCATTTTATCACAATTAGAAATAAATATATGGGGCACTCGGGTGGCTCAGCCAGTTAAGCATCCACTCTTGGTTTTGGCTCGAGTTGAGATCTCACGGTTCATGGGTTTGAGCCCCGTGTCAGGCTCTGTGCTGACAATGCAGAGCCTGCTTGGGATTATTTATCTCTCAGTCTCTCTCTGCCCCTTCCCTGCTCACTCTCTCTGTCTCTCTCTCAAAATAAATAAAGAAAATTTTAAAATAATAATAATAAAAATAAAAAAGATAAAAATAAGCCAAAAAAATCTGGTACGAATGCAGATGCCTCGTCCACGGAGGGTACTAATACATTCATCCATTCCTTAGATGACTTATTTTCTCAGCTTAGCCCTTGGTGCTTTGCAGAGAACAAGGCTCCAAAGTACAGGAAATGTTTTCATGAAACAAAGTTGTAACCAGCAATATTCCCAGTTAGAACTACTATCCAGATAGAGGATATCCAGTGCAAACAGGAGTAAGGGGGCAATTCTACTTGGGGAGAGAGGGTTGGGAAACTTAGTGACATGGACAAGAAAGATGGAGTGTGGACAAGCCATGGAAACAAGTGTCTTCTGCAAGAGATTGTTGCAGGGTGTCTTGGCTGCAGGCACAGTGATCCTAGCCTATGTCTATAAAACCTAGGTCTACACCACTGGGGCTAGGAGTTTTGGAGAATTCATATATATTTATTTTTATTTTAGAAAGGCAATATGGTGCCGATTCTGTGTGTTACAGAACGTTCCTGGTAGAGTCTGGCTCAGTACACTGTAAACAAATCCATTAATATTCCTGTGGTGAAATGTATAAATATTCACACTAAGAGGGATAATAAAGACTATAAATAGCTTTATGTTGGTCCAGGCCAGATTTTGCTGCCAAATAAGTTTTTTTTTTTAAACAAAACAATCTTCTGGTTTTCAGAGCTTTTTGGACATGAAAATGGCAGAATAGGGATTACAAACCTGTATGAATTTTGTACCACCTAAAGGCCATAAATGAACAAAGGCACACAGTGTTGGTAGGAACCAGAACTAGGTCCAGCTAATCTACATTTTCACTTCATACGCATGAAATGGAAATGACTTGACAAGGCCACATGCCCAAGTTCCTGGGCAGAGCTGAGATCAGACTCAGGTCTCCTACTGCCAATCCAGCATATTCCAGAGAACTCTAGTAGACCCACACTGACCTTTGGAGCCTGGATCCTGTGAAGACAGTCCTTCCTTTCCTTTACAGTTCCTAAAGAGGTGACCTCTTCCCTCTGGGAATGTTCCCTCTCATCACTGAGGTTTTCTCTGACAGTCAGCTGCAAAAGTCTTTGTCCTATGTATTCATAGTCTTAACTCAAGGCCTTGTAATGGATGATGCTCAGTAAACTTCTGAGGAACCATTGCATTTATTTGGGTATTCATCGCATCCATCAGGAGAAAGATTTACAGTTAAAGGGTCATGTGTAAGACAACCACCGGGGAGCAGAGGGATTTTGTTTGCCATTGTAGAATTGGAGTTAGGGCAAGGAAGGCAAATATTGCTTTTATTTGTGAGTGATGAGCATTAATGACCATTGAAAAATGATTTTTTTCCATTCCTGATGCCTAGCTGTGGGACTAATCCTGCCCCAGGCCTCTGGGTGGAATAAGGGTGCTTCTGTGCCTCGCATTGTACTTGGTGCATAGAAGGTATACCACAAACACTTGTTGAATGAGTGAGTAAATGAGTAAATGAATATTGGGGGTATATTAGTTAGGACCTTTTGTAATAAACTGCAAAATCCCAACTTAAAATGCATTAAACAAAAGTGAGAAATATTGCCTGATACAACTGAAAAGTCCAGGAGAGGTGCCTTCAGGGTGCCTTGCAAATGAGTAGTGGGAATCTGTCTCTTTCCTTCTCACAGATCTGCTTTCCTACATGTTGCTTCTTTCCTAGGAAGGTTCTCAGAGACAGATGATGACAGAGATCATCACCAGCAATTCTGTACTCACATCCTACCAGCTGATCTTGGCCTGGGCTAGAGAATGTACCCATCTCTGAACCATTTGCAGTGGCCAAAATGATATGCTAGTTTCATTGGCCAGGCCTGAACATGGTTGCCCCCTGACACCAGGGTATTGAGAAAATAGAGACTGAGGTTTGAAAAAGAGTGAATCTCCAAAAGGAAGTAGAAGTGCTGGCCCCAGAAGTAGAAGAGCCAGTGCTGAGTAGAGGTAGACAATAGGTGACCCTTACGGGGCAGATGCCAGAGAATCTTTCCATGGGATGTGAAGGACACAGAGGCTCATGTTTTAGAAGTTAGTGGGAAATACAAATCAAAACTACACTGAGATTTTACCTCATAACTGTCAGAACGGCTTAAATTGACAATGCAGGAAACAACAGGTGTTGGTGAGGATGAAGAGAAAGGGGAACCCTCTTGCACTGTTGGTGAGAATGCAAACTGGTGCAGCCATTCTGGAGAACAGTATAGAGGTTCCTGAAAAAGTTAAAAATAGAACTACTTTATGATCCAGCAATTGCACTACTAGGTGTTTACCAAAGGACACAAAAATACTGATTCAAAGGGAAACGAGAACCCCGAAGTTTATAGCAGGATTATCAACAATAGCCAAATTATGGAAACAGCCCAAATGCCCATTGACTGATGAATGGATAAAGAAGATACGGTGTATATATACAATGTAATATTACTCAGTCATCAAAAGAATAAAATCTTGCGATTTGCAATGACGCGGATAAAACTATGGTGTATTATGCTAAGCGAAATAAGTCAGTCAGAGAAAGACAAAAACCGTATGATTTCACCCATATGTGGAATTTAAGAAACGAAACAGATGAACATAGGGGGGAAATAAAGAGGCAAACCAGAAAACAGATTCTCAACTTTAGAGAAGAAATCGAGGGTTGCTGGAAGTGAGGTGGGGCAGGGCGGGGCGGGGGGCATGAAATAGGTAATGGGGATTAAGGAGAGCACTTGTAATGAGCACTAGGTGTTGTATGGAAGTGATGAATCACTATATTGTACACCTGAAACTAATATTACAATGTATTTTAACTAGCTGGAATTTAAATAAAAACTTAAAACAAACAAACAAAAAGAAGATAGAAAGCAATAGAAATCAGCTTGATCATATAACCATAGAGATCTGTGTAATAATAAGCTCGGGAAATCGTGATATAATACAATCCCATTGAATTGGCTCTTCTGTAGCAGTGCTTACTCTCTTCCAGACAGAGTACTGCATGTTTGACATGCAGTTAACTCATCTGATCTGCACCTGTGGTTGGGTGACATTCATTATGCCCACCTTATGAATAAGGAAATTGAGTCTTTGGTTCAGAAATCCTCTCCAGTCTCCCGTCTAGTAAGTGAAGGGGCAGATATTTGCACCCACTTATCTCTGACTCCCTATCTTGGGCATTTCATCTGCCCACATGCATTGTCGGAGGCTTCTCTCTCTTGGATCTGCTTTTCTCCATGTTGCTTCCTTCTCAGGCGGCTCTCCATATGTGGTGGCAAAGATGGCTGCTGGCAGGCTTAGAGCCCACCATCTGAGCAATCCTCACAGAGAAAGCCATTCATAGATGCCCCAGCATGTAGTCTGAGAAGTTGAGGTGTCTCCACAGGCCAATCCCATGACACTGCGGTGAGCATGGTAGGCCCTAGAAAGTAATTCCTGAGTTGACTGTGCAAAGCAGAGCCCTTTGTCTTGAGGCCATGAGCTTCCATCCAAAAAGGGGGGCAACCTTACAGTGCCTCCTCAGGCCTTTAACAGCTAAGGGGGAGAGAGCTCCTCAGAGTCAGACCTCATTGTCCTAGGAATATTAACACCCTTATTTTTATTCTTTCTTTGTGAATGACTGGGAGGGAGAGGCAGACCAGCTCATTTGAAAAGAGAAAATGTAGCTTTGAAGAGCAGGGCAGAGGTATATAGAACTAGGAGTGGTATTTGATAGACAACATTACCTTGGATCCTGATAGTGAGAAATGCATACTGTCCTCATTCCCTTCTGGTCCGACTCCATTGTCTCACCATCCACACACTGGAGGCAAAGGCCTCTCTAGGGACAATCCTGAGATTATTCTTATTCTCATTCTCTTACCTTCTCTTGATGCTACAAGGCTGCAGTGTTTGAGGCCATAGGGATGGACCCTAATTTTTCCATAAATCTGCTTAGTTTAGGAATGGTTTTTATTCTCATATCTTTGAGGCTTTGAGAATCTAATAAAGCAGCATAATTTATTTTTTTTAGTATAATTTATTGTCAAACTGGCTAAATAATACATTGTGTACAGTATGCTTGGTTTTGGGGGTAGATTCCCGTGGTTCATCACTTACATACAATACCCAGTGCTCATATCAAAAAGTGCCCTACTCAATGCCCATCACCCATTTTCCCCTCTCCCCCACCCTCCCCATCAACCCTCAGTTTGTTCTCTGTATTTAAGAGTCTCTTATGGTTTGCCTCCCTCCCTCTCTGTTTGTAACTATTTTTTCCCCTTCCCTTCCTCCATGGTCTTCTGTTAAGTTTCTCAAGTTCCACATATGAATGAAAACATATGATATCTGTCTTTCTGTGACTGACTTTTTTCACTTAGCATAATACCTTCCAGTTCCATCCACATTGCTGCAAATGGCATGATTTCATTCTTTCTCTTTGCCAAGTAATATTCCATTGTATATATAAACCACATCTTCTTTATTCATCAGTTGATGGACATTAAGACTCTTTGCATAATTTTGCTCCTGTTGAAAACGCTGAAGCAGCATAATTTAAAAAGTGTTTGTGTACTCTGAGCACATGAATTTAAGGTTTAAAGTAAAATTAAAAAGAAAATGAAGGCATTGAGCAGAAAAAGCAAATATGATAACTAGGAGGGAAGAGAGGTTTTATCTGTGCTAATTTCTCTATGTGGCCATTTGGTTTAGCTCAAAGCTTCCCAGCAGGCTGAGTAAAAAGAGAAATATGTTTACAAATTCTGTTTCCTCCTAAAGGTATAAATATACCAGTTTTGAAAGGTATACTTTTTTCTTCACATTAAAAAAAAGATTCACCACGGGGGGCATTTTCTAGAACAAAATGTGGGTAACAGCATTCTCAACAATGTTACCATCTATGCAGATTTCTGTCCCATACCTCTTCAATAAAATGTGAGAGCAAAACATAAAGCTTAGGTCGTATTAATATCTCAGTTCTCGGGGTGCCTGGGTGGCTTAGTCAGTTAAGTGTTTGACCCTTGGTTTTGGTTCAGGTCATGATCTTACAGTCTGTGAGTTCGAGTCCCACTCAGGCTCCATGCTGACAATGCAGAGCCTGCTTGGGATTCTCTCTCTCTCTCTCTCTCTCTGCCCCTCCCCTACTTGCTCTCTCTGTCTCTCTTGAAAATAAATAAATAAACTTAAAAAATTAAAAACAAATCAGTTCCCTAGAGTAGGCAGTATCACATAAGCCCAAATATAAAGCAAACACAAAAAGAAGATAATCTCTCATTTACTCAACAAGAAGACACCTCACCCCCCAAATGTTTTTTTTTTCGGCCATTTGAATATATGAATTCATAGGGATGTAGATAAAATAGTTTACTTATACTTTCCATTTCATAATTTAATTATACACACTTAAAATCACATATTATGCAAAGCAATATATTTAGAAATATTACACGTTTCCATTTAGATTTCAAAGAAACTATAGTATTCTAACTAAATTCATGTATGGTCCACACCTGTGTCTCTATCACTGGGGTCACTCCCTGAGTCATCTTACTTGGGCTCCAGAGAATAATGAACTTCACTTCTAGCTAACGGTTGTTAAGAGATGTCTCTTTTCAAATTTGTGTACAAGGTCCCCACCGGAAATTGTATCCCAAGCCCCCAGTTCCAATTTGTATGACATTAGGGCAGTACTCCCCACCCCCACTCCATTAATCTGATGGGGCACTTGTGATTGCCTCCTCACAAAGACTTATTGTATAGATTTTTAAAATGATCTTTTTTTTTAAATGTTTATTCATTTTTTTTAATTTTATAATAGTTTATTTTCAAATTGGTTTACATATAACACCCAGTGTTCATCCCAACATGTGCCCTTTTTAATGCCCATCACCCCCTCTCCCCCCTCCCTCATCCCCCTTACCCTCAGTTTTTTTCTTAGTCTTTGAGAGTCTCTTATGTTTTATCTCCCTCCCTCTCTGTGTCTTTTTTTCCTTTCCCCTCCTCCCCTCCCCCTGGTTTTTGCTTAGTCTCACAAAGTCCACCTATGCGTGGAAACATATGGTATCTGTCTTTTTCTGACTGACTATATTTCACTTAACATAATACCCTCCAGTTCCATCCATGTTGCTATGCATGGCCAGATTTCATTTTTTCTCATTGCCACGTAGTAGTCCATTGTATATATGTACCACAACTTCTTTATCCATTCGTCAGTTGATGGGCACTTGGTCTCTTTCCATGATTTGGCTATTGTCGAAAGTGCTGCAAAGATGAACTATTGGGACCTCATCAAGATATTCATTTTTGAGAGAGAGAGACAGAGCAGAGTGTTAGCAGGGGAAGGGCAGAGAGAGAGGGACACACAGAATCTGAAGCAGGTTCCAGGCTCTGAGCTGTCAGCACAGAGCCTTATGCGGGGCTCAAACCCATGAACCATGAGACCATGACCTGAGCCAAAGTCAGACGCTTAACCGACCGAGACACCCAGGCACCCCTAAAGTGATCTTTAAAGGATGCCAAACTTTTGCAACTAGAAAGTCATTCCTTTTTTTCTTATTAAAAAAATTTTTTTAATGTTTATTTTTAAGAGAGGAAGACAGACAGACAAAGCATGAGCAGGGGAGGGGCACAGACAGAGAGGGAGATACAGAATCTGAAACAGGCTCCAGGCTCTGAGCTATCAGCACAGAGCCCGACGTGGGGCTCAAACTCGGGAACAGTGGGATCATGACCTGAGCTGAAGTCGGACGCTTAACCGACTGAGCCACCCAGGCGCCCCTAGAAGGTCATTCCTTTGGGAATCATGATTAAATTCCATTGATCTTTTTACTCCTTATTTAAACAGGTAAGTGACTTCTCTGAGCCTCTAAAACCAGACTTGGTTGAAATCATTCCTGCCAATGTGTCCTCCCTAAACAGTACTTTGTGGTTCAAAATGGTGTAATTGAGAGAACACCTTGTAATAGAAAACTCTTTTATGAGGCAGGACCATGTTAAGGCATCTGTGGTAGCATTGTCATAGGATGGTCGAGTGATTGATCTGACCATAATGTAGCCTCACCCTGAAGCCCACCCAGGAGATGCCCGGGGACTTAGAAGGAGTGTTCCTCTGGGAAACAGAGCCAACCAAATTGTGCTAGGTGAAAGATCTTGAGCAGGCCACTTAAATTCTGGGGCCTTGGTTTTCTTAGAGTGAAGTGAGGCTGGATCAGACAGGGATTTGAAGAGGACATAAGAGAGACCATAAGGATGGCTCTACATATACAGGGCAGGCTCTAGTGCCCTCCCCTCATACGAAAGTCAACAAAGTAATTCTGCTTTGATCTACTTTATATAAAGGGATTCCAGGTAAAATTTCCTTTGAAGAAAGATCCCTTTTTTTAATTAAAAAAAAAAAAAAGAAAAAAAAGGAGTAGGCCGTTATTGAGGTCTGTCCGCTCTGAAGTTCTCTGACTTCAAAGCCATCAGGGGTCATATTTAAATCTTCCTATTGATGGCTAATGAAGATTTGATGTGCCTGAGGAAGAGAGGACAGACACTGCCTACTATTTGGTAAGCATAAGCCATGTGGAACCATGGACATTAGACAACCCACTAAAAAGTCCCACTTAGTTGAAATCCCTTCATCCTAGAAAACCTTGCTCGTAACTTATGAGAAAAAAGCAAATGGCAAGGAAACAGTAAGTCTCAAACTTGGCAGCATATTGGACTCACTTGAGAGTTTTTAAAAGTTCCAGTGTCCGGGCCACACCCTGTGGTAATTAAGTCAAATGCTAGAGGAGGGACCCAAACATGGGTTGTGTCTCCTAGCATGAGCCTAATGTGTGGTAATGTTTAAGAATATAAGGCATTGGTGCAGTCACTATAGAAATCTGTACAGTGGTCCTCCAAAGATGAAACATAGAATTACCATATAATCCAGTGATTCCACTCAATCCAAAAGAATTGAAAGCAGGATCTTGAAGAGACATATTTACCCACCTATGCTTATAGCAGCATTATTCCCAATAGCCAAAATGTAAAAGCAAGTCACATGTCCACTGACGGACAAATGAATAAACAAGATGTGATGTATCCATACAGTAGAATATTATTCATTTTTAAAAAGGAAGAAGATTCTGGGGTGCCTGGGTGGCCCAGTCAGTTGAGCGTCCAACTCTTTATTTCAGCTCAGGTCTTGATCTCGAGGTTCATGAGTTCAAGCCCCATGTCAGGCTCTCACTGCTGACAGTGTGGAGCCTACTCAGGATTCTCTGTCTGTCTGTCTGTCTGTCTCTCTCTCTCTCTCTTTCTGCCCTCTGCCTCTCCCCTACACACAAACACACACACACGTGCGTGCATGTGCGTGTGTGTGCACATACACATACCCTCTCTCTCTCTCTCAAAATAAATAAATAAACTTAAAAAAAGAGAAGAAGATTTTGACCCATGATACAACATGGTTGAACCTTGAAGACATCATGCTAAGTGAAATAAGCCAACCATAAAAAGACAAATACTTATGATTCTACTTTTATGAGCAATCTGGAGTAGTAGTTAAATTTCTAAATTTGACTCAGAGTTTTCGGTTTTGCAAGATGAAAAGACTTCTGGAGGTTGGTTGCACAACAATGTGAATATACTCAACACTACCTAACTAGACACTTAAGAATAGTTAAGACAGTAAATGCTATGTGTATTTTGCCACAATTCAATATAAAATGTAAAAAGGGGGTAAAAAAGTGGTGTCATGTAATGCCCTGCCATTCAAAGTGTGATCTGTGGGCCCCTAGCATGGGCATCTTCTTGGGAACTGGTTAGGAATGTAGCATCTTGGGTCACACCCCAGACCTTTGCATCAGAACCCCCATTTTCAGACAAGATTCCCCCACCCCTGCCACAGGTAGTCTGTATACACATTAAACTTTGAGAAGTGCTAGTTTTGATGGCCTGACCCTTTGATCAGTTTAGATGACACGATGGACACAGGCCTTTGCTACCCAGCATTTACCTCCTCTCCATACTTCTTCCAGAACCCGGCATTCTCTGAGCTGCTATGGTCAGGGGGATGACCTTATCCATACCCCTACACAGACCACTCCCCTGGCCAGTGCCTGGTTTACAGATGGACATGTTGTCTGGTTCTGGCCAATGAAACTAAGGCAAGTTCTACTGAAGAGGTTCTGGGGACACCTAAGAAGAAATGACCTGTCTTCCCTTTGGAAGTTTCCATGTTAGGACAGGACCCAAGCAAATTCTCTATGCATCTTGGAACCTTGGACACTGCTAGTCTGGTCCTTGACACACACACACACCCACAGGGCTACTAATGGACAAAATCCTGGGGTCCACCTCACCAATGGATTTCTGATGATGTGAGATTAGAAAAGTATTTCTTGTTTAAGACCATTTGAGTCAGGGTTTTCTGTTACTTTTAGCCAGGGTTTCTCGCTCTTGAAACTATCAACATTTAGGGCTGGACAATTCTTTATTGTGGGAGGGCCATTGTGTGCATTACGGGATATTTGGCACCAACCCTGAATTCTACCCATTAGATGTCAATAGCACTACCCTCTCCCTCAGCTTTGACACCCTGAAGTGTCTCCAGACAGATTGCCAAATGTTTGGGGTTCAGAGGGAGAAACAATTTGCTCCCGGTTAAGAACCACTGTCACAGACAAAAACAACCTAATGAATGTACGGGCCTTCTTTTATCCTTGGGAGAATGAAAATCGCTGCTGCCTATGCTCCAGAGTGTTTCAAGGATCAAAGTGAGATGAGGTGTGTGAGAAAAGCAAATACACACAAGGTGTTGCTAATCATTACCTGTCTTTGATGCTGCTGCTGCATTGATAGCAATGTTGTAGTTTCCATTTATTCTTTTAATGGGCAGAGCTGTTTAACTTAACAGATGGCCAACGTGGATAGTGAATGGAATTTTCCCTGGGCAAAGCTGGTGAACCCCGCCAGTACTCTCTGGGGCTCTTCCTCCTGCTTAGAAACTCTGATCTCCTACAGTCCAGCCCTGAGCTGGATCCCGATCTAGATTCATCATTCAAGGAGGAGATGGGGGCTGTAGAGCTCACCCTTTAACACATTTGCACAGATTAGGAGAGATCTTCATATCAAGCTGCTGGAGAAATCGATTCCTTCCAAATAATAGTGTATTCACAGCTCATGCATCTGTGTATTTGAGGCCTGCAACATCAGGGGCCCCTGGACAACCTGTCTTGGCTCCTGCTTTCCTTCTTCGAACCCACCAACACATCAAGGCCTCTGTCCTTAGGAGTCCCCTGATTCCTATGCTCGGTGCCTTCAGATTCATCACTTCTTGGAGAATTTGTGTCTCTAAAGTGTCACAAATGTCCTCTGGGGCAGGAAGGCTTGCAGGGGGAGCTGGACATTAGATGTGGAGAATTGGGAGCATGGGAACAGGCAAGGGGACCAGTGCTGGAAGTGTTTGAAAACAATAGATGGATCTGTCACTTAGGTTACTGAGTGCTTACCATGTGCCAGGCACTGGGGCTGGGGCTGAGGCTGTAGTGGGCAGCAAAGAGCATTAGGAGGTAGCTGTGGCCCTCACAATCTACTGGGGACCATGTGATGGACACTGGGTTGCTCTCCTGACCTTGTACCGTATCGTGGTAGGGGATGACTACCCCCACTAACATGGCAGCTACCCCAATTTTGTGCCCCACCCCCAGCCCTGCAGCCCTTGTGCTTTGTAGGTCACTGACTTGCCTTCTGAACCAAAGGAAGGACATACATCGGGGCTTGGCAGGTGACAGTTTGGACTGGAGAAGGCATACATCGGCCGTTTCAAGGGAAAAACACAGTTTTCCTTTGAGGAAGGGGGTCACATCTTGCAAAAGGGATGCCAGGTCTGGCTACAGCCCGATTATTTCCATGAAGGAGTCAAACTGAGGACTGAGCCGATATATAAAGGAAGGCTGAGCGAAGAGATTTGCAGGAAACTCAAGCTGGAGGCTTGTGATCCACCTCTGGGCTTTTTGGTGGAAATGTTAACATTATCTTCTTACTGTGTGAGCCAGTTTGAATTGGATTTTTCTGTTACTTGAATTATAAACTGTCCAAACTGCCCCAGAGTTTGGTACCAAAAAAAGGGATGCTACCATAAGCAAACCTCAAATGTGGCTTGGCCAAGAAGACGTATTCACGCAGAGAGCAGCAGGGTATCTTTACCCTGAACTAGGATGATAGTGATCCTGGTTTAGCAAAAGGCTGCTTATTCCTGTTTTACCTGGGAAAGAGACCCTATGTGGAGGGAGATATGACATGTGGAAATCTGGAGGGAAATACTCGAGATGTTGGCTACTTCCGGCAGTCTTTGTTAAGGTCCTGGGAGACTCAAATTTAGAAGGAGGGTAGCCCATTTGAAAATGGGGAAGGTTAAAAACCCAGCTTAGCTGAGAGAGGGCCTTTCTGCCTGTGGCCTGCAATCCAAAGTCACTGGACTCTGATGAGCAAGCCCCGCAGAGTCGGCAAAGCTGATATATTGAGCTAAGGTTAGAACACAGGCAGCAAGTTGGGTGACTTAATAAGAGAAAAGATTGGGGCCCTGGAAAAACAGTGCCCCCAGTTCCCAGGTCTCTATGGAGCAACTGGTCTTAGACACATCTAGCTTGATGACAGGGACAATTCACTGTCCCAGCTTGGATATGGCTGGGGGGGGGCAGGAAACAGACCTGGGGTAGTTTCACATCCGAGGTAAAGGAAGCTGCCACGAATCTGAAGAGCATGACAGTGGGCAAGGCACAGAGCCCAGTTGCTAGTTCAAGGATTCCGACCTGAGACGAAATGCAGCTTGAACTACTGGCCCATGGACTTAACTAGAAGAAACCCAGTAAATTCTTTAGCATACTGACTTGCCAAAGAAAGTGGTCAACTAATGCCTGAAATTGCCCATTCCTTGGGGCAATCCCTTAACTTGTACCCACAAGAAGTGCATTGTTAAAGCAGTGACACTCCTCGAAAGACATCAACTCTATGCCCACTCAGATTTTAGCAAGGCAGTGGATGAGGCAGATACACCTGAACCCAGAACTGGGAGCAACCATCTCTGCCGACTGAGGAACTTGTTTTACCATCATGACAAGGAATTCCCCCAATATTTCCTCAATATTATATATACTATAGGCCAATGACTTCTGAATGTGTTTCCATTGTCCTCTTCTCCAGAGGGAGAATTGCCCTTCTGGAAATTCTTATTGCAGATACGCTGGGTTTTCTTCCCCAGCACCGACTATGTTGATGGTAGTGAAGTTCAGAATTTAACTCATAGGTTACCATCCCATGAATTGCTACTTCCAGACATAATGGAGAGTATGATGCATCTTCCAGAAAATATGAACTTGAATCTGAATCCAGTAACTAGATGAGTCATAGGGCTTCAACCTTTGAGGGAGGAGGTGAGTCTACATTTGCCAAGTATGGGTATTTCTGATGACGATTTAAGGGAATGAGAATGTACCAATGTTGGGTCACCAAAGGGGTGGACTATAGTGGGATATTATGGTTACTATTTAACACTCATTCCCCCTTCTCTGGGTAATAATCCTAATTTTGTTCAGGTAACTACACTTGATCTCACAGCTTGTATGGTTTAGAGAAAGCTAACTTCACTCCAAATCTAGGACCAGTGCCTATGTCCAGTACTAAGCTCCCACTGGTGACCCTGTGCAGACCTTCAAGACTGGATGGGCTCTCCTTGGAACTCCTCAGAGATACGTTCTCTCTCTTTCCTTTTCCTTCGGGGTGGAATGTTGAGGAATGTGAGTCCTGAAGGAAGCCATTTTACTGCCATGAGGGGAACCGATTGAGACTGCAACCAACACAAGGAGAAAAAGTTGAAAGAATCAGAGAAAATGAAGCTGTGGCCCCGATTGCATCATACCCATCCTTGCCCTTGGGCTATTGAGTTCTATAATGTCTTTTTTAATATCTGATCCAGCTTAAGAGATTTCTGTTATTTGCCACCAAACAACCAACTGTTACAGAGCATGATAGAAGCATTGGTGGTGGAGAAGGTAGGCTAATTAGCTAAGAGAAGCAATGTTTTTTTATTTCTTTCAGATGACTTTATTGAGATATCCTGGACTTATAGATATTATTTATATTAAGGTGTACAGGGGCATCTGGGTGTCTCAGTCAATTAAGAGACTATCTCTTGATCTCAACTCGGGTCATGATCTCATAGTTCATGAGATAGAGCCTGTGTCAGGCTCTGCACTGACAGCACAGAGCCTACTTGAGATTCTTTCTCTCCCTCCCTCCCTGCCTCTCCCCCTGCTTCCCCCCCCCAAAATAAAAAAAAAATTTTAAAAGTCACTCCAGGAAAAATTTTTTAAAAAGATGTAGAATTTGATTGATGTATATACACACATTGTGCCAAGATCACCATGATCAAGCTAAACAACTTTTCCATCAGTTCCATATAGGTATCCTTTTGTGTGTGTGCATATGGTGAGATTTAACTTAAGATCTATCCTCTTAGAGATTTTCAAGTGTACATTATTATTAACCATTATTACCATGCTGTGTATTAGCTGCCAGAATTTATTCCCTCCACATAAGTAAACATTTGCACCTATGATTCGCATATCCCCATTGCCCCAACCACAATTCTGGGCTCAAGAAGCAATGTTCCTCTGAGCACTTAGGGTGGGAAGAGGAGGAGAGGAGAACCCGTTGGAGTTCTTAGTGTTAAATTCACTCTTTTGGTGGAATTTACTGGATGAATTTACTGGCCATCATTACACATATCTCAGTCCATCCAGGTGGGAATGGATGTGTTGAGGCCTTCAGTGCAGGGCATTGCCCCCGATATCTGAAAGTCCCCAATAACTATTGGGTGCTGGAAGGAAGCCTGCCATCATCTGTTGTCCCCATCCCTCGACAGGACAGTCCCCCATTGTCCCCTCTCACTGTAAGCAACCAGCCACCTCCTAACCTTGTTCCTCCCACTGACATTACAGAAGATGGATCACATGTCTCCCAGGCTGAGAGCTTTCCTCTCTGAACCCATCGGAGAAAAGGATGTTGCCTGGGTGGACGGGATCAGCCGTGAGCTTGCAGTCAATTTGGTCACCAAAGGTTTCAACAAGGTAATTCGGTTTTTTCTTATTTCCTCAACTTCTCTCCCCAACGTCTCTTTCCCTAGTCCTGCCAGATGGCAGCTGCTGCTCCATGTCCCTGCAAGGGGCCATCAAAGAGCAAAGCTGCCACTTGGCAGGGTGCCATAATCTTCAGTACTACTGACCCCTCATGCTTGGGCAGCCTCAAAGGCCAATAGATGATGGGCAAATTGAATGGCTTTGGCTCAGGGTAGCTGGGCTGGGCATGATTCACTGGGTGTTCCAACACCCAGAGGTCAACAGTAGTGAGCCAGCCACCCGAGCCTGGTACTGAGCTGTCAGGACAGGTGATTTGGATGCACTGCCCATCTCCATGAAGAAACTCGCAGGGTCTCACTTGCTCCACCAGGGCACCACCCTGGCAATGGCAGATGGAATAACAGCAGACTGGGGTCTACACCAGAGTAAGAGGATATGAGCTGTTCTAAGATGTCACTCACAACCCAAGTATGGCCTCAAGGGCAACCAGTGGAATCTGAACATTCTTTTTCTATGTAATGGTTTGGTTTTTATGGTGCCGGTAAAACTGCTTGGAACTTTAGGGGAGAATAGGAGATGATTCCAAGAGAACCCAAAGAAAGTGAGCACATGAAAAGATGAATGGGAATTCACACAGAACATTGCACACTCAGTGGAAAGATTCCACACACAGCTATTGCTGTTCATTCCCTTCAGGTTTTTATTTTTAATGTTTATTTATTTTTGAGAGAGACAAAGAGAGACAGAGTGTGATCAGGGGAGGGGGAGAGAGGGCGAGGGAGACACAGAATCTGAAGCAGGCTCCAGGCTCCAAGCTGGCAGCACAGAGCGTGACATAGGGCTCGAACTCACGGACCACAAGATCATGACCTAAGCCAAAATCAGACACTTAATCAACTGAGCCACCGGGGCACCCCCCATTCCCTTCATATTTTAACATCAGTCTGTACCACTGCACAGGAAGATATTACAGAAACACCCAAAGAGGCTGGGAACTGTGGCACGTACAACTGATGATCAGTTTGGTGTGCCCTCGGTGTGCAGTGCACGGCTGCTCCCAGGGGGCATCTGAACTATGGGACTGTGGTTTTCTGATTGACACTCTACCTGCACAAAATATCACCCCAATCCACCTGCTAGTTTAATATCCAACAGGTAGTATTGTCAGGAAGCTGGAGCTCCACGACTCAGGTAGATTTGATTCTTTCCTCCAGATAAAAGATAGGACCCTTCCCAAGCAGGTAGTGAAGAAGCAAGTCTGGCTAGGGAGACAGTTTCCATTCAAATTTCCTTTTTAAAAGAAATGATTGTCCCTTTTTCTTTTCTATTGTGGTGTACCTGCATTGATATGAAGGGTTCAGCTCAGTGAATTTTTACATATATATTTGCTCCTGGACCCAGATCCAGGGACTGGACACCTCTGAAATGCCAGATGATTCCCTTGTGTCACTCCCTGGTCCATGTCATCTCCCCACTCTCAGAGGTAACCATTATTCTGGCTTCTAACACCTTTGATTTAATGATTTTTGCTGTTGTTCAGACATACTCAGCATTTAAAAAATACCTTTATTTGCATATAGCAAATGTCACCTTTTTTAGTACACAGTTCTACAAGGTTTGACAAATGCATGCAGTCATGAAGCCACTGCCACAATCAAACTAGAACAATCGCATCACTACCAAATGTTCCCCTGTGCCTAATATCCCCCACCCTGAGTCCCTAGCAACCACTGATTTGTCTTCTCTCCTCTAGTTTTCCCTTTTCCAACCTAACTGTGTTTCCAGTCTAACTGACCAATAGGCATATTTAAGATAAAGGAATGAATTCAGGAGCCTGGGTGGCTTAGCCAGTGGAGCCTCTGACTCCAGCTCAGGTCATGATCTCACAGTTTGTGAGTTTGAGCCCTGATTCAGGCTCTGTGCTGACACCTCAGAGCCTGGAGCCTGCTTTGAATTCTGTCTCTCTCTCTGCCCCTCCCCTACTCGTGCTCTGTCTCTCAAAAATGAATAGATGTTTAAAAAGTTTAAATTTTTTAAAAAAGATAAAGGAATGAATGAATAATGGGGAATTTCCAAGCATCTGAGAACCTGTTACACAGACAGTAACAGGGAAGGGCTGTAGGGAAGAAGGAACTGTCTGTGTATGACCAGGCCCCTCTTGTGCTCACAGCCTCCTGGCGACCACGGTGATCCTCACACTACTTCCAGGCCCTACTCATTCCTGGGGTCACTAATTCCAAGCACTGACGCAGGGGATTTCTCCTTTATCCTTTGCTTTCAGCGCCTCACTTACCTGCAACTGAGATGAGGGCCATTATGTCTACTTTACAAAGGAGAAGACAGAAGCTCCAGGGAGTTAGTGCCTTGATCAGAGGCCTGAGTGAGGATGAGAATGGCCATGGGTTGTATTGTCACAAACCATGCAGGAAGATTAGGGTCTGAGGGGTTACCACAACATGGAGGGGACTTCCACCGGATTTGGCGGTGAGATTCCATATCGGGGCTGGAGCCTGGCTGGGTCTGTAAAAGGATCTATGAGACACTTTGTAGGTGATCAAGTGCTTCTGGGTGAGGGCCGGTCAGTGGATAGGGCCAGCAGCAAGAGCCTTCAGGGCAGGCAGATCCTGCAGGGAAGGGGTCTCAGATGTAGCAGATAAAAATGCAGGCTCTTGTACATTATAAAAACTTTTATTTTTAGGGCACTTTTAGGCTCACAGCAAAATTGAGCAGAAGATGCAGAGATTTCCCACAAAGCCCCTGCCCCCACACAGGTACAGCCTCTCATTAGCCACACTGCCACCAGAGTGGTGGTTACCTTCATAACCATTGCAGAAATTACATTGGCATATCATAATCACTCAGACTCCATACTTTACACTAGGGTTCACTTGCAGAGTTTCTCTGAGTTTGGACAAATGTGTAATGACACATATATCCATCTTCATAGTAACGTGCAGAGATGTTACATCCTCTGAGCTCCTGGATTTTTATACCTTTCCTGCAGGAGACCTTAGGGAGGGACACCTTTCTGGGCCTCACGCTAACCTTTGTCTTTGCTGGCCTCTGCTGGGGTGTAGCTGTCCCCTCCCTCAGCTGTGGCATGACTTTTAAATAAAACTATTGATTCCTCTATGGATTTTCCCAAGTCTCTTCAGGACCTCGACAGTCAAAAATTGGGCTGCACCCTTCCTGGGTTATTTGTGCCGGCCCTTCCCCCAGACAGTCGGCTTTAGTGGATCTAGATCCCTGAGAATGTAGACCTCTGCTGTCTGAGAACGGTGGCCACTGGCTATTTTTACCTTTTGAGCACCTGTCTGAATAGAGGTGTGTTATGCATGTAAAATACACGAGGTGTTTTAAACATTTAAGATTTTAAAGTACCCCCTAAATGTAAAGTATCTCATCAATAACTTTCTATTTATTACATGTTGAAGTGATAACATTAAAAAAAATTTTTAATGTTTATTTATTTTTGAGAGACAGAGAGAGAACAAGAGCAGGGGGGAGGTGGGAGGGCAGAGAGAGAGGGAGACACAGAATCTGAAGCAGGCTCCAGGCTTTTAGCTGTCAGCACAGAGCCCGATGTAGGGCTTAAACTCACAAACTGTGAGATCATGACCTGAGCCGAAGTCGGATGCTTAACCAGCGGAGCCACCCAGGCGCCCCAACATTTTTGAAATAGAGAGAAAATAAAGCATATTACCAGAACTCATTTCACCTGTTTCATCCTTCTCTTTTACTGTGGCTAGTAGAAAATTAAAAATTATACATGTGACAGGCTCACATTAAATTTCTATTGGACAGGGGCACCTGGGTGGCTCAGTCGGTTGAGCGTCCAACTCTTGACTTTGGCTCAGGTCATGATCTCATGGTTCATGGGTTCAAGCCCTGCGTGGGGCTCTGCACTGATGGTGCAGAGCCTGCTTGGGATTCTCTCTCTCTTCTCCTACCCCCTCTCAAAATAAATAAATAAAAGTTAAAAATTTAAATTTCTACTGGATAGTGCTGACCTAGATTTAATGGTGGAAGTGTTGCAAAGGACAAAGGAATGACCAGGAAGGGAAAATACATTGTGCATAAGACACTGCTCTAGCTCCAGCTCTAGCTCTGTCTTATGTTCCCCACCCTCACCCACTTCATACCCAAGCCAACTGTCCATGAATCACAAACAAATATGGGATCACCCTCCTATAGGCCTTTCTTGATGGACATTCACCCTTTGGGACCCCATTCACAACCAATCTTCTCTGAGAAAGCCTTCCTTCTGCCCTCCCACCCTGCCTAAAAAGCTTGTATTTCTGAACACTGAGTATTCAATAGGACCCCTTGCTGTGACATTTGTACTGTTGACTATTTTTTCCAGACATGGCCTGAGAACTCACATTCATTATGCTAGAGAGGCACAGCTTGCCTTTGGGGCTCTCCCACGTCTTCTCTGAAGCACAGGATGGTGTATGATCTTTGTACTCCTCCTCTCCCTACGAAAGCCCCACCCAGGGGCGAGTGAATTTCCAGGTACTCAGTAAATCCAGGGACTTTGAGCAGTGCCCTATGGGGCAGGTACATTACTGTGGGGATAACCCTGAAGTCATCCAACAGAGAGAGGAAGTATGTTTCCATCCCAGAGACTCTAGTTTGGTTCAATGTTCTTTGAAGACACTATAAAGTCATATCCTTGAGACTAAATCTTCCTCCTGAAAGATACTTGGAAGATCAAGGAGGGGTATATGTTCTGGGTGCCCACCTGCTGCCTAAGCTCCCCTAATAGCAGAACTTGTCCATGATGTTTGCTACATGTCAGGCACTGCCCTCAGTGTATGACATATATCTCATCATCAAAAAATCCTATAAGGTATACTATTTCACCTCCATTTTACTGATTGGGAAACGGAGGCACACAGTAGCCATATGACTGCTCAAAGTCACTCAGGGTAAGAAAGGTGAAATTTGAATCTTGGCAGACAGTCTCGGGGGTGGGGGGCTAGTAAATCAGAGGACCCCACTGCCACACATCTGGGCCCTACAAGGAGTCAGTCATACAAGTTTGGGGTTACCCTGCATAGAGTTGCCAGAAAAAATACAGGGATCCACTCAGTTAAATCTGAATCTCAAACAAATACTTTTTTAGTACAAGTATATCCCAAAAGCGCACCTGGGTGGCTTAGTCAGTTAAGCGTCCAACTCTCAATTTCAGCTCAGGTCATGATCTCATGGTTTCTTGAGTTCGAGCTCCATGTTGGGCTCTCTGCTGGCTGTGTGAAGCCTGCTTGGAACTCTCTCTCTCTCTCTCTCTCTCTCTCTCTCTCTTTCTCTCTCCCTCCCTCCCTCCCTCCCCCCGCCTACTGTCTCTGTCTCTCTCTAAATAAATAAACTTAAAAAAAAAAGTATATCCCAGGGAGACACAGAGAGGAAAGAAGAAGGAGCAAGCCCTGCATTGGATCGAGCATTTGCTCTAGAGCCAAGGAGTTTTAAGCCAGAAATGACCGAGAAGTACTGGATTTTCAATATCATCAATGGCTACCAGTGGCCATGAAGGCTGAAGAGCCAATACCTGGTTAGAGAGAAGAGACTTGTTGATCATACAACGAAGTCTTGTGGCCACTTAAGTGCATTCACCGTAGGCTCAGAGGAGTGGCAGCTCCAGGCAGAGGCATCAGACAAGACTGGGAATCAGAGAGGGCTGAGACAGCAGACCTCTGTTGTCTACCTGAAACTAATGTGCATCAACTTTACTCAAAAAAAAAAAAAGTTTAAAAAAGAAAAGGCCAGGTGTCACAGTGAAGATGAAAAGTTTTAATTGTCATAGACCAGGACCAACCACCTAGTGCAAAATGAAGATACGAGGCCCCTTGTTCACATATACTGAGGACTTCAAGACGCAGCATCAGAACACCAAACCAAGGGGATCTCTGTCCAGGGTGGTGGAGGCATGCGGTCTGCTCAGCATTTCTGTGTCTTTGCATCACTGCACCATCCCCCTCTTCCCCTGGCAGCCAGAAATTTGTGAGCTTTGGTCCAAGGAGAGGGAGGTGAGAGATTTTCTTCTCCTTGATGAAGGGCTCACTTTCTGGTGCCAGCGGAGAAACTGAGCAGGCTTTGGGCAGGGCCGTGATGGGGGCCCACAACTCTGGCTTCCCTTGGGAGCAAGGTGATGTGGGCTAACTTTCCCTCCCCACTGCTGGAAGGTGGAAAGAGTAAGAGCACAAGAGACAGGTTGCAACTTGGCTCTGGAGGCCAAGAAGAAGCCCTTCTTCCTACAGCATTCCTGGAAAATGTGCCTCTGGTCCCGCATGCCACACATTCCCTGGCTTCCTGGCTGCTTAGGCTGGTGGGGATGTGGAGGCCCCATCACCACCAGCTAATGGCCAGCAGTGAGGCCTCCGAAACGGCAGAGGTGTCAGGCCAGAGCGGGTAGGTGGGGTGTGCAATAATGGGGCTTGGGAAAGCAGGAGTCAATCTCTCGGATTCTTAGTGATTCCATCTGGAGATTGAGATTGGGTTAAAACGTGCCAGGGGTCTGGAGCCCATTGAAGATACTCAGGTGCCACTTGCTATTACCATTATTATTACTCTTATTTATCATCACTAATGCTCCCTCTCCTTGGACAGACCTCCTGGTTCCTTGATCCTGTGATTCACCTCTGTGCCTCCCACATCCACTGCACCAACTGGCTCAATGAACATTCAATAAACGTTCGCTTTTTTAAATGTTGAATTAAAAAACATCGTAAAATCACCAGAGAAAATACAAGGATACTGATAAAGTAAAATGAGATCATTCTAAGCATCCATCTGGCTTTTCTAAAAAGATGATGAAGGTAACAGGTTAAAACGACCATAACATCCTGGCTGTTTTTTCAGTCTTTTCAACAACTGGACCGCAACTCAAAATAAGAAACCCCAAGCTCCAAGGGCTTGGGTACATTTTACAACTGGGATTCAGCTTCTATTTAATTTCTTAAAAAAAAATGTTCCCTTTGGTTAAGGTGAAGTTTGCTTTGTTTTATGTAACTGAAAGCAAACAGACACCAGCAGGTTTTCCTGGAGAGGGCCCAGGATTACAAGTGTGGACGCCGGTTCCCGTTCACTCCAGGCTGGAGAGTCCCAAACCAGTCACGCAAGGCGGGCATTTACATGACCTTAAATCTCCAGGCTTCACCATTTAGTGGCTCAGTCAATCTGTGGCCATGCAGTCTCAGGCACCACTTTCTCCATGGAGAGCTCACTCCTTGTCAATAATCATGTGATAAAATCATAAGAGAGAAATGAAAGGCTGTGGGGAAGTAGTTAGAGAAGGAGATAACGCCATAGAGCTATCTATTCCAGTGCTTAATGTTACTTACATGCATCTTTCATGCACACAGACTCCTCAGAAGGGAAAGGTGGGCAAGGTTTATGGAGTTTTATACGTTCCATGCTCCTCACACAGGGCCACATATTCGAGGACAAGCAAGCAATTTGCATTTTCCTAATGTTCTCTTGCCAGATCCACTTAATTCCATTTGCAAGGTGGGGCTGGGCATGTTGTATGCCTTCAGGTGATGCAGAAACTGAGGCCCAGGTTCTTGGGGGTCTTCACAGGTTAAGTGAGTTGCCTAAGGTCACACAGCTGGTTCGCAAGAACAAATTGGTGCTAAGATGGCCCTCACCTGACAACCCCATGGGCAGTGATTCTTGATCCAGGGAGATTTTGTCCCCAAGGGAACATGTGGCATTGTCTGGAGATGGTTATGATGGTCACAGTCTGGGGGGATGGGAGAGTGCTACTGGCATCTGGTAGGTAGGGGCTGGGGATGCTGCTAAACTTCCTGCAATGCTCAGGACAGTCCCTGCCCCACCCCAACAGCACAGAATTACCCACTATGTCAATGGTGACAAGAGTTAGAAATTCTGTAAGGTCAATAGAGAAAGTGATGGGGTGGGGAGCCTGTCTGACTCCCCTTTGTGTGTGTGTGTGTGTGTGTGTGTGTGTGTGTGTGTGTGTGAGTGTGTGTGTGTATTAAAACGAAATGCTAGGGGTGCCTGGGTGGCGCCTGGCTGGTGCCATTTGGTACAGCCAGTGACTCTTGATCATGGGGTTGTAAGTTTGAGCCCCACATTGGGTGTAGAGATTATTTAAAATTTTAAAGAGAGAGAGAGAGAGAAATACTAGATTAGAGGCCAGAAGGGAGCTTTAGAAGTATGCTAGACTCTTGCTACTCAAAATGTTGTCCCCAGACCAGCATCAGCTGGGAGCATGTTAGAAATGCAGACTCTCAGGCCCCACTCCAGACTTACTGAGTCAGAACCTCCCTTTTAACAGTGTCCCAGGTGATTTATGGGCTCATCAAAGTTGAGAAAGACAAGTTCTGTTTCACCCTAGGCTAGACGGCCCTCAATCCCATCCCAAGAGATGTGCATTTATCTGGGCCTCACATCTCACCAGTGGCCAGTCCCAGAATCCACATCGCCCGGTCAGGGGTTCAGGGCCTGTCGTCATTCTCCCCCACACCTGACCTGTGCCCCTTCCTTTGATTTTCACGTGAGTCCTGGTATTGGAGAAGAGCACATCTGGGCTGGTTTATTATAACCTTTCCTATTTTTCTCCCTGCCTCACCCCTTCCCCACAGGCCTACATCTTGCTGGGACAGTTCCTTCTGATGCACAAGAATGAAGCTGAGTTTCAGAAGTGGCTCATTTGTTGTTGTGGCGCCACTGAGTATGAGGCCCAGGAGAGTTCTAACTGTCTGAAGGAGTGGTGTTCCTGCTTCCTATAAACACACTCTCCCTTGCTCTGATGCTTGGGTAAACGACACATTCTGTACTGACACCAGGCTTGGGGTCATTATTTTTGTTATTTTTTGTCATTTTTTATTTTAGAGAGAGAGCACAAACAGGGAACAGGGGCAGAAAGAAAGAGAGAATCCTAAGCAGGCTCCCTGCTCAATGCAGAGCCTGATGCAGGGATCGATCCCACGACCCTGGGATCATGACCTGGGCCAAAATTGAGAGTTGATGGTAAATCAACTGAGTCACCCAGGCGCATTATTTTTGTTTTTAATGTTAAGGATATACAGTCATTATACAAAGTAGTGCAAGAATATATAAAAGAGAACAAATGAAAGACAAGTGATCCTCAAACTGACCACCTAAAAACAATTGTCATTTGCCTTCCATGAATATCATGCCAAATATTTCGGCATATAGATTATTTTAGAATAGATTATTTTAAGTTTTAAGCCAGCATATTGATTATCTATTGCTGCATAGCAAACGAACCCAAAGCATAGTAGCTTAAAACAAACAATTTTATCTTACACAGTTGCTTGGCTGGGTGGTTCTCTCTCTGGGTCTTCCATGAGGTTGAAAACTGTCAGCTGGACTGCAATCATCTGAAGGCTTGACTGGGGCTGAAGAATCCACTTCTAAGATGTTGCACTCACATGGCTGTCAACTGGAGTCCTCAGTTGCTCATTAAATAGGCCTCTCTATGGGACTACTCATGGCGTAGCATCTAGCTTCCTCCAAAGTAGCTGACCCAAGAGGGAGTAAGAGAGCAAGCAGGAAGTGCAATGTCTTTTATGACCTTGTCTCTGATTCACACTATATCACTTCTGCTGCTATTTTTAGAAGCAAGTCATTAAGTCCTCAAGAGAAGAGAATTAAACTTTCTTGAAATAGCAACTAACACGCAGACATATTTTTAAGAGCATCATAGTCTGATTTCTGAGGTATAATTTATATTCAGTAAAACTTGCCCTTTTAGGTGTGAAGTTCTCTGAATTTTGAGAAATGCATTGTCCCAAAACCACCACCAGAATCAAGATGGGGAGCCCTTTCATCTCCCCAAAGAGTTCCCTAGTGCCTCCCCATAGTCATCCGTATGCCCCTCCCCAACCTCTGCAAATAAATGATTTGTTTTTTGTCCTTATCATTTTGACATTTACAGAAAGCCAAATAAATATAACCACACAGTATGTACTTTTGTGTGACTGGCTTCTTTCACTTAGAATAATTCAGTTGAGATGAGCCCGTTAAACAGGCTTTTTAAATTCAAGAAAATGTTGGCAGATGTTGTTGGTGCCTGGTCCCATATGCTGTTGGCATTCACTGTTCTAGTACAGTCCAGTAACTTCCCTCAGCAAGCACCTGAGTACCCTCTGCCAGAGGGTATCTCTAGCTGCAGGAGTAGGATCTGCTCATGTACAGGGCAGGAAGTGCCAGAGAGTTAACACCCAGTCATGGGTGGAAGCTGATGGTTAAATGCCTCAGTTTCCTTGCCCTTTGGATGGGACGGCTCTGAAATAGTATACCTCAGCTCCCCAGTGGGACTGAGCCAGTTGCTCACAGTGGCCCCCTGCCTTTTAACACCCCCAACATTTGCTTTCATTTCTTCCCTATATTGCTTTCCCACTTGACTGCCAGGGTTTCTTGGGATTGCCCCTCATGAACTATTTATATTTTAGTATCAGTCTGCTTCCAGAAGAACCCAATTTAAGTCAAAAGTGTTAGAATTTAATTTTGTTTCAACAGAAGAAAAAAATGGAACTGAAAAAATTCTTGAACTTCATTGAATTTTTTTCTTCATTCCTAGACATCATCATTTCTAAGTCGATTTCCTCTGAGCATAAAGAATAGTATGGGGGAAACAGTAAGAGGGAGGTTAGTATCATTAAATTTATTTTAAACTCTGCTTTTCAATATTAGATGGTACAAATTCCCATTAAAAAACTAATAAAAGTAAAAAGAAATTAGCACTCTTATTTTTTCCCCTATCATTTTTTAAAATGAGTTTAATATTATTTTTAACTTGTCAAGGTTTACAGCATTTACATTCTTCCCATAAACATAGTCCCTGCAGTTGCTTAGTCTTAGTTGTATATTTGAGAGGTTATGAATTCTTGTTGGTATAATTATTTTAAAAATGATAACTTTTGGGGCACCTGGTTGGCTCAGTCGGTTAAGCGTCCAACTCTTGATCTTGGCTCAGGTCATGATCTCACAGGTCATGAGATTGATGCCTGTGTCAGGCTCTGTGCTGACATAGTGGAGCGTGCTTGGGATTGTCTCTCTCCCTCTCTCTTCCCCTCCCCCCTCTCTCAAAATAAATAAATAAACATTTAAATAAATAAATAAATAAATAAATAAATAAATATCTTTCTTTCCAAAGATCTCAGTTCTGACTATCCAGAGTCCTTCCCTTGCTCTCTCCTGCACAACCCACCCTTGGATTAATTCTCTACTAAAATAGTCATGGGATTTAGAAGTCACTCATTTTTTAAGACAAGAGCCGGCACTAGGGAAAGGACAATGGAAAGTAGCCCTGTCCTTCATTCTATTTCCACACACTACTCATATTGCCAAAGTTTGTCCTGTTAATCAGGATGATGTCTGAGATCATGTAGGAGGATTAGGGAGCTGAGAAACCTGGAAGAGATGGTCTTCCAAGACTAAACAGCCTCTATAGAGCGACCCTAGCACAGATACTAAAATCAGAGTAGTTCTTTGTGTAATATAATGGAGGGATACCGAGGACGAACCCTGTTCCCTACAATTTTCTCTACAGCCATTCATTCCCTTGTGTTGATTTTAGTCTTTCTCATAGATAAAATTATTGTCTTCAATTCTTCACTTCTCCCTGTATTTTCCACCTTTGTCAGGTGATTTTACAGTCCCTCCCACTAGAGGCAAAGTAACTCTCAGACCCTTGACTTAGACTTGGCCATGTGACTTACTCTGGTCAATGGTATGAGTCTGAAATGACAGCATGCCAGTTCTGAGTTTCACCGTGCATTTCCACGTGCTCTCTCATGCCTCTGTCAACACCAAGAGAAGAGCTATCTCCTTGGATAACTGCTGCCTGCATCCTAGAATGAACCCCAGTGAAACTGATCTGAGCCCAGCTGGCAGCAAGGACCTGAGGCCAGCCAGACCTGCAGCTTGATGCAAAGCTGCCCATCAGAGCCCACTCTGGATCAGCCAGCCCTCAGCCAACTCAGATGTGTGAGTGAAAATAAAAGATTGCTGTTCAAAGCCACTGATGTTTGAGATAGTTTGTTATGCAGCAGTATCTAACTGATACATTCCTTCTAATCAATATGTCCTTACCCTGCCAGAGGGTGCTTTAGATGGAGCAACAGTCCAGGGTCGGCAAAAGAATATTGCCTCTGAAGGCAGCCAGACGTGAGTGTGAATTCCAGCTCTGCCAATCAGTACCTTATCCTGGGTGAGCTACTTAACTGCACTGAACCGTGGTTTCTTTATCTGTGGTACTTACCTTGCCGAGCCTCAGTTTCTTCATCTGTAAAATAGGGGTAGGAAAGTAATACCTTGCCTCAAAGCCTGGATTAATTGAAATAGCGTAGGTTAGGTAGATGGTTCGTAATAGAAGCTCTGTCTCTGTTCTTAGGGCTCTCCTCTGAGCCTAACGATCTGAGTACTTGGTCATCTTATGATACCTGGGAGAGAATTCATAGCTATAAGTTGGAAGGGAACCCTGCTACCAGCTTATCCAATTCTGTTCCAGTATACAAGTACAGGAATACACTCTTTAGGGACCACACACTCTTTAATGATTGAGTAAGAAAGGACAACCAGTACATATCAGATTATTTCAGATTTTGACTGGGATCGTATTGGGTCACATCAGCCCACTGATCCCCAAAGGCATGTTCAAAGCCACTCAAGAGAGGTGAGCACATGCATGTGTCCTTGGCCTTGTCAAAGGCTCATCTTCTACCTGGCAGGACGATTGTTCAAAGATTCGGGAGAAGGTTGGTACCTAAGAACATTTACCAATTATCATAGATTTGATTAGCATCTTAAACAGGAGCCAAACCATCTGCAAAGAAGAGGGGTCAGATATTGACTCTTGTCCCCAAATCTGTAGTTTGAGGGTATCTATGAATCAATAAATGATTTCAGTTAGTATTTATGGAGTGTCTAAGGCTCTGAGCATGGTTAGGTGCTGAAGGAAAGGCAAAGGGAATAAGCACAGGTTTCTCTGGCTTCAAGTAGCTTACAGCTTAACAAGAGATGATTAGGGGAAGGGAGAGAAAAGCAGCCAAGGTGTTAGGAGGTATATCTTAGCTTGCGCTGTCCCAGAAGTATCCCCTGAGACAAGGGTCTCAGGGAAAGTAGTGTGTTCAGGAATGTTCCCAGGAAATGCCAGTAAGGGAATGGGCAGTGTGGCAGGAAGGAGAAAGCAGCCAAGAAAGGTGTTCCATCTCTAGCGCTGTGGGCAATCAGACCTCAGTCCTGCCTGGGAACTCTGGGAGCCAGTGTAGAACATATATTCAGACACCCCACCATGGGGTAGTGAAACACCTGCTCTTATTAGTCATTTGTTGAGGACTGCTCCTGCAGAAAGTTAATCTCTCAGTTCTTGAAACTGCATATGGGGAAAGTGAACCTCACTGAGAAGGAGGTCAGGCAAAGAGATGCAGGCATTGGCACCTGGAAGTTGGGTCGGCTGCATGCCCTGAAGTGGTGAAGGTGAGGGCACTTGGGGCACAGGGCACCCACAGCCTCTACTGGGTGATGGAGTAGGACAGGCCTGGCTTTGACAACAGTCCGTCCCTTACCACAAGTTGTAAGTCCTTTGGAAAATCACCGTGTCGACCTAGCTACCCATTTGCAAAATGATGATAATAATAGTATCTACTCAAGCACTGGGAAGGTTAACGTTCCTAGTAACTGATTAGAGCTTCACGTGCAGTGGCTCTAAAAACCTAAGGTTTAAAATATGCAGCGCTGACTGTGTATGGACAAAGGAGAGGTAGGAATGGATGAGAGTAGTCAGGGAAGGCTTCCAGGAAGAGGTGACATTTGAGCTTGGTGTAAAAGGGGGTGGTCAGGATCGAATAAGCTGTGGACAGGGAAGGCAGTGGAGGGGGGGTGAGGGAGAAGAAAGTGAGGGAGAAAGAGCTGTGAGGGGAACACAAATCCTACTGGCCCAGACAGAGTGACTTCTGGGAACCTGTAGAGTCACTGCAGTCTCTCTGTCCTAGGAAAGTTAGTGCTCAGCAACAGCCATTAGGGATTGGAACCCCACTGGTGCTTAACTCAGAATAGGGCAGCCCTGCTCCCTGCCTGAGAAACATCCTGTAGTAACTGGTTACTACAATCAACAACCCTTTACTCTTCCTTGTATCCACACCCTTTACACAATTTTGCAGCTCCTCCTGCGAAGGAGGCAGTCTTCCTCCCTTACTATTGAATCTGGACTAACCTCATGACTTGCTTTGGCCAAACAAGTATGGCGATGTGACATTGTGACAGTTGCGAGCCTAGGCTTCTGCTTGCTCTCTTTTACGCCCGTGATGACCATGCAAACAAGGCTGCGCTAGCTCACTAAAGGATGAGACACATGGCCCAGCTGTCTCCATTGCCTCGGCCAACAGCCAGCCATAGAAGTGTGGCCATCCTGGACCAGTCAACCCATCAACTGACCTCAGATCCATGAGTGAGTCCAGCTGAGATCAGCCATGCCCGGCCCAGAGCCGGAAAAGCACCCAACTAACCCACAAACTCATATAAATAAAACCTATTGTTCTAAGCCACTATGTTTTGTTTATGCAGCTATAGCTAACTGCTAGAATTCCCACATGAAACTTCAGTGCGGAGCACCTCCAAATGTAAAGTGGGAAGCCCTCACTTATTTTTTCGAGGGCACCCTGAGTGATACCCTGGTAAATGGGGATAAGGAGAGGGATCCCATGGCTCATACCAAAAGCCAAGCAACCGTGGGGGTGGGGGGGTGGAGTGGGAAAATAATGGAAGCTAAGCTTTGAATAGAGTATTTGGTAAAGAGCGTGGCTCAGGTGGAAGAAGGTAAGATGAAACTACGACAGTCTCAGAGGGCAAGGTAAGAGTCGTCGATTGCGTGACCAGTTGTGGGGGGCCAGGGTGATTTGTTCTGGGAAACTTCTGAAAGAATGCTGACTCATGGAGATAGACCTTTTAGCAGGTGTTTTTGGAAATATGGATATATATGTGTATGCGTATATATGTATGTGTGTATATATGCATGTATATATGTATATGTGTGCATGTGTGTGTATATATGTTTCTACATGCATATATATGTATATATGTGAGCGTATATCTATATACATATGTGTATATATACATAAATGTGTGTATATGTATATGTCCATCTATATACATATATATATACACGAGTATATATGTATAACATACACACATGTATATGTGTATATATGTATGTGTATATATGTGTGTTTTATATGTATATGTGTGCATGTGTGTGTATATATGTTTCTGCATGCATATATGCACATATGTGAGTATATATCTATATACATATGTATGTGTATATGTGTGTTTGTGTATAGACATACATGTGTGTACATGTATATGTGTATCTATATATGTAAATGTATATATGAGTATACATGTATCTATTACACACATGTATATGTGTATATGTGTATATGTATGTGTGTATATATACATTTATGTGTGTATCTGCATGCATATATATGTATATATATGAGTGTGTATGTATATATGTATATATATGTGAGTGTATATATGTATACATATATAATATTTAATGTCTGCTGCTCTAAATACAGAAATGTGGCGATAGGAACGATTGACCAAGCACACACTGCACCAGGTAACTTGCTATCCCAAATCCTCCTGGGGTGAGCAAGGGTGCTTTCTCTGTCTTACAGATGAGAAAACTGAGGATCGAAGGAGTCAAGTGCCACGGCCACACTGATTCTACGAGTTGTTTCAATCCAGGTCTGCCTGACGTTAAAGCTGTGCCTGTTGCCTGCTCAACCACCCTCGGGGATTGGGTGCCAGGGACAGACAGGCATTAGAAGGGATGAGGGAGACCGAGGAGAGAAGCATGGGCTGAGGGCTGGGACACAGTCTGTGCAGCCACCACCACCCCTGGAGCCTCCCCTGTCACTAGCCTCATATTACGAGCTGTCACTCTAGGCAGAGGGAAAGCTCCTCTTCAAATTCTTTGGCTTAGAGACTTGGGGACCCCCTTTCTCAACCCCCCTATTTTCTAATTCTCTCCTTTCTTTCCTAAGATCAAGGTCACCTTGGAGAAATAGAAGTGGGTAGTTATCTTCATAGACACATCCTCACCCATTTCTGCCAGACACTTCTTTGCTGTGCTTTGGTTTTTTTCCCTACAATCAAGTCTCTGGTTTGTTTTAGGGACAAGCTATGCTGTTGTATTGCCTACCCTGCTTACCCTGGCCCAGTGACTGGATCTTTTTTGACCAGACTGAGGGGCTACTGCGGCCAGGGCACTGGACAGTGCCACTGAATGGGTCTGGGAACCAGAGACAAACCACTTGACTTGCCTGTGCTGTGAGGAGAATATTTGATTGTCCTATCTCCCATCTTTGCTATGAAGAGAGCTCAAAAATAAACATAAAGGCGTTTTGAACATAAAAGGAGTTAGGACACCTGACAGCAGTGCGATGGGTAGTCATTGCACTGTTTCAGCCTGGACAGCAGCTACAGAGGGCTAGTGGCAGCGGCGTCTCTTCAGATCACATGGGATACACACATTGGTCGGTACCAGCTAGGTTGTGCTGTGGCAAAAAAAAAAAAAAAAAAAAACAACAAAAACCCACAAAGCTTTATGTCCCACTCGCCTCACATGCCCATCTTGGGTCTGCTGGGAGCATTCTGTGTTGTCATGACTCTAGGACCCAGGCTTGACAGAGCAGCCCCCATCCTGAATGTTTGAAGTTTGCTTCAGCAGAGGAGCCCTGGGGATGGCTCACACAGGCAATTACATGCTCCGGCTCAGACGTGACATGTCACTTTCCCAATCTTTGGCCAGAAGCAATGTGGTCCCACCCAACCCCAAGGGGGCCAGGCAGTGCTGTCTGCTAGAAGAGGGGAGAATGGAAAATTGGGGCAAACATCGCAAATCACTGCCATAGGAATCCTTGTCAGGAGGTGGGTGAGAATTGCAGAAAGTCCCCAACAAGGCTCTGTTCCATCCCATATTTGTCCCTTTTCTTTGTCATTTTGTGAATTTGCTACCATCACTGAGATAGAGGAGAAAAGTGATAACCCCCCTGCAAAAAAACTACCATCTAATATTTTGTTATATTTCCTTCCAGTCTTTCTCCAATGGCATAGATATATATTTGTTAATAACAACTTTATTGAAATAAATTTCACACATCATAAAATTCACCCTTTTAAAGTGTATACTTCAGGGGTTTTTAGTATACTCACAGAATTGTGCATGCCATCACCACTATTTAACTTCAGAATATTTTTATCACCCCCCAAAGAAACCCCATTAGTAATTAGTAACCCAGCCCCCCTGCCCAGCCCCTGGAAACCGCTAGTCCACTTTCCGTCTCTATGGATTTGCCTATTCTGAACATTTCATGTAAATGGAATCATACAAGTAGTCTTTGGTGACTAGCTTCTTTCACTGAGCATAGTGTGTCCAAAGCTCATACGGATTGCAGCGTGTCCATGTGTCCATGGTTACCGTGTCCATGTGTCCATGTTTACCACCTACCTGTGTACATTTTAAAAAATGAACTGAGATTCTATCAAACATCAGTTAGCCTGTTTTGTTTTCCCCATCAGTCTTTGAAAAATAGTTTTTACCAATTCTATAGCAATTCATCAAATTTATGCACAACAATGTGTTGAATTGTGCCCCTAGTTTTGGACTTTTGGGTGTTTGCTGGTTTTTCTCAGCATTATAAACAAAACTTTTATGAGTAGCTATACATTTTTTTACTGAATGAATGAATAAATCTGTAAATATGGATAACATTTCTCATTCTTCCCTTCAGAAAGATGCTTAGAAATGGGTCTGAATGGGTGAAAAAACAGGGAGGTTTTTAGGGCTTTCGATTCTTAATGCAAATGCTAGTTTCTAGAAGGCTGAGTCAATCTGCTAAATGTGGCTTTGAGTTAGTTCGACCACATCTCGCTCAGAGTAAAAGCAAATTCTTCACAGTGGCCCAGGAGACCCTCTCTGACTGCCTCTTCTCTGCCCACTGGCTCTTTTCCACTCCAGCCACGCTGGCCTCCTTGTTGGCCCTTAAACACCCACAATGAGGAGGGCATTTGTTGGAATGAGCACTGGGTGTTGTAGGGAAGCCAATTTGACAATAAATTGTATTTAAAAAAAAAAAAAAAGAACACCCAGACCCACCCCCTAGCAGGGAGCTCAGTGATCTTGCAACAGCTGTTCCCTGCACCTAGAACACCCTTACCCTGTCTCTGCATAGCTCGCTCACCTACTCTGAGGCTTTGCTTACAAAATGCTTTCTTAGCAAGACTCTCTCATTACAAACGCCACCCCCTGGGTGCCTGGGTGGCTCAGTCAGTTAAGCATCAGACTCTTGATTTCAGCTCAGGTCACTATCTCATGGTTCATGAGATGGAGCCCCGCATTGGGTTTTGCATTGACAGCACGGAGCCTGCTTGGGATTCTGTCTGTCTCCGTCTCTTTCTCTGCCCCTCTCCCACTCATGTTCCCTCCCTCTCTCTCTCTCAAAATAAATAAATAAATAAACATTAAAAAAAAATGCCACCCCCAGCATTCCCTGTCTCTTCTGCCAGCTTTAATTTTCCTCCATAGCACTTAATGCCTTTTATTATACTGCATAATTTACTTATTTTGTTCATTATTTCAACCCACCAAATCAACTGTTAGAATCTGGCCTGGTGCCGGGCCTGGTAGGAGCTCAATAAATCTGTGTTGAATTGTGCTAATGGCTAGCAGTAAGAGTCCTCCTTATAAACCCTGTGGCCTACCCCGCCCTTCTCCCTGGAGGCAGCGGCAGGCTCTGGTCTTTGAACCAAGTCCTAGTTGGTGGTTCCTCCTTCACTCAGTTCTGGAGCAAACTGGCCAGGTGGCTGCCTCCAGGGCTGTTTGTTCCGCCCTGCTCCACAGTGAAACCTGGAAGAGGTTGACCCTAACAGATAAGCCCTCTTGTTACTGGGGAGTACAAAGATTTGTTTCCAGAGGAGGGCAAATCTTCCCAGGACCCACACAGCAAAGAGCCCACCAGCGTCCCAGCCAGAGTCTGGCCCCTGACCTGCTTCTGGGACAGACAGAGCACTGAGACTGCACTAGCACTTCCCAGCGAGCAGGCTTCCCATGCTGCAGGGCGGCCACAGACCTTCACAGAGTGGGCAGTTTCTGCACAGCCCACACTGCCACACAGGCAAGGGTCAGGAGGGAAAAACTCACGGGAAGCCGAGAAGCTGGGAAATCCCTCCTCTGGCCCGTCTAGCCAAGCAGCAGGGAGTCCCTCAGGAGCCTCCCATTGTGGGACATTTCCGGCCAGCCTCCTAGGGTTTGCACTGTAAGGCAGAAGACCAAAATTCCCAAACCCATAAGGCAGTGTTTTTAAAGGGCCCGTAAGTTAACGGACATACAAAGACCCATAATTAATAGTCTTAGAGTTAGGCCTGCATCAAGGAAGCAAATTCAGAACGAGAGCCGTTTCTAAGTCATCTCCACAAGCAAGCAGGCCCATCTCAAGGGCCAAAGAGCTTTCCCTCCTAATTCGCCCTACTCAGGCCCCTGGGGACACAGCCAGTGGGTGGGGCACCCACTACTGGCTCAGAGCATTTCTGGATTTGTCCATCAGAATGGCCACCAATGCCCAAAATGTTTTCTTAAATATTCTCGACATGGCAAATCTCTGTCTTCTGAAAGTCCATTTGAATTTTGGGAAGAATGAAGTTATTTAGAGCAAAGTCTTATGAATATGATGGGTGATCAAGTTATAGAACATGATTTTGAACAAAATTTTTTGGTCAATTGTAATAGATACACAGAGAGGTCCACAAATCATAAATTAGTCACTTGGAGAGTTCTCAGAAATGGAATGCTACCAGGTGACCACTGCCCAGATCAAAAACAGAATTATTACCAGCAGCTCAGAGACCCCTCATGCCCCTTTCAAACAGGTTTACCTCCCCTATGTCTGTCACACTGACATCAACTGCAGAGATTGTTTAGACTATTCTTGGACTTGATATAACAGATACCTGCAATATGTACACTTCTGTGTCCAGCTCTTTCCATCGTATGTGGGATTCATGTATGATATTCATGTGTGATTAGTATATAATATTGCAGGTATACAGCAATGACTGCTGTATACTATTTCATTGTATAAATAGACTAATTTGTTTATTAACTATTGAAAATAATGCTGCTGAGAACATTCTTGTATGTGTCTTTTCAGGAGTTGCCAGAAATCCAGATTTTCATGTGAGGTTTCCCAACTTTTTAATGTTGTAACAAATTCAAAAAGTTTGAAACGTATTGTGCAGGGCAAAGCATGTTGGTTACTGCAATCTGCCTTACAGTCAGGAATTTGCTACCTCCAATGAGGTAAACAATGCCTAGGGAACCCAAAGACCCCAGCCCTGCCATGATCAGAGGATGGAGGAAGGGGAGGAAGCTTTCAGAAAGGTGTGGTCCCTGAGTGGGGTCTTAAGAAGGAGAAGCCAGAGAAGAAGGTGGGGAAAGAAGAGGAAGGGAATGTCAGGCAGAGAAAGAGGTAACAGGCTGACCCATGCATGAGGAATAACAAGAGAGCCTTGGAGTTTTGGGTAATGGTGTATCTGGAGTGTGGGGACAGGAACTTCTCCATAAAGACAAGAGTGTTAGTGACAGTCCACTATATGCCAGGCACAATATTAAGCACCCATGTGCATTTTTCATTGCATTGTCATAACAGAAATTAGAATCATTGTTTGCTTTGTGTATGTAGAGAATAAGACACAGAGCAGTTAAGTTATTTGCTCAAAGTTGCACAGCCAGTAAGCAGAGGAACCTGGACTTGGAGCCTTATTGCAGCTAAGGTGGAGTGAGGCCAAATCAGTCAACACCTCATGTGTTATTCCTAGATCTTTAAATTTTATCCTGGCCATGATGGGAAACCCTGGGGGGGGTGGTTAAGCAGGGAGGTCATGTCACTATGACCACAGCACAAAGAAGGCAGGGAGAGGGAATGTGGGACTGGAGGTGATTGAAGGACTCCAGGTGAGAAATGGCAAGGTCTCAGCTAGGACAGTGTTAGCGCATGAAACCGAGGAGAGAGATTTAAGAGATATTCTGTAAGCCACTGCCCTCCTTCCCGCCACTTGGGGACTTGTTGGAAGTGGGGGAGTGAAGTGGAAGTAGAAACAGGTTTGTAGGAGACACTGACAAGTTCTATTTTGGACACATTGAACTGGATATGTCTATGCAGCGACTGAGGGCCAAAGTCTCATAGGCAAATAGCCCTGTGGTTCTGGACTCATGAAGAAAATTGGGGCAAGAGATGAGTCTTGCAGGTCACCAGGACGCAGGTTGAAGATACAGGTGGAGGAGAGGATGGTGGGAAAAGAAGAGGAGGTGGGACATAACTGGGGGGAACTGCAATGGTTCAGGAGCAAGAGGGTATAGATGGACATACTCAGACAACCAAGAAGGAGCAGTCAGAGGTGTGGTGAGGACACTGCAAGAATGGTTCCAGGGCCCATTGAGAGAGGAGAGAGTTTCCAAAAGACAGCATCCATTCTTCAGAGGCCAAGCAAGAAAGTTACCAAAAAGTGCCAGTGAGGTTTGGCATGAAGGATACCACTGGTAACCTTAGTAGGGTCCTTTCAGTGGGGACACAGTCAGATTGGGGCACACTAGGGAGGGAAGAGGAGGTGAGGGGGAGGGAAATGATTAAGAAGTGGACCAGAAACTTGCCTCACCCAAGTCCCCTTGGGAGGCTTTGATGCTGGAGGTCTTTCAGCTTTCAGTTCCAATCATGTTTGATGGGTTTTTAAAATACATGTGTGTTTGTGTATCAACCTCCATCATTTAACTAGCTTTTTGGAGGAAGCCTTCTCTCTGTTCTTTTACCATCTTTTTGAAGAGTGCTCACAACTGCTTCCATTGGATATGATCATGCATACCATCTCTCCATCCAATTCCAGCCTCAAGTTCTTATGATTTTAAACTCTCATGGTGGTGGGAAGAGGTGGGCAGGATCTATACCTTTCAACTTTTCACATCATGTGAAGTAATCTAGAATGGCATGTCTACATCCAGCCTAGGAGAGCTACCGCACACTACATTGCTCATGTCTGATCCAGCATCTGCCGTCCGTGGCTTGAGAAGTAAGACAAGGTGTTAGAAAATTCGACACAGTGACTCATGTCCTCACTCACTGATTTGTTAATGTGGGCCAGAGGAGCAAGAAGGAGAGCAGACAACAGGAAGGACTCTCTAATTGAGTTGGCATGGAGGAAAAATGCATTTATTTAAGTGTCATCCTTTGGAGAGATATCTCAGTACTGACTTTGACCTCAGTGGCTGATACATGAGACCAATCACCTAGGGATACCCTAATAAAGATTCATTCATTCATTCATTCATTCATTCAGCCAGCAAACATTTATTAATAACTGTTGTAGTTTTTTTTTAACAGCTACAAATTATTTTATATTCTTCACATTAAAACAGGAGTATAGAGTCCCATTTAACTGCTCTGACCAACAGAGTGTGGTGGAAGCTCTGCTTTGTGACTTCTGAGGCTACAAAGCTTTAGCCCAGTTCACTGAAAGGCTAAATCACCATATAAAGAATCTGACAACCCTGAGATTACCAGGCTGGGCTCCACCAAATATTCTCAGGTGAGCCCCACCTCCCAATCATTCCAACCCAGGCACTAGGTACATGAGTGAGGACAACCTCTTGGAAGTGGATTTTCTAGCCCACTCTCACACCTTTTAGATACTCCCAGTCACTCTAGTCTTCCCTGCTGAGGCCTCAAACATTGTGACATAGAGACAAGCTATCCCTGAGGGGTCTTGTCAGATTCTGTGGGCATAAGTAAATGGCATTGTGTTATGTCTCTAGGTTTGGAAAGGCCATTCTGCATAATGGATAAGAATTATCTGGGATAAGAACCTATTGTATACTAGGTGCTATTCAAGGCACTGCAGATAAGCAATAAGCAAGATAAACAAAGTCCTATGTGGGGCTTACACACCACCTGGGAAAGACAGATAATGTAAACGAATCATCAGTAACTCAATGATTCAGAAAAATAAAACCAGGGAATATAACAGTGATTGTCAGGGTACATTGGGGCGTGATAGGTCCAGGGAAGGTCTATCAGAGGAGCTGATATTTGAGCTGAAAGCTGAATGATAGCAGAAAGAATGGGAAAAGCAAGTACAAAGTTGCTAAAGATACTAAAAGAGCAGACAGAAGCCAGTGAAAGTGGAGCATGATTAAGGAAGGGTATGAATGGAGGAGACGAGGCCAAAGAGATAGATTGGGTCAATCTGGCAGGACCTTGTGGACCATGAGGTGGTGAGGAGGCTGGATTATATCCTAAGAGTAAGTGACAACATCTATACATTAAAAAGTTGGTTCTGGCTGCTGTGTAAGGAATGAATTGCAGAGGAACAAGAGAGGTAGCAGGAACACCAGTGAGGAGCCATGCTTAGTAATCCAGGTCAGAGATGATGGTGGCTGGGACAAGGGGGTCATATTGGAGATGGTGAGAAGCAGATGAAATAAGGCTGTGTTTTTGAGGTAGAGAAGACAGCTCTCACAAATGGGTTGATTATAGAAAGCAAGAGACAGGGAAGAATCAAGGACAACTCCTAGGTTTCCCTATGTCCATCTTGGATTCTGTTCTAGGTATTGTGATGCTGTTTTGTGGAGACTCTGGATTCTGTGATATTCCTCTGAAAAATATTGATGCTTATTTGTCTGTTTACTTGTTTTATAAAGCAGTAAACTTGTCTAGACTTAAACTGCAGATTCTGCCTTTTGGGAAGTTGTTCAAATCTCAGTTCAGCTCTCCTGGCTTTGGCTGGGCTTTTGGAAGTCTTTTCCATACATGCATGGTTCAGGGGTCAGCCAGAGATTTGGACACAGTTAATATACAGAGTATGTGTCTGATCCTTGCTTTTCTGGGGTTCTCCTCTCCCTGTTAACAGCTGTACTTGCCCAGACTCTGTCTTCTGGTTCTTTCGGCCAGAAAGACTGCAAATTTTCTACTGGAGTTTTGGCTACCCTACATAGTCTAGGCTGGGAACTCCCCTCAAGTGAAAGCCATAGAAATAAAAAATAGGAAACTCTTCCTATGCCATTCCTTTATTCCAAATGCATAGCCCCTTCCTGTTTCTGCATGCTTTTTCACTCTCCAATGCATTCAGGTAGGTTTTTTTTTTAATTAAACTTTGTATTTTGAGATGATTTTTTTCCCCCACACTTAATTATTTATTTATTTTAAAATTTACATCCAAGTTAGTTACCATATAGTGCAACAATGATTTCAGGAGTAGATTCCTTAAAGCTCCTTACCCACTTAGCTCATCCCCTTTCCCACAACCCCTCCAGCAACCCTCTGTTCTCCATATTTAAGTCTCTTATGTTTTGTCTCCTTCCCTGTTTTTATATTATTTTTGCTTTTCTTCCCTTAGTTCTTCTGTTCTGTATCTTAAAGTCCTCATATGAGTGAAGTCATATGATATTTGTCTTTCTCTGACTATTTTTGCTTAGCATAATACCCTCTAGTTCTATCCATGTAATTGCAAATGGCAAGATTTCATTCATTTTGATTGCCGAGTAATACTCCATTTTATGTATATACCACATTTTGAGATGATTTTAAAATCATATCCAGTTGTAAGAAATAACAGAAATATCCTTTGTACCCTTTACTCAGTTTCCCCCAATGGCAACATCTTGCAGAACAGTACAATAGCACAACCAAAATATTGACATTGAGATAGTCAAGATACATAACACTTCCATCACTACAAGGGTTCCTCATCATTGTCCTTGTATAGCCATACTCCCTGGTCTCCCACCTACATCCCTTCCTTAGCTCCTGGTCACCACTTACTGGTTCTTCATTTCTAAAATTTCATCATTTCAAAGATATTATATAAATGGAATCATACAGTATGTAACCTTTTGGGGAATTTTTGTGTTTGTTTTTGTTTTGTTTTGTTTTGTTTTTGCCTAACATAAGTCCCTTGGAGATTCATCCAAACTGCATGTATCAATAACTCATCCCTTTATTCCATGGTATATAGATGTATCATAGTTGTTTTTTGTTTTGCTTTGATCTTTGACCATTTACCTATTAAAGGATACCTGGGCTGATTCTAGTTTTTGGCTATTATAAATAAAGCTGCTCTGAACATTTAAATATAGGTCTTAGTTGGACAAAAGTATTCATTTCCTTGGGATAAATGCTTAGGAGTGCATTGCTGAGATGTATGATAGTTACATGTTTTGCTTTGATTTGTTTATTTTTTAAATTATTTTATGTTTATTTATTATTTTTGAGAGAAAGACAGAGTGTGAGTGGGGGAGGAGCAGAGAGAGAGGGAGACACAGAATCTGGAGCAGGCTCCAAGCTCTGAGCTGTTGGCACAGAGCCTGATGCAGGGCTTGAACCCATGAACCATGAGATCATTATCTGAACTGAAGTCGGTTGCCCAATCGACTGAGACACCCAGGCGCTCCTCATGTTTAGCTTTTAAAAGAAACTGCCAGGGGTTCCTGGGTTGCTCAGTTGGTTGAGCATCCAACTCTGGATTTCAGCTCAGGTCATGATCTCACAGCCATGGGATGGAGCCCTGCATTGGGCTCCATGCTGTACAGGGAGCCTGCTTAGGATTCTCTCCACCCCCCCCCCCCGCCTTTCCCCTGCTTGTGCTTGTGTTCTCTCTTCTCTCTCTCTCTTTCTCCAAAAAGAAAAGAGAAGAAAAGAAAGAAGGAAGGAAGGAAGGAAGGAAGGAAGGAAGGAAGGAAGGAAGGAGAGAAGGAAAGAAAGAAAGAAAGAAAGAAAGAAAGAAAGAAAGAAAGAAAGAAAGAAGGAAGGAAGGAAAGAAAAGAAGAAGGAAAGAAAGAAAGAAAGAAGGAAAGAAGGAAAGAAACTCTTATCTAGCATGGCTGTACCATAACACATCCATTAGCTGTGAATGAGGGATCCAGTTGCTCCGCCTCCTCACCAGCATTTGGCCTCGTTACAATTTCTTATTTTAGTCATTCTGATAGGTATATAATGATATCTCATTGTGATTTTAACTTGCATTTCCTTAATGGCTAAAGATATTGAGTATCTTTTCAAGTGTTTATTTGCCATCTGTATATCCTCTTTGGTTAATTGTCTCTTCATTTCTGAGCTTAGTCTTTTGGAAAGGAAAGCAACACATGTAATTCTAATATTTGTGTTCCCTGCAAAGCTCCACATTTGCAGATGCCCCGTCATCTTTCAGCTAAGTCTGGCATAGGAGGGCAGTGTTACTTCTAGTGTTCAGAAGATGATCAAGGGTGTAAATCACCCATCAGATGAGAGAGGATATTGGGGAGAAAGGAGGGAGAAAGCCAACTTTCTGGTGTCCTTAAAGGGAGAGCTATGAATGGGATTCCTTCTCTCTCTCTTCACCTCTTTCCTTTTTCTAACCAGAGCAGAGGATCCTGATCCACTTATCAGAGTCCTGTCCCTTCCATATCTTCCTGAGGCGTCCCCTCCCACAGCCTCTCTCAAAGCCACAAAAAGCAACCACACCGTGTTGTACTTAGTAGGTGCTCCATAAATATTTGGACTTGGTGGATTTGGTCTTATTGGAATCCATGGTATGCACATGACAGAAATGCAGTTAGAGCTTGCCTGACCCAGAGCAGGAATTTGTTAGAAGTTGTTTCTGAGGTATCTTCAGTTAGCGCAGGAAGGGCAGGAAGGAGTCTGGGTCTCTGACAACTGGAATCCATAATCCAACCCCATCACTACTCTCTCTCTCTCTCTCTCTCTGGCTCTCATCTCTGTCTCTCTGTGTCTATCTCTGTCTCTCTCTATGCCTAGCAGCTTTATTCCCACTGAGCACAGACTTCAACTTTCACAATGCAGGGAATGTGGTTGCCCTCACACCCACGGCATCCAGAAACAGAGGTCTTAACCTTTAAGTTGCAGGTTTGTTTTTTTTAAATGTTTATTTAGAGAGAGAGAGAGAGGGCCAAATATGCATGAGCAGGGGAGGTGAAGGCATAGAGAATCCCAAGCAGGCTCCACGCTGATCGTGTGGATCTCACGAACTTTTAAGATCATGACTTGAACCCTTGAAATCAAGGGTCAGACGCTTAACTAACTGAGCCATTCAGGGGCCCCTAGTTGCAGTTTATAAGTCCTGGGGGAAGGTAATAGTGGACTCAGTGGGGACCAAGAGTCCATCATGGGCCATCATGATTGGAAGTTGGGAAGGGAGAGTTTGTCAAAGTGGGAAGGATTTGTAGACTCAACCATTAGATACCCCCTCCAAGTTTACCACCAGCTTTGAGGGTTCAAACGAAACCATTGGAAGGCACACAAAGCTCCTACTTTCCTTTGCTCTTTTCACCTCCCAAACTGTAACATCTGCTGGACTCCAACCCAAATCTCACCCAAGTTTGGGAGCCCATTCAGTCAGCCTCCTCTGTGACCTCCTTCCTGGAGTTACTCTAACTTTTGACGACTTCCTCTGTGAATTAGGGTAATGCTAGCTGCCATAACAAATAAACCCCTGCCTCACAGTGGATTACACAATACAAGATTTTTCTGGCTCACTTGAAAGTGCAACGTGTGTGTTTGAAGTTGAGGTTGCCTTCCACATGTTAATTCAGAGATCTAAATCTTCTTTCTGTCTTGTGGCTCCACCTTTCCCCACCTCAGAGTCCTTGACATTCAGCTAGTAAGATGGGGAAGAGAGAGAGGAAGACACATCCTCTTCTTAACCACCTCACTTCTAGTCTCATTCTCATTAGTGGGAACTGCTCACATGAACATTCCAGAATATAAGGGGTAGTGGGAAATGAAGTTCCTGGCTGAATAACTGCTTCTCAGCCACGACTTTATACTATGTAAGGAAGAACATACGGGTACACCTCAGAAATTGGTGATGGTTTGGTTCCAGACCACCTCAATAAAATGAATGTCACAATAAAGTGAATCAAATGAATTTTGGGGTTTTCCAGTGCATATAAAAGTTATGTTTACACTCTACTGTAGTCTACTACGTGTCCAATAACATTATGTCTAAAAAAACAATGTACATACTTAATTAAACAGTATTTTATTACTAAAAATGCTAACCATCATCAGATCTTTCAGTGAGTTGTAATCACTGGTGACAAATCACCACAACAAATACAATAACAATGAAAAAGTTTGAAATATTGCCAGAAATACTGAAAAAAATGACACAGAGACACTATGTGAGCAAATACTGCTGGAAAAAATTGTCACCAAAAGACTTGCTCAACACAGGGTTGTCATGGACCTTCAATTTGTAAAATACACAGTATCTGTGAAGCACAATAAAATGAAATGTGTGTGTGTTTTGGCAGATGGTTGGTCATCTTGCCACTGTCCCAAACCTAGGCAGTCAGTCACCCACAGATGAGTGCCTCATTGTCCTCTGTTTCCTGTCTGCTAATCTCAAAGTCCACAACACCTGGAGCCCTGGTGTCTTGTCATTCCCAGAGACCCAGCAGGCTGATGGATTCATGAAAGAAGATGGTCGGCCTCACCCAATAGTTTTCTAAAAGCAAACTGGCAAGCTGTGGTCTTCAGGCTAGTTGCCTGGTTTTGTAAATGATGCTTTATTGGAACCAGGGTAGGGACTAGGGACAGGTGAGTGAGATGGGGTCAGGCAAGTGAAGATTTGGTCCTGTCTTCATTTGAAATTTTGACATTTTGTTCATCACGAATTTTTGGAGTTACTTTTGTTTTTTAAAAATAGCATGTTAGGGGTGCCTGGGTGGGTCAGTTGGTTAAGTGTCCAACTCTTGGTTTCAGCTCAGGTCATGATCTCGTGGTTCAGGAGATCGAGCCCCGCATCAGGCTCCGTGCTGTCAGAGTGGACCCTGCTTGGGATTCTCTCTGTCTTTCCCACTCCAACCCTCTCAACTTGTTCTCTCTCTCTCTCTCAAAATAAGTAAATAAGCTTTGAAAAAAATAGCACGTTAAAGTATTTTTGATCCCAATTGCTGAGTTTCTTGATGCTTCCTTAAATGTTGCACTCAAGCTAAGAGCATCACTCACCTGCCTGTCATGGTCCTTCCCTCTCTGAAAAGTCTGGCATCTGGGACTGTGCCCAGCCCCGGGCAAGACTGACATCAAGAGAGAAGTAGGAGAGTCCCTCTGCTGTGTCCTGAACAAGTACTCATACTCTCTTCCACCCTCCCCACTCCGCCCTGCAGCAATGGAGTTGCTGGCTGCTGCTGGAGGGCCTATGCAGGTGGTGGGAAGGGCCTGGTGAGTCCCCAGAAGGCCTCCCTCCTCCACCAAAGCTCCTGCTACCTCTGAAGACAGCCCTAGGACCCTGCTTATTTCATTTCCCTGACATCATTTTGAGATGAGTCCTGAAAGCTTTCAAATTTAAGCCACATCTCATAACAATTTGGTAGAAAGATACAACTGTCACCAGTTTGAAGGTATAGACTTTTCCAGAACTATTTGGTTTCATTTCACAGACCCCAGGTTTTGTTCTTTTTTGCTTTGCAGCTGATTCTCCCTCCCTCTCTTCCTCTTTTGTGATCTCCTCCCCTATCACTGTGACCTCCATCCCCTCCAGCCTTGGAGTAGGGGCTGCCTGGGGCTGGATCGGGAGGAAGAAGGAATGTCTTCTTGTGTAATTTTCTGGCAGTTTCTTTGGTGATCATGGTATGGGGGGTGGGAGGTGGCAGCTTCCTTCAAAATGAAAATGAGACTGTTTCACAACCAAGTCAGACACCTTGCACCCCACATGAGAAGGGCCAAAGCCTGGGAAAACCAAGTTACCCCTCCCCCAAGAAAAAAACAGGTTCTATGAATTTATGGAAGTTGACCTACTATACACATTCATCCCATTGCCTTGCAGTTCTGTCCCAGATGCTGAAGAGAAAAGCAAGAGCTGTGTTCAGGAAGGTTCACAGCAGAGGCGCCTGGTTGGCCCTGTTGGTTGAGCATCCAGCTCTTGGTTTCAGCTCAAATGGCAGAACTGGTCATATTAACTGGGGTAAGAGCCATTTGGGGGACAGGAGGCGTCATGTGGTGCTGGTTGTGCAAAGACCCAGAGAAAAGCCTTGTGGGAGGAGGCAGGATGGCGTTTACAGAAAGAAGGCCAAGGTGCCTAGAGCAGGGGGAGCTGAGCAGGGCAGACCAGCAGAGAAATGAGGATGTTATTCTCAGGGTCATGGCACCCATGGGAGAGATTTTTATTTCTTTTGTATCGAGGTATAATTGACACACAATAAAATGCACCATCTTAAGTGTACAGGTCGATAAATTTTATATATGCATACATTCATGAAAACACCAGCAGAGCAAGACACAGAACATTTCCAGTGTCCTAGAGAGTTCCCCTGTACCCTTCCCAGGCAATAGCCCCTGAAAAGTAACCACTGTTCTGGCTTACATCACCAAAAATTGCTTTGCCTAATTTTGAGCTACAAATGAATGAAACCATATGACTCTGGGCTCATTTATGTCTGACTTCATTCACTCCACATTCTCTCTGTGAGATTCATTCATTTTGCCACATGTAGGGCAGGCCATACATGTGCGTTGCTGTGTAGTATTCTCCTGTATAAACTTACTATAATATGTTCATTTTTTCTGCTGTGGATGGACAGTTGGGTGGCCCCAGTTGGGGGCTCTTAGGAATGAAGCAGCTATGAATACTCATAGCTGCCTTTCGGTGGTCCTGGGTGCCCATCTCTGTTGGGCATATGCCCAGGAATGGAACTGCTAGGTCACAGGGTAGGTCTATGTTGCCCTTTATAGGTCCAGTCAAAGAGTTCTTCAAAGTGGTTTGAGAGTTTGATGAAGGGTTTCACATGGGAGCCTGGCACAACCTGCTGTATATATATGAAAGGTCAGGTCAGGTGCTGTGAAGAGCCATAGGGTTCAGAATGAAGGGGAGGAAACCAGTTAGGGGGTGATGGAATGATCCCTAAGCAAGGATGAGGTACAGGTGTGACTGGTAGCAATGAGAATGAGGAAAACACCATCTCACCTAAATGAGAAGGATACGGTGAGCTATCTGCCCAAAGCCACACAGCAGGGCACAGAATCAGTCTCTTAAACCCAGAGATTCTAACTCAGTCCCACAGAGTCTCTCTTGGCTCAGCGCCCCATCTCCTCTTTGAACTGTGCATCCTGCAGCCCCAAGAGCTAACAAAGCTGGCATGGGAAATGTCAGAGAGCAAATAGACCTGCTAGGGACAAGCGAACAACTGGCCTTCCCACCCAGCCTAGAAGTCACTTGAAATTATGTTGTTTTGCTCATTTATTTATGGCCCCTGTTCAGCTACCCAAACACTCCATCTCCTTGTCTGTTCCCTGGAATCTCTCTGGGATTGGAAACCCAGTAACAAACACCAAGAGCTTTCTTAAGCCTTGTTCACACCTACCCCAGGGACATATGCTGCAGACTGGGAAGCTCACTTCCTTGGCACACGTCCTTTGGGCAGCCAGTGGTTGCTGTTAGTGTTGCACCCATACTAAGCCAGCACTGAGTCTGGGGCATGCCAGGCCTCCTCCACCTATAAAAATCAGAGCCAGGAAATCCCACAATGCATGGTCTTCCTGTAGGGACTGGGAAAATTGTTCTACTATCTGGACAGCAGGCTAAATGGAAATGAACCACCTTTATTACTCACTAGGTAGGGGTGATGAACATCTACATGGCTTTGGGTCCTCTGAGGGTATCAATGCAGGGTATCACTAGGACTCTTTCAGAAAGATACAGAAATCCAATTCCAACGAGCTTTAACAGCAACACAACAAATTCTTTGATTCATGCACCTGAGAAATCTAGAGATATTAGTTTCAGGAATAGTAGTAGGCTCCAGGTGCTCAAAAATATCATAAGGTTCCTATTCTCTTCATTTCTCATCTTTGCCTTTCTCTCTGTTGGCTGCACTTTCAGGCTAGTTCTCTCCGTGCGATAGAGAAACATAGCCACCAATAGAACAAGTGTATGTCCTGTTTTTTAATCTCAGCCAAAAAAGTGGGCCTCATTTCCAATGTAGTTTCCAGGGTGGGCTTTCTTTAGACTAACCTGGGTCAGGTGTTCAACTTGAACCAATCACTGTGGTCAAGAGCATTGATGTGCTGATTGACCACCCTGGAATCAGAGGGTACCCTGAGAGGTAAGGAGGGGGCCCTCCAAAGAAAAGTCAGTATTATTTACAGAAAAAAGGGAAGTAGATGATGAACAACTCCCAAAAAAGCAGATTTTTAAATGCATCTAGTTGCAGGATGCTTGGGTGTTTCAGTTGGTTAAACTTCCGACTTCAGATCAGACCATGATCTCATGGTTCTGAGTTCAAGCCCTGAGTCTGGCTCTGTGCTGACAGCTCAGAGCCTGGAACCTGCTTCGGATTCTGTGTCTCCCTCTCTCTCTGCCCCTCCCCTGCTTGTTGTCTCTCTCTGTCTCTCTTTGTCTCTCTCTGTCTCTCTCTCTCTTTCTCTCAAAAATAAATATTTAAAAAAATTTTTAATTAAAAAAGTTTATTTAGCATTTATTTATTTTTGAGAGACAGAGCAACACAGATCACAAGTGGGGAAGAGGCAGAGAGAGAGGGAGACACAGAATCCAAAGCAGGCTCCAGGCTCTGAGCTGTCAGCACAGACCCTGACATGGGGCTTGAACCCACAGACCGTGAGATTATGACCTGAGCCGAAGTCAGACACTTAACCAAATGAGCCACACAGGTGCTCCAAAAAGAATTTTTTAAATTGCATCAGGTTGCTTCAAATACCTACACTTTTCTCTCAGGAAAGTTGCTGATAAACTCATTCCAAGTAGCCTGAGAAGAATGGATGGGTGGATGGATTGATGGATGGATGGATGGATGGGTGGGTGGGTGGATGGATGAGTGGGTGGGTAGATGGATGGATGGATAAACAAACAAACACACACAGGAACAAATATTTACTGGTCACAAGATTTTAAGCTACTTAAGAGCAAAAACCCAGCTGAGGACAGGGCACATAGTAGTAGGTCAAGGGTGGCAAATGCCTGGCATCACCAAGAGATGACTCTTCTCTTTCCTGTTGAGCTCAGATTGGCCTCAGAATCCTTCTTAACACAGCACTCCAGATGAAACTAATCACCATCCTTTTCAAATATGTACATCACTCCCTTCAAACCTGCCCCAGTTCCCTGGTACTGCTCAACGGAAGTGTGTTGCCATGAAGTAGGTATCTACCATAGGTGGGCTCATTTGAACACATCACCTTGTTAGACGAAGGCAAACTGCAACATCCCCTTCCCCGTCAATCTGTTTCCAGAAAGCGCCCACAGACCTTTAAGATGGTAGCTCTATATTTGCATCCATCTGAAGACAGGAGACCCCACAGCAGGGGTGTGCTGATACGACTAGCTCTCCTAAAAAAAAAAAACAAAAAAAAAGGTCCCAAGTTGTAGCATTTGCCAACTACTATGGCATAAATTCTCCCACTGTAGCCAGTTTCAACCTTGCAAACTGAAGCTACTGAAAATAGAACTTGGAAGGGATGCTCACATTCAGCTCTCAAGTGCTGACGTGCACTAGCTGCAGCACCCCACAGCCTTAGAGGATGTTGTGTTTCCCAAGGGATTCTAAAACCATGTGAGAATTGACTTTGAGGCTACGTTTCACCAAGAGTCACTCAAGAATATTTGCTTACACTCCAATGCAGAAACCTAAGTTCTCTTCTAGAAGTTAGAGCTACTTCTCAAATCAAAGTCAATGTTACTTTAGGCTCCAAAGTGAAATGTGCAGGGAGGGGTGTTGGCTGACTTCATTCCATAAAACCTACTCTGAGGTACTGTATGCCTTCAGCATATCATTCGATTCCACTCTTATTCTGTGGTGTTCACATTTAATCAACTCACCAACAAAACAATAACTTTCAAAGTTTTCCCCCCAAAATTTCATTATTGGAAATGTTAAATATATGTCAAAGTAGAGTATGACCCTTGCGACCCGACTTCGATTATGATCAGTTCAAGACCAATCTTGTTGTGTCTACACCTGACCCATTCTCCACCTCTTATTATTACTTGGAAACAAATCCCAAACATCATCTCATTTATCTGCAAGGATGTTAGTAAAAAGCGATAGATACCATTTTAATCTGGAAAACTCATTGAAATAGAGGTGTTAGCAACTGAGGAAGGTCTAAACTGTCAGCCTGCTCTGATTTGGTGGAATTTCTCACTGGGTCATAGGCTGAAGAATTATGCCATGATATTGCATTATTTCCCCAGTGGGGAAATGGGGGTTGAAGCTTTTGGGGGTGGAGAGCTATTAATGGGACCTAAATTTCAACCTGTAAACAACTACTGTCTCAGCTGCTTGCAAGGTAATTCTCGTTATTACTCTCAATCAGAGGCTCGCAAAAAAAGGATATTTGAGCTCAATCCAGAGAATGCTCCAATTCTGTCCCAGCCCTGTTAAGTCTCAAGTATATAGATCTTGTTTCAGTTTAGATTGATTCATTAGAATTTTTTTAAATGGAGGTGGAGAGGGGCAGATGAAGAGCTGCAAAGTTAGGACCCATAGGAAAACAACCGCCACTCAGAGCTCTCTGGTTCTTCTGACTCTGGTGTGTCTGAAGGTCTCTCAGTCTGGGAGGCAGCCCTTTGGAGGGAGGGCAGTGGGGTGCTACCCTCTGTCCAGCAGTGGTGACAATCTGCAGGTCCACAAGCCGCATCCAGGAAGGAGTTCAACTTGTTTTGTTTGGCTCTTGTAGCATTTATCTAAAAGATATGGGGATCCTTTGCCAATACTTATCAATTGGGAGGTTTTCCATAAAAATCTCTTAGGGGCCAACCAACAGCTTTTCAACCCAGCCTCTGCCAAGGCAGGCTGGGGACTCGAGCCCCCACCTCTCCAGGGAGCCAGTGATGGACGGATATTGATGGAATAAATATCCCAGCTTCCTCACGCTTGGGTGGGCAGCTCTGTGGCATGTTCTGTGCAGGCTCCCCAGGTCTCCGGAGGCCTGAGCCCCAGCTGTACCCACCCACGTACACCCTGACTGGGCTTCCTTCCCTTGCCTCTGTCTCCCTTCACCACTCCTCTCCTCCAGCTTCCAGGAATCTTCTCTCAAATCATCTCCTTGCACTCAATCCTTGTCCAGTACGGGAGAATTCAATCCAAGACCAACTCCCAACCCAGGCCTCCCTGCTTATCAGCCTCTAGCCCCCTGGGGCCAGTTCCTCTGAGGGCGGAGCACCACCACCACCCGGTCATTGTGCAAAAGCAAGGCTTGCCTCAGAGATCAAAGTGGCCTCGGCATTTGGGGAAAATATTGGGTCAAATAGCATGTCATTTCAGAAAAGCTCTCAAGTACAGCATTCTCTGAGCTCTGCAATTATAGCCTCTTTCTCTGCTCGCTTTAAATGCCCCTGCAAGCAGCTATTTACTCTCTGGCCTGGGGCACCACTAAAGGGCTCATTCTAAATATATCACGACAAACTCACAACCCTCCAGCAGCCCAGATGTGTATTTGTGAGCCTCCCAAGCCTGTGGTTGAGTGCCTCCAAGTAAAACCCAGCCACTATGGGAAGCTGGACGAGGGGAGGGCGGCAGGCGAGCAGGCAGTTGAGATTCATTGTTAGATTGGCTCCAAGGACAAGAAGAGCTTCATAGGGTTTAACAACATGTCTGATGCTTAAAATATGCACCAATAAATATTTGTCAAATACATTCTGAAGCCATACAGATAGATCACTTTTCCTTCCTTCTTTCCTTCTCTTTCTTCGTCCCTTCCTTTCACCCCTCTTTCTCAAAGTATACACGCAGTGCCATTGTTTGTGATAGGCAAAGACCAGAACTGACCTTTGTGTCCCTGGGCAAGGGAGGGTTAATTCCATTATGTTCTCTCCACCTAATGGGATACTCGGTGGCCTTTTCAGAGGAAGCTTAATGCTCTGAGCTGGAAGTACCTCCAAACATATTGTTAGGTGAAAGAAGAGTGTGCACTGTGCACTTGTGGGAAAAGGGGGGGAATGCTTATAAAGGCATGCAATGTCTCTGGAATGATAAATAAGAAACGGTTACCAGGTGTTGCCTCTGCAGAGAAATAAAACAGAGGGGACAGAGGGGAGAAGGAAATTTTACTTTGCATGATACATAGATGTGTGTGTGTGTGTGCGTGTGCATACACACACGCACACACACACATTTAATGAACATCAATAAAAACAGAGAGGAGCCCTGTCCTCTAGTCTGAATCTACTAACCTTGGTGTGCAGTGTCACGATGGGTTTCAGTATCTTGTGTCAGCTCCCTGCCCACTGTCTGGCTCCAAGCAGTAACCCATAGATCTCTCTTGAATAAAGCCAGTGTGGTCCTATGTGTGGCCCCTGTCTCTCTAAATGAGACTGCTAACCTTGCCTCCTCCAGGCAGAAGCAACAACAATCAGAAAAAAGAGCTCCAACAAGAACACAGCAGACACCCCTTCATTCATTCTGGACCTATTCTCTAAGCCCCTACTGTGTGCCAGGCAGTGTCCTGGGCTCTGGGGTTACACCAGAACAAGACAGATAAAACTCTTTGCCCTCACAAGGCTTGTATTCTAACAGGAGGAAGGAGGACGGATGGTCCCCAAGTTGAATAGCTAACAGAGGCAGTGTGGTTAAGGAATGGAAACAGTGGGGAAGTGGATAGGAAGTGGGGGGTTGAAATCCTCACTGAGAAGGTCAAGGCCTGAGAAGGGAAAGGAGTGGGGTCTGCAATATCTGGGGGGAAATCTAGGGGGGACGGCAGATGCAAAGACCCTACCTGGCTTGAGAGGGGACAAAGCCCTCATTTGTGTAAGCGTCTGTAGCCTGGAGCACTTGGGAACTCCCCCAGAGGCCTGTGTCCCTCCTCCTCTGGTTTACATACATAGTAATGGAACAGAATTGGACAAGTCAATCCCTATACTCAGAGCTGGCTGGAGCCAAAAGCCAGAGAGGATGGAGGGCTGTGGTGCTCACCTGGGCAGTCCCAAGAGAGATGGATGCCCTGCTGCCACTGATCTCTGCCTCCAGATTTGGAGAAAACAAGCTCTGGGGACCAAAACAAAAATAAATATTCCAAGAATACTTTGTCCTGAATATCTCTCTACACAGACGTTCCCAGTGTGGGGTCTTCAGGTCATTCATCCTGCAAAATAATCCACTGGGAGGAGCTCCCTAGTGACTCAGTTGGTTAAGTGTCTGACTACTGATTTCAGCTTGGGTCATGATCTCACGGTTGATGAGTTCAAGCCTTACATTGGACTCTGTGCTGAAAGTGCAGAGCTTTGTGGGATCCTTTCTCTCTCTCTCTCAAAAAATTGAAAAATTAAAAATTAAAAAAAAAAATCCACTGGAAGAAAAGGGCTGTAGGGGGGCTCTTGGAGAGATTCACCAAAGTAAAAAAACCTGCCTTACTTTGTTCAGTGGAGGGAGGGAGCATAGCATCTGAGCTCACTGGACAGACAAGTGCGCTGGTGTTGGGGTAAGCACCCTTCTGTGGGGGTACATTCAGTGTAAGGAAATTCCTCTTCCCACTACTCTTAAAACATTTCCCTTTGCCAAAGCATGGGGGACAGGTGCAAGGAGGCTTCCTAAAAATGCTGCCTGGAAACACCTGGGGAAACGCCCAGCAGAAATGAGTGCTTGTGTGTGCATGAGCACCTGAAGGTGTGTGCCGGAATATTCATAGCAGCACTGTTCACGAGCCTCAAACAGGAGCCAAACTCCCTCCAGCAGGAGGATATATAAATAACAGGTGTATGTTCACACAATGGAACACAACTCAGCAAGAAAATAAATAAACTACCGTAACATACAGTGACGTATGATTCCATTTACATGAAGGTCAATGGCAAGCAAAACTGACTAATGGTGACTGAGGTCCAGAGTGGCAGCTAATTTGGCGGGGGAGGGGGGGAGGGGGAGATGACTGACTTGAAAGGAGCATGAGGAAAGCCCTGGGAGCTGGGGCATCCCATACTTTGATCTGGGCCATACAGCCGTGCATGCATGTAACATCCAGAGAGCAGCCCAGTTCAGTTCCTGCACTTACTGTCTACAAGTTATATGCCAATAAAAAAGCCAACAGCAAAATGAAGAGTAAAAACATAAAAATAAAGGCCAGAAAGGGGGAAGAGGTAGCCCAGAGCTGCCTACTTTTCTCGTACTACAAGGGATTCCCTAAAAGCCTCGCAGGGGATGCAAGGATTCTCTCCATCCCCTGTTCCAGCCCAGCCCAGCCCATAGCCACCTCCAGCCCCAGTGGGTCCTCCCACTGTCCCCTCTGGCACCCGCCCTACCCACTGTTTACAAGGCCATCAGAGATCACATGTGACCTACTTAGGGACCTTAAACGGACTCCGGAGGGAAGAGCGAGATGGGGTGTAGGGATGATGGGGTGTCTTCCCAAAACATGAATCTGGGCAGGTCATACCTGGTGGCTGACTCTCCTCAATGGTTTGCCTTTGTCCCCAGGATAAAACTCAACTCCTTAATATGGTTTACAGGCCCTTCTAAGTCCGACCGTAGCCCTCTCCTCCTATCCCACTTCCCTCACCCTGACAGAACTGACACAGGTCCCTAACTAGGTCACGTGAGTTTGCTCCCACTTTCCCCGTGCTCCACCAGTCTCAACAACTGCCCCAGTGCTCCTTTGCTGGTCCTGCAGCTCTCAGCCAGTACCTCTCATCCTCCTGGGGTCACAGCATTATAGTGTTCATGGCACCAGTGTACAACCACCTGTTCGGGGGTCTATATCTCTATAGCCGCAGGAGGGCGGGGACCTACCTGGAAGGGTGGCTGTAATACATGCCATAGTGCATGGGAAATGCCTAGTGAGTACCCAGTTAAATTAACATTTAACTCGATAAATGTTAATTTCCCTTCCCTGGATTGGGATGCGAATGCAGGGAAAGGCTGAGGGTGTAGGGATTGGCTCTGGGGATTCTGGAAGGGCCTGGGGGGCTGAGGTCAGGGCCAGGGAGGCTTTCAGGATGGGCTACAAGTCTCCCTCCCTTCGGGTTCTCATCCACTTAGGCGTCTCTCCCTGTCCCAGGGAGAAAAGGAAAGGCCTAGAATGAGTCTCGGGGAGAACTTTGGGAGGATTCTTTATTTCTTTCTTCATTGCTGTGCTTTCAAGTGCCCACAAGCCCCTTTAGGTGGTGGCCACTGGCCTTCAACCTGTGCCCCACCCATCCCCACCGTACCGAATGCTGGCTCTGCCCCTGCTTGGGGCTCATCACATTGGGACGGATGGTTGTGCTCTTGAGATTATTCTGGTGGATCTTGAGATTATTCTAGGCAAAAGATTACCTACTGGATAAGTTTCAGAGATTGCCTCTTCTTCATGACGTGCCAGGGTGGGAGATGCTGGTCAGTAACCTCTAGTTCCCTTCCCCTCCTGGCCCCTGATGGCCAAGCAAGACAGGGAGGGAGGAGGTGAGGGGTAAGGCAGTGGGAAGGAGCAGGGCAGCCACTGCGCCATCCCCTTGATGCCTTACTTTCTGACAACTCTTATTTCTGCTCTTCTCCTTTCTTCTGTCTCTCCTCTCCCTGACTGGGTTCTTAGATTTTCTTCTGAAAATACAAATCCAAGTCAACTCTCTTGGAATACCCTGACTCCAAGAAAAATGTGTTGAAGGGGGTGGAAATGACTTTGAAGGTAGTTGAGAGTCTCAAGTTGGGTGAGCCTCCCAAAGAGGCTAAAGTCCCCAAGACACGTGAGTCCCCCAAGGTGGCCAAGTTTTACGTGTTGATCAAGACGACACATGGGCCTCAGGTGGAGCTGGGCTGTGGGGGTGATCCCTGCTGCCGTCACCCCTGATGAGCGTCCAGTCTGTCTGCGCACTCACACCTCAGCCTAGCAGCCCAGCTGGCAAATGTGCAGCAGGAAACCAGCACCATCCCCTTGTCCCCAGCACCCCTCCCACTCCCCTGATCCCCTTGACCTGCTCCTTCCTCCATTCACATGTTCACCATTTATTTCCAGCCCCTCACACTTGGTCTGACCCAAGTAGATGCCCAATGATATGTAGTGGATAAATGGATGGATGGATGGATGGACCTATCTGGAAGGTAGTTGTAGCAAACTTGGACATCCCACCCTTATTTGTAGGGCTTTACCAATTCCATCTGCCAGTGTCTGCCTCTCTTTACACAAAAGCTTTTTCTGAAGCCTTAGAAAGCTGCCCTGCCCATGAGCACCCATGCCCTCCTCCTCCCACCAGAGTTTCCCACACCATTGAGCTATGATTGCCCACAGAGCTAACCTGCTCTGTGACATACCTGTACTGACCCCTTCCCTTCCCTGTCCACTCCCCCAGGGCCTCCCTGGTGTCAGTGTCTCATGGCGCACCTCCCAAATAAATGACTCACCCTTAAATCCTTGTCCCAGGATCCAATACCAAGACTTCTCTCAGACATATGGCCTCCAACGCTGCATAAAGCTGAATTTGGGCCTCCAACGTCAGGCCCTGGACTTGTGCCCGGACGTCCACAGAGCACACAGCAGGCGGGTGTCGGAAAGGACAGAGCCGACTAGGATTCACAAACAGAAGGGCCGTGACTGCCAAACTGAAAGAAGCAGCCAGGATTCCAGGGGTAAAGGAAAATATGAGGCCACGGGGACACAGTAAAGAGTGACAAAAGCAGAAATTAAGGTTGGAAATGAAAAGCCCTCTACGGAACTGTGCCAGATGCCTGGAGGGGGACTGCATTCCCCCCCACTTACTCGCCCCCTCTTCTGCCTTGTGAAGAGGGCCGCAGTGGTAGGGGGAGGGAAGCTCACTGCTCAGACTTAAGGAATGCCGCAGAAGCCTGTTTGCCACATCCTGTTCCAGCCCCGGAAGGCCCAGCAGCTCCACGATGACCAGCACAGAGCATGCACTCACGCAGGACAGTGCCAGGAGCTCTGTTTGACTTGGCAGAGATGTCTAAGGGATAAAGTGGAGTCTGAATACACATTCCCAAGTCCCCTGCTGGGGGGATCCATGCCTCCGAGTGCCTGAGGTTCACAGCTCTTTTTCCAGGGTATGACTAAGGTCCTTTGGTGGTCTTAAACTTGTACATCTGCAATCCTGGGTTAAAGATGGCTCCCTGACTTCAGAGGAGAATGGGACGGGTATGTCTGGCTGCTGAGGACAAGTTGTGGACACCATGCACGGGGCAGTCGGCGCCGGGAAGGGAAGCTGGCAGTCTGGAAAGCATTGACCTTGCTGTCAGCACAGCGTGCCCTCCCCACACCCACAGGACAACTGTATTCAACCTCAACTAGGAGGTTGGATGGGGTATGCACACCCCCCTGTTCAGTGTTCCACATTGAGTCCTAAGTCTGCCAATCCTTCAGCTGGGCTTCCAGGTACGTTTCTAAAACACTCACTACAGGTCACATCTAATTGAAAGAATATTTATACTGCCTGGTACACAAAAAGAAATGGCTGGATATAGGATACCAGTGGGCAGAGAAACCCTGTCGAGAGCAAGACAAGGGCGCCTAGAGCCTAAACTATGAAACCTCTATTTTGAGTTAACTCTTTGGGCTGCTGTTAACTGGACTTAGGCTTGTCCTTGTTTGCATGGCCATATTAATTCCATCTACCCCTGTACTGTCCAATATGGTGGCCTCCAGCCAAGTGTGCTGATGGAACATTGGAAATGTAGCCAGTGGGGCACCCAGGTGGCTCAGTTGGTTAAGCATCCAACTCTTGATTTCATTTCAGGTCATGATCTCACAGTCTGTGAGTTCAAGCCCCACATCGGACTCTGTACTAATGGCACAGAGCCTGCTTGGGATTCTCTCTCTCTCTCTTTTTCTCTCTCTCTGCCCCTTACCCACCCTCTCAGTTTTTCAAAATAAATATAAACTTAAAAAAAAAAAAGGAAATGCAGCTGGTCTAACTGACATGTGCTGTCAGCATCAACCATGCACTGATCTCAAGAAAAAGACTGATTTCAAGAAAAAAAAAGACAAAATACTCATTAATAATGTTTTATACTCATTACATGTTCAGATGATAATGTTTTTATATATTGGGTTAAATAAAATATCTTATTAAGTTAATCTCCCTTCGTTATAGGTTGAATTGTGTGTCTGCAAATTAGAGTTAGAGTCCTAACCACACAATGTTATCTTATTTGGAAATAAGTTTGCTGATGTAATCCATTCAGATGAGGTCATCCTGGAGAAGTGACGTGATTGGTGTCCTTCTAAGAAGAGAAGAGACACAGTGATGTGCCTACAAGCCGAGGAACACCAAAAATTCTCGTCAAACAAGAGGCAAGCAACCTCCTCTAAAGGTATCAGAGGAGCACGACCCGCCCACACCTTGATTTTGGACTTCCCACCCCTAGAACTGTGGGACAATAAATTTCTGTTGTTCTAAGCCACCCAGTTTCTGGCACTTTGTTACAGCACCCGTAGGGAATGAATGCATCTCTTTTTATTTATTTTCATGGGTCGACTAAAATCTTGTGAAGTGGACATATTACTGTTTCCATTTTCCAGATGAGAAAATGGAGGCCCAAGGAGGCCAAAAGGCATGTGCAAATTTGCCAGAGCTACTAAACAACAGACACAGACTTCGGACACTTGTCTTCAGACCCCAGTGTTCTTTCCATTGTTCATCAGAGATACTCATCTGTTTTCCCTGCACTGTTTATTGAGCGCCTACAATTTTCCAGGCACTGTTCTCGCCACTCGAGATAGATTGAGGAACAAAACAAAGATCTTTGCCTCCTTGTGCTTACACAGTAGCAGGGAGAGACAAACATTAAATAATAAACATAATGAATACAGAAATTATTTATTGTATCAGAGCTAAATTCTATGAGGAAGTACCTAGGAAAGGGTAGGGGGTTTGGGGGGGCAAGAGCAGGGTGGTGGTCGGTGTGCGGTATTAGAGGGTCAGGTCTGGCCTCCCGAGAAGGCAAGATTTCAGCAAAGATATGAAGGAGCTGAAGGAATAAACTGTGCTGATACCTGCGGGAAGCCTGTCCCAGGCAAATGGTGCAAAATGACTGTGTGCAGACTTGAGACATAATCAAGGGGAAATGAGGAACCTTCCAGGTGGGTTCTTGGTGCTTCTGCCACTCATTTTGAGCATTTTCTGTAGGAAAAAAGCCTTAGAAGTCTCACCCAGGGTCACCCTGCACAGATGGACGACGCAACCACAGGAAAGGCTGGTGCACAAGGAGGTTAGATGTCCCCACAGATTCTGGGAGTCCAGGGTGGACAAGTGGGAGACACCCCTCGCTGAATGGGGTTACACAGGCTATTGTCCCCGAGTCTGCAGGAGGGCCTGGGCTGGGAGGCAGGAGTCAGAAAGACCCTTCTACTTGCCCAGAATGTGCTACTTACATTTTACTCACCTGCAGGTATAAAGCCACCTGCGTGACTGTCGGCAGTGGGTGAAATCGGTGAAGAATATTTGTTTAAGGCAGTCTAGCCCCAAGTGGCATGGAGAGTATTTTTGGAAGGTGTCCCAAGAAGAGTCTGAGATCAAGTTAAATATCACTACTCTGGGAACAAGATGTGACTCTGATAGCCCCTGGGCTTTGGAGGGAACAGTATTCTTGGATGTTTGATTGTACGGTGTCACTATTAATTATTTATTCCAGTAAGAACACCATCACTCTTACGAGACGCCCTTTTACTTCATTAACCGCGCTTCCCCAGCCAGGGCAAATAACAGATATCCAGAAAGCCCAGTGTCTCCACAGGCATCATCAGAGTGGTGGCATGTCGGCCACATGAAAGAATCATGATTCCGGGGCGCCTGGGTGGCTCAGTCGGTTGAACGGCCGACTTCAGCTCAGGTCATGATCTCACGGTCGGTGAGTTCAAGCCCTGCGTTGGGTTCTGTGCTGAGAGCTCGGAGCCTGGAGACTGCTTCGGATTCTGTGTCTCCCTCTCTGCCCTTCCCCTGCTCACGTGCTGTCTCTAGGTCTCTCAAAAATAAATAAACGTTAAAAAAAAAAAAAAAAGAATCATGATTCCTGGGCTCCAGTCATCCTGGCCAGAAGGGGCAGGGCCAAGAGGCAGTTTCATTTCTTGGCAGAGAAGGCAAGAACAGACTCTACTCCCAACCCAAGGCCCGCAGCCTTCATGCTGTTTGCTTCTCACATTTGTCCTCCACTCAGTCCAGTATTGCTCGACAGGATGGTGGGTCTGGAAGGGAGCCCCCCTCTTGGCTGGGACAGAGGAGAGAGAACTGTGGTGGCCCTGGGGTCGAGGGTCAACACACTCACCCTCTTCCCATCCCTTACCAGGGGGGCCCTTCCGGCATCCTTTTTAATTCAATCCCCATTTTGCAGATGGGGAAATAGAGACCCATCCAGAGGAGGTCAGATTCTGCCCCAGATTGTGCTGAGGTCAAGACAGAGCTGACTTCTAAGCCCATATCCCCCTCCTGCCCCATATCCCCTCTCTCACCGAGGTCTACCTCCTTGGAAAAATGGAAAACAACTTCCAGGAAAATAAAACTCATGGAGGCTTCAAAACTTGAGAGAAGCCAGAGAACAGACAGGTTCATTTATAAGCGTCTCAACCAGGGGTCTTCAAACTGCATTCCGAGGACCCCTTGGACTCCTTGTAGGGTCTTCTGGTGCTGTGACGTGGTTGTGGCTCCCCATCGCTTCCCAGACTGTGCCAGAAGATCTCTGTTCTCGTCTGTTCTACACTTTGAGTTCCCACGTTGGACTTCATTTAAAGAGTACCTTATCTGAAAAACAGGCTTGGAATAGAAAAACAAACTGCAGTGCAGTCAGTCAACACTGCTCAGCGTCACAAAGGCATGGACTACTGATACATTCACCAACATGGATGTATCTCAAGGGCATTATGCTGGATGAAAGAAGCCACATTCAAAAGGTTACATGCTGTATGATTCCACTTATGTGACATTCTAAAACAGATAAAAGGGTGGGGACAGAAAACAGATCAGTGATTGCTAGGAGCTAGGGAAGACAAGATCGACTGGAAAAGGTCACAGGAGTCTTGGGTTCATGGGAACATTCCATATCCTGATAACGATGCTGACTGCTCACCATATGCATTTGTCAGAAGTCACAACCTGTTTGCTAAAAAGGGTGAATTTTATTATATGTAAGCAGTATCTCAATAAACCTGACTTTAAAAAAAATTGGTAGGGGCACCTGGGTGCCTCAGTTGGTTAAGCGTCCAACTCTTGGTTTCTGCTCAGATCATAATCTCACAGTTTGTAAGCTTGAGCCCCTGCATCGGGCTCTGCACTGACAGTGTGGAGCCTGCTTGGGATTCGCTGTCTCCCTCTCTCTCTACCCCTCCCCAGCTCACTTGCTAACTCTCTCAAAAAAAAAAAATTGGGGATCGCTGCCTGAGAAAGCTTTCATTCTAACATCTTCATGAACAATTTAAAAATGAAGCAAAAGGTAACAGCCCCTGAGTCTGAAGGATAACAAAGGGGATGACTCCCCACTGAGGGCCTTCTGCATGTAAGGTTATCTGCTAGTTGTTTTAGTTCACTTATTAAAATTCATATATATCTATGAATTCATATACATAATTCATATATTCATACAAATCATATATATATATATATATATTTCTATGAAGAAGCCAAAACTCAACAGGCTAATTGCAGCAGATTGCATTTTTCAGAACAGCAAGAGATAATGTAAAAAAAAATAATAAAATAGTAAAACACTGTGTTTTAAGCTACTTGGTTTGGGAGGTGATTTGCCAAGCAGCAGTAGATCATTGGAACACTGGGTAACCAGCCCAAGGCATCTCCACAGCCAGCACTTGCTCCCTACATCCCAGATCGGCTGCCTCTGCATTCTGCTTTGTTCCTAAATAAGGCATTGTGGGTCCAAGCCTCCAGACACAGCCACAGGGAGAAATTCTGAGCACACCACTCTCTAGAGCAGCAGGATCCAGCCTCTCTTTGAAAGCCAGGTGTCAATGTGGTGCCTGGCACACAGTAGGTGCTCAATAAATATCTATTAAATAAAGGAATAGATTCCAGACCCATTCTAATAGCTAATGTGATGGTGAACAAGACACAGTTCCTGTTTGCATACAGACTGCTCTTTAGGTAGGAGACAGCAATAATAAGATGGTTTTAGACACTAACTGTTGTGAAGAAAATGAGTAGGGCCCTGTGATAGGGAGGGGACCGGGTGTGATACAGAATCAGGGAAGCCCTTTGTAACTGGATGACATTTGAAACCTGAAGGATAAAAAGGATGCCATCTCTGGGCAAGTGAAAAGCTGTATTCCGACAGAGGGAATGGCCAAATGAAATAGCTATGAAAGACATATACACACACAAACAATTCTAAAACCAGAAAAGAAAGACTCAGGTTAGTAGAAGTCTCACTTATGCTGGAGAAGAGTCACTAAAACAAGGAAATTACAGTATGGAATAAAGGGAAGGACATCGGATAGGAGTCTAGCTTTTCCACTAATCCCCCACATGACCTCAAGTTGGTCTTTGTCTCTCTCTGGGCCTCTGTTTCGCTTGCTCTTGAAACGAGGAAATTGGACGAGAATTGGCAGTAGGCTGGAGCCAGCTCATACCAACTTGTGAAAGTGGACTACTTCCACACTCAGTGATGTCACACTGGTAGACTGCAACTGGCCATCGAGGGACTTTCCACACCAAAGAAGTTCGCAGACGCTGTAGACGGGACTGTTTGCTGTTGTTGTTTTGAGAGGAGGTTGTTAAACACTTACCAGCACACCACTGAATTAAAGAAGTCCTTCTCAAGCCTTTGGTTAAAGTCTTCTATTGTCATTTTAAAATTCACAATTTTACACTCTATTCTCAAATGTATGTGTGCTTGTTTCCTCGCATACTTGAAAACATAAAATTTTATTTTCCTAACTTCAGGAAGATGCATGTTGGTAATCCTGTGGATTTTTTACATCGCACACACACACACATACACACACGTGTTCTTCCCTGGCTAAGTGCTGCCCTGTGGTCAAGGTTGTCATTTTTCAGTCCCTCCAAGGGCAAGGCCTCCCCGCACCACACACACACCCGTGTTCCTCCCTGGTTAAGTGCTGCCCTGTGGTCAAGGTTGGCATTATTCAGTCCCTCCAAGGGCAAGGCTTCCCCCTCATCATCATTCTCTCCCTCCCTTTTCTCTTTTTCTTCCAAACTCAAGGCCTTCCCTGACTTGGATTTGAAATTGGGCACTGGGGAGGAGAAAGCAAGCCCTGGTAGCCCATTCACAAGTGCATTTGTGCCCTGGGGCTCAGCACAGAAGCTGGCCAGTGTCTGCTCTTGACTTTGAGGCCCAGGCCTGGCCAAGCACACATTCCCCACCCTACTGTGACACTACAGCTGTGTGTGTGGCTCCTTGCCGGTGGCTCTACAAATGCTGCCAGCATCCACGGGTTATTTCTCTGCAGACAGAAAGGAATGAGAACTTCCTTTTCCTCCTCCTCCTCCTCCTTCTCCTCCACTTCCTCCTCCTCCTCTGGAAGTGTGTGGGTTTAGTTCATCACACTGGGGCTAGGCGTGGGAGATCTGTTTTCTGCGTCTGAGACTTGAGGCTGCCACAGGCTTCCTGGCTGACCTTGGATACATGGTTATGTTTTGTCTCTGCCTATTTTTCCGCCATCAGCTGCCACTTACCTCACTGCTGGGGATGGCTGGGTAGATGTCTGGGGCAGTCTCAAAAAAACAGACAGTAGTTCCAAACACAGAGCTGGTACATGGACTATGGTTCCATGCCACTGAAACGGGGGCAGAGACCCTGTTTCCACAGATGACAGACCCTGGGGTGCTAGAGAATACATCATGGAAAATTCCAGAAAAGATGTTTACAAAGCAATGTCATCCCCCAAAGGAGGCTAGAGAACTCTGTGGAGGGGAGAAGGCAGAGTGTGATGGGAACTGGGTGGGAGCGGGGGAAGGGGACAGCTGAATATTGAAGGGAACCTCTCCTCCCTCTCCACTAAACTTCTCAAAGCAGCACTCACTGTCTCTGCCTCCTCAGTCCTCCAGGACCTCCTCCCCCACCATGGCATCAAATTGGCACTGAGGTTGTCAGTGGTTCTCCATTGCTAACCCAATGGCTAATCTTCATAACTAATACCACCACCCACTTTGTCCCATTTGGAACAATTCACTCTCTTTCTTAAAACTCTACTCTCCCGTCTTATCAGTTTCACTCAAAGTGGAACCCAAGACAAGGACGTGGGTACAGATAGTTTATTTGGGAGGTGCTCCCAGGAGACAGGAATGAGATGCAGGGAACGTGGGATAAGGAAAGAGTATGTTTTTTAGGCTCTTGCTGTGGGCACCTTGGGCTCCATTCTTCCTGGGTCCTCTGAGGAACTATGTACAAAGCACCTTAGAATTGTTTCTGCCATGGATGAAAGCAGGAACATTTAGCTGGACTCTTGGTGCCTACCCATTAAAGGTCACTCGCCAAGGGCATTAACTCCCTGAGGAAAGAAAGCAGAGGTGCTTGGGGTGGAGAGCCATCTGCATGCACAAGAACTGTCCCTGCTGTAGCCCCAGTCAGTGGTGGACTGAGGGATGACATGAGGGATACCATATGTCTCCTAGACTTGGCCTCCATGACAGCTCACTCCTGTGATTCTCCTTCTGCCCTGTTACCATGTCCTCTCCATCTGTTTCCAGAATTCTCTTCATTCTGTCCCACCCCTTCACTCCTTTGCTGACAGCAGCCCTCTTGCCAGTGCCCTCCTCATCCAGTGCCTTCGGCTTGTCTCCATCAGTGCATTAAGCACACTTTTCTGCCAGTAATTTCATCCTCCTCCAAGCAACTTCTTAAAGGCAGAGACAGGACTTCTGGTGGTCTGTTGCCCAACACTGTGCCCAACATAGGAGGTGCTCAAGAAAGTGTAGCTCCTCTCCTCTTCCCCCTACTAATGGCAATGTTATGGAATCATGTTATGATTCCATGATAATGGCGATGTTATGGAAATTCCCAATCCTTAAGATCTAACATGAAAGTTGCTTGCTAGTTTCTATTTTCTTTACTTCCCGGAGAAAGCAGGGCCCCAGAATGGTGGGAGTTGCCAACCTCATAGGTGGGTTGCCTCTCTGGTATGCTACCCTGAAAGTTCCCTGCTCCAGAACTTCTCCATCCATCATGTCCCCTCCCTGTTTCACAAGGCTCGGTGAAATTATAATTCTATGTGCCTTCCAAGAAATATGGGGCTTGTTAGGCTTGTTATAAAGAAATGAAGGTTGGAGACTCCAATTAACCAGTAGGTGAGTAGCCACTCCATGCACAGGACCATGCAAGGCACTGAGCTGTGTGAAGAAAAAAATGGATGAGGAAGAAGAAGGGAAGAAGCAGAGGACACTTCTGTTTTTAAGAAGTTTATAATCTAAGAGGTGGAGGCAAGGCTGAGAACACAGACTCCCCTGCTGAGAAATGTTCATGTTGCCACAATCAGTTGGAAAAGAGCAGGCTGTTTAGTAAATGGTGTTGATGAAACAGATGAAGAAAAATGAAATTGGATCTCCACCTATCACCTCACACAAAGGCAAACTCTAGCTGGGTTAAAGACCTAAAATAACATACTAATCGTCAAGTTAAAAGAAGAACACCTTTATGGCCCAAAGATAGAAAAGGACTTGTTAAACTCACCTTTAAATGCACAAGCAAAAAGGCAAAATATTGGTGAATTGGTTTTATGAAAACCAAGGATCTCTACTCCACAAAGTTCACAGGCAGATAACAAAATGAGGGAAAATATTTGCAATGTCTAAAACTGACAAAGTAATATTTAAAATAGTTGCAGACCTGGGGCGCCTGAGTGGCTCAGTCATTTGAGTCAATTAAATGTCCACCTCTTGATTTTAGCTCAGGTAACGATCCCAGGGTTGTGGAATCAAGACCTGAGTCAGGCTCTGCACTGCATAGAGCCTACTTGAGATTTTTTCTTTCTCCCTCTGCCACTGCCCCCTCACACTTGCTCTCTCTCTCTCTCTCCCTAAAATAAAATTTAAAAACTAAAATTAAAAAATAAAATATTTTTATACCTTTTGCAAATCAATAAGAAAAAAAATACCAAACCCAACCAAAATATGAGTAAAGGGCATGAAGAGGCACACAACATAAGAGGAAAACTTTAAAAACTAACAACTATTTAAAGAAATACTTAAAGTGGCTAGTAGTCACAGAAATTAAAATCGAAAAAACAATGAGGTAATATAATATTTGGAATAGTAGGACCTTCCACTCTGTTGGTGCACATGAATGTAAACTGCATGGCAAACACGGTCCTTACACTAAAAAGGAGTCACTCATCCTGTGAACCAGAAATTCCACCCCTGAGTCAATCCCCAGATTTGCTCTTACAAACCTGTAATAGGCCAAGGATAGAGCTGTGCCTCATGCTGCTACTGGTGATGGCAGGAGCCAGAAGCAAGGTGAATATCCCTCACTTGGAGTGGAGAAATTATGCAGACCATGTGCAGCTGGGAAGCCCAGCCAACAGTTTGGAGTAATAAAATGGGTATCACGTATTGGTATGGCAGGGGGCTTTATGACAATGCTGAGTGAAAGGGGGAAAAAAAGCAGAATGAGACCCATGATATGACAGCATTTATATAAATGTAACTACATGCACCCAAAATAACAAAACATATTCTCAAGAACACATACAAGCAAAAAGAATAAACAGAAGGGTGCTATTCCAGTTACTACGGCTCTGTGACAGATTATCCCAAACCTTAGTGACTTAAAGCAACCATTCTATAGTACTGCAAGGGTTCCTTAGGTCAGGACCTTGGGCAGGGTTGCCAGGAGATGCTTCCGCTCCACATGGCATTGACTGGGGTCCCCAAGGGGTATCTGTGGGAAGCTGGGCTCATCTGCAGCACTCAAGGCAGCTTGCTGATATGTCTGGCCTTTTGGCAGCGGTTCAGCTGGGGCTGTCAACTAGAGCGCCTCCAGGAAGCAGCCTTGGCATTAGAATGGTGGTCTCAGGGTAGCTGGAGTTCTTACACAGAGATCAGAGTGCCAGCAAAGCAAGGAGGAGGCTGCGTGGAGAGCACACACAGCACTTCCACCACACTCCACTAGTGGAAGCAGTCACACGCTGGCTCAAACGCAAGAAGAGGGACATAGACTCTGCTTCTTTATGGGAAAGCTTTCAAAGAATTTCTGGTCATTAAAAAACCTCCTCTGTTGCCTGTGGTAGGGAGGAATAGAGGAGCAGAGAATGACGCTAAAATAAAATAAACGAATAAGAAATTCTGTGTGGAATGGTGGCTCCATTCAACATGTCCTACTCAGGAGCCTATGCATGTGACCTGATTTGGAACAAGCATCGTTACAGAGGAAATTAACTTAAGGATCCTAAGATAGGATCATCCTGGATTCACTGTGGGCCCTAACTCCAGTGCAGGTGACCTTATAAGAGGGAGGTGGCGAGAGATTAGGTGACAGGAGAGGAGGACACACAGTGGGGGAGACGATGTGACAGAGAGGCAGAGAGAAAACTCTGCACCGCCAGCCGAGGCATGCCAGGGGCTGCCCAAAGCTGGGAAGGGCAAGGACAGATTCTCCAGGGAGCACAGCACTGGCAACACCTTGACTTTGGACTTCCAGCTGGAAGACCTGTGAGATGACCTATTTCCATTGTTTTAAGTCACCGCTTTGTGGTAATTTGTCGCAACAGCTCCAGGAAATGAATGCATACTGTGACATAAACATGGAACAGGATTTTTTAAAGGGACTCTTCCCATCTTCATTTTTACTGAGGCCCAAAGGCCAAGAATGGGCAAATGGAGGGAAGAGTACAGCGGGCCTAAGGAAACCCAGGCCAGATTCGCAAAGGAGGTACTTGGAAGCCAAGCATAGGACTCTTCATCTCCCGGCCTCCTCAAGGTGTCAGAGGGTTGACTGAACCCAAAGTGACCAGAGAGTTCTCTGAGGAAAGTGGTCAGCAGGTGCGAGGCCCACTTTCTGGGGAACAGGACAGGAATGCTGCCATCTCACTTCAAACCTGGAGCAAGGGGAAATCAGGGAGTTTAGGGGCCTAGGAATGTGAAGGCTGGGGGCTGTGGTCATCAGCCTGAGCAGGGAGGGAGAGTGGGGTGGCTGCACTGGAGCCAGCCAGGCCCCCATGGATGGAAGTGACAGGGCAAGGGCACCTGCGGGCTCGTTGGGTATCAGACGAGTGTGAGAAAGGGTGGCACTGAAACCATTTCAAGTCCTATTGGGACGAGGCCCTTCCCTGACCCTCACTATTCCCCCTCAACTTTCGCCCAGGAAAAGCCAATGGCCAGGTGGATGTCGAGGAGGAGTAGGAGCCCAAGTGAGAGAAACAGCAGGAGAGCTGATCCCACCCACTTGCCCACTACTGGTGGAGCGCACCTCAGCTGGGCAGGACTGTCACATCGGAGTTTGGGTGATTACACTGAACTGGGCATGTCAGGTATTAATGAGTCAAGTCTTGTTTTTTGTTTTTTTGTTTTTTTGCAATTTATTGTCAATTTGGTTTCTATACAACACCTAGTGCTCATCCCAACAAGTGCCCTCCTCAATGCCCATCACCCCCTTTCCCCTCTCCCCCACCCCCCATCAACCCTCAGTTTGTTCTCTGTATTTAAGAGTCTCTTATAGTTTGCCTCTCTCCCTCTCTGTTTCAAGCCTTGTATTTGAAAAAGGGCCTGAGGACATTTTAAGTTTATTTACTTATTTACTTAGAGTGGGGAAGGGGCAGAGAGAGGGAGAGAGAGAGAATCCCAAGCAGGCTCCGTACTGGATCTGAAGGGTGGGGTGGCTTCAGATCCAGTGGGAGGTGGGGCTGGTTCTGAGGCAGGCTCTCCACTGACAGCAGATGACAGCCCTGATGTGGGGCTCAAACTCACGAACTGCAAGATCATGACCTGAGCCAAAGTTGGACACTTAACTGACTGAGCCACCCAGACGCCCCTGAATGGCTTCTTTTAAAAACCTGTCTTGAGGGGCACCTGGGTGGCTCAGTTGGTTAAGCGGCTGACTTCGGCTCAGGTCATGATCTCACAGTCTGTGAGTTCGAGCCCCGCGTCGGGCTCTGTGCTGACGGCTCAGAGCCTGGAGCCTGCTTCAGATTCTGTGTCTCCCTCTCTCTCTGCCCTTCCCCTGCTCACTGTCTCTATGTCTCTCAAAAATAAATAAATTAAAAAAAAATAAAATAAAAATAAAAACCTGTCTTGAGTCTTGCCTTTTCCCCCAGCGATTGTTTTTTTCCACCCTCCCCGACCCCTTCCCCCCACCACACATACCGGAATACATACGCAGAACTGAAACCTCTTGTTTACTCGCCGTAACCCTGTAAGACCCCAGCTCTACAGTCTCGGGGACCACTTAACATCGTGCAGGGCGTGTTGCTGGGGCACAGTGAACGTCGAATGAATTGCACGTATACCACACACGTGTGAACACGTTCACACACACACACACACGCACGCAGCAGTTCTCCGTCTTGGCTGCACATCGAAATCATCTGAGAAGCTTGAAAAGGTACTGAAGTCAGGTTCCCCTCCCTACCCCCACCCCAAGAGATCCTGACTGGTCTGGGATTGGGCTTGTTTTAATAATTCCCGAGGTGACGGCAACGTGTGTCCCACGGTGGCTCCCAGGACATCAGCACCACCTAACCTAGAAGACTTGCTAGAACAGATTTCTGCACCAGAGTTTCCCATTCAGCAGGTCTGCAGTGGGGCTCTAGAATCTGCACTGCTCACAGGATGCAGGAGACTCTCATGGGACAGGGGATATGTCCTCCCAGTGCAGGGAGCTGGCAGCAGGACTGCAGGGGATGAGGAGAAGGACAGTACTGGGGAGAGGCAGGGGAAGGCAGTGCCTGAGGTGAGGCATGAAAGGGACGGGCAGAAGGGAGAGCTGGAAGGGAGTGGGTGGGGCCGAAAGTGCAGACTCCATGGAATTTGAGCAGCCGGAGGTGAAGAGAAGGTGTGGACTTTGCTGAGATGAGGCAGGAGACAGAGCGGAGGTCTGCTTTGTCCTTGTTCTCTGAGTGCTCCTGAGGACTGCGGTGGGTAGGTCGGCCATACCATCTTTCCCTAGACAAGACTACAGCCTCCCTTCCAGCCTCCCTGCCTCCCCCTCTGCCCCGCCATCATCTACCCTTGGCAGCCACAGCGACTGTTCAAAAACGTCAGCTAGGCCGTGTCACTCCCCTGGCTAAATCATCCCAAGAATTTCCCCAAAGTGCCTGGAATGAAGTTCAAATTCTCTATCTAGTTGGCCTTGCTCTTCTGTGAAGGCCAGGAGATGCCAAGTGCAGAGGGTGTCAAGGCTGGGGGTCAATTGGCAGAGTGCTGGGCTCTGAAGCCATGGCCACTTGCTACATGGAGGCCATGCCTCCTACCAGCTGCCCCCAGCCAATGACTGAGCATGGCAGAGGCACTAGGGTGGCCCATTCCTGGAGGACACAAGGCTTTCTCATCGGCCACTTTGGCTCCATGGCTCCCCAAATGTCTTGCCAAACCTTACTGAGACTGCACGGGGTCTAGGATGCTTCCAACCAAGCGTTGGGAATGGGGGGTGTGTGTCAAGCTTACATAATCCCTCAGGAATTCCAGCCAGCTTCTCCTTAAGTAATTGAGGAGCTGGGTCCCCTGGTCTATAATCTCCCAAAGGGGCAAAGGAAGCAAGTCCCAGTACCCTACCAACTACTCCTTTCTATACAGGGAGTGACCAACTATCTCAGGGCAGCGTCCCCTGTGCCAAAGACCTGGGACAAGTGATTTATTAAGCAGGTGTTCCCAGGGAGAACTAGTAAGGCATGAAAGGGACCAGAGAGGGAGGAAGAAGAAGCCAGGCAGAGCCAGTCGACCACAGCATCCTGGACGTCTTGCATGTATCCAGGCCATGGAGGCGAATGCTTGAAGTGCAGCTAATCTGAACATGGTGGTCAGAATAATGCCCCTCAGAGATGTCTGTCCTACTCCATAGAACCAGTAATTGTACTAACTTCATAGTGAAAGACTTTGCAGAGGGGATTAAGTCCAGGATCTAGAGATGGAGAGGCAATCTTCCATTACCTGGGCTGGCCCTTGTAAGAGGGAGAGAGATGTGACAATGAAAGCCAAGCCTGGGCTGGTGTGATGGCCAGCCAGGGCCACCAGCCAGGGGACGCAGGCGTCTAGAAGCTGGAAAAGATGAGGAGAGCAATTCTCCCCAAGAGCCTTGGAAAGAGTGCAGGCTGGCTACACCTCAACTCTAGCCTAGAGAAACTTGCTTCAGACTTCCGGCCTCCAGAGCTGGACAGTACATTTGTATTGTTTTAATCCCCAGGCTCGTGATGGATTACAGCAGCAACAGGAATCGGGCACACTGGGCACTGGCGGGACACCTTGATCGTCCCCGGACAGGCTATCCCCACTTGCCTCTCTATCCCAGCCGAGGTTGTCCTGAGGCAGTTTCTCCTCGCCTCCAGGGTTCCCATGAGGGATGGGGGTTCCTGCCCTGCCCCCCTAAAACTGCAGGCTAGAATTGGCTCCTCAGCAATGGGGTAATCCCGAGTCACCTTGTGGTCATCTGGTGTCCTTTGTGTGGGTGTCATCCTTTTTTGGCATGTGGGACAAGGATCTGGGGAGCTGGCCCCTTTGGCTAATGCTTCCTTTCACTGTCTAGGTGAGTGATAAACTGTCTGAATCTAAGAGTGGTTTGTCTGTGTTCGTTAGCCCGATCGGTCAGGGCCTGGTGTTGGCTTGACCTGAATGTGCGTGAGCCTCATTCCCTGCTGGAGTCCCAGCCTCCGCTTGAACCCACAGGGAGCCGGGGAAGGAATTATACCTGGAGACAAGGGAGCTGGGTTTTGTCCTCTGCAGCGGTCACTGGCTACAGGCTGTCCCTCGGGGAGACTGAGACGTCCAACCACTTCAGGCTTTCAGTGTGAGCAAGAGGCCCCGTCCCAAAGGGCAGGCCCCCAAAGGCCCCAGGAGTGAGCCACAGGCAGCACAGCACATGGAAGTTAGAAAAGGGATCCCAACGGACCAGGACAGGGAAGAAGAGAAGAGAGTGGTGGAGTTTGCCACACCCACCAAGAATCATGTAAGATTCGTTATGGCATTCATTGCTGGGGTGATGGATTTTGACCCCACAGACTGAGCACGGATAGAGTGGTCCATCCCATGTAGCTGTAGGAGCATCACCCAGGTCGCAGCTCCTGAAGCAGCTTTCAGGGTACCATTTAACACTCCTACCAACATCTGGGTGGGCAGTGGTGGTTGTCCACAGACCAGGAAAAGGTGGTTGTTTCCCTTCAGGAAACAATACAAGGGCCATGCCAAACTACTCATGGAAGCCAGTGGCAGCTGGCCATCCCAGGGTTCTTGGAGCACAGAGTCACAGAAGCTGGCTCGACCTCCAACCTGGATGCCAGACAGGCTGCCTATACTGGCCCTTCAGCCACAGCATGAGGAAGAGACTCTGCCCCTCTTGTCTGGACACAGCTTTATCTTTTCTGTTGCTAACCCCATCTCCCCACCTGCCTCCATCCACCCCACCAGAAGATTCCCTTCCCTATAGCTTCCCACCAGCCTGTCTCCTTCTCTCCTGACTTAGGGAGGCCAAAGGTCCACAGGCACTTGGAGTATCGCTCAGCCATATAGGACCCTATGAAGGGGAGCTTCACTCATGGAAGAAAATATTGGAGGGGGGCACCTTGGTGGCTCAGTCAGTTGAGCTTCCGACTTTGGCTCAGGTCATGATCTCATGGTTTGTGAGTTCAAGCCCCACATTAGGCTCACCGATGTCAGTGCAGAGCCTGCTTCAGATCCTCTGTCTCTCTCTCTCTGTCCCTCCCCTGCTCGTTCTTTCTCTCTCTCTCTCAAATAAATAAAACATTAAAAAAAGAAAGAAAGAAAATATTGGAGGGAAGGAGAGGTTCCAATCAGAGGGTAGCAAACTTTTTCTGTAAAGGACCCAATAGTAAATATTTTAGACTTTGCAGGCCACACAGTCTCTATCACAACTACCTAATTTTGCTGCTGTAGCACAAAAGCACCCACAGGCAATACACAAACCAGTGTTGGTCTGGCTGTGTTCTGATAGAACTTTTATAACACACACCAACAATGGGCCAGATTTGGCCTGCAGGCATAGTTTACTGACCCCTGGTTTACATGTTCACAAAATCCAACAGAATAAAATTAGAAGGAACTTTAGAGATCGTCCTGTCCAGGAATAACAAGTGGGTTTCAACTCCCCTACCAGCTCTGATTGCTCAGTGGTGGCTTCCTGGCTTACTGTGTTGAGAAGGATTCTGAGGCCAACACCTAGCTCAGTGCCATAACAGAAGAGCACTCTCCGCCATGGGCAGGGAAGGGGCAGTGGCACCAGCACCAGCGGTGCTCATTCATATTGGCCATTTGATTAACCAAACTCCCTCATTTTTTATATGAATAACTAGATCCCAGAGAGGTTAAGTGACGTGCCCAATGCCACACAGCTTTGGTCTGGGGGCTCATCAACTGTCTTCTTCATGTTACTGAGGCAAAATGGAAAGTTACATTTATCCAAATGTCTTATTACCATATCTAAGCCAAAGAGATCCCTACCCTGCTTTGTGCCAAGTTTCCTAGCCTGGGATCTCAAGAACAAAGTGACAGAATCCAGGACCTTATCTAGTCCTTGATTTGTAAGAATTGATGTTGGGGGGGGGGGGCGGGTTTCACAACCATAAAAACATATCACGGGGCTCCCGGGGGGCTCAGTCAGTTGAGCATCTGACTTCAGCTCAGGTCATGATTTTGCAGTTTGTGAGTTCAAGCCCCGCATCCGGCTGTCTGCTGTCAGTGCAGAGCCTGCTTCAGATCCTCTGTCTGCCACCCCCCAAGCCCTCTCCGCCTTCCCTGCTCATGCTCACTCTCTCTCGCTCTCAAAAAAAAAAAACATTTTTTAAAAACTTAAAAATATCTCATGTTTATGATGTATGAAAAATTAGGAGGCTGGCTCACAGGAGTGCTGCCGGCCAGAACCTCGTTCACGGTAGGGCATGAAGCAGCCGTGGAGATAAGCTGTGGTTTCCCTTTGTAGCAGGAAATGTTCCACAAGTGTCACGGCCCACTATCTCGCGAACCCTGTAGAGCTAAAGTCGATCTCAAGCCGCATCACCATTCTGAAGCATGAAGCTCTAGTATTTCTCACTCATGCGTCTATTTCCTAAGCTTTGAAATGCTTATCTCCATCAGATAGTAACCGCCAGTCTTAATTAATGCCAATTAATAAACAACTGTAATAACAAACTTGCAAAACAGGATGCAGGTCAAACTTTTGGAAGAAACTTTTAAAACCCTGAACTCTGTAAACTAGGTCATTCTATTTTAAAAGTCAGATTGCCTGCTCTTAGAGCATGTCTAGTATCAGAGCTTTGAAATTGTTTGGACCTCAGCGCCCTTGGCTAGCAAATGGAGTAATACTAACCTCATGGGGCCATTGCAATGGTCAAAATAACAGATTGCAGCCAAATCCACTCTGGAAGTCACTCACAGCTTCGGTGGACAGTTCGGGGCCATGCCAAGGGCTTCCTCCCTCAAGCATCTGTGCCCTTCTGCCCGAGAGTGTCCTCTATCCCTCCTCCCTCTTCTCCCACCCCAGCAAGTCTGGCCAGAAGAGTGAGGGAGAGACCGCTCCCAGGAGCAGTGACCAAGCAGTGAGGGCTGATGGCAAGTGCTGTAAAGAACCCTTGCATCCTCATCCCCCTGTGCACAATTCTGAGGGATTGTTTGCAGTGATGAAATTATACAATCTCTCAAAAGGGCCCCAAGGGCACTTGAGTCCTATTTCCTCCTCTCATTAGCCCACCCATTATTGGTTTTTCTTCTCTTCCTCATCTTACTTACTCCCTCCCCCCAGGGCATGCTGGGTCATTTCTCAAATAAACTACCCATACCCAAGTACTTGTCTCAGGGGCAGCCCAAACTGAGATGCATTTATACTTAGGCTGGCATGAGAATATGTGTGCTTCCCACCTCCCAACCCCAAGTAAGGGGATGAGAGGGTTACAACCTGCCCAGTGCCACTGGGGCATCTGGCAGTGCAATATAGGAGCTATCAAAATGAGGAGTGAGGAGGTGAAGTGGCCAGTAGAGGCCATAGCATTTGTCTGTCCTGCATGCCTTCCTATGTCCCTTCTGCCCATTACTCTGGGGAGCTCCCATTCAAGACTTGGTCTGGTGGGGCTGACAACCACTATGCCCAACCCCAACCTCACACCTCTGCAGTGGACATGTGTCTCAGGCTAGCCAATCAGAATACTTCATCCTCCTGGGCCCTCTGATTGGCTCAGGCAAGTCCAATCAGAATCCTCCCTGAGGTCGAAAGGGGATCCTGAGAAAGACTGTAGAAGAGGCTTGTAAACCGAGATTGTAAACTTGGAGGGTGCATCTTGGTTTGAGAACGTCCAGGATTTCATCTGCCCTGTAAAGAGGACTTGTGCACAGGCAAGAGAGTCTGGGAAATGCCACTTGTAGGATTCCAGCCCCTCTGACATAGAACAGGGTGCAGACAACAAGAGCAGATGGGTGGTTCACAGAGCAACTGGAGGGTGCAGAGAGAATGATGTATGGATGGATGTAAAGAAAGCCTATCTACAGCCAACTGGACAACTGAGGCAGAGAGAGAGGAAAGGAGAGGAGAGGAGAGACAGGGAGAGAGAGAGAGAGAACACAACCTTCCTCTTCTGAGCTGCTTAATATAGCACAGATAATAATATAATGGGGATTCCATTGTCTCACAGGTCATTGGACAAAATGTCTTATAAGGTCCCTTAAAGGCCCAGGAGTCTCAAATTCCAATTATGTACCATCCATATTCACATTTCCGTGTCTTCCATTGTGTGGTTTTATGCATTTCGCAGGGGTGTTGATTATCTGGTTCCCATTAGACATTGATCTCCCTGGGAACTGGGCTCACAGCGAACTTCTCATCCTATTGCCTCCTGGCCCCTTGGTGCTGCCTTCATCAATGTTATCACTAGGCTTGTGGGCTTCTCTGTGTGGGGGGTTTATTTAAAACTCCTCTTTGCTCTTGAAATGTGCCCAGGGTCTTAAAGGAAAGATCCCTTTCAGAAAATGGACAGGCACCAAAATAAATTATTCAGAAAAATAAAACCTCTTTCTCTAGCACAAAAGAAATTTAAGAGCTCATTAGCCTTAGGAATAGAGTAGTTTCTAATATGTGAGGCCAGTAGGCAGAACCATGAATATTCATGAGTTCCCTGCCTTTCCATCCTGAAATGAAGGTGTTGGAAACCATTTTTTTAGGTATTGCCATTTGGGGGAAATGGATATTGACTATTAGCAGGCTGATGGCCCCCAAATGCTCTAAAAATGGGATTCCTGACATTTTCATTAGAGCTTACACCATGTTCTGACCAAGTTGATTCCTGGCGAAGACAATGGAAAAAACTGGCCAATCCACCAAGTTCAAATAAAAAGTCTAGGAACAATGGGACTCCCAGGTAGTTTATAAACTCTACTGGACTTACCCTCACTAGGCTTTCCACCTTGGCTTCCTCGTTGTTCCCCTATTCCCCCACCATATGGGCAACTACATGCAGAAAGTCCTACGGGGAGTGCCTGAGAAGCTCAGTCAGTTGAGCATCCAACTTCCACTCAGGTCATGATCTCATAGCTGGTGAGTTCTAGCCTCACATCAGGCTCTGTGTGGACAGCTTGGAGCCTGGATCTTGCTTCAGATTCTGTGTTTCCCTCTCTCTCTGCCCTCCCCCCCCCTCAAAAATAAATGAACTTTAAAAAAAAAAGTAAAAAATAAAATAAAAGGAAGAAAGTCCCATGGGAACTAAACTAACCCAGGCAATGGAGGGGTGGGGGCAGGGGAATAGTAGAGCCTCCTAAAGTCTGATTAGGACCCTCCCAGGCCTCATGGACCAAGCCTTGGGTTCTTTCCCTCCCTGGGTCTTTTGGGGTTTTTTTCAGGGTTGGATTAAGTCAATGTTGGATCTTGCTGTACGTTAGATCACCTCCAGAGCTTTTAAATGTGGCCACACCCACACTGCAGACTACCAGTCACAGCAGTCTCTGAGGTACACTCAGGACTCAGTGTTTTATCATGCAGGTGAAAACACCTGAGCGATTCTAACATACAGCCAGGAGGGCTGTGGTGGCCCCTCTCTAAGATGATTGATGCTACAACAATTCTCACCCTTCCTCATATAAATGCAGTTCCTCCATAGAGACGGGGAGCTATTCTCTACCTCCTGAACCTGGGTGGAAATGATGCATGCCACTTCCAGTCTAGCTTACAAGGGAAGTGGCAGTCTCTGCTTTCTTCCTCTTGTAACATTTGTTCTTGGGATGTTCCCACTCAGACCCCAACTGCCATGCTGTGAGAAGCCCAAGCCACATAGAGAGGGACAGTGAAGGTGGTGTCAAGTCGACAGCCCAGCTGGAACAGCTGAGAAGCACTGGATCTAGGGGAGCCATCCACAGGTAGACACCCTCCTGAGGTATCTACTGTCTCCAGGCATAGGGATACCAGGCACATCTGCAGGCCCCCAACTCTGTCCACTCACAGTCCTGCCTCACCCCCAGCTATGCCTGTTAGAAGCATGACAGCCTGGCAGGGGGCAAGGGGCAGCAATGGGAACAAAGGGGAATCCCTTCTATCTAGGGAGAAGCTGACCATCAAGTCAGCTTTCTAGTGGAAAGAGGTATTTGTTCTATTTTCAATTTTTCTATGTCATTAACTTTTGAACAGTGTATTATAATTCATAGACATCCTGGTCCCACTTGGATGCTGGAAGGCAAATGTTGTCAACAATTCATTTTGCAGAAGAGGGACTAGAAAGCCCAGAGAGGTTTTGTGACTTTCCCCAGATGCCATAGCCCAAGGACTGGAATTGGGAGTTAAGTCTTGGACTTAACTAGAGTCCCAACCAGGGTTTTGTTGTTGTTGTTGTTGTTTTCTGCTATACTCCACTGCCTCTCCGTTTGGGGGTGGGAGAGGGAAATGTGGAGGGTGTGGGAGAAAATGCTGTATGCCACTCAGTATCTACTCTCCCTCTCTGGCTTGATGACAGAACCCTGACTTTATCTAGGGAAGGAATGTATTCTGCTAAACCTACATTTCACAGTCTCTCCTGTAGTGAGATGGGGATGTGTGACTAAGTGGGATGTAAGCCGTAGTGTTGGTGGGGCTTTCAGGAAACCTGCTTCAAAGGCACCTGTCTCAATTGAGAGAAATACCCCTTTGCCTTTCCTCCTTCTTCCAAACTGCACTTCATACAATGGCTGGAGCTCCAGTAGTCATATTGTACCACGAGGACACTCCGAGGGTAGAAACTACTTACTGCAGACAATGGAGCAGAAAGATGTAACAAGCGTGGATTCTGCCCTGATTGCCTATCTCTAAACTTCTTAATAAGTGAAGAATAAATGCCTAGAGATTTAATCCACTATTTTTCAGATCTCTGTTAAAGCCAACAACAATTTTAAATTCATTAAGTTTACATAATTGACTATTCTGAAATTCTAGTTGAAGTTACAATTTGATGCTGCAACTACCCATTAGGACACCAAAAGCCTATTTTCCATGCTAGGGGAACAGTGGCTGTGAGGGGCACCTGAGTGGCTCAGTCAGTTGGGCCTCAACCTTCAGCTCAGGTCATGATCTCACAGTTTGTGAGTTTGAGCCCCATGTCGGGCTCTATGCTGACAGCTCAGAGCCTGAAGCCTGTTGAGATTCTGTGTCTCCATCTCTCTCTGCCCCTCCCGCCCTTGCTCGTATGCTCTCCTTCTCTCTATCCCTCTCTCTCTCTCTCTCAAAAATAAATAAACATTTAAAAAAAATTTTTTTAACTGAGGCCGTGATTCCAGTGAGCTTGTGTACCCCACAGGAGGGAATGGTGAATCTGCCATAAAGCAGATGTGCAATAGATATTTGTTGGATGGACAAAGACTTTTGTAGACATCAGTCATACCCATTTCTTGTTACCACACCTCTGTTCCCTAGCATCCTTTTAAGGACTTGAGAAATAAATCACAAAAGTGACCTTTGTTGGTCCAGTGAGAGCAGGAGATTCAGATACATTTTCCAAGGAAGATCAGCCCCACCTCTCAGTCCCCAGGGGCTTTATCTCCTGTCTCCTCTGGTGACCTTCAGTTTACTTCTGCAGTTGATGTGATACTAGTGAAGAATTTAAAGATGTTTGTGTGATCTTCATTCCTGTGATTTTCCAGACAAAAACCTATACTAGGTAGTTACTGCCTTTTGGCTTAGGGTGTGGAACGAAGTTCTTATGAACCCAACCAGAAGCCTGGCTCAGCCAAGCCCAGCCAAGCCCACTCAGAATCAGGCAACAGCAGCAAACCTTCTGCCTTATGAGTATGAAATAAAGAGTTTGTTGATTATGGGATTGCTTGTTATGCAGCATCATCACAAAAGAAACTGACTAATACAACCATCCATTCAGATAGCCATGCTAGAAACCTGAATGTCACCCTTCACTCTCACCTCTCCTTCATGTCTCACACCCAGTCCCCAAATCCCAAATATTCCTCAAGGCTGTCCCATCCATCCTCTCCAACCTCTCTGCTTCTGCCTTAGTACATGTCGCATCTCTCTGGGTTAGAGTGGCTTCCCAGTGATCTCCTGCCTTTAGACTGATCCACTCAGGTCCACTCTTTCTGGATAAGGGTGAGTTTTCTGAAGTGTAAATCAACCCTCCCTCACTTACGATTCTTCCATGGATTTTAGTTAGGACCTTCTGTACATGCATGACATTCCTTCTCCTGGGAACATTCTCCACCTTGAACCTAACTTGGCTTCAGGTCCTGCTGTGTGGAGCTGGTGACATCCCCTCAGACAGTGCTCCCAATCCCCTGAAACCAGACTCAGTGTCTTATTGAGTGCTGCCCTACCCAGCACCCTTGTCCTGACCCCCAGGTTTCCTTTAGGACACTATCGAAACTGCCTGTGTCTTGTCCAGCTCTCCCATAAACTGTGAACTCCCTGAGGGCAGGACCTGAATACATTTTCCCAGAGAAAACTCTGTATATGTGTCCAGTCCACAGGCCTGAGCCACTGTTAGCAAAAGAGCTGGTCCAACGCCATCTCATGCTGGAGGAGGGGCTGGCTCTCTGAGGTGGGTGGCCTACCTCTGCCAGAAACAGTGGTCTGACTAGAAAATTCAAGGCATAGGGAAAAGAATGACAGGGAGTAAGAAAAAGCAGAGGTAGGAGGGAGGAAAAGGAAGGAAGGAGAGAGGAGGAGGGGTGAGAAGGAAAATAGTAAGAAGGCAAAGCTGAGTCTAACAGGTTGGGAGCCAAGGGGCAACAGGAAAGAGGTAAAAAACACAAAGACGGGAGTCATGAGGTAATTCAGGCACATAGAAGAGACCAGGCAGGAGAGAGGCTTACTTCGTGGTCAGTCTCCCTTCCAGTTCTCAACTCCCCCATAGAGTTGGCTCAGACCATGTGTGCACTTGGCTTGGGACTCCAGGTCTGGTGCCAAAAACATACACCAGAGGGTGGGAGAGGTGTGGGGCCCGACTGAGGTGAGCAGAGATGCCCAGAGCACAGGACACAGGGCCACAATGCTCCTCTAAGTCCACTCTGAGACAAGCTAAGAATTCCAGACACCCAAGGCCCGGGAGAAGCCCAGGGGGCCCAGACTGGGGTGACATCAGGAACGCCTGTGGGCAGGAGGAGAAGGCAGGCAGGCAGGGGCTGAATTGTGGCAGGAGTGAATCCCAGCTGTGTGCCTGGGAAAGGCTGGACCTGCCAGGAATGTGGCTGTGGAGCCCACATGTCCAACAGCTATGGACACAAGAGGTTTTGTCCCAGAGGGAGGCTCTGAGCAGAGAAACAGGACCCGTCCTGGGGACTCAGCCTGTGTGCTCTGAGAAGCACATCTCCTGGCCCGCACTTCCAGAGCCATTGATCATCAGAACCACCTGGGGGCATTGGGTGGGGGTAGAATTTCAAAAAATAGATTTCCAGGCCCCACCCTGGAGACTCTGATTCCACAGGGCTAGAGGAGGCTCTAGCAAGCTATATATATATATTTTTTTTTTTTTTAAGTTCCTTAGGGATTATAAGAGGCAGCAAACTTAGAGAAGTCATAAACTTATTTTCTGTAAAGTGCCAGACCCTAAATATACTAAGCTTCATGGGCCAATGGGTCTCTTGTAACTATTCACTTCCATGGCATTGAATCGCAAAAGCAGCCGTAGATGATGCATAGATGAATGAATGCGGAGGATGTTTGAGTAAAACTGTATTTATGGACCCTGAAATGTGAATTTCATAGACTTTTTACATGTCATGAAATATTATTCTCCTTATGATGCCCCCCTTCTCCAAGCCATTTAAGACATAAATACCATCCTTCGCTCAAATCAAGTGGTGGGTGGGACTTGGCCCATAGGCCATAGTTTGCAGACTCCTGCTCCAGACCAGTGCTACTATTAAGAAATAAATGTGGAAGTTGAGAGCAAGTGTTTTGGGGCACCTGGGTAGCTCTGTCGTTCGAGGGTCTGATTCTTGATTTTGGCTCAGGTCATGATACCAGGGTTATGGGATCGAGCCCCGTGTCAGGTTCCTTGCTGAATGTGCAACCTGCTTGGGATGCTTTCTCTCTTCTTCTGTCCCTCTCCCCTGGCTCATGTGCTCTCCTTCTCTCTCTAAAATGAAAAATTAAAAATTAAAAAAGAAGTTGACAGTATTTAAAAATTTTTAATGTTTATTTATTTTTGAGAAAGAGAGACAGAGTGCATATGGGGGAGGGGCAGAGAGTGAGGGAGACACAGAATCTGAAGCAGGCTCCAGGCTCCAGGCTCTGAGCTGTCAGCACAGAGCCCCATACAGGGCTCAAACTCATGGACCATGAGATCATGACCTGAGCCAAAGTCAGATGCTTAACTGACTGGGACAGCCAGGTGCCCAGAGAGTAAGTATTTAGAAATTTTCAAGGCATTTTGTCATTGCTGTGGCATCCAAGCGCATGTGCAGCTGAGTTGGCTCAGCTCAGGCCAGGCACCTGGGCATTGTGTAGTGAGCAGCAGGTAGCACGTGCCACATCCTGGTTGTACATGGAAGGACCAAGTGTGGCCAGTGATGGTGAGGAAAGTTTAAAAACTGGTCCTTCAGAGACACCTGGGTGGCTCAGTAGATTGAGTTTCTGACTCTATTTTGACTCAGGTCATGATCTCATAGTCCGTGAGTTTGATCTCCATGTTGGACTCTGCAATGACAGTACAGATCCTGCTTGGGATTCTCTCTCTCCCTCTCTCTGCCCCTCCCTCATTCACTCTCTCTGTCTCTCTCTCAAAATAAATAAAAAATAAATAAATAGAAACTGGTCCTTCATCCCAGAAGTTTTAAAAGGCAGTAATCTGGGGCGCCTGGGTGGCTCAGTCGGTTGAGCGTCCGACTTCGGCTCAGGTCATGATCTCGCGGTTCGTGAGTTCAAGCCCCGCGTTGGGCTCTGTGCTGACGGCTCAGAGCCTGGGGCCTGTTTCACATTCTGTGTCTCCCTCTCTCTCTGCCCCTCCCTCAATCATGCTCTATCTCTCTCTCTGTCTCAAAAATAAATAAATATTTAAAAAAATAAAAAATAAATAAAAGGCAGTAATCCAAATGATTCCTCTGAGCCCAAGGAAGATCTGAGTCCTCTGCCATAACCCATAACTCCCCTACAGTCATAACTACAGCAAACAAAACCAACTATTGACAGAAAAAAGAACCCGAATATAACAATGTTTAGTGAACATCCCCTTTGAGTGGAGTGAGGATGCATATACTTTTTCTTTTTATTTGTCCTCCTAGTTTTCTCTAAGAAACATGTACAAATTTTATAACTGAGGGTCCTTTTTTTTTTTTAAGAAGTAGCTTTAAACAGATTCTCAGGAGAATAATTTCTCCACGGACAACCCTTCCCCAGCGTCTCTTAACCCTTCGGTCAGGAAGTTCCATTTTATGTTTAATTCACTTCTGGAGAATCAGGGAAGAGAAAGAAGAAAATGGAAAGCACATGTTATCCCTTGGACTGCCAGGCCCCAGTTCTGGTCATTCTTTGTTATTTTTAACATGAGACTCACAGCCGGGGATCAGGAGGGGAGCCACAGGGGCTGGAGCTGCTGCCATCACACGAGTCCACCACCACCAGACCCGAGAGAGCAGGGCACTCCTACAAGGACAGTCTCAGCTCTGGGGCCTTTGCTGGACTCTCCCTAGTGAGTGTCATGGTCACTCAGGGATTCCGAGAAAGAGTGTAGGAGAAAGTTCAAGGTAACACCACCTCCTTCTAGGGAGAAAAAACACCATTCCCAGTGCCCAGGGATCACAGACCTCCATGGCCGGGGCTCAAATCCTGACTCAGCACTTTTTGGCTGTGGAGCTCATGCACACATTTTGCTGAGCCTCATTTCCCTCCCCCGCCCCAGAATAATGGGGATAAATGCAGCCCCCATCACCACCCCCACCACCACCCTGCCCCTGGGAGGGTGTCATGAAGAGCAAGACATATGAAATTTCTGACACAGACAGGCTCTGAGATGCTAGCCCTTCCTGCCTGCTCTGCCCACCCAGGTCATGCTCATTATCACAGGCTAAGAGCAGGGCACGAACATGACATATTGGTAGTCTTTTTGTCTCTTAAAGAAGACGTGAGTTGAGAAGAAGCCATCAGATGTTTTCTTTCTGGGCTCTAGCCCTGCATCTGAGTGCATACGTTTGCACCTGCCTATACTCCAACCTCAGCCCCAGCCCAGAGGCCAACACGAAGACTGCCTGGGTTCAGGATTTCCTTTGCTCCAGGTAGTCCAGATCTGCACTATCCAATTTGGTAGCCATGTACAGCTATTTAAATTAATCTGATTTAAATGAAATTCAAAATTCAGTTCATCAGTTGCACAAAACACATGCCAAGTGCTCAGAGGCCACATGTGGTTGCTGTAGTAGACAGTGGAGACTCAGAACCTTTCCATCATCCCAAAAGGTTCTATCAAATGGCGCTGTTCAAGAGGTTCCGTGGGACTCCAGAAGACAGCACTGGACAGCAAGGAATTCTGGTGGCCGTTTGTAAAAACACCCTTTCATTTCTGCACTAACAACTTTCCTACTCAAAAATCTACAAAAATACCATCTAGATCTAGTATCTGGAATATTTGGGGGATGTACCTATGAGAAAGCAGACCCCGGGATGGGGTGAGGTCTACTGGCCCCTGCAGACTTCAGACCCTGAAGCTGAGAGAGGCTGTTCTTTAAAAAATAGCCGATAAAGAGGTGGTACTTCTTGTTTTTTTAAACAGAACTATTTTAAGGAAGACTGGCTTCAAAACAGCTTGATGCTATTCATGGGATGGAAAGAGAAAGGCCAGCGCTAAGCACTGAGGCCCTCTGGAGCCACCAGGACACCTCTGTGCGGTTCAAGACGGACTCAGGATTCCCCAGATCCTACCTGGGGTCCCACATTCCCTCAGCTCTAGCCCCAGGTTCTCAGCAGCACCAGGGCCATGCTGTGGCTCACCTGGATGGCAGGATGACCTGTCTTTGCAAGGTGGACCCAGATCTGCTTCCCCAGGCTTCTCTAGAGTGTCTTTGGGAATCTTTCATTTCTGTGTGGTCCTGGCTCTCCCTCCCTCGTGAAGCAGTTTAAACAACTGATCCTGACCTCAGATAGCTTTTGCTCCTCCCTCAGGGCACACACTTTTTGTTGGCATCCCCAGGCCTTGCCACCGCCAGGAGCTCCAGCTAACCCCAGCTGCCAGCACCAGCATCTCTGCCTGGGCAATGTCTCTGACTTGCAGAGTCCACCTCACCACGCACAGGCATGACCGTCCAGAAGTGCACCAGCCGTGCTCAACGGTGTACAATGGTACAGATGCCCCCACTCCCTCATCCCATGGGGGGACAGTCCGAGGCATGCCCCAGCATGCCTAACGGACCCCACTCTGAACTTCCTCCCTCCCTGCCCTGTCTCCCTCCCCATATTCCCTCCAGTACTTTTACCCTCAAAATGCTTATTTCGGGGTCTGCTCCTAGGAGAACTCAACCTAAGATAAAGACTAAATAAATCCCCAAATGGTTCAAAAGCAGCACAAGAAAGTTCTCGAATCAAGTGAGAAAAGTGTGAATGAGATGGGGAGGGGACATCTTTCAAAATCCCCAGAGGAGATCTGAGCAATTGCTCAGTTAAGAAACCCATGTGCTTCTCTGTGGGGCCTGGAGCCAATCATCCAGGGGTCCTTTCTGCCTCAAATATATACTTCTAGACACTCAGACTGAAATTGGTGATGTGGAACCTGCCCACGCTTCATCTGAATAACCATCCAGGGGTTAAAAGGGAGTGAGAAAGGTCAAAATTGAAATACCCTAGAAGATCAGTTTGAATGCCCTCATCTATGAGAGGAGGCCCAGCCCACGGAAGTCCTGGTTTCATCAGTCACAAGAGCCTCACTGAACGCCCAGAGCTCACCGGGTTTGCTCACCCCAGAAGGGGCAGGTACCAGTTGAAAGACTGTGTGGGTCTGGGGGCAGTGGTGTCACAGGAAAGGAGAAAAGCCAAATCCTGCCTCTGGTCCCCATGCAGGAGGGCCCAGAAGGCCTCCTTGCCACAGAGAGAAGCCCCCTTGCTGCCTTCTCCCCCTGCCCAACAGGCTGACACTCGCTCTGGGCGGGGTCAGAGTCCCGCTCCGGGTTCCTCACCCCACAGCACACCAAGCTGATGACTCGAGGAAAGATGGCGGCACCCCCTCGTCCACAACGCCAAGACCAGCTGCCATCTAACGGAATTACATTTCCATCTAACGGAAATGGAAGAACCTAAACCCAAGGGTTTCCTCTTGTAGCAGAACCAAATTGTTACATCTGATTCCCAGTGGACTTTACCAGACAGCCGTGTGACACTGCTCGTTCCAGCGGGGCCCGCAGGAGTCAGCCGGGTCAATGGCACCAGCCGAGCATTGCCTGGCTCCTAGGGCTCTTTTGGTTTCTAACATGTAATTTTAAACTACTTTTAGACTTGGAGAAAAGTTGCAAACATGCTACAGAGAATTCCCTTGTACTCCTCATCCCACTTCCCCTCATGTTAACATCTTGTATAATCAAAGCACAATTATCAAGAACAGAAAATTAGCATTGGTGAATTTAAGCTAACATTCGTTAACTAAACTGCAGACATAATTCAAATGTCACCAATTTTGCCAATAATTCCTTTTTCTATTGCAGAATTGTATCCATGATCCCACAGTGAATTTATTGGGTATTTCTTCTGAGTCTCCTCTGGTCTGGACGGCTCCATAGTCTTTCCCTGTATCATGACCTTGACATGTTGGAAGAGTACTGGTCAGTTATTTTTCAGAATATCCTTCCATTTGGGTTTGTTCAAAGTTTTCTCATATTGGAGTCAGGTTTGCACTTTTGGCAAGAATTCCATTACTTGTGCTGTGTCCTCATGATATCAAAAGGTTCATGGTGTCAGTATGCCTTATTCCTGGTGATGTTAACTTTGATCACTTGGCTGACTTAGTGTCTACGAGGTTTGTCCACTATAAATGGAATTATATAATATATACTCTTTGGGTCTGGCCTACCCATGTTGAAAAGGCAGTTTGCTTTACTCAAAGTCTACTGATTTAAATGTTAATGTCATCTTTAAAAAAAATGACTTCATAGCAACATCCAGACTAATGTTTGACCAATATCTGGGTTCTATGGCCTAACGAAGTTGACATATATAACTAACCACCGTAGTGGGCTATAGTTTGAAGCCTCCGTTCACATATAGGTTTTGAAAACTTAAAATCCCCACAGCAGCCAGTACAGTGATATAAGTGAGGGGGCTTAGCAGGTGGGGCTTACTTCCTTACCTTGAGGAGGAGTGGGAACAGTAGCTAACTGGAAAGCCCATGTCTCATTGAAACAGATAGCCCATGGGGTGGGTGCCTAGGTGGCTCAGTTGGCTAAGCATCCGACTTCACCTCAGGTCATGATCTCACAGTCTGTGGGTTCAAGCCCCACATTGGGTTCTGTGCTGAGAGCTCAGAGCATGGAGCCTGCTTCAGATTCTCTGTCTCCCTGGCTCCCTCCCCCTCCCCCTGCCCCACCCACACTTTGTCTCTCTCTCTCTCTCTCAAAAATAAATAAACATTAAAAAACTTTTTAAAAAAAGAAACAGGTGGTCCATGCTTTGCCCCAATCCACTGTCACATAGGAACACAGTGTATCAGGAGTGCCAGATACATCAATTTTTTCAAGAAATATTGGAATGTGAATTTCTACATAAAATGTTCTATTTCTTTAATGCTGTCAACTAATTAAATTTTTTAAAGTATGTGCAGGCCAAAGAAATCCAAGAAGATGTGCTGTCTGGCAACCCATTTGAAATCTTCCTGAATCTGTCAGCTTCCTTGTTTCATCTATTCATGAAGCTTCTAGTAATAAATGTTGTAGCTTTGTGGAGGAGGTGGTAAGTTCTTTCAAGGTAGGGTTGTCTCTGAAAACCCAGAGCAGTGCTTCTCATCCATTAGCGTGGTTCAGAATCACCTGAAAGGCTTATTAAAGCACAAAAGCTGAGCCCACCTGAAAGGCTTATTAAAGCACAAAAGCTGAGCCCACCTCGTTTCGGACCCAGGGAATGTGCAGTGGAGACAGAGAATTTGCATTTCTAACAAGTTTCCAGGTGATGCTGATGCTGCTAGGCCAGGGTCCAGACTTTGAGAACCGTCAGTCTGGAGGGAAAAAGCCAACGTGGGTATGCAGAGAGTGGATGGCATGGCCACAAGACGGGATAGAGCGTTCAGCAAGTGGTCACCTTCTTTGAGTCGCTGGGTCACCCCGGTCCTGGACTATCGCTGTGGGGTCAGCCCTGTTCTTGGTCCTGTCTGCGTCCCCTCCTGAGACCTTGTTCCTCATAGCTCCATAAAGAAGCATGAACAGTGATTTGTGTGACGAAGGCATCTCTTGTAAGAGGCTTCACCCATGAATGTGACTTCCTATTTCATCTCCAACGGTTTCACAACAATGTGAGTGTGCTTAAAGCCACTTAAAAATGGGTGAGCAGTGCCTGGCAGGCTTAATCAGTGGAATGTGTGATTCTTGATCTCAAGGTTGTGAGTTCAAGTCCCACAATGGGCATGGAGCTTACTTAAAAAAATAAATAAAAAAATAAAAAGGCCTGGTTTACGGAAACCCTCTGTAGTGGGGAAAGATGTTCACATCCTAATCTCTGGAACCTGTGAATGTCACCTTATTTGGTAAAGAAGGTCTTTGCAGATATAATTAAGGATGTCAGGATGAGATCATCCTGGGTTTTCCAGATGGGACTTAAATCCAGTGACAAATGTCCTTATGAGAGACACCCAGAGGAGAGACACAGAAATGAGAGGAGACCATGAAAACACAGAAGAAGGAAATAGATAGATGCAGCCAAAAACCAAGGAATGCCTTCCACCGGAAGCTGGGAAAGGCAGGGAAGGATTCCCCGTGAAGCCTTCAGGGAGGGCACAGCTTTGGCAACACCTTGATTTTGAACTTCTGACCTCCAGAACCATGAGAAAATGGATTTCACTTGTTGTAACCCACCCAGTTTATAGCACTTTGTTACAGCAGCCCTGAGTAACGAATTCGCCCTCTATAAACGTCAGCCACAAAAGGGAAGGAGGAGGAGAAGGGGATTGGAAGGAAACGCTTTGACCTAGGTCTGCACTTCTCAAACCCAAGTCAGACCCGTCAACATCAGTGAAGTGGTCACTTCCGTGTGACAAGCCCCAACTTCAGCCTCCTCTAAATCGCCTGCCTCAACTCTACCCTGGCTGGTGGAAAAACCCGCCGGGAGCACAATTCTTTCTGATCAGCTGCCACGCAGCCTCCCAGCCCCTCGGGAGGCCCGGCTGGGATTCCCAGACCACATTCCCTGGGTGGGCTCTGCAGCCCCCATAGAAAAATGAGCAGCAAACCACACAGAAACCCTGTACAATCGCAGAGGGGTGGGGGTCCTGCTCTGCTGGCCCATCCAACCCAAATTGAAGCCAAGTGCCATACGCAAGAAACACCCCAGCGTCCCTACAGGGAACAGGGCTCGCCCCCAGGGTGGCTTCTCCCCAGATGCCTGGCTCTGCCTTTTCTGGTTTGACTCCAACAGAGGCTTCTCTCCAAGGCTGAGACACAGAAAGGAGATTCTCTCCAGCTGTTCTTGGCTGCTGCCAAGAGCCAGCCTCCCCACCCTCCAATCTGGTCTCTGCCCTCCCCAGCACACGAATTAGGGTCTCTACAGCTCAGCTGATGTAGAATTGGTGTTGCCTGTGCTTATCCAGGCCTGGCTGCCACTCCCCACCCCCACCCCCGAGTTAGGAGGGACTCCAGTCCCCATGTCCGATTGAGTCACAGTGACCAGCTAATCACAAAGGATTAACTCAAACCTCTTGAGAACGTCCCATTCTCCACTCTCTGCTCTCCGAGGAGGAGGCTGAGTCAGCAAACACATGTGCGAGCGGCAAGCTCCTCCCCACACCTCCTTGGAAGAGACGATGCTCTCTGGCAGCTCCACTCCGTGAATTCCTTCTCTCCCAGACGTGGTTTACCTCATGTGCTCAGCATTTCCTATTAAGAGAGGAAAAAATGATCTTGAGCCCATCTCGGGAAACACTGTCTCTGGCCAGAGAGAGAGGCAACAGTCTGGGAGGACAAGACTCACTGCCACGTGGCTCCTCAGAAGCCTGGAAAAAGTGGGAGCTCCAAGTTCATTACCCCCTCCCTCAAAGCACTGATTTTGAAAACAACTTCCCACCTCCAGAGCTTCTGTCTCTCTTTGATTCTTTCTTTAAATCCATAACCAAATATCTTTTGAATTCTTCCTTTGCCCAAGAGACACATGCTTCCTTGACCAGCAGCAACACCTGCCCCACTGGCCTGGGCCTCAGCCCATGCTAGCCAGGCCCCCTGTCATTGGGCAATGAGACCCCCAACGTTTGGAGGTGAAGCTGCAGCTGGCGGTGTGGGCTGTGGTCCCGGGTTGGAGGTCAGGGGTGAGCTCACAGACAGGTGGGCCTCGGCCTCAGCCCTTAGCTTCTGGCAAAATGTCAGGAGGGAACCCTGAAGGCACTTCCTTTCCCTCCTAAAACGTCCTGCCACCTGCTCCCCAAGGACTTGGATTCCCTAAATCTAGCTTCCTGGCAATCTGCCCAACTCTGCAGCCACTTGCATTTAGTCCAAACTGGGAATGAGTTTAATATGGTCTGATGCTATTAGCTGTGATCCTAAAAGCACCAACATTTTCCTTCTGCTCTGAGCAAGTCCCTCCCCCAACATCCACTCTTCCATGGGGGATAGCCCAGAGGAATGCCACATGGCAGTCGCGGCTTGAGCCGGTCCTGGGCCCCGGCCCTGACTCAGACAGCGGTCAGCCCTGTGGGCAGGCCCACCCTTCGCACTTGCAAGCCTGAATCACAGGCCAGACGAAGGCCCACATACCATGTCTCTGGATATTTACATGTTATAAATCAAACAAATGAGCTATTCTGTAAAATATACTCCGTGCTCCTACCTTGACTTTCATAAGACCTGGGAGGCCAGGTTTGAATTCAGAATTCTGGGGCTCCACAGAGTTCCATCCTCGAATACAGCAGGGTAGGGGGAACTGGCCCAGGCCAAGACCTGGCCCCCTGTGTGGCCCCAACAACTCCGTCTGTTACCCGGAAGGTCTCTTGTGCCTGAGCACGGTCACACAGCCTGGGGTCTAGGTTCTGCCCACACTTCCATAAAGAGCTGCCCCTTGGTCAGCCCTGTGCCTGCCTGTTTGTTCCAGTCACAGGATGCCTTTAGGGGACAAGCCAGCAGGGAGAACCACATGGACCCTGGGAGAAGGCCTCGTGCCATTTGGGCAGGAAATCCAGGGTCCCAATTCCATGGGGTCTGGTCCAGAAAGGTCTTACAAGCTCTGAGTAGGCATGTCACACAGCCCCCAGACTCCTCACCTTATGGGAAGGAATGCAGTCAGAGGAGGGACAGAGCAGAGTGCTCTAAAGTACAGGGCTTCCTGGTAAGCAGCATTTAATAAGAATGCTCAGGGTTCAGCATCCTTTGCAGACCCTCTGAGGCCTCATGTCTCTCTTGATCACCTGTCTCCACAATGACAAAGGAAAGCCAGGACAGGGAATGTCAAGAGTGTGCTTTGAACTTGAGGTGCCTGGGCCTGTCAGGCCAGTGGCTAATCCTTGCAGTGCTGTAGTGCTCAGTCAACCCTGGTGTCTTCCTAAACAAGGATGAGATGCAGAGTCACTGAAAGTACATGGACCCCATATGTACATGTCATGCTCTGTAGCCTGTTCAGGGTTTTTAGACGGTATGTCCTGTTTAATCATCACACGCATCCTGTCTCAGAGTCAGTATTAATAGCCCCATTGTACAGGTGGAGAAGCAGAGGCCCAAAGAAGTGAGGGACTTCGTGGACAGTATGTGGCAGAGCAAATACTCATTCCTGCCCCCTGCTTTTGCCTTGGAATGTCCAGCTTATAGGGGACACAAAACTTGCACTTGTGAGATAATCAGAAGGAAGTAAAGAGCAGCTTCTGTGGTCTCCTACTCCACAACTGTGATGACCCCGGTCTGGCAAAGCCCTGGGAGGTGGGGTGTCTGGCCAGACCACATGCCTCACCTGTGTTTATTGCATAAAGGCAGCCCTTACTGTTGCCCCAGATGAAATCATCCCCTTTCATATGTAACCAGGATATAACTGGGCCACCTGGAGGCCAGTCTGAACACGGAAGTGAATTCAAATAAAACACAGCCCTCTCTCAAAGCCTTGATTCTTTTTTTTCCTGAAGTCTTTGGAAGAAGTAAACACCAGAGGAGCGGAAGGAGTGGGGGATGGGGGGACTGTATTCCAAACACACTACAAACTTTCTAAAACCGCTTTATCCTCTCACGCTCGCTCTGAAGTCCCATGCCACAGGCAGATGCCTACCCAGCCTTCCTTCACAAAAACCAGCCCCTGCCTGGTTTTTGGATCACTAGCCTCCCCCTCCTCCTCCCTGCTCCTGTCCTATACCCTCTCCAAGAGATTTTCCTTCTGAGAGTAGCTCCAAGTGCTTCCTTTTGAAAATCAATTTAGACTCCCTGGTCAGCAGCATCTTCTGCAGAAAATATACAATCCTTAGCTGCAGTTAAGAATACCTGAATGTTGTTTCAGCTCGGTCACTCATTACGGATGAGACCTGAGTCATTCACTTAACTTTTGAACCTTGACATAAGAATAGAAACAGGGTAGAGTGGCTCCTCCCTGAGGGCTGACCGATGCGGTGAACTTTGAGCCTGCTAGCTCTGGAGAGGAGAGGTGACCTGCAGGATTAGAGAAAAGTCACCATCTGAATCTCATCAGGAGGAAGCAGGCAGACCCAACCAGGAGAACAATTCTCAAAACAATTGTCTGTGGTCCTCAAAAGTGCCAGTGTCATAGTGGACAAAGATAGGGAACAGAGAGATGTGACAAATGAACCCAGTGTGTGATCAGGGGCCATCTGGGAGATTGGAGGGGGAGTTTCTGTAAAGGACACATGAGCGGGACGTGTGTGCATGGAACCAGCATTCGATAATAGCTCTGAGTCATGTTGTGCCTCTTGAATTTGATCGGTTGTATGGAGGGATGTAAGAAGTGCCCTCGTGTTTAGGACGTTCACACTGAAGTAGTCAGGAGCACAGTAGCAGGAGGTCTAAAGCTCCTTCAGACATTTCAGGAACTTGTAATAACAGCATGAGTGTAAATACGTGTGTGTGGATTATGAATGTTATATGTTACATATATATAGAGAGAGAAAGAGAGTGCAAAATGTTAACAACTTGGGAGATCTGGATGATTTTTGTCCTGTTTTTATAAGTTTTCTGTGAAAGTATTTCAAAACAAAATGTCTGAAGAAAAACACAGAGGAACTCGAAAGCTCTAAGGTATGTATTTTAATCTGTCAAAGAAGCTTGCTACTCAACACATTCATTCAGCAAAAGGTTACAGGGTTATAGCGTAGCTACTACCTGCCAGACTGCTAGGAGGTGGGATGCAGCGAACGAAGGACCCAGTCTCGAAGGTGGGACAAGGGCCAGGTGCACAGTGGGCTCCATGCACGAGCTCCCCCATCCCACGCCAGGGCTCTCATAGCCCCAGAGTGGGGCTGGGGCTGGCCCATGGGCCCTTCCTGGGAATTGTCCTCATCAGAGAAACCTACCTCACCTGAGGTTACAGCCTGTCCCACGTTTAATGCCTGGTCATCTGGGGGTGTGGTTACAGACCTGCCTGGATTCAGGATAGCTCTTTTTTTTTTAAGTGATTATTTTTGAGAGAGAGAGAGCATGAGCAGGGTAGGGGCAGAGACAGAGGGGAACAGAGAATCCAAAATGGGCTCTGGGCTAACAGCACTGAGCCCTGATGCGGGTCTCGAATTCACGAACTGGATATCATGACCTGAGTCAAAGTCAGACACTCAACCACAGAGCCACCCAGGTGCCCCCAGGATAACTCTAAAGACAGTCCCACTTCAGGCCTCTGCCAGAGGCAGCTTAGACCCCCCCCACCCTGAGACAACATCTAAGTTCAGCTTCTCCTTGCGCCCAAATCTCTCCTCCAAAACCTCCACACACAATCCCCGTCCCCTAGTTTGTGTCCAAGAAACCTGACTGATGACACAGGCCCAATAGGAAACAAATGCCATAGTCAGATTAGGATCATTTAGGTGGGTGATGAAAGGGACTATTTACAAAGGTGTAGGGGAGGTATGGTGGGACCGTGAGGGACAGCATAGTGACCTGAGGCTAGGAGAAACTAAGCTGTTATCACCCCTGTGCCCTAAGTCCCAGGAGACAGAGTGGTTCCTAGAATTGAAGGGAAGGGTTGTTGGAAGAAGGACCGCCCTGAATGGAGCTGGTCCTTCAGTGAGACACAAATAGTCCAAATGGCCTTGCTGGAAGGGAGTCATGGGAATAAATGCCCTTCATGTGCCTCCTTTTCCCTGGCTCCTACCAGGGCTCCCTGCTGGCTGACCCCAGCCAGAAGCCATCTGGGTAGTTAGCACTGCTGATGCACATGGTGTGCGGGTCAACCTCTGGGCCACAGTGGGTAGTTATGGTGAGGGTGGGTCTGGGCAGCAGATGGAAGACACCCATTGTAGGATCCTACACTTCACCCCTTCTAGAATCTGATGGAAGCTCTGAACTCCCCCAGTAAATGGAAGGTATTTTGTACCTAGTTTTAAGGACCTTATGGATGCTCCCCCAGGGAGGCATTGGGTCCAATGTTAAATGACACGTGCTGTGAAGTGGAGCCACAAAACATGGGCTATTGGAGGGTGGACAAAGCATAAAGAAAGGGAGGCATACCCATCTCTTTGTCTTACAGAGTTGGGAATTGAGAGATCCCCAAAGTTGGGAATCAGCAACTAGTATTGGAATAGGAGCTATTTTCAGAGGAACCAAAAATAGTAACAAAGTTCAAATGCTGGGAGGAGCAAGCTAAACCTTTATCTAAGCCACCACGGAGTGGGAAGCTAGTATCTAAAGAGGATAATTGAGGAATAGAGGTATAAGTTTATGACTTGGAGTGTGGAGAAAACCCGCCAATAGGATCTGCCGAAAGATGTTGCCTCTGGGTCTCAGGACTGGAGGTGAGTAGGCGGACATAAGATGAGTAAGATGCAATTACTTTCATTGTAGGCTTCCTTGATGTCTTCAAGTCATTGCCACTATGTGATTGCCATGTACTATTACTTTGATAAATGTAAAAATTAAAAACAACAATCTTGCTTTATTGGGATCTGCCCTTATCTCCATCCCTACGACACTCCGGAAGCAGTTCAGCCTAGAAACAGCCCTGATTCAGCCACCTATTTCTGGGTCACAAAAATCTCTAAAATCTGGTGACTCAAAACAACAGCAAGGTATTTCTCACAGTTCTGTGAGTTGACCAGTTGGTTTTACTGCTTGGCGTAGTGTCAGCTGAGACTCGAGCATGGCTAGAAGGGACAGATAGCCTCGCTTACGTGGCTCAGCAGGACCAGCTGCCACTTGAGCTTTGCCACTTGGCCACTTGAGCTTCCTCACTGAATGTCGATGAGTCTCCGAGAAGAAGCAAGCGATTCAAGAGGCCAGGGCGAAAGCTGTACATCTCTGCAGCCTCATGACTTACATAACCTCACTCACACGGCCTTCTATTCATCAAAACAAGTCAAAGTCAAGCCCAGATTCAAGGGCAGGAAATTAGATCCCATCCATGAATTGCTGCCACCCCAACAGGCAGAAACAAAAAAGCTTCATGGCAAAGGTTGAGGACCCCCCACGTGCCCCATTTCCTCAACAGTGCTCCCACCAACCACATCTTGACCATCTGCTGATGACTTCCTACCTGCACTTGTGCTTCCGCACACGTCCCAGCTCTCTCAGGTATGTCCTTCCATTCCCGTGTGTGGCAACCCAGGGGGCCAGACTGCTGTTCTCACCTTGGCTCTTGATTCTTCTTGCTCTCTCGGTCTTCAGATTCCACACTCCCAGAAGGCACAAAGTAAGTCTTTGAAAATGCTCTGTACAACTTATTGAAAGTCACTTTGCTCCCCCCGGAGGGTTGTAGTTAACAAATGTAATCAGTGTTTAAATTATGTATCCATGAATATATAATTATATATCCATATTTACAAGGCCTTGCACAACTCCAGGGAGACCCCTTTCACACTGTAGGCTATAAATGGGATCCCCTGAAGTTATGCAATACTCAGCTCATACGCCTGAATGTGGCTGCGCCAGATATGGATATTCAGTGACAGTGTATCTTTCATTCGCCCTCTCTAGTGCATACTCCTTTTAAATCAGGGATTCTCAACAAGGCTGTACATTATAATCACCTGAAGGTGTGGTAGGCCACACCCTCAACCAATGAAATCTGAATCACTTCTGGGGTAGGACCTGGGCATCAATATATATATTGATATAGAGGGGCAGAGAGAGAGAATCTTAAGCAGGCTCTATGCTCAGCACAGAGCCTGACGCAGGGCTCAATCCCACAACCCTGGGATCATGACCCAAGCCAAAATCAAGAGTCTGATGCTTAACCAACTGAGTCACTCAGGCATCCCCCCCAGCCATCAATATTTCTAGAGCCCTAGGGGATTCCAATGCACAGTCGAGGTTTAGAACCTGCCATTCTCAAGGAATGTGTACAGAACCTTTGAAAAGATTTTGTTTTTTATTTTTGTAGAAGTACATAATCATTGGAATTCATTGCAGAAAAAACGTGAAAGCAGCAGAAAAGACTATAAAGACAAAACAAAACAAACCCACCTCAGTGTACTATTACTCTCTCGAGATTTCTCTTTTTTCTATGAATATATTTTCCCACAGAGTCATAAGGGCATTAAAGGTTCTTAGAAGTCATTCTGCTTCTCTCTTCAAAGAAGAAAAAGGGAAGGAGAGTGGGGTCCTGTGTGTGAGCTAAAGCTGTTTCTCCGGTTGGCCAAAGTGTGAAATCTCTTTGCAGAGATTTCTCAGCCCTTCCTTCCCTGTTTCTTCGCTCAAAGGACCCTGCAGAACTCAGGGGTCAAAGGTCACACCTTATGCCCTCTGCTCCAGACTTCAGAGGGAGGTTTTTATTAACTTTGCTGGGTCTCACTGCCCTTCCGTGAGAGGCTGGCACACATCATCTCTGATGGCTCCTGGAAGCACAGAGGTAGGGCCCTGCATGATTATTGAGCCTTTACATATTCATTGAATAATCCTCCAGAACACCCAGCCTCACCCAAGGCCCAGACCCTCGGGCAGGCCCAGGACCTCAAGTCTCCCTCCCTGATTGCTGGATCCCTGATTCCGGATCTAAGGCCCACTATGGCTCCTGGAAACTTGCTTGCTTTTCCCAGAAACTCCTACTGATAGAGTAGGAGCCAGTTACCTGCTGGCCTCATTGCTGACCACTGTCTTCCATTGGGATATTTGACTTCTTTAGCTTGGCCCTGGGTTGGACCAGCCCTGGAAGTCTCCCCTCTCCCTTCCAAGCCTGGCTCTGATGCCTCCTACATGATATGAAAGATTCTCAGGCGCATCCACTCTCCACAAATATTTACTGAAAGCTTGTTACGTGTGAGGCACTGAGCCTGGTGCCCAAATTAGAACTGGTTCCTCCCTCCTGGAGCAAGGAGAGGGAACAGGGTGTCCTGAAAAGGCCTTACGAGGAGATGTAATACTGCCCGAGATTTAGGGATGGCTTCTCGGAGGAAGGGGCTGGTAGACAAGAGATGCAGGATGGTGGGAAGCTGGTTAGGTGAAGAGGAGCAGGAGTGTTCTAGAGAGAGGAAACAGCATGCAGCAGACAGGAGGGTGGAAGGGAGGGAGTTGTGACAGGGCCCCTCCAGGCGAGAGTGGAATGAGGTGGGTTCAGAGGGACAGGGGCCAGAGTACCAGAGTCTGTGGCCACATAAGGGTCTTAGACAGCCTTCCGGGCACCTTCCAAGGTTTCTAGGCAAGGAAGTAACACAATCAGATGGACAGACATACGTACCCATTGAACCACCCAGACAAACAAACACACCCATTGAAATACCCAGACGAAGTGTGGGAGCCACCACTAGACATTTCCTTCATGTTATCTTTGAAGGAGACACAGAAATCTGAAACCCAGTTGCCTCCCAGAAAGGGAAATGGGTGGCTGGGGACAGGGGAAAGAGGGACACTCTTCAGGATGTATTCTTTCATACCTTCTGGGTTTTATTCAGTCAGTATATCTGCTATTCAAAAATAGAATAAAAATACCCCAAATTTAACCTGAATCTCTTCATGAGGAACAATCAGTCAAATCCAAATCAAGTAGCATTCTGCTAAATGAATGAATAAATATTAGTGTCACAAAAGACAAGGCAGGCTGGGAGAAGGTTTCAGGTCAGAGGAGACTGAGGAAACCCAACAGAAAGTGATGGGCCTTGGTTGGGTCCAGGATCAAAGCAGGAAAGGACATAATCAGGATAGCTGGAAAAATGGGAAGATAGATTTGTAGTTGTGTTAAATTCATTGGGTGTGATAATAATGGCTTTGTTCTTATAAAGAAGAATACTTACCATCTTAGTGGACATTTTCAGAAATATCTGAGTAAAATATCAGGATGCCTGTAACTTATTCTCAAATATTTCAGAAAAAAAAAGAGAGGAAGGGATGAAGGAAAGAAATACTGATATTTGTTTTGGACCAATGTATATGTTTCAAGAGAGAGAGAGATAAAGGAAACGCAGCAAAGTATTAACTTGTTGGTAAATCTCATAGTTATTATTCTTGCAGATTTCTATGGTATAAAATTTTTCTAATGAAAAGATTAACAAAAAATCGAAAATACGCTTAAATTAGTGTTCATTTAAAAAAGCAACAACAGGGGTGCCTGGGCAGCTCAGTTAGTTATGTGTCCAACTCTTGGTTTCGGCTCAGGTCATGATCTCACAGTTTCATGGGTTTGAGCCCCACGCCAGGTGCGTACCAGCAGCTGGGAGTCTGCTTGGGATTCTCTCTCTCCCTCTCTCTCTGCCCCTCCCCAATTCGTGTTGTTTCTGTCTCTCTCAAAATAAATAAATAGACTTAAAAAAGGCACACACAGAATGAGTGTTGCAGCTTTCATATTTCAATCCAAAATGAATCCCTCCTCTTCATGGTGGTGGCCAGCTGATCCATCACCCCTCCTCTGGATGATACCACTAGTTCAAACACTCATGCTTCCAGATGCCCTTTTTAAAACCCTTGTTGGAGTGCCTGGGTGGCTCAGTTGGTTGAGCGTCCGGCTTTGGCTCAGGTCATGATCTCATGGTTCATGAGTTCAAGCCCTGCATTAGGCTCTATGCTGACAGCTCATGGCCTGGAGCCTGCATCAGATTCTGTGTCTCTCTCTCTCTCTATTCCTCCCCTGATCACACTCTATCTCTCTGTCTCTCTGTCTCTCTCAAAAATAAAGAATTAAAAATAAATAAATAAATAAATAAAACGCTTGCTTTTGATGCCACCAAATGGGTGAAACACCTCACCGCACAGGGGGCGAGGATGCTACATATTGAAAGAATTCTCAGTTCCCTTCAAGTTCGTAAACATTTCCAACAGCATAATGTCCTGACCTTTTTCCCATGCCAAGCTAAAGTCATTTTTCTTTGAATAAGCTCAGCTTTAGAAAAAGAAAGCAATTATCCAGGTGCCCTTTGGCAAGAGAATGTTGTGATGGGAATTCCCAGCCCTGGTGGTGCAGTAGGCTGGGGTGAGGATTGGTGGCTTGGGGCAGATGAACCCCAGTGATGCCCCTCCCCTCACAGGCAGGTAGTGGTGGATGTTGCCAGTGAATCCAGAGCCTGGACTGGCCACTGTGCTGCCTGTACCATAAAAACTGGAGATAGTGATAAATAAAATTCATTACCATCCGAGCCTGCCCAGTGGCGAGTGGGCCCAGCTGGCATGGGCTCTGGCAAGTTTTGAAGGTACCAATGAGAATCCCGGGGAATGGGGTTCTGGTTGTCTGGGTGGGGCCTGCAGTGGGGAATCCCAAAATGTGCAATGTGGTGTGGAGAACTGGGGATATCAAAGACAATGCTCTTGAGCTAGACCCTGCTCGCTCAAGACTGCTTGGACCACCTTACACACAGCCAGAGCATCTTTGCAGCTTGCAGGTTACAGCTCTCTCGCGACAACATCCTAAGTACCTAAGTGTTCAGAGTCTGGAATCAGTGTTGGGTTCAAATCCTGACATCCACAAGTGGCTTAATCTCTCCAAGTCTTGTTTTCTCATTCCCTAAAATAGGGTAGGGAGTGTGAGAACCCGCCGTAAAGTGTGATCCGATGATGAAATGAGCTGAAGCTCCTTAGACCCTCAGCACCAATGAGCACGAAGTGGGAATCCCACAGATAGTAGCCCATAGGGCTTGGGTCAGAGTGGGTCAGGGTTGTGGCCTAGGGCAGCAACCTGAAAGCATGGAGAGATGGAAAAAAACATATTCCCAGAGGGGGAGCAGCACAGAAGGTGCATGTGGTGACCGGAGAGGGACTGGGAAGGTGGAACTGAGCAGAGCCAGGCAGCATGGACCTGTGCCCCAAGGAGAGAATCCTCATTAACTGCAAAGCTTCTGCTTCTCTGCGTGGAGTTTGCAAGTTTGGATCCTGGACTGAACTATTTGAGACAACACAACTGAAGCTAAGGCAGCACCAGCCGCCCGCCTCCCCTCAGCTTCCCTGCTAAATATATGTCGAAGAAAGGAGTTTCATAATTCATACCCGTGGAGGAAAGATCGATCATTGAAAAGATCCCAATTCATCGGGACGGCGGGACGGCCCCACCAGGCTGGAAGCAAGCCTCCCTGCCAGGCTGAGTCAAGGAATTCCAAGGAGCAGACATCTCCTCCACCGTGCCCACCAAGTGCTCCTCTTCTAGACGTGTGGTCAAATTGTCTGCACTCTGTAAACTCACCCGTTTCTCTGTCCCTGGGTTTTCCCCTCTGGGTCTCAGTTAAGTGTTCCTCTTGGAAATTTTCAGCCCTGTCTTGGCGTAGTTAAGGAGAAAGGAATTTTTCCAGAGTTCAGTCAAAGATGTTGGCGTAGCTGGGCTGGGAGGGAGGGTGATTTCAGTGAGAAGAATCAGGGAAGCTGGCCTGCCTGGGGCGGTGGTTGGGGTTGTGTGAGAGAGCCCGGGAAGCAGACAGGGCTTCTGCCCACCCTGCCCAGGCTCCAAGGGTCATGAGCCAGTTTTGCCTGCTGACCAGCTTTCATCTTTGGTCACCTGCTAAGCATCTCATTATCTGTCAGATCTCCTTCCCCACCCCCCAGCTCTGGGCATCAGAAGTCCCCAAAAGTCCCTCGAAAAGCTGAGTGGACAGGAGTTGAGGCCTCTGCCGTCTCCCCTCCATTTTTTCCTGGGCTTGTCCCAGCCTCTCTCTACCCACACCAGAGAGAATGACTGGGAGGAAGAACTCTCTGCAATCCACCCCAGCTACAGTTATTGAGACAAAACTCTGAGGACACTGAGCAAAGACCACAGGGGTGACACCCCACCAGGCCTCCAGGTTCCTGCCCCTTGGGGTCTTCAGAGCGTGGGTCCAGTCTTGGTCTGGACACCCCGGCTCAGACCCCGACACAGCATCTGCTGTCTCCACTGCCTACTTCCTCCCCTTGCATGTTGATTTCCTGCCAAACCGTTTCCCTCCTGGCTTCAAACTTTTGTCAGGAAAGAAATGAAATCAGCACTTGGAGACCTGGAAGGGGAAAAACAACTGCTTTTAACAAAATGGGATGGGGGAGAGGAAGCAGAGCCATTGGATCTTGGTGGAAGAGCTAGAGTCTGGTGGGGGCATAAAGCTCATAGCAGGAGGGGGCAAACTCAGATGCCCAGTGGGCCCAGCGGGCACCATCAGAGAGGCTCATAATGGTGTCTTGGGCTTCCTTCTTCATACACAAACACATCCTGTATCCACATTAGTCATCCTCAGGCTGTGTATTTTTCTCCACTTCAGAGAGGTGGGTCCAAAAAATATTTCTTTCCTCTTAGCTCTCCGATAAGGAAAATAGTCCATATGTTTGGGACACAATAGAGTGGTGGAGACTGTGGCATCAAGGCTACCAGGTAAAATTGCTCAGACCGGGCAGACTCTATGACATCCGCCAACGGCAGCCATGTGGAGATGCAGGCCTCTGATACCAAATATGACCTACAGATCTGGATTTTTGTGTAAAAATAGCCTGCAATTCAAATGTTAGCAACTAAGTCAGAAGAATTTAAGGCACTGGCGAGTCAGCATACCGTGGGCTATAGCAGAATGTATCTGTGGGTGGAGACTGGCCTGCAGGTCAGAGCTTAAGATCTCTGATTTATGGGTGAGCACTGGTGTGGGGACCCCAGGCCATGGCAAGCCTGGAGTAGGCAAGTTGGCACCCACCCTTCCCTCAGATCTGCTTCTACCTATTTATGCCCCTGACCTTTCCCAGCTCTGACCTGGTGCTCCTCCTCGGAAGGCTTCCCTCAGGCTACTGGAGCCTCCTTGAGCCAGAGGTGCCTAGAATTTTGCATGCTCCTCCCATACCCACCAACCAAGTTGAAGGACTATGGCACCGGAGGGTGGGGAGTCCAGCCCTCCTGTCTTAGACCAAGATAACCTTGACCAAGGAGCAAGCTGAAGCCACCCTTTGCAGGGCTCTGCCTTCTTCCTACCCTGACCTTCTTCTTTCATTCCCTTCCCAGTTTCTCCAGAGAGAACTTCCTTAATAAATCACAGGCACATGAGCCCTTGTCCAAGGATCTATTCTGGAGAAACGACCCACCCCCTCACCCCTGCCAGACATAGCCAAGGCCAGTGGACACTCCTCCTCCTGCAGTAGAGAAAGAATACCTTTGCCAGGGGTTGTTACAATAGTTTGAGAGACTCAGAGGTCACAGTTATAAAAGGATATTGTCTTGTCTGAGAATTAACTTAGGATGTTCAGCCCCTCCTACAGCCTCCCTGCTCTCCCACCCCACCCCTTCCTTTGCTTATCACTCTTTCTTTAGACTTGTGGTTGCTCCCAAACATCCCCCTCCCCCACCACAGAGCAACTGTGCAGATACTGTGTGTCTGACCCTGCCCTAGGCCTGAGGTAAGACTTGACCAGTATCAGGCAGTTTGCATAGCCGCTGGTATGAGTAACCCAGGCCACCAGTCACCTAGCAAAAGGAATTCTCATGGAATGTTGCAGGGAGTGGTGCAGAGGCCATCCAGTTATCTTGAAGCTAGAAATTCTGGAACACAGATACAATCTAGACAACGTGCAGGCTTGGAATATGAAGGAAGCCACTGAGAAAAAAGTTGGTCTGCAGATTGAAAGGAAGCCAGAGCCCAAACGTGGTTTCTGTTGGTTGCAAACAAAAGCCTCCTGGCATTTCCGGGGAGGTGAAGGGAACCAATAAAGGGTGTTTTATCAAGCCAGTTACTTCTGTGGGCGACTGGGCAACCAAGGATAGAGATGACCAACAGGAGAGGGTCACATACCTCAGAGTTAGCCTGGCCAAGGGAAAGGGAGCTGGGGTGTCTACCCATCAGCTCCTGTCAGCCACTGAGAAGCACTACTCTAGTTCTCTGCATCTCCAGCTAGAATCATCCGGGAGTTTTTTATTAAATGGTGATGCCTGGGTCCCCCCTCCACAGATCCTGAGTTAAGGAACCTCAGCTAGGGCCTGAGCTCTGAGACTGGCAAAATTTCCCTAGGGGATGTGTGTCCGTGGTAGAGTTTGAGAAGCCCTGCTCCAGCTGATTTCCCAGATGCCTTTGAGCCTACAAGTTTGGGGCCTCCCTGAACAAGTTCAGCTGAGGATGGAAACCCTGAGAAGGTCACCAGTGCAGCTGGAGATAAATCACTTGTTGGCTGGGGTTGCAGCTGGTGGCGGCTTGAGAAATGAGGTTTTTGGCCTTAACTCCACTGTTCCTGCTCCCGTGACCATAACGAAGCCAGACCCGCAGACTTTCTTTGCAGAAAGGAAAAAAAAAATGTCAGGCATATTTTCCGAGGTTTAATTTCCTTCCAGTGTCCTGAAGAAACCTTCCTCAAAGCTTCTGCTGCCTCAACCCCAGTCTCTGGTAATAACATCAAAGACTTTGAAACTGAGACCCAGTGTGACTCTGCTAAAGTAAATAAAACAAGAGGGAGGAGGGAAATGAAAAAGCATGGGTCTAGGAGAAGCCAAACCTCTTTCAGAAAGGTAAAAGAGGGAAGCTGGTTGGGGGCGGGGCAGAATTCGGAGTTTAAAATTCAGGAAAAGAGGAGAAATACACTAGGGTTGCCAGATTTAGCAAATAAAAACCCAGGATAACTAGTTCAGCTTGAATTTCAGATGAACAATGATTTTTTTTTTAACTGTATGGTGTGCCTCGTGCAATATTTGGAGCATACTTATATTAAATATTGCACGGGGGCGTGCTTACACCAAAAGTATTATTCATTGCCTATCTGAAATTCGAATTGAACTGGGCATCCTGGGTTTTCTTTGGTAACCCCAAAACTCACAAATAGACTGATCTCACCTGGCTAGGGCACCCTTAACTTAGATGTCTGAGTTAAACTGAGTATCACTATGCTTAATTAGATGTCTCTGGTCTCACCCGGGTTTCTCGGGCCTTCTATCTGTAGCAGTGAAAGAAGTTCCACCTATCTGTAGGTGGAGGGAAAGATGTGGAAATCGCTGGAAAGCGATGGAGAGAAAGGAGGGCATCCAAGCTGAGGGCGGTAGCGATGCTCCCTGCTTCCCTGTGCCTGCTCCTACGCCCCACCCCAGGTCTCCCCCCACCACCTCGTGCTGCACAGGACTGAGAAGAGTTCCGTCCCCGTCCAGGGTGAGAATTTGCCTTCCTTCTCTAAGCCAAGAAATCTGGGAGCTGCAGCGCCCCAGCCCTGCAGCGATGGGAAGGGGGACCAGAGGCTCAACCACTCTCCCCTCCACCCCTACCCTTAGGACCACCCCTTCTCCACATCCCTGTCCCCCCTCCCGTGCCCTACACTCTTCCCCCAGTGCTGCCTCCACCCATCCTCCTGTCTCCCCACCTCCTGTCGTCCCCCTACCCCCCCCCCCCCGCCGGGCGCCCCAGATCGAGAAGCAGGAGGCCTCGGAGTCGTTAGACGGGTGCTTGCTGTGCCTCGGCTCCCCTCCTCCAAGGGGCGGCGGGGAGGGAGCGGAGCGCGCAGCTGGAAGCTCCAACGGCTCCGCCTGCACCCGTGCGTCAGCCAAGGTCACGTTTACAGCCACGTCAAGGTGAGAAGAGCCCCCGAGGGGCTGCCAAGAACTGGGTGCGCTCCTGCGCAGCGGGGCGTCGCGGTGACGTGGAAGGTGACCCGGCAGCGCTTGAAGCGGCACAACCTTGAACCCAGACTTTTCAGCTACCAGGAGCTGACCGGAAGAAAATAATTCAGACCAAGAAAGAGAGATGTGTCCGGATATATTCACAGCGGCATAGGGAAAGGGTTCAAAAAAAATCTTGGTACATCAACACAGTGGAATTTTTAAAAATTTCTTCCAGCGTTCATTAAGTGCTCACTTGGTGACAGGCGCCCTGACATCTACTAGGTACACAGAGGTGGGTATAAGTGGGTTCATACCCCCACCCGACTCTCCCCGGGTTCGCAGGCAAAATGATGGCACTTAAGAGCAGGGACTCCCCAACCAGGTAATAGGGGGTTTGAACACCGGCCTGTCTCATCTATGATGCCGCCTAGGGAAAGAGAGGAATCAATGAGACAGTGCATGTGAGGCCACTGACAGGGTGCCTGGCAGGTCGCTGAAGCTCTCAACAGTTACACCTGTTGTTCTGTTACTGCAGAAGTGTGATCGGTGCCACAATAGAAGAATTACAAACCATAATACAATCGTGGAGGAGGTTGTGCTAAGTGCTGTAATAAAAGGACACATAAGCTATTAGGGGTGCACAGAAGAGGAGGTGCTAAGTGTCACAGAAGATGTATGTGCAAGCTCTGAGAACAGAGAAGGTGTCTCATTCTGCCTGCGGACCACAAAGGTGCTTGCTTACCTGGGTCTTGAAAGATGTGTAGAAGTTTGCTGGATGGATAAGAGGGGACAAGGCATTCCAAGTGGATGCAAACACATAGGTGGGCCAGGAGGGGAGGAGAAAAGGGGCAGGGGGAATTAAAAGAACTTCCAAGTGTCTTGTGGAGAATCAGAGTAGCATCCAGGATTGATGCTCTTTACTTCTGCACACCTGTTCTCAGTCACAAACTGGTCCACATGCCGTGACCATCTAGACCTTGGCTCTGCACACTCGAGACCCCGCCAGGTGCACCCTCCAGTCGTGGTGAGGCCCGCATCCTTTTGATGACCTCCTCAGTCCATTCGGGATGCTTTGAGGCCAACATCAAAAAGGAAGGTTCTGGGGTGGCCTGGGTGGCTCAGTCAGTAAAGCATTGGACTCTTGGTTTTGGCTCAGGTCATGATCTCAGGGTCTCGTGAGTTCGAGCCCTGCAGCAAGCTCCATACTGACAGTGCAGAGTCTTCTTGGAATTCTCTGTCTCCCTCTCCCCAACTCACTCTGTCTGTCTCTCTCAAAATGAATAAATAAACTTAAAAAAAGTTAAAGAAACAAAAGGAAGATTCCAAGTCTTCACCTGTTTCTTCCTGCAATGATTCTTAGCCTGTTACAAATTTGCCTACCTGCTTCACAGCAACCTCTGAGCTCTTTGTATCAAGAGATGCTGGGAGGAATAGGGGTGAGCCATTATTATGTCCACTGATGCAAATCCAAGTGAAAAAATTCCCAAGTTCTGGAGGGACTATGGTGACAATATTAATCATATAAGTTAACAAATATGATAGCTTCCTCTCCCTCAAGCAAGTTTCATATACCATTTCTACAAAATACTGTTCTCATCCCCTCATTTTAGATAATCCAGCTGAGTGAAAGTATTTTGCTCAAGGCCACCCAGCTAGTAACGGCGAATCTGAGATTCAAATCCAGGGCCACCTTACTCCAGAGCTCATTCTGATACCACTGTGCTGTGCTATTTAAGAAGCCAAATAAGCCTAAGGAGAGTTTGGATCAAGAGTACAGAGAGGGCATGGCTCCTGACATCATCATTTGGGGAGGGGGTTAGCTGGTGAAGCTGTCACAAGCCCATAAGGGGCCATAGCCATAGACCTGAGTGTCACACATTGAGCATTGTCCTGCACTGCCCTGTGTGTCATGTCTGTATCACTTACAATTCCAGTACAAAACCAAAGCCTCAAGAGGTCTTTCAACAAAGGGAATTTAATATAGGGGATTTGTTTTGTAGCTTGGACTCGCTGAAGAGCCAAACAGGAGGCAAGGTGACCCAGAGGTTAGTAACAGCAGGACATCATTGCTGCCACCACTAGGGCCATGACAGGAAGGGACAACAGGAGAAGGTAGAGTTGCTGGAGCCCATGGTTTGGGCCACCTAGCAGGAGATGTAGCTACTGCTGGGGACACCACCAGATTTCTATCCCTGACAACTACTCCTCAAGGTACTTATCTTTACCCCATTTTAGAGATGAGGAAACAAAACTGGTTAGGTTAAGAAACTGACCCAAGCAGAAAGAAGCAACTTTTAGGTCAGCGAAGCCCTTGTTGAAACCCAGGTCAGTATGTCTGTCTTCACAGCTCAGGTCAAACCAGTCACCTCAGGAACCTTGCAAATCATGATGAATTCAACAACAAAAGAAGGCAGTTTACTAGCTTCCAAAGCCTTGACCAGTGTGTGGGTCAAGGATCAAGGGCTCTGGGGTGACAGTGTCACTCATGTCTGCTTCCCCTTCTGCTTGCCGAGTCCCAGTTGTAGCCGGAAAGGAAAGTTAGATGAAGCCACAGCCAGAACTCTGGTATTGGGACAGAGGGTGATTTTTATTTCCTTCTTCATGCTCTTCTATGTTTTACAAATTTTCCTCAAGGCACATGTACATGGGAAGGGCAGAAAATCTTCAGGCAACATTAAACTGGTAGCAGGTTTCAGATGAAGTCTTTTTATTTTATTTTTTTTAACGTTTATTTAGTTTTGAGAGACATAGAGACAGAACGTGAGCAGGGGAAGGGCAGAGAGAAGGAGATACAGAAACTGAAGCAGGCTCCAGGCTCTGATGAGCCATCAGTACAGAGCCCGATGTGGGGCTCGAACTCACAGACCACGAGATCATGACCTGAGCTGAAGTCGGCCGCCCAACCAACTGAGCCACCCAGGCGCCCCTCAGATGAAGTCTTAAATAGGTAAAAAGCTGGAGCAAAAGATAGTCACAGGAGGGTGGACTGCTGGCTTCTCACCATCCTGCAGCCTCCTCCCCAGGGAAGGGACAAAATCAGGAGCCAGTAACATGCCGAGGTCTAGACCGTTCTTCACAAACACACACACCACACTTATATATGTGACACACATAAATGTACATGAACACACATGATTGTATATATAAAACACATGTGCACAAATGAAACACACATAATACCCACACATGCATACACACACATGTACATGTACATATCCCAACCAGTAGTCTCTCGTTTATCACACACATACATATATACACATCACACATGTATATGCATCACACTTACACGTAGCTATTACACATATGTTCATTCTGTTTTGCTTTTAAACTGGAGTTGGCAAAATTTTCCCAGCACAACCATCTCACAAAGGCTTCTCTGGACTCTTCCAAGCAGCTCCTGGTAACACGTCCCAGGAGTGGGGATGCCTTCACATTTCAGGCCCAGAACAGGTGCAATCTCAAGGATGGGCTCCAGAGAGCACTTCCCTCTGTGACCACAGCTGGAGGCTCTGTCTGTGCCTTTGAGTGTGGAGCAGCCCATTGGTACCTGGGTGCTCACACCCAGAAGGGAAGACCCATGGCTTCCTAGGCAGTCCCACACTCTAAGGACTGGCTAAAGTTTGCAGAGTCCACACTTGCCCAGGAGAAGCCTATGAGACCAGACCCATGTGGGTCTACAGAAAGGCCCTTTGAGTCAGAACGCGTGGGTCAAGAGTTTCAGTTTGCTCATTTGTAGTGGAAAGGTTTTCTCAGCTCTAACGCCCCAACACGGTATGTTCCTTGGATGCTTCATTAGGGCTTGTAGCTCATGCTGCAGTCTGGGCCTCCTGACTTACAGGCAGTAGGAGAGGGATTTAATTCAGAGAATGAAGCACACCCAAAGTCCGCAGCCACCATTATGTATTCCCCAGGCTCCCACAGTCACTGCCACTTTAAATATGTATGTAGCTCACTCTACCAGAAAGCCCAGATGGCCTGGGAGTAGGACAGGGGATGGGGAATCCCCCAAGGAGGGCATTTACCGCCCCCCCAGCACCCCACAGGTTAACCACCACCAAGTGGTTTGCCACAAACTTCTGCCCACATGTTTCCTGGATGAAATATTGAGCAGCAAAGGGCCCAGAACAGGAGGGGACAGCTGCAAGGTAAGGGCCTCCAGAGTGGTCTAGAACAGGAAGAGGGTGGCAGGGATTGCACCTGCAGGTGTTGGGACAGGGTACCATGTGTGAGCCATGGGCCTGAAGCTCTTGAGCACCAAGGTGAAGGACCCGCTCAGGGTGGGCTAAGTCGCCCCTCTGTGGCAAGGTCACCTTCCAAAGGGGATCCTGCAGCAGAGATTGAATTTAGAAGTTTTGGTCCTTTAGACAAAGACCTTGTCCATTACTTTACAGAATGAGTGAGGACAGGAAATAAGCTTGAAATGACCTGAATGTGGCATCCCCTAGAAGTGGGGAATGAACCCCCTATAGTCTAGGGAGGAAGGAGTGGGCTCTTACTGAGAGCCATGCTGGCTCTCCAAGGCCATGTTCTTCCCCACAGCAGAAAGAATTGGTGAGGTCAAGAGGACACCCAGCTGGATGATCTCATATACCCACTTCTCCTCAGGGAGCATCTGTAGGCCTGAAGAGTAGAATGTCTGCAAGATGTTTACTGTGGTAGCTGCAGAAGTCAGGAGCCCACTAGGAAAACAGAGCCCAGGCCAAGGGGTTTAAACGAGAATTAGGGGTGCCTGGGTGGCTCAGTCAGTTAAGTGTCCGACTTCAGCTCAGGTCATGATCTCACGGTTCGTGGGTTCGAGCCCCGTATCAGGCTCTGTGCTGAACACTTGCTCAGATCCTGGAGCCTGCTTCAGATTCTGTGTCTCCTTCTCTCCCTGCTCCTCCTCCACTCGTACTGTGTCTTACTCTGTCTCTCAAAAATAAATAAATGAAAAAAAATTTAGATGACAATTAATATAGAGGCGTCTGGGTGGCTCAGTCAGTTAAGTGTCCAACTCTTGATTTCGGCTCAGGTCATGATCTCACAGTTCATGGGTTTGAGCCCCGTGTTGTGCTCTGAGCTGACAGTGTGGAGCCAGCTTAGAATTCTGTCTTCCTCTCTTTCTCTGTCCCTCCCTTGCTTGTTCTCTCTCTCTCTCTCTCTCTCTCTCTCTCAAAATAAATAAAAATAACTTTTAAAAAAGTGAATTAATACAAGAAAGGAGTTACAGGAACATCGGGGTGGCTCAGAGAGTTGAGCCCCAGACTCTTGATTTCAGCTCAGGTCATGATCTCCCAGGTTCATGGGATCGAGCTCCATGTAGTACAGAGCCTGCTTGGGATTCTCTTTCTCCCTCTTTCTCTGCCCCCGCCACTCTCCAAGATAAATAAATCAACTTTGAAAAAAAGATGGAGGGGGAGAGTTACAAAAGTGACAAAAGAGCTGAAAACCTAAATGGGGAAGGGCAAAGCAACCCAGAGATTAGAAGTGGCAAGAAAATGCTACTTCCCCAGGGCTCAAGGGACAAAGGAAGGGAGGGGATTATCAGAGGCTGGACCCATGACTAGCAGGAGCTGGAACCATGTCCAGAAGAGCTAGAACTGTGGAGGAAACACAGCCATTACTGGAGATGACCCTGGAAGCAGAGAGGGCTGCAGAGAGCTTTACTCTGGCTTTCCCTTCTTCAGAACACCAATCTCTCACCAGGGTCTCCCACTGGCTGAACCTACAGGAAGCTAGGGTTCAAGGGAGCCTGGGAAATGTAGTCCACAGGGTCAAGCTTCTGCAACAGAGCAGGAAAGGATAAGGAATGGATAAGCAGCATGCAGGAAAATGACAGGCTCTACTGCCTTCATTTTATGATGTGGATGAAAAGGTCTCTCACACTTTACTTGAGGGCAGGAGATTGCCTCAGCTGACATCTTTGAGTCTCTTCTGATCCATACAGCAACAGAGAGGGGGAGCAGTAGGGAGAATTGGAGGTCACTGGACCTGTAACTTGGAAAGCCAGGATGTCTGGACTCCCAACACTTGATGTTCCTTGCACAGTGGTTCTTGAGTGGCCCTGCCACCAGGGCTGAGACTCTACCTCATTAGCAGGAGTGGACGGCCAGCTTTTGGGGGGAATGACAATAGCAGCAGTTGCTCTAGATGAAGCATCTACTAGTCTAGGCACTAAGCTTCATGCTATAGGTGGATTATTTTGTTTAATTCCTTTTTTTAATCAAAAAATATTTGATTTATTTATTTTGAGAGATAAAGGGCAGGGGAGGGGCACATAGAGAGAGAGACAGAGAATCCTAAGCCGGCTCCGTGCTGTCAGCGCAGAACCTAACACAGGCTCAAACCCACAAACTGTGAGATCACGACCTAAGCTGAAATCAAGAGTTGGGTGCTTAACCGACTGAGCCACCCAGGCAGCCTTCATTTAATTATTTTAACAACCCTTTAAGATAAGCAACAAGGTTGTCCCCATAAAACCCAGGAAAAAAAAATTATAGAAAAAAAAAAAGACTGTGTCTCAGGTGTCCACAAATAACCGAACAAAGTCAAAGTCCTGAAACTGAAAAATGAGAACTTCCCAGAAGTTCTGAGTATGCAGTGTGGCTGCTTGAGGCCAAATGAGACCTTCGGATCAAGATAGTTTTTTATTAAGTACAGAGAAAAAAAATTAACTGCTGGGTATGTTCTATATAATAAAGCATGCATCATCACTATGTATATTTTCATTGAACAGTTGTTTAATATTGAATGTGATTCAACATTGGAAAAGTTTCACATGACGTCATATAAAATATGAAGGAGGAAACAGACAATATGGGGGAAGAAATAGAAGTTCAGAGAGGTGGACTAACCTGCCCAGGATCACACAGCTTGTCAATGAGAGACATCATATCATTCAGCGGAGTGATTGCTAATTAACTCTCTACCTACCATCGGCATTGCCCCACCTGACCGGTCAGGTTCAAAGCTCCTGATTCCTGAACTGAAGTGGGTGGGGAAGAGGGACAATGTTGGATGTATATGTTCTGGCAACATCCGGAGCCAAATACAAACCGGGGGAGAGTGTGGTGTCATCAACACGTCCACGTCAGCACAAGAAGTATGCTGTGTGCTAACAGAAGAGTGTCATGTATACCTCCAGGGGTACAGTGACAGTCAACTATCAGAAACCTCTCCAGCTCTCCTAGTTTTTCCCTTTAAACCAATAAAAAGACCACATCATAAAGGAACTGTGGGGCGCTCCAGTCTCCCTGGTCATACACAGGCCCAGAGGGGTTGGGTGACTTGCCCAAGGTCACACAGCTGGTGAGAGGAAAACCACAAAGCATCACCGCATGCAGCTGCAAATCTGTTTCAGGGCCTGCTTCCTCTCTTTCCAGAAAGCCTCTTTGCTGGTACCGAGTTTTGACAGTTCAACCTAGAGGGCATCAAGGGTGAGGTCTGGTTTTTCGCACACTCCTTCATAGCAAGATTTTACTCATGAACTGAAAGTTTTCAGTTTAAAAAAAATTGATTAAGTTTTAAGACATAGCTCTCTCCCTCCCCCCCACCCCAAATATGTTAAGACCTTCTTTCTCCACCTTCCCCAAAATATATTTATATTCTATGGCCAGAAAACAGGAATTTGCGAATTTCCCCATTCCTGGTGGGACATTTCCCACGAAGGGCGGTTGAGTCTTCACTGCTCAGGAGGAAAAGGGCAGCTCCAGCACTGGGGCTGCATGGGACAGGCAAAGTCAGAGGGGATAAAGGCTCATTCCAGCTGGGGTCTACGGTCTCTGACTCCAAGGCTTCTTTTCTGGCTCTCCCATCAGGGAGCTATGGGGCTCCATCCCCCAGGCTCCTATAGGCTGTTTTGGGGGAGGATTACAACTCATGTGCGGTGGGGGTCAGTGGTGCTGTTACCTGGAGTTCTGGCTCATAGCTAATGAGCTGTAAGGGACAGGGGGCTAATTCTAGCTCATTCAGAGATGGATAATCCAGATGAGAGCTAAGTTACCTTTTTCTTAAATTTTTTTCTTAATGTTAATTTTATTTTTGAGAGAGAAAGAGAGAGAGAGCACACAAGCAGGGGAGGGGCAGAGAGAGAGGGAGACACAGAATCTGAAGCAGGCTCCAGGCTCTGAGCTGTCGGCACACAGCCCAATGCAGGGCTCAAAATCATGAACTGTGAGATCATGACCGAGCCGAAGTCAGTGGTTAACTGACTGAGCCACCCAGGCACCCCGAGCTAAGCTGCTTCTGAACGCAAGCATGGTGTTCTGTTGGTTAGCTTTTGCTCGGTAACAAACCACTCCAAAGCTTAGTGGCTTAAAACAATAACCATTATTCAACTCATGAGTCTGAAGTTTAGCCATCTAGGCAGGGCTTGGCTGGGAGACTCTGTTGGTCCCAGCTGGGATTGTTCCTGCACCTTTGGCCAGCTGCTGGGTTTACTAAGCCTGGCCTGTCTTGGCTGATATGGTGGGTCTCTACTCTATGTGATCTCTTGACTGCTCAGTAGAATAGCCTGGGCTTTAAACATGCTGGCTGGCAGGATCCCAAGACAAGAGAGGAGATGCTCAGGGCCTCTTGAGGGCCAGGCTTAGAATGGTCGAAGTCATTTTCACCATATACCAGTGGCTAAGTCAAGTCACAAGAGTAGACCTGAATCAAAAGTTAGGAAACTGGTGCTAGCTCTTGATGGTAGAAACTACAAGGTCACATTGCAAAGGGGCCAAGATATAGGCAGGAAAGAAGGACTGTTACCATGTTCACAAATGATCCTCCCCCAGAAATCCATTCTACGTTCTTCTAGTAACAAAGTAGGTGCTCCAGAAGAAAAACAAAACAAAACAAAACAAAAACAAAACATGTATTGAATAGAATAATCCATCCAAACAAGGATTCGGTGGCCAGCCTTGGGTGCACCTACTAAGTGCAAGCCGTAAGCTTCAGCAGTGGGCAGACCCTCCAGCAGTGGTGAGCTGGAGCCCATGAGTACCGGTTCACAACAGCCAACTGCTAAATATTTAGAAATGTTGTGAGCCCGTTGTGAAACCATCATACCTTGAAGTTGGCCGTGGTGGGAGTATTTCGACAGCACAGGAATGGGTAAGCCCTACAAATCGGAGCACTTTTTCACCCAGGGAGCTGGTATACCAGTACACCACTGCCACTAAGCCAAAATAAACACACTCTCTTCCAATCTCATGAGTAAGGTGGGTGGATAAACAGAGAAGGAGGATTAAAACACACTAGTCAGCATGCGATGAATGTGTACAGAGGCAAACTGGGAGGCTGGGGGCTTGGAGCGGAAGGGCCCCAGAGTCCCCAGACGAGGTGGAGATTAGGTTTGGCTTCAGCCACACCGCCGCTCTGGGCTTCTCTCTGTCTTGCCTGAGAAGCGAGGCCACTCTTCTTCCCAGGCTTGGGTGAGTGGGAAGGCTGTGGTGGGGACAAGACCCTACGGGTCCGGCCTTGTGGAATTTGGTTCTACGTGGGCAGCTATGCTGAACCTTGACCACGTCAGTCTAGCTTCTCTGAGGTAGCCATTTCAAAGTGTCCATGGGGATGCCTGGCCCCAGCCTCCAACCTCTAGTCTGCCCATTTTCACCCACAGCATAAGCCCCCATGAGGGTACTAGAACAGCTACACCTGTCTGGAAAGGCCTTTTCAGGAAACAGTGCCATCTCCTCCAAGGTCAAGGGATAAGGCAGTCTGGTTGTGACAAGGCCCCAGCACAAGCAGAGAGCAGGTGGAGGTGGGAGATCTGCTGGGTCAGTGATCCAAGCAAATATTTGGCAGATCAATGCTCAAGGTTGACCTTGACAGTTCACCACCTGGGACATCAGGAAATGGCTTCCAGAGACTCTCCCCTTCACTTCCCTTCACTGCAGCCTTTGCTGCCTTCAGGGACAGGCATTTCTGGCACGGGCCAGGGGCTCATGCCCAGGGGCCCACCCTCCCAGCCCTGAGCCTAGTGCTCCCTGCTTTGCCCACCTAACCCTGGTAGTCCCAGAACCAATCACCTCCCCCAGAGTGAGCGGCCAGAGGAGGCAAGCATCTGGCGTTGTGCCATGTCCTTCCCTGTGAAAGGCCAGCTCACTTGCTCTCCCCTAAACTGCCCAGCCACACATCCCTGGCCTACCTCCACCTGAGGAGGACATCCCTCTCCCAGGCCCCCCGAGGGAGAGAGACTTGGAGGGAGTTGGACCCACATTCCCACTGCAGCTGGAGAGGGAGTCCTGCTCTTTCTCAGAAAGCTGCTGAGTGTTGCCCGGAGCCCAGAGCCAAGAGCACAGCACTCCCTCTCAGAGCGCTTTGTTCCACTTACTGGAGGGCTAAAAATACACTGGGGCTGCCAAAGGCAGCCCTCTGGAGCCCAGGGGAGCAGGGCAGTGGGGAGCTAGGTATCCTGGCACCTGGCACAATTAGAAGGAGAAATGCAGGCTCTCCTCAACACAGAATTCGCTGGTCCCCTGGGCACCTCCCACCCCCATGCCCTGCTTTGTCTCCAAGATTCTCCCTTATGTTTCTTCTTGTGGGCTTCCCGTGCGCCCCTGCTCCACTTCTGCTTCCTTTCTCTTTCCCCAGCCTGGACCACCTTCATCCCTGGTCAGAGTCTGGGGCTGCCTACCTGACTGTGCTTTTACACGTGTCAAAACAGCAGCTCTCCTGCAAAATGCCCCAGAAGCTTCAAATTCCTCTAGCAAAGCCACAATTAGCAGGAAGGCTTAAAATGAAAATCTCCTTAGCAGGCGATAACCCAGTGGCTTAAATTCAAGAACCATGTATTGACACCAGGCTTCGATCAGTCTTAATCTTCCCAGGACCTCAAGCCTCTATAAGAATCTGGTGGAAGCAATGGACTCAGAAAAATTGCTTATAAGCAGCATTCTTGAGGCAATTTCAGGGGATTTATGAATAGCATGAGCCCTATCTAGGACCCCACCCCCACCCAACACACATCCCCGAGTGAGGAACCCTTGATTGACTGGAAGCCAGGCACTGAGCTAGACCCTGGACTGGAAAGAGAAGAGAGAGGACTGATATCCAGATATATAGCAGCCAACATCACATGTACTGAGAGAGTTAAGAACCAGGGGCCGTGAGGATTGGGGAGTAGGGAGTGGGGAGGAGGGCTAGGGTGTCCCAAGAGTGTGAAGGAGAAGACGGTACATCTGAATAGGACTTTGAAGGACAAACAAGATTTTTCCAGAGAGACAAAATGTAGGGTTAGAGATTTGTGTACAGACTTTGTGTTCTTAGCAGGGCATGCAAAGGAAAACGTGTTGGAAAGATGGGATGGCCTGAGGACTGGTATAGGATATGCAAGGCGAGTGTATCAGTTTTCCGTGGCTGTGTAACAAACCACCACACATTCAGAGGCTTAAGACAAAACATACTAATTATCTTACAGTTTCTGTGGGTCAGGATCAAGCACAGCTCTGCTGGGTTCTTTGCTCACTCGCTGCAAAAGGTGTCAGCTGGGGCTGTGATCCCATCTGAAGCTTAATGAGGGGAAAAATGTTGCTTCTCAGTTCATGCAGGCGGTTGGCAGAATTCATTTCTTTGGAAATGCAGGACTGAGAGCGCCAGCTTCCTCCTGGCCAGAGGCTGGAGGTTGCCTTCAGCAACTTGAGGCCTCCTGCAGTTTCCAGAGGCTACTCCCCGTTCCTTACCCCATAGCCCAGTTCACAGCATGGCTCTTGGCTTTTCCAAGGCCAACAGGAGAATTTCTCTCGATAAAGTCAGCTAAACAGACTCTTCTATAACATAACCTACTGTTGGGGGTGACATCTCCCTCGCGTTTGCCACATTCTATTGGCTAGCAGCAAGTCACAGGTTCATTGAGCACTTAAGGGGAGAAGAATATACAGGGGATAACAAAAAGAGTGGAGATCATGGGGCCATCTTAGAATTCTGCCTACCACAGTAAGACTTAGCTAGAAAGAGGGTTGGAGACCAATGGGGAAGGTCCTTGCAGACTGTAGTTAGGAGTAAGAACTTTATTCTGTGAGATGTAGGAGGCCACTGAAAGGGTTAGAGAAGGAAGGATAAGATCAAAGGGAAAGAGGCTATTGCCCTTTTGGAAGGTAATTGCCATGCTTTAGGAGAAGAGAATGAGGAGCCATGGCCATGGAGATGAAGAAGAGAGACCTGATATCCACCTGACTGGCCCTCATTTCCTTGTGGTTTCTACTCAAATGTCACCTGATCGGTAAGGCTGTCCCTGTCTACCTAATGTAAAATAAATACCGTCCCTCTCTTCCCACTGCTTGCCTAGCTCTTTTGTCTCACAACACCTACCACCATTTGTCTACGTACCTGTTTGTTGTCTTTCTCTCCCTAGTAGATTGTAAGACTCTGTTTGACTCACTGCTATACCTCCAGCCACTAGAACAGTGACTGGGGTATAGCATATACTCAATAAGTATTTGCTAACTAAAAGAATGATCGAATGAACAGGGGCACCTGGGTGCCTCAGTAGGTTAAACATCCAACTCTTGATTTTGGTTCAGGTGATGATCTCGTGATTCGTCAGATCAAGCCCCACATTGGGCTCTGCACTGAGAGCGTGAAGCCTGTTTAGGATTCTCTCTTTCCCTCTCTCTCTGCCCCTCCCCTGCTTGGGCTCTCCTCCCCACCCAAAATAAATAAACTTAAAAAAAAAAAAGGAATGAATGAACAAACAAATGAATGTATTTAAGAGATCTTCTGGTAATAGAGTTGCTAACATTTTGGTAGCAGAAGAAGGATGCGTTAGTGATACTTGAAGAGTTCTACCTTGACAGACTGGGTGGTGGCACTCAGCGATGTGGGAATGAATAGCCCAAATGGGAAGGATACACTGAGTTTAACTTTGGTCTAGAGAATCCCAGGTAGTCGTGGGGTCAGCCAGGTTGGGATATCTGGTGGAAAGTTGGAAATGTTAGATTTGGAACTCATAAGGGTAAGTAGGAAACAAGAGAATAGGTCCTGAGGTCAGTGAAAATGGGGGATAGATGAAGTAATGAGGTTAAATGAGAGAAGAGAACCAATTATGCACCCTGAAAGGAAGAAGTCACACTGAGAGGTCGGAGAAGATGTGGGGGTGCCACAGGGAAAATTCCAAGAAGGAAGGCAGGTCACGTTCAATGCTACAGAGAGGCCAAGCAAACAAGATGAGAATTGACAGGATTTGGAGGAGAAGAAAGGAATGGATACAAGAGTGAATGGAGGATGGACAAAAGTTGCTGGTCTATAAAAGCTCAGACTTAGCATTAAGCCCTGAATATTCCATTCCCTGCTTCACCCCAACTTTCTCATCAGTGGGACAGGGGGCAGGCACAAGAAGAACTGAGGGAGGAAGAGACTTGGGAAGAGAACACATCTGGGACCATTGAACCTGCCCCCCAGCTTGAGCCTGTCCTATCTATTGAGAGAAGATTTTTAGAAGGGAAGGCTCAGTGGGAACTAAGGCAGCTGGGAAGGCTTCTGGATGGCACACAGAGCACCCTCTCTCCCCTTTTCTCTAGAATTGGAACTCAGTGCAGCCCTGTAGTAGATGGCATTTTCCAAAAGTAGCCGAAGCACTATTCCCACCACATATGCTCATCTGCAATGTGGCTTTGATGCTCTCTCATTGAGAGGTGAGGTCCGTGTCCCTTCGCCTTGAACCCAGTGGGTTTTTGTGATCTCTCAACTAGTAGGGTCTTGCAGAAACAAGGTTGTCTCATGATTGGGCCTCACAGTTGGACAGGGCCATGCAGCTCCCCCAGCTTTCTCTCTCTTGGGACACATGTCTTTGAAGCCCTGAGCCACAGTGTAACATATGCAGTTATCCTAAAGCCCCTACAAAGAGAGACTCCCAGCCCAGCCTCAGCTGAGCTCTCAGGCCACACCTCTCACTATGTGAGACTCTTGACCATAGTCTGCCTTGTTCTCTGGGGGGTTTCACAAGGCGCTGCCCCATTGCTCTCTGTGCATTCCCTAAGTCTGGCTTTATCACCCCCTATACACCATGCCCAAGACCCAGCATAAGCAATAGGCAAGCAGGTCCCAGGAGTGTCCACCCTGAGCAGGTCCTGGTGGTAGTAGGCACAGGCCATCTGCCCAGCTCCAGATCCCCACCCACTCCACTCCAGGAAACATGGAAAATCTAGAGATCCCAGCTGTACTCCAGGAAGAAACTGGGCAGGCGGCCCAGAATTACACAAAATGGACTTTGGGCTGATTGCCCAAGCTGGACTAACGCCCCCACCTTCTTAGAAAGGGCACTCTTTCTGGAACCAAGGCCACAGCTTGTCACGAAAGCCAGATGTTGGCAGAGCGGGACTGATGGGGCGGGAGTGGCCCCTTGGGGTAGATGAAGCACATCCCTGATGCCTCCCCCAGCATGGCAGGCAGGGGAGGGGAAGGAGACCCTCAGATTCACAGAACACAGATAATCCACATTGTTACAGGCCACCCGGCTGCTTCTAAGGATGAACTCTAAAGCATCTGGGACTCATCCCCCTCACCCCCGCCGTCAGCAGGGACATAGTTTGGAAGTGTAAAGAGATGGCGCTCCTTAAGGCAAAACTGGTAAGTAAGAACCAGGAAAAAATGACTTCATATCCTGTATTTGTGTTAGGATACATGTAACCTGTACTTCCGTGGCATTTAAGATAGGATTTGACAGTTTACATAAATTGCTTTATTCTCGATTATCCATTTTTCAATAACTAATTCATGGAGCATCTACCATGTGCCAAGCACCACAAGAAAAAGACATCTTTTCAAGAATAAATAGGCGTGTGGAGAGGCAAAGGATACTTCTAGAACAACCGGGGTCCCCAGGGACATTTGTCAGTGTCTGCGGACATTTTTGACATCTGGTAGGTCAGAGTTGCTGCTAACTATCCTACAATGCACAGGACAGCCCCCACAACGGAGGATCATTTGGTCTGAAATCTTATCAGTGCCGAGATGGAGATGCTTGATTTAGAAGGATGCCCAAAAAACAGGAGAACGGTGGGGGTGGGGGAACAGGTGGGATACCAGGATGCATCGATGAGCAAGATGATCGCTTTGTGCTGTATGGTCTTTTGAACCGTTTTGTACTGAACTTCTCACTAAGTGCACGTATTACCTATTTTTCTTTCTTTTTTTTTTTAAAGAATAACTGTGCCTCAAGTTGGCCCTAAGTATTTGTTGGTCTTCTCCCGACTATAGAGACAGAAATTTGAAGAGGAGAGAAAACCAAAGACTCCACAATGCCTGGTGCCTATAACCAGTGAGTCCATCTAGCCTCCTCTAAACCAGGGTTTCTCAGCATCGGCACCACTGACATTGTAGACCAGATTATTTTCTCTTGTGGGAGTTGTCTTGCACACTGTAGAAGGTTTAGCAACATCTACCCCAGCTTCTACCTACTAGATGCCAGTACCACCTTCCGCCCCCCACCCCCTTTCTAAATGTCTCGTGGGGGCAAACTCACCCCTGGTTGGGAACCACTGTGCTAGACCCACTCTGTGCATGTCCAAACACAAAGAAGTTTCCATTCACTGACCTCTCGAACTTGTAGTCCAGCTGGATCCTCAACTCGACAAATAACCACACAAACAGGCCCAAGGGCATAGAAAGAGTGGACAGTATGCAAGCAAAGGGTTGGGGGGTGCAAGCTGCCTGTGGGAAGCACTGCTCACAGATCTCCGGGTGTGGAGAGGGGCCTCAAGGCTCCTCTGAACCATCAGCCCATTTCACAGAGGAGGAAATAGGGCAGGAGGCAATGTGGCCAAAGTCACACAGTGAATGATGGCCAGGTGAAGCTGGGATGACTCTATCCCCTGTAGCATCCCACAATGTCCCTGGGGGATTTTCCTTTTTCTTCATCCACTCCCTGGCTCCATGGGCAGCCCAGTGTTTCCTGGTATGCCCCTCTCAAAAGTGATCACCTACAATGGCACATAACCAGCCTCATGTGTTTTGGGTACTCATGCTGTCTTTCTAGGTAAGCAATATCTCCGCTGTTCTCGGCTGCACAGCAGCAGGCTCCCGTGGGAACCGGCTTGTTTGTGGACCCACAGAGGTGTCTCCCAGGGGTGGGAGGATCGTGCCAGGAGCTGGCTGGAGCGGACCAAGGAAATGTCCTCCATCACTGTGACTGTGGCCCCTTCTGCAGCCACATGCAGCTGAGACCTGGGGAAATCCAGTTTGTGACAAAACTCTGACTTCTCCACAGAAGAGAGCAGCAGGGAGGAATGGCATAAGAATCAAAATCCACCTTGTTTCAACTCCTTGGAAAAGGCAGGTCAGGGTAAGCCTCACCTTGGGCAATGAAATCAATCAAGCCCGTTGGTCTCTTCTTTCCTTCTGGTGTAAAAAGCTGGTTGCCCTTCCCACGGTTAAAAACTCAGGCTTTGGGAGGGCCTGGGTGACTTACTCAGTCAGTTAAACAGCCGACTTCAGCTCAGGTCATGATCTCACGGTTCATGAGTTCAAGCTCCACATCGGGCTCTGTGCTGACAGCTCAAAGCCTGGAGCCTGCTTCAGATTCTATGTTTCTGTCTCTCTCTGTCCCTCATCTGCTCACACTCTGTCTTTCTCTCTAAATAAATAAATAAATAAATAAATAAATACCCAGGCTTTGGAGCCCAACCGCCTGGGTTTGTAGCACCATTCTCCTGCTTCCTGGTTGTGTGATCTCAGACAAATTACTTAACCTCTCTGAGCCTGAGTAACTGCATCAATACAATAGACATAATAACAGTGACCTCTTCATAGTAACATTGTAGTCAACTGAGATAAAAACATGTTCTTTGCACCTTGGCCAACTCATGGTAACTATGAGGTACATGATTTCTGCTTTATTATTTTATTATTAATCATAAATATAATAATAAGTATCTTACCATGGCTCATGAGATGCTATGTGGAGCCTGATACTAATTTTCACAAATGAATTCCAGTTTGGGGTCAAAAGGGTTGAAAAACTAATGATAAATTTCTAATAATTTCTCCAACATTCCATATTGGAAAATAAAAGGGTCTTTTAAAAACATATTTGAATGGTGTTGTAGCTCATCTGAACAGCTAAGACACGAGAGCCCTGTTCTTGGTTTCGGCTCTTTTCCAGCTGTGGTGTTTTTCTCATTGATCAGAGAGAAATCCCCAAGGTCTGGCAAAGGAAGCTTTTAATTGCTCTGGATGGACTGATTTCTGGCATAGCTGCTCAAGCATATAATTGAGAGAGAGAGAGAGAAAGAGAGAGAGGATGAATCACTTTGAGATTACTTTGAGATAAATAGTCAGATCTCCCTCTTTCTGACCAGACCTAAAAGATACCCCAGAACCGGGTCAGCTCCCACAAACTCTGGGGAGCAAGAGCACAAAGCAGGAAGTGCATTTTCCTGATCTTTATCCAAATAATAAGAGGTGATAGTAATCATCGCTATCCTTTATCATTTGTGCTTGCTGTAGGTTGGATTTCCCGGGAGCAGCCCCTTGCACAAGCATTCCAGTCAATCTAGTTTATTTGGAGGAAATCTGGGAAGCTCCAGGAAGGGAATGAGAAAGTACATAGAGAATGAAAGTCAGCCAGTAAAGGATGCATTATGAAGCAAGTGACCAACGGGGGCACCTGGAGCTTAATCCCTATGGGAACTGTGGGGGCGGTGCAGAACTCACACTTGAACATCCTCTTCTTCAAGGGATGAGGGAGCTGTGGAATTTATACCCCAAGTCCCATTGGTCATTGGGTGAGAGATGATCCTGAAAGGTGTTTATTCCAACCATCACCAGTGCAGGAAGCCAGAGGAAGCCCCGGGGCAAAAGAGTCACAAGAAATATCAGGGCCTCTGGAAAAGGGATGCGCAAGGGACAATAAAAGACAGTCCCCCCGTATAATGATTCCCCCATTTCCCCACACAGAATACAAAGGGGTTATGACTTAATTGATATATAATCTTTTTAAAAGTAGATGACGGGGCGCTTGGGTGGCTCAGTCGGTTAAGTGGCCAACTTCAGCTCAGGTCATGATCTCACTGTCTGTGAGTTCGAGCCCTGCATCGGGCTCTGTGCCGACGGCCTGGAGCCTGCTTCAGATTCTGTATCTCCCTCTCTCTCTGCCTTTCCCTTGCTCATGCTCTGTCTCTATGTCTCTCAAAAATAAAATAAAAACGCTAAAAAAATTTTTTTGAAAAGTAGATGAAATATCGATTTCTAACAATTGATTGATTATTTATGGCACATGCCTGCAATCACATATGTGATAATATGTTCATGTAGTGCTCCCTTCACCCTCATCCTCTGACTTTATTTCTTGCCAGCTCTTTCAACTCATCTTGGTTCTCAGGGTCTTCATCATCATCAAAGCCACCTTCTGAGTCATCGGAGTTTTGTAGTACATCTTCCTCCCTCCCCTCTCGGTTCTGGGCGATACAGCATTTTTAGAATCCGGAGGACGCTTTCGATGGAATTTTTATCCCAAGCCTGGAGTGCCTCTTTGCATAACATTAGGGCAGCTGCTTGTTCCATTCATCCCAGAGGTGTCAATGTGCCATCTCCATAATGTAACCACTGATGGTGGCTTTCTTACTCGTCCTCAAAAGACTTGTTTACACTCCCTTTGCAAAGCTATGATGCCACAACCTTGGGAACTGGCTCCAAATCTGGGTTAAACATCTTAGCCTCTTTTTATCAATTTCTTCAGATGACCTTAGTGAGCTGCCGGAGTGACCACTAAGAGAGGTCGTTTCAGGTGACGTGTCTCACCCAAACAGCACCTGCCTGTTCACAATAAAGTAGTTGAGAACATCCCATGACAGGAAAGATTGTGTGAGGTAATTTTTGAAAATAAAGAGCTTCTTGGGGCACCTGGGTGACTCGGTCGGCTAAGTATCCTACTCTTGATCTCCGCTAAAGTCTAGATCTTGGAGTTGTGAGTTCGAGCCCTGTTTTGGGCTCCATGCTGGGTGTAGAGCCTTCTAAGAAGAGAGAAGGGAAGGGAGGGGGAGGGAAGGGAGGGGAAGGGAAAAGAAGGAAAGGGAAGAGAAGGGAGGGAAGAAAGAAGAGCTTCTTATCCTGAGGAAGGGAAGGGAAGGGAAGGGAAGGGAAGGGAAGGGAAGGGAAGGGAAGGGAAGAGAGAAAAGAGAAGAGCTTCTTATCCCAGGGATCATGGGGGGAGTATGGAACTTCACGGTGTATCCAAAATAGTGGTCCTGGCAGTTATACACATAAACTCATCTAATCTTCACAACCACCCCACAAAGTAGGCACTCTTGTCAATCTCATGTCACAGATGGAGAAACTGAGGCCCTGAGTGGCTCAGAGAGCAGTGGAGTGTCGGTCGTGGATGTGATTCCAGCACGTGCATGCTCTCCCCATCACCACACTGCCCACTGACCGGTGAGCATAGCTGTGCCCATGTGGGTACCTGGTAGACTCCCTCACCCATCAAGAAACCCTGGGGGAGGGGAGGGGCACCTGGGTGGCTCAGTGGGTTGAGCATCCAACTTCAGCTTGGTCATGATCTCACAGTTCACTGGTTGGAGTCCCACATCGGGCGCTGTGCTGACGGCTCGGAGCCTGCTCAGATTCTGTGTCTCCCTCTCTCTCTGCCCCTCCCCAGCTCGTGCCCTCTCTCTCTCTCTCTCTCTCTCTCTCTCTCTCTCTCTTTCTGTCACTGTCTCTTTCTCAAAAATAAATAAACTTCAAAAAGAAAAGGAAACGTGGGGGGAAAGCCTCAGCTGACCCAGCAGTGTAGCAGGGTCCTCTCTCTACTGCCCTTGGTCTTCCCAACCTAGGGAAGCAAGAGACAACCTCAACCACTCCAGCTGAAAATTTCTGTGAGAAAATGCAAAGATGGTTTTCTGTATGCAGGGATCTGGGGCTCCTTCCAAAATTGAGGCCCAAGACCATTTCAGATGGGCAAGCAAATGTCTTCAAGGATTTTAAAAACAAGACAAAACAGAAAAGCCTCAGCTCCCTCTTTCCTTTCTCTCTTGCTGGTCAGTCAGTCACACTTGGGGTATTTGCTGATTGACCGAGCAGAACTGGAGAGGATGGTAAGGGAGAGGTGGAATTCAGCATTGTGTCATAGGAAGACTGAGGGCCTTGGAGCCACACAGAGCTGAGTTCATTACCTTCTAGCACACTTAGCCTCAGTTTCACCATCCCTAAAATAGGTACTGATCTGTACCTGGAAGAGCGTGATGAAGATTAAGTAGAAGGCAGCAGCAGACACTGGTCTGAGCTCAGTAGCATTAATATTCTTCCCCTCTGCCTCAGCCAACGCTTTGAACACTACTCAGTGCCACATACTGTGGAAAATTAAAGGATGGTAAAGAAAGAGAATTGTCACCTAATGCAATGAGAGACAAAGAAAAAAACACATAAAACCCCAATAATCAGGGCACCTGGGTGGCTCAGTTGGTTGAGCATCTGACTCTTGATTTCCGCCCAGGTCATGATCTCATGGTTTGTGGGATCAAGCCCCGAGTCAGTCTCCGCACTGAGCATGGAGCCTTGTTGGGATTCTCTGTCTCCTTCTCTCTCTGCCCCTTCCTCTCCAAATAAATAAATAACTTAAAAAAAGACAATAATCATAATAGCCCTGCATGTACTTTATGTATGCACTGTGTTTGGGACAGGCCTTCTTATCATCATCATTTTACACATGAGGAAACTGAGTCTCTGGGACATGAAGGAATTTTTCCAAAGTCACACCGAAAAGGCAGTGGGGCGATTTGAACCCAGGTCTGACTGGAAATAGAAGAGAGAAGGGAGGGATGGTGAGGGCCACACAACGGCTGCATGGCATAGACTGGGTCGCTTGAGTTGGAGGAGGGTGCCTGGATGGAGAAAAGAAAGTCATTTCAGCAGGAATGGGGAGCCAGACACCTGGCTTCTTGCCCCTGCCTGGGCAGGGGCAACTCTGCCAAACCCCAAGAGCGTCCCTTGGGTGACAGATGATATGTCTGCCTGCCAGACTCCTCCTCCTCACCACACTGGAGAGCATTCCAGTCCAGGCTGGGCACTGACAGTCGAGTCATGTGGAGGAGCACCCTCGTCTCACCAGGCCTGGGGGTCAAGGATGCCCGGTGGCCACATTTGCACTCCTGGGTCCCAGGTGGAATCTCCTGCTTCTGGAAACCAAGATGTGAGATGAGGTAAGAGCAAGAAACAAGAGAGGAAGAACAGAACCCCAGCAAAGAGAAGACGGGGGCCCATTCTCCCCCAAAGAGCCTGTGAGAGAGGGAACCTCGGAGCCACAGGCTGCTGAATTCCCACACAAAGCCGTGGGCACCTCAGAGGACCCAGAGGTCTCCCTGGAAGGCTGCCCTTGGCCTTGTTCTCACAGCTCTTCACAGCTGTGATGTGCAGAGGGTTCTCAAGGGCAGGGTTTCAATTTTGCAAATGGATTTTCTGAAAATTGTGCCTCCCAGCTCCCCGCGGCCAGCCACGTCAGCAAAACATACCCCTGAAGAGCCGTCCGCTGCCAGCAAAGCTGGGAAGCGGCCCAGAAGCCAAAGGCGACGGCGGGATGCTCTGTTTTAAATTAGCCCACGGCCATGCCCTCCCACTGGTGACAATAACCAGATTTGGGGATAAGCAGGACTACCCCATTTTATGAACATCTGAAGGACGGTCCCCAAAGCATACCATGAGACTGGGACCATCTTACTGGCCACACAGTACCTCCAGCTCATGCAGATCAGTGTCCTCAGGAGGAAAAGGAGATCATGCGAGGTAGCTTCTGTGACCCTGTCCAGTTTGGACACTCTCTAATTCCAGTGTTTCTCTCAGCCTCTTTGGTAACGTCTCCGTGAGATCTGCTAGGCCAGGCCTCTTGGAGATCCCCTCACTATCTAAAAAAAGGAACATGTGTACTTTGTGGTAATAGCACTTAGGGAACTCACAATGTGACTTCAAGTAGACATTTGTCATTCTTTGGCAGCCGTTTTCCTATTTAGGGGAGAGGGACGCTCGTGCAGAGCGTCCCTGCCTCCTATCCACCAAAGGCATAGGTTTTTGCCCAGATGCGTGGATAATCCTGGCCACGACTTCAAATGTTGAGCCAGAGATGGAAACACTCAGGAACCATTTAGCATTCATTTCATGGTGGTGGCAGCCTGCGGCTGAGGTCATGGCCGGGGGCCACCAGCAGTGGTGTCCAGCAGTGATAGTGTCCAAAGATGGTTTCCAAGTTGGTCCATCCCGTGCCTTTGCCTGTAGTCCTGCCACCAAGCCACCCTCAGCTCCAGTTCATTTTCCAAGCCCACAACTGTAGCCTCTCTGTAAATTCTATGAGCCATCTAATAACCTCCAGTATATTCTTTTTTTTTTTTTTTTGCTTAAAGTTATCTACCATTGATTTCTGTTGCTTGCTCCAAATGCTGACCTATACAATGTGTTAAACCATTCTTTTTTATTTTTTATTTTTTTTAACATATTCATTTTTGAGAGACAGAGAGAGACAGACCATCAGCAGGGAAGCCACAGAGAGACAGGGAGACAAAGAATCCAAAGGAGGCCCCAGGCTCTGAGCTGTCAGCACAGAGACTGACTCGGGGCTTGAACTCACAGATGGTGAGATAATGACCTGAGCCGAAGTCAGACACTTAACTGACTGAGCCACTCAGGCATCCCAAACCATTCTTTTTCAACCTGAGTTTAAAAATGTCAAAGGATAATTTGGGGGGGGTGGTAAAATTATGACTCTCATAAAATTGTAAAGGTTTTATTTAACTCGTTCATTAATGAGGGATTGAGTCGAGGTCTTCTAATAGGCTCAAAGGAGAATTCTAAGAACCACACACACAAGTAAGCAGCATGCTGACGTGACCTTACAAATAGATGCAGAAGTTTATCCACAGGGCAACTATCAATTAAGTTCCACTGGATGCTACACAAATCATTGACATCATTGTCTGTTTTCGATGACCTACAGGGTTGTAAAAATAACTTTTCAAAGACAATGAAAGGCAGAGATAACCTGGAAGGGCACCCTAGACAAGACACCAGTAATCTTTTTATTTCTCTTATCCATTTGAAAGTCTTTCACTGATTTTCCCTGACAATAATACAGGAGACTACTTCATGGATGGAAGAGACAATCAAGGCTACACTCAGAGGGTCCAAACCAATTCAGGTTGGAATTGTGTGGAAAATTCTTGGAGGAGACAGAAACTGAGCTGAGTCTTCAAGGTTGACCAAGAATAGAAGGGAAGGGCATTTGGGGTGGTTGGGACAGTGTGAGCAGAAATTTAGGGACGATCAGGTGTCCGGCATGTTCCATCAGCAGAGTGGACCTGTCCCCCACTCCCAGAAAAGCTGGTTTGTGAAGAAACTGACTTGTGGCTAATTATTGTGGCTCTTGGGGTTTATTCATAGTCATAGGGTAAGAGAAATAAGGTGATGAAATTAAAATAGTGCAGAAATAGTCATCTGAAAGGGACGCTTAGAGGTATCCTGTCCCTTAGTCTGCTCATAGTACCCAATCTCGGGGTGCCTTCCTAGTGACTCTGTCTTTTCTGGGACTGTCCCCCCTTCCTTGCTGAGGATGAAGCAGCAGACAACCAGATTTGAAACAGATGACCCCACTCCTTGGGGTGTGGGGCAGTAGAATTTAAACTCAGAAAGACCCTGTCTCAGTCAGGTGATGCTGGCCCCGGAATGGTAAGAACATATAAAATGGGGTTCCAGTTCTTACCATGGCAACCCAGAGTCTGTCACATGCGGAGTTTGGGGGAACAGAAGCACAGAACCTTGAGGATATAGTCAGTCTGCAGGGAGACAGGAGCATGTGGGCAGAGAAGTGCCCACAGCCTCGGGTTGCCTGGCAACCTCTGGCTATGTGGCTGTAAGGCTCCTCCTGCAAACCAGGTGCCTACAGAGAACCCTTTCTCCCTTGAGTTCAACTGAATGGCTCTCTGCTCTTTGTTGCCAAACAGGCTTCCAGGAGTATGCCAAACCCAGAGCTACTGCTTTCCCAATATCTACTCTCCCTGAATTTCGGGCAAAGCATACAGGAGAATTATTGCGTGAAGCCTGAATGAATGAATGAATGAATGAATCATGAATGGTACAAAATTCTGTGACTTCATTTCTTTCAGGAAAACCCAGGACATTGCACTTCACCTTCCTCTTGTTTGTTAAACAGCAATGGCTCTGTTTCGCTGGGCACTTACTATGTGCCAGGCACTATGCTTGGCATATTTCAGAGGCAGCTGGTAATGATGGTTCAGAGCTGGACTCTGAGCCAACTGCCCGAGTGTAAAGCCTGGGTCTGCCTCTTACCAACTGTGTGACCTTGGGAAAGTTACTTAACCTCTCTGGGTGTCCGTTTCCTCATGGAATGGGAACAAAAGCTTATCTGCCTCAGGTTGTGGGGATTCAGTGAGTGAATACAGGCAGAGCACATAAAATGACGCCTGATACAAAATAAGTGGTCAGTAAATATTAGCTATAATCTTCCAAATGCCCTCATTCCAGAGAAACAAAAGTTAAGCTTAGAGAGGTTAGCTTTTCTGAGGTCTAACTAGGAGCTGAGGTTCAAACCATGGCTGATTGCAGAACCTGTTTGCAGAGCCATTATGTTATGTAGCTTAATGTTTATTAGGCATCGACTAGGTACACAGCTCAAGATGCTGGGGAAGTAGATGTCACCAAGACACATCCAGTCCCAACCCCCAGGCTGCCATCACAGCCCCCAGCACCCTCGCTGGAAGTGGAACCAGCTGAACCTTCAGAACAGCCTTTGCTAGAGCTCCGGGCACCCCCGCTCCCTCAGTGTGCCACAGTGTACACCCACCCAGCCCCCTCCCAGGATTCAGGTGTGTGGGCTAGACTGTTAACGTGTCAGGGAAGAAAGGGGAAACTCATCACAGGAGGGACGCCCTCTGTGGGTGACCCGTGTCTCCACAAGCCCACTGTATCATTCACTGAAGCTGGCGATGTTTAGATCTATCTTTTCATAAAATACAGTCTGACCTGGAGTCAAACTGGAGGGAGACCCGTAGTCCAGCCGCATGGCCCTACCCTGCTTTCAGCTGGTTGGTGGCAAAAGCTTCGGGAATTGCTGAAGATGCCACGTAGCAGAGACAGCCTCCCGGTCTCTAGCCCATCCCACTGCTCAAATCTGCTTCTCATTAGCTTCGAAAGTAAAGTCTGGCTCCCTGCAGGGCTGGGAGGGAGGGCTTGGCCAGGCTTTTCGCCACAACTGCTTGGCCTCCCTGGTCTCGGTTCTCTGCGCCCAGCCCCATCCATCAGTACAGCTGACCACTCTGGGGATCCTCTCACCCACAGGCAGGAGAAGGACTAATTAGAATTTAGAGCATTAATCTTTCTGAGGAGGCTTACGTTGTCTGAAGGAGGGCCGTGCTTTCAGGGACAGGAATTATGGTTTCGTTTTAGAATAGCACCAGGAATAGGAGGCTGGAGGGGCCTCTCTCTGTATTCTAGGTGCCTCAAAGCCTGTCAAATTCCTCAGTCTACCTTTCTTTGCTCATGGAGCATTTATTGAGCACCATCCCTGTCCCAGGCACTGGGTGGAGGGCCCCACGGTCTCCGGCAGATTTAGGAGTTCTCGGACTCCAGAGGCAGAAAGAGACGTAAAAATAAATAGTCACCAAGCAACAGATTGCTGAAGGCAATACGGAGGAGTGTAGAAAGTGCTACAGAAACAGGAGAGGAAACAGCTTCAAATTAATGGGGTGCATGGGTGGGGGAGGAGAGGAGAGTTAGAAAACCTTCCTGGGGTAACGGGAAGCTGGATCTTAGAGGAGGACCCCACGTGCCCTACATAGACAGAAGGCACCCCTCTTTCTGAGCTCTGGGGTGGATGGTAGGTCCTATTTGCTCTGCAAGGGAAGCAGGTCCCGTTAGCTTTGCTCCATTTGGCTGATGAAAAGGTAGAGGCACTAAGACTGAGTGAGATCATCCCAAGAGTAGACTTTGAATAAAGGGATGTTCCCTCTGGTCCCCAGTCGCCAGCTCTTTCTGCTTCTGAACTTGGCAGAAGTTTGCCAGGAAGGCAAAGAAGATGACAGAAGAGCAAGGCTGGAAAGACAAGCCAGAGCCGGCTGTCCACAGGCCTGGCTGGTGGTTGGGACATGGCTGCACGTGGGCCCAAGGAGCCTGCACAGAAGTGCCCACACCCCAATGTTGCTCTGCCAGTTGCAAGGCCAGATTCTGTCTGTGGAATTCCCATTCCTGTCCTGCAACCCCTACATGTGGTTTGAAACCCTGTGATTTTATTTTATTTTGTTCTCAAAGTTTATTTTTGAGAGAGACAGAGAGGGAGCATACGCAGGGGAGGGGCGAGAGAGAGAGGAGACAGAGAATTCCAAGCAGACCCCATGCTGTCAGCACAGAGCAGGAAGCAGGGCTCCATCTCAGGAACCAAACCGTGAGATCATGACCTGAGCCTAAATCAAGAATCCAATGCTTAACGGACTGAGCTCCCCAAGTACCCCCAAACTCTGTGATTTTATAAGAAGCTTGCTCAGGGAGAGAGGGGGCATTCCCCTGCATGGCCCCTTGCTGTGCCAGTGGAGGGAGCCGGCACCAGGAGGACTGAAAGGGCACTATCATTTACTGGACACTGAGCGAGCGAGGCCCTCTGCTAAGACCTTCGCAAATGACAGTCTCGTCCATCCTTAAAGGCCCCTGGAGCGAGCATCATCGGCACCTAGAAGAAAGAAAACGTCTGTGTCAGAGCGGCCTGGAGAAGGCAGCAGAGAAGCCCAGCTCTGGCTGAGATGCGTAAACATCTCAGGGGTGTGTGGAGGATTTGAACTCCCCCTCCATGCTGCAGGAGGGCAATGTGGAGAGAGCGGGCTGGGGAGGCAGGGGGCTCCCCTAGTTTCCCCTGAGCCCACATAGGTTGGGTAGCAGGGCAGGAGCCTGCTTGGTAGCAATGAGGTCAGATGCAGCGGGAGGCGCTGGCCAGTCATGGGGCAGCTGGACTTACTAAATAAAAATAGAGGATGCTCAGCTACATTCGAATTGCACTTTAACCGGAAATAATGTTTATTATAAGATATTTCACAGTCTAGGGCCGTGGCAATGGAGATGGAGAGAAGGGACAGATATTAAGATCTTTTTCGGAGGGAGGCTCTATGGAGATGGGAGATAAATGGTTGTGGACGATGAGGATGCGGAGGAAACTAAGGTTGATCCCCAGGCTGAGGGGGCCACTAAGTGAGAAAGGGAGACAGAGCAGGGTCAGATGAGCAAGACAGGGTGCAGGCTCTGTTTCTGCTGACACTGAATTCAGGATGTCTATCTGAGCCCCAGGCCGAGGCTGCAGGGCTTAAGGAAAGGCCTGACTGGGGAGCTACCAGGACACGGATGGCATTCAAAGCCATGGTTCTGGATGTGACTGCCTGGGGGGTGAGATTGAAGGCAGAAACAATGGGCCAGATGGAATCCTTGAAGACCCTCACCTTTTTCACACAGCCAAGGAAACTGAGTCAGAACAGCCAGGGAGGCCGGAGGAAAATCCACAAGGTGGGTAAGAGGGCAAACAGAGGAGGGAGTTTCTGGAAGGCAGGGGCTAACCATGGTGGATGCTGCAGGCAGGCCTGGTAAGGCAGGGAAGTGGGAACAAAGGCAGCCTGCAGGGGACTGAAGAAAGAATTCAGGGCGAGTATGCAGAGGTGGCAAGTGTGCTCTTGTCCACAAGAAATCCTGCAGTGCAGTGGGGTGGAGGGTGGGGTCTGCACAGGTTTCCATCATGACTTTCATGGGCATTTCCCTGCCTGGAGCCATAGAGATGATGACTCTTGGCCCCCCTTTAGCCGGCAGTGGGACCCCGGACAAATCAAGTCAAATGGAAATTGTAAATAAAGGCCTTTTTAAAAGTGTATCAAGGGGTGCCTGGGTGGTTCAGTCAGTTGAGTGTCTGACTCTCGATTTCAGCTCAGGTCATGATCTCGCAGTTTGTGAGTTCGAGCCTTGCGTCAGGCTCTGTGATGACTGTGCAGACCCTCCTTAGGACTCTCTCTCCCTCTCCCTTCTCTCTCTGACCCTCCCTTGCTCATATTCTCTCCCTCTCTCACTCTCTCTCTCTCTCTCAAAAATAAATAAACTTTAAAAAGAAAATTTTAAAAAATAAAAATAAAAAGTGTATCAAGTGACATAAAAGAGTGTGAGGGACCAACACATCGTGGTACACACACACACACACAATGTATCTGATAATGCACAACGGCGTGGATGGATTTCAAAACCATTATAAGGAGCGAAAGAAACCTGACTCAAGAAAGCATCTGTGGCATGAGTCCATTTATAAGAAGTTCTAAAACGCAAAACTAACCACTGATAAAATAAAGATCAGAACAGTCGCTGTCTCGAGGAGCAGGTGGAGGTGATTGGCTGGGCAGGGGCGTGAGGAAACCTTCTGCGTGATGGTAGTGGTCTGTATCTGGGCAAGGGTTTGATTCACGCAGGTGTGTGCGCTTGTCAAAGCTCAGCAAATGGTACACTTAAGATTTGAACGTCCTACTGCACGTAACTTCTACCTGAAAACAAACAAACAATATTTATTCAACTCTATTTAATGATATACATGTTGAGGTGTTTAGGGGTGAGGTATACTGAAGTTTGTGACTGCCCTTTAATGATACAGAAAAAGAAGATGGATTTCTGGGGAGACAGAGAGATGGACAGGTATATGAAGCGAACGGTAAACTGTCGTCCCAGTGGTGGGCATGGAGGTATTCCCTCAACTTTTTTCAAAATTCACTCAACTTTTCTGTATGTTTGAAATTGTTCATAGTATGCTGTTGGGGGGAGGTAGAGAAAAAGAATGTGAGAATATTTGTTATCCAACCCAAAGATATATGTTGACAGACAGAATAGTTGGTGATTGCCGGAGGTGGGGGTGTGGGGATGAGGGAAATGTACCAACCTCCAGTTATAAAGTAAAGAAGTCCGGGGGTTGTCCTGCACAGCATGTGGCTAGAGTTAACAATACCGTATTGCATATTTGAAAGTTGCTAAGAGAATAAAAATTCTCATCACAAGAAACAAATTATAACTGTGTGTGGTGTTGGATGTCAACCTAACTTACAGTGGCGATCATTTCACAACATACACAAAGATTGAATCATTACGTTGTACACCTGAAACTCCTATAATGGTATATGTCGAGTGTATCGCAATTTAAAAACAAACAAACGAAGATCTACATTGACACACACTGTACGTGAGGTGCTACAGATTGGGTCGTGGTGCTGGCACAGGTGCAAAGCTGTACCATCATCAGGGGCCACCTGGGTGATGGCCAGCAGAGCTGACGCCTCCCACCAGAGGACTGCCATTGTTCCTTCTCACAGAGGAGATGCACGGCCAGGGGCCCAGGAGTGAGATTAGGGTGAAGGAGAAAGGCACACATAGGTCTTCTAGGAACAGATTTAAAGAAAGAAGTTGCTAGAGCCTGTGGGGAGAGTGAACAGCCAGGAGGCCTGGCTCCCAGGGTATGGGGTTGGGGTCTTCTGCACATTCTAGGCTTGGGAACAACCACTTAAACCTGGCGGTGAAAATATGCCTCCATCTAATTTGCCCACTGGTCAGGGTTTTAAAGAACGTTCCAGCTCCACCGTCTATACAACAGGAGAATAGGGAACCCAGAATCTCCCCCACCCCAGGGTGTATCCTTAGGCATGGTCCTAAGATACAAAGCTGCCATAAGAGTGAGAGTTTGCCGACAGCTGGCATGTGCATGCTGGGGTGGCTGGTTAAGTCCTTTGTGACGGTTTATAAGACTCTGTGCAGCTTTCATTTTATTTTTTTAAAGTTTATTTATTTATTTTGAGAGAGAGAGAGCAGGGGCGGGGCAGAGAGAGGGAGACAGAGGATCTGAAGCAGATTCCGCATCGATGGCAGTGAGTCTGATGCGGGGCTCAAACTCACGAACTGTGAGATCATGACCTGAGCTAAATTCAGACACTCAATCTACTGAGCCACCCAGGTGTCCCCAAACAGCTTGAATCTTAATGTAAAGTAAAAACTAACAGAGAAACGAACAAAAAATATATATAATACATATATTTGTGTATATGTGTATGTGTGTGTGTATATATATATATTTTCCCATTCATATATAAAATATATGGCTAAAAGTATAGGGATATGAATATAAATATAAATTAACTAAAAATATATTGCATGTTATGGACCCCAAATTCATGTCAAAGCCCTAACCCTTAGTGTGATGGCATTAGGAGGTGGGGCCTTTGGGAAGTAGGTAGGTTCACATGAGGTCATGTGGGTGGAGGCAGCAGAATGGGATCAGTGTCCTTGTAAAGAACAGCAAGAGATTAGAGCTCGCTCTCCACCATGTGAGGAGGACACAGCAAGAAGACCCATCTGCAAACCAGGAAGACAGACACCAAATCTGCCGGCACCCTGATCTTGGCCTCCCCGACCTCCAGAACTGTGAGAAATAAATGTTTACTTTTTAAGCCATTCAGACTATGATATTTTTGTTATAGTAGCCCAAACTAAGAGTACGTAAACATATACACACACAGCACCATAAAAATTGTTCACCTAGATGTTTTAGTGGTTACTTCTCCACGATGAAATGTGAATTACTGTTCCTTCACTTTCTTCTTGGTAGTTTTCTGTATTGTTTAAATTTTTCACAATAAGCACGTTTAATTTTAATGAAACAGTTATTATTAAGGAGAATTTTGTAGGGGCTTGTAGAGTAAACTGATATTTGCGAAGCGCTTAAGAGACATTCACTTAACCCCAAAGGTTGGTGGAGACCTCCCTAGTCCTACCTTGAGTCAGGGATGGGGGGAGTGATGAGCTGAGGACCCCCACCAAGCTGTCATTCTGCTCTCCTGTCCCTCCCTGAGCCCTGAGACAGGAACAGCTATGTATTTTGTGGGGCCCAATGTAAAATCAAAGGGTAGAGCCCCTTGTTCAAAAATCATTAAAAGTTTCAAGGTGACAACAGCAGAGCCATTAAGCCAAGCACGAAGCCATTCTGAGCCCAGGGCTCGTGTGACTGCACGGGTTTCAGGCCTGCGAGGCCAGCCTTGCCTGGCAAGACGATCTGAGCAATTAGGGAGTATTTGCTGCCAGAAGAACAGCCAGGGAAAAGGCCAGGAAAAATGATCACAGAGGAGATGTCTCCAGACACTGTGGCCAAAGTGAGAAAGAGATTCCCACCAGGAATCAACCCACCAGGAACCTCACCAGAGCAGGCATGATGAATATTGACAGTGTGCATTTGGAACGCTGGCTTTTTGAGATGGCTAAGTCTCTCACAAGTCTCCTATGAAGGCTCCATGGGACCTGGGTGCCAAGTAGGTTTAATTAGTAAGGGGGTAAGTCAAGAGGGCCTTCAGGTCAGGAAGGCATGTGGCAGCTACCCGCGTGGTGTCCCCTGGTTGCCCCAAGGGAAGCTTCTCCTGGGACCGCCCACACCCTGGAAGGGATTCTTCCCGCCCTGTCTGTGTGGGGCCCTCACCCCTGCACACCGCATTGGGACTGCTCCACGGAAAACCTGTCTCCGAGTCTGCTGTCCCCATCCCCGCCCCCGCACCCCAGCTCCTGGGCCCCACAAAGACAGCCTGTGTTGGGGCCAGCAGCGCTGAGTGAGCAGACAGCCCACACCTCCCCTGTGCCACTCAGCACAAAGGCTGTTCTGTGCACCCCGCCTGGAGGGCCCGCCACCTCCCTTCCTCTGCCAGGCACTGGGACACAGCCATGGGAGTCTCCCGGGAGGCTCAGCTCAGAGTCTGCAGTGGGCCAGGTGGCCCATGAGACAGAGCCACACTCAGGTGAAGCACCTCAGATGGCCTGGAAGGGCTGGATGCATTCAGACAGCAGCAGCTGGTTCCAGACTTGCTGGCAGAATGTGGACAGCCTGCAGCCTCTCTGAAGCCCCTCGCCCCCTCTGGGCTCAGTCCTATGGGCCACTGAAAGCTTCTATCAAGCTGTTCCCTAATCAGTGTTTCTGCCACCAGCCTTCCCACACCCCCCAACCCACCTAAATAAGACAGCAGTGATGGGTACGAAGACCTACAGAGGCCCCAGCTGTCTGCAGACAGAAGCCAGCACATCCCCTGGACGCTCCAAGTCCTCATCTCCAGACCCACTGTCTCTCAAGACACTCATCTTGCCCCTCCTTGGCCCATGTGGCCCCAGTCCCGTTGGCCTTGGAGCTCCAGAGATACCCATGCTCAAGGAGACCAGGAACACCCCACCCGGGGTCCTCGCCAACTGTTAAAATTCTTATCGACCATGTCAACCATTCAAACCCCATCTCCCCAAGTCTTCTCAATTCCCTCCACTGCAAGAAATGTTCCCTCAATAAACCTTTGTTGAGTGCCTATGGTGAGCCAGGCACAGTCTCGTCTATGAGGTCCCAGAGTGCTTTGCATCTCTGCCTTAGCACCTCGAGGACCTGGGCGGTGGTTAGTTCAGCGGGTGCTTTGTCCTATTTGCCTTTGGTGCATACAGCAGGTACTCATAGGTGGGCCTCAGCTGAAGAGAGCATTTCTCCTCCATGGACCCCTCAGTAGCTCTCACGGCCCTCCCCGTCCCTCAGCCCTCCTGTGAGCTCCCCTGCACTTAAGCAGACAGTTCCCGAAGAAGAACCCTGCTCTCACCTCCAGCACCTACCTGGCTGTCCTCCAGGGAAAGCTTTTCTCAGCTGCACTCAGAACAGTCTAGAAGCTGGAGATTTAATCCCGCCAGGAGCCACCCTCCATCCATGCACAGTCAGGAGTTGGTGGATAAACCCTGCAGCTTCCACTTCCCAGTGAGACAATCCTGAGGTGAGGTGCGTCCTACCTGGTTCCTCAGGGGATACCCACAGAATGGAGTCCTAGGTGCCCATGCTGGTGACTGCCCATGAACGCACCCACCGTCAGCCCCCTCCCCTTCCTGTCTCCCTCTCCCCACTCCCTCTCTGTGCTTCTGGAGTCACCTGGCAAATACACTGCCTGTGCCCAGGTCGCTGCTGGGTTGGGGAGGTGGGGGGTCGGGGGGCTGATGGGGGGGTCTACTTTGGTATAGAATAGCATTTGGGGCCTTCTCTGGGCCTTAGGGCTCACCCCCTGCCACGTTCACACAAGCCACAAACACTTGTTACCTGCCTGTTATGTATCAGTTAGCAGTGATTTGGGGTGAAGAGAATGTTCTGTGTGCCCCCTTCCTCCTTTTCCCTACTTCTCATTGCGAGGGGAAGAGGAAGGAGACAGAAAGCAGAATCTAGAAGGGGAAGGTGTGGAGGAAAGGGAGGGAGGAGGGGGGGGCAGCACTTCCTGGGAAACACTTAGGAGGATTCCTCCCTCGGGTCAGTCAGCCGCTGGGTCCTGAGGCACTCTGTCCAGCCTCTCCAGAAAACCCCTCTGTCCTCACTTGCACTCTGCATCCCAGATGGTTCCCCACCCTGCCTGCACCCCGGAAAGCTGAGCCTGAGCCCTAGTTCTCTTGCTGTTGGATCAGTCTGCAGGAGATTGAGGTGGCGGATTCATCCCCCCCCTCCACTCCTCCCTCCCTCCTCACAATCTGTCAGGGGCTCTTTCTCCCCGCTGACCCTTCAAGTGGAGTGAGTAACACCTCCCACTGCTGTTGTGGGTGCCTCAACGCCTTTTTCTCGTTCCCTTCACTCTGCCCACCTGGCTGTATTAAGAAAGTGTCCTTCATAATTCTGCTGAGTGCTGCTCATCTCCTGTCCTGTTGCCCTGAGCTACAGACTAGGATGACATCCGGCTCCAGCAAAGTGGCAAATGCAGAGCATCCAACTTAGATGACCTGGGTTCAAATCACCACTTAGTTCCAAGTTCTTGGGTTCCCACAGCCTTCATTTCCACATCTGGAAAGTGGGTCTGATCACAACAATGCTAAGTGCCTCCATATTCTCAATGTGGCAGATAAGAGACCTTCAGACTTGCTCAGAAGAGGGAATTATGGAAGGGCACTGGGGACCCTGACAAAAAAGAGGAACTAGACCCGGGTACTCATTGCTGGTTCTTTTGTTGTCTCTGAGTCTGCATCTCTCTCCTTGTTCCCCTCCTGCTACATCTCATATGTGGCCAAATACGATTCCCCCCAGCTCACAAGTTTATGTATTCTAAATAAAAATAGACTTTACTCCGCAAAAATGGGCTCACGCTTGCATACCGTGCTGTGGTCTGCTTTGATTCACTTATCACCAGGAAGCACAGCACCGCGTTCAGCAGCCAGCCCCCTAGCATTCCTCCGGATGTTGGACCAATATTTATTTCATGGACTTGTCCATTAGCTGAGGATGTTTTCAAGGCCACTCTCACTGGTGTCTGGAATACACGTCCCTTCCCCAGAGCTACCTCCCAGGATCCCTTTTAAAGCAGGAGACCAACTCCCTCCCTGTCTCAATTTCCCACCCCCACACGCCTCCAGCCCCTGATCTGGCTTTCAAGTGAAGCCCACCACAGCCAGTGTGGTGGCAGACACGGCATCCTTTCTCTCCTGTCCTGCTTTGACTTACACGGAGCTTTCTGAAGATATGCCCCTTGGGGAGGAATCCATCTTCGGTTTGGTCCGGGTTCCCCGGCAGCTGTGACTTTTAAAATGCAGTTGATTCTCATACTGAAGATAGGCACAAAGACACTCTTCTCTCCTTCTCCAAAGCCCAGCTCTGCTTTTTAAGTTCAAACAATAGCAATTCGATTGAACACACACACCCACTTCTCTCCTGAGGCCTTCAAGAGAGGAAGAGGATACCACAAAGCTTTTTAAAACATTGCCCGAAATAAAAGTTTGAATATCACGTTAGTCACAGTCTCTGGGGAACTCAATGGCAGCACTCAAACTGGGCAGTTGGAGGGGAGTTTGATAAGGATACCATTTACAAAGGTGTGGGTAGGATTTAGGAAATCCGTGCAGGGTCATAAAGAAGCCTGGGGCCAGCAACATCGAGGGACCATTCCCAAGGGTGAAGGAGTGATTACTGGAACCCAGAGAGAATGACGGTGTGGAGGGGACACTGGACAGGACCTGGGACCTTCAGGATACAGATGCATGCAACTCTGGGGACTCAGAAAAGAAGGAGTTAGGGACTGGAGCAGGGGATTTGGTGCAAATACCCAGACCTCACTTTCCTCTTGCTCTCCAGAGAGCCTCCCACTGGGTGGACCCAACTGGAAACTAGATGTCATGGCTGCCATTGACACATGTCCAGCATCACAGGACACAGGTCAGAGTAGACAGGCATCGGAGAGAGCTGGGAGAGGAACAGAAAGGAATGTAATGCAATGGAAGACAATTTTCCACAAAGACTTTGAAAGTATGCAATCGAATGGGGCACCTGGGTGGCTCAGTCAGTTAAGCAACCGACTTCGGCTCAGGTCACAATCTCCACATCAGACTCTGTGCTGACAGCTCAGAGCCTGGAGCCCGCTTCAGACTCTGTGTCTCCCTCTCTCTCTGCCCCTTCCCCACTTGTGTTCTATCTCTCTCTTTCAAAAATAAAATAAAAACATTTAAAAAAAGAAAGAAAGTATGCAATCCAATTAGAAATTATGAATTTAGTATAAAGAACCTAAGAAGTGATTATTTGCATAACTAAATGATTTTTTTGTTTTGTTTTGCTTTACAAACGTTTTCAACTACTTGCCTTTTAATAACAAACTTCTGGGGCACCTGAGTGGCACAGTTGGTTAAAGGTCTGACTCTTGATCTTGGCTCAGGTCATGATCCCACAGTCCATGGGTTTAAGCCCCAGATCAGTCTCTGCACTGATAGTGCAGAGTCTGCTTGGGATTCTGTCTCTCCTTCTCTCTGCCCCTCCACTGTTTGTGCTCTCTTTCTCTCTCTCTCTCAAAATAAATAAATAAATTTAATTAAAATTTTTTTTTTAATAATGAACTTCCCACTACAATTAAAACATGGTTCTACTTACAGAAAATTCAGCTTACTCAGAGCTATTCAGGACCCCAGACATTTAGGTAAACACAAGTACAGTGCAAAGTTGGGTTGGCTTTAAGTTAAGGACATTTCCTGCAAATGTCCCCTCCAATGACCCCGTTAATTGCATCCACGTTGGAGAGGGCAGATAGTTTCCAAGAAGCAGGCACTGGAAGGCCACAGAATGCCAGCCAGCCATCCCACAAAGGCGCAAATTAACTTGCAAAGGTCACCTCATTGTAAGTGGTTGAGCCTTGATCAAAACACCAACCTGTCTCCCCAACAGCTCTCATAGACATTCCAGGCGATCTTCCACATTGAAATATGATCTTTTTTTTAAAGTTTTTAAATATTATTTATTTTTGAAAGAGAGAGAGAGAGAGTTGGGGAGCGGCAGAGCGAGAGAAAGAGACACAGAATCCGAAGCAGGCTCCAGGCTCTGAGCTGTCAGCACAGAGCCCAGTGCAGGGCTCGAACTCACAAGCCATGAGACCATGACCTGAGCCGAAGTCAGATGCTGAGCCACCCTGGTGCCCCTGAACTGTGATCTTCAAGCACCCAGTCAGCAGGATCTTTCCCAAGGATGTCCTCTCTTGAAGGGCCATCAGGAACGTCCGGGTCTACCACGTGCTCCCCTGGCCTCGGGTCACCTGGCAGCTGGCACGTATTTGCCAAAGAAAGTCCTTCTAACGGGATCTTTGTCTGTTCTCAGAGTCCCAGATGAGAGACATCCCTGCAAAGTTGTACATCACTGATAATAACTGTGCATATGACACCGAGAGAGATAGACTCCGTACCCAGCCGAGAGTCCTGCTCCAGTCCAAAACCCGAGACCCCCTTAGAGCCCAGGCCAGCAGACAGGTAGTTAAGTCCAGCCTCCTGGCCCCCTCCTAGGACAGCATGTCAGCTAGTACACCGCTGGACACATGATCTCAAGGACAGAAGTCAGGAAACAGACAAATCTCGGGGTGCCTGCATGACTGCTTTAAACACATCATGCTCGGGCCCTCTCCTTCTAGCTCCTGATCTCTTCTCACCTCGTGCTAATGGGGAGTGATGGCTTTGTAAACTTGGAAAATGGATCCAGAAACACCACCCTGAAGCGAGCAAGGACGGACTGCAACCAAGGTCAGAAGACGCTGTGTCAAAAAGCCGTTTTGAACAACTGAACTTTTCAGGCAAATCCTAGCAAAATTTCTCCCATGACACCGTTTCTGAGACAGAAGGTTGGGAGGGTGTGCAGGGCATGGTGGCTTATTGCTGGTCTGATCAGAACACCTCCTGTGCCCTCTTGAAACGCCTATTGTTTCCTGACGTGGTGGCCATGGACTGGCTGGTCCGTTATGTCATATTTCCTCAATGGAGGCCATTGTCTCCTGCCAGCGGCTCCACGGCTCTTGCCTTCACAATGCACCGCCCTCACCCCAAGTCCTGCTCTGTGGGCGGCGTAATGTGATCCTGGCAGGGCTCAAAGGAGGCCTTCGCTCCCTCCCAGCACGTGTACAAGTCCCACTGACAGGACCGAGGAGGGGAGCTCTCTGTCCCGGAACTGGGGCCGGAACTTGGGCAACCTGAGTCAGGGCAGATTGCATCACACCCTCCAGCTCTGGTCTTTCCTGATTTTCTTCTGGCCACAGCACATCCTTGCCTGCTGTTCCTGTGATAGCAGGCTTCCAGACGGACCCCACGTCCTGGCAATCGGCCCCCGTGTGACCACCTCCCACATCACGCAAGGCTGGCCTGGGTGAGGGGCTGTGGGAATGCCAGCATGTGACTAGGTCATACCAGCCATCCCAGCTTCCTCCACCTCGCTCCCCCTGGGAGAGCCAGCTGCCGGGTCATGAGGACACTCCAGTGGCCCTGTGGAGAGGTCCGTGGAGGGAAGAATTGAGGCCAACTGCTAATGGCAGTCAGGAACTTACCGTGCACGTGAGTGAGCCACTTCTAAGCCAATCCTCTGGCTCTACTCAAGACCTTGGATGAGTGCAGGCCCGGTGCATCTTTTTTTTTTTTTAAAGTATTTATTTATTTTTCAGAGAGCGAGAGAGCAAGGGAGGGGGCAGAGAGAGAGAGGGAGACAGAGAATCAAAAAGCAGGCTCCTTGCTGAGACCAGAGAGCCCAATGCAAGGCTCAAACTCACAAACCATGAGATCATGATCTGAGCCGAAGTCAAATGCTTACCTGACCAAACCGCCCAGGTGCCCCAGGCCCAGGGCATCATGAAGTCAACCTCATGAGAGACCCGGAGCCAGACCCACCCTCTTAAGCCCCTCCTGGATTCTGGACCCACCTGACAGCTGAGAGCCTGGAGCCTGCTTCAGATTCTGTGTTTCCCCTCTCTCTCTCTGCTCCTCCCCCGCTCACGCTCTGTGTGTCTCTCTCTCTCAAAAATAAACGTTTAAAAACATTTTTAAAATGATTATTGTTTATCAGGCCGCTATGTTTTATTATACAGGGTGACTTATTTCACAGTAGTGGCTAGCTTAATATTCTGGGTGATAGGCCCAAAGAGGTCAGCCTCCAGAGGCTCAGAGTGGAGTGAAGATGGGCAGAGAATGGACATGCCAGGGCAAACTAATCCAGCAACTTGGTTTCCTGATCCGTTACCATGTGCCTCTCATTTCAAAAAAAAGGAAGAAGGTATTAAAATTTTAACAAAGCTGGGGCACCTGGGTGGCTCAGTTGGTTAAGCATCCAACTTTGGCTCAGGTCATGATCTCATGGTTTGAGCCCCACATTGGGCTCTGTGCTGACAGCTCAGAACCTAGAGCTTTCTTCGGATTCTGTATCCCCCTCTCTCTCTGCCCCTCCCCTGCTTGCACTCTGTCTCTCTCTCCCTCAAAATAAATAAACATGTAAAAAAATTTTTTAATAAAAATTAAAAAAAAAAAAATCAAACAAAGTTGTTCAGTGTGTTCCAACCAGCAGCGGGTACCCAGGGTCATCCCCTTCTATGAGCTGGACACTACCCTCCCTGCAAAGTGCTTCCTCACTTATGTCTTTATTTTTTTATGTTTATTTATTTATTGGCAGGGAGGGACAGAGAGATGAAGAGAGAATTCCAAGCAGGCTCTGCAAAAATCAGCACAGAGCTTAATGCAGGGCTCAAACCCATGAACCTCGAGATCATGACCTGAGCTGAAATCAAGAGTCGGACACCCAACCAATAGAGCTACCAAGGTGCCCCTCTGCATTATATCCTTATAAAAACCAACACCCCACCACTGACTACTGCTACCCTTAGCTCCTTTTCATCTAAACTCCTGCCCAGCCTTATTCCCTCAACCAGTTCTATGCTCCGGCAAAGGATTTCTCTTTAAAATCTAACAGGGTACCTGAGTGACTCATTAGTTAAGTGTCCAACTCTTGATTTCAGCTCAGGTCATGATCCCAGGATCATGGAAGGCTCTGTGCTGAGCATGGAGCCTGCTTAAGATTCTCTACCTCTATCCCTCTGTCCCTCCCCTGTTCCCACACTCGCAGTCTCTAAAATAAAAATTTTTTAAAAATATATAGAACCTAGCTTTCCCTCCCATCAGTTTCATCTCGACTTTATTCCAAAGTTGTGATCTGTCAACATAACGTTTATCTCAGTTCAGCTATCGCTTTCACCCTTCCCTCCAATCCTGTGTCACCTGCATATTCAGTGCCCTACGTAGTTCCTTGCTGCCTGTGTCTGGAAAGTTGATAGCGAGTGATCTGGAGAGCTAACCCCAGAGCCCTGTGGCATGCCTCGGTGGACCCCACCACCGCCCGGGGAACAGAGACCCTCTGATGATGCACACTTTGTAGAGAGTTGTACAACCTGCCATAAATCCCCCGGGAACACTCTCATTATGAACAAGTTTGCCAAGCTTTTATCAAAATGGGTTTATTCACAGGGCACCTGCGTGGCTCAGTCAGTTAAGCATCCCATTCTTGATTTTGGCTCAGGTCATGAGCCTCTTCCATCTTCTGGGGGCCACTGGCATCCCTTAGTTCATGACTGTGTCTCTCCAGTTTTCAAGTCCAGCACCTTCCCATCTCTCTCTGCTCTGTCTTCACATCATTTTCTCCTCTGCATGAGTGTCAGGTCTCCCTCTGCCTGTCTCTCTCTTTTTTTTTTAACATTTATTCATTTTTGTAAGAGAGAGACAGAGCATGAGTGGGGGAGGAGCAGGAAAAGAGAGACGGGAACCTGGGTGGCTCAGTCGGTTAAGTGTCAGACTTCAGCTCAGGTCATGATCTCACGGTTTGGTTCATGGGTTTGAGCCCCCCATCAGGCTCTGTGCTGACAGCTCGGAGCCTAACGCCTGCTTCAGATTCTGTGTCTCCCTCTCTCTCTGCCTCTCCCCAACTTGTACTCTCTCTCTCTCTCTCTCTCAAAAATAAATAAACATTAAAAGAAAGAAAGAAAGAAAGAAAGAAAGAAAGAAAGAAAGAAAGAAAGAAAGAAAGAGAGAAAAGAAAAGAAGGAAGGAAGGAAGGAAGGAAGGAAGGAAGGAAGGAAGGAAGGAAGGAAGGAAGGAAGGAAGGAAGAAGAAAAAGAGGGAGACACAGAATCTGAACCAGGCTCTAGGCTCCGAGCTGTCACCACAGAGCCCAAAGCAGGGCTCAAATTCATGGACCTCAAGATCATGACCTGAGCCTAAGTCGGATGCTTAACTGACTGAGCCACCCAGGCGCCATTGCCTGTCTCTTATAAAGACACTTGTGAAGGCATTCAGGGCCCACCCAGGTAACCCAGGATAATCTACCTATCTCCAGAGAACCTTTTCCCCTATGACATTTACAGGTCTCAGGGATTAGGTCCTGATATCTTGGGGGGTCATTATTCAGCACACCACAAGTTGACATGGCTCACCTCCACCACCAAACTTTCCCACCTCATGGGCACTGCGTTCTTTTCTAATGGTTACAAATAAACTATGTCATACTTTGCTCTATTATCTTCCAAAAGTCAACATATATACCCCCTGTCTCTTCTTTTTGGAATCGCTTGAGATCTGCACTTCCCCAGTCACATCAATCTAGACATAAAAATGGGGTCATAATAAGCAAAAAAGGCATTTCTCAAGTTTGCCGTTATTGCCGGTTCTCCAGCCTCCTAGAAATGTCAGGATTCCTGGGGCACTTGGCTGGCTTAGTTGGTGGAGTATGCAACTCTTGATCTCAGGGTCATGAGTTCGAGCCCCATGTTGAGTGTAGACACTACTTATAAGAATTTTCTTTTAATCTTTAAAGGTGCGCCAGGGTGGCTTAGTTGGTTGAGCTTCTGACTCTTGATTTTGGCTCAAGGCATGATCTCACAGTTTGTGAGTTCAAGCTCCACATTGGGCTCTGCACTGACAGCGCAGAGCCTGCTTGGGTTTCTCTCTCTCTTTCTCTATTTCGCAAAAATAATAAATAAACATTTTTTTTAATCTTTAAAGATGTCAGGAACCCCTAAAATGTATCTTTTAAGAAGAGGCAGCCTAGAAGTTGAGGCCACAGTTTCTCAACTCAGACTGCCTGGGTTTAAATCCTGGCCCTGTCACTGTGGCCAACTGTATGTCTCAAAGATGGCCGCAAAAATATCTCCCCTCCTACATGCTCTTCTTCATCACATCTGAGTCCATTTCTCCACCCCCTTGAGTCTAGGCGAGCCTATCAGGGCTTTCTCCAGGAGCACATGATGCACACAGCACATGGCCATTTCCAGGCAAAGGCCTTAACCGGACTAGCATTTTCCAATTCCTGCCCTTTGTAATGTTTGTCATCCAATGCTGCTCTCTGAAGCCAGCCAATGCTGTGAGGAAGCCTCATCACACAGAGAGACCACTTAGAGATCTTTGGCTGACAGCCTCATCTGAGCTCCCAGCCCCCAACTGTCAGTGTGGGACTGAGCCATTGTGGGTGTCCAGCCCCATGGAGCCTCTAGATGCCTCCGGCCACACTAGCATCTGACTGCAACCACATGGCCCCTAAGTAAAAACAACCCAGCTGAACTCAGTCAATCTACAGAACCATGAGTGATGATAAGCTGCTATCTTAAGCCACTTAGCTTTTTTTTTTTTTTAAGTTTATTTATTTTGAGAGAGAGACAGTGCAAGTGGAGGAAAGGGAGAGAAAGAGGGAGAAAGAGAATCCCAAGCTGTTCCCCCGCTGCCAGCATGGAGTCCATCTCAGAGCTCAAACTCATGAACCATGAGATCATGGCCCAAGCCTAAGTCGGACACTTAAGGGACTGAGCCAACCAGGCGCCCCAGCCATTGAGCTTTGATGTGGTTTATTATATGGCAATAGACAAGCCACTTACGAACTGTGTAACCTGAAGGAAGTGACAGGCGTTAGTTAAAAAGCAGACCCGACAACAAAGACTTGGTGCGTGTCATTTATCTGGGTGGTGGTTCCAGGAAATACATGTGGGAGAACAGAGGAATGTGAAGGGAAGGAGAAGGCGAGCAATAGAAGGAGAGCACGTCTGAGCAGGTTACCGTATGATCAGTCCTTCTGGAGACCCTCTGAGAGAGTATCTGAAACTCATCTCACAGTTGTCTCATCCAAAAAAAAAAAAAAAATGGTGCAGTCACTGTGGAAAACTATGAAAGGTCCTAGAAAACTTAAAAATAAAATTACCATATGATCCAGTAACCGCACTTCTGGGCATATATCCAAAATAATTGAAAACAGGATCTCTGAGAGATATTTGCATACCCACGTTCACTGCAGCATTATTCACAATAACCAAGATATGGAAGCCACCCAAGCATCCATCAATAAATGGATGGATAAATAAGATATGGAATATACCTACAATGGAATATTCTTCAGCCTAAAAAGTAGGGACATTTGGGTCACCCACTACAACCAAAATGCACCTTGAGGACATTATGCAAAGTGAAATAAAACAGTCACAGTGGGACAGATACTGCATGATTCCACGTGTATGCAGTATGTAAAGGAGTCATGCTCATAGAAACAGAAAGTACAGTAGTGGTTGTTACGGGATGGGGGGAGGGGGATAAGGAGAATCGTTCAATGGATACGGGGTTTCAGTTTTTCAAGATGAAAAAGTTCTAGAGATCTGTTGCACAAGGTGCATGCAGTTAATACTACATATCGTAAACTTAAAAATAATTAAGATAGTAAATCTTATGTAATGGGTTTCTTGACACAATAAAAAAAATTCTTATCAAGGAGCAAAATATCTGGGTATTCACCATCAATTCCATGGTTGAGAGTTGCCCTTAGGGTATTAACTCCCCACACTGCAAAGGCCAGAGAACGTCCCTTAAAAGAAAAGCAGGAAGCCATCAGGACAAATGGGGACTTTCTGGGATGACCTCCAGATGATTGGTGACATTGGGTGAGGCACTGACAGGATCCACCACATGGCTTATGTTGGAGTCTCGCTTTCCTTGTCTATAGAACAGAAAAGAGAAATATCCACCTGGACAGACAGTCATGAAGGCTATTTTGGGTGACATATGCTCCCTACCTGCCCCCGCCCTGTGGAGGTCCCCCCAGTCTGAATCAGGGGTGCACTTAGTCTCCAGTTGAGACTCCCCCATGGCCACATACCCTGCCTTCTTCACTCTCGCTTTTCTTTTTACAAATCAACAAAATATTGCTCAGCTCCCAACTTTTGGAACCAGCCTCTATGTTTTGCAAAGTTCGGGGCAGCAGCTCTGGGCTCTCCAGGGCACCCTACATGTCCTCCCTGGACTACATTCTCTCCCGGCTTGCACACGTTGTCCTGGTCAAGTAAAGTGTATGCATAGGCACCCTTGTGGCCCGGCCTTTGCTAGCATGACATCACCTCCCTCAACGGAGAAGACTTAGTTCTTCCCTATGTTGTTTCATGTTCCAAGCACAGCTTTAAAAGCCCTTCCTGGAGGCTGGGAGCAAACGTGCCAGAATATTAGCTGTGATTACAGCTGGTGGTAGGACCTCGGGAGAAGGTATTTTCTTCTTTCTGCTTTTTGTGTTTTCCACAAAAGGCATATGCTATTTTTTTATTGACAGAAAAACACATTAGTGTTTTTAAGCAAGCAATTTAAAAGCCCGTTTGGTAGACTTCAGCGTGTTTCATAGCCTCCGCTTGTTCTGAGCACCAGCTTTCCAGCCATTATTCTGTCCATTTTTTTCCCTCTCTGCCTTGAATTCTTTGCTTGTGCACCTTTGCTCCTGTCCTTTGAAAATCTGAGCTAATCACAGTTGCTCGTGCAAACCACACCAGCCTCCCTCTATGCTTTTTGATTTTCCTTCTCACTGGGAATATTTATTATCCGAATTTGTTTTAAAATCTCCCCAGCCAAGAAATTGACCTCAATCTCCTGATACCATGTACTGAGAAGAACACAACACCCCTTTCCCAGTATTCTTGCCAAAATGCACAACTTGGTATAATCATGGGCAAAGCGAGGGGCATTCTATAGAGTCGCTCTTCAGAAACACCAGTGTGGTGAAAGACAAAGAAAGTCTGAGGACAAGCGTCAGTGTGGAGGAGAGAGTGGACAGTGAAGTGCAACATGTGATCAGGGATATTGTTTAGCTATAAAGGACATTATTGAGACCCTCGGTGAAATCGGAGTATGAATAAGGTTTATAGATTAAATAATTGTATTGAATTGATATAAGTTTCCTGAATTGGATAATTACATTGTGGTTACATAAGACAACGTATGTATATTTTTAGGAATTTTACAATTGGAGCTTTGAGGGGAAAAGGGCATCATATCTGCAACTTATTCTCATATGATTTAGAAAAAATATATGCACACACTCACACACACACACAGAATCTCGGTGACAAGTAAAAAAATTCTTTGTTCTATTCTTGCAATTTTCCTATAAGCCTGAAACAATGTGAATATAAAGTTAAAAGATAAAAACAATCCCACAATTGGCGCCAGAGGCATTTCAGCCCTCGGGATTGTCCTCTCTCCATGTGTGTGTTTAGCTCCATGACAAAGACATCTCTGTCCTGTCTGGAGGCTCATCCTTCTCTCCAATTCCTCACTGGCCCTTCAGAATCTCCATCTGGATTAAGAATCCTTTAATGATGACAAAAAGACCTCACCAATCCAGCTCTGAAGCAGAAACTCCCCCCTCCCCTCCACCGCGGATCCCCATCAGTTGAAACAGTGGTTCTCAACCTCAGGAGACTCTTAAAACTCCAAACTTAGAAAGCACCCTAGATGAAAATCTCTGAGGGTAAGACCCAAGCACCAGGATGCTTTCTTTTAAGGCTCTCCAGGTAATTTTACTGAGTAGCTAGGGCTTTAAAATATTGACCCTGCATCCCACCCAGGGAGAATTAAATATGTTAATGTCCAGGCAACATTCCAGACCAACCAAATACCAGAAGCTCTAGGTTAGGACTCAACCAACATATTTTTTTTTAACTCCCCAGGAAATTTTACCTCCATGATGCTGATTTTAAAAAAGAATCACTTGAAAACAAACCAAAAAATTAAAAAAGCAATCAACCGGAAACGGATGATTCCAAAGAGCAGCAATGTTTGCGGACCAGTGATTTAGCACAGTGATTCTCAAACATCACCTGGCATCTGAATCACGGGTAAGGCTTGATAAAACACAGATTGCTGGGTGCCACCCCAGCATTTCTGATGCGGTAGGATAGGGCCCGAAGAGTTTTCACTCTACAAGTCTGTGGCTAAGGGATGTAATGCTGCCGGTCTCAGGACCACAGTTAGAGAACCACCGACTGAGATGACTTGCTACTTAAAGCATAGCACTGGGACCAGCAACATCAGTCTCACCTGAAAGCATGTTAGAAATGCAGACTCCCATCTCCACCCTCCGCCCGCCACCAGAACTCCTGAGCCAGCATCTGCATAGTAACAAGATTTCCAGGTGATCTGTGTTCACAGGAAAATTTGAGGAACGCTGCTTTAAAGGAAACCCACACTATCTCACACATAATACGTGTGTTAGAGCCTCAAGCGCTTAGGACTCTGGATGAGATGAATGCAGGTGAGGAGAACCCCCAGTAGTATGACCAAAAAAAAAAAAACCCCTCTAGTCAAAGAAATGACAGTTGGAAGCAGCTAGTTGGTCCACTGGACCCAGAATGGGAGTTCCAGCTGGGCTATGTTTGTCCAGCCCTCATCATGTCTGGACACTGGCAGAGATAGAGAGGGCAGAAGCCAGAGAGCACAGGTGGGGGTAAAGACCCCGCTTCCTTGGAGGACAGCTCACCTGACCTCTAACATGCCTTGATTTTGACCTCTGGATGAATGAAGTTGACACAACAGCCTGACTCCTAGGTGACTCCTAGCTAATACCTTTGCTTGATGTTCTTGACCTTGGATTTTGTCCTCACCCTGATTTAGCCCCTGTAGAGACACTTAGCAGGAAGACCACCAGGATGGTCTGTCACTGCCCCATCGTTACCAGCAGGGGCATCTTTTGTTGAGCACTTACTGTATGCTGGTGCTGCCCTGAGAACTGTCCCACTCACTTCTCACCATAATCTTGAGGTTGGGGTCATTATTTCCAATTTACAGATGAAGAAGCTGAGGCACAGAGAGATGAACTCACATGCCCAAGAACATAACAGCTATTAGGTGAGAAGGCCAGAACTAACTCCCAAATCTCTCAGGTTCCACAGTCTTACACTAAACCAACAAACCTAAAGTGGAATCATCATCAAGGATATTGGTGAGGAGGATTATTGGATGCCTCTCTGTTTTTCCATTTCCTCCCTTACTGAAATAATGGAAGCAAAACTGATTCTAAAACTGTGCTGCTTGATACAGTGACCGCTGGACACACATGGCTATTTAAATTTAAGTTAATTAAAATTAAATAAAATTTAAAATTTGGTTTCTAGGTCAGACTAGTCACATTTCAGATGCTCAACAGTTACACATGGCTAGCGGCTACTGACATTGGACAGCTCAAACTGTAGAACAGATTGCCAAAATTTCTATTGGACAGCACTATTCCAAAATTACATATCCTTCATTGCCTAAGGTCACTCTTAATTCAGAGTTAACTGTTTTTTTTTTTAAAATAAAACTTCAAACCCACAAAATTTACTTTTATACTGTTCTCAGGTGTCAAAAACCAAACTTTTCAGCTGTAGGAGCATCGGGTGTTAGAAGAGAGGCACCTACTGGCAGCATATGGGATTACAACCTAGCACAATCAGACACTGGAAAGTGGCCAGAGGATGGGTTCCAATAGCCATTAGTGGGATATCAGAGGATTTACAAGTGAGGATGAAACCCCATGCCAGGAAAGGATCAAACACGAAATGCCAGGAAGAGAAAACTGAATCAGAAAATGCATCCACCACCAGAATGATATCCCAAGTATTATATCTCTCATGCCTGGCACCAAGGAGTTACTTAAATAATTAACTGATTGGTTGATTGATTGACTGATTGATTGATTCTGAGGATTCCAGAACTGAACCACTGAGCATTGTATCTTCCACATTTTTCTTCCCAATTGGACACATGTCATATTATGAAGTCAACACAGAAATAGGATTTACTGTTTCAAACAACTTAGCTGACACAAAAGGGTTCAATCATTAAGGGAGAATAGGACTTCATGAAATCATCACAAACATGAAGACGTCAAAATGTTTGGGTCTCTGATAAAACATGAAAAGATGGTCCTGTTTTTTCCTTTGGCCCAAGGTGGCACTAATGAGAGACGGCTTGCTTGATTGGGAGATGAATCAGACCCTAAATCACTCATTTATCCATTCAGTTCACAAATATCCTGATTGGGCGGCTTGGGAGCCAGGTGCAAAGGAAGTGAGCTGGAGTCCTGTGCACACAACTGAACGTAATACATCCAAAATTAATCACCAATCTGGAAATCACCCTGGGTAGAGCAAATGTTCAACAAAGACCTGGGGTGGGAAGGGCAGCCTTGCTCTCTGAGGAGCTCATCTGGAGATCCAGGAGCTAGATGTCAGAAGACCCGCACTTTTGGATGCAAATCTTGACTCTGAAGACATTGCAGTGTAGATAGTGGTGCAATCCCAGGGGGTGTGGTGGACCCCAGTCACTGGGGAGGTTTTCATGGGACCCAAACAGACTCATCCACAAGTACGTCAGGGCTATATGAGCAAGCTGGGAGCCTGGGGCACTTAGGGGTCAGTTGTTCAAAGCTGGAGGGGACCCAGGGTCCAGCCTAGCTGCAGAGGATTGAAAGAGTGGACTGTGGGGAATATCATTCATTGTAAGATCCCCGACAGCTTGCCCTGCAAACACATGCACACACCCACACACGCCCATACAGGACAGTCCCCCTAGTGATGAACTTTTACCGCTTTCCAGCTCATGCCTCCCACTGTTCTAGGTGCTAGGGAAACAGAGACCAATAAGCTTCAGAGAGCTGGGGGCAGGTTCATTAAGAAGGGCCCTTCTCTCTCTCCTCCTCCTCCTCACAAGCTCCCTTGAGCCCCCTCTCAATTCCTGACATACGTAAGGGACCATTTCATGACATTTTTGCCCTTTACAAGGTCTCCGATACCAAATTGAAAAAAATAAGTCAGTCAGAAAAAGACAGATACCATATGTTTCCACGAATAGGTGGACTTTGTGAGACTAAGCAAAACCCAGGGGGAGGGCTAGAGGGGAAAGGAAAAAAAGACACAGAGAGGGAGGGAGATAAAACATAAGAGACTCTCAAAGACTAAGAACAATCTGAGGGTGAGGGAGGTGAGGGAGGTGAGGGAGGGGGGAGAGGGGGTGACGGATATTAAAGAGGGCACGTGTTGGGATGAACACTGGGTGTAATATGTAAACCAATTTGAAAATAAACTATTATAATGAAAAAAAAAAAAAAAACAGGCAAATGACTTGGACCAGCACCTTACACAAAAGGGATATCCAAACGGCCAGGAAATGTGTGAAAAGATGCTTCGCATCACTGGTTACAGGGAAACACAAATTAAAAGCACAAGTGTAGGGGCACCTGGGTGGCTTGGTGAGGTAAGTGTCCAACTCTTGGTTTCAGTTCAGGTCATGAACTCGTGGTTTGTGAATTTGAGCCCCACGTCGGGCTCTGTGCTGACAGTGCAGAGCCTACTTAGAATTCTCTCTCTCGTTCTCTGTCTGCCCCTCCCCTGCGTGCTCTGTCTCTCTCTCAAAATAAATAAACTTATGAAAATTTTTAATAAATACAAAAAATAAAAGTACAAGTGCTGTGACTGTACACTCACTAGAATGGCAAATATCGAACCTCTGCAAATACCAAGGCGGGTGAGGATGTGGAGCAGAACGCTCGTATAACATTGGTGGGAGTATAAATAGATACAAGCACTTCAGGGAATTGTTTGGGCAATTTCTTCTAAAATTAAACATACACTTAACACATGACCAGGCAGTTCTACCCCTGGGTATATACTCAAAAGAAATGAGTGCGTTTCTGTACATCTAAGGACATGTAGAAAAACGTACATCGTGGCTGAACTGGTAATAGCCCCAAAACCCACCAACCGAAGAAGGACAGATATACTGTGTACAGCACAGAAGGGAAATGAGTGAATTGCTCTTACACATAATAATAGGGATGAATCTTGGGGCACCTGGGTGGCTCAGTTGAGCGTCAGACTTTGGCTCAGGTGATGATCTCATGGTTCATGAGTTTGAGCCCCATGTTGGGCTCTCTGCTGGCAGCACAGAGCCTGCTTTGGATCCTCTGCCTCCTCTCTCTCTGTCTCTCCTCTGCTCACTCGCTCCCTCTCTCTCTTTCGAAAATAAATAAACATTAAAAAATAATAATAGAATGAATCTCAAAAACAATGTTAAGCCTAAGAAACCAGATGCAAAGAGCATGTCCTGTGTAACAACATACACAAATGTCAAGAACAAGCAAACTCATCTATGGCGACAGAGGAGAGAATAGTGGTAGGAGTTGGAACAGTGGGGAGGTGGGGATCAACCAGAAAAAGACTCAAAGGAACTTAGTGGAATGAGGGAAATGTTCTCTCCGCTGGTCTGGGCGGTGGTTAGGCAGGTGTATACACAGGTAGAAATTCATCAAACTATCCACTTCAGATGTAGGTTTATGCCTCAATAAAAGAGTAAAGCAATTAAAATCTTGGGTGACCATACTTGATAGAAACATGGATGAACATCAAAAGCCTGCATGTAATACAGAGGACTCAGTCGTCTGGGGGGTTAATACAACAGCTCCAATACAGTCACTTCCCAAAGCCCTTGGCAATCATTTCAAGCCTTACTGCTCTCTGGCACCAAAAGAATGAACAGACACATTTCTTTCCGGCCAAGAAGGCTGTGGCCCGACCCAGAGAGACTCGCTCCCCTGGGCTGTCCTCCTATCGCTCCTACAGCACCCAGGACCAAGTACATGCCGCCAGCCCAGCCCAGCACCCCAGGAGGCCAGGCCTGCTCAGAGCCCCCAAGGGGGCCCTCCAGGTCATTGGAGGGAATTTATGGTGACCTGAGGGCATAGGACGCACAGAGCTGGCCCGTATGGAATGATTCGCTGAAGGAAGAAGCCCTATGAAAAGATGCTGTATTTCAAGCACCATGTGCACCACTGGAATTGTACAAGTCAGCCCATGGACCAGGAGCACATCAGAACCCCAGGAGCTCCAAACACAGGCTTCCCCCCAGGCCCACCCACCCAGCCTCAGACCAAATGAATCAGGACCAGTGTTTCTCAAAGTGTTCCCAAAGCAGGAACTTGTTAGAAATACATAGTCCCGGGGCGCCTGGGTGGCTCAGTCGGTTAAATGTCCAACTTTGGCTCAGGTCATGATCTTGAGATTCGTGAATTCGAGCCACGCATCAGGCTTTTTGCTGACGGCTCAGAGCCTGGAGCCTGCTTCAGATTATCTGTTTCCCTCTCTCTCTGCTCTTCCCCCACTCATGTTCTGGCTCTCTCTCTCTCTCTCAAAAATAAACATTAAAAAAAATTTAGAAATGCACATTCTCGGGCCTACTCTAGACCTGATGGATTCTGGAGCCACTCCAGCAATTTCTGTTCTAATTGTTCTGGCAAGCCCTCCCATGGTCTGACGCATGCTCCAGTGTGAGGCCCACTGCTGTAGTTAGGAACCTGCATTTCTCATAGGCTCCCAGGTTGCCATTCTGAGGGCCACACTTTGAGACCTACCACTGTCTAACTGGTAGAGCCAAACTTAGAGGCAGAGAGGGAGAACTAAAAGCTACACAGGTAGGTGATTCTGACGCAGACAAGGGTTAAGAGCCTCCAAAGCCTTTCGTCGTGTAATCTGGCAGGAGGCCCACAGCTGGGCAGGAAGCCCACACAGGTGAGAATGTGACAGAAGAAATACAATTTGCTCCTCAATGTGACCTGTCTGGGGCCTCTTTTTATGCCATAAAACTGCATTTTGGGGTCCCTGGTGGTGCAGGATTTGCTTTCTAGGTGTCCATTCTTGAGAGTTTGTTCTGGCACTACTGCACCTGGAGAAGTTTCTGGTAGAACACTTTGTATGAAAGCAAATTCCCTCCAAATTGGGGAAATTTCCCCCTCAAATTGGGGAAAGGCATGATTTTACCCTCAAAGATTAATCTTTGCTTCAAGATAGATGGAAAACAAGGGAAGAGGAAATTATGGAGGAGAAAAGGGAATGAACAGGAGGAGTTTTCATGCAATGCTGGGTGCAGGGCTGGGAATGAGGTGGGAGGGGGAAGGGACAGAATACTACAGATGAGAAGGGCAGAAAGACATTCTCTTCCACAAGAGGCCTAAATCTCTCTGCCTTTTTTTTTTTTTAACTGAGCACTGAGAGGGTGTTGAGTACAATTGGAGAGAAGAGCTGGGCAAGTAGATCTGCAAAGCAAGAAAGGAAGAACTTGAAGTTAAGGGGGACAGGGGAGGCCAGCTCTCTACAGAGGATGTTCAGCCTTCATCAGGATTACAACTTCCTGCTGTGAAAAACAAACTACAGCCTGGGAGAAAATATTCACAAGTAGAGGAAGGAAGGAAGGAAGGAAGGAAGGAAGGAAGGAAGGAAGGAAGGAAGGAAGGAAGGAAGGAAGGAAGGGAGATGGAAAGAAAGAAAGAAGAAAGAAAGAGAGAGAGAGAGAGAAAGAAAGAAAGAAAGGAAGGAAGGAAGAAAGAAAAAAGAAAGAAAGAAAGAAAGAAAGAAAGAAAGAAAGAAAGAAAGAAAGAAAGAAAGAAAGAAAGAAAGAAAGAAAGAAGAAAGAAAGAAAAAAGGAGGGAGCGCCTGGGTGGCTCAGTCAGTTGAGCATCCAACTTCAACATAGGTCATGATCTCACGGTTTGGCTTTGAACTCTGAGTTGGGCTCTGTGCTGACAGCTTGGAGCCTGGATCCTGCTTCAGATTCTGTGTCTCCCTTTCTCTCTGCCCCTCCCCTGCTTATGCTCTCTCTTTCTCAAAAGCAAATAAATAAACATAAAAAAAAGTAATGAAGATGGTTTCTATGAACAGACACTGAAAGTTCCCAAGATAGGGAAGCCTGGGTGGCTCAGTTAGTTAAGTGTCCGACGTTGGCTCAGGTCATGATCTCACTGTGAGTTCGAGCCATGTGTCTGACTCTGTGCTGACGGCTCAGAGCCTGGAGCCTGCTTCAGATTCTGTATCTCCCTCTCTCTCTGCCCTTCCCCTGCTCATACTCTGTCTCTATGTCTCTCAAAAATAAATAAACGTTAAAAAAAATTAAAAAAAATAATAAATGAAAGATGTATAAGTCGGATTCAGAAAAATATTATTTATTTATATATCCCCTCAAAAAAGTCTTGGCAAGAGTCCTCTACCCTCTTAGCTTTAGTGAATGGGAGCCTGCAGGTTAAACTGATAAGAGACAGGGGTGCCTGGGTGACTCAGTTGGTTAAGCATCTGACTTCATCTCAGGTTATGATCTCACAATTCATAAGTTTGAGCTCTGTGTGGGGCCCCACACTGACAGTGTGGAGTCTGCTTCAGATTCTTTGTCTCCCTCTTTCTCTGCCTCCTCCCCCCCACGCACACACTCTCTCTCTCTCAGTAATAAATAAAAAAACATTTTTAACTGACAAGAGACAGATTAGCAGGAGAAAAGACAGTTTATTAAAGCATGTAACACACACACGTGCATTACTGAGTACTCATGCTCATTACTCAGTGATGAGTGACTTCACATAATCGTTAGCATTTGGGCCTTATATACACTTACATACCTAACTTCATAGGGAAAAGGGAGGGAGAATAAAGCCTTCTATGAGAAGAGAAAATACGTTTCTCTAAGAAAGACAAATGGGTTTTTAGAATAAACCGGAAATGAGAAAGTCTGTGATAATGTTTGTTTATACAGGTGCAAGTGGTCTTTCCCAGTTCTCCATGGCCATAAAACTCCCCTGGAGAGGGGACTTAGGGCAGGATGACTGTTGGTCTCTCTTCTGGAAGTAGAGTTTGTCCCCAAGAGAGGATTTATGGCAGTCCTCCTTTCTTAGAAGTTTCTACTTGTAGTCAGATAAGGGAAACTCTGAAGGCTTCCTTCTGCATCTGTTGAATCTCAAATGTCTGCAGCTTAAAATAATCTTTATACCAACTCCGGGATTCCTGGTAGGTTGTCACACAAAGATCTAGAAACTGACATCGGTGATAATGCATTTGTAGGATAGGACAGGGCATGGCGGCTGATGGGAACTGGGAGGTTGGGGACAATGGTGTGGAGAAGCCTTCTTGAGTACGCTTTTGAGTTTTTATTAAACGTTAGCAAAATATGAATGTGTTTCCCACTCAAAAAAAAAAAGTTCTAAGTATGTCTGTAATCTATTTAAGGAGTGGTTTCCCACACATACACTTTTAGGAAAAGATAGATTTTTGCCTCATTAGCAAGGCCTAATGGGATCCAGCCCTGAGGGAGATGCAAAGATCTGATCATCGCTGGCTGCAATTTCTACCCAGAAAGGTTATAAAACAAAGTCAACCTACCCTTTCCACTTTGCTGGGAGAGACACTTACAAGCTGAGCATCCCAGAACCCTCCCGAACGGTCCCCTCCAGTCCCCAGGAACACAAAGGCAGCTGCAGAAGATAGGGGTGGGTTGGGGGTGGACCCAAGACCAGCAGACTTTGGAAACCTGCCCCCTTCAAACAGATGTCAGGATTCTTATTGGGGCTTCGCATGTGGTGGAGGATAAAAGGACTAGCAGAGCCCTGACAAATGCCTGCATCTTGTCCTAACATTCTGACTCACGGCCCATAAAAGAATCAAAGTACTCTCTAGCCCAGAGAGGGAGCCATTCCTGATGTGAAGATTCCAAAATAGGAATTCAAGGTCAGTTGAAGGTTTTTCAGATAGAATTGATGAGCAGACCTTAAATGCCCTAACATTCAAAAATACAAATCAAAGAGAGACGGGATCAAGATTTCTGCTTCTGGGGGCACACCTCAGTCTGGAACATGCCAAGCACACTCCCACCTGAGGGCACCTAAATCAGCTTCGCCTCCACCTACAATTCTCATCTCAAACTTCGTACCGGACCCAGCTTCTCGTCCTGATCTCGATTTACACCCCCCCACTCCTCAGGGAGCCTTCTCTGATCACCCAAAATATAGGTCCACCAAACACTCTAGAATACATTTATCCCCATTTTCATTTATTCTCTTCATAGCCCTTACTACCATCAAATTCTGTATTTGCTTGTTACCTGTTTCTGCCAGCTAGAATGTCCTCCAACAGTACAGCCATAACTGGCTCATTCTCCCCGTGTCCCCAGTGACTAGAACAGTTCCCTGGGACATAGTGGGTGCTCAGTCAGTATTTGTGCAGTTAATGAACAAATGAGTAAAAGTTAAACTTGAGATGTCGGTGAAATATCCAAGAAGAGAACTGAAGTAAGAAGTCATCCAGTCATCAGCGTGGGGAAGATCTAGGCTGGAGGCTCATATTTGGACATCATTAGAACAAATTCAGTTTTTAAATCCGTAGGAGTCGATCGATGAACTAACCCAAGGAGGAATTTCAAGAAGAAAGAGCCTGAGCTTCAAGGAAGCAAAAGTTGAGAGGCTAGGAGATAAAAAGGGAGCAAGCAAAGAAGAGCAAGGAGACCAGCGAGGTAAAAGGAAAACTGGCAACAGGTGTCCAAGGCTAAGAGACAAGGATTTTTCGAGGCAAGGAAGCAGCCACCTGTGTGGAATGCTGCCCTCACAGCTACCAGCATGAAGGTGTCAGAGCAATGGTGAGAGAGACCAGTTTCAGTGCAGTGGTGGGACAGAAGCCTGCCAGGAACAGATGGAAGGATGAATGGGACCGGAGGGAATAGACGCATTGAGGGTCAATGACTCTGTCCAAAAGTTTGGCTGAGTTGGATGACAAATATACTTAATGTAGCAAGAGGCCGGCAGATATAGATCAAGGTAAGATTCTTTTTTTTTGCTCAGCGTTTTATTTTGAAAAATTTCAAGCCTGCAGGAAAGTTGAAAGCAAAGTACCATACACACCTCTTCACCCCTTACCTTTACTACATCATTTGTTAAGACTTTGCCACATTTACTTTCCACACACATCCATATATATCCATTTTGGGATGAATCATTGTAAATAAAGCTACAGATACCTCGAAATACTTCAACATGCTTTTCCTAAGAAGAGGGCCCTTCTCCTATGTGACCTCCATGCCATATTGCACCTGAAGAAATTTAACATTGAATCAGTAATATCTAACAAACAGGCCATATTCACGTTTCCCCAACAATCCAAACATGTCCTTTTGAGCTGCTTTCCTTTTCCCTGGCCTAGGATCCAATCAAGTTTCATGCATTCCATTTGGTTGCCACGTCTCTATAGTCTCCTCTAATCTGAAACAGTCCCCAGTCTTTTTTTGTCTTTCATGGCACTGGCACGCTCAAAGAGTTCAGGCCAGCTGTCACGTAGCATGTCCCACATCCTGGATTTGTCTGATTGTTTCCTTATGATTGGATTCAGGTTAAACATTTTTGGCAAGAATACCACATAGATGATGTGAACTTCTCCAAGGAGAGGTTTTTTTTTGTGTTTTTTTTTTCCTTAAAGATGGAAAATATTAAACCTACTGAAACACCAGTGGAAATGATGCCAGTAGTTTGTGGATGGGTGAGGGGGAAAGATATCAGAAATATTAATGAAGTAATGAAGTCATTGAATTGGTGGGAGTCAGAGGAAGGGATTTGTCCAGACTGGCAGATGACTTGTCTCCTTGGTGGCAGCAAACAGGAAGGAAGAGAAGATGGTGTAGGTGAATGAATGGAGTTGGACACAGGGAGGAGGAGTGTATTTGGGTCTGATGACTTCTAATCTCTCAGTGAAATGAGGCAAAGTCAGCTGTTGAACCTGGAAGTAAGGGAGGGAGGAAGTAAGGGAGGGAGGAAGCAGCCTTGAGGAAGGAAGATACAGCCTGACATGGTCATTAGTGGAAGTGGCAAAGCAGGCTTTCCTAAAGAAATATTGAAAGTTGGCAGCACTGTTGTGACATGGACAGATCCAACAGGACAAAGCAGTATGTATGCCCAAATCAGTATCCACACGGTTGGACAAACACCACCACGTCTCAAGTGGATGCAATTGACATCCTTAGACTACTTCATCCAACAACAGCACAATACACATTTTTCTTAAGCTCACAAGAAAAACATCCACCAAGATAGATCACATCCTGGGCCTTAACAAATTTACAAGAATTGAAATCATACAATGTCTGTTCTCAGACCACAGTGGAATTAAACTAGAAATCAATAACAGAAAGATAACTGGAAAATCCCAAAATATGCAGCTATTAAACAATACACTTATGAATGACAATGAGTCAAAGAAGAAACCTCAAACCAAACTTAAATGGAAACACAACTTATTAAAATTTGTAGGATGCAATGAAAGCAGTACTCACATAGAAATTTATAGAACTGAATGCATTTATTGAAAAAGAAGAAAGATATAAAATCAACAATCTAAGTTTCTACCTTAGGAAACCAGAGATAGAAGAGAAAATGACATCTAAACAGATGAAAACAAATAAGAGCATATTAGAGCATAAATCAATGAAATTGAAAACAGGAAATCAATATAGAAAATCAGTGCAACCAAAAGTTGGCTCTTTGAAAAGATCAAAAAGGATTAATAAGATCAATAAAATAAAATCTAGCAACACTAAGAAAAAAAAGAGAGAAGACATAAATTTCTAAGGTCAGAAATGAAAGAGTGAACACCACTACAGTTCCCAAGAACACTGAAGGGATAATAAAGGAATACTAGGAACAAGTCTATGCCCACAAATTTGATAACCAAGATGAAATGGACCAATTTCTTGAAAGACATAACATGCCAAAACTCACAGAAGAAGAAACAGACAAACCAAATAGGTCCATAACTATTATAGAAATTGAATCAATAATTAATAACCTTCCAAAGTAGAAAGCATGAGGCCCAGATGGTTTCACTGGTGAATTCCACCAAACATTTAAGGATGAGATTAGAACAATTCTCTACAGTCTCTTTCAAGAGTATAGAAACAGAGTGAATACTAACTCATTCTATGAGGCCAGCATTATCCTACTACCAAAACCAGACAAAAATATTTCAAGAAAACTACAGTCCTATGTCTCTCATGAACATAGATGCAAAAACCTTCAGCAAAATATTAACAAATTAAATTCAATAATGTATAAAAAAATTATACACTACAACAAAGTGGAATTTATCCTGGGTATGCAAGGTTGGTCAACATTTGAAAATCAGTTGATGTAAACCATACATCGACAGACTAAAAAAGAAAAAAAATCACATGGTCATATTAATACATACAGAAAAAAGTAAAACTAAAAGTGCTTATGGATGACATGATTGTCTAGGTAGAAAATCTGAAATAATCAACAAAAAGACTCCTGAAATTAATAAGCATTTATAGAAGTTTACAAGATACAAGGTCAATACATAAAAGTCAACTGGTTTTTTATATACCAGAAATGAACAAGTGAAATTTGCAATTAAAAACACAACACCATTGACGTGCTGGGGCACACCCAGGAACTGAGTAGGTCTCTGGCCTGAGCCCATCCTCCCACACAGGTGTTCCCCAACTCTGCATCTTCTTCAGCCGATTCATAATCAACAAGAAAATCTTTGGGGCACCTGGGTGACTCAGTACATCGAACATCCAGCTTTGGCTCAGGTCATGATCTCACAGTCCATGGGTTCGAACCCTGCATCAGGCTGGCTGCTATTAGCACAGAGCTCGGTTTGGATCCTCTGTCCACCTCTCTCTCTGCCCCTCCCCTCCCGTCAAAAATAAATAAATATTAAAAAAAAGAAGGAAATCTCACGCCTCTCGCTCTTCCCTGTGCCCCTCTGCCTCTGTCCTTGCCCCAGTGACCATGACCACTCTGAAAATTTTAAGCCTATTTAGAGATGGGGGGGAAAAAAAACCAAAACAGAGGAAAACCTAACCTGGTAGAAAAGAACCAGTGTAGAAGCAGAAAAAGTTTTCTCTAATATTACAACTACAGATTAAGCATCAGACAGATATAAAAAAATAATGCATCCAAGAAACAAGAACAAGATGCCAGGAAAAAGGGTATCAATTAGAAAACGAGAAAGAGTCTTTGGAAATTAAAAATATGACAGCCAAAACTTTTAAATTCAATAGAAGTGGACTTCTGTTTCCAGGAAGATGCAATAAATATACTTGTCTATTCTTCCTTCTGAATACAACTAAAACCCCTGAATATTATATGTAAAAGAAATAGGGGGTGCCTGGGTGGCTCAGTCAGTCAAGTGACAGACACTTGATTTCAGCTCAAGCCAGGATCTTGTGGTTCCTGAGATCAAGCCCTGAGTTAGGCTCTCTGAGCTAACAGCACAGAGCCTGCTTGGGATTCTCTTTCTCTCTCTCTCTCTCTCTCTCTCTCTGCCCCTTCCCTGCTCACACCTGCTCTCTCTCTCCTTCCCCCATCTCTCTCTCAAAATAAATAAATATTAAAAAAAAAGAAATATAAGAAGACTCTGAAAGATAGAAGAAGGCATATGATTAGGAGACGTGGAACCCAAAAACTGACATGGCAGTAAGTTTCTTGGCTTTTCTTTTTGCCTTATGTATCCCATAGCTTCCTGAAAAGCCCACAACCCAGAAATGCCAACAGGCATACACCAAAAAAGCCCCAAGAAATCCTTGCTCTTTAACCAAAGGAATGGAAAAAAACAGCCTTGCTAGAAAAATTGGAAGATAGCACTACTACAGAAATTACCCAGTCCGAATAACAGAGAACAAAGCCTCCAAGCCTCGTAGGACTATAACAAAAGATCTAACATTGTGTCATCAGAATCCTGATGACATAATCCTATAGATCCAAGAAGCTGTAAGATCCTCACACAAGGGGCGCCTGGGTAGCTCAGTTGGTTAAGTGTCCAAATTCGGTGCAGGTCATGATCTCATGATTTGTGAGTTCAAGCCCCGCATCAGGCTCTGTGCTGACAGCTCAGAGCCTGGAGCCTGCTTCAGAATCTGTGTCTCCCCTCCTCTCTGCCCCTCCCATGGTCATGCTCTGTCTCTCTCCGTCTCTCAATAATAAATAAAAACATTTTAAAAATTAAAAAAAAAAAGAATGTCACTTTAAAAAAAAAAAGATCCTCACACAAGATAAACCTAAAGAAATTCACACCAAGATGCACGCACCATAATCAAACTTCTGAAAACTAAAGACAAAAAAATCTTGAAAGCAGTAAGAGAAATGACGTGTTATCTGTAGAGGGAAATGTGAATGGCAGTAGGATTTTGCTTGAGCCAGTGGATTTCTCATCTGAAAAATATTTCTCATCAGAAACCAGGATTCGGATGATGGTGGATTTCTCATCGGAAGACCGAAAGGAGGTGGCACAACAGTTTTCAAGTGCTGAAAGAAAAAATTCGTCAACCCAGACTCTTACCTCCAGTGAAAATATCCTTCAGGAATTTTCAGGCAAATCAAAACATTCTCACATGAAGAAAAACTAAGACTTTGTGATCAGCAGACCCACCCTATAAGAATAGCTGAAGGGAGTTTTCAAAATGGAAAAAGAACCAATAAAAGGAGGAATCTTAGAACACCAGGAAGAGGAAAGAAATAGTAACCAAAAGTATGCGCAAATAAAATAGACTCTCCATCTTCTCTTGAGTCTTTCAAATGAAGTTTGAGAGTTGAAGCAAAAATTATAACAGTGTCTGATGTTGTTCTTCTAAATGTATATGGGAGGTGCCTGGGTGGCTCAGTCGTTAAGTGTCTGACTTCAGCTCAGGTCATGATCTCGCATTTCATGATTTGAGCCCCACATTGGGCTCTGTGCTGACAGCTCAGAGTGTGGAGCCTGCTTCGGATCCTATGTCTCCTTCTCTCTGCCCCTTCCCTGCTCGCACTCTGTATCTCTCTCTCTCAAAAATAAATAAACATTAAAAAAATTTTAATGTACATGGGCAAAATTTTTAATACAATCATATTACAAATACTGGAAAGTGATATAAAGGAAGTAAGTAGAATACAATAGGCAACTGTAAGTAACTGTGATAAGTTACATATATATAATGTAATAACTAGAACAACCACCAAAAACAGCTATTCAAAAAGATACACTATAAATAATGGGGCACCTGGGTGACTCAGTCAGCTAAGCATCTGATTCAGTCAGTTGAGCGTCCAACTTTGGCTTAAGTCATGATCTCTCGGTTCATGAGTTCAAGCCCCGCATCCGGCTCTGCACTGATAGTGCTGAGCCTTCCTGGGATTCTCTCTCTCCTTCTCTCTCTCTGCCCCTACCTCACTCACTGTCTCTCTCTTTCTCAAAATAAATAAATAAACTTAAAAAAAAAAAAAGGAAAAGAATAGGAACAGATATATCATGGATACATCAAATAGTTAAAGAAATGGTAGTACAACCATACCATGGAATACTACTAAGAAATAACTATTGGTAAATCAACAACCCAGGTGAATCTCCATTGTGTGACTTCATTTATGATCCCATTGTTGAAATGACAAAATTATAGAAATGGGTTAAGAGAAGAATGGCTGTAGGAAGCAAGGGGGCAGGTCTACAATAGTGCTACGGGAGAGATTCTCTGATGACAGAAGTGTTCTATGTCTCAACTATAATTGTGTCAATGTCCTGGCTGTGATGTTGTACTATACTTTTGCAAGATGTTACCAATAGGGAGAGGGATAAAGCATACACAGGAAGTCTCTGTATTACTTCTTACAAGTACATGTGCATTTAATTGGGAAAAAATCCAATAGAAGCATTAGAAGACGAAGTTGATGACGTTTTCCAAAAATAGAACAGCAACAAAAAATGATAACCTGGAAACTGTGAAAGAAAAATACAGCGTTAATCCAGATGGTCTGACATCCCGCTAAGAAGAGTTCCAGAAAAAGAACAGAGAAAAGAGTAGGGGGAGGAGATTATCCAGGAAATTATACAATGAAACTACCAGAATGGAAGGAAGTAATTTTCCATATTGAAAGATTCGTGTAAAGGTAAATCATCACAAAATGTCACAACTCTAGGGCTAAAGAATCCAGAGAAGAGAAAAATAAAAGGGCCTTTTGGGGGTTCTGTGGTTTAAGTCACGTAACTTTCCACTTCTCCATGCTGGCTAAGGATTCCATTGGCTTCTGTCTGCTAAGTCCATCAACAACTCTTCCGTTAGCTTTCCAGCTGCATTCCCTCCATCTTTGTTGAATTTTGTCTCCCTTTACTGTCATCTGAGCCAGGATTCAGGAGGGAGCTGAGACTCAATACCTGAGCTCACTCTACCTCAGTTCAGAAGTCGGAAGCTAGAGTTTTACTTTTTGTTTGAGTGTAAAATCCAAATTCTTTCTTCTGCCTCTGGCCACCTCACAGGGGTCTCATATGCAATTAATCAACCAGTTCCTCTCCCAACCTGTCAGGCTACAACTGGGGCCATCTTTTTTATGTGAGTTTGCCCTTGATACTTACTGTTCATTCAATCCATATTGCACCCTCACAGCAGAGTGGGTCGTATGTCCCTCTCTTTGAGGGTAGGGAAGAGTTCAGAACGTTTGGTTTCCAAAAGCACCTTGGTGAGTCAGTCAGTTAAATGTCAGACTCTTGATTTCAGTTCAGGTCTTGAGCTCATGGTTCATGAGATCAAGCTCCACGTCGGGCTCTGCACTGACAGCACAGAACCTGCTTAGGATTCTCTCTCTCCCTCTCTCTCTGTCCCTCCCCCACAAATGCACGCTCTCTCCCTTTCTCTCAAAACAAGTAAATAAACTTAAAAAAAATTTTGGTTTCCAATGTAACTTTAGCGGGTGAAGAGAGGTTTTTATCTGCTTTAAATCAACCTTGCCTAGATGTTAAATTTGTTTTAATTATGCAAGCAATATTTAAATGCATTCTTTTCATAAAACTTAAAGCATCGCAAAAGATTCCCTCTTTACCAGAGGCACGCATTTCCAGTTTCTTTCTATATATTTTCATACATATTTATGTACCTATAGGAAATAGTACTGTTTTGTTGTGGATTTTTTTTTTTTTTTACATTTAACACATGAGAAAACTGTGTATAATTTTGCAACTTGTTTGTTGTTGTTTTTCCCAACTCGCTAAAGTGTCGCAGCCACTTTTCCACGTCAGGTCTCATAAATCTCATGTCTTTATATTTTACTATTGCACAGATTTTGTATTACGGACATAAAATGTTTACATGGTCATTCTTCTTTTGATAAATGTTTAAGTTCTTTCTGATTTTGTTTGTTTGTTCTGCAACCAACACAGCAGAGCAGTCCTACTCAAAAACTGTCCTCCAACACCTGGTGCTGGCGGGCGAGCTGTTTATTGGCGATCTACGAGCAGAAATGAATAAAAACTGAGGGTAAGCACTGAGAAACTTTGACTCGGCAGGGTAACGTTATGTTGAATCCCACAATAAAAAATCAGTCTTGTATTTTGTAAGTCTTGATTTTTAAAATTTCATTCTTGGGGCGCCTGGGTGGCTCAGTCAGGTAAGCATCTGACTCTTGATTTCGGCTCAGGTCATGATCCCAGGGTCATGGGTTCAAGCTTCACATTGGGCTCTGCACTGAGCAGCCTGCTTAAGATTTCTCTCTCTCCCTCTGCCCTGTCTCCTGCTCGCACTCTCTCTAAAATAAAAATAAAATAAAATAAAATTTCATTCTCTAGTAATTCATGTTTATTGTAAAATAAAAAATGTACACATTTGCAACTGATTGGAAATAAAAACTGCATCTTGCCTACAGATGGTTGAGAAGTGCTACTTTGGTAAACAGCCTCATGCATACCTACTTCCTTAGGCTCGTGTGGAAGAGTCTCTGTAAATTTAAGAAGTGATTCTCTGGGTTTTGGATAAGAACATTTTTTATTATACAGGCATACCTTGAAGGTATTGCTGGTTTGGTTCCAGATCCCTGAAGTAAAGTGAGTCGAATGAAAGTTTTAGTTTCCCAATGTACATAAAAGTTATGTTGATACTATTCTGTAGTCTACTAAGTGTTCAATAGCTTTTTATCTAAAAAAAAACAATGTACATATATACCTTAATTATAAAATATTTTATTGTTAAAAAATGCTAACCATAGGGGAGGTGGGTAGGGGGATGGGTAAAGTAGGTGATGGGGATTAAGGAGGGAACTGGTGATGAGCACCGATGATGTACGGAATTGTTGAAGCACTACACTGTACGCCTGTAACTAATATAACACTATACGTGAACTATACTGGAATTTAAAATAAAAATTTTTTAATGCCAACACTTAAAAAAATAAATAAAAATAAAACTAAAGGGGCACCTGGGTGGCTCGGTCAGTGGGGCGCCTGGGTGGCTCAGTCGGTTAAGTGGCCGACTTCAGCTCAGGTCATGATCTCACAGTCTGTGAGTTCGAGCCCCGTGTCGGGCTCTGTGCTGATGGCCCAGAGCCTGGAGCCTGCTTCGGATTTTGTGTCTGCCTCTCTCTCTCTATGCCCTTCCCCTGCTTACGCTCTGTCTCTCAAAAGTTAATAAATGTTAAAAAAAATTAAAAAAAAAAAAAAACAACTAAAAATGCGAGCCATCATCTGAGCTTTCGGCAAGTCATAACCACTGATCACAGATCACCTTCACAAACATAATAATGATGAAAAAGTTTAAAATACTGCCAGAATTATCAAAATGTAATACAAAGACACAAAGTGAGCAAAAGATGTTGGAAAACGGTGCTGGTAGATGTTTTCAATGTAGGGTTGCCACAGACCTTCGATTTGTAAAAAATATACTATCTGGGAAGGCCAGTAAAGCAAAGCACAATAAAAGGAAGTATGCTCAAAATACCTAGTGTCAACTTGCTAGCTAGACACCCTCCCCCCATCACTAGTATTTTGTCTTAATTCAAGTGTTCCTAAATACCAGTGAGGTGGAGCTTCTTCTTTTATGCTTATCGTCTGTTTATATGTCTCTGGAAGCCTCAAGCCCAGGAAGTTAGCCAGGCCCTGGGTGGTGACAATCCTTTTGTAACTTAATCTACTTTGATGTTCCAGGCATTCCTAGGAGGTGAACCTGGGAAGGGTAATTTCCCCTGCAACACTCAGATTCCTCCTGGGGGATACAGAGGCTGGGGCTGCACATGTATATCTGTTGCCAGAACCCAGGTCTCCTGGTCCAAATTCCCCTCTCCAGACTAAAGGACGGTCTAAGTGCAAAAGTTCACCAGGAAATATATGGAGGGGCAGGGAGTCAGACTAAGAACCAAGAATAGGTCTGGGAGGTTGGGGGAGGAAGAGAAACAGGGAGAAACTGAGACACACCACAGGGCATTGCAGGGCTGGGAAATTCTTGCTTCTGGAGGTGTCAGAGGAATCTGCGACTAGAGATTAAACAGGTTCTCTGTCAGCCCAGCAGTCTAAGCAAACAAGAAGCCAGGAGTTTCTTCCGTCTATTTGCTTAATCTTTTAACACTGCTTATTGGCGGGTTGACATAACTCAATCCTGAAATAGTACAGGGGCTTGTCCCCATCCAACTCAAACAATGAATGTACAAATACCAAGACATTAGGCCGAACCATCACTCATTCTGATGGGTTGTGACGTTGTGCAAATATGTACCCATTTCCGGGCCAGTCCACCTTGTAGCACGTGAGCAGGCAGCAAAGAAGGAACTTAACTATGAAAAGCAGAAGCAAAGAGAGAAGGTTTCAGAGTTGGTGGAGACTTAGAACCAGTTAACACAATCCTTAACCAAATCATAGCTTCAAGTACCAGTGCTCATTTCTCTGAAACTGTTTCTTCATCTGTAAAATTGGGATATGCCTGTAGTAGGCGCTGTTGGTGTTTCACCAATGTCCTAGAGAAGACCCTTACCATTTCCAAGCACAACTTTGCCTGAGGACTTTCTCTAGTAGCAAGAGCCCACTCTTGCCTGCATGCTTAAAGTGCCAAAGAATTAACATGCCCAGGAAGAGCTCTCAACCAAAATCTAACAGGAGTTGGTATATAAATACCCCAGCTCATGAGAGGCAGGAAAGCTCTTAGATACATCTTCTATGCTCTCTCCCTGTGGGTTCTCCAGCAGGACTGAGCTCCAGGGGCATGTAGTGATAATGTACTTGATAATACAATGATGGCTGCCCTCCATTTCCTGTCTCACTTCCCCACTCCCCAGTGAGATCTCATCCCAGAAAAAGTATTTGTACTTGAATCCTTAAAACAAGGTCAGCTTCTGGGAGAACCCAAGCTAAGAAACTTCCTAGCTTTCTCCGTTGTTGGTAAGATCATGTGAAGTTCTTGGACAAGGGTCAAAGTTATCAATCATGAAATCTTGGCAGTATTCCAGATGCCAGGCAAAGGGAGCTAAGGTCAATACAGGTTGGGTATTCTGTGGCTTTTGAACTCTAACTGTTCACTGAAGAGACACAAAGGCAGAAGGAACAGGAGCTGTAGAAGACAGTAGACTTGAAGTTTACTGAGTCCTGCCTGGTTTCACCAACTCCCAACACAACAATCAAAACATCCAAGCTACACATGGTGGGAATGCCTTCCAAAGAACCAGGTCTGCCAATACACCAGTCAACCAAAGAGTAGGTTTTGAGCACATCTGACCCATAACTGATATCAAATAGAAGATATAATCTCTGACCACAGTAGATGACAATCTATGAAGAACGCAAAGAAGTGTATCTAACAATTAGCTGGGCAAGGCCAGCAGCAAATCCTGGAACTTCATGGGAAACCATAAAATGCTGGGGGCCTGTTGAAAGAACACAGGAGCTCTCAGCAGCCGGTGTTGAAATCAAAATAAATAATGATAGTATTGGAGTATAATCCACAGAATAAAAGGTCCATGAGTCCATACTGATATCAATAACTACTTGCTTAAATAAGTCAATGGAGGGGTGCCTGGGTGGCTCAGTCGGTTAAGTGTCTGACTTCAGCTCAGGTCATGATCTCACGGTTCAGGGGTTTGAGCCCCTCGTCAGGCTCTGTGCTGAACACTTGCTCAGAGCCTGGAGCCTGTTTTGGTTTCTGTGTCTCCTCTCTCTGCCCCTCTTCCACTCACACTCTATCTCTCTCTGTCTCTCAAAAAATAAATAAATGTAGGGGCGCCTGGGTGGCTCAGTTAGTTGGACGACCGACTTCAGCTCAGGTCATGATCTTGTGGTCTGTGAGTTCAGGCCCCATGTCGGGCTCTGTGCTGACAGCTCAGAGTCTGGAGCTTGCTTCAGATTCTGTCTTCCTCTCTTTCTGTCCCTCCCCCACTCACACTCTGTCTCTCTCTCAAAAATAAAAACATAAAAAAAATAAATTAAATAAATAAATAAATAAATGTAAAAAATAATAATAATAAGTCAATGGAGCAGAAGTGACAGCTCTTTCTTGCAATGGAAATTTAGTGAATAAATGTGAAAGGAAGGAAAGGGAAAATCAGCACCAGGCAAACATAGATAGCTGCTACAGACCAGATCTACCATAGATGCTAGAATCTGTGGCAGGTTTAAAAAGAAAAGGGATTTGTGTAGCCTCAAGGCATTTCTCCCAGTTTTTGAACTGGTCAGAGGGTGGTGCATATTAATCCTACAAAAGACAAGCTCCTCAGAGGGAATTTGACCACAGATCCAGGCCATCAGTGCAGAAGTAAGACTCACCCATGCCATGACCCCGCAGCTTGGCGCTCTGAGCTTCCTATCTGTGCTGCCCTTGCCTGGGCTGCAGGACCTCCACCCAGTCATGAAAAGACCCAGACAGGCCTGCACTGACGGACATTCAGCAAAGTAACTGATCAGTACTCTCTGTGGGGATCCAGGTCCTGAACAACAAGGGACGACCATTGCAGACAGCAGGACACCAGAGAAAAAACAAGTAAATGAAGATATGGGTTCCTGAATCCTTTCCTGGAGCAAAAAAAGGACATCAGTGTAAAATCATGGGAGGTTCTTACAGGGTCTTTCATTTGATTAAGGTGTTTGTACCAAGGTCAATGCCCCAGTTTTAATCACTGTGTACTATGGTTTTGTAAGTTTGGGGGAGGTTGTGAGAGGGACATAGAGAAACTTGGATTTTTTTTTTTATGATTATTTATTTTTGAGAGAGACAGAGACAGAGACATAGAGTGAGCATGAGCAAGGGAGGGGCAGAGAGAGAGGGAGACACAGAATCTGAAGCAGGCTCCAGGCTCTGAGCTGTCAGCACAGAGCCCGACACGATGCTCGAACCCATGAACCACAGGACAAACTCACAAACCTTGAGATCATGACCTGAGCCAAGGTGGGCCATGTCACTGACTGAACCACCCAGGTGCCTTGAAACTTAGATTTTTGTCAAAAATACAGTGGAGGGACACCTGGGTGTCTCAGTCGGTTAAGTGTCCAACTCTTTATTTTGACTTGTGTCATAATCTCATGGTTCACGGGATAGAGCCCCACTTCAGGCTCCACTGATAGCCTGGAGCCTGCTTGGGATTCTCTCTCTCCCCCTCTCTTTCTCTGCCCCTCCCCCACATATGGACATGCACACTTTATCTCAAAAAATAAATAAATAAACATTAAAAAAATACAGTATAAGACTGTAAATGTTTTTTCTTTCCCTTATGATTTTTTTAATGACATTGTCTTTCCTCTAGCTCACTTTATTGCAAGAATATAGGATATAATACATACAACCTACAAAATGTGTGTTAATAGACTGTTTTATTATCAGTGAGGCTTCTGGTCAACAGTAGGCTCTTAGTAGTTAAGTTTTGGGGGGAGTCAAAAGTTAATACGTGGGCTTTGACTGTGTGGGGGATTGATGCCCCTAATCCCCCACCTTGTTCAAGGGTCAACTGTATTGTGAAGTGCAGGAGTGGAGAGGAAAGAGCCAAGGAATTCTCTCTCTGAAATATGCCCCTGAGATTAGAAGGAGACAAAAATTAGAAGATCTCATCTGAACAGATTTGGAAAAAATAAATGTTCAGTGACCTGTCCGAGGGCTTCACACATTTATCAAAGGTGTCAGTGGCTCCATAGTCCTGGGTCCTAGTAGCTCCGTGGTCCTAAGTCTTGCTGGCCTCGGCCAGTGCAGGGATCCGATTTCACAGAAAGTGATGCTCACATCTGTTTCAAACTCCGAAGCCCTTCACCACAATGAGGTCTCTGCAGCTTGTTCGGACTTGGAGCAGGAGCCATGCTGCGGCCAGGAAATTTGGGGAAGGTTTAGAATGTTCTGAGTACTTTGGTTCTAGGCCTGTGGTCCAGACACAATGCGTGTGGAGCCAGAGGACAGGTTTGGGTGGGAGTGGAGGGGTCTCCGAGGGGAAGTAGAGTCAAGGGTGATGAGAGAAAGCTCTCCTAAGGCCTGGGGCCCTGTGCTGGAGCCAGGAGCAGAGGCGGGCTGCCTGGTGCACCTAACGTGCCTCGGACCAGGCAGTCCGCACAGAAACGCCAAGGAGATGGGTGCAAGCTCTGCCACGCCTGTTCCTGCCCTTTAAGCAAATTCCAGGCTGTTGAAGGCAGGGGAAGAAATAAATATTGACCAAGATGAGGAGCAGCACAAGGCCAGGTGGATGAGGCTGCAGAGAGAACATGGCCTAGAGAGGGTCCCCAGGAGGGAGCGCTGAGGAATCCCCAGGCCACTGGACTCCCCTCCCCTCCCCTACAGAGGTCCTTGATGTCTTTTGGCTGACGCTCCAAGACCCTGGGGGACTTTGAATCAGGCCTCTGTAATGGTGACCATGCCAGGGACTCAGCAGCTTGTGTTTGACAAAGGTGTAGCCCAAAGGGGCCACCCGGAATCTATGACGAGTGTCAGGGCTAGGAGTCCTGGGTAAACAGCAGTCCTGCTTCAGCAGGGTCCAAAGGGCCTGCTGGCAATCTCGGTGAGTCGTGAGGAGCTTTTCAAAGTCAGGGTGCAGGGCTATCATCAGAGGCTTCTGGGGTGCTAGGTAAATATGTACATTCCTGGGCTACACCCACTTGACATCCACCCCTTGAGACGCTCATGGACACTCAGCCCAGGAACGTGCATTTTTAGCACCTTCCCTCATGATTCTGATACCCATTTAGCTGTGAGGCCCATTAGACCCATTTGACAGAAGAGTCAGCTGAGGCCCAGAGGCTGCGTGCAACTTTCTTTGGCCACACAGGGAGGGAGGGGCAGGGAGGGAGGAGAGCCCCAGTGTCCTGGCTTCCACTTCCTCTCTCCACAGCCCCACAGAACGGAGCCGCCTTTTTGTTGCTTTGGCAGTCCTTTCCTACAGGAAGGCTTTTCTGACACTCTCAGCCTCCAGTCCAGCCCCTGGGCTTCCCTCTTTCCTAGCACTGGAGTGTGACAAGCCACTGACCGTTGGATGCCCCACAGCAGCATGGTGCCTGGCACGTGGACACAGGTGTAGGGGCAAGATCATCAGGGATCTCTCTGCAGGGCCCCATGAGAAAATCTGGGGTGAAGAGGTTTACTCAGGGTGGTGGGTGTGTAACCCAAAGGAGAGAAGGCAGCTGGTAGGCAAAGCCCAGCATGTGTCAGCCCAGCCCACCTCCCTTCTCCTCCCTTAGCCCCACCAGGGGGCTCATCCATCTTGAGGGCCATGCTGGTGATCAAAACTCTTCAGAATCAAGTCCAGTACTGTCTCCCTGTCTCTTTTATACCTGCTTCTGCCTTTTTGGCGCTGCACAGAACAACTCCTCCTTTTGTTCGCCTGATGGCCCTTAAAGGGTTTGTGCACCGTTCTCATGTTGTCCATCAGCTACCCCAACCACAGTCCCTTCACATCAGTGCATCCTTGGCCCTGCGCCCTCACTTCCTCTGCCCCAAATTCCAGGCCCCTCCCGTGCCAGCTGTCTGCCCAACCCCGGACACCTGCAGTTCGTCACATGGACCCCTCTCCTGCTTCAACCCTCAATGGCTCCCCATTACCAACCCTCACTCTAAGATCCATCTAAACTTGGCCCCCCCCAAATAGAACTGACAGTCATTATCCCATAAGCTTGTTCTGATTATTTATAATTTAAAAAGGTAAATATCTCCAACTTCTCTGACCCTCCTAGAGAGCAGACCCACTCATGGACACTCTTCTTGGGCAATCTCTCAAGAGCGGAAGCAGAAGCCCTTGGGAGCTTGCCTAGTTGGGCGGCAGAGAGCACAAGCCTGTTCTAGTCTGCAGGGGGACAGAGATCACATGGAGCTGAGGTGAGCCATCCCAGTTTGGGCCATTTTAACCCCCAGCCCCAGCCAACCTGGCAGCTGACCTCAGGCACCTGAGGGAACCAGAACCACCCTGCAAACAGTGGTGCAGGGCCCAGCCATTCAGAGTCAACGTGCTATTTTAGGCCCTGGGGTAATTTGTTATGTAGCAATAGCTAACTGATATGCACACTAGAAACGTCCCTACTTCCCGACCTTTGCCCTTGCTCTTTCCTCAGCCTGGAATCCCCTCCCTCTAAATATCCACGTGTCAGTGTACGTCACTGTCCCCAGGTCTCTGCTCGGTGAGGTCATCCTTGCAGGTCTATATAAAATAACAGCTCACTCCCATTCACCCTCCCTGACAGATACCTCCCCTCTCAATGTGTTGGCTTATTTGTTTATTGTCTCTCTTGCCCCAACTCTCACAGTAGAGTGTAAACTCCATGAGAGGGAGGATACTGTCCATTTCCTCCACTTCTATCGCTGGTGCCCAGCACGTCAGAGGCTCACCTGCTTCTGGAATGAACAAATGAGTTCATCTCACAGTCTGGTGAGTCTGTCATGCTAGGCATGGACCACCACCCGATAGATTTATTCTGGGCATTTCCCCATTGGCCTGCCTTGCTCTGGACCCTTTCTCCCCTGAATCATGGTGGTCCTCGCATTTCAATAATCCCTTTAGAGTATAAAAGGGACCTCGGCACTTACCTGTTTGGTCCCTTGTTCCCTCAGTCTGCCAGTGGGGACACTTCCCCCCCATATTTTTCAGATGGGAAACCAGAGGCTGAGTGGCTTGCACAAGGAAACAGAGGTGTTCGGAGGCACATCTTGTTTGGAGATCCCTCTGACCATTAGACCTCTCTCCTCCTCCCAACCTGCCCTGGGGCCTCACCTGGCACTCCTGTGCAGGCGGAAGCCTGCCCCTCAATAAGAAGCCACACACAACCCCAGCACCTGATTAAATGGACTTCAACATTGTTCAATGCAAAGTGAGCAAAGGAAAAGGAAACAATAGGCTAACAGGTCTTGGCGGGTCTCTCCACTCAGAGCTTGAGAGACTAAGAAAGAGGGGAAAGGAGGGGGCTCCCCTACAGCCTCTAGGCTGCTCCCACCTATACCTCAACCTTCCTCACTCCCCCATAGGTGCCTCAGGGAAAATGCTGGTCTTAAGCACAAGTCTCTGGAATTTGCCTCAGTCTGGACTCCTTTAAGAGTGCAGGAAGGGAGGGGTTGGCGCTTTGCCTGGGAGGTAGCCCCAGGAAGTCCTGGGAGTAGGTGCGAAGGTGAAACCAAGTCTTTTGAATAGGGACTGTGTGGAATCCACCTCCAGAGCGGTCTCTCACCAGGAGAGGGTGGCTTCTGGGCACTGCAGGCAGGCACGGCCCTGGGACAGAGAGCTGGGGCCTGAGGCAGGACCAGGCTGTGTGTGTAGGAACAGCTGCAGGTGGCCTTGGTGGCCAGGGCCATGGGGAAAACTGATAATCCAGCATATATGTCAAAGAATGGCTCCCTAGTAGCTCTTTCAGCAGAGAAGGCCAAGACTTGGCATGGGGGACTCCAGCAGGTGACTCTCCACCTTCAGGCTGGGTCGTGCATTGTCCAAACTCCCCTGGCCAAGAGACTTGGCCCACAAAGACACCTGTGCAGAAGCCAAGCAGGATCCTGGTTGCTGCAGGAGCTGCCTACGCAGCCATAGAAGGTCTTGACTTGTTGCCTCTGGCTATACTCTGGGAACTCTTCTTGGGTAGAGATGAAATTCCTAGAATTAGCCTCCAAGTAAACAGCTCCAAACTCATTGTATAAACAGCACTAACTCAGAGTCTATATGCACAGCCCGCAGTCAGAAGATGGGCAGGGATCAATCGTGACAAAAGTCACATTTATTAAGCACTTACTGGGTGCCAAGCACTGTGCTTATAAGGCTCTGCGTGAACACCCTCCTTTGGTCTTACAGCCTCTCAGACTGGCCTCTGAATGAGAATTATTATCCTCATCAAAGATGGAACTGATACTCCTTTTTTAAAAATATTTATTTATTTATTTATTTATTTTGAGAGTAGGAGCACGAGCAGGGAGGGGCAGAGAGAGAGGGAAAGACAGAGAATCCCAAGCAGGCTCTGAACTGTGAGCGCAGAGCCCTCCACACAGACTCTATCTTGTAAGCCATGAGATCATGACCTGGGCCAAAATCAAGAGTCGGTTGCTTAACCAACTGAGCCATCCAGGCACCCCAGGACTGATATTCCAAATGGCCCTAAGGCACAGGCAGGGGAGCCAAAATCTTCACTAAATAGACCCTCTTCTTGAGATCAGAGTCAAGATCCCCCACTTCACCAATGTGGAAAGGAGTGAGCTTCAGGAGTTTGCCCACCATCACCACTGCCGGGAAGTAAGGCAGAAACCAACCCATGTAAGGCCTAGATGGTTCCAAAATGTCATAAATCCCTTTCCTGCAGGAGCCAAGGGCTGCTGAGGGAAACAAGACCCAAAGGAAAGTGAGCAAGGGGAGTTAGTTAAACCCCAACACAAAGCAGTCACACTGGAGAGGCTAAGATCTGGAGCCAGACATTGGGCACCCAGATGTCCCAGCCCCTCCTCCCCTGATGGCGGCCCTCTGCTCTCTTTACATATTTTGTGAAGTTTCCAAAAAGTGTCTGAAAAAGTACTCCAAGTGGCACTTGGTAGACGGAAGGGGTAGTTGCCTTCTGCTCTGAAATGTTTGCCACCAGATTTTCCCACCCGCAGTAGGGCTCTAGAGGGGCTGCCCCGCCCCTTCCCCTCCCCCTCACCACAGAGGACAGCCAGCTGCAGGAAAGCAGCCCCTTTCATTAGGCCAGGGAGGGGCCTCCCGCTGGAAACGCAACCCCCAGGTCCTGGGAAACTGCTGAGGCAATACAATTAGAGGGAAGGATGGTGAGCAAATTACAGAGGGGGAGCAGGCAGGGCCAGAGAGCCTCTCATTAGCTTGATTAGCTACAGTGAGAGGCCCGGATGGAGGGAGAACAGGGCCTGGAGGGGATGGAAGCCCCTCCACAGCCCAGGAGGCCCTAGCCCCAGTCCCCTGCCTTCTGGTCAGACCCTGTCCCCTCACTGTAGGGGGAGGACCAAGGGACCCCCAGAGGCACCATTTCTCACCCTTTACCTCTGGGTATCTGCTAGAGCCTCTGAGCCTCATCTTCCTCATCTGTAAAAGGGGACTGGCTCGCAGGCAATAACCAGGATTCATGTATACAAGTGGCTCTAAACCTGCCTGCACATCAGAACAACCAGGTTAATTGTGTAAACTGCCAGCATTTGGGCTGTAACCTGTACCATTGAAATCCGAACCTATGGAGGTGGGCCCAGGCACCAGCATTGTAAAATCTTTCACGGTGACAGGCTGAGACAAGACCATGCCTGTGAAAGCAGCTACAACTCCTGTGTTCGTGTCACCAGCACCAAGTTGAGGGCGATTTGAGGGTTGTCTTCCCAGACCCTCACCCTCTTAATGGAAAGATTACTTGAGGACAGGGCCCTCTGTCATGGGCACCTCTGTATCCCCAGGTCTTGAGACAGTACCTGGCATGGAGTGTTTGTTGAATGAATCCTCTTTTTAAAAAAACATTTTATTTATTTGTTTGTTTAGAAAGGGGGTGCACGTACGTGCAGGGGAGGGGCAGAGGGAGAGAGAATCTTAAGCAGCTTCCACGCTCAGCACAGAGCCCAATGTGGGCCTCCATCTCATCACCACGGGTTGACTTCCTGAGCCAATATCAAGAGTCGGCCGCTTAACTGACTGAGCCACCTAGGCGCCCCGAATGGATACTCTTAACAAAGAGGGAACCTAGGGACAGTGAACAGCACATCCATACTTGAGGGGCATTTGGAAAGATCCCTGTCATCCACTTAACATTCACTCATTCCATAAACATCTACTGAGTACCCACTGTGTGAAAGGGCACTCTTCTCAGCATCTGGGGCACATCAGAGAACATGAAGGGTGAAGAGCCCAACCTACCCTCCTTGATCTTACAGTTGAACAGAAGTAGATGGAAAAGAAGCTATATGTATAAGGTGTCAAGATGGAGAGGCTTGTGAAAATTTTTTATATACAGTAAGGTAAAGTGAATCAGGGATTAAATAAGGTGGTCAGGGAAGGCCTTACTGAAAAGTAAGCTTTGAGCAAAGATTGGAAGCAGGTGAGGGAATGAGCCAAGGGCACAAAGGTGGAGAACATTCCAGCACAGGAAGGAGGTAGAGCCAAGGGGTTTAGGCAGAAGGATGCCTAGGGTTCCCTCAAGTGAGATGAGGGAGGGTTCTGAGAGGTGGTTAGAGAGGTCAGGGGAGTTCCCACTGCTATTGCTGAGAGAAAAACCCACCACAAATTTCATGCCTGAAACAACCACCATCTCATGCTTCAGGACAAGATTTAGTGGAAATGGCTTGTCTCCGTTACACAATGTCGGGGGCTTCAGCTGGGGATAACTGACTGTCTTGGGGTGACAAGATTGACCAGAATTCTCTAGAGTGCTCTGTCCAAGGCAATAGCCACCAGGCACATGTAACTAATCAAATTAAAATTTAAATTAAACGAAATTTAAAAGTTGCTTCCTTGGTTGGCCTGGCCACATCCCAGATGCCAGACTTAGCCAGTAAAAATGCAGTATGTCCAGTAAATTTGGATTTCAGATGAACAATGAACAATTGTTCTTAATGTAAGTATAACCCAAGTAGTGCATGAGACATACTTATACTAAAGAAGTATTTATTGTTTAACTCAAATTCAAATTTAACAGGGTGTTTGTGTTCTAACTGTAGCTAACGTGTGGCTAATGGCCCCTGTAGTGGACAGCACATAGTAGAACATTTCCATTATACATGAAGTTCTACGGGTCTCTGCCAATCTAGAGGCTTCTTCCAGAGACTTGTCTGATTCTTGGGCTGGGATGATTGAAAGGCTGGGCTTAGCTGGGACACGTGGCCTCTCCCAAATGAGGCTGGGTGTCCACCAGAATGGCAGCTGGATTGAGAGAGAATCAGAGAGACAGAGACAGAGAGAGAGGCCCCAGGGAAGCAAGGATCATCCAGAAAGCAAAGCCTCCTCTGGTCTATACTGCAAAGTTACCTCCCCACATCACTTCCGTCCCTTTCTACGGCTTACAAATGTGTCACTAAAGCCAGCTCAGATTCAACGGAGTTGTGGGGGAAGGTTCGATTCCCACGACAAGGAACTGCAAGGTCACATTACAGAAGAATGCATGGGATTGTAAATACTGTCTTGGACAGCTGTGAAAGATACCTCCTCAGGACGGGGGCAGCAAATCAGGCAGGGCCTTGTAGTCATTGGAAGGACTTGGGCTTTTTATGTTGCATCAAATGGGGAGTCATGGAAGGCAGAGAAGGGTCATAATCAGACTTAAGTTTGGAAATAAAGCGTTAGGGGTGAAAGTAGGAGTGGGAACTCATGTAGGACCTGGTAAGGCTGGCAGGAGCTGCAGGACCGTCGCAGCCTCCCGCCCCCACACCCTTTCCAGCTTTCCCTGCAAGAATCCTTGGAGTACACCACATGCCATCTCCATCTCCCGTCCCCAACTCTGGGGCAAGTCTCATCCAGCCAGCTCCGTCTTCCACCCCTCCTAGTGGGACAAGTGCTTTAACAGAGCAAAAAAGGGTCAAGAGCACTGCAGACACAAACCAGACCTTAGAAAAACACTCTGCGAAAGCCCTGTAGGGACACAGCGGGCGTTTCCAGTATTTCCCTCGTGACCGCCCAGACGGGATTTCCTGTCTTCTGGGGCATTTGCTGAGCAGGCCAAGATCAGTTTCACGGAAGGAAGGAAGGAAGGAATGGGGCTTTATCCATCGCATATTAGCTCACACTCCCTGGCTCCGGCTCCTCTGCCCCCTCCCAGCAGGACCCGTTTCCTGCATTCCCCCCCTCCCCCTCCCGCCCCTTTTTCTGCCCCTAAACACATGATGAGCCACCTGCCTCCCAGCATGGCCAAATCATGGGCTTGTGGGATACAACCAGCAGCTCCAAGGAGCAGAGGCCTTAGGAGCCACAGCTGGAGCCAGCTGGAATCTCAAAGGCTGACTCTGGCTCCAAGTTTCCACTCTGAGCAAACCGCTTTGCAGAAAATCCCCTACTGGCAGGACAGGGCAATGGGGAGTTGTGACTTCCACCAACCGTGCCAAGAATTACCACGTGTATCAGGCCGGAATCAGGCATAATTGGTACTAGTCTAAGCTCCCAGCAGCAGTTTTCATTTGCTATTCTGGAATCTTGCCTCATCTTAGGTTCATCATCGAGGGTGTGAAAACTTCTGTGGCTTTGAGGTGTAGAGAGGCCATGGCAAAGAAAGGACAACTTCCATTCCATCTACAAGCAACTCTATAAAGTGACAGCTATGCAACGTGGCAGCTAAAAAAAAAGGCCAGTAACAAACAGTTCCTGAAACATAAGCAGCCTTCTGCCACATAACCCCTGCAGCAAAGTTCACAGGAATCCCACACCCCAGAGCTCTCCCCTCTGATTGAGGCTAAAAATCCCCCTGTGGCTGAGGGTGCACCCGATGAATTAAACACAGGGGTTGGAAGGCAACCATCAGAAATAAAAATGGCTGTGGGTTGGGATTATGGGTCTCCTTTTCTTGAATATTTTGAGTATTACAGGTCCCACAGTTTAACAAGCTTTAAAGGAGTTGGTAAAGCATAAAAGTTAAGACCCAATTAAAATTCTCCGAAAATGGGGGCGCCTGGGTGGCTCAGTCAGTTAAGCGTCCAACTCGGCTCAGGTCATGATCTCACGGTCTGTGAGTTCGAGCCCCGCGTCGGGCTCTGTGCTGACAGCTCAGAGCCTGGAGCCTGCTTCAGATTCTGTGTCTCCCTCTCTTTCTCTGATCCTTCCCCACTCATGCTTTGCTTCTCCTGCTCTCAAAAATAAAAACATTAAAAAAAAAAAATTAAAAAAAAAAAAAAAAATTCTCCGAAAATGGCCACATGCGTCACTCAGTCTTAGTGAAGGCTTTGAAGGAAGGCGGGGCCGGAAATGCGGGGGGCTCGTGGTGGTGCAGTCTGCTGATGGGAGGGCTGGGCAGTGGGAAGACAAGACGCCAGAGAGATGGGGGGGGGGGGAGGACCATGGTGACCATTTCAAAGGGAGATATATTCAGTAGCAGAAACCACCCCCACTCTGGCATCCCTAAATGGTTTTTCATAAACTACACTACACATATGGGTAAATTAAAAAAAATCAAAATATTTATCAAAATAAGTCCCGAAAATATTTAATAATTTTAAGTTTTTAGTAATCTCTACACATAACATGGGGCTCGAACTCCCCGAGATCAAAAGCCACATGCTCTTCTGAGCCAGCCAGGCGCTCCTCATGACTGGCGTTTATGGGGTGCAATAAAATAGAGGACCTTTACTTTCTAGTTAATACATGTTTGTATTGTTTGGCTTCTAAGTATGAATAGTTCTTAGAGCCAGGAATAAGGATTTAAAACAAAAAGTAAATGCCTTCAAATGGTGAAAAACCAAACCTCCAGGTAGATAATCTTTGCTCTGCCCATCCAGGCCAGGGGAGCCGTGTGTTGAGGGGATGGGGTGTGAAAGGGTCCTCCCTGCCGTCCTTCCAGGCATGTCACTTGGCCAGCTCTGAACCCATGATCTCACAGCTGTTTGACGCAAGCTCCAGACGGCGAGTTCCCAGAACAGGAGGAGCAGCCTCAGCCACAGTTGTCTTGGGTCACCAGCGATCCGAGGCCCACATGAATCCTGGAGAGGACAGCTGGCTCGGGAAACACACCATCTGGGGGAACTCTGAAATCTCCAATCCCATGACTTTTCTCTTCCTGCTACAAGATGATCCTTTGAGCAACTCTGCAGGAGCACCAGGATTTCCCTCTCCCTTGTACCTGAAGAGGCCCCACAAGAGGGCGTGTGGTGTGGCTGCCCTAGGAGCCTCTGCCGCCTACAGGCGGAAGGCTGATGGTGCAAGGGGCTCACTTCATGTGAGCAGGAAAGAGCTTTCCAGTAAAAATCCACCCCTCTCAAGGGCTGGGTCTTGGCATTATCTCAAATGGATCTTGCAACCCCAAAAGATGGGTAAGGCAAATGCAGCCAGCCAGAAAAACACAAGTGAACATGTGGGGAGGGAAGGGACCAAATCTTTCCATACCCAGGGTGGCCTAACCGTATCCCCACATCTTCCTGTAGGAGGACCCATCACTGAACTGTTGCTGTGCATGCTATAATGCAACATCCGTAGGATCGCTGCCTGTCATCCACTGAAGTTTTACCATAGACATCCCCACAAATCATCCTCAAGTGACCCAAATTCATTCACTGGCTTTAACACCTTTTGAAATGTTCTAAGCCCACCTTCACTCTTGGAAGTTTCCTCCCCATCTAGCTTCCCACTTGACTTTCCTCACATGGAAGCTGCTTTCCCTTTGACCTGCACCCCAATCAGCACAAGTTCTGTTACCTAAGGGACAAACCAGCATCCAGCACTTGCCTCACCTTCATGTTCCAGGATGGGCTACCTCTCCCACCAGTTCACCTGGTTCTTCAGGAACAGGGCACAAGATGGCGTGATTGCTCTGACAGATGATAGAGGGAAAGGACTAGAAACACCTCAACTACTCACAACCGAATGGTTTCATGAATGACCATCAGACCCAACTGGGACTCCCAAGATTATCCTTGAAACCAAGAAGGTACAGATGCACACATGGAATTGTACCCAGAATTGTTCTTGAAACCACTAGTAAAAAATCTGAGGGATACCTAAATTGCTACACTCAGCATGCAGGGCCAGGACTTTTGAAACCCAGAATCCTGGCTGCTTATTTATCACTAGGACACACTGACCTAGCCCAAAGTGCAACAAACTCTTCCCTCTACCCATCAAGCCTTGAAGCATGGTGGGGTCCTTAGACCCACTGGGACCCAAGGCCACTAAGTCACCTACCCAAACCACACATTATGCTACTCTGAACAGTACAAGAGGGACAGGTAAGTGGGAGACAAATATGGTCAGGAACCCACATTGGAGTCATAACTTTAAATTTATTAATTTGTGCACCGTGCTTCCCAAATATGTGACTTGGAGATGCTGTCTGGCCCGTTTAGTAAACTTAGGCACCTGGCTAATTTTAGTAAGTGGCAGGTAGGGAGGTGATACTCCCGATTCCAAGAAAAGAAATATGCTCCCAGTGGTGTTCAAATAACAGTGTTCTGCAACCCTCATATCAGTCACAACTAATTAAAGAATAAACATGGTGGGTAAACATCTTTTACAGTTTCAAAGTCCCTTCCTAATAGTTAACTAGAAGGTTAAGATGTGAAACTTCACAGGAGAACCTGGCAGGCACTACCGTAAGTGCTCAGTCATCACCAATAGGATACATACATATTTTCTGAGGCTGTTGAAAAATGCAAACCTGAATCAAACCATGAGCAGACAAGCCCAGATCTGAGGATCTTCAAACCTGGCCATTAATGAGGTAACAGTCTCAAAAGACATGAAGATTAGAATGGAGGCAGACTGTGAGCAGAGACCTTGAAGCCCTCACCACCGTCAAGAGTGAACACCAACTGCAGTCTTCGGGCAACTTGGGCCTTGTTTTCCACAAAAACACTCCATGTGGTAACAGGATTTATTATTTTATTATACTCTTTATAAAAAGTCCAAACACACACACATCCCTATGGTCAGGGAAGAGGTTCACATCTTTCTTCATATAGACTGGCCACCTTCTAAAATCGGCCATATTATTTTTTGTACTCTAAAGATACTTCTCTCCCCTCAAATATTTATATCCCAACTACCAAAAAATGGAGCTGCAAAGGGCGTATAAAGACAAATGAGATCTTGCTCTTGTTACAGTGCAATCACTTAAGATGACTGAAGACCATGGGCATAAGGGAGAAAAAAAATCACCTTAATTAAGGAATGGAATGTCTGTTACCTGTAACAAGCAGCTGACTTATTTGCTGTAATTGGCACCTACTCTAAATTGTTTGTAGGGACATGGGCACATGTAACAGTGAGACAACATGTGCCAGGCAACTGCTTATACTTGTTTCCAGAAGGCACATGTTTCCTGCACTCTTTAAGAACTAAGACAAATTACAGGAGAACCCAGGATTTAGATTCTGCCCACTCTGAGGTATTAAATGCATAAGGAAAAGATTAGTTATGTCCAAGTAGCATGCAATAGAAATATTTTTAAACCAACATGGTTAAGTGTTAAGATTTTTAGAAATCAAAATATTTATTCACATAATTTTAAACTAAAGTCAAAGGTAATAAATCTTCTGTGGTAATGATTTAAGTGCAAGTGACGCTGGCTGGCTTTCTTTCACATTCGTGTCCTTCATTCAGAAAAAAGGCAGATCAGTTGTTCTTAAACAAGTCAATGCAGCTCTGCAGGAGGGAGACATTGTTCTAGAAGAAAGAAGTCAGGGTAGACCAATGAATCACTTTACATTCCAGACCTCCTACATTATCTGTAAGAATTAAACCCACCAACTTAAGCTTTTCAGGAGAGATCTGAAGCCAGCCAAACTGGGTTAGTCCTTTTCTTTATTAAATCACAACTGAATCACAACCTGCAACCTGCACCCCAATTTCATACTGTCAAGTTCCTCCCTCAAAGCCTGGAGAAGCTCACCGCTGAAGAGGTAGTGATGGCCACCTAGCACCTCCCTCACCCCAGGTTTGCTCTCAACGGTGTTTTGCCAATTCTGCTTACTGTGACTTAACCTAAATACTATGTAAGAGTTGTTCTTTGAAGTTGAAGGCCTTGGAAAGACCTCAAAAAAGTTGGTCAAAGTTTTTTGAGATTACAAATGATTATTCATATAGAATCTAGTACAAATTGCCTTAGAAAGTTCTTATTTTAAAGGAATTGTAGGGGTGCCTGGGTGGCTCAGTTGGTTGAGCATCCAGCTTTTGATTTCGACTCAAGTAATGATCTTGAGGTTTGGTAGATCGAGTCCTGCGTTAGACTCTGTACCGACGGCATGGAGCCTGCTCGGGATTCTCAGCCTGCCCCTGTGCATTCTCTCTCAAATAAATAAACTTTAAAAAATAATAGAAATAAAGAAATTGAGAAAACTCAGAACATCTAGACCCAGAATGTTATGGTTATGATTTAAGTATACATGATACTCTAAAACCCCAATTTAAAAGTTCACATACAATAGGACTCGGACTTAAACAAGTAAGTAAATGTTATAGTTTAAGAAATTCAAAATACACACATTATGTTCAAGGTCTTCTTGCTTAGCCAATGCTGACTGGCTAGTGACTGCTCCCCCTCCTCCAGTGGCTCTCTCCGCTGACCCTGTTGCCTTGGGCCTTACAGCACTTCTGGTGCTCAAACTCAACTGTACCCACGGACCACTGAAAAAGCCATGCCCAGAAACTGGTCTGTGCACCAAAATGTCTTTAGAATCTACTTAAGGAGCTTTTAACGTGTACCTAACATTGAGGACCATTTTTCTCCATTTTTTCTGTACTAAACTAAGCTACGGACATAAGAAATTAGTATCAGAAAACACAGATTTGCTCTTCTCAAAAGCAGTATTTCATCAATAAGTTATAGAATTTTGGTTCATAGCAGAAAAAATTATTCCAACAACTCTCACCTACATTACAGGAGATTATTAAAACCACAACGCAGGGGCACCTGGGTGGCTCAGTCAGCTGAGCATCCAACTTCAGCTCAGGTCATGATTGTGCAGTTCATGAGTTCAAGCCCCGCGTGGGCTGGCTGCAGTCACCGTGGAGCCTGCTCTATCCCTGCTCCCCCCCGCCGACCCTACCCCCCTGCTCCTGCACTCTCTTTTAAAAATAAGACATTAAGCGCGCATGCGCGCACACACACACAGCAAACCCCATCTGCCTGATGACACTGGGACAGTGAACTGGGAAAGAACTTGAACCCTAAAAAGCTTCTGGCTTAATCTGAAGGAAAACACTTACCCTGGCGTGCTTTATTTCCAGTTCAGACATTTCAATTAGATTCTTTCTAAATGCTGCCACTCTCTTTCGTTTGAAATTGATTAGTTCTGCAAAAGAAAGTTTACCAACAAAAGCTGAACAATTTTCATCTTTAACTTCCAAATATCATTCTCACACAATCTTCGAAGCTATGATATGCATATTTTCTCACATTTTTATTAACGCAGTGACTGGGACACATACCTGACATGTTATGGACAATATAGTACCATGTCTGCCATTGCCTGTAAAATGAACACCACACTCAATCACTGAGCATCAAAATCCAGATAATGCCGCGGACTACTTGGCTACTTGGGAGAATGGGCAGTCTTGCCCCAAACCTCTAACTCCCAGCGCTTGTGGAAAGAGGGCTGGGGGAGGAGGTCATGAGCCATATGTATCTACACCAATGACTATTTCTTAAATGATTATTTTTAAACTTTTGAATGACCACTCATGTTCAGACAGCTTCTCTGCGGATGTGATCTGTACAACAGGTCACCTTTACATCTATTCTTTCCTATTGCCAAATACTGTTCAGGACTATTTCCCCATTAGAAATCAGGGTAAGCCAAAAATAAATACTTCCTCCCTCAGATTCTTTCCATGAGCCTGTGGTTCTCACCATCACTCCCTTTGCTCAAATCTCCCCAGATCAAGCTGGTGCTCTCGTCCTCAGGAGCAAACTTACTCTCCTGGATCAGGTCTGTCCAGCACTAGCCAAAAGAAATATGCAAGCGTCACATGAAAAAGTAAGAACTTGTGACACGTACAATGATGAGTTAATAAGAATACCTTGAACACACTAAACAGGTCTTCCTGGATGTCAAGATAAACTCCCTTCTCTCCTCTAGGCCTGCATCCAGGACCAGGACTCAATATAACCTGTTGGATTACCCATGATGCCTGCCCGCACTATCACTTGTACTGTGCTCATTCAACTAACTTATCAGTTCAGCTATGAAGTTAGAAAGAACTCGGATCAGAGGCAAACAGATTAAGACCCATTCATTGCAGTATTCTACAGAACACCGTACTTTTAAATATAGTACAGTCAGGCTTATCCTTTGAGCAAAGAGGATAAAATCTAACACACAGACAAACCTTGGCAATCAGGACAGGCCTAAATTGGCACCACTTTAAAGCTCTGTAGTTTTTCCTTAATCCCCTCTAAATTGTCAGAGCTACCAAACTTTGACCTAATAATCTAAGGTTTCAACTCCATAATTTTGAAGTTTGTTCTCATAACTTAAAATTAGCTAATTAAACAAAGGACAAGAATCTATATTACTATGGCAGCAAGAAGGTTCCTTTGAAAAGAATCCAAAAGATGGCCACATGAGCTTATCTGTATAGCCTTTGCAAGATTTCTGTACAGAGAAGCTCTGTCCCTTACAACTAAGTTATAATACTGAAAACATAAGCCAAGAAAAAACAAAGGACAGGAACTCTATTGCTTATTGCCAGTATCAGGATGTTTTCAGATATGCCTAGATTTTGGAACCAAAGGTGGGTGGGGGGAGTTCTGAGAAAACAGTCTTAAAATGAGCTAGGGATTTGTCACAGAAACCCAAGTTCTAGGAGTGAATCAAATACAGAGTTATCACTATAATTACATTGACATTCAGGAAGATACATTCTTTACTTTCTCTGTCATGTTCCATGGCCCCTGAGAACTATAGGCCAGTGACACCCTCCCCCCATCCCCCGTCAATAAAGAAAAGACTACAATTTATACTCCTGTTCTGTGGAAATGGAGCACTATCTCCCAATAAAGTTAAGCCACAATCCCCCTACTATGGAATGGGGGAAGGCAAAAAAGAACCCTGCAGCTGTGGACTGGAACTGCACTGCCACCGTAACTCCTGGAAAGAGTTCCCCCTCCATTTCCTGAAGGGCCTAGAGAGACACCCCAGGAGAAATGAACACACTCAACACCCTCCCTAATCTAATCACAATTCTGTAAGTAAATAGAAGCTAGGCTTCTGGAAGAAATAGTGATTTCCAGGGCTAGAAAAGATGTAAGATTAACAAAGAACATCTAAACCGCTCAAAAGACTGGGGGATAGGTCATGAGGACATCCCAACTTAAAGGTGCTTACCCCTAAGTCTGGACAAATTGAGCACCAAAATAATAGACTACAGTAACGAATTTAAAAACTATTTTCAAAAACAGAAACCCATGACTCTAATAATGACAAGGAAGGAAACGTGGGGAAAAAGAAAGGCTTGTGCTTAAAGGATGATGATAATGCCAAAGGCTTGGGAAGAGAACACTAGAACTGAGGGGCAGGGACTTGCCCTTCTGCAACCAGCACTGTAAGAGCAGGCTCAGGCAAGACTCAACACAGACTAAATTTAGGGAGAAACTACCTGCAGGGTTTTAAATGGTCTCCTCACACACTGTTGATTAGTGGCATGGGAAAACAAACTATTAACTATACAGCAGAGAAATTAACACCACAAATGAAGGGAAAATGAACAGAACAGGCCCTCAAATGTGACACCCAAAAGACATACCACTCAGAGAATATTCTATTGGAAATGCATAACCAGAAATCTATTCATTGCAAAAACAGACCATCTGAAAATGAGGAACACTGTTTGTAGAGACTATATACTTCAAGAAGGCAAATGTCATTTTAAAAAAAGGTGAGGGAGTGGAGGGCCTGGGAAGGGTTCCTTCCAAATTAGAGACAACACAAAAGCAATGGTAACCTAATGGCAATCCCAGAAAAGTCAACAATAATGTGAGAATAGAGAGCAGGTTGCAGTGTGTTGTATTAAAGTTTACCAAAATCAGTAAGTGTAACACAAACACACAACGAAGTTTCTTAGGGATAAAAGGACCATAATACATACAACTTAATCTCAAATGGCTAAAAAAAGAAGAGACCCACCCCATGTCCATTTCTAAACACACACATGGCAGCATGGGTGCACGTGTAAGTGACAAAGGAGAAGGGGCAAACTAGACAGCTAGGTGACTTCGAGAAAAGAATATATGGGTGTTCTTTTTACTTTCTGTGCAACTTTTCTCCGTGAGCTTGAAATTATTTCCAAATAAAAAGCAAAAAGTCAAGAATAGCCCTGCTCAACCTTCTTTTGCAGATTCAGAAAGCTGTTCAAATTTCTGGCAGCATTCCTGCTGGTGTGCCTCAGCCAACTTGACATCTTTGCTTTTCAACCGGGCCTTATCCAATGCTTTGTTTGAGTTCTCATAGTCGGTGAGGGCTTTGGTGCGTCTGTATAAGAGATCCTAAAAAAATTAACAGAAAGAACATGGTAGTTAACCTTACTCTGAAAAATCGCCAGAGAACACAACAGGAAGACTAAGTATCTGAACCACTCTAACAACGAGCCCCAAGTACTGTGGTGCCAGTGCACCACCTGAAATATCAGATGGCAACAATCTAATCCACTTCTACCTTCCCATGTTTTTATGTTTTCTTTAATCTCGAGATAAGCCTGGGAACAGCAATTCTTATGGCATTGTCGAAACGTTTTGGAATTCTTTATATGGATCAAGAAAAAACCCAATAGTGAAAACTAAAGGATTTTTTTTTAGTTGATTCAGTCACGGAAATCTTTTGAGTTCAGAAAATTAACTACCTTCTACCAAAACACAGGTAGGCACTACTGGGCACATCCAATGATGCTGCTAGAACATAAGTAGGTAGTGAGGCAGGAAGAACCTTCTAACCCTGTCCCACAAGTCCTGCCTTGAGGAGTCCAACTCCAGGCTCTCATTTGAAATAAAGACTATTTGCAACCTACGGCAAAGTACAAGTTACCTCTGTATTTAAAATCTGACAGATACGTGAGGTTCAACATAGAATTGTGTGTTTGTGTTCATTAAAAAAATTTATCATAGGCTCTTAAGTTCATTAAAATAGAAAATGACATACAGTCTTAAAGTATGTCAAAAAATATATCCAAATATAAAAGACTCAGGAAACATGCCGAAAGACAAATGAATAAAATAAAATGAAACTATAAGGGAAATGTTGAATTTCTACTTCCTAATGAGATTTCCTCTAATTTTAGGTTGCCTGATTTAGCATAAGACTAAATATTTTTGTTTAGTGTTATGCCCAGTGAATGCATGTTTCATTCCGAAAGGTCATTCTGCTTACTACTTAGTCTTTCGTTTTGGTAAGTAATGGTTTATGACTCAGTAACTGCAATTCAATAAAAACTCACACTCCAAAACCTTTCCTCCTTCAGAAATAGCCCTTTTGGCATGTATTTAGTTATACCCATATCCAATATACTACAACCCCCCTAAATTACTGTCAACTCAGCACCACCCCTACTGCTCTTAAGTGATGCAAGCCAAAGAATTTACTGCTTGGAGCCTGGCTGGACATCTCTTCTTTGTACTCCTAAATACAAGCCCAGCCCAAACACTGAATGGAGTTGCCTGTACCTTGCTATAGCATGTGTTTCCTCAAACTGCAATTCCCTGCTATTCTTGAATAAACTCAATTCACGGTAATTCAAACATCTCAGTTTACCTCTTTATTTAGGCCAATATTACTTATACAAACAATCCTGACAAATTCCTACCTTCTTTCATTAACAAAAATACATCTCTAACATCCGACCTTTTCTGGGCCATGGCAAGGTGCTTCTACTTTCCTCCAATGCAGGAACTCCAGTCTTACATACCTTAGCCGCCTCTATGTTGAGCATGTAGTACCGGAGAAGTTCTGTCAGCTTTAAATCTTCATCTGAGGAGACTCGACTCTCTACTTTCTATTAAAAAAGTAAAAGTCACCATCATCTAAGCAGAAATCTATAGATTATAAAACATTATGAAGACCAATATAAAAATCCTTACCCTAAGTTTTTCAAATAGCTCAGCAACCTTCAATAGGTACCTGAAAATATACATTATGATTTTGGCTTAAGGTCTTAAAATCATGTATAAAACAGGACCTTATCAATACTCTTTAGACATGAATGAGTAAATGTAGGCGTCCTAGCCTTTAGTTAGTTTTAGAATCAGTTTATCAAAGTAGCACTTTCATCACCAATTGGCCCAATCTAGTAGAGAGGATGGTTATAGAAACGAGCACACACTGACAGTGCCACACTCATGGGTATTGGCCTTTCTTGCTGCCCCATCAGCCACCTTGCCATGCAGAAACCATGTCCCAAGATAGTCTTTAACCAACGCCAAAGCTGTGTTAACCAAGGGTAGGTTCTAATGAGCCACCACCATGGGTGTCCCAGAGCCATAAATATGTTATGTTACTATTTAAAACAAAACAAAGCTACTATATCATCTGGGTTCTGCTATTAGCCTGACTTCCACCTTCAAATCAGAAATTTTATACCTGTTATACCAAGCCCTAGGTGTTAAGTAGAATATGATCTCACACCAGAAATGTTCCGGATGGAGAAACTGTGAAAAGTTCATATAAAAAAGCTCAAAATCAGACTGGGGTCATTGCATTACTCTCAAGACCACCTTAACCAAAACAAACTTAAGTCCAGGACATTACTAGATTAAGCACTATTTGCCAGAGAACATACAAAGCAAACTTCATTCAAAGACAGCTCCAAAATTAAAGGAAATCAATTAAAAAATGGAGACAGTTTGATAGAAATAAGGCTTTGACAACAGCTACCCTATTTAGTATAGAAACGCCCTGAGTCCCCAACAAACACCTTAAATCTGTCTACGTTTAGAGGGTGGATAAGATTTGAGTGCTGGAGACCTTTATCTACTCTTGATGAGCTGGCATTCAAAAGCAGAAGTGAAACTATATAGTCATTCTTCATTATACCACCCAGGAGTTTTTGATTAACAGAAAGGGAAAATGCTTTTCCAAGAAAAACTTACTTTTTGATGACCGTGGGCTCTTCTAAAGCCAGGCTATGCAGGCAGGCTGCAGTGTGGATATAGTCATCTGCAACACCTGCAGAAATAAAGACAGGTTTTTTATATGAACCAAGCTGGCACACTAAGCAAATTAAGTGGCTAGTGAGCAAATGGTATTTACTTTTATGAGATCGGGTCATTTTGTCAGCTTTTGCACATGAATCCTTGATCCTATTGTAATAGTTAATGAGGAAATTCTTCTCTTGCTCAAAGAAGTCATCTACCTCCTAAAGAGGAAAAAAAAATTTAAGGAGCCAAACTCTTAAGAATATGAATGTATTTTGTATCAAAAGAAACATTAAGGACATAAGCCCATGCATAAAAACTTTAACCTCTATGGACCAGGGAAACCCAAACCAACAAAACAGCATTTCATACCCAAGATTAGCAAAACCCAAGTGCTGGCAAGAAATGTCAACAGAGAAAAACATTTTAAAGAACCATTCAACAATGCCCAGGGAAACTCTGGTACTAAGATCCAGCAATCCTGGTAGGGAAGTGGTTCTGCCTGGCAGATTGTGACCTAGCCATGGATACCCACATCTGTGTGTATTGGGGGTAAATCTGGTGCATACCAGCCAGGGATGCCAAACATCCAGCAATGTGTGGGTATAGGACAGTCTGACACACCTTAAAACATGGTAAGGAGAAAGTCCTAGGAGTTCCAAATTTTTGACAATGCCCTCCATCCAGCACCTGTACTCTGGGTTCCCTGCTGAAGCCCTCAAAAAAAGTGGCAAAGTCAGACACAAGATGGTAACTCAGTTAAAAAGTGAAAGGGAGTTGAGGAGTAAGAGATAAATATCACCAGGGTAATGGGAGACTTTTATGTCAATTTGGTCTCTTAGAATAGCTCTGTCCAACAGAAGTATGTGAGCCACATGTGCTATTTAAAAATTTTGTAGTAGCCACATTAAAAAAAAAATGTGAAACTACTTTTAATACTTTATAAAATCCTTAAAACCTAATATGTAAATAAAATTAAAAATCTGGTCTTTAATTACACTAAGTAACTAATTACATGGTGAGTGCTCAAGTGCTCCATGTGGCTGAGACTACCAAAGTGGACAATGTAGTTTTAAAGAATAGCATGAAATACTAATCCTGCAGCTATTTTCTTTCTAAAAATAACTGAACACTGCTCTCTTTACAGAAAAGGAGAAAATGGAAGAATTAAGTGTGTGAAGGTTCTTATCTCCTCTTGAGAGAACAGGGTGTTTTAAGAGAGTAAGTGAAAAATTCGATGAGTAGGTAAACAATAACCAAAATTTGAAAAAATTATTTACATTTCTGTGAAGTTAATACCATTTGTTTCACAAATAGCTCTTCTGAAAAAATAAAAGGTCACCTATTCACATGATGTCAAGAATTTTCTACAAAAGCTAAAAGCCACTTACTTTGACTCCAGAAAAAAGGACTTCATCAGCACTTTTCACTACACTTTTGAAAAAGCCACCAAACATCTCTTTGGTATTTTTCCGCCTAACACTTAGCTGGGGGGAGGGAAAAATCCAAAAGAACAGTTTAATGGTACACATATTTTTCTAAATAATTTTTAAAAAGCCCTAAACACATTCTAAGTGATACTGTTTACTAACAGACACACACATAGATACTTCCATCTTACCACTGGATCTAAAGTATCAAACAGCCAAACCTATATACAAGTCTTAATTCTAAACGCACGATCTGAAGTTTTTTTTGAAACACTACTTTGGGTTTGCACCCAACCTAGGGCTTGAACTCATGACTCAAAAGATCAAGAGTTGTACACTGTACTCACTGAGCTAGCTAGCCAGGTGCGTCTTAGTGGGCTTTAAATCCTTGAATTACTGAAACTCACTGGTTAGATGATGCTGAGGAGGGATGCCTAGGTGGCTCAGTAGGTCAGGGACCGGATTCTTGGTATCAGCTCAGGTATGATCTCATGGTTCATGAGACTGAGCCCTGCATCAGGTCTGCAGTGACAGCACAGAGCCTGCTGGGATTCCCTTTGCCCGCCTCCTCCAACCCTCCCTGTCAACTCTGACTTGTGCTTTCTCTCAAAATAAACTTAAAGATGCTGAGGAAAAATTTAAGTCAGGGCTTGCCTCACACATATTAATAAAAACCATAACACCGAAAAAAAAAAAAAAAAAAAGGGCAAAGCATACAACTCCTTCCAACAAACAAGTAGCCAAGAAGAAAAAAAATGTGAATCAAAATTCCTCTTAATCCCAAAATTAACTGGGGGAAAAAAGCAAAAATCTTTAAGCAGCATTTTATAAAAGTGTCTTACACAATGGATCTATGGGGCAGAAGGAAACAGCAGTCTAAAAAAGGATTCCATTATTCCATTAAAAAAAAAATCAGTATTTTAAAAGTCAATTTTTGAGAAAATATATCCAGTATGCTTTTTTATTTTTTTTTTAAAGCAACCTCTACACCCAACATGGGGCTCACTTATGACCCTGAGATCAAGACTTGCATATCCTACCAGCTGAGCCAGCCAGGCACCCCTCAAGCATATTTTTAAAAATATGGTCAATGTGCATTTTCACAAGATCATGGAAATGAACAAAAATGCCTTACATCTTGATCATACTCCAGGAACACATGGAAGTTGCGATCTTTACTGAGAACAGGGTGAGAAGAGAGCCGCTGCAGAAAGACTTCATGAGAGGACACGGTCTTCTTAAAGACTGCGAGATACTCACTGGAAGAGAAGCACACAAGGAATTCAACTGGTACCACCTGACTAAACGACCAGTATTGCTCCTGGTTATCACTGTTCTGCTCATATCACTGAGCAAAACACCTGAACTGGACCAAAACATTTTGGTATAACATTATACCTAATTAGGGGATAAGGGATTTGCCAATTGGGAATCTGTGGAATAAACCAAAAAAGGGCAAAAGTAAAGTATAACTGGAGTTGAGCAAGTCTACAAAAAGTCCAAATCTACATGCAATTACTGCTGGTGTTTAGCAGCCACAGAACATTGGTTTCTGTAAAATGAAAATCCTTTAATTCTGTAGCCATGTAGCACACGGGTTATGTAGCACGAGGTCTAATAACCCTTAAAATTATCAGACATTATAAAGTGACTTTATCTTAATCTAGGTATTAAAGACCACTCTAAACTTCTCAATGGTAGGACTTCAGTTGGCTGCATTCAGTGCTTGATGCTCAGAACAGCCCATGATAGACACTCGAGGCCATGTGTGGGGAATGACTGAGTACCTAGAGGTGTGTGAGCATCGCCCTAGAGAACAGGGACTGCGTGTGGGGCAGGGCACAGAAGAGAGGTTGAACTGGGCATCACATGGATGGCGGAAAGGGGAGGGAGCCAAGAGAGAAGTACAATAATTTCATAAGAACCTTTAATGCAAACCCCCAACTGTGATAGAGAATAAAGAATCCGTTTTTGTTTCAAACGATTAAATTATAACCAAATTAAAATATGCTTCCTGTGAACCTGGACTTCTTTCAAACCATCAGTATGATTATTATCCAGAGTGCTGCCTTGAAAGAGCATCACTGCAATCTAGTTTCAGTTATACCTCCAGTAACCAAACTTCAGGGAGGAAGGCTTTGTACATCAGCAGCCTGAGAGTTCTTTATCTATAAAGACAAAGGTTTACTTCTTCACTATGCCAGACCAGCATTTCTTAATGAGTATGGTCTACAAGGGGAGAAACAATTGGATCTATCCAGTGTCAGTGGCCCTCAGAGAATCAACGTCTAAGTACAAACTGCAAAATGTAGTTCTCCAAGACAGCACTGGGCCACTAATTAACTGCCATACTGTGGAAAAACTGTCAGGTTTTTCCTGATTTCTGGTTCTGAATCAAGTTCTCCTGATTTCTGTACACATTACCACTTTTATTCTCAAAAGATACAGCCCCGTCAAGAAAATCCACTTACGCTTCCAGCTCTTGTTTCATCTTAGCAAATTCTTCTTTGGTCATAGACCCTTCACCCTCTCCCAGTTTCTGCATCTTTTCTCGAGGGCCATCGAAGTCAGGCTTTGTAGGAGCAGGTGGAATCTGTAGGAGAAGCAGGTTAACTCGAGAGTATTCTTGTACGGGTGGTGATGTTCTACTCAGTGCCTGTGTACAAAGAGGCAGCCAGCCCAGTGGGACTAACAGGTCACCCTGTTTTCTCTTAACTGGATTCCTTTCGACCATATAAAAAAGAAGTCTCCTCCCCGCACCTGGGCACGCAGACTGCAGGCATTTGTTCAGGTAACCCACTATGGACTATTGGTAGGGGATAACATTAGCCTGCTTCAATGTCGGTTCAAAAATGTATATACTATAATCAGTGCTAAAATGAAGTTGATGAAGCACCATCAAAATTAGTCTCTAGACATTAAAGGGAACTTTTAATTCCAGAGGATAACCAAAAGATTCTAATTTTGAGTGAAAAGAATATTCTGAAACACAGGCTTCAATACTACTTTTGTTAACACAAAGACAACTGCCTCCCTTACTCCTTGAGCAGACTACACACTTTTGAGAAATCTATTGAATATATACCATCACCACTACAGAGGTTTTCCTAGAAATCAATTCTACCTGATGCCTGAAACACCAAACCCAAAGATAGGGAAGATTCAAATCATGAAACCGTTTAGCCTCTTCTCTTATACAGGTCATAAGACTGTATGCTTCACCTCATCACTGTAACACCATTCTCATGTTTTCAGTCTTTACCAATAATAATAGCACCTGCTCTAGTTGGTAGATGAGATCAGTTTTCACAACCCATTATAAAAAGTGGGTAAAAGTCTCTTTAAACAAAATGAATGGTAAGGTAGAAGAAACTGGCTTGTTTGATTTTCCAAAATGCACTTACGATAAGCCCAGCATAGTCTGCAGTTTCAATAAGAGTGTCATGTAGCCACACAAAGTCTTCATGTTGCCTTGTAACAGAAAACTCTGGGCTCTGAAACGTGGGCAGCGTTGTCTGTAAAGAGCAGAGTAAAAAGTTAACTGGTAAATATCTTTTTTTGATAAAGCGGTTTGGATTTCCTGGGCTGTGCTATGGGAAAATTCTGTGTAACAAAACATCTCAGTGAGACCCAGTAAAGAACAAAAGGAGCAACACATGATCTTCCCACTAAAATCCTAGCTAAGATTCAACATGTTCTGTAGGGAATTCTTTTCACAAAACTCCACCTCAGGTCAACTTAGGCAGATATAATCACATAGTCATCATACTGCCTCCTGAGTGAGGTATGCTAATCAAGCCACCAAGGTATTAAGAGAAAAACCACATGGGAGAGGGCCCTACAGACAGACAGCAGGTTTGTCTGCTGGAAGTGGTGTGTAACCCAAAAGCTCTAGCATCAAACTGCCTAATTCAAATTGTGCCTCAGCCATTTACTATCTTTAAACGTGTGGCTCAGTTTCCTCATCTGTAAAACAGGTTTAATATGATACCATCACAAAGTTGTTGTAAAGAGAAAATTAAATCCATGTAAATAAACCCTTTTCAACAATGCCTGGCATTAAGAATTCAATACATTTTAACTAGTATGGAAGGAGAAAGGAGGCTGAAGATGTTCCCGAAAGGATGGAATTCTGGAATTACATTTACTTTCCAGGTTTTTCAGATTAGCATATTGCCTTTATCAAATTAAAATCTGGAAAGCGTTCTGAATCACAAGGAACAGGAGGGGCAAAGGCCAATAACTCAGTAAATATGGGAAAAGGCAAGCGCTTCTCATGAATGCAAATTAAAAACAAAGGTGGAAGATTTGATCTGTATAGTAGGCAGCTCCACCTGTATCACTTGGCCTGGTGTACTTCCTCATAGAGCAGAGTACATAAAACATCAGCAATACCCACAGCCTGAGGGTTCCACCACAGTGGAAAATGCTGAACCAAGAGCATTTATCTGATGCTCACCACAAGCAAGATGAAGGATGTACTCAGCAGAAGTGCTACACTGCAAAAACACACACACACACAAAAAAAAACAAAAACAACACAACCATTTCAGTTGAGGATGTCTCTTCACCACTGTGAATCACAAGGCTGTAACCAAGCATTGCTTTGATTACTGAAGTCATTCTGTCACTTACCTTCGTATGCACTGTAAATTTGACCTTATCTCTCTCACTGAGTGCATCAGGTATGTCAATCTGAAGCGAGGGATCAACATTCAGGTCCACAGATACAGATCTCAGCTGAAATACATTTTTTGACTATTAGTCTCAATTTCACTGTAGTGTTAAAAAGTATCCTTCCAAAAATGGAACTAGTAATTAAAAGGTATTCTATACAAAATCATTTATGACAAAGTCAGCTGAGATAGCTCTTAAGTTTATTTGAAACTGTGGAGAAAACTGCTCTTAAAATAGATGGATAGGTCCAAAAGATTTCTGTAATCTGAGCAAAGCAACTACATGATTTTAAGTCTATGTGAAAAATACATTTAACCAAATACTTCAACTGTACTAATTAAGAAGTCTTGAACTAGATAGATTGAAAGTCTGAACTTCTCACATAAACGTCCAAACTACTAATAACATTCAAGAGGCATTAACCAGACAGTACACAGAACTGAAAGAAGTTAGAAACTAAGAAAACTTAAAGAGAAGACAGAGAACAACAGTAAAGTGGTATAGGATTCCTGAGAAGAAATATCCAGCTCAAGAGTGAATCAATTTATATTCAGGGATTGTTTCAAAGAGATGAGAAATCTATACAAAAGAGTTATAAAATCCCACTGTGGTTACACATAGGGACAAGTGTGAAACACTGCCCTGGAAACAAAAGTAACTGATTCTGTGAGTTGGTAATTCAGAGGAAAATAACCCAATTTCATTTTTGCCAGTTTAAGAATTGGGGGGGGGGGGGGGATTTGGAAGAACTACACTGTTGGGAAAAAGTGGTTAAAATGGTTTCCTACTAAATTTTAAATGTAATTCATTTCCTAATTCTTAAAGCAGACAAGCTGAATGTCAATCTGAAGAAATGACACAAACACGGCCTGACAATGCACCAGAAAAAGCAGCTCATCCCCCCCCTCCCACCCAACGAGTAAACCAGTGCTAAAATAACATGTTACAACACTCTAGATTACTAAATCTAGAGAATGCCAAGTGAAGAAGGGTATTAAGAGGATGAGAGAACAGGGAATACAAAGGTATGCCCCTTTGGATTCTTTGCCTCAAAATAAAAAGTTCGAGACCAAGGTTTAACTTCTGAAACTAGAAAATCTGGTTCAATCAGGCCTATAAAGATGAAATATATTCACACACATAAAAATACATTGATTATTTCTCTCTTTTCTATCCTAAAAGCTGCTGGCACTCCCCCTTTCCCGTTAAGCACTGCAACTATGAAAAATTTTAAATTGCAAAAACCAGTCAGCCCTGGAACAATGGCGCGCCTCTAAGAAATAAGCTTCGAACATCAGATATTAATAAAATCACAGTATACTTTAACAGTCCCTGACATCTCAACCTCAAAACTTCTTCCAAATGAATTCCTGATGACTCCTATGAAATATATGCTTGTTTGGCTTAATTTTCGCATGTCCATTTATGAGCTCTCTGCATACAAAGATAAAGCTCCAGGGTCAGGGACACTTCGGTTTATCACAACTCTGACATGTTTCTGATAAAAGCTTCCTTCCTTCTGTTAACTTACCGCTGGGCAAATATAATGCTGAAAAAGACCTCAAAATTTGCTTGCAGAAAACACTGGCCATCCAATCTATCTTATGTTTGTATCTGGCAGTTTAGGGGATTAAGTAGGCCAGGTATAAAACAGGCCAGAAATACTGCTGGAGAGATAGGATAGCCCATGGAAGAGATCTAAGGTGCTTTTAAACAACTGCCATGTTGCCTAAGATTCCAGTTCCTGAAGAAGTCACAAATCCTGGTTTCCAGCCAGCTCTCAATTTTTTACATGCTGACAATTCCATTTTAGCTTACTACAAGCCAAGCGATCTCTATGAGCCTACAAACTGCACATAGACTACGTTTTGAATTAGGATTGAAGGATCTCAGAGGAATGTAATCTAGTAAATGGGGTTTATTTAAGCACTATAGTCCTTTGACTACAATGGACTTTCCCAACTGCTTTTTGTTCCACAGAACAATTACTTTAGTTTCAGGGTGCCTGGATGGCTCGGTCGATTGGGCATCCAACTTTGACTCACGCCATGATCTCATGGCTTGTGAGTTCCAGCTTGGCGTCCAACTCTGAGCTGATAGCTCAGAGCCTGGAGCCTGCTTCAGATTCTGTGTCTATGTCTCTCTGTCTCTCTCTCTCTCTCTCAAAAATAAACATTTAAAAAAAAGTTACTCTGGTTTCACCTTTCTTCCCATACTCTAAACCACATAGAGTAAAACTCCAGACTGTTTATTATTACTACCTTCCTTTGTCAGCAAATTTCATTTTTTGCAATGAGGACACAGAGATATCAAAAACCCCTAGAAGTTTCAAAAGACTTTCCACCATAGTAGGATATCAAAGAATCCAAGATTCTCCAGCAAGAAATCATTTTTGCCTGGACATACTGCCCCAGGAAGGGATTCAAACAAAAACCCAACCATTTGACATGATAGTCTTAACCACCAAAAAATGAACAAATAAAAAACCAAAACAGCCCAAATAACACAGCAAGTCTGCATTTGTGCATTAAACAGTTGTCTGAAAAGGGATAAATGGCAAAATTCTAAGCATTCAGGTCATCCACCACCAACTCAAGAGTTCTCATTCACAAGTTAAGTCAACTTTCTTGTACTGAAGCATATAACCCTCCAGATAACGAAGAAGATAAATCACCAAAGAGTAAAGATTGTGAAATGTTCAAAGTTTTTAAGTCAGCACTGTATCCCGACTCTGGAAGCAAAAATGTGATTAAAAGGTCAGCATTCTTTCTTCTGCTTAGTCAACAAAACCAACACTCCACAGCTCCATGCCACAGTACATGCTAAATAAATCACCAGCATGGAGGGTATAAGGAGTGGATGGCATCCCTCCATATACTTTTCTCCCATTCACCCACCTCTGTCCTCTATCCCAAGTAAGAATTCAGAGTACCATTTAGCACTGCAGGCCAACACATCAGTCTTTGACTTGAGCCACAGATCAAAATGCCTAGAATGGCTGTTTAAATTAGCAGGAGGCATACTGCAGAACTATCTGACCATAGGCATATTAATTTTTCTGTTTCCCAGTTCTCTTAGGTATCTCCTGAGAATTGAATTTAAAAGGTATCTTCTCTGGGGCACGTGGGTACCTCAATTAAGCAGACAGATCTCAGCTCAGTTCGTGATCTCCTCATGGTCAGTGGGATCAAGCTCATGTCAGGCTCTGTGCTGACAGCTCAGAGACTGGAACCTGCTTCTGATTTCTGTGTCTCTCTCTCTCTGCCCCTCTCCCACTCACATTCTGTCTCTCTAAAAAAAAATTTTTTTTAATTAAAAGGTACCTACTCTCAGGGCACCCAGTGGCTAGTCAGTTAAGCTTCCAACTCTTGACTTCAGCTCACATCATGATTGTCATACTACAGTTTGTGAGATTAAGCCTGCACCGGCTCTGCCCGGTGCTTGGATTCTCTCTCCCTTTCTCTCCGGCCTTCCCCTGCTTGTACGCTCTCTCAAAAAAAAAAAAAAACAAAAAAAAAAACAAAAAAACCTTGCCTAGTCTCAAACAATGGAATTTAAGTTTTAGAAACTGATAGAGAATCCCTATGCATTTCCTCACTTGCTCATCACCTTCACAGTTGGGGTGCCTGACACTGGCTACAGGACACTTCTGCAGAGCTCTGAGCTGCTAAAAACCACTTTTGGTCCAAATCTCATTTATGACTCACTCTGGTACAAGACAGTGGCATCTGCAAAGCTCCTTCTTCAAATGGTTTAATGGCTTACAGATGGCAAAGGGTACCTATGTGACTGGACAACACAGAAGGGTAGATTCTGAAATTCAGAACCCACAGGGGAAACAGAAAACACTTCGGAAAATAAATGTTATGGGGACTACAGACTCCAGTTTAAACTAGCGCCATACAGCCAAAATGACAAGACACAACAAAAAGAAATTATATCCACAATAACTGTGTTCTGCTAGAATGGGGACTAGCTGAATAGCCATTTAAATCTAACTGGTTTTGGGGCAGAGGATGGACTACATGGGTGATCAGTATTAAGGAGGGCACCTGTGATGAGCACTGGGCGTTCTATGTAAGTGATAAATCACTAAATTCTACTCCTGAAACCAGTATTACAAAATTTAAATAAAAACTTGGAAATAAAAATAAATAAAATCTAACTAGTTCTGTACACAGTAAGGAGTTGAATATGCTAGCACATGTGACATCAGTGTGTCTTCCCTTAAAATTGTTCCTTTCTCCTAAGAATTTTGCTTTATCCTTCCAACTGCCTAGAGAACTAACACCCCTGTCAGGGAGAGGACCAATATGACAAGTCATCCATGAACGATCTGTTAGCAACATGGAGCCAAAACAGAAGCAAGAAGCCTGCCTCATAAATCAGATTAAAAAAAATTTTTTTTAGATATTTATTTATTCTTTAGACAGAGACAGAGTGTGGGCAGGGGAGGGGCAGAGGGTGAGACACAGAATCTGATACAGGCTCCAGGCTCTGAGCTATCAGCACAAGCCTGATGTGGGACTCGAACCCATGAACCATGAGATCATGACCTGAGTGGAAAAGTTGGACACTTAACTGACTGAGCCACCCAGGCGCCGTCAGATTTTCATTTTGATCACAAGAACCAAGAAACAGGCTATTTCAGCTAGAAAGGTATGCATTCCTTACTTAGCCCGATACTTATTAGTGAGGATATAAATCCAAAAACACGCAGCTGCAGATATACTCTAGATCTGCCTTAGTTCTGAAACCAAGATTCACATGATCATACTTATGAAACACACTTTATTACTGTTCCTATTCATTAGGAAGTGCTCTATTAGAAATTCTAATACCATATCCTCGTCCAAAACCCTTTTTATGGTTCAAATATTGCTATTCCAATTGTCTGTTAGTTTTCTTCTATCCTGAAAGGTAACCAAAACCTGTTTATTATCCGCATTCAAGCCCAGCTTTTCATCATAGCACTGGTGCATGAAAAACAATTCAAAGGACTATAAGCAGTGTATGAGCTCTGTTTTTATAGATATTTGTCCTCATCTCCTGCCTTTCTCCCTCACGCCAGGTGGATCTCCCCCTTCTAATTCAGGCCTGCCAATATCATAGTGTAATCCTCAAAGACAACAGAGCCAAAGATCTCTTTCTGGAAAATCTCAGGCTACAAACATAGATAACTATAGAAGTTAGTCATATGCTTTAGGAACTAGATAAAGGGCTGCAGCAAGTGATCAGATTTCCACCACTCATCTTGGTGAGATGGGACCCAGAGGGCCCCACCCCTGCTGACACCAACCATTCTTACCGGTAGTCTACCAACACACAAGCTGTCCACGGTAGAACACTGCAGACTGCAGGGCATTTGGAGGCTACATAGCCCCAAGTTCCTAGAACAGGAACCGAGGCTTGGAAGAAGGTCAGTGCAGCGCACTCAGCGAATGGATAAACTGAATCATCACTTCACAAAGCTGCAAGCCTATGAACTAGTCAAATTCCAACAAGGAACCAGAAAGAGATTAAGTTGAATTATTGGCTTAAATACCTTCATTTCAAGAAACCCATCTACTGGAGCACCAGGATGGTTCAGTCATTAAGCAGGACTCTTGGTTTCAGCAGATCATGATCTCATGGTTTATGAGTTCAAGCCATAGGTCAGGCTCTGGGCTGACAACTGCAGAGCCTGCTTGGGATTCTGTCTCCCTCTTTATCTGCCCCTCCCCAACTAGTTCTTGGGCTCTCTCTCAAAATAAGCATAAAAAAAATAAAAGAACTGGGGTGCCTGGGTGGCTTATTGGTTGAGCGGCCAACTTCAGCTCAGGTCATGATCTCAAGGTTTGTGGGTTCACGCCCCTCGTTGGGCTCTGTGCTGACGGCCCAGAGCCTGGAGCCTGCTTCGGATTCTGTGTCTCCCTCTCTCTGCCCTTCCCTTGCTCATGCTCTGTCTCCATGTCTCTCAAAAATAAAATAAAAACGTTAAAAAAACTTAAAAAATAAAAAACCATCTACTTGCTAGATACCTGGATTATTTTTTCAAAGAGCTTCACAAACAAATGAGTTGAGAACCGCATGATCTGTACTGATCTTCTGGGAAGCAGAACACCAATGCTACACAGGAAGTAGTTCCAACAAATTCATTCAGAGCTCAAGACCTCTGCATCCCCACCAAGGCTCCTCCCAGCAGTTCTCTAATCTATTAAGTCCACAGCCCTCTGAAACCTGACATTTTACACATTACTCATGTTGATGAGAGAATTCAGAAACATTTACCACCTGATCCTTATGATCTTATTTTATGACCAACCCAAGATGAAACAGAAATAGGTTTGAGAATAAAAAAATTTACCTTCACCACCAATGAAGATGGCTCAGCAACATGGACAGAACTGTCTGAGGTTAAGCTTGTGTCATCTAATTTGAGACACAAAAGCATAGAAAGAGAAGGTCACTTGCTTCATGGTGGGATTTCTTCTGCTTTGTGTCAGAAGTAGGGCATGTTTCCCAGACCATTTTGATATAAAGATTCCAATTCTTCACTTTATCACTCACCAGTTCCCTGGGACCCATCAGCACAATGTTCAAGCTCTGTACTGCTCTCCATGAAAGGTCAAATGAGAACATTGGAAGTGGAAACATCTGCATTTGTACTCTTCATGATTTACACTGACCGGAATGAAAACTTATGGATCTGGCCCACCAAAACACACAAATTGTAAACTCTTCGGGCAGAAAACGCATACCACAGGTTAACATAAGCAACTATCTTGAGGAAATTACCCTCTCTCCAGACCACATACTAGTTCCTTAAAAAATTACATCAAATTTGTGAAAGGAGAAACGGGAGGGAGTCAAGCCAAGGACCCAATTTCTTTTTTTTTTTTTTTAACATTTATTTATTTTTGAGAGACATAGAGACAGAGCATGAGCAGGGGAGAGGCAGAGAGAGAGGGAGACACAGAATCCGAAGCAGGCTCCAGGCTCTGAGCTGTCAGCACACAGCCCGACGCAGGGCTCGAACTCACAGACAGTGAGATCATGACCTGAGCTGAAGTCAGATGCTTAACCGACTGAGCCACCCAGGCGCCCCAAGGACCCAATTTCTGAAGCAAAGGAAGTTCAGTCATTCTTTGTGCCTCTAACTACAACTTACACACTCCCCTGGATATTTATGGCTTGCATTTGGGATATGAAATAGCTGATGATTTCCACATTTCCCTTTTAGGAGAAAGATACTCTTAAGCGTAACTCAATGGCCGAGCACCTGCATGGCTCAGTTGGTTAACCATCCAGCTCTTGATTTCGGCTCAGATCATGATCTCAGTTTGTGAGTCTGAGCCCTGTTGGGCTCTGCACTATGATGGTGAAAAGCCCGCTTGGAATTCTCTCTGCCCCTCCCCCACTCATCCTGTCTCTCTCTCTCTCTCTCTCTCTCTCTCTCAAAAAAAAAAAAAAAAAAAAAAGTAACTCAATTGATCCCAGCCCACAATGCTCTGCAAGTGCTGTCATCAGAGTCTCAGGCTTCCACTGTCCAGTGGCACTGACTCCATCATGGTAAATGCTTATCTGCCCCTTTGTAACCTTCAATTGCCCAGAACCTGCTGAAGAAAACTGCCTCTTATCATCTTTTGGTATGGTTCCTCAATACTGGAGGGAAAGCTAATTCCAAAGATGGTCAACAATGCTTATGTTTTATATAGCATATTATTTCCTTAGGATTTATCAATCCTAGATCTGACAAAATTTGAAATGGGCTAAGTATTTAGCCTCTGTAACATGACCTGTCCCACTCATATCACACCATTTTAGGGAGAAGAGTTAACAAGTGAATCTCGGTCCAGGGATAATTGACAATGCATAATTTTACTCGCTACTGGAGAGAAGGGGGTGGTTACCTAGTAGAGACCAGGGATATTGCTAACACCCCACAATGTACATACCACAAGAAAAAATTATGAAGAACAAGATGTCCAAACTGTCCATAGTACTCAGGTTGAGAAATCCCACCTTACTAAAGCTCTATATTAGACGTAAGCTAGGTCTCACCAAACGCGAATTTAATCTCAAATCTAGAAAATTCGTTCTTGGCCATTTCTTCCCACAGCACAAGGGAAAAAAATAAATAAAGGTGAGATTATGACCTACTAGTATTCACAAATGAGGATCCCAAGACACTGTGCAAGTTACTGATCCAGAACTAAAGTTTGGGCAGCTCTGAGAAGTCATATCCCTAAGCTTAGAAAATTAAGAGAAAAATAAAGTCAAGTCATTTAGTATAAACTTCAGTCCACAAAAATTACAAAGTCTGTACTTGCTACAGTATTGTTAAAAGGTCAAGATTGTTCCTATACTAACACAAACTGTAGGTCAATCTTCCATCCAAGCTGGAGGAAAGTAGTGTCCCTACAACTTCCACGCCAGTTTAAAAAAACAAAACTAGCTGCAAACCAGAGCAGTACCATAAACATTAATGACTGGCTCTGGGAAGACACCATCCACCCAAAGTCCATATAACCAAGTAGTGAAAGGCCAAGTTGTAACAGCAGGAGATGGGGAAGGGTATCACCTAGCCCTTGCAAAGATTTTATGTATTAAGCTTCAGTCCAGTAGCAATTTAAGAATGATTAAAAAAAAATCCAAGAGGCAATCAGGACACATTGATTCTGTGATAGAAACTCACACATGCTGCCCAGCTATTTTAATGACTTTTTTGGCAGAGGGAAGGCCCAGAGAACCTAGAAAGTACAAAATGACTAAAGGCCAGGATAACTATCATTGTTGCAAGGACAAGGTTCTGCATAATCTCCAATTATTTTCCTCTACTCATGAAAAACTCCAGACACCAAACAACTTTGGGAGACAGGGAAGCTCAGTACTAGTTTATCAGGAAGAGAAGGTCTAATGGTGTTAATACTTTAGTTAACTTTTTCAGGAACTAAACTTGGGAAAACTCTACTTTTCTAAATTTAAAGACCAAGGCACAATCTTTCCTATCAGTCAAGGAGGAGTTAAAAAATAAAATTAGGGCGTCTGGGTGGCTCAGTCGGTTAGGTAGGCCGACTTCAACTCAGGTCATGATCTCACCGTCTGTGAGTTCGAGCCCCGCGTCGGGCTCTGTGCTGATGGCTCGGAGCCTGGAGCCTGCTTTAGATTCTGCGTCTGCCTCTCTCTCTCTCTGCCCTTCCCCTGCTCACGCTCTGTCTCTCAAAAATAAATAAATGTTAAAAAAAATTTCTTTTAAATAAAAGAATAAAATTAATCACGTATCTCTTCTCAACTGCTTGCTGGGAAAGGCGACAAATCCCAATACCTTCAGCTAACAGATGTAACGAAACAGAAACATCAGGCTACCAAATACAAACCAATACTCCTTTTATTTTGCTGAACAAGCCAAAAAGAGCACTTAGTTAGTGTACAAGCATTCAAAACCCTCAGGAATCATTCATGTTCCCTACTTTACTAGTGGACCTAAACCCCACCAACACTTATTCTCATGTAAATCCCAAAATAATCAGAGTATTTAAACTTAAAACACTTTCAGTAAAAATGTAAAATATTTGTAGACTACAAGGCTGTATTATGTCAAGAGAATAGTTTGCCTAAGACTTGACTTTCTGTTTTTTTCACACTTGTCCCTTACTCCCTTTCTCTTAACAGTGAAAACCACCTACACCTGATCCACAGCACAGGGCTAAGCATCACAGATAAAAGCAAAGTAAAACTATGAGTTTTAGAGTAGCATTTTACTAAGTTTTATTATTTCCCAATTTCTGTAATTAAAAAAAAAAATCAGAAAAATTCCATATAATCCTATCCTCTATCCACTAAAACCAACAGACAGGAAATAGCCTTTATAAACTTCCAATTCTGCTGGAGCATCGGCGTGGTGGGAAAATTATTTAAAGCCAGCTACAATATGATGTAGGAACAAACGGGAAGGTAGCTGGAGTTGTAAAACTTTCAAAGAGCTGTAAAAACTGACTCTGGAGGAAGAGACGAGGTATCAGGTGAAGGAAATCGCCAAATTGCTGTCTAAATTCCTATCAGCACCTTAACTTCAACAGAGAAAACCACCGCTGTAACATTTTAGAAAGAATCACGGTCTCAAGTTCCCACTTCCGGCTTAGTTATAAAAAAAAAAAAAAAAACACACACACAAAGAAAACTTCTTTCAACTTTAAAAAAAAAAAAAAAAAAAACACAAAATACCTACCCCAACCAAGACCCTACCCTCACACGCAAAGTTACATTTCAATAACACCAGTGAGGTGCGCCTAAGTGGCTGGGGTCACGACCGCACCTTTGAGTTCCAGCCCCACGAGAGGATCTCTGCAGTCAGCATGGAGCCCACTCAGAACTTCTGCTCCCCCCCAAAGATAAACATTAAAATATATATATTAAAAAGAAAACTACACTAACACAGCAACAATAACTTTGTTGGAAGAATCCAGTTAGCTTCGGTACTGACTGGACGTAAGTCTCTCCATGCGGATCAAAGGATGCCTTTGACTTCTAAGTATATGTAACTCTACGACGCCTTCCAGGTTAGTTACATTTGAGAACGCCTTGTATTCTTTTCATTTTTGGTCAGAAAAACTTTCTTGGTGATGATTCTGCACCTAACGTCGTGGCTCGCACCCACCTCTACAAATTGCGAAACTATCTTAAGCGTAAACGACCAATAAAAGCATAGAGACTGGCCTCTAAATCTTTACTTGGCTACAATAACCTTAATTTATTGCATTCGTTACCTTTCAGACCTCAAGATTTAGGGGACACGGTGATAGTTTACATAGTTTACATCAATACGCAAGATTTTAAAAACTAAGTTCAGCAAGTACTGGAGAGCACCTACTAAAACTTACGGAACTCCCGCAGTGACGCATTTGGCGTTTACAAAGTTGTAAGGAACAAGCTTCAAATTTGACTTCACGGAATTTCCCCGGTGTTGCGCCAAAAATAGCCTTCCCAAAATGGGGCGGGGGGCGGCCAGCTTGAAGGCAACAGAACCAAATTTATGCCATCTGCGGCATGTCAAGTGGATTTCACCTTTACTGTCCGATCTTTATTATGAGTTCTCACAACTTTTTAGTGAGAGCATATTCCCGAGTCTACAGAGAGGAGGTCCGGAGCCTCTCCGCACGCCCTCAGAACCCGCCACTCGCGCGCGTGCCACCGAGACCGATCTCGAGGCTCTGGTTCTCGCCTCCGGTCCGCAGCGAGCGCCGGGACAGTCTTTAAAGAGGACAGAACAGAGGGCGTGCGGGGTTCGGCGGGTACCTCCGCGTGGAGGGCTTTTCGCGGGGAGACACGGCCGCACGAGGAATCCCCTGGGGACAGGGGAAGGCTTGTGAGGATTCGGGAGGTCGGCAGAGCCTCCCGTCCTAGCGCATGAGGGCAAGGAGGGCCTCACCTTGCTGCGGTCCTCCTCCTGCTGCAGCAACTCGGGAACCGCGGCCATGGCGACGCGGGCCTCGAGCGGAGGCCGCTTGGCTGTGCGAGGAAAGAAGAGACTGGGCCGCCGCCGCCGCCTCGGGGGCGCCTCTCAGGGGCGGCCGCGGCCCCGCCTCCGCCAGCCTCCCAGACCGACGGCGGCAGGAGGCCTCCGGACTCCGCCACCATCCCAGCAGCCCCGGGAAAGGACAGCGGCGCGCCACGTGCTCCCCCAGAACGGCCTCCCCCGTCCCCGCTGCCGTCCATCTTGGAGCCGGGCAAAAAAGCTACTCGGGGCCTACCCTCGCTCCGGGCCACCCGGAAACCACCGACCGCAGGGCCGTGACACGGACGCAGATGAAAGTACACTCTCCCAGCAAAACGCGTGACAAGAAAGCTCGCGCTCTCGTGCGGGAGAATTTATTACTCAGCCAGAGTCCAAGATGGCGACCAGCTGTGACGTAAACAAGATATCGTGAGAGCGTAAGAGCGCGATTTGGATGAGCCCGCGCTAACGCTTGAGAGGCGGGACTCCCCATGGATCGCGGGAGTGTCGATGGCAGCGAAAGAGGGGCTAGCTGCAGCGGTGTGAGCATCGCAGTGCATGCCGGGACCACCGCCCCTTGGGCGGAGCCAAACTCGAGATCCGAGCGCGGGATCGAGGAAAGTACGAATACCGAGTGTTTGTCGGCGCTTTGGAAGTTAAGCGAAGTGTGGTGGCTTCAGAGGTACATACGCGTGCCGTGAGCTGGGCTTCTATATAAGCCTTCTGTTCCTTAATCGCGATTTCCACATGAGGGGCCCCAGTCGTCCAGTCCCCATCCCGCGGTTCCACACGTAGGGCAGAGGTGGAGGCCGCCTTCTGGTGACCACCGCTTACTCGCTCGGACCCGGTGGAACCCTTTAGAAGCTCAGTTTCTACGTCTGTAAAACGGTGTCGCAGTAGTACCTACCTTAAAGCGTGTAAGAGTTTAAATGAGAAGTCTCCGCCCGAAATACTTAGCAGGGAGCTTGGTATGTAGGGATCAGTGGCTAACCGTGGTGGCCGCTGTAGGACGAGCTGGAGCGTTTTCTCTGTCTGACACACGCCTCCCTTCCTAGGCGTCCCATTTCTTCTGGTTGAATATCGGAGACGTCTTGCCCCAAGCTGTAGTATTTCACATTTAACAAGTACTGATCCTTCTGCCTAGTAAAGAGAGTCTTTCTTTGGAAATAGCTTTGTCCAAACACGTCGGAAAAGTTTAATGGAATGCAATTTGATATGCCTTATGCTAATACGGCTTTCATTTTGGCGGTTCAAATGTTTAATACTTTCGTATCTAATGCCACTTTTCTTTTTAGTAGGAGCGCAAAAAGAAAAGGCCCTTAACATTGCAAGTAGACTAGAGGGAAGTGCAAAAGCATCTAAAGATGAAGGCGTTTCAGACCATCTGCCGGCAGCTCAGAAGTTCAAAGGGGTTTTCTCTAGAACCAACCACCCGTGTGGATTTCTCCACTTCCTGCTATTCCTGTAGCAGAAAGAAAAAAGTGAACCCTTATGAAGAAGTGGACCAAGGAAAGTATTCAGATTTAGTACAGTCTGTCTTGTCATCCAGAGGCCTTGCTCAGACTCCAGAATCATTGTTCGAGGAAGATAATTTACTGTACGGACCTGTGAGTAAGTGTAAGCCCCTAAAGCAAGATGAGGCAGCAAAAATTCCAGGAAACTGGTGTCCTCTCTTCAATCCAGAGAGAAGCATGAAACCAAATGCAACAAGTACTCTTACAATTCCTTTGAGAATCCCTTTGCAAAGAAATACGATTCCAAGTGTGACCAAGGTCCTTCAACAGACCATGACATCAGAACAAATTTTCTACTTGGAGAGGTGGAAACAGCGGATGATTCTGGAACTGGGAGAAGATGGCTTTGCAGAATATTCTTCAAGTAATTTTGTCAATCCTGATTATTTATGGTTACTATGCTTTCTAGAAAATAGAGCACTGGTATCAAAAGAATGAGGGTATTTTTTTGACCTGAAAGTGAGGCGCTACTTTTAAATGATAATTAGCATTAAATAGCACTCTATGTTAAGTCAATCATCATGACAGCCCTGTGAAGCATAGATATTATTATATCCATTTCACAGATGAAACTGAAGCACAGAGATCAAGTATTTGACCAAACGATGTTGAAAATACTTTTGTTTTATGAGCTACAAACTTGCGTATTAGAGTTGCCTGTTTTCTTTAAGGAAAGGAATCAGTCACCTGATAAGGGAATTCTACTTTGCTAGGCATGCTATTCAGAATCTAGGAAATACCCCCTTGCTCTATTTATCCTCCTTGACCTGTAAATTTAAAGACTGGCAATAAGCCGGAACCCATAATTTGTATTTTAGATCTTGGTAAATTGAGATAATCAGATGCTCTTAGTAACTGAGAATAAATAAACTTTAGCTTTCAACTCCTAACTTATTAACTTTTTAGACAAGTGAGGTGACTGGTCTCCTTAAAAACAGGTTCCATTCAGAAGTAAGATGAGACGAAAGACCATTGGCACAGGTGAACTCTCTGGTCCCATCAATATTATTTAGTTGTCTTTTGTTAAGGCTGTGTTTTACATTGATCATTCCTTAGCCCGTGCTTCCCAGAGTAGTATGTGTACCCCTGGTAGGTGGTAAGAGCACTTTTATTTTTAATTTTAAGAGTAATGCACTTATTTTGAGGCACCTTAGAAAAAACTGTGTGTGTGTGTGGGTAGCACATTAAATGTAGTCACATCTGTTAAGTATTTATATAGATAGCACCTGCATATGGTAAAAATGGCCAAGGTCCTAACCCCTTAGAACATTCCTCAGCTGTGTGGGGCCAAGAATCTATGCAGGGGCCAACTGCCTTTAGATAATAAGTAACAACCACTAAACTATTCTTTGCTTTCTAAGCAAGCAACATAATATCTTTTAATGGCATCTTAAGTTTTTTATTTATACCCCTAGAATTTAGAACTGACATTGTTTCCACATGGAAAGTTGTTTTTGATTTTCCTTAAACCTGGAAAGTCATAGCTGTGGGAATCCTGAAATTACTGAATCAGAAAAGTAAAGGCAGAAACCTGCTAGGACCTGTGGGAACCTAGAACTTGTAGCCTTTGGCACAGAGTAAAAAAGTACTCTGGGGCCTCCTTGATAAAGGAAAGGAATTTCTGTTCGGAATGTGAATGAGCTCCACTATCCCAAGCAGAGAGAAAACTATGGTGGTGTTACATATAATCAACTTTGTAGATCTAGATTATTACTCTGATATATTTCTCAGTTAATTCAGGATCAATTTTTTTTTAATTTTTTTTAACGTTTATTTATTTTTGAGAGACATAGAGACAGAGAGTGAGCAGGGAAAGGGCAGAGAGAGAGGGAGACACAGAATCTGAAGCAGGCTCCAGGCTCTGAGCTGTCAGCACAGAGCCTGACGCAGGGCTCGAACTCACAGACTGTGAGATCATGACCTGAGCCGAAGTCGGCCGCTTAACCAACTGAGCCACCCAGGCGCCCCCAATTTTAAGAAACCAGAAGAATCAGGGCGCTTGGGTGGCTCAGTTGGTTAAGTGTCCGGCTTCAGCTCAGGTCACGATCTTGCGGTTTTGTGAGTTCGAGCTCTGCATTGGGGTCTGTGCTGACAGCTCAGGGGCCTGGAGCCTGCTTCTGACTCCGTCTCCCTCACTCTCTGCCCCTCCCCCGTTCATACTCTCTTTCAAAAATATAAACATAAAACAATAAAAAAAAAGAAATGGGAGAATCATTTTTTTTTTCCCATAAGGGACAATCACATTAAGATTTGTGTCTTACTCCTCCCCACCAATAAAAAAAGAAAGGAAAAAAGAAAAAGAGCATGTCCTAACCCACTAAATTGATTAATGGGTCAGGAGAGGCCGTTTTTAAATAGTGTATTGATAAATTCCTTTCCACCAGCTCTTCCCAAAGGCTAGAGCATAGAGATGTGCCCTGAGTTGGCATTCTTTCAAACATTTGGTCAATTTCTCAAGCATCAGTTACCCATTGAAAATTACCAAGGATAACAAAGTTTGACTTTGATTTATATGTGTCAATCATAGTGGAAAGGGCTGGGATTTCATCAGTTTTTTGCTACAGTGAGTTTTTAATCCTGCAAGTCATGGATTTTTTTTTTCATGCATTTTATATACTGGGACTTGAAAATATTTCTCTTTCATTCCTTTAATTTACTGAATGAATACTCTGACTTGATGCTTTCTTCAATAAATGTGTGCCTTTTAAAATTCACTTTGACAAATTCAATAATATTTAATGTTCTGAGCCTTACAATCTTTTTTCTTTTTTAAATTTTTAAAATTTTATTTAAATCCAAGTTAGTTAACATACAGTGTATAACAATGATTTCAGGAATAGATTTAGTGATTCATCGCTTAGGTATTACACCCAGTGTGCATCTCAACAAGTGCCCTCCTTAATGTCCATCACCCATCTAGCCCATCCCCCCTCCCAACATTCCTCCAGCAACCCTCAGTTTGTTCTCTGTATTTAACAAGCTCAGGGCACCTGGATGGCTCAGTTGGTTAAGTGTTCAATTTTTATTTTGGCTCAGGTCTTGATCTCACGGTTGGTGAGATCAAACCCCAAGTTGGGCTCTGAGCTGCTGGTGTAGAGCCTGCTTGGGATTCTCTCTCGCTGTCTCTCTGCCCCTGCCCTATGCCTGCTCTCTCTCTTTCAAAAAAAAAGTATCTTATGGTTTGCCTCACTCTTTCTTTTCTCTTATTTTCTTTCCTTTTCCATGTATGAGTGAAATTATATTTATCTTTGATTGACTGACTTGTAAGCCTTACTATTTAAGGGATTCTGTAATCTAGCTTCCCATGTTTGTTGCCCCTTCTATGTGAAGAACCCAGCCAAGAGTTAAATCTACAGTGGAGAATGAGTTTATTTGCTTGGCAGTTGATAAAGTAGGATTTTTTCTTCCTGTTTTTAACATGTTTGTGTTCTTCATTAAGGTAATCTATAGAAGAATACTGTAATTTTACCTAGGTTTTAATTCCATCTGTTTTAAGTTTCTCATAGGCCTTTCATATGCAATAAGTCCAATGAGCAAGTAAATTTGGAGTGTAATAACTCAGTTCTTCAGTTGAATTTCATTTAAGTCTGCAAGTAATTTCCCAGAATTGATTCCATTTTTCTGCCAGTGGTAAAACTGACCTTTCAAAATCCTGATAAAACAATACTTGACAAATATGGTTTTGATATTACCTTATTGGATGAGCTTGTTTTCCTCATCTTCTATGGGTGTCTCCAAGCATGTATATTTCCTGCTCTGCTTCTGTGCATATCTAAATGATGGTCCCTGATTTTGCCTTCCTCACTGTGCTGTGTAATAGACTGGAATTGAGCATGGACTCTGGTACCAAGCTGCTAGTCTGCCTTTTGACTTTGGAGCAGATTAACAGCACTGTGCAGGCTTCATTCATTAACTGGGAGTAAGGATTCTTATCTTGCTGGGTTGTTGTGTTGGAAAGTTAAATAATATTTTGAAAGCACCAAGGCCACTGCTTAGCACAATGCCTCTTTGTCTCCTTTCTTTATCAAGGGTCAAGTAAGTAATATGTAGAACTTCTTCGATTTGTTAAATGTTTGGTTTTCTTTTCTTAACTTAAAAGTGTATGAGGATATGCGGATATCAAACCATTATGTTGTGTACCTGAAGTGAATATAACACATGTCAACTGTATGTCAAATTTTTTTAAGCATATGAGGAAAAAAATTCAGGACAGAGCAACTATCTTAGGCTCTTCTGGCTCTAAAAAACAGGGCAGAAAAGTGTTACATATTTCTTCTCCCCACCCCCAAGTCGCAAAACATCCAGTTTTTGTTTTTAATTTGTATATGCCTTGATTTTCATTCCTTGCCATTCATTAAGTTTGTTAGTAAAAGGATTCCCCCACCTATGTTCATTAAGTGATGGTTGTAAAAAGAATTGTGAACAAAAGCAAAGTTCTTTAAATTTCTAATAATTATTTATCACAACCAGTTAAGTTACTAAAATGGATTCTTAAATTCACAGTACTCTAAACTAGGTGTGGTCCTCTTGCACCCAGATCTTCAATTGTAGCTTTGGCCTAATTCTAGAAATTCTTTATTTTAATTAATTTTATCGTTCAAGGCATTTTAGTCCCTTTGGTTTTCAAAGTGCATTCTTAGGTTTCACAAGAGGCTGAAATGTGTATTTTAGGGGTTGTCACTTTAAAGGTAACTTATGTAATTTCTAATTTTACGTTCAGAGGTTTTAAGGTATTTGTTTTTTATTACTAGCTTTGTTCTTATTTGTTTTCTTTTTCCCCTGCGTTTCTTTGCAGACATATTTTTACAAGGGAAACGGTTCCATAAAGCCTTGGAAAGCATACTTTCACCCCAAGGGGACTTGAAAGAGAGGGATGAGAATCTCGAATCTGGATATATTGAAAGTGTCCAGCATATTCTGAAAGATGTCAGTGGAGTGCGAGCTCTTGAAAGCGCTGTTCAACATGAGACCTTAAAGTATGTAGGTCTGCTGGACTGTGTGGCTGAGTATCAGTAAGTATTAGGTTTTTTTTCCATCAGAGTGTGGAGATAAATTAACACGGGATGGAACGGATGATGCCTGTCAAATACTGTTTCCTCCTCTGAATTCCTGCCTATATGATACGTAAAAGAATTGGTGGGGTTGGGGGGGTGCCTGGGTTGCTCAGTCCATTGAACATCCAACTCTTGATTTCACCTCGGGTCATGATTCCAGGGTCGTGAGATCAAGCCCTGTGTCAGGCTCCATGCTTTGCACAGAGCCTGCTTGAGGCTCTCCCCCTCCCCCTTCCCCTTCCCCCTCCCTTTCCCTCCCTCTCCCTTTCTCTCTCCCCCTCCCTTTCCCTTTCTCTCTCCCCCTCCCTTTCCCTCTCTCCCTCCCTTTCCCTCTCTCCCTCCCTTTCCCTCTCCCCCTCCCTGTCCCTCTCCCTCTCCTTCTCCCCCTCTCCCCCTGTCCTTTTCTCCTTCTTGCACTCTTCCTCTAAAATAAAATTAAAACTTAAAAAAAAAAGAATTGGGTATATGGCAGGAGTTAAGGACAGATCTAGGACGAAGAGACTCCTAATTCTTGTGAATCTGTGTTCCAAAATCGAAGTATTTGCTGGAGAAAAGGTATAAGTTTTCAATATCCAACATGTTACTCCTCCTCTATACCCAAGCAAACTACCGGCCACAAGATCCAATTTGATTCCTGCATTCTTTTTCCCATTTCTCTAAAAATAGTACCTTTATCTATTGGCCCTGAAAATCAACTCTTTTCCTGGCTTCCAGGCAATGTTTGACATAGATAGGAACTCTGAGCTTGCTAAAGTTTCCTGTGGTTTTTAAATTGCTGCTGTGTTAACTGTTTTTCCCACTACTCCATATTCCAAGGGGAGATACAACCTGCAGATACCCCTATTCCAAAACACGGTTGCAATATGCCAGGATAGGGAAAAACCTGTGAGTATAGCTCTGGAATTCTAGTTAAAATTTAAATTAAAAAAAAAATTGACAGAATATTCGTTAGTCTGGAAACTGTTTAGGCAACAGTTAAACAGCTTTGTGCCATAGCTGCCTCATAGGTGTGAAGAGGCCTATGTGCCTAGAAATTTAATAGACTATTATTAGCTGGCCTACCAGAAGTTCCTGACACCAAACACTTAACAGTGATGTCCACAGTACTGAAGTTTGTTTTCTGCTCTTTAAGTGAAAACCTTAACATTGAGAATATGAACATTGAATGTTTTTGAAAATTAAGGTTTCCGAAATTTTAAAAACATTTCTAATAGGTAATATATGCATTTGGTTAATCCAAGCTATTAAAAGTAAATGTCCCATTCCCACTTTTTCTTTTAAAAAAGGTCTTTAATGTGGTGAAGTATATATAACATAACGTTTTGCCATAGAATTCACCATTTTTAAGTATACAGTTGACTATTATTACATACATTCATAATGTTGTACAACCATCAACACCATCCATCTCCAGGACATTTCATCTTATAAAACTGAAATCCTGGGCCCTGGATTAAAGTAATCATTGTATTCTCCTCCATTTCCAGCCTATGGCAACCACCCTTCTACTTTCAGTCTCTATGAATTTGACTACACTTAAATATGTCATGTAGGCGGAATCAAAGTATTTGTCTTTTTGTGACTGACTTATCTTTATCCTTTGATGCACAATTTAAAAAAAAATTTCCTGTAAGCTAATGTGTCTATTTTTTCTTTTGTTGCCTGTGCCTTTGGTGTCACATCCAGTAAATCATTGCCAAATCCATTGTCATTAAACTTGGGCCTTGTGTTTTCTTCTAAGAGTTTTATGTACTTTTAAGTCTTACCTTTAGTTCATGGATCCATTTTCAGTTAATTTTTGTATATGGTGTTAGGTAGGAGCCCAACTTCATTCTTTTGCATGTGGATAGCCACTTTCCAAACCAGGACCATTTGTTGAAAAGACTGCCCTTTCCTCATTGAATAGACTTGATACCTTTGTCAAAAATCATGTGACTGTGTGTATGGTGAGGGTTTATTTCTGGACTATCTATTCATTTCCATTGGTCTATGTGTCTGTCTGTATACCAGCACCACACCATTTTAATTATTATAGCTTTGTAGTAAGTTTTGAAATCAGCAAGTGTGAGTCCTCCAGTTTTGTTCTTTTTCAAGGTTGTTTTGCCGTTCTGAGTCCCTTGAGATTCCATATGGATTTTAGGATGGGTTTTTCTATTTGTGCAAAAATTGTCATTGAGATTTTTATAGAAGCAGGATTAAATTTGTATATCATGTTGGGCAGTATGAACGTCTTAACAGTATTAGATCTTCTAATCTATGAATGTGGAGTATGTTACCATTTATGTCTTTAACTTCTTTCAGCGATGATTTGTAGTTTTCATTGTAGAAGTTTTTAGTCTCCTTAGTTAATTCCCAAGTATTTTATTGATTTTGATGTTACTATACATGGAATTGTTTTTGTAATTTCCTTTCCAGATTGTTTATTGTTTATGTATAGAAACGCAACTGACTTTTCTGTGTTGACTTTGTATCTTGCTACTTCGCTGAATTTATTTATATAGTCCTACCAGTTTTTATGTCAATTCTTTAGAGTTTTTTTTTTTTTAAGCTTATTTTTATTTATTTTGAGAGAGAGAGAAAGATCACATACAGGAGCAGGGGAAGTGCAGAGAGAGAGAGGGAGAGAGAGAATTCCAAGCAGGCCTCACACTCAGCGTGGAGCCTGACACAGCTCAGCCCCACAACTGCAAGGTCATGTCCTTTGCTGAAATCAAGAGGCAGATGCTTAGCCTGACTTAGCTACACAGGTACTTCTAGAATTTTTAATAGAAAAGATCGTATCGTCTGTGAACAGAGATAATTTTACTTCCTTTCCAGTTTGGATGCTTTTTATTTCTTCGTCTTGCCTAATTGCTTTGGCTTGAACATACAGATGCTGTTAAGTAGAAATGGTGAAAGCAGACAGCCTTGCCTTGTTCCTGATCTTAGAGGAAAACTTTCCAATCTTTTACTGTTGAGTATGATGTTTGCTGTGGGTTTTTCATATATGGCCTTTACTATATCAAGGTAGTTTTTTTCTATCTCTAGCTTGTTAAGTATTTTTTTCATTAAAGCGTATTTAATTTTGTCAAATGATTTTCTTCATCAATTAAGTAATTATATAGTTTTCCTCATTCATTCATTCCAGGAATAAAGCCCACTTTGTTATTGTGTATAATCCTTTTAATATGTTGCTGAATTTGTTTTACTAGTATTTTGTTGAGAATTTTTGCATCAGTGTTCATAAGGATTACTTTTTTGTAATATTTATTTATTTTTGAGAAAGAGAGTGGGACAAAGATCTAAGCAACAACAAAGCCTAACATGGGGCTCAAACTCACAAACCGAACCATGAGATCGTGACCTGAGCCAAAGTTGGAAGCTTAATCGACTGAGCCACCCAGGCACCCCTCATAAGGATTATTATTCTGCAGTCATAGTGTCTTTGTCTGGCTTTAGTATCACAGTAATGCCAGATTCATAAAGTGAATTCAAGAATTGCTCTGCTTTTCAATTTTGGGGGAAAGTTTTAGCATTGGTATTATAAAAATGTTTGGTGGAATTCCCCCATAAAGTCATCAGGTCTAGAGCTTTTATTTGCCAGTTGATTTTTGATTACTGATAAATCTCCTTACTAATTATAGAGCTGTTCAGATACTCTGTTTCTTCATGATTTAGTCCTAGTAGGTTTTGTGTTTCTACGAATTTATTTCATCTAGGTTATCCAACTTGTTTGCATCTGATTTTTCATAGTACTCTTCTCCTTTTTATTTCTGAAAAATTAGTAGTTATGTTCCCAATTTCAAATTTCTTTTTTTTTTTATGTTTTTATTTTTTATTTTTGAGAGGGAGACAGAGTGCGAGCAGGGAAGGGGCAGAGAGAGAGGGAGGCAGAATCTGAAGCAGGCTCCGGACTCTGAGCTGTCAGCACAGATTCTGATGCGGGGCTTGAACTCACGGACCGCGAGATCGTGACCTGAGCCAAAGTCAGTTGCCCAACAGACTGAGCCACCCAGGCGCCCCTCCCAATTTCATTTCTGATGTATGGAATTTGAGTCCTTTTTCTAAGTCTTTCTAGCTAAAAGTTTGTCAATTTTGTTGATCTTTTCAAAAAACCAATGTTTAGTTTCATTGATTTTTTTTTTATATTGTTTTTCCATTCTATATTTCATTTATCTTTAATCTCTTATTTCCTTCCATAAGCTTTGAAGCTTCGGGTTTATATTTTCATTATTTGGTTCCTTAAGTTGTAAGGTTAAGATATTGATTTAATTCTCCTAATTTTTAATGTGCTTATCGCTATATATTTCTTCTGTAATACTGTTTAACGGTGTTCTTTTAGTTTTGATATGCTGTATTTTCATTTTTATTCATCTCTAAGTATCTTCTAATTTCCCCTGTGATTTCTTTGGCTGATTGTGTTAGTGATTTCTGACTTCATCTTGAGAAGATACTTTGTATGATATCTATCTTTTTTAAATATATCGAGACTTAATTTTTATGGCCTAACATGGTTTGTCCTGGAAAATTCCTGTGTGCTTGAAAAGATATGTATTCAGTTGTTGGGTAGCAAGTGCTATGTCTGTTAATCTTGTTGGCTTATTGTGTTGTTTTAAGTCCTTTATTTCCTTACATACCTTCTGTCTGATTCTCCCCTTTATTGAAAATAGATACCGAAGTCTCCAACTGTTATTATAGAACTGTATTTTTGGGGCACCTGGCAGGCTCAGTTGGAAGAGCACGCGACTCTTAATCTCAGAGTCGGAGTTTGAGCCCCATGTTGGTTGTAGAGATTATTTAAATAAATATAAAACTTAAAAAAAAAAAAGAACTGTATTACTGCCTTCAATTTTTTCAGTTCTTGCTTCATATATTTTGATAGTCTTTTACTAGGTGCATAAATGTTTATAATTGTTATATCTCGATGTAGTGAACCTTTTATTAAAGACTATTTTTCTGTTTTGGGAGCCACCTTTGCTCTCTTTCAGTTATTATTTGCATGGAATATCTTTTTATATCTTTTCACAATCAGCCTATTTGTATCTTTGGTATAGTGGAATCATTGTGTTTTATCTATTTTCCAAAATATAAATGAGGAGTTTAATCCATTTACATTTAAAGTAGTTACTGATGGGGCTGCCTGGATGTTTCAGTCAGTTAAACATCTGACTCTTTTTTTTTTTTTTTTTTGGTTTATAAAGTATACTAAGCATCCAACTCTTGATTTCAGCTCAGGTCATATCTCACAGTTCATGAGATCGAGCCCTGCATCTAGCTGTGTGCTGATAGCATGGAGCCTACTGGGATTCTCTCTCCCTCTGTCCTCCAAAATAAATAGATAAACATTAAAAAAAAAAAAAGTTACTGACAAGGAGGAAGTTCTTTCATTTTGTTATTTATATTCTATATTCATTATAGCTTTTTGGTCTCATTTCCTGTATGTTACAGTTTTCTTTTGTGTTTTATTTCCTTTTTTGTAATGAAATGTTTCAATTCCTTTCTCATTTCCTTTTGTGTATATTCTATAGCTATTTCCCTTTTGATTACCATGGGGATTACATTTAACATCCCGGTTATAGTGCTCTAATTTGAATTTATATCAATTTAACTTCAGTGGCATACACAAACTGTGCTATTTTAACAGCTCTGTCTCTAATCCTTTTAATTGTTGATATCACAAAATTGTCTTTGTATTATGTGCCCCAAAACATAAACTAATAATTTTATTAATCTTTTAAATTACGTAGAAAACAACCCACTCACCCTCCACCCACCCACCCACTGCTCCGTTCCCCTTCGTTGCACACAGTCTCTGGCTCCTGAGGTGCCTGGCTCATTGGGAGCAACAGGATGCTATTGGCAGGTTAAGGTTAAGAGTTAGAAAGGGAGTCAGCATATCTTCAAAACTACCTAGGAACATGTCTAACTCAGGGTCTTGCAGAAGTGGCAAGAATTTGCCCAGTGGATCCAATAGAATATGTAGTATTGTGGATTTACAAGTATAAGGAAAATGTGACCTGTGGAGCAACTGAGACAAAAGAAAAGGGCTGACTTGGAGCATAAATGAGAACTAGCTCCAGTGGAGCCTGAAGTGAGGGAGAGACTTAAGTAAGAGGAGCTCATGTTTCAGCAGCGATAGCTGATAGTCCAACTGGAGCTGGAAATGCAGGAAGAAGAACAGGAAAACTGTAGAGCAATCAAGAACAATTAGAGAAGGAGATGAGAATGGGTATAGAAAATAAGAGTGAAATGTTATACGTACATTCAGAGGATACAGCAGCGGACTCCAGCAAAACACAAGTTGAAACTAACGATCTGTGTGGGGCATCTCACTGAGCAGAATGGAAGAACACGATGAGCCAGTGCTATCTGATGTTTCATTAAACATTGATCAGATTCGTATGATGGAACACCCAAAGAGCAATAGATTTTTCTGCTTGCTTCAAGTTTTTTGTTTTAAACTAGAAAACAAAAGGTGGAGTTACAAATCATTGTTACAATAATGCTTGCTTTTTTAATTGCCCATGTATTTACCTTTATTGAAGTTTTTGGGCATCTTTAAGACCAAAAAGGTCTTTGTATAGGAGATCTGCCATCACATCTTTTTCAGGGACAATTTGTGATTTCTTTTTTTCCTCTTTGAATGGGCCATACTTTCCTGTTTCTTTGTATGCTTCGTGACCTTTTTTGTTGAAATCTGGGCATTTGAATCTAATACGTAATTCTGGAAATCAGGTTCTCCCTCTACCTCTGGGTTTGCCAGATTTTGTTCATTGTTTTTGTTTGGGGTGTTGTTGTTGTTGTTGTTGTTGTTGCTGTTGTTGTCGTAGGCTCTTTGCTAAGGATCAGCCTGAGGTATAAACTTACGGTCTTCTCAGGTCTTTTCTGAGCCTGTGCCCCTCCCTGGACATGCACTGTCACTTTTTAATTTTCCTCATATATGCAGTTGCTTTTGGATGTTGTAGTCTTTAGTATCTAATTCCCAAAAGGGGAAAAAATGAAGGGGTGGAAAACACGGGTGTTGGCCCTTTAAATTCCCTGGAAGTCAGGCAAGTTGCGCAAGAGGGGCTTGCAGCAGTGGGTGGAGGTGCAAGAACAATGACTACCCTCTTCTTGTCTATACCTCTGTGAACAGAAACAACAATTTGTGAAGAGAGCACAGAGGACAGGGTCCTTTTTGTCCCTGCCCATTCCCACAAGCTGTGTGCGCCCTGCTCCAGAATCATGTGCACAGCTGTCTACCCCATGAGGGGGAGGGGGGATGGTAGCTGCTAAGAGCTGAAATTGACCAAAATTAACCACAGTTTACCATCCAAACCTTCAATAGGCTCTAGATTTCCAATAATTGGATCAGACAGATTCTGCCATTGCAGTTGTTATCAAGGTGGGCCTACGGATTTCTGATACGTCCTAGTTTATCTTCCTAGAATCCTCTACCCCTTTCCTGGTTTTAACCTCTGTTTAAAAGTTCTTTTGGGGTCGCCTGGGTGGCTCAGTAGGTTGGGCGGCCAACTTCAGCTCAGGCCGTGATCTCGCGGTCTGTGACTTCGAGCCCCGCGTCGGGCTTTGTGCTGACAGCTCGGAGCCTGGAGCCTGCTTCTGATTCTGTGTCTCCCTCTCTCTCTGCCCTTCCCCTGTTCACGCTCTGTCTCTATGTCTCTCAAAAATAAATAAACATTAAAAAAAAAAAAAGTTCTTTTGATCCTGAGATATTTTATGACTGCATGTACAACCATTTGTCCCCACCCCTACTTACTAACACAAAGTGCCAAACCCTGCCTTTTTTCATTCTGAAAACGTTCTAGAGATCCTTATTAGTTTATATAGATCTACAACATCCTTTTCTCTTTTAGTAATTTTCCACCACTCAGAATTAACACTTTGTCACATCTGCTCCCGATTTTTTTTAATATAACATAAATTAAGTTCACATCGCATATAACCACCTCTTCCCTCCTCTCACAGCCCCCTGGCCGAAGACAATCACTGTGATAAGTTTGCTGCTGTATCCTTCTAGGCTACTTCCTATATTATTTAACACACTCACAACACCGTATAATGCATGAGCAGGTATACCACCAGTTTGTGCATACACACACCACTTACACGTCCGTTAAAGTCGCAATTTAGAGGAGTTTCTAGATATGTATTATCACAAAACTGGTAAGATACCAGGGTCTGGAGCCAGGCTGACTGGGTTTCATTTCTGGCTTTTCATCTTAACCTTAGGCTAGTTACTTAGCCTCTCTGTACTTCAGTTTGTTCATCTGTAAAATAAGACAGCAGCACTGGGTGGCTCAGTTGGTTAAGCATCCAACTCTTGAACTCAGGTCTTTGACAAAATAAAATAAGACAAAAGATAGGACCTACCTTTAGAGTTGTTATAGAGACTAACTGAGACATTCTCTGTAAGATACTTTAAATGAATACTATCTGCTTGATAACTGTTAGCATGATTATTTTGATCTTTTTAACTGTTGTTTGGTATTCCTTTCTATTAATCATAGCCATTTCCCTATTGGGGAAATTCAGGTAACTTCTAGTTTTTCACGATCGCGAACTCCAGCAGTGAGCATGTCTCCTTGTATACTGTTTGCGAGAGTTTCTCTAGGCAAGTGCACAGGTCCGTTTGCTGGTTTGTTCTGGTGGATGATATAGACGGTTTGTGTAAATTTCAGTTAATCTGAAGTTGGCCTGGATATGAATACTTAAATTTTCCAGGCATTTGTCACTTTATGACATTTTTCCAGGCATTTACCCCCCAAGATATCAAACCATTCTCTCCAGCCCGTACCTAAAAGGGAAATTGTTATGTTAAAGGGCAGATGCATTGTAGTTTTCCCAGATGGGAGTGTGCTTATTTCTGCACAGTTTTAATGACACAGTGTTAGATAAAATTTATTAACATTGTATCTCATAATTTCAGTCTTCATTTCACTTAGGTTAGACTGAACATCTTTTCATTTGTTGTGAACTGTCTTTGTTCAGTTTTAATTTGGATTTATACTACTAAAAATCTCTGTGTGTCAACTTTAGGGCAGGGACCAGGTCTCCTTATCTGTATCTCTGCATATAGATGGTGCCTATTAAATGCTGATGGATTTGAGCCTCAGCTTTGGTTTCTGAACAAGACAATTTCTGAAGTACTGTGATGCATCACCCTTTATGATGGGGACTTCGCTACTGATCTGTTGTGGTTCATCAACTGAGATAGTGATAGAGATATAGTTTCAATTCTCTAGTCAACTGTTAAAGGAAAGGAGGCCATGACGGTCCAAAGGAATTTTGGGAAAGTTTAGAAACTAGAACTGTGGAAAAGTTCCCTAGCACTTCCATATGGGCCTGCCCCTGTCACGGTCAGGGGGGTACTTCAGGCAGCACTGTCCCATCACATCTGTGACAGGCCCGACCTGAATATAGGGCTCAACAGAGAGAGAACATCACACTTCTCTAATCCTCAGAAGTAAAGCTAAGGACAGCTGTCTCTTTGAAAAGTGGAGAAAGGGGCGCCTGGATGGCTCAGTCAGTTAAGCATCCAACTCTTGATCTTGGCTCAGTTCATGATCTCATGGTTCATGAGTTCTAGCCCTGCATCAGGCTCTGTGCTGACAGCAGAGCTCATTCTCTGCCCCTCTCTCTCTCTTTCTCAAAATAAACATTAAAAAAAAAATTTTTTTTAAAGAGAAAAGTAGAAAAAGGTCACTAGGTGATAATAAACTATACCTAAGAAGAGGCTTAACCTATTACGGTTTCTTAGTTTGAACGGTTACCTACTAAGACTTCCTTTGGTTTCTCTTTAGGGGCAAGCTCTGTGTGATTGATTGGAAGACATCGGAGAAACCAAAACCTTATATCCGAAATACGTTTGACAACCCACTGCAGGTGGTAGCCTACATCGGTGCCATAAATAATGATGCCAACTACAGCTTTCAGGTCAGGACACTGAGCCTCTGCTTACATAAAGTCTTGGTCAATGCTTATGTATGGCCATTTAACTCCTTATGGTTTTTATTCTGTTTGTGTCCCACTGTTTACTCTGTGCCTTGTCCTTTCACCACCTTAGAAGCACTTCCCTCTGTTCCTGAGCTTTCTGTCATTGCTAATAGTGCTTTAGTGTTTAGTGTTTACAGTTCATTCTTGGATATCTTATTTGTCATCTTTGTGTTCGTATGTATCCTGGTACAATCTTTCATCGACCCATCTTAGAAACCGTTAGGAGATATTATTGTAGATTGTTTTGTTCTGAGTTTGCCCTGAAGGAAGAAGGAAATGAACCTCAACTCTGGCCCTACTGTATAAATATTGAAACTGCCCTGTGTTTCTTCCTAGGTCCAGTGTGGCTTAATTGTGGTTGCCTACAAAGATGGATCCCCTGCTCACCCACATTTCATGGACACGGAGCTCTGTTCCCAGTACTGGGCCAAGTGGCTTCTTCGACTAGAAGAATATACAAAGAAGGAAAAGAACCAGGATATTCAGAAGCCAGATTAGGGGACAGGACGCTGTTGGGGAACATTCAGTAGTTCTCATAGTTTGGGAAGATATGTTGTTTACTGTAGAGATGCCACAGGATCTGAGAGCTACATAACATAAGTGGAAGTATTTGTTGAAATGTATTATAGCCAAAAAGATCAAAAAGCCAGAAAAGTTTAGATTTTAAGGGTTGGACTTGAGCATATAAAAGAAGCACAAGTAAGTGACATCTGTCACTTACCTGGAAAAGGGTAAGCAGGATTCACACAGCGTTGGTGTCCCTTGGACACCCCCCAGTCGAACTTTCTGTTATCCCAAGCAGGATGTCCAGTCTTTGAATTGAGATTGGAGAGGGTGAGGCTTGGTGTGCAAGAAGTTCCCCCAGAGTACCTCAGGAGGGAAAGGGCCACGTGCCCCCGGGCTGTGTGTGGGGTGGGGGGAACTTGCATCAACTAACTCCTACTGCCACCGCAGTTTCCTAAAGCCGGTTTTATATATTGAAGTTTTCTATATATTTCATTTGGGGGGAAAAAAGCTTCCATTTAACTTTTTTGGAAAAGAAATACGTGATTCCTTAGCCTCAAATAAACATTGCTCTCTGGAAAGATGGGGCATCATTGACAGTACTCCTTAGCATACACTAAATAACTCCTAGAAGTGTCCAGACCCCAGTCTGAGGTTTCGTAATTATAGATATTTTAGTAGCTATATTCTGGTTCGAGTCAGTGAACCATGTACATAGAGAAAAAGTATCATTTGTGAGATTTTTCAGCTAGGGGGAACAATAACTTTTGTGTGTTTGATAAGTAATAAAAATTATTAGTTGTCACTGGGATCAGGAAACTTAAATGGCCACTGGAGCTTTGGGAGAAGGTTCCTGTTTTATGGGATGGGTTAGCATTTAAGTTACAGCTGTGGTCTTAAAATAGTACAGTGCTACAGTCACTTTTTTCCTTTCATTAGCCGTTAATTGTAAGAAATAAAATACAAGATGTGAGTAAAGTAATGAAGCTTTGGTTTCTGTTTCTTTTTATGTAGATTTATGTGTTTCTAGAGTAGTTTCATAAACCTGGAAATCATTTAGATTTTGTTTTTAGAAGTTCAGAATTCACAATTTTTTTGAAGTTTAATTATTTATTTTGAGAGAGAAAGAAAGCATGAGAGAAGCCGAGAGAGAAACCCAAGCAGGCTCTGCACTGTCAGTACAGAGCCCGATGCAGGGCCAGAACTCACAAACCGCAAGATCACGACCTGAGCTGAAGTCAAGAGTTGGATACTTAACTGACTGAGCCACCCAGGCACCCCCAGAATTCAGTTTTGCTACTGACCCAGTAGCTTTGGTATGTGTTCTCTAAGTGCACACAAGAAGGAGGTGTCGTCCACCATGGTCACCTGGCAAGGAAAGTAAGGTTCAGGAAGGAGAGAGGAAGAGTTGAGGGAGACATTTCACTGACTGTATACACCTCTGCATTCTTTCCAGGCAGCAGATATTCATGTAGCCTGTTAATTTCAAAAATCAAAAATCAAAACTTAAGTGAGATATTAAAAGTTGTAAGAGAATTTGCCATACTGTGAGAACAGGGCCCAGCAAGACTTCATTTTAATACATTTTAGTGCACCTTGGACCTATCACTTTGCACCAAGAGACTCCCAAGCTAATGGCATGAAGAGTTCCATGAAAGACTCTCAGGGTCTGACCAGGCAGACAGTTCTGTGAGAACAATGAAGGTCAACCCCTGGGCAGGCTTCCCTGAAAGACCCAAGGACATACCAGTTTCTCACTACAATCCTAGTATTTATTCCTCAGATCTCACTAATTAAAGAAGTTGCAATTCTCTTGAGAGGGAAATGTCAATGAAAAGTTGTTTTCCCTACAAGACATAGGAAAAGAAAGCCAAATCTGTGTTTCTTAACTAGGTAATTTTTCAAGAATTACCATCTATGAGGCCACCTGGGTGATTCAGTCAGCTATATTCCAACTCTTGATTTTGGCTCAGGTCATGATCTCATAGTTTGTGACTTTGAGTCCAGCGTTAGACTCCTCACTGACAGAGTGGAGCCTGCTTGGGATTCTCTCTCTCCCTCTCTCTGCCCCTCATGCACTCTCTCAAAAAAAAAAAAAAATTACCGTGTATGTTACTAAATTGTGGATACCACTTGTTCCCCTAAGTGATATGGCTTATTTAACTCTAGTGAAATTAAATGAGATTCATGATGACGGAGTCTCTAATTGAGGATACTTAAAATAGAAGGGGGTATAAATTGCTTTTGTGAGGAGGCTTCCTCACAGTACAGGACATAGTAGCACAGTCTTCGGCTTTGAGACAATCCATTAGGTTCAAAGCCATCCACGTCCCCTACTCCTCTGCAATTTACATTCTTGGTGCATTCAGCCGCTGACAAAAGGTCCATGCTAGCACGAAAAACCAATTTTCAATTCTTTCTAAAATTATGCCTTCTGCCCTCCCTATCCCCACCCCCGGATCTGGCCTCTTGCTCAGAGCCATTATCCCCATTTAATCTGAGTGCATTAACCTCTATAAACCTATTATAGTTCTAGGAAAACTTGTCAACATATGAGCTGTGGTTTCATATGCGTTGACTCTAGTAAATACAGGAAGAGGTTAGTTGTAAGTCATTGTGTTTCTAGGTAACCAGTTTGCCTACTGGCTTTAAATGGAGCTGGAGAGAGGTAATTTGTTTGAATCACTGTATCTTTCCACCTGAGCAATTAAACATTTGATTACAACCTACCCCATCCCTCCCACCCCACACACATACAAGAAAAAGTGAAGCAAGGGAATAGTTTGAACTTTTGAAAGGAACACTTCAGGGGTGCCTGAGTGGCTCAGTTCATTGAATGTCTGACTCTTGGTTTCAGTTCAGGTTGTGTTCTCACAGTTTGTGAGATGGAACACATGAGGGGCTCTGTGAGCCTGCTTGGGATTCCGTCTCTCCCTCCCTCGTTGCCCCTCTCCCACTTGCATGCGTGTGCACTCGCTCTCAAAATAAACTTAAAGAAACACTTCAGTTGTTTGGAGCTGGTGCCCCTAAAGAGAACCACTGTCTTAAATTGATTGCAAAGTACAAGGCAGAACAAACTCTCCCTTTCTCCCTCCTCCCTCCCTTCTTTCCAGCCTCAGAGGCCTACACCTTAAGCAAAAACCACGTGCTACTGCCGGAAGGCTAACCTTCAGAATCTCTTAAGTGATTTCTACTATAGAAGGGAGCTTGAGAAAAGCTCTCTGGGGGAGCTGCTCCCGATGGAGCAAAAGGTTTGTATGGTTGCTTGACAATAGCGGTTGTCAGGTGTGAGGATTGCATTTGTGAAGATCCAATCATGAAAAATGGTATTCTGGATTAGAGCTTTTGCCTCTTTGCTCTAGAGACAGGTAGATAGAAAGAAAATAACATTACAGATGATTTTAAAAGCCCTTGTCTAGTTTCCTGAATCCCATTTCCCTTGCCCCTGAGACGCCATCGTAAATTTGGTGTACACCTTTCCAGTGTATCCTTTTACAGTTTTACTCCCCCTTATTGGTCTCCATGAATATTATACAGTTTTGCTTCTTATCTTTTTGATTTTTGCTTGCTTTATCTCAGCATTTGTTTTTCAGATGCATACCGGTTGACCGCTTCTAGATCTGGTGCATGACTAACTGCTCTGCAGTATTCCCTCATGCTTTATTGTCTCACTAATGCACTGTTAGGCTAACAGACGCTGCTGCAGTGAACACCCTCCTGGGTGCGTGTGGTGTGTGTTTCCTGGCGCACACGAGGCACGTGCAGTGTAGTGGAAGCAGGCTGAAGTTGGGGCTCTGCCACTTAATAGCTCTGTAACCTTGATCAAGGTGCTTGACCTTTGTGTGCCTGGATTCCTCCATTGTAAATTGGAGCGTAGAGGGGAAATAATCATACCTACTCAGAGCTGTAAGGAGTAAATGAGGTAAAGCTCTTAGGGCAGGGCCTGGCACATAATGGGGACAAAATAAACATTAGCCATCATCGTCTTAATCCAATGATCAAATCTCCATGAGTCGTGGCTGGGTCGCAGGATGTGCGCAGCCTGAATATCACTGCCAAATTCCTCCAAAATAGTGCTCTCAACTCACTCTTCCACCAGTGCTTTCTGAAATTCCCTGCTTTCCCGCATATTCACTAACCCAGGAGTTTTAGGACTTTTTTGTGCCAACATGATGGGGTGAAAACAGTTACTTTTTATTTTGAACAGCGTTATTGTTTGAGTAAAATTTGCTTTAAAGCGGGATTGCCATCTAGTGGTGGGGAAAGTAGACTGCAGTTATGAGGCACAAGCCAAATACGTGTACACCTACATGTATCTTGGGGTCAATTTAGGCATTTGAATCACTACCATAGGTCTGGTTGGAATTAAGGCAACTGTGTGAGGGTTCTTCTGTTATCTTTCCCCCACGTTTAAGCAGCTTGTGATTTTTCTCCTCATTTTCTCCAGCACAGCAACATGGAGACCTGTCTGAGCAACCCCGTGTGAGCGGCCTCACAGCCCAATGAATCTGGGTCACTGGCTCAGAAAAGAGGAGTGAGATAAATTAGGAACGAGGCTATTTACAAACTGGCAAGAGACTGTGGCTCCCAGCAGGGCGGGTTTTCCTTGAGCCATCCTAACTCCCCAGTGGGGAAGTGGTCAGTAAGTGCCTGCATCAGCCTTTCCCTCAAACCACCACAGAGGGCTGACCAGGGTCCCAATTAACGCCCTTCCGAACCAGGCACTTGGACTGTCTGCTGTGAAGACTTTTAAAGTCATAGTCTACAAAAATTTAAGGGTGTCTGATGGTGTTAGTTGTTAATCATCAAAGGCATAGGTACATTTTTAAAGATCTGTACAAAAATGTTCCATGAAAGGTAAAGGCATAAATAAAGCAATGTTACTGAAAGGTTATATAACATGCATTTAATCAAGTACTATTACTAAATTAATGGGATATTAAAAGTTAGAAAACAAGTCTCAATAAGAAGCATAGGTGAGCTGTGATTAGAAACATCTACTCGGGCTGATCTAGACTGCCCCTCAGCAGCAAAAAAATTTTTTAATGTTTATTCATATTTGAGAGACAGAGACAGAGTGTGAGCAGAAAAAGAGGAAGACACAGAATCTAAAGCAGATTCCAGGCTCTGAGCTGTCAGCACAGAGCCCGATGTGGGACTCAAACCCACAAACCATGAGATCGTGACCTGAGCCAAAGTTGGTCACTTAACCCATTGATCCACCCAAGTGCCCCCAGCTTGTGCCCATTTCTAAGCTATTATTTTGCAGATGCCTTTGCCTAAAATAACTTCCCTTCCTCCCTTTGTTCAGCCAGATCTTAATTTCCAATGTGTTTGGGTCTGAACCCCAATCTTCCCTCAAGTCTTCCCAATTCTGCAAGAAAGGAGATGGTATAGTGTCCAAAAGCAGAAGCCTCAGAATCAGGCAGACACTGAATCCGGCCTGCTGCCTGTTTCTGTACCGTTTGTGAACTAAGGACTGTTTTTATTTTTTGTTTTTTTTTTAATTTTTTTTAAATGTTTTAATTTTATTTTTGAGAGACATAGAGACAGAGTGTGAGCAAGGGAAGGGCAGAGAGAGAGGGAGACACAGAATATGAAGCAGGCTCCAGGCTCTGAGCCGTCAGCACAGAGCCCGACGTGGGGCTCGAACTCACAGACCATGAGATCATGACCTGAGCTGAAGTCGGCCGCTTAACCGACTGAGCCACCCAGGCGCCCCTAAGGATTGTTTTCACATTTGAAATGTTTGAAAAAAATCACAAGTAGACTATTTAGTGACACAAGAAAATTATAAAAATTCTAATCTCATTGTCTAAAAATAAAGTGTTATTGGAACACAACGACACCCACTTGTTTATACATTGTCTGTGGCTGCAGAGTTAAGCATTTGCAACAAAGACTGTAGGACCTGCAAAGTGTGAAGTATTTGCTATCTGGGCTTTTACAATGTTGGCCATCCCCTGGTCTGGATGAAAGCTCATGGTGGCTTGGGCAAGAGAGGTGGCAGGAGATGCTGGGCAAGAGCCAGATCTGAGATGTACTTTGGGAGCCTTGCCTGGCAGTTTGGATGAGCAGGGTGAGGAGGAAGTATAAATGAAGGGTAGCGCCTCGGTTCGGGGCTTGAGCAGGTGGGTGTTATTTGCTAGAATGGGAAAGATGAGAGAGAGAACAAACCAGGTGAAATCTTAGCTCTTCCCCTTGCTAACACCATCACTGACTACTTTGCCGTGTTATCAATCACCCTCAAATTAGTGGCTTAAAACTTATTTCTCATAAGTCCAGGGACAGGCTTGGTACTTCTAGTCTGGGGATCTAGCTGAGGGAGGACTGTCTAGGATAGCTCAATGTCAGCTGGGGCCATGGGGATGCCTGGCCCTGCATCTCCCATTCTTCAGTAGGCTAGCCTGGGCTCGCTCAGAAGGCGGTGGTGGAAGGGCTCCCAGGAGCTGCAAAAGAACAAGCCCCAGTGCACTGTGCTTCTCAAGCCCGTCTGGGTCATACTCACTGAAGCCCCAATGCCTGGGAGGCGGGGGCTGTTAATTCCACTCATGACTTTTTGACAAGCCAAAAAGTCACATTGCAAAGGGGTGTGGATCCAGATGGGGGCATGTCTGCAGTCCACCGTGCTGATGTGACTCAGGCAAGTTACCCAAAGTCTTTGAGCCTTGGTTTTCTCATCTGTAAATGGGCAAGGCAAAGATTTCATCAAGTTTTTATAAGGATTAGAAATAACAAATGTAGGGGTGCCTAGGTGACTCAGTGGGCTAAGTGTCTGACTCTTGATTTTGGTTTAGGTCATGATCTCACTGTCTTGAGATCCACCCCTGCATCCGGCTCTGCAGTGGAGCCTCCTTGGGATTCTCGGTCTCTGCCCCTCCCCCACTTACCCACACGCGCATGTGCACAATTCTCTCTAGCACTCTCTCAAAAATAATTTTAAGCAAATAACAAACGTAAAGTTCGTGGCATATAACAGGTACTAAATACTAACAGTTTTATTATGACAATGAATAATGATCAAGCTTAATAATCTCTACTGGGGACTAGTATTTCCTAAACTTCAGTCACTCTTGTGCCACCACCAGGATTTTGGCCATGTTTGAGGACCACTGAGATTCTTGTTTACACAACATTTTTCCTTAAACAGGGTTTAAACAAGGTTCACTCTTGGGGCCCCTGGGTGGCTCAGTCTGTAAAGCATCTGACTTGAGCTTAGGTCATGATCTCCTGCTTCATGGGTTTGAACCCCGAATCGGGCTCTCTGCTGTCAGCACAGAGCCCACTTCGGACCCTCCGTCTCCCTCTCTCTCTGACCCTCCGCTGCCTCTCAAAATAAATAAACTTTTTTAAAAAGTTTATTTCAAAAGCAAACCTTATCTTGGGGTGCCTGGCTGGCTCAGTTGCTTGCGCATGTCTTGATATCAGTGTTGTGAGTTTGAGCCCTACGCTGGGTGTAGAGATTACTTAAAAAACAAAAAAAACAAAAAAACAAACGTTATCTCACTACCACAATAAAAATAGGCCATAGCTTGCCATAAATAGAAGGTAACCATAAAATAAATGCAGTAAAAATAAAGTAATGCTATTAACACTAACTCAGTCCTCTTGCTTTCCAAAGGCCAGATCTGAGGCCTGCTATCTCTTTGTAAGAAGAGGGTATTCAAGAAAAAGTTTTCTTCTCCATATAACCAGCAGGATAGAAGACTTTTGCTGTGTGCTCCAGTGTTCTCTCCACGGCAGCATATAAAATGTGCAGTACAGAAATGGTCTGAAGTGATTTAGGAAACCCGAGGCCAGACCAGAGACAAGAGGAGAGAATCGCTCCCCACCCTCATGGAGGCCCAGGGGACCTCTGAAGGGTAGGAAGAGAAGGGGGACAAAGACCCAGGTGTGCCTCAGGGAGCGGCCGCTTCCTAGCCATATAACCTGGGCCGAATCGATGGACATTCGGGGGACCTTGGTTTCCTCAACTGAAGAATGTAGTTAGGGTCATCATACCTGCCTCACAGAGTGCTATAAGAACCAATCATGAGCCTGTAAATCACAGTGCTTCTCAGTCTATAAAGTACCATATAAATGGAGCAGATTATAAGAATATTTATTCCCTGAGGCTAGGCACAAAGAGGTGGGCCATAGAGGAGGGGAGAGGTGGCTCATTAGCCACTGGGACAGCTTACAAAATGTTGGCACACTCCCCTCCCATGTGGTCTTAAAATCCCAGCCAGTTGTAGGACATGAGTGGGGAGACAGGGCCGGTGGCCTCCCCAACCACCTTCTCCAGGACCCTCTGATTTGTCACCGGGGCCATCAGCCAGCTCTCCCTCCTAGCCTGGCACCTCAGGTATTACCGAAGATGTGGGATTGACTGAGAGGCCTCCGCCCCCTTCTGTGCCATGTAGCTTTCTGTGCTGAATGCCCAGGAACAGTTTGCTAGTGAGGAATTCCATGTGTCCAATGTCACAGAAGGTAGCCACCAGGAGTGCAGTTCTACACGTATGTAATCCTGAGTTCCTATCTGGCTCTTAAGCCCCTACTCATCTCTGCTCTGCAAAGGTTCCCGGTACCCTCTGTGGTGATCTGTGTCTCACAGCATTTGACACAGGCCTCTGCACCACTGTTCACCTCATCTGCTTTATATCCATCTCCCCTACTAGACTATAAGCAAGGATCTGGTTTGATGTATCCTCTGCTCCATGCCTGGGTGGCTCAGTTGGTTAAGCACCTAACTCTTGACTTCTGCTCCGGTCGTGATCACATGGTTTGTTAAGTTTCAGCCTTGCATCGGGCTCTGCACAGACAGTGCAGAGCCTCCTTGGGATTCTCTCTCTCTGCCTCTCCCCTCCATTCTCTCTCTCTCTCTCAAAATAAATAAATAAAAACTTTAAAAGAAAATGTCCTCTGCTCCAGTGCTAGTACAGCACCTGACTGGGGCAGACGACAGACAGTGCTGGTTGGCAGAGCGCACACTGTCTTGCCCTGCTTGTACACCCGCAGCGCTAACTGTCCCAAATGGTGGTGCAATGGACTGAATGTTTGTGTCACTCCAAATTCACACATAGAAGCCTTAATCCCAGTGCGATGGTATTTGGAGGCCGGGTCTCTGGGAGGTGATTAGGTCAGAAGGGTGGAGACCTGCGAGTGGAATTATTAGCGCCCTCCTAGGAAGAAGCCCGAGAGCTAGCTTGCTCTCCTTCCACCATGTGAGAATATGAGAAGTCGACAGCAGTCTGCAACCAGGAAGCGAGTGTTCACTAGAACCTGGCCATGCCGACAGACACCCTAATCTTAGACTTCCAGCCCCCAGAACTGTGAGAAATAAATTTCCATTGTTTATAAGCCACCCAGTCTACGGTACATTGTTAGAGCAGCCTGAAGTAAGATGTCTTCTAAGAAGCTGAGAGCTGCCTGAAGCTTCTATCCAGCCCTAGGGCAGGCTGAAGTTCCATGGATGAAGTCCCCCTCGGCCACCCTCAGCCAACAGGAGAAACAGGAGTTGGTGGATGAACAGCCCCACTTCCACACCGCAGGTGGGACAGCTCTGTCACGGTCACTTGCTCACTGACACACCCTGTGTTGTCTTTCTTCTCTCCCCTATTTCACCTCCTTGCCACCCTGTCACATTCTCTGGGGCCAAATAAACTACTGTCTGGGGTTCTGCTTCTGGGACAGTTGGTGAGTTGGTCGATTGGATGTAGCTGAGGATGCTCAGCAGCAAAGAAAGAAATGGAAGCCAGCTTGCCTGCTGTCCCTTAGCACATGCTGCCGCTTCCGCAGTGTCTAGACTACGTTGGAGCACGTGCACAGCCAACAGCTCTGGCACAGGAAAAAGCACTTCTCAGCTGTCCCCACCATCCTGCTATTTGTCATCCCATCCATCTGCTGTCCCCACGAAACGCTCACCCACGTCAGCTAAAATGGTGCACTGGGCTTGGAATCAGTCGGGAAAATGTCAGGCCGATGGAGGAGAGGGGGAAACCGAAATAGCAACCGTGCGGACCATGGGGACCACACAGATCTGCCCCTTCGCCTGGAAGGCACTCCTGGGGAGTTGTCATGGAGAAGGGGTGCAGGTGGGCCTTGGGAATCAGGAGGAGCGGGGGCAGGGCCCTCTGTTTCTTCCACCTGGTACGTGGGTGCTATTCACCTCTTCCTAAGCCTGGCTTAGTGTCAGCTACTGCTTCCTGCCCCCTCTTCGGGGACACAGGGGGCTCCCCAAACACAAAACTGGATCTGTTTAAAGTTGCTGTTTATTTGTAAATGTTCAGCTTACTTTTCCAATCGGCATTCCATGTAGAAAGAGTTCAACAAAGACATGTAGGTTTCAGGCCCAAGGTCAGTGGCAGGATGTACGCATGGAACGGTGTGTGCCTTTATGAGCTGGGGATTGGCCGTTTTCTTCTCAGAGGAAAAGGGTCCTCCTAAAACCAAGGCTGTTTTGATCATAGAAGAGTGGATATTTATTACATTCATTCAACACGTTCATTCATTGTTATTCATTCATTCACGAGTTACTCATACACTTGAGTGCCTATTACGAGCTGGGCACTCTCCTGAGCTCCAGGAAGAAAGCAGTGGGCTGAACAAAGACGATTCCCCACCTTGTGGAGATTACAGTCCAGTGGGAGAGATGGTAATAAACAAACGTGTGTATCAATGCCCGGAAATTTGAAGTGAGGTGAAGGAAAAACAGAGGAGAGGAAATGGATAGATGCTACCACCTGAGTGGTCAGTGTTCCAGCAACCTGCAGCTGCATGACAAAGCACCTCAAGATGACTGTTGCTTCAACAACCATCATTTTAGTATCTCCCAAGATCCTGTGGACTGACTGGGCCCAGCTGGGGGTTCCACTGTTCCCCAGAGATTTTCACTGGGGCCGTAGCTGGCTGAGGCCTCACTGAGCAGAACCATCCAAGATGCCTCATTCACGAGTCTGGTGTCTTGGCCGGGACAGCCAGGAGGCTGGGCTCTGCTGGAATGTCAGGACAGGTGGTCTCAGGGCCTTTCCCTGTTCAGATGACCTGTCCAGACGGCCCTTGCACACGGCCTTTCCAGCAAGGTGGCCAGACTTCTCCCATGGCAGCCCAGGGCTCCCCAAATTCCAAAGAAGCTGCCAGGCCATCTTGTGGCTCAGGCCCAGAGTTGGCACAGCCTCACTCCTGACACATCCTGTTGGTCCAAGTGTGTCACAGGGCCAGCATATACTTAGTGTGTGCATGCGGAGGACCGCACAGGGCAGTGGGCACTGGGAAGTAGGGCTCACTGGGGGCCAGCTGCCCAGAAGACCTCACTGATTGTGCGACATCTGAGCAGAGACCAGAACAAAGTGGAGGAGTGATATGGAGCGATCCAAGGGCACGCAAAGGCCCTGAGACAGGAGGGTGCTTGGGGTGTGTGAGGAGAGCAGAATCTGCTGCGGCAGGAGCTGAGCAGTGGGCCATGAGGTCAAGAGGCAGCCAGACGCCAGACCACCTCAGTGACACAGGCCAGAGAAAGGGATTTGGAGTTATCTGCAATGTGATGGGAAGCACGGGACATGCTGAGGTACACAGTGGTCACCTGATAACGCTGCCGGGTACTGACTGCGGGTCAAGACTCCCCCTCGTCTCACTCCGACCTCCCAAAGTCACCCCATTTAAACTGCAGCCTCCTCCCCTCGCTCTCTGCCTGCACCTTCTCTACCTGATGATTCCTCCATGCACTCAGCACCAACTACATATGTGATATTTACTAATTTACCTTTTCTGTTGTCTACCTTTTCCCTCTAGACCCTAAACTCAAAACAGGCTGGGATTTTGGTCTGTTCTACCTGCAGCTCCACCCCTAATATTTGTTGTATGAATGATAACGAGGTGTGTCTAGCACACAGGTCCCGTAGGGAGGGTGTGCCTAGTAAAAAAAAAACTGAACCATTGAATTAATTTGGCAACAAAACAACTTTTATAATTCCACTACGCTTATCTAGAAGTTACCTTCCAGTAAGCAATTAGCCAGGGAAAATGAAAAAGAAAGGAACAAATCCTTCATAGCAGCCTTAATAGTGACTAAAGGTCACAGGACAGCCCCTCGTTTTATGATTCTTGTGTGCTCGATAAGCCAGTTATCAAGCAACTGTGGCCTGGAAAGACCTGGATTAAAGGGGGAGGGGCTATGATAGGACAAGAAGGAAAGTGACACCTGCCAGCAAGGGGAGGCAGCAAACTCCGAATGCACACGGAAAGTGCAGAGCAGAGCAGTCCCCGATGTAGACCTGTGGGCCATGGATGCCACGCCTACAAACGGCATGACAACAGGCCACAGGTGTAAGGACAACTAAGTCACTTTGAAAAGATCAGATTGTGGGGCGCCTGGGTGGTTCAGCCAGTTAAGCATCCCACTCTTAACCTTGGCTCAGGTCATGATCTCAGGGTTTGTGGGATCGAGCCCTGAGTCGGGCTCTGTGCCGACTCTCTCTGCCACCTCCCTGCTTGCACTCTCTCACTCTCTCAAAATAAATAAATAAGCTTAAAAAAAAAGATCAGATTGCACTCACTGTCCTTTGAGATGAGGAGGCACACCTATCTGATAAAGACGTTCATTCAAAGCACCCCCACCGCCTTTCACTGTGTCCCCTCTTCTCCTAGGCAGCTCCTTATTCTCCTGGGGCTTCTTCTTCACCCCCCACCTTCTGCACTGGCGTGCCCAGGGCTCTCCTCATCGCTGGAGTGCCACCACGGCCAGCCTCCTGGATTCATCTTTATTCATCTCTCTCTCTGGTCCATCCAGCAACGCTCACATTCCACCTCCCCATCAGACCCACCCAGGACACCCTTCCACCTACTCCACTTGTCCTTGTGCTCACAAGACACTTGGACGTCTCTGATTCCTCAGCCCCTCCCTGACCAGCGACTCATCTTGGGAAACGGCACCACGAGGCTTCCAGTGGCTCAGGCCAAAAACTTTGAAGCCGTTCCTGCCTCCTGTTCTCGCTTCTTCTCACTAGGGTGCCATGTCATTCATCATATAGACTAGAACTGTCCCAGACAAACCTGGACGTGCAGTTTGTCCATGAACCCACATCCGGTTCATCACCGAACCCAGTTAGGTCTATTTCTAAGTACATATCCAGCATCTGGCCAGCCTCCCCGCCTCCTGCACGATCACCCTGGTATAAGCAATCAGCCTGCCCTGCCTTGATTTTTTCAGTGGCCTCCTGACTGGTCTCCCCATCTCCACCCGTGCCTCCCACCTCCAAATCTGTTCTCACAGCGGCCACAACAAGCCCATTAAAATGTAAGTGAGATCTTGTTACTCCTCTGCTCAAAATTCTCAATGGTTTCCCAATTCATTGAGAGGAAAAGCCTAAGCCTTTACAATAAGCTTGCAACTGTGGCTGCTCCCCCAGCTACTGACCTGGTTTATCTCCCCATCTCTTCTCACTCCGCTGAAGCTACGCTCGTCCTCCGGCTCTTCAAACTAGTCAGGTACACTCCTGCTTCCTGGCTTTGCCCTTGCCGTTCCCTCTGCCTGGAAGGCTTCCGCCAGGTAACCACAGGGCATGCTCACTCGCTTCTGCCAGGACGCGTCGCTGCCCCCTGTTTGAAATGCCAACAATCTCCACCAACGTCCCCTATTTATCCTCATCCTAGCCCTCCTTGCTGCATGTGACAGACTGCATTTTTTAAAAATGGCCATACCAATGTGTATGGTTCCACAGACTCTTCTAGAACCATTCCTCCCCTCAAAAGGGAGTCTTATTCCCCACCCCTTCGAAATGGACCAGCCTTAGGAACTCACTTCTAACAGATAAAATGTGGCAAAAGCAACACTGCAGGACTCCAGAGGTGGGCTCTTCATAGGCGATACAGCCTCCTCTTGTCTCTCTCTCTTAGGGCATTCTCCCTGGTAGCCCATCACGTCAAAGGAAGCCCAAACTAGCCCACATGGAGAGACCATAAGGGGAGGCCTGTGAGGAGGAAGCAAGGCCCCAGCCACCATTCACCACCAGCTGCACGAGTGAACAAGCTTTCAGGTGATTCACAGGCCTCAGGCTTCGAGTCTTCCAGCTCTGACCCTGGTCATCATAGAGCAGAGAAAAGCCACCCCCCTGCCCCGCTCTGTGCCCTGTCCAAATCCCTGGCCCACAGGACCTGTAAGGTTTGACACAATCTGTTACACAGTCATAGTAACTAAAACATCAAACTTGAGTTTTCTGTGTATTAGCTAACACTGGGTATATGTACTTGCTTATTTCTTACATCTCCCTGTAAGAAAACGGGAGCTCCTAGAGGGCAGGGATTTGTGTCTATTCTTCCCCAGCCTCAGTATCTAGAAAAGTACCTGGCACACAGTGGGCACTCGGTAAATACTTGTTGAACAAACGAATCTTTGCTAATTAAAGAAAACTGCTCCGTACTATAATTGCAACACCTTCTGCTGAGGCACGCGACCTTTTCCTGAAGAAAGCGTCTCTGGTGTGTTTTGGACCAGCTCCCTGTTAAAAAATATCTCTTGTCAGCCATCTGGAAAATGATAAAGTTGGATCTATACCTCCCACTATGCGCCAGGAAACAGTCCAAACGGATCAAAGATTTATACGTGATAAAATGAAACCATTAAAGTCCTAGAAAAAGGCACGACAGAATTCTGATAGAACCTTGGAGGGGGAAGGCCTTTCCAACGATTCAATCTCTAGCAGCCGTAAAAGAAAAAGATGGATCGATGCAAACTGCATAAAAATCACAAAACTTTTGTTTGGCCAAGAAAAAGCAGCATGGGCAAAATCAAAAGATAAATGACAACCTGGGAGGGAAGCCAGTAACTTCCATCACAAAAAGCTAAACTTCCTGATATATTTAAACAAACAAGCAAAGGCCTAGAAATGGGACAGAAAAAGGGTACAACAGCTCAGTAGAAACACGACCATTCAAGGCAGTTCACAAAACAAGGAACCACAAACGGCCCTTAACCGTATGCAAAAACATTCAACCTCTTTCTCTCCGCATAATGAGAAAAATGCAAAGTAAGACTCATCACATTGACCCAAATCCCGAACCATGGTGACCCAGGATTGGCAGGCTGGTGAGGAGAGGGCTGCCTTCACGTGTCACTGGTGGGACTACAGATTTGCCGTGTCGAGCAGTGTTACGGTGGGTATGCCCTTACCCCTGACAAGTACCTTTCTGGGAATTTATCCCATGGATAGGTTTGCACAGATGTGAAGTAACTTACATATGAAATCATTCCCTGTAGCACCCTTCAAAGTAGCAAACCATCGGAAACCATAGGAGACCGGTGACCTACATTATGAAACGTGCATACAACACAAGACTAGATAGCAAGACTAGATAACAAAGAATGAGAACTTTGTTGTACTATTATAGGAAGAGCTACCAGATGCATTATTAAAAGGAAAATCAAGGTTCCGAACAGTAGGGATGATGCTATCTACTAATTCTAAAAAACCTGGAGAATAATACTTCTATTCTTGTTAGCTTATATAAGAGTAAAGAATCTCAAGAAATTTACAGAAGGAGAGCCTGGCTGGCTTAGTCAGAAGAGGGTGTGATTCTTAATCTCAAGGTTGTAAGTTTGAACCCCATGTTGGGTGTAGAGAGTACTTACATAAATAAAAACATTTTTTTAAAAGTTACACAGGAAGCTAAGAGTTGACGATGATGGTAGAGAGGTGGGGTGCCTGGGTGGCTCAGCTGGTTAATCATCTGACTCTGGCTCAGGTCATGATCTCATGGTTCATAAGTTCGAGCCCTGAGTCGGGCTCTGCGCTGAAAACCCGGAGCCTGGAGCCTGCTTCAGATTCTGTGTCTCCCTCTCTTTCTGCCCCTCCCCTGCACGCTCTCTCTCTCTCTCTGAAAAATAAATAAATGTTAAAAAAAAAAAAAAAAGAAATGATGGTAGAGAGGCTTGGCAGACGAGGAACAGATCTGGAGGAAAGACTGTTCTCTGTATGCATTTTTTTCAAGTTTATTTGAGAGAGATAGAGACAGTGCGAGCAAGGAAGGGACAGAGAAAGAGTGAGAGAGAGAGAATCCCAAGCAGGCTCTGCACTGCCTGATGCCCACAGAGCCTGATGTGGGGCTTGAGCTCACAAAACCACGAGCTCATGACCTCAGCTGAAAACAGGAGCTGGACACTTAACCAACTGAGCCACCAGGTGCCTCTGTATGCATTTTAATATATTTTTTATTTCTCCTCCAAACAGGATATAATTTGCAATGAGTGATTCACTCAGTTAGCTCCAGAAGAAGTCCCTTATCAAACAGTAAATAATCCATGGAGAAATAGCCAGAGCCTACGGACCTCAAGGTTTTTCACCCCTAATAATCCATTCCTGTGATTAAGCTCCCAGCTGCTTAGAGCACTGGCAACTAAACAGCCCCGTGGTCACCTCCTTTTCCTCCTCCCAACCAGAGATAACCCAAAGTCAATGACTGGTGCCCGGCCACAAGATGGGATGGAGTCTATGGTGGCATTCACCCTCCAGGGTTCTGCTGGGATCAGGCTGAGGCTAGACTCCAGCCGAGCCCACATCTTCGCCTGGTTTCTTCCTGTTGTAACTTGCTTCGATCTCCTCCTTACTGGTTTCTCCTGAGAGCCTCCCCCAGAGAAATCACTTAGCCCAGAATCTCTCTCTCAGGCTCTGCTTCTAGAAACTCAACCAAACAAACCCCATTAATTGATAACAGATCCAAAATGGTAACATTTCTCCAAAATGAACCAGCAGTAGGCACTTCTGACCAGCAGATGCATGAGTTTCCACACTGTGCTGACCTAATACCAACCAAAAGCAAAGATACTGTTGGGTAGACTTTGTACAAGTTCATACGTGGTTTCCAATGAGGGATATAAAACATTGACAATAACGCATGTATTGCTATCCCACTATCCATGGACCTAATGTCCCGAGGCCCCTAGCCTGAGAACTAGTGCCTCCTAAATCATGATCCCAGGCACATTAACTGATTCCCCGACAACTGGCTGAAAGCAAGACACGCAGACAGGACTGGGAGCAGGAGGGGGCCAAAGGCTAAGGTGGAGGTCAGCTGGCTTTGCCTACCATAGCAGAGACTACAAGATGTCCACCTCGATCCATTCCTTGGTCCTGGCATACAAGAGCATATGGCCGAGAAGGCTGCACTTCCCTGCCCCTCAGGTAATATGGCAAAACCTCACCCTGGAATAGGAGCGCAAGGGCTATGTGCCATGCCTGGGCTAGCAGCTTCAGATAGTGGGTGTGACCCTTCCACACCTGTACCATACCCGGTACCACCCACCTCAGGTCTTCTCAGCATTCAGCCCTATGTGCTGAAGACTGCTTACAGCCAAACCCTGTACCTGAGGGCTCTTCCTTGCACGGGAAACATGCTCGGCCAGTGCACAGGACAAACTGGAGGGGCCCAGAAATGAATGCCCCCCATGCCAGCACCCTCAACTAAATCCAGAGAGATGGGGAGTTAGTGGACAAATGGTTTCCTATGCTCTCAAGTGAGGTAGCGCTGAGATACAACCGTCCTGTTTCCTAGAGATCCCCACTAGGATTAAGCTCCAGGCACCACAGTAGTAACTCCCTTGATTATACTCCCTTTATTGGCTGTCTACTCCCTCCTGTCACACTTCTCCACTCCCACTACAGATGCTTCCTGGGACCACCTCCTACACAGCTGACTGGAATCTGAACCCATGCCTTGGAAGGAGAAACCAACACAAGACAACTCTCTTACTAGACCAAACCCACAGAGAACCGGTTTCAAGCAGGCATGTGTTAAAAGTGTCCTAGAGCATAGCAGAGCAACAAAGGAAAGAAGTCGGGGCTCTGAGTGATGGCAGGAGGAGAACCATCTGCCAACCCAGAACTGCTAGGTGAGAAATAATGTGCTCTCTTCCTTAAGCCCCAGAATTTGCAGGGAATCTTTGTTACAGTGAAAAGGCTGTGCCTTTTCTTAGCTAGGACAACCACCTGCCCAACACCCATTTCCTCTCTGGTCATGGCACCTGCTCTGCTGCTGGGAAATCACTTTCCAATTCCCAGACCAGAGGTACAGCAGACCCGCTCGGGGTGGGCCCGAAAGCCAAATCGGACCAATCAGAGACAAGAAGCATCAGCCCAAGATCTTTAGCTGAAAGATAAACCCTTCTGCTGGGCTGCTGCACCATGGGACAGAAATCCAGAGCAGAGGGTGGCCATGGGGCCTCGACTTGAACCTGCCTGAGAAAAAAAAGTCCCCTATGGGAAAACCAGATAAAAGAGAAAAAGATGGGTTAAGATAACATGATTTAAGCACCTGGATCCAGCCACCCCTGAAGCTGAACAACCCTAGACTTATCAACCAACACATTCGCCTTTCTGTTCAAGTCATTTTAAACTGAGTTTCTGTCACTTGCAACCCAAAGCATTCTGTTTAATAGAAACCTGCCCCAGGCGCCTGCCCAGATCAATCAGTAGAGCAAGCACATCTAGATCTCGGGGTCATGAGTTTAAGCCCCATGTTGGGTGTAGAGCTTATTTTAAAATTTTTAAAAAATTTTTTAAAAGCTTAAAAATAAATAAATAAAAATCTATCCCTAAAAGAGAATGTCATGTCAGCTAGTTCACAATTCTCCGTGCCACAGGCCAGCTACCCCAGCTAGTCGTTTAGTATTCCCTTATAGGAATACTCATTTTTGTTGTCAAAATTACCCAGATAACTAAGGAAAGCAAATCAAAAGTTTTCTAAACTCTCTCCTCTGTGTCGAGCATTAGGAGACACATGATGTCAGCAATCGGCCCTGGAGCCAAGGCTGAGCCCTCAGTGCTGGCTGTCCCAGGAGGCTGCACCATGCAGCTACCAACATCCCACTGTGCTGCTAAGCATCCCAAGTGCACCCTCCAGCCATGCCGATGCTTGGAGGCAAAGCTGATGCTTGAACACGGCCATTCAGACACATGGTGCTGTGGCCTTAGCCCAAGCACCCTAACCTTCAGATGAGCCAGAGCAGAACCACATCAGTCCTTCAGAGAAGCCAGAGGGTGAAGATCCCCCAAAGCCCGCCCTAGTCTCATGTCTGCCTCTTGTAATAGTTCAAGTTGAACCTGGGCCCTTTCCTTTCCTTTTTTTTAAGGGTGGGGAAAGGGAAAAGGGGATTTTGACCAGATTTAGGATTCCTGTCCCTTTCCTCTGGCCACCAGCCAATGGTCCCTACAGCCGCCTCATCTGCTCTTTGGCGCCAGGATGCTGACTGCCCCCCAGCAGTGCTCTGAGGAATGTTTCAGAAAACGCTGTGCAGTCAGGGGCGCCAAGCATCATAGCTGCTCAACAAAAGGATTTATTTCCTCCCTTCAGAAAGAAAAGAGCTGACTTACAAGAGAAGTGTTAACTCAAGTTGTAGGACATGCCCCTTAAATCGTCCAAATCTCAGGATGATGCCTGGCCCACAGTGTGGGAAAGAAGAACGAGGGAGAGAAGAGTAGGGAGAAAGGGTGGGAGGAGGAGGCAGAAGAAAGGAAATGAAGACAGAAGGATAAGCAATGGAAGGAGGGAGGAAACAAGAAAATGGCCCCATCACCCTAATGTTTCCCCAGAACAAGCAGCATCCCGGTCCCAATGCAGCTGGGGCACTCAGACCCAGGGCACCATGGGAAGGCAGCCAAATGACAACAGGGTAGAGTTAGATCAGCACTTCACTCAGTTCAGGCAGCTCCCAGGACTGGGGAGAATCTCTCTCTCGGCCACCATGGTTCCCTAAGGGTTTGGGGCCTTCCTGCTACCCCTCCAGTCACAGAAGGACCCTGAAAACCACCTCGCCCCCACCCTTACCCCCATGGGCTGTTGCCTCTCTTCTGCCCTATCTAGATCTCAGGTTGGCTTTATTGTTAACCTCCTGGGCCTCTGGGGCCAGGCCTCCCAGGTGAGGAGATGCAGATGGCCAAAGGTCACAGCACTCAGCAGTCACATGCCCTGAAAGAGACTGCTATGCCTCCCACAAGAGCAGGACGTGTGCCAGGCCAGCGAGCATTCCTCACGGTCCAGCATTTTCCACTTCTCCGCCAGTGCCAGACTCCAGGGAGAGACAAGTGCCCGCAGCCAGCAAGTCCCAGCCCCAGAAAGCCGGCAGCATTTCCGCAGTAACACCACGGCCACAGAGAGTGACCACAGCATCCGTAAGAGCCCTGCCCCGTCCACCCCACGAGTCTCTGCCCACCAGCCTTGGGGCCCCTGTTCATCCGCTCTCCTACCCAGCGCTCAAGATCTGCTTCTTTAAACCCACTCACCAATACAAAATCACCCAGCCCAAATCACCTGAAGCCAAATGGCCCACAATAAGCCCTAAACAGGGAGCTAGAACTCCAGGCTCTCCTGCTTTGTTTTTATAAGGAAAGTTTCACAAGAACATTTCATTTATTAAAATAATTCTTGTAAATGCTTTCAAAATAATAAAATTCATTTTCCTTGCTTGAGTGGCATTTCAGGTGGAAGGACTTTTATTTCAAGGCACCATAAAATGATAGTCTCTCCAAGAATACCTCTGCCTCCACATGTGAACATCGTTTTTAAAAAAAAAAAGAAAAGAAAAGAAAATACCACACGGCGATCATGGCCATCCACAAACTTTTGCTAATGTGACTCTTCAGCAGGACGTGGACTACAGGGGGCTGGACACCACTATTATCATCGACAACCTTGGAACAGATCCTCTGCCGTGGCCCCGGGAGGCGGAGGGATGAACTGAACCCAGCGGGGCGGGGGACCTCCAATACCAAAATTCCCTGTAAACGCGGCAGCTCGCGGGCATCTCTCCCCGCTCCTCCTCCTCCACCTCCTCATTTCTCTCTTCCTCGCTCAGGTTGACATTCCCCTGGAGTGTGGATGTCAGCTTGGCTTGCAAAAGAGCTGCTAGTTTTTTGGATGTCTTTTTGAGAAAGGCGCTGCCCGGGTGGGCACTGTTCACGTGCAGGTACAGGTCCTCCTGGGTGGGGCCTGTGTAGCCACACTCCTCACAGACGTAGAGCTTGTCCCGGCGTTGCTTGTAGGCATACTGCTGCTGCACCCCGTGGATTTTCTTCAGGTGGGACTCCAAGGAGCAGCGCTGGGTGAAAGCTTTGTTGCAGATGTCACATTTGTAGGGGCGAATGCCTGCAAAGGTGACGGGCAGACACATCACGAGTTGGTCACGGCCAAGCCACAGCCTCCCAACCATGAAGCCGTTTAAAACCGTGATCCCCAACCCAACAGCAAGAAAACCAAACCACCTGGTTCAAAAACGGGCAGAGGAACCGAATAGACCTTTGTCCAAAGAAGGCATGTGAAGTGCCAACAGGTACATGACAAGGTGCTCAATGCCATTGATCGGCAGGAAAATGTGAATCACGCTGCACTCAAGTCATCACCTCATACCTGTTAGAATGATTATCACCAAAGACAAGAGATAAGTGTCCTTGAGGATGTGGAGAAAAGGGAACATTCGTGCACTGTTGGCGGGAACGGAAACTGGTATGGCCACTATGGAAACCAGTATGGAGGTTTCTCAAAAATTAAAAATAGCACTACCATATGATCCAGCAATCCCACTTCTAGCATATATATCCAAAGGAAACGAAAACAGGATCTCAAAGAGACACCTGCATACCCATGGTCACTGCAGCATTATTCACAATGGCCATGATATGCAAACAACCTAGGTGTCCATTAACAAACGAATGGACAAAAAAAGATGCGGTATATTTATACAATGGAATACAACACAGCCACGAGAAAGAAGGAAATCCTGCTATTTGCAATGTCGTGAATGAACCATGAGAGCATTATGTGAAATAAACCAGACGGAGAAAGACGCCAATACTGCATGGGATCACTTTTATATGGAAAAGTCAAATCCATAGGAACAGAGTAGAAAAATGGTTGCCAGGAGCTGAGGGGTAGGAAAAATAGGGAGAAGAAGGAAATCAGCATGACCGGGGAGGGATTCAACATGAGGAAAATGATTAAGGCAGGAGACAAAGTGTGTCCACAAAGGTTCACAACATCCACACAAGCAAACATAAAAAGGGATGCAAACTTGGCAAAGAAACACCACCTGGCTTTGGGAGGAAGAGCTTTAGTCTTCCTACTCGTAAGCTTTAATGTTTTGATTTTAGAGTGGGCAAAGTAAACCTTGTTTTTATGTTAGTTGCAGTTTTCCTGGAAACAGACCCTATGACGAACATTCCAGTAGCACCTGTAGGTGAGTGAAGAAGTGAGGCATGGACAGGAAGGAGCCCTACAAGGTGGGCATAGCAAGGCTGTCACTGCTGTAGGCAGCCAGAGTCCAATTCCACCGGGCAAGCTCAGGGGACAATGTAGAACCCTCACCTCTGAGTGACCCCCCACCCCTTCACCCCCCAGCAGCACTGTCAAGGGCTGCCTCCGGGTGGCACTGATTGTCCTTCCCTGTCATGTGCCAGCAGGAACACCCTCAGGCAGAGTTGCAGGTGTAGGCAGTTGCTACATGGATGGGTGTGCCCAGAAAAGGCAGGAGCCAGGGGCGTGGGTGACATCTGCTCCAGGTATGAAAGCATTTCCAAACTGGATCTCATGCTGGCCTTAGAATCGGGCTAATATTGGTGGGGCTCGCCTTCCAGATGAAGAGCTCACAGGTACCATATACACCAGGGAGCTCACCTCATCAAAGCAGGGCCTTCCTATTTCCACCAAGAGCACTCATCTTGAATGTGAGGTTGGACTGGCACTTAAAAAGAGGTAAGTAAGGGCCTACCTGAGGCTCTAAAGGAGGAGATCCTGGCTGTAAAGGAAGCACAGTATAACATAAGCACGGAAGCCCGGGAGAGGGCGAGCATCATGCTAGGGGTATGTGGAACAAATAGGGGGCAGCCACTACAGTCAGACCATCTTAGAGCCAGAGGTTAGCAGGGCCATCTCCTATAGGAATCCCCAAAGCCTCAGATGCAAAATTTAAGAGTATGTCAAAAACTCATCAGTCAAGACAAAATAATATTTCGGCGTGCCTGGGTGGCTCAGTCCATTAAGGGTCCGACTCTGATTTCAGCTCAGGTCGTGATCTCACAGTTTGTGAGATTGAGCCTTATAAGTGGGGCTCACACTGAGCATGGAGCCTGCTTGGGATTCTTCCCACAACACCCCCCTCCCCGCCCTCTCCTGCATGCGTGTGCACTCTCTCTCTCTAAACAAATAAACATTAAAAAAAGATAAGTAATATTTCAAAAATTGAAACATATTAAAAAAATCTATATGAACAAGTTATCAGAATCTTAAACAGGCACAAGACCCAACAGTGCCATACAGGAGCTTGAGGCAAAAGGAAGATGTGAACCCTATATAGGTGTTTTCGTGTATTTTTTAAATAGCCATTCTTTTCCCCATGATGTTCTAGTTGTTGAAAAAAAAATACTAAAAAATTGAAAAGTAGCTGTATTAAAACTCAGGTTTTAAAGTATTTAAATATTTTTTATACAAGAATGGAATTTATGATGATTTTACTATCCCAGCTTTAATGGAAGCAAACTTACCCAGGGATTTTTTCAAAGTCCACTTTTTTAGCTTCCTAATAACCATGAGGATTTTCCCATGCTGGTGCTTACCATTCAGCTTCACTCCTTTCCAACAGCACCGTGGTGTGTTGTTGGACTGCTATACCCAAATGCCATCTTTCCAAGCCAGAGACAGAATGCCTCCTACAGCCGGGTTCTAACGTGTGCTCCCTGGACTGACAGTCAAACTGCATCACCTGAGAGCTCGCTGGAAACGCAGAATCCCAGGACCCACCCCAGACCTAATCGAATGGGGAGTGGTGGTGCTCAAACCTAGGGGGCTTGTCACAACACGGATTCCTGGCCCCACCCACCATGTTTCTGGTTCTGGGGTAGGGCTGGGACGGCACTTCCAACGTGTTCTCAGGTGAAGCTGAGGCTGCCTGTACTAGGATCTCGCCAGAAGTCACAGCTCCAAAGCCACGCCAAATTAGCCGTGACCAAAACAGAAGCAGGAAGAAACAGAAAATTGCAAGGAGGTTGAATACATAATCCACAAACTCCCAACAAACAGAAGTCCAAGACCAGACGACTTCCCAGGCAAATTCTACCAAACTGGCCATCAGGACAGCCACTTTGGGTGTCTGAAAGCTGCCTTGTCCCCAGTATTTTCTCTTCGAGGTTACATGTCCCCTCTCTTTAATGGTGGCGCGTGGAGGGGGCTGAGAGAGCCCCTTCCTGTTCATGAAGCGCATAGATGATAAAGGAAGTTGAAATGGAAGTTGAAGGAAGTTAAAGAAAGCTGAAATGGAAAAAAAGTCTCCCCACCCCCAAACAAGCTCTTGAACGAACCAAATCCCTTTGGTGAAGCATATCCTAGAACACTCCTGGAAAAAAGCATGCGGGGTCAATGCAATGGTGAGCTGTTACTCCAGCCCCTCAGGCAGAACGCAGGTCTGTGATATTACACACATTCTAGAAACATTGCTGGAAGTTAAGAAATTTCTTTATAATCCTCAGCATTTGGAACATTAAAGGTGCTCAGTAAATAACTTTTCAACGAATGAATGAATGAACCCCTACTGTCATGGTGAAGGAGGAGTCACAGAGGTCACTTCCTTGGAGCTAGTTTTCTACAAAGTTAAGGACTAGGGCTGTTTTGCGTTTCATGCTTGCACCATGGAGGGCTTTGTGTCTCATCAGGCCTTCTGGGCCGGGACAGCAGCTGGCTCCCCCAACCTCTGGCAGATCAAGCAGCCAACCTGATCTCAAACCTACAGCTCATCACAACAGCAATTCACCCAGAGACCAGTTACTCTTTTCATTTATTACCGGAAATAACCCACTACTGTGTTAAAACATCCAACTAATTATGTGGAGAGGGGAGCACACTTACCCCAGGCATATTCCTGGGCCCTGGGGAAAGGATGGATTCTTCCAGTCCTGCTCTAGGAGACCCCGCCCCAGCGGTGACCCAAAAAAGTGATCTGAAGTGGCTACTGACCAGGGCTTCACCTGATCCCTGCTCTCTGGCAGAGGCGAGCGTGCCCTGCATCCAACAGGTCAGCCAAGCACCTTCCACAGGCAGAACACCCAGCAAGTTCTGGACAGAAAAGGCTGGAGACTGCCGAGTCCTGTATCGTCCAGGTGACAGAGGGGACCGCTGCTGTGGGGAAGTTCTCCCAGGGAGGGTGCGATGGGAGCCTAGGTTGGAGAACAGGTGACTCACAGGCATGGAGATGGATGAAAGACAGCAGATGCCGAAAGCTTTAGTTAGGGCAATTCTGACTTTGGCACACCTGCTCCGCCTCCCCTCTCTCAAACACCTATTCACTGATGCTGTCACACAGCAGCCCCTGGGTGACCCTTGCAAGGCTTGGGAAAAGACCCCTTCCTCCTGGAGCCCCATCTCCCATGAACTCGGGGGTGCATTGGGGGTGGGTGAGAGATGAAGGTGGCCAGAGAGGACCCCCGGGCAAGAGGGACCGATGCCAAGGCCCCCCTGACTTTGGGGCCTCACCCACCTTAGTGCTCTGGAGCAAAGGCCAGCCTTGTTCCTATGTGGAGTGGGATATCAGAACTGGAAAACACCGTGCCTGCTCCAGATATCATTAACCTACTAACACCCACACAGAGAGAGTCCAAGGCCACACATCTACCACTCATTATGTGAGCCCATGAGAGATGGCTGAATCCCACCAAGCCTCAGTTCCTCCACCTGTCAAATGGGGATAACATTCACACCCCCTTGTCAGGCTGCTCTGAGGATTGATCAAGGCATCACATGCAAAGGGGCTGGCACGTATTAAGTACTCGGTAGGATACAGCTTCAAGAGTTTACAATCCAGCTCAAGAGAACACAAATATGCTCCACTCATAAACTGGCTGGTGGGCACATCTGTAGTATTCGCGTTTACACTGTACCTATATAAACACAGGTGCATACACTTTTTCTATTTGCAAGTACTTTGGGTTGTATTATTTATTTCATAGTAGTAAAAATAAAAGGGGGGGGATAATTTTATAAATGCAGGCATTAGGTGTCTGGTGCAGAGAGACCTCCTTCACTGCCTACCTTTTTGAATGTTGCGCCGTAAGGCCTCTATTACCTCATCCAAGAAAATACTTCACTGGGTTATCCGAAAAGGTTTCTTCTCTTCTAATTTTCTTTTTTTTTTTTTAAATGTATGTTTGTTTATTTTTGAGAGAGAGAGAGAGAGAGCATGAGCAAGGGGCAGAGAGGGAGAGAAAGAGAAGCAGACACCATACTGTCAGGGCAGAGGCCAAGACAGGGCTCAAACCCACAAATCGTTAGATCAAGACTTGAGCTGAAATCAAGAGTCAGATGTTTAACCGAGCCTCCCAGGTGCCCCAAATTTTCTATTCCTATTACTAACATAAAGGTCCACATCGCATCACACTTCTCCAGAGAAAACTCTTTGCTACTGGTGCCTTCTGCTTGCTCTCCTTATTGTAGCTAAGTGCTCTGTTATTGAACTTTATATAAACATGAACTTGTGGGAGTGGATATCTAGGGCAACCTCCTCTGGAGGCAGTGTGGCAATGACCACAAAATACTGTAATGTGTCTACCCTTTGGCCCACATTAGGGAAATATCCACAGAAGACTCACACGGGTAGATAAAGGATGTACAAGAAGATTCATGGTAGTCTGACATTTAAAAAAGGAAGGAAGAGAAAGAAAGAAAGAAAGAAAGAAAGAAAGAAAGAAAGAAAGAAAGAAAGAAAGAAAGAAAGAAAGAAGAGAAAGGAAGAGAAAGAAAAGAAAGGAAAAGGAAGAAAAGAAAGGGAGGGAGGGAGGAAAGAAAACAAAAAAGAAAGGAAAGGAAAGAAAGAAGGGAGAAAGGGAAGGAAGGAAGGAAATTTGAGATGGCGTTTGTTGATGGTGCCTTCGTATTCGAAATTATGTCATAATCTCATTTATTTTTTTAACTTTATTTATTTATTTTGAAAGAGACAGAGTGGCATAAGTGGAGGGGCAGAGAGAGAGGGACAGAGAGAATCCCAAGCAGGCTCTGCACTGTCAGCACAGGGCCCGATGTGGGGCTCGAACGCACAAACCATGAGATCACGAATGACCTGAGCCGAAATCAAGAGTCGGATGCTTCACTGACTGAGCCACTTGGGCGCCCCTTAATCTCATATTTAAAAATGCTCTGACAACTATTAGAGTAAGGTGTGTCTACCTGTGCAGATGTATGAAACAATGTCATATGTAGGACATGAAAAAAGCAATGTTCATTAAAAAACTAACAGGGGTGGGAAATTAAACCGGGGTTTGCTTTCAGGTGTGGATCTGAGGCTCGGAATGGGGGAGGAAGGCTGACTTTTTTTTCTTTCATTTTTTTGTCCTCTTTCCTATTACTTTTTTTAGCTAAAATGTGAGCCAAAAGAAAATAAAGCTGACAGTCTGATGAGTGAAGGAGGCGATCCCATAGGACAACACTGAACTCCCTCGGGGTGGAGTTTACTTTATTCTTTCGCAGCAGCCATCTGCCCCACTCCAAACTTCTCCCAATCTGCATTTTTCCCAACCAGTCAATCCTTCCCTGTAGGCTCCAAACAAAGACACCATTGTTTCCTCTTCTTCAATCAAGATGGGATTTGTTTGCCTTCCAGTCCCTCTCAATGTGGCCCGATTGGAAGATAAGGCCAGAGGGCGTCCCAAGGGGTGGGACGGATACCACAGCTTTGGCCAGTGCCCCCTCCCCACTTCCCTGACCTCCAGAATCTAAATTCCTTTGCTCCTGTCCTTGGAACTCAGAAGCTTCTACAGGAATGGCAGGTGCCCTGAACAGACTCCTTTATTTGAGTCATAATCAACATGGGTTATACGCCATACCACCGCCCCCCATTAAGGCTGAGCTGGGGACCCCACAGATGCCTGTGACCTTTTCAGCTGTTTATAGTGGCTCATACTTTCTGGTCTATATTGGCTGGAGACTTTTACAGAATAAGTAGCCATTTTACCAACAAGAAAAACAGAATACTTTCCATAAAGGCTGTACTTGTCTGAAGAGCCCTGCGCACCTGTTCATAGCAGTAAACAATGCCCCGACCACACCTGACACATTGTAGCCAATGAACGTGGTTCTGCGTTTCCAGCATGCTCCCAGGGGGTGCTGGTGCTGCTCCTTCAGGAGCAGCGAGGGTGGGCACTTAGTGCGGAGTCTGACACCTGCAAATACCGGTTATTGTTTTATTCTAGAATACAGATCTCTCCCACCAAAAGCAAACCATTTCCTTCCATGGATGGCCATTCTTAGGATGCATCCCAGCTGGTTCAACCTAAACATTTAAACAAATCCAAAAGAATCTTCTCTAAAAACAGGCCCATGAGGTTTTTCACAGGCTGTGCATTCGTTTCTTTAAAGCTCATGGTTCCCTCTCTCCATTTTGACCATAATCTCCCACACTGGCCTCAGTGGTCCTGCTGACCCCACTGAAATAGAGCAGTTTCCTCTACTATGTGTGTAGTGGGTGCTTACAGATCCCTTTTTCTGAGCTAGTGCTTCATTCTGCATCTATCATGTGTGTGGGCAGCTAACAACTCCTGCCTGTCCCCTTCTCCAAGAAATGGACACTGGGCAATTGACCCCTGAGTCCAGGGGAAAGGCAGCCCTCAGCCAATGTCTCACTGACATTTGATGTGTCCCCCACTGGCCTATAGTGCCATTCACACTCCAGAACCCCCATGGGACCAGGCTGAGGCCAGACTCCAACTGAGACCACCTCTCTGCTCCCCGACTCCCTTACAGGTTTCTTCTGAGAGCCCTCCCTCAATAAATCATTTTATAAGAATCACCACCTCAGAATCTGCTTCTAGGTAACCTGACCCAAGACCATTTGGATTGAAAAAAATAGCCCCTTGTTTGCTGATCTATTTCCATAAAATGTTACACAGGTTTTTTCCACCAGTTTCTGTCTCCCAACCTTGAATCAGATGTCATTTGACTAACATACCCCCTCCCCATCACACACACACACACACACACACACACACACACACACACACACACACACACTCTGAGTTACTTTTTTCTTGGTGAAGTCATCCAAAAAAGACATCTTAAGCTTTTCTTTCATCCACTCGGATATTAAGGTAAGACATTTACAGGTTCCGGTTTCCCTGGGTCTCTTCCGAGATGTCTCCTTGTGTTCTGAGCCTCTCCTTGGATGCCCTGTCCCTCTTAGCACGGGACAGGAGATGTGGGGTGAGGACGGATTAATCCTGGTTCTCTATGCCACTCTCTTTGCCCACCTCATCGATACTGCAGCTATAATTCTCAAAAGAAGGGTCCTGAGATCCCAGGTAAGTCTTTAAATTAGTCATGATTGGGGGCACCGCAGTGGCTCAGTCGGCTGAGCAGCTAACTTTGACTCAGGTCATGATCTCGCGGTTTGTGAGAGTGAGTTCGAGCACCTCACTGGACTGCTGTCAGCAGGGAGCCCGCTTCAGATCCTATGTCCCCCTCTCTCTGCCCCTCTCTCTGCCCCTCTCTCTGCCCCTCTCTCGGCTTGCGCTTTCTCAAAAATAAACATTAAAAAAAGTTTAAAAAAATTAGTCACGACTGCTCTAATCAGACTGTAAGCAAACATACCCTTCACTCAACCACTGTATGCTGTACCTGTGTTAACACTGTCCACATCTTGGCTTCTGGTCTAAATACATCTACTTGTAACAGTCAATAGCAAAAATCCAACCTTCATCTCTCAAACAAGACCAGAACCTGCACAATTCTGTTAATATCTTTTGGAACCAGAGAGGTTATTCACATGAACTTTAAAAATATTTGAGGGGCACCTGGGTGGCCTAGTCAGTTAAGCACTAGACTTTGGCTCAGGTCATGATCTTGCGGTTTATGAGTTCAAGCCCAATGTTGGGCTCTGTGCTGACAGCTCAGAGTCTAGAGCCTGCTTCAGATTCTGTGTCTCCCTCTCTTTTTGACCCTCCCCCACTCACGCCTCTGTCTCTCAAAAATTAACATTAAAAAAATTTTTTTTATTGTTTGAGAATCCCAAATTTTTGCTCTTTTTACTGATTCACTGACTAAAACCCTTTTGTGGAGAGCTCAAGAGATTGCAGAGTGGCCCCTCACACCAGGACGCCAGGTCTGCTCCTCCATGTCCTGGCTGTGGGGGACGTCCCCATAGCCAAGACTCCTTTTTCAGTCCCACAACTTGATTTGTCAGTCTGCCCTTTCCTCCTCTGTCTGGCCCATTATTACTGGAAGGCACATCTCCAGCAACAAATAAACCAGGGCAGGAAAAACAGGTTCAAGACATTTCTATAATTCCATCTGTTGATCACTTCAAGAGTCAAAATTAGGATTCAAAACTTTTTTTTTTTTTAATTTTTTTTTTTTAACATTTATTTATTTTTGAGAGACATAGAGACAGAGTATGAGCAGGGGAAGAGCAGAGAGAGAGGGAGACACAGAAGCAGGCTCCAGGCTCTGAGCTGTCAGCACAGAGCCCGACGCGGGGCTCGAACTCACAGACTGTGAGATCATGACCTGAGCCGAAGTCGGCCATTTAACCAACTGAGCCACCCAGGCGCCCCCAAAACTTTTTAAATCATTACCTGTAGATTCGATCTTATAGTCAGGGCTGTCCAACAGAAATTAAAATGAAAGCCACTTTGTAGTCTCAAAGTCTCCAGTAGCCTCATTAAAAGTAAAAAGAAAACAGGTGAAATTAATTTTAACGATCTAAAATATTCCCATTCCAACAGGGAATCAACAATAAAAACCGAGATGTTTTACATTCTTATTTTGCATCAAGTCTCTAAAACCTGATGTCGGTTTTCCACTTATCGACACATCTCAGTTGGACCAGCCACATCTGGAGGGGTCTCAGCTGCTACATGTGGCCTGGGGCAGCTGTGCTTTTCACCTCCTAGATGCCCTCCCTCCCTAGGATAAACTGCGAAGCTCTTTGGGCATGCGCTGGGTGGAAGCATTGTTATTCACCAACTTCAGCAATTTTCAGCCCCTCGGAGAGTCACTAGAAATTTCGCCTCTGAGGAGCAAGAGACAGAGCTCAGGAGTCTGAGACACAAGCTGTCTTTTCTTGCTCACTGGGGGCATCTTGGCACCGCGGAACACACACACTCAGACTCCTCTGTGACCTGCTAAACCCCAGGCTGCGGTGTGCAGTTTCTGCCAGGCTCGGGTGTCCCTTTATCTCACCTTCTTGCAGAGCAAGCAGGCTTCCAGAAACTGAAATGGGGCAAGGCTGGTGAGGCCCCAGCCTTGGGGAGAAAACTGGGGACCATAGTGGGAGGCAAAGGGGACAGACAAGGGGCCTTACAGAAAACAGAGGACCATGAACTTTGGCACCAGCCGGTCTGATTCCCAATTCTACCACCTGCGGTTATTTGACCTCCCTGAGCCTGGTCTCCTCATCTGTTAAGTGGGGCTAACTGACTCCTTGGGGTGTTTGAAACAGCAGATAAATGCTGAGGGCCTGGCCTGAACGTAAGTGACTACTTGTAGCTTGCTGCCATCTGAGGAAGCTGTGTCACCCTCTGCGGGGACTCCCAGTCTCTGCTGAGCCACCCTCCTTACTTGCGAGCCCTTTTTCTCCCTTAGAGGACACCGTCAACACCCCGCCCCAAGCCCTCAGCCTACCCCCAGATTGTCTCAGTTCCAGTAAGATCAGTGGCTTCCAGCAGCTCTCTGTTGGAAGAGATTCCCCAGGAAACACCAGAGACCTTCAAGGGGCTGGGAGGAGGAGCTGCCTAGGACCTGAGGGTCCCGGGATGGACCCCCATCAAGGAGGAATGGGAGTGACGGGATAAATACCCCAGCTTTCTCACCCCCAGAACAATTCTGTGGTACATTCTATGTGGTTCTTCAGAGGGTCCCAGTGGGGCTGAGCCCCAGTTGCCCATAGTGATAACCTGCTCAATAGCTTATGCTCTTATTGGCTGTCTTCCCCTCCCCACTCCCCCTCCATCACCCCTCACCGTGCCCCCTGAGATCACCTCCCACATAAACTGCTTACCCCCAAATTCTTGGGTCAAGGTCTGCAACCCAAACTAAGGCACTAAGCATCTGCAAGGCCCTTCCTCCCTGTCCAGCTGTGGAAATCTGGCTCATCCTTCAAGATGAGCCAAAAGAACACCTCCTCTGAAAAGCCTCCCTGATGCCCTGCGAGAAACAATGCACATGCCAGGCCTCCCCATTGGCCTACATATGCTACTTTTTCATCTGTTTGACACCTCTGTTTTTCTCATGTGACAGTCAGATGTCTGATTTCTCCCCAGGCTGGCTGAGCAGCCTGGGGAGTCCTAGGGCGTTTCCCACAGCAGGGTCTCAGGAAACCTCTGCCAACTATTTGAACTTTTACTACTTTTACTACTAATAACAGTTAATATTGTAAGTGCTTACAATTATTGTCCTGAGACCTCAAAATACTATTTTAGGTAATAGGTACCAAAACTATGCCCATTTTAGAGATGGACAAAGGCAAAAATAAAAAGTAATTTAGATACGGTTGCATAGTCAGCTAACTCAGATCTGTAGTTTTTAACTAGTACATGCCTGGGTGAACTTGCAAACTCATCTCAGAGAAGCAGTCAGTCCCTGAGATTTCCATCAATGGAGAGTCAACTCGGTCACAAATGAGGCAGCCCCACTGGCTCACGGCTTACTCCAGGTGAAGGTACTGACAGCCAGCAATGTTCCCTGAGACCCTACGCTTAGTCTTAAAGGCCAGGGTCAGGGAGTGACCACGGAAGCCCACCAGGCAAGGAGTTTCAGAAGAACAAGACCATGTCCTCGAGGACATCCTCAGACAGAGATGGAAAGCCGAGAAACAGTCCAGAGCAACCAGTGACAGAGGACTGAGTGAGCGATCCCCAATTTCTTCCAGCCCCTCGGCTCAGCTGTCTCTGAGGCCAGATTGGTAGCCACCTGCTGAGTCCACCAATAGCCTTGGATCCTCCACCACCTGCAGGACTCCCACCTCCCACAGAATGCTCTGCCACCCCAGAGGACCCTCCCCCTACCCCAACCTAAGGAGCCAGCCTGGCCACACAGAGATCAAACTTGAACCGATTCACTGGTGCTAGGGACTAAAAAAAGAAACCTTGTGCCAGACCCGAAGAGTACACACCGTATGATTCCATTTCTATCATGCCCAAAACCAGGCACAGTAATCAACACTGCTGCCACAAGTCACACCAGTGATGCCTCGCGAAGGGAAGGCGACAGTGACAGAAGGAGGAGCAGGGACTTCTGGGCAAGGGAAGCACGGTACCCTCCGTATCCGGGAGTTTGCTTTCAGTGATTTCAGTTACTCGTGGTCCACCGTGGTCCGGAAGTAGATGATCCTCCTTCTGACATAACAGCAGAAGGTCAGTAGTATCCTAACACTACATCACAATGCCTAGGTCATCCACCTCACTTCATCTCATCGCATAGGCATCCTACCGTCTCGCATCGTCACAAGAAGGGGGAGTACAGTACAGTAAGAAACTTTGAGAAAGAGAGACAACATTCACTTAACTTTTATTACAGTATATTGCTATAATTGTTCTATTTTATTACCAGTATTGTTGTTAATCTCTTATTGGGCCTAATATATAAATTAAACATTATTGTAGGTATGTATATATAGGAAGAAGCATAGAATATACAGGGTTTGGTACTACCTGTGGTTTCAGGCATCCACTGAGGTCTTGGAACGTATCCCCATGGATAAGGGGTACTGCTGTATTCTGTTTCTCGGTCTGGGTGCTAGTTATATGTTCAGTTTATAAAGTGGGTTCACTTTGTAAAAATTCCTAAACTCGTCAAACTATACGCTTAAGATTTGTATGTTCTCCTGGATGAAAAATACACTTTAGTAAAAGGTTTTTTAAAAGGAAAAAAGAAACTTTTCAGTATCCCAGCCCGCTCTCTAAGGTGAGGGACACTCTTCCCGGGCCAGGGAAACAGGTCATGGCCAGCAGTCTAAGAACAAAACGGTGTGATAAGAGCTATAAAAGAAATCTGAATACACAGGCTCAGAGAAGGACCCTAGTGTGAGGACTGAAGTGCTGGGAACTCCATCTGCAGGGAGGAGTAGACATTTTCCCATCCCACCACGATGCCAGAGGAAAGCCCAAACTCTGAAAGGGCTTGAAGATCAGGAGACTATATATAGTAAATTCTATGAGGCTGTAGGGAGACTGGGTCATGACCAGGTTGGGCTTGAATGGTTAGGATGGGATGGGTTGAAATGAGATGAAATGAAATAGGAGGGGATGGGGATGGAGAGGGGCTGGGGAGGTGAAGGGGAGGGGCGGGGTGGGATGGAGTGGGATGAGGTGGGGCAGGATGGGATGGGATGGGAGGGGATTTAAAGATGGGACCCAGATTGTAAAGAGCTTTACATGAAGTCCATCAAGATGAGGAGTTGGAGAATTTCTAGCAGGGAAGTAGCATCCTTAGCATTCTCAAGGGATCCTTCTGGTCGGTGTGGACTATGGGCCTCAAGGAGAAGCCTAGAGGCCCGATGTTTCTAAATTAAAACTAACAAGATTTTACCCAGTCAGAAGGGTCGGAAGAGAGGTCAATGGGCACCCGCAGGACTCTGCGAATTGAACTGGTGAGGACCCAGATCCACGCTTGATAAGTCAGGAAATTCTGGAAGATCAGAGGGAAGGAAAACGCTTGCCAACTTCCCAGAGGAAGTGAGCATTTCCTTCTCACTGTGAGCTCTCAGGACCTCATTCCAAGACAGGCTCGCACTCTAACAAAAGAGCAAAAGACACCACCAGTGGGACCACAAGAACCCATTCTAGCAGTCAGCTGGATGGGGGCTGAACTATGCCCCCCGCACTGTGTCAGATGTCACAGCACAGAATACTTCCAGCCAGGGATCTGTCTCAAATGGCCCTAAGACTTGTTTTCTGAGGCGAAAACAGACTCAGAAAAGAGGCTTGCCTGGTCCAACGCGACTCAGCTGGTTGGTGGCACAACCAGGAGGTGAACCCAATGCACTGGCCCCAAATGCCCCATCCTGCAGTCTTTCCAGAAATACGACACTGCTCCATGCTCCCGATTTAGCTCTTTGGTGGGATTTAGCTCCTTGGTGGTGAAGGAGCAGGAACTCTTGTCAGCCAGACCAACAAAAGCAGCCGCGAAGCACACGCCCCTTCCTCACCTGTATGCGTGCGGACGTGCCTCTTCAGGTCAAAGGTGTCGTTGAAGCCCTTGCCACAAAAGGTGCACAGGTGCCTCTTCACCTGGTTGTGGCACTTGAGGTGCCGGGTGAGCATGCGCTGCAGGCGGAAGCCCTTGCCACAGAGCTCACAGCTGTGAGCCGCTGGGTCGCTGCACGTGCCTGTGGTGAACTGGGAGAGAGAGAGAGGGGGTAAGGGCCCCGGTGCAGGCAGGCACCCCCAGTGGGTCCTCAGCTCAGCTGGGAGTCCACCCCCCCACCCCCGTGTCCCCAGTAGTAGCCAGGCTGCGGCTCCTGACCCCTAAAAACTTCTAAGCGGGTTTTGAGGAAGGTGAACGAGATCACTGGCAGCCCCTCCCAGCCTTCATTCTCCCCTTCTTCCTCAGAACAGACTTTTTTTTTTTTTTTTTTTTAATTTCGAGAGACAAAGCACGAGCAGGGGAGGGGTAGAGAGAGAGAGGGAGAGAGAGAATCCCAGGCAGGCTCCCCACTGTCAGCACAGAGCCCGATGTAGGGCTCGATCTCACAGAGAGATCATGACCTGAGCCGAAACCAAGAGCCAGAAGCTTAATCGAATGACCTACCCAGGTGCCCCTACTCTTTGAACAGACTTGTGATTTCTGCACACCCTGCCCCCAGGGCAAAGTACAGACACTTTCTATACATGCCAGCCTGATAGCAAGTCATGGCCACAGGACGAGCAGGCCAACAAAATACACTCCTTCTATGGGGGGAGGTGGTCCCCTCTTCCTCCTTTTCTCCTTCCTGCTGACTACAGCTCCAACTGCCCCCATTGGACCATGACAGGGAAGCCAGTGCTGAGGATGGAAGAGCAGAAAGAGGAGCAGCCTCCACGTCCTGATGACGTCATGAGGCTGTTATAGAGAGTCCCCAAAGACAGCCACAATCAACTCCTTCCTGCCGTGCCTGAAGGACGCTCCATTCATCAAGAGACAGAAACCATTTCCTCTCACCTGGGATCTAGGCAGGACCTGGGTAAGTTTTAGGTCTTAAGAGACTTTGCAGCTTCCATACGTTCCCTCTTGGAAACCAGCTGCCATGTAAGACGTCCAAGGCCACCATGCTGTGAGGAAGCCCAAGCAACCACGTGGACAACAAGACCACTCCGAGAGGCACTGAGGTGCCAGATACGAATAAAGCCTCCCTGGACCTCCCAGCCCAGCCCATGGCAGCCACCAGCTAAGTGACTTGGGCCAATGCTACCCATGGTAGAACTGCCTAGCTGTGCCATGCCCCAGCTCCTGATCCACCAAAGTATGAGCTAATAAAATGATCATTTGGGGAAGGGACTTGGTCAGGCTCCCACAGCTTCATTATCAGCAAAACAGTAACCAAACCCCAGGCCCTGGGCTCCCAATCTCGTGTTCCCTTAACCATGTTGGCTGCCTCTAAGGAAGAAAAAAGAATCTATAATTAAGTGGTGAAAAACACCAGATCTAATATATTCATCAAAGTTTTCCTAGTTATCAAATCAGATCATTTAGAAGCTTGATCCAATTGCTCTACTATTTATAAAAGGGCCTAATAACCTTATTTTCACACAAACATCATTACAGAAGAGTTGGTCCTTCCCTGGTTCCACACACCTCCCTAGTCTCCAACACCCCCCTTCACTGCACCCAGGGTATTGCCCTCCAGTAAGACCCAGCTCAAATGTTCCCTCCCTGATGTAGCTTCTCCAACTACTGCAGCTTCTGCCCAAACTGGTTTCCTGGACCCCTAAGACCGGACCCCTTAAATCCCAGTGTGCACCCGGATTCCCTGGGGGTCTTGTTAAAACACAGGTTCTGATTCGGTAGGTGTGGTGGGGTCTAAATGTGGCATTTCTAACCAGCTCCCAGGAGGAGCCACTGTGGCATGGACCATCCTTGAGACACGAGGCTAGCATACTGGCCCTCACAGTTCAGTAACTGATTCCACTAATTCCAGAAGGTTCCATCATGCACAGATGTTTCCTCAGAGTTCATCTGGTTTCCTCGACTGAATGCCTTTGCAGTAGCCAGCAAGTGTTTGTGCACATTCCTGCCTCCCACACCCCAAGCTCACACTCAGGCCAGTGTAGTGAGTGTTGATGCCCAACGGCTCACACGTGGCAAAATACAAAGAGACTTAGGGAAGGCATGAGACCCCAGAACAGGGTTTTTTGGTCAGCTTCCTTGTCTGCTTGGAGCTTAATTTGCCTCAGCTGACACTAGAGTGCCCCCTCTGCAGTCGGCCCTGTGCTCGCTCAGAGCTGAAAGCAATACGGTCACCAGGAGGGGGTTCCAAGAAGCTGCCAGTCTAGTAGGGAAGCAGATCACTGATAGGGGCGCCTGGGTGGCTCAGTTGGTTAAGCGGCCAACTTTAGCTCAGGTCATGATCTCATGGTCTGTGGGTTCGAGCCCCACGTCGGGCTCTGTGCTGACGACTCAGAGCCTGGAGCCTGCTTCACATTCTGTATCTCCCTCTCTCTCTGCCCTTCCCTTGCTCACACTCTGTCTCTATGTCTCTCAAAAATAAAATAAAAACATTTTTAAAAAATTAAAAAAAAAAAAAAAAAAAAGGCCACTGATCGCTGGGAAGCCCCAGGCGCAATGGACACCTCAGAGAGGCACCTACCCCAAATGTGAACTGTGAGGGAAGGCGCTTCCAGGGGAAGCGAACTCCTCAGGCAGGCAAAGATAAGGAGGAAAAGCAGAGCAATGGCAAAGAATATTCCAGAAGAGGGCAATGGGAAAAAGGGAGACTACGTACGGTTCCACATGGCTAGCCTGAGTCCAAGAGCTGTGGTAGCAAAGCAGGGCTGTATCCTCCTTGGGGCTCTACCTCAGGGCCCTAAAGAAACTCAGCTCTATCCAAAAGGCAGAGGAACCACTGGAAGGTACGGTGGAAGACAGCCTCAGGGGGTGGGTTTTTGACCCAGCGGGTGACCATCCTGGGCCTCCAACTCCTCACATCCCACCTCTGCCCTGCATCCCCCAAAGAGGGTAGGGCCTGGCATTTGTCCTGAGGGAGACCCAGCTGAGCCCAAGACTTTCCTATTTCTGTCACCAAGACAGGTCAGGTCTTCTCCTTGCCCAGAAGTCCCCATTTTGGTCCTTGCAACCCTTGAAGGGATGTGAAAAGACTAAGTCAGTCCCAAGTCTTGGCAAACTGAATACCTGGTGCTCCTCGAACCCAGGTCTACACAAGACAAAGGTCACTGAGAGCTGGTGAGTGCCTAATAAAACAGAACATAGACAACCGACCCAGGTCATTGGATTAAGAACTTGCAGAAAGCTAGAACTGTCTTCCTGCTGAACATTCTTAAGGACTTGCCAACTTAAGAGTCCAAACCCAACCTTCTATTACAGTTCAGGATGAAAACCTCAAATCACTGGCATTATTTTGCTTGAAAAGAATGAAATCTTGAAAGGTAGAGATAAAGAAGATTAGTGACAATTTGAGGGAGTGCAGGGCCAATGGATCATCTGAGCAAGCTATAGAATGCCTGTTGACACAGGGGAAAACATGAGAATGAGAGGAAGACTGGGGACTAAGGGCCTCCCCCAGTCCAAGGGGGAGTTTTCTTCTGGTTTTCTTGGAACAAAAATAGAAGACATTTTCCAAGTGTGCCTCAACAAAGGCAATTTGTTCATTTCTCCACCATCATATACATCCCCATTCCACAGGATGGAAAACTGAACCAGCACCAAGGGGCTCATTTAGGTAATCTCCCCAAGGTGCACCCTCCAATCCCTGAAGCACTGTCTGCCACCTTTCTATATCTATGACCAATCCAGCACCCAGACACTAACAAATTATATTTGAAGCCTTAAAAGAGCCTTGTTGAGGGGTGCCAGAGTGGCTCAGTCGGTTGAGTGGCCGACTTCGGCTCAGGTCACGATCTCACAGTCTGTGAGTTCGAGCCCCATGTCGGGCTCTGTGCTGACAGCTCAGAGCCTGGAGCCTGCTTCGGATTCTGTGTCTCCTCTCTCTCTCTGCCCCTCCCCCACTCATGCTCTGTCTCTCTCTGTCTCAAAAATAAATAAACATTAAAAAAATTAAAAAAAAAAAAAGAGCCTTGTTGAAAGATACAATATTAATTAAATGGCAAAAGATCATGGTTGAGGAAGCCAGCTTCTGCCAGACGGTTTCACTTGTCAGAAAGGAAGGAATATTTGTAGGAAAAATTCCTAAATGTGAAATTTTTTCCACAGAGTGTATTTCATACATCAGGTGCCCTTAAATTCCATCTGTTATGGCAAAAGGCCAGGACCTACCTATACGTCCATCAAGAGAGACTTTTAAAAGATGATAGAACCATATAATCAAAGCAGCTTAGAAAAAAAGGAAAGAGTGTCAGCAGCCAGATACATGAATAAGCCCTCTGGGCCCTCTGATGTCCAGCCCAGTCAAGCCCCCAGAAGATTTTCCAGTCGGCTGCCATCTGACTGCAACCGTAAGAGAAACTCCAGGCAAGAATGGCCCAGCTAAGCCCAGTCATTCCACAGACCTCGAATACAGAATAATAAATTAAACTACTAAATTTGGGGTAATTTGTGAAAGAGCAATGAGTAACTAGAACAGTAAGAAATGCATCAGATTCTCTCCAGAACATCAGATCTGCCACATTTCCTAATGTTCTCTCCCAGGATGGGCTGCAGGGTACAGACAACACATCTGATTCTGGGAATGACATCCTATGGTTCAGAGGACCACCAATCCCTCCCCAGGTCACAAGTCGGCTCACTGGGCCTCTTTGCAATGTTTACACAGGTTTCGTTTGTTTTTTAACGTTTATTCATTTTTGAGAGAGAGAAAGAGAGCAGGAGAGGGGCAGAGAGAGGATACGCAGAATCTGAAGCAGGCTCCAAGTTCTGAGATGTCAGCACAGAGCCCGATGTGGGGCTCGAATTCACGAACCTCAAGATCATGACCGGAGCTGAAGTTGGACGCTTAACCAACTGAGCCACCCAGTCACAGGTTTATACCTAACACTGGACCTCCTAAAAGTTCAAAATAAGGTTAACCAGTCTTACCTTGTTATTCTACTCCACAACTAGTAGACCCAAACTAGTTACACTTAGGCTATCTTAGTTACAAAATAAGAGTGCAATGAACAGACAAGGAATGCTGAGTATCAAATAAAAACTAGACCTGTTGTCACCTATTTGTGGGATGTCATTTAATATTCCCGGGCCACAATTTCCCATGCGTAAAAATGATAAAATGGCAGACCACCTGGCTGGCTCAGTTGGTGGAGCATACAAGTCTTGATCTCAGGACCGTGAGTTTAAGCTCCATACTGAGTGTAGAGATTTAAAAAGATGTATTAGATGAGCCATCTTCAGCAGTATGAGGATCTAAGAGCACAGTTCCTTTCCTTTTTCTTAAGTTCGAGCCCTGCTCCACCACTTACAGTCTATGGGATGTGGGCAGGGGTTATCCTCCTCTCTGAGCCTTAATTTCTTGTAAGGCTGTCCACCTGTAAAACGTGGGCGATAACTGTATTTGCCTCTCAGGATTTTAAGGAATTAAATAACAAAAGCTACTTAAAAAGGACGTGGTGGTCGATCACTTGTCACTCTTCTAGTTAGACCAGTTGCAAAGTTTTGTGATCCTGGGTAAAAGGTAATTGGTCAGAACCCCTTGTTTCTCCCTTGCCTTTGTGAATTTTCTCTGATTGGAAAAAAGAAGAGAACTAACCTTCAGAGTGAACGGCCAACTCCCAGTCCTTCCTGCACGACTCTGAAATCTAAAAAGCTCTGAAAACCAACATTCTCACGTATCTCCCTTTAGCAGTAAAACTGGACCCGAGCAGACACGCAGACTTCATCCCATCAGGTGTCAATATTCATGCATTTTGATAGGGAAATGACTAATGTGTTTAATTATAAGGGACTGCTCCAGACCTGCTGGGGGTGGCGTAAACACCATGCCATCTTCTGGAAAAGCTTGACAGTCTCACCCTTAATCCAAAAGCAACACTTTGCAAAAGGCTTAGTAACGATATGGGGAAGCGAGCGTGGACTGTGGGAGATGACATCAATCTGGAGATTAATTCAGGGCAAGAAAGATGAAGACAGACTGAGTGGTCCTCCAACTCCATGGCTAGGTGCTTTCTTCCTTGCTGTCCTGTTTTTTGTAGGACCTCGGCCTTCATTTTAAAAAACACACAAGGTTCCCCTCTAGTTCTTCTTAAAAAAAAGAAAAAAAAAAAGGTCTTTGCAGTAAAAACAAACTGATCATTGTATCAGGGCTGCAGAAAACTTCAGGAGTGTTGGGGGCGGGGGAGGTAGGGACTTAGACTGGCCCCCTGACCAAGTTCAAAGTCTATTAAATTATTAATGGTCCTATTTCCTGTGGGAGAGTACTGAGTCCAGGCCACCTTGTGAGGGCCATTTGGACAAGATTATCACTGGACACATTTGCTATGCTTCGGCATTAAACATGCTAAGCTCAGAGCGCCTGGCTGCCTCAGTTGGCAGAGCACGGGACTCTTTGTTTTGGGGTTGTGTGTTCGGGCCCCATGTTGGGCATAGAGATTACTCAAAAAACAAAACAAGAACATGTTAAGCATATCGCCCAATTCCTTTGGAACAAAAAACTCCCTCCTGGTCCCTGTACCATTTCTTCAGGCTTCCCCTCTCTCCATGGTAGAACGGAGAACCTTCTCAAATGCAGAGATGATGAGGAGTATTTATCCTTAGAATCCAGAAAAAACTGAGGCTCCAAGAGATCTGACCTGCTCTTGGTCACATGACTTATCAGTGCCCACACTGAGATTCTGGATGTGGCCTGTCATCTACAAAACTTGTGTCTACGCTTCCCCCAGACAGGCCCACGGGTCTGGGCATGATGTGGGGGGAAGGGGGGGGGAATGAATGCACTTGTTTGTCTCATAGTTTCCCGTCAGACCATCAACACTAACGGCTATAGCGTCAGAGATACCTCCTACGATGCAATACGACAACCCTAAAAGAATAAGGATCCTTGGGTTGGACTTTGCCACTAAAAACTGTGATGGATTCAATGAACACTGCCCCCCTTCCGGGCTTTACCTTTCTTTCTTTGCAAATGAGGGGCTGGACCACACAAGCTTTAAAGTTCCCGGGAGTGGATCCTATGGATGGATGCTCTTCTCAGCAACTATTTCTACTTTTCCTGGTGGGCCTTCCTGTACTGCTGAGGTTAAAAAGCTACAAAATGCCTTTCTCAGACTCCTTTACAGCTACAGGTTCTAGATGTGACTGGGGTTCCACCAATGACACACACTATCAGGAAGTGTGAGTTAACTAGACAGAGGCAGGCACGTGGCAATCACTCTATACTCTGCATTACCAGGCAGCCATAGAGGCAGAAGGCGTACCTCCCTTGGTGGCCCAGTTCTGCAGTGTGGCTCTGGGAGTTCTATCCTGGTATTTATTTTAGTCCATTTACTACCCTATCATTAACCATTCTCAGCTGAGGCTAACTACAGTGGCCGTCTGTTGTCTGCAACTAAACCCACTTTGCCTATGTTCAAAATAAAAGCTGGTGCAATTAACACTTACATGGTTCCCCCATTCTTCCCCCCCCCTTTTAATTAATCTGGCCTTTTTTGAGCATCTATTCCAGATATTTTCCCAGATTTACGTTTTCTTCTCGCTTCCTATTTTCCTCCAAATGCTGCCATTTGGGACTGGCATCCAGGGACTGTTGATTCTTTCTTCTCTGCCTGTACTTCTGTCCTATGTTGACCTATGTCCTCCTATGAGTTAGGCATTACTGTACCAGGTGCTGGGGATACAAGCCTAGTAGGACTGTCCCCTGCCTTTGGTGGGTCTAGAGTCAAGAAGAGGAGTCTGGTCAGCCAAATGTAAGGGACATGATCAGTGAGTTACAATGGGTGTGGGGTGAGGGGCATCCAATTCTATCTCCTGAGATAAAAGACAATAGGCAAGGAGTCAGGGGCAGAGCTTATGTTCTCTTCCAAATAGCAAATGGATGGGTTTTTTAAAACTACTGAAATCCAGGATTCACAACAGTATTTAAAAATAAACAAGTTGGCCATCGCTATAGAATTCTGGCGAACCAACTGAGTATCTTGAAAACTGGCAAAAAAAAAGGGGGGGGGGGAATCTTATCTGGCCTTTCCTAAATGAATTGTCTTACTAGGAACCAAACAGCAGATGAGGGGAAGTACATCTCTACACAACAATATCAACTAATAAACGAGGGACAGAATATTACAACCCCTAATAACCTAAAATATGTAGACCCTGAATATCAACAACTGCTAACGTCACAAAGAGACAGTCAAATATTATGTGCTTTCCTGATGTTAATATATTCCCCCCCACACTGTGACATACTATTTCAGGCACGAAAGCAGTGCTGTCCAATAGAACTTTCTGCAATGAAAGAAATGTTCTAACCCGTACTGTCCAATACAGTAGCCACTGGTCACACACGGTTACTCAGCACCTGAAATATGGCTTGTGCAACTGAGGAACTTAATATTTAATTTTACTTAGTCACATGTGACTTTGGCTAACCATACTGGACAGTGCAGCTGAGAACCAATTACTCATTTAGAGTAACCCTAAGGGACCAAGGAGGGTTATACTCCGTGGTGATGCATTCCTCAAAATCCAGATTGTTAGAAGCTCTCCAAGCAAATTGCTCATCTCTTCAATAATTAACTTGTAAGGAAACGGAAAAGAGATGGAGGGGAAAAAATGTATAAATGAAAAGAGACCGGAAAGACACGTCAATCAGTTACAATGTGCAGACATCATGTGGACTGGACTCAGCAAAATGGGGGGAAAAAAAAGTATGAATTTACGAGACTATTAGAAATGTCAACACGATTGTTAATATGGGTGTGATCGTGTACCTTGGTCTTTATCTCTTACAGGCACATTCTGAGCTATTTATGGTTGAAATAATATAACTGAGATTTGCTTCAAAATCACGTGTTTGGCATTAGATGGGGGCTGAATGGGCAGGAAGAGCCATGGATTAATGGTTGTCGGGGTGGGGTAGCAGGCACTATGCTTCCGAAAGTCTCCATAAATGAAAAATGATGGAAAAAAAAGTGAAAAAGGCTACTGCACCTTCACATATCTGGCACTACTTGAAGACTCAGACTACAGAGCCAGGTAAAAGACCAAAAATTCTTTAGAAGGAACTCTACACTCAGTTCCTTTTAAAGTATCCTCGGAAGAGGTCAAAGGAAAAGAACAGAAGGGGAAAAGGGGGGAAGAGAGATTCACTTGCAATTCTATACTTGCACCTGGGTCCCACCACCCACTGAGACAGGAAGGAAAAACATCAGTCAATTGACTGATTTAACTTCAGAGTTACTTAGTTTCTGATCAACCTTCAAAGGAAGAGCAAAGGTGATCAGGGTGTCTGGGGGTCTCTGCTCCACAGCTAGATTCCTGCAAAAGGGCTCAGCACAAAAGAGACTTAAAGCCACCTAGACCTGTCACTACCACCTTCTCAGATGCACAAGATCTCCCCACTTGGATCTGTTTGGAAAATTACTGAATCCTCAGTAGTAAAGAGACAATTTTGCAAACTGCACCGAGGCACACAGTCAAAAGGCAAATAAGCTGGGAAAAGCCAGCTTCCTAACTGGCACGTACGACTCCTTTCCAGATCCACTCACAAGCACAACCAGATTGGCAAATCGCTAGTCCCCACTGGAGACAACAAATACTGGACGTTATCGAAACCTGCCAACCATCACTGTTAAGCTAACTTCCTACTGGCAATTTACACATGCACATAAGTTCTAGACATTCTGCACCCCTTATTTCATCTAACCAACACTTCTGAGAGGCCACTTCCATTGCTTTTCCACTTTACAGATGAGGGAACTAAGACTGGGGACACAGCGTGGGTGGCTCAGTCCGTTAGGCATCTGACTTCAGCTCAGGTCATGATCTCATGGTTCATGAGTTTGAGCCCCGCTTTCGGAGAGCCCGCTTCTTTCTCCCTCCCTCTCTCTGCCTCTTGCTAACTTGCGCTCTCTCTAATATAAAACAAACAAAAAAAACCCTCAGTACAGATAATATATCCATCCCCAAGACAGCTGGTAAGATGACTCAACCCAAGTATGGGGTCTTGAGAAGGTCTTCCTTCTCGAAACCCTTCCAGCGCCCTTCCTCTGCCAGGAGAGGGGCATCCCCACCTCTTGGCTTGGCCCCTTCCCCACCTCACCCTGTCCCAGTTTCTCCCCTCCCACTTGCTCTCTGACCCAGAGGGTCCATTTTCCATCTTCAGGCACTATAGCTTTGAGTCCTTTACGGACTCAAGTTTTGGGCTCAGCCATGCCAGGCCCCTATAGCCTGCCTCTCTCCCTCCTTCACCACCCTCAAATCCACACCAAGAAACCCCCCCTGCTCAGAATTACATCTTTGCATGTGCTATAGCATTTCCTTTGCTGTAATAGAGTGAATAATTAATATCTGTGTCTCCCCACCAACCCAGATAATCCTAGCTAGAGTTAATGCGTTCCCCTCTTTACTCATTTATTTTCACCCATCTATGAGTAAGTATCCTTATTATTCCCATTTCACAGACAAGGAAACTGAGGCCCAGAGGGATTAGCAACTTGCCTAAAGTCACACAGCTAGGAAGTGACAAAGTCAGAGCCTGGGGGCTTAACTGTTACTGTCACATGATTCTACATTTTTATCTCCTGGCTGCCTAGCACACAGCAGGCACTCCAAAAAATTAGATGGGATGTTGCCTCTCTCTGCAGGGCATTGGCTCAAACCTGCCCCTCCTCTACTACTCTGAGCCAGCTGCTCAGTGAGTATCCTGATCACTCAAACTCAATCATTATGCTTCATGTATGGGCCTCATTCTCAAGTGGTATTCCTTTTCTTCTAGTTAAGAAACCACTTTTAAAAATTTTTATTTTAGAGAGGGAGAGAGCCCACCAGCAGTGGAGTGGGGCAGAGGGAGGGGGAAAGAGAGAGAGAATCTTAATCCATGCTCAGCACGGAGCCTGAGGAGGGGCTCCATCCCATGACCCTGGGATCATGACCTGAGCCGAAATCAAGAGGATGCTCAACCAACAGAGCCACCCAGGTGCTCCAGGAAACTAAGAGAGTCCAGCATATTTTGCACAGAACTATAGAATTACGCAATATGCTAAGTCACAGGCAATTTTGACAGTCATTTGAAAACGGCCAATACCACAGATGATGATTCTAGAGGCTTGGAACATCTTAATACCAAAATATTTCCTATTTTTGGATGGAAGCTTAGAGGGAAAAGGAATCTAAACAACCTCAGTAAACAAACAAAACTTCTCCGGAAGCTATGCTAAGGTTGAGGAGCAAACTCGCCATCCCCCAGCCCTTGAGGCAGTTTGTAGGCACGATCACATAGGATTGTGGCTTATTTATTCCTTTAATCCAGTGTTCTGATGGCGCTGTTTACCTGGGACAAGAGAGCGCTCCTAAAATACTGGCTAAGGGACTAGATCTTTCGCCCCAGTCCCTTTCTTCCCAGGGTAATCTGGGAAATTGGGGGACAGAGGGGCAAACTGACTACAGTCAATCCCAAAACAACGTTGCAATTGTCCTTCCCGGGTGATAAATATGCAAGTGGGACACTTTGTAGAATTTCCTGGAGGGCAGAGCTACCAGCCTCAGGCAAATTGTCCCCTCCCACTTAACCCCATCTGGCCCAGAAAAGCCTCAGGCCAGCTGACTTTGAACCTCAACAGCACACTTACCACCAAGCAGCACGCGGCACCGCAGCAACGTTTAAAGAGGTCTTTTTCCCGAGGATTCCAGCTCCAGCCTCTAGCCTCAATTCATAACCAAATGCACCCTAGCCCGCCCCCAAGCTAAACCCCAGGAACCAGGAATATGCATAGGGAGGGATGGCCTCGCCCAGGAAAAGTAACATAGTATCACCCAATCCACAGCGAACACTGGAGTTCCTCCTTCCCATCCCCCCATTCTCCCATCCTGGGCAGCTGGGCTGCAGGACCGCCCTGGAGCGCTCAAGAATTATCGCCCACCTAGAGGGGCTGGAGCCCGCAGAGTCCCACCAGGCTAGGAAATGAAGTCATGTGATTCCTAAAACACCACTCCCTGGCTCCAGCTGACTGAGTCCGTGGAATGGGATTCCTTAATCTTGGGGGTAGCGGATACATTTAAGCAGGCGATCATGGAAGTTCTACCCAGAAAAACCAGATGGGTGTCCTGATAGGATGTCGCCTACAATTCTAGAAGACTGGGGTGGGGGATGGGGTGCTGAAGGATGGTAAGGGAGGGTAACAAACACTCCAACCCACTGGGGGCGGGGCACTGAGACAATTTTCAGCTGAACCCCTTTAACCATAAATTTAAAGAAGATTTGAGAGGTATGGCAAATTTAAGGTGCCCAACACAGACCTCAGGTCTAACGGGCACTCCATAATTGCCACTGGGAATAGCTGTTATTGTAAGAGTTCCACACAAACTGTGTGCCAAACTGCCGTCACTGTCTCCAGAACGCAAGCAAGTGTGTGGAACTCAGAATTCACGTAGTGCTAGGAAATGCACCCCAGAGAATGGATTTGCTGAGAGCCGGGGTCCCTCCTTTCCCCGCCCGGGAACGCCGACGGCCTGGTGATTCTTCAGGCCCTGCGCACACGGTGGGGTGCTGGAGGGAGGAAGCTGGGCCTGGGTCTTTTAAGCAGTTCCAGAGGCCACCCCGCCCGACTGTGCCGGCTCCAGGGCTCAGCGGCGCGGGCCGCTAGCTACCCAGCAGGCGGGAGGACGCGCCTGAAACGCCCTGGCCGAGACCCAGAGGCAGGTGCAGGAGCCGCGCGGCGGGCGCGCTCGGTGTCGGGGTGCACCGGTGTCTGGGTGCGCGGGCGGGAGCTGCAGGGAGCGGCGCCGGTTCCCGGAGCCCGACGCCAGGGCGTGGTGCAGGTGGCGGCGGGGGCAGAGTCGACACCATACCTTGATTTTCGACCTGGCGACTGGGCGCTGCGTCGCCGCCAGGTGTCCACCCGGGCCCTCTGCGTCGCCAGGCTCGGGGATTTCGTGCTCGGGGGCGCGCGGGGACGAGCTGCTCTCGGCGCCTCCAGGCTCCCCCGCGTTGCTGCCGCCGCCGCTGCTGCTGCTGCTACTGCCGCCGTCGCTGCGGCAGTCCTCGGGGGGGTCGTGGAGCAGACGGCCCAGGCCCACTGCGGAGGGAGGGGCGGCGCCCCGACACAGACACGCGGCGTCAGGCCCGCGAGTCCGCGGCAGTTTGACCTGCGGGCGGTACCGCCGCCCCGCCCTGGACCTGGGCACCAGGCCAAGTGGGCAACATGCAGGGGTGGGCGAGAGAGTCCCCGGCTCGGCCTCCGGAGCGAGCACGGGGTTGGGGGGCGGCTCCTCGGTCCCATTCCCGCGCCCACAAGGAACCGAGGGCCTTGGGCGGCTGGGGACACTACGCGCCAAGTTTCCTCTCCCTGGGATGGGGGGATAGGGGCCTGACTTCAACCCACCTAGCCGGAGGGGCTGACGGATCCTGGTGCAATCCTATGAGGGCGTGGGACCGAGAGTAGCCCCTATTGGCCTTCGGTCTCCCCTTCTGGGCCACCTCGTCCCTCGCTGCAGCCAACGGTCCCGCCGCCGGGCAATTACAGGCGCCCATTAGGAGGAAGGGGGCGCAGGGCGTCCCGGGTTCCCCAGCCTCTCCTCTCGATCTTCACGCGCCTCAAGGACCTCCCCCCGCCCCGAAAGAGGGGGCATGGGGTGGGGAATACAGCCCCCGCGGATGAGCTGAGGGTATCCGGACACCCCTGCCCCCACCCCGGGAGTCCCGCGCCCAGGCCCGGCCCCGCGCGGCGCTCACCTGGGATGTAGGTGTCTGCCCTTTCCTCATCCGGGAGCTCATCCCAGCTGCGGACAGAGACCCCCGGGCTCCTCCTCTTCACCAGGAAGACTTTGGGCATGGTGTGGCCCCCTCCCCGGCCGGCGGCCCCCTTCCTCCCGGCAGCTCCCCGCTAGGGGCTGCGGCAGTGACTCGGTCCCCGGTTCCTGGCGGCCAGAGCCCACCTTCCCGCCTAGCCTGCCCTCTCCCTCCGCCCCCCGCCGCGGCGCGGCCCAGGCCTCTCCCCCGCACGCCCGGCGACTCCCAGCCTCCGGGCTCGGCGACACCTATGCCTTAAATCTCGGGTGAGACCACGCCGAGGAAAAAGTTTCATAAGGTGGAATAGAAGAGGCACCAGGAAACTTGGGAGTGAGCATGCGCCCTGCAACATAACGGTGTCAACAAGCTCGCTACCTGTCCGACCGGTTCCGGCGGCCGGGGCTGCCTGTTCCAGCCCTTCCTTAGGCATGAATATTTGCAAAAGAATTTAACGTCTGATTCTTCCACCCCCTCCCCTTTTTAAAAAGGGAAGAACGTTTTTTGATCAACCCCTCGCCCCGTTCCCCATCGCAAGCACCTCCGGGCAAACTCTTAGAGGTTAGCCCCCAGATCCGCTTCCCAGGGCGTCCATCCTAAGAGCTGGAGCTTCCTACGAGTTGCACACACCACCACCATCCCCCGCCCCCGGGTGGATTTGTCTCCGACAGGCAAGCAAGAAAATGGCTCAGTTCCCCCGGACTTTGTGGATGGTTTCCGCGGCTAGTTGAAATCTCGGCGGGCGGAAGGGGGAGGCGGCAGGGAGACTCTCCAGGACTGTGATTTGGTAAAGGGAGGAACTTGGGGGCTTAAGCTCCCCATCATTTACAGCAGTCGCCCAAATAAACACGGTAATAATACAACTTAAAGCGCGGCAGATTTAGAACACGTCGTTATTACTGATCTGTGCCATACAATCTGGGAAAAGCACGTCGGCTTGCTCTGCGAAAGCAGTCCCCCCACCCCAAGACCTACCACCCCAAAAGCCTCATCAACCCAAATAAACACACAATGGAAACAAAAGCCAAGTGCACGTTATGCAAACGCAGCTCCGTAACAAATTTATTCTCCTTGCCCTCTCCCATTATGGTCTTCGCCTAACCGCCCGCTCCCCCAAATCAGAGGCTGGGAAATACCTTTCCCAGTAAAAGAAGACGGGCTGCTACCGGGGAGGTGACTGGAGAGCTTCGTATCTATTTTTGGGTTTGGTTTCTCCTCTCAGGCTTTATTCGTGGAGGGGGAGTTGGGAGAGAAGAAAGAGGAGTCGGTAAGAGGAAGATGCCAAGTTTCTGAGACCAGCAGTGCCGGCGTTTGGGGCGCGCGCTGTCCCTCTCACGGCCCCTGCTCGGGTGCGCCCGGGGACGCGCAGCACCGCCGCCACGGCTGCGGTGGGCGCACCCCTCCTGTGGGTGAGCGGACTTGTGCGGGCTCCGGGGGCTGCCGGGGCGCGTCTAGCCAGGAGTTCCCTGGCGCCCGCAGCTCGCCCATCCGCCAGACTCACCTGTCTGTAACCCGACCCGCTGCGCGCCCGGCCCACAGCGCCCAGGAATCAACACAGCGGTTTTCCCCGTCCTCTTCCGCCCTGGAATGGCCCTTGGGGACACGGCAGCCTGGTAACGGATTTCTCGGCTCGGCTGGAGTACTCTTTCTGCGCACGGAGAGGGGGCGCAGCTCTCCTGGGTCTGCGAAGGGAAGAGAAGCGCCATGCCTCGGGGTCTGCCCTCAAGAGGTCACCCTCTCTTGGCTCAAGCCTGTCTGGACTCCAGATTTTCTGAGAACAATCAACTAAGAATGAAAAAGACTTTGATCCGGTTAAGCTGGGGGTGGAGAAGGAAGACATTTCTATAGCGGCACAAGGAAACGAGGCTTCTTTTTAGTCTCTAAGGCTGGTGGCGCAGCTTCTGGGAGAATCCGAGAATGTATTTTTACCTACCAACAAACTGAAGATTTTCTGGGAAGAAGGAGCTTGGTGGAATGAAAGTAAAATAAAGTAAAACTACGAAATCACAGAATTCCCTCCCATCTCAATAAAAATCTTTAGAACTTCCATTCGTTCAAAATTCCTGATTTTATGGAAAAGTCAGCCAACCCCTTAACAGATTTTTTTTTTCTCTTACTGGATTTCAAATCAATGAGTGCCTGAACCACTTTGTCCTTTATCTGAAAAGATTATAGAATGACAGACCGATAGGGCTAGAAACCTCAAGAAGCAGTGTAGCGTTTGGGGGATTCGAGATGAAAAACAACAAGAAAAACTACACTTGTATTCACCTATTGCTGGGTGCGCACTTACTATGATACTTGCTGGCTGTTTTTTTTTTTTTTTGGCGGGGGCAGGCGGTGGAATTCTAATATATCTTTCTCTTTTTCCTGATCGGACTTGAAGAGGGATATATCAATATTATTATCATTTTCGAGCAACCAGTTTTGCTTTTGTTGACTCTACTTTAAGGTTAGTTTTCTAAGGAGCTGATGAAGCATTTCCCCAACATAGGATAAGAAATAAACTCAATTCTTTAAAAATCTCAAGGCTTGCACAGACAGGGAAGAAGACATAACATAAGAGACTCTCGAGGACTAAGAATAAACTGAGGGGAGGGGGTATGGGAGGGAAGAGAGTGGGTGACGGGCACGGAGGAGGGCACTTGTTGGGATGAGCACTGGGTGTTGTATGGAAACCAATTTGACAATAAATTATTAAAAAAAAAAAATCTCAAGGCTTGGAGTTGAAGCCTCTGTCTCTTTCAGACCAAGCGGTGTTCTGGCCCACACCCCGCCCCCACGCTCCACTGGTGGAGGAGGGGGTGGCTGTGTGTAGTGTCCTTAGTAGGTGTGTATCCAGCCCTGCTTGAATACTTTACAGTGCTGGGACTCACTTTTTCAAAAAGCAGCCTATTCTCTGGTTAGACGACGATGCCGTTAGAAAGCTTTTCCTTCTGCTTTATGGAAAGTCTGTCTCCTTGTACCTCCATCTCCCCTCTGTATTCGGCCCTAGGTCTGTGACTAGGTCTGTGCCCCCTCCCCCTGGTAGTTCTTCAAATGCAAAAAAAACAGGCATGAGTGTTCTCACTTAGGACTTCCCTTCTACAGTAATATGTAGTCAGGTTGAAAATAGACAGGTACAGACCTGCTCAGTGGCATCCTTAGAGCATGAGGAGAGGTTAGGATGTTGGGGAAATATTCCTAAAAAAACTTTTTTTAAACTTTTCATTGAAGTATAACATAGTGTTAGAACAAAATGCACAGATCATAAGTACACAGCTTGATACATTTTTACAAACTGAGTTCCCCTGTGGAGCCAGCACCCCAGGACAAGACCAGTTGCCGGCTCTGCACACTCCATTTCACACTAGATCAGCTTTTGTGTGGGTACAATAAGACAGAAAAAAAGAAATAAAGGAATAAGAATTATAAAGGAAAAAGCAAAACAATCATCATTTGTAGTCAGTATGATAATCTATGTGAAAAACAGAAGAATCTACAGACAAATGATTAGAACTAATAAGAGTTTAGGAAGGTTGTTTTATAGGAAATCTCTGTATGTCAATTGCATTTCTAAATGTCAATAGCATCTAGAAAAATTAAAAATCTAATGAGAAAAATGACTTGCAACCAAAATACAAAGTGCCTTGGAATAAAATTTTTTTAATATTGTGGAAGATCTTTGTGGATAATATTAGAAAAAAATTTAACTGGAAGACGTTAATCGGTGGAAAGATTTTTCATGGTAATAGACTAGGAGACTCTGAATGAAAAAGGGGTTAAATATCTCTAGATTCATCATAGATTGAATATGGTTCTTAAATATAGTTGAAAAAAATATCCTTTTGTGAGATCTGACAAATTTATTCTAAAGTTTATATGGAAGAATAACCAAAACAGTACTGAAGAACAAGTTGTGTACATTCACTCTAACAGTAATTGTGTGGCACTGGTGCACAGATAGACCACGAGTACAGAGTAGAGGGCCCTGAAGCAGACCCACACACCTGTGGGCTTTTGATTTATAACAGAGGGCATCACAGCACAGTGGAGAAAGATGTACTATTCAAATATGGAACAGGAATGACTGGTAATCCATTTGGGGAAAAATAAAGGAAGTTGAATAATGCTCACACATATTATCAATTTCCAATGAGTTAAACATTTAAATGTGTATGTATATACATATGCATAAATAGGTAGATAATGGAGAATATCTTTATGACCATAGATGAGGGAGAATTCATTTATTTATGTATTCATTTATGTTTATTTTTGTGTTTGCTATTTATTTATCTTATTGAAGTATAGTTGACACACAATGCAGCAGAATTTCTTAAGAGACAAAAAACACACCATAAAATAAAATATTTGATAAACCTAACTGCAGAAAAATTAAGAATGATTTTATTAAAAGACCCGGTAAAGGGAATGATAAACTAAATCATACATTGAGAGAACTTTTGGAACATACTTATAAGTGATTAGAATCTAAGCTATATAAAGAACTCAAATGTTGGAAGAAGTAACAAAAGTTTTAAAAATGACAAAAGACAAGAACAGGTATTTCCCAGAAGAGAAAACATGAATGGCCCATCAACATATAAAAAGATGCTCAATCTCATTAGTAAACAGGAAAATGCAAATTAAAATGACAATGAAATACTACTTCATGTTTTCCAGACTGGCAAAATTAAAAGGTTTGATAATACTACTAAGTGTTGCTTTGGATATAGAACAATAAGACTGTTCACACATTGCTAATAGGTATATAGATTGATTCAAACATTTTGGGAAAAAGTTGGACTTCATCTGGTAAAATTAAACATACCCATATTCAATGAACCAGAAATTCCATTCCAATTTTTATTTTTTCATTTTAAATTTATTTTTAATTAGAAAAAAAATTTTTAAGTAATCCCTACACCCATTGTGGGGCTCAAAATTCCCAACCCCAAGATCAAGAGTCATATGCTCTACGGACTGAGCCAGCCAGGTGCCCCCCGCCAGACCACCAAGTTTTTAAATTTAGAAAAAGTCTTGCACTTTTGCACCGAGAATCACAGACAAGAATATTCATAGTAGCATCATTCATCATATTCAAAAACATAAAAACCTGAACACAACTAGGATGCATGTCAATAACTGATTAAATTAATATTTTGTGATAAATGCATCTAGTGGAAATGAACGGCCCGCAGCCACATATGTTAACAAAGGTAAATCTCAAAAACATATTGTTTTTTTTTTTTTTAACGTTTATTTACTTTTGAGAGACATAGAGACAGAACATGCGCAGGAGGGGCGCCTGGGTGGCTCAGTCGGTTGTGCGTCTCACTTCGGCTCAGGTCATGATCTCGCCGTCTGTGAGTTCAAGCCCCGCGTCGGGCTCTGTGCTGACAGCTCAGAGCCTGGAACCTGCTTCCGATTCTGTGTCTCCCTCTCTCTCTGCCCCTCCCCAGCTCATTCTCTGTCTCTCTCTGTCTCAAAAATAAATAAACATTAAAAAAAAAAAAAAAAAGAACATGAGTAGCCATCAGCACAAAGCCCGACGCGGGGCTTGAACTCGCAGACTGCGAGATCATGACCTGAGTTGAAGTCAGACGCTCAACAGACTGAGCCACCCAGGCGCCCCTCAAAAACATATTGTTGAATGAAAAAAAGCAAGTTACAGAAAAATTGTAATATAAGACTCAAATGATTATGAAAAATTAATGCAACTAAACCGTATCTTGCTTAGGAATACAAATACACATGGTAAAACCATTAGGCACCCACCAACCACCTGAAGAATTTCTAGAGAAAGCAATCCCAAGGTAATATATTATCTGATTCCATTTATATAACATTCTTGAAAGGAGAAAATCATAAAAATGGGGAAAAGATTAGTGTAGTCATCAGGAGTTGATTTATAAAAGGGCAACATGAGGGATGCTTGTAGTGATGGAGGTGTTCAGGATCTGTGGTAGTTGATACCTAAGCTTACACATGTGATAAAGTTGCATAGAACTAAACACATGCACGTACGCAAACACACACACGCACACACACACGAGTACAAGTAAAACTGGATCTGAGAAAGACCTGTGGATGGTCTCAGTTTCAATATCCTTCTGGTGATACTGTGCCCTAGTTCTGTAAAATTCGCGCCTGGCAGAAACTGAATGAAAGGTACACAATTGCATGTAAATCTACATGATCTCAAGGTAAAAAGTTCAATTTCAAAAAAAAAAAAATCAAAAGTTGCGAAGAGAGTAGATCTTAAAAATACTCATCACAGGGGAAAAGAATCATAATTATGCGTAGTGATGAATGTTAACTGAACTCAATGACTGTGGTGGTCATTTTGCAATATGTACATGTATCAAGTCATTACATTATACGCCTAAAACTAATAAACTGTCACATGTTGATTATATCTAAACTAAAAAAAAACACTAGGCAAGGCAAGAAAATGATACAAAAGTCAGGATAGTGGTAATCACTTGGGGAGAGGAATGGGTAGGGAGGGACAAATGGAGGCAGAGTTTCCAAACTACTAATAATGCTATATTTCTTAACCTAGAGAATAAGAATAATTGTTATTATTTAACCATGCACCCATATTATAATCTATCTTGTCTGTGTGATATATTTCACAATAATTTTTAAAAGGGAAAACCAGGGGTGCCCAACTGGCTCAGTTGGTAGAGCATGCAACTCTCAATTTCAGGGTCGTGAGTTCAAGCCCCCGTTGGGCATGGAGCCTACTTTAAAAAATAAATAAATAAAAATAAAAGAGAAAAACAATTAACAAGTGGAGTGGACATGCACCATGGTTGAGGAAACCCAGTACTGTTGGTTCACCTTTATTTTTGGGTAGTTTTATGTTATGAGTCTCACTTCCCCACAAGGGAGCCAGAAAATAGCTTTCCAGACTCCCTTGCTATATAGGGTGCAAGAATGTGACCCAGGTTCTACAATTAGGATATACTCACAGACTCCATTTAGGAAAGAGGCCCTGATCAGGTCCTGGTAGCCATGTCCTGTGCTCAGGGAGGATGGCAGGAGGAGGTGCCCTGGGCCAGAGATGGCAGCGACAGAGCCCCTACTGGAGAAGCCAGGAACTACAGTTTGAGCACTGTTTCAGGCTTCTCCCTTCTGAAACTGATAATATGGTTCCCTGAAGGTTCCTCCAGCCACCTAACATCCTTTAATGAATTGTTTTTCTGATTTAACTAGCTACAGTGGGTTCTGTTGCCACATCTTGGCTCATCTATTCTGTAATCGGCGTTGTCCCGAAGACAGCAGTAAGATCTTCAATTAGTTGTCTTTATCAAGGACAAGATTATCCCCACTTTACTGTAATTCAGAATAAAAACAACACTAACTCACAAAATACGAGTGCTTATTTTATTTTATTATTTTTTTACATGTGCTTATTTTAAATCCCTTCTTTCTAGAATCATTTGCAAGGTTCTGGGTAAACTCACTGAAGCAAAATCCTACGTCTCTTTCCTTAGTCCCCTGTCTTTCATACCCCCTGCTTTTCTGGAGCCCTAAATGTGTGCCTCATCTACTTCTATTCCTGCCCTGTCCAAAGCAAGAACCACTGGTTGGTCACATGCAGCCACTGAGCACTTGAAAGGTGGCTGATGTTAAACTGAGATGTCCTATACGTGTAAAACACACAGCAGGTTTTGTAAACTTACTATGAAAAAAAGACTAAAATATTTCATTAATAGAGTTGTATACTGATTTACATGTTGAAATGATAATAATTTGGATGTATTGGCTTAAATAAAATATAGTAATAAAATCAGCTTCCGTTTGTTTCCTTGTTTGTTTTTTTTCTTTTGTTTTTACTTTTTTATGTGGCTACTAGAAAATTTAACATTCCATCTGTGGTTCGCATTGTATTTCTGTTGGACAGGGCTGGTCTAGACTATGATGACTGGCATGAAGAGTCTGTGTTGTTCTGGAAGGTTGTCTTTAGGCATCCTCACATCTTCTTGGTCAGATTGTGATTTGGAGAGTAAAAAGGAGGTAGCATTGAGAAGTCAACAACTTGGCTTTGAAATCTGGCTCTGCCACTGACAAGCTCTAAGGTTGTGGCAAAATCATTTAAATTCTTTGAACCTCAGTGTCTTCATCTCTAAAATGGGATAATAATGTATCTCTTACTCACCTCACCAGGATTACTAGGGAGAATCAAATGGGATCATATTTGTGAAAGCGCTTGTAGGAAGTATTTTTCTATTGTTCAGCTAACAATGGCCAATGTTCGTCAAATGCCTTCTCTGATCTAGACAGTGGGTAATATGCCCTAGACATACTGTTTCACTAAACAATCCTTTGTGAGAGAGAAATACTCATTTTATACCCATCTCACAAGAGAGAAAACAAAGGTTTAGAAAAGTCAAGAACCCTTGCTCTTAAGCCTCTCTTTAGGAAGGCACGGGGGTGCCAACAGTGTGCATCCTGAAGTAAACAGAAACCAGCAGTGATTTCCAAGAGAGCCTTCAGTCAGTGTTATGTGCCATGCAGGAGACCCTCTCACCTGCAGGTTACTCGGTTTGTAAACACACTGAGAATTTTCCAAGAAAAAGATCTCAGTGTGTCTTCCACACTAACAAGCTCTTTCTGCTCCCGGGCACATCTAGGGTCTACCCACAGAGGACACCTGGTGTTTTCACCTGCCCCCTGGCATCCGTTCTGCCTTCCTCCAGTAACTGAACAGTTGTAATTCTGGGCAGGCTGACACCAGGGGAGGTGGGCATCTATCCTGGCTAATTAGAGCCTTTGCCTTGGCCACAGTAATTGCCTCAAGGTCAGGCATATGAGACTCCAGTTTCCCTGAGGTTGAGAGAAAATGGGAACGAGCCTGGGGCAGCCAGCCACTTCTGCCCCCAGCAGCGCCCTGAAGTTGAAGCCAAAAGAGAAAGCAAAGCGAGGAGAATGGGAGAGCAGCACTGAGTCCTCCTGACAGCCGGTATCTATCCTTGACTGAAGTAAATCTACACGGTCGAATAAACTCTTCTATCTCTTGTGCTCTCTCTCTCTTTCTCCCTCTCTCTCTCTTTTAAAGTTTCTTTATTTTTTAGGGAGAGAGAGTGAGAGGGTGAGGGAGCACAAGCAGGGGAGGGGCATAGAGAGAGAGAGAGAGAGAGAGGCAGACACAGAATCCGAGTCTGACATGGGGCTTGAACTCATAAACTATAAGATCATGACCTGAGCTGAAGTCAGTCGCTTAACGGACTGAGCCACCCAGCATCTCTCACTCTCTCTCTTGTGCTTAAGCCAGTTGGAATTGTGCTTTCTTACTTGCTGCCAAGAGTTTCAGCTAAACACCTATTAAAATGACACTTGCTCACTTCTCTGCTGTCTCATGACTCATGGAAAAGGCCACGTGTCCTTTCATCTGCAAGCTGGTTTTCCAAAAGCCACCAGACCACAGTTACTTTTCAGCTTACTCCTGTGAGACAGAGGGCATGTTTATGCAAATTAAAGGCATACTCGTGAAACAAAGCTCTACCATTTTGGGTACCACAAAAATATAAATGTAAATAGATGGCTTGAGAGTGAGTTGGCTAGCTTTATAAAAGTTACTGATCTAATATTCTTAAGATGGTTATAGGAATACGTGACTCTAGTTCCACAAACCAGGGTGGAGACAATGTCTCATGATTTTATTGTCTTTATTTTGACTCAAGGGTCTATCCCAACGCGGTGGGTCTGCCACAAACCCTCAATAGAACCATGCTCTAACCTCAGAGCTATGGAAGCACCCCACCCCTCTAGATCCCGTCCCTAGGGGAATGGTCTTTACGGCTCTCTGGAGCCTGGGCCTCAGTCCTCTCTGGCCTAAGCAACTCTTTGCTCCCTCCATGCTCCTCACTTCTCGGTTCCTCACTCATGACTTTAGGTTTTCTTTAAAGACTACAAGAGGGATGCCTTCGAAAGACTTCACTTTTGCAACCTGGGGCTCCCCAAAGACAAGAAAGCATGACGGAACATTTACCTGATTGTTATTGATGGAGAATAAGTTACTGCTAGAAAAAAAAAACACAAATTAATATCTCAGTAATTTTCCTATTACCAATAATGAATTCATCATTGTTGGCTGTCAATCACGTGCATGACTCTGTGACTCTGTGAGGTGCACTCCCTCACTCTATGGTAAGCGTTAACTGGGAAGTCCCAAGTGAGAAAGTTATTCTCACTTTTGATCTTTCTGACTAGGTCCAGGAGAAGGTCTTAGCTTGGTGCTAACAGGTTTTTAACACATCTGGAACTGGCCAGATTCCTTTTAACTCAAGCTGACTTCAGACTTGGATCCTTAAGCAGACAAGAAATGGGTACCTGGCTAAAATTTAATAACATCATTTTGTTGATCTATATCTCTATTTTCAGCTTTATTTCAGTTTATGACAAGCGCTGTTGGCTTTCTATTTCTAGTAGTGACTGTAAACTTTCCTTTTAAAATATATTTATTGAATGACTTAGCTAAAGATGAGTATTAAGTAGGTAATATGTGTTAATCTCGATTGTCGAAGAATCAGATACCAAGCAGGGGTTAAATGCACAAGACTCTTATTAGGGGGTATGCCTGTGAGAGAAATTGAAGAGGGGCCTGGGAGGAGTTTGGTAGGGGGCGGGCAGGGGTGGGGAGTGGTGAGACTGGGCAGAGGTCTGGCCTCAGCGGAGAGTGGGAAGGGAGGGAGATTGGGTGGACACATTGTACAGAGACTGCCAGGCAGATCTAAGGAAGGTTCAGCAAGGCCTTCAGAGACTTCTCAGTCAAAGTCATCTGTCAGAGGAGTTCCATGTCTCCAGGGAGTGGGCTTGCCTCAGCGTCCCTGCTGTGAGCAAGCCATGGGAAGCACGGCTTTGCCCCCAATGAGGTGATGGGTTTCAGAGCACAGCCCAGGGCTGACCACTTCCCAGCAGTCAGAGACGTGAGTGGCACATTCTCGTGGCCACCGTGTATGATGGCATGGGTGTGACATACGTAGAGCTAAATTCCTGCAGGTGATTTCAGAAAGAATAATTTGGAGGCGATGCTGTTCTGAAGGAAGGTGGCCTTTCCAGTGGGGGAGGCTGACACAGCGATGTTCTCTCCTCTTCTTCCTTCGTCTCTCCCACTGTAGCAGGCTGGAAAATGCCATTTAACCCTAAAGATATTCATGTCCTACTCCCTGCAAGCCAGAATGTGATATTATTGGGAAAAAAGAGACTTTGCAGATACAATTAAGTTAAGGATATTGAGATAAGATGATTATCCTGGGTTAACTGGGGTGGGGACCTAAATGCTATCACAAGTGTCCCTATAAGAGAGAGACAAGGATGTCACACAGACAGAGGCAGAGGTCATATGACCAAAGAGGCAGGGATGGGAGTTATGTGGCCACAGTCGAAGAATACCAGTGGCCACCGTACGCTGCAAGATGGCTAAAGTCTCCTGGGAGTCTCCTGCCACCAGTTTGATTTCAACCCACGGAGACTGATTTCAGACTTCTGTCCTCCAGAACTGTGAGAGGATAAATTTCTGTTGTTTAAAGCCACCAAAGGTGTGGTAACTTATTACAGCAGCCCCAGGAAACAAATACATCCACCTGCCTTTCCTCCTTTCCCCTCACCCCCTTCTTTTCTCTCTTCCTTCTGCACTTCCTCTTCATTTTGATTCTCTTTAACCACTTTCTGTGGGGCTTTTTTCCCTACTCTTTTTACTGAGTCAGCAAAAGTAATTTTATTTGCTAAGTAGTATCCCTTATATTCCTGGGGACATTTTTTCAGAAAACTCTGACTGGTCCTGAATGTTTCTTCTGCTTCGTTTTCTCTTCTTGGGATTTCCCTCACTTTTCCTAAGTAGGCCGTCTGCCATTAAAACTTTCCCCGAGGGGCACCTGGGTGGCTCAGTTGGTTAAGTGGCCGACTTTGGCTCAGGTCATGATCTCGCGGTCTGTGAGTTCGAGCCCCGCGTCGAGCTCTGTGCTGACGGCTCAGAGCCTGGAGCCTGCTTCGGATTCTGTATCTCCCTCTCTCTCTACCCTACCCCTGCTCAAACTCTGTCTCTATGTCTCTCAAAAATAAATAAACGTTAAAAAAAAAATTAAAAAAAAAAAAAAACTTTCCCCGAACCTGTAACTCAAGATCACATTCATTTCCCCAACCTGTGTTAGGTGACAAGGACCCAAAGGTGAACAAATCTTGGTTACTGACCTCAAAGGGTCACAACATAGAAAAGAAGACAGAAATACAAATTTTTTTTTAAATATTTATTTATTTATTTATTTATTTATTTAGATAAAGAAAGAAAGCATATGAGTAGGGGAGGGGCAGAGAGAGGTAGAGAGAGAGAATCCCAAGCAGGCTCCATACCGTCAGCACAGAGCCAGACATGGGGCTTGAACTCACAAACTGTGAGATCATGACCTGAGCCAAAGTCAAGACTTGGAAGCTTAACTGACTGAGCTACCCAGGAGCCCCCAAAAATGTAAATTTAAGAGTCCTAACATCTTTCAAGTGCTTTGATAAAATCTACTTTTACAGTATTGATGGGCAGAGGATGTAGTATTTAATTCTATTGAGGGCCAAGGAGTAAGGATCCTCCTGTGGAGGAGATGACCTGGAGTCCTGACTTCCCAATCCGTCCCTGATGGCCACCTTCCATCAAACATTGTTTCATATCTACTACCCACCACACACTGAACAATGAGTGACATGATATGTCACAGTTTTTGACTACTAAATATCCATTCTGCACTTTTTCCTCGATAACGGACCTCTAACATTATGAAGCACAGTAATGTACTGAGCTCCATTCTCTCTTTCTTAGCCCTCCATTCAGCTAGTTATGGGCACATGACATAGTTTCATCCAATGAGTCCTAAACAGAGCTCTGCTCCGGTTTGATGTCTGGAGGTGTGGCAGCCATCTTGTGACCATGAGGATACCAACATGATGATGAAAGCCCGGATGCCAATGTTGGCAGAGCAGGAAGAAAGAGCATGGCCTTTGAAGGCAACCTTGAACAGCTGAAGCAATATCTACAACTGTTCCTTTTCATATTTTTTATAACAGAATTATCCTCTATTGTTTAAGCCACCATCGCTTCTTGCAGCCAAAGGAGTACCTAACACATTAATGTTTTGAGAAAGTCTGATTTAGAAAATGTTAGAAGGGGTTGCTTGGGTGGTTCAGTCAGATGAGCATCTGACTCTCGGTTTCGGCTCAGATCGTGATCTCATGGTTCGTGAGATTGGGCCACCTGTCTTGGGATTCTCTCCCTCTCTCTCTGCCCCTCCCCTGCTTGCTCTCTCTGTCTCTCAAAAATAGGCAAATAAACTTGGAAAAAAAAAAGAAAAAGGAAATGATAGGGGGTAAGAAGAAAGAGTGGGGGAAGACAGAGAGAGTGCTTTTACAACAGAGAATAGGGTTTATTTCGCATTTGAGTGACTCTGAGATTTTTCTCCCTGGAACTTCATTAAAGTCCTCCTTTGGAATCCTGGCAGGCTCTGTGAGAGCTTTGACCAATAGAATATGGTAGAAGTGATAGGCCAGGTTCAAGGCTATGAGGGAGCAGAAGTTTCCACTTTCTGTCTTGTTGAATGCTCACTCTGGGGGAAGCCAGCTGTCATGTAGAAAGTCCAAGTTTCTTGAGAAAAAAACCCAAGCTAGCTATGGGAGAGGCCACACGGAGAGAGGGAGAAATACCTGACCAGCCCCAGCTGCTCCAGCAACCCCAGTTTAGGGCCGGGTATGTAAGGGAAGGCAGCTCAAGCCTTGGGCACCATCTAATTGCAACCACTTGAGGGACCCCAAGAAACATCCACCCAGCTGAGACGACCAATCCTCAGAACCATAGGAGATAATAAACAGTGTTTCAGATTCCTCCACTTAGGGGTGGATTGTTACAGCATTAAGAACCTAGAGCCTGGTATAATTATTATTATCATGATTTTAGAGGTTGGGAGATGGAGAATTAAAGGGGTCCTCCAGAAAAAAGTCAAGCCAAGATGTGGCCAGCCCAGATGTGAGCCCTTGTTATCTGACTCCAGTCATATTGGTTTAGAGCGAGTTTGAAAAGAAGGATGTGGCCAACAGTGTCAAGGGGGTGCAGGTCCTGGGGACCTTGGCCTGAGTGGGTCTGGGGAAGGAACATGGACAGATGGAGGACTGCACGGTTAGAAGCATGAACAGAAAGTAAGAATGTGAAACAAACAGCAGAGATAATTCCTTCAAAATGCTTGGCTATGAAAGGAAGGAGAGATGCAAGTATATATCTAGAAAGAGTATCCGGTATAGGAAAGATTATTTATTTATTTTTGGTAAGTAATCTCTACACCCAACGAGGGGCTCGAACTCATGACCCTGAGATCAAGAGTTACATGCTCTACCAATTGAGCCAGCCAGGCGAATTTAGGGAAAATTGTTTTTATTTAACGTTTTTATTATGGAAAATTTTAAATATACATGAAGAAGAAAAAATAGTATAATGAAGCCCCAAGTACCCATCACCAGCAGACACTAATCAAATGGCCCCCTCTTCTTTCATTTATGCCCCCAAGACTGAGATTATTTTGAAATATATCCCCAATATATAATCGTACCTGTTAATATCTCAGTATGTATTCCTTAAATATAAGAACATCTGACACACAAAACCATAGTATCATTATTGTTGATGTATCTTACAAATCCCTTTTACATTTCCTTTCCATCTCTTTTTGTTTCCAGGCAATTAATTTGTTGAAGAAAACAAGTTGTTTACTCGGTAGAATTTTCTGCAGTCTAGATTTTACTGATTTTATCTTCTTGGTGCTGACATGTTCTGTAGATCAGTTGTTGGATCTAGAAGCCTGATTAGACTCAGGGTTGAGTTTTTGGCAAGAATATATCAGGTGAGATTGAGTTTTTCTAGCAAGAGACACAAAATATCTTGTCCTAATGGTTTTAGCAGCCATTAACGAGCATTGCTTATATGAGCATTATTTCATCAGTGACGTTGAGATTGTTGATGCTCTAACTCTATCATTCTTTTCTTTATTAGCTGGTGTGTTATTAAAGAGAAACTTGACCTTGTCAACAATTTATCTCTGAGATGGAATTTATAGAAAAGCTAAGATAAATGCTTTATTCTGTTAGGGTCGTTTTTACATTTAAGGACACATCGGAGGGTCTTTTAAGCTTCACAGCTATTCATGTCCATGGTTCTGCACCAGACATTGCACAGTCCTGCCTTATAATCACTTCAGCATCAATCCCCTTGATGTTTTGGGCCTCTCTCCTTTGGTCCTACCTATCTGGAAAAAACCCACCCTGAAAGGCCTGTATCACCCACCTTCTCTGGGCCTGTTGCTGAACTGTTGCATGTTGCTGGCAAAAAAAAAGAAAGAAAGAAAAGAAATCACAAACCAGGGCCGCTGGTTTCACAAACCTCAAGCACCCTCCACACACCTCTATAACCCAACTACGTCTCTCTAAGAACACATCATTGATCCTTAAGATGTGACTAGCAAGTCTGAGGAACTACATTTATATTTTTGTTTAATTTTAATTAACTTAAATATAAATTGTCTCATGTGGCTAGTGGCTACTATTTGTACAGTGTAGATTATAGAACATTCCCTGATTGCAGAAAGTTTGTTTGTTTGTTTGTTTTTTAATATTTTTTTAAATGTTTATTTCTGAGAGAGACAGAGCATGCGCAGGGGAGGGGCAGAGAGAGAGGGAGACACAGAATCCAAAGCAGGCTCCAGGCTCTGAGCTGTCAGCACAGAGCCCGACACGGGGCTCAAACTCACGAACCGTGAGATCATGACCTGAGTTGAAGTCGGATGTTTAACCAACTGAGCCACCCAGGCGCCCCTGATTGCAGAAAGTTTTATTAGGCCAGTGTAAGAAAGTTGACTTCCTGGCCCCCAAAGTGTCTGGTTCATACCTTCTCCCTTTGTCTCAAATCTCCTCTTATATTGACTGTACTCTCTCTTCATTCTTCCTTGAGAATACAGAATATAGGAGTTTCCAGATAAAGTTTTCATTCTTCTTAACTACGAACAAGCTTGCTTGATCTCCCACTACTAATCTTCAAAATCTATGCACTCTTGCTGCCTTGGGGTAAATGTTCATTCTCCTAACAGAAGCCAAAGCACCCATGGCTCCAAATCCAACCCCCTTTTGAGTTGCCAAGGACTCTCTCTTCATTTCTCCCTTCCCGTTCCACGCTATCCATCTCCCTGGCTCTGTTGGGTCACTGCCACCAGCAAGCAAATATGCTGTTTTCTTTAATCTTTAGAAGTCCTCCTTTATCCCCACTCCCTGCCAGTTCTCTCATTCCCATTCATGGCCAAGAATAGTTCATTCTGACAGTGGTCCTCAGGCTAGTCACATCAACATCACCCGGGAATTTGTTAGAATGCAGATTCCCAGGCAAGGTCCTAGACCTACTGAGCTGGAAACTCTGGGCCCAGAAATGTTGGTCTTACAAGCCTCACAAGTGTTTGCTTGAATTCAAAAACCCAACATGTGTTCTATGATAAGGACCTACACTTTCTCACTTTGCGTTCACTCTTCCTCCCATGGAACCACCTCCAGCCTGGCTTCTGTTCTCAACTCTTCCTCAGACCCTTGTCCTGGCCTCTTTCACCTTCCTATTCTTTCCCAAGGAAATCTTGCCCTTTTCTTAACATTATGAATGCAACCTAGAGCTCCACATTTCCCGGGATTCAGTTATTTGGTAATTCCATGTGAATATCTCCAAAAGATCCCAGTAAGTCTGAAAAGCATCTTGATGTTCCCCCTCCGTCTCTCCTTCCCCATGTCCCGACCCCAGACTTCCCCAACTCAATAAATGGCATTGGTTCAGCATCCCCAGCCAGAAACCCCCAAGTCATCCTTGATTCTTCCTTTCTCTCACCACCCCTCCACATCCTTATGTGCTCTGCACTGTGTAACACACAAGTTCTGGGGAGGAGGACATGGACCTCTTTGGGGAGGGGATTATTCTGCCCCCTGCACCATTTTCTGGGAGGTGAGGCCTCACTCTCCACTCCTCAAGGAAGACTTCCTTCCAAAGGAGACAGGTTAGAAGAGAGGAACTTTATAGTGGAGAAGGCTGACAAACACTGTCTCAACCAGGTGGTCAAGATCAAGGTCAACAGTTATAAGTCATGTGGGTAACATGCCCTCTTGATGAGATGCAGTGAGAATGGCACTTTAGCTCCATCATCTTTCTCCCCAAACCCCATAACTCCAGTGTAATCATGAGAAAAATCTCAGGTAAATTCCAATGAGGAATAGTCTACAAAATACCTGTTTGTACCCCTCAAAACTGACAATGTCATCAAAAACAAAGAAAGTCATGGGGCACCTGAGTGGCTCTGTCAGTCAAGTGTCTGACTTGTGATCTCAGCTCAGGTCTCGATCTCAGAGTCGTGAGTTCAAGTCTCACGTTGGGCTCTATGCTGGGCATGGAGGCTCCTTTAACACACACACACACACACACACGCACACACCAAAGAAAGTCTGAGAAACTGTCACCTCAAGAGGAGCTTAAGGAGACAGGAAGACGAAATATAATGTGGTGTCCTGGATAGATCCAGGAATAGAAAAAAAGGGCATTAAGTAAAAACCAAGGGGATCCAAATAAATCATGGACTTTAGTTAATACTAATGTGTCAATATCAACTAACTATACCAAATGTACCACACATTTTAAAATGGTAATAGTAAGAAAAATGGGTAAGGGGTGTATCAGAAGTCTCTGTACCACCTCTGTAATTTTTATGTAAATGTAAAATTGCTCTTACAAAGAAAGATTAACTTTTTTTAAATAATTAAGGAGCTCCTGGGTGGCTCAGTCAGTTAAATGTCCGACTTTGGCTCAGGTCATGATCTCATGACTTGTGAGTTTGAGCCCTGTGTCAGGCTCTTCGCTGACAGTTCAGAGCCTGGAGCCTACCTTGGATTCTGTGTCTCCATCTCTCTCTGCTCCTCCCCTGCTCCCACTCTGTCTCTCTCTCTAAAAAATAAATATCAAAAAAATAATAATAATAATTAAAATTTAAGCCCCCACTTTATTTTTATTTATTTTTTTATTGTTTTTATTTTTTGAGACAGAGAGGGCATCCGTGGGCACGATCCAGGGAGGGGCAGAGAGAGAGGGGGATAGAGGATCCAAAGCTGACAGCAGGAAGCCCAACGTGGGGCTCAAATTCATGAACTGTGAGATCATGACCTGAGTCAAAGTCGGAAGCCTAATCAACTGAGCTACCCATGCATCCCTAATCCCCATTTTAAAGATCAATACTGTTTCCCTCCAACTCAATTATAAACTCCTTACAAAAGGACACACCTAAAATAAAATTTTTCAAAGTTTAAAATACCTCTTAGAAATGACTTACAGCCAAACAATTTACCAGGGAGATCCTCCAAGTGGCCAGGTTATGATAATCAACTAATTCCCATGATGTACGAATTACTATATATAAAAAAAGAAAAGCAAAGAAAGAAAAAGGAAAAAAAAGGCATTTTTCTAATGTCCCCCACTCCCCAAAAGATCAGAAGAGCCAGACGCCATGGACAAAGTAAATAGACCATAGTAAAATATTTTTTGAAAAATAAGAAAAAAACCCACTATAGTTAAGAAATCAAGATAAAGAAGTATAAGTCCTTTTTTAGAGTTACAAAAGTAACTATTGGAAGAATTTAAAAATAAGATAATGAAAGAGGAATGGGCAAGTCGGAAAGGTAAAGATGTTGAATTGTCTGATTTGTGTTGGAGAACTGGTAGTCATCGCCTATTTTGAAACACCAACCAACACCAGGGTTAGGATGGCGGCCAGCATCTGGGGTCCAGCATTCATCCACTCCAGTTCCAGGAGCCATTCTGAGTTCTGTTTGGATGTCCACACTTCCCAAACCTGGCCCATGTGCTTTAAGTGGAGATGTCTCAAACTCAGCTCATCTGTTGCTGTCAGCTGAGTCAACTATGCCATTTTGAGAGTTTTAGCTTGTGGCCCAGAATGCAGTGCCTGCCTGCAAACCTTTTCTTTCTTTCACAGGGCAGTTCCTGTGACATAGGGTCTGTTTAACGTACTCTCTTATTTATATGGTATGGGCTTGATGTTCTCTTTCATTCATCAGAAGGAAGAATGTGTGTTGCCCAAGGGGTCCAGAGAAGGACCCAACACCTGCTGTGGGAACGGACCCCTGGCATGGGATGGGGGAAGGTTGGAGGACATTCATTATCCTGGCATCCTGTGCCGGATGCTGCTGGCGTGTCATACACATCCCCTTGGCATGTGGACACCGCCCAGGGTTTGATTTCCTTGAACAGTCCCCCCATCCCCCGCTCCCTCTCTCTGTCTCTGTTTCTCTCTCCCTCTGTTTCCCTAGTGGCCCCACTCCAGCTCCAGCACCAAATGGGTGGGTCAAACCTAGTCAATCAGCATTGATCTTTCACTAGCCACAGAGGGCAACACGTGACCCATTCCAAGCCAATGAGATGCAACCAGAGTTTTCTTTTCACTGACTTTGAACCTGGGAGGATTGTGAAGTTCAGTGTATTGTGTTAATTTGACTGGGCCAACAGTGCCCAGAGGGCTAGTAAAACATGATTTCTGGACGTGTTTGTGAGGGGGCTTCTGGAAGAGATTAGCATTTGATTCAGTAGACTGAGAGATCTGCCCTCACCACTGGAGGCACCAACATCCAACTCACGGGGAAGGGGGAGCCTGAATAGAACAGAGAGACTATACTAGGGCATTAGTATCTGCATACACAGAGACATGGGTGGGGATTGTTCTCTGCTTACATAGGAGGGAAAACTCGCACAGGCTGCTCTGGTCCCTGAGGGGCCAGGCACCCCCAGCCCAGAGGGCAGCCTAGAGGAAAGAGGATGGCCAATATGTTCAGCTGGAGCTCCTCTCTCCAGACTCCCCCAACTCAGAAGAAAACAAGCTACCAGCAGCTCCTGACGAATACTGCAACCTAAACCCAGGTAGGATGAAAGGCAGCAGATTTCCACTTTCCCTTCAGGGATATCTGAGCCCGAACAGACAGATCAGGATTTACATGAAGGCAGTCTGTACCCTGAAGGTGACTTCAGGGAAACGGGAAGCCTGTTCCTCTCCAAAAACATCCATCCGCCGATTGGCCCATGGCAGTATGGGGACACAATACTTCCCCCCACCCCCTGAACTCCCAAACACCACCACCAATCCAGATGTCTTTGGGACAGGCAGCTCTATTAGCTATTATTAGATTTTAATACTTAAGGGAGATTTATTATAGCATTTCACAGACTTTTTACGAGGGCAGGTAGGAGGTAAGGTGAGGATAAAGGACTCATAACTAAAAGCCTAGTGTAGACTTTAGATGGACCACAGGGAAGACAGAGACTTGGGGAACATTATCTTCCTCCAAAATAAAACAACAATAATAACTTTACCCTGCATTTACCTAATACTCTAAGCATTTACCTGATTCTCTAAGACCTACCTAAATCAAATCAAGTCACGCCTGTTCATTTACAGGTGGCCCGTGACTGCTTGGGCACTACAATGGCACAGCTGAGTCATGGTCACGGAGACTGGAGACTGTGTGACCTGCGGAACCTAAAATATTTACTATCTGGCTTTTTACGGATAAAGTTTGTTGACTCCTCTAAGCCAGAGGTTCTCAAACTTGAGTGTGTGTTAGCATCCCCCACAGGGTTCGCTAGCAAACGCACAGCTAGAAGCCACAGGCCAGAGTCTCTGAGTCATTTCATCTGGAGGAGGGCCCAAGAATTTGCATTTCTTTTTTGTTTGTTTGTTTGCTTATTTATTTTGAGAGAGAGAGAAGAGCACGAGCAGGGAGGGGCAGAGAGAGGGAGAGAGTCCCAAGCAGGCTTTCAACTGCCAGCACAGAATCTGATGCGGGACTCGAACTCACAAACCATGAGATCATGACCTGAACTGAAACCAAGAGTCGAAGCTTAACTGACTGAGCCACCTAGGTGCCTCAAGAATTTGCGTTTCTAACAAGCTCTCAGTGCTGCTGTTCTACAGCCCTGCTTTGAGACCACTGCTCTGACCTTCCTACCTTGACACTGAATATAATGCCATTTCTTTCAGCACCTCATTCTACAGTTACGCCCATGAAGGCCCAGACTATACGGCCATTCTGACTGCAGTGCATTGCCCACTTCCGTCGCTGCGGCCCACCAGCCCCAATTCCCTGCTGCTTGTGTGTGCGTGACGACAGCTGCACTATGAAACATTTGGTAAGAGACAGAGGCTTCGCTGTTGCAATAAAGAGACCCCAAAATACTGGAAATTAAATAAGAAAGAGGTCTGCTTGTCTCATGTCAACATTCCCGCTGATCCAGAATGAAATGATGATTCTGAGTTACGTGGTCATTCAGAGACCTGCTTTCTTTCCACTTTGTGCCATCCCCTAGGATGTTATCCTTCTCTGCTTAGTCAAAGACGGGTCCTTGCCATCTCTAGGAGGTGACCAGAAGGTTTCTCATACCATTCACTTCTGCCTACCTGCCACTGGCCCAGTATGGGAGGCCAGGCAGTACTCTCCTTGTCGGGCAGCGCTATTTGGGGAGATGGAGGAGATCCGAGAAGGACAGGCAGACTGACCCAGAGCACTGCCCTATTGTCTAGTGACTTATGAAAACAAAGGGGTAGTGCTTGCTCACGCTACATGTATGTGCTGGGCACTGGAGGTGTGTCCAGGTTGATGGTGTCTTTGCTTTAGGATCCAGGTTGAAGGAGAAGTGCTACATTTTGCAAATTTTTCTTTCTAAAAATTATTTTTTAAAGATTAAAAAAATGTTTTTTAACATTTATTCGTTTTCGAGAGACAGAGACAGAGTATGAGTAGGGGCAGAGAGAGAGGGAGACACAGAATCTGAAGCAGGCTCCAGGCTCCGAGCTGTCAGCACAGAGCCTGACACGGGGCTCAAACCCACAGACTGGGATATCATGACCTGAGCTGAAGTCAGATGCTTAACCGAATGAGCAACCAAAGTGCCCCTAAGATTTTTTTTTAAAGCAATCTCTCCACCCAACATGGGGCTCAAACTCACAAACCTGAGATCAAGAGTCACATGCTCCACCGACTGGGCCAGCCAAGCCCCAAAATAATATTTTTGAAACACAGCATGCATAAAGAAAAGGGCACAAGTCAAAAAAAGTGCACTGGGAACTCCCTCATGCTCCATCAAGTTACCACCCCCCTGTCAAGAATAACCGCCATCATGCCTAAGCCTTAGATGAGCTTTCCCTGTGTTTGAACTTTATATATCAAGTGTTGCCAGAGATGTGGAGTGGCCAGTACCCTCATACATTGTATATCATATTGTATGAACCCTTTTGTGACCAATTCTGTCACTTAACATTTTGTTTGTGAGATTTTCCTAGTTACTGCACACAGCAAACAAGCAACACACGTTTTTTTTTGCGCGGGTGTTGGTTTGTTTATTTATTTACTTGTTTATTTATTTGCACTGCTGGGTAATATTCTATTGATGAATGCGTTATCCTTTCTACCATTGACGGACACTATATTCCAGTATTTGACTATTACTAATAGTGCTTCTATGCACATTATTTTTTTTGAAAGTATTTGTTTTTTTTTATTATAATAGTTTATTTTCTTTTTTTTTTTGCTCTTTTATAATAGTTTATTTTCAAATTGGTTTACATATAACACCCAGTGTTCATCCCAACACGTGCCCTTTTTAATATCCGTCACCCCCTCTCCCCCCTCTCTCACCTCCCTCACCTCCCTCACCTCCCTCAACCTCAGATTGTTCTTAGTCTTTGAGAGTCTCTTATGTTTTATCTCCCTCCCTCTCTGTGTCTTTTTTTTCCTTTCCCCTCTAGCCCTCCCCCTGGTTTTTGCTTAGTCTCACAAAGTCCACCTATTCGTGGAAACATATTCTATGCACATTCTAATGCATGACTCTTGATAAACATATATTGCATTTCTCTCGAATATTTTCCTTGGCATTGCTGGGGCCTAGGGATAGGGTAGATATATGCTCAGCCTTAGTACTTATTGCCAAAGATTTCTTCAAATGGTTATACCAGTTCCCACATCCATTAGCAGTGTGTGGAAATACTTCAAGCACTGAGTCTGATCCAGTTGGACTTTGCTGGAACATACACAGACAGACCAACTTTCCCTTTCAAAAGCTACAGGATGGTAGGAGAGACACACAAGCAGTATATGACAAGTATTACACCTCATCCAGTATTCTCATTACCCGGACCAGGAAGCTCAAATTGGCAGCCCAACAAATGTTATAGCCCAGGTATGAAACCTGGAGATTTCATATAAAAATATGGCTCAGTTGCTTCTGGAAAAAATGGATGATCCAGCAATACAATTGCTCATAACTATAATTGGCTGCAGTTGAATGCTTGTGGTTTCCAACCCAAAGTTTCCACCATTCCCTATGCCTGCTATGATTAACCCATTCCATTTATTTACTTTAAACTTAGCTTCCTGACTGCAGTAAATAATTGAGATTCAACACATGTGGTGAACTCCCCAGCTTCCCACCTAGCTCTGATCAAGGCATCCAACATGACCAACCAAGGCATGTCACACCCTTTGTAGGATATGAGGAATGTATTGGAAATACCTTCTCTGCACCCCAGATATCTCCGCTATTACGGCTTTTACTTTGTATTAAGAATGTTCTCTTCGCACAGGCATATCTTAAATAGAATAAAAATTACCGGGAACAATGAAACTGTAAATTGCCCTTTTGATGGTGAATACTTCCTGTTTCAGGTATTTTTTGCTGTGTAACAAACCATTCCCAGAACTTAGTGGCTCAAAACAACATTTCATTTGAACGTGATTTCATGGGTCAGTACTTGATCAGAGCACAGTGGGAAGACTGCATCTCTGTTCTGTGATATCTGGGACCTCAGCTGGATTAGCTCAAGTATCTGAGGTCTGGTTGGAACAATTCAACTGGGGTTGGTTATATGTCTAGGCACTTCAGTCCTTGCTGTTGGCTGGGTTCCTTCATTCTCTGCATATCCTCTGCATGAGGTTATTTTGGGTTTTCTTACAGCATAGTAGTGTCAAGATAGTTTGACTTATAGGGGTCTGGCTTCTCCTAGGGAGCAAAAGTAGAAGCTACCAGACCTTCTTCAAGCTGAGGCCTGGAATTACATCGTGTCTGCCAGTTTCTATTGGTCAAAGCAAGTCCCAAGATCAGCCCGGATTCAAGGGGAGCAGAAATAGGTTCCGTCCCTCAGTTGGGAAAATTGCAAAGAATTGGTGTCCATCTTTAATGTACCCCACTTCCCTTCCCTGCCTCTGCTTCTCTGTCTTCCTTTATCCCTCTCTGCCACTCTGCTTTCCACACACACATATGGGATCTTCCAGTCTCCATGCTGGTTATACAGAGATAACACATAATCCCTGACCTCAACAGGCTTACAATCTAATGAACAAGATAAATCACAAACCAAGAATTATAATAGAGTGAAAAATGCAATGATATGTGTATGTATACGGTCTTTAAAAGAGAGGCTGGGGGCACCTGGGTGGCGCAGTTGGTTAAGCATCCTACTCTTGATTTCGGCTCCGGTCATGATCTCATGGTGAGTGAGTTCAAGTCCTGCATTGGGCTCTGTGCTGACAGTGTGGAGGCTGCTTGGAGTCTCTCTCTCTCTTTCCCTCTCTCTCTGCCCCTCCCCAGCTTGTATGCATCCTCTCTCTCTCTCTCAAAAATAAATAAATAAGCTTAAAAAAAAAAGGAGCAAAGATTTAATAAATAAATAAATAAATAAATAAATAAAAGAGAAACCAATATATTATTCATATTTATAACACATTTAATTAAGGAGCCTGGATCAGAACCTCCATCAACACTAATTGAACCAAAGAATTAATGAATGTTATTAACACCTGAGCAAAAAATGAGTTTATTCGACCATTTCCTATGAAGAGAAATAACTAGAGGGATGTCTTGAAAAGTTTAATGAAATAAACTGCCCAATTATTAATTTGCCAAGTGATAAAAAAACCTCAAGATTTAAAATTTCTCATTGTTTTGCATACAATACTAATTTATGTGTGCAGAATTGTTGAAGCACTCCAGGAACCTGAAAATTCTCAGGAGGTACTGTTTGGGAATGACTGGAGTGAGCATTGCAAGATCATTGGGACACAATGTAGAGGAAGCAAGTAGAAGGAGGGACCTGCCCGGGCAGAAGGGTCCTAAAGAGCAAGTGAGACGGTCAAGGGTAATTTCATTTAGCTCCTAGTTCTGCCTGCAGACCTGTAACTTAACCGGCACTTGTCACATCGAGGCTAACGTTGCTTGAGAAAACAGATAAGCACTTGTTTGTTTAAGCTACCGCTTATCGTTTTTTTTTGTCCATCTCGGTCAAATGTCAAATGTCGAGTTTTGTTTGTTTGTTTGTTTTTTTAACTCAACATATACACGGGAAGTACAGCCTTTGAGGGCAGAGGATAGAGAAATAGATGCTGCAAAGCTATCTTGGGGCAAGTTCCCTAGAAGTAGAGCTGAAAAAGTAGAGCTGTGCAGGTGTTTACTGGGGGATGGGGGATGCTCGCAGGAAAACCTTGTAAGAAAATAAGGAATACAGGACCTGGCGGGAGGAAAAGCTGAACACGGATGTAGTTTCAGGTGAAGCCGGCCTCAGCTGGATCCCATGGGAGCTCTGAAGTATAAATCGCAACACTGTGAATCTGTCTGCCTTGAGGCAAGGGAACTGGGTTCTTGCACCCCATAACAGTCAGCCATTGGCTGGGACCACCCCAGTGTGTGTGTATGTATTTGGGGCTGGGGGATAAAAGCCATGAGGCAGCTCTAATGGCCCAAGGGCAAGTGCTGGATAAAGTTGCAGGTGTGAGCCGTTAGCAATAGCACCTGCAGCAGCTATGGGACAGTAAAGGGAATCCCAGAGGATCCAAGCAAGGCACCAACGACAGCTGCTCCAGAAGATGACTAATTCTTCCCATGATTTATCACAAACTTTAAAATATAATACATAACACACCTATTAGAATGGCTAAAAGGTAACATATGCACTGAACAGAATGCTTCCCAAATGCTGGCGAAGACAGGGAACACTTGGAACTCTCTTATGTGGCTGGCTCAATCACTTTTGGGATAATATTTGGTTGTCCTTAAAAATAGGAGGAAACTGTGATCAAGCAATTCTCCTACTAACAAACCCAATAGAAGTGAGTGCCTATGTCCGTCAAAAGGCATGTAATCAGGTCAACAATAAAAAGGAATGTTGATGGCTATCAAAGGACTTATCCTAATGAAAGAAGCCAGCCTCCAATGGTTACATACTATATAATGCCATCTATATGACATTCTTAAAAGATAAAACTATAGTAATGGAGAGTAGATTAGTGGTTGTCAGAGATTAGGGGTGGGGGGGAAAGGGAGTCTTTGGGGTGATGAGACTGTATCCCAATTGTTTGGTAACTGTATATATCTATATACATGTTAAAACTCATAAAATGACAGCCCCCAAAGTCAATGAATAGATTGCATTTTCAAAAAAAACATATGTATGAGAGTGTTCATAGCACTTTATTTATGACAGCTAAACTGAGAGCATCCCAATGGATATGTAAATTGTGGTATGTTCCCACGACAAAATACTACCCAGAGCTGAAAAAGAACAAACTAGTGATACGTGCAATCACATGGATGAATCTCACATAGTATTAAGTGAAAGGGGACAGACACAAAAGGGAACACAGTATATGACCCCATTTATATAATGCTCATGGACAGGCAAAATGAACCTAAGTTTATGCCAGTCAGGATAGTGATGGGAAAGGGGGTAAAGGGGAAGGATCTGGGGTGCTAGTAATGTGTTCCATCTTGACCTGGGGATGACTTCATGAACTTATTCATCTGTAAAAGGTCATTAAGCTGTATACTTAAGATTTGTGCTTTTTACTTGTATATGTGTATTTATTTATTTATTGAAAGTGCATGTGTTTTTGAGCTCACGTGAGTAGTGGAGGGGAGTAGGGAACAGGCAGAGGGGAAGGAGAGAGAGAATCTTAAGTAGGCTCTAGGCCCAGTGAGGAGCCCAATCCCACGACTCTGACCTGAGTCAAAAATCAAGAGTTGGAGGCTCAACCGACTGAGCCACCCAGGTGCCCAGTATATGTGTTTTTAAGTGCTTAAAAGGTTTAGATTATGTTTTAAAATCTTTTTGATGTTTATTTATTTTTTGAGAGAGAGAACAGAGTGTGAGTGGGGGAGGGGCAGAGAGAGAAGCAGACACAGAATCCAAAGCAGTGTCAGGCTCTGAGCTGACAGCACTGAGCCCAACATGGGGCTCGAACTCTCCGACTGTGAGATCATGACCTGAGCTGAAATCAGACGCTCAACTGACTGAGCCACTCAGGTTCCCAGTATATGTGTTTTTAAACGCTTAAAAGGTTTAGATTATTTTAATCTGATTTGTCCGTGTGTAGGTGGTGGTATGTACAAAGTGCTAAACTTCACTGTTTGGTTGTTGGTTGCAGGCTTTTTTTTTTTTTTTTCAAGTAAGCTCTAACACCCAACATGTGGCTCAAACTCACGACCCGAAGATCAATAGTTACACACTGGACCGACTGAGCCAGCCAGGCAGCCCTGAGAGTGGGTTTCTAATCTCCACTTAACAAATAAGGACAGGCACTGTGCTAGGCTCTAGGGATATGGCAGAGTGAAACCGCTGTCTCTGCTCTCAATAAATATTTGCTATTGATAGTAAAGGGGAGAATGATGATATTTGGAATCCCCCAAATTCAGGAGTACATTTTGCCCCTGCTTGGTGAAAACACAGCTAGATGAGAACAAATGACCATTTTCCACAAGAGGAAAAAGTTTTTTTACCTACCTATGATAGCACCCCGGGGGTGGGAGGGGATTAGACCATTCTTACTACAGACCACTTCTAAAGGAAAATCTTGCCATGGACTGTAATAAAGCACAGGTCAGAATTCATACCAGAATGATCTCAGGAGTAGAGGTTTTTGTGTGCCATTTAGCTTCTAATAGAGCTTCCTAGAAACATATTATTCTCACTTTTTGTTCTCATGTTGTTAGTTTGATTTATGCTTGCTTTGTCTTTTATGCCTTCACATTCCTCACAAAAAGTTCCCAAATAAAAATGTAAAAAAAAAACAAACAAAAACAAACAAACAAAAACAAACTAAACCTCAACTCCTTTATTTGAGGAGGTTATTTATATATGTTAGGTTTGAATGATGTTCTGATATAATTTTTACACTTATTTTTTCCCAAGCTCCCAAAATACTTCCAAATCCAGCCTATCCTTAAAATGCAAAAGGTCACTGCAAACATAAAAACCTGAGACAACTGTATTTTTTTGACAACTATATTATTAAAAATTATTTAAAAAGCACAATACTTATGAAATCAGTTACTATTAGAAAAGGAGGGGCGCCTGGGTGGCCCAGTCGGTTGAGCAGCCGACTTCAGCTTAGGTCATGATCTCATAGTTCATGAGTTTGAGCCCCGCGTCGGGCTCTGTGCTGATGGCTCAGAGCCTGGAGCCTGCTTCAGATTCTGTATCTCCCTCTCTCTCTGCCCTTCCCCTGTTCATGCTCTTTCTCTATGTCTCTCAAAAATAAATAAACGTTAAAAAAAAAAATTTAAAAAAAAAGAAAAGGATAGGTGTTGCATGCATTTTCCAGTGTTAATTCATTTATTCCACAAAGTTCTGTTCATCTTTTTCAATTTATTTTGCTTTTGCACTGTAATAAATAAGACCCAGATTTTGCCTCTAGGGATTTTTTTTTTTTTTTTTTGAGAGAGAGAGCACAAGTCGAGGAGAAGGACAGAGCAGCAGAGGCAGAGAGGAAAGGGACAGAGAGAGAGAGAGAGAGAGAGAGAGAGAGAGAATCTTAAGTAGCCTAACACAGGGGCTCCATCCCATGACCCTGAGATCATGACCCAAGCTAAAATCAAGAATCAGACACTCAACCAACTGAGCCACCCAGGGACTCTGCCTCCGGAAATTTAAAATGTGACAGCAGTGAAGAGATCTATAGATGTGGCAAATTAAATAGTAATAATAGTACAAGAACTATACAAACTACACAGAACTATATAGGAATCTTTTAAGGTTCCTACAAAAACATCAAAAATAGAAGTGACAGTGGTAGATATAAGACGATTAAAAATGATTGCGGTGGGTGTATTATGCTGCCTTTTTGGTAGAAAGAACGGAAAACATTGGTATTTGCTTACATATATTTACTCTGGAAAGATTAATGAAAAAGATGAAGATAGAGGTTATCCTGGGACAGGAAGAGAGCTGAGCAAATGGGAAGAAAAGCTTTCACTGAGGGCCATCTTGTACTTGGAAATCTTACAAAATGAACAAATGTGTTTTACAATGTATTCAGAATGTATTTTAATCAATTATGGCAATGACTTTCACAAAGGAAGAAATTTGTACTTGTAGTCCCCTAGAAACAGGAAGCACAGTGTTCAGGGGAAGCACTGGGGAATCCCCAGAGTGGGCAAGAGGGAGAGGGAGACAAGGGGAAAATGTGGGCTTTACTATGGTTTCTAAGGAATGAGTGAGGTGGATTAAGCAGGTTTGAGATTGGCTAGTTGGATAATTTCAGTGGGCTCTGGGTAATAGGGACTATCCCCACTTTCCTGTTATCTGGCTGGAATATGAAAGCCAGATAGAGAGGTGGTTGGGGTATGGACTCTGGATTGGTGGTTTGCATGTAGAAGACACATTTGGTGCTAGGTCCTTCACTATCTTTAGGAACGGCTAGCCCTGGAAGGGGAAGTGTCTCTAGGTTCAGCAAGATGTCAAAACATCAGGAAATAGTGTAAATAAAAAACATGTTTCTTACAATAGGTGAAACGATTAAGTATTAAAGTGAGAGTATTTGCTCCTTCTTGGGATAGCTGTCTGACTTATGACTCCACTTTCTCTGATACCCAAGATGCCCCCCAGTGGTCAGGTCTTCAAGATTACATGATGGTGCCTGGCCATGGCTGATTGGTCTAGAGAAGGCTTAAGATGGACCAATGAGATTCTCTCTTCTGAAATCTGATACTTGAAACATAGAAAGGCAGACAAAAAAAATTCTGGAGCTGAGTGTCTTCAAGGGCAATAACAATTATTTTCCATACCCGACTGCCCAGTATGGTAGCCACTAGCCACATGTGGCTATTAAGTACTTACAATGTGGTTAGTCTGAATTGAGATGTACTGTAAGTGTAAATTACATACTAGATTTTAAAGACTTAGTACAAAGCAAAATGCAAACTATCTCATTAATAAATTTTTATATTACTTCATGTTGAAAGGATAATATTTTTGATATATTGGGTCAAATAAAATATATAAAAATTAATTTCAGCTGTTTTTTTTTTGTAAATAGTACTAGAAAATGTAAAATGACATATGTGACTTATATTCTATTTCCTGGACAGCACTCTAGATAAAACGAGATCTGTGAACATTCAGTGAAATTTTTCTTTTTATTTATTCAGTGAAAAATTTCTTTCATCTTCCTTTTTCACGTCTTGGTCATTCAACTCTTCAATTATTTGAAAACCTCATATGCATCATATATGTATATGTATAAACTAGCAGGAGTTCATTTCTATTTCTTGCCACAAAAGTAAATCATATGATGTTACAAGCATTCAGAAAAGGATTAACTCGATCAGAGAGGGGAGACCATAAATTAAACATGTGAATTGAACACATGTATTTATCCCCACTCATCCCTGAGTCCACTAAAATAACCACAGAAGGATTAAAATGAAACAAAAACAAAACAAAACAAAATAAAAATAAGCAAACCCTATTAGGACACAGAGAACAGGAGAAGTGATGACATGCAGACAAGAAATGTCAACACAGTTTTGAAAGACAGAAAGTAGACAGACAAGCAAGCAATGTCAAAACACTGAAAAAGCCCACAAATTAGAGGTACAAGAGATTGCTGAAGATAAGGGTGAATTGTTATCCACTGCTGAGTAATAAATTACCCCAAAAACTTAGTGGCTTAAAACAAATAGAACAATTTATCATTTGTCATGGTTCTCATGGGTCAAGAATTCACACAGCACACTGCAAGGACAGCTGGTCTCTGCCCCATAGTGTCTGAGACTCAGACAAAAGACTCAAAGGTGGGGGTTCGAGCCACCTGAGGGTTCATTCATAGGCAGTTAATGCTGGCTGTTGGCTGGAACCTTAGCTGGAGTAGCTGGGCAGAACACCAACAAGTGGCTTATCCATGTGGCCTGGGCTTCTTCAATCTGGGTTCTGTGGCAAGCATCCCAAGAGAGAAGAAAAGTCCAGGGTAAAGTCGTATTACTTTCTATGACCTAGCTTGGAAGGCAAGAACATTACTTTTGCTGCATTCTGTTGTTGGTCAAGGCAGTTACAAAGATCCACCCAGACTCAAGTGGAGCATAGACTCCCACCTCTCAATGGAAGTGTGTCAACATCAGTTTGTAAAAAGTGTTTGTGGGCATCAGTATGTGCACAAGGATAAGTGGTGGGGCATATTAGGTGGATATCTATATAAGGAAGTAGTTAGAACCGTTAGAACTCTCCTGCCCCATGCTGTCTACCATCTTGTTTTGCCCAGCCCCTGAATAAAGAACTTGAACCAGAAAACCTTTCCACTTGGGGACACCAGGCACAGATGAGGCTATGGTGAAAACAGTGGAACTGAACAAAAGTCTACCTCCTAATGGGGTATTTCTGGCATCCTTCTCCTCCTGGGGTCCTAGGATGTTGACTACCAGGCCTATAACCTTACAGTCAGGACATAAGAATATTCTTTTCTGTAGAAATTCTTAATGTAAGAGAAGAGACCTTTAGATATAAACATTCGGGGTTCCCCAATGAAGTAAAGAATGAGATAATATAAGAAATGATTGCTTATAAAAGAAAAAGGGAGCTTCCAGATCAAAAATGATGGAGTGGAGTCAACATGTCTTCTTTCTGATGTGAAATACTCAAAATCAACAAGGAAATCAAGAAACAGAAATGCAAACTCATCGTCAGGAAAGCTGTTCTGAAAATATGGGGTCAGAACAGCCAAGGTGCATAAAAAATATGGAGAAAAGATATTTGCAACTGCAGAGATTAGAAAATAATCAGCCTAAAACACTTTTCCAAAATAAGTGTTGCATCCTGAGACCCTAAAACAAGTAACCTCCTGTTGCGACTGTAGGAAAAGGTTGTTAGGTCGTTGGTGGCATCTCTCCTGGACCCTTCTGGTAGAAGTCTTGAGACACAATCCTCCTCAGGCCTCTTATCCCCATCATTGGGATCAAGAGGGGACTCAGCATCCTCAGCTCTCCTTTTCTCCAGGGATGAGGATCAGGAGAGATCCCCAGACCCCCATTCCTATCTATACCCAACACTCATCACTGCTTTTACAATGTGCCTTGAATCTAGGACTTACATCATTACACCCTTTGCTCATGTCTAAGGAGCTCTGGAGGCACACCTCACCTCTCACCACCCATACACACCTGTCCCAGAAAAACTCTTTACATTCTTTGTTCTGTCCTTTTCCCCATCACTGCCACTCATCAAACCTCTCTTCTACTGTGCCACGACAAAATCCCCTGTACCCGTAGCTTCTCTCAACAGCACCCCTCTTCGTGCTCCACCAGAAGTCTGACTTTCCCCTGAGGATCTGTGTATCCCCTCTGTCCCTCCCAAGAGTGGCTATTTTTTCTCCCACACTGGGAAGGAGGTAAGATAAGTGTCCTCCTTGCTCCTCACTGCTGCTTCCAGAACATTCTCCTTCTTTCCTCCCCAAATCTCAGCTTTAAATATCATCCATAAGCTTGTATCACCCACTACCCCATTGTGGCTGTCGTCTACTTCCTGGGGGCATTCCCCACCCCTTATTTCTTGACAATCTTAGCTCTTGGCTCAAAATCACTCTCTCTAAAACTTTTAACTCTGGGTGACTTCAATACACATGTAGGTGATCTTTCCAACATCTGGCCTTTCACTTTCCTGAACTTCTCCAATGAGTTTGACCTTTATCTTATCTCAGCCACTCACTTCTATGGTCACACTCTAGACCAGAGCCTTGGTGTGGGCCATGGGCAAGTGTTAGTGGGCGAACTCTTATTAGTGGTCCACATAAGGTAAGCACAGAAATTCTACAGGAAGCATTTAGAGACTTTCATAGCAATTTGACATTGCTGTGGCATCCAATCATGTGATCAGTGCTTTTTTGGTCAGTGTATTTTATGCCTTTAAAATCTGTTCCCATTTTTTCCAGCTCTGTATGTGTGTGTACGTGTCTGTGTGTGTGCTTTGTGACAGATTGGGTGAGGGAGAAGAAAGAAAAACACTTGCTCCATCACTGCAGCTGGCTAGCTGGCTTGAGATGCCCTGCCTTCCCCTTGTCATTGCCAAAAACTGCTTATGTGATATAATCCCTCTTTTCATGAATTCTACTTCTGACTTCCATCCTTGTTGTATTTTCAACAATCAATCGTTTGACCCACCAGAACCTCCAATCCATTAATCTGGTCACTTTTCCCCCATCTCTTTTGCCTTTTGTTCCATCCCCACTCAGCTTACTTTCCATGACCAGTAGTTATCATCACACCCTCCCCTTGCTTATCCCATTTTCACTTCAACATACTCACTTGGCGAAACCTCAAAACTGATTAAATCCACCTCTCCACTTGTTCTGGCTTCATGCCTGTGTAGCTGAACGAGCTGGAGAAAAACACTTTAAATGTACATCGAGAGCTTCAGTAGGACACTTGATGCTGCCCAGGATTCATATTATGCTTCCTTTGTCCATTAACCCCCCCCACCCTCCTAGATGGTTATTGCACACCTTCTCCTTTGTCCTCAAACAGCTGATACCTCCTTTTCTATCTTCACTGTCAACTGATGACCTTGCTTCCTACTGCAAGAATCTTAGAACCTTAGCATGTAGCTTCCATATCTCCTACAGCCCCATCTACCCACTTTTACCACCAGCTCTCATATACCCTGTTACCATTGATGTTGCAATCACTTTTCATCCTCTTATCTAAAACCAATCCCTCTTCTTCAACATTATTTCCCATCCTCTCTTGTTCATTCAAAGAAATCACTCCAGTGATTCCCCCTTCCTTCCCCACACCATCAGTGTTTCCCTCTCTACTGGATCATTCTCATCTAGAGACAAGCATGGTGCTGCTGCTCGCGCCTTAAAAAATGAAACAAAACAAAAATTCTCTTAATTTTACTTTAATCATCGTCTACCCTCTGTGTTTACTTTGCAGCCAAACTCCTTTGAAAGATTGTCTGTGTTACTGTCTTTGTTTTTTGTTTGTTTGTTTGTTTGTTTTTGTTTTGTTGTTGTTGTTGTTTTCCTGAAATCTGCTCCACTCTGGCTTTCAAGCTCACAGAGAAAACCCCTTAAGTGGTTCTTTTCATCATCACCAGTAACGTCCACATGGAGAAATCCAGTCTTAGTCCTCCTCTTCCTTAAACTAGTAGCATTTGACACCATCGATCACTCTTCCACTAAACCAGATCTTGGGATAGCTGGTTTCTTGCTTTTCTTTCTATTCATTGGCTATTTTCTCTCAGTTGCATTTGCTGGTTCTTTATCCTCAACCATCTCATGCTGGAGTGTCTGAGGACTCTTTCCTCAGTCTCTTCTATTCACACTTATTTCCTTGGTGATATCATTCAGTCATATGACCTCAAATTCCAGGTATCTGAAAACCTCAAAATGTATAAATCAGAATAGGCTTCAGTGTTTAATTTCATATCTGTGTATTCAAATGCTTGCTCAACATCTCCATTTAGATGCCTAGTACACACCTCACACTTACGATGCATAAATTGAACCATTGATCTTTGCCCATAAGGTCCTGTGTCCAGTCTTTCCCATCTCAGTAGATGGTGAACTCATCCTTCTAATTGCTCAAGCCAAAAACTTTGGAGTCATCCTTGATGGTTTCCTTCTCTTAAACCCCACAGTCAACACATAGCAAATCTGGTTAATTCTATCTTCAAAACACATTAAGAATTTATGTACTTCTCTTTGTTGCCATTGTTTCCATCCAGGAGCAAGCCACCACCACTTCTTGTCAGGATTAATGAAATAGCCCTATGACTGGCCTTTTGCTTCTACCCTTACCCTCTACAGTCTATTAAATACCCAGCTGCCAAAGTGATGCTTTTCAGTGGTAACTCAGATTATACCAGTTCTCTGCAATGGCATCCATTCCATTCAGAGTAAGAGCCCAAATCCTTCCTATGTTCTGTAGGGCAATAAATGATTTGGCCCCATCATTACCTTCCTGACCCCTCTCTTATCATTCTCTACCCTGACCTCTCCACTCGAGCTACACTTCCCTCTTTGTTATGCTCCAAACATGTCGGGCATGGCCCTTTCTCAGAGCCTTTGCACCTACTATTCCCTCTGTCTGGAACACTCTTCTCCCAGAAGCTCACATAGCTCCTCTCTCAGCTCCTTCCATCTTTGCTCAATATCACATTGTCAGTGAGGCCAACGCTGATCATCATATTTGTAATTGTAATCAGACTTTCTCCACCCACTGGCACTCCTAATCCTCCCATCCTGCCCAGTTTTCCTTATCACTTTCCAACACACAATACAAGTTATCAATGTATATTTGTATTATCTGTTTTTGCTGTAAGAAACCCTTAAGGTTAGATACTTATTTGTTTTGTTTATATACATATATTCCAAGTACCTAAAACAGTACCTGACACTTGATAAGAACCAAGTAAGTATTTGTTGTAATTTTAGACTCATAGATACAGGAAACAAACCATTGATTACAAGGGGGTGGGTGGGCAGCAAAATTGGTGAAAGGGATTAAGAAGGACAAACTTCCAGTTATAAAATAAATGTCATGGGATGTAATGTACACAATGGGAAATATAGTCAATAATACTGTAGCCACTTTGTAAGGTAACAGATGGTAACTGGAGCATTGTGGGGATCCTTTAATAATGTATAAAAATATCAACATACACCTGAAACTAATAGGATATTGTATGTCACTTGTGCTTCAGTTAAAAAAAAAATATTTGTTGAATAAAGGAGTGAATGAATGAAGAATGAAGACAGGGCTGAATGAGAAATCACCAGACAATTCTTATTTGGAGATTCAATCTATTAGGGAAGTTGGGAAGAATTAGGAGATGAAGAGAGACAGATCCCTGATTGTGAGCAGTCAGTCTCAGTTGGTTGAGGAGAGGTATAGCTAAAATAATTCACTAACCGTGAACCTGATATCATGGGGACAATTCTTGAGATCCTGTATTATGTCCTGATCCTTCTTCCATGCATTTCTCCTGAAAATACCACCAAAAAGAAGTCACTTCATTCAAACATTAATAATAATGATGATGATAATAATTATAGAAGAAGAAATGGTAAAGGATCTATGCAAATACCCACAAGGACAAAAAAAAAAAAAATAGGAGAAAAATAACAGAAAAAAAATGGTAGAGGAAGAGCTCTCACCAGAAAAAATGTTGCCCAGGAGTAGATTAAGATTTGACCATACATATTGCCATGACTTATAATGCTCAACAAAGAAAGCTCAAGAACACAAATGAGAGCTACACGAAATTCAGTAAGCTTTAATGAGACAACAAAAGCAAATGAAGGGAGTAACACAGGTAAAACGGTGGACTAGAAAGCCCTACTTTAGGAATTACACTTCTTACTTCAGGAATCTTGTTCACCCACAGAAACAATGAGAAAACAACCAAAACCTCTCTGAATAAACATTGTAGGACCTCTAGAAACCAATAAAAGGTTTTCAGCAACCCAACAAACATTCAATCAAGGAAAAAACACCTTCTAGGGGTGCCTGACTGGCTCAGTTGGCTAAGCGGTGGACTCTTGATTTCAGGTCAGGTATTGATCTTGTGGTGTGTGAGACTGAGCCCCCCATCAGGGGTTCAGACAGTGTTCAGAGACTGCTTCTGATTCTCTCTCTCTCTCTCTGCTCCTCCCCCACTCGCACTTGCTCTCTCTCTCAGAATAAATAAGCTTAAAAAAAGAACCCATTTTCTAGATGGTGGGAAAGTTTTGTGGTAAAGGTAAATACATGAATAGATAAAACATCCATACGATATGATAATATTTCATATTTTATAAATATATTAAGCTTCAACATTTCATGTTTTATAATTGTGACACTGCAACTCCACTTTTTATTTTCTGCAGTATATAAAAGACAAATGCACAAAAATAATTATGTTAGCAGGTACAAAACTACATATAGATGTAATTTGTGACACCAAGACATGAGAACAGAAAGAAGATAGAGCTTTATAGGAGTAGCATTTTTGTGTGCAATTAGGTTAAGTGGTATCAATTCAAATTAGATGGTAATAACTATAAGATGTTTTATGTAATCCCCAGAGTACCATGAAAAATATCTATAGAATATAGATATAAAAAAGTAAATGAAAAGGAAATAAAAATACATCATTTTCAAAAAATCAATTAAACACAAAAGAAGATAGTAATGGAAGAAATGAAAGGCAAACAAGTTATAAGACCTACAGAAAATGAATAGCAAAATGGCAGAAGTAACTCCTTCTTTACCAGTAATTACTTTTTTTTCCCCGAGATTTTATTTTTAAGTAATCTCCAGACCCAATGTGGGCCTCAGACTCACAACCCCAAGACCAAGAGTCACATGCTCTCCTGACTGAGCCAGCCACGCGCCCCTTATCAGTAATTACTTTAAATGAAAAGGATTAAACTCTCCAATCAAAAGGCATAGATTGGCAGAATATATAAAAAACATGATCAAACTATACGCTCTATAAGAGACTCACTTTAGATCTAAAGGCACAGAATAAATTGAAATTGAAACAGTGGGAAAAAAATTCCATGCAAATAGTAACCAAAAGAGAGCAGAGGTGGCTATATTAATATCAGACAAGGTAGATCTTAAGTAAAAAACTGTTACAAGAGATGAAGAAGGATATAATATATTGATAAAAAGGCCAAGTCACCAAGAAGATATACCAGTTATAAACATGTGCACCAACATTAGAACTCCAAAATATAAGAAGGAAGCATTGGCAGAATTGCAGGGAGAAATAGACCTTTCTACAATAATAGTAGAAGACTCCCACATACTACTTTCAACAATGATAGACAATCAATAAGAAAATAGAGGACTTTAACAACACCATAAACCAAGCAGACATACACAGAAGACTCCTCCCAATAACAGCATATCCATGTTTCTCAACTGATGTCCTTAACACTTCCATGCAAGACCAATATGTTAGGCTACAAAACAAATAGTAATGAATTTTAAAAGATTAAAATCATACAAAGTACCTTTTCTGATCACCATGGACCTAAGCAAGAACTGAATAACAGAAGGAAAACTGGAAAAGTTACAAATACATGTAAATTAATCAGCTTGCTTTTAAACAATGAGTCAAAGGAAAAATCATGAGGGAACTTAGAAAATACTTTGAGACAAATGAAAACAAAGATACAACATATCAAAATGTATGGGACTCATTGAAAGCAGTGCTAAGAGGGAAATTTATAGCAGTAAAGGCATACGTTGAAAAATAAGACATATCTCAGATCGATAACCTAAACTTACACTGAGAACTAGAGGCAGAAAGAAGGAATAATAGAGATTAAAGCCGAGATAAATGAAATAGAGAATAGAAATACAATAGAAAAAATCAACAAAACCAAAAGTTGGTTCTTCAAAAAGGCCAATGAAATATTTCTTTTTTTATGTTTATTTATTTTGACAGAGAGAAAGAGAGAGAGACAGAGTGTGAGCAGAGGAGGGGCAGAGAGAGATGGAGACACAGAGTCTGAAGCAGGCTCCAAGCTCTGAGCTGTCAGCATGGAGCCTGACATGGGGCTCAAACTCACCATCCATGAGGTCATTACCTGAGCTGAAGTCAGACACTTAACCAACTGAGCCACCCAGGCACCCTCAGAAAGGCCAATGAAATAGACAAACCTTTTTTTCTAAATATTCTATTTTAAATAATCTCTACACCTATGTGGAGTTCAAATTTATAACCCCAAGATCAAGAGTCATATGCTCCATAGACTGAGCCAGCCAGGTGACCCTAGATAAACTTTCAGTTTGATTGACTGAGAAAAAAAAGATACAGAAGATTCAAATCATTAACATCAGAAACGGGAGTGCAGACATTATTACAAATTTTACAGAAATAAAAATGATTGTAAGAAAATACTATGAATGTTTATATGCCAATAGACAGGATAACCTAGATGAAATAGACAAATTCCTAGAAACTGTCTAACAGAACTGAAACATGAAGAAATAGAAAATCTGAATAGAACTGTATTATGGAGATTGAATTAGTAATCCAAAACCTTCCAACAAAGAAATGCCCTGGGTTAGATGACTTCACTGGTGAATTCTACCAGATTTTTAGAGAAGAACACCAGTCCTTCTCTAACTTTTTTAAAAATTGAAGAGGGAACACTTCCTAACTTATTCTATGAGGCCAGTATTACCCTGATACCAAAAGCAGACACTACAAGAAAAGAAATTTATAGACCAACCTCCCTGATGAATATCGACGCAAAAAATCCCCAACAAAATACTAGCAAACCGAGTACAAATGATATTTAGCCATGCAAGTAAAAAGTTGGATTTGTTATAAAAAAAAAACAACAAAGAAAAAACAGATTAGCAAATTCAGCATATTAAAAAAGATTATACACCTTGACTAAGTTAGATTTATTTCTGGAATGCAAGCCTGGTTCAATATATGAAAACCAATCAGTTTAACACATCACATTAATAGAGCAAAGAAGAAAGCCACTTGATACAGCAAAAGCATTTGCCAAAAATCAATACCCTTTTTAATAAAAAAAATCCCACACGTACATACTTAATAAACTAGGAATGGAAGGAAGCTTTCTCAACATAATAAAGGCCATATATGCAAACCAACAGTTAAAAAAAGAAAAAAGAAAGAAAAGAAAAGAAAATCTAATAGCTTACATTATCTTCAATGGTGATAGGCTGAAAGCTTTTCCCCTAAGATTCAGGACAAGACAAGGATGCCCACTTTTGCTATTTATACTCAACATAATACTGAAGTCCTAGCCAGGGCAACTAGGTGTGAAAAAAAAACAAAAAAAGGCACCTAAATTGTAAAAGAAGAAGTGAAATTATCTCTAATCACAGATAACATGTTTTTATATGCAGACACCCCTAAAGAGTCTATACACAGTAAAACAGAGCTAATAAATTCAGCAAAGTTGCAGGATACAAAAGCAATGTTCAAAAATCAGCTGTACTCCTATACATGAACAATGAACAATCCACGAAAGGAATTAAGAAAACGATTCCAGGGACACATGGATGGCTCTGCAGTTAAGTGTCTGACTTCAGCTCAGATCATGATCTCATGGTTTATGAGTTCGAGCCCCCACGTCGAGCTCTGTGCCAGGAGCATGGAGTTTGCATTGTATCCTTGGTCACCCTTTCTCTCTGCCCCTCCCCTCCTCATGCTCTTGCTTGCTCTCTTTCAAAAACAAACATTAAAATAAAAATTCTACTTAAAACAGCATCAAGAATAATGAAAGACTTAGAAATGAATTTAACAAAGTAAGAGAAAGACCTGTACACTAGAAACTCAAAACATTGAGTTAAGGTGGCAATATTAATCCCTATCAAAATCCAAATGGTATTCCTTACAGAAATAGAAACACCAATTCTAACATTCATATCCAATGTCAAGGGATCCCAAATTGCCAAAACAATCTTGAAAAATATCACAGTTGGAGTTGGAGGACTCAGACTTGATTTCAAAACTTACTATAAACCTACAATAATCAAAACAGTGTTGTTCTATCTGGCATAAGGACAGACATACAGAATAATGGGACAAACATACAGAATAAGAGTCCAAAAGTAACCCCTCACATCTATAGTCAATAATTTTCAAAAAAGGTGTCAAATTCACAACAAATGATGCTAGGGGAAATTGGGGGAAAGGAGAGTCTTTTCAATAAATGACGCTGGAGTATCTTGTGGTGCCAGAAAGTAAGTATGAAAAAAAGAAAAACCCACATTGGTGGGGATGTGTCAAAGGGTACAGTGGCCAACTGAAAGAGCTCCCAGTGGCCAAAACTGGAATAATATGAGCCACAATGTTGCATTATAACCCAAAGTATACTGGAGTGCCTGGGTGGCTCAGTCGGTTAAGCACCGGGCTCTTTTTTTTTTTTAAGATTTTTTTTAAATGTTTATTTATTTTTGAGAGAGAGAGAGAGAGAGAGAGAGAGGGAGAGAGAGCACCATGTGAGAGGGTGAGGGACAGAGAAATAGTGAGACAGAGGATCCACACTGACAGCAGAGAGCCTGATGTGGTAGCTCAAACCCACCAACTGTGAGATTGTGACCTGAGCTGAAGTCGGATGCTCAACCAACTGAGCCGCCCAGGCACCCCAGTATCTGGCTCTTGATTTAGGCTCAGGTCATGATCTCACAGTTTGCGAGGTCAAGCCCCGAGTCAGGCTCTGCACTGGCAGCATGGAGCCTGCTTGGGATTCTCTTCCTCTTTTCTCTCTCTGCTTTCCCCTGCTCATGTGCATGCGAGCACATGCTCTCTCTCAAAATAAATAAACTTAAAATAAGTATGTGTGGGTCCATACTGATACAAATAAATGATTGAATGCATTACTAAGTCGGGGAGAAGAGACAAATCTCCTATGCAGAATTCCAAATAAATTAAATAGATCCTCCACTGAGTGCACAGTGATCAATTCCATCACCAAAGGAAAAACTGTGTTGGACTTACTGAAATGAAGTCTACTGTTTCCAGCATGTCACCTTCTTAAGGGATTTTAAGGGCGGTTTTGACTGTGATTTTTGCTTTACATGCATAGGGCTGACTTTAAAACTGAAACCTGAAGATGGGGTCCTATTATATTCACTGCCTGATAGAGCCCACTACCAGGCCATGCATGAGGCATGTTTACTTTTTAAATAGTCATAGGGTGCTTTATGGGGTGCCCCGTGATGCGATATTTCCACAGTCATTTGGTGCTGAGATTGGATCATTTACACAAAGGTCGGACAATGGTGCCAATTCAGCTGACACCCTCTACTTCTTCCCAACAAACCAGCCCCCTCACTGCCTCCTCTATCACAGCCTTGCCCCAGAGAATCTTTTTATTCATTGCCTTAGGTGTCTGCCCTCACCTGTTACATTCACACCCACCATCTATCCTACTTTAAACATATACCTTCCCATTAATATCTCCCACTAGAGTACTGATGGTTAATATTTCCTAAAACAGAAGTGACTTGGAAACCCAGCTTTCCCATAATAGCTGCAAAGTCCTGGTCTGATTCGAGCCCACAAAACATAAGCCAAATTATACACTGAGTGGCGAAGGCTTTTTTCTTTTTTCCTTCAAATCCTGCCCTTGTATGAGTTAAGGTGGAACAAGCATTGTGTGAATACATCGTTCAAACACAGGGAGATGACTGTACCCCCAACTTAGTTTCCATAAGAAATGGAAGCAAGAAGCCTTCTTCTTCAGTTCCCTGATTTCCAATTGTACTTCTTTTTGATGTCTTCTCTTCCTTTAAAAGAGGCTGGAGAGAGGGGCACCTGGGTGGCTCAGTCAAGCATCCGATTTCAGTTCAGGTCATGATCTCATGGTTCGTGAGTTTGAGCCCCCTGTTGGGCTCTGTGCTGACAGCTCAGAGACCCTGCTTTGGACTCTGTGTCTCCCTCTCTCTCTGCTCCTCCCCCACTCACGCTGGGTCTCTCTCTCTCCTTCTCTCAAAAATAACCATTAAAATAAGAAGGAAGGAAAAAAGAAAGAGAAAGAAAGAAAGAAAGAAAGAAAGAAAGAAAGAAAGAAAGAAAGAAAGAAAGGGAGAGAGAGGCTGGAGAGGAGGGCAGAGGGCAGTATGGGGCTTTGTCCCTATGAATGTGGAATTAGGGAGAGGTTTTTAAGAAGGTCAGATTCATATTTTTGTTTTAGAAAGTTAGCCTAGTCTGATGGCAGTGGTTGTGTCTCCCAGTGTTACATAGGAAGAATCATCATTCAAGCAATCAATTTCAAAGGGACTTCAAGGTTTGAAAACAACACAGCGAGGGTTGGGATATCCTGAAGCCCGGAGGCTCAGGATTTGCTCCTGAGGCTTCCTGTTTTAATGTCACCACCAGCCCCTTCTCCAGCTCCCATCCGAGTGGATATAGAAGGACAGGAGTTGTGAATGGAGCACTATTGTCCCTCTGTGGTGAGAGCAGTGGAGAGCAGTGGTCACCCTAGGCACATCTGGGTCAGTCCAAAGTCGAGCGGGCCGGGAGCTAGTATGATCTCAGGGTCCCAGGATACTAGAAGAAAGGCAGAGACATGAGGTTTGGAAGTTCTGGCCTATCAAGCAAATTGTGTTAAATGAGCCACGCTGCCAAACCTTGGTCTCATCCTGATAAACATAAAAAAGGGAAATCTGTATAGCTTTGCGGGGATCAACTTGAGGGAGCTTGGATAATTCTAAACAGAGCTTCGTGGGAGGGTGCCTGGTTAGCTCCGGCTGTACAGCATGAGACTCTTAAGTGGAACTTCACATTGTCTTTCTCTATATTCTTATAAAAAACAAAAATAAAAACAAAAAAACTATGGTACTCTATAATTATGAGAAGGAAAATATAAAGTATTGGGGCAGATTTAAATACTGAATCCGTATAAAATTTCTTGACAACTCCGTGATTTTTTTTAACGAAAAACTAGAGGTCGTTTTCTCTGTATCTTTTTTATGCTAAGTTTTATGTTTAAAATGTCTGCACATAGGGGCGCCTGGCTGGTTCAGTCATAAGAGCACATGACTCTAGATCTCAGGGTCTTGAGTTCGAGTCCCACACTGGGTGTAGAGATTACTAAAAAGAATTAAAAAAAAAAAACCTAAAAAAAAATAAAATGCACCTAAATTCTGATCATTTTAAACGATAACCTTTTCAATTCTTGATAGTTATCATGCATGGAGAACAAATTTTCTTGGCACAAGAAGCAATGATGATAAAAAGTAAAAGTCATTTTTATCAGTACATAATTTTATGTAAGACTTTGCATAGAGGTAGGTCTTGGGGCGTCTGGGTGGCTCAGCGGGTTAAGCATCCAACTCTTGATTTCGGCTTAAGTCATAACCTCATGGTTTGTGAGTTTGAGCCTTGCTTCTGACTCTGGCTGACAATGTGGAGCCTGCTTGGGATTCTCTCTCTTTCCCTCTCTCTCTGCCCCTCCCCCGCAATGCTCTTGCTCGCCTGCTCTCTTTCAAAAATACAATGAAAAAAACTTAAAAAAAAAAGCGTTAAAAAAAGAACAAAAATAGAAGTAGGTCTTGCATATAGCAAAATCCGTGTGTCACTTGATTGATTTTCATGAACACCCAGTACCAGCAACCGGATCAAGAAACAGAATGATCCCAGCATCCCAGAAGCCTCATTCACACCTTCTCACAGCAAATAGTCCCTCTGCCCTCCCAATAGGGTGGCCACCATGCCGATTTCTGGAAGTGTGATTTATACAGATATAGTTGCACCTGTGTTTTGCTGCACACGTATGCAGTTCTGCTGGGAAATATCGGGGGTGAGGTTGCTGGGTCACAGAGCTCACACCTGTTCAGCTCAGCAGATACTGCTGAAACGGTTCCAACTCCAGGAGCACAGTGTTCCAGCTGTTCAATGCCTTTGCCAACATGTGGTAGAGTCTGTTAAACCCATAATTTTTTTAAAACAATGATTTATAAATATATAGCAGTCGAAATTATATTTAAAGGCACTATTAGCTCGCTTCTTCTGTTAACAACGGCAATGGTGACATTTTTTTTTTTCCTGATAATGTGGCCAGATTTTGAATCTGAATGGTGACATTTTTTTTTTTCCTGATAATGTGGCCAGATTTTGAATTTGAAAGAAGTCAGTCACACCAAGTATTTGGAAACAATGAAAGTAATCATGGTTTGGGCAAGCATGGTGAGAGGCCTCACTGCTGCCTCTGGCTAAGATGTCACCAAAAGGCCCACTCAGCCGCAAAAGAGGAGACTTTCCTAAATATGTGAAGCAAGGATTCAGGGTCACTCCCTACAGCAGTAGTGACAGGAGCCCTTCCCCTCCCTCCAGGGCCCAAAGATTCCCATCTTAAGGCTCACTGGCTGGGATGCACCCGCATGAATTATCACCAGATGCCTGACTTCGGTGCAGTCATGATACTAATTCATTGTCTCAACCAGAAAGCCAAGGAGGTGGCAGACATATCATTGTCCCCATAGTACAGAGAAGGAAATTGAGGCTCCAAAAGATAAGGGATTGTCCCCTGAGTGAAGCCAGAATCCTTGCTTTGCACCTTTTTGTTGCTGCAGAGCCTTGTTCATAGAAGCCATCTTCTGAGAGCAATATCCCGCTAGAGGGCTGCAAGGCTTCCCTGTTCAAGGGAGGAGTGTAAGACCCAAAAACAGAATTCCAAAGGTGAGTGTTATTACCTCAGAACCTACTGAGGGTTCCTGTGGGTTTCTCTGCCGTCTTCTGTTTTTCTCTCTCTCTCCTCTCCCATTGGGTGCCTTGTTCTGTCTTCCTCCCTCTTTCCTCTTTTCCCTTTCTTACCTACTCTCCTCCATTAAAAAAAAAAAAAGGTTTATTTATTTATTTATTTTGAGAGAGAGAGTCTGTGTACATGGAGGGGGAGGCAGAGAGGGAGGAGAGAGAAAATCTCACACGGGCTCCAAGCTGCCAGCGTAGAGCCCCCCTTGGGGATCCATCTCATGTGAGATCACGACCCGAGCCGAAATTAAGAGTCAGACACTTAACCAACTGAGCCCCCCAGGCGTCCCTCCTCCCATTTTTAAAGTAGCTAAATATGGGATTAGAAGATTCTAGATATGCCATTCTCCTTGTATCTATCAGAAGATATACATTCTCTGTTTTAAACTAGAGCAGGCAAATTAAATCTTTTATGTCTTTGAAAACAAAACTAAAAAACAATTAGGTTGCGCTTTAACTTTCTGGCTGTGGGCTCTGGGTAAGTTATCTAAAGCCGTGCCTCAGTTTCCTCACCTATAAAATGGGGACACGGTCAGCACCTATTTTGTAGGGTCATGGTGAAGATGAAATGGGTTGATACATATAAACAGCCTTTTTACCCACTTTCTTTTACAGCTTTGTTGAAATCATTAATAAACCATAAAATTTACCTTTTTAAAGAGCCCAGTTCAGTGGGTTTGGTAGAGTCACAGAGTTGTGCACTTGTCTCCATGATCTAATTGTAGAACATTTTCATTATCCCCCAAAAGAAACTCATTAGCAGTCACTCCCCATCTCCCAAACCCCCGAGCCCTTGGCAAGCAGTAATCCACTTTCTGCCTCTATGGATTGGCCTATTCTGGACACTTTATATAAATGGAATCATACAATACCTGGTCTTTTGTGACTAGCTTCTTTATTTAGCATAATGTTTTCAAGGTTTCAGATTTCATCCATATTGTAGTATGTATCACTACTTTTTTTTTTATTTGAGCATGTGTGTATGTGTGTGTATAATTTATTTTTCCTTCTTGGTGCTTTAAATTTTTTCCTATAATTTTTTTCCCTAACTTTATTGAGGCATAATTTACAAATAAAAATTGTTTCTAGAGGCACCTGTGTGGCTCAGTTGATTAAGTGTCAGACTCTTGATTTTGGGTCAGATCATGATCTCACAGACGTGAGATCAAGCCCCAAGATGAGCTCCTTGCTGGGTGTGGAGCCTGCTTACGGCTCTTTCCCTCTCTCTCTGCCTTTGTCTTGCTGAAGTATGCACGTCTTCTTTCTCTCTCTTTAATAATAATAATTAATACTTTCTATTTAAGGTGTACAATGTGATGATTTGATATACCTATACATTGTGAAATGATTACTACAATACTAAGCTAATTAACACATCCATCACTTCACATAGTTACCTTTTTGGTGTGTGGCGAGAACACTGAAGATCTACCCTCTTAGCGAATTTCAAGTATATAGCACAGCATTTTTAACTATCGTCACCATGCTGCACATTACATCCCCAGAACTCATTTGTCTGATAACTGAAATGGTCAACAGGTATATGAAAAGATGCTGGGCATCACGGATCATCAGGAAAACGCAAATTACAACCACAAAGAGGTACCACTTCACACCTGTTAGAACGGCTGTCAACAAAAAGACAAGAAGTAACAAGTGTTGGCAAGGAAGTGGAGAAAAGGGAAGCACATTAATGTGCTAAGTGTTGTCAATGTTAATTTTAAGCCTTCTACCTTGTACTAAGAGCTCTGCCTCTACTTACCTCAGTGGTTATCAAAGGAGCCCCTCTTACTCAGAGACTCTAATGGTTAAGCAGTACTCTTTCATTAAGTTGGCATAAGTAATGATTTACCATTGAGAAAAAGGGAGTGAGGAATTCAAGAACAATCAGCACCTAGTTCCTGGAGGGAAGTTGCTGGAACTTTCTGACTCAGAGAACTGGGTCTTGAATCTTCTAGAGCAGTAAATACGCACTCATACTTCACTTTGGGGAAAAGTTAATTGCTGTCTTAGCTTGAGATGCTAACAAAAAATGCTCATAGATTGAATGGCTTAAACAGCAGAAATGTACTTGTCAGTTCTGGAGGCTGGGAAGTGTGAGATTTGGGTACCAGCCTGGTTGGGTTCTAATGAGGGCCCTCTTTCTGGTTTGCAGATAGCTATCTTCTTGCTATGTCCTGACATGGTGGAGAGCGAGCTCTAGTCTCTTGCTCTTCTTAAGAAGACACTAATCAGCCTGGGGGCTTCATCCTCAAGAATTTATCTAAATCTACCTACCTCCCAAAGTCCCCATCTCCTATACCACCCCACTAGGGGGTTAGGATTTCAACATAAGAGTTTTAGGGGGGACACAAACATGTGGACCATAACAATTGCTACTTGTCAACTGCCTCCCTGTCTTTTTTTTTTTTTAATAATGTTTATTTATTTTTGAGAAAGTTGGGGGGGGAGGAGAGCAAGGGAGGGAGAGAATCCCAAGTAGGCTCCACCCTGCCAGCGCAGCACCTCATGCCAGGCTCCAACTCATGTGAGATCATGACCTGAGCCAAAATCAAGAGTTGAACGCTTGCTCAACAGACTGAGCCACATAGGCACCCCTCATCTTTTTTATTGTGATTATTGGCTATAGGAGTCTTCAGTCATTCCCTCCCATTCCAGTCATTTATGCGACAATAATCACACAAAACACCCTGCTGAGGTTCATAAATATTTAAACAGATAATCCACTTTTAAATTTGACAGTTAAGACATAAAGGATTTTTTAAAAAGTAGAACAAAAACACATTTCAAGAAGACAAGTTGAAAAATTAATTACAATAGAGTGAAAGGCCATCTAACTCTGACAAATTCTAAGGACGTGTGGCTCTCCTGAAGGCTCGCTAACTTACAGAGGAAAATATCTGGAGTTCACCACAAGTAAAAATGCAGTCTAATATTGTTTTTTCTTTTCTATTAGAAAAGTATACAAATATACCTTGAATTGAAGTGCCTCTAACTGCACAGTCTATTAGGGCAGAAACTCAGTTTCCCAATTCAGTGGTATATTCCCCTCTGGCTGAGAAAAATACCATGGACAAAATGTGGATTGAAAGGAGTATTCAATTTTTTAAAATTACATTTCTTAAGAGCAATAATCATCTCATGCCATTTACACTAAGTAACAAATCGGAATAGCAAAGCACTACCGAAATGAATATTGGAGAAGCTCTTGGGTGATGCTAACCAAGGGTCCTAATCAATACTGGCCATAGTTGTTTCCACAGGAAGAAGCTTGCTCCCTGTGAATTCCGGGGGAAAGAATGACTTAATGGAAATATCTCTTTATTGCCTGCTCTATCAGATACTTTACACTTTCTGGAAAGCCAAATTTCTTTCTACCTTAAGGAAAAGTGAAAATGATGCCTTGCATAATGCCTTACACATCTGTCATTCATTCATTCATTCATTTTCCTAATGTGGGAATCAGGAATCCTGTCTTATTGGTGCGGAATTGCGGTTCCAAAGGTATAAACGTGATCTCTTAGGGATTACATGGGAAACAAGTTGCCCAGCCCTTTTCTTACCAAGAGACAATGAGACGTCGCTGCCCAGTTAGCATGCCCTTTAGCCAGAAGGCTTTTCAGTTTTAAGAAAAATCTGAGCCTGACCAGCCAGCCCACAGCATTTAGATGAAAACAGGTGACGTGTCTACAACATTTAATTAGGGATCTACAAGCAAAAAGTTTTTACTCCATCTTCTGGTGGCACCTACCCGGCGAAGGGCCAAAGAGGCTGCGATTAGTAAGGCTGGTAATAAGCAAAGGACTCGGGTCAGCGTCGCGCTCGGAGGGGGCAGATATGTGTGTGGGCCGGGTCGGGGAAGGGAGGAAGAGGCACCCGCCGCCACGCTTCCGCAGAGCAAGGACGCCGCTCCGCGCTCGGCTCTCGATTGCTAGCGTCTGCAGCGGCGGGCGGCGCACCGGCTGCAGGGGCTCTGCGCTCGAGCGGTCGAGCCTGACCCGCAGCCTCCGAGTCGCGATCGGCTGCAGCCCTGGGGCCCCGGGCGGGTAGGCGGAGGCCGCGGCGGCCGGCGCGGGGATGTCGAGGAGCTCGAAGGTGGTGCTGGGCATCTCGGTGGTGCTGACGGCGGCCACCGTGGCCGGCGTGCATCTGAAGCAGCGGCAGGACCGGCAGGTCGGTGTCACGTGACCGCCTCTTCCGGGGCCCGCGCGGCGGCGAAGGCGACCTCGGGCCCTTTGGGTCTCTCTCCGCGTGGTTCTCCGTTGTTCCCCGTGTTTCCCTCTTTCGGCTGCTCAGCGGCGGCGCAACCCTGCGCACCCCACCCCCCCCCCTCCGATCATCCGGCTCTCGCGACTGCGGTCGGACGCTGTTCGCTCGGCCCGGGCGCCGCAGCCCCTGCGGCCGCGTGCCCCGGGAGGCCCCGGCGACCCGGTCCTGTCCGGCGCGGGGGAAGCTCTGCCCTCCGCGCCTCAGCCTTCTGGCTCCAGCTAAGGCAGGCCCGCAGGGTGGCGGGCGGCCCGGTTCCCAAGTCACCGTCAGCCTACAGTGACATGGACTTTTCAGCGTCTCGCTTGGGCCACTGCGAAGTAGAGGCGGGGAAGGGGTTTTCGTGGGGTGCACTCAGCAAGTTGTCGGACTCTCCCCAAACCCAGGCCGAGGCTCAACCCTAATGTATTTCATTTCTAGTGCTAATGAGGTTTTATCCTAGGGTTAAGGAGGCTGCCCCGAATCCACTTTCCGTACCTTTAGCCAAGGTAATTTAGTGGATTTTTTTTTTCTTTTAAGGAATAGTTTGCTGTGTAAACGAGATTCTGGGAATTAGAGATGCCAGCCTCCAAATTTTCTTTTTTCTTTACTTGTATTTCTGGAACTACCCGTGACTTACTGATTGGTTGACTGACCGCCCATTCTGTGTCTTTTAGTTCATATTGTCTTTACTCTCGTTGGCAAATGTTTAGTGATTGGTCTGTGTGTGCCAGGCGCTTTGGGAAACACAGATAAAGAAAGATAAGGACAGGTGTCCCTAAGTTTGTAACTGCTTCACGCCAGTCCTGAATGTTGAGTGTGAGAACAGGCAACAAGATCAACGCGTGTGTTAGGGTTGAGCTTACTTTTGCAAGGGTGGAAGTAATGAACTGGATGAATCAATAGTAAATGGTCTTTTCTCCTATTGGGCTGTCTAGTGTGCTTGGTACACAGAGATGAAGCGGATGAGGTCGTTGTCCACAGTCTGGAAATCAGAAAGGTGTAATGGTGTAAGAATTTGGGGGAGGGGGGGTTGGAATGAATAATGACAAGGCATGAAAGAGGTTAGAGATTTGGGAACAGAGTATGGGTTCTGAGGGTGTAGCTTTTGAAATAGAGGCAGGCGAGATTCTCTTCTAAGAAGTGAAAGGAAAAGAGAGTGGGTGATCAAAAGAAATTTGAGATGGAGTAGAGGATGGTGTGTCACATGTACTTCTGAGGTCAGTGAAGGCAGAGATTTTCAGAGAGCACGGGGTAGGGATGGATGAGAGCTTGGTTCTGAACTAACTCCACATCGCATGTTCCTGGGAAGCTTTTACAATATAACCTACTCCACCCCTCTTAAATCAGAATCTCCTGGATATGGGGAAATCTTGCTCATGTATGTTTTAAAAGCTACCCAGGGAATTCTAACATGCAGCCAGAGTTGAGTATCTCTGTACTAGAAAACAAAGATTTTCTAGAAATCAAAGATTTCTCTGTAGAAAATCAAAGATACATCTCTGTTGAAAAAGATTTAGATATTTGGAAGTTAGATGAAGAAAAGATTGATCAGAGTAACCTGTGTTTATTTTGCATCCAGTCATTCATCGTGGACTTTTTTACACTTGGAAGAAGACAAATGATTGACACAGTGGGTCTGTTGGAAGGTTCAAGGAAGGAAGAAATAAAATAATGACTGTTGTTTTCTATCATTTCTTGCCTGTTTACCACATGCCAGGCACTGACATTAATCCTCACAGGAACCCAGCAAAACGAGTTGTATTACATAAGTAGTGGTGACAAGGTCTTGGAGGTGATTAGTAAGATAGTTAAGTGGAAGTCACAGGCAGTTGGCATACACTGAAACTTGGAGGAAGGTAGCAAAATGATGGCAGGAGAGCATGCTCCTAAGCCACATGCTGAAGTCTGAGGAAGGAGGGGCAGGTATGGAAGATATCAGAGACAGGTATGGAAACAATGATTCCAGTAGCTGGTGTAGGCTTTGGGGGTGGGGGTGGGGGTGGGAGCATCATGGTACATGTAGGGAGCACAGGACAGAAAGAACTGGGGAGGGAGGAGCCAAATGTCCGTGGAGATCGGGCCAAGGAGCAAGGTTCACAAAAGATGGTTTTCAGTTGTATTATCTGTTGCAGGCCTCTTAAATTTCTCACTTCCCCCATAATAGCAAATGAAACTAGATCTGGAGAAGATCTGGCAAGTCAGTACTTGGTGAGTTTTTAAAATAGGCATAATAGGGGCACCTCAGTAGCTTAGTCAGTTGAGCGATTGACTCTTGATCTCAGCTCAGGACTGATCTCAGGGTTGTGAGTTCAAGTCCATGGTGGGCTCTGTGCTGGGCATGGAGCCTACTTAAAAATAATAATGAAAATAATAAAATAGACTTAATAATTACAGACAAAAAACTGCAGGCCCTGGGCCCCACCCCTATTAATTCTACCTCACAAGGCTGCTGTTAAAAAAAAATTAGTATTTTGGGACCTAAAAACTATAAAATGGCAGTTGTTAGTAATGACTGGATTTATGCTTTAAAAAGTCTCATCTTAGGTGCCAAGTCCATGTTCTGGAATTTTCTACCTGTCTTTAGTGCCAAAGTAACTACTGCCTTTATTTTTTCCTCTGGTAGTAGCATTGTATTTTTCTCTCAGTCATGTAATTGATTAGTAATTCTGTACAATTTTTACTTTTCCTCTATGCACTAGAAGAAGCTAAGATCTTTATTTTCTTGCATCCTGACAGTTTGTTTAACTTTCAGTAATCTTTTTTTTCTTTGATATTTATTATTTAGCAAGAATAATTGCTAACAGGAAAGTAGTTCTTAGAGTTACTGAGATCTCAACAGATCTTTTAAAGCATTGTATATCAATTAAACTTTTAAAATTCACCACAGGAACAGGTTTTTTTAAATTCCCCATTAAGCTTCTATACTGAATGTTCAGGAATTTCTTAAAATATGCTGAGAAGTCATTTTTAGTAATAACACTGGTGGAGCACGCTACCGAATTATTCTGATGGCTCGTTACACTTTACATTTATGCAAGAAAGTTGAAATAGTAATTAGGTATTTGGAGTCTCAAAAAGTTTTCAGTGTATTTTGGTAGTACTGTTATTCAGATTGAATGGCACAAGGAAGGGAACCACCTGTTCAGGGCGTTACTGAAATCTGTTTCTTGCGTTTTTAGAGGCTTCACGATGGAGTGATCAGAGACATTGAGAGGCAGAATCGGAAAAAGGAAAACATTCGTCTTTTGGGAGAACAGATTATTTTGACTGAGCAACTTGAAGCAGAAAGAGAGAAGATGTTATTGGCAAAAGGATCTCAAAAAACATGACTTGAAATGGATGTCAAATGTTGATGGGACAGTGTCAAGTGTGGGTGTGTGAGTGTGGATGGAAAAGAGCTTTGTGAGGTTTTCACTTCTTTTTTGGTCACTGTCCTTTCAAACTTGACCAAAGACAAGGACAGTGGATCATATATTCTAAATTACTGTGTTAAAAGTCCCTGCTATCTGAGTAAAGAAGTAGGCAGACACTCTTGTGAAGAGTTTCTGTCTGTGTGATCCTGGTAGAAACCCCTTGAAGCCTGCCGTCCAGAGCTTAGGATTGTTCTTGAAAAGCACTTGAGAGCCTGTGAGAGGAAGGGATGGATAGTAACATCCACCTGAGTAGTTTGATAAGCCGACATGATGATGAAGCCACCAGAACATCTACCTCAGAAGGGCTGGAAGAGGGAGAGGTGGAGGGGGAGACTCTCCTGATCGTTGAATCGGAGGACCAGGCATCCGTAGACTTATCTCATGATCAGAGTGGGGATTCCCTCAACAGTGACGAAGGAGATGTGTCCTGGATGGAGGAGCAGCTGTCCTACTTCTGTGACAAGTGCCAAAAATGGATACCGGCCAGTAAGGAACTTCTCAATTCCTTTGATTTGTCAGTTCCTATGTGAAGGTTTGTTTTTCTAACGTGTGAACGAAACATGAATGTAAAATGGACCTAAATAAAAGATAATTATTATATTTATGAATAGTTTAGTTGGTTAATGACAGATTTATATAAAACATAGACACATTTGTGCTAATAAAAATTACTGTCAACCTCTCACGTTGTTAAGTTAACGTTTTGGACGGCAACCCAATAAAAGAAAGTTGGAAATTCTGTGTTATTTAAAGAATTAGCCACATTGTTCTAACAAGATCATGTTACGGATTTAGGGCCCAATACTAGGCCCAGGATAGAATGAAAGTTCAAGTTACTCTGTTAATATTTAACTTCCATGGAAAACTGCTGTTGTATGCTGAAGTAAGTCAGAATAGATAAAAAATATTTTGTGCTTTTTTTCTGGGACTGTTCTCGTTTTCTTCTTTCTGGCCTTCTAGATCTGCAGGCAAAAGATATATACACACATGCTCCCCTGATAACTCACTCTTTCAACTAATCTTTTCATCTGCCAGCTTCCTGGCTCTCAAGGAGCATGCTTTGCCAGCCATCATGAGTCTTACCAAAACAGGATTTTCCCACTAGGCAGAGACTAGAAAGACATAGGTACCAGAGGAATTCTTCGTGTAATAGACTTTGTAACTAGGTCAGAGAAATTGCAGCTGAAGTGGGTCAGTTTCTGGTATATGGAAATGTTTTTAAGATGGATTTAACTATTCAGATTAATAGTTCCTGTTAATAAATTAATAGTAACATTTTCATAGGAAACAATCTAGAACTTTCTGTGCATTAGCTAGTGTTTGCTTCTGAGCTCTTTCTGCTTATTGATTCAGGGCCCTGCCTGAAAAATCTCTGGCATCCACCTTGTCCTCTAAGTATCGTTTTAAACTCTTTCATGTCAGCTTCCCTGTCAGCTTCCTCAGCGTCTCTCCTCAGCGTTCTATCTCCATACAACCAGAACTTTGCATTTAGGGCGAGCTTTTAATGTTCTACAAAAAAATTCTTATAACAAGGTCTCTGCACATTTTAATTTCCTCTCTGGAATGTGTCTCTGTAGCCTCCATGGGCTCCCGCCATATACATAGGCACCCCTCCTCACCTAGCCAATTCTAGTCATCCTTCAGGTCCCCTGTCAACCCCACTTTTTCTAGCCCTCCCGTCTTCCTCATATGGGTTGGGCCTCCCTTTATGTACTCTCGCATTGCCCTCTGGCACACACCGCTTTCCATTCCAGTGGTTGTCCTGTCTCCCAGAGCATTGGCATCACCTGAGGAACATTAGAAAGTGGAGAGACCCAGACCCCCCTTTTAGAGGCTGATTCATTCTGTGTGGGTAGGCCCAGGCAGCTTTTAAAAAAACAAAACCACCTCCTGAGTAATTCTGATGTACAGTGAGGATGGAGAACCATTGTGCTATTATGATTACCCATTTCCTTGTACATGGCCCTCAGAATTTATAAAATGCCAAGAGTAGACTTCCTTGGGCAGTGTGTTCCAGTTCCTAGGCCAGTGCCTGGCACACATTGTGAACTCAGATATTTCTTGAAAGAGTGTGTAGAGACCCATAGGAGTCAGGAATGTTAACAGTTGGAAAATCCAATGAGAGCAATGAAAACTTGATTTTCTGGTATCTTTTTCCTAAAGGTTAGGAGGCATACACTTAACAGGCATATACTTTTCTTCTGTTTTCCCTATTCCCATCCTGCTATCATGGGTTGGCTGAAAAAGAGGAAAAACACACGGGAAGCATGGAAAATCTGGTTGATAAACTGATAAGTGCTGCTCTAGCTAAACCTATGATGTGCCTTTTTGTTTTTCTCCTAGGTCAGCTGAGGGAACAGCTCAGTTACCTTAAGGGTGATAATTTTTTTAGATTCACTTGTTCCGATTGCTCAGAAGATGGCAAGGAGCAGTATGAAAGGCTGAAACTGACATGGCAGCAAGTGAGTAAAAAGCTCTTCCCTAGGATTCGTGAGGAATCAATCCCCCAAGGAATTCATTGGAATGAATATTCAGAGAACAGGGAGCTTACATACAGGCTTTTGAAGTTGTTTTGAGGGTCACTTTTTACTTCACAATGAAAATGATAATCAAATATAAGGAGAAAGGAATTCTTCGTGAAAATACTCACTGCCCATAGTGAACTCGGTTTGAGATTCTTGAAAACCTCACACGCACAATTTCACATGGATATGATACCAGACTCTGATTTTAATTTAATTGAAAATGAGGTTCATATTTTTCTGGGAGCCATTTTTGGAACAATAAAACCGTTTTAAAAAATGTAAAGGTGACCACATTGGAAGTAGTTTGGGAAGGTATAATGTGGCTCATTGCAAAAGCCAGCATAATCCGGCTTCTCTGTATTTGAACACAGATATGTTTGAATATTTTTTTTTGCATGAATACCTGTCCACCTTTTAGCCGTCTCTGGTACCAGCACCCTAATCCAAGCTAACTATAGCCTGAACAATAGTTTTTACTGATTTCCAGCTTGCCTTAATTTTTTGGGGTTTGTTTTTATGTTAATATGTTTATCGCAAGATACCAGTGTCCGAAGTCTGAATTCTAGAAATGAACGAATTACATATTACTTTCTGAGTTTTTATGTTTATTCATTAAACAAATATTGAGTGCCGGTGATGAACCAGGTGTCATTCTAGGCCTGAAGACTACTGTGATGAGCAAGACAGCTAGGCAGTTGACATTCTAGACATTTATTTTAGACAGTAAGCAGACAAATAAACAAGCAAAAAACCCATAGCACTTTTTTGCTACGAAAGAAATAAGCAGGGTAATGAGAAAGAGCATTTAGATGAAATGATCTTAGCCACTAAGGTATTTCTTATAAACTGCAGTTGCTTTAGCAGTTTGGACTATTATCAGTGCTTTACTAGGAGATGTGCTGATGAAATCAGTGGTGAATTTAGGGAGCCTTTTTTGACTTTGCTGAAAATATGCAAGTAGAAAACAAAGGGGCGTTTCTACTGCGGATATAGTCTCATGAATATTGTAATTGGGATGTTTTTCTCAACATGTACATGGGATATTGTGTCTAGGCAAGGTCAGATTAATATAATAGATTATTCTCATGTGTACACCCATCAGCAGATTTGCATTTGATCTGTAAACGTCTCAAAAAGCTGTAAAGTGGGAGAAGAGCAAATATATATAATTTATTGGCAAGAAAATGAGTTTCTGTGGAGGTTCTTTTGAAGAGAACAACTGGCTCTTGGTTATATTGCTCAGAAGATACGGTATTGGCTTGGTTTGCACACTTAATTAGGCTGACATCACTTGAAAATTATGTTTTCACTTCCAGAAGACATTGATGTTAGATAATACCTTGGTAAGATGAAGTGATAGATCAGACACATCTGGTTCTTGGTAAACTACTGACCAGTATTTCTAGTTGCCTCTTAAAAACCCACCCTCAGGGTGCCTGGGCGGCTCGATTGTGTCTGACTCTTGGTTTTGACTCAGGTCATGATCCCAGGGTCATGGGATTGAGCCCTGCGTCGGGCCTCACACTGAATATGGAGCCTGCTTAAGATTCTCCCTCTCACTCCCTCCCTCTGCACCTCTCCCTCACTTGTACTTCCTCTCTCTGTGTAAAATAAATAAAATTAAAAAATTAAGAATTAGAAAACCTAGCATCTCAAGAAAGAGCTGAATCAGATGGTTTTTTTATAGATTCTATTTATGTCACCAAGTAGTATATGGGAATATGGGTTTTCTGTCTTTTTAAATCTTAAACTTTATATCTGTTGATGTATCAAAGTAATAAGTAGAAATGCTTGTTTCATCACAAAATACCAACAGTACAGAGGGTCTGGTCTCCTCACATTAGCTTCCATGCTCTTTTTTGTGTTCTCTCCTCAGTGACTTGCGAACAGTAGTTTGAAATGCGGGAGACTATCGTGTGTTTGGGAAGGGGAGGGTGGTGGCTGATTCTCATCCTGGATGCTTATTCTTTCATGGCAGGTGAAGCACGTACAGTGATCTGTACTCGTTATTTTTCTAGGTGTTTTGCAGCAGGTACTTGTGAAGTGCCTGCCATTGCTGAGCCAGCCCTGAGCTGGGCCCTGGGGATATGCTGTCACTGATGAGTTCTTTCGAGAGTGAAAAACTGAACTGGGATTCATGTTTTCAAGATTACAGCTTCCAGGGGAGGGGGGAACTGTGTCCTTCATAGATTTTTGCATTTTGTTCAATAAATATTAAGTGTTACAGAAAAAGTTATTTTCAAGTAAATATGTGAATTTACTTGAAATCGTGAAATAATTCAAACATACAAAAAAAGTATCAGAAATAAAGTAGCAGACAGTGTTTCTACCGCCGAGATTAACAGTGAATACATGTCTGAGGTACTCGAGGGGTCTGGGAGTAGGCAAAAGAAGCTGATTTCAGACTTTCCTTAAAGTGTTTCTTGAACAATAGCTTTTTGAATGGTGGTAAAATATATGTAAGATGAAAGTTTACCATTAACCACTTTTAAGCATATAATTCAGCGGCATTAGGTACATTCACATTGTTCTGCAACCATAACCACTGTCCATCTCCAAACATATTTATCTTCCCAAACTGAAACTCCATATCCGTTGAATAGTAAGTCCCCGTGGACATTAGCTGTTTTAAGGAAGCTGTTGGTTGGTTGATGTAGACCTGTTGTAAAAATGAGTTGGAAGGACTTGAAAAGTCTGTTGATGAGATTAATTATTTGGTGGGCTTTCTTCAGGTTTCACAAGTATAAGGAGGGGAGAGCTTGGTTAATGAAGTGTCAGTATTACTGGGCCCTTTGAGTCTGAGGTTCTCCTGGGAGCATAGGGGTTGGGGAGCCTGAATTGCAGTTTACTAGCTTCCTTACACTTTCAGGATGTTCCTTCTGGAAAAACTAAGTTAGATTCTTTTCATAGATTCTCTGTCCCCTTTTCAATTTTAGTGGCCCCAGATCAATTATTATTTTCATTAGGTTGAAAACGTTGTTTTGAATAGCTTATATAGTTTTGTTCATTTACATGAAATTACATATTCGCATAATTGCATATATATAGATGTAAGAAGAAATGCCTGAAAGGATAGTCCGTGAACATGTTAAAAGTGATTGTTTCTTGATGGCAGATTTAGCGTGATTTTTACTTCTTCTTTGCTTTTCTATTTACAGTGAGCATGTGTTACTTATATTTCTGGAAAACACTTCCCATTTCCGGGCTATGAATTAATTACCTGTAGGACTAGCGAGGCTGGACCAGATGAGTGTTCACGTGGAGCTCTGGGAGTGGGCGGAGCCAGGCCTCTCGCTCCAGGCCCCTTGTCTAATGCTAATTTCATCTGAAGAAAGGTTTCCGCAGCTAAAAGTGGCTAAACACTGAGTAGATGGTAACTAACATTATTTTCAGCTTTGAAATTCTGAGAGTCTTTGTTTTTGTTCTCTAAAGAACTTAGGAAAGTATATAGGCAGGGATGACTTTCAAAATAATTAATGAAGGTTAGCACCATCATTCAGAAAATGTGGGCTACAGCAGATACCTGGAGGCCTGACAGCCAGTAGTTATCACTTTATCTAGTGCTGCATTGTGTAAGATGGAGGGATACTGGGAGGGGGTAGGGAGATAGGTTGGTTGCTTAGGACAGTCATTTATCATAATCAGTTCAGCCGCACATTAGCCCTGCATGTGCAACACGCTAAGGAACAACTGCTGATACTTAAATGGATTAGTGATATTCATCTGATAGAAGCAAAACAGGAAATAAAATTCTATACTGAGAGGATCTCAAGATATCACCTTTTCCTCCTTTGTTCCCCATCATTCCCACTCAGAGTATAAAACAAACTTTTTCGTGAAAGGTAACATCCCTAATCGTGCTTTCCTTCCAGCCCTTGTTGCGTTTGTGTTCCAGGTTGTCATGCTGGCAATGTACAACTTGTCTCTGGAAGGAAGTGGACGGCAAGGTTATTTCCGATGGAAAGAAGATATCTGTGCTTTTATTGAGAAACATTGGACCTTTTTACTGGGAAATAGGTAATGTGATTTTTGAAAATCTTGTAGTCCCACGAAGAGGTGAAGAACAAAGTACACGAGATTTTTGAGATAACCTAATGCAGCCCTTTAGGAATTGGAGTACCTGTGGCAATTACAAAGAATTTTTTAATTCAGAATATGATACTTTTTTAAGTTAAAAAATGTATTTGTGGAAAACCAAAGTGGAAATATATTCTGCTGTGTTTTTTTTTTAAATGTTTATTTATTTTGAGAGAGAGCGCAAGCGGGGAAGGGGTGGAAAGAGAATCCCCAAGCAGGCTCCGTGCTGCCACCACAGAGGCCGATGTGGGGCTCAATCTCATGAACCATGAGAGCATGACCTGAGCCAAAATCAAGAGTTAGACGCTTAAAGACTGAGCCACCCAGGCATCCTGAAAGTATATACTATTAAAAATGTGGGTTTCCAGACTTTTCTCGTCCTACTTTAGAGGACACTCTTGGTTTCTACTGAGCATGAAGAGATTCGAAGAGATTCTTAGAATGTTAAAAAATAGAGCACTTAAATTACATGAGGCCGTTTAATAGTTGGATAAATAATTTGAGGATATAGGATCTTTATGTCCTTTTGAAATCAGTGTCTTGTAGAAGGTCAGAGGAAGAAAAATAATGGCAATGGCTGACTTTACCTCTTTAAATTGCTCTTTATTAATAGACTCTTAACAGCATTTGTTTTCATTAACTGGAAAGTAAATACTGTTGATACATTATGGTATTATAGTGCTTAGCAAAGCCTAGGCACGTTAACACACATATGGCTTGTTCATTCTTTCCTCTATATGGTAGTTTTAAAGATCTATGAAGATCAACAAGATTTTTATTGCCATTTGGGATTAGTGAGTTTGCAACTGCATTGGCAAATTGTATGAGGTTCTGATTGTTAGTTGCCATCTTAAGTCCTGTGTGAGGCTCATATATCTTCTTAATTGGGTCAGCGTAGATGTGATACAGGCTCTGATCACATCAGGTCAGAACAGGAAGTTTGCACCTGTTCTCGCCCTGAACCCACTGCAGCCTCTTTCCTCGGGTGCTGAGAAGACACAGCTCTGGCAGTGTTACTCGGAGCTCAGGGAAGCCAGTCGAAAGGAGAGGCAGCTTTCTGAAGGCTCGCTGTGAGGAGAAAATAGAAGAGATTCAGTACATTTTTACAAAAGGAGTTATTTTTGTTCTCGAGTTATTTAGTAGTACTAAGAAAAGAATTGACAGTATAACTGGTTCTTTTCTTAAAGAAAGGAAATCTGTTGTCTTAGTTTAATGATTTAGCACTATTTATGGAACTTAATATACCCCATTTATAAGGCACAAGAAAGGGAAAAAACTGATAAAATTAGATCTTGGAATGTTTTCCTGATCTCTCAATGCCATTCTGCTTAGTGGATTGTCTTCTAGAAGAAATTGGATTTAAATTGCCTGTTTTTAAGGATTTTGCTATATTTTAACATAAGTTGTTCAGTTGTTTCATTTGTTCATTTGTGGAGTATGTTTGGAGAGGAAGCAGCCAAGGCTTTTTTTCCTTTTTAATCCTTTACTGAAAGGCATTAATTACTCTCCAGTTTCTGTGTGGTTTAACCATTAAACTAGTGGTTTTTGGCCATGTTAGTGAATCACTTGAATTACCATTTACTTATTTGAATCAAGCCCCCCCCCCTTTTTTGTGAATACATTCATCTTGAAAAGAAACTTCGTACAGCCATGATAAGTGGAAAGTCCATATCATTTGCCATACATAGAATGAAACTATAAAAATAGGTGCACTAAAATAACACAATGTTATTAAATTTTAGCTGGATCCCATGGCCCACAAAGGCAATCAAAGCCCTCTTTCTTTTCTTTTTCTTAAAATTTATTTATTATTGAGAGACAGAAAGAGACAAAGCATGAGCAAGGGAGGGGACACAGAATCTGAAGGAGGAGACACAGAATCTGAAGGAGGCTCCAGGCTCTGAGCTGTCAGTACAGAGCCCAAACGTGGGGCTTGAACTCACAAACCACAAGATCATGACCTGAGCTGTAATCGGACAGTTAACCAGCTGAGCCACCCAGGTGCCCCTCAGAGCCCTCTTTCTTGATCAAAAAGGGATGCAGCGTGTGTTAGGGAGAACTTAAAGCAACAAACTTTCTCCTTGGTCTAACCAGAAGGAACGAGAGATTATTAAAAATTACTCTGTGATTCTTTGTCACTCAGTTTCCTATCTCAGTGTTGTCCTTCGCTTTTGGCATTTTGCTGTAAGCATCAGTGATTGGAAAAGCCACTGACACCCCTCTCCCAAGGCAGTCAGCACGTGCTCAGACAGCTCTGTGTGTGAACATCCACAGAATCACTACATCCCAGGGAAGCGGCCTGCAGAGAACTTGTACACTTAGACTTTTTTCATAGCTACTGAAGATTTTAATTCTGCTATCCATAGAACATTCTTTAAATTCTTAAGAAGATAAGCATTTCTCATTTGCCATTGGACCTAAGAGAATAGTATACTGTGTAATGAAGTGCAAGATTTGAATACATTTTTCTTTTAGATGTTTACAGGTGTTTCATTCACTTCTTTAATGTTTTATTGAAGTTTAAGTATGTAAAGGCTTACATATTTATGTTATCTATTATGAAAATAAATGTAAAAGTATACAAAAGCTGGGGTGCCTACGTGGCTCATTTGGTTGAGCATCCAGCTTCCACTCAGGTCATGATCTCGCAGTTTGTGAGTTTGAGCCCCATGTGAAGCTCTGTGCTGACAGCTTGGGGACTGGAGCCCGCTTCAGATTCTGTGTTGTCCATGTCGCCCTCTCTCTCTGCCCCTCCCCCACTTACATTCTGTCTCTCTCTCTCTTTCTCTCTGTCTCAAAAACTGAATAAACATGTAAAAAAAAAAGTATTCAAAAGCTTTAATTAATTGCTGCAGTTTAGTTTCCTTTGTATATGTGATCATTTAATCTGCTTTCATAATCCTGATCTTGAATTTTTCCAGGATTTAAAACAATTTTTTTATTAATTTTTTTTTTTTTTTAATTTTAGGTCGCCTGGGTGACTCACTTGGTTAAGCATCAACTTCGGCTCAGGTCATGATCTCACCACTTCTGAATTCGAGTCCTGCATTGGACTGTGTGCTGTCAGCCCAGAGCCTGGAGTCTGCTTTAGATTCTGTCTCTGTCTCTCAGTGCCCCTCCCCTGCTCACACACTGTCTCTCTCCAATATAATAAACATTAAAAAATTTTTTTAATTTAATATTTTTTAATTCCAGTGTAGTTAACATACAGTGTTATATTGATTTCAGGTATGCAGTATATAGGAGGTATAACTTTGAATAATGAAGAATACTTTGAATACTTTTTTCTATTACCATATTTCATTGATTTTTAAGATGCACACTTTTTTTTTAAGTTTATTTTGAGAGAGACAGAGACAGTGCAAATGGGGGAGGGGCAGAGAGAGAGGGAGACAGAGAATCCCAAGCAGGCTCCCGATACAGAGCCCAAACCCATGAAGCTGTAATAATTGATGGCTAGTTTTCTTTTTTTGTTATACATAAAATGATGTATCTTAAAGTCAGTGGGTCTTAACATATGATGAAATATGATAAAGCACATTCATAGTATTTAAAATTTTTATTTTATTATTTTTTTAATGTTTGTTTATTTTTGAGAAAGAGAGAGAGAAAGAGACTGAGCATGAGCTGGGAAGGGGGGTAGAGATGGAGACACAGAATCTGAAGCAGGCACCAGTCTTTGAGCTGTCAGCACAGAGCCCAACGCCGGCTCGAATTCATGAACCACGAGATTGTGACCTGAGCTGAAGTCGCTAAACCAACTGAGCTAGCCGGGCACTCCTAAACTGTTTTTTAAATGGTATGACAAAGATTCCAGGGGAATGGCAATGTTGGAAGCATCAGAAGTCTTCCCACCTAGACAACAGTTGAAATGGCAGAATCTGTCTGATATAACTATTTTGGATCTCTGAATCTATATTGAAGGCTTAACTTCCAAGAGGAGACTTGGAAAGTAAATTGCAGTTGAATTTGGTCAAATTCACCTGTTAGTAACAGTAACATTTACTTATTCCACACCCTTCAACCCAGTGTCAGGCAACAAAGCACTTGTTTCCTAAGCAACTCGTACATAGCTTATGGGAGCCAGGGTAGAAAAAAGGACCCTGTCCTCCAAATGTCAGGAATCTGTGCTCTGATTGCTGATTGCTGCTTCTGATCACAGAAATGCAGATGAAGAGGTGGGTTGCACCTCCCCTAAATGGTTGCAAACCCTTCTCCCTCTGGCCAGTGACCTGCCGGAGATTTAAAGGGCTGGCACCTCCCCCCACCCCCCACTTTATTTTTCTCTTTGTCCCCTTTGTGGAGCCAGGTTTTAAAGATAAGATAATCAAAAGTAACCATATATACAGAGGAAATTAGAAAGTCACCATTCCTGCCCAGGGGAAGGCACAGGCTCAGAAATGACCTGAGAAGACCTTAAGTTTATACCTCAGGTTATCTTTGATACAGGGACACCTACAACAACTCAACAACAACAACAACAACAAAAAACAAAACTAAAAACAAACCATAAAACTCAAAGGAAGAAAAGAATTTGATTTCTAGAGTTACTACGTTATTAAATTAAAAAATCCAATTTCAACAAAAATTACAAGGAATACAAAGAAACAGGAAAGTATGCCCCATTCAGAGGAAAAAACAATAAAACAATGGAAACTGTCCCTGAAAAAGACCTACTGGCAGATCTATAAGACAGACTTTACAGTTGTCTTAAAGATGCCCTAGGAACTGATACGGAGAAAGTCAAGAAAATGTTGTATAAACAAAATAGGCATATCAGCAAAGAGATAAAAAACCTAAAAAGAAACTAAAAGAAATTCTGCAGCTGGAAAGTACAGTTAACAAAAATGAAACATTCCCTGGAGGGATTGAGAAGCAGGTTTGAGTGGGCAGAAGAAAGACTCAGAGATTAGAGGTTCCATAGCATAGCACAGACTTAGAGTCCTAGAGTATATGTGGAGTGTATTTTCTACATAATGACAGAATAGAAAAGCCAATAATTTTTAAATTCTTGGACTCTCCAGGAAGAAGACTTCGACCTGGTGGAGCACAGTAGCGGGTTGCCTCAGTGTGGGAAGCCCCATGTTCTTCCGCTCAGGTGCTCAGGAGTTTGGAGAACCAGGATGGTGGAAGCTGGTTCACAACAAGCCCCCAACAATGAAGCCTGAAGGAGAGAAGCTGTCTGCCTCTACTCTGAAAGTAAAAGGTACTCTTGGGAGAACAGTAGAGCTCGTGCTGGCCAGGCCAAAGCCAAGTGAGCATGAGCTTACAAGACCTCCTGCTTGTAAGGCCTAGCCCAGCTGCCTCTTTGGAGCTACTCTGCTTGGCAGTTGTATTACAACACATTTTGTGTATGTTGTAAATAAATACCATACAAAAATTATTAAAATTTTTTTTAATGTTTATTCATTTTTGAGAGAGAGAGAGAAAGAGAGACAGAGTATGAGCAAGGAAGGGGCAGAGAGAGGGAGACACAGAATCTGAAGCAGGTTCCAGGCTCTGAGCTGTCAGCACAGAGCCCCACGCGGGACTCAAACTCACAAGCTGTGAGATCATAACCTGAGCCAAAGTCTGCCACCCAACCAACTGAGCCACCCAGGTGCCTCCCCATACAAAAAATATTTTAACATTTCTTAATCAAGTTATCAGTTCTATAAATGTCCTTTGGTATCTGCAAGATTCTCTAATTTTCTTTCTTTTTTTTTTTTAATTTTTAAAAATGTTTGTTTAAAACAATTTTATATTTATTTTTGAGACAGAGAGAGAGACAGAGTGTGAGTGAGAGAGGGGCAGAGAGAGAAAGACAGACTATGAAGCAGGCTGCAGGCTCCAAGGTGGTCAGCACAGAGCCTGATGCAGGGCTTGAACCCAGGAGCCGTGAGATCATGACCTGAGCCTAATTGGGATGCTCCACCAACTGAGCCACCCCAGATGCCCCAAAAATGTTTATTTTTAAAAGAGAGAGAGAGAGCACATGTTTGAGGAGGAGGGGCAGAGAAGGGGAAGGAGGAGGAGGGGCAGAGAAAGGAGGGCGGACAGAGGATCTGAAGCAGGACTTACCCTATCAGAGTCAGATTCTTAACTGACTGGGCCACCCAGATGCCCCAAGTTTCTCTATTTTCAATCCCATTTTGTTTTACAGCTTTGAAATGTGGAATTTGTAAGCACCCACCAATACGAAGAGAGTGGTGTAAGGAATCCCTGTGTACTTTTCTCCTGGCTTCAGCAGTTCACTGCTGGCCATCTCATTTTATTTTGACCCCTGGGTACTTTCCCCCAACCCTCCACCCATTCCACCGCCTTGTATTATTTAGAAGTAAATCCCATCAGCAACATTTCATTCTTAAACATCTCAGTATGTTTCTTTAGGAGATAAGGATTCTTTTCCGCAGCCTAACCCTGATTCCATTCTCTCACTTAAAATAAACTCCTTACAATCACGTATTGGTTTGATTTTTTTTTTTCAATCTAAAAAATTTTAGAGAGCTTTAAACTTTTAAAAATATATTTGAGAAAAAGATCAAATAATATTGAAAAGGTTAAAGCCTCACTCTGCCCCCTCCCCCACACCTACATCTGCCTGCGGTTTCACTCCCCAGAGTAAGCACTGCTGTCTCCTGTGAATGCTTTGAGCATTTTTAATTGAAAAAATAAACTCATGCTGTAATACTTGTTCTTCCCCGACTAGGAGCCCTTGGACATAGGCTTTCCATAGCATTCCATGTAGGTCTACCTTATTTTCTTTTTTTCCAATTGTATCATTGAATGGCCTTCGCAGGATAATATAATAGGCCATTCTGCCTATTGATAGATATTTTGGTTACTTCTGCCTTTTTGTTGTTGTTACTTTCAATAATACTATAATGTGTGTGTGTGTAAGTTATTTGTGACAAATTCCTGGAAACAGGTTGTCATATCAAGGGCATGTTTATTCTAAATATTAATTAGTGTTGCCAAATCAGCCTCCAAAAAGTTATAATAAAATTTACCCTTACTAAAAAGGCATGAAAATACCCATTTCCCCATACTCTTGTGGAACATTACCAAACTTTTTTTTTTAAAGATTCATTCTTTTTTTTTTTTTAACGTTTATTTATTTTTGAGAGACATAGAGACAGAGCGTGAGCAGGGGAAGGGCAGAGAGAGAGGGAGACACAGAATCTGAAGCAGGCTCCAGGCTCTGAGCTGTCAGTACAGAGCCCGACATGGGACTCGAACTCACAGACCGTGAGATCATGACCTGAGCCGAAGTCGGACACTCAGGCTAAACCGACTGAGCCACCCAGGCGCCCCGAACATTACCAAACTTTTAATGTTCGCCAATTTCAATAGGCAAATACATTAATCTACATTAGTCTAATCATTTAAATTTGCATTGTAATCCCTTTTTTCTTGTCAGGAGAGCTGTAAGTCCTAGTTTAGGGCATTCATTGTTGAGTATTTCTCTATTTTGAACATGGTAATAGGTTCACAGCTAAATTAGCAAAAGAAACTAAAGTTGAGATACTTCTCTTTTCCTGGCAGCCTCCAAACCAGCTTTAGATCCCGTCATTACTGTTGAGGGCCTTCGAAAACGGGCGAGTCGGAATCCTGTGGAATCTGCCATGGAATTAAAAGAGAAAAGATCTCGTACTCAGGAAGCAAAGGACATTAGGAGAGCCCAGAAGGAAGCAGCTGGCTTTCTTGACAGGAGTACTTCTTCGACCCCTGTAAAGTTTATAAGCCGCGGCCGCAGGCCAGATGTGGTTCTAGAAAAAGGAGAAGTGATTGACTTCTCGTCCTTGAGCTCCTCTGACCGCACCCCTCTGACAAGCCCATCTCCTTCTCCTTCTCTGGATTTCTCTGCCCCCGGAACCCCTGCCTCTCACTCGGCCACGCCCAGCTTGCTTTCAGAGGCAGATCTGATTCCCGATGTGATGCCACCACAAGCCTTGTTTCACGGTAAGACTTGCCTTTCTTGGGTCTTTTGTTTTACGCGTGTGGTAGAATGTATGTATTTCCACTTTGTGGGTGGTGTGCCCTGCGTTTCTTCTTTCCTGTGTCTTGATTACACTGTCTTGCGCTCTGCACAGATGATGACGAGATGGAAGGCGATGGGGTCATAGACCCAGGGATGGAGTATGTCCCTCCCCCTGCTGGGGCAGCAGCTTCTGGGGCAGTGGTTGGGGGCAGAAAGAAGGTCAGAGCGCCTGAACAGATAAAGCAGGAGATCGAGAGTGAGGAGGAAAAGCCTGACAGGATGGACATTGACAGCGAAGACACAGATTCCAACACATCTTTGCAAACGAGGACTCGAGAGAAGAGGAAGCCCCAACTGGAGAAGGACAGGAAACCTAAAGGGCCCAAGTACACCCCCGTGAGCATCTACGAGGAGAAGCTGCTCCTGAAGAGGCTGGAAGCTTGTCCCAGTGCCGTTGCCATGACGCCAGAAGCTCGCAGACTGAAGCGGAAGTTGATCGTCAGACAAGCGAAAAGGGATAGGGGATTACCACTTTTTGACTTGGATCAAGTTGTTAATGCTGCTCTTCTGTTAGTTGATGGAATTTATGGAGCCAAAGAAGGAGTTTCCAGGCTTCCAGCGGGACAGGCCACATACAGAACAACCTGTCAGGACTTCAGAATCCTTGACCGATACCAGGTAAGATTCCCAGGAGCAGCAGTGTGGGGTCAGGCGAAGCTACAGACGGAGGGGGCATAGCTGTGCTCGACTGAAAGTCCTGAGTGACTTAGGGAGAGAGAAGGAAACAGCAAGGGAGCAAAATAGAAAAATTTCTGGGCTTTGGTTTTTGAAACTATTCAGTATGAATACTCCTTATTACAGCCAGGTGTGTTTGTTTCTTTCGGGCATTCAGGAAGAGCCTTGACACTTTCTTCATCTCTCCTAGTCCCTGACGGGAACTGAGTTCGCACGTGGTTTGTGTCACAGCCCTGAGTGGCAGGTTTGTCGAGGACGTGTGATGTAACACCACAGGCTGAGCAGGATCTGAGGACATGTAAACTTCTGTGTAGTCAGGAGACAATGCGTAGAAATAGATCAGTGTGTGGCAGCATAGCTTGAGAATATTCAGGGGAATCCAAGTCTGTGAGTGCTCCTGGGAATGGTTAGTTCCACTCAGAACTTCGAGAATGCACCTTCCCACAGCAGGAACGACAGGTCTGATTTCCCTGAATCTTTGCTAGCACTTGCTCCTAAACAGCCTTTAACTAGTTTTGCTAATCTGATAGCTGTAAAGTGAAATCCTATTTTTTATTTACATGTTTCGGATTACCTTTTTATTTGCATGTTTCCTAGTTGTTTCTCTGTTGGTGAATTGCTAAATAGGATTAAATAATTGCCAAATAGGATTATTTGCACATTTTCTATCTTCTTTGGAAACTAGTGGGCTGATATTGCCTGTGTTGTGATCTTATTCTAGGAGGCACCATGTGTGGGGCTTTTTCTTCCACTATGCTGGGCATGTGGTGTGTGGGCCCTTTCAGTTTGAAACTCTCCTGGAGCTCTGGAACATCTTAATTTCCTGTCTTCTGTTTTCTCTCTCTCTGTCTTTTTTTAATGTTTATTTATTTATTTTGATAGAGGCAGAGAGAGAGGGAGAGAGAGAATCCCAAGCAGTCCCCACACTGTCAGTGCAGAGCCCAACATTGAGCTGGATCTCACAAACCATGAGATCATAACCTGAGCTGAAATCAGGAGCCGGCCACTCAACCGATTGAGCCACTCAAGTGCCCCGTCTCTGTTCTGTCTTTTAGGAGTACACCTATTATTTGGATATTGAGCCCTGTACACCAGGGATTGGCAGGCCTTCTGTAAAGGGTCAGATAGTAAATTGTTTTGGCTTTGCAGCCCACACAGTCTGAGTTGCAACTACTCAACTCTGCTGTTTTGTGAAAGCAAGATACAACGGATAGGCATGGCTGTGTCCCAGTAACACGTTATTTACTAGAACAGGCTGGATCTGGCCTGTGAGATATAGTTTGCTGACAACCGCTACTCTAGATGGATCCTTTAATTTTCTTTTTTTTTTCCTCCTATTTTGCATCTTCCCTAGGAAGTAGTAACCTGCCTGCCTATACTCTAGAGGTGAGTGGGGTGGTCCAGGAGCCTACCATTCAGCTGGAAAACTTCCTGAGTCTCCCTGTTTTCAGTCTCATCCTTGGCTTGGCCAGGTGCTCCGGTGTCCAGAGTCTCTCCTGAGCCTCTCTGGACACTCCAATCTTCTGGATGTGGGCAGTAGGGCTATAGTTGGAGGCTTTCACCTCTCAGATAGAGAGACTGTCAGTCCATAGTCCTCTTGCCCACTCTCAGTGTTCGCAGGACCCGATCGATGCCTTGTTGCCCTTCCTGAGGCTCTGTGTGTACATCACCCTGCTCCTGGCCTGTCTGGTCTCAGCCGTTTGCTACATACTCATATGCTTGGACTGTAGCCACCTGTTCACCTGTTCTTTGTTCTTGTGGGTTTGTCTTTAATCCCTGTACTTAATGTTTTAAATTACGACATGTGGCCTGTAACTATAGAAGAATACATAGAACATACCAGTATAGTTTATGGGTTAATTAAATGAATACTTCTGTATCTGTCTCTTGGGTTAAGAAACCAAACATTAGCAAAAAAAATGAAAAGGAAAGGAAGGAAGGAAGGAAGGAAGGGAGAAAGAAAGAGAGAAAGAAAGAGAAAAGAAAGAGAAAGAGAGAGAAAGAAAGGAAGGAAGGAGAGAGAGAGAAAGAAAGGAGAGAAAGGAAGGAAGGAGAGAAAAAAAGAGAAAGAGAAAGAGAGAAAGAAAGGAAGGAGAGAGAAAGAGAGAGAGAGAAAGAGAAGGAGAGGAAGGAAGGAGAGAAAGAAAAACAGAGAGAAAGAGAGAGAAAGAAAGAAAAGAAAGAAAGAAAAGAAGAGAAAAGAAAAGAAAAGAAAGAAAGAAACCGAGCATTACAAGCACCTTGCAAGTTCTGAGGGAACTTCCCCCCAAGAGGGAGCTGCTCTGAGTTTTTTTATGTCACTTTTAGTTTTTAAAAAAACTAAGTAGGAGGCACAAATTAGCTGTGTAAGGAATTGCGACTCTTAGATGAAGGCTTCCAGGAGAGGATGAGTTAAGCAGTCTCTCTGGGTCATTGTCCTGATTGAATTGTGTCCCCCAAAAGGATATATTGAAATTTTAACCCCTTGTACCCAAGAAGGTGACTTTGTTTGGAAATAGGGCCTTTGTAGATATAATTAGTTACGATGAGGTCATACTGCAGCAGGGTGGGCACTTGATCCAGTACGACTGGTATCCTTATAAGAAGTGAAGAGACACAGAAACAGACACCGGGAGGCCCACCATGTGATGGCTGAGGCAGAGCTATGTGTCCACAAGTAAGGGATACCAATGAATGCTGGCAACACCAGAAGGTAAGAGAAAGTGTGGAACAGTTTCTTCCCTAGAATATTCAGAAAGAGCATGACCCTGCTAACACCTTGATTTCTGACTTCTGGCCTCTAGAACTGTGGAAGAATAAGTTTGTTATTTAAGCCATCTGGTTTGTGAGCCATTGACATGGCAGCCCCAGGACGCTCCCACAGTCACGTTCTGGCTTCAGGTTCCATGACCCCTTTCTAGAGAAGTCAGTGTTCAAGGTCATTAGAGAGTCCTGGGAAGCAGAAGGCTTACCACAGTCTGAGCCTCAGGCAGGGCTGCAGTGTATACCACTCAGTGTGGTAGAAATCTGGGCGGGGGCAGTCGGGCCCTCTATTTCCTACATCTGGACTGATGTGCTCCCCTCCAGTTTGTAGGAGGTCAGAGCCATTATTTGTGGGACACGTGTCCTCAGCTGATCCATGGAGTGGGCATGGAGGGAGTAGAGGAGTTTCAGAGTATAGAGTGAAGCCAAGCTGAGCAACAATGAGATTCTGGACTACAGCTCCTTAGGTTTTATAGATGGTCCAATGTAGCCTACTTTCCAGTAATCACACTGCTCAGTATTTACCCAGAAAATACAAATACACAAATTCAAAGGAATACATGCACCCCTGTGCTTATTGCAGTATTATTTACAACGGCCAAACTATGGAAGCAACCCATATCCATTGATAGATGAATGGATAAAGAAGATGGGATATATATACACAATGGAATATTATTCAACCATAAAAAAGAATAAAATCTTGGAACAACATGGATGGAACTAGAGTGCATTATGCTAAGCAAAATAAGTCAGTCAGAGAAAGACAAATACCATATGATTTAACTCATATGTAGAATTGAAGAAACAAAACAAGTGAAGGGAGAAAAAGGTAAAAGCAACCAACAGACTCTTAACTATAGAGAACAAACTGATGGTTACCAGAGGGGAGGTGGGTGGGGCAATGGGTGAAATAGGGGATGGAGATTAAAGAGTACACTTATTTTTTTTAAAGTTTATTTGTTGGGGCACCTGGGTGGCTCAGTCGGTTAAGCACCCGACTTCGGCTCAAGTCATGATCTCGCGGTAGTGAGTTCAAGCCCCGCATCAGGCTCTCTGCTGTCAGTGCAGAGCCTGCTTCAGATCCTCTGTCTCCCTCACTCTACTCCTCCTCCAGCCTCTCTCTGTCTCTCAAAAAGAAATAAACATAAAAAAAAATTTAAGTTTGTTTGTTTATTTTGAGAGAGAGAATGAGTGGGGGAGGGGCAGAGGAGGAGGAGAGAGAATCCCAAGCGGGCTCCATGCTGACAGTGTGGAGCCCAACTCAGGGCTCGAACTCATGAACCATGAAATCATGACCTGAGCTGAAATCAAGAGTTGGCTGCTTAACCGGCTGAGCCACCCAGGTGCCCCTGAAGAGTACATTATGGTGAAAAGAATAAAATGAAGTGATAAAAATGCATAAATAAAAGATGGTGCAGTGCAGCAGGGATTTACGATGATAGCCTCTGTACCTGCCCCTTGAGTGACACCTGTCACTCAGAAGTGGTCCCGGGATGGCCTTCACTGGAGACTCATTTGCCCCTCTTCTGTATTGAATCTTCCATTTCCTGTGCCTCATCTTTGCCGTGTCATAGTTTTACTCCCTTGCTTTATTAGTGACTTCCTGAGGAAAGCTGCCTGGGAAGTAAAATCTGAGACCTTTTATGTCTGAAAGGCCTAAATTTAAAGCCAAAATCCCAAGCTAGTGTTGGGTCAAGAGAAAACTTCAGTACCGGCAGCAATGCTTTCCCATTGTGAGGGAAGATGAGGCTGAAACTAGAATTCTATGTACAGACCCATTACCTGAGAACATCCTTTGACAAGGACCTCCTGGGCTAGTCAGTCTCCTGGTCTCAGAACCCTGATTACCACTTAGGGGAAGATGGACCTTAGCCTTCAACCGGTGGTACTCACATCTCCGTGCTAGGTGAGCTGCCCCTCTAGAGCGCTGGAGATGGGACCTCCAGACTTCTGTGGGGAGGCAACCACCTAGCAGCAGGGAATTGAGGATTTGGGAGTGGAACTGCTATGTACACAGCTTTTACCTGTTCCTTCTACTAACTACCCCATTTACTCCCAGCTCCAGAGGAGTCTGGTGCTGCCACTGGGTTTTAGGCGAGTGCTGCAGTACAGATTGGACTGGTTCGCACCTAACCCAAAGCCAGCTTGGGAGTTTGGGCTTTAAAGCAGTTAGTATTTATCCATCTGCTTCCCAGATGTTTTTTCCCCCTCATCTTCCTATTTTTGTATGCTTCTCTTCCTGTTTTAAGAAGCCTGGTTCTGTAGGTTTAGTGGTTTGGTGAGGGAGTAAAATTGTGCGTTTAATCCCCCATCTTAACTTGGAATTTCAGTATCGTTTTAATGCAGCTACACAGGGAGCAGCTATAAATGCATATGCTCAATCCATACTCTTTCTTGTTTTCTGATAAATGTAGTCATAGCTATAAATGTCCCTACAATACAGCTTTAGCTGTGACTCATGAAGTGATGCGAGTTGATTATCAATCAGTACTAAGCATTTTGTAATTTTTCTCATTATTTCTTCTGTAACCCAACAGTTTGTTTTCTGGTTTGTTTACTTTTTATATATATAGGAATTTTTAAGGTATCTTTAAGTAATTTAATTTCTGATCAAATATGTGTGGTCAGAGAAAGTGGTGTATATTATGTTGATTCTTTGCTATAAAGAAAGTTATATACTCTATTTTTTTTGTAGGTCTTAACTTAGGACTTACAGTTTTTTCTTTTAATTTTTTAATATTATCATGTGGTCTTCCCTTCAAACAAAATATTTTTGCACACTCTTATCTGTCTTGTTTCTTTTGTGTTGTTTATTTAGATAACTGTAAACCTCACTGAATTATTTATTCACTCTTCCTATTATTTCTTTCTAGATTAATTTCTTGCTAGGCTACTTTTTTTTTAATTTTTTTTAACGTTTATTTATTTTTGAGAGACATAGAGACAGAGTATGAGCAGGGGAAGGGCAGAGAGAGAGGAAGACACAGAATCCGAAGCAGGCTCCAGGCTCTGAGCCATCAGCACAGAGCCGGACGCAGGGCTCGAACTCACAGACTGTGAGATCATGACCTGAGCTGAAGTCAGCCGCTCAACCAACTGAGCCACCCAGGTGCCCCAGGCTACTTTTAACAATTTTTTTAAAATATGGTCTTTTTGAGGTTAATTTTGAATACCTGTATACCTAAGAATATCTTCATTTCACTCTTGCATTTAAACGATAGCATAGCTGGATATAAAATTGTAATTTTGTTTTTTCTTTCAACATTTTGAAATTATTACTCCATTATTATTTTGCATATGGTGTTGCTTCTGAGAGACTCACTGTTTGTCTCATTCTTGTTTCTTTGTAGGTAGTTTCCTGTTTTATTCTCTTGTACGTTGAAAGCTTTCAGAATTTTGTCTTTGTTTCTGATCTTTAATTCTATTTGCGCATTTAAAGTATTTTTTGATCTCATTTATCTTGCCCTTCTCCTTCAGTCACAAGTGTCTTATATGCTAATTTGCTGTCAAAAACCACTAACCTTTGTGTTTCAGAGCCCAGTACAACACAGGACAGAGTTTGGGATAAAAAGGAACAGTAGCTTTATTGCTCTGCTGGGCAAAGGAGGTTACAGCAGGCTAAGGCCTTCAAAACTGCAAGCCTGCCAGGAGGAAGGGTCTGGGGGGATCTTATAGGGAAATACAGGATCTAGCCCATTTTGTCAGGATCGTGTATGTGCTGCCAGCTTTGTTTGTTATGTCTTCAGGGTAGTACTGGATTCCTGAAACAAAAGGCTAAGAAGGGAGGAGGGGAAGTTTGCAGAAGAGAGTGAAAAGGTTACTTAAAAAAATTTTTTTTTAATGTTTTATTTATTTTCAAGAGAGACAGACAGAGCACAAGTGGGGGAGGGGCAGAGAGAGGGAGACACAGAATCTGAAGCAGGCTTCAGGCTCTGAGCTGTCAGCACAGAGTCCGATGCAGGGCAAGAACTGCAAGATCATGACCTGAGCTGAAGTCAGACACTTAACCGACTGAGCCACCCACATGCCCCAAATAGGTTACTTTAAAATTGAACTTCACTGGGGCTCCTGGGTGGCTTAGTCAGTTCAGCCTCCAACTCTTGATTTTGACTCAGCTCATGATCCCAGGGTTGTGGGATCGAGCCCCATGTCTCACTCTGTGCTGAGTGTGGAGCCTGCTTAAGATTCTTTCTCTTGGGGCGCCTGGGTGGCTCAGTCGGTTGAGCATCCGACTTCGGCTCAGGTCATGATCTCGCTCATGGGTTCGAGCCCTGCGTCAGGCTCTGTGCTGACAGCCCAGAGCCTAGAGCCTGCTTCAGATTCTGTGTCTCCCTTTCTCTCTGCCCTTCCCCTGCTCATGCTCTCTCTCTCTCTTTCTCTCTCAAAATAAATAAATGCTCCCAAAAAAAAATTTTAAAAAAAGATTCTTTCTCTCTCCCTCTGCTCCTCTCTCTTGCTTGCACGTGCCCTCTCTCTAAAATTAAAAAAAAAAAAAATTGAGCTTCACTGAAGCATTAGTGCAATCATTTAGATTTTTGTTCAACTTTATGCTTTTAAGCAATTTCATCTTGACATTTATCCTAATTTTGTTTTCTGGGCCTCCTGGATTTGTGCTTTTGGTGTGGTGTCTTGATTAATTTGGGAACTTCTCAGTCATTATTGCTTCAAATATTTCTTCTGTTCCTTGCTCTCTTTTCTTTCTGGTATTCTTATTATGTGTATTTTATACCTTTTGTCCTCGTAACACAGTTTTGGATATTCTCTTCCATTCTGGGTTTTTAGTCTTCTTTTCTCTTTGTTTTTCAATTTTGGAAGTTCCTTTTGACATATTCTTGAGCTCAGAGGTTCTTTCTTCAGCCATGTCCAGTCTACTGATGAACCCACCAAATTGAAGGTGGTTCTTCATTTCTGTTATAACATATTTGATTCCTAGCATTCCTTCTTGATTCTTTCTTAGCATTTCCATCTCTCTGCTGAAATTGCCTGTTCTCGTGTGTTGTCTGCTTTGTCCATTAGAGCCCTTAACATATTAATCATAGTTGTTTTAAATTCCCAGTCTAATAATTCCAACATGTCTGCCTTGTCTGAGTGGTTCTGATGCTTTCTTTGTCTCTTTAGACTGTGTTTTTGTTTTGTTTTGTTTTAATGTTTATTTATTGAGAGAGAGTATACACACACACAAATGTGCAAACTGGGAGGGGCAGAGAGAGAGAATCTCAAGCAGGCTCTGCACAGTCAGCACAGAGCCCTACACAATTCAATGTGAGATGGTGCCCTGAACCAAAATCAAGATTTGGACGCCCAATCAACTGAGCCAACTAGGTGCCCCCAGAGTGTGGGGTTTTTTGCCTTTTAATATGCCTTGTAATTTTTAGTTGAAAGCTAAATACAGTCTACTGGGTAAAAGAAACTGTGGAAAGTAAGCCTTTAGTGGTATGGTGGTGAGATGTAAGGTGAGAAGCGTTCTGTGGCCCTATGATCAGTTCTCAGTTTTTTTTTTTAACTTTTTTATTTTTGAGAGAGAGAGGCAGTGTGTGAGTGGAGTAGGAACAAAGGGAGACACAGAATCCGAAGGCTCCAGGCTCTGAGCCATCAGCACAGAGCCCGACACGGGGCTTGAACCATGAACCGTGAGATCGTGATCCGAGCCAAAGTCAGACGCTCAACCGACTGAGCCACCCAAGCGCCCCAGTTCTCAGTCTTTGAGTGAACATGCACCTCTGGGCTGTGAGATTTGCCTCCCCAGTTAGGCAGCATGGGATGACTGGCAGGAGCAGGAAATGGGTAATTCCCTTTCCACAAGTTGGTTAGGCTCTGATAAAACCCAGTAGGTTAGGCTCTGGTAAGATACTTTCTCTTGAGTGCAGTCCTTGTTAAGAAGAACAAAGTACTCTGATATATTTTCAAAACGGCTACCTTTTCCCTGCTGGAAGCTGAGGGGATTTTTCTTTGATTCTTACCATGAGAACCTAACAGAACTCCTGGAGGTAAAAGTCAAAAAATATGCATCCCCCACACAGTTTTTTCTCTTAGAGTTATCCACATTGTGTCTCCCACAATTTGTCTATTGCTGGTTAAGTTTTCCTACTCAGCACTGGTTCCTGGAGGTTTTTACTCTGCTAGGTTATGATTCTCTGTATCCACCTGTTTGTTTTTCCAGTTTGGGGGCGGGGGATAGTGTGCCCTATGACCTCAAATCTCTGATGGATCCAAGAAGAGTTGTTGATTTTCAATTTGTTTAACCTTTTACTTGTTAGAATGCATCCACAACTTCCATTCTCCTTATAAGCTAGACAGGAAACCAGAAGACTTCTTATATTATGCTTCTTTAATCTGGGAAATTCTTATTTTTTTATTTTTATTTTTTTAAAAATTTTTTAATGTTTATTTACTTTTGAGACAGAAAGTCAGAGCATGAGTGAGGGAGAGGCAGAGAGAGAGGGAGACACAGAATGTGAAGCAGGCTCCAGGCTCTGAGCTGTCAGCACAGAGTCCGAGGTAGGGCTCCAACTCAAGAACTGCAAGATCATGACCTGAGCCGAAGTTGGACACTCAAACTGACTGAGCCACCCACGTACCCCTAAAGGAGGCTCCATGGCCAATGCGGGGCTTGAACTCATGACCCTGAGATCAAGAGTCCTATGCTTTACCAGCTGAGCCAGCAAGGTGCCCCCAATCTGGGAAAGACTTTATCATTGTCTTTTTTTTTTAATGTTTATTTATTTATTTTGAGAGAGAGAAAGAGCACCAGTGGGGGAGGGGCATAGGGAAAGGGAGAGACTAAATCGTAAGCAGACTCCACACCCATCGTGGAGCCCTCTTCCGGGTTCGATCTCACAAACTGTGAGATCATGACCTGAGCTGAAATCAAGACTTGAATGCTTAATTGACTGAGCCACCCAGGCGCCCCTATCATTGCCTCTTTAAATATATTCCTCTTTTTCTGGACTCCTAATAGGGATGTTGACACCATTAATTCTTTTCTTTATCTCTTTCTTTGCCTTTTTGAAGAGATTCTCAACCTGTCCCTTACTCATTCAGTGAGTGCTTTGTTTCAGTGGTCATGTATTTAATGTCCAGCAAGGAGTAAGAAATTCATCATAACTACACTCATTCCTGTTTCTAGGTTTATTACCCTGGAGCCTATTTTTATGATTTTTAAACATTTTTTTTAATTTTTTAAACAACCTTATTGAGATACAATTCACATACCATACAATCCCATTTAAAGTGTACAATTTGGCAGTTTCTGCTATATTCACAGAGTTGTATAACCGTCATCATAAATAATTTTAGAACATTTTCATCAGTGTTACTGCCAAATCCCCACACCCAGCTCCCATTAGTCTACTTTCTGCCTCTGTAGATTTACTTATTTTGGGCATTTCACAAAAAATGGAATCCCATAATACGTAGTCTTTTCTGACTGCTTCCTTTCACAGCATGTTTTTAAGATTTGTCCATGTCGCGGCATAGATTAGCACTTCATTCCCTTTTATGGCTACATTACACCCCATTGTATAGACACACCATATTTTGTTTATCTATTCATCAGTTGATGGACACTTGGGTTGTTTCCATGTTTTGTTTTTTGTTTTTAAGTTTATTTTATTCATTCTGAGAGATAGCGAGGTGGAGAGGGGCAGAGAGAGAGGGAGAGGGAGAGAATCCCAAGCAGGCTCCACACTGTCAGCACAGGGCCCAACGTGGGGCACGAACTCATGAACCATGAGATCATGACCCAAGCTGAAATCAAGAATTGGACACTCAATCAACTAAGGCACCCAGGCACCCATTTCCACCTTTTGGGTGTTGCAAATAATGTCGCTTGAACATTGGTGTAGATGTCTTTGTGTGGACATGGGTTTTTATTTCTCTTGGGTATGTATTCAGGAGTGGGAATGCCCAGTTAAACGGTAACATTTTGTTTAACATGTTGAAGAACTGCCCTGACTGTTTTCCAAAATCGCTGCCCCATCTTACGTTTTCACCAGCACTTCGTGAAGATCTTGATTTCTCCACAGCATCCTTACCAATGCTCGTTATTCACTCTGGTTGTAGCCATCTTAGTGGGTGTCAGGTGGTATCACATTGTAGTTTGGGTTTGCATTTCCCTGATGATTGTTTATTTGCTTTTTGAAAATTCTTGGCTGTCTGGTAAATTAATTCTGCTGTTTCCAGTATGGTTGGTTTACTTTGTTTTCTTTCTTTTACACTCTTTGTCGACATATCTTGATTTTTTTCCCCCTGTGAATGAATGTTCCCTTGGTCTAACCACATGCCTTTGCTGGTATATACACCTGAAGGGAAGGGCAAAAGCCTGGTTCCTGGCTTGACACCCTGTTAGCAAGTTTGAGGCTGCAACAGTGTCCTGATGTGACCCCTGCCACTGACTCTCGCTGGCAAAGTTGGCAGCAAGTTGGCTCTCTGGGTTGGCAGAGGTCCACCTAGAGCAGACCTTGCAAGAGGAAGTGGCCTAACTAGGAAGCCCCCTCTCCCCACCTGTGGTGTAGCGCCTTGCTCTGCTCTAGGCTAGCCTTTGCTGCCTCACCAGTACCCGGCCGCCTTTGGTCTCTCCCTGGGGTTTCTCACAGCTCTTGTGTTCCATCTTCCCTCTCACTTTTGTGGCATCTTTCAAGGCAGAAGGTTGAGAAGGTACCCAGCAACCCATCTAGTGCTCCTTTTGTTTAGAACTAGAAGTTTGAAGAAACTCATTTAACATTTTCCAATTTTATTTGACTCTAGCATGCTTCTTTCCCCACCATTTTGTCATTCAGCAAACCTAAATTGAGTACTTCATATGTGCCAAGCACTCGTCTAGCTGGGGACACCACAGTGAGTTAAGGCAGAAGGTGCCCTCCCTATGGAGCAGGGAGATGACAGGACTGACTCTCTAAACGGGACCATTTCCTGCAAGATGGGGGTGTTGCAGTGGGGTGGTACCACTTTGGATGGGGTTCTTAAGGACAGTCTTTCGGTGGAGGTAGCACTTGGCCCAGTCCTGGGCCACAGGGAGGAGGCAGGCTGAAGGAGGTTCAGGGCAGAAGGCCCAGGGGCAGGCCCCAAGGCAGCAGATAGTTGGTGTGGTGGGCTGGAACACAGTGATGGCAGAGGAAGTGGGTGGGAGATGAGGACACTGAGGTAACAGGACAGATCTTGCAAGTCACAGGTGAGGCTTTGAACTGTAAGGGAAGCCAAGTAGGAATTTTGACCAAGGGAAGTGAACTTACTTGTTTGTTTGTTTGTTTTTTTAAATGTATATTTTGGGTTTTCTTTTTTTTTTTTTTTTTTTGCGTTTTTATTTTATTTTTGAGAGACCTAGAGACAGAGAGTGAGCAAGGGAAGGGCAGAGAGAGAGGGAGATACAGAATCCAAAGCAGGCTCCAGGCTCTGAGCCGTCAGCACAGAGCCTGACATGGGGCTCGGACCCACAGACTGTGAGATCATGACCTGAGCTGACTTTGGCCGCTTAACCGACTGAGCCACCCAGGCGCCCCAGAACTTACTTGTTTTTGAAAGGAGCATCTGGCTCTGTGTGGAGCATGGGTGGTAAGGGGTGAGAGTGGCAGCGGGGAAGCCAATGGGAAGCAGTGGTAGTGGTCCCGGCAGAAGGCGAAGGTGGTCTAGACTAGGCTGAAAGCAGAGATGGCAGGAAGTTGGGGTACTGGGCACCATCTATGCAGTTCCACAAAACTGACCCCGGAACATTAATCAGATCACCTATCATGGGCCGTGGTTCGGTGGCTGGTGTTTCAGTGATCTGTTGCTGCACAGCAAACCATTCCAAAACTCAGAGGCTTAAAACAGTATTTAATATTTCTTCTGATTCTGTGGGTCAACTGGGTGGTGGTTTTACCCTGTGTGCTGAAGGCTGGGGTCACTCACATGGGTGCCTTCAGCAGGAAGCTGCATCAGGATTGGAATGACCAGGATGGCCTTCCTCCGGAGCCCGCCTCCAGGTGGCCTCTATTCATTCAGTCGTCCAGCCTGGATGCCATAGCTGCTGGACGCAGAGAGAGAGAAAGTGGAAGCTGCCGGTCCTCTTAGGGCCTGGGCTCAGGGTCCCAGAATGTTACTTCTGCACTTTGTGATTGGCTAAGGCCTGTCACAGGCCCACCCAGGTTCAAGGGGAGGGAACGACTCTGCTATTTGACCTGGGGAGCCGCAGGTACCGTACCCACAGGTACAGGAGAGTGTTGAGGCCATGTTTGGAGACTACACGCCATAGCTCTGAATTGCCCTCCCAAATTTATTTGAAAGTCCTGGAAGAATTTCAAAATCATCCTTTGAAAGTTTTGGTGTCCAGTTTGGGATAGTAATAAGAGAAATTATAAAAGAAGAGATTCTTGCTCCCCTTCCAAGAAAGTTATTTTCTAAGCTAAAGAGCAAACTGACTCTCCAAAAACAACTCAGGTTTCTAAACTTCATCCAACCCTTGGCAAACCACTTCATAAATCTGCCTTTTAATCTTCCATCTGGGCTCTTTGCTGTAAAACCCTAATTGCACAGGTTCTGTTACTACACGACTGAGGGCCCTGGGGCAGCACTCCCAGAAACCAACATCTCCAGTCAGGCTCCCGGCGTGAAACCCACCTGTCCTGTTAGCACCCTCACCTGAGGGCCACAGACTGTCCTGTTAGCACCCTCACCTGAGGGCCGCAGACTGTCCTGTTAGCACCCTCACCTGAGGCTCGCAGACTGTCCTGTTAGCACCCTCACCTGAGGCTCGCAGACTGTGCTGTTAGCACCCTCACCTGAGGGCCGCAGACTGTCCTGTTAGCACCCTCACCTGAGGGCCGCAGACTGTGCTGTTAGCACCCTCACCTGAGGGCCGCAGACTGTCCTGTTAGCACCCTCACCTGAGGGCCGCAGACCACCTCCTCATTCAACCCCTCGCAGGCCCTCTCCACTGTTTTAGGAATGGTAATCTGCATCAGTCCTCCTCTTGTCGAATTTACTCATTGGAATAGAGGCATGTTTTAATAACTCCATACACAAGGGCAGCAGTAATTGGCCTTACCACTCTGTGGATAACAGACTGCTCCTACAATGTGACCCACGTGTCCCTTACCCAGATGACACTAGTGCAGGTTAATATCTGATGACTGGGTTGGCAGTGTTATTAGGCGAAATGAAACCTACGGAAGCTGTAAGCCCAGTGCTCTGTCCTGCATTTCACTCACTTAAATGACTTTAAAATTTTTTAAGTAACTTTAAATTGTTTTAAATTATTTAAATTAAATTATTTAAATTATTGTTTTAATTATTTTAAATTATTTATTACAACTGGCACTACTTTTTTCATATCTAATTTTATACAAAGGTACCTATGAGGTTTGTACTGAAACTCAAGCTCTCCAAAGAAGTAATACGAAAAGACCTACTTTCTAACACATAACAATATTCTGAGTACTAATTTTCTGATAAGTTAAACCAATCCTTTGGCTATTTTTATGTAACTGGGGTTTCTTTCTCCTAGACTGCCTTGCCATCCAGGAAGGGGTTTCGGCACCAGACCACTAAGTTTCTGTATCGTTTGGTGGGATCAGAAGATATGGCTGTGGACCAGAGTATCGTCAGCCCTTACACCTCTCGGATTTTGAAACCGTATATCAGGTACACAGGGAAGAGCCGCGATGTCGAGTGTATTGTGAGGAATGGCATTTGTGGCTTCTGTGCCCTGGTCCCCTGTTAGAACGAGTCAAGACCAACCCCGTGAGCAAGCATCGGCACGGACCGAGTCTGTGCTCCGCATGCAGTCTTATCCGTGGCTTGTTTGGACTGTACATTTTTTGCAGAAAGGATGGTGCTTTGACTGAAGTGTAAGAAGCAAGAATAAGTTAACTCTGTTGGATTGCATTATGAGTATTATGCTCATCGTATTTCTTTTATTTTAAAGTTGTATATGTTTGGTAGTCTGTAAAATGAGAAAAGGGAAGAGATGCCTCAAGTGGACTTATATATGGGGAGATGGCGAGTCTCCTTGTCTAGGCAGTGCTGTGGAAGCTGAGCTGGCTAGGGTCCCCCGGTGCTGCCGTGGGAAAGCGTGTTGTCTTGTCGACCACACTGACCCCAGAGTCCCAGGGTCGTTCTTGCCCAGCACCGCTGTCCCGGGCCAACCCCGTGAAAAGCAGCGTGCGAGCCTGCGCCAACGGCCCTGGCAGAGCTAGACCATCCCTGGGCTGTGTCTTGGGCCGGAGCTCTCAGGGTTGAGCCAGGCTCCTGTTTGTTTCCTCACTCTGTTCGTTAAGGCTCCAGCACAAGCAGGCTTCCTGGTCATTACAGAGGCGTTTGGTCTGATGATTGTTAACAGAGCAAATTTTAAATTTCATACCAGAAAAGAATCGTAGCTGTTACAAGCTATCTGCCTTATAAAGTAGCAGATTAAAGACTTTAGTGTATCAGTTGGCTAGGAATATTTCTGGGTATTTTTCTTGACTCGAATTTGTTCTTTTCCTATGACCCTGGAGGCGTGATTATGAAACAAAGCCACCCAAACTACAGCTCCTGTCACAGATCCGCTCCCACCTGCACAAGAGTGACCCTTACTGGACCCCGGAAGCTGACGCACCTCTCGATTACTGCTACGTCCGGCCGAATCACATCCCAACGATAAACTCTATGTGTCAGGAGTTTTTCTGGCCTGGTATGTTCTCCCTCCCGAGCTAGGCAGACCAGTTTTCTGTCTAGCTCACGTTAGTAATTTTTTTTAAATTAGTGTATGTTGTGTGACTCTCAAACCTTTACTCATGATTTCATTTAGTTCGTCTCTACTCTCATGGAAAGAGTAAAATATGAATACCTCTTTCTTCCTAAGATCAAGAAGAAGCCAGCAATTAAAGTAATAAACAGTGTTTTTGTATGTTTCTCTCTGCTGCCAGAATGAAAGATTCATCCTGTTTTGCTTCTACATATGTTTAAGATACCAGGTAATGTCTATCCGTGGCACACAGACCGGTAGTTTGGACATGTTTAGGCATTCTTGAGTTTTTGCTTAATAATTCTATAATTTTGTTTATGTAGCTGTTACTTGGAGAGTGTTAGTACAGCCAAAATGTTGGTTTTTGTTTTTAAGTTTATTTCTTTTGAGAGAGAGAAAGCAGTGAGCGGGGGAGGGAGAGAGAGCAAGAGAGCTAGAATCCCAAGCAGGCTCATGCTGTCAGTGCAGAGCCCAGTGTGGGGCCTGAACCCACAAACTGAGATCACGATGACCTGAGCCAAAGTCAAACACTTATCCAACTGAGTCACCTAGACTCCCAAAAAGGTATTTTTAAAAAGCCAAATACCCAAACTGCAGACTTTGAAAATAAGAATAAACCCAATACGATTTGTCATTTTATTGGTCTTAATATATTGTCTTTCTGAAAACCAAAGCCATTAATCGAAGGAGCACATTTTCATTGTTAAATATAAGCATGTTCTTTGTGGCTCTGCCTTACTGCACTGCTTTGAAACGTAAAGGAAAAATTACCTGCTCTCCAGATGTCAGATAAGATTTCCTCAGGATTAGAGCCGTGTCATCTTTGTTGTCTGGTAATCATGTCATAGTGCACGTGGTGGCCGAGCTGTGCTTGTTCTTTTAGGAGCAGTATGGGGGCCGAAAGGAACATTCTGGGAGCATCTGCTATTTCCTGACCTCATGCTGGGTGCCTTCCGTACATTATGCAGGAATCATTTTTTGTTTAAACCCCTTTATTGTAAAATGTAGCGTTTGTACAAAAGAGCTTATAAATTATACTTATACGAAGTGAGGAACACAGCGATATGAGTTCTCTGGATCTCTGCTCCCGCCCTGTGAGGTCTAGGTGTGCAAACGCTGAGGCCCAGACATTTAGAAAGGTGTCATCTGATATATGTTGTAGAGGAGGCTAAGTTCAAAGCCAAGTGTATGCCATTCTAAACCTGGGTGCTCTCTACTACCCACCCTACCCTGCCAACTTCTTTTAACACAGGTACTTGGAAAAGAGGTTGTTAATTTGTTATTTTCTAAAATTCACTTTTATTTTTATGATCTGAATGTATGATGTCTATGCTAAAATCTTTGTCTTCGGTTTTGTTTTTGTTTTTGTTTTTTAGCATGCAGGTGTAAACTGAACAGTTTGGTGTTCGTTAATTCCAAAAGGCACATAGTTTTAATATCCAGTTATCTCTTTTCCGTAGGCATTGACCTGTCTGAGTGCCTACAGTATCCAGACTTCAGTGTTGTTGTCCTTTATAAGAAAGTTATTATTGCGTTTGGTTTCATGGTTCCTGACGTGAAGTACAATGAAGCTTATATTTCATTTCTGTTTGTCCATCCTGAATGGAGAAGAGCGGGGATCGCAACTTTCATGATTTATCATCTGATTCAGGTAAGGCGTCGGTGCTCAGCTTGGTTCTGGGCTCCCCTGAAAGACTCGGAGGAGGGATGAAAGCTAGGGCCTTCCTAGCATGGCCCAACAGAATGGGGTGGTCTGCAAACCCAGCGAAAGAACGCCAGTCACTATCACACAGATAAAAATCTTGCCCTTTAAATAAGATCACTGCTGGGGCACCCGGGTAACTTGGTTGAGCAGCCAGCTTCAGCTCAGGTAATGATCTCATGGTTCATAAGTTCGAGAACCCTATCGGGCTCACTGCTGTCAGAGCAGAGCCCACTTTGGATCCTCTGTCTTCCTCTCTCTCTGTCCCTCCCTCCCTCTCTCAAAAATCTTGACCTTCTAAAATAAGATCACTATTCAGGTCCAGGTTTCAAAGAAACCAATTTGAGGGGCACCTGGGTGGTTCAGTTCACTAAGCATCTGACTCTTGATCTCGGCTCAGGTCATGATCCCAAGGTTGTTAGACTCAGCCTCGTGCTGGCCTGCACACTGAGCGTAGAGCCTTCTTGAGATTCTCTCTCTCCCTCTGTCTGCCCCTGACTTAGTGCACATGTCAGTGCCCTCCCTTTCTCTCGTTCAGTAAAGTAATCTTCAAAGAAACCAGTTTGTAAACACAAACAGTAGATAAAATGAGAAAGTACCAAAAGTGAGAATCCAAAGTGCTTGTACAACGACCCAGATGGGTAACTGCCGCTGCTCCTAGAAGCACCATCTCCACGACTCTGACAAGTGGAAACGGAGCTGTGATTTTTAGGGGCTTTCTCCTTACGGGGGCATAAACATACAAAACATGCTCACGTCAGCCGTACGGCATAATGATCTGATACTTGTCTGTATTGCGAAACGTTCCCCACAGTAAGTCTAGTTCCCACCCGTCGCTACATGTGGTTACAGACATTTTTCTTCTTGGGCTGAGAACTTTTAAGATCTCTCTTAGCAACTCGCAGATATGCAGTACAGTATTGTACACTATGGTCTCCAGGACTCCTTGTGTTGTAAACGGGAAGTCTGTACCTTTCGACCCCCTTCATCCAGTTCACCCACCCTGCAGCCCCGCCTCCAGCAGTCACCAGTCTGCTCTCTGTGTCTGTGAGTTCAGCTTGTTATTGTTTGTTTTTTTAGATTCCACATATAAGTGAGATCATACAGTGTTTGTCTTTCCCTGTCTGACTTGTTTCATTGAGCATGATGCCACCTAAGTTGTTGCAAAAATTATCAAGTATTTTTAAACATTTTAGCCAAACTCTATCAATGAGCAATACCTATTCTATTATTGCTGATTGTTCTTAATTTTACTGTCACTGAATATGCTGGTATCAACTTTTAAGATTTGATTTTAATATCGAATTATAATTCATCCTTTGATATATCTAGAACACTGTTGAAGAAAATATGCCATATATTTATATACTAACATCAGAAAAACATGGAACGGATTTTTCATCCCCGGAATCATTCTGGTAACTTTCATTTAGAAACCATTTGGCCTGAAGGATTGTGAGTTATGTGGGCAAGATTCCTTTTAAATAGAGGAAAGAGAAGATAAAATGTTGTTTTTCCATTTTTTTTTTTTAAGTTCATGTGGAGAGAGAGAGCATGAATGGGGTAGAGGCAAAAGAGAGAGAGAGAGAGAGAGCAGAGTGGATGCAGAGAGAGAGAGAGGGAGACAGAGAGAGAGGGAGAGAGAATCCCAAACGGGCCCCTTGTATGCTGTCAGCACAGAGCCTGATGTGGGGCTCAAACTCACCCTGACCACGCACTCCCTGGGTGGGTAGAGGGGTACCCACGCTTGTATGCGGGGCCTGGACCTCAGCCAGGCTGTGAGCTCCGGATGCAGACAGTACTGCTCAGTCAGGCAGTCATACCCGACGATGCCGTGGTCAGACTGTGCATGTGAGCATGACCGTCACTGCACGAAATTCATTTTATACGCTCACAGTAATGCCGTAGGACACAGAACATGAGTGAAGCAGAGAGAAGACGGCAGCTGTCTACCTGAGAGGCCTCTCAAATCTAGGCCTTGGGGAACCATGGACTGCAAAATCTCGAGGACCCTGTCAGCCTCAGTATTTCAGTGCCTTCCTCATTAGAAAGCGCATTCTTAGTTCCTTTGACCTTTGGTACTTTCTTCTGTGTAGCTAATTAAAGAATCTTAAGAACTTGCCTCGTATTAATAGAATGATGATTACTCTTTCCCCCTAGGATTAGGCCAATCCTGAATACAGAAATCACAGTTCTGAGAAGCTAATTCTGTCGGTTTGGGAGGGATGGAGGGGGACTGTGGGATTCTGAAGGTCTATACAGGGTTTTCAGGTCTTTTAACTAAATGAAAGTCCTAATACCTCATATCTGGCCCCATAACTTAGTGTCTTTTCTCGTAGGTCTAATAACGGAAGGAATTTTTACAAGTGTGAGTACAGGGTAACATCTAGTTTTTAAAAGCAGAACTTCTCGGGGCACCTGGATGGTTCAGTCTGTTGAGGGTCCAATTCTTGGTTTCTGCTCAGGTCATGATCCCAGGGTTGTGGAATCAAGCCCCACGTTGGGCTCTGTGCTGAGCGTGGAGCCTGCTTAAAATTCTCCCTCTCTCTCTCTCTCTCTCTCTCTCTCTCTCTCTCTCTGCCCATCTCCCCTGCTCAGTATTTCTCTCTCTAAAATTAAAAAAAAATAATAAAAAAGCAGAACTTCTTGTCTTGTTCTTTCTTCGAGATTGTCAGAGTGCCTGCTGTTGATATGTGTGATACGTTTAATTGAATTCTAAATAAAATAATCCAGTTGACAGTGAACTATCCCCCCAGGCCCTTTGCTTCAGAGAGCCAAAACAGCCAGCATACCATCCATTCCCTTAGTTTCCTAGTTTCAGTCGGCAGCAGAGAGTGACTCGGGCTACCAGCTGTTGCTTCGTGTTGCAGTGCCTCAGCTGAGGTCCCTGCTGTCCCCAGTTGCCATGACTACCTACCTACACTTCACAGACTTTCCTCACCTACTCATTTTCCCTGAGGCGCTTTCATTCTCATCCCGTACTTTTCCACTCTTTTGGCAGACCTGCATGGGCAAGGATGTGACCCTTCACGTCTCAGCAAGCAACCCTGCTATGCTGCTCTACCAGAAGTTTGGATTCAAGACTGAAGAATACGTCTTAGATTTCTATGATAAATATTATCCCTTGGAGAGTACGGAGTGTAAACACGCATTCTTCCTGAGGCTCCGGCGCTGAAGTGAGCACAGTGCTTCAGAGAGAGACGCGTGTGCTATCAGAGGTGGGTCCTCACGTAGGCAGGCGTTCACATCCCTGCAGGCCCTCACCTCTGCCATCAGATGTCCATTCAGACCTCTCGCCGGAGGCTAGACAGGCGGCGGGTGGTGGAATTGAGTAGTGAGCAGCCCTTCAGCAGAACCACTGTCCTGTCCTGTCCTGTCCTGTCCTGCACAGGCCTCGGCCCACAACTCGGGACTCCACAGTTACTTGGAACCGAACGGTGCTGCTGTCCTTCTGCCTGACAGCTTCAAGAATAAAAGATTCTCGGGGAGAGAGAATCCGTTCTAATTTAAAGGATGAGGAAGTGTGGTAGCCATTAACGAGGGATACAGTGCTGTCGGGACAATGAGAGATTACGAGGTGATCACACAAAGGGAGGCCAGCACTTCCCCAGCCATCCGTGAGCCACCATTGAACCCGGAAGACCTCCAGGGTACTGAGGTCTGCTGTTTCCCTGACTTCGGCCACAGTCAAAATAAACATGGCGTTTGTGTCCACACATCAAGTCACCTGGTGTGCTGTTAGTATCTCCTGCCAGGGGCTCTGGCCTAGGAGTGGAGACCTCTCGCTGTGCCTGCGAAGTTGCTTTGGGGTTGCAGTGTCCAAGCAGCCTCAGACTGTGCTGGCGGGAGGTGCGGGTGGTGGGAGCAGAGCCAGCTGGGGACGGGGCCCGTTTGTCTACAGCATCACTCTTGTCGTAGGGGGTGTTGGAGATGGACTGTCCGGCAGGGTTTTTTGGATCTAGTAGGAGCTTTTCCAGACTTATCAGATGTTCTCAAATAAAAATCTTTCCTTACTCTCCATGACTGGAGCTTCAATCTAATCAGTTTGCTTTCAAACTTTTTTAAAAAAATTTTTTAATATTTATTTTTATTTTCGAGAGAGAGACAAAGCATGAACAGGGGAGGGGCAGAGAGAGAGAGAGAGAGGGAGACACAGAATCGGAAGCAGTCTCCAGGCTCTAAGCTGTCAGCACAGAGCCTGATGCGGGCCTCAAACTCACGGACCTCGAGATCATGACCTGAGCCAAAGTCGGACGCTTAACTGACTGAGCCACCCATGTGCCCCTCATACTCTTTTTTCCCCCCCCCCTCATACTCTTTAATTAAGAGTAGTGGTCTTTCTGGGGACATGGATCCCCCCCTGCGAGAATCCAAAGAAAGCGGAGTATTCTCTAGAAAACTGCGTGCACATTAAAATCTTGCATCAGAGGTCTGTGGACCACAGTCAAGAGCCTCTGTGTTAGGGGCTGCCCGTGTGGCCAGCTCGAATCCCTTTGCACAGAGGATCGCTGCACCTCGTGCGAAGGCTGTCTGGGAGTTCCGTCCTTGGAGAGCGGCCCAGGCTCCACTCCGTTGCCTGAGGCCCAAGAGTGGCATTACCTCCTTTCTTCCTTGCCTTTCCTTTTCATCCCTCCCTCCCTCCTTCCTTTCTTTCTGAGAGTTTTCTACCTTTGAAAGATTTGAGGATTATGACCCCAAGAAGTAAAATTGAGGAAGTGACATTTTCCGAACCTGCAGACCGGCTTGTGATTATTGTACGTGGATGTCAAGCATCTGCTGCAAAAGGTGGCCGAAGCAACCGTCTCTATCACTTCAGGGAACTGGGGAATTCCATGATTACATTAACCAGGTCTTTCTTTTACATTTAGATTGATGGGTTGATTTTATGTTCAAGTAACCTCCACACCCAAGGTGGGGCTCCAACTTACAACCCTGAGATCAAGAGGCACATGCTCCACTGAGTAAGCCAGCCAGATCCCCATATTTTTAAATTACAGTGCAAAAACCCCCCACCACTCATATTCAGTAACTGTCAAGATTTTGCCACATTCGCTTCATCTGTCTTTTGCTGAATATTTTAAGGTAAATCCCAGATATATAATTTCACACCTCCTTCGGTAGGTATTTCTAAAAACTAGGGATATTTTCTCACATAACCTTAATGCCTAGTACTACTCACAACAAGGTGAGCCCATTTCTGGAATGAGCTAGTAGTCAGTGTGTCACACCCTGTGGATTGTTTCAGAAGTGCCTTTACAGTTGGTTTGTCTGAATCAGTATCCGAGAGGGGTTCACACGGGTGACTGATGGCCCCGTCTCCACAGTCTGTCTTTGTAGACGTGCCCTGCCCCACCACGGTCTTGCTCCAGTGTCAGGGCCCGGCCATCTCCCAAGATGGGCTTGGCGGCCCCAGTGCATTAGACAGCTGCCGGTTTCGATCTGCCTTTGGTCTTCCCCCAGGCTGACACTGTAAGAAACCTCTGACCACCCTCCAAAAGTGATACTTTACAATGCATGCATGGGGCCCGAGGTGCGCAAGGGCGTTCTCCAACTACCATGTTCTAGTGGACTTTCAGTTATAATTTATTTTGAAATTTCAAAATTCCAAGTAAGGAGGAGGGCTTGTTTCTTTGTTCCACAAAAGTGGGTGTGAGCTTTAAAAAGCTGAGGAGCCCCATCTCCAGCTGTGTTTTCCTGGGAGTCTCAATTGTCATTGACCTGTATCCAGGCCTCCCTGAACCTGGTGAGGTGGCTCGTCGTAGCCAAGTGGCCCTTCAGGGTCCAGATGGGAGTGAGACCAGAATTAACCATGCCTTCATTTACCCAGAGTCTTTCTAGGGAGGTTGAGCTCTTTGCAGCAGGGTGTTTGAGAACCAAACCATCATTTTGAATTTTCTAAATTTAGTTAACGTGCTTTATGCAAAATACCACCTAAAAGCCTTCCTTGGAACGGTTTTGCTGCGAGTGGGCTTGGTGTTCCCACTAAGCCCTAGGGAGAAGCTTCCCAGGTCCACTCCACAAGGGCTGGGGTACAGGGCACACTTTTTGGTTAAGGATGTGCTTCCAGGGGCGCCTGGGTGGCTCAGTCGGTTGAGTGTCCGACTTCGGCTCAGGTCATGATCTCGCGGTCTGTGAGTTCGAGCCCCGCGTCGGGCTCTGTGCTGACGGCTCAGAGCCTGGAGCCTGCTTCACATTCTGTGTCTCCCTCTCTCTCTGCCCCTCCCCCACTCATGCTCTGTCTCTCTCTGTCTCAAAAATAAATAAACATTAAAAAAAAATTTAAAAAAAAAAAAAAGGATGTGCTTCTGGTATCTACTAGCAGGAGATTGGGGTAAAAAAGTGTATCTTAATACTGGGGTACTAACTGTGGCCATGGAGTGGTTTTAAGACTCTTCGTTGGTCCACACTTAACTCACACACTTGCACAGTCAAGCATGTGCTTGACTCTGAGAAACATGCTAAGTTAACGAACTTAGACCCTGTCATAGTTCAACTTGCTCCCTGTACGACGGGGTTGATGACACCTACGTGGCAGGTTTGCAGCAATAGGCACCATTAATGAGGCCAAGAAAATCTCTAATGGAGGCCCCTGAACACAAAGCCAGGCAGCCTGGGGTCAGCCTGCAGCCTTCCCCACCCAGGTCCTGCCCAGGATCGGGGGTGGCAGGGAGAACATAGGTAGGAGTTCTGGGCGGGATCAGCGTGTGCTTGGCTCCCCACTACTCCTAGTGCCTAGAACTGGCTGATGCAGAACCAGTACCCCCTAAGCCTTGGTTAAGTAAGGGGTAAATGAAGCATCTTACTGTGTGCATCTGGGTTCAGTGGGGTGACAGACCTCAGTAGTGGCTCTTTCCTTTCTTTTTTTTTTTTTTTTTCCACTTTCCAAATCTCACATGCACAGACTCTTTCTGTTTATCACAAATTAAAGTTTTCTCACTTTTTGGAGTCTGCATGAACACTGGCCTCTTCTCTCTGCCTGGATGGGTAAAGACAGCTCCTACTTTTCAGAATCTTACAACACTCTACACAGGTTCCACTAGGCCAGGGGATTCCTACCAGAGTAGCCAGAGACTACAATCAGATTTGGATTCAGTGAGCTAACAGAGGAGACTGAAGGTTGCTCAGGTAGGAGCTGGAGGGGGCCCGTGGTTGTACTGTTGTGTTGGTGTGGCTTCAGGCAAGCCCACATGTGCAGAGGGTAACTCAGCCTCCCCCTCTAGCTTCAGTAGATGGCTTCTTACTGCAGGTGACATTACAGCATGTGTCAGTGTCAAGAAGGCCACTGCTCTAAGTCCTCAGCCCTAGGTGTTTATCCCCAGTGGCATGCAGCCAAGGGGGTGCTGATAATGTCTGACCACTGGTGGGGTGAGGTTCAGGGAGAGAGAGGAGCGGTAAGTCAAGGCCTGATATGCAGCATTTGCTGTTTCCGTGCCGTAAATATTCTCACCACGCCTGATCCCAAACCACCAATGCTGTCACTGAACCCGGAGCTGGAAGGACACGCACAATAGCACACCGTTACATAGCGCTGCCATCATATACATACGATGGACGGTACTCACCTCGAGCGCATAGGTGACAGTCGTGTGGTCAAATAATCAGCCTGTGGGGAGTTTCAAGAATTTGTTACTTTTATTTTTAACATGATTCATGTAATTACAAGTTTATATAATTCAGCACTTAATAATGGCTCACAAAATCCCTGGGAATGTAACCACGCTCTCGCAAGGAGCGGACACCCGGCAGCATGAGCCGAGGTGAGGGAGGAGCTGCCTGAGGAGCTGGGCCGTGAAGGCCACGGGGCCAAGGAGGTCTCGGTCCCAGCCTTATGTCCATCGGCGGCCGCTGTGGCCTCTGAGCTGGCCGCAAGCAGACCTCACGGGAGCTTCCCCAACACTTAAAAAGATCACTTGAAAATAAGTCTTTTGGATTCAAATTCCACTCACATTTTCACAATTATCATCATTATGTCTGTCTGTGAGAACAACAAAATGGGCTGCTAGATATTGTTTCAGCTATTTGAAATTTTTGAATTAAAAAAAAAAAAGATGGTTAAATATCACCTACTCTTGTCAACTACTTTTCTCATGGGTAACGGTCAAGAACTAGAAGAATTTTTGTGAACACTCGTGATCAGGAATTGTGTGTAATAATTTCACTTAATTTTTTTTAATGTTTATTTTTGAGAGAGACAGGATGCAAGTGGAAGAGGGGCAGAGAGAGAAGACGACACAGAATCCAAAGCAGACTCCAGGCTCCAAGCTGTCAGCACAGAGCCGTATGCGGGACTCGAACCCATAAACCATGATATCATGACCTGAGCCTAAGTTGGATGCTCAGCTGACTGAGTCACCCAGATGCCCCATGTGTAATAATTTCAAACCTAATGTCTAATATTAAAAAAAAATTAAATTCCTGGATGCCAGACCAAGTTTCTTCTTGAAAACATTTGAAGAGATTTTTTTGGGGGGAAAGGGTAATCAAATTCACTGTTTAGTGTCATGTTACTTTATTTTTCTCCTATTGATATAAAAATTATTTCCTTCACTAAACCCCAGGTAGATGTGGCCCATCCCTCCGTTGCACTCAGCGTGCCATGCAGATGTTCTTCGGGTTGTGTACCATGACATGAGGCGGGCTGTGCTGGGCCACCTCTGTCTTCCTCACACAACAGAAGAACATTCTCAGAACCTGGTGGTGTCAGCCAGCCACACAGGGCTGATGGTTAGAGAGTGACCAGGGCTTGGCAACAGCCGCAGAGGGAATGATCTGTGTTCTGCATGGTTTATGGTCATTATGAGCTATTTGTTTTTAACACATCTCTCTTTAAAAATAGAAACAGGGACACCTGGGTGGCTCAGTCAGTTAAGTGTCCCAACTCTCGATCTCGGCACGGGTCATGATCTCAGAGTTTGTGAGTTCAAGCCCCGTGTCTGTCAGCACAGAGCCTGCTTAGGATTGTCTCTCTCTCTCTTCCTCTGCAACTCCCCTCCTCTCTCTCTCATTTTCTCAGTCTCTCTCTCTCAAAATAAACTTTAAAAAATATTAGATGAAAATGGAAACAACTTGATCAAAATTATGTCACAGAATTTTGAAACCATCGAAATTTAATGTTAGGAAAGAAAAGTGAACACGAGGAACTATGGGAGAGGCCATTTGCTGATGTCTCCCCACATTGTATTTCACTTGGGAAACACGGGCAGGCCTTCGCTTGGTAAAACATCAGTGCCTCTGTTGATGCTTCTGTGCAGGGGTGGGCGCTGTGGTCTCTACTAACCAGGTTCGGGCTCCCTGGGAGCAGAAACCGTGTGCCATGTTTGTCCTCCCCGGCACTTGGCACAGGGCTGGACGCATAGAGTCGCTCAGTTTCCAAGTTCGCCAAAGCTTACCTCCAGAACACGAGTCCTCTGGGCTCTTAATCACCTTCCTCCCCTTCCCAGAGAACTGCACCAGTACTTCCTAGCCTAGCCCTGCATGGACCCCAACAGAGTGGTGGGGGGAAGCCCAGACATAACTCGACATGCCCTCACGTCCTTTAAGATTTAGGTTTTTAGACTAAGAACAAACTGAAGGGGAAGAGGGGTATGGGGGGGGGGGAGAGTGGGTGACAGGCACAGAGGAGGACTTGTTGGGATGAGCACTGGGTGTTTTATGGAAACCAATTTGACAATAAATTAGTAAAAAATTTTTTTCTTTTAAAAAGAAAAAAAAAAAGAATTAGCCAGACAATAAGTGGGCAAGAATATTCTAGGAAGGGACAATTTTATGGGCAGTAGAGATAGAAAACCCACATTAGGGTAAATGCTGTGGGGAAATGAGTAAAAATGAGTTCAAGCAAAGAAGTGAACAATGTAAAATTTCTTAAAGAGTATATTTTAAAAATGGATGATGAGGTATAAGAAATTGCTGTGGAATTTAGATTCCTTTGGTACCCCTGAAGGAATGATGTAACCATGTCGTTTTAAAATGGCAGTATTTACAGCATACAGGAAATTACATCCTTTATAACCATTTAAACTTGTGATGAAAAACTTTAGGTGTCAACTGAAAAAGTGTATTGCAGAGTTTTAGAAAATTCTCTCCGGAGTTTGGGAGAAAAATAAAAAGACCATTGCTTTAGAAAAAAAAAAAAGATTTAGGTTTTAAAAATTACAGCTACTTTGTTATTTTTTAGTGTTTTATTTATTTGTGAGAGAGTGCAAGCTGGGGAGGAACAGAGAGCGAGGGACAGAGGATCTGAAGCGGGCTCCACGCTGACAGTAGAGATCCCATTGTGGGGCTGGAACTCACAAACTGCGAGATCATGACCTGAGGTGAAGTCAGATGCTCAACTAAGCCACCCACGTGCCCCTAAAATTACAGGGATTTTATATTCTACTCTTTAAGTGTGTCTGTTTTAATGTTAAAGTAATGGATTTTTTTTACCCAAAGCTTTAGATTGAGTTGGCAGTCTAGGCAGATGGGCAGTTTGAGGGTGTGTGCAGATAGCCCTCCGGGGTGTGTGCCTGTGTACCACAGATGTGCAATCTTGTTCTCTTCCTCCACAGTGAATACTCCAGGGGCTCAAGACAGACCTATCTTCACTTTGAATGACACCATATAATTCACGTCATTTTGAGAAAGAGATGGGCAGCGGTTGAAGGGCAAACATGCTGCTAGTATGTTTACATTTGGCCAAAATGTCTCATTGTACTCTAGTTAAGCTGAGTATGCTGAAGGCTAAACTAAATGAAAAAGTATGTCCAACAGAAGCCTTTAAGCTCCAAGTGGGATGAAAAGCAAGGGCCTGAGCTCAGAGGCTCTTGGGAAAATGAGTTGTGGGCATTTTTCCACAACTCGGGCCTCTGGGGCTTGGGGCCTGAGCCGTGGACTTGTGTCTGAGTAGTTTGTCACTGAGCAGCGGGACAGCACTCACCGTTTCCAGGGCGACACTAGGTGGAAATGGCAAGGTCCGTGAGGTATTGCTCAGACACACACTAGGTGCTAAGACAGGAAACCAACGGCAGCTCCCATTCTTCTGAGGACTCTGAAATGGCGGTGCTGGAATTGCCTCCATTTCGTGGAAGAGAACGCTGAGTCTTGAGGGGTCGAGTAACTGTGCCGAGGGCGTGCTGATAGAAAGCAGAGCACAGCGACCCAGGCCCAGGCTGGAACTGCCACTGCATCTGCCCCTCTGTGTCTGCAGAAGGGTGAGAGATGGAGGAGGGGCTCTCGCTCGGGCCACTCTTGGACCTTAAATGGCATCCTGTGGTTGCGAGCCACGACATTCACTTCCTACACTCACTCCGCTGCTTGTGCCTCCTTAGACCTTGGTGTGTGTGGGTGTTTCTTTGCTGGTCTCCCAGGCCAGGGAGTATAACCGGAGGTGGTGGTGTGCAAAGGCAGGTGTATGTGAGTGTGTGAGTATGAATGTTTTTCTAGAGAGGGTCCCGAAGCTTCATCAGATGTTCACAGGGATGTGTGAGCCAAAAAGGAGCAACAAGCCCTCTTCAGACTGGAAGAAGGAACTTTCTAGAGCCGGCTGGGTGGTTGGGACAAAAGTTCAAAAGAAATGACTCACCAAACAATTCCTTTAAGGTGTTTTATTTTTACTTTTGACATAATTCCAGGCCTGACGTAAATTTGCAAAAGAGAACAAATGTTAATATTTTACACACTTGCCGTCCCCAACACATACACATCCCATGTGCACATACACTTTCTTCTGAACCATTTAAAAGTAAGTTACAGAGTATTAAGGAGGGCACTTGTTATGAGAAGCACTGGGTATGGTATGTAATTGATGAATCACTGAATTCTACTCCTGAAACCCAATATTGCACTGTATGTTAACTAACTAGAATTTAAATAAAATTTTGAAGGAAAAAAAATAATTAAAAAATTATTTAAAAATAATTAAATAATTAAAAAAAATTAAAAAATAATTAAAAAATTAAAAAAGAAAGTAAGTTGTAGGGACGTCTGGCTGGCTCAGTCAGTAAAGCATGCAACTCTTGATCTCTGGGTTGTGAGTTTAAGCCTCACATAGAGTGCAGAGGTTAATTAAAAATAAGATCTTAAGGGCACCTGGGTGCCTTAGTCAGTTGAAGGTCTGACTCTTGATTTTGGCTCAGGTTTGTGAGATTGAACCCTGTGTTGGGCTCAGCGCTGAGCATGGAGCCTGCTTGGGATTCTCTCTCTCCTTCCCTCTTCGCCCCTCCCTGCTCATGAATGCTCTCTCTTTCAAAAATAAATAAGTGTTAAAAAAAGTAAAGTCTTAAAAAAATAAAAGTTGCAGATGTCATGCCCCTTTTAACATTGCAGTATGTGTTCCTAAAAGCAATTAATGTTTTTACCTAACCACAGTAGGGTGACCAAAAGCAGGGAGGTTAACATTGACGCCATGCTATTACCTGATCTCCAGACCTAACTCGGATTTCACTAATTGTCCTAACACAGCCCTCAAAAGCAGAAGAAAATGCAGACCAAGAGTGCATTCAATTGTCAAGTTTCTTTGGTCTCACAGGAACCACCCTCAGGTCTTTGTTAACGTGGACCCTTTTGAAGAGCAGCGACCAGTCGGTCTGCAGAACTTCCGAGTCCGGGGCCTTCTGCTGTGTCCTCCTGTTCAGAGTCCCTCTGGCAGGGACGCCCTGCATGCGATGCTGAGCTCTTCGCAGTGCACCGCTTAGGAAGTCCCTGCTGCCCGTTAGTCCCCTTCTAGCAAAGTGAACTCTGATCCTTTATTCTTTCGGCAGATAAGGGTTTGTGGGGAGAGTTACTGAGAAGACGTGAATATCCTGCCTCTCCTCAACCTGCACCACCAGTTTTAGCATGCAAACGGTGTCCTTTCAGCCCTCTAGATTCGCAACCCCCTGAGGAAGCAGCTTTGAGAGCTGGCTCAGCACTGCCCGGCGCTTTCATGTGGCAGCGCACTGAGCACCGAGCCTAAATGAGAGCCCGACCACAGTAAGTAGCTCTTGGACATCTGACACCCTTCGGTAAAATGCCGGCTGCTGCTGCAGAGCAGACAGCAGAGTGTCAGGAGAAAGTGGAGGCACCTCAGTCTGAGGCCAGTTACTCAGTGCGTTAGAGGCCATGTGTCTCAACATTTACCAGAGCTTTTCTGATGACAGAAAATAAAAGGATGTCTTAGTTACTTACTGCTATATAAGAAGCCACCACAAAATCTAGTGGCTTAAAACCATAGCAGCGAGATTTCTGGGCGGTGCTGACTGGGGCACTGGGGCAAGCTGCTGCCATCTGGGAGTTCAGCTGGGGCCCGCTGGCCAGTGGTCTCAGATCTCCAGTCCACGTGGGCCTCTGCACGTATTTGCTTGAACTGCGTCATGCGAGGGTGGCTGCGTTCCAAGAAGGAACATTCTTCTAGCACTGCAGGGGGGCAAACCCCAACCGGAAATGCTTACCAAGCCCCTACCTGCAACATGCTTCCTGCAGCCCCATTGGCTGGAGCCAGTGACACGGCCAAGCGCCTATGCCATGTGGGACGGCTTCACAAGGGACAAATACCAGGATATGTGGTTCATGAGGGGGGCCACCAGAGTATAGTCAACCACAACGGGCCTTTATAGAAAAATCATCTGAAGTTCTAACACTGTGATGTGGCCGCCCCACTTGGAATAGTTCTGCTTTGGGGCAACTGGGTGGGCCAGAGCCGGAGGGGTGCCTCATCCACACTAGGAATGATAGGACAGCACAACTAGTAGCCAGAGTGCAGGAGCCCTGGGTGGCCACGTTCTTTGTTTTTTGTTTTGTTTATTGGCCAGTCTGTAAAAAAAAGATTGGGACTGGAAGGGTAAGACAGTCCAGACAGACTTGAGGTGAAGGGCTTCTCCCTGAGGACTGGCTGTGTTCTCCACAGGATCTGGAAAGATCTGCCCTTGTGCCCATCCCAACCCTGATTTAAGTTACCCCCTATCCCCCCTTAAGTTTTATTAAGGTATAATTTACATACTGTAAAATTTGCCAATTTTCAGGACACAATTTAGTGATTTTGAGTAAAATTATAGAGTTGTGCAACCACCACCCAACCCAGTTTTAGAACATAGGCCCAAATCGCTCCCTGGAGCTCCTCTGTGGCCAGCCCCCACTCCTACCCCCAGCCCCAGGCAACCACTAATTGGTTTTGTCTCTACAGATTTACCTTTTCTAGACATTACATGTCAAACGACCCTTTTTTTCCATTTCCTAAGAGTTGGCTTCTCTAACCCAGCAGGGTCAATCACCTTAGAAATTTTAGCATAAATCTTCCAAAGCCTTTTCTTTCATGCACATAGACATGCCCTTGCAATACCATGTTTTTTTTTCATATATTTCTTTCTAAAACAAACTGTAGTCAAATTGTATACCTTGTTCTTTAAGGCATTTATTTTTTTCTATTTTTTTCTGAAGGTGATTAGAAATAGCATTCCAAGTTATCAAACATTGTTTTAAAAATGTCATGTATGGGGGCGCCTGGGTGGCTCAGTCGGTCAAGCGTCAGACTCTTCGTTTCGGCCCAGGTCATGATCTCAGGATCATGGGATCGCGCCCACATAGGTCTCTGCACTGAGCATGGAGCCTGCTTGGGATTCTCTCTCTCCCTCTGCCCCTCTGCTGCTCACAGCTCACTCTTTCTCAAAAAAACCAAACCAAACCCAACAAACAAAAACACATCCTGTATGATAGAACTGTATTTCATTATAGAAGTGTAACATAAGTTAACAAATGCCCCTTGTTTCCAATGTCTCTATTGTAAACACTACTGAATTAAACATTCCTGAAACTAGATCTGGAAGCACATGCATGACTGTTTCCTTAGAACAGTCCTAGAAGTGGAATTGCTGGATTAAAGGAGATACAATGTGTTGAAGTACAATCTAGTCAAAATTATAATCATGCCTGTTGTTTACTGAGTGTTTTTTATACGCAAGCACCATTCTAAGAGCTTGAACAACTTGGAAACGTATTTAAATCACCATAGCTCAATGAGGTGCACACTATCATGATTCTCATTTTTCTCAGGGGAAAAAAGCCGAGGCACAGAGAAGTTATTGACTTGCTCCAAATCTCACAGCCTGGCACAGGCTGGCAGTCTGACTTCAGAACTTTTACTTTTAACCACACAAATAATTTTTTTTAATTTATAATTCAACCCACTGTATTATAACTACAGCCCCTTCTCTTGTTACTGTTGAATAGACAACTTGTAAGATTCAAGAAGAAATTCCAGAGCAAAGTTGGAAAACTTGTAACTCTCATTGTCAAAACTTGCTACAAAGCCACAGTGATCAAGACAGTGGGGCGATAGCAAAAGGGCAAATAATATTGAACAATGGAATAGAAATGAGAGCCCAGAAATAAGCCTTGCATTTGTAATCAACTGACAAATGAGAAAGGAATGACCTTTTAGCAAATGGTGCTGGCACAACTGGATATTCACATGCAGAGAACTAAATTTGTACCCCTACCTCACACCATACAAGAATTAACTCAATATGTATCATAGACCTAAATGTGAGAACTAAAACTATGAAGTTCCTAGAAGAAAACATAGAAGTAAATCTTCATGATCTTGAGTTAAGCAACGATTTTTCTGAGATATACAAACCAAAAATACAAATATAACAGAAAAAATTGATAAATTTGACTTAAAATTAAAATCATTTACATTTCAAAAGACACCATCTGGAAAGTGAAAAGACAACTCACAGACTAGGAGAAAATACTTCGGAATCATGTATCTGATAAGATACTTCTGTATAGAGTATATACAGAACTCAATACTCAGCAATAAAAGGACAAACAACTGCCCACATGGTTTTACTGGTGAATCCTACAAAGTGTTTAGGGAAGAAATGATACCAACTATCTGCAGTCTCTTCCAGAAGATAGAAGCAAAAGGAATACTCTTCTTCCATGAAGCCAGCATTACCCTAAAACTAAAACCAGACAAAGACATTAACAAGAAAATTACTGACCAATTTGACCTCTCATGAACATAGATGCAGAAATCCTCAATAAAATATTCTAGTTCTAGACATAGAACTTATGCCCTTCACAAAAATTGATTCAAAACGGATCATAGACCTAAATGTAAAATATGAAATTATAAAAGTCCTAGAAGATAGCATAGGAGAAAATCTATATGATATTGGGTATGTGATAACTTTTTATTTTTAATTTTTTAATTTTTATTATTTTTAATGTTTTTTTTTTATTTTTGAGAGAGAGAGAGAGAGAGAGAGAGAGAGGAGCACAGGTAGGGGAGGGGCAGAGAGGGAGACACAGAATCCAAAGCAGGCTCCAGGCTCCGATCTGTCAGCACAAAACCCAGCGCAGGGCTCGAACCCACGAACTGTGTGAGATCATGACCAGAGCCGAAGTCACACGCTTAACTGACAGAGCCACTGTGATAACTTTTTAAATACTACACCAAAGTCACCATCCATGAAAGAAAGATTTTATAAGCTGGACTTTGTTAAAATTAAAACCTTCTGCTCTATGAAAGGTACTGCCAAGAAATTGAAAAGACAAGAGGCAGACTGAGAGGAAATCTTAGCAAAGCATGCATCTGAGAAAGCACTGTTTAGCCAAGATATACAGAGAATACTTAAAATTCTACTATAAGAAAATGAACAATCAGATTTAAAAAACAGTAGAAGATCTGGACACCTCACTAAAGAAGATCTGCGAAGAGCAAATAAACATATGAAAAGATGTTCCACATCATGACATCAAGGAAATGCAAATGAAACAACGAGATACCGATACGCATGTATTAAAAAGGCTCACATCTAGAACGCTGACAATGCCTAATGCTGGCGTGGATGTGGAACAACAGGAACTCTCACTGCCGGTGGGAATGCAAAATTGTACAGCTACTTTGGAAGACAGTTTGGCAGTTTCTTACCAAACCAGACATAGTCTCACCATATCATCCAGCATATTTACCCAATGAGGTGACAGTTTATGTCCACATAAACCGTTATTCATATTTGCCAAAACTTGGAAGCAACCAAAGTTGCTTTTACCTCTTCAGTAGGTAAACAGAAAAAAACTGTGGTACATCCGGATAATGAAATATTTTTCAGCACTAAAGAGACAGGAGTTATCAAGCATGAAAAGACATGGAGGAAACATAAATACATATTAGTAAGTGAAATAAGCCATTTGGGAAAGGCTAGATACTGTGCGATTCCAACCATGTGACATTCTGGAAATAGCAAAACTGTGGACACAGCACAGGATCAGTGGTTTCTGGGGGCTGGTGGGAGAGGGAGGAGTTATTAAGCAGAGCACAGAGGATTTTTAGGGTAGTGAAAATACTCTGTATGATCATATAATGATGGATATAAGTCATTATACATTTGTCAAAATCCATAGAATGCATAGCAAGAATGACCCTAACGTAAACTATGGACTGTGGAGGATAATCATGTATCAATACAGGTGATCCTGTAACAGATGTACCACTCTGATGTGAGATGTCGATAATGGAGGGAGGCTGTGATATGGGGGCGGGGTATATGGGAAACTCTGTACTTCCTGCTTAATTCTACATGAGCCTAGAACTGCTCTAAAGAAAAACCTATTTTTATTATTCTTTTAATGTTTATTTATTTTTGAGTGTGTGTGTGTGTGAGAGAGAGAGAGACAGAGAGAGATTGAGAGAGAGAGAGAGAGAGAGAGAGAGAGAGAGAGAGAGAGAGAGAGAGAGAGAATGAGCGGGGGAGGGGCAGAGAGAGAGGGAGACAGAATCCGAAGCAGGCTTCAGGTTCTGAGCCAGACGCAGGGTTCAAGCCCACGAACTGCGAGATCACAACCCAAGTTGAAGTTGGCCACTTAAGAGAGAGAGAGCATGTGTGCAAGTGGGGGAGGGACAGAGAGAGAGAGAGAGAGGGAGAGAGAGAATCCCAAGTAGGCTCCACGCTGTCAGCATAGAGCCCAATGTCAGGCTTGATCTCATGAACCGTGAGATCATGACCTGAGCCAAGATCAAGAGCTCGTTACCCAACCGACTGAGCCACCCATATGCCCCTTGAACCTATTCTCAAAAAGACAAACAATCCAATTTAAAAATGGGCAAAGGATTTGAAGAGACAGTTCTCTGAAGAAGATATGACCAATAAGCACATGAAAAATGCTCACCATCATTAGCCATTAGGGAAGTTCAAATTATGCTCACCAGCATGGCTTTAATCAGAGACATAATCAGTGTTGGCAAGGCTGTGCAGAAATTGGAGCCTTCGTACAATGCTGGCGAGAACGTAAAATGACGCAGTCACGTTGGAAAACAGTTTGGCAGTTTTTCAAAATGTTAAACATGAAATTGCCATATGACTCAGCAATCTTCTCCAGAGAAATGAAAACATATGTCCTCACAAAGACTTGTACATGAATGTTAATTCCTAGCATTATTCAGAATGGCCCCGAAATGGAAACAACCCAAGTGCCCATCAACTGACAAATGGACGAACAAATACGGTGTATGCATACAATGGAATACGACCCAGCAATAAAGAGGAGGAAAGCACTGGTAAATGTTCCAACATGCATGAAACGGCCTGCATGAAACGTTTAAAACATTATGTTCACCGAAAGAAGTCACACATAAAAGAACACATACTGCATGATTCCTTTTATAGGAAATATCTAGGGAAGGCAAATCTTTGGAGACAGAAAGATTAGGGGTTACTCAGTGTGGCTATAGGAATGGGAAGTAGCTGTAAATGGGTTCAACGTTTCTTTCTGGAAATGTTCTAGGATGATCCGGATTGTGGTGGTGGTCGTCGCACAACTTTGTAAATAGGCTACAAAATCATTGACTCTTACACAAAAATGGGTCAATGTTAAGATACATAAATTATACCGCAATAAAGCTGGGTTTTTTATTGTTGTTGTTGTTGTTTTTAAGGAGAAGAGAGAGAAGAGGAGGAGTAGAAGGAACAAGGTACCCCAGGTCCCTTTGCTATCAGTCTGCTCCCTTGCCATGTTTTCTACCCAAGAACAGCACCGCTACTCAGTGCATTGCCCAAACTAAAACCTCGAGCCTCAGTTTACCCTATTCTGCTTCCTCCTGGGCGATTAGGATCAAATTCTGCCAGTCAGCTTTCAAAATGTCTCTCCTCTCTGGCCCACCCTCTTCCTCCTCTCCCCCCACTTTCTATCACCCTCCCTTGCCATCCCTTCCCGAGGTGCTGTGCGAGCCATGCTTCCTACTCCCCATCCATCTTCCATCCTGCCGTCAGGTGGTTGCGCTTCTTTTAAAAAAATTGGGGGTGCCTGGGTGGCCCAGTCGGTTAAGTGCCAGAGTTCAGTTCAGGTCATGACCTCACGGTTCGTGGGTTCAAGCCCCGCATTTGGCTCTGTGCTGACAGCCTGCCTTGGATTCTGTGCTTCCCTCTTTCTCTGCCCCTCCCCCTCCCTCTCTCTCTCTCTCTCTCAAAAATAAATAAATAATTATTAATATTAATAATTACAAAATAATAAAAATTTAATTTAATTAAAAAATTGGATGCTTTGTATGTAAATTATAAGCATAATAGAGAACTTTTTTTAAAGGAAGGAAAAACAATTTTGCACTCTAAAATTGCCTTCACTTGGGGGGGTTCATTTATTTTTCAGGCGCAGTGTAATCCCGGTACACATGAAGTTTCGAGTCCTGAGCGTATCACTTAATGTTTTATATCCTCGTGATTTTTTCCACTTGCTAAGTGGTTTTCATGACCAATTTCCAGTGGCTCTAGTTTCCTAGTTATTCTTTATTTTTCCTCATTAAGACGTTGCTTTTGTAAATAACACTACAGGACATATTTGTGCTTAAGGCTTTTTGCCATGGATTGGATTTGTTTAACTTCTGGATACAGCAGCGGAATTCTTAAGTCAAAAGATGAGACCATTTTCATTGCCACTTTCTCCTCATCGGTGTGGTCGTTATTATACCAAGGTAGCAGTCTCGCCCCAAAACTACCAGGATTGGGTATTATCATTTAAAGCATTTTTGGCTAACTTTTAAATAGGCAATCATTTGTCACTTAAATTATTAGTGTGCTTGAACATTGTCCATTGTCTGTTTCCTAGCGGCACTTCTTTTATAAACTTTGTGGCCTCTGTTAGTCTCAAGGGAACAGGGGGGTCTTGGTGCTTCTCCTTATTTATTTTTAACCATTCTTTCCACAATCGAAGTAGCGATTTTTCTGAGTCTAACCTGGCTGGCCCCTTCTCGGGAATTTGTGGAAAGGGTCCCTTGAAAGTTTCTTTCATGTGAAAGAGGGAAGTGGCAGGGGGAAGGAGGGCCAGAGCAGGGAGAGACCAAACCAAAAACAAAACAATCCTAAAGCAGGTCATGGGGAATTTTTTTTGGGCTCTCAACTGGTTCTCAACAAACCACACTACACTTCTGAGTTCTGGGAGCAAAGGCTGTCAGGAAAAACTAGGCTGCTTCTCCTGATTCCCATCTGCTCCCCTTGGGCTTTGAAGGCCTGGCCACCCCCAGGAACCTGGCTTCTTTCTCCAGGCCCCGTCCAGCCAGCCACAGTGGACTGTTCTTTCTGCCCACCCAGGCTGGGCCCTGTTTTGAACCTCATGGAAATTTCTGTCTTATGTCCTAATTCTCAGGTCATTTGAATCCCAGAGGTATGTCGTGTGTGGCTGTAAAAAGCGTGGCCTCTGGACTGTTCGGGTTTGACTCCTGCATCTGCTGCTTGCCAGCTCTACCTCAGTGTCTCTATTTGTTAAAAACATGTTATTTGTCGTGGGTATCACCAGTGATACCATGTGCGGTATCTGACACGCTGCCTGATACCTGGTGGACACATAATCATGGTGGTTACCCTCGAGGGAGCGGAGAAATCCCTAGTTAAAATTGGGCTGATACTGTGTATTCCTCACCCTTGCCCACAGAAACCCCAGGGCCTGGGGCCTATCTCCAGAGTACTCGATGTAATGGGTTTGGGGCTTGGCCAGGGCACAGGGATTGTTAAAGCTTCTTGCTTGGGGCGCCTGGGTGGCCCAATCAGTTAAGTGTCTGACTCTTGCTTTTGGCTCAGGTCATGATCTCAACAGTTCATGAGCACAGAGCCTGCTTGGGATTCTCCCTCTCCCTCTCTCCCTGCCTCTCCTCAGCTTATGGGCAAATCTCTCTGTCTCTCTCAAAATAAATAGATAAACTTAAAAAGAAAAGAAAAGAAAAAGCTTCCCAGCTCTGATGGTGATTCTAACAGATGGCCAAGATTGAGAACCACAGGCTGGAGGGACTAACCAAGGATGGAAATCTGTGCACCCCTTCTCACACCCTCTGCACCCTCACAATTACATGCCCTTGCTCCTAGCCCGGGCCTCAAAGGGCTCCCAGGCACGAGGTTCCTCGTCTCTCTTTCTGAAATGCATTCCTTCTCCAAGCCTGAAGGTCTGAGTGTTCAGTAACTGACCTACTCTGAAAAAAGCCAGAGAAGGACCTGCTTTCTCTTCTTTAGGTAGAAGCTGACTCTGTTCAATTTCATCGTATGCTCACAACCACCTTGTCTTTAGTCTTAAAGTGGTGTTTGTTCTTGCCCTCCCTGCCCATCTATAGACAGGAAACCAGACTCTCTGGCTTCTGTACTCCAAAGGTCTAAATCCTTGGAGAACATTGGAGGATACCAGGTGTAAATTAATTTTAGAGGAAAGCAAAGACTTCTCCCCAAGGTCATCAGAGATTCCCCAGGGCTGGAGAAGACGAGACCAGGAAGTGAGGCAGGGAGAAGGGCTGTGCAGGTGGATCAGGCAAGAGGCATTAGGCTGCAAGTAAGATAAGCCTCAACTCAAAGTGGCTCAAACAACGGCCACCACCAATTATCGTCACTCGAGTGGAAGTCCAGAAGCATTATGTCCCATGGTCCCAGAACCTACTACCTTATTAACTAGGTGACCTTGAGCAAGTTATGTAAACTCAGTTTCCTTATCTGTGAAAAAGAACTGTTGTTGGTATAATGACTTAACATAAGTAAAGATCTTACCATGATCCCTAAATTGTTTTGTAACTATTAGCTACTGTATTGGTCAGTCATTGCTGTGTAACAAACAAATGCAAAACTCTCAGTGGTTTTCTGCAATAAGTATTTGTCTCCTGTGTCTACAGGTTGGTAGGGGTTGGCTGAGCCTCTCCAGATCTATCTGTGTGTGCTGGGTTAGGCTCAGGTCTGCCCCACACCTGGTCCTTCTGGGTCCCAGAGCAGCACTGCATCAGGTGCCAGAGGCAAGCTCTTCTCAACACAGTGGCAGAGGCCTAAGATACTGGAAATACAGAAGGCCTTGGTCAGGAAGTGGCACATTCTCACTCTGGCCCCTTTCTTGTGACCAAAGCAAGTAACATGTCCCAGCCCAATATCAGCAGGGAAGGGAAATAACCTCCACCCATACCAGAGGGTGGGTGTATAAAGTCACATGGCAAAGGACATGAATTATAAACAGTCTATAAAGGAAACATAGGGTCACCTGGGTGGCTCAGTCAGTTAAGTGTCTGATTTTGGCTCAGGTCATGATCTCACAGTTCATGAGTTTGAGCCCTGCATCCGGCTCTATGCTGTCAGCCTCAGATCCTCTGTCCCTCCACTTTCTCTACCCCTCCCCCATTCTTTCTCTCTCAAAATAGATAAACATTAAAAAAAAAGGAAACGTGAATCTGTAGCTTGGATGGAAGTATTCTTCTTTAACATTGTTAGATTCAAAATATATTCTCATGTCTCCATGACTTCCTCTTTGACCCATGGGTTATTTAGAAGTGAGTAATTTAATTTCTGTATCTTGGGGAAATTTTCCATATATCTTTCTGTTATTGATTTCTAGTTTAATTCTCTTGCGATCAGAGAGCATACTTAGTACCAATGCTAAATTCTGAAGCATCCGACCCCACTGTGGTCCTATTCTTAGGACCACAAATACACATCAAAGAATTTAGGGGTAAATTTCCATGGTATATGTAACTTACTCTCTAATGGATCAGGGAAAAAAAACCTCTGTGTGTGTCTGTGTATGTGTGTGCACAGAGATTCCAAGCAAGAGAGAGGGAGAAAGTGAGGGATGCAGGTGAGAAGATACATAAATCATTTAGCAAATAAAAAATAAGGTGAAAAGAAGGGATTAGCTAATAAGCTTCCCCCACTCCTCTCCTCCAGGCGTGTATCCATCCAAACCTTCTCTATATCACACGCACGCTCACACTAATATTTATTCACTTAGATGGGATTTTGTTGGTTTACAAAAATGAGATCCTTCTCTGTGCATTAATTATTGTGCAGCTTGACCTTCTCCCTTAACAATACAGCATAGAGATTCCCTCCAGGTCAAGAGACATGGGTTTAAACATAGCTGCATAATATTCCATAGGTGTCAAACTATCACACTCTCTTCAACTGCCTCCCTAATGATGGATATTCCCGCAGTTTCCAGGTTTTTTCCTGCTACAAACAAGGAAGCGAAAAACCATCCTTGTACATATAGACCATTGTATTGGTGCCGAAATGTAGGGTCACCTGGACCCTCATTTCACTTCCGAAATGAGAATTAGAGTCAAGCACTGCGAGTTCTTGGTGGTCCACTAAAGCTCAAAGCTCAAAGCTGCTCAGAGTGGGAGGAAGTGGGAGGAAGGCAGGCCACCATGGGCCATCTTATCCCAGCGTTTCCCAGAGGAGGGCCAGACGTCCTCCAGGAGGCTGGACACGGACTGTTGAAATCTGTCCGCTGGCTTGCGGCAGGTGCCCCAAATTTGCATGGCAGGTGAGTCCAGCATCACATGTCCACCAAACTTCACACATCCTTCCTCAGCTAGTTCATCGGTGTCTGTTAATTACATAACTGTACAAAGGTTTGGCTAGAAATTGTAGGCAGAGCCCAGGCTTCTGTGGGTGGGGCCACCTCTGGGTCCACAAATGACCTTTTGGATGCTCAGGTGGAGTCAACTTCCGGCAGAATTAGTTTGGCGGAGATTGTAGGTTTGATCTCCTTGTCGACAGTAGCAGTTAATGTTTGTGGAATGTGGCCTCGTGCCAGCCACTGAATTAAACTTTTACATAGACCCCTGCCTTTCATTCACTCCAAAGCCTGTGAGGTGCAAGAGGCGCTTAATCCTGTTACACCGCTTTCCTCTGCTGCAATGGTTCTGCGGGAAACCGCCTCAAAACGGAGCAGTTTAAAACTACTGTTAATCATGCGCTTGTGATTTCGTGAGGGAATAGTTTCGGTTGGGCAGTCCTCCTGGCTTTTCCTGGGCTCCATCGTGTGTCAGCTACAGGTCAGCTAGGAAGCTCAGCTTCTGGGGGTCGGCTGTTGGGTGCAGCGAGGGGGGGAGTTGATCCACGTGACGCCCCACCCTCCACCAGGCTAGCGAGGGCTTGTTTCCATGGTGGGGGCAGGACTGAGATGGGAGACAGACGGAGGAGAAGAAGAGGGAGAAAGACAAAGGGGGAACGAAGGCTTGTTAGGTCTGCCTCAGAACTGGCACAACGTCACTTTTGCCACATTCTGTTGTCCAAAGCAAGTCACAAAGTCGGCCCGGATTCGAGGGGTCGGAAAATAGACTCAACCTCTCCAGGGGAAAAGCTGCGAAGTCACTTGGCAAAGGGTGTGGATAAAAGGGAGTGGAGGTTCGTGGGCATTTGGATAATTTGCCTCACTGGTTTATGCAGAAAGGAAGAGTGAGGAACCAAGAGATTTCTTAAAATTGCCCAGGCTTGCAAAGCCAGCAAGTGGTAGATGTGAACCTGATAATCAGATGCCAGTGACTACTTATTCAGCCTCCCTCCCATCTCCTCATGGCTGTGAAGCCTTCCTGACTGTGAGGACGGTCCTCAAGGATGTCATCTTCTCCAAAAATCTCCAGGACAGGCAGTCAACCTCAAGAAGAAAATCATCTCCAAAGACCCTCAGCTCCTCATGGGAGGGACAAAAGTTGGAGGTGACCGGTCGGTGGGCTTGTAGATCAGTGCCTCTGTAGTTGGTCAGGGGCCTGAGTGGCCGTGGCAGTGGATGGCTAGGGGATATGTTATTGGCAAGAACAGGACGTGATGGGCTAAGAACTGTTCTAACCCCATCTCTGCTTCAGTTCTAGTAAAGTTTAGCAACAGGAAATAAAGAAATAGGAGCAGGCAGGCGGCCTTTCCTAGAACCTGCAGCTGAGGGCCTGAGGGCCTGAGGTCTGAGGTCTACACTGGGATGAGACAGCTCTGCCATCAGCGAGACATGAGCAACTTTGGTCTTTGGTCTAGTGAGTGCAGAGTCTGCCTTCCTTCAGAGGAGGGAGTGCCCAGTCAATTTTTGAAGGTATTCTTTCAGTCCCAAGGCTTGGGCTAATCATTTTCCATGTCTCTTTAAAAATTTCCTTCTAACTGTGTATATTTTTAACCGAGGTATACCAGACCCCTGGATGAAGGGCGTTGTGGAAGGTAACTTGGGCCTCCCCTTCTCAGTATGCTCTGAGGTCACCGCTTCTCTTTCTTTCTTTTTAAGTTTATTTATTTATTTTGAGTGAGAGAAAGAGAGAGAGAATAGGGGAGGGGCAGAAAGAGAGAGAGAGAGAGAGAGAGATAAGCCCAAGAAGACTTTTCACTATTAGTGCAGAGTCGGATGCAAGGCTCAAAGTCACGAACCATGAGTCATGACCTGAGCCGAAGTCAAGAGTCGGACGCTTAACCAACTGAGCCACCCAGGCTCCCACAGGGTCATTTTTCTGACCTTTTATCCCATAGGTGAGTTTTGCTGGTTCTTGACCGTCATAGAAATAGAATCCTCCCATACTTTCCTATATTCACACTCATTAATTTGCCGGGCTGGATCTCCTCGAGGTGGGACTAGGTCTTAATCACCCCTGGCCAATTCCCTTCCCCCCGAGGCTGATGCAGAGCAGGCGCACAGTGAATGTTCCTTCTGTGAAGGCCAGTCTGCCTCTCACGGCACGCGCTACAGGTAAGAACACAAGCTGCCTGCATTCATACCTGACATTCACTTACCACTGTGTGACCTTGGGCAGGTAAACTAACCTCCCTGTACCAAACCAGGAGAAAAATAGCACTTGCTTTACAGGGCTATTGTGATAATTAAGTGCATCAATATATATAAAGTTCTTCCAAATGTCTGGAACATAATGAGGCTATTTAAGTGTTTGTTAAATGAAGACGTGAAAATATGTATATATTTCCCACCTCAGCAGCTACAGGCAGGGCTCTGCCTCTTTTTTAACCACCATCTCCTGAGTCACAGGTCAGCAAACACCCGCCTTTGCGCCACAAGATATTGTAAATAAAGTTTTATTGGCATACATACAGCCATACCCATTGGTGTGTGTGTGTGTGTGTGTGTGTGTGTGTGTGTGTGTGTGTGTTTTAACTTTATTTACTTATTTTGAGAGATACAGAGAGAGCACAAGAGGGGTAGGGACTGAGAGGGAAGGAGAATTCCAAGCAGGCTCTGTGCGGCCAGAGCAGAGCCTGATGCGGGGCTCAAACTCACGAAACCATGAGATTATGACCTGAGCTGAAATCAAGAGTCGGATGCTTAACCAACCTAGCCATCCAGGCACCCCAGTTTGGCTTCTTTCACACTTACAATGACAGAACTGAGTGGTTGCAGCAAAGACCATATGGTCCAACAAAGCCTAAAACATTTATTATCTGGCCTTTTTCAGAATAAGTTTACCAACCCCTGCTCAGGGTTTTCTAAACCCTTCACCACCAAAGCTATGCTGTAGCTTTAATACGAACTGCTTTGACCTGGGGGGGGTAAATGGTTTCTGTGAATGTGGTAGCACATTTAACTGCTTTCAATATTCTCTCTGTGTGAAATCCCCTTGAATTTCAGGGGTTTCCTTGGGCTTCATCCTGGTCCTAAGGAGCCCTGAGTCTTTGGTGGGTTTGAACTTGTAATCTCTAAGAGTGGGAACAGGTGAAAGAGTAGACACGTCCTCTGGGAATGAAAAGCCCACCCAGAGAGACAGCGGATTCCTTCTCTGCCACAAGGGGCACAGTCACAAAACAGTCCCGTTTGAAGTAAGGTTATTAAATGTTGGCCTCAGGGCTGAGCTCTGGCAAGTCTGCCATTTTTTCCAGCACTTTCCACCAAGCTTGTGTTGGAGATTACTCAGGAAGGCGCCAGAGAGAGGATAATGAGATGCAATTTATTATATAAATCTGGGGCTGGTTTTAGCAGGCAAGCAGGGTCTTTTGGGGCATCACCCAAGGCTGTGATGAGAGAGAGTCGCTGTGATGTTATTTCTGGCAACACACCCACCCATGGTTCCTAAGATCACTTAACAGACCGCTGTCTTCACAGACTCACTCATCAATTTGCGCCGTTTCCTGGGTCCGACTGCCAACTGGAAAACAAAACAAAACAAAATGGCAACAAGGCAAAACTTACTTGAGGGAAGGCAAGCTCGGGGAAAAAGAAGACCTTGATGTTTCTATAGGAAAAATCCAGTCAAATGTCACTGCAGGGGTAGGAGCGTATATCAGAATAATCATTCTGGAAAGCACATTGGTAATATGGGTCAAGAACTTTAAAATAGTCATGGCCTTTGACCATGTCTGTCCAATTATGCTCATGAAAAGACCCCTCTATTAGTCATCTATCACCACAATTCTGCTGTGTAACAAACCATCCCCAAACTCATTGATTGGCAATAATAAACAGTTTTCTTGTACATGGGTGTCCAGAACTGGTAAGGGTCAGAGATTTTTATCCTATGCCCAAGTTGATACGTTAGCCCTGGACTGGCCCATGGGCAGTGATGAGGCAAGATGGGGACAGGGTCCTCAGGAATTCATCCTTAGGAATCAGACATGTCACAGAAGGATTTTGATGAGCTCATCTTCGTATTAAATCTAATATGTCTTTACTTCAAATGCTGGTTGCTGGAAGACTGAAGGAAGCAGTCTAGAACACAGGAGACACTACTTTTAGTATGTTTCTGCCACTGGATCTCAGGAGTGATGGTGGACTATCATTCCCTTCTTTGTAAAGTGGAAATAATACGATGTTCCTGGCTCCCTGGGAAGCCACGAAGAAGACATGGGTCAAGCAAGGACTCTGAGCCTCTCAGAAGAAGATGCCAGTCCAGGCTCTGTGCCTCCCCCACTTCAGGGTAAATGGCTTGGAACAAGGCACGTTAATCAGTACACACCCAGGAGGGGAGGAAGGGAACCAGGAAGTCATGGAATCTACAAGAATGTCACCCATGAGGGGGACTTAGTTTCTTTTATTTGTGTTATCCACAGTACCTAAAACTGTGCCTGGTGTATGGTGAGTGGTGCGCGGGTAGCTTAGTCAGTTAAGCATCCAATTTTGGCTCAGGTCATGATCTGACAGTTTGTGATTTCAAACCCTGCATCAGTCTCCGCACTGGCAGTGCAGCAGGGATTCTTTTTCTCCCCCTGCCTCTCTAAAAATAAATTAATTAATTTATTAATTAATTATGCTCTCATGCTCTCTCTCTAAAAATAAATTAATTAATTAAAAAAAAAAGAGCTGTGGGTTTATCAAAAAAAAAAAGACTGTTGAATCAGCGAATAATTTTTTTAAGTTTATTTTAATGCTTATTTTTGACAGAGAGAAAAAGAGAGAGAGAGAGAACAAGTGGGGATGGGGCAGAGAGAGAGAGCAAGACATAATCCAAAGCAGCTCCAGGCTCCGAGCTGTCAACACAGACCCTGACATCGGGCTCGAACCTAGGAACCTTGAGATCATGACCCGAGCGGAAGTTGGACGCTTAACTGACTGAGCCATGCAGGGGCCCTGTAATAATTTCTGATATGCAAATGCAAATGAGGAGATGAAGACATAGAGCTTCTCCTCCTCTTTTTCTCCCAAGCCCACCCCCTTAGTCTATCCTGTGCACCTGATTCCCTGGCTCAGGCTCTGGTCCAGGACACCCAACCAAAGACAGCGTTGACCCCATCGATAATTTTCAAGGAGCTTTCATATCATTTCTCCCTCTGATATGCCCAACCTCCTGGTAGGGTCCCTTGATCTATCCCCATATTAAACATTCATAGCACCTTGCTGAGAACACTGTCAGGACTCAGTAAATGTTAATCGTCTGAATTCATCTTTGTATATTCTAAGTATTTGTTCAGTGAAACTAAAGATCACTCAATTACTGTTTGTTAGACACTTATGGACTTTCTGGCAATACCTCGGCCATCATATAAGAGGGCAAATCAAAGGAGACCTAGCCACAAAGTTGGGTTTACTTTATATAAGTCAAGTAAGTAAAAGAAATATCAGCAAATATTTTTGCTAGTCATTTCCAAAGTCAGATGCAGCAGAGACATGCCACCTGATTTTGGGGAACACTAGTAACCTCCCCCAAATATGGCGCCAACAGATGATAATTGTGGTTCTTTTTTTTTTAAGTTTAAGTTTTTAAAGTTTTTTTTTTAAGTTTATTTTGAGAGAGAGCAAGCGAGGATAGGGCAGAGAGAGAGAGACCGAGAATCCCAAGCAGGCTTCGCACTGTCAGTGCAGAGCCCGATGTGGAGCTTGAACCCACAAACTTCGAGACATGACTAGAGCCGAAGTCGGACACTCAACCAACCGAGCCACCCAGGTGCCCCAATAATTGCTGTTCTTGCTTAATTTTTTTTTCTTGCCTGAAAGCTGGCTTTTCTAAGCTAGTTCTTTAAGTTCAATTTTTTATCTTAAACTATGTAACTTCTCCTTTATGTGGATCATATGGAAGTATTCGTATGCAGTAATAACTCACAAATTATTGTTTCAGTCAGCTCCCAAATGAGTAACTTCTGAAGATTTCACCTCCCTTGATTGAGACTTGAATATAATCCAGCCTGATGTTAACTTCCTAAACATCATCATGAGTAGTACAGAAAACATGCTGTCAAAAAGAATTAGAGTTCTCAACCCTGGGTTTGGGGCTCGCTGACCTGAGTGATTGCCTGAGCCTGGACAGGGTCTGCTATACTTACTAATATCTATTAGGCTGCATAGACGTTGGATTCTCATTTAATACCAGCTCGCCTGCTAGAGGGTCTTCTTTCAGGCTTATTAGGAAAGGAGCCAACATCTACTGAAAGGCCACCATGTGTGAGACCCCACAATACTCATCTCAAAACCATTGTCTCATTTAATCTTGAAGCTGCCTAGGAAGATGGTTTCACTAGCCTCATTTTGAGAATGAAGGAAGTGCTTCACAGAGATTTAAGAGCTTGACCAAGGTCACACAGCTAATAAATTGGGCAGCTGGGATAGGTACGCACATGCAACGGTCACCCTGGCTGCTTCCTGAGGACTTGCTTGGGAAATGAAGGACCAGGATGGAATCCTTGAAGAGTCTGGAGACTGTCTTATCAATGTAATTTTACGACAGTGAACTTGTGGCCTTTCAGTGCTGCTGTGTTCATTCCGGAGGACTGCCATGAGAAAACACAACAAATGAATGTCTTAAGACAACACAAGTTTGCTGTCTTACAGTTATGGAGGCCAGAAGTGGGAAATCAAAGCATGTCAGAGGGGTCCTGTGAAGCTCTTGCCTCTCTCCTATCTTCCGGTAGCCTCAGGTGTTTCTTAGTTTGCAACGCATAACCCCAAACCTATTTCACATGGCGTGCTCTGTGTGTGTTCACCTAATTTTGCCTCTGTGTGTGTCCGTGTACAAATTTTTTCTTTTAATAAGGACATCGGTGGTTTTGTTTTTTTGTTTTGTTTTTTTTTTTTTTTTTGAGAGACAGAACAGAGAAGGGCCAGAGATAGAGGGAAAGAGAGGATCCCAGGGAGGCTCTGCGCTGTCAGCTCGGAGCCCGAAATGGGCTGGAATTCACGAACTGTGAGATTATGACCCGAACCGAAACCAAGAGTTGGAGACTTAACCAACTGAGCCACCCAGGCACCCCAGGACATCGGTGTTCTTAACTCGGTTATTTTATCTTTACTTGGTTAAATCTGCAAAGGCTGTATTTCCAAACAAGGTCTTCTTCTAACTGGGAGTTAGGACTGCAACATACATCTTTTTTGGGAGGAACATAGTGCAGTTCATAGTAGCTGCACATACTTCCAATGATTTCGGTACATTTTTCTCATCTAGGTTTCTCATTCCAGTTTCCCAGAAATGAAGACATAAAGAATTATAGAGATATAGGAATGCCTGGGTGGCTCAGTCAAATGTCTGACTTTTTTCAGCTCAGGTCATGATCTCATATCTTGTGAGTTCAAGCCTGGCATCAGGCTCTGTGCTGATAGTGTGGAGCCTGCTTGGGATTCTCTCTCTCTCTTTCTCTCTCTCTCTGCTCCTCCCCCACTCATATTCTCTCTCCCTCTCTCTCTCTCAAGTATAAAAACTTTAAAAAAAGATAGAGATATAAAGAAATACAAGAGTTCTCTTACCCTCCTTTTATATCTTTAAAAAGAGATTAAAACAATACTTCCTTTGCAGCAAGCTCTCTTAATGACTGGGAAAATAAGATCTATCCCCAAAGCTGCGGGTTTGAGTTAATTGTTAACTTGGCATGATCTTAGGAATTCCTGTTCTTGCTATACAGATTCGCATCAACTGATGGAGCAAAAAAATATCAGTTTCAGTGACCCCAAAAGTGAGTAGTATCTTTGCATCACCTGGGGGAGGATTCTCTCAACCTCGGTCTTCATGTTTTTTCATTGTTTTGCTTTTTGTTGAACACCCTCTGGGTTTTCTGTTGGCTCCCATGGGAAGCATGCCCAGCAGTGACCTGTCTCATGCTTCTGACAAGTTTGCAATGCACGGAGGCAGAGCTGCAGGCTGGGGAGCCTAGGATTCAAGCAACCTCTGTCCTCTTCACTCCTGCAAGCAACTGTCCTCTTCACCGCTGCCTTATTTTGATAAGAAAACCTCTGCGCTGACAGGTGGTGTGTCCCGGCAGAGGGTAAGGCTTTTTGGATCATATGTGTTTTTCTTGGCTAGATGCCAGAGCCAAAATATCCAGGGAACACTCACAGAGAAAAATCCCTACATTTGCTTGCTTTGCTTTCTTGTTCTTTCTCATCAAGATTTGAACAGTGTCAGGGTTGAGAATAAGCAAATCCAACAACAGCCACAGCCAGGAAAATATGCTGGTGAGGCCCGTCAGCTGGGCCTGCAGGCTGGGAGGCCCTCTAGAGGTGGTGATTTTCTGACTCTTGTGTGCATCCTTGCTGTGTCCTGCCTCCTTTTTCTTTACCTTTCCCATCCTGGCTTCGCGACGAAGGCCCGGAATTGTGGGCTGTCCTGAGCTTAAGAACCCGAGATGTGATCCAACTGTTTTCTCTATATCTTAAAAGAAGAGAAACATAAATTCAGACTCGTGGGTAATTTTTTGAGGCTAAGAGAGAAAAATGCTTGTGTGGAACATGCATTCTCAGAGATGTTAGGCTATGACCCACTGTGCATCAGCACTGCTTTAGATGTTACTTAAATGGCCAAACGATAAAATAAAACCCCAGTATCTAAACTAATTACAGAGTTTCTGGAATATCATTTTAGTTCTATCATGCAGATATCAATAATTATATTTTGATATGCGGCATCCGGGTGGCTCAGTCAGTTAAGCGTCTGACTTCAGCTCAGGTCACGATCTGAACTCACGGTTCGTGAGTTTGAGCTCCACGTTGGGCTCTCTGCTGTCAGCACAGAGCCTACTTTGGATCCTCTGTTCCCCTCCCTTTCTCTCTCTGCCCCTCTGCTGCTCATTCTTTCTCTCTCTCTCAAAATAATCTTAAAAAATTGTATTTTGTTTTATTCCTGATTAGTTACACAGCAGTATTTATGTTTCTATCCCAGGAGTGAAGCAGGGAAAATATAAGATGAGCTTGAAGCATCATGGAGGGCCAGTAAGGAAAGGATAGAGACATGTCAAAAGGCACAGGAACCAACCTGAAAAAGCTCTTAATGGCCAAAACTGGAACAATAGAAGCAACAAAATAAATAACAGTAATGTCGGATTGATCATAACCCACAGAACAAAATAAACATCCATGGCTCCATATGGATACAAGTGAATAAGATTTAAAAATCACTAAATAATTAAGTAAATAAGGAAGAACAGCTCTTCCTTATAGAAGAATTCTAAAAGATGTAGAAGGCACAAGGAAAATAGAAAACCAGCATGAGAACACCGCAGTGACAACTGTCTGACCGACCAACGAAGGCTAAAAGTAGTCAGCAAAAATTTGAGGAAAAATGGTATTTGCAGTCTCGACCATCTCTGCCAAGATGTTTATTGATGATAAAGACAAATCCAGCAGATGCCACCTTAACCAAGAGGTCAAAAGCAACAGTACCAGGAAGAGGATATGTTACCATGAGGCACTGAGAAGGCCAACGTCACCAGAGGTGTGCCTGCAAGACACGTATCACCTCTATCCGATCCTGAGACAAGCCCAAATTGAGGGAGGTGCCACTAAATAACTGATCAGAGCCTTTTTTTTAAAAAAAGTTTTATTTATTTTGAGAGAGAGAGAGAGAGAGTGAGCAGGGAAGGGGCAGAGAAAGAGAGAGAGATAATCCCACTCAAGTTCCACCTTTTTAGCTCAGAGACTGACTTGGGTCTCAAACTCATGAACCTCGAGATCATGACCTGAGAGGAAACCATGACGCTCAACCGACTGAGCCACCCAGGTGCCCCCATTAATTTATTTTTTATTTTAGAGAGAGAACAAGTAGGGGAGCAGGGTAGAGGGAGATGGAGAGAAAGAGAAGCTTAAGCAGGCTCCATGTTCAGCACAGCCCCGACTCAGGGCTCAATCCTACGACCCTGGAAACATGACCTGAGCCAAAAACAAAAGTCGGACACTCAACCAGCTGAGCCCCCAGTCGCTCCATAAAGATTTTATTTTTTTAAAGTAATCTCTACACCTATGTGGGGCTTGAACTCACAACCCCAAGATCAAGACTCACATGCTCTACTGACTGAGCCAACCAGGCACCTCTACTCCTACTTTTTCTGTGCTTTAAAAAGAAACACTTATTGGCACTACTGGGGGGCCCAGTAGGTTAAGCATCCAACTTTGGCTCAGGTCATGATTTCAGGGTTTATGAGTTCGAGCCCCAAATTGGGATCTGAACTGGTAGTGCAGAGCCTGCTTGGGATTCTCTCTCTCTGCTGCTCTGACACTTGATCTCTCTCTCTCTCTCTCTCAAAATAAATATATAAACTTAAAAAAAATTAAAAGAGGGGCACCTGGATGATTCAGTCGGTTGCGCATCAACTTCAGCTCAGGTCATGATTTTGCGGTTTATGGGTTTGAGCCCCAAATCGGGATCTGCGCAGACAGCTCAGAATATGGAACCTGCTTCAGATTCTGTGTCTCCCTCTTTCTGCCCCTCCCCCACTCAAACTCTGGAGCGCGCTCTCTCTCTCTCTCTCTCTCTCTCTCTCTGATTGTTCATTGTTCATGTACAGAAATGCAACTGATATTTGCATGTTGATTTTGTAATCTGCTCCACCCTTTGCTTTTTAAAATGTATGCATTGGGACTTTTCCACACAATCAATATTTAGACATTTCTCATCATACCCTGGGATAGCTTTCCACTTGTGGATATTCTAGGCCAGAGACCAAAGCCATCTGGTTTCATACCTGAGCTGAGAATAGTCTTAAAGTAGTACCTGCATAATAACCTCTGCTCTGCCTTATCTCACGAAGCCTCAAACCATCTGGCCCTTTAAGAAAAAGTTTGTCAGTCCTAAAACACAGTTGGCCAGCAGCCTATTGAAAGGCCATTTGAAGTGTTTCCAATCCGGAGCTATTATAAAATTGTTTCTGTAACATTTTCATTCACCGGGTTTTGGGTTTTGCCCTCGGGTGTATTTGTAGGGTAAATCCCTAGTCAAGGAAGAACTGCTTGATCAACGGGTAGGTGCATTTTTATTTTTGACAGATAATGCAAAATGGCCCTGGGAAGAAATCACAGCCATTCACTTCTCATCAGCTGTGTCTCTCTCCCTACAGGCTTAAGATGTGAATTACTGATCTTTCCCATTCCACTGTCCCACTACTGGAATTTCCACTTCTTATAGAGCTTGAGCACCTTTTCATTTATAAACTACATGTTCTTGTCTTTCGCTCATTTTTCTTTCAGGTGGTTGGATTATTGGTATTTACCAGCCCTTCTGGTTTTGTTTTTTAAAAAATGTTTATTCATTTATTTTTGAGAGAGTGAGAGAGAGCGCACACACGCACACACACAAACAGGGGAGGGGCCGAGGGAGGGGGAGAGAGAGAATCCCAGCCATGCTCTGCACTCAGCCTGGAGACCACAGGGCTCGATCCCACTACCAGGAGATCACAACCCCAGCCATTATCAAGAGTTCGACGCTCAACTGAGAGAGCCACCCAGGCACCCTTGGCTCTCTTGTTTTTAAATAACAGTTCTTTATATATTAAGGCAATTGAGTTTCTGTCGAATGATTAGCAAATGTTTTTCCCCAAGCTTCTCATTTTCAAAATCTTTTTAAGTATTTTTCCCTAAATAAACTCTATATGTACATAAGTGTAGCAATCTTTTCCTTTATGGCTTCTGTGTTTTATGTCTTACTTAGGAAGTTCTTCCCTATTTGGGGATGATCAGAAACAAGCCTCAAGAAAGGAAAAAAAGACACAGAGAGGGAGGGAGATAAAACATAAGAGACTCTCAAAGACTAAGAACAAACTCAGGGTGAGGGGGGTGGGGGAGGGGGGAGAGGGGGTGATGGGCATTAAAGAGGGCACGTGTTGGGAGGAACACTGGGTGTTATATGTAAACCAATTTGAAAATAAACTATTATAAAATAAAAAAAAAAGAAACAAGCCTCAAGTTTTCTTCTGGTACGTTTATGTTTTTAAAAGTACTTTAATCCATCTGGAATTGACTTTGGTGTAAGGAGTAAGGTAGGGCTCCAGCTGGTACTCAGCTGTCCTGAAGCCATTTATTGACTAATCTGTCTTTTTTGTTCACTGCTTTGAAATGCCACCTTTCCGTATGTATTTGGGTCTATTTTTGGACCCTCTAATTTGTTCCATCGATCTAACTATCATTCATATGCTGTTTCAAGTTTCTTTAATTAAGTATAGTTTTATAATGTGTTTTATTATTTGGGAATAGTCTCTCCTGCTTCTTTTGTAGAATTTTCTTGGCTATTCTGGCAGGTTTTCCTTTTCCAGTGAACTTCAGAATCAGCTCATCTAATTTAAAGTAGGTATTTTCACGGAGATTGAATTAAGTTTTTAGATACATTCAGAGAGAAAAAAAAATATAATGTGATTTTTTCCTATTAAAACAGGGTGTCTCGCCATTCATTCAGTTGGAAGAAGATTCTTTGCTAACATTTTAAAGTTTGGGTTTATTTAGATTCATTGTAATTGACTTCATACTCGGTGGGTATTTATTGTAAATGGGATTTTTCTTCTATCATATTTTCTAACAGGTCCTTTGCACATCGAAAAGCAATTCCTTTTGGAATATTAAATTTGTAAGTGACCACATTATGAATTTTCTTCACATCAACTTACTTTTCAGCTGATTCTCCTGGGTTCCCAGAGAGCAATCATATCACCTGAGAGTGATGACGGTTTTGCTCTCTGGTGAGAGAGAGTCACGTGTTTACTTCTCCTACAGGACTGGTTGCAGGGCCATGCCAGGAGCTCCTCGTTCTCTCTTGGAAGTCTGTGTCTACAGCTGGAATATGCCAGCTCCAGTGCTCTGCTCTCTACTCTGAGTCCCAATGGCTGATTTCCCACAACATAAAACTTAATGGAAAATGACAGGATCCATTCAAGCAGTGGAGCGACAGGATCATTCCTGGAGTTGAGACCCTGGATCCCCTCTGCCAGGGGCGGAGTGAATCACCCACCTAAGGGAAGGGCCGAGGAAGGAGATGGGTGAGCAGATGTACCAGCCATCGTGGCAACAGAACCCAGCTACAGGGACGGGGCAGGGCCGGCACCCAAGTGCGGTTAAGGAGGAAAAGTTGGCGAGCACTTAGGATTTCCTAGGTGCCCGACGTGAGTACTTGAAGCTCGGTCACCCCAGTATCTTCGTGCAGCATTCACAGATGAAGGAGGAAGGTGCCCCAGGCTCCCGGACAGCAGGAGGTGGAGTGGCTGCTGGGACTTGGCTGCTGAATGCCTGTGCAGTGCTGGAGGCCCCAGAGAAGGAGTCCCTGAGGGCTGGGGTTTGGGGAGGCCGCCACTACTCAGGAGAGCCAGCTGGAGCAGGGGAGGAGATCTGTGCCAGGGAGGAAGATTTCCACGCTGCCCAGGCCAAGGAGCCAATGGGCAGCTGACCCACGGTCCAGGTTAGGGATTTGGGAGGAGTCCTATTTCCCAGATACAATGAGACTCAAGTCCTCCCTCACAACTACCGCCCAGGAGTGGGGTCTCTGCTGGGTCCTGAGACATCTTTTCTGGAGGCCTGAGGATGGCCAACCCAAGGATCTGGTGTCATCACTCCCCCAGCTAGCATGGGCCAGCTTCTCTGCTCCCGGTCATTTCCTCTGCACACAACATGCCCTGGGCGCCGGGCCCTCTGTCCCACTGATCTTCCTCACTGCATCTACCTGGCCATTCTGCCGCTCATCAGCTGGGAGACCTCGGTCAGGTTATTTAACCTCTCTGTGCCTCAGTCTCCTCATCTGTAAAATGGAGATGCTGAATGCCTCCCTCAAAGCGTTGTTATGAGGAGTAAATGAATTAATACATGAGTAAGTGCTACTGATGTGTTTAAGTAAATAAAGGCAGTGGGAGAATTTTGTATGGGACGTATTACGAGTATTAAGGAAGAAGGGCAGTGTTTTTTGAGAATGGGATTGGGGCAAACACCAGATGATTCTTGGGGTGTTCCCCATGTCCTCACCTTCTTGCTGTGCACAAGCTGGACCCACAGCTCACCTCTCCTTGATAGTCCACTGTGCTGGGGGAGCAAGCCATGTGACAATTCTGTTAGCTTCTTCTCTCACTAACAGCTACATCAGGTCTTTTGTAGTCTTTCTTTTTTTAGGTTATATATATTTAGCAGTGAAGAAAACCTCTTTATGGTGTACATAAACACTTAGAAATGTGTGAGTATGCAGGACAACGCCTTATCACAAACTGAACACACCCTAGCACCAGATCCGGAGGCAGAACGTGAGCAGCTCCTTCCGCTCACTCCCCCATCCACAAGGTAACCACTATCTGAGCGAGCGGAGGCTTAACTCTGCGCTCTGCCAGCTCTGGCTTTTTGGGCTCCACATTACGCGTGTGAGGTCCATTCATGATGCGGAGTGGAGAAGGACTATGATCCTCCTCATTGTTAGGAAAAGGTTATGTTGTGGGGCGCCTGGGGGGCTCAGTCAGTTGAGCATCTGACTTCGGCTCAGGACACGATCTCATGGTTCGTGAGTTCAAGCCCCGCATCAGGCTCTGTGCTGACAGATAGGAGCCTGGAACCTGCTTCGGATTCTGTGCTCCTTCTCTCTCTGCCCCTCCCCTACTCATACTCTGTCTCTCTCTCAAAAAATAAATAAAAGCATTTAAAAAATTAAAAAAAAAAAGATACCGAAAACATTCTTGCCTGTGACTTTGGGTGGCCCTATGCACTCATTTCTCTTGAGTGTACAAACTTGTGAGCGGGACTGCAGGCTCAGAGGGCACGGGTGTGATCAGCTTGAGGGAACTGGGTCAAGCACATTTCCCAGGTGGTTGTACCGGCTCACTCCTGCCTGGAGTTGGTTAACTTTAAGAGCTGGACGCTTTTTTTTAAATGTTGAAATAGGGGCGCCAGGGTGGCTCAGTCGGTTAAGCGTCCGACTTCAGCTCAGGTCATGATCTCGCGGTCTGTGAGTTCAAGCCCCGTGTCAGGCTCTGTCCTGACAGCTCAGAGCCTGGAGCCTGCTTCACATTCTGTGTCTACCTCTCTCTCTGCTCCTCCCCCACTCATGCTCTGTCTCTCTCTGTCTCAAAAATAAATAAACATTAAAAAAATGTTGAAATAATTCCTGTATTTGAATAATTCAAATGAGGCCTGGTATGGCTTATAGTAAGCCCACAGTCTTTGTTTTGTAAATTAAAAAAAATTTTTTTTTAGTTTGTTTATTTACTTATTTTTTGAGAGAAAGAGAGAGCGAGCGAGCATGGGAGGGGTAGAGAGAGAGAGAAAGAGAGAGAATCTCAAACAGGCTCTGCACTGGCAATGCAGAGCCCAATGCAGGGCTTGAACCCACAAACCAATAGATCATGACCTGAGCTGAAACCAAGTGTCAGGTGCTTAACCGACTGAGCCACCCAGGTGCCCCCCCCATCTTCGTTTCAACAGAGGATTATAAAATGCTGCTCAGGGAGTATCATCTGCTTTCCACTTAGTGATAGTAAAGGAGGGAAGTTATGTATTCACCTGAAGACCCAGAGAACAGTGGAAACAAGCATTAGCAGAGTGCTGGCTGGTCAGAATCTTGAGCTCTGGAGCCAGCCTCCAGAGTGCTGCCTGCCTCATCAGCTAGCCGGGCATCCCAGGCAAGGAAAGGGACCCTTTATGACTCAATGTCCTCGTTCGTAAAACAGGAACACAGCAGTACCTGCGTCATAGGGTGGTTGTGGGATTGAATGAGATCTTCTGTGTGGAATGTTCAAAACAGGACATGGCATATCATACATGCTCAATTAAACACCAGCTATTGTTTTGATATCCTCAAAAGAGTAGCAATCCCTTAAAATAGGATTCTGGATGAAATACATTAAAACAAACAATGCCGTTAGCTGCTTTTCTTATTACCACACAGACCTCCCCAGCCAGAGCCCAGTTAGTCAGAAATACCACCCGAGAGAGTAAACACAGCAGGTTGTAAGAAGCCAGGTTATTTCAGAGTCTCCACACTAAGGCTCAAGTTCAAGACAGGTAGCACCGTGTCTCACTTTCCCTGGCACGGGGCGGCAGACCCCGAGTCTGGTGAACCGCTGCTGGTTGGGAGAGGAGGGTGGCTGCAGGCAGGCCCCAGCCACAAGGAGCCACCAGTGGCCATAAGAACAGAATCGATAGAAAAAGGCGTATGAGGCCCCAGGCCTTTCCATGTACTTGGGCCCTGACAGCGTTCCCATCATAACAGAGAATAAACAGTAACTGATGTTTCACGTGATAATCCCAAGGCATCAAGAAAAAGACAAATAACTTTCTCTTCTCTCTGTCTACAAAGTAAGCAATAAAAAAATTTTTTTCCAATAAAGAGAATTTTAAAAAAGAGAATTCAGCGTTCTTCAACATATCGCTTGTAAGAAAAAAAAGAGGTAGAAGGCAAATCTTTAGGTGAGACACTTAAAAATCATATTACAATTATAATGTGAGCTCCTTATTTGAATCTTGATTTTTAAAAGATTATTTACTTATTTTTGAGAGAGAGAGAGAGCAAAGGAAGGGCAGAGAGAGAGTGAGAGAGAGGATCCCAAGCATGGTCCCCACTGTTAGCACAGAACTGGACCTGGGGCTCGAACTCACCAACTGTGAGATCATGACCTGAACTGAAATCAAGAGTTGGAGGCTTAAAGAAATGAGTCACCCAGGTGCCCCAGAATCTTGATTTTTTTTTTTTTTTAATCTGCTTAGGTTCATCCGATGAGTGGCTCAGTCAGTTGGGCCTGACTTCAGCTCAGGTCATGACCTCACGGTTCATGAGTTCAAGCCCCACATCAGGCTCTCTGCTGTGAGCATGGAGCCCGCTTCAGATCCTCCGTCCTCCTCTCTTTGTCTCTGCACCTCACCCACTTGCGCTCTTTCTCTCAAAAATAAACGTTTTTTTAAAATCTGCTTTAAAATGTCAGAAGTCCTGAATTTACTAAATAATCTTGCCCACTCTATCTCAAAAAAAAAGTCTGCTTAAAAAGTCTGAATTTGTGATACAATTGAAAATATGAACACAACTGAGTATATGATGATATTCAGAAATCGTGATTAATTTTTTACATGTAATAGCAGTAAGGCAATTATGTTCAAAAAGAACTTTCTCTTTTAGAGATCCACGCAGAAATATCTAGATGTGAAGCGATTTAACGTCTGGCATCTGCTTCAGAACTGGTGTGGGCGGAGGGTCACCGGGGAGGGTGTATCCGGCAGACGTCACCACTGGCTCGACGACAGATACTGTCGACTCATTCAACTCTGAACTATTTTCGTGTGCCTTCAAAATTCATAATAAAGGTTTTTCGAAGCTGCTCTGAGGAGGAAAAACATAAGGAAATGTGTATTTTAGAAAAAATTCCATCAAAACTGCTAAAATAAAAATTGGCACTTCAGGAAGCAAAAAAAAAAAAAAAAACGCAGGAAAACGGTAATGTGTTTTACAAAGATGTTCATCTAAAATATGAAGACGTCTTCGCCACATGGAGGAGGAGAGGGTAAAGTCGTGAGTGATCTAAAGTTGGCTACCTAGAAGAATCCTGAGTGGGCTTATTCATCCATCTGAAACTTTCTGACGACCCACTGTGGGTAGACAGTAGTGGACCCGGGCACCAGGGAGGCACCTGTGGCCACACTGCTAACCCTCTCCAGGCACTGGAGTGGCACTCACGTCACTGTGTCGTGATGAATAAAGAGAATCATGGATGTGGGTGCCTTCCCTTCGTGGAGAAAGCCAAAGAGGCGTGGGAGACAGATTTGCTTCTGGAATGATGCTTCTCAGGAAGGCAGGGTGAACAAACGGCTATTCAGACTCTGAATTCAATATGACCTCAGGGCCCTGCCATGAGTTAATTCTATATGAAAAGGAGTTAGGAGACCACATGGAGGTGCTTAATGCGGGTACTCCACAAACTTACTCATTGTTACTATAATAATAATGGAGTTTGGCATTTACTCTGATACCCATGGGCCCCTTAATTATTCCTGGGGCCAGCCTATATTTGCAAAATGGTGAGACTCTGTCATGTAGCTTGGCATCTTTTTGATAAAGCCATGATTGATAAAGGCTGTACCTAATCAACTTAGCTAGGAATTCGGAACTTCAAAATGGCCAAATAGCTCTTTAATAACTCTTTGCTTGGCCAGTTGAGTGTCTGACTCATGATTTCGGCTCAGGTCGTAATCTCATGGTGGTAAGATCAAGCCCCACATCAGGTTCCGCACTGAGTGTGGAGACTGCTTAGGATTCTCTCTCTCTCTCTCTCTCTCTCTCTGCTCCTCCCATCCCTCTCTCAAAATAAATACATAAACATTTAAAAAAATACAATGTTTCAGGGTGCCTGGGTGGCTCCGTAGGTTAAGTGTCCAATCTCAGCTCAGGTCATGATCTCATGGTTTCTGAGTTTGAGCCCCGCATCGGGCTCTGTGCTAACAGCTCGGAGCCTGGAGCCTGCTTCAGATTCTATGTCTCCCTCTCTCTCTGCCCCTACCCCACTCGTGCTCTGTCTCTCTCTATCAAAAATGAATAAATGTTAAAAAAATTTTAATATAATGCTTCTATAGTTCATGTCCAAGGTCACATGCCTCTGTGACACAAACCTTCATTTCCCTCCCCCGTGAGATGAATGCACATCTTCAAGGTGGTGGGAAGGAAAAGCCACTGTTAACGGAAAAGCCTTTGCTTAAGGGTGAGACTGGAAGGTCCCAAGAAGGTGTCCCAGGTAATCCCTCTCCTTTCTGTGTTTTCCCCAGACATTTCTCCTGCCCTCCTTACCATGAGATGCCGGGTGATTCACTGGGCTCGGTCTGGAAGCAGGCGTCGAGCTTCCCAGACACACAGGATCCCAGATTTCTTTCTCTGAATCTTGGTTTCCTCAGATAAGTTCCTGGGTCTGGCTGCCAGCCATGGGAGAATGGAGGACCCACTGGCTCCTTCCCATGGGCATTAGTAGTTAGGGTATTAGTCACCCAGCCAAGCTCTCACACTTCGGTTTGGTTGATGTAGCAATAGACAAGTTCCACACTGGCAACTTCTTTGGTATTCCAGATTCTGTCATCTCAAGAAAGCCTCATCAAGCCACTGCCATTTACTCCAAAGTACGGTGCCCACAAAAGGATAATGCCAGGAACGTGGGCTGCATGCTTGGCTCCGTGATACTCAGACTGTTCTTTATTTTAAAAGCCCTCTGGCAGCCTCTCCCCAAATCATTTGGGCTCAGGATGTCACTCCCTGGTCACACCTAGATTCTTCACTGATTTAAGTTTTATGGGGAAAGTTTCCTCTCTATTATTTGCTTGGCAAATACTGTTTGGCTCCTGTTTGAAATGATTACAAGCAGTAAATGGAGAAGAAGTGGAGGCCCTGCTCACACGTGCTCCCCAAAGCACGGCAGTTTTCCAGATGCCTGAGGGGCCGTGCAGGGGCCATGGGAGGCTGGCTTGGGGTGGGTCATTTACCTAAAGATCTGGACACATAGACAAGTTGAAGGCAATTCTAAGCATTCCCACAGGGATCCCCACAAACTCCAGCGTCCCCTAGGTTAGGCTACAGGGAGCAGCAGAAATACGGTGAACAGGAGAACGCTTGCCCCTTCCAGAAAGCAGCGCCCGCTCCCTTAGCTGACTATTGCCTCATGGGAATGAGTGTGCTGCTTTGCCAGATCTTTTGATTTGTCAAAAGAGGCCAGGAATTTGCAGTTGTGAAATTTTCAAGTTTTTCATGCTGGCAACTATTAAAAGAAAACCAGAAACATTGTACAAGCATGTGAAAAGGTGCTCAATATTACTAATCATTTAGTCATTTGGAAAATGCAAATCAAGCTACAATGAGATACTACTTCACACCAACTAGGATGGTGATTATTAGAAAAGAAGGGGAAAAAAAAAACAAATAACAAGCATTGGCAAAAATATGGACAAATTGGAGCCCTTGTGCACTGTTGATGGGAATACCAAATAGTACGGCTGCTTGGGAAAGAGCAGAGCTAGCCACCAAAAAATTAAAAACGGAACTACCGTGTGATGCGGCAATTCCACTTCTGGGTATATACTCCAAAGAATTAAAAGCAGGGTCTCAAAGATATTTGTAGACCCGTGTTCATGGCAGAATTTTTCACATTAGCAAAAACATAGAAACACTCCCAGTGTCCACTGATGGATAAATGGGGAAGCAAAATGCATAACGAAATATTATTCAGTCTTAAAAAAGAAGAATATTCTAGTACATGCCACAACATGGAGTACCTTGAGGACACTGGCTAAGCAAAATAAACCAGTCACAGATAGACAAACACTGTATGATTCCACTTACGTGAGGTACTTAGAATTGTGAAATTTGTAGAAATTCTACCAAGACTAAGATAGTTTCCCAGGGGGCTAAGGAGGGGAGAGTGGTGAGATATTGTTTAATGGGGACAGAATTTCAGTTTTACAAGATGGATGATGGGGATGGTTGCACAAAAATGTGAAGGTGCTCAGTGCCAGCGCAGACCAAACAAAACTTGTCTCTTGGGGTGCCCAGGTGGCTCAGTCAGTTAAGCATCTGACTCTTGGTTTCAGGCCAGGTCCTGATCTCACAGTTCATGAGTTCGAGCCCTGCATTGGGCTCTGCACTGGTGGTGCAGAGCCTGCTTGGGATTCTCTCTCTCTCTCTCTCTGCCTCTCCCTCCCTCGCTCTGTCTCTCTCTCAAAATAAAGAAATAAACTTTATAAAACAAAACAAAAACTAGTCTCTTGTCCAGTGGTTCTGAGGCTGCTTCTTGTCCCCTCTGCTGTATGTGACCCTGCACGTCAGTCTGTTTACTGTACCCACTTTCTTGCCCCACCCAGATCTGGAAGCCCGTCTCAGGAGCTGCACACACCTGGGTTTGAATCTTGGCTCTGCTCCTGACTAGTCATGAGATGTTGGATGCTTCTATCGATAGCTCGGGTGATTGGAAAACTCTGTCACTGTGTTTGCCTTGCACCCAAAAGTCTCTGGAGGTAGTGATTTCAAATGGCTCAACCCAGAGCCATTTCTACCCACTGCCGATTCCAATGTGCCCTGTGTGATACCAATCATGAGTTCAACTCCTGGCCATGTGGACTGGTTACCAGCGTGTTTATTTGGAATAGTACTTTGGAATTACAAATTCTCTTTGACCTGTGCTTAACTCTTTAATTTTGTTTATCCCTTTAATTTTATTTATTTGTTTGTTTGTTTGTTTGCTTGTTTGTTTATTTGCTTGTTTGTTTTTTGAGAGAGAGAGAGAGGGAGGGAGCATTAGCAGTAAAGAGAGAATCTTAAGCAGGCTGCACACCCACATGGAATCCAACGTGGGGCTTGATTCCATGACCTTGGAATCATGACCTGAGACGAAATCAAGAGGCAGACACTCTACTGACTGAATCACCCAGGGGCCCCAACCAATGCCTTTAAGAGAAAGGCAGCAAAATTGCCAAGGCGAGCAGAGGGCAGGTGTTCAGTGGGAGTGGGGTGGGGAGGGTGTCAAACTAAACATTGTGAAGAAGAAGAAGAGGGAGGGGATGTATTCTCAAAACAGTTTTTTTTTTTAAATTCATTAATTTTTGAGCAAGAGAGGGCTTAAGTGGGGGAAGGGTAGAGCAAGAAGGAGACAGAGGACCCAAAGCCAGTACTGAGCTGTCAGCACAGAGCCTGATTCGGGGCCCAAACTCACAAATCATGAGATCTTGACCTGAGCTGAAGTCTGATGATTAGCCAACTGGTGCCCTCACAAAACAGTTTTCAAATAATTTCCCTTCACAGTTTTCTTGTAGTGTTTAGCATTTTCATTGTTGCCTGTGTTCTCTGAGGGATTCCAACTGACTTGCTTCTTCTGGCACTATAAAATTTAGTGAAAGTAAATTTGTTCTTTTCATTGTTTTGTAAAAGTAAATTTTTGAGTTATATTTTTTAAATGCACCATCTTTTCTTCTTTTCTTTCTTCCTTCCTTCCTTCCTTCCTTCCTTCCTTCCTTCCTTCCTTCCTTCCTTTCTTTCTTTCTTTTGGACAGGCACTAAGGATTCAAAAACAACAAAGTTGTGCAGGGTCCCTGCCTTCAAGGAGCTTCTATTCTAGAGGAAAGACAGGAAATTAAGTGGGATATTTTAACTTCTGGGTAAGAGGGTGCAATGAGAACAAGTAAATGAGCCACCTGGAGAGGAGAGGTCCAGGAGAGTGTCCTGCTGGAGAGGACACCAGGGCTGACAGATAAGGGGTGACCAGGAGTTAGCCCAGTGAGCAATCAGGAGCGGGGCAACGGGGAAGCACACAGAGAGAAAACTCTCATGCTGGTGATGAAAGATCTAAAAGCAGGGCCCATTATTAGTGCTGCCTTGACATCTGGTGACACTGAGAAAGCTTTGCTAAAACACCCCAAAAGCAAGTTCCCCTCCCCACTCTGCTCCCCAGGATAAGGTCCCCTAGCCAAAGAGCCCTCCCCGTCAAGGGAAGCAGGTGCAGTTCCCTGTGAGCACATGAAATTGTTCAAGCAAGCCAACCACTTCCTCCCACTGACCCAGGGGCCAGCCCATCCTTTTGATACTACGGCACCAACCTCCACAGGAAACAGCTTGTTCTCTCTGCTTCCAAGGCAGCCCCTGTGTGGTGTTGGGGGACCTCCTCCCGGGATGAAGTATCTGTGACTAATAAACTGCCCTCCATCTCTCATCTGTCTGGTGCCACGTGCCACGTGTGTGCACTTGGCCATCCCCATAACCTGAGACGGGAACCCCTTCTCCCCACCAGGAGGAACAGGAGGTAATTAAAACAACACGACAAGGGCTGTGCGAAAGGGCCATGAATCAGCATTGCTGGAGGATCGGGTGAGGCCAAAGCAATGGGGCGGCCTGTTTGGGAAGTGAGCAGAGACCAGGAAAGTTCTAGTTCTGGTAACGTTAACTGGGCAGGGTGGACCCCAGTGGCAGGAGCCCCTGCGGGATGCTGAGCAGGGATGAGAGGTGGCCATGGCTGAGTCTTAAATCCATGACTCTGGCCAGTGTGGGGGCCAGGATCTGAAGGCATGAGACCAGAGAGATCAAGTCTCATTAGGGACCTACTGCAGTGTCTGGGGAAGAGATGGTGAGGACCCTCTTTGGACCAGGAGTGTGGGGTGTAAAGCCTTGGGAGGTGTTTGTAATGTAGAGAATATAATCCATTTGGCCCCGCTTAATCAAAGGCTGCAAATGGGGACTGAAAACATTAGTGAACAAAAAGCATGTTAACTGAGCTCTTGCAGGCTGCAGCGGAGGGGGGCTGGGGGGCAGCAGGCCCACAGGGTAAGGCTGTGCAGAGTGAGTATCTCCCCAAGGTGGCCAGCGTGAAGAGGAGCGGGCGCTGTGGGGCTCATCTTGCACTCCACTCACCACACATAACAGGGACATTTGTCAGAGGTGGCAAGAAGGGCTGAGACAAAGATATGGCCCCTCCCAGTTCGTGACTTCTGTTTGCAAACCCAGCAGGTGCCTGTGAATGCATGTTAACCGACTGAGTCAGGCTGGGCATGCTGAGTTCTGAAAAGGCAAACGCCATCTCGCTCCATTTTCCCATGTGACATAAGTGTTGGACTTTCAGGAGAAAAACAACAACAACAACAACCAACTTTCATTTCTTCCCTTTATTAACTTTCCACATGCTGACTCACATGATTTAATCAACAGGCCCAAATTTAAGATTTTCTTTCATCAAGGCAAGGGAGTATTACCAGGGTCCTCTGGACTGTGACTGCAAGAGAAAATCTAGAAAGATGAGAAAGTCAGTGAATGAAATACTGAAGAGATTTATGCCAGTGGTTCTTAACCCTGACTGCACACTAGAAACATCTGGGGAACTTCTTCAAATACTTAAAGCCAACTCCACACACAGAGGTAGTGATACAGTATCAGAGTTTTCACCTTTCCATCCCCACAGAGGCTGTCCAATTGGGTGCTCACAGGGTTGTTCGATGAAGCCCTGGTGAGACAGGAAATGCACATTGTGAGGCCAGCAAGCAATATGTTATATTAAAGGACTTTAAAAAAAAAAAAAGTACTTTTTTTTAAGTTTATTTATGTATTTTGAGGGGGGGAGGGGCAGAGAGAGGAAATCCCAAGCAGGTTCTACACCGCATTGACAGCATGGAGCCTGATGCAGAGCTCGAGTCCACTAACCGCGAGATCGTGACCTGAGCTGAAATCAAGAGTTGGATGCTGGGGAAGTCTGGGTGACTCAGTCAGTTAAGCATCCGACAGCTGTCTATGCCAACAGCTCAGAGCCTGGAGCCTGCTTCAGATCCTGTGTCTCCCTCTCTCTGCCCCTCCCCTGTTCACACTCTCTCAAAAATGAATAAACATTAAAAAAAATTTAAAAAACAGAGTTGGGCACTCAACCAGCTGAGCCATCCAGGCACCCTTAAAGGACTTTTAAAATCACCAGCTTTTACTACCCCATGTTATTCATGGATTATACTATATCAGTGTTCAAAAGACTTTCTCATGTTTTCAGACCAAGCATTTAGGACCCAAGTACAGGGAAAGCTTCAAATTAACAAAAATATTCAAGAAGATTCCATCTTATTGACCCAAACGTAAGCACATCATCGAGCACTTTGGAGGACTGGCTATTGTCTACGGCCATACCACCCTGAACGCGCCCGATCTCGTCTGATCTCGGAAGCTAAGCAGGGTCGGGCCTGGTTAGTACTTGGATGGAGGACTGGCTATTATCCAGCATGTTGGACAGGTTTGGAAAAAGTCATCAAATAATTAGACAAATACATTAGATGCAATGTCTGGAAGTCCTGGTCATTAGGTTGACATCTTAAATTCTAATGATGGTTTTTGTTTTGTCTTCTCCCTGCCCCAAAGAGCACCATAAATCAAGGTTTACAAGGACTTAGAGGATTTTTTTTTCCTAATAAATTCCCAGGAAGGTGTGGCGGACTCCGGAGAAACCTGCTTTTCATGAGCTCCTGGGCTCAGCTGCTGATTCTCTCTGTGGCTTTTAGCAATTTCTTTCAGTTTTCCCATCAGTATAATGAGTGAAAGGCACCACACCCCGGTGGACAACACCCATAGCAACATGAGACTCCACCAAGTACTTTCGAAAATACTGCTCTTTCCTCTTTTCTTTGTTGCCTTCTTTTGGATTGTTCTACATATACATGTTTTTAACTTCAAGTTAATACTAACTTAATTCTGATAAAATATGGAAAAATTTCCCCAGTGTAGATCCATTCCCTTCCCCTCCTTGTGATACTATTGTCTTAAATATTACATCTCTATATGTTATATAACCACACATACTCAATCTTTATATTTATTATTTATACAATATTTATTTTAGCATCTTGAGTTAGTGTGGTCCATATGTAGTAATTGATGAACCACTAGTATTACATTACTGTTAACTCAAAGTCTATAATTTACATTAGGGTATACGTTTTGTGTTGTATAGTATAGAACTATAGGTTTTAGATAAATGCATATGTAAGTGAAATTAGAGAAAGACAAATGTCATATGACTTCATTCATATGAGGACTTTAAGATACAAAACAGATGAATATAAGGGAAAGGAAGCAACAATAATATAAAAACAGGGAGGGGGACAAAACATAAGAGACTCTTAAATATGGAGAACAAAGAGAGGGTTGCTGGAGGGGTTATGGGAGGGGAATGGGCTAAATGTATAAGGGGCATTAAGGAATCTACTCCTGAGATCATTGTTGCACTATATGCTAACTCACTTGGATGTAAACTTAAATAGACAGACAGACAGATAGATAGATAGATAGATGATAGATAAATGCATATAGTCATGTATCCACCATATATATAGTTTCGAAGAGAATATAGTTTCACAGCCCTAGAAATCTCCTATGCTCTACCTATTCATCCCCACTCTCCAACCCCAAGCCTCTGGCGACCACTGGTCTTGTCTCTGTACTTTTACCTTTTCCAAATGTCACATGAGGAGAGTCATACAGTATGTAGCCCTTTCAGATTGTCTTCTTCCATGTAGCAATATACATTTAAGATTCCTCCATGGCTCTTACTGGCTTGATAGCTCATTTCTTTTAATAACTGAATAATATGCCATTGAATGGACATACCACAGTATATTTATATATATTCAGTCACTTACTGAAGATCATCTTGATTGCTTCCAATTTTTGGTGAATATGAATAAAGCTGGTATAAACGTTCATATGCGGGTTTTTGGGTGGACATAGTTTTCAACCTATTTTTTTAAATACCTGGGAGTGTGACGGCTGGATTTTATGACCAGAGTATTTAGTTTTGTAAGAAACAGTCAGACTGTTGTCCAAAGTGACTGTACCACTTTGCATTACCACCAGCAATGATGAGAGTTCTGGTTGCTCCATATCCTTGTCGAAATGTGGTGTTGGCAGTGTTTTCGATTTTAGCCATTCTATCAGGTTTGTAGTGGTATTTCATTGTTATTTTAATTTAAAGTTCCCTTGTGATGTATGGTGCTGAGCATTTTTTCATATGCTTGTCATCTGTATATCTTCTTTGATGAGATACCTATTTAGATCTTTTGCCCATTTTAAAAAGTAGGTTCTTTGTTTTCTTATTGTTGACTTTTAAGAGTTATTTGTAGGGGCACCGGGGTGGCTCAGTCGGTTGAGCATCCGACTTCAGCTCAAGTCATGATTCCCTGACTTATGGGCTCAAGCCCTGAGTCGGGCTCTGTGCTGACAGCTCAGAGGCTGGAGCCTGTTTTGGATTCTGTGTTTCCCTCTCTCTGCTCTTCCCCTACGCACACTCTGTCTCTCTCCCTCTCTCTCAAAAATAAACATTTAAAAATTTTTTTTTAATTAAAAAAAAGAGTTCTTTGTTTATTTTGGATAACAGCCCTTTGTCAGATATGTGTTTTGCAGAGATTATCTCCCACTCCATGACTTGTCTTTTCTTTTAATATGGTCCATCTTATCTATTTTTATTTATTTCTTCTTCATAAATGGTTCTTTTGGTGGTGTATCTAAAAATCATTTCCAAACACTTCGCATAATTAATGCTCTTGAGGTCCACCTATGTTGTCACAAATAGCAGGATTTCCTGCTTTTTTCACCACTGAATAATATTCCATACCACAGTTTCTTTCTCCACTTATCTGTTGATGGACATTTAGGGTGTTTTCACATCTTGGCTATTGTGAATAATGCTGCAGTGAACATGGGTGTGCAGGTATCCCTACAAGACCCTGTTTTCATTTCCTCTGGATATATACCCAGCAGCGAGATTGTTGAATCATACGACAGTTCCATTTTTAACTTTTTGAGGAACTGCCATATCATTTTCTATAGTGGCTGGGCCAATTTACCTTAGCAACAGTATGCTATTCTTGTTGCAAGATCCAGCGTTGAACTATCTTTGCATCCAGGGACCAGCGTTGAACTATCTTTGCATCCCAGGGATAAATCCCATTTGATCGTGGTATATTATCCTTTTAATGTACCATTGAATTTGGTTTGCTAATATTTTGTTGAGAATTTTTAAATCTATATTCATCAGGGGTATTGGTTTGTAGTCTTCTTTTCTTGTAGTGACCTTATCTGATTTTGGTATCAGGGTAATGCTGGCCTCATAAAAATGAATGAGAAAGTATTCCCTCTCTTCCTCTTTATATTGTTGGAAGTTAGAGAAGCACTGGCATTAATCTTCTTTAGATATTTGGTGGAATTCACCAGTAAAGCTATCTGGTTTGGGGATTTTTCTTTCTTTGAAGGTTTTTGATTACTGATTCAATCTCCTTAGTCATTATTGGTCTGTTTCGACTTTCTATTTCTTCATGACTCAGTGTTGGTAGGTTGTATGCTTCTAAGAATATGTCCATGTCTTCTAGGTTGTCCAATTTGTTAGTGTATAATTAGTTCATAATAGTTCTTATGACCTTGTGTATTTCTGTGGTGTCTGTTTAATCTTTCTTCTTTCACTTAATTCATTTCATTAATTCATTTTCATTTAATTCTTTCATTTCTTTTAATTCATCGAGTACGCTTTCTTTTTTTTTTCTTGGCAAATCTGATATTTTGTCCTCTTTGTTTATATTTTCAAGAAAACAATTCTAAGTTTCACTGACATTTCCTAATATTTTTCTATTCTCTACTTCATTTATTTCTGCTCTGATCTTTATCTCTTTGCTTCTGCTAACTTTGCCTTAGTTTATTCTTCTTCTGGTTCTCTGAGATGTAAAATTAGGTTGTTTATTTGAGATCTTTCCTTTTTCCCAATGTAGGCATTTATCACTATAAAATTCCCTTTGAGAAATGCGTTTCCTGCATTCCGTGTGTTTGGTATGTTGTATTTCCATTTTCATTTGCTCCAAGATGTGTTTTGATTTCTTCTTTGACACATTGGTTGTTCAGGAGTGTGTTGTTTAATCTCCACGCATTTGTCAATCTTCCAGTTTTCCTCCTATTATTGATTTCTAGTTTCTGGCCATGTGGTCTGAAAAGATACCTGGTATGATTTCAATCTTTTAAAATTTGCTGAGACTTGGGGCACCTGGGTGGCTCAGTCGGTTGAGCATCTGACTTTGGCTCAGGTCATGATCTCAGGGTTCATGAGTTCATACCCCATGTCAGGCTTACTGCTATCAGCACAGAGCCTGATTTGGATCCTCTGTCCCTCCTCTCTCTGCCCCTCCCCCACTCATTCTCTCTCTTTCTCTCTCAAAAATAAATAAAATAAAATAATATAAAATTTGCTGAGACTTGCTTTGTGACCCAACATATAATCCATTCTGGAGAATGTTCCATGTGCACTTGAGAAGAATGAGTATTCTGCTGCTCTTGGAAGGAATGTTCTCTATACGGCCATTTGGCCTAAAGTACAGTTCAAGTTAAATGTTTCCTATTGATTTCTATGTCTGGATGACCTACCTTTTGTTGAAATTTGGGATGTTGAAGATCTCTGCTATGATTGTATTGTCTATTTCCCCCTTCAAATCTGCTAGTATTTGCTTAATATATTTAGGTGCTCTGGTGTTGGGTGCCTATATATTTACAATTGTTATATCCTCTTGATGAATGACCCCTTTTTAAATACATAATGACCTTCTTTGTATCTCGCAATAGTTTTTGATCTAAAGTCTGTTTGTCTGAAAGAAGTATAGCTACCCTTGCTCTCTTCTAGTTTCCATTTGGTGTGGGGTATCTTTTTCCATTCCTTCATTTTAGCCTATGTGTGTCCTTCAGGCTGAGGTGAATCATTGGTAGGCAGCATATAGTGGAGTTTTGATTTTTAAATCCATTCAGCCACTCTCTGCCTTTTGTTTAGAGAGCTTAATTTACATTTAAAGTAATTATTGATAGGTAAAGACTTATTTATGCCACTGTATTAATTGTTTTCTGGCTAGTTTGTAGTTCTTTTGTTTCTTTCTATATCTCTTACTGTCTTCCTTTGTGACTTGATGTTGATTTTCTTTAAAAATTAAAAAAAATTTTTTTTAAGTTTATTTATTTGAGAGAGAGAGAGTAAGCAGGGGAGGGGCACAGAGAGAGAGAGAGAGAGAGAGAGAGAGAGAGAGAATCCCAAGCAGGCTCCACATTGTAAGCACAGAGCCCGATGCAGGGCCCAAACCCATGAACCATGAGATCATGACCTGAGCTGAAACCAAGAGTCGGACGCTTAACTGACTGAGCCAGCCAGGTGCCCTTTAATGTTCATTTTCTATAGTGGTATACTCTGAGTCCCTTCTCTTTATCTTGTGTGAACCTACTGTAGATTTTTGTTCTGTGGTTACCCTGAGGCTTCCATAAAATATCTTATAGATATCACAGTCTATTTTAAGCTGATAACAACTTAACTTTGATGACATACAAAATCTCTATGCTTTTATTCCCTGCCCACATTTTATGTTTTTGATATCACAATTTACATCTTTTTACACTGTGTATACATTAACAAATTATTGTGGTTATAGCTATATTTAATACTTCTGTCTCTTAACCTTTGTACCAGAGTTAAGTGACCACATGCTACCATAGTACGATATTGGAGTATTCTGCATTTGACTATACACCTACCGTTACCATAGTAGTGTATATTTTCACATGTTTTCATGTTACTGATTAGTGGCAAGGAGAACTCTTTCAAGCCTGAGTGGTGCCAGGCTGGGGGACAGGCTGTCAGTGACAAAATAGAGCTATTCTTCTGGCTCTTTTTGTGCAGTTATTCTCAGATTTTTGTTCCATTGTGTGCCTGAAGCTTCTTCAGTGGACTCCTGAGCTCTGCCAAAGCTGTTTTCATTCATAGGTACCTGTTGAACTGTTGACCTTTTCCAGAGGACGGAGACTGTAGTCTCTTAATCCACCATTTTGGTTACCTATGTACATACTGTTTTTTGTTTTTTTTTTTAAGGATTTTATTTTTAAGTCATCTCTACACCCATCATGGGGCTCGAACTCATAATCCCGAAATCAAGAGTAACATGCTCCACTGACCAAGCCAGCAAGTGCCCCCTATAACATACTTTTTTTTTAAGTTTTTATTTTATTTTTTATTTCAGAGAAGAGACAGAGAAAGCACAAATAAGGGAGAGGAGGAGAGGGAAAGACAGAAAAAGAGACAGAGAATCTTAAACGAGCTCGATGTTCAACATGTAGCCAGACGCAGGGCTTGATCCCACGACCCTGAGATCATGACCTGAGGTCAAATCAAGAGTCAGTCACTCCACCAACTGAGCCACCCAAGCATCCCACACATACTTTTAAAGAAAAAATATACCTACTGATTTTTGCACTTATTAAATTACAAATACAGGGATTTAATTTTAGATAAAATTATTCATTCAACAGATATTTATGTCTTTCTTATACATTACTATGTACAAGTAGGATAGAGAAAACAGATGACTGGTCTGTGACTACCAAAAAACCTAAATTCTCCCACAGGTTTGGTCCTTAACCTTTTGTGAATTAGAGTAAATGATCTCATTGTGCCATGTTAGTATTTTTAGTGTTTATTTTATGATGCCTATTAAAGACTTAATTAAAAACATTAAAGTAATTATATTATTTATCCCTTAGTTTCTCTTTCTGTATAATCACTGTTGGGGCAGAATATCTTCCTCGGGGCATGATAAAAGATAAAGAAAAGATAGATAATAGCACAAGATATGAAATACCCAAATAATTAGGTTTCAAACTTCACATTTAAGATTTCATTCTCTTTGGCATTTATCTGGAGAAGAAACAAGTTGCAATTAAAAGAGTGTTTTTTACTTAGAGACTGCATTTACATCCATCTTTAGTCCCAGAGACTAGCTGGTCCCCTCAGCAGCTTCCCTGACCCATTCATGTAAAGGATTCTATGGCTTCTCTAGGTTTCCTAACCTACTGTGTATAAAGATCTGTTTCCTGTGGATGGCTGGAAGGAGTTCATATATAGGGCTTACTGATGGGAGTTTTCACTCTGAGGGATAAAGGCTGCCCAAGGAGGGAAACCTCTGTCCCACTATGGGAAGAGTCTTGCCTTTCCCTGGACAGAACATCAAATTTTGTGAGAGAAGAGTCCTCTTGTTTTATTTACTCCCTTTGCCTACCTCTCAGTTTCCTCATCAGTGAAATGGAGATAACAACCCTCTTCTGTCAGGATGATTGTGAGGGGTAAGGCAGTTCCTGGCACCAAGTAAGTGATGGAGAAGTGAATCAATAAGGGCCGCCTGGGTGGCTCAGTCGGTTAAGCATCTGACTCTTGATTTTAGCTCAGGTCATGATCTCATGGTTTGTGACTTTGAGCCCCATGTCAGGCTCCATGCCGACAGTGCAGGGCCTGCTTGGGATTCTTTCTCTCTGCCCCTCCCCTGCTCTCTCTGTCTCTCAAAATAAATAAGTAAACTTAGAAAACTCTTTTAAAAAAGAAATAAATCGGGGCGCCTGAGTGGCTCAGTTGGTTGAGCATCTGGCTTCAGCTCAGGTCATGATCTCGCAGTTCGTAGGTTCAAGCCCTGCGTCAGGCTCTGTGCTGACAGCCTGCTCCAGATTCTTGTCTCCCCTTTTCTCTGCCCCTCCTCCACCTGTGCTCTGTCTCTCTGTCAAAAATAAACATTAAAAATTAAAAAATAAAAAGAAGTAAATCAATAAGCGATGAGTTCAAGCTTATCCCCATATAATTTTATTAGGGACACGTGGTACACCATGGTTGGTTTAAGATACTTGCTGAGGCTCACAAGTCTACAACCCGCCTTTAGCGAAGACTCAGAGTTCTCTCGGCAGTAGTCTTCCCAAAAGGCCAGCCCACACAATAAGGCTCCTGGCACTGCTGCTTGCAGGGGGTCTGCAGAGAATGACCAATACGGCCGGCCTGCTACCATTGCACATCTAAGGCAGACTAGAGGTACAGAGCAGGTGGTGATGCTCCAATAAGCACTTTGGGTGGGGGGAGGGAGACTGGAAAGTTGAATGGATGGTCACTTCAAGTCCCTCTTTTTCACAGTTGTCTTGAGGTCCCTGTGGAAAAGATGAAGCCGGGTTTAGCCAGATCTGCCTTCTGATTTACCTATGAGACCGGGAGCTGCCACTTGGCTTACAAGCATTCAGATAGCTGAAGTGTTTACCATGTCATTTTGGGGTTATAAAGGAAGGACACAATGAGTCTCTGACATGCCCTCTTCTTTTCTAGTATTTACAGAGGCAGGGGCTGGGTCTTCTGGAAGGTTAGTGTGGTAGTTTTAAAATGAGTCCACAAATTCTTTGAAATGCCTCGCCTTGAAATGTAGATCTAGTCCCCACCCCCCCCACACACACACCCAGAGTTTCTGGGCTTCCTATGAATAGAATATGGTGGAACCGATGAGCCCTCACTTTTGAGGACAGGTCATACAGCTTTCTGCTGGTTCTCTTCTTACTCGCTCTTGGAACCCAGCCTCCATATTGTAAAGAAGTTTGGGCCACATGCAGAAGGGATGTGTGACTGCTTCACCAGCCACCTCAGCTAAGCCCTCAGTCCATAGCCAGCATCAATTACCAGACATGTGAGTGAAGGAGGTTTCAGATGATTCCAGGCCCAAATCTTTGAGTCTGATAAACTATCCTTTGTGCCCTTTTTAAATTCCCGTCCTCTAGGAACAGTTAGAAATTATTACTATTGCTGTAAGCCACCAAGGTTTTGTGTCATTGGTTATGCAGAAATAGATAACCAGTATAGCCAATTTGTTGTGACAAGTTAGAGCATCTTCCACAATCGGACCTTCTCACTAACACTTAGACACAGGCTGCGGATGACTGTCATCCATTTATTTTCCAAAGGCCATTGAAGGGTCTAGACAAGAAAAGCATTTTTCAGTCCGATGAGGTAAAGCAGTGATTCTCAGCAGGGCACCAGTTCCAGACGGCATGTTGGAAATACCTGGGGAAGGGTGGTTGGGGGTGGAGAAATGTTCGAGGTAGTCCTGCAAAAGAAAAAATTAGCTAAACTCCCACACGGCTTTCAATTGTTCTTTGCTCAATGGCTCCTGTTGGATCTGGCCAATGGGAGGCCCTGAGGAGAGAATGGAGGGTAGAAGGAGAGAGGTCAGGCTACTTACCATTCTGGTTTCCTCCCTGCCCATCGCCCAGCGCCCTGTTGGCTGTGGCCAAGTTCCTCTGCCCAAGGCTACAGCGCTGGGGTAGCCAGCTCCATGACTCACTGAGTTCCATCCACTGCTGCTTCCCTTTGAACCTGCAGGAACTTTCACTAGCCTCTAGAGAGCCTCAGCCTTCCCTCATGGTTTCCCATAGGCCTGCCTGTACCTTCACGAAACGTCCTTCACTTCCTCCTTCATGCATGCTATTTCCTGTTGGGGTGCCCGTTGATACTTTGAATGTCCACCATGTCCCTCTTTAGAGCTTTGTTTGTCCTAATTGTTATCCCTGCTTACGTTAAGATTAGTGTCCCATTTCTCTTTTCAAATGCAAATAAGTCTGGTCTATCTTACCTGAACACTAGTTTTCATTCTATCCTCTACTCTTAAATGTTGTCTTTTAGTTTTCTGTACTTCTCATCTGGAATTTATTTGGAAACTTTCACTTACTTTTAAATCCAAACTTATTAATTACAAGTAGGTATAACTGTTTGACTTCTACATTCAGGTACAAGCGTTTGCTCTTTTATTATGTTTTCTAGTGTAGTCATGATAGAACAACCGCATATTGAAATACATGTTATGTAGTGTTTCTTTACAAAGAAACACTTCTACTTTTATTATGGTTTGGAATATATACATATATATTTACATATATATAGCCTGGAATGTATATATGCACATGATATATATGATGTATATACAATGAGTACGTGTGTGTATGTATGTATATATGTATTTAATTATATGTGTTTATTATTGGCAAATTTCATTTCCAGACAGTGAAGGGGATTTACCCAATTACAATAGGAAGGTTGTTAGGTCTCATAGGGTTGAGGACCTCTGAATAAGAGTTCCACAGTGTTGGAAAAGGATTGAACACAGTGTCCTCCATAACATTGACATTGACTACCTAGCAGACCTCCTGAGCAACACGTAAGATTTTGTGGCCTTGCAAAGAATGGCTATCCATCAATCCACAAAAACCCTCCCATGTTTTTGGAAGCAGAAAGCTTCCATTTGAGTGCCTTCCTTCTCAAATCTTCCAGAAGCCCACTGCACATTCTGAACCCCACTCAACTTCCTGGAAGCCTCAGAATTGCCTAAACTGTTGATAGAAGTCACAATCCCTTAGGGTAGAAATGCACCAGGTGGCTTCCTTGGCCTACATTTACTACTCCTGTCCTCCACTTCCCAAGAAAGTGGGAATATGCACCAACTAGACAAAGTAGCACTGACAAGGTCATGAGGACCTTCTGAAGTAGATCACTGAATCCAGGAGTGATCACCTTGGGCCATGCCAGTGTCTCTTGGAGAAGACCAGTTGTTAAAAATAGTTGTAAGAAAGCACCTGATTATAACACATCACCCTACATATTGACTGGTAGTCTTAATTCTCTTATCCTTCTATGTTTCCATGAAATATCCCTCCCTTTAGAAAGCTGCTGGTTATAATGAAACCGAAGACAAGATACACTAGAGCAAGTCTCACTAAAATCAGTTAGATTCTTGACTGCTGTAATCATCATGGCTTCAATATATCATCTTCTTCCAAGGAGCTGAGAATCATTTGCAGACATGACCTTATTTGTCCATACGAGAAACCTATCCATAGGGGGAGTACTATCATCCCCATTATGCCTCATGCAGTTGGGGCTTTCTCAAGATCACCTGGAAAATTGGCCATAAAGACGAGACTAGAAAGAGTCTTGTAATTTTCGCTTTCATTCTGGACCTGTTAGAGCTTGTGGCCACTGGCTGCAAGGCATGTGAGACATCTGGGAAAATGCACGTGTGTGTTGCCATCCAAATGTGAAAACAGCAATACCAGAGCCTAGGTGTTTGAAATGCTCTCCAAAAGAGGAAACAAAAAAGATTCTAACATTTCGCTGAAAGAAACCATAGAATATCTCTGGCTAATGCTCCTGCCAAAAGCACTTGGGTCTTCTCAGTGTCACACCATGAAAATAATAGGAAAAGAAAGAAAGAAAGGAAAGGAAGGAAGGAAGGAAGGAAGGAAGGAAGGAAGGAAGGAAGGAAGGAAGGAAGGAAAGAAATATGAATAAAAAATAAAGAGATAAAATCAAGAGACATTCCTTTTAACAAAACAGTGCAGGTAACGGAGAGATAGATAACTTTGGGAGCCCTCAGCTACTAGAGGCATTACAATACTCACACATGAGAGAGAATCTAAGGAGAGAAATAATTCGCTTTTTTAAGACATCTAATTTTCATCTCCAATTCACTGCAATCTCCTTCCTGTTTTGGTGTATCCTTCAGTGTTAACAAAGAATCTGAAGCAACTCAGGGTATTCTCAGTTAACGCATATTCCCTCAGCACACATGCTGTACTCATGACCCTGTGTGGTTGACATAAATGTCAACCTTGGAGCTGAAAATATCCTAGCCTATTGTTAATCTGAAGCTTATTTCCTAAATCAGAAAACTTAACTGAAACTATAGTAGAATATAGTATAAAAACAACATTTGAAAGCATCTCTCTAATGCATTGGGTTTAGAGTTTGGTTTCCACCTGGTCTGGTAACACAAAGCTTTCATAGCAAGCCTGTCAAGACTTTAGAGCATCTTGTGAAATAGGATGAGGCACTAGACCTGGGTGACCTTGCACACACCACACAGTTCCTATGCCTGGATAGTTCATCGTAAAGGAATAGGGCCAAAGTTGAAGACAGTTCCCACCTGCTTATACATGAATTTGCTTGATTAGACTGCATGCTTTTTTGGCCACACTTGGAGTTAGCTTGTGTCCCGCTTTGTGATGTGTACCCCAGCATCGCCAGGTAATTATCTAATTGAACTTTGTGTGCCAACAGAATGTTACAGACCTTTCTACATCACTACATTGATGTGAATATTTCTTTACTTCATCAGTTCCCTAATGAGAATGCGTGACTTTTTTTAAATTTTATTTTATTATTAACTAATTTTTTTAATGTTTATTTTTGAGAGAGAGAGAAAGCACTAGTGGGGGAGAGGCAGGGAGAGAAGGGACAGAGAATCTAAAGTGGATTCTGCACTGACAGCAGAGAACATGATGCAGGGCTCAAACTCATGAACTATGAGATCGTGACCTGAGCTGAAGTCAGATGCTTAACCAACCGAGGCACCCAGGCCACCGCCCTTCCTTTTTTTTTTTTTAAAGTTAATTCGTTGACTTCTTCTTTTTTTTAAGTTTATTTATTTATTTTGAGAAAGAGAGAGAATAAGTGGGGGAGGGGGCAGAGGGAGAGGGAGAGAATCCCAAGCAGGCTCCACACTGTCAGCATGGGGCCCAATGTGGGACTCAAACCCACAAACAGTAAGATCATGACCTGAGTGTAAATCAAGAGTCAGACATTTAACCAACTGAGCCATCCAGGTGCCCCGAGACTGTGAGTGTCTTGAGTGCAGAAACAGGATTCCTCCTTTGAATTCAAGCAGCCCAGCTGAGCAGGGCACAATAAGTACTCAATAGACAGCTGTTAGTTGTCTGTATGTTAGAGCATTTATCAAACCAATATAAATAGATAAGTAATATATCAGATTAATATAAATACAATTATATTATACGGATATATTTGTGGGAGATGCATTTTTAAAAAAAATTAATTTGCTTCAATAATGATAACCTGACATTTCTGTCTCTTAAAAAAAACAAATGTTTCCAAACAACCTGTTTCCAGGCAAAAGGAAAGTGAATGTGGCATTTTGTCAATGAAAGGTAAGCAGGCAAGATAATGAGACCTATCCGTATTTTATTTTCAGTCAAATCTTGAACTCCAAGGAATTCAAAAATGTTTGATATAAACAAGACTGATTTAACTTTTGTAATATATTTGAACAATGAACTAGAAGATACAAAAACAACCATTTAATATCTGCCCCCTTGCCGGAGTCCATAAATCAATTCCAGAACTCTGAACTTCCAATCACTGAATTAGTGATTTTTTTTCCCTTAATGTCTGTCTTTCTAAAGATGATCACTTTATAGTCAACAGCACAGATCCTTTTACTTCATTTCGTGAAGGCCTAGGCCAACAGGACCCCAGCATGTCAAGCTGCACAAAACAGGAAACCATTCTGGGAAAGTTCTGAGTCTCAGCTCTCCAAGTTTCCTAGCTGCCCGGACAACCAGAGGCCTGCCGGGCAGCACTCTCCTCCCTTCTATCTCTGCAGCTCATCAGAAGTTGCTCAACAGTCCCTGGAGTCACCCGCCTATCTCATTGCTCTTATCTTTCCATGTCAAGGTTCCAACCAACTCCTGAATACTCGCTGAGTGTCGGCTCCAAGGGCGTTAGGTATAAAATGAGATCTGGCACCTCTCCCCTCCCCGATGAGAGAAAAAGCCAGGAGGAACACGCCGCACGGCACCACGATAAGAAGAGTGAAGGCAGAGGCTTGTCACGTGTGCCAGGAAAGCTACACAAAGTGGGGAGTGGGCGGGGAGGCTGCAGAGAAGAGGCAACCCTTGAGTGCAACCTTGAAGGATGAATAAGAGTTTGCTGGGGGAAGAAGGTGATATTCAACCCATGGGGTACTGACTGGAGGGTGAGGGCCTCGAAGCACAACATTTTGAGGAAATTCTAATTAGTTTGAAGTGGCAGAGAGTAACCATGAGATGAGGAGGGGGAGCAGAGAAGAGGGCAGCGAATAGCAGCTAAAGCTAAGGGTGAGTGGGGTACACTGGAACGGAGTTGAACTTTTATCCTGAAGGCAGTAGGGAACTTCTGGAGGTTTATGAGTAGTCCAGGTACATGGGCAGAGCTCTATTTGGACAACAGTAGAGCAGAAAACTGAAAGGAGGTGAGGAGCCTTCCGAATGCCAGAGCCCTGGCTCCCAAAGGGCTGCATTCCTCCCGGGAGGCAGTGCCACAGAGAGAAACTAAGAGACTGAAGAATCCAGAACAGGCAATGAGTGCTAGGTGACGGATTTGATGTCAGAGCGAAGGGAAAGGGAGACGTGGAGAAAGACTCTAAGAAGATGGTTAATCACTGAAGAAGCTGAGAGGAGAGCAACAAACATGATGGAGACTAAGGACAAAGGGGGAGACAGAGGATTGGGAAGGAGGACACTGGGGTGAGTCGGAGACATGCTAAGCTAGAGGTGCCTGATGGTCTCGCACCTGCCGCCAGAGACTAGGTTTGGAGCTCCAGAACACTGAAGAGGGCTGGATCTTGCTACAGGCAGAGTTTTGTCTATATATATATGTATATATATTTAAGTTTATTTATTTATTTTGAGAGACAGAGAGAATGAGAGGGAGAAAGGGGCAGAGAGAATCCCAAGCAGGCTCCACACTGTCAGCACGGGGTCCGATGAGGGGCTCAAATCCACAAACTGCAAGACCATGACCTGAGCCAAAATCAAGAGTCCAACACTTAACCAACAGAGCCACTGTATATTTGTTTAGAGAGAACGAGAGAGAGAGAGAGCATGCACGCAAGCAGGAGAGGGGCAGAGGGAGAAAGAGCATCTTAAGCAGACTCCATGCTCAGTGTGGAGCCCAACATGGGACTCCACGACCCTGGGATCGTGACCTGAACCAAAATCAAGAGTCAGATGCTCAATCGACTGAGCCACCCAGGCGCCTCAGAGTTTGGTTTTGATTCAAGAGATTGCAGGGCTCTCATAATTCTGAAATGATGGAGCAGTATTCATTCAGAAGATGGGATAAGAGCATGAAAGCGAATGTGACAGCTGAAAATGATGACCTGATGCCAGACCAGACGGGGATGTCTCCTAGGTTTTAAAATTTTGTTTAATTTTGTTTTGTCGAGGGTGTATGTACGCAATTTTATTTGCTTACTTGTTTGTTGTGGTCATCTAGATATGAGCTAATGGTCTTCTTCCAAGAATGTACCTAATTGCTAGGATCTGGTATAGACTTATTAACCACTGGCATAAAAATTTATGTTTGCCTGCAGGTGAGAAGAGCTAGTGACAAGAGGAAGGGGTAGAAAGAAGGCAATTACAAAATAAGGTTATGAAATTAGTTGCTCTCCTGCTTCTCTCTTCACAGGACTTGATGAGACCCATCAGGAGAGCTGTTTGATATCGCTGCACAGGGTGTGCACTGAACAAAACTAGGGAGTGCAATTCACATCTCAGACCTTATAGAAATAGTCATTGAGCATGAAAATTTTCAAGAAGATGGAAGGAAGGAGGAATCTTTCTGTAGTTTGCCCAAAGATGCCATCTTGGCTTAGTAGAAACTTTGCTTTTCTGTTGAAGATGTTTCACTGGTGAGAATGAAAGAGAAGTAACATACTCATTTCACCCAGGTTATTTGAAAGCTGAGGAAACACGATCCACTCACTCTCTAGTTGCTGGAATCACACTGCAGGTATCAGCCTGAAATTCAGTCTTCAGCCAGAACAAACACAATTCAAGATTTAATCAGGTCTAAAATCTTGTCACAGTCGAATGCAATGTTCTGTTACCAAAAGAGAAGGTCTAGCATCTCCATGCTTACATGCTGTGGAAGTGAAGAAGGACACCAGAGGATATCTTGACTTAAGTTCTTTCCTAGGATTAATGTATTAAGTGGAAGATGTTTTCTTACACAAACACATGTCTTAGTCCATTCTGGCTGCTGTAACAAAAATACCACAAGCTGGGTGGCTTAAACAACGAACATTTATTTCTCACGTTCTGGATGCTGAAAGTCCAAGATCAAGTCACAGGCAGATTCCATGTCTCGTGAGAGCCCACTTTCTGGCTCATGGACAAGTCTGCTCCATGTACCCTCACATGGTGGAAAGGGGTGAGGGAAGTCTCAGGATCTCTCTTATAAGGGCACTCATTCCTTTTATGAAGGCTCTGCCTGCATCACCTAATCACCTTCCAAAGACCCCACCTCCAAACAGGATTGCACTGGAGATTAGGTTTCAACATGTGAATTTTGAGGGGGTATAAACATTCAATCTTTGGCAGCATATCATCAAGAACGCCATAAATACGAGCACTGGGTGTTGCATGTAAGCCAATTTGACAATTAATTATATTTAAACAAATAAACAAATAAATAAAATAAATGTTCTAATTGTAACTAAAAAAAAGACCATAAATAATATTTTAAGGTTGTTAAAATTAATTCCAAAGAAAGAAACACCACTTCCATCTATTATACCCTCCTCACTTGTTTATTTACTTAAAAAAAAAACAAACCAAAAAACACTTATTGCCTGGCATTCCCCTGGAAATTTTAAGCTCATGAGAAGGTAGACAGTACCTTGGGAATACTCAAGAGCCAAATCTTTAGTGCCTAGAACAGTGCCAGATACATAGTAGGGTGCCAGTAAATCTTTTTTTTTTCTGACTAAGCAAATTGAAACTAAGATTTGAAATTCAATCAGGATGAGAAGAAATCAGGCCAGTTCAAAACTATAATGATAACTGTGTTGATGACTATGGTGAATATTTACTGAGCGATGACTATGTGCCAGGCCACTGTTCTAATGGCTCAAATATATGGACCCACAGAATCCTCACCTGACTCACTGAAAGCAGAACAAGAAATTTCCCCAAAGTCAGTCAGTTGGTGAGTGGCAGACCTGGTATTCAAACGTGAGCAGCCTGATTCCAGAACGTGTGTTGTTCACCATGATAGATGCACTAGCCGCCATGGTTAGTTTGAACACTAATATCCTTCCACCTGCAGTACTGCCCTTGAGACTGATAAATACAAACTGATCTGGTTTTCTGTCTAATTCTCTTTCCAGAATGTTGTATCTCTACATTTAACTCATCTAACAGTAATTTTCTCAATTACCCCATTTTGCTGGTAGTAAAATTCCTAAGTAGATAAGCAGATTTTCTACCCCATGAGCAGTTTCTTTTGAATACTATATGGTATTTGTAAGGGTTACATACATATGATTAGCTCAAGTATGGCTCCACAAATCCATTCCAACACCTGAGACCCTATTTCAGCCCATCACCTTAAAACGATCACACAGTAGAGGCTTTAACGGGAGCAAGGGCTTTGCTTCCTTAATGCTATAAATAGTGGTTGGCACATAGTAGACCATCAATAAATATGAATGAATGAGTGAATGAATGAATGAATTCAGGTTCTGAGAACCTGGGACATTATATCCACTCCCCATCCCACCCTCCGAAAATAACAGCTCTATTATTTATCTGTGTTTAATTTTAAAGCAGTAAATCACCATAGAACTATAAGAATATGAGCGCTTAGTTTCCTCTCTTCAATAATATTCATACTTAGAATACAACGAAATGTTTTAGTCTCACAAATATTTGGAAAGATACAAAAACCAGCAGATTCCTCTGAGGCTTTGGCTACCCCTGTTGTTCAGGGAGGAGGCTGGCCTCTGGGCAACTGAACCCTGAATTTTGAGAACTTGTCCAGCTCCCTCTCTGTCCCTGGATCCCCAGGAATGCCTGCAGGGAAGGGAATGGATCGCTGTGTTTAGGGCGCCCCCTGCTGTTCAGCGGTGCCCTGAGAGAACAGGCCGGGGCTTTCGGAGGATGAGGAGCTTGGGTGAAAGGTCGGAGAACCACCTGTTCCATTTCTGAAAAGGACCTCAGAGGTGCCTGAGGTTCAAACCCACGTATTCCAGATGGGGACACTGAGGCCCAAAGAGGTCAAATGTCTCATCCGCGGGGACATGGCTGGTTAAGTCTTTTAAAGGGGAAGAAACTGGATTCCCTGACCTGCGCCTCCCAAACGAGGGAAACTGAAGATGGAACTTGTCTCCTCTGCCTTTTTTAAAAATTTAGATCCTCATAAAAATGACTTGCTGAAATCCAGCCAACCAAAATGTGACATTAATGAAGAACTCACATTTAGAAGAGCTGCAGTAAATGGACTATTACCGAGCACAGAATCCAGTTTAATACAGATGGATGGAGCCGTGGTGAGAATTATGGGGTAATGGATAGAATGTAAACTGTGTCAATTTTGACAGAATAAAAATAGTTCACAAAAATGGAGTGTTGGGGGAGTTTATATATACATACTCTGGTTTCCACATTTCTCACAGTACATCAATAGGTACTGCTTAAAACTGAAATGTGTGGTTTAAAAAAATAGTTGCTTTAGATATTTCGTGATTTTCTTTTCCTTATTTTTAGAAGGATCACTTAGAGAAGGGTCATATTATAAATGTTAAGCTGATGTTCAAAATTCATTTAGATTCTTTTAATTTACCCTTTCTTCTCTAAATTCAAGTAAATCTAATTTACTACATTTAATTTAAATAAATGATTAAATAGCATAACTAATACAATCCCAATTTTGTAAAATGATAGCTGAGTGGTCAAGAGTCTGAATTCTTGACTCAGATTGCGAACGGCACCTGCAAAGATTACTCACTGCTCTGTGTCCAAGTTCACCAGTAAAATGAGATTAATAGTCCCTAGTTTGTGGCTTACGGGTAATGTAAAGCTTTTAGTACAGGGTTCAAATGTTAGCTATAACTATCTCTTCTTCCATCTCTGTTATTCCTAAAGATGTTATTCATATCTGTAATGGTATTCACCTAATGTTAATGGTAGTTGTTTCTGGATGATGGAATTTGGGCTGATTTCTTTCTTTTTCATGCAGTTCTGTATCGCTTGGTGTTTGGGTATTTTTTTCATTTTTTATAATGAATTACACAAAGCTGTCCCATTAAAAAGTAGTATATATATAAATGTATTATATAAATATATAATAAAGTATATATAAAGTATATATGTTTTAAAAATTAAGCATGACTAATCATAAATTTATTGTGCCCATTTTTTATGATTTATACCTTCCATATCCTATAATGTGAACTATATTTCAATACGTGATTTTAAAAATAAATCATCCATTATTTTTGCATCTCAAGGGCTCCCCATGAATGGTTCTCCTTAAGCATTAATGAGTCACCTGCCTCTTTTTAGACTAGGCATTTCCTTCATTTTTCTCCGTAGGCCTCAGATTTTGAAGACTTTTTAATCCACCAAAAGACACACACATTTAGAAGGAAAATTTGTTTTCTGGCTTTTAAAAGCATAGATACAACTGCCATGTGTGGAATGCTATGCTACTGACTGATATTATCAAATGAAATTAGATGTGTAAAACAATTAAAACAGTGGCTGAGACGGAGTAAACATTCCGGAAACGTTAGCTATTATGGTTATGTGATACCAGCCAAAAACTAAGGGGGCTGAAAGCTATTTTTGTCAGTCTGTGCTGCCTTGTGGAAAGTTAATGTATCATTTCTACTTGACATTCTGAAATATTAAAAATAATAAGTGTTCAAAGGTGACTCTGAGGACACCTGGAGACCTAGGAGCCCCAGGCTGGGGCTGACTGCTGTGAGCCATTGAATCTCCTATTTTGGGGGAGAGGGAAGTGCTCTGCTCTCACACGGGACTATGATGCTCCTTGACCAAGAGTGTTGATGTAGGTACCTTGGTGTGAAGGCCCGTCCAACCCTCCAACCTTTCTTACCAGTCAACTAAAACAAATGTTTCCTATAAACTAATTTTTACAGGTGTATATCTGGAGTCTACTTAATGTGCAATGTTTGCTAAGACCCCAGGCTTCTCAAAAAAAAAGGGGGAGGTTGCTAATTCCACTTATGTGATCTGGGACAGCAGTCACAAATCTAGCCATTGCTTCTGAGGCCGTGGGGATGAAAATTGACTAGGAAGGGACATGGGGGAACTTTCTGCAGTGATGAGAACATTCTACCTCTGGAGAATGGCTTGGGTTTCATGGGCATCTGTGTTTGTCAAAATTTGTCAATATAGCCTAAGATTTGTGCATTTCAATTTCATTGTAAGTAAATTTCACCTAAAGAAAAGGACCATAAACAAGTATTGAACTCTAGTTAATGACATGCATGTGGACGTTTTAAAGGTAAAGTGACTGATATCTGGAACTTTGTAATGCATTAAAATATTAGAGGGACCGGGGCATCTGGGTGGCTCAGTCAGTTAAGCGTCTGCCTCTTGATTTCAGTTCAGGTCATGATCCCCGGGTTCTGGGATCAAGCCCTGCATCAGGCTACATGCCAGGCATGGAGCCTGCTTAGATTCTCTCTCTCTTTCCCTCTGCCCCTCTCCCCCACTTGCGCTCTCCCTCTCTTTCTCTTAAAATTTTTTTTAGGGACTGATGAATAATAGACAGGTGTGTGACAAAAGTACACAGTAAAATGCTAACTGCAGTGGGCATCTGGAAATTCATTGCACAATTGTCCTGACTTTTATGTTAGAAAAATCTTCATAGTAAAATGTTAGGAGGGAAAGAATTAAGGTGGGCTCAATCATTTACTATCTTAAATATAATGTTACTTCAGCATATTTAATTCTCAAGATTCTACTTTGGAAAAGGGCATTTATTACAATTCCAGCCTAAGAGGTCTGCAGAGCAGAAACCTAATGCCTCAGTGGTACTTTTCTTTACTCGCATGGCTGGATGGGAACTACTTTTTTTTTTAATTTTTTATTATTGAGAGACAGAGCATAAGCATGGGAGGGGCAGGCACAGAATCTGAAGGAGGCTCTAGGCTCTGAGCTGTCAGCACAGAGCCAAACATGGGTCTTGAACTCACAAACTGTGAGATCATGACCTGAGCAGAAGTCTAGCGCTTAACCAACTGAGCCACCCAGGCGCCTGGGAACTACTTTCAATACATCCTTCTTCCTCTTAGTCTGAGCTGCTGGAGGGCAGGGAGTGCCACATCATTTAATGAACCCCATGAATGGTGTGTGGTGGGCACTTCATTAATGTGTGGTAAGAGCAGGGTTTTGGAGCCAGAGGGGTTCGGATTCGGATTCCTCATCTTACATGCTGCCACCAGCTCTGACCTTCTGTATCCCCATTCTTAAAAAGGGAGTGATCTCCATTTGGCTGTTTTGAGGCTTCAGTGAGATGACATAGGTAAGGCACAGTATCTGGCTCCTGTGGATAGTTTTCAAAAGTAGCCCAGACCCGAGATTGAGCCACACCTGGGTCATCGAGCCATCAAGGAACTACTGGGGAGCACAATCCCAAACGGTTGGGTAGTGATGGTGGTGACTGTTCATTCTCATCAAGACTGAGATATCTTGTCATTCAACTGCTCCTTCTGTAGCTTGCCTTACCCACACACTCCCTGTCATTTACGACATGTCTCTGACTGTCAGCTCAGAGTGTGGGCCTCGACCAGGAGCATCTCTCTCACTGGGAGCGCAGGTCCCCGGGTCACGACCTGCATTTTATAAGAACCCCCAGTATATTCATTGTTGAGCAGCTCTAGTCGACATTAGATGGGGTTTCTGATGACTCACAGTTGTCCATCGATGATAAACCTCATTTGTCTTTAGCAGAGCTCCACTCGTCCTTTCCTCTCTTTATCTTACTTCTTATGGCTCTTAATCTCTTCAATCCTCAGAACCTGCTCCTTACTGCTGCTGTGTTATCGTCATTTTTAACAAAAATCTGATCATGATGCTCAGTCTTGTTCGACTCTGAATATGGTAAAAAATTAAATTAAGGGACAATTGGCTTTTCTGCAAATATTAAATATATGGGTACATGGGTGCATTATTTAAATAAAATTACATTGATCAGGGGCGTCTGGGTGGCTCAGTTGGTTAAGTGCCCAACTCTTGGTTTTGGCTCATGTCCTGACGTCATGGTTCATGAGTTCGAGCCCCATGTCGGACTCCGTGCTGCTGGTTCAGAGCCTTCTTGGGATTCTCTCTCTCCCTTGGTCTCTGCCTCTCCCTTGCTTGCTCTCTCGCTCTCTCTCAAAATAAATAAACTTTAAAAAAAAACATTAAAAAATTACATTGATAAAGTTCTTTTCTCCAGTGTTAGGTTTTATATTGTTATGATTTTATAAACTCACCAATGTTCAGGATCTGGACATCTCAGCTAGGTACCCAAGGAAGTACATGGAGCCCCCGGCCTTGCCTCCTGCTATCCCCAACCCTGCTCCACTACCCAGCTCCTCACAGCCCTCTGCACCTCCAAAGAGCCCTGGTGACCCTGGGATGAGGGCTTTGCATATCCATCTCTCACTGCTACCTGGAAACTCTGCTCTTTTAAATAGCATTCCATTCCAGTGCCTAGTGCTGACTGGACAATATGGAAGGAATGCCTGCATTGGAAAATTGTAACTTTGTAACCATCACAGTGAAGACTGGCTTAGGCAAAAGTCATTAATGGGTGTACAGTCTTAAAGTGTCTCCCCAGGGATGGTCTTAGGTAGAGGCAGAAGGGAAAAAGTACTAACCGTACAAGCCAGACTCCGGCACGACCTAACGGGAAGGACACAACCCATGCGTGTCTGTGCTCTGACTAGGATTGTACAACCTGAGTGTAAAACGTGGGAACCCCCAAGCAAGAAACGTTCACCTGCCAAAAAGAAGACCCTTGTTCTGCAAGATGTGATTGTCATAAAAGGGCAAAAACAGAAATAAAACTGAGAAATATTCCGGAATAAAGGAAAGGAGGGACATGACCTCTAAACGTAAAGTCCTCAACTGGATTCTGTACTAGAGTGGGGGAAATGTATAAAGCATATACCGGGTTAATTGTCGAATTGGGATAGGGATGGTAGGTTATGTAAAAGTATCACATTAGTGTTAAATTTACTGCACCTGATAACTTCTGTCGTCATGGACAAGAATGTCCTAATTCCTGGGAAATGCGTGCTGACATAAATAAAGGTCGATGGTATAAGCAACTTAGCCACAAATGATTCAGGGAAAAACGTGTTTGTGTGTGTGTGTGTGTGTGTGTGTGTGTGTGTGTGTGTGTACAGGCAGAGAGAGAGGGAGAGAAGGGAGAGAAAGCTTGTTTACCCCGGGGAAAATTTATCTATTGGTACATATGGGTAAAGAGTATACTGATGTTCTGTGTACTACTTTTGCAATGTTATTTAAGCTTAAATTTATTTCCAAATAAAAAGCCTAAAACTTAAAAAAAAAATAACTATTTCTTAGAGCGCCTTGGTGGCTCAGTCAGTTAAGTGTCCGAATTCAGCTCAGATTATGATCTCATGGTTCATGGGTTCAAGCCCTGTGTGGGACTCTGTGCTGACAGCTCGGAGCCTGGAGCCTGCTTCGGATTCTGTGTCTTCCTCTCTCTCTGCCCCTCCCCTGCTCATGCTCCGTTTCTCTGTCTTTCTCTCAAAAATAAATAAACATTAAAAATTTAAAAAAAACACTATTTCTTTCCAAATAAAAAAAATTTACTCAGTGACATGTTTCTCTAAGCAGAAGTATACCACACACTATCAGGAACAAAAATGCAATCCAGTTTGTGAAAAACCACCTGGTGTGCAGTGAGTGGAAGGCAGTTTTGAGGGGATGCGGAAACACCGGTGGTGAATCCTAACAGGTACTGAGCTCTCATTCTGTGCCAGGTGCTCTAACCACCTTGTGTGTCTGTTTTCTAATTCATCCATTTATACCTTTCTGTTTTGTCTTGCTATTTTTTTCTAACTTGGATTGAAGCCTTTGCTTTCTTATCTTTTTAATTTTTTTCTTTTGATAATCTAATCATTTAATAGTGAATTTGCTATGATCAGAATTCTGGTTTTCATATTTGGCATTGTTTTGTTTCTAATGTAAAACAAAAATGACCGGGGCTTAAGAAAGGAGAAAGCCTGAGTCTATTACATGCACCACTGAAAGAGTTTCCTAAACTGTTCATTAATGGGGAAACTTCACTTTTTAGAATCTTTGCAAGTAGAAAGAGCGTTTCACTGTGGCTGCGTTCATCAAGGACTGAAAGCTAGCACTCTGGACAGGTTGGAATGAATCCACAAAACTGCTACATGATTGGTTAAAGGAGTTCCCACTTTTCAGAGGTCAGGAAAAATTCTTGAGTTAAACCCAGAAAGTTTTTCAGCCTAATGAGGGTCATTCAAAGTTCATGGTTCTTAATAAATTAAGCTGGAAGGAGACAGCATTTAATTATCTTCCAAGTAAGTGCTGCTCTGAATAAAACGTTTCCTTCTACTGTGCCTCAGTTCAGTCCCTTCTCTTTCTGAAATGATGAGATGGCCACGCAAACAGATCATAGCCAAATGATCAGGTTTTCAGTTCTACATCTCCGTACCGTTTTCAGTGTCATTCTCACAGAATTTCTTCACTTTCATCAGACCTGCTTCAATTTCCTTCTGAGATAAAATCATCTGTGGCTTGTACTGATGGGTTGGTAGCTCTTCCAAAGTATTTAATACCTTCTTAATAAGACACTTGCCAAAAGCAACAACCGGAACAAGTATGACAATAGCCTAAGTAACACCTGTAGAGAATCCTTCGACCAACTTCCTATTTGACCAAACCAAGTCACATAAAGGCAAATTTGACAGTCGAGTTTGTCCTACCTGGGATATCCAATCGACTGGTTCTTGCACTTTATTATTCAGAAACATGTATCCAAATACAACTGAAAATGACGCCCATCACACAAATGCCAATTTTTTTGGTACATAAGTATCCCAAAACAATTCCCTTATCCAGCATCTTTGCAGTAAGTGATTCAAGGCTTTTCTCTTGAGTTTGTATAGTAGACACAGATCACATGGGCCATGGCTGTCACCACAAGAGACATGTACCACATGTGTCCTCCTAAGTTCAAGCATTCAAGACCAAGGAAGAAAGCAGGACACAAACCAACAGAAACCAGTAATCTCCTGGAAAGACTGCACTTCCTCCTGGGAAGTCTGAACTTCAACGGGCACATTGATGAGGGAAGATTAAGTCATTTGAGATCTGGGCAAGGAATGTAGACATATTAAACTAAATAATGATATAAAACCATTCCTCCTGGGCAGACTCCTTCCTCTTTCCAAAAGTGACTTTACGTGGTGATCATATGTTGGCATGAATACATCAGGCCTGGAGGGGGTACAAACAGTAAATCTGATACATTCTGTAACTGTATTTCTCAGATGTTGGGACTATAACAAAATATGCATAAGGTTATGATTTAAAGGTGTGATTAATTTAACCAGAACATGGACATTGATTAACTAGTTGAATGTAGTATTATTAGTTATGTCCTGTAATCTAACATCAGCACAATTAAATATTATAAGGTTTTACAAAAAAGCTAAAATATCATAGAGCTGAGGATAATACTAACACCAATCACATACTTTTAACAGTTTAAAAGTCAATCCAGGGGCGCCTGGGTGACTCAGTCGGTTAAGCGTCCGACTTCAGCTCAGGTCATGATCTCACGGTCTGTGAGTTTGAGCCCTGCGTCGGGCTCTGTGCTACTGGCTCAGAGCCTTGGGCCTGCTTCGGATTCTGTACCTCCCTCTCTCTCTGCCCTTCCCCTGCTCACGCTCTGTCTCTATGTCTCTCAAAAATAAATAAACGTTAAAAAAATTAAAAAGAAAATAAAATGTTCAATCCATTAAACTAAATTATTGTACCTCAAAACTGGTTCCTCTGAACATCATTAACCTGTGAGATCTTTCTTGTGAGTTAAAGAGAAACATAATTAACTTTGCTTATGACTGAACTTTATCACAACTGCTGCTGAAAAATTTTTTAGGGTGCCCTAATAAAATGTCCCTTATAAGTATTCCAGAGAAAGAATGACAAACCTAATACTTAGTTAAAATTCCTTGTACAGCCATGGCCTTACTAATTATTGAGGTATAACTGGTATACAGAAAACTCCTCATGATCAATGTGTACAATTTAGTGAGTTTGGGCATGTGTATATACTCATGTTACTATCATCACAATCCAAGTAATAAACATACCCATCATCTCTTAGTTTCCTTGTGCCCTTGTGTGTGTGTGTGTGTGTGAAGAACACTTAACATTAGATCTATTCTCTTAATGAATTTTTAAGTGCAATATCTGGAACTTATTTACCTTGTAAAATTATAACTTTATACCCACTGAACAATTCCCCAAGTCTCCTTTCCCCAATCTTCTGGTAGCCATCATTCTATTGTCTATTTCTATACCTTTAAACTATTTTAACTGCCTCATATAGAAATTATGTAGTATTTCTCCTTCAGTGTCTGACTTATTTCATTTAGTGGAATGTCTTCCAGGTCCATCTGTGTTGTAACAAATGGTAGGGTTTCCTTCCGAAGGATGAGCAGCCTTATTGATTCTAACCAATTAGTTACCTATACAAAGGATTAGTCCTAGAATTAGAATGGTTGGAAAAATAAACATAAATTTGTTGTTAAAAGTAGTTACCAGATGAGCGGCGTCCGACTCTTGATTTCAGCTCAGGTCACAGCCCCAGGGTCATGGGATCAAGCCCCATGTCAGGTGCCATGCTGAGCATGAAGCATACTTAAGATTCTCTCTCTTTTCCTCTGCCCCTCCCCTGTTCATGTGCATGTGCACTCTAAAAAAAAAAGCTACCAGATGAACGTGCTCTGGCCATGATGGAGTAGCTGGTACCAAACCATTATTTCCGTGACAAAGAATCCTAACAGTGGAAAAAGTATGAGGTAACTGCTTTTAGGCACTGGACCACAGGCAGCACAAGACTGTGATCCCTTAGGGAGAGGAAACTCACACAGGGAGTCTCACGTTTCCCTGGCTAACTGCCAGGCTTGGGGATAATTTCTGACCATGATATAGGGCTGGGGGGGTGATCAAGAGCATACTGGTCCCACTAAGGTGAGGAGGCAAAAAGGACTTCAGATTTGGTAAAGTGGACAAAATGTGTCGGGCAGATCTTAAGAGTAGGGAGCTGTGCAGAAGGGGCAGCACCCGTCCCTGCTGAGGGTGGGCCGTGCCTGTGTGGTATGAACTACACAAGGAATTAACTACACAAGCTGCTGTGCACTGAGAGGACAGAAATACTGAAAGTTGAGCAGGACTAGCAACTGCAAAAGCTTTGATTCCACCAGAGTGGGGAGACCTCACTGACACTTCTGTCATTCAAGCTGAGAAACCAGAGAGGTCATGCCATAGGAGTCAAACCACATCTTTTTTTTTTTTTTTTTTTTACAGCATTCGCCTAATACCTTATAATCTGTAACTGTAACAATCCCAAATTTCAAAATTTTAGGCTAGATGAAATCATCTTTCTTAACACATTATTCTTGAATAATAATTTAGCCCAGCATATGATTCAAAGTTGAGAGTTACTGTTCTTCAGTATTCTGAGTATTCTGAAGATATTACTCAGGGTTTTGATCTTCATTGTTGCTGTTGAAATATTTGTTCTCTGTCTAATTGCTGTTTCTCTGTAGTCAATCCTTTCTTTCTTGCTTGCTTTTGTTGAGACATAATTTTTGTCTTTGAGTACTGATGTCTGCAGGCATGGCTTTCTTTTCCTCTTATTTTCTAGTTTTTATTTTAGTTCCTTTATTAATTTCCTTTTATGCTACTAGGGATTAAAAATTAATTTTGGAAAAAAATTCATCATAATTCCTTTATCTATTGTCTCTCCTCCATTACCTATATTGTCTCCTTCTTATTTTATCTTCCATATCTCTTAACTGCTCCTCAAAAATTTTCCTTCTTTGTCTTTCTGTGCTACATTTTGTGTAAGTTTGTGGCCTTTATCTTCCAGTTGACTTATTCTCTCTCAACTATCTAATGTAACACTTAATCCACCGCTGAGAAAAACGACATCTTATAGCAACATCTTCTCTAGACGTGATCTAATAGAAACTAGAATAAAGACGTAATATTTGCATGGGTGAAAGAACTTTGAATTTGAGTGCTGCAAAGTTAGAGAGGCTTGATAAATACCTTGAATGCTCAAAGATCTACCCTAACAAAGCATAAAAGAGCCTACACAAGTTCAAAATAACCAGCCAATAACTGAACTATCTACGAGAATAAAAGACACACTCAGAAGAGAGGAATAGAATTTAGTCTTGCTAACAAAAATGCCCAGTGTAAAGCTGAAAAAATTACTGGACATGCAAAGAAACACAGTCAAGAGAAAAAAAGCAGTCAACAGAAATAGATCTTGAGATGGCCCAGAGGTTTTAGCAAAGACTTTACAACAGGTAATATAAATACAATGAAGGAGCATGTGTGCATAATGAGTGAACAAATGGGGGGCAACCTCATTTGAAAGGTGGAAATTACGAAAAAATAACCAAGTAGGGATTCTAGAACTGAAAAGATAATAAATAATATTTTTAAATTTACCAGAGGAGCTTAAAAGATTGAAGATGACAAAAGGTAGTGTCAGCGAACTCGAAAACAGATAATAGAGATTAACCGGTCTGACAAACAAACCAACAAAAAACAACAAAAAATACTGAAAAAAACTGGACAGAGCTTCAGTGAGCTGTGAGGCAATCAAATGGTCCAACACATGTAGAAGGGATACCCAAAGGGAGAAGAAATGGAGAAAAGGGCTGAAAAGTATTTAAAGATATGATAGGCAAAGTTCCCAAATTTAATGAAAAATATTGGCTTACAGATTAGAGAATCTTAACAAACCTCAAATTGAATAAATACCAAACAACAACAACAACAACAACAAAATAATAACAAACTATTTAGACATATCAATGTTATTAATTGCTGAAAACCGAAGGGAAAGCAAAATCTCCAGAGCAGTGAGAGAAGAGGCGTTGTATACAAGAGACAGCAGACTACATTAAAGCTGACTTCTCATTGAAATGATGGAGGCCAATATAAAATGGAAACACATTTTTTTAAGTGTTACTTATTTATTTTGTGTGTGTGTGAGAGAGAGAGAGAGAGAGAGGAGAGAGACAGTGAGAAGAGGGAGAGAGGAGAGAGAGAGAGAAAATGAGTGGGGGAGGGGCAGAGAGTGAGGGGGACAGAGGACCTGAAGCAGGCTCTGGGCAGCATAGCTTCTAAAGTACTAAAGGAAAATTTGTGAACTCAATTCAATATTCGGCAAAAATAATCTTCACAAATGAAGACAAAATAAAGATACTTCCAAATAAACCAATACAGAGTTTGTTGCCTGCAAAACCACACTAAACATGCTACAGAATGTTCCTATAGCTGATGGAAACTCAGATCTACAGAATAGAGAGCACTAGAAATGGCAAACATATGACTTATTTTTCCTTCTCCTAATTCCCTTATGATACAATTGAATGTACTGCTCTAAGATGGGGATTCATGATGTATATTAAAGTTAAAGCTATGACACATGCCAAGAAAATGAGGCTTCTTTTCTCCTCACAGGGCACATTAGGAAAGTTCCATTTATTTTTATGTTTCATGCACTGAAAACCATGATCTTGACCAACCTTAAGAGGGCAGAAACCCTACACCTCTTGGGTCAGAATACAAGAGTGCAGGTGGAGCAGAGAAAAGGTATTATTGGATACCTCTGACATTCAACAGACAATTTCTTGGGCAGCCTTGGGCACACAGTTTGGTGCTCATTTAAGATTGGGCCAACTGAAAGAAGTGCATGAATAGAGAGATTGTGTAAGCGAGAAAAGGCAAGCCCAGTGAGAGGAAGGGTGGTTTCCCAGCAGAGAAAGAAGACAAAGTATGCTAGAAACACCTCTCTGGGGTAAAGGTGAAAGTCTGGAAGGAAGGCAAGGCCAGGAGTCTAAATAGCAGCCTAGAAATCCAGAACAGCTTCCTCCCTAGCACATCAATGATGTCTCCTAATCCCTGACCGCTGACTGTGTCAACTGCACTCAGCATTCTCTGACCTACACACGGGCCCAGCAGATGTTGTGGCTCCTCCTGGACAGCTCCAGTGAGTGATGAGGTCTGGTTTGCAAAAATGGGATCCCTGAACATAGGGAAAGAAAATGACATAACTGTAAAATACAGGCTTAAGGTGCCATTTCAGAACTCAGAGCTAAACTATGTAGGGAAGCCCAGAGTGTGGCATAGAGGACCTCTGAAGAGTGAACTTTCAGCAGTGGAAAAGGGGATGAGTAAGGGAAGGGAACCTTAGATCAGCAAGGCAGAGCATTAAATCAACTTCATGATGGGTAGATGAAAAATCTTCTCTGCGCGAAGCAAGAATATCTAGGGAGAGAATCCAGCTTGGGAAAAAAGGCCTAAAGTGTAGGTAATGCCACCCCTGCCAACACCATCTATCTATTCTCAACTGTACAAAAAAAAACCCCAGACTTTTCTTGGGGGGATGTTGGAGTCAAGTCCAATCCTAAGACAAAGGTCAGCTATGCCTGGCAGCTGCATGAGAAGTTTAAACTTGGTCGGATTTTTTTTTTTTTTTAGTTTATTTATTAACTTCATGAGACAGAGCAAGTATAGGGGAGGGACAGAGAGGGAGGAAGGGAGAGAATCCCAAGCAGGCTCCATTCTGTCAGCGCAGAGCTGGATGCAGGGCTCAATCCCACAAACTACGAGATCATAACCTCAGCTGAAATCAAGTCAGATGCTTAACTAGCCACCCAGGAGCCTCTAAACTAGGTCAGACTTGAAGTTGTAAGGGAAGCCATCATTACTCAGTGAGACCAGGTTGCTGTAGTCCCCCAGCATGGCCTGTGTATACAGATCTGTGCAGGACTCCGAAGCCTCCACTCCTCCTAAATGAAAGACACAGCCACACCCCTGGACACTATGAAATCCTGTTATACCAAATAGTCTTCCTCACTCTGTTGCCAGACTTGCCTATGATTCAAAGTGAAGAACCACGAGGGATACCTTGGTGGCTCAGTTGGTTAAGTGACCAATTCTTAATTCTGGCTCAGGTCAAGATCTCACGGTTTATGAGATTGGGCCCTGCGTAGGGCTCTGCACTGACAGTGTGGAGCCTGCTTGGGATTCTCTCTCCCTCTATCTCTGCCCCTACCTCCTCCCCTCAAAATAAATAAACTTAAAAATCAAAGTTAAGAAGAAAGCTGCCCTAAGGAAGGTAGGGAAAATGTCTTGATTCTGTTTTCGACTATACCCATGGTACAGATAGATACCCATGGTCTCTATACAACCAGAATCATGTGTCTACTGTCTAGGTCCTAGTCTGGCTATTATGTGGTTTACAAGTAAAGCAAAAATAGAATCCTAACCTTGAAGTGCCTTAAAGTTAGGAAAATTACACATGGAAATAAAACACAAAAATAGAATCATAGTGAGGTCTGAATTTTAGGAATTTGAAGATTACTTGATCTAACTGTATTATGTTTAAGTATCTGAGCCCCTGGATTAAATCCTTACAGGCTAGTGTGGGCTGAGGACAGTGTCAACCTCATCTGGGAGCTTGTTAGAAATGCCGATGTTTGAGCTCCACCCCAGGCATGCTGATTCACAGTCTGCATGTTTACAAGATCCCAGGTGATACGGATGCATATTCACATCTGAGAAGCACTGGGTTACATGATCTAGCCAGGTATGTGGTTCAGTAATAGCAACAAACCAGGAATGAAACTTCCTTTCCAAAACGAATTTGTCCTCTACATTATCGAATGACACTTTCCCTTCTTTGACTGAAAGTGGCTTTATTACAAATAATGGATTCCAGGGCCCCACCCTAAACTTCTTTCTTGGGGTGGTGTTCAGGCATTGTATTTTTCAAAACTCCCAGGTACAGCCAGGGTCAGAGGAATCTCAAGAAGTAACTATAGGATAGATTAGAGATGGTTTCAGGAAAGAGAGTTGGGAATTTGGTCTTGAAGGATGGGCAGGATTTAGAAGTCAAGAAAGAAGAGGTGGAAAGGTATTCTAGATAAGGTAGGGAGTGGGACAGAGTGGGTGGGAAGTACCAAGGGGAAAAAGGAAATGGAGAAAAGAAGCAAGGAGTGTTTTAGGAAGCAGGCAATCCAGATTTTTAAATGGAAACTCCTCGTTACTAAATGCTGAGAACTCTTTCAAAGATGAACCATGAAGCTGGCCAAACTAAACATCTGTATGCCACATGTGAACAGCTAGATGGCATCCTTGCCTATGTGCATGGAAAATCAGCCTGATACAAGACTGTTTTTCATTTGAAAACTTCCTTTACTGAGTCCAGGGCAATTCACCCAGTGACCAAGCTCCTAAGACTCTGACCTCACTTCCTGCTCTCTTCTCATCAGCCTTTCTCCAACTCTTCATCTCACCTACTCCCTCAGGGGAACTCAGGCAGTCTCTCATCCTGGAAGTCTTCCTTGGTCTCTCATCTCCAAGGCTCCTGGGATCCCAGTCATCTCTGCCCTTGGCGTACAGCAAGCATCACTGGACTTTGAAACATGGATGTGTTTGCATTGTTACTTTGAATTTTTAACGTTTTTATTTTATTTTTGAGAGACATAGAGACAGAGCGTGAGCAAGGGAAGGGCAGAGAGAGGGGGAGATACAGATCTGAAGCAGGCTCCAGGCTCTGAGCCGTCAGCACAGAGACCGACCCGGGGCTCGAACTCACAGACCTGAGATCATGACCTGAGCTGAAGTCAGTCACGTAATCGACTGAGCCACCCAGGCGCCCCTGCATTGTTACTTTGAACCTTCATGGATGTTAACAGGTAATTTCTTGGTGAATGAGACATGGGTGGGGAGAGGAATTGTCAAAACACGGCTCCAGGTAAGACTGGGCACTTCTCCAGAGCCAGGGATGAACTGAATTCACTATACACAGGGCAGAGGGGTAAAAGAAGGCAATGGATTCATTTCCCCCAAAAATATCTTGTTCTCAACCAGAGCCTGGAACAAAGACCTAAAGAGCTAAGCTGACATTGGGCTCTACCCCAAGCTACGGTCGAAGAGTGAGGTTCCTGTTCTCCAGTTTTGGTTTGCCCAAAACTCCGGGGACTCCAGCAGAAGGAAAAGGTCTCCGGGCACCCGAAACGGGTTGTTGGGGTTGAGGGCTAGAGCTCAGAATCCGGGTCTACATTGCACAGGATGGGAGACCTCGGAAGACTTCTCCGCCTCTCTCAGCTTCCACCCTCCACGGGCTTCAACGGAGTTAAAAAGGCACGTGAGCTGGACGAGACCACGCCTGCTGGCCGCTCATCGAACACCCTAGACGGTGGGGTGAAACCCCGCAGCTCGAAAGGGCGACTTCACCCCACAACTACCGCCGACTTTAGCCAATCCCAGAAGCCAAACTGATCCCCCCGCTTGACGCGTCATTTCCGCCCACCGGGAGGCGGGCCGGCACCGGTTGCGGAAGTCAGCAGGAGCTACTGGGGAGTGTAGTCTTTGAGCTGAGGCGTTGGAGAAGGGGTCATGGCAGGGCGAGAAGCTTCGCCCAGGACCATCTACATGTTTTGTGAACGCAGTTTTAAGAAAAAAGACCGCGGATCCAAGTGCCACAACGATCATTCTTCACAGTGCCCGGGGCACGTTACCCAGAAACGGCTCCCTGGCAGGCCAATGGAAGCTGAGAGATGTCAGTGCGCGTCTGGTTGCGCGGAGCATCTTGGGAGGTGTGGTCCTGCGCCACGCCGAGGATGCTGGGTAGTGTAGTCCCGGCGCCCTACAGAAGTAGGTCCCCAGCTGGTGGCTGGAGTGACCCCTTGTTCTTTGGTGGTGCTGGTGAGTGAAGCTCCCGTGGGACCCGTGGCGTAACTGTGCCCTTCCCAGCGCGGAAAGGTAGGTCCTGAAAGGCTGGTCTATGGGCTGAGGCTGGGGACGGTGCAGATGGCGGGGAGAGGAGGTAGTGTGGGGACACGCTGTCGTGGCTCAGGCCGTGCTCTCCCGGATGTCTTATTTTGGGGGGTGTGGGCGCACATCTCCGAGGAACGTGGGTGAAGCACAGCGGCGAAGTCCAGTGGTGGTGGGTGCTGGACTTGGGCCTTTCGTCCAGGGATTCCTGTGGGTGGGGACAGGTTCGGCCTTGGCCGAAATCGCGATGTTGAGAGAGGGGGTCGCTCGTGTCACAACTCCCCGGGTTTGCGAGGAGTTTACAAGTAGGCTTTTGGGGTCTGATATTTCCCAGGTGGTGATGTGGGAGCCGTCCCTGGGGCCAGGTGTCCCGGGTTTGGGTGGGTGGGTGTGGATCGTCTTTTTTCGGGTCTGGCTACACCTCAGCTTTGCCGAGGCGGGACGATGGGCAGGCTGGCTTGGCCAGACGTGCCCCAGTTGCGCTGGCTGTGGAGTGGCCATTTTGGCGCGATCCTAGGCTCTCAGTTTGGCTCATCGCCCTTGGGTTCCGGCTTAGGAGGAAGAGGTCGGGCCAGGGTCCACTGGGCAAGTTTTTCAAAGGTCCAAGGATCGTCATTGTCCACAGGAATTACAGATTCCCACGTCTCTGGTGTGAACGGGCTTTGGAATTTTAAGTTCCATTTTAACTTTTTATTATGGAGAAACTTCAAACAGAAGTAGATAGAACTCCATAGACCCATTACTCAAATTCAGTGCTTATCATCCTATGACCATTCTTGATTCTTATAATGGATACACTGAGAATCCTTACAATCCAGAGATTCACCATCACTGCCCTTACTGGTTAAGAATACAGCCTCTACAGCCAGATTTCATCCAGGCTCAGTCATTTTATAGCTGTGCCACCTCCGGCAAGAGACTGACCTCCCTGTGCCTCCATTCTCATCTGTAAAATGAAGATAATAAATTGTGCTTCATTGGGTGAGGAGAATGAGGTAACACTCACAGTGCCTGGAACAGTCTCCGGTATATTCTCAGGGCCTTGTAAGTACTATTCTTATTAAGAACGAAGGTGAGAGAGGAGCAGCTCCTTCTCAGTGTCAGCAGCATGTCAGGGCAGGCTGTGTTCCCAGCAAGCGGTGCACAGTCTTTACTTCTCGATAGGTCCATTCCTTTAAGGAGGAAGAGGCCCTACCCTGCTGGAGCATGGGGTTTTCCTGTAACTCTTCTGAACCTTTTTTTTGTCGTTGTTCTTGCTCTGCCCCCTGCAGCCTCCGCCTGCGCAGAGAGTACTGCCTGGTGGGCAAAAAGAGGACTCCCCGGCTCCTGACAGTCCAGCTTCAGGTGGGGACCCTTTACCTTTTGCATGCCGAACCACAGTGGGTTTCCTTTGCTCAGCTTTGCATCTTGTGTCTACAGTGTCCCATCCCCAGGAAAGCTTTGCATCTTGTGTCTACAGTGTCCCATCCCCAGGAAAGAAGGGCTGTTATCAGGGTGACAGTCCCTGTGCCCTTATTCATGACCCCTTTGATTTCTCCATGCCTCTCTGCTTCAGTATAAACTCTGTTGATTGAGCTCGGATGCGATGCCACTGTAGAACATTCCCGCATTTCCCCAGCAGTACTTCCAGTGTCCTCGTCAGCAGCAGAACACTCGACACTACCAGGACTCTTGGGCTCCCAGGCTGCACTGTGACTATCCAACTGTCCCACTGCATCGTGACATAGCCCTTTGAGGATTGGGCACCCAGTTAGACTAAGTGGGTCATGCAGTGTGAAGGCACAGAGTTGTCGTCCTTGCTGGCTGGGAAGGAAGTTCACAGGGGAGATCCGATGGAAAAGGTGTGGGTTGGGCATTATTGGAATGAGCCCTCGATGACAAGTTAGTGAGTGTGGCTTTGATCTGAGGACAGGAGGGAGCAGAGCAGCGCTGTGATTTCCCCCTCCAGCTGTGGCTTTGTGTTTTTCCTCCCCGTCACAGCTAGGCTTGAAAGAGTGGCCTCTGCTTGCTGTCTCCATGTCTATCCTTCTTTCGTCTCTTATATGTTCCTATAGGGCCTTTTCAGCCCTACCCACTGAAACACATTCTCATCAAGGTCTCCCGTGCTCTCCTTGTGGCTAAAGCCATACTCAGTTCTCAGCAACATTTTACATAGTTGCATACGTGTCCTCGTTCTTAAAATATCCTTTCACGCGGTTGCTCCTGGTGTCCAGGTTTTCCTGCTATCTCATAGGTCCTTCCTCCTTTCTCTTGCCAGCTTCCTTTCTCCAAACCCCTAATGTGGAAGGCCCTGGTTTGTGGATTTTTCATCTTCTCCAACCATATTGTCTCCCTTGTGACCCCATCTACTCTCCAGGCCTTAAATGCCATCTCTGAAGTTCGGCCTAGAACCATGCCTTCCTCTCCAAATTCCAGTCTCCTGCTGTCTACTTCGAATTTTCTCCTGAGTATCTCTTGGGCATCCTAAACTTAATGTGTCCAACAACAAGCTCTGATCATCTCCCCCAAACATGCTCCACCCAAGTGGAGTATAGAGCACTCTCTCAGAGAGTTTAATAAGCTCTAATAAGGAGCAGAGACATGGCACCTCCTTCCTTCAGGTTGCTCAGGCTCAAAACCTTGGAGTCATCCTTGACTCTTTCATGCTCTTATATTCCATTCCCACTAAGCAAATCTGGACTCTAACTATCTCCAACCTGCACTATTTCCCCAGGGGCTCAGACCACCATTTCCCCTGGCTCACTGGGATGATCAGAGCCCTTCAGTGATCTCTTTGCATCTTCCCTAGTCCCCCTAAAGTATATTAGTACAGCAATCAGAGGGATCTTTTAAAATGTCAATCAGTTGTTTAAGCATCCAAATTTGGCTCAGGTCATGATCTCATGATTTGTGAGTTTGAGCCTCATGTTGGGCTCTCTCCTGTCAGCGCAGAACCTGCTTCAGAACCTCTGTCACCCTCTCTCTCTTCTCCTCCTCCGTACACAATCTCCCTCTCTCTCTCTCTCTCTCTCTCTCTCTCAGAAATAAACATTTAAATTTAAAAAATTAAAATTATTTTTTAAAAATTAAGTTGAAGTGGGAGAAGGCATGTCAGTCAAATCATGTCATGCATTTGCTCAAAACCCTCCAAGGGCTTCTTACCCAGCCAAAGTCAAAACCAGTATCCTGCAAAGCTGAGTATGATCTCCCCCCATGTTTACACTTGGACCTTATCTCCCCGACTCGGTCTCAAACACAGCACCCCAGCCACAGTGAACTCTGGACCTCGACCTTGCACTGGCTCTTACCTGTGATGCTCAGCACACCAGCTACAGTGAACTGTCGCTTTTCAGACCTACCCACTTGGTTCACTCCACATCCTTTCGATTTTTACTCTGTCACCTTTTCAGAGAGCCCATGCTCAACCACTGTGTACAATTCCAAAACCCCAACCTGCTTCTGTTACTTTTCTCCTTCCCTGCCATATTGGTCTTCACCTCACTTACCACTTCCTGACATCCTGTGTGTTTTATTCATTAATTTAATATGCCCATTTTCCCCCTCTGGACTTTCATGTCAATGAGGGCAGGTGCCTTTCTTTGTTCACTTTTGTATCCCTAGTGTTTAAATAGGAACTTAATCGTATCGTACAGTAGGAGCTTAATAAACATTTTACTGAATGAATGAATGATCCAACGAGATGTATACAGAGCTAATTCTGGGAGAAATGGATGAGGCTAACTAGGATGTTGGGAGAGGGTCTGCAGACCCTGTCAGGAGGGACTGCGACCATTGTCCTCTTACCCCAGCTGGTGTGGGAGTGGGGAGGAACTGAGAGAGTTCTCGGAGATGGAACCAGTTGGCCCAGGTGATGGGCTTCATGTGGCAAGTGGGGAGGTAGTGGTGGTGCCTGAGTAGGCACGTGAGTGAGAGGGAAGGTGCTACTGTCATTAAATTGAAGACGGAGAAGCCATATCCTGTCTGAAAGGGTTCTGATTATTGATTGCTGCAAAACAAACCACCCCAAAACTTAACGGCTTAGAAGAATCACCATGTTATAATTTCTCACAAGTCTTTGGATTTACTGGGATCAGCTTAGTGGTTCTTCTGCTCTGTGTGAGTTATAGATCTAGCTGTGGCCGCGGTCTCTCAGGGACTTGTGTGGGTTGGAACCTCACATATTTGTGAGGAACCCACATGGGTTGGCTAGAAGGCTGGAGTCACCTGGGACACCTGGGCCTCATTCTTTCCATGGAGTATCAAGGCCTCTGCATGGTCTCTCTGGCAGAGGAGTTGAACTTCTTACATGGTATCTTGGGCCTCCCTAGAACATGAGCTCTCTAGCCTTCTTAAGACCTAAATCAGCAACTGGCACAGTGTTACTTGTGCCACATTTATTGGTTAAAGCAGGAACAAGGCCAACATGCAGGAGCTCCCAACATTTGAAGCTGGAATAATTTGAGCAAGAAAATAGTGATGATATTCTTCTGTAACTCAAAGGATAAGATATGAATCCATACTCATATAAACAGTTGAATAAATTTAAAAATGAGGGAGAAGGGACAGCTCTTGCTTACAGAGCAATTAATGAATTTAGAATTAAAAAGGGAAATGGAACATCGTCATTTGGTAAATATCACAATAATACCTGTTACGGACACGTTCCACAGACGCATGCTAACATTAGTGAGTGGAAGTTTGAAGAGAAACAGGATATTTAATCTCAAAGTATCTCTCCCAAGATATTTATTAATTATAAAAACCCAGCAGATATCGCCTTAACCAAGTGATCAAGATCAAGGTTAATATCATCAGTAATGAGACATACGAGTACCATCAACCCCTTGATGCAGTGCACTGAAAAGGACATGGCATCACTTCTGAAGTAATCTAGCCACAAATGAACTAACCTCCTTCTGATCACGAGAAAACATCTGACAACTCCAAAATTGAGGGATATTCTTCGAAAGTGTCAAGTTCATGAAAGACAAGAAAGGACAGGAACCATCACAAATTGGAGGAAATTAAACATACATGGCAACTAAATACAATGTGGGAACTTCATTTGAATCCTGGACCAGAAAAAGGACATTAGTGGAAAATTGACAAAATTTGCTTAAGGTCTATGGTTTAGTTCATAGTATTGTGTCAGGGCTGATTTCCTGGTTTTGATCATTGTGCTATGGTTTTCTAAGATGTTAACACTAGAGAAAGCTGGATGAAGGTTATATGAGACTTGATATTTTTGCAACTTCTCTGTAAGTCTAAAATTAGTTCAAAATAAAAAGTTTTAAAAATCCATCAGTCTTATATTCTTGTGTTTGTTTTTTTAAGTAAGGAATGGGTGCTGAGTTTTGTTAATAATTTTTCAGTATGCATAAAAACACTTGGTTTTCCTCCTTAGATCTGTTGATTAATATGGTGTATTATAGTAATGGATTTCCTAATATTGAACTAATCTTGAATTTCTGGGAATCCCACTTTGTCTTGGTGAAATATTTTCTTATTGTTGTGTTGGAGTCTCTTAGCTGATATTTCTAGAATTTTGCTCCAAATTCATAAGTGATAATGGTCTTTAATTTTTAATTTTTTAATAAATTTTTTTAATGTTTTGTTTTACTTTTGAGAGAGTGCAAGTGGGGAAGGGGCGGGGCGGGGGGACAGACAATCTGAAGCAGTCTCTGCGCTGACAGCAGCAAGTCCAATGTGAGGCTTGAACTCACAAACTATGAGATCATGACCTGAGCCGAAGTCAGATGCTCAAACGACTGAGCCACCCAGGTGCCTAATTTCTCATTTTTTGAACTGCCATCAAGTTTAGGTGTCAACATTATAGTTGTTCTATAAAAAGAATAAGGAAGTTCTCTTTATTTTTCAGTGTCCTGGGACAGTATTTAGAGCATTGGGACTCTCTGGTTTGAAAGTTTGTTAGAATTCCCATGTGACCATCTAGGGTCAATTGTGTTTTCTTAGAAGTTATGCACTTCATCTAGGTGTACAAATTTTTTATGGAGGTATGAAAAAATACTCTTAAATGACTTTTAAAAACTATGTTTTGGTGATTCGGTAGTTATTTCCCCTTTGTTGTTTCTTATTTTGAATATTTATGCTTTCCCGTTTCTTGATTAAGTTAGATGTGTTTAAAATCTCCAGCTATACATTTCTTCACCTCACTGTTTCCATCTTTCCAAACTGGAACTTTGTACCCATTAAACAATAATCCCCTATTTACCCCTCCCCAGGGCCCCTCTCAACCACCTTTCTACTTTCTGTCCATGTGAATTTGATTACTCTAGGTACTTCATATAAATGGAATCATAGAGTATTTGTCTTTTTATTTTTAGTGGTTTCTTTCACTTAGCCTAATGTCTTCAAATTTAATCCATATGGTAGCATGTGTCCAAACTTCCTTTGTAAGAATTTGCTTTTCATATCCGTGTGCGTGTGTGTGTGTGCCATATTTTGTTTATCCATTCATCTATTGATGAACATTGGGTTGTTTCCATGTTTTTAGCTATTATGAATACTGCTATAAACGTAAGTGTACGGGGCACCTCTCAGTCGCTTAATTGTCTGACTCTTGATTTCAGCTCAGGTCATGATCTCATGGTTGTGAGATGGAGCCCTGCCTCACACTCCATACTGGGCATGGAGCCTGCTTAAGATTCTATTTCTCGGGGTGCCTGGGTGGCTCAGTCGGTTGAGTGGCCGACTTCAGCTCAGGTCATGATCTCACGGTCTGTGGGTTCGAGCCCTGCATCGGGCTCTGTGCTGATGGCTCGGAGCCTGAAGCCTGCTTCGGATTCTGTGTCTCCCTCTCTCTCTGCCCTTCCCTTGCTCACACTCTGTCTCGATGTCTCTCAAAAACAAAATAAAAACATTAAAATAATTAAAAAAAAAAAGATTCTATTTCTCCCTCTCTCTCTCTCTCTCTGCTTCTCCCCTGCTCCTGCTTGTGTGTGCGCATACGCTCTCTCAAAAAACAAAACAAAATTGTACAAATACCTGTTTGAGTCCCTGCTTTCAATTCTTTTAGGATATTCCCAGAAGTGGAATTGGTAGATTATATGATAATTCTATTTTTAATTTTTTTGAGCAACCACTCTCCTGTTCTCTATTGTGGCTGCACCTTTGTATGTTCCAAGCACTGCCCAACAGTTGGATGATGATTTTGATCATTATAATGGAAGTCTGGTATATTTTGTGCTTAGAATCACTTAGGATTCTTACTGTTCTTAAAAGCCTGACCGTTTTTCTAGTAGACAGCTTGAAGTTGGTGGTTGTGAGTAAACTTCCCTAGTACTCACAGGTAGGCCCTTTCATATTTAGATTCAGGTCCTCTATTCTTGAAGTTTTCTTGGACTATAGCTTAAATTTTTTTTTCATGTCTTATTTATTTTTGAGACAGAGAGAGACAGAGCATGAGTGGGGGATGGGCAGAGAGAAGGAGACAGAATCCCAAGCAGGCTCCAGGCTCTGAGCTGTCAGCACAAAGCCCGACACAGAGTTCGAACCCACGAACCATGAGATCATGACCTGAGCTGAAGTTGGACACTTAACCGACTGAGCCACCCAGACGGTTCTGTTTCCCTTTTTTTTGTTTGTTTTCTTCTTCAGGAACCACAGTTATATAGGTGATATTCCCTTTTTTGTCTGTTTTCCATTTCAACCCCTTTCTCTCTAACCCGTTCTTTATTCCATTTTTATTCTCTTAAGTGGTTTTCCTGCTAGGCTTCAGTGCTCATCCTGTTTTCATTTCAATCTGTTCTTCTTCCGTGTCTTGTAACTTACTTTCATTTCTTTCTGAAGCTCAGTCAACTCTCATTTTGTTTCTTTTCTTTTTGGCCCATTTTTGTTCTTAGCTTTCGAATTTTGCTTCCAGTTTCATTGAAGTATAATTGACATATAACATTGCATTAGTTTAAGGTGTGCAACATAACAGTTTGATATGTGTATATATTGGGAAATGTATCACAGTAAGTTTAATTCTATCCATTTCTATAACATAGTTACAAAGTTGAATTTTTGATTCAAGATGATTTTTCATATGCCCAAATGTTTGAGGATATTGAATTCAGCTTGGAGTGTTTTGTTACAGCTATTTCTGTGTCACTTTTGGGGGGGAGGGTAGAATTTTCTTTAGCTGAACTTTGGATTCTCATTTTCTGTTTTGGTTTTCTATACAGGAGAACCGCACATCTGCATTTCTGTAGACAACTGTAAGATCTAGTGTTTTTGAAAATTTCTAGTTCAAGAAAACTCATCCTTCAGTGTAACATGTATGATTTCTTTACTCGATTGCAGGAGGAGGAGACTGTGTGTCCTTCTTTTTAATTCTCTTCTGTTTTGCAAAACCCTGTATTTCCCGCCTTCCTTATTTTTCCCTTTATCTTGGCGTTTCCGAGAGGTGCCTTTTCCTTGCTTGTGATCCCCCTTTCCCCTTGGAGCTTTACCGTTTCAAGACTTCCTGTGCTCATTCTCCTTACCCTTTTAAGTCCCTTCCCTTTTATAAGTGCTCTGACCTATCAGAACACTTCGTCAGTATTTTCTCATATATGGTAGCTTTTCTTTTCTGGCGGTTGCTTCCTATCAACTAAGTCCACGCAGTGCCTCTTTTCTGTCTTGCATGTAGTTTCTCCCCTTAGCTGTTCTTCTGTTTCCTGATGGCTGCGTGTGGGGAGTATAAGAGATAGCTCACTGGTTTAGTGTTTTATGACTTATTTATTTTTATTCTGGTAATTTGAAGTTAGAATATTCTCTGTCTAGGTACGCTGAAAGGATGTATGTTTTGTGTAAATTACCTGTGTTTCAGTAGAAGCTTATCCAAGTATTTAGCAATCTTTTGCTTGATTGGCCTCAAGCTCTAAACTCAGTCTCACCTGTGAACAATAGCAGACACCTGCACAGCTCATTTAACCTCCCCTCCATTGTTATCCACTTGAGCTTTTTGTTGTCTTGCCTCATGTATTCAGCCAGCTGCAGGAGGGGCTTGTGTGTAGACTTGAGGCTCCATCCTTTGTTTCTCCCACTCTTCTGGGATTTTGCCATATGGTTTCCAGGAAGTCTGTAAGCACAGACTTGTGATCTGTTCCCCATGTGCCCCATGTACTGGGGAGTGCCTTCGGATGAAAAGACAGTTGAATACAGGTCTTACCCGCTGTGCGTCCTTTCTTTCAAGGGTTGTATCGCCTCTGGTTTCTGACTGCTTTTGGTTGTAGTGTCTTCAAATAGTTGTTTTTTATATTTTGATTAGGGTTTATAGTTATTAGTAAGAGGCTTAGTTTGATACAAGGTGTTCTCAGTATCAGAATCTAATGCTACTTGTTCTTTTTATAAAAAAAAAAAAACCACACATTTTCTTCTGCTTTTCTCAGCTTTTGTTTTTATCTTACTTTCTGGAGTAGAAGGCAAGTGAAAACAATTAGTTGGTTGTTTTTTAAACCCAGTACATCGACAATTCAAAAAACTGGAGGCAAGTATTTCCCCTTTGTGGTTTCTTATTTTGAATATTTATACTTTCTCATTTCCGAAAATAACTGTGTTTATGTCACTAATTTTTAAGAAATTTAGATTTCACTTATGGTACTTTTTTCTGTTCATTAACTTATGTTCTTGTCTTTATTAAAATATCTAAAGCTGTACATTTCCCTCACCTCACTGTTTTAAATGAATCCCACACATCCATAGTGTTTTCATGGTTTTTAGATATTCTATGGTTTCGTTTGTTTTCCCTTTAACTCCTGCCTAATGCGACATTCAGGAAACTTTTCCTACTTCCCACTTCTTCCATCTTAGTGGCATTTCTACATTATCTGGACACATGGGCCATATACCATTAGTATGTATTTTTCCTTCCCGCTCTTTCCCACTATTTAGTGCTAGATCTACAATTATGTATATTAAATGCTCACCATCAGTTCTTTACCTGGTTTCCCCTGTCCTGTCCTATTATGTCTAACATTCAACTTTCAGTAGATTCCTCACAAAGACCTCATGGCTATAGAATTTCTCAAGCTCTTGCATGTGTACAACTGTTTTCCTATAGTCGTCTTACTTGAAGAATCCCTTGTATGAATCAGGTGGAAAACGGCACATTTATTGTTCGGTGATTGGAATTGTCAATTGGTCGGCCTTTAGAGGACAATTTGTCAGTGTACGCATATGTTTGGCATTAAGTCCAGTAATTCCACTCCTTTAGCACTCATACAGAAATACTGATATGTTTGCAAAAAGATATTAGGTTAGCTTTCCAGTGATAAACACTACAGTCTGTCAGTTGACAGAGGAATACTTCGTCAAAGAAAATATGGTCTACTGATGGACATTGTATCAGTTAACAGTAAGTGTGGAGTCAGGGCGCCTGGGTGGCTCAGTCGGTCGAGTGTCTGACTCTTGGTTTCTGCTCAGGTCATGATTCTGGGGTTGCTGGATCGAGCCCCACATCAGCCTTTGTGCTGAGCATGGAGCCTGCTTAAGATTCTCTCTCTCTTCCTCTACCCTGTCCCTCACTCATGCGCGTGCTCTCTCTCTCTAAAATAAAAAATAAGGGGCGCCTGGGTGGCTGAGTTGACTGAGCTTCCAACTTCGGCTCAGGTCACGATCTTGCAGTTCACGAGTTTGAGCCCTGCGTCTCCGCTGTCAGCACAGAGCCCACTTTGGATCCTTTGTTCCCCCCTCTCTCTGCCTCTCCCCACTTGCATTTTCTCTCCCTCTGTCTCAAAAATAAATAAACGTTTTAATAAAATAAAATAACAATAATAATAATAAAAGAATTGAGTTATGTCTGTGAGTACTGGTATACACGTAGCCCCAAGATACTAGATGCATATAAGTCAAAGAATAATACCAATGGTTTTTATTTATAGGAACGTAACATTATTTGCACATGTACCCAAACATGAATGAAAATGAAGAGAGAAAATTATAAATCAAAGAGTACTCATGAAATAGTTAACAGCAGTTACTGGATATGGGCCTGGGGCAGAGTCCAGAAAGAGAACTGAACTTTTTCCTTTATAATCTTCAGACTATTCCAGATTCTTTCTAATACTAACAGAGATGTTAATTACATGTATAATTAAATAGAATGAAATTAAACCACAAAAATACATTTCTTGAAAAATGTCTTCTGACTTCCCTTATGAGTGATTTGCAGTTTTATTTCATTTCTTTCCTGACCACTTCATCCAAGTCATAATATTTATTAGTTTAATCTGAGTTGTCATACTTTATTCTTTTAGAATTGATAATTCATTCTTGCCAGTTTCTGTCTCCAGGTATTGCTTTGGATTTTGCTAGTTTTGTTTTTTTCCTCCCCTGGCTATCTAATGAAAAAATGTATACTTTTTGCTCAAAAATAAAAGAGACAATAGCATAATGACCATCCTTATGTACATCATCTTGATTTAACACTTGTTAATGCTTTACCATACTGTATAAGCTTTTTGGTGGTATTTAAGAATTTTAAAATAATTCTTTATTAATGTAAGAATTTCAAACATGTTCAAAAGAAGCAAGAATATTATAATAAAGCCTCAGATTTAATAGCCATCACCATGTTGCAATCTTGTTTCTTGTTTTTGTCTCATTTTTTCTGAAATGTTTTAAATCATTTTCATCCATAAATACTTTAAGATGTATTTCTTTGAAAAACAACCAGGATACCATTTTCACAACCTTTCAAATTCATAATGCCGCATTTAACATCACCTACTGCCAAATAAATGGCCTCAGAAATGTTCTTTTACATTTAATTTGTTTTGATCAGGAGGGTTTGGAACTGAACCTGCTGAAGGCCTGCCTCTCTGGACCTTTTTCCAGGGCCCTGGTAGAGAACCAGACCGTTCTATTCCCCCGTCATGCCACGCTTCCCCCCTCCCCCAAGTGAGGCCCTGCCTCACTCATGGGGAGAGCATTTCCACCTGACACTCTTTCATTTCTGTTTTCCTTACCCAGATCTGCCTTCTGAGATATCCTCCTCCTTTAGGGATAAAATGGCCACAGGGTCCCGGAAAGCCAGGGTAATGGTGAGTGTTTTCTGTATTTCCATACTGGCTGTCTCAGGATAGACACATTCTCTTATCCTGACTGCCTTGATGGTACCTGCAGAATCTAGCATTAACCCTAGAGGTGTGACTTACCTTACCTGAAGCTTGTTCCACCCATGACTTAAGTCATTCACCAAGTGGCTAACTCTGAACAACACATAGTTCTACAGGGCAGGCTAGAGTCCACATTCCTTTGTTGAGTTTTAAAACTTCTACAAGCTGAGAGTGGCATTGGGGAAAATGATGAAGTAGGAAGCACCCAGAATCTGTCTCCCCACCTAGACAACACTTGTACTGGCACTATCTGTCTGATGTAACTATTTTGGAACTCTGGAGTCTAGTTGAATGTTTGCAGCTTCCAAAGGAAGGCTTGGAAGCTTCAGTTTCAGCTCTTAGTGCAGTAGCCATCACCTTCTGCCACCCCTTTGGCAGAAGTCCATGCATGTGTCCCTGAAGCAGTTTAACAGCTTGTGGAAGCCAGGGTGGGCAATAGGGACCTTGTTCTCCAAATATTGAGATCTGTGTGTTCTGATTGCTGCTTCTGAGTCAGAAGTGGGCATCATTGTTACAAACCCTGATGGCTGAAGTAGGGGATTTAAAGAACCAGATACTGGCAGGTTTTTTTTTTTCTCTCCACTTTTATTTTTTTCCCTTTTTCCCCTTTTGGGAGCCAGACATTTGAAGATTAGAACATCCAAACAACTGCACATACAGGGTATTTAGAAAGTTACCATGCATGCCTATGGAAAGGCACAGGGTCAGAAAAGCATAAGAGGGACACCTAGGTGGCTCAGTCGGTTGAGCGTCTAACTTCGACTCAGGTCATGATCTTGCAGCTCGTGAGTTCAAGCCCCGCATCGGGTTCTGTGGTGACAGCTTGGAGCTTGGAGCCTGCTTTGGATTCTGTGTCTCTATCTCTGCCCTCCTCCACTCACTCTGTCTCTCCCTCTCAAAAATAAATAAATGTTAAAAAAAATTTTTAAAAAGAAAAAGAAAAGCATAAGAAAGACCTGAGAAAACCCTAAGTTTACATCTTGGGCTGATTCTTAGCACAGATTCCATACCACAGTTTTAAAACACAGAAGATACTGGAGAATCAGTTCCAGAGTTGCCATATTATAAGATTCAGATATACAGTTTTCCACACAAAAAAATCATGAGGCATACAAAGAAACAGGACAGTACAGTCCATTTAAATGAATAAAATAAATCAATAGAAACTATCCCTGATAAAGACCAGATGGTGGACTTACTTGACAAAGACTTTAAAAGAGCTGTCTTAAAGATTCTCTGAGCTAAGGAAGATACGAACAAGGTCAAGAAAACTATGTTAAGACAAAATGGAAATATCAATAAAGAGAACACACAAAAAGGAACTAAGAAGCTCAACAAACTCCAGGTTGGACAAACTATCAAAGAGACCCATACCACAATACAATATAATCAAACCCTTGAAAGCCAAAGGCAACAGAGAATCATGAAAGCAGCAATAGAGAAGTGCGTGTCACATACAAAGTCCTCTAAAATTATCAGCAGATTTCTAATCAGTAACTTTGGAAGCCAGAAGACAACAGGTTGATATATTTAGTTCTGAAAGAAAAAACTGTCAAGCAGGAATTCTATATCCAGCAAAACTGTCCCTCAAAAGTAAGGGAGAAGTCAAGACATTCTCAGAAAAATAAGAGGTGTTACAATTTGCAGCCACTAGACTTGCCTTGCAAGAAATGCTAATGGGAGTCTTTCAGGTTGCAGTGAGAGGATACTAGACAGCTATTTGATGCTATATGAAGAGATAAAGTTCTACAGTAAAAATAAATCTGCAGTTATATAAGCTAGTGTTGTCACTTTGGTTTACTGCATGATTTAAGAGACTAATGTGTTAATGAAAAACACAATTATGTGTCTGTATTTTTGGACACACAATGCATACAGGTGTAATTTTATGACTTTAATAACAAGAGGTAAAGAGGAAGCTATATGGAAGAAGAACTGTGTATTGAAGTTAAGCTGATTTCAATTCAAATTAGGGTCTTATAACTTTAGGATGTTAAAGTAATCACTGTGATAACTATAATGAAAATAGATACAGAATGTACACTAAAAGAAATGAGAGAGTAATTTAATGTACTAAAATCAACTAAATAACAAGACAGTACTGCAGGAAATGATGTTCAGAAAAGCTACAAGGCGTGTTGAAGACAAATAGCAAAATAGCAAAAGTCTCTTCTTATCAGAAGTTACATGGTATATAAATGGATGAAGCCCTTCAGTCAAAAGACAGGACTTTGCACAATGTATAACAACAACAAAACTATGATCCAACTATACACCGTCTATAAGAGACTCACTTTAGATTCAGAGACACAAGTACATTGAAAGCAAAAAGATGGCAAATGATATTCTATGCAAATAATGACCAAAAGAGAATAGAGGTGGCTATACCAATATGAGAAAAATAGATTTTCAGCCAAACAAGACTACAAAAGGTAAAACCTTATATATTAATAAAAAGTTCAGTGCAGTAAGAGGATATAAAAATTATACAAACTTATCCACCTGATAACAGACCCTCAAATATATGAAGCAAAAGTTGACAAAATTAAGGGTGGTATTGACAGTTCTACAACAATAGTTGGAGGTTTCAATACCCCACCCTCAACAATGAATAGGACAACCAGACAGAAGATAAGTAAGGAAATAGAGGACTTGAAGAACACAGTAAACCAACTAGAACTAACGGGCCTATACAGAACACCCTGCTTGACAACAAAGTACACGTGAGACTTTCTCCAGGATAGACCATATGTTAGACAACAAATTAAGTCTCAATAGATTTATTTAAAAGATACACAAAGTATCTTATCTCACAATGAGATGACGTTAGAAACCAGTAACAGAAGGAAAATGGACAATTCACATATATGCGGAAATTAAACACCACCCTCTTGTACAACCAGTGGACCAAAGGACAAATCACAGTGGAAATTAGAAAATACTTATAAACAGGGGCACCTTGGTGGCTCAGTCATAGCATCCAACTCTTGATTTCGGCTAAGGTCATGATCTCATGGCTCAAGGAATCGAGGCCCGCGTTGGGCTCTATACTGACAGCATGGATCCTGCTTGGGATTCTCTCTCTTCCTCTCTCTGTGTCCCTCCCCTGCTCACGCACTCCTCTCCGTCTCTCAAAAGAAATAAACATTAAAAAATATTTATAAACAAATGGAAAACAATACAGCATACCAAAACTTATGGGATACAGCAAAAGAAGTGCTAAGAAGGAAATCTATAGCTATAATACATATAATGAAAAGGAAAAAGATTGCCAGGAAACAATGTATTTTACAACATAAGAGTCTAGAGAAAGAATAAACTAAACCCAAGGTAGCAAATGGAAGGAAATAACCCAAGATTAGGACAGAGTTAAGAGAAGAGAAAAATAATAGAGAAAATCAATAAAACAAAAAAAATTGTTTCTTTAAAAAGTTTACCAAAACTATTAACTAGCACAAAACCTTTAACTAGCTCGAATGAGAAAACAAGAAGACTCAGATTACTAAAATCAGAAATGAAAGTGGGGCATTACTACTGATTCTATGGAAATGAAGATCATATGAGACTATTATGAATGATTGTACCCCAACAAACTGGATGGCCTATATGAAATGGACAGCTTCTTAGAAACAAAAAAGCCCTCAGGACAGAATCATTAAGAAATAGAAATCCTTAATAGACTAGTAAGGAGACTGAATCAGTAATCAAAAGCTCCCAACAAAGAACAGCCCTGGACATGATGCCTTCACAAGTGAATTCTACCATACATGTAAAGGAAAACACCAATTCTCAAACATTCCCCCCCCCTCAAAACAAAGAAGGAACACTACCTAGCTAATTCTGTGAGGCCAGCATCACCCTGATACTAAAGCCAGACAAAGACAATAAAGAAAACTACAGGCCAGTAATCCCTTATGAATGCTGGTGCAAAAATTCTCAATATAATTCTAGCAAACCAAATTCAGCATGTTAAATGAATTATATGCTTTTCTATGGTAGTAACAGAATTCTATGTGCTGTATAGAACTATACAGCATATTAAAAGAATCCCACTGACGAAGTGGGATTTAGTCCTAGAATGCTAGGATACTTCAACATATAAACATCAGTGAAGATAGCACATTTAACAGATGAAAGGCAAAAACTTCAAGATCATCTCAACTGATGCAGAAAGTATTTGAAAAAAATCCAGCACTCTTTTACAATTAAAACACTCAATAAACTAGGAATAGAAGGAAACTACCTCAACATAATAAAGGCTGTATAGTGGGAAACTAAGAGCTTTTTCTGTAAGATTAAATATGACAAATATGCTCACTTCTGTTGAACACAGTATTTGAAGTTCTAGCCAGAGCAAGTAGGCAAGAAAAATTAGAAAGGAAGGAAGGGAGGGAGGGAGGGAGGGAGGGAGGAAGGAAGGAAGGGAGGGAGGGAGGGAGGGAGGGAGGGAGGAAGGAAATCTAAATCAGAAAGGAAGAAGTAAAATTATCTGTTTGCAGATGACACACAAAAATCTGTTAGAATATACAAATTCAACAAAATACCAGGATACAAAATTAACACACAAAAACAGCTGCATTTCTATACACTAACAATGAACAATCCAAAAAAGGAATTAAGAAAAGTTAATAGCATCAAAAAGAATAAAATACTTAAAAATTAGTTTAAGCAAGAAGGTGAAAGGCTTGTACATTGAAAGGTATAAAACCTTGCTGAAATAGTTAAAGAAATGGAAAGACACCAAGTTAATGGATGGAAATTTTAATATTGCTAAGATGAAAATAGGACCCAGGTTGAGTGAGTTCAATCCCTACTAAAATCCCAATGACTTTTTTTTTTCCATAAATAGCGAAGTTCATCTTAAAATTTGTATGAAATCTCAAGGGACTCTGAATAGCCGAAACAGTCTTGAAAAAGAACAAACATAGAGGGCTTACAATTCTTGATTTCAAAATATACTACAAAGCTACAGTCATCCAAGCTGTGTGGTACTGGGATAAAAACAGAATTATGGACTAATGGAATAGAACAGAGAACCCAAAAATAAATCCTTATGTGTATGGTCAAATGATTTCGGACAAGAGTACCAAGACCATTCAATATGGAAAGGACAATCTTGTTTAATACATATTGCTGGGGAAACATGCATAAGAATATAATTGGACCCTTACCTCACACCATATACAAAGATGAACTCAAAATGGATCAAAGACCTAAACAGATAGGCACTAAAACTATAAAACTCTTAGGAAAAAACAAGGGAAAACTTCATGAAATTGGATTTGGTGATGATTTCTTGGATATTACACGCAAAAAAAAAACAGGCAAAAAAAGAAATAAAGCAGATAAATTGATCATCAAAATTTAAAACTTCTGTGCAAATATATTTGCAAATCACTTATCTGATAAGTGACCTGATAAGTGATTAATATTCAGAATATATAAAGAACTGTAACCCAACAACACCCCAATTTGTTTGGTAATACACTCCAATTCAAGCATGGGCCAAGAACTTGAAGATATTTTTGCAAAGAAGTCATATGAATGGCAAATAAGTGCATGAAAAGATGCTTATCATCACCAATCATTAGGGAGATGCAAATTAAGTCTACAGTGAGATACCACTTTGCACCCATTAGATGCCTGTCATCAAAAACAAACAAACAAACAAACAGAAAACCACAAGCAACAAGTGTTGATAAGGATGTGGAGAAATTAAAACACTTCTGCATTGCTGGTGGGGATGTAAAATGATACACTTGCTGTGGAAAACAGTGGTTCCTGAAAAGAGTGAACATGACATTACCATTTGCTCTTGCAATTTCACTTCTGGGTATATACCCAGAGAATTGAAAGCAGAGACTCAAACTGATCATTAGACACCAATCTGCAAGGTAGTATTGTTGACAGTAGTTAAAAGGTGAATACAAAACCAAATGTCTATCCGTAGATGAATGGTATATACATAAAATTGAGTGTTTTTTAGTCTTGAAAAGGGAGGAAATTCTGAGTTCATGCTTCTACATGACTGAACCTTGAAGTTAGCCACAAAAGGACAAGTACTGTGTAATTCCACTTATTTGCGGTATGGAGAATAATCACATACATAGAGATAGGAATGAAAACGTGGTTACCAGGGCTTGGGGGGAGGAGGGAGTTATTCTTTCATGGTTACAGTTTCAGCATGGGATGATGAACAAGTTCTGGAGAAGGAGAGTGATGGTGGTTGTACACTTAATGCTACCGAAATGTACATTTAACATGGAAGCTTTAGGAAAATATTTGTTGTGTAAATTTTACAATAAAAATTAAAAATTCTACAGGCTGCTACACTCCACCTATTCTGTATTGTTTTATTCCTCCCAGGTTGTCTTTCTGTCCACATAGTGGCTTCCTTCCTTCCTTCCTTCCTTTGCTCACAGTGTCCTCTTCTCTGCTCCCCACATGCTTCATCTGGAATACGTAGCACTTCCCTCTCCTCTTGAGTCCTACTCATCCTTTAAAATAAGTTCCTGGGGCTGCCTTAGGACACCTTTCTTGATGTCTGTGTCCTCCATTTTTAAATAGTGTTAAGGAGATGAGCAAAACTGGGCAGGAGAATGACAACCAACGTAGAGATGAACGTGTAGGTTGAGTGGCCAAGAAGGTCCACCTTGAGCATCCACAGTGTGGGGCCATAAATTTAATGTAGTATCTACATTTCACTTGTTGACCTCAGAGGTAAACCTCAGACTCAGGCAAAACATTCAACTCCATGTGCTTCACTGCCTCTCAGACCCAAGGCCAAGGGACCATGGGAATTAGGGAAAGGACTGAGTTATAGTTTAGTCTGTTCGATTATTGAATTGTATGAACCTTAATCATTCAGATGCTTCAATACTATAACATGATTGGTAATATTATTTAGTCATTTAAATTATGAAAAAGTCTGTTATGCTTTACTTTTGTTTAATTTGTACATGCTATTTGCTCTTCTTTCTGCCTAGATTTAAAGTTCTTAAAAGTTAGGAACTCTTTTCTGCACATATCCTCCAAACAGCCACCCAAGATCTTGAATGTGGTAGATTCACTAGTGTTGTTGGCTGGATAGCAACAGAGGTTTAACACATGGCATCAGGGTCACAATCAAAAGCAGAACCTTAATAGCTCACCTACCTTCCACGGGGCAGCCCTCTGGCTTCCCCTCACCCTGCGTCATGGGCAGGGCTGGCTCCTTGGCGAGCAGGGCTGTGTTTTCTGTTGCAGGCACACATGGCATTCAGAGATGTGGCTGTGGATTTCAGCCAGGAGGAGTGGATGCTGCTGAGCCCTGCTCAGAGATCCCTGTACAGGGAGGTGATGCTGGAGAACTACAGCAACCTGGTCTCACTGGGTAAGCCCTGCAATCTCTGAGGACTCACATTCTCGCTGCTGGGCATTTTAGGCTATGCTTGAAGTAGCCATCTCGCTTTCTGAGTTGGCCCTCGAACCCATTACCTACAGCCAGCTTGTTTTCTTTTCCTGTGAACAGGGATTTCATTTTCTAAACCAAAACTTATCGCCCAGCTGGAGCAAGGGAAGGAAACCTGGAGAGAGGAGAGAAAATGCCCACCAGCCACCTGTCCAGGTGAGTGGGGAAGACTGGGCAATTGGAGCACAGGGCTTCCGGCAGCTCCAGGGGTGGGAGAAAGGAGGCATTGCTCCAGGGCTGGAGAGGGCAGCTGTTTTCCTGGCCTCCTGAATGTTGTTTGCATTGCCTGGCATGGCTTCCCTTCCAGACCTTCATCCTCACCTGAGTGCAGGGCTGTCTCTTCCTCCTCTTGTAAGGACACATTGGATCAGGCCTCTACTCGTATGATCCCTTTTAACCTTAATCACCTCTTTAAAGGTCCGGTTTCCAGGGCATCTGGGTGGCGCAGTCAGATAAACGTCCGACTCTTGAGCTCACCTCAGGTCATGATCTCACAGTTCATGGGTTCAGGCCCCACATCGGCCTCTGTGCCGATGGTGTGGAGTCTGCTTGGGATTCTGTCTCCTCTCTGCCCCTCCCCTGCTTGTGCACTCTCGCTCTCTCACAAAATAAATAAACTTAAATTTTTTAGAAAAGTATAATAAAGGCCCCGTTTCCAAATACAGTAACATTCTGCATAGGATAGAATACTGGAATATAAATGTATATACAGTTGGTTTTTAAAGTTCGGCTCATTGATCAAGAAAATTATGTTCAGGTTGGTCTAGTAGAATCAATACCTGTTTCTCAAATTGTTTGGTTATTTGTTGCATTCAGATGACTCAAACCAGCTTTGACGAAACAATTACATTCAATGTTAACATCTGCCATACATGAGGTGCTGTAAGAAATCTATATTGATTTCTGGGAAAATTTTTATTTAGATTAATTTTGAAAATTAGCAGGGCTTAAACTGGTCAGGGGCACCTGACTAGACTGTCAGTGGGGGATTAGACAGTGTTCGTGTTGTCCATTGCTGAAAACCAATAGCCTTGTAGAAATTCTGGCACAAAGTCATCCTCTAATATTTTTTAACAAGTGGGGGAACTCCAGGCATCTCACGCATGATCTCTTGAACCATTTTTATGCTGCTTCCTACACCTGGGGCTCTCCCACCTGAATGATCCCTCTCTCTGTCTGTCCCTTTTTCCTCACGGGAAAATAGGGAAAGACATGACATTTACATATGGGTCCTCTGGTTAGATCTCTTTCAGGCAGAGAAAGTACTTGTGGACATGGTTTATGTCATGTGGGTGGCTGTCAGAGGTAATCGTAATAGCAGAGAAAGACTGTTGCACATTGGCCCTATTTAAGGAGCTGAGGGGCCCCTGGCTGGCTCAGTTGGAGGAGCACACGGCTCTTGTTCTGGGGGTCATGAGTTCAAGCCCCACGTTGGGTGTGGAAGTTACAAAAGAAAATAAACTTAAAAAGAAAATTGTTTTTAATAAAAAAATAAATAACCAAAACCACCTGTGATATTTTATAGCTGGATACATAGAAGAGGCTTAGGAGCGGGTTTTCTTTTTTCTTTTCTTTTTTCTTTAGTTTTCTTTTTTTTAGAGATAGAGAGAGAACACATGCGAAAGAGGGGGAGGAGGGGCAGAAAGAGAGGGAGATAGAGGATCTGAAGTGGGCTCTGTGACTGATTGAGTCACCCAGGCACCCCAGGAGTGGGTTTTCTGAGCCTGGAAAAGTACATCATTTAAAGGAAGTCTTGGCCAGGTAGTACTCAAGTTGGAAGCATTTTTGAAGAACAGGGAATCAAGTCTCCCCATCAGACTAGGCAGAATTGCTCAGGCTACCCCACTGAGTCTCAGTTCTGACTCTGACTTCTCTCTCTGCAGCAGAACCAAAGCCAGAACTCCACCTGTGTCCTTTCTGCCCTTCGGATTTTTCTAGTCAGAAATTCCACATGCAGCACATGCTGTGTAACCATCCCCCCTGGGTCTTCACGTGCTTGTGTGCAGAAACTCATGTCGAGCCAGGGGACCCCTGCCCAGGGGACCAGAAGCAGCAGCAGCCAGCCTCTGATCGAGATTCCTGGAGTGAGAAAACAGAAGGTCAAGAGAGAGAAGGCGCCAAGCCTTTGTTTGGCAAGACAAAGAAAAGGACTTCAGGAGCGTTCTCCAGGGCACCCCAAAGGCAGCCAATTCACTCCAGGAGCGGCATCAAAGGGGTGGAAATTGAGTCCAGCCCCGCTCCAGCAGGGAACCCTGAGGAAGCGGACAGACTGTTGAAGAGGATAGAAGTCTTAGGATTTGGGACGGTCAACTGTAGAGAGTGTGGACTGGGCTTCAGCAAGATGACAAACCTGCTCAGTCACCAGAGGATTCACTCCGGGGAGAAGCCGTACGTGTGTGGGGTGTGTGAGAAGGGCTTCAGTCTGAAGAAGAGCCTTGCCAGGCACCAGAAGGCCCACTCGGGGGAGAAACCTATTGTGTGCAGGGAGTGCGGCCGAGGATTTAACCGGAAGTCAACACTTATCATACACGAGAGGACACACTCGGGCGAAAAGCCTTATATGTGCAGTGAGTGTGGGCGAGGCTTCAGTCAGAAGTCAAACCTCATCATACACCGGAGGACACACTCGGGGGAGAAGCCCTACGTGTGCCGGGAGTGTGGGAAAGGCTTTAGCCAGAAGTCGGCTGTCGTGAGACACCAGAGGACACACTTAGAAGAGAAGACCATCGTGTGCAGTGATTGTGGACTGGGCTTCAGTGACCGGTCGAATCTCATCTCACACCAGAGAACACACTCGGGGGAGAAGCCTTACGCCTGCAAGGAGTGCGGGCGCTGCTTTAGGCAGAGGACGACCCTCGTCAACCACCAGAGGACACACTCCAAAGAAAAGCCTTACGTGTGTGGAGTGTGTGGACACAGCTTTAGCCAGAATTCAACCCTCATCTCACACAGGCGGACACATACCGGGGAGAAGCCCTATGTGTGCGGGGTGTGTGGGCGTGGCTTTAGTCTGAAGTCACACCTCAACAGACACCAGAACATACACTCAGGGGATAAGCCCATTGTGTGCAAGGATTGTGGGCGAGGCTTCAGTCAGCAGTCAAATCTCATCAGACACCAGAGGACACACTCAGGGGAAAAGCCCATGGTGTGTGAGGAGTGCGGGCGAGGCTTCAGCCAGAAGTCAAACCTCGTTGCACACCAGAGGACACACTCAGGGGAAAAGCCGTATGTGTGCAGGGAGTGTGGGCGAGGCTTCAGTCACCAGGCAGGTCTCATCAGGCACAAGAGGAAACACTTGAGGGAGAAGCCTTACATGTGCAGGCAGTGTGGACTAGGCTTTAGCAACAAGTCAGCTTTAATCACACATAAACGGGTACATTCAGAAGAGAAGCCTTGCGTGTGCAGAGAATGTGGCCAGGACTTTATCCAGAAGTCACACCTCGTCTTACATCAGATGACACACCAGGGGGAGAAGCCTTACGTGTGCAAGATGTGCGGCCAAGGCTTCAGCCAGAAGTCCCACCTCAGTAGACACAGAGAATGAAATCTGTCCACTACAAACTGCCCCTCCAGCCTGACTCTGAGGCCTGTTCTGGGCAATCTCCTGACCTCTTACACTCTCTTTGAAAGTGAAGATGGTGAGGAGGACTAAGTAATCAAAATTGTTATACTTCCTTGAATTGGAGTAGAGAAATGCATTCCGTAAGCAGTCAAAGGACATTTGACTCTGTTCACTTTCTCCACACTAAGTCTTCATGTTTTGTGGCCTTTTGTTCTAATAAACATTGCTTCTTTACAAATCCTTGACTGTGCACCTCATTCACTTATCTGTAAAGACAGGGAATAAGGAGTGGTCCCGACACCTTGGACCCCGAAGTCCACTCTTCCACAAGATTTCAATTCCCTGGAAGACAATCACTAGAGTATTTGTTGGAAAGTCAGTCGTTTGTATAGTGAGAAAGCCTAGGAAGTGTATTCAGGGATTTCAACTGAGGGGAGGGAATCTTCCAGGTGTCTTCCAAAAGAACACGGTTTCCTCTAGCAGTCCACTTTATCTGCAACTACCCTCTTCCTTTGGCTTCTGTGACAGCTCCCTTTCCTGCTTCTCTGCTAGCTCTCAAATGTCCATATTCTTGCCGTTGCTAAGTCATCCCCTAACCACCTTAAATGCTTTTTCTCAGGCATTACTCGGTCCCTGGTCCTCCCACCCTGGAGCCTCTTCCAGAGTACATTGTCGCCAACACTCCAGACCCCAGGCCTGGTCTTGCAGCCATGACCAGCCACTTCTTTCATCTTAGAGCCCAGGATCTCCAGTCATGTTCCTATCAGACCAGCAAGAATATGGATGATCTCCAGCCACCCCCAGCCACACCACATCATCACTTGTTCCGATAGTATAATGACCGTCAGCCACATGCTCTCTTCAGCCCTCCATCCTAGGCCCAGGCCCTATGCCAGCCAGCCAGGAACTGGTCCAAGGCCCCTTAGCCACACCCCATCAGTAGCTCGCCAATCACAAGATTAAAGATATTCAGCCATATTTGAAGATTCTTAACCATACTAATACTGTGTTCTAGTCCAAAATGGTTTTGCTCAAAACAATTGACCTTTATATATATGTGTATATATATATATATATATGTAATTTATTGTCAAGTTAGCTAACATAGTGTGTATGCACAGTGCTCTTGGTTTTGTGAGTAGATTCCCGTGATTCATCACTTACGTACAACACTCAGTGCTCATCCCAGCAAGTGCCCTCCTCAATGCCCATCACCCATTTCCCTTCTCCCCCACCCCCGCATCAACCCTGTTTGTTCTCTGTATTTAAGAGTCTCTTATGGTTTGCCTCCCTCTCTGTTCGAAACTATTTTTTCCCCTTCTCTTCCCCCATGGTCTTCTGTTAAGTTTCTCAAGTTCCACAGTGAGTGAAAACATGATATCTGTCTTTCTCTGGCTGACTTATTTCACTTAGCATGATACCCTCCTCCAGTTCCATCCACGTTGTTACAAATGGCAAGATTTCATTCTTTCTCATTGCCAGGTAGTATTCCATTGTATATATAAACCACATCTTTATCCATTCATCAGTTGATGGACATTTGGTCTCTTTCCTTAATTTGGCTATTGGAAGTGCTCTGTAAACATTGGGGTACATGTGCCCCTATGAATCAGCACTCCTGTATCCTTTGGATAAATTCCTAGTAGTGCTATTGCTGGGTCATAGGGTAGTTCTATTTTTAATTTTTTGAGGAACCTCTACACTAAAACAAATGACCTTTAAGGTGAAGGTCATCTGAAGGATGCAGCTATAAGTATAGCTCCTAGACACTCAACTACACAGAATAGTTCCTATGAGTTTTAGAGATCTCATCCCAGAGCACTCTGGCAACCCAAACCAAAGAGAGCCTTCACTTGAAGAGCTTGTAGATGTGGTTTTGTCTAACAGAGTGAACTTCGGTAAGAAACATGGGAAATCCATGATTTTGTAATAGAAACACCAGCCTAGGACTGAAAAGGACAGAGAAAAATCCCTACTTTTCTATGGGCAGGAAGGCAGGCTGAGAAAGAAATCTACACTGCAAATATAGGCCATTTCTTAGAGAAAAGGAAGAGTAACTCAGTGTCGACATAAAAGCAATGGAGAATCACTGCCAGGGAGCAGACTGGACACTAATTAAGGAACTGATGGAATGTGCCCAGCTGAATTTCAAAATTTATATGAACTGGTGCCTGCTGTGTATCTGTTATTGCTCTACTGTTTTTAAATAGAAGCCTTTTTTTGTGGTTATTTTATCCCTGAATCAACACTGAGTGTTAGATAACATGTCTTTAGCTCTCAGGTCTTCAGATGAAGAATCATCTATACTTTGACATGGTTTAGATAATAAGATTCTGAATTTTGAGCCAATGCATTAATGGGATAAGACTTTGGGAGTCTTAGGGATGAATGTGTGCTTCACATGGGATGGACATGAAGTTTGTGTTGAGAGGGTGGACTGTGAAGATAGTCTCCCAAGATGGACAATTCCTTTATTTTGTGTGTGTGTGTGTGTGCACGTGCGGCGCGCGACGCGTGTGTGTGTGTGTGTGTGTGTGTAGGTCTAATGACCCTCCCCATGGATCTGGATTGGCCTTAGCGATTTGCCTGATCAAGAGAGTATAGGAGAAGTGATACAGGACTTCTGATGCTAGTTCCTGAAAAGCATTACAGTTTCTACTCTTTGACTCCCACTTCCATGCTGCGAAAACCTCAAAGCCACGGTGAGAGTCCTCATGGAGGTGTTATGGTCAGTAGCCCTAGCTGAACTAGCCAACAGCAAACATCAACTGCAGTTACATGATTGAGCCATTACCGAGCCTTCAAACTTCAGGAGAGAACTATTCAGCTGAGCTCCGTCCACCCACACAACTGTGAGGGATGACGATAATAAAATTGTCTTAAGCCCTAAATTTTAGTGTTGTCTGTTACATAGCAATAGATCATTGTAACACCTTTGTAACACAGGACTGACTTTTCTAACTATGACTCAAAACCTTGAAGCCATAATGAAAATTGAGTGAGTTTGGCTACGCAGAGGTAAATTCTAGAAGACAATTCACACCTTCAGCCAAAACAAAAGACAAACTGGAGGGAAATACCAAAGTCCGTGTTATAAAGAGCTACAAAATATCTCTAGAAATGGAGTTTTTATTTATTTTTTTTAGAGAAATTCCCCCATTTTTAAAAAATGTTTATTTATTTTTGAGAGAGAGAGCGCACAAGCAGGGCAGAGGCAGAGAAAGGGGGAGACAAAGGATCCAAATCAGGCTCTGCACTGAGAGTGAAGAGCCCCATGCAGGGTTTGAACTCACGAGCCATGAGATCATGACCTGAGCCAAAGTTGGAGGCTTAATTGAGCCACCCAGGTGCCCCAAGAAATGGGGTTTTTAAAATCAACAATGCAACCAAAAATACTCAAACTGACTGATCAGACTCAGATCACAATTTAGGAATTTTTTTTTTTCATTTGAAAATGTTCTTATTGTCAGTGAAGATACAAATGAAAATCACACAGAGATATGTACAACCTGTCAAACTGGCAAAAATTATAGAATTTGAAAACATACTCTTGCAGTCTGTGGAAACGGGCACAGTTACATGTTAGTCTTGGAAATATAAATTGGCACAAGTCTTATGGTGGATAACTTGTGGCATGTACCAAAATTAAAAATTCATATTCCCTTTATAAGCCCATAATCTAAATGGAATTTATCCACTAGCTGTACATATTCTTGTGCAAAGTTATTTATAGAAGTTCTTCAGTGCAGTGGTAACTTCAAATTTTAGTAAAGAAAAAAATGTTCGCCAATAGAGGATCTAATTAAAGTCAGCCATGCATAAATAGAACAATATGCTGTATATTGTCAAAGAATGAGAAACATCTCTGTGTATTTACATAGGAAGATCTCCAGGATTAATCAATGGGGGGAGGGTTAGGGAAAACAGTCTGAGAACGCTACAGCCAGTGCGGTATGTTTTACATTAAAAAGCAATAGAAGAACATATTTTTAGAAAATAAGAACTAAATTGAAGGACTTAACACTCCCAACTTCAAAACTTACTAAAGCTACAGCAATAATTAGTGGAGTTGCTTGAACATAAGCCCTACAGCAGAATTTTCCTCCCAAATAGCCCAAGAAATACAGCTTTTCAAACAAATTCACTCAAATAGTTTAAGTTTTGCACCTAAACTCACACACTTGGTTTTCCTTCTAAAATGGCCTAGAAAGACATTTTTCATCCAAATTAGCACAGTGATTGGGATTTTCTGTCTGTAATGCACTATGTTCTTGAAAATATGATTTTTCGTCCAAATTCATTAAGTCTTATGGGTTTTTGGAAATAATTCTTATCCCAGACTTTTCTAAGATGACTCAAAAGTGACTTTCCATCTAAATATATTCAAATTGTTCTATGCTACATTATTTTCCAAAATTAACTAGAAATAGACTTTTTCATCCAAACTCATTCACATCATTGGTTTAGGGGGGCACAAATCCTTCACCAAATTTTCCTTCCAAATGGACAAAAAACATGACTTTTTAAAATCCAATTTCATGTAAGTCGTGGAGTTTTGGGAAGGAAGTCATATGCTAGATATTTGTCCCCAGATGCCCTGGAAATGTGATGTTTTCATATAAGTCTGCTCAAATTTGGGGCTTATTGAAACTAGGACCAGATATTTTTTTCTAAAATATGCAGAAAATGTGACTTCTAATCCAAATTCACTCAAATCTTGGTACCTTTTGGACATAAGTCCTACACAAGACTTTTCTTCTAAAAATCCTACAAATGTGATTTTTCAAATTGGCTCAAATTGTTTTTTGGCATTTCTTGAACATAATCCTATGCCAGATTTTCTTCCAGAGTGGCCTAAAATTGTGATCTTTCACCCAAATGTCCTCATATTATAAGATTTTTTTTGGTAAGCCCTGTGCCAGACTGTTTCTTATAAATGGCCACAAAATATTATTTTTTATTTAAACTTACTAATGAGATTTATTACATAGAAGTTCTGTTGCATATTTTCTTTCAAAGTGAATCCCCAAACATACTTTTTAAACCCAAATTCACTCTGAAATGCAGTTTCTTAGACATAAGTTCCATGCTAGCTTTTTCTTCCAAGAAGTGGGTTCCTTAGATAGAAGTCCCACACAATTTTTTTCATCCAACATGGTTCATAAAGATAACTTCTCATCTAAATTTTCCCAAAATGTATTTTTGGACATAACCCTATGCCATATTTTTCTTCCAAAATGATGCAAAAACCAAATATTTTCTCAAAATCTGCTAAATCTTGGGAGATTTTGGACATGAATTGTTCACCATAATTTTTCCAAAGAATGGCACAGAAATGCGAGTTTTTAAATCCATATTCAGATTGTGGAGTTTTTTGGGCATAAATCTCCAGGCAATGTTTCTTCAAAGTCCAGAAATATGGTTGTTTAATTCAGATCATCTCCAACTCTAGATTATTTGGATATAAATCTTATGCCAGATTATTCTTTTAAAATGACCTGGAAATATGATTTCTTATCAAAATTTTTATAAATCATATTTCTGGGGTTTTTTCGTTACTCTTTGAGTTTTTTTGTTACTCTTTGATAGTTATGCTTTGATAGTGTAGTGAATTACTGTTTCAATCAGGATAACTACTAGTGGACAAAAAAAGTGTAACACAGAAGTTTATATCATATATCCCAATTTCAATCATAATCAGTATTTGAAAATGTCTTTACTAAGGGAGTTAATATCTCTGAATATGTGAGAAGCTGTACATCTTCTATTCCAATGAGAGTCCTTTATACTTACACATATCTGTCTTTGGCTGGAGGCTGGGTGTTTGCTTACTTGTTTTTAATTTTCTAGAGTCTGGTGTTCTTTTTCTTTTTCTTAATTTATTATTAAAAAAACTTTTTATGTTTATTTATTTTTGAGAGAGAGGCAGAGAGACAGAGTGTGCGTGGCGGAGGGGCAGAGAGAGGGAGACACAGAATCTGAAGCAAGCTCCAGATTCTGAGCTGTCAGCACAGAGCCCGACATGGGGCTCGAACTTACAAACCATGAGATCATGACCTGAGCTGAAGTCGGATGCTTAATTGACTGAGCCACCCAGGCGCCCTAGTATTGTTTCTTGTATTCTCACATTTCTTCAACAGTACCGAACACCTAGTTCATGAAAAGATTATGTACTAAAAATTTCCCAAGAGTGTTTCTGGTTCTGAACGTCCTATAATTTTTCTGACCTCTGTTTTTAAGGAAATGATACACTTCCCATTGCTGTAAACAGGATAAAGCAGCCATACTAGAGTGATGTCACTGAAAATGGCAGAGTAGGGAACTCCAAAATTCTTCCCCTCCACAAAAGCAAAGAATAAGCTGGCAGAAACTGTCAGAATCAACTTTTTCAGAACTTTGAGATCTGTTTTAAAAAAACACAACAACCAGGGGAATGATAAATGAAGAAAGGAGCATTTTTCTGAGTGTCGTGGCATTATATCTTACTCACGGAACATCTTCCACCCCCTGCTCAGCAGCAGTCATGAAGACAGTAGCCTACTTTTTGGGTGCAGGTTGTTACCAGAGGAAGCAATATGGACCCTATTCCCAAAGAATCATGGTTGTGTTTAGAGGAGTCTGGTGACTCCCTGAAGGATTGGCTCGAGGGCTTGCCTTTGCTGCATCTGACTTGGACTTTCCCCAGACAGAAGCAGCTTCTCAGATGGTATTTATTGAAAGCATTTAAAGATCAATATATTAGCCTCAGCCACCAGAGGCACAAGATAAGGGAGAGCAATAGCCAGAAAGAAGGAAGAAGTCAAGTAAGGAGTTACCAGGGGAATGAGTGCTTTAAAAAGCCTACACATATACCAGGAAATCTAGAAGGCCACATGCACTCACAGGCTGATATATGATCAGAGAAGACCCTAATTTGTCACCTCTGGCTAACTTTTCAGCTCCACAGAAGGCAAAAGTAAAGGCTAAGGCAGAGTTTTAAACAGCCTGGATCAGCATTAAATAAATGTTTCACACAGAGCCAACCTGCAAAACTGGGAGAGTATTTTGTATTTGTGGCTCTAGATGTTTAAGGAAATCTCTGTCAAATCATCAGCTGAGGGGCGCCTGGGTGGCTCAGTCGGTTGAGCGTCCGACTTCGGCTCAGGTCATGATCTCGCGGTCTGTGGGTTCGAGCCCCGCGTCGGGCTCTGTGCTGACAGCTCAGAGCCTGGAGCCTGCTTCAGATTCTGTGTCTCCCTCTCTCTCTGCCCCTGCCCCACTCATGCTCTGTCTCTCTCTGTCTCAAAAATAAATAAACATTAAAAAAAAATTAAAAAAGAAATCATCAGCTGACCACTAAGCTAAGAGAACAGAGACTTCAATGGCTGTACATGACAAAGAATACAATCTTTACAAAAACGGCTTAGAAAAGTAACTGAATAAACAACAATCCATAACAAGCAGGAACAGCAAACCCTGGGATGGGGCAGAACCTAATTTTTAGAACTGCAACATTATATTGAGCAAAGTCTCTAGTTTTCAAGCAAAAATTATGAGGCATGCCAGAAAAAAAAAAACACAAGAAATTATGAACCATTCATAGGAAAATAAGAAAGTAATGATAAATATCTATGAGGGAGCCTAGACATTGGACTTACTAAACCAAGACTTAAAAAAATTTTTTAATGTTTACTTAGTTTTGAGAGATAGAGAGACAGAGTGCAGGAGGGGGAGAGGTAGAGAGAGAAGGAGACACAGAATTTGAAGGAGGCTCCAGGCTCTGAGCTGTCAGCACAGAGCCCGACACAGGGCTCAAACCCACGACCCGCGAGATCATGACCTGAGCCGAAGTCAGTCGCCTGACTGACTGAGTCCCCCAGGCACCCCACTAGGCCAAGACTCTAAATCAACTGTCTTAAGATAGGCTCAAAGATTCAAAGGAAACCAGGAAAATGATGTGTCACCAAATAGAGGATATCCATAAAGATTTAGAAATATAAGACAAGACCTAATAGAAATTCTAGAGCTAAATTCTACATTCAGGGGTAACTGAGTAATGCCTCCAGCCATTTACCCTAAAAAGACAGGCCTTGACCATTACAGGAGAAGTGACAGACCCATTCAATGATGGGTAGAACACTTGTTGCAGGTTGAAGGAATCACCATTATTGGATCATAGCTGGAAAAACTCACACCACTGTCACCAGAAGTAGCCTTCATTTTGAGGTGTTTGTGCTCTTGTGTGCAAGGAACCTGACACACAGAATGTATGAACCTCATGGAAGGCCATTCTGGAACACCATTAGTAAGGCAGTAAGGAGGCATCTGTGGGTTGCTGTGGCAACTAAGCACCATGAATGCAATTCTTAGGAAGAGAGTCTCTCTGACCCATGATCCAGAGTAACTCAGATTGAGACTGGCACTGTTAAAGATTTGTTTCCACAAATAGTCCTGAGTTTTTAATTTATATCATTGTTGGCATTTTCAATAAAGAGCTTTTACAGAAAATGAAGTTAAAGGGATTGACTAACTTGCCCCAAACAGCTCTTTCTGTAAGCATAACATACCCCTCTAGGTGCCTGGGTGGCTCAGTTGTTAAGCATCTGACTTTGTCTCAGGCCATGATCACACAGTTTGTGAGTTTGAGTCCCACATCGGGTGAGCTTGAGCCAGGTTTTAGGTGAACACAAATCCGGGGTGAGCCCCACTTCTCTCTCTCTCTGCCCCTTGCTCACTTGCCCCCTCTCTCTTAAAAATAAATAAATAAATAAAAGAACATGCCCCTAACAACAGAGCCTCAAAATACATGAGGCAAAACTGACAGGATTAAAGGCAGAAATCAGTCATTCAACAATAATTACTGAGACTTCAGTACTCCCTTTTCAATAATGGATAAAACAGCAGATGAGCAAGGAAACTGGAAACTGAACACTGTCACCCAACCTGGACAGACTGGACAGCTCTCTAGAGCACACCACACAGCAAAGCAGAATCCACACTCGTCTCAAGTCCACACGGAATGCATGTGGCATCCATATATTTGAGGCATACATATATTTGATTATGTCCATGAGGTTTAAGAGAATAAAAACTTTCTAGTTGTTCCCTTGGAGGAAACATAGACGATTATGAGAGTTCTGGGGATGAAATGTCTGTACATCATACACGTTTACATTTTTCAGTAACTGGATTCCTGCATTGTGTGAATAACAAAACTGAGATAACAAATAGCATAATTTACGTATATTTTCTGCTAACACTGGTAAGTTTATATCCACAGGAGATGAGTATACCAGTTCAAATTCGTAGTTCCTAAATAAACAAGGGATATCTCCATGAAACATTGGTATGAGCCTTCACTGAGAAAGAAAAATGGACAAATTAAGGCAGTTATTATTAAGGTAAATACCGAACACTGCATCTGAAAAGAAATGGTGGGGGAGGGGTAACTGTTAGACATGAAGGAAAAGGGGGAGGGGGGAAGGGCAGGCGAGGTAGGAGAGGTGGGGAAGGAGATGAAGGGGAGAACAGAGGACTGGGGTGAGAGGGGAGGAGAAACTTAGGGGAGGAGGCAGGGACGCAAAGTCTGCAATATTTAGCAAATTCCGTGAAGACAGCTAGGCCCAATCTGAAACATGTTAAACTGGGTTTGCATCCAAATAAAAGGCTTCCCTTCCACCCCCAAAAAAGGATGTTTTAAGAAATGTATACAATTCTAGGCTCCCTTTATCACTGGATAATCAATGTATTTAAGAACTTTCCCAAGCAGTCTGTCCAACTGAGGGGCAACAACAGTCTGGAGCCACCGGGGCTAGGGTTGCCCACCACGTGCAAATTCCCAGTTCCCAGTTGACTGAGCAAGAGGCCTTCAATAGCAGAAAGGAAAAAGCCAGATTTCTAGTAAATGTGACACATAAAGGGCTCCCTCCTCCAGCCAACCAAACCCATTTAGTGACACTTGGAGTGTCTTTTATGCTGTGGCTATACTGGTCCAGTCTCAGGCCCCCCTCCAAGGCTTGGATAAAGAAGCAAGTGGTGGGGCGCCTCGGTGGTTCAGTTGATTAAGCATCTGACTTCGGCTTAGGTCATGATCTCATGGTCTGTGAGTTTGAGCCCTGCATCGGGCTCTGTGCTGACAATTCACAGCCTGGAGCCTGCTTCAGATTCTGTGTCTCCCTTTCTCTGCCCCTCCTCCACTTGCTCTCTCTCTCTCAAAAATAAAATAGTGAAAAAACAGTGAAAAAAAAAAGAAAGTTATATTTGAGAACACCTCTCTCTGCTGCAAAATCAGAAATGGTTTCAGAACTACTCCCAAGGCTCGCCTCTTTCCCTTCTTCCATTTAATGGGGGAAAGGATGTTTCTACCGAGCAGATGAATGATAAAGTTGGGAAGGGGTTTGGGGTAGAAAAAAATAAAATTTCTCGTATCGAGAGCTTGGGTCATAAGTGGAATTTCTGGGGGCACCTGAGTGGCTCAGTTCGACTGGATTCTGTGTCTCTCTCTCTGCTCCTCCCCCACTTGGGCTTTGTCTCTGTCTCTCAAAAATAAATAAATGTAATAAAATTTTTTTTAAAGAAGTAGGATTTCTGAGGCTCTAAGCGCATTGGGAGTAATTAATCTCAAAATTGAGCCATTTATTACCACCCAGCTGTGAATGTGGGACCCCAGATCAGGGGCCTGGAAACTGGCATTTACATAAAAATTATAATAAATAATAAGTATCGAAGTCATATCTGCTAAATGTTTGTTAAAAGTCAAAGTGATTCACAAATGAGTTGAACTCTGTCTACTTCCAGGCCACCTCCTCGGAAGTAATCCTGCCCTCCCCTCCCCCGGGAGAAGTTCCAGTGGTGGGTTAGTGGTCTGAGAGCGAAGCAGATGTGAATTTTAGGTCACTCTGGTCCTTCTCAGAGGTAGCATTTGGGGATCAGGGGGGACAGAGTGGGGAGAAAGGGGTTCAGTCTTGCCTGAAAGAACAGTGGAACAGTGAAGTTCTGTGTAACCCTCACTACTCCGGCATTTGCAGAGGGTGAGGCTCTTGCCACTACAAGTGGCCCCATTTCCACTCATACAGAAATAGTGGTGGCCAAACGAGAAGTTAATGACCAAATCTAAATATAAAAACAAAAAAGAAGGATAATGAAAATCTTATGACCCAAAAACCAATGCAACTGGCAGAAAAAAAAAAAAATGTATAGCCTCTACAAAAAGGGAAACAAGATGTACATATGTCTGTGTTACCAATTTTATTCAAGTGGGGGTAGGAAAAAGAATAATCGATGACACCGTAATGGAGGCTATGATGGTGTTTTTTTAATGTGTCGGCTTGCCTGCACTCCAGTCCTCATTCACACACCAACCCAGTTGTCGCTGGGAAGGTATTTTGTAGTGTCACTAAAGTTCATGGTCAGTTGACTTGAAGAAAGGAAGATCATCCTAGCAGGTCTGGGGTGGCCTGATTCACAGTAGAAAGACCTGAAGTAGAAAACGAAGACCTCCCTTGAGAAGAAGGAATTCCAGGGGTGGCCTCAGCTGCAGGCCCCCCTTCCTGACACCTACGCCGAGACTTTGGACTTACCCAGCCAGCACCCACAACCACCTAGGCCAGGGCCTTGTGATGAGTCTGTTGATACACATCTCCTACTAGTTCTGCTTCTTGGTGTGAGCCCTGACTGATACAGAGGACAAAGATTTATGACTGAAAATCATGAAGCCCTGAGTTATACTGAAAGCCTTCTACCAAAGCTGCCCAAAATAATTCACTCCTGTGTTTCATAAACCTCTCTAAAATACTGGGGGGGAAAAACAGAAGGCTATAACATTGTGAGTCTAGCATTACTCTGGTTCCAAAACAAATAGCAAAAATAAATGGAGGTCAATTTCATTTAATAACAAGCAGATTGTTAGCAAATAAAATCCAGGAGTGGAATTCAGTAAGAATGTATTATATTTATCCCAGCAACGAAGGCTGAATTCAAAAATATATACTATCAATGTAACTCGCTTATGGGAAAAATTTTATTTTAATGGATGCTGAAAATCATTAACATTCAGTGTTTTTGTTTTGTTTCTTTGTTTTTAGTGAGAAAGAGAGACTATAAGGTGGGGAGAGGGGCAGAGGGAAGGAGGCTGGGGATCTTAAGTTCAGCACGGAGCCTGACATGGGGCTCAATCCTAGGAGCCCGGGATCATGACCTGAGCCAAAATCAAGAGTTGGACGCTCAACCGACTGAGCCACCCATGTGCCCCATGCACTTTTCATTCCATCAGGAATTGTAGTAAGTTAGGAATCAGCAGAAACTAAATTTGGCTGCTGGAAAACATTTATGTGGCCAGCATTGTATTTCCATTTGATATTGCTGCTCCAGAGTCTAGAATTATACTCTGATTCTAAAGGATATAAATCAGGTCTCCAAATCAATAAGAAAAATTGGTCAATAAACACATTGGAAACACGTAGGTAATGGCAAAATCCAGGCCACTGGAGCCTTGTGGGGATGTGGGGATGAAGCCACGAAGCAAGGACAGGTCCTCCAAGAGGAGCGGCTGGGCCTTGGGAGTTGTTGGCAGTGGGTCCAGATGTAGGGAAGTGACCTGAGCCACCAACCAATGGATGGTGAGCTGATTTTCAACCCATCTGGGGGCCAGTAGCACCCTGAGTACCAACCACCAGGCCTGAGCCGAGCCTACAGTGTGGGGGCTCTGAGATCGGGGGCTCTGAGATCAGGGTCACTGATGCCCTCCCTTGCATTCCCAAGGCAGGCTGACTGGTGGGTGCAGGCAGCTCCCACCAGACCTCCTTCCTGCAGCCAGGGCCAGGACAGCAGCTCCAGGGAACACAGATGCATCATCCATGTGCCCCTCGGGCAGGGCTGACCCCCTGGGGGTAGGGAGTGCAGGCTGCAGACAGCGCAGCCATTAGCAACTTCAGGGTCTGCCTCAGGGAGCTGCCTGGCCTGAAGTCACAGCTTTCCTGTCTGTGGACCCGCAATTGAGCTACAGCTGTCCAGGCACAGCGGGACGATGGGCCATCCTCCTCTCCAGCACCCCGCCCCACAGCTGGCTGTGGCTTTGTGGGGGCTGCATCTGGAGCGACTCCTCCTGCTGCACCACACCCTTCTTCCCTCCACAAACACTGATCCCCCATGAACATGCGTTCTCTTCCGTCTCCCATCCCTCAGCATCTTGGTGTCTGCTTCTGGAGAGTCCAGCCTGGGACGCCTGGAACAAGTTCCTTGCTGAAGGGCGCCAGGGGCTCCCGCAAGCCGCCTGTGATGGTGAGGAGGGAGGGGGAGGACTGGGCCCGAGGGTTCCAGTCTGTTCTTGCTCATCCCACTGACGCCCACCTTTCCTTCCCCGCTGTGGCCCTGCTGAGCTAAGGTGGTTCTAGTCCCACGACCAGCTTCACTCACCCCCACGACTGTGTGCAGCCCGGTTCCTTTAATAACCCCTCACTCACGGTCACTATGATGGGTCTGCTCCCGTATCAAGCCTTGATACAGCGGCATGAGGAAAACACAAAAACTTCACAAAGGACGAGAAATAGCATGAATTTTAAAATCAGAAAGGCCCTGCCTGAAACAGGTGTTTCACTTTACATTTCCTGAACATAGGCAGTTCAATGTTTATGTAAGGTTTTACATAACTCTATAGGATTTCACCAGAAAGTTCCTGGATTTGAACCTATGTTCTTGCATCTTAAGCCACCTGTTCGCTTTGTAAATGAGGTTTGATTCTGAAGCAGTGAAACTCCAGGGTGATTTGTGCTGTGGGTGGGCTTTAGCAAAAGGCATGAGAGGTCAGGTTTGGGCTTTGCCACTTGAGTAGAGGGCAGGACCCTCCCCCAGGAAGTGTGAAGGCCCAAGGAACAGTGGAGATGTACAAAAGTGACCCCGGAGAGCTCCAAGAGGATTGTTTTTGGAACCCATGGATCTGCTGGGCCTTCCCCACTCCCTGAGCTCCAAGGAAAATGGTTTTGAACTCCATACCCACCTTCCCAAGTATCGATTCCAGAGCCTGTAGGGTGTGAGCCGTGGTAGCCGGCAGCATCTGGTGCCCTAACCCATCCTTCTAGCGTGATGGCCGTGGCCTCACTTCCACCTTAGGAATCTGGAACCTGGTGCAGTCACTCTTGCAGCCAACCCTGAACTGAACCATAAAGGCAGAGACCTCTAGGAAAGGTCTTATCGTACAGCTGGGCTGACAGTGCAAACCGGCCCTGACATCAAACCACCTGATCGCACTCCGCAGGTATCTCAGGACACCAGTTACCCTGCAGTGGCCCCCACAGCACAGATGGCCAGCTGAGGCTGACAGGGGAGAGCCAGTCCTGGTGCCCCCCAATCCCACGTGGGGCTTCACTTCCAGTGACTCTGTGCCTGTCCTCCTACAGACAGTCACCGTCCTGGGAAAGGAAGTGCAGGTAGTGATAACAGCAACCACTCAACTGAGTCTATTATTTATTGTGCTGAATTAATCATTCAAAACTAACAGATACTCTGTCAACATACTTTAACAGGAACTATTTAAGGATTCCACGATTGCACCATTATCACCCAAAGACTTGAAATAATAGTCTGAAAAAATAAGTCAAAATTGCACAGTCCTGCACATGGGCTTATTCAAAGCTTGTTTGTCAACCGAAGAACAAACCACAACAGTAGGAATATTTCACATAAATTAAAGTCTTTAAATAAACTTAATCTTTATGTACTAATTTGGAACCACCTACAAGCGATATTAAGGAAAAGAACAAGATGTAAAACATCAGACGGGTGTATAGTTTGCTAGTACTTGTCTTAAAAGAGGAGAAAGAATATATCTGTTCTCTACATTTGTATTTTATATATACCCTATATGTACATATGCATATATCACATACATGTGCTTATATAATCCTCTACTATTTCTGGAACGATGCAGATGACACTGGTATCATCGGAGCGTCTGAGGAGCGGATGTGGGTGGCTGTGGGACAGGGATGACAGAGTTTTTACTACTTAACACTTCACACTGTTTAGCTTTGAACCATGTGCAATTATTATCTATTGAAAAATAAATTTAAAAGAAAATTCCAAAATAAGCAGCAACAGACCCTTTAAAAAGCATACGTTAAGTTCGTCACCATCCAGAGTGCATTGGGAAATACCCACATGGTGGTTTACACTGTCATATTAAAAAAAAAAAAAAAAGAAATCTTATGCGTTCCTCTCAATCTCAATTCCCAAACCGCAAATACACAGCCAAGACTGGATGGTTTCTTGCAGTTAGGTCCCACTCAGGCTCTTGGGTCTAAGAGTCTTCCAGGCCGAGCTTAGCAGCAAAGAGCGAGGTGATGACCTCATCCCCAGTTTTCAGAGCCAGGTCATATGCCGTCTGGCCATTCGTGTTCTTCTTTTGGATGCTTGCATTGCATCTGCCAAGGAAATGGGCATGAATAGAAGCACTCAGGTGCTTGAACTTGAGGATGGCTGTTCCCTGATGTGGAGGCCTGTCTGGGAGCCTCCCAGCCCCACCTTCCTAAACCTGTCCCCAAGAGGCCACCATGACCCTCACTCTCAAGGGTGGCTCTCCCCTGAGACCTTTTGAGGGGCTCTATGATTTCAACACATTCAATTGACAATCCTGGCCATTGGCTCCCATTGCATCAAAGTCCTACGACCAAGTGTATTGCGGGGGAGGGGATATTTTCACTGTGCTTTTAGAAGCCCTCGGTGCTGGGGACCCATGGTGGGATGGTGGCCCTCCTTCACAGAGTTAACTGTTCTGGAACTAGGGCCTCTGAAATCACCACAGTCAGCAGGGGGATCACTACGGCCCTCGGAAGTCTCCCCCAGAGGCTGGGAACATACCGCAGTAAAGCAGCGACGCACTCCCTTCCCGCCAGGCCAAGTAGGGTCGCTTCGTGCAGAGCTGTATTTCGGAGCCTGTTTGGGGGAAGAAAATCACCCTGCTAAAGCAGTGGCAATGCAGGATGCTATGGGCACATGGACAAAGGGTGTCTCAGTCACACCAATGACACCGACCCTTACCTTTCATCTTTCCTTTCTCCTTGGTAGTATAGGGCTCAACTTTTGGTCACTTCACCACTCAATTCCTTGGGTCTTTATAAGGCATTTACCATTGGAACCTGCATATATTCACGGACTTGCCACGTCTCCTGGGTAGATGTATGATCTTCCTCATAACTCCCTCTCAACTGAGAGAACGTGCATTCCATTTACTAGGTGAGGAGGGGGTACTGTGGTTAGATTTTCTGTGTAACCACAGTTCAGTTTGGGGAAGTAATGAATTGTGACTGCCAACTCTAACTTTGTACATGGCTCCTCTCAAACAACATAACTCCAACATGGCAACGGCATTGATGGAATACCCTCTTATCAGGACCCCATGCTTCAGAGTAGAGGTGATACCCTATAAATCTGTTCCTCTGAGTAGCTGCTACTATATTACCAGATCTTCTAGAACGTGTTTTATACAGTAGGTACAGTGTGGTGTTCTGTGAATTTGTACTTAAAATTTTTTTAATGTTTATTTTTTAGAAAGAGAGAGAGAGACAGACAGAATGCAAGCAGGGGAGGGGCAGAGAGAGAGGGAGACACTGAATCTGAAGCAGGCTTCAGGCTCTGAGCTGTCAGCACAGAGCCCCACTCACGAATTGTGAGATCATGACCTGAGCCTACGTCAGATGCTTAAGCAATTGAGCCATCCAGGCACCCTCCCTCCCGTGAATTTGTACTGTAAAGAAACTTTCACTATTAATGCAGAAACAACTCAAACTCTTTATTCAACTCTAAGAAGCATGGTGGATGAAGGCACATTCTTTCTTTGTAAATCGTGAATTACCTAATAGATTAAATCTCCTCAGTTGAAGCTCTAAGAAGCAGACCGATGGTTACATTGGTCCCTCCTGGCTACTGGGGCAGAGTTAAGTGATGAAATGTTTGAAACCGCCAGTGAAGGAGGGCTGCTGTTGTCCAAAAGCAAACGGTACTTCGCTTTGCCCCTCTCCTAATGAGACCTTGAATCTGTGTTTTTGAAATCTGCCAATAAGAGGTATCGGCTTCAGTGGAGGATGTGTACTTCTCCTTAGCCACGCCTTTGGGTTGAATATGAGCATATTCTGGTAGCAAAGATACAAACATTGGAAACAGAAACACTAGGGCAGGGCTTTCTGCTACCTGCTGAGCTACCTGACAGGAGTTACTTTGCATAGAGACCACCTAGGCTTCTCTCCACTAGCCAAACTAGCTGTGGTGGAGGGGGAGGAGGAGGGGAGGCGGGGAGAGCTTTCTAATCCTTGTTTGCTAAGGAACAATTCACTGAGCTCCTTTACAGGAAAGCCAGCTCTCTCGATGGCTTGTGCATGAAGAGCAGTAGAATGGTTGGACCCTTGAGGTCATGTTCCTGGATCTACAGAGGTCCAGTTGTGGGGCATAACCCAGGCTGACCCAGGTCTCAACACTTAGAACGAACAATTATAAGCCAGACGTAGCAGAGTTGGCTCCCAGTGGAAAAATCTGCTTTCTTCCACTGGCATAAACTAAAATGGAAGAAGAGATCTCTGTGCTCTATTCTGAGGGATGGCTTCTGGTCTAGCTTTCCTCTCTCACCCCCCATGGAGCTAAATTCTGCTCACCAGCCTAATGCAGTGGGAGACAATGGGCTATCACACACCATTCAGACAGACGGTAGGAGCAGAGTTAGTAGAGACGTAATGGGATCGCATATGGATGAATGTCGATTTATAGAATGGTAATGAAGCAAGAATGGAAACTGAGGAACACCAAGGAAAAACAGGTAATCTGTTCTGTGTCCAGAGTAGTGTCTTCCTCTCAGTTGGACTTTTTTTTTTTTAATGTTTCTTTATTTCTGAGAGAGATAGAGAAATAGACAAAGCATGAGCAGAGGAGGGGGAGAGAGAGAGGGAGACCCAGAATCAGAAGTAGGTTTCAGGCTCTGAGCTGTCAGCACAGAGCCTGATGTAAAGCTCGAACTCATGAGAACCGTGAGAACATGACCTAGGCCAAAGTCGGATGCTTAACCAACTGAGCCGCCCAGGGACCTCAGCTGGACTTTTCATAAAGCTAGGATACCTCGTATGTAAACATCAATTCAAAATCTGCTCAAGAGACTTTGTATCAACCACATACATTATACATAAGTGCTCCAAGAAAAGCTTATCTGAATCGTGCAAATATAAAGTACCCCTTAACAAGGTGGCATTATTTTTATGAATAATGAGTGTGGGTAAATGAAGAAGTTGACAAAGTATGAAGAATGTGAATCATAAGAAAAGGTGAGCAAGTAAATTCTAGCCACTAAATATGTATACCAAGTGTGCCAAACATCCTGCTATAACATAAAGCTAAAAATGGGGTCATGCCTTGATATAGCTGCCCTATTTGGCAGAAACTTATAAAAGCGCACATAGAAAAATTAACAGGGATATATTTATAATAAAAACACCAGAGGAAATTTTGAGACGGAGAAAGACAGAAGCAAAGCGATTTAACTTTGCCCCCCTGTGCTGTCTGCGTGGGGCTCTGACGGGGCCTCAACCTGGTCTCAGTAATAGCTCAGGGGCAGCAGTGTCAGATACCTGCAGGACCCCTTGAGAACTTCTAGTTTGGCAACTTGGTTGGCAGGATATAAGCAGCTAACATATGGAACCCATCCTCAGGGAACATTCTACCTCACCTTTCCAAAGTACAGTAAAATATTGGTCCATCCGTGAGCATAATTCATTCCAGAAACATGCTTGTTATTCAAAGCACTTGTATATCAAAGTGAATTTCAAGAACCATTAACTCAGTTGTGATCATGTGACGTTCGGCATCATGTACTACTCATATTGCAAGATGTCACTCATTTATCAAGTTAAAATTTATTAGAACTGTTTGCTCGTCTTGCAGAACACTCACAGAACAAGTTACTCACTATCCCAGGTTTTACTGTAATTTGCAAGACAACAACAGGATCACAAGGCTGGGAGAAGTCAAGAGGCGGGACAGCCTGGAGACTAAGAAAGTGAAAGGAGCACCCAACAGGATTTGGTATCTGTTCATCCTGCTTCACCAGATCATGTGGTGAACTCGCATGTGCAGGCTCGCCCCCAGTGTGTCAGCATCGAAAGACAACCAGATAGGTTTTCTTTCTGTAGTAATTTCATGGGTACATTTCCACAGGGAATACACTGGGTCCACTCCTCTCTTATGATCTCAACAGCTCAGATCATGATGAAAATGTCACTTAACATCCCAAGGGTGAAGGATTTGCTGGCCCCACAACAGTATAACAGTGAGTTAACAAAATTTATAAAAAGCTACGAAAAATCAGGCAATCTAGTAGTCCATTAAAAAATTTTTGTTTTACCCAGATTTGGAAAACAGAAGCAGTTAAGTCTCTGATTAAGGCCCAAATGGGCTAAAAAATGGTTCATGAGTGGTTCAAATTGAACAGGGGATGCGTGCGAGGTCACAGCTGGCCGTGACACTGTGCCAGGGCTGTCCTTTTTTTCTTTTTTTAAATTTTATTTATTTTTGAGAGACAGAGCATGAGCAGGGGAGGGGCAGAAAGAGAAGGAGACACAGACTCAGAAGCAGGTTCCAGGTTCTGAGCTGTTAGCACAGAGCCTGACGCAGGACTCAAACCCATGAACTGTGAGATCATGATCTGAGCCAAAGTCGGAAGCTCAACCAACTGAGGCACCCAGGCGCCCCTAGGGCTGTCCTTTTACTGTATCTTACTTACGGTCCCCACTGCTGCTCCGTGTCTGCTCCTCTCTGCACGAGAACTGGAATCACTTCGTGGTGCTTATTCACGACAGCCATGCTTATAACAGGTCGCTCCTCACTGTCCCTGCAGTTGGGATCTGCTCCCTACAGCATAAGGAAAAGGACAAACTTGCCACAAAACCCTGCTCTCAGCAGTATCCACCTGCCATCCTATGAAGTGTAACAAATATGCTTTACATCGAAAGAGACGAACATCAGGAAAGCCAAGATCTGCTCTATATCAGAGCCAGCTGCAGGTCATGGGGCCATAGAACTTGTGCTCTCCTCATCAGGAGGTCAGGCGCCCAGACGACTTCACTTCTTTAGGAAACATGAAGGTCACGTGGGGTCACAGACCAGGGACTCTGTCCATCTTTGTGCACATTATTTAGGCTCATATGACTTTTTGGTTTATTTTCTCTGCTATAACAGCAACCAATAACAATTAATGTAAAGTTCTTGACTGGCCATTTAATCCACTTGCAGGGAGACTAAAATGAAATGGCCCTGTGATTATCCCAATACTGAACAAGACTTCCATGTGAAAGACACACAGGTGAAACACGAGGCTGAAATCCTCAGAGAGACTTCTTCTTTGGGATGTACTCACCTCATCAAGTAGCTGTTCAATCACAGCGACTCTTCCTTCGCCTGTGGGTCCCACTTCCTTTAGCAGGAGCCTGTTTTCAGGCTGCAGGGTTAGACAACATGGTCATTCCCACCACCACAAAATATTGCTGCCCTACTTGTGCGAACTCAACCCTCAAGGCAAACGCTTCCTCTCAAGGTTAAGTTCTGAGCTCCAGGAACAGGCGAGTGTGAGCGTGTGTGCGTGCATGTGCATCCGTAAGTGCATGTGTGTGGTCTTGGACAGCTAGCAGCACAAATAAACCCAGCTAATATAAAGCTTGCTGGTCTCTGAAACCTTGTCTAAGGGAAGGATAACACACTGACATTGTTTTATATTTATTAAGGACAAGGATGCAATGAGAAACCTCGCAAAAATGCAAAATCCCCACCACTAGTTTTATTACAAAGGAAAATAAATATTCCTAGGAAAAGCAAATGGGTGAATCCTAAATTCACTCTGCATGCTACATAAAGTGTTCAGAATCAGACTAAGTATGACTGTTCAGAAAACACACTCACCTGATGCATGAGTGAACCGATAAAGTCAACTCTTGTTTGGGGGTTAAAAGCTCTCATTTATCATCAGAAATCTGAAGAGTCTATTATATTTTCTATATTTTCAAAATGTGATGAAATTCATCATTGTATACAATCTTTATATAAAGGATTTCAAATGCTGCAATATTGCCACAAGGTTGAAGAGGCAGTCTAGAAAGCCGGAGACATTACTCTCAGTGTGTTTCTATCACTGGATCTGAGGGTGAGTTGGGGTGGTTCTGGGACTCCCGTTTTCCTGTCTGCATAATTAAAATAATATCTACCCCCTCCTGGCTCTCTGGGAAGCCAGAGATAAGGACATTGGTCAAGGCCTCTGAGCCTTTCGGAAGAAGATGCCAGGTTCAAGCTATGTCCCCTCTATCCCCTATTCTAGAGTAATTTGCTTGGAACAATGTACCCTAATAAGTGAATCCCCAGGGAGTCTTGGGGGGCACACTTGTTCTGGCTGAATTTTATATCTTTTGTTTACAATTTATTTTTAGCACCAAAAACTATGCCTGGTACATGTGTGCTCAAAATAACAACTGATGAGTGAACTACAGAATGCTGTTATTATTTTCTGATACTTATCCCCTAAAATACAAATGAGAAAATAAAGGCACAAAGCAATGGGGATTCAGGTCACATATAGAATAAGCGGGTGGAGTCTCGAAAATTCTTAAAGTTTATGACCTTTATACTTAAACTGGGAGAAGGCCAAGAGTATGAGGAATCATAAGCAAATATAAGTTAATATAATTCTATGGCTAAAATTAACAACTCAGGCAATAACATATGTTGAGAAAAGAGGAACCCTTTAAAAAACAAAAAAAGACGAATCCTCTTGCACTGCTGGTGGGAATGCAAACTGGTATAGCCACTCTGGAAAACAGTATGGAGGTTCCTCAAAAAACTGAAAATAGCACTACCCTACGATTCAGCAATTGCACTACTATGTATTTATCCAAAGGATACAAAAAAATGCTGATTCAAAGGGGCACATGCACCCCAGTGTTTATAGCAGCACTATTGACAATACCCAAAGTATGGAAAGAGCCCAAATGTCCATTGACTGATGAATGGATAAAGAAGATGTAGTATATATATACCACTGGAGTATTACTAGAGTATTAATCAGCAATCAAAAAGAATAAAATCTTGCTATTTGTAACAACATGGATGCAACTAGAGTGTATTATGCTAAGCAAAATAAGTCAGGGACCTATCATCATATGATTTCACTCATATGTGGAATTTAAGAAACACAACAGATGAACACAGGGGAAGGGAAGCAAAAATAAGATAAAAACAGAGAACAATACAAACCATAAGAGACTCTTGAATACAGAGAACAAACTGAGGATTATTGGTGGGGTGTTGGGTGGGGGAATGGGCTAAATGGGAGATGGACATTAAAGAGGGCACTAGTTGGGATGAGCATTGCATGTTATATGTAAGTGATGAATCACTAAATTCGATTCCTGAAATCATAATTATGCTATATGTTAACTTGGATTTAAATAAAATAAGTAAATGGGGTGCCTAGGTGGCTCAGTCAGTTAGGCATCCAACTTTAGCTCAGGTCATAATCTTGCAGTCTGTGAGTCTGAGCCCCGTGTTGAGCTCTGTGCTGACAGCTCAGAGCCTGAAGCCTGCTTCAGATTCTGCCCCTTCCCTGCTCACATTCTGTCTCTCTGTCTCTCAAAAATAAATAAACATTGAAAAATTTAAAAGTAAATAAATAAAACAAGTAAATAAATAAAGGCCAGGGAGAAATAGATTTTTTTAAAAAGTTAATATAATTCTAAGGTCTTCTTCCCAAATTTATTGGTGTTTATGACATGTAAAGCATGTGGTGGGAAAAAACAAGCTGAGGCGAGAAATCACCTTTGTAGAAATCATGGTATAAGCTGGGCACCAGTATGTGCACCTCTGAGGATGCCCTGAGGGCCTGGCTTCATGAAAAGAGGAGGGAAGAACTGACATGTGCCCATCTCCATCTCAGGGGAGACCCAGGATTTGGGCTTGTTGCTAAGCACATCTGTCCTCCCTACTGCAGCCAAAGAGGACCAAATGAAAGGTGGTGGACTGAACAAGGGCACCCACTGTCTCTTTTTCCAAAGCTCTCGTTAAAATGTTCATGGTCTATATTTTTGAAATAACAGCTGTGGGCAACTCTGGTAGAGTGCCATCAGTGGATCAGGAATCATGGGGAATTCCAAAGATTGAGAGTAGGTGGAATCCGACTGAGCGGGAAATCAATGCAAAGAAAAAGCAGTTGAAGACACCAAAGATATGAGTGTGTTTCCTCCAGGAAGTCCTGCAGAGTCTGAGTTAATCCACAAGAAGGGCAGGTGTTGGGCGCAGGCTGGATTCATACGCGTTCTGGGAAAGGGCTTTGTTGAGTGGCTGAGCTGGGTGGTGCCCTCCTCTCTCTCCTGTGCTCTCTGCTTAAACCCGGATCCCTGTTTTCCAGAGAGTTCATGATTTACCTAACCAAGGCTTCTATTGGGAGTACTGGACCCAAGAAGGCCAGAGCCCAGAACTCTATGACAACACATGGAAGGAGAGCAAGGAAGGAAACACAGCCCCATCCAGGAATGAAACACTCTACAGCCCTTCACAGCACATCCTCGACTCTAGGGGAAAGGCAACTTAGGGGACCCTAAGGCATTCTCCTGCCTTCCACCCAAACACTCTCTAGGGAGATAGCAGGCCCATTCCTCCCCCCTCCCCCCTCCAGATATCTCAGGCCCACACACCCAGGGCAGGCACTGGCACTACTCAAACTAGCCCTTCCCTTGTCAACATGACCTGGCAACAAAGGACCATCACATATTTGAGACCAACCAAAAACAAGACAGAGAAAGATGGACAGACAGAACTGACCCCAGAGGAAACAGAGGTGATTCAGGAAACTGATGAGAACTTTAAAATAATTCTAATTAATAATCTTGACATATTTTAAAGGATTCCATAAAATTAAAAAAAGGTACAGAAAATGAAAAAGTATTCTTCCATTTAAAATATCTCAAAGTAAAACATTAAACAGACAGCTCTAAGAAGACAGCTGTGAGGGCAAAGGAGTACACGTACTGTGAGCTGCTCCTTTTCTTGAAATGTTTTGGTCTTGAAATTCTTTGTCCTCTTGACTTTTTCAGCAGTATCGGAGGTGCTCTGACTATAGTTGCTCACTGGAATGACAAAGAGTTGAGGACCAAAACAATGCCCTCCCTCCCCACTCGCCACGTATAATATAGAGCTATCCTACTATCACGCTCCTCAAGAGGTCAGAAGAATAAAATGGCTTTTATAGACATTTCTACTTGATCGAACCTCATAAGGAGGATTCCTGGAGCCATTCATCCCAGTCTAAGATCAGAGGATGAGTGGAAAAGAGGAAATAAAAGGGACTACAGTTTTTAGGCCCCAAAGAACACCCCCCACAACCTATCTCCCCAAGCCCTGTGAAAGACTTAAAAAAAATCTCACCCCTGACTTCAGAGAAGCCAGAAGAATAAAATGGTGGAAACATTACAGTAAGAGACATGGTTGTGGAAAATTATAAGCAATTCCCTGCCACCCTTGCCAGGTCAATGTGTTCCTGGTCGATTGTTTTAAAGTCACTGTAAGGGTACAACTCACCCAGGCTGGACCTGCTGCCAAATGGCCCATTACCACCCTCAGTGACACTGCTCAGGAAGTGGTTGCCGAAATCCACAGCCTTGCTGAGGTAAAGGTTCTGGACAATGAAAAAATTTAATCACCATGAATGACAAGGCTGCTGTGTCCCCACAGAAGGAACCATCTCCCTGCTAACCTGTTCCTCTTTTTGTTAATGACAGCTTTACCTACACAGTCAGCCAAGCTCAAACCTGGACATCCTTCCTGACACATCCCTCCGCTTCCTGTGATGTTTTGTCCATTTTGCCTCTTAAACGAACGGCTCCTTAGTACAGCCCTTCTTCTCTGTTGTTACAGCTACAGCCCCTCTTCATACGCCAGAATCACCCCAAGGGCATCCCAACAGGTTCCTGCCAGCCCAATTTCCACATCGCTGCCCTAGTTACCTTCTAAACTGTGTAAGTAATGGTGTCCTTTCCCTGCTTAAAACCTTTCTGTATCTTGGAAATAGGGTGGCATGATGGGAGACTTGGGCTACAGAGTTTAAATCCTGGTTCTATTACTTACTAGTTTAGGGACCTTGGAAGAAGCAAGTTGCTTAATTTCTCTGAATCTCAGTTTCCTCACCTGGAAAGTGGAAATATTATGGCCTACCCCAAAAGGATGTTGTGAAAGAGATTACCCCAAGTGAGGTAAAATGGAGGTCTACAAAATTAGGATAAATGATACATGGTCCAGACCTGAAATTCTGTATCCACCTGAACCAATTCCACAGCATGGTGTCCTGCCCCACCCTCCCCTGGCTGACTCTCTCGCCACAGGGAACCATCTGCTACTTCCTCAACTCTAGAACACACAGGCTAAGAAAAAACACATATTAAACCTGAGGATAATTCCTCCACTTCTACCTGATAGCATGTTATAGATGCTCTTGGTGCCCACAGATCCCCTAACTGATCAGCATTTCCCTCCCAGCTGCTGGGTTGGCTGCTAACTGTTTACAGCTGAGCCCCTTCTCTGGTCAACTGCCTCCACAGATGAATGCTTCCTTTACCTAGAAGCTACATACAGCCCTTCTCTTCTTGCCTCAGTTGGGACAATTTTGTGGTATGACCCCCCATTTCAGAGCTCCTCGTGGATCAGGCTAAAGCTAAAATTTATATACGACCACTCAGCCCCTTCCCCTGCCCTGTCCCATGTCCCTCACTCCCCTTCTCCTCAAGTACCTCCCTGACCCCAGCTCTACTCTGGCCACACAACTAAAACATGGAATTTAGTGCTTTACTTGACTACAAAGCACTTTTGTGGGTGTCAGCCTACTGCACACCCCCAGCCTCTGAGTCAGGCAGTGCCCATGTGTCGGTCCTCATTTTAAAGACCCTGCTAGCCCCCTGCTGGGCACATGGCCAGGGCCTGGTAAATGCTAGTTCCCCTGCTTTTCCTGGCTTTCTTCACCCACCTTCTCAATCCATTCATTATTCTTTTGTATATTCTGATTTCTTGTCCAATGAAACTAAAGCTGCCAGTATGTGTTTGTCACACACTAAAGGCTCTGTAGCAAAGTTTCAGTCACCATATAAGAGGGCAGATCAAGGGAGACATAGCTACAAAATTTGGCTTATTTCTTATAGGCAAATAGGTGAAAGTACAAACAGGCAAACATTGTCAGTCTTTCATCTACACCCAGACTTCGGTAAGTATAAAAAAAGCCTGAGAACCACAGGACCAATAGGGTCGGCAGTAATTCCTCTCTTTCTACATCTTTACGTGCCTCAAACCTGGCTTCCCTGAGGGCTAACACAGTTGTTTACCTAATCCTATGAAATTACTGGCCTTTTGTCAAGTTTTATAATATTTGGAACTTATGCCTTCCATGGGTTGCACAGAAGCACTTCAATAGACTATAGGCTATAATAGTTCAGTCAATTCTCAAATGAACAGATTCTGAAAGTTTTACTCACCTTGTTTGATACTTGAATGTAATTTAGCTGGATGCTAACTTCATAGCCATCTTCATGGACAGTAGCAGAGATAAGCTTTGAAAAAAGCATTAGAGAGAATTCACAACCATGCATGTGGGACTTAATGTCCTGAACAACAGCCAAGAAATCCTGAGATATTAAACTGTAAATGTAATCAAACATTTAATGAACTCAAAAGAAGGCAGGAAAAGAGAAATAAATGAACAAAAACTAAGTAAGATAGAATGCAAGTAGCAAAATAGCAGACCCAAATCCAGCTATATCTATAATTCCACTAATTGTAAATGAACGAAATTCATGTTCCCATCAAAGAGCAGAGACTCCAGACTGGATAAGAAAGCAAGACCCAAATTTATATTCTCTACAAGAGACACATGTTAAGTTTAATCAAGCCACCTGGCTGAATGTCATCAGCTGGCTGTCTTGAGGGACCAGGTCTTGGCAATCAAGAGCCAAGTATCATAGTTGAGAAGCTTTCTCTATAAGCGGCAGGAGGAATTTCCCTCAAACAGGGGTCAACAAATGCTTTAAGGATCAGATAGTAAGCAGTTTAGGTTTTGTGGGTCATTGCCATTGCATCCCCAAAGCTGTTATGGACAATAAGTAAACAAATGAGTATAGCCACTATCCAATAAAACTGGATTTACAAAACTGGATGACAGGCTTAATTTCCCCTACAGGCCAGAGTTTGCAGACCCCTGGATGGGGCAAGAGAATAAATAAACCACCAAAACATATCATCAAAGGAAACTGAGCACTACTTGACAATGAAATAGTTTCAATGTTGCCCTATTTGGTGGCACAGGATCAAACGGGCTGAATTTAAAGGTTCTTTCTAGTGTTATGACAAGCAGAAGAAGAGGTCTTCTCACAGAGATGTCTCTTTATAGTGGTAGTGTAATGCCAGAGAAAGAGCATGGGGCTTCAAATCTGGAATCCCCCAACAGACCCAATAGTGCACCCCTGGGCAGGTCACCAAACCTCTTGGAGCCAGTTTTCCTGAGTGTCAAAAATAAGCCTTATTCTGATTATCTACTGCAGTCTAAAAAGCCACCTCAAACTTAGTGGCATCGAACAACCATTTTATTAATTTCGTGGCTTCCCACAGGGCACAGAGGGGATAGATTGTCTTGGATCAACATGTCTGAGACCTCACCGGGAAAACTCAAATGGCTAGAAGGTGGCTGCATGTTTGGAGGCTGGAATGACCCAGGCTCTCATCACTCGTCTGCCTGGTTCCTGAGCCAGGATGACTCCAGGCCTGGGTTCGGCTAGGGCGGCGGACAGTGCACCTACAGGGGGCCACGCCATGGTGCTTGGGCTTCTCGCAGCAGGGTGGCAGGGCTCCAAGAAGGAGTGTTGGAGGTGAGCATGCCAAGTAAGGGGACCACACCTTGAGAGTCCCATGCATCACTGCCACCACACTCTGTTATTAGCCCAACTGATATAGGCCCTCCCACCCATCCACAGGGGACAGGGACTCCACCCTTTGCAAGGAAAACTGTCAAAGAATTTGCGGCCATTTTTAAAAACTGCCACAAAGGTAATATCCCTACCTTGTAGGTTTGTTATGAGCACTAGAGATCGATGGACATAATGTACAGAGCGAGTGCATCATTAAATGGCTAACTTACTTCTGCTGCTAAAACAGAATGGTAAGTGCACAATTTGGCTAGACTAAACTCTTCTGGGTCTTTTAGCTCTGATCCCAGGAATCTCCGTAGCACATGGAATGTAAAAGCACAGAATGTTCACAATTTACTATCTTATCTTACTTAGGTCAGGTGCCCAGAAGCAGACCCTGAGACAAGACACAGGTGCAAGTGATTTATTACAGCCATGCTTGTAAGGAAGTGTGGAAAGCAGGACAGGAAAGGGAAAGGAGCCAAGCAAAGTGCAACTTCAGGTGAAGACAGTGGAGGGGGACTGCAGCCTGATCCCATGCGATCCTTTAAGTGGAATTCCATTCAGAGCTCACCCACCTTTCCCATTCTGGGTTCTGCAATCAGGGCCCGGAACTCAGGGTTGTTCTGAGCATAAGACCTGAGGTGAGCAGAGATATGATCCAACTGTTTTCTCCAGTACCCTAAAGAAAAAGAGAAACCCATCCACATGGATAATTCTTCTGAAGCCAAGAAAGAAATGCTAGTGTGCATTCTCGAGAGGGAATGCTAGTGTGAATTCTCGAGAGGGTTTTTTTTTTTTTTTTTTTTTTTGGTCAAATATTGTGGGTCTTGCTTACTGAACCTTGACTAGGTACTAAAGTAAGTTCTACTTTTGTTCCCAGCTGTTTTAAAATTACACATGATTAATCACTGAATAGTACAGAATCTCAAAAGAACATATTTTGAAGAGAGAGAGATGGAGACAGAATCCCAAGCAGACTCCACACTGTCAGCATAGAGCCCAACACAAGGCTCATACTCACAAACTGTGAGATCATGACCTGAGCCGAAATCAAGAGTCAGACGCTTAATCGACTGAGCCACCCAGGCACCCCCTATTTTATTCTTTTAAAATTAACCATATTGAGATATAACTTTTAAGCATACAGTTGAATTTCAGAAAGTATATTTTTTACTATAAATTTACTTTTAGTCTACATAGTTAGGTCTTGTCTGTGGATTGCATAGACTTGTTTTTCTTTTTTTCTTTTGGCATGGAGCCCAATGTGGCACTTGAACTCATGACCCTGAGATCAAGAGTTGGATGCTTAACCAACTGAGCCACCCAGGAATCCGTTTTTTTCTTTTTTTAGAAATCCATGGTGACAATCGCTACCTTCTAATGAAATGTTTAGTCCACAAAATTTAATGTACTTATTGATATGTTTTGGTTTTGACTTACCATTTATTATTTGATTTCTATTTTTCCCATTCGTTTTCTTTGTTGTTACTTCCTTGTTTTTTTTGGGGGGGTAATTTGAATACTTTTTAGAATTATATTTAAATTTTCCCATTAGCCTTTTAGCTGTATCGCTTGGCATTCTTTTTGAGTAGTTGCCCTAGTGATTAAAATAAAGATCTTTTTTTAAGTGTATTTATTTATTTTTGAGAGAGACAGAGTACAAGCAATGGAGGGGTAGAAAGAGAGGGAGAATATCAAGCAAGTCTTGCACTGTCAGCACAGAGCCTGACGTGGGGTTCAAACTCATGAACCATGAGATCATGATCTGAACGAGAATCAAGAGTTGGACGCTCAACTGACTGAGCTACCCAGGAACCTCTATTTTATTCTTTTAAAATTAACCCTATTGAGTGCTCGCTTCGGCAGCACATATACTAAAATTGAAACGATACAGAGAAGATTAGCACGGCCCCTGTGCAAGGATGACACGCAAATTCGTGAAGCATTCCATACTTTTATGAACACTGGGTGTTATATGTAAACCAATTTGAAAATAAACTATTAAAAAAATTAACACTATTGAGATAACTTTTAAGCATACAGTTTGAATTTTAGCAAGCGTATGCATCCCAATCATTTCTATCACTCCAAAAACTCCCTTGTGCCCTTCTGCCATCTGCACAGGATTAAAACACATTTGAATTCACTAACTGCCACCATTTAACACTTGGGAGATGTCGCATGAGTCTGGATTTCTAATTTCTTGTGGGCAGGCAGGAGATGCATTTATAGAAAATGCCCAGAACAGGCTAATCTATAAAAACAGAAAGTAGGGGCGACTGGGTGGCTCAGTTGGTTAAGCGTCCAACTTCAGCTCAGGTCATGATCTTGCAAGTTGTGAGTTTGAGCCCCGTGTTGGGCTCTGGGCTGACAGCTCAGAGCCTACAGCTTTCTTTGGATTCTGTGTCTCCCTCTCTCTCTGCCCCTCCCTCACTTGCACTCTGTCTTTCTCAAATATAAATAATAAACATTTTAAAAATAAATAAATAAATAACAGAAAGTAGATTTGTGGTTGCCAGGCACTTGGGTGAGGAGATGTGAGCAGTGATTGCAAAAAAGAATATCATGTCTACTTTTGGGATGATGAAAATGTTCTGGATGTAGAGAGTGGTAACGCTTTTATGCTGCTGCTAAGTTACTATCACTGAATTGTACACTTCAAAATGGTCAAAATGGTGCATTTTGTTATGTGAATTTAGAAGAGAGAGATAATGGCAGATAACAATAATGACACAGACTAACAACATTTCTACCATAATAGTAGGAATCCATATGTGCTATTTGATTTACAGACTAGATGACGGGACTATGAATCAAAACATCAGAGTACTAAAAGTTTAAGGAAGAGCTATAGTACAAAGGAAAATTACCTAAACAAAAACAATGGGATTTACTTCTTTATTTATTTATTTTAAATGTTTATTTTTGAGAGAGAGAGAGAGAGACAGAGCATGAGCGGGGGAGGGGCAGAGAGGAGGGAGACAGAATCTGAAGCAAGTTCCAGGCTCCAAGCTGTCAGCACAGAGTCCGATATGGGGCTCAAACCCACAAACTGTGAGATCATGATCTGGGCCAAAATCAGACGCTTAACAGACTGAGCCACCCAGGCACCCCATTTACTTTTTTTTAAATTAATTTATTTATTTTGAAAGAAAGAGAGAACCGGTGGGGGAGGGGCAGAGAGAGAGGGGGACAAAGGATCCAAAGAGGTCTCTGAGCTGACAGCAGAGTGCCCGATGTGGGGCTGGAAGTCACGAACCATGCCATTATGACCTGAGCCAAAGTCGGATGCTGAACCAACTGAACCACCTAGACACCTAACTTCTTCCTTTTTAATGTTTATTTATTTTTGAGAGAAGTGGGGGGGAGGGGCAGGGAGAGATGGAGACAGAGGATCTGAAGTGGGCTCTGTGCTAACAACAGAAAGCCTGATGCAGGGCTTGAATTCACAAACCGTGAGATCATCCCCTGAGCTGAAGTAGGACACTTTAACAGACTGAGCCGCCCAGGCACCCCAAAGGGCTTTACTTATGTATAGAAATAGATCTAAAGGAAGAAAAAATGCAGTTTTCTTTCAGAGAAAAGGGAATTTCCTCCTGACAAGAAAGTGTAACTTTTCCCTCACCTCTTCCTGGGCTGATGGCTGTGAGGAGAGGTTTATGGTCACTCATTTTCTCCTGCCTCTGCTTTCGAGAAGCCATTTCCAGTTCCTTTTTGGCTAGAAGCGCACCAGATGGGTAGAACAGGCCAGTAGTCTGTGTGCCCACGTCCTTCCGAGTCCCATTCTCAGGTCTGAGCAAAGGAACATTTAGGGGCTGCCAGGCATATCGGGGCTATGAACAAGACAGAAAACATAAAATACTAGAATATAATTTCATTAATTCTTCATATTCCTTATAGAAAAGAATTCTAATCGGAAGTAAAAATGTCTCCAAGAAACTACACTCTGAACTAAAAAACTTTTCAGCCTTTGCCTCACCTTCCTTGGTCTGGCTCTCCCAGCAACTCCCAGCCTGATCCATAAAGCCAGCCTCTTCTGCTTGGCCATTTACTATATCAAATTCAAAAAATCAACTGAACTGATATTCCCTATCTTGCCGCCCAAGGCCTGAAAGAAATCTCTTCTCTCAGTTCTACAATCCAATGGAGTTACTACTTATCCACATTCAACTACTGGGCACCAGTATTTTCTCTGAGACAGGCCTGTGTCTGGACATGGGCACTAGAGAGGACCATCATGTAAGATTGTGTAGGTTGTGTACTGCACAACATCACTGTATCTAGTGGGCTAACATTCACATAATGAGCATCATAAATTTGCATATTTATTAGGACAGTTTTTCTGGTAGGTGGAAGAAAATGTCTAACAAAATTAGTATATTACAATCAGTTTCCAACAGATGGCAGTCTAGTGTCTTGAGGAAAGAACCCTTGGTCTCATTTGCACAAAAGTACCATATAGGCTATTGGTGCTCCCAGATCCATAAGTCTCAGTCTGGGTTAAGAAGGCCATGAACTCTCTAAAAATGAATGCAAAGTTGCTGAGTACATGTGTATTCTAAGAACTATCAATCTTCAAATTCTTCTAATGAAGAACAAAAAAGAAACCTGAAAAGTCTTCATATAGCTTAGAGAAATTCATAAAAGGCTAGTATCAAGCTGGTTATCTGAAAATGACCCTGTAAGATTCTCCTTAAACTATGTGCAGTTGTTTTAAATGGCACAAGCAATTTTATATACCTGATATAAATTTTCTAAAATATAAAAGAGCAGAAGCAAAGTTCCTAGTATGCTACATAAGAAATTCACAAGAAGGACGTTCTGTCTCATATATTTTAAATCTACTTCTCCCTCGTGACATTATATCAATTTACATTATTTATATTAGTCTTACAAATCCAATTAGACCTCAATCTACTACAGACAAATGCACAGTTAGATCTTTGAATTTGGAACAAATCACTTGAGTGTTTAAAACCTAAATTGATTGAATTTACTTACACACCTAGTTGAAAATCCATGTGAAAAGTCTGCATGTTTGGCTCTCTTTCCCTGGGTTGATCCGCAAGGTAGAGTACACAAATTCAGAGTCCTAAGCCCTTCCCCAGGCACCAGCTCTGACTACAGTGGAGGCCTCACCTCAGCAAAAGGGCCAAGTTCTCCAGCAGCAAGAGCCAGGCTGTTGTCCATGCTAAATCTTGCCGAGGACTTCACATAAATACCACAGGAACCACAGAATCGGGCAGATGGGTGATTGCTGGCCCCACATTTAGAGCAAACAGAGTAGCAGGCAGAAATGCCCGGCTAGGGGATAGAAAATATTTTTACATCTTCACAAATATTAGAGTCCTAATTTTCTCATGTAAATTATTCTCATACCATACAATCTCCAGCCATCAAAATAACATATGCCTCTACCCCTGACCCTGCAAGTCTACCTTGTAGAATTTGTCCTACAGATGAACAATTACACAAAAGAAGTATATTTAAGACCATTCCCTGTAGGATTGTGGTTTTAGAGAAAATAACTGGAAACAATCTAAATGTTCAGCAACAAGGGATGGCTTCAGTATATCATGGTACATATGGACGGACAGTGGTATATTATGGAGCCACTGAAAAGAATGAGCAGACTACAAATAAGATATATTGCTAGGTGAAAAGAACTGAGTCAGTTTTCGTATTAAACGACCAGTTTACTTATTAGCACATTGAACGGCTCAAAGAACATTCAGACACCAGGTAACGGTGACTGCTTCTGGGGATAGGCTCTGTAGGCCTGGGATGAGAAGGGAGAATGACCCCTCACACGAAACTTTTCGTATTATTTACATGCAACACTTATTTGAATAAATGACTTTGAGTGTTTTATTGGAAAAGTAAGGAGACAATTCATAAAAGAAATACCAATAGTCAATAAATGAATGAAAAAGTTTAACCTCAAAGAAATAGCAACGACAGAGCTTTCTCAATTTAAGAGAATTAATTCTCTCTGTCTCCAGAGTCTTAGCTAAATAGGTGCGAGTATTCAAATCCCAAGGAGCGATTTCTGTAAGGCGGGGAGGAGGAGGCACTGGGCCTCTCTAGGGTAGTGGTGAGGCCTCAGGACCAAGTAGCTCAGATTTAAAATACCCACCGTGGCTCCACACCAGTCACAGAAGCAAGCTTCCCGGCGATTCCTGCGACCACACTTGGAGCAGGAAATGGTCTCCGCTTTCTGAGTTGGCGAAGGAGGGGCTTTATCTCTATTGGGCACGGGCTGCTGAATGCAATGGCATTTATCAATAGGCAGATCAATACTATATTCTGCAATCCCCCTCTGAATCCAGGAAAAAAACTCCCCAGATCAATGCAAACCCTGGAGATAAGGTATTTTTGCCCCAAGGAATAAAACTATGATGAGCTTCACTAATTAATAAATTAGTACAAAGAGGACACATTCCTTCATAGCAAGTAGACGAAATCTGTGGCTCATGCATCTTGATATTCCTTAGTATCTTTAACCTACCAAATGTGGCAAGCCTACTCCTGATTTACTACAGAAACATTTGTAAAGAAAGAATGTATGGGGCGCCTGGGTGGCTCAGTCAATTAGACGTCCAACTCTTGATTTCAGTTTAGGTCATAATCTCACCGTTTGTGAGATCGAGCCCCACATTGGGCACTGGACTGACAGACCAGAGCCTGCTTGGATTCTCTCCCTCCATCTCTCTCGGCCCCTTCCCCAGCTCACATGCACACTCTCTCTCTTTCAAAATAAGTAAGTATTAAAGAAAAAAGAATGTGGGGTGGCTGTGTGGCTTAGTTGCTTAAGTGTCCAACTTCAGCTCAGGTCAAGATCTCACAGTTTGTGAGTCTGAGCCCTGCATCGAGATCTGTGCTAACAGCTCAGAGCCTGGAGCCTGTTTCAGATTCTGGGTCTCCCTCTTACTCTCTGCCCTTCCTCCGCTCTTGTGCTCGCTCTCTCTCAAAAATAATAAAATAAACATTAAAAAAAAAAAGAATGCAACCAGACCCATGTTACCTAAGGTGTCACAATTGAGGTTTATCTTCTATCTTTTAGGGATTTGGTTTCCATCTGGGAATGTGAATTTATTTTCTACCCCTGACACATGAAAAGAATTATTTTATTTTGAGGAGAGACAGAGAATTGTTTCATGAGAATTTCTGAAACTTTGTTTGGTAGACCTGGATGAGAATCTTTGCTCCTGCTACTTATTTATTGACTAGTAAGAGATTTTCTCATCAGACAAATGAGGACGATAGTATTTGTCACTGCTACGTGATCACTGGCCGTGTGCAGGCACCCTGCTGAGCACTGCCCCTGTAGTCTCCCATCAAACCACACAACAGACCTGTGAGGTGGGTGCTGTTGTTACCTGTGTTTTACAGACGTTGGAGACTGAGACACAGAGAAAGTAAGAGTTGATCCCAGGCCATCTGATTCTAAAGCCTGACCTTTATCCATGACTCCATGCAGCCTTTTTACAGGTCTGTAGGTGGGGTTAAGATGATTAGCGACAATTAAGTATGGAGGGATGCTTGGCACAGGGTCGGCTCCATATGTTAGCTTCCTTCCCCTCTCTTGCTTTTTGCTAGATCTTAATTTCTTTAGGGAAAGGCATACTTCACATTTTTCCCCCACTAAGACAGTACCTTGCACCTTGGCACATAGAAGCCATTCAGTTACTGAATGAATGAATCAGTGAATAACTGATTCAATTAATAACTGCCATCTGTTCCATGCATAAAACTAAGAATGTGCACACTAGGGGAGACATTTTCTAAAGGATGGTTTTTTCCTCCAAGATCAATATTTTAGTTAACTTTACCTGCCCAGCTATAACCTGTTTTACTTCAGGGCCTGTTCTGTTATCCTAAAACAGATATCCATCCAGAAAGAGATCTCATTAGCTTTTAGTATCCACCAAGACTGAGAAAGAAGATCTCTCTTTGCATATACTTGCCTTTACCCCATTTCTGTGGAATTAGCAAGAGACTCCTTGGGACAAATCAAAAGAGAAACCCTTTACACACTTTTGCTTTAGACTTAAATTTCAATTTATCCTACCGCTACAACAGGGTTTTGCTATAACACTTGTTGACCTGGGTTTCTAAATATAAAGCCTTCAAGGGGCAGCTGGGTGGCTCAGTCGGATGAGCATCTGACTCTTGATTTCAGCTCAGGTCATGATCTCATAGTTGGTGAGACTGAGCCCAGCATCGGGCTCTGTGCTGACATAGCATGGAGCCTGCTTGGGATTCTCTCCCTTCCTCTCTCTCTGTCCTTTTCCCGCACATGTGCACTCTCTCTCTCAAAACAAATAAACAATAAAAAATAAATATAAAGCCTCAGATCTTTTATTTAAATGCATCTACTAAAAAAAATGCATCTAGGGACGCCTGGGTGGCTCAGAACCAGTGTCTGACTTTGGCTCAGGTCATGATCTCACAGTCTATGAGTTTGAGCCCTGTGTCAAGCTCTGTGCTAACAGCTTAGAGCCTGGAGCCTGCTTTGGATTCTGTGTCTCCCTCTCTCTCTGCCCCTCTCCTGCTTGTGCTCTGTCTCTCTCCCTCTCTCTCTCTCTCTCTCTCTCTCAAAAATAAATAAACATTGAAACAAAATTTTTAATGCATCTACTGTTCAAGTGGATTTTTTTCTCATAACATTGCTTTAAAGAAAGAAAAGTTATTTTATTCTATCCATATTAATACTGTTAAACAAAGAAAAGACATAAGCTATCAGAATGAATACACGTTATTACTTTTATAGCACTTTGATGATATATACCCTCATCTAAGCTCTGATCTACCTTTCAAATAGAAACCAAATTTTGAAAACAAATTTAACTTTGTAATTGTTCCTGAAACAGTTTTGCTGATGTGAGACCCAGAAATAACTACCTCACTAACAGGTAATAAAATCAATTTAAATTACTTTACTTTCTGTAAGAAGTTCAGATTATGTGAGGAGATGCATTTTTTGCTTGACAATTTACTTAAATTTATCAGCAAGATCACTCCAAGAATTCCAAAGCACCACTGTCTTCTTTTTTTATGCTTTCTTAATCTCACTATTTTTCTCTCTGGTGCCTTGGAAAATTACATAAATTTCATAATGAGAGTGTGACATAAAGTCTGAAACCATGCTCAGTCAGAGGAATAAACAAAAAATAATCAACAAAAGAATAAAACTGCATCAGATTTGATTTGAGAATAGATGGGTTTTCTTATTCAATTTGCCAGTTCAGTAGTATATTCCTTTTAGAAAAAAGAGCCACACCACATATTATGTAACAGAAATCATTTTTTAAAAAAAACAAACAAAAAAAACCCAAACCGGGGCACCTGGGTGGCTCTGTCGATTAAGCATCCAACTTTGGCTCAGGTCATAATCTCATAGTTTGTGCATTCAAGCCCTGCATCAGGTTCTGTGCTGACAGCTTGGAGCCGGGAACCTGCTTCAGGTTCTGTGTCTCCCTCTCTCTCTGCCCCTTCCCTCCTCATGCTTTCTCTCTCTCTCTCTCTCTCTTTCTCTCAAAAATAAATAAACATTAAAACAAATTTTTAAAAAACCTATGCATATTTTCCTTTTGATAATGACAGAGTAAGACCATACCAAGTGACTCCCAACCAGAAAACTATCAAATCTTCTCATAATTCCTGAAGGCACTGGAGAATGAACAGAAGCAGATAGACTCTTGTAGCAAGTGCACACAAGGAGGAAGGGAGTTATACGAAGTTAGTTTCCTTTGAGCTGGGGCTAAAATACATACTGCATGTGAAACAGTGAGGAAAGGGCAGAATTCTGGCTAGGAGAACCAGAAAACTGAGACTGTGACATATTTGGCTATGGAAGAGGCAGGGAGCTCCCAGAAAGAAAAAAAAATAACAGTGAGGGGATCCCCAAATTCTGTACTCATATCTCTTACTGACCCCTGAAAGATGCAGGCACAGAATACTCAAAGCAGTTCAGCTAAAGACAAAATAGCTGAACAAAAACCAGACTTCCTGCTCTCCTACCCCTAAAAAACCCCCAGTTTTCTTGGTTGTTAGTATGCTGAGGAATTTTAAACTGTATCTTGGCATTATACGTGTTAGGTTGTCGAACTTCTGGATTTGCTTTGCTCTGCTCTGTTTTGCTTTGCTTTAGCAAGCAATAATATGTATACCTGGTTTGGGGAATGTATTGCCTGGAATGAACTAGAACTAATGCCTCTCGAAAGAAAAGAAAATCAATTTAGTCCAACTCCAGGATAAATCAGATATTAGAACTAGGAAAAATAATTTTAAAGCATATTTTCTTCCCATAATGAAGAAAAAGTTAGAAAATCTCAGGAGAGAAATAGAAACAATGGAAAGGGAAACATGAAAATTCTGAAACAGAAAAACACCATATTTGAAATAAAATATTTACTGTATATACTTAGTAGCTAAAAGGAGATGGTAAAGGAAAAAGTAAGTGAATTTGAGACAGATCAACAGAAATTAAGCAATGTAGGGGCACCTGGGTGGCTGAGTCAGTTAAGTGTCCAACTCTGATTTTGGCTCAAGGTCATGATCTCATGGTTTATAAGTTTGAGCCCCATGTTGGGCAACATGCTAAGTGTGGAGCCTGTTTGGGATTCTCTCTCTCCCTCTCTCTGACTCTCCCCTGCTTACACTATCTCTCTCTCTCAAAAATAAATAAAATAAACTTTTTTTGAGAGAAAAATTATAGTGACACCTGAGTGGCTTAGTCTGTTGAGTGTCCGACTTCGGCTTAGGTTATGATCTCATGGTTCATGAGTTCAAGCCCCGCATTGAGCTCTCTGCTGTCAGTTTGTCAGCACAGAGCCTGCTTCAGATCCTCTGTCGCCCTCTCTCTGTCCATCCTCCACTTGCACTCTCCCAAAAATAAATAAAAATTTTTTTAAAAAAGAAAGAAAAAAAGAAATTAGGTGGCTCAGTCAGTTAAACATCTGATTTCGGCTCAGGTCACGATATCGCGGTTTGAGCCCCATGTCGGGCTTTGTGCTGACAGCTCAGACCCTGGAGCCTACTTCATATTCTGTGTCTCCCTCTCTCTCTGCCACTTCCCTGCCTACATTCTGTCTTTCTCTCTCTCTCTCTCTCTCTCAAAAAATAACATTAAAAAATTAAAAAAAAAAAGAAATTATACAGTGTAAAGAAGAGAAAAAAAATTTTTTAGGACCAAACTTTAGTATTTCAAGAACACCTCAACTGAGTTTACTAGATGGGGGTACAATAGCTTCCATTCATGCTACCACAGTAAGAATCAAGAATTCTGAAAGTTGAAGCAATTACTTCTTTGGATACATAACAATATATTAAAGCATGTCAGAAAGTGCAAAAAAGGAGGCATTCAGCAAAGCAAAAACAAGCAACAGGCTGACTGTCCTAACGGGGGGTAGAGAAACTTTCTGGAGCTTAGTACCAGGAATTAGAGCTGCCTCAGGCATACAGATGTCCAAACATGGGTTTTGATGGACTCTTATTTTTTTTTTTTAATTTTTTTTTTAACGTTTATTTATTTTTGAGAGACATAGAGACAGAGCATGAGCAGGGGAAGGGCAGAGAGGGAGGGAGACACAGAATCTGAAGCAGGCTCCAGGCTCTGAGCCGTCAGCACAGAGCCCGATGCGGGGCTCAAACTCACAGACTGTGAGATCATGACCTGAGCCGAAGTCGGCCGCTTAACCAACTGAGCCACCCAGGCGCCCCTGGACTCTTATTACAATTAGTCGAAGGCAAGCTTAAAAAAACTGAGGTTCACTTTTCCCCATCACTATAGTTGGTTCTTGAAACAACAAAGAGAACCTCTGGTTACTTTTCACATGTAGACTGGGCAAGAACCCAGTGGCAGGGCTCAGTCAGTGATTCTGACCCTAGGCTGACATCTCTGGGCCTGAGCTCCAAGCTCCTCAGGGAGGACAGCCTGGAACTGTTCCTACACCAGCATCTCCACAATCTCCTCCTTTGGGTGAATATCGGGTCTCAGCCAGTGTCCAGCAAGCTCCTGGAGATGTCAGAGGACATCCCTGGGCCCAGCTGCATCCTCATAGTGGAATTTCCTGAATGTCTGCCTGGAGGCTGCAGCATTGGGAGGATTCCTTTGGGGCATGGTCTCATGGTCTTGGACAAAATCTTCATAGAGGCTCTCTGGTCCAACTTGGACCTGGGGAGCTGATATTAGGACAACTTCTGACTCCTCAGCCATCATCTCATTTGATAGTGTTTTATCATCAGTCCCCTTATTACATCATTCTGGACTGATTTCTTTGAGTCTGTAGGTACCCTTCAGTCTCCTTTCTGGGACCCTGGAAAGGGATGTCTCAGACTCCTGTATAGGTACCACAGTGGTGGTGATGGGGGGGAAGTAGGGGGCAACTGGGACGGAGGTGCCTGGCGACCAGACTGGAAGCCTGAAACCCACTCCAAAGAAAGGAAACCAACTACCTGGTACAGAGCTTTGTAGCCTACCACTGGAACCAGACAACAAAATTTTTTTTAATGAACAAAACCTCAGGGACCTCTTAGATTATATCAAACAATTCAACAGATGGATATACAGCATCCAGGAAGGGGAGCAGAAGGGAAGGGGAGGAGCTAAGAGAGAATTATGGGAGAATTCCTTCCCTGGAGCCTCACAGGGAGCACAGCACTGCCAACAACACTTGGATTTGGGACCTCTGGCATCTAAAGCTGTGAGACAATAAATCTCTGTAGTTCGAAGCCTCTCAGTTTGTGGCACTTTGTTCTGGCAGCCCCAGCACCAATAATACACCCCAATTTGATACTAATCATGTCCAAAAGAGTGTGTGGTCTGTCATTTTGGGGTATAGTATTCTAGAAACATCAATTAAGTCAAAGTGGATGGTTGCATAAATCTTTTGCTGACCTTTGTCTAGCTGTTCTAGCAAAGACTGAGAAAGAGCATTAAAACCCCCAACTATAATTCTGAAATTGTTTGCTCCTCTAATTCTGCCAATTTTTGTATCATGCATTTTGGTAGGCGCATAAACGTTTTTGATTGTTATGTCTTCCTGACTAATTTAACTTTAATTGTTATAAAATGTCTCTCTTTATCTCTCCTAATATATTTTTTCTTGAAACTTATTTTCTCCTATATTAATAGAGCCACTCCAGCCCTCTTGTGTAGACTGTTTACATGAAATGTTTACTTTATATTTACTTTTAGTCTACATAGGTAGGTCTTGTCTGTGACTTGCATAGACTTGTTTTTTCTTTTTTTCTTTTGGCGTGGAGCCCAATGCGGGGCTTGAACTCATGACCCTGAGATCAAGACCTGACCTGAGATCAACAGTCAGATGCTTAAACAACTGAGCCACCCAGGAGCCCCTGTTCTTTCTTTTTTTAGAAATCCATGGTGACAATCCCTACCTTCTAATGAAAATTTTAGTGCACAAAATTTAATGTAATTACTGATATGTTTTGGTTTTGACTTACCACTTATTATTTGATTTCTATTTTTCCCCATTTGTTTTGTTTTCTTTGTTCTTAGTTTCCTGTTTTATTGGGTAATTTGAATATTTCTTAGAATTTTATTTAAATTTTCCCATTAGCTTTTTAGCTGTATTTCTTGGCATTCTTTTTGAGTAGTTGCCCTAATGATTAAACGTAGATTTTTTTTTAAAGCATATTTATTTATTTTTGAGAGAAACAGAGTGCAAGCAGGAGAGGGGCAGGGAGAGAGAGAGAGAGAGAGAGAGAGAGGCCGCCAGGCCCCATGCTCTCAGCACAGAGCCCAACATGGTGTTTGAACTCATGAACTGTGAGATTATGATCTGAGCCGAAATCAAGAGTTGGACGCTTAACCGACTAAGCCACCCAGGCACCCATAAAACATAGATCTTTACCTTTTTACAGTATAATTAATTATTACTGTACCTCATCAGGTAAAATACAGAAAGCTTACAACCATTCGGATTATATCCCTTTTCCTCCATTGTATATGTTATAGTTCTATATATTTCTACATCTATATACATTACAAACCCTATAAGAATCATCACGCGTCTGTCCAATTTCCAAATGAATCCGAGATGAGAACCCCCAAACACTCAAAAATATATATAACGGCCCCAAGGAAGCGAGTTTTTTCATCTAAGTCGGCTAGTAAATGCCAGCTTCTTTTTGGTATTGTTAGGCCAGGGCAAGAGTCACCTGGAAGTCATTTTTAAAGCCTCCTCTTCATCAGAAACATTTTATAAACATAAAACTAGTCATCTAAACTGAACCATTCACTGTATTTAAGTTGTACATAATCCTGTTCCTTCACATTAAATACTCAAAATAGGCTGCTAGAAAATCCAGAAATGGGTACCCATCATGTTTTCAATTTCAAAAAATAGCACGGTGCAGTCAATAAAGACATATTTCTGACTTTGAATGAATTATAAGTGGTCCACTTTCCCCCTGACTGCTGCCAGCCTTCCATGCAAAGTTACTAAGTGAAATTGTAAGAAATTGCTGATTCTATTGAATCCCCCCTGAAGCTAAGACTTTGAAAACAATTTTGTTTTGGTGAATATATAAAGTCCTCTCCACATTTAGAAGTGTTGCTTTCAGTGTCTCTCTGCACCCTCCCACTACTTCCCTCCTCTGCAGGGTGTATTTCTTTATTCTTATTAACACTGGACATTTAGCAGCCACTAAGTATAGGACTGGGTGCATGCAGTCAACCTACCTCCTGTGATGATGGCAGGGCCCCCTCGCAGGTGACACAATATTTCAGGTGAGCTGGATTCCCTGTGCCACAGGTGCGGCAGATAATTTTCTCCTTAAAAACAAAGAATAAGAAATACATGTTCCTCAGAGCAAACAACCATGCAAAGAAATCATCGAGCAGTCTTTTCAGTCAATCAGCCAGCTATCGACTTTTCTTTAACACTCAGACGCTAAATAATTGGTTTAGGAATTATTACAACATAAATAGTGTCACGAATTTGAAAATAATTTTAAACAAAACCCAAAATGAACAAACAAACTGAAAATGAGTGTTAATTTAGCCTTAGAAATGTAAAATTTTGCGCTGATTATGTGTCAGTTTTTTGAGTTGGGTTTTTTTTTTTCCCCAGTGTGGAAAACATGATTGTTGGCTCTCCATCTCATGGCTAGAACAATAAACAGAAAAGCCCAAGACTAAAAGCTGATCTATGTGTTTAAAAGCAGTCTAGCTCTTGGGGCGCCTGGGTGGCTCAATCGGTGAAGCGTCTGACTCTTGGTTTCAGCTCAGGTCATGATCTCACAGTTTGTGGGTTCAAACCCTACATTGAGCTCCACACTGACAGCACAGAGCCTGCTTCAGATTCTTTCTCCCTCTCTCTGCCCCTCCTATGCTCCTCTCTCTTTCTCTCAAAAATAAATAAACTTAAAAAAAATTTACAAAAATTTACACGTAATCTAACTCTTGGACTGGACTTTACCCCAGGGGGCTTCATGTTAATGAATTTAGGTTTGCTCTGTACTTTCTCACTCAGAAATGGAAAAATGAAAAGACTATCTTAGAAAATAAGTGGTAATGGGGCACCTGGGTGGCTCAGTTGGTTAAGCGTTTGACTTTGGCTCAGGTCATGATCTCACAGTTCAAGCCCTGCATTGGCCTCTGTGCTGACAGCTCAGGGCCTGGAGACTGCTTCAGATTCTGTGTCTCCCTCTCTCTCTGCCCCTCCCCCGCTCATGCTCTGTCACTCTCTGTGTCTCAAAAATGAATAAATAAATGTTAAAAAAAATGTTTTAAAAAAGAAAAAAAAGAAATGGTAAGTGCAACTTTCTGAGTCAGGAAACTAAGGATAAGTTGCAATGCAGGAAAAGGAAGGGATAGTGGGAGAGAGGGAAAGAGGGAGGAAGGAAGAGAGGGAAGGGGGAGAGAGAAAAGAAGGAAGGAAGGAAGGAAAAGAAGGAAGGAAGGTAGCAAGAAAGAGAGAGAGAGAGAAAGAAAGAAAGGGAGGAAGAAAGAAAGGAATGAAGAAGGAAAGAAAGAAAAAGAAAAGAAAAGACAGATTAAAATAGTCTAACTAGAGTTCAGCTATCAGAGGTTTGCTAACAGCTGTTCAGTCGCTAGACCATTCTACACTATTAGGATACTATTCCTTTCAATTACCAATGACCAGTGATACCCGAATGTTCCTTTCTACTCCAGGTGTCTACGTTTCCCAGGTGCTCTGAAACTGACACCATGTGTTCTGAAGCTCTACAGGCAAAGAAGACCATCAGGAGAGAGAAAGTCCAACTCCCAAGGTTTTATTCCAATGTCACTAGGAAGGCCATGAAGTCCCTGGCCTTCCCAAGGCTGGTTAATTCCACTCTAGTAGAAGATTCCAAAGACTCAAGAACTCCTAACGTGCAGATGGCTGGCTGACTGCTATTCAAAACGCCAGAGGATCACAATGGATCCTGACACTCCCTGGTTCCGGCATTTTTCAAAGTGGCTTGAAATCTCTGTAGCATAATCTACAATTGCCAGAGTTTTTCTGTGAGATTTAAGGCTGTGATCTTCCTGAAGACGTTGCCTCAGAAAAGATCTGGTGACACTTGTTGAGAAGTGAATCAAACTTCCTGTCCCTGTGTTAAAAAAACACTAAGATCAAACAAAAATAACAGCTGTTTGCCACAGGAAATATTCTGGAAAGACTACAAACCAGTAAAACTGCCTACTTATTAAGTCCAACAACTTACCCCAAGACCCTCACCTTGCGGGGGCCACAATCCAAAATTAGTATATCCTCCCATTGTTAACATTTCTGTGTGTGCGAGTGCACATGCATGTGTGCACATGTGCATGTGGCCTGGAAACACCGGAATCTACTCTCTTAGAAAATTTCTACTATACAGAGATGGATATGTTAATTAGCTTGACTGTAGTAATCATTTCACTATGTACATATATATTAAGACACCAACACCTTAAATATATTAAAGTTTTATTTAAATAAACTATTTTAAAAATTAGGATGTCATAACTGCCCAATCCCAACCCTTCCTTGCAAAACTCCCTTTAAATTTTTTAAAAAATATTTTAGTTTATTTATTTATTTTATTTTGAGAGGGAGCGTGTGTACAGGGGAGAGGCAGAGAGAGAGAATCCCAAGCAATTGCCCAACTGCAGCACTAAAATCCTATAAACACCTTCCCCTGCCTTCTGCCTTCTGAGACGCTACTAAGACAAAGTGCCAGTCTATCTTACTGTATCAGGTCCAATAAACATAGCCTTCTTGGTCAACGGGTGTTTCTAATGGTTTTGGTGGTGGCTTTTTGACACCATGTCATGGCTTCCTTCCTTGAAGAGCAGTGACCATAACCCACAGACAGAAATAATTTTACATCATAATCACTACACTCATAGATGTCCATAGGGATGACTTGGGATTGAGACCACTATCAGACTACCTTAAAGAAGATGCTAAATATCTATGATGAGTGCCTTTTTTAAAAAAAGTCAATACTTCATTTGCTACTTTATCCACAGCATTTGCAATGTGTCTAGCTGGATGGTTCTAAGCAATTTGGTGGACCCGAGTTACTTACTGGGGTTAAGTTTTTCCTTGCAAAGTAGTTGGGAGATGAGAACAATTTTCAAATCTCCTAGATGATGGGCTTTGACAAAATGAAGTGAGAAAGAATGAAGTAGATCATAGCAAACTTCATCTCAAAGTAGATCTTGTAAAAGATGCCAAGCTAAAGTTCTGCTTGACGCAGAGCTGTGGTTACACTGGCTCCAGCCCCAAATCATTGTGTGAGAGGTGGGGGTCTCATAAGGAGGTAACTGCCCCAGTCGTGTGAATCATCAGACCTTTTTCAGTAATAACTTCAAACGAATCCCTGCCCCAGGCATCTAAGATTTTAGGAACCCAATATGATTAGAGACATGGAGGTATGCTATATGTTGCTAGTTAGAGCCCAAAGAAAACTGATGATCTCTTGGTAAAGCAGAGCTCATATATTCTGGTGAAAATGGGAGATGCTCAAACTAATTTTCAACTTTAGAAAATGGCCAGTGGGATACATTTGTTTAAAAACCAAAACAAGGGGCGTTGGGTCTCAGTCAGTTAAGCATTTTATTCTTGATTTTGGCTCAGGTCATGATACCAGGGTCATGAGATTGACCCCATGCCAGACTCCGCTCTGCTTTAGATTCATTCTCTCTCTCTCTCTTTCTCTCTCCCATTCCCCTTCTGAAATAATAAATAAATAAAAACCAAAACAAAACCAAATCTAAATGTGTGAATATATATGCGTATGTTTCTGTGCATTCTAAAAAACACATAGAAGTGTATTCATTATCATCAGTTATTTCAGGAAGGTAGAAATAGAGGTAGGCGGGAAAATTATGCACTTCTTCATATATCTTGGGACTATTTCACTTGTTACAGAAAATTAGAGGATTTTTAAAAGTGTAAAATCCTCTCTTATTCTGAAATATAGGCACCTGTGCCAGAGAGTAAAAGGAGAAACTTCTGCTACTACAGTTTCTAATCCTGGCAGTAAATATATATATATATATATATATATTCGATAGAATGAAATTCCTTGGCACTGACAAGGCCTTTAAATGAACAGAAGGTCAGTCCGTAGCAGCAGACTCTGGGCAGGAAGAGGACGGATGGTACTTTGTGTACTACATGGAGTGAGATGGAGAACTACACAAAAATCAACAGGCCCTGCTGGTGCCTTGGGGAAGGTAAGGCTGTGGGCTTCTGTGAACAAGGGGAATTCCCACTGACCTCGGAGGTAGCTCTCCAGGTGAAAATGTTATTTAAAAATCTGCTGCCCTTGTAACACTTGGGAAAGCCACTGGGCTGCAGATTCTCGGCCCAGGGTTTCCCGTCAGGTGTCCTTCTGTGAGTAGAGGCAGCAACACTGACTGGCCATAAAAACCAGGAATTTCCCTTTAAGATCAGATGTTATGGTGATAAAAGTCTCTCTAGAAAATTGAGTCTGATTAAATCCTGTCCCTGCTTTCAACCCTTCAGGGTGCACTGGAGAAATCTGAGTTGCTAAGTACAGTAGAGAAGACGCCATTTTGCACAGCCCACAGCACTCCCAGCGTTTCTGCAGCTCAACAAAACCAAACTGCTTACAGAGTTTTGAAGCATACTCTGCAGTTTCCAGTCTCTGGACATCTTCCTAGAATGCCGTCGCCCTTCCCTCCCCACCCCCCCACCTCACACATATATACACGAGCCACTTTTCTTTGACCCATCCCTTCCCCATCTGGCAAATGCTTGTGCCTCCCATGATATCCCCTCTTAAAAGCTATCCCTGGCCCCAGTCCCTGATAAGAGTTAGTGAATTCTTCCTCTGTGGTCTCACCCACCCACCCACAATGACTGCCACTCCCAACACTGCAAGTGTGGGCAGGCACAGGGGCAGTGGGTCCAGGGATCAGAGACCAGGGAATGTTGTGTGCAGAGACCCAGACAGTGGTCCAGGAAGCAGCATGCTGGGGAAGAGCCACATCAAATGTGTCTTTGAGGGGCACCTGGGTGGCTCAGTCGGTTGAACGTCCGACTTCAGCTCAGGTCATGATCTCACAGTTCACGAGTTCAAGCCCTGCATCGGGCTCTGTGCTCACAGTTCAGAGCCTGGAGTTTGCTTTGCATTCTGTGTCTCTCTCTTCCTCTGCCCCTCTCCCACTCATGCTCTGTCTCTCTCTCTCAAAATTAAGTAAACATTAAAAATTTCAAAACAAAAAAAAGGTGTCTTTGAAAAATCTGCTCAGCACATTAGGGTTCACACCAGAGGTGCAAGGCAGAACTCAGAGATAACAGTTGAGAAGTTTCATGGCTACACTACGTCCGAATGCCTGTGACTACTCCTTCCTCAGACCCTTCCCTCAATCTTTCCTGTTCAAGGGACCCTAGAGTGAGTATCCATTGACTATAATACCTCGGACTCTTATCACTCCCACTCCATCCGTCCAACAAAAAAAATAGTAAATTTTCATCTACCTAAATTTGGCCCAGACAGTTCTTCAACCCCTCATTTCTGAAGCCTTGCCCTGCTTGGAATACTTAAAAACCTTTCAGAGTGAAGGGGAGCTTGGAGGTGGAAGAAAAAGTGGATTTGCCTTTTCTCCATTTGCTCAGACAAAAATCCACAAAGTGACTTTAGGTGTGTTACAGTTCCAATTGTACCTTAAATCTATGCATCCCCCTTATTACTAAAAATTCTTGTATTTTTATGCCTCAAATTCTCTTTATTAAATCTATTTTATTCTCTAGTGACATTTATTTGCGATTAAAGAGGAGGTGAGTGGGACTGTAAATTGAAAAATGGAGAAAAGTTACAGTTGTATGTTCAGAGACTCCATCAAAAATATTTTCAAGGTATGACATTGCCTAGCAAAGTTTTCTGAATATATATGATGATGATACTTAATTTCTTTCTTTTTTTTATATTTTTTCATCCATGTGAGTGATTATAATTATTCTTTTCTATATAACAGGGACCCATAATCAAATAAAGCAAATAAAAACATAAAGCAACTTTAAGGACACAAGTAAATGTTCTTAATTACAATATTAATTGCAATGTTCAAATTTAAATATATAAAGTAAAATATGGTCTTTATATTGGGGCACCCGGGTGGCTTGGTTGGTTAAGAGACTGGCTCTTGATTTCAGCTCAAGGTCATGATCTCATGGTTTGTGAATTCAGGCCCTGCATAGGGCTCCGCGCTGACAGTGTGGAGTAGGCTTGAGATTCTCTCTCTCTGCCCCTCCCCCCACCTCAAAATATATAAACTTCAAAAAAAAAAAAAACTCTTAAAAATTTCGTCTAAGTCAGCTGTATGCCTTTTGTTCTTAAAATCCATGTTCAGGGAACACATTTCTCTGTATCTCTCTTACATAATAGATCCTATTGGCAGGTAAAACTCTCCAGCAGCATGTTGCAGGTCAGTAATATGACCATAGAACACTGTGTTCCAGAAAGTCTATAAGAGTCGGCTTTGTAACTGCTTTGTTCAGCTTCTGTAACCTCGCTGCTTGCCAAGTTAGAAAATTTGCTACAACTGGTTAGCCTGAAGGAGTCAGTGTGCTAAAAGTCACGTACACACACTGCCCCATGGTATCTTAAGTGTCTTAACTGGTATCTTTAGATTGGTCATCTTAAGACAAAGAACTTTACATTGATAGGTTCGCGCCAAAATAGCATCTGTGCGCCAATTGTAATTGGTTAACTAAATGATGACACACTCTAACTTGCTGAAATCCATCTAAGCCCGCTGCTTCCTTTATTCGGGGGCCATTCTCTGCAACTGCTCCTTAAGATCAGGAGTTCAGGTTTGGCCCCGCCTAAATAAAATCTTGCCTCGCATTTATCATCTATTCGGCGTGCGGTGGTCTTTTTCACCTACCTGCAACACAGCATGCTTTCCCAACAATTAGAATGGATTCTGTTCACAGATATTAGTTTATCAATTGTTCACCAAGTCCACCAGCTGAAGACATTTAACTGCTTACATATCACTTCCTATATATTTTATTCATGTGTTTACAGAATCACATTTCATTACCTTCAAGCGCAGGCTGGCCTGTGGCTGCAACTGTAGAGCAAGAGAGGCCTCGCACACCACACAGATGGGAGTGTTCATGGGCACCATGTTTCCACACTCTGCACATAAGCCCATCTGCACAAAGGGAGAGGTTTGTCTTGGAATGCAGAAACCGAAGGTATAAGTAGATTTTAGAATATAAGGTTTGGTTTACTTTTGTAAAAAATGTTTTAAAATAATTACCTTTATTCTAATTTTTTTCTTTTGTGAGTAAAAACAGGTTTATTGTGGAAAACAGACATGTGAAAAACAGAAAAGAAAAAATACCTTTGGGATGCCTGGGTGGCTCAGTTGGACAAGTGTCCAATTCTTGATCTTGGCTCAGGTCATGATCTTGCAGTTTGTGAGTTCGAGCCCTGCATCAGGCTCTGTGATGACAGTGCAGATTTTACTTGGGATTCTGTGTCTCCCTCTCTCTGTGCCCTTCCTCACTCACATGTGTGCACTCTTTCTCTCTCTCAAACAAACTTAAAACAATTTTTTTAAAAAAGAAAAAATATCTCTTTTATTTATTTATTTTGAGAGAGAGAGAGTGAGAGCAGAGAAGGGCAGAGAGAGAGAGGGAGTGAGAAAATCCCAACCAGGTTTCACATGGTCAGTGCGGAGCCTGATGCAGGGCTCAAACCCATGAACCATGAGATCATGACCTGAACTGAAACCAAGAGTCAGACGTTTAACCAACTGAACCATCCAGGTGCCCCAAAAGAAAAAATATCTCATAATACAATGGAGTAAGGAAGCCCACAAATCCTCTCTCCAAAAAGCAATTCTAGGGGCACCTGCTTGGCTAAGTCGGTTAAGCGTCCGACTTCAGCTCAGGTCATGATCTCACCATTTGTGAGTTTGAGCCCCGCGTCAGGCCTTGTGCTGACAGCTCAGAGCCTGGAGACTTCTTCTGATTCTGTGTCTCCCTCTCTCTCTCTGCCCCTCCCCTGCTAGCTCACTCTCTCTCTCTCTCAAAAATAAATAAACATTAAAAAAAAAAAAAAAGGATTCTAAAGTTGGATAAAACTGGGGCACCTGGGCGGCTCAGTTAGTTAAGCATCCGACTTCAGTTCAAGTCATGATTTCAGGGTTCAAGAGTTCAAGCCCCATATCAGATTCAACACTGACTGTGCGGAGCCTGCTTGGGATTATTGTTCTCTCATGTTTCTCTGCCCCTCCCCTGCTGTGCTTTCTCTCTCTCTCAATATAAAAACTTAAAAAAAAATAAAGTTGGATAAAACTGCCATTTTGGATACAAAAAAAATCATTTCAGACTCTGAAAGTCACCAAAGGCACACAAGAAACTGAAAAGTGGTGAATTTCAGATAAAAACACTACAAGTCTACGTGGTTCCTCCTTGAGGCTGTCCCCACCCTCCTCCAGCTCTGTTAGTGTGGTAGCTTCACTGGGGCAGAAGGGACTGTGAAAACCAGCAGCTGCTGATCGGTAGGGCTTACTTGACTTGGAGCACTGTTAAGATGACAGTCTCAGTGGCAAGCAAACAGGGAGGGCCAGTGGCTCTACTAGCCTGAAATCATGGTCCTATTTGAGGCAACTAGCCAGGGATTTAACAGAGAGTTCCAGGAAGAAGGTCGAATATAGGGGGGTTGATAAGCTCCCCACATACCCTTAGTTGACTATATGCACATGGGAAGAGTGAACATAAGCCATTAACACATCTCTAGCTGATGGAGGCTATACATGGAGATGCAAGGGAGTTCAGCATAAAGTAAAAGCTGGGGCAGACTTGTAAACAGCCTGAAGCTTGAATGTTTGGTCCAGCCCACACATAGATACATTAGCAAAGAGTGGAAGTCTTACTGGACTAAGGTATTTGAGCACAACTTCTGGCCAATCTTCAGGTGAACTCTAAGTTATGCGGACCCAGGGGTGAACCCAGACTTAAAAATAAAAAACAAGAATAAAAAACCTAATATCGGTGGCCACACATTTCAGGGGAGACAAACATGAAAAATTTAATCCCAGTAAACAACAAAACAAAAAAGAAAAGAAAAAAAGAACACTAGGAGAAAAAGTCAGAATCCAGAATTGTTACAACATATTATATAATCTAAAATGTCTAGAATTCAAGAAAAAAATGTGAGACACGCAAAAGCCAAGAAAATGTGACCTATACCGAGTGAGAGAGGAAAAAAAGTCGATAGAAATAGTATCTCCAGATGTTGGATTTGGCAAAGATTTCAAAACAGCTATTATAAAAATGTTCAAAGAACTAAAAGAAACCATATTTAAAAGATTAGAGAATGTATGATGACAATGATCTGAAAAATAGGGAATCTAAATAAAGATATAGAAATTATTTTTTAACGTTTTTATTTTATTTTTGAGAGACATAGAGACAGAGTGTGAGCAAGGGAAGAGCAGAGAAAGAGGGAGATACGGAATCTGAAGCAGGCTCCAGGCTCTGAGCCGTCAGCACAGAGCCCAATGCGGGGATCGAACTCACAGACTGTGAGATCATGACCTGAGCCGAAGTTGGCCCTTAACCGACTGAGCCACTCAGGTGCCCCAGAAATTATTTTTTAAAAAGAACCATATAAAAACCTGGAGTTAAAAATTAAAATAACTGAACTGGAAAAAAAAATCTCCAGAGGGATTCAACAGCAGGTCAGAGATGACAGAAGAAAAAAATCAATGAACATGAATAAAGTACAATAGAAATTTTCCAATCTGAAGAACAGAGAGAAAAAGGATGAAAGAAAATAAACAGACTATCAAACAAGCTGTGAGACAACTTAAAACCTATCAACATATGTGTAAAGGAGTCCTAGAAGAAAGGAGAGAAAGAAAGAGAGAAGAATTTGAAGAGATCCTAGCCAAAACCTTCCCATATTTGAAGAAAAACATTAGCTCCAAGAAAATCAATTCTAAGAGAGATAAACACAAAGAGATCCACGCTTGGACACAATATAGTGCAACTGTTGAATGTCAAAGAGAAAAATCCTAAAAGTAACAAGAGAAAAAATGACATATCACATCAATAACCACGGAGGCCAGAAGGTAGGAGAAAAATATATTCAAAGGACTGAAATTAAAAATAACCGTCACATAAGAATTCTACATCCAGTAAAACTATCCTTCAAAAAGGATGCAAAATAAATGTTCTCAGATAAACAAAGAGAAACAGCTAGCAGTCATGCCTGTAGTAAAGGAGGTCCGTCACGCTAAAAATAAGTGACACTAGATGATGACTTGAGTTCATAGCAAAGAAATGAAGACATGAGAGACCAGATTTAATAAATACATGGGTAAATACAATTGAGTATATAAACATTTTTCTCATCTCTCAATGAGATCTCATCTCTCAAAATCGTGTAACACTGCATTTTCAGTTTATAACATATATAGATGTACTATGTAGGGTGGTATATGTTACAGAAAAGATAAGTAAATGGGGAGGAAAAACGGTATGTCTGTCACCACTGGATGGTGGACAAGTTCAGCTGGGGTGACACGGACTCAAACTGGCAAGAAAAGAAGCAAAAAACCGAGTCCAGTGACACTTATTTGAGAATCTCCCTCTGGGGAGCAGGTAGAACATGCTGGGAAGCCACGTGCAGGCATGCTGCTAAAACTTGCTGGCACACTGCCCACTGGGAGGCCTGCGGACTATCTGCAAGCTGGCTGGCAGGCCAGTGAAACTCACTGAGTAGCTGCTCATGGGATGCCACCGAAACGCGCTGGGGTTTCCTGCAGGTTAGTGAGCACCGTCAGAGCAAAGAGAGAGGAAAGCATACCAGAACCAGAAAGGAAAGCCAAGTCCATTCTCCTGCAGTGTCCCTCTACTAACAGAAATGAACAGTAGCCAGCTGGCACAGGAGAAATGTATAAAGGGTCCCGCTCCAGCACCCACAGAGCAGGGCAATGAAGGGGGGGATCTGGAGCTGGAAGGTGTATTTCTGCATCTCTCTAATGAGACTAGGTGTCTTGGATCTAGGAGCCTAGGAGGATGCTCCACCCCTTTGAATCCCAGAAACCCAGCTGAGAGCAGGACACAGTAAGTCAATAAATAGTTCAAATTACAAAGCTGTTTATATATTATAGCATATTAACAAATAATATTTTGGGGACAACACAGATGTTTCAAAGTTCATCATTTAAAATATTTATAATCTCTGGTAACTTTTCCTCCCTACAAAAGCAAAGAAAGTTCTGAAAATCTGTTTTCAGGCAAGTAAAAAATAACTTTGACACTGCACCAATGAATGAATATAAGCAAGGAAAATTCAAACCGATGGGAGCTGTTCATATTTTATTTGCTGTTTTACTTTCTTTATGAAGTTCAAAATATGTTATAGTAAATTATATTAACTTCTGCAACAGTCTTGAGCAATGAATTAGAATAAAGTATAAAAAGATACCTGTTTAAATTTTGATCCTTGCTTGAAGATATAACTTAATTCTAGAAATTGACTTGACCTCATTGAATTAGTGGCTTTTTCTTAGTGACTATCTTTTTAAAGATGGTTATTTTTGAGTCCACATCACAGGTCCTTTTATTTCATCTTGTAAATACTACTCCAAAAAAAACCCAAAGTGCATAACAGATAACACATTTCGGTGAAGATTTTGATTGTTAGTAAACTGAGTATGTTTTCTAACTAACTATAAACTTATTAGTAGGCTAATACCAATTATTATCTACACTTAACGGCCAAAACTTTTTAATCGATCAATCTATAGCTTATACAAACAGCATCTTTGGACAAAATGATATATCTTATAGATATACAGACTTGTAACTAGTACCACTCTCCATTTATTTCCAGAATAGATTTCCTTACTGTACCCAGGTTATGAACTGAAATATCACGTGAGTGGGAAATACGTATTTATCCATGCATGCATCATTGAAACAGTAAGACTTCAGTCTCCTTCTGAGACTGCACTGGCATTGCAAATAAGGTTTTCCATTCTTGAATGGAAACTAAGGCAACTTTTAGGGTTTCTGGGTTTTCCATCATGAAGCAGGAGAGTGGATAGTAAGATATTAAACTGCCAGTAATTTTCTCAACAAATATTTATGTTCGTGGATCACGTGTGCCAGGTACAATGCTATGCCTGCTACTAAAGATCAAATAAACCAATAAAAGGCATTTTTAAAGATTCTGTTGCTCACCTGAGCTCCTTCTGGGGGTGGGAGACGACAGCCAAATATGGGTGGGACAAGAGAGCCACATTCTTGACAGAAGCGAGCAAAGGGGTCAGATGGACGGGGAGCCAGGCAGTGGGCACACCTACAACAAAATAGGTTCTTCATTGGCCACACTCTGAGGGGTTCACATTTAGAAGTCAGGTAAAAATCTCAAAGTGTTCAAACATTTTAGAAAATAAAAAGCAAAACAAAGAGCAGACCACTCTCAAAGGGTATGGAACGAGTAGAAGACAGGAGACGCTTCTCCAGTCATTTTATTACAAAGCAGCCTTCCAGCTCGACCCACTGGTGCCCGTCACCTGGTCTGGCTACCTCACTTCCTGACTGTGGCAGAAGTTCCATCAGCAGCCTTGGTCCCACTTCCGACTCATCCTATCGCACTGGATCTGGCATGTGTGAGGGTGAGCCCTAGCAATTCCAGTAATGTCTACATTAATTGTACTTTTCTGACTTCCTACATGACCTCTGAGTCCAGAGGTCTAAATGCCATGTCTTCTCACTGGGCATGCTGGAGGGCCACTTCTTGCCCAAAGAAGATACACAAATGGCCAAGAAACACATGACAAAAATGCTCAACATCACTTCTCATAAGGAAAACACAAATCAAAACCACAATGAAATACCACTTTATATCTATTAGGATGACTAGGAGAAAAATAGAAAATAACAAGTATTAGGGAGGATGTGGAGAAATTGGAACGCTTGTACATTTCTGGTGGAAAGTAAACTGATATAACTGCCATGGGAAACAGTTTGGCAGTTCCTGGAAACGTTGGACAAAGAATTACCATAAAATCGAAATTCCACTCGTAGGTAAACACCCAAAAAAATCGAAATCAGGGATTCGGATAACTTGTATACCAATGTCCATAATGGCATTATGCATAATAGTCAAAAGGTGGTAACAGCTCAAACATCCATCAACAGATGAGTGGATGAACAAACCGTGGCATATACATAATGGACTATTTTTCTATTTTAATATGGAATGAAATTTTGATACATTCTACAACATGATCAACTTTGAAAATACTATACTAAGTAAAATAAGTCAGACACAAAAAAAGAAATATTGTCTGATTTCACTTACATAAGGTAACTAGACTAGGCAAATTCATAGACACAGAAAGGAGAATGGAGGTTACCAGGGTTTGGAAGGATTGGGTAAAGGAGTTACTTCTTAATGGGAACTAAGTTCTATTTAGAGTGACAAAAAATTTCTGGAAATGGATAGTGGTGATGGTTGCACAACATTGTGAATGTACTTAATGCCACTGAATTGTATACTTAAAATTTCTTAAAATTGGGGTGCTCCTGGGTGGCTCAGTCAGTTAAGTGACCAACTCTTGATTTCAGCTCAGGTCATGATCTCACAGTTCATGAAATCGAGCCCCACATCAGGCTCAGTGCTGACAGTGCAGAGCCTGCTTGGGATTCTCTCTCTCCCTCTCCCTTTGCCCTCCCCCCCGCCCATGTGCACAAGTGCACATGCATGCTCTTTCTCTCTCTCTCTCAAAATAAATAAACACAAAAAAATTGTTAAAATGGTAGGTTTTATTTATGTATATTTTACCACAATAAAAGTATAAAGGGCCTCAAATTGATTATATCAAATAAAAGTAATTACGTATTGTGGAGATCATATTTGTAGAAGTAAAATAAGGGACCACAACAGCACAAAGGCTACTGTTACTCAGTTCCTGGAAGTATACTATCATAAAGTTCTTATGCTATACATGAAGTGGCATAATGCCACTTGAGGATAGACTGTGATATGTTAAAAATATGTATTATAAACCCTAAAGCAACCACTAGAAAAAAAAAGTTATAGGTAATAAGCTAACAAAGCATAAAAAATAAAATGGAATCATGAAACATACCCAATGAATCCAAAAGATGGCAGAAAAAAAGGAAAGAGCAACAGAGAACAGATAAGACGAACAGAAAGCAAATAGCATGATGGTTGATTTAGATTCAAACATATCAAGTCAGAATAAATATACTTTTAACACCCCAATTAAAATGCAGAAATTATTGGTTTTTTTCAAAAGCAAGACCTAACTAGATGCTGCTTAAAAAAAAATTGTAGGGGTGCCTGGGTGGCTCAGTCAGTTGAGCATCCAACTTTGGCTCAGGTCATGAGCTTGCAGTCTGTGAGTTTGAGCCCCCGCATAGGGTTTGCTGCTGTCAGTACAGAAACTGTCAGCACAGAGCCCACCTCGAATCCTCTGTACCCCTCACTCTATCCTTCCCCCGCTTGTGCTCTCTCTCTCAAAAATAAATAAACATTTTTAAAAACCTGTAAATAAGCAAAACCAAATAGTTTATAAGTAAAAGGATAAAAAAGATACACCATACAAACACTAATCAGAAGAAAGCAGGAAGTGGCTATGTTGATATCAGGCAAAGTAGATTTCTGAGCAAAGAATATCACCAGGGTTAAAGAAGCTTATTTCGTCATGATTAAGAAAACATAAGAATCCAAAAGGTTTCTACATAATAATAAAGCTTCAAAATACATGAAGCAAAATCTGATAGAAAGCTAAGTAGACAAATTCATAATTATAATCATAGATTTGTCAATCATTGACTAAGCAATAGAAAGAAAAATCAGTAAAGATAGAGAAGAGTTAAACAATACTATCAACCAATTTAATCTAATTCACATTTAAAGAATACTTACTCTAGCAAAGTACACATCCCTTTCAAGTAAACATGAAACATTCACCAATCAAATCATACAATATATGCTCTTTAGCCAAAAAAAGAATTAAACTTGAAATAAATACCAGAAGATATAAGGAAAATTTCCAAATATTTGGAAATGTAATAAAATACTTTCAAATAATCCATGGGTCAAAAAATAAACAACAAGGATAGTTAGAAAGGTTTACACTAAAACCAAATGAAAACACAACATACCAACATTGGGAGCTAAAGCAGGACTCAGGGAAATGCAGAGTTCTAAATGCCTATACTAGAAAGAAGAAAGGCTTCAAATGAAAGACTTTGTTGCCCACATTAAAGAAACTAGAAAAAGAGGAAAAAATGGACTCAAACATCACTTGAAAAGAAATAGATAAACCTAAACACACTTCTCTCTATTAAACAAATTGAATGTATAGTTAAAAATCTTCCTTAAAAGAAAACTCTGGACCCCAGTGCCTTCAGTGGTGTATCCTACCAAACACCTAAGAAAAAAATAATACCAATTCTACACAAACTCAGAAAATTAAATAAGAGACAATACTTCCCAACTCATTTTACAAACCCAGCATTACCCTGACACTAAAATCAGACGAAAAGACATAGAAACTACATACCAATATCCCTCCTGCACATACATGCAAAAAAATTCTTTATATTTTAGCAAATCAAATAAACATGATATAAAATAGATAGTACTTGAAGTGGGATTTAACTCAGGAATGCATGGTGGATTTAAAACTTGAAAATCAATGTTTGTAATTTACCACATTAACAATGAAAGAAAAACCACAAGATCACTTTAATGGATGAAGAAAATGCTCTAGACAAAATATAACATCTAGTCTTAATTTTAAAAAAAATTCTCAGCAATTTAGGAATAGGAGAAAATTTCCTCAGTCTGAAAGGTCAACAAAAAATCTATAGCCAAGATCAAATTTAATATTGATAAATGGAAGGTTTTCTCCCTAGGTTCAGGAATAAAGCAAGAATATCCATTCTTATCACTTCTATTCCAAATTTACTGGAAGTTCTGGCCAAGAAAAGTCAAGAGAAAGAAAGAAAAGGATCTGTATGTGTTCCAGTTGCTGAGAGAGAGCTTGCCTAGCACCTTAGGGGAGGGAAGAATGTGTGGATAAGGAATGTCGTCATCCAGGTGGCTTTAGGAGTAGAGAGGGACAGCACTGAGGAGGTCTAGATGGATCTAATTGGTGTAAGAGTTCCCTGTAGATAAATTACTGATCACCCAAATATTATACCCTAGTATGTAATGGCTGAAGTAATATGAGGAGGTCTAGATGGATCGGATTTGCCTAGGAGTTCCCTGTAGATAAATTACTGATCACCCAACTACTATATCCTAGTATGTAATGGCTGAATTAATATGTAATCAACTGCAGTGTGATTAAGGCATCTAAAGCTCTAGAACTAGTCAGGTGCACCCCCCACCCAATACCATTTCTTACCTTCTAATCCTACTTGATATTTAACAAAGCATTAATAATTCTAAGGACAATCTCTATTGTGCTTTTTTGTAACTTTTAAATAAATCAATTTATATAGAAAGAAAGAGAGAGAGCGAGAGAGGGAGGGAGGGAGGAAGGAAGGATGGAAAGAAGGTAGGTATATCCACATAGAAAATGAAGAAGTAAAACAATTGCCTTCATTTGAGGTGACCTGATCACCTATATAGATAATTCTATGGATTCTACCAAAAAAAGCTGAAAGAATAAATAAGTTTATAGGAACACTACAAAAAATCATCTTTATATTCCAGCAATGAGTTATCAGAAATTTACATTTTAAAAGCAATACCATTTATGACAGCATCAAAACACATGAAATACTCAGAAATCAATTTGACAGAAGATACATAAAACTTGAGCAATGAAAATTACACAACACAGAGGCACCTGGGTGGCTCAGTTGGTTGAGCGTCTGACTTCAGCTCAGGTCATAATCTCATGGTTCCTGAGTCTGAGTCCCACATCAGGCTCGCCATTGTCAGCACAGAACCTGCTTTGGATCCTCTGTCCCCCTTTCTGTCTGCCCCTCCCCAACTTGTGCGATGCGCGCGCGCGCTCTCTCTCTCTCTCAAAAATAAAACATTAAAAAACCCACATATATAAAAAAAGAAAAAATTCAAGGAAAGAAACATTAAAAAAAAAGAAAATTACACAACATAGCTGAAAGATGTTAAGGAAGCCCTAAGTAAACAGTAAGATACACCATTTTCCTGAACTTTAAAGACTCAAAATTGTTAATAACATCAATTTTTCTTAAATTAATATATAAACTAAATGTAATCCGAATCAAAACTCTAGCAGACATTTTGTAGATGTTGAGAAGCTGATTTTAAAACTTATTTGAAAATGCAAAGTGCCTAGAATAGCCAAGACATTTTTGCAAAAGAAAAACAAAGGTGGAGAATTTATAATACTTAGCTTCAACTTACTATAATGCTACGGCAATCAACACAGCATGGTAGTAAATAAATGTAGACAAACATCAGTGGATCAGAATACAGAATCCAGAAACAGATCCACACAAATATTATCAATTGGTTTTAAATATTCCAAATGTAATCAATGAGGAAAGGACAATTGTTTTCAACAAATGGTGCTGGAATAACCTTACATCATAATCAAACGTGGACCACGGACCTAAATGTAAGAGATAAAACTTCTAGAAGAAAACATAAAATACAATCTTATAAGAGGAATATGTCTTAAATTTGGGAAATACTTCTTAAATATTTCAAAATAAACAAAGTATAAAATAAAAATAAATACACTGGATTTCATCAAAAATAAAAACAAGCTCTTAAAAAAAAATTTCTTAAGCAAATAACAAGCCGAAACTGGGAGAAAATATTTGTAAAACATATATTAACAAAAGAAAACATGTACAACTCGATAATGAGATATAGAACTCAATTTTTGAAAAGGGCAAAATATTTGAATGGACACTTTACCAAAGAAGGTGTATGGATGGCAAATAAGCACTTTTAAAGACACTCAAAATCATTAGTCACTAGGGAAATGTAAACGAAATCCACAAACACCATCTCACTAGAATGGCTAAACATAAAAATTAAAGCATTAGTAAGGATGTAGAGAAAGTGGGATTCTCACACGCTGCTGGTGGGAATGTAAAATGGTGCACCTTCTTTGGAAGTTTGGCAGTTTCTTAAAAAGTTCAAGGTACGTACCTAAAGGAAATGAAACTATATGTGCATATGACGACTTGCATACAAATGTTCCCAGCAGCTTTATCTGTAACAGTCCCAAACTGGAAACGACCCAGATATCCATCAATAGACAACCGAATAAATTGATTATGATGTATCCATACAACAGGATATGACTCAGCAATCAAAAGAAATAAACATTTGAAACATGCAGCAACATGGATGAATTTCAAAATAATTAGGAAAATGAAAGAAGCCTGGCAAAAAAGAGCACATACTGAATTATTCCACTTATGAGAACCAAATGTAAATTAAGCTACAGTGATAAGAAGCAGATCAATAGTTGCCTTAGGATAGGGAGGAGCATAAGGGAGAGATTTCCAAAGGGTATAGTGCAGCAAACTTTTGGAGGTGATGAGCTTGTTCATCTTCTTGATTATGGTGGTAGTTTCAAGGTTATATGCATATGTCAATTGTACTTTTTCTTTTTGCAGAATTAAAGAAATTTTTTCGAGTATAGTTGACCCACTATGTTAGTTTCAGTTGTACAGCCTAGTGATCCAACTTCTTTCTATGTTATGCTATGCTCACCACAAGTATAGCTACCATCTGTCCCCATGCAACGCTATTACCATTGACTATAGTCCCTATGCTTTTATTCCTGTGGCCTATTCATTCCATAACTGGAAGGAATATTTCCCACTCCTCTCCCCCCAATTTTGACCATCCCTCTAACACTCTTTCCTCTGGCAATCATCAGTCTGTTCTCTATATTTCTACGTCTGATTCTTCTCTTTGTTTATTCACTTGTTTCGTTTTTTAGACTCTACATGAGTGAAATCTATGGTATTTGTCTTTCTCTGACTGACTTATTTCACATAGCATTATATTCTTTAGCTCCACCCACATTGTTGTAAATGGCAAGATATCATTCTTTTTATGGCTGAATAATATTCCATTGTATAAATCTAATATATCTTCTCTATCCATTCATCTATTGATGACACTTAGTTTGCTTCCATATCTTGGCTGTTGTACATAATGCTGTGATATACATAGGGATCATAACTCACTTTTTAAAAAAGTGCAATTTTATTGTATATCAATATACTTTTAAAATTTGTAAAACTTTTGGGGCGCCTGGGTGACTCAGTCAGTTAAGCGTCTGACTTTGGCTCAGGTCATGATCTCATAGTTTGTGAGTTCAAGCCCACTTCAGGCTCCTCACTGATAGTGTGGACCTGCTTGGATTCTCTCTCTCTCCCTCTTTCTCTGCTCCTCCCCACCTTGCACTTTCTCTCTCTATAAAAACATTTTGTAAAAATGTAATGAAGGACAGTCGGGTGAGCAAACACCATTCTTATGTCTCATCCTTAAACTTTTTTTGATACTATGTCTCAGTAGGATTTAAGAAATAGTAAAGAAAATGTGATTCTTACTTGAGAAAGTCCGTTTCTCTTTGAATTCTCATGATCTCTGTGCTCGTCAAACTCTTCTGGCCAGTTATGTGTGCAAAACTAGGGAACTACAATTAAGGACACATATAAAATCATGGTAAAAGCTATGTTATAGTAAAATTTCATTAAGAATTCATTTTAATGGGCTGTCTTATCATATCCAACACCCATCTTTTAAAAACCATGACAGGAAAAACATTAAGTACTGATTACCCCAAGTACCCAACATTAAAAATATCAAAGTGCTATTACAATTAGATATATATATTTCATTAAAAACAAGAGCTTATAAGAAAAGATACCTGAATTAACCATCAGACAGACCAGAGTTTAGAATTTAAAAACCTAAGTTGACCTCCGTTTTCCTCAAAAATCTTTGAGATCCTTAGGAAACTCAAAGATTCACCTAAAAGAACACATGCAGCAACTGTCAGCTGTTATCCAAAAACAATTAACTCATTTTGATATATTTTTATCTGAGCATTCACTTCGTAAAAGGCACTATGTTTGACACAGAAAAGGGGAAAAATAAATATTACATAGTCCCTACTCTCCAGGACCTGACTGGCCTATACACGAAATACTGAAACACTGTAGGTTCAGTGTAGCATACATGTGTGTGTGGAGTCCTATGGGACTCTAGAGGACATAATCACATTCACTTGCTCCAGGGGACAAGGGCTTCCCAGGGTGCTAACATCTGAGCTGGGCCTGGGAGAGTAAAGAAAGGTTTGTCAAATGGACACAAACAAGGACAATAGGAATCCCAAGCAGAAGAAACCCACTTGCAAAGGCACGGAGACAGGGCAGTGCTCGGCCTATCCTGGGGCTCAGCTGTTTGACATGGTTTAGAGGTCTGAGTGTCTGGAGGAGGAATGTGGAGGGGAGAAGCTATCACTTAAGGAGGGTCTGACACTACTAAAACAGCATTATGTGGCCATTATCTCCTTGACATTTCACAATGACCTTATGAGTTGGGTAATGTTATCCCCATTATTTAAATGTTTGTAAGTTTTTTTGATATCATTTCGAACTTACAGAAAAGGTACAGGGAGAGTACAAATAACTCCAGCTTGACCAGTTTTCATGTTAACATTTTGCCCAGTGCACTTCCCTTCTCTCTCTCTCTCCGAATCATGTGAGAATAGACGGCAGTTACGATGCCCCTCTGCCCCTACACACTTCAGTATGCATGTCCGAAGAACAGTGATGCCCTATCACACAACAATGCAATTATCAAAACCAGAAAAGTTAGCAGCTACCCAATACTACGATCTAATCTCCAGATCTTTTTTCAAATGTCATTGTTTGTGCCAATGAGGTCCTTCACAGCTATATGTTTATTTTTTTCCTGGCTTAGGATCCAGTCCAGTGTCACACTTTGCACTTAGTGGTCATGTGTCTTTTGTCTCCTTTAATCTGGAATTGTTCCTCAGTCTGTCTTCACCTTTCATGACCCTCAGTCTTTACCTTTCGTGACTTTGACATGTTTGAAGAGTAACAAGCCATTTACTTTGTAGAATCTCCTTCAATTTGGTTTTGTCTGATGTTTCCTCGTGATGGGATTCAGTGACACATTTTGGCACAAATTTGAGAGAAATGATACTGTGTCCATCTCAGTGCCTCATACAAAGAGGCACGTATAATCTCCATTTTTGAGATGAAGATGCTGAGGCTCAGCAAGGTTGAGCCACTTGCTTGAGGTCACATCAGCAGAATGTGAACTATCTCATGTACCTAGACCTACCTGACCCCAGTAGGGTCCCTGTCCACCACAATACCAGTGAGCAGGGCTTAGGAAGCCAGAATTTGTGCTGCAGGCAACAGGGAGCAGTCAGAGGTTTTGAGTGGCTTTCGTGTCAGATCCAACGTGGCATAGACCAGATGTCGCAGAGTGGGAGTCTATTGCGCTAAATCTGGCCTGCCATTCAGTTCCATTTGACCCAGATATATTGGTCCACACAGTGTTTCAAGATTTGATTTAATTGTTAACATTTACACATAAAGAGGCAGAGCTTCTGGCTTTTCTTGCAAAATCATGAGATATGGCAACAATGAGCCCGTAGGCCTTCTGGTCAACAGTTGGCTGGAGCTGAGTAGAGATAACCCATTTAACTGACTGGGGCATTCCATGTTGCTAGAGAACCCCCAACTCTTATGCCCTGAAACTAAAGCCTAGAGTAGGCTGTCATTTATCTCCCATCCAGGCTGTACCATGCATTTACTCTGCTGCCTAGCCCCGAAGGTGCCCCCAGGTCAGTGCTTAGTTCAGAGACATCTCATCTCCCTGGTGGTTGTTGACATGTTGGAATACCCACTGGTATCATTAATTCTGATGTTTGCTGAAATATGCTTCAGATGGGATTGAGCTGCAATGTTGACAAGAGTCTCTTACCAATAGGAATAAAAAGAGTGGAAGATAAATATTTTGTGGTCCTTTTCTGGCCCCCTTGGTCCTCTGAATTCTAGTCAAATTCCCCCAAATGCATCCCTAGTTTTTAGAGGATTCTAAATGTTGGAATCTTCACATATTGTCTTCCTCTGTCTTTTCCTTTGAAACAACTCTTAACCAGGTGGGCAAGGTTATCCAAATAGTCATGTACGAAGAAAATCACCCTTTCTGGACACATTACAGATTACTATGGTCACGTGAGACTGTCTTCTGAAAACATTTTGTCGTATACCATTCATTCTTCAAAATGATTGTTCTGTCTCAAAATCGGTATTCTTATACACTACAATGGCTACAATGGTGAGTATTGCTTACAGGAGTTGAGTGCAAATTAGTCTATTTGGTAACCAAGGAACTATTCTTCCAGAAGCCTGGGAAGAGCAATCTTCTTTTGCAGGGATAGTTGTCCTTTTGTTTACTGAGGTTTCCATGAAGCCCTTAGTAGGTCTGTGGTCCTCTGGTCTGGGCTTTGTGACCCTCCAAGAAATATGGTGGGTGGACAGATAGAAGAACCCATGAGGTCACACTGAGTTACAACAGCACTAGATACTAGAAATGAAGAAAAGGGTTTCAGCTCAGGATAAGGATAGTTGGTCTAGGTCAGTGATACTCGGACTGAGCTGATCACCAAATCGTTCATGAACCCCATCCCAGGCTTACAAAATCAGATTATCTAAAAGGATTGCAGGAAGGCATAGCTGGGTACGCATATGTATTTAAAGTTCCCCCAGGTAATTCTGATATGTAACCAGGTTTGGGAGCCACACTTTTTCTATACTTGACAATAAGTGTGAGCAGCCTTGGAATTATGGGTACACATGAAGCAGTTGTGGTTGGATAAAAAAATGTCATTCCAGGTACACTCGACTTGGGGCTCAGAATTAGAAGAAGAGAGCAAGGGCTCCTAGGGTTGTCTTAGATGCCAGTGTCTAAACTGGATTTCATTAACACCGAATACTCAGAGTGCTATACTAGTTGTAGTAGGCAGCTAGTATAAGGGAAACTTTCTTGTGTTATATAATAATTGTGTATTGGCATGGTTTTTATTTAGGTTGTAAATCACCTCCATCTTGTCTAATTTGAATCCTTAGTAAGATTTGACATAGATGACCACTTCTTGAAACTCTTTCTCCTCTTGGCTTCCATGGCACCACTGTTTTGTTTTGGTTTGTTTTTGGCTTTCTTCGTACTTCTGAGGTACTTCCTCCTTTGCTCAACCTCTAAGTCAAGGATTTTGTCTTGTGCCATCTATTCTTCATTTTCTGTACAAGTAATCTCATTCATACTGAAGTTTAAATACCATCTACCATCTGTATACTGAATATCTTATCTGTGGCCCTGACCTCTCCCCTGAATTTGAACTTGCACATACCAACAGTCTGCTTAAGACCTCCACCTGGATATCTAATGAGCCTTTTCATACCTGCTCCTCCCTGATCTTCCCCATCTCAACGAATAGTCCCACCATCTCCAGATGCTCAGGTCAGAACCCAGAGTACACCTTGGCTCTTCCCTGTCCCTCATCCCACCTATCTGATCCTTCAGCCAAACTTGGTGGCTCTTCCTCCAAAACATATCTGGATTCCCTCCTACTATCACCATTTCTACAATCTTGGTACAAGTCACTACCATCTCTCCCCTGAAACAAAGTCTTATAAATGATATTCCCCTCATTTCTCTACAGCCTAATCTCCATACTGTGGTGAAAGAGAAAAAGTTTAAATGCAAATGATGTCTTACCTTCCAAATAGATTCCCTTTACAGTTAGAAGAAAATCCAAACTCCTTACAATGGGCCTCAAGACCCTAGCATCTGCAATTCTCAACCATGCCTACCCATTAGAATCACTTGTGGGTGAATTTTAAAAAATATTAAAATAAGGGGCACCTGGGTGGCTCAGTTAGTTAACCATACTCTTGCTCTCAGCTCAGGTCATGATCTCATGGTTCCTGAGTGCGAGCCCCACGTCTAGCTCTGCACTGACAAGTGTGGAGCCTGCTTGGGATTTTCTCTCTCTCTCTCTCTCTCTCAAATAAATAAACTTCAAAATAAAATAAAATAAAATCATGCCCGAACCCCATACCAGACCAATTAAATCAGAATTTCTGAGGTTGGTGGGGTGCTTGGATGACCAACTTCAGCTCAGGTCGTGATCTCAAGGTTTCATAAGTTTGAGCATCGCATCGGCCTCTCTACTATCAGCACAGAGCCCACTTCAGATCCTCTGTCTCCTTCTCTCTGCCCACCCCCCACCACTTGCATTCTGTCTCTCTCTCCCCAACCCCTCAAAAATAAATAAACATTAAAAAAGAAAGAATTGGGGCACCTGGGTGGCTCAGTCAGTTAAGCGTCTGACTTCGGCTTAGGTCATGGTCTCGCGGTTTGTGGGTTTGAGCCCTGCGCAGGCTTTGTGCTGACAGCTCAGAGACTGGAACCTGCTTCGGATTCTGTGTCCCCCGCCCCTCCCTACTCATGCTCTGTCTCTCTCTGTCTCTCACTAGTAAATAAATGTTAAAAAAAAAAAAAATTAAAAAAAAAAAAAGAACTTCTGAGGTTGGGTTATTGGGATTGGTTCGAAGCCCCTCAGTTGACTCTAACATACAGCTATGCGTGAGACCCACAGGTGTCTGTGCTCTGGCCCCGGCCTACATCTCCCGCCTGTTCTCCTACCTTGCTCACCATGCTGCATCCACACCAGCCTCCTGGTACTCCCTCACTTTGCTATTGTTACTGCTGCCAAGATCTTTGCAGGACTGGCTTCTGTTCATCTTGAATTCAAACATCAATTCAATTCCATTCAGAAGGTTCAATTCAAATTTAAGGAGGCCCTCTCTTATCACCCCAAATTAGAACCACTCTTGTTCTTCCTCTGTGGTCATTCTCTATCCCATGGGTTTTCAAAATTCAGTATACATCAGAAAAAGGAGCAGTTAAAACAGATACTGGGCCCACCCTCAGAATCCCTGATTCAGCAGATCTGGGCTGGGGCCTGAGGATCTGTATTTCTAATAAGCTTCTATGTGATGCTGGGACTACCGGTCTGTGGGGGCCACACTTTGAGAGCCACTGCTCTGTCCCATTACCCAGCTTTATCTTTTTCATGACATTTATCACTATTTAAGAACAATTTTTTGGTGACTTGTATGTTTATTATCTGCCTGCCCCCACCCCCAACACAATGTAAGCTCTGAGTACAGGGGCCTTTCTTGTCCAACACAATATTTCCAAAACTAAAACAGTGCCTGGCACATGGGGAGAACACTGGCAGACGCTGCCTTAAAAGTATTTCATGAGAAGATTAAGAATATAGGAGTTATACTCTCTCTCTCTAATATAAATAAACATTAAAATTTTTTAACAAAAAAAGGGGGGACGCCTGGGTGCCTCAGTTGGTTAAGCATCCGACTTTGGCTCAGGTCATGATATCACAGCTGGTGAGTTCGAGCCCTGCGTCAGATGCTGTGATGACAGCCCGGAGCCTGGAGCCTGTTTCAGGCTGTCTCCCTCCCTCTGCCCCTCCCCCGGTCGTGCATGCTTACTCTCCCTCTCTCTCTCTCGAATATAAATAAACATTAAAAAATTAAAAAAAAAAAAAGACTATAGGAGGTATTTAGTACCATAAAGATTTTCTTTAGAAGTTACCTGAGACTGGCGGGTGGGTGGTCTAGAACCAGATTCTTCATAGTAAGGTGGATTTCCAGTGGACTCTCTGAGAAACGAAGATCTTTCCATGTTTTAGAGTCGGTTCTTTCACCTGGCTCAAGGTCTACAATTATTTAAAAAAAAATCATTCTGTGAACATTTGTAATTATATATGTAATCATGCAAATATGTCTTTATAGTTGGAAACCTTTTAAGCGACCACCGTCATCACATCTTTAGCTAGACGGAACAGCTATGTAAAAAGCCCCCGCTTAATGAACCAGCACTAGGAAAGAAAAACTTAGCCTGGACTCAGAAAATAAAAATCTGCCCTGTTCCATTCTACAACGTTCCACATCAAGCTGAGAAAATAGATAAATCCCATGCCAAGGTTAGCAGGAAACATTATTTCTCCCAAGGACACACTGCAGCTGTTAACTATCATAACAGCCCCCCCCACTTTTTTGAGGGTTTCTTACTTGCTGAGAAACCTTGTGCTCTGAAACCAGAGATAATCAGAAACTTTGCTGACTGAAATCATATCAGCAAGAATGAAACCTCCGACTGTTGCCTAGAGGACGTAAGTCACTAGGACACAGAGAAGCAGCCTCGATTTCCAACCTCAGTGCAGAGCATCAGAGAAGGGTCTCTGAACACAACTTTCCACATTTATTTTTGCAGTTTCCAAGCTGAACAAAATCCTGGTTCTCTTTACAATCCATACTTGATAGTGAGCACTTTACACCCAGCCCTGCTTTGCCTCAAGTCTGTCAAAACTCCACCTGTCCCTTAACCTTATTAACTGTGTCTTTTTATTTATTTAGATGCCCCATGGTTCCTAGGCAGTGTGACTTCCCTCATTGCAACAGATCAACAAATCTCACTTTGTTGGACTCCTCGATTATTCCTCTTGGTCTTAAACTGTTAGCGAGGACAGCGCTAAGATTCAGATTATAGCTTACTTTTCTATTCCAGTGTTTCTTATTCTAACCCTTCGCACATAAGAAAACCAAGGGCGAACCTGTTCGGTGGTTTACAATTCTAAACCTTACCTTCATCCTGCCATGTCATACCTGGAGACTTTCTAAGGTTAACATTCCAACCGTGTTTATTTTCAGTATCCTTACATTTCTTCCGTAGTTTTGATCCAACAAACCCATTTTTCAATTCCTAGAAATTAAGAGATTACATGTGAGTTGCTTTATTATGTCCATTTAGAATGTGAAAATTAAAAGTTTCCAGGTGGAGACAGTGTCATAGCATGTACTTCTTACTTGAAAGGGTTTACAGTAGTTTTTACATAGTAACCTCTGTTTCACTTTACTCTAAAAACACATAGCTTTGTATCTGGGCCCTTGGCTGACAGCATGTCTGGTTGGTAGGGCCCAGCAGTCAAGTGGCCAAGACCAGCAGTGGGCAGCAGGACGTGAAGGCAGGATGTTGCAATCATGGCAGTCTGGGGAATAACAAAGGGACCACCAGATCCAGGAGGCAAATAAAGGGTGAGGTCAGACCAAGATAGGACTTAAGTATACTACCTGCCCACACACAGTCCTTATACTCCTGTCCATGAACTTTCTTCTCCTGGACTCAGTTCTTTATGCCTGATTTAAGCTTGAGCACCTGTTGATGCATGTAGGCTCAGCCTCTGCTGGATGTCCCTGCCCATGGTAGGTCCCTGCTCTGATCATACTTGAGCCCCACACTATACCTGTACCCACTGCTCTGCTCCCACAGCCACCTCTATGGGTTCTAGTCCATCCTTGGGCAGAAAGGACTCCCTCACAGACTTCCAGTCATCCCCATCAAGACCTCCATGACTGAGACTTGTTGGCTGGTTGCCTTCCCATGAGTTAGCCCATCCTCTGGCCCTTGGATCTATCTCATCAATGCTCAGAGCCCAGGGACTGGAGTTTCAAACATCCTTGTAGATAAGTCTAATTCACTCTCCAAAGAGGTGAGGCTTTGAGCTTTTCTGAGATGAAGATTTCAACATAACAGACAGATATGGTCACAGAAGATTTCTACTAGTCTGATGTATCTGTCCAACAAATATACACTCACTGTCTTCTCCTGCCCACCTCTATGCAAGGCAATGAGTATGGCACACATGCACTCTGCCATCTTGGAATTTACACTTCATGGAGAAGATAGACAATAAGCGAAGCCATCACATATTCAAAGCACTATATAACAGGAGAAGGCCTGGATGCTAGGGGAGCAGTGATGGCACACAGCATACAGTGTCTAGTTTGGCTGGCATATATACAGGGGAGTCACAGTGCAAGAAAGGATGACTGAAGACAGAGACTGACCACTTGGGATGCCAGGCTAAAGGTTTCTGCTTTCTTCAGTAGGTAAGCAGGGGGTCAATGAAGACACTGGAGCATGGGCCGTGATGCTGGGTAGGAATGTCTAATGTGCAGCATGAAACACGTGCAGGATGGACTGACCAACAGGTGGGAAATCACTTTGCAATGGCTGCCACTGACCTCAATTATAAGGACCTGTGGGCATAGGTTATGAATTCAAAGAGAAGACAGGATCGCTGAGAAGGAAGGAACCAAGAATACGGTGACTATCTGAAAGTGTTACAGGTTCATTACTTGCCTGCTTTGAAGAATCTTTGAGAACATTTTCAACATTGTCTTCGGAAAAGACTGTATTTGGTGGTTCATAGCCCACCTGAAACACCTTTGTTACAATGCCACTCTGTCTGCAGTCCCTGAAAGTTATTCAAAATAGAAAGAGTCTCTGTGTTACACAAAGGTTCAAATAAAAGATGGCTAACAATTAAGAGTTCCAAGTTCCTTGGCCTCACTACTAAGGTTATTATATTTTATATTGGAGAAATCAAAACAACTCTATAGTCCTTCCTTACACTGTTCTCATTTAGATTATCTACTGCTGTATAACAAAGCACTCCAAAACATAGTGTCTTCACACACGAACTGTGGGTTAGCCAGGCTCAGCTGGGTAGCTCTCATTCGTCATCTCTCATGTGGTCAGATATCAGCTAGACTGGAGTGAACTAAAAGATTAGCTCAGTTGGATGTCTAAAATGCTTTCTTGGTGTGCCTAAGGTGGCTTAGTCAGTTAATTGTCAGACTTCAGGTCAGGTCATGATCTCACGCTTCATGAGTTCAAGCCCCACATTGGGCTCTGTGCTGACAGCTCAGAGCCTGGAGCCTGCTTCAGATTCTGTGTCTCCCTCTCTCTCTCTGCCCCTCCTCTGCTGTACGCTGTGTCTCTCTCTCCAAGAATAATTAAACATTTAAAAAATTTGAAAATAAATAAATAAAAGGTTTTCATCCCTCATGTCAGAGCCTGAGCTGGCATACTGGAACAGCTAGGGGTTCACCGGTCTTCTTTATTAGCCTCTGTGTCCATCTGTCTCTGTTTCCCTCTCTTTCCTCTTCCTGTGGTTAGCTTGGGCTTCCTCACCATATGGACGGCTCAGGACAATCAGCCATCCTACATGGTGGCTGATTTCACCCAGGGTTTATGTTCTGAGAAACCAGAGCAGAAACTGTAATACTTCTTTTGATCTAGACTTAACATCATTTCTGAAGCATTTTATTGGTTCAAAGTAAGTCGTAGGGCCAGCCCAGATTCAAGCTGAGGGGCTGCAGTAGGAGGTATGGTTTATTGCATTCTTGGAATCTATCTGCCACACTCACCATAAAATTTCATACCTGAAGCCTCAAACTATTCTCAAACAAAGAATGGGGTTACCTATATACCATTCCATGTGAGTTAAGAGAATTTTCTTTACCCCAGCTGAAGGTAGCATCTACTCTGGCAGATTTTAATTCCTTACATACTAGCATTTTTCCAATTTATTCATAACATTTCACAATTAATCTTGTTCTTCTTGGATACAATAGAAATTCCACGAGAAAGCAATGTGGAGGTGCCTGTAACTAAAAACTGGTGGTGACTGCATCTCAGCACCAGCGGCTTGCCTAAACTCTTAATTTTTTATTTTATTTTCTGTTTTTTAGAAAGAGAGAGAGAACTCACGAGTCGGGGAGAGGGGCAGAGGGAGAGAGAGAGAATCTCAAGCAGGCTCCATGCTCAGCGCAGAGCCTGACGTGGGCTCAATCTCACAACCCTGGGATCATGACCTGAGCCAAAATCAAAAGTGTTAATTTTTTTAAAACAGCTTTATTGAAGTATAATTTACATGAAATAAAATTTACCTATTTAAAGTATATGGTTTGAGGATATTTAGCAAATCTATACAATTCTACGACCATCACCACAATCCGGTTTTAGAACACTTCCATCACCCCCCAAAAATTCCCTTGGGCCTGTTTGAAGTCACTCCTTACTACCAACTCCTACCCTAGGCAGCCACCGATCTGCTTCCTGTCTCTATACTTTCACCTTTTTTTCAGACATTTAAAATGGATTTTACCAGGAGACCTGGGTGGCTCAGTTGGTTAAGCGTCTGACCCTCGGTTTCAGCTCAGATCATCATCTCAGTTTGTGGGTTCAAACCCCACATTGGGCTCTGTGCCAACAGCACAGAGCCTGCTTGGGATACTTTCTCTCTCTCCCCCTCTCTCTCTCTGCTTGTCCCCTGCTCATGCCGTCTCTCTCTCTCTCAAAATAAATAAACATTAAAAATTTTTTAAAAAATAAAATGAATTTCACCACACAAATATAGTCTTACACATTTGGCTTCTTTTCCTTATTTTTTTCTGACATTCACCCATGTAGTTGCATGTATCAGTAGTTTGCTCATTTTATTATTGAATGGTATTCCACTGTATGAAGGCATCACAGTATGTTTACCCATTCCCCACCTGATGGTCATTTGGATTTTTCCCACTGGAGTGTTATGAATAATGCTATGAACATTCACATATAAGTTTTTGTAGTATCAGCCCTGACAGTTGGGTTTTCCCTTTTTTATAATACAAATGCCTGACTTAAGCTCTAATTGTCAAAGGATCCACTTCAAAGAGGGATCCACTTCAAAGATGGTTATATTAAATAAATACAATGTCAGCCATACCACTTGATAAAGAAGCAGACCACCACCTACCCCCAGTCCTTCCATACCCCCCAGTCCCAGGCCCTGAGGCTCCTTTATTTTAGAGATCTTGGTTGGTTTCCATAACTACCAATTGAGCCTCTTGTTCTTTCTATTTCCGAGCTTGGAATTCCTGCTGATGGGGTTTTTTTGTTTTGTTTTGTTTTTTATATTTATTTTTGAGAGAGAGACAGACAGACAGACAGAACACAACCAGGGCAGGGACAGAGAGAAAGGGAGACACAGAATCCAAAGCAGGCTCCGGGTTCTGAGCTGTCGACACAGAGCCGGAAATTCAATATGTGTTGGATTCACAGACCGAGAGATGAAGACCTGAGCCAAAGTCGGAAGCTTAACCAACTGAGTCATCCAGGAGCCCCCGGCTATTATGTTTTAAATTCACCAATAAAGAGTGAGCCCAAGAGACACTACGCCCCCATCCTCAACTCTAATAAACGCAGATCCCCAGGTCTATGCATTCTTTCTCACTTTTTCTACTGGTGACTTTGTTGTGTGGTCCCAGATATGCTATGTAATTTCTAAGACTTTTAGTAATAGAACTGGGTCTCTGAGAATTTCCTGATGGTTCCTGGTGAAGACATCTTACAACCATGAGAAGAACCACAAGGGGGTTCCTGGGTGGCCCAGTTGGTTCAGGTCATGATCTTCTGGTTCATATGCTCAAGCCCCACCTACAGCCCCACCAAGCCTTGCTTGGGATTCGTCTCTCCCTCTCTCTACCCTTCCTCAGCTCACAATCATGCGGCATGCTCTCTCTCTCGAAAGAAAGAAAGAAAGAAAGAAAGAAAGAAAGAAAGAAAGAAAGAAAGAAAGAAACACAAGGGCCAGTCCCGTCACAACACTGGTTACTGATGGGCTGAGACTGGCACACAACAGTCTTCATGGGGACATGTTTTCATTTCTCTTGGATGGATATATAAGAGTAGAATTGCGGGTCATGTGGTGTACCTGACTTTTTAGAACCTGTGAAACTGTGGTTGTTCCATTTTACATTCCCACCAGCATTATCTGAAGGTTCCAGTTTCTCAATATATTCATCGATACTTGATACTGGCAGGCTTTTTTGATCACCTGTGCCCTTGATCATGTTCTCTGTAGGCATTTGCTTGAGCTGTGTCCCTAGTGTATTGGGATATAGGCTTGGCTGTTGTAACACCAAATCAAAATAATAGTGGCTTAAACAAGAGAGCATCAACAAGGTGTAATCAGCTCAGAGCTGGCACAGAGGTGCCATGGTGATGGGGGCATGGTGTCAAGTTTCTACTCTGATGCTCCATCTCTAGGCCATTGAACTTGTCCTTCATAATCCAACATGACTGACCACATCCACATTCCAGCCAGCAGGAAGCGGGGCCCACCTCTTGCCTATAAGGGCACAACTCAGAAGTTGCACACATCACTTCCACATACATCCCCTGGTCACACCTGGTGATGTGGCTCTTGCCAGCTGCGAGGAGGATTGGGAAATATCTTTCTTCCAGGCAATAACATCTGGCTAAAAATCATAGGCTCTATTATACCAGAAGAAGGTAAATACAGACACTAGGCAACACCCACCAGCCTCTGATCATCATCATGACCGTGAGTGGTAGATTTATTTAATATATTTAACTCTCCTGCCCACCAATTTGTGTTGAAAGCTAACAGCTGGAACACAGGTGATTCTGTGTGAATTCTATTCTGCCCAGGCATTTCATTCTTTTTCCATTTTCATTCTCTTTCTTACACATTCTTTGTCTGCTTTGCTTATTGATTTTCATATTAGTCTCTGATACATTTCATATGTTTCATTAGCCTTTCTTTTGCAACTTCTCAGATCTCTTACAAGTCAGTCTTTTATATTTCTTAAAAATCTTGAAGCATTAGGGGCACCTGGGTGGCTCAGTCAGTTAAGTGTCTGACTTCGGCTCAGGTCATGACTTCACCCCATAGTGAGTCTGAGCCCCATATTGGGCTCTGTGCTGACAGTGTGGAGGCTGCCTGTGATTCTTTTTCTCCCCCTCTCTCTCTGCCTCTCCCTCACATCCCCCCTCACACACACACATAATAAATTAAAATTTTTTTGAAGATTTAAGTAAATCCGTGTCCCAAAATGCTTTAAATTCTTTGCTTAAGTAAATATTGGTAAATGCATAAACATCAATTCCAAACCAGTTGAGAAATGTTTAACATTAAGCAATATAGAAGTTTCAGGCTACATTTTAGAAGAAAAAAAATTATTAGAAATACACAATTCATGTCAATCACCACTATCTATCGGTGAGTGACAATATTTAAGAAATAATATGATCAGTGGATACTTGCCCATTCATTGGCTGGAGTGATACATGGGTGGCTAAACTTTGGTAAGCACATGTTTTGTTTTGTTTTGTTCTTAATAACACAACCAGTTTTACAGGTACAGAAATCCGGATGCAGATACAGATGATCTTTAGATGAACCCGCTTGCTTAACTCTTTCACCTCAACATTCATCTCATCTAAATGTTCATTTTTGGTCTCAGGTCTGTCATCCATTACACAGTCATCCTCTTTGCTAGCATACTTCCCGGATACCACAAACATCTCCATCCAGGAATCCTCCAAACGCTGGATAACTGCACGGCTCCCTGAATTGTGCACTTCTAGCCCCGCCAATCACGATGAGTGGAAGCGTGACTGCCATCCACTTGCTCTACTCCTGGAAGACACAGGTTGTCTTCCACAGCTGGCCCCCAGCCAGGGTTCTCCCCCGTGGACTTTGTTCCCTCCAAAAGGAGCCAAGAAACTAGCTTCAAATGTCTGCTAAGTAGAAGGATTTCCTGACAGTATATCAAAAAAGGCTTAGGTTTGGGGTTGGAGCTAGAAATCCTACTCAGCCCAAATCTCATTTGAATATACATAAATTTTTTCTAGGATTGAAATCAGAGGCCTTAAATATGTATTTTTAGGAAGAGTAATATAAGATACATTTGACATAAAAAAAAGTTACGTGTAGCTCTATCCTTACAAAGATTATTATCCTCTCAATAAAACAGCAGAATTACTTGGATAATTACAAGAGTTGAGGAGCTGGATCAGTAAGGATGCTACAATTTGTACTGAGAAGTACTGAAACTTCAGGTGAGATACTTCTTCGTTGCAGAAAGCTGTCCTGTGCATAATATGGTTAGCAACATCCTTGAGCTTCACCCATCAGATGCCACCAGCACACTCTCACTTCCAGATGTGAAAACCAAAAATGTTTCCAGACATTACCAAATGTCCCCTTTGGGGCCAAATTGTGCCCAGTTGAGAACCTCTGGTTTAGGAACATGAAGGGGTTAGGTGGAAACCGCTTACCCAGGCAGGCAGAGATTTTTCAAATACAGAGGCATGCCCTTTGAGTTGGGTCACACAACAGCAATCCGTTAGCCCTTTGTTAAGAATCTGAATAACAACAACAACAACGACAGCTACTACATGTGCGATCCAAAGTGTATACTAAATGTATTGCCTCTGATCTTCACAATGGCCGTCAACTAAGTCTTATTAACCTCATTCAATAAGTGAGGAAACTGAGAATCAGAAGGCGATGTTACTTATTCGAGGTCACAGAAAGAGGAGCAAGAGAACTGGGATTAAAGTCCAGATCTGAAGGTCAACAAACTCCATCCTCCATCCCACTCTCCAAACTACCCCTCTCTAAGCCTTGTTCTTCTTGCCTTTGTTGCTGCCTGTGGAGATGACATCTTTCCTCCACATGTCATATACTGCAGGGGGCTGCAGAGGGATGACCATGACGTGCCCTGATAACCTGCTAATGAGCTGACTTTATTCCATTGTTGTAAAACTGGTAAGTCCCTCAAGGAAGAAAGTGGTTTTTCTCAGGAAAATCTGACTCCCCCAACTATGTTCCTTCAATTCAAGACAACTTTTACCTCAGCGCAGCTCGATTTATCTTAACCACCATATAAGGTGTCTGACAAAGAAGGGAGAACCACCCAAGTTCATTCTCAAAACAATGATGACATCAAAGACAGGAATTTTCTGACCAAAAAGGTGGCTTTTAAAGAAGCAAGACAGATGTCAGAAAGTTTACAGACCCTGGACTAGACCATCATTATGCACCATTAAAACCTAAAACCTGGAGCAGCTGGTTGGCTCAGTCTCTTGATTACAGCTCAGGTCATGATCTCATAATTTGTCAGTTCCAGCCCTGCGTCAGGCTCTGTGCTGACAGCGCGGAGCTTGCTGATCCTCTCCTCTCTTTCTCTCTCTCTCTCTCTCCCTCTCCCTCAGCCCCTCCTCCTCCTCCTCCTCTCTCTCTCTGAAATAAATAAATAAATAAATAAATAAATAAATAAATAAATAAATAAATAAACTAAAAACCTAAAACCCACACCTGCTTGCTGAAATTTTCCCAAGCTCTCAGCCCCTTCTGTTCACCTGTGTTCTTTATTGATAATGCTCTGATGTGAAAATTCACGTACATATATATGGGCACATGAAAGCACACATGTCCTTTTATTTCATTCTAGAATATCACACTTTAATAAAAATATATTTCATAGGTGCCTGCGTGGCTCAGTGGCTGAGTGTCCAACTTCAGTTCAGGTCATGATCTATAGTTCATGGGTTCAAGCCCCAGGTCGGGCTCTCTGCTATCAGCACAGAGTCTGCTTTGGATCCTCTGTCCCCCTCTCTCTTTGCCCCTCCCTCATCTCAAAAATAATATATATATATTATTTCAGGGGTGCCTTGGTGGCTCAGTCGGTTAGGCCTCCAAATTTGGCTCGGGTCATGATCTAATGGTTCGTTGAGTTCTAGCCCCACATTAGGCTCTCTGCTGTCAGTGCAGAGCCCACCTCAGATCCTCTATCTCTCCCCCTGCCCCTCCTCCACTTGCATACACTCTCTCTCTCCCTGACAAAAATGAATAAGCATTAAATATATGTGTGTGTGTGTGTGTGTGTAATATATACATATTGTATATGTAAAACCTTGGTTTGTGAGCATAATTCACTCTGGAAAGGTGCTTATAATCCAAAGCACTTGTATATCAAAGTGAATTTCAAGAATCATTGGCTTCAGTTGTGATCATGTGACATTCAGCATCACATACAACTTGTATTGCAAGACATCACTCGTTTATCAAGTAAAATCTCTCTAAATGGAAACATTTTTTCCCCATTAATGTGTCAGTTACCATCCTTGGTTGCATATTAAAATCATCAGGAAACTTTAAAAATACTGATGCCTGGGTCTCACCCCCAAGAGATTGTTATTTGGTTGGTCTGGATCATGTGATCTGAGCATGGAGATTGTGCAAAGCTCCCTGGGTGATTCTGATGGGAACCTGTGGTAAGCTGTCACAATAATAGTCCCTGAGACATTATGCCTTGTCTATCTGCACGCCCTGGTGCCCTTGTAGAATCCCCTCACACATTGACTTTGAGTGTTGCCACGTGGCTTACTTTGGTCGATGAAACATAAACAAATATGACACAAGCAGAGACTAGAAAAACATCTGCACATTAGGGCTTGCCCTTTCTCTTACAGGTTTCAGAATTAAGTGAAAAAAACTCATGTTATCCAACTGGAGACACAAGGCTCAGCCAACCACTTGCATCAACCACCAGAAACGTGACTCAAGCTTTCTTAGACTAGCTGGCTCAAGGTAAGACCAAAATTACTTGTGGCCATGTCAGTGACCTCAGGGAAGGCCAGCAGAACAACTTGCCGGCTGAATGCACACCAAAATGCTGCCCCACAGAATAACGAGCAAATAAATGATGGCTCTTATAAGACCACTAAGTGTCAGAGTGGTTTGTTATACAGCAATAGCCAACTGATTGAGCAGCCGAGCTTGAGAAGCACTGGTTCCATGATGGTTTTGGAGATTCTGTGTTATTTCTGTGTATATAAAAGCAATGCTCACTGTTAAATTTTGGAATCTATAAAAATTATCAAGAACAACAACAACACAAAAAGTGACTGAGTCACCAGAGTCAATGAATGCTAACGTCATTTTCAAATGACTTAATCATGAGAGGCAAACTAAATAGAAAGCTTACAGTAGAGAAGACTTACATGTCAGTGCCATTTGCAAACTGAGCTGGGACAGAAAGGGATTGGGGCTGCCCCTCAACCTGACCCCTTTGAAACAAAGACATCCACAGTGTCCCTGGAAGTCTGGCTCAGGGATGGGAGAGATGGCTGCCTCCGTGCAATGAGCCCTCCTTGCCCACCACTCACTCAGCTCTGGTCACTGTCCTTCTCCAATTCTGTCCTGAGGCAGTTCTAAACAGTGTCAAAATACTACAGTGCACTCTTATACCCTAATTCATTTTCACTTATATCATAAATATTTCCCCATGTTACTCAAAACTTTATGACCACAATTTTTCCTCCTTTTTTTAAAATTTATTTTTGAGAAAGAGAGAGCACAAGCGAGGGAGGGGCAGAGAGAAAGAGAGACACAGAAACTGAGCTGCCAGCACAGAGCCAGATGTGGGGCTCAAACTCACGGACCGCAAGATCATGACCTAAGTTGCAGTCGGACACTTAACTGACTGAGCCACCAGTCGCCCCCATAATTTTTCCTCCTAACATGCTAGTGGCCTTTAATTGTTAACACTCTCATTTCAAATCTTTTTCTCCCTATTAACAAATTAATTACCTTAAGTACCTAGAAAAAGGCTTAGGTGAAGCAGTGTAATTTCTTTTCTGTCTTGAAGACTCAAAATCATTTTTGTATAAATACCTTCCCTGAGCTGAGCACACCTAAAATACTAACAGTGCTTTCAGAACAGATGCTAAGTGGGCACAGAGAAAGATGGGGAGGGGCATAAAGAATAATCTTATTTTACACTCTTTTGGAAGCAGTATTAACTCCTCTGAATTACATAGCTAGTAATTATTACTTCATGTCCCTACTACCTACAACTTATAAAAGGGGCTGCCTTACAGTATTAGGCACCAGAGTATTTTGCTTGTTAATTGTTTCCTTTTGTTGTTGTTGTTGTTAATTTTTTTTAAATGTTTATTTATTTTGAGAGAGAGGAGAGAAAGAGTGTGAGTGGGGGAGGGCAGAGAGAATCCCAAGCAGGCTCTGCACTGATAGCACAGAGCCTGACATGGGGCTCAATCCTAAAAACCGTAAGATCATGACATGAGCCAAAACCAAGGGTCAGTTACTTAACTGAGCCACCCAGATGCCCCTGCTGGTTGAATTTTTAATGATAATTGAGATGAGTTGTTTTGACAGAAGTGGTTTGGCAAAAGAAAAAATCCAATTTTTTCCAATATTTAATAAAGAATAATAATGTGTATGAGGGTTTTTTGTTTTGTTTTCATTGTATTCTTTTTTTAATTTCCAAACCCCAAAGCAGTCATCTGTGTATAATTTGTAGCGCTCCTCAAAAAGCCATGCAGTAGCTCAGCCACCAGGGGGAGCCTGGAGAGACTTTTCTAAAGTCCTGCACAAATCCAGGTATTGGTTTGGGGCTTTAAAAGTCTTTCGAAAATGTGGCTAAACCCGTCTTGCTGTGCAGTATAATTCTTTTATCACAGACACACAGACTTGCAAAGCATTTGCATTTTTTTCTCTACAACACACGGTTTCCAAATTGAGTGGTGTTTCTATATTCGAAAATTAGGAAAAGTCCTTGAGTAGGAGAGAAAGGACAAAGAAAAGAATAAAGGAGCTAATGTCCAAGAGATTAAAATGGCAGTCGCCATGAAGGCCGATTAAGTCAATACAAAATAAAATAGAGAATAATGGTGGTAGTTGTAGGCTGCGTCCTATGGAATAAAAGAACCATCCACTAAAAATGGTATTTTCTTCAAAGCCCAATGAACCACTCCAAAGATCCCAAACCCTGAAAAGGCTCTTCCTCCCCAATTCCCAATGTGGAATTGAAAATAAAAACAGTGGTAACATACATTAACATACACAGCACCTCATCAAGCTGTACTCTCATGATTTGTGCACTTCACTGTATACCCCAGTAAAAGACAAAGAAAACACAAAAGTTATAGATATATGCTGAAATTAAAGTAACTTTCTCTTCAGTGCCCTTCTAATACAACACTTATTCTCATAGGAAGAAATAAAATTAAAACATAATGTCATTATATTACCAGTTATTTTAATCACCATGCTCTTAACTTACTTAGAGACTGCAATAGCTTTAACTTGTATTTTTCCATCAGGCAGAGTAATAGGCTTTGTATACTTAAATGTATTGTTTTCACCATAACCAATTCTCTTTAGAAATTCAGGTTTGCTGCCATCCAGTGTGTAATATATGTTGACATCTGGGGTGTCTGAAAAACCCAAAACAGGGAAACTGCAATTAACACCAAAAGTAGCAAAGTTGCTGAATGATGCCTGTGGGTGAGTCAATTAATGAGATTTTAAAATATATTATAGGAATGAATAACTAACAATAATTGAGTTCTTTCTCTGTGCCAGGCACTGTGCTTTATATGAATTAGCTCACTGTATGTGTACAACCCTATGGGACAGGTCCCATTTTATACCCACTTTTTGGATGAGGAAACTGAGTCCCAGGGTGGTTAAGAAAGTCATCCAATAACAGCAGAGTTGTGGTTTCACTTCGGCTACATTGGATCCATAGCCCATGCTCTTGAACCTCTTTGCTATTGTGCTACTCCAAGAAAGCATCGGTACAAATAGAGCAGGGCTCAGTTTTAAGATCACAATATCCATTTAGAAAGCGGAAAATAATTTTTTTATTTTTTGAGCATTGTTTCAGAAATGCTACTATTATATTTTATTTGGACTTGGTAAATGATTCCTACACTTCTTGGAAACTTTTTAAAGGTAATAAATTTATAGAATGCAAAGTTCAAAAGATCAAAAACAGTTGCTAAGAGAGGAGATACTAAACATTCTCACCACAAGAAAATAAAATTGTAACTGTGTGGTGATGGATGGTAACCAGTGACCAAAGTCCCTGCTTTCACGGAGCCTCTGTTTTAGGAAAGACACACAGACAGTAAGCAAACAAGTGTATATATGATATCAAGGGGTGATTAAATCCAATGGGGTAAATAAAGCAGGGGATAAGGTCTGTTTAGCAAGTAGGGAAAGGGATGGGTAGAGGCACATTCCTGTATGTTTAAAGGCATTTATATTTCCTTTCCTATAAAATGTCCTTTCACATCTTTTGCCCACTTTTCTATTGGGTTATTATTCTTGTCATTCAATTGTACAACCTGTTTATTTATTAAACATTTTTTTAAAATAGGGAATTTGGATCCTCTTACCATTCATATCATCATTTGTCAATAATCATCCACCTTTTCCCAAGTGCTATGGGCATGTTTATTAAAATTTGTATTTTGAACCACTTAGGTGGCTCAGGTGGTTAAGTGCTGGACTCTCAATCTTGGCTCAGGTCATGATCTCATGGCTTGTGAGATCTAGCCCCTCATTGGGCTTTGCACTGACAGCATGGAACCTGCTTGGGATTCTCTCCCTGTCTGTCTGCCCCTCCCCTCCCCCCAATCTCTCTCTCTCACGTGCCCACATGCTCTCTGTCTCAAAACAAATAAACTTTAAAAAAACGTATTTTAGCTTGAGAACTTTAAAAAATAGTACTAGCTTTTAAGATAAAGGGAAATGAAGGGGCATCTGGGTGGCTCAGTCAGTTAAGCATCTGACTTCCTCCCAGGTCATGATCTCACAGTTGTGAGCTCGAGTCCCACATTGGGCTCTCTGCTGACAGCTCAGAGCCTGGGCCTCATTTGGATTCTGTGTTTCCCTCTCTGCCCCACACCCGCGCACACACTCTCTCTCTCTCTCTCTCAAAAATAAACATTAAAAAAAAAGATAACGGAGATACAGTATGTTATAAAATATTCTTAGTTAGAATTTGTTGAGGAAGTACAGAAGTCACCATAAAATATAGATAAATAGTTTTACACATTATTTATTGAAATATATAATTGGAATTTCAAAATCTTTTATTTTTTTATTTTTATTTATTTATTATTTTTTTTAATATATATATATTTTTAATGTTTATTTATTTTTGAGACAGAGAGAGACATAGCATGAGCAGGGGAGGGGCAGAGAGAGAGAGGGAGACACAGAATCTGAAGCAGGCTCCAGGATCTGAGCTGTCAGCACAGAGCCCGATGTGGGGTTTGAACTCACGGAACGTGAGATCATGACCTGAGCCAAAGCCAGACGTTTAACCGACTGAACCACCCAGGCGCCCCTCAAAATCTTTTAAAGCAAGTATTTACTTACATGTTTTATCTATACAACTTTTCCAGGGCACCTGGCTGGCTCAGTTGGTAGAGCATGAAACTTTTTTTTTTTTTTTGATGTTTACTTATTTTGAGAGAGAATGAGAGCATTTAGGCATAGCGGGGGTGGGGCAGACAGAGAGAGAGAGAGAGAGAGAGAGAGAGAGAATCCCAAGGAGCCCCAGCATACAACTCTTGATCTCAGGGTGGTGAGTTCAAGGCCCACACTGTGCACAGAGATTAATTTAAGAAAAAGGAAGAAGAAAGGGACACCTGGGTGTCTCAGTTGGTTGAGCATCTGACTCCTGATTTTGGGTTGTGATCCCAGGGTTGTGAGATTGGGCCCCATGTTGGGCTCTGTGCTCAGCATGTATCTGCTTAGGATTCTCTCTCTCTCCCAAGCAGAATCCCTGAGAATCCCAAGCAGGCCCCACTCATGTGCTCCCTCTCTCTCAAATTAAAAACATAGCTTTAACTTCTCCTTATGTTAATTTTATATACATATATGTGTGTGTGTATATATATATATACACGTGTGTATATATGTAGATATATATGTGTACATGTATATGCATATATATACATTCATATATACATATGTACATATATATGCATATATATACATTCCTGTCATTACCAGGAAATGTATTCACTGCCTTCTTTCTGCAATAATAGTTAAGATTTATTTTGGCACGGCTAATGTGCCAGACCCTCTGCGCCTCACATAACATGTCAACTCTAAATAGCAGATAATATTCTCACTATCTAACAGTAGAAAAATGGAGACTAAGAAAGACTAAGTAAGGTATCACTAGAAGCTGTCAAAATCAGGATTTAATCTCCAATATGCCCGACTGAAAAACCTCTGTTAGTAGGTCAAACTTATCCAGCAAAATAATGAGAATCCTAAGGAAGTCTGGAGAAGAACCAGGACATCTTTGGCTAACGTGAATCAAGGCATTACTGCAACTGTGCACTGATACAAATGAAAGGTTGGTCAAAGCTAACCATTTTACTTGTTTATTTTTAAATGTTTATTTATTTACTTATTTTGAGAGAGAGAGAGAGCAAGCATGTGTAAGCGAAGGGAGGGGCAGAGAGAGAGAAGAAAAGAGGGAATCCCAAGCAGGCCCCACGCTGCCAGCACAGAGCCTGATGTGGGGCTTGACCCTGAGAACCATGAGATCATGACCTGAGCCGAAATCAAGAGCCGGACACTCAACTGATGGAGCCACCCAGGTGCCCCAAAGCTAACCATTTTAATTTAAATAGATACCGCTCCATAAACCACCAAGTGCAACGCTATTGCAAATTTTGGAACTTGTACAAAATCCCCAAGGTCCAAATTGTAGAAAGCATGCAGAGTGAGAAATCAACAACCAGACGAACATAAGGAATATGGCAACGCTATTTTACATGATTTCAAGTACATTCGATTCTTACCTGATTTCATTTCCAAAAGTGTATTGTTATCAATTTCATGGTTGGCTTTTCCAGGCGGAGGCACTCGCAGTGGTATGATCTGAGGGACGCACACCGAACCAGCAGTCATTTTCCCTCCTTACATTAAAAAAAAAGTGCATGAAAATAAATTCCAATAGGCACCTATATTTGAATACAAAAGTTGAAGAGAAGCACTTTGTTTAAACACAGCAAAACTAGTAAAAACTAAAGAGAATACCACCTGAAAATATTATATCATTTTTAATTCAAACAATTATTATTTCAGGTGTTTTTTTTCTGTTGAGGTTCTTGTGTGGGATTTTAACTATCTAAATACTTACCTCACTTCTGGGAAAAGAGCATGAATAAATGGGATGGGGGAATGGAATAATTTTAAATGAACACGTTAAACGAATACACAGTAGTCCCTCCCTTGTCCATGGAGGAAATGTTCAAGACCCCCGGTGGATGTCTGAAACCATGAAGAGTGCCAAACCCTGTAGACTCTTTTTTCCTATTTATACATAACTATGATAGAGTTTAATTTATAAATTAGGCACAGTAAGAGATTAACTACAACAGTAATAAAATAGAGCAATTAAAACAACATATTGTAATAAAAATTATGTGAATGTGGTCTCTCTCAAAATATCTTATTATACTGTACTCACCTTTCTTGTGACGATGGGAGATGACAAAGTGCCTACATGATGAGATGAAGTGAGGTGAGTGACATAGGCACTGTGATGTAGCGTTAGGCTACTACTGACCTTCTGCCATCAGAAAAAGGATCATCTGCATCCAGGCCTCAGCTGACTGCACGTAAGAGAAACCATGAAAAGCAAAACCGCAGAAAAGGGGAGACTACTGTACATCAGAACAGAGACCATTACTAATGATCTGATCCGAGCGCCCCTAGATCATTATCGTCCTTTCCTGCCTCGTATTAATGTGCCACCTCTCTTGGCTGCAGGGCAAGTCATCACACAAGAGGAAGAGAGTAACTCTGTATGTAGCATGAAATGTTAATTTACAGCAGCCAGCTCCCTTGGGAAAGCTCCAGGTTCAAGGCCCTGCTGTTGTTGCCAAGTGGTTCTTGCATTTGAAAGCTGCAAAGAAATTTTAAAAGGATGGCAGAGTATCATGCCTCAGCTGAAAGAAAGCTGGAACAGATATAAACAGTGAGCAACAAACAAAAATTCTCCCACTCTAGGGGCACCTGGGTGGCTCAGTTGGTTAAGTGTCTGACTCTTGATTTCGGCTCTCACCACTGGTGAGATCAAGCCCCACACTGTTAGTTAGCATAGAGCCTGATTGGGATTCTCTCTCTCCTTCTCTGCCTCTCTCCTGCTCGTGTCCTCACTCTCTCTCTGTCTCTCTCTCTCTCAAAATAAATAAATAAACTCAAAAAGAAAGTCTCCCATTCTATTGACTGTATAAACAGCTAAGTATGGAGGCCTTACTGATCTTTTTCTGTGGAAGGGAGTATGATTCTTAATACATAAAGGATATACAGGGGGAACAACCCTCACCTTAATACAACCACCATCTACATCTCTGTGTGGCCTTCTCAAATTTCAATGATTTTTTTTTTTTTTTTTTTGAGAAAGAGAGAGGTGGGGGGTGGGGAGGGAGAGAGACAGAGAAAATCTTAGGCAGGTTCCATGCTCAGCACAGAACCCAATGCTGGGCTTCATCCCATGACCCTGAAATCATGACCTGAGTGGATCATGACCCTTGGGACATTCAAGACTAAGCCACTCAGACATCTCTTAAATTTCAAAGATTATGGACACATAGTCTCACTCAATTATAAAGTATATGTTCATTACCTTTTTATAGTATATTTCTTGCACTCTTACTCTATTATATACAGTTTTCCATATACTTATATAATCTTATCATTGTGTGGTTGGGCATTTAGGCTATTATTAGTTTCTTCTTAGCTTTAGTTAGTAATTCTAAAAATGCTGCTCTGAACAGCTTGTGGCTTGAATTTTGCCACAGACTATATTCCCAAAACTTGGATAACTAAATTTAAGAAGTGAGTTTAATGCCTGGTTGGACAGTTCCAGGTCAAAGGCTATGAATGTCAATTGCAGATATCGATTTTAGAGTAATAGCCTCTACAGAAGCGTGGCTAGACTTGGGGGAGAGAGAAGGAAGGGAGAAGAAGGTGCCGTTCCATATTTTTCCATTTAAATAAGAGACAATTAAAATTAAAAAAGAATTTTTTTAATAATTAAAATTATAGGGGAGGGAATAACGCGCAGCAAGTAGGAGCTACCCGTGGGAGGCTGGGGCGGCCAGTAGGCCCCAAGCGAAGAGGATCAAGAAGTACACCACCATGCTAAGCCCGAATAGCAGTGTAGGGTCAACAGCACCCCTCACCCATTACATCCTTCCATCGCGACCTCCCCCTCGCCGCCCGGATCCGGAACCCCGTCGGTCCCCGTCCCTGTCCATCAGGGGCAGAGAGGGACGCCCGCTTCCTTTCGGCTGGAGTGAGAGAGGCCCTTCTCCTCCTGCTCCCTCTCTTCCTCCAACCACCAGAACCGGTATTGGGATCCCCGAGGTACCGCCACTGTCCCCAGTCAGGCAGCCCACCTCTCACCGCCTCTTGCCCTCTCCTCTGCTGCCTCCCGGGTTTCCACAGACGCTGCGAGCCGCGCCCCTCCCACTGAGAGCTGGGCAGGTGATTGGCGGAATCCGACTTCCTAGCAACCAGCCCCGCCCCTGCAGCTTGGCCGGGAGACTGGTACCCGTCTCGCGCGCCTTTCCTAAAAGCTTCACTGCAGGTCTCTGAGAATATGCCTTCACAGAGGTTAGAAAGTGCTCAGAGGTGGCATCCCAACACAGAGTGAGGAAACCGGTCTCGTTGGTCCGACAGGCATTGACCTTCTGAAAAACAAGCATAAGACGTAGCAGTGCGGGCAAGACATGCGGATCAGGCACGGCTCGGCCACCTCAAGCCGACAGAACAAGTAAGGACCGGCTGCGACACGAGCAAGACGGCCCCTTGCTCAAGCCGGGCGCTGTGTTTCCCTGGCTTCCCGGTTCCCCAGCTTGGTAACCCGCGACTCCGAGCATCTCTTTCCACCGGGTGCCAGAAACTAGGCAGTGATGGCGGAGGTGAAGGTGAAGGTGCAGCCGCCCGACGCGGATCCCGTCGAAATAGAAAACAGGTAAACCAGTGAGTGAGGCTCCTTTTCCGCTTTGGAGCCTCCCTTAGGCGGCGGGTCGTTTGGGCAAGCGGTCCCCTTCTACGGGGACTCTCGGGAGATACCTGCGCGCGCAGGAAGGGGACTGTGGGGTTTGGAGCCTCCCTCCCATCCCTAGACCGCAGACTTCTTAAGAAGTTCCGAGCGAGTTTGACAGTTTGCAACTTTATGTATCTGATCCTGCCCCGGTGCTGTTCTTCAAGTTGTGATGATGTGCTGTCTTCCTACTTTAAGGTGATCAACGCCCAGAGAGGACTTGGCGTTTTTCGCGTAGTACTTGTAGATACATACCCTGATCCAGGATCGCTTTTGTCGCTAAGGAAACTCCCACGACAGAACGTTTGGGCGAAATTAGGATGCAGTTTGGATTTTTTAAGCAACATTAAGCCAAATGGCTTCTGTGCAGTATTTAAGTCAAGATTTTAGGTCACCTAAAGCCTCTCCTAATTTTATATTTTTAGGTTACCACATAGTTTTAAAGACCTTGACTTTCTCAAACTTATGAAAACACGTACGATGATCCTATGACAAGGTGGATAGTTGGGTTGATTTTCGTTTGGTATAGATAATTCCAAAAGTAGGCCCAGTTGTGGTTAATTGGCATAACAAATTTTGTCTTCCCAACAGACGTGTCCGATTTGCCTCCTTGCAGACCATATGACCGCCCAACGCACTGCATATTAACTTTGTCATAGTTGTTCTGAGAAAATTGAAGCCTCAGCTTTAATATATTTTGTGTGTGTTTTCATTTGACTTTTGTTTTAATCGAAAGTTCATATTAGTGAGGAAAAGAAACACTCCCTTAAATAGTAGTAATAATGTAAGCATGTACTTTATCTTTCTCAGTTTCTAACATGCTTTGATTCACAACCTTCATAGAAACCTAGATCATCTGCCAAAGGTGAAAAAGGACACAATTTCAAACTGTTCTGCTTGTATTTTCCCCCCACTGCCTCTTGAAATAGGTCAAAACATGAATAATATCAGTATTGCCTTTGTTCCTAGAATTATAGAATTATGTCACCAGTTCCCTCATGGAATCACAGACCAAGTAATTCAGAATGAAATGCCTCATATAGAAGCCCAGCAGCGGGCAGTGGCCATCAATAGACTACTATCTATGGTAAGGCAAATTCAACTAGTTGATGTAATTATTTATGTGCTATGACTCTCATTGCTTCCTGTTATGTAGATGTGAAACCATTCGAAAGTGTGTTAGGTTAAGACTACATACCAGGAAACAGCTCAGACTGCCTGAACTGAGGAAAGAAGAAATGAAGAAATAATTACACATCATATTACAAGATGAATAAATAAATGTATTCTGTGTTAACTGTTGTATTTGTTAACCTAATTGTCATTGTGATACACAGGGCACATAGGCCTAGTCTGCTGTCCCCTTCTGTTTGCTTCCTGCTGTTGCTGTTGGACCATCACCTATGAAATATGCGCTGTCTGGTTTTTCTGCAGGTTATCACAGAGTCAGTTCCTCAGGGTTTCATTCTCCACAATCTCACTCCTCACTCTGAGCATTTCAGGAGGCAGGAATGGGTCCAGTCACACTGCAATGGGGTTTTTCAATGAAGCCCTTCTCCCTACTCTTACCTCTTCTCTTCTTCCAGGGCCCTACTGTCATTCTCCTCCACCATTCCAAAACACCCCACCTTGTGGCACTCCAGCCTCTAAATCTCCCTATTTCTCCTTCCATTTCTCCCATCAGAACACCCATGTCTTGAAAGCATTTCAGTTTGGTCATAGTAGAAATTGAGTAAAAGATTTCTACACTGAGGACTCATATGGAAATTTGAGGACAGGTTAACTTTCTGTTAAACTACTGTCTTCTAGCTCAGTGGCTGGAAAACTTTTTCTATAAAGTGCCAGATAGGGGCACCTGGATGGCTCAGTCGGTTGAGCATCTGGCTTTAGCTCAGGTCATGATTTCACGGTTCGTGGGTTTGAGCCCCCGTCGGGCTTTTTGCTGACAGCTCAGAGCCTGGAGCCTGCTTCGGATTCTGTGTCTCCTTCTCTCTCTGTCCCTCCCTCACTCGCCCACTGTCTCACTCTGCCTCTCAGAAATAAATAAATGTAAAAAAAAAAAGAAAAGAAAAAATGCCAGATAGTTATGTGTTGTAGGCTTTGCAGGCCATGTGGTTTCTGTCATAATTACTCAGCTCTGCAGGAAAGTAGCCATGAACCATTCATAAACACACAAGCATGGCTGCATTCCAGTAAAACCTTATGTATAAAAATAAGCAGTGGGCCAGATTTCTTACCCGTGTTTTATTTTTTTAAACTTTTTTTCTCACATGTACTTTTTTAAATAATTTATTGTCAAATTGGTTTCCATATAACACCCAGTGTTCATCCCAACAAGTGCCCTCCTCTGTGCCCGTCACCCACTCTCCCCCCTCCCACACCCCCCTCACTCCTCAGTTTGTTCTTAGTCTTTGAGAGTCTCTTATGTTTTGTCTCCCTCCCTTTCTGTGTCTTTTTTCTTTTCCCTTCTTCCCCTCCCCCATGGTTTTCTGCTAAGTCTCTCAAAACCCACCTATGCGTGGAAACATATGGTATCTGTCTTTCATCCATGCTACACATGGCCAGATTTCATTCTTTCTCATTGCCATGTAGTATTCCATTGTATATATATACCATATCTTCTTTATCCAGTCGTCAGTTGCTGGACACTTAGTCTCTTTCCATGATTTGGCTATTGTCGAAAGTGCTGCTGTGAACATCGGGGTACACGTGCCCCTATGCATCAGCACTCCTGTGTCTCTTGGGTAGATTCCTAGCAGTGCTATTGCTGGGTCATAGGGTAGTTCTGTTTTCATTTTTTTGAGGAACCGCCACACCACTTTCCAGAGCAGCTGCACCAGTTAGCGTTCCCACCAACAGGTTAGGAGGGTGCCTGCTTCTCCACATCCTCGCCAGCTTCTATAGTTTCCTGATTTATTCATTTTAGCCACTCTAACCGGTGTGAGGTGGTATCTCAGTGTGCTCACCCCTGTTTTAGTACTGTCAGTGATTTCTAATCAGCTCATCGTGGTGAAGGACCCAACTCCAGGAAGGATAGTGGAAGGGATGCTGGAGGTTGTGGCAAGGGAGACTGTTTTTGTCCTCTGACTATCCCTTCAGCCCTTTGCTTTGTGTCTGAAAATCCTCCTCAGTACCTCACTCTCTTTCTCCATCTCTGCAGGCTCATCTATCGCCAGGCATATAGTCTACAGGTTGTAAGCAGTGGTGGAGCTATGATGACTTTTAAGGAAATAATTATTAGTAAATCACAAAGGATTGTTGATTTTAGCTCATAAACAGCTCTCAGATTTGTTCCCTCATTTCCATTCCTGCTACCCCTGCATGGCTCTTGACTTTTTCCTGGACTATTACAGTATATTCTAACTGGCTCTCCTGGCTCCATCTGCCTCAGTGCAGCCAGCCTGGTTTTTTGGTTGTTTTTTTTTTTTTTTTTTTAAGTAGGCTTCACACCCAGCATGGAGTCCAATACGGGGCTTGAATTCACGACCCTGAGATCAAGACCTGAGCTGAGGTTGAGAATCGGATGCTTAACTGACTGAGCCACCCAGGCGCCCCTTGACCTGTCTTAAATACAGATCTAAGCAAGTCATTTGTGACCCAGAATCCTCTCAACATTATAGATTCGAGTCTACACTCCTGGGTTTACCGCAGCAAGCCCCTGCCTTCCTCACCCACTCAGCCTCAAAAGTTACGTTTCAGGGCAACAGATTGTTTTTGGTTCCCTGCCACATCATGCCTCAGGTCCTTCGTCTCACTGGTTAGAAGGCCCTTCTTCCCTTTCTTCACAGACTAATTCCTCATTCTCCTTCAAGACTCAGCTCTGCTGTTGTCTCCCAGAAAGCTTCCCTGAACACTCCCCGCCCCCAGGCTGGGCCAAAGCTGCTTCTCTGAGTGTCCATTCCACCCTTAACTTACCTCTGTGTTGATGCCAATAAGATAGTATTGACGTTAGCTGTATGATTCTCTTTTAGAATCCATGTTTGTCCCCCCAAACATGTATCACAGTATGGGTTCTCAGGAAATGTCCATAGGCTGAATTAAACAACCTCCAAATGGACCTTTGTGGTTTGATTTTGCCACTTAGTGAGGTTCGGGGACAGAGGTTATTGCTGTTATCCGTATGTAAACTTGTTTCCAAGTCATATGTCATCCCAGTCTTAACGCCATGGATTTCCCAAACTGCCAGAAGTCCAGTGAAATGGCCATCTGAGTGCTCCAAGGTTCACACCCACGAATTTCAAAAACACGTCAGACATGCTTTACTTTACTTTGGATTTGTTATATAAAACCAAAACTATTGCATCTTTTATTCATTGGTTGACCTTTCTAATTTTCATGTGATAAAATAGAAATTACACAAATCAGTAAATGTGACTATTAATTTTGTCAATTTTAATCATCATGTTATAGACTTATGCATGTTAGCCTTTATTTGAACTTTTTATTTATATAAATCATTTGTTTATGTTTATATGTACTGATTGAACTTATTTGAATTTGAATATGGACTTTTATTTATTATTCTAAAGCTGCTTGTTCAAAATTCTTTATGCATTGGTCATGTAATCAAGCCAGGATACTAGCATATAGGAAATTGTTAGGTTATAATAATTTGGAAAGGATGACATAAAGTGTGAAGTTTTCGAAAATATATTACATGTGATTATGTAGGCAAAGACTGAAGTCTCAAGTGAGGAACTAACAAATAACTGCAAGACAGGATGTTTTGGTTTGCGTAAAATTTTAAAGAATACATTGGGGCGCCTGGGTGGCTCAGTCGGTTAAGCGTCGGACTTCGGCTCAGGTCATGATCGCACGGTTTGTGAGTTCGAGCCCCGTCGGGCTCTGTGCTGACAGCTCAGAGCCTGGAGCCTGCTTCTGAATCTGTGTCTCCCTTTCTCTCTCTGACCCTCCCTCACTCATGCTCTGTCTCTCTCTCTATCGAAACTAAATAAACATTAAAAAAAAAAAAAAGAATACATTAACATTTGTGGTCGATTTAAAATAGCTCCAAAATAATTTATTGTTATTTTCTGTTAAAAAAAAAACTTCAGGGTCAGTTGGATCTCTTAAGGAGCAATACAGGCCTTCTGTATAGAATAAAGGACTCTCAGAATGCTGGGTAAGCACCCAATTTTTTATTTTTAGAAACTTTAATTATTACGAACATAATCTATGTTTTTTGGGGGGGAAGTCAATATAGAATGGCATAATGTAAACCTGTCCTTCATACCATTCCTGCCTCTTATCATGAGTTCCATTTCTCAGAGATAACTGCTCTTAATAATTTGGTATATGTCCTTTCTTCCAGGTATATATATAAATATATAGAGATGATTATATATTTATATACTATATATAATCTCTTTTTTTCTTTTTTTTTCTTTTTTTTAACAAAAATGGGATCATGCTATCCATACTGTTTTGCAACTTGTTTTTTTCACTTACTATATCTTGGACATCTTTTCATTCTGGTACATACAGCCCTGTCTCATTCTTTTTAAGGTAAGCCCTTCTTTTGGTAAATAAGTCAATGTGATGACCTTGTCCGCTAATTCATTAAAGTAGTTATGTAGATTATTAGATTATCTTGTATCTCTTTGCCTTTTTAATTTGAATTTATTCCCCTACAGTAAAATGAAAGGATCAGATAACCAAGAAAAACTAGTATATCAAATCATAGAGGATGCAGGAAATAAAGGTAAGCATGCGAAGGAAGAAGCAGGAAAAAACTTCCTGGTCTTCGTCTTTAGGACCAGAAACAGGGAATGAGATCAGGCTTCTCAGGGTCTAGATCTGTGTATAGAGAATGCTGCCATGTCTGTTAAAAGAAGAGGAACTATGACATAAAGTGTAACGCGCATATGCCTGAGGGACACCCAGAAGTGATGCCATTGGTTCCTCAAGGGAGGGGAGGAGCTAGATGGCTGTGCTCAGGGATGGAAAGGAACTTCTGAATTCTGATCCTTAAAACTTGAGGATTTGTTGTTGTTTTATTTTTGTGTGTTTGTTTTTAATTCTCATTTTCTAAACTTTGGAGGCCTTTGTTTCTTCATCTTCATCTTATGTGTAAATTATGGATAATAACCTCTCTCTGGGTTCTGGAGAAACCAGAGGGATGTCTAGTGCAGTGTGGCAGTGCCTGACCAAGGTCCCTCAGCAACTATTAGATTTCTCTATCCCCCCTACAGAATTATATCTAAATTGCTGTTATTACAATTTAGGATTTATTTGAGTCACTGATAGTAGTTTCAACAATGTATCGACCATGAAATAATTTGAAATCATATCATTCTTATATTTATTAGGAGTTAATATTTTAAAAATAGGCTTATGAAAAAAGCCATTCTCCATTTAAAAAAAATTCTTCCTATCTCATTATGCCCCTGTGCTGGGAAGAAAATAGGGTAGCATGTTTTATATAAAATTCCATATACAACCCTTCTCTAAAAGAGAAACCGAGGCAACAGGGTAGCTGAGTTGGTTAAGTGTTCAATTTCGCCTCAGGTCATGATCTTGCAGTTTCTGGGTTCAAGCCCCATGTCAGTCTCTGGGCTGACAGTACAGAGCCTGCCTGGGATTCTGTCTCCCTCTCTCTCCATCCCTCCCTCTCTCTCTCTCTCTCTCAAAAATAAATAAGCATTTAAAAAAAAGAGAGAAACTATAGCTTCCTGCACAGGGCTTTTTGTGACTGTGAGAACTGCAATCTTCCATTTTCATCTCCTAAATATAGTTTTGTATAAGTACTGGGTATACAGGCACACAGACGCTTACATAAAGCATTTTTGCTCTCTGTTGACAGTGACAATTGACCTTGGCCCAAACTTAAGTTACAATCTAAATACAATCTAAAGTAGGGGCACCTGGATGGCTCAGTAGGTTAAGCGTCCGACTCTTGGTTTCAGCTCAGGTCATGATCCCAAGGTGGTGGGATCAAGCCCCAAGTTGGGCTCTGTGCGTATAGCGCAGAGCCTGCTTGGGATCCTCTCCCTCCCTTCCTCCTTCTCTCTGCCCCTTCTGATGCACACTGTCTCAAAAAAATAACAAACTTAAAATATATATATATATATAATTTATAATTTATATATATAATATAATATTTATATATATAATATATATAATTTATATATAATATATATATAATTATATATAATATAATTTATATTATATATATATAAATTTATAATTTATACATATAATATAATATTTATATATATAATATATATATAAATCTAAGGTAAAAATAATAGGAAACAGAAGTTGGGATGCGAGAGGGGATGGAAGAGACAATGTAAGTTAATTCAGAAACATTCAACACTTTTCTTGCATTAAAAAGTATCTTTTTCACATGTTTTTAAAAAGGTGCCACACTAGGATTCCGAGAAATTTCTGGTTAGAAGACAAAGCACATAACTTACCATTTTATATATTTTTTATTATTACCTCTAAGTCACTGTTTTCTCTATAGCTGTGCTCTAGGAATATATATATATATATATACACATATTTTGCTAGTTTTGGCATGCGATACAGCAGTAGGACTGTAAACACACATCCTATGGTGTTGAACTCATTTTACTTTACGTTCTTACAGGAATATGGAGCAGAGATATCCGATACAAAAGTAACTTGCCATTAACAGAAATAAACAAAATTCTAAAGAATTTGGAAAGTAAAAAGCTTATCAAAGCTGTTAAGTCCGTGGCAGTGAGTAGTTTTCTCTTTTCTTCGCCCAAATGTTCCCTGTATGTGTTTTGGTCCAAGTACATTTCAAGATTTAATTGTTCTTTAAGCTGGGTCATGATTTAAAACTGCTGGTCAAAAAGGTTTCTAAAAATTTAGCTCAAGTTGGGTTGGTTTGGAGATGTTGCCTAGATTTATCACTGCCTAGTTAACTCTGTGTCTCACCCACTGTTAAAGCTAAAACCACTTTACTCTCTTCAGTAGAGAATTTTTGGAATCATGAGCATTTTTCCTGCATTTCCAGTGTGTAAGATAATCTACTCCATCTCGGCATATTAGATTACTCATTCAGCAAATATGTGTGGTGTGTTTGCTCTGTGCCAGGCACTCTTGTGGTGCTTGGGATACATGAGTAAACAAGTCAGAGAAAGATCTCCACCCTGTCAGTTCCAGTACATGCTATGTCTCTTCCTCCTCATCCCACCCCAGCCTCCTCCAGAGGCTTCCACTCCAGAGCTGGCTACATCAGGGACACCAGCTGCTGACCGCACTGACTTAGGCAGAAGAGGAGCCAATATTCCCCCTAAAGTTTGAATGCAGATTTCAGCATGTAAGAATTCGATGTTCATTAGAGATTTTATTTATCAAATGGTATTTTTGCCTTACGAATCCCTAATTTAGAACATTATCTCCCTTCTGCATTTTTAATGGATAATTTCAAATTTTTACAAAAGTAGAGGCAATAATACAATAATACAAGTTCCCACATACTGATCACCTACCTTCACTTTGCCAATCTTTCTTCTCCACCTTTAGTTTTGATAACAGCTTTATTGAGATAAAATTGACATGCCATAAAATCCATCTGTTCAAAATGTACAATTTGGTAGTTTTTAGTATATTCCCAAAGTTGTGCAACCATCACACTGTTGTAGTTTTAGGACATTTTCATCACCTGTGAAATGTGACCCCACTAGCAGTCAGTTCCCTGTCTCCCCGCCCGTAGGCCTTGACAACACTGATGTAGTTTCTGTCTCTATGGATCTGCATATTCTGGACATTTTGTGTGAACGGAATCATACAGTATGTATGTCTTTTGCATCAGGCTTCTTTCATTTACACAATGTTTTCAAGGTTTCAAACTGAAGTGTAAAGTATTGGATTGCAACCCAAAGTGTAAAGTAAATCCTCATGAGTCCATCCTGATATAAGTGTTTAAATAAATAAATGACTGATCTTCCCGTGAGTTGAGAGAGGCAGAATAGACAAACCTCCTGTGCCGAAGAGTTCCAGGTAACTTAGGTAAACGCTCTGCCCTCAAGGAAGTAGAACGTAATTCCCCCTCCTTAAGTGTGGGCTCTGCGTACTGATATCCTTCCAAACATGGCAAGGCTAGGGAAGAAAGTAAGTTTACAGTGGAGAGAACTGAGAAATGAGAACTCAGGCCACACGATCAAAGTAAACATCAACAGCGAGAAGTCCTAGTGATGGTGACCAGTCTTCACTTGGTGACGACTGAGTACCCGTGATGGGATGTGGTGAGAAGGCACTTCCTCTGTGGTCTTTTCCCCAGTCTAGTCTTGAGAAAAACATCAGACAAATCCCAGTCAAGGGGCGTCTTACAGAATACCCAACCAGTAATTCTCAGAACTAGCAAGTTCTCAAAAAAAAGGAAAGTATGAGAAGCTGTCACAACCAGAAGTTGCCAAGGAAACAGGACAAGTAAATGTAGTGTTGTATCCTGAATAGGTTCTTGGCCCAGAAAAGGGACACTGGGGAAAAACTAAGGAAATCTCGGTACAGACTTTAGGTAATAATGATGTATCAATATTGGTTCATTAGTTGTAATAAATGTGCCCTATTAATACGTAAAATGTTAATAAAGGGAAACTGAGCACAAGTAAATGTACCATCTTTACAATAATTGTATAAATCTAAAACTGTTCTAAAATACAAAGTTTGAGGGTTTCTTTTTTAATCTTAGTTTCGGAAGACTTGTTTATCTTACAACCACATCTGATGTGCATGTTTTTTCCTAGGCTTCAAAAAAGAAAGTATATATGCTCTATAATCTGCAGCCAGACCGGTCTGTGACTGGTGGAGCCTGGTACAGCGACCAGGATTTTGAATCAGAATTTGTAGAGGTGCTTAACCAACAGTGTTTTAAATTTCTGCAAACCAAGGTGAGGCATAACTGAGGACACATCACTACAAACCTTTTTCAAAAAGTTTATATCGTATTTTATAGGACTTGAAAATGTAAAAATTGGTAACTTTTACTAAACAGTATATTCTGCTGTTGATTTTCACACTGTATAAATTGTATTTAGAAAACACGCGTTCTTGCTGAAATTTGTGTTTCTACCCTTATAGGCAGAAACAGCACGAGAGAGCAAACAGAATCCAATGATACAAAGAAATAGCTCATTTGCCTCATCACATGAAGTATGGAAGTACATCTGTGAATTGGGAATCAGTAAGGTGAGAGCTTGGGTTTTTTCATCTTTTTTATTAAAAAAAATTTTTTTTAATGTTTATTTTTGAGAGAGACCCAGATCGTGAGTGGGGGAGGGGCTGAGAGAGAGGGAGACACAGAATTGAAAGCAGGCTTCAGGCTCTGAGCTGTCAGCAGAGCCCAGTGCAGGGCTCAAACTCATGAGCCATGAGATCATGACCTGAGACAAAGTCAGAAGCTCAACCGTCCAGGTTGCCACCCAGGCACCCCTTCATTTTATTTTTTCAAAGTTACTCTTCATCACACGGGTATAGTTTACATGTGTTCTAAACCTATTTGACCCAGACCCTTTTTGCAGGTGATACTTCTGAACACTGTGCAGAATGCACTTTGAGAAAGCACTGTCCTAAGCCTTTAGACAAAGGTGACTGTCCTGCCATCAGGCACGGTGTGATCTGTATGTCCTTAAGCTTGGCATATAGAGCACCAGAGGCCTGGCAGTGTACTGCACTCCCAAAATTCCAAAGTCCGTTCTGACAGGGTCTTGACTTTCTCATGGACATTTCAACATAGGTGCCAAACCTCACTCATCACATCAGTTGTCATTTATTGGTATTTTCCCACTTGTAAGAGGCGAATGGTGCCATCAGCATGTTCTTTTGAAACAGCCATTTGGACAAGTTGTTTTCATTTCCTAGACCCCAGATTTTTCATTTAATTTTTTTTTAATGTTTGTTTATTTTTGAGAGAGAGACAGAATGTGAGTGGGGGATGGTCAGAGAGAAAGGCACAGAATCCAAAGCAGGCTCCAGACTCTGAGCTGTAAGCGCAGAGCTCGATGCGGGGCTTGAACTCTTGAGCAATGAGATCATGATCTGAACTAAAGTCAGACACTTAACCGACTGAGCCACCCATCTACCCCACAGATTTCTCATTTATAAAAAACTAGGAATTTGGACTATTCGATATCTAAAATAACTTTCTGCTTGAACACTTTATAAATTTCCATCAAGTTCTTGGTAAGGAAATGTTACTTTTAAGACTCTCAGATTTTACATAAGAGGGTAGAAACATAGAAGTATCAAATTCAGCATGAGGTTAGAGTTTTGTCCCTAGCGTTTCAGTGCTTTGTGCTAACTTGGGCTGTTGTTCAGCTCTGTGCTTTAAATTACTCATCAGCACAATGCTGCCCCATTCACGGCGGAATTATGACCCTTTACTGTTTAAACACCCTCCGATAGGATGTCTTCTTGTGCTTTCTGTGTCCTTTCTAGTGTATCCCCTTTTCAGGTAGAATTGTCCATGGAGGACATTGAAACTATCTTAAATACACTCATTTATGATGGGAAAGTGGAGATGACTATCATTGCTGCAAAAGAAGGCACGGTTGGCAGTGTGGATGGACACATGAAACTGTACAGAGCAGTCAATCCGATCATCCCGCCCACAGGATTGGTCCGGGCCCCCTGCGGACTCTGCCCGGTGAGTTAAAGTGGCTTCACTTCATACCTGACTGCCACATAACTTACCAGCAAGCACACCCCAGTTTTCTGATTCTTGGGGTTGACCAATCGCTGCTCAAACCTCCACGTAAACCTTGATGACAGGCCTTTGATGAACAAGTGATTGCTTTACATTCCTTTTTAGAATAACCAGGTTAGGGAAATTTGTGTTTTTCTGCTTTTGGCCCTAAAATGGACAGTTTTTTTTTTTAATTTTTAATGTTCATTTATTTTTGAGACAGAGAGAGCATGAGTGGGGGAGGGGCAGAGAGAGAGAGAGACAGAATGTGAAGCAGGCTTCAGGCTCTGAGCTGTCAGCACAGAGCCCGACGTGGGGCTCGAACTCACAGACCGCGAGATCATGACCTGAGCTGAAGTCGGACGCTCAACCGACTGAGCCACCCAGGCGCCCCTAAAATGGACAATTTTTAAGGAGGGCTAATCATTTAACCTAAGTAGGGAGGGAAATAGGATTTGCTGAGAACTTGCCACAGGCCAGGCATGTACTTGAAGATGTATGTGGTCTCATTTCATCCTCCTCCTGTTCCTTGGAGCCAGTGGGGTTATATGTGCATAAGCATGAAGCTAAGGAAGATACAGGATATACAGCTTAGAAGTAAGATCCAGGATTCAAACCCAGAGATGTTCTTTACCCCGCAGCATGCCCCAGCACCCTTCATGCATTCGTTCCCATACACTTTATGCTTGCCAGCTGCGTGCTGCATGCCCTGCCGCAGCCCTCGTAGCTGCTGGGGTATGTTTTATTTCATTCATTATACTGGCCCTTGTCTATATGCCCAAGCTGTCTGTATGCTGGTTTCAACTCCTAGGAAAAAACGTGAGCATATTGAGAATTGTATTTAGCACCCTTCACAAAAAAGAATGTAGCTAACCGTGAAACGTTTGCTTAGTCAAACATATGTATAGATCTGCTTTCCTGTATTCCTGTGACCTGCTGATAGCCTCTGGCCCAGTGGGCAGATGAACATGTCATCTTAGTACTACAGTGAAAGGTCTCTCATTAACTAACTTTATAATTTTCATAAACTTTATAATACAGCCCTGGTCTCTTTCAAAGTTTCACTTTTAATATTGCTTTAGAAAATGGTTGGGTCTTGGATACTTTGTTAACAAAGTATAGTTGTAGTTGACACTTAAGACTTTAACTATAATGTAATAATTTTAAGACTCTCGTTTGATTGTAAGTTTTCTTTTTTAAAGGTTTTTGATGACTGCCATGAAGGTGGCGAGATTTCACCATCAAACTGTATTTATATGACAGAGTGGCTCGAATTTTAATAGCTAGGAACTTTACTGACATTTTGCAAATGAAGTTACTTTGAGAGCAAATAATTTAATTCATGATGGAACATCAAATACCCTTGAAAGCAAACTTCACAATAATGGAAAGACTAGCTGCTATTCTATGAAGACTAAATGTATATTGGTAGAGTAGCCAATGGAATATGAAGCAGGTAAGGTTAATACCGAAATCCATTCTTCGATAAATCCTTAGAACTTCTGGAAGACCATCTTCTGAAGCCTTCAAGACTTGATCGTTCGTGGAAAAAGAAGCCAATAAATCCATATTTGCCAAAAGCTACGATACTGGCTAGAATTTAAAAATGTCCTTTTTCAAGTTAGTTATTAAGGTCTTCGTTGGAAATTTTTTATCTCTAGTTCCCTGTTGCCATTTCTGTTTTCTCTTTCCTCAGTGGTTTCTTTGAGAAGGAATTAAAAGTGATGGGGCAGGAATAGCACTTAGGGAAGAGTGGGGAAGAGAGTGGAATATCTCTTTTCCACACACTGTTAATTCCTTATGTCAGAAATATTCTTTCAGAGAATTATGCCTTTGTACTTACCTCAAATGCAAATGATGACCATTATCAAGGATTTTCAGTGCATAGTTTTGATTATTCTCAGCCTAAAGAGAATGTTTTTATTGGTCCTTTGTTAAAGTCTTCCAAGTTTCACTCTGTGATTCAACCGTATTATTTGCTAGAATTGTCCCATAATCCATTGCCCTCCATTCATGATTCATTGTGAGCAGGGTACCATTCTTTTCTTGTGCTATTTCAGATCTGTTTCCTTATTCTCTTCTAAAGTCATGGTGTAATTGGTCTAAACTAAGCAGAAAGCCATTATAATCGTTCTTAGCTCTTAAAGTACTTCCAGTCCTAATCGTTAGCCGTAGAGGAAACAGTAGGTTATTCGGTGTACTGTTGCACAAAAGTTAGCTTTTTAGGACCTTGGCTATTGTATTTTCACTTTGTACCCCCCACTTAATGATTTCTTTGCCCAAGCCAAAAGTATGGGACCAAGTGAAAGGAATTCAAGGTCAGCCATTACTGACATCGGAGTTCAACTACCAGTTTGGAAATACCCCAAGTGGGCAACCATCAGAAGGGAAATTTTGAGATAAATGGGATCAATCAAATGAAATTCAGCTCAGTACCAACTAAGAACCAGATGGGAGTTTGTGGCCAGCTCTATAAAATAGTATTCGATGACACTAGCACTTTGAAACAAGGATCATTTCAAGTATTGGATATAGAGAAGATATGGAAGAATCTAGGAGCCTGAAACTACACAAGGTTTCTCTTCTACCCCCAAGGAAAGCTAGAAGAGTAAGAACATTATCTGTCCTTCTTGGAACTTGTCCTGTCACAGAGGCGCTAGTCTTTTTAATGAGAAAACTGAACTTGGGGGAGAGGAAGCAGTTTGTGTATTAACTACAGATTTTGTATTCTGTCTTGATAGCCAAAGATAGATTTTTAAAGCTTACAATCAAAGGCTACAACAAAAGTCCATTGACTCACCAGAATAAAGAGACCCTTTAAATGCTTTTCCCATAGCATGTCTTTCATTCTGAATATTAACTGAAGGAGAAAAGAAACAGTAGTTTAAAAATACAGCACCTCTGATATATAGTTAAATGGATATTTACCCATCAGAAGTAAACTTTGACCAAAACAAATTATGGAGCTCTAGATTCATGACACCAAAAATAAATAAAATGTGGTGAAGTCCTAATCCTTACAGTCGATTTCCATTTAATATAAGGTATTTTGGTCACCTGAGAAAAGATACTCGCTGGAGTCTGTCAGGGCCCTTCTGTTCTGCTTGCTTACTAATGATCACAGGGAGTCCAACAATGCTGACAGACCATGATTCAATGTTTTAAATGGATAGTTTATGTGGCCTTCTTCTATAAAATTCCTCTGGGCTTAGTTTGGTGAGGAGTACATTTATGCGCCATGATTTTTATGGTGATCAGCTGAGTAAAAACTAGTCAAACAAGTAATTTCAAGTTGAGTGACTTTTACTTTGATTATTAGATGGTGGGTAAAGGAAGAATAAAAATACATGCCCTGGATTACTGCTGTCCAACAGAACTGTTTATAGTGATGACAATACTCCATATCTGCTGCTCAGTAAAAGTAGCCACTAGTCACTTCGTGACTGTTAAGACTTGAATGAAGAACTGAATTTTTAATTTATAGCTACCTGTGGTTGCTGGCTACCATATTAGATAACACAGCCCTTACAGTCATATAGGTCTATGTTAATTATAAAAATGAAGGATATCAAAATTATTTCAGTTGTATGTATTATTTTTCTGTGGAGAAAGAGGACAACAAAATATTATTAACCGTTATTTGTAGTATAAGTTTGTAATTTTTTTGAAAAATGACTTCAGAAAACAAGGCCAAGTATAAGTAGAATGATAAACTAATTCCAAATAATTCAAATAGAATCAAACTTTGGTTACAGGCTTGGTCAAATCAAACGTCTTTAAGAAAATTATTACTCGATTTATCTAATTTGCTTCTAACATGTCAAATGAGTTGTTTTAAACATAGTCATTTTAATTATAAAAGTAATACATGTTCACTATAACAAACTCAAATATCCCCAGATGTACAAAATAAAAAGGAGACTTCCTTCACACTGTACCTAAAATTCCTATTCCCCAAAGATAACTGTATTAAAAGTTTAGAGTCTTTCCCTTTTTTCTTTGAGCACATTTAGAAGCCAAGACTTTTCAGGTTAAAATGATGGCTCTGAATCTCCTTTAGACATAAATAGTAAGGAAATTCATATTTTTGCAGCAAACATCAGGTCTGTAACATTAAGTACAAAGTCACTGGAAATTGTTTTAAGTTAATACTTAGGGATCATAACAGCCAAAAAATGTTGGGAAAGGAAAAGCATTTTTTTGAAGGAGTATGATCAGAAGAAAAGTCGTGGAATGATGCTTAAGAGCAAGCTAAAGGAGCATGGAATTTAAAAGGTAGAACTCTTTACATAACAAAACTTGAAGTATGGAAAGAGTATTTTTTAAAATCTTTAAAAAAATTTTAATTTGCTTAAAATTTTGTAACAAAATTAAATTCTTCCCATGATTTCATCCTTTGGCATTAAGTTCATTTTTCAGGCTTACAGAGAATTATTTAAAGCACCTGGCTAAGTTAATCCTAATGGCAGAGGTCACAAATGGGTGGCTTGGACTTTGTGTGTCTTACAGTGTTTGGACATTTTTTATTTACGCTTTCGTTGCCTATTTATATAACCCACATGTACATGTATTGGGCACAATTCACATACATAGGAACCATGGATATAAACATATATGGTCCCTAGATACGAAAAACACTGCATGAAGTTTTTCCCTCGAAAAATCCAAAAATTGGCAACACCCTGCCACCTTCCCACATGGCAACAATTTAGACAGAGCACGAGTTCTCCACGCTGCTCTGATCCCCACTAAGCTGGTCTAGCACACATTTGGTTGGCTCTGCTGACATATTTGTACAGGCTGGGCGTCTGTTCCCTGCCCGACCCCGCAGACCCCTGACTCTTTGATCCATATGTATCCTTCTCCCTCAACATGTTTGAAGGACTGGGGCAGGGGTCAAGGATGAAGGCCCTAGTCTGGGTTTAATGTCCTGGGCCAGCTCAAAACAGTGTCTTGAGCTCTAAGCCAGCACTCTGGACCTTTAGTCGTTTTCTTCACCCCACCCCACCAACTGGAAAAAGGTTCATTTCAAAGAGGAGTACAACTCCTACAACATACACAAAACTAGTTTCAATCTGGACTGGGAATCAGGAAAGCTGGATTCCACTTCTGTCTACTCACTTTGGACAGATAAAGGTAGTGAAATTGTCCTTTTGACCCTAATCAAATGGGAAAAATACTGCTTTCGTTCATGGCAGTTTGTGAGCTAGAGAGCCAATGGAAAACAGAAATGCTGTTTGTAACTGTGTTTGAATATTGAACGTGTGGGTTTTTTCCGGAACTTTGATCTGTTTTATGTGTCCACTAATCATCTGATAATAGATGATTTTTATCTATTAATAACCTGATCATTGCTCTACCCCAATATTGGAATGCAAAGTAGCAGAAGTCATCCTGTCTATGCTGGTACTTTCAGCATAGACTTTACCACACTAATCAGTTCGTGAAACTCCGTGTTCTGAAAGTGGCCACGGTCAGTGAATCTGTACAATTTGGCTTCCAACCTGTCAGCCACTTCTTGTTGTTCTTTCCAGGGAAGGAAAGGATCATCAGTGGAGCCAAACTGCACAATTCGAGGGCAGTTGGCTTTGATCTTCTCCCACTGCCAGGGACGGCTGAAATATCCTATGGGGGAAAAAATATATATATATGGCCTATTACCACCCATGGACAATTCCCATTCTAGCCGTGGTAAAATACCTAGCAAAGACCATAGCAGATGCACAAAGAATCTGAGCCAGTGAGTTAGAAGCCCATTAGTTTTCAAATCTGTAGGGCTTAACACCATAGCTACTTGTGAAGGGGAGTATGTGGCTCAGATAAAATCAGGCCTTTTCAATGCATTAGAAAGGGTTCAATGCATTAGAAAGTGGTCCATCACCTCTCAAAGGGTCTAATTTGTAAAGAAGAAGAGTAGCAAATGCTTCTCATCTGTTACTAGAGGTTTTTTTTAGCCTATTCAGAAGCCAGTACTGTTTAACCTGAACAGGTAGCCCTGTGACTAGATGAAGGGCTTTTTCTGAATCGGTTTCTGCCTTCAAACTTACCACTGGCACGCTCGTTTTCATCCCCCAAGTCGGAGGTGTATGCAGACACCAACACAATAGCATACACACGGTGTGTTTCTGCATACCTGGAGAAAGAGAAATGATGTCAGCTAATACTTAATGTTAAATCTGATTGCCAAAAAGTAAAAAACAAAACAAAACAAAAAACACATGAAAACTCATTTGATTTAGCTTACAGAAAGCAGGTGCTATATGCTGTTAAGGTTAATATAAAAAGTAAGGAAACAACAGAGCTCCAAGCCCAGCGGTTAATAAATTATCCTTGGCTACTTGATGATTTTCCACTTATTTTTCAAGGTAGTCCAAACCTCTTTGGTAATCCTCTTAAAAAAACACAAAAAGTGGGGGCACTTGAGTGGCTCAGTCAGTTGAGGGTCCAACTTCAGCTCAGGTCATGATCTTGCAGTTCGTGAGTCTGAGCCCCACATCAAACTTGCTGCTGTCAGCCTGTCAGTGCAGAGCCTGCTTCAGATCCTGTCCCCTCTTTCTGCCCCTTCCCCACTTGTACTCTCCCCCCAAAATAAATATGTATTTTTTAAGTGTAATCGTTCTCTTTGATGTGCCTATTAACCTACCTTCAGTATGCATCAGCATTGCTTGCTTGGCTAACATGTAGATTCAGTCCCAGAGCATCCGATTCAGAGTTGGTATGAGGCCCGGGATCTGCATTTTAAGGCATGACACCTCCTCCAACCCAGATGACTAATACAAGTGATCTGTGAACCACATTTTAAGAAATACTGCACCATAGCGGAAATGTACCTGTTTTGCTGAACACTCCACATTGCATTATATTACTCTTTGTGTTATATCTTCCCCAATAAACCTTCAGCTCCTTAAGGGCAGGTGTGAGCCTTCTTGATTTCTGTGACCCTGGTGCCTAGTACAGTGCCCAGCAAGCAGACATTTGGCAAAGACTCAGCTAGGGAAAGATGCGGAATAGTAATACTTTCAAGGGGCCTTTGTGCCAGGAAAAATTAGGGTTGGTATTTTGTTTTGCAGTCTAAACTTTTTGCCCAACGATTTGTTTTCAAAAATTTCAAACCTACAGGAAAGTTAAAACAACAAGTACCTAGTTTACAACACTTAACACCTAAATACACCAAATGTGTCCCCTAAGAACAAGGTATTCTCTTATATATTCACCGTGCCATTATTACACCTAGTACCTTTAACACTGAGACAGTACTACTATCTGTATTCATTTTTCCCCAGTCATACCAAAGATGTTCTTTGAAACTGCTTTGCTTTTTTTCCTTTTAATAGTTTATTTATTTGAAGATAGAGAAAGGGCGTGCGTGTGCACCCAGGAAAGGGACAGAAAGGGAGAGAGAGAGAATCCCATGCGGGCTCTGTACTGTTAGCACAAGCCTGATATGGGGCTTGAACTCACAAACTGTGAGACACAACCTGAGCCAAAATCAAGAGTCAGACAGTTAACCAACTGAGCCACCCAAGCACCCCAAAACTGCTTTTCATCCTAGATCAGGTCAAAGATCATTCATTGTATTTGGTTTTCATGACTCTTTAGTCACTTTAAAATTTTTTGTTTTAAGTGACATTGACGTTTTTTAAGAGTTTAAGCTAATTGTCTTGTATATCACCCCTAAATTGAATTTGTCTGTTTCTTCACGATTAGACAGAGGTTAAACATTGTTGGCAAGAATACTACATAGGCAATGTGTCCTTCCCACTCCATCACATCAGAGACACACGATGCCCGTGTCCCTTTATTGGTGAGATTAAGCTTGATTACATAAGGTGATATTAGATAGCCATTGTGTAAAAGACATAATAGTCCCCTTTGTGATTAGTAAGTAATCTGCAGATTGGTCCTCTGTGGCTCTATCGATATCCTTTTCCCCTACAATCTTCTACCCCATCCTGGCATATATTTTCTTCTTGCCTACCTTAACTTTAGATGTTAATTTTTAGAAGGTTGCAGACAATCCTACAGTAAGTTTCTTATGTATATATGTATGTATGTATGTTTTATTTTATTTTTAAGAGAGAGACAGAGTGCAAGCAGGGGAAGGGCAGAGAGAGAGGGAGACACAATCTGAAGCAGGCTCCAGGGTCTGAGCTGTCAGCACAGAACCTGATAAGCAGGGCTTGAACCCACAAACTGTGAGATTATGACCTAAGCTAAAGTCAGACACTTAACCGACTGAGCTATCTAGGCACCCCCAGGGATCCTTTTTTTTTTTTTTTTTTCAAGTTTATTTATTTATTTTGTGAGAGAGAGGATCCCAAGCAGATACCACCCTGCCAGCACAAAGCCCGATGTGGAGCTCGAAGCAAACTCAAGAGTCAGACGCCCAACTGACTAAGCCACCCAGGCACCCCAGTTACAGGGATCTTTAAAAGAAGGCACATCTTTATTAGCCAACAGACTGAGAAAAATTCAGTTGCCCTTGAGTTGGTACAGATTTCAGCAAAAAGAGATTTCTTTAGGGGCGCCTGGGAGGCTCAGTTGGTTAAGCAGCCGACTTCAGCTCAGGTCATGATCCAGTCTGTGAGTTCGAGCCCTGCGTCCGGCTCCGTGCTGACAGCTCAGAGCCTGGAGCCTGCTTCAGATTCTGTGTCTCCCTTTCTCTCTGCCCCTCCCCTGCTTGTCTCTGTCTGTCTCTCTCTCTCAAAGTTAATAAACATTAAAAAAAAAAACTAAAAAAAAGGGATTTCTTCATTTTCCAGACAACCTTTGGCAGCTTATGAACACTATGTAGCTCCACATTGGAAAGCATTATCTCATAGCTTCAAATGATGGAAAGGTTATGGAATTTGGCAGGGTTCTCTGACATGCAATTCATATGGCATCCTAAGTGACCGCTTGGGACAGGAGGTTACACAAAAACTATATTCCTTCATCATCCAGCTTAGCAAATATGCAAGAAACCCAACCCTAATATGCCTATTCAGCCAGCTAAGTCCTATCCTCTGGGCCTCATAAGCCTAAAGGGAGAGACGAGATGTTATAACCGAGAGCATCAGGGAAGCATCATGAATCCAAAGGACTGGGGGGTTGCAGGGTGGTGTAATAGCCTCTGCCCTCCAACAAATATTTATTGAGCACCTACCACATGCCAGACACTCTTCGAGGCACTGAGGTCTCAGTGTCAGAATGAACAAAGTCCCACCCTCATGGAGCTTACATTTTTATTGGCCAGGGACAGACAAGAAATAAACAGGACATCAGATATTGAAAAGTATAATAGATTAAAAGAGGGATACCAAGATATAAAGGGGATAGGAGCCATTGTTTCATTTGAATAGGCCTCAGTGAAAAGAGACATTCGAGTAGAGACTTGAGAAAGCCATGCAAGTATCTAGAAACAGAGTATGCCAGGTAGAACAGGGACAAGGACAGGCCTAAGGTAGGTGCATAGTTGGCAAGTTCAAGGAACTGCAGTGAAGTCTGTAAGCCAGCTGGAGCCCACACAGGGTGATAATTCAACAAGGATCGCACCTCATGGCTGCAATGGCCCCAGAACTGTGGCCTATGATGATGGTCTTCTCATCACAGTGCAGCTCCGTCTCCATGAAGGGCAGCCAGATGCTCTCTCGAGCTGTAACTAAGGTTTGGGGTAAAGAAAGAGCGTCATTTGATAGGGACAGTCTTAGTCTAATGCCGTCTCACCTTTCTAACAGAGGACTACTCAGCATTTCTCAACTTAAGAACTATAGGACCACATGGGAGACGGGGCTGTTTCAACAGAGCCAAAGATTTATATGTTGTTGTTTGAAAGACTAAATCCACAGTTTTGCTATATATACAAATATACATACACACACACACACACACACACACACACATATACGTATTTTGCTTTTTTTTACTATGTTCTTATAAGAAAATACTGAAGAAAATACTGAAGAAATGATAAAAATGTAATTCTGAAGTTTAATGTAAGCTTTCAAACTTAATAACTCTAAACAACATTCTCAAATTCACATGTATAAATATTCTTCCTTTCCTAAGAGGAAATTCCTGACACAAGTCATAGGCAAGTCAGAACAAAAGTGGTAGTGTCACATTTTGAAACATTTGGATCCCCTATAGGTGGTGTAAAGTTTTATCATATCTCTGTCTCACATGAAACACTCATACAGTTTGCCTGAAAATATCTGTTGAATCTGTTGACTTATAGAAGGGAAAATCAGGTTGCTTACAAAGTTGAAAATTAAATTTTACCAAGCCCAGGTGCTTTTCTTGATCCTTACTAGAATTTTCTATGATGCTTTTTGGCTTACACTCTTTTCCCCAAACTACTTGCCATCATTCATTCTTAGGTATATATTCCCTTTGGCTTCTCTACTATGATATTCCTGTTCCGTACCAGGAAAGTGGCAAGATCAAAACCCAACGAGATGAGGCTATTTAAAAACACATTTAAAACTTACTTGGGTCAGGCATGTTTTTAGCCAAACACTGGAACCCAGGTATCTATGACATGAGGGGAAAAAAAAGCTATAATAAAGAGCTTAATTACAACTAATACTTTGCTAATAAGAAATGAGACACCTGACATGACCTTGATCAATTCAATAAGTCTTTGCTCATATTATGAAATGAAGTATTCTAGAGTTCTAGAGGATGGCAACTCAGGAAGCAGTCCTATTGACTGGTTATGGAAGAGGTTAAAAAAAAATCAAGATGCACAAGACAACTCCAGTTGGACACCATTTGTGTGAAGCTCAGAGAAGCCAAATTAAATAAGATAGTGTTCAAAGTATACACATTTAGTTGCAAAAGTATGTTCATTTTTAAAAGAGGGGCAAATGAAAAAAATTTCAAGATGGCAGGGAAAGGGGATGGGGGATATACATGTGGCTTCGAAGATATTGTTTATGTTGCAGATTTTAGTTTGGTTATGGAGCCTCAGGTATTCATTACATTATACTTCGTAATATACATATGTTACATACATCTTTTTTCTATATTAAATATTACATATTGATTTTTCTTTAATCTGAGGCAGGAAGCAGAGAAGATATATGTATACTTATCTAGGAAGCCCCAAATCTGAACCAGCGGCAGATGCAGGCAGACAGAGGGGGCTCTAAAAGCTGGTGCCTTGTACTCTAACCACTGAACCTTCAGAGAAGTCTTCCGGGCAGTTTTATCCACCAAAATTCTGACCCCTAGTTCTGGAGTTTGAGACAGGGCAGCGGGGAGAGCAATGAAAACACACACGACATCGCTGAAAGGGGGGTGAGGGGGGAATGCTGGAGGCGAGGTGAACACACGTTCAAACTTCAGTCCGCTGTCCCCTCCGTCCCCTCAAGGCTCCCAGCGCTGTCAGGCTTGTCTCTTACCTGCTCCAGTCCCTTCTTCACCCAGCCGTACCAGCCGTGGGTGGCCACATCGCCACCTCCGTTCCCAGGAACAATAACTGCCTTGCTCGGGGAAGCCATGAGCCAAGATGGGCCAATGTCGACCAGCAGCAGAGCCTGCAGTACCGGGAGCCGGAGTCTGCATCCGCAGGGGAGCCTGCACTGTGGCATTCTGGGAATTGTAGTTGTGGGGCTCCGGTGGACCCGGTCCGGGTAGTTAACGGGAAGAAATTTAGTAAGGCCTGTTCACTCTGATTCCTCTTAGTATCTGTTCTGTGAAAGGGAGCTATACGCAAAATGACTTCCAAAGGCTGAAGGAGTCATAAGACCCAAGGAAAAGCCTGATAAATCCAGGTTGACAGAAATGTGTGGGCTTTTTTTTTTTTAATGTTTATTTATTTTGAGAGAGACAGCGCGAGAGAGCAAACACAGGCTGGCGACAGACACAGAGAGAAGCTCAAGCAGGCTCTGCACTGTTAGTGCAGAGTCCTCTGTCAGTATAGAGCCCAACGCGGGTCTTGATCCCACGAACTCTGAGATCATGACCTGAGCCAAAATCAAGAGTCAGACACTTCACCAACTGAGTCACCCAGGCACCCCTAACAGAAATTTACTAAGGGGATGAGTAGGTCTCTGTACCCTATCTCTCTCATAAGACCTGCTTTTTTAGCCCTAGAGGCTGGGGATACATTCTGGGAAACTCCCCCACAGGAGGAAATGTTTAAGAATAGTCCTGTCATAATCATATCTCCAGAGAAGGTTGTTATCCTCCAAGGGTATACTTAATAGTATGTTTAGACAAAAGAAAGTGTGGGAAGGGAGCAGCTATTCTGGAGAATGCTTCAGGTCCCAGACAGATAGTCATTGTGGATTTATCCAAGATGGCATCTGTGTGGTTCACATGGCACCCATCTGTCTGCAGAGGTAACAAATGTCTCCTCCTGGTAAAAGCAGAGCACCTCTCACATGATGGTCTTATGACCTGTTTGAGGGGACATAGGGGTGCTCATAGGACCTATAGTGGTGCTCACAGGACCCATAGGGGTGGGTCCTTCCTTGCACCTACTCTCTCTCAAAATTCTTCAGCTTAAAATACTCAATATGCTAATGTGTCATATTTTGGTAGTGTGTCCTGAACCCCATCAGAGACAAGGAGGGACCAAGAGTAATTCCCTAGTTACTAGAATGACTGGGAGGAGAATGGTAACTCCAAGATAGGTTAGTTTAGGGCAAGGGGAACAGTTAATTCAGTTTAGGACCATTACAAGACAAACGAGGCATATTAAAATTATAAGAGTTAGGGCGCCTGGGTGGCTCAGTAGGTTAAGCATCAACTTCAACTCAGGTCATAATCTCACAGTTTGTGAGCTTGAGCCCCACATTGGTTTCACTGCTGTCAGTGCAGAGCCCGCTTTGGATCCTCTGTCCCCCTCTCTCTCTGTCCCTCCTTCACTCACGTGCACTCTCTCAAAAATAAACATTAAAAAAAATTTTAGGGGCGCCTGGGTGGCTCTGTCAGTTAAGCTTCCGACTTCGGCTCAGGTCATGACCTCACCGTTCAGGAGTTCAAGCCCCGCATCAGGCTCTGTGCTGACAGCTCAGAGCCTGGAGCCTGCTTCAGATTCTGTGTCTCCCTCTCTCTCTGCCCCTCCCCTGCTCGCACTCTGTGTCTCTCTCTATCTCTCAAAAATTAAAAATTAAAAAATTAATTTTTTTTTTAATTTTAAGTGTTTATTTGAGCTAAATTCAATTTGAATCAAACAGCACCAAACTGAAAGTGTTTAGGAGCCTTCTTTCAACAGTAGTCAGAGAAAACACTTAAAAAGAGAAGGCGTAGAAGCAGAGAAGAAATTATTTGATTGTCCAGTGACTGTTGGTTGTACTCAGTGTTTTGATTTCATAACCTTGAGGCATTTCTGTGCTTACATTTTGGGTTGCTTATGTAGGCTGCCATGGCATTAGAGCCACACCAGTCTAATGGTCTTCTTTTTAATTAACTTGACAGGACATATGGAGATTGAGGTGCCAAGAATACCCAGAGATATCTAGCAGGTGCCGGATATATGAATCTCATGTTAGATATGTATGAGCCAGAAATATAGAAATTAGATTATAGATGATGAATAACATGTCAGGGAAATTGTGAAAGACTTTGAAATAGTCAAAAGAGATTATTGGATGAACTTCCATGGAATGTTGGGCATTTTTTAAAGGACTCTGTGGGGTCATCTGATTGTAAGGGTTGTGTGCCTCTATCTTTGACTAAGCTCTTTTACAACTCTGCAGAGAAAGAAATTAATTTACAGAAAACTGATAGTAATGCAAATGTTTCCTGTCCATAACAATGCAAATGAGTCTTGTTCACAGCAACACAAATGAATTTTGTATGGTAAGGAATATGAATCTATAAATCAAATTCTTCCTTGAACCAGTCTGAACATCCTTACTCGTTCCCTCAGTAATAAATGAGTTTTTGACATATGCTCATTTTATATTTTTATGAGGACCAGAATTTTACTTTTTTGAAACTAACAATTTTGAAGGTTTCACCAGCATCCCAATGCTGGCAAATGACAAAATCAGATAAATCGTGTTGCTGAAGAATACCTCATGGGCAGCTTAATTAAGCCCAGGCATATTTTGCTTTTGGCTCCCAGAATGAACAGTGAGTATTCAAATGACAATCATAAAACAACGTCCTGACTTCGTTTCTGTAGATTCTTTCTCTTTAATGATTTTGTAATTTTTGTTTTGTTTCTGATACATCTATGGCTGATAGGTTTTTTTTTTAATTGGTGGCAACAACAATTAGGAATTTGGCTTTATATCTAACTACTTGGTGGTCTCACTAAGTTAATTGATAGTTTATAGAAATATATTCTCTTTTGGATAAGAGATGATAGAGAATCTAGTTGCTCTTTTTTGTTCATTTGCCTTTTTTTGTCTATTTATGAATTTGAGACAGTCAAGCTTTTCATGCCTACTAGGAAGGAGACTAGGTTCTGTCCCCCATGCTTTAATACAATCACCTTTTTGCACCAAAGATGTCTTCAAGAATTGTTTCATGGCCATTGGCTACAGACCCCATGAAATCCCCCCTCCTCCATCACCCTAAAGCTTCATCAATTATGATCCCAGCTGAAATCGAGAGTTGAATGAGCTGCCCAGGTACTCAGGTTAGTATGTCTCTTAAACGGGCTCTGTTCTGGGGTGCCTGGGTGACTCAGTCGGTTGGGCATCCGATTAGATTTTGACTCTGTTCCTGATCCCAGGGGGGTAGGCTCAAGTCTGAGTCAGGCTCCACGATGAGCGTAGAGCCTACTTGGGATTCTCTCTCTTTCCCTCTGCCCCTCTACCTTCTCCCCACTCACCATCTCTCTCTAAAAAAATAAATAAATAGGAGCTCTGTTCTGACTGGCTTATTGAGATCAATACATACTTACACAAATCAAATAGTCCTAAAACTCCCAGAAAATAAAGAAATTAAACCTCCAATACTTTAAATGTGTAGCATTTTAAAAGTCCTTCTTAGAAATTTCTAGTATAGAAAGAAGCCAAGATCAAATAATTAAAGCAAGTCTTTGGTAAATGATATTCTTTTAATATTTGGTTAACACACACACACAGAGCTATGTCTTTTCTCAGGGTACACTATGATACAAATGTGGATTTATTTTAATTGAGTTTGTTTCCTTACTGAGAGAATAATTAATGCAAATTGCCTAAATTTATTCGCTTAATGATGAAATAACGTAATACTATTCCGACGTTTTACGAATATGAAAACCGTAAATTTGTTCAACAAAAAAGAATCATTATTTGACAAAATTTTTATATTATGTTTCATAGTATACTGACCTAAAACTAGTTTGTATTCCATGAGTAATTTAAAATTTTGTAACAAGTTGAGCTAATTAATAGTAATTCTTGGGTGGCTAGATATATTCTAAGCATTTTAAGTTTATATAGCTTTGCTTCTTTTTAAAAATATACTATAGAGAGGCTGTATCTCGGGGTCAGATTAATACACGTGCTCATTTTTGTTACTTAGAAAAAAGTGAATAATGGCTGTGGTGGCTGTAGAAAGTTGTGTTCTTATATAGTTAGGAGTTTTGTTAGTCTCCTAAGATGCTTGAATATGACAACTTTCAATTATTCACCTTCTCGTAGATGGAGAGCAGGGCTAGACACGCAGAGAGAAACTGTGCGCTAGTGTCAGTCACTGAAAAGAACGCGAAGCCAGCACAGCGAGCAGAAACATAATGAAGCACTTCTATACCTGTTGAATTCCCAAATCTAGCGCGTGCCGTACCTAACTCCCTCCCCCCAGCCCCTTGCCGCAGTGACACCTTTTCCCGGCAAGCTTCAGTTTCCTCCGCGCGGCGTCCCTCCTTTTTCCGGTGTACACGTCATCGTTCTCGCTTCCCAGTAACTAAGGCAATGAGGGGGACTTCCCAGTTAGGCGGACGGAAGTCATGTTGGATCAGGGAGAATCCCTGAGGCGTGCCGGCCGCACCTAGGAAACAGACCGGCAGGCACCTGAATTTTCTGAAGCACAAACGTTTAGAGGTGGACGTGGAGGAACTTAGGATCCGAGAAGCGGTGGGTTTTGTGCCTGAGGCACAACTGGCTTGCCCTATTCCAAGATGGCGGTGCGGCTTCACTGAGAGTCTTGCTCCGCTACTCCGCCGGGGGAAGCGGTCTTTGATTGGCCAGAGAACGGCGCCGTGGCGTGACGCACAGGGGCGCTGACCAGTCGGCTGAGAGCTGAGCTGGACTTGGCGGTGGGAGCCGGAGCTGGGTTCTAGCAGCAGCGGGTTCGGACGCGGCCAGGTGAACGGCTCCTGCCAGGTGAGTGGGAGCGCAGGTGATGGGGCGCCAAGAGCATAGACTAGAGACTCTGTAGGGACCAAATGGGTTGCTGCTGGGGGGCGGCCTTTCCTCGGCGGCGCGGCGGGCAGAGGAACTTAGGGACTTAGTGACCCAGGGGTCTGCTGAGAGTGACGCGTCCCTCGTCAGACGGTGAGGCCGGCGGCTTCTGGCTCGGGAACCCTTGGAATCGCGGGGTGCGGAAGGATTCAGGTTTCTTTTTACAGTTGAGTAACCTGAAATGAGTGAATGACTTCTGCCTTGTGACAGCTGGAACTAGGACCCAGGTCTACGGACTACCCTTGAAGTATTAAACTTTGCTTAAACTTGGCTACCGTGGCCTGAAAAGTTATGCTTTAATGGAATGATCGGTCAGTTTTTGGGGGGTGTGTGTGTTTATGTTTGGCAGATACTCCTATAGAACTTTTAAAGTACCTTTCATTCACTCATTCATCAACTCATTCATTCAGCTATTAGCCTCTTCAGAAACTCTTCGCCTGTGAGAATATGATGTGAGCCAAAGATCAACCGCCCTAGACAAATACACATTGGCTCATGCACACAATTTTGCATGCAACTTCAGAAGATTTATTGACGCTCTGAAGTGCCCCGTTGGTTTTGTGCCCAGATTTAAGAATCTATGTTCTAGAAGAGGTGAAGGGAGGAGCCAGTGGGAAACGTAAAGAGCACGTTTTAATATGTAGCTGCCTAGGGACATTGGACGGAGCCAGTATCTTTCATTAGTGTCTTGAATGGGTAATAGTGAATGAAACCTGCTGAGGTACTTGCTTAGAATTGTGATATTAGAATTTGCTTTTATTCCCACCTGAGTTATCCCTTTGCCACTTCCTAAGTGCAGAAGGGCCTCCTGTGTAAAGGGTGCTTCAGTTTCCCACCTTTGCCAGAAATAACAAGTAGATGCCTTAGAGTTTCAGTTGGAGCAGACATTTCGAATTTTGGTGGTCTGGGTTGTGTGTGGTGAGCTAATTCCTTCATTTGCTTTTCTAGCCATATAAAATCATTCCATGGGTGGCTAAGTCCATTAAGCATTCAGTCCTTGGTTTTGGCTCAGGTTGTGGTCTCACAGTTGTGAGATTGAGCCCCGTGTCGTGGAGCCTGCTTAGAATCAAAAGATTCTCTAGGGGCACCTGGGTGGCTTAGTTGGTTAAGCATCTGACTTTGGCTCGGGTCATGATCTGTGAGTTCAAGCCCTGCTTTGGGCTCTCTGATGTCAGTGCAGAGTCCCCTTTGGATGCTCTGTCTCCCTCTCTTTCTGCCCTTCCTCTGCGTGTGCTCTCTCAGTCTCTGTCTCTCTCTCGCTCTAAAATAAATAATAAACCTTAAAAAAAAAAGATTCTCTCTCTCCCTTGCTCCCTCTGCCCCTTCCCCCCTCAAAAAAATCATTCCCTCAGTCCATATTATTTATAGTATGGCACTTCTCATAATAACATGGAGACACTTATTATTCAGCACCTCAGTAAGTGAGCACTAGAGGCCACTAATGACATAGATTCTTTAATTCGCCAGTTTTTCCATTTTTCTTGAGGGGCATGTTCCCTTAAACCTTAAACCCTAGTGGCTGAGATATGTGTTAGCCTTAGCCTAGACTTTAGGATGTAAACAGGATGTATGAAACACTCAATGGAGTTGGCATTGTCTGGATTTGAAAAGCTTAGTCTTAAATGGTTATTTTATCAACCAGAATTTTTTGAGGCATGAGCATAATAAGGAACCATGGTCCTGGTGAAGGACTCGCTCAGCATGATAGCAAATTTAGCATTATAATTTTGGTGATCCCAAATAGAAATATTTTGGCTCAGAACTTATGGTGGCTCTCATTATGAATTGGATTCACACATAAGCATCCAGTTCTTGTCTCCACAGGTAACAGAGAGGATGGGAAAGAGCGCAAAAACAAGATCACTTGGAAAGTAAAGTTTAATACAGTATTTGCTTTAATAAAGCAAGGAAGGGAGGGGATCCGGGAGAAAAGGTAGCTGGATACTGAACCAGGGTTTGAGACTCTTGGGGAAGAGGAGTTAGAATTGGCTTGGTTGAGATGTTGCCTGATCTATGAGGAGGCTTACATTAGTATTATTCAACTACTTGCAGCTTGGAAATGATCAAATGACTGTAAACTCCCCGCATCTTTTATTTAAGTGCTAGAGAGGAGAGTTGAGGAAGGAATAACTGTGAGGTTAATTGGCTTTTGGGAGTCAAAGGGAAGGGACATGTTGTCATCCTACAGTTCTTCTAGACTAAGTGTTTAAAGAACATTGTTGGGTACTTAGAATCAAAAGATTCTCTAGGGGCACCTGCGTGGCTCTTTTTTTTTTTTTTTTTGAAGTTTAGTTGAGAATTTCACATAAAATTAAAGCCTTATCTTTAGTTTCTTTTTAGACTATGGCAACATATTTGGAGTTCATTCAGCAGAATGAAGAACGGGATGGTGTGCGCTTTAGTTGGAACGTGTGGCCTTCCAGCCGCCTCGAGGCTACAAGGATGGTTGTTCCCTTGGCTTGTCTCCTTACTCCTTTGAAAGAACGTCCAGACCTGCCTCCTGTACAGTATGAACCTGTGCTTTGCAGCCGGCCAACTTGCAAAGCCATTCTCAATCCACTTTGGTATGAATTCTTTTTAAAACTAGTAAAAAGGAAGAGTATAGTATATTATGATTTTTATGTGATTCTCATAGAAGTAATTCAGTTTGGGCAAGTCCTCAAATTTGGGATTAGTAGTAGGTGGTGAGATTCTGAGGTGATGAATGCTTGTAGAAATCTAGGGTGCGGGTTTGGACTGAATGGGGGATGGGCATTTAGGAGGGCACTCATGATAGGCACTGGGTGTTATTTATATGTAAGTGATGAATCACTAAATTCTACTACTGAAACCATTCTTATACAGTATGTTAACTAGGATTTAAATAAAATTAAAATGTATATATTTTTTAAAAAAAGAATGCTAGTAAAAGTCTATGTCTTTCTGGCCTAATACTTGAGATAAAATTAGAATTAACACGAATGAAGTAGAAGTCAAGGGAAAGGATTTGGAATTCACTTTTTATTTTTCTGATTTCAATTTGCTTTTGGCTTAACTGTAGATTATATTGGTGCCTTTTAAGGCATTTTCCAAAGAAAAAAATCAGAAAGCTTTCAACAGTTTTCTCATACTTACCTGGTAAGGTGATGCTGTATGGCAGGAAGTAATAGGTGGAAGAAATAATAGCTCTTAATGATTGTTAAGTGTAATTTTTTGTACCTGAGATAGTGACCTGTGATATTTCTCTGAAATGTGGGCATTATTTGAAAGAATTTTTAAACAGGTGAAGAATATCAGAAATACTCTTTAAAAGGTAAGACTTGTATATGAGGGAAAAAACAAGACTCATATGAGGAAATATTTTTTTACTTCATTCTCCTTGCTTTTACTTATTGTACTCATATATAAGATGCTGCTACTCTTCTTTCAAAGAGGTAGCCCTTGCTTATTAGTTTTCTAAATGCAGAAAGGAAGAAAAACCCAGTTGAAGCATTATCTTTACCAGTTCTAGGAAGCATGCCTCCCAACCTTTCTTCAAGTGAGCTAGGTGAGGTGAAAGTCAGGCAAGTTTCTCCGTGTGTGAAATTTAGTATTGACATTTAGTAGTTTCACATATCTCAGCAATGAAAGTGCTAGAGAAATCACACAGGTTATGTTAAGATAACAGGACAAAAGGAAATAACCTGTAACTTCTATAAAATCATGACATTTTAAATATTGTTGAGGGAATTAGAAAAGTGAATAAAAGATTTACGAATTCTTCAGTGCTGCTGTTTGAAGGAAATTTTTGGTGTACTTAACAGCCACAACTCTTAACTCTAGCAGAGATTTTACATCCCTCCATCCATTTGTGCTTATACACAGAAACATGTCTGTGTGATTTACTGAACTTGAAGATTACATTTGAATGCTTTCCACATTAAAAACGAAAATGAGGGGCACCTGGGTGGCTCAGTTGGTTAAGTGTCTGACTTCAGCTCAGGTCATAATCTCGCCATTCCCAAATTCGAGCCCCGCGTCAGGCTCTGTGCTGACAGCTCAGAGCCTGGAGCCTGTTTCAGATTCAGTGTCTCCCTCTCTCTCTGCCCCTCCTTTGCTTGCGCTCTGTCTCTCTAAAAAATAAACGTTAAAAAAAAATTGTTAAAAAAAATGAAAATGGTACCTAGCTATAATATTTATCTTTCTCACAGTCAGGTTGATTATCGAGCAAAACTTTGGGCCTGTAATTTCTGTTTCCAAAGAAATCAGGTATGTGAATTTTTTTCAAGTGTTTTTCTGTGTTTCATTTGAGTTGAACTACTCTGAAAAAAAATTAAGAAAGGTTGAATTTGTGTCTGTCTAGTAGTCTTCAATTTCTGCTGACTTCAAGGCAGTAGCTTTTGTTAAACATAATTGAACACTGAACATTTGTGATTTTTCTATCAAACAATGAGTCAGTTTCATTATGTGGGTTTTTATCATTTGCTTGGAGGGGACATAAAATTCTCTTTTTTAATGTTCTCTGTAGGCAGTGAATATGTTATCCTAAGAAAACAGATATGTCGTGTATATTTCATTTGACTTCATTTTATTCTAATTGCATAGTGTGTACGTTACTGAATTGTCATTTTTTGATCTTTGTAACTTTCAGGGTCCAATTACCAATGGTGAGCATTTCTTGATGTAAAAATTTTGAAACTGCTGGGGCTCAGTCGGTTAAACATCAAATTCTTGACCTCAGCTCAGGTTATGATCTCATGATTCATGAGTTCGAGCCCCACGTCAGGCTTTGTGCTGACAGAGCAGAGCCTGCTTGGGATTCTGTCTCTCCCTCTCTCTTTGCCCCTCCCCTGCTCATGCATGCACTCTCTCTCTCTCTCTCTCAAATAAATTTTTTTTAAGTCCTCAAATTATACATTTAAAAGGGTGAATTTTATGGTGTATATATATATATCTCAATAAAGCTGTTAGAAAAATTTAATTATTTTCAGTATAATATATAGTGGTTTAGTACATCTTAAGATATTAATAACATGCATTTATTTATTAATATATTTAATCCTAATTGCAGTTAACAGTCTCATTCTTTGATAACATCTCACAGTAAGTCCAGTGATGAATGGACCAATCAGTGTGCTAAGCATAGGCTTGGAAATTATGAGCAGATACCATTCAAAATTTACCTCCATGAGAGATATGGGAGTATGTGCAACTCTTAAAGACATTCAGAATTGATGTCTGTGTTTAATACAGTTATAGTGAAATTCAAAGGACAATGTCAGCAGAGTAAAAATGTAGTCCACAAAATATTTGCTATCCATAAATCTAGTAAGGGATTGATATCAGGACATCCAGGGGAGGAGATAATGAGGAAGTATTTATAGGTTCAGAGTTTCAGTTTTGCAAGGTAAAAAGGGTTCTGGAGGTGGATGGTGGTGTTGAATACTTAAGACCACTGAACTGTACACTGAACGAAGATTAATATGGTAAAAGTTATATATGTTTTACCACAATAAAAAAAATTGGGTAAAACATCAATCTACAGGCTATGAGTTTCAAATGTTTGCAGAAAATTTTAAAGACAAAATGCCTGTGATATAGTGTCAAGCATAAAGAACAGGTTGCAAAATTGTATATAAAGGATGAGCTCATCTGTGCTCACGTAGAAAAAGTCTGGAAGGAAATACGCCTACATGTTGACTGTAGCTGTCTCTAGTTAGTAGGAACATAAATGGTTTTTTCTTCCTGTCCTTTTTTTTGTTTTTAAGTGTATTTTTTTCTGTAATCTCTACACCCAACTTGGGGCTCGAACTCTTGATCCCAATTAAGAATTATATGCTCTTCTAATTGACCCAACCAAGTGCTCCTTTTCCTGTTTTTTAGTATTTTCTTGTATTTGCCAGGTTTTCTACAATGACATGTATTACTTTATGGATAACAGCTAAAATAATAAACCCAAATAAAAGCACCAGTCTTCCACATAAATTTTTTTTTTCGGTTCCAATTACAGCTCTTTATTTAATGCCTCATTTGCATAGGGCTCCTCTTGTTTATAAGAATTGTTATTTTGTTGTTTCTCTTTGTTTTGTTGTGGTTAAAACTATTTTTTAACTTTCATGGTTCATCGGATATTTTCCTGTATCAATGAAATTGTTCCTAATTTAAATCTCTTTCCCAAATTTTGACTTTAAACTTTGAAGAAAGATGGTTTTACAGTTTCCTTACATATTTTCTTACAATTTCATTTACAATTTCTGTTTCATACGCTTGCCATCTTTTACAACATCGTTTTCTGTAGAACCATACTCTACACATACCAACATTCTATCGCTTCTATCATTTGGATCCCTCTTCTCTGAACTCTCTCCAAGGTCTCTGTCCTCTTTTGAAATGTGGAGTGAAAAGTTCTCTCCAAAGTTTGATTACAGAGGTTTGACTCTCCAAAGGGCAGTGGGGGAGGCTTCATGTTATAAGGCATCAGGAATGGAAAGATGGGGAAAGATGAAGAGGCAGCTGTACAATCTTGAATGTTCCCAACCTGCAGCAGGTTGGGTGGTCTTTAGCAAGTTGCTTGAGGGTTCATTTCTATTTCCAGTGACACGTCTTCTCTTGAAGGCATTTTCCCTGGAGACTAAAGTCCCAGGCCAGTATGTCTTGAACTCCTGGTAGACAGTACATCAGTATTCAGCATTCCTGACTCCATCTCCTGCTTATTTTACCAGTCACCCTTGGAAAGGGTTTGAAGAGAGAAGCACAGTCACACTCCCAGGTTCTGGCCTGGGAGAACGCAGGGGGCTGCAAGGGCACCACCAGCCAGTGAAGCGTGGCCTCCCACATAAATTATTGATGAGACAGCTAAAATCTCTGCCCTTAATTTGCAGGGCAGCACTTAAAAAATGTTTTTTAATAGTGCATTTTTTAATCATCTCGAAGTTGCAACATACCCTCAAACTACATTTTAAAAAGTTACAATGGGATATAACTGTAAGGCAGGGTTTCAACTTAAAATTTTGATTTTTGTATTTTACTTACATGGTCTATATTTTACGCTTTCAGAATTAATTCATGGACATTACCTATTTTTTATAAATGGAAAATAAAAGGTATAACATAAATTTATATCTTTCAACCCTGATAAAACATTGCTTTGTTTTCTTCTCAGTTTCCTCCTGCTTATACAGGCATATCTGAGGTGAATCAGCCTGCTGAATTGATGCCCCAGTTTTCTACAATTGAGTATGTGATACAGGTAACTTCTCTGTTGCACATTTAACGGGTGGTGGTAAATATTGAGTTTCTCTGTAGATACTTAGTCTGTTGTGTCCCTCACCTTTCTGAGCAATTTAAAGCTACGAGGGCAGCTGGATCCTGAACACTGGTCATGATGTGTGTGCACTCTTTGGCATTACTTACAGTCTTGATAGAAGGCTAGAAAAGGGGTAACTGGTTAAGTTCAGCACCTGTCCTCCGCAGCCTTCTCCAGCTCTGTTGAGATATTCCATCTCATAGCCAAGCATAAAAACCTTAGGTTCATCCTTGACTTGTCTTTCTTGTACATTCCATATCCAATCCACTAGGAAATCCCACTGGGTCTATATCAGAATCTATCCACAGTCCAACCACCTCTTTCTCCCCACCACTTTTTTCCTGGACCAGCCATTGCCTCTTTCTTGAATTCCTGCAGTCTCTTAACCCTTCTCCCTAGTTTCATCCTTTCCCACTTATAGTTTATTCTTAACCCAAAAGCCAGAGTAACTCTTTAAAAACATGTCATGTTACTTCTGTGTTCAGGAACCTCCAATGGTGAAAATGACTCCCTTTCACCCTGAATAAGAGACAGTCTTCAAAGTTCTTTGTGGACCAGCCCTATATTATCACTCAGACATCAGCTTGTTTTAATGTCCTTGTTCAGCCACATGGGCCTCAGGACTTTCCTGCCTGTAGGCCTTTGCTCTAGGCTGGATTCTCTTTCCCCTATGTCTGTATTGCTCCTTCCCTCTCCTCTGGGTTTGTGCTGTAATGTTACTTTCTTATTGAGGTTTCCCTGACCTCGTATGTAATACTGGAACCTGCCCCTTACCTCTACTCCTGGCATCCCCTTACTCTCTTTCCATCCAGAAAATCAGCTCCTTAAGGTAGGCAGGGATCTTTGTTCTTTTGGTTCACTGATATATTCCAGGACCTGGAACAGTGTCTGGCACATGGAAGGCATTCAAAAATGTAGCGGGGCACCTGGGTGGCTCAGTCGGTTGAGCGTCCAACTTCTGCTCAGGTCATGATCTCATGGTTTGTGGGTTTGGGCCCTGTGTCGGGCCTACTTTAGATCTTCTGTCCCTTTCTCTTTGCTCCTCCTCTGCTTGTGCTCTCTCAAAATAAAACATTTGAAAAATATGTGGAATGAATTGTTGGATACGAATAGTTTTTACATTCAGTTTGTTTTAATAGAACCTGTCATTTAATGGAGTGAGTAGAAGTCAATTAGATGTTTATATTTCCCGACAGTAAATATAGACGAGATTTGTTATTTACATACCCGATTTGCTTTGAAAAGAGCTGGTTCCGTCTGTATACTGATCATCATACTGTGTTTCTTTGCATAAAGCGAGGTGCTCCATCCCCTCTGATCTTCCTCTATGTGGTTGACACGTGCCTGGAAGAAGATGACCTTCAAGCACTCAAAGAATCCCTGCAGATGTCCCTGAGCCTCCTTCCTCCAGATGCTCTGGTGGGTTTGATCACATTCGGGAGGATGGTGCAGGTTCACGAGCTCAGCTGTGAAGGAATCTCCAAAAGTTATGTCTTCCGAGGGACAAAGGATTTAACCGCAAAGCAAATACAGGTTTGTGCCTTGTTTGTACACAAGCAGGAGCAAGGAGATTTCTTAAAAAGTCCTTGGTCACTCACTCTAGTGTCATGGGAAATGAGTCCTTTTGGTTTTTGTAGGACATGCTGGGCCTCACCAAGCCTGCCATGCCCATGCAGCAAGCAAGACCTGGTCAACCACAGGAGCACTCTTTCGTTTCAAGCAGGTGAGCTACCAACATAGAATGTTGCACACATAGTAGCGGGCATGCAGGGCAATCCACTGGAGGGAGGGAAGGAAAATGCTAGAACTTCTGTTTTCTTGTTTTTAAACAAAAAAAATAAACGATTAAGCCTAACCAATATTTAACATTTAATGACTTGTATAACACATTGGTATATATTTGAAGCTGATAACTAAATCGTGTAGATACAGATACATATATACACACACGTGGGTGTGGTAGATTTGCTCAGAATGTTTTTCCTCTTAGTGTTGTATCATCACAAAGGTTTTGAGACCACTGTACTCAAGCCTTCCCCTCCTCTTACACAAGGCTTTTTGAGTCTTAAATAAAACAGAAAAGGCTTCTGTGGGGGTGTCCTCAAGCAAAGCTGGACAAGGCACTTATTTTTCTCAGCCCGTTGACTGCCTGGACTGCTTAGGGCTGGCAACAGTCAACAAACATGATAAAATTCTTTGCCTGACCTGCTGGGGATAGCCACTTACCGTGGTAAGAAACCGGTGCTTCTCTCTGTATTTACTCTTGAGGCTCAAGAGAAACACTTGAATCACTTTAAAGTGGGTCTTTAGGAGCACCTGGGTGGCTCAGTCGGTTGAGCATCTGACTCCCGGTTTTGGCTCAGGTCATGATCTCCAATTCATGGAATTGAGCCCTGCATCGGGCTCTGTGTTGACAGCATGGAGCCTACTTGGGTTTCATTCTGTACCTGTCTCTCTGCCCCTTCCCTGCTCATGTGCGCACATTTTCTCTCTTTCTCTCAAAATAAATAACCTTAAATAAAGGGGATCTTTAGAATGATGAAGGTGGTCCACATACATGAACTTTACATGGATTGAATTCACATTAGACCTGTCTTTAGGATTTCTTTGCTGCTTAAACTTTAATTAAAAGTGATTTGTTCCTATTTGAATTCATGGTTTTCCATACTATATATATATGAATTGCTCAATGTTCAGTTTTAAATTCTTTTCCTGGCTAAAATTGCTTTGAAGAAACAAAATTGGAAGTTTTTTCTACTGTGAGTAATTATTTTGCTGAGCTGTGACTGTGTGTCACGCAGGGCTAAAATCCAGAGTACTTATTAAACCAGGATTGATGTGTCCATTTAAAATCATGCAGATTTCTGCAGCCCATTCACAAGATTGACATGAACCTCACTGATCTCCTTGGGGAGCTGCAGAGGGACCCATGGCCTGTGACTCAGGGGAAGAGACCTTTGCGATCCACTGGTGTTGCTTTGTCCATTGCCGTTGGCCTGTTGGAGGTAACTCAGAATTTACCAGGGCACCTCAAACCATGCAAGCTTGCTCTCACAAGTTGTGTTTGCTAGCCTTGTTTGAAAATCAGTTGTGACCTAAGTCAACTGCTGCGTTAATTTACCAGAAAGCACTTCAGTCGTTATTATTATCCACAGTGAAGAAACCTTGTGATGTTTTGAAAATATCAGAAGTTTTCATGAGAAACACAAGGACATTAGGGCGATGGCAAGTGCTCATAGTGAATTAAAAAAAGATTATGAAGCCCTTAGTTTGGAAGACACGAGGCTGCTTCTGCGCGTTGCCATTTGTGTCGTCGTGTTATTTTGTACTATCAACAGTATTCAGCTGACAGAACTGTTTGGAGTATTCTTTAGAGAAATGGAAGCATACTCGGGGTGGGCTGTATGTTTCTAAAATACTGCCATTTACTGTTTTAGGGTACTTTTCCAAACACGGGAGCCAGGATTATGTTGTTTACTGGCGGTCCCCCCACCCAAGGACCTGGCATGGTAGTTGGAGATGAATTAAAAGTTCCTATTCGTTCCTGGCATGATATTGAGAAAGATAATGCACGTTTCATGAAAAAGGCGACCAAGGTAGGTGCTCTTGAACACAGGCTGTAATTCTGGTAACCGAGTGCTGGGTTTAGGTTGCTCTGGAGTGACAGCTACTTTGCTAAGACCATGCTTTGTGGTCAGCAAGTCGCTCTTGCTGAGATGACCTTCCAGATCTCAGCTGTTGTAAAATTACTGCCCCAGTTCTGAGTCCTTACTTAGAGTGGGTGGTCTTAAAACTGCTGAAAGCATTTTGAGATTGAAAACTATGTATGATTTAATTTGGATGTTATAAAGAAAACTATCTACATATTCTTAAGTTTGGTTACATCCCTTTGGCATATATAGTAAGGCATACCTAGTGAATAACATTGCTGTTTCCTAAAGATAATTTTTCTCTCTTCACAGCACTATGAGATGCTTGCCAACCGAACTGCTACAAATGGTCACTGCATTGATATTTATGCTTGTGCCCTTGATCAGACGGGACTTCTGGAGATGAAGTGTTGTGCAAATCTTACTGGGTATGTTGACAACAAACACCTGGGAAAGGCGAGTGCGTGTGTTTTAAGGAAAGAGAAGTGAGTGGTGGAACCTTAGGGATGTTCACAGCTGACCTAGATAAGCTTTCAGAAAGCTGCAGGCTGTGGTGTCAGTGGAGGGAGCATGACCGACACAGAGCACACGCTCAGTCTGGAAGGTGCATGGTGGGGCATGCATAGAGCCTAAGTCCGTATTGTGCATGCCGGTCATGGTGTAGAGCACAGTTCTCAGAGTGCGATGGGGCCTCACCAGCAACCTTCAGGGCTCCCAGGGACTGAGTAGAAGTGCGCCTCCTCAGGTTTCACCCCAAACTTTCTGAATCAGACTGTGAGGCTACAGCCCAATAGTCAGCTTTTACACGCTCACCAGGGGACTCTGGTGCACAGAAAGCCTGAGAACTGCTAATGTACACCGCTGATCTGAAGCTGGCTGCACACTGGAATCTCCCGGGAACTTTAAAAACTACTCTTGCTTTGAGTCTTGTCCCTCAGAGATTCTGATTTAATAAACATGGGGTATGACCCAGGCATCAGCATTTCTTAAACTCCCCTGGGTGTTTCTAACGTGAAGCAAAGTTTAAGACCACGGCGTGAACCCTTAGTGCTCAAAGTATGGTGGAACACAGGCAGCATCAGCCTCACATGAGAGCTTGCAAGAAACGTAGCGTCTTGAGCTGCACCCTAGACCTTGTGTATCAAAACCTGCATTTGAATAAGATCCCAGGTGATTTGCTCAGAACAGTTTGAGAAGTACTGGCATAGACCTGTGGCGTGTTCCTGAGATTCTGCATTTCTTTTTTTTTCTTTAAAAAAAAAATTTTTTTTTTAAATTTTTATTTGTTTGAGAGAGAGAGAGAGAGAGAGAGAGCATGAGTGGGAGAGGGGCAGAGAGAGAATGAGACACAGAATCCGAAGCTGACTCCAGGCTCTGAGCTGTCAGCACAGAGCCTGATGTGGGGCTCGAACTCACAGGCTGCGAGATCATGACCCAACCCGAAGTCGGGTATTTAACCGACTGAGCCACTCAGGCGCCCCACGATTCTGCATTTCTAACAAGCTCCCAGGTGATGCTGGTGGTCCTCACTGAGTAAAGAAGGGGCACATAGAAGGTTGAACTCATGTCACCTGAAGCTGTGCCAGAGCGCAGCAGATTTGTTAGGTGACTAACTCCCAAATGACACTAACATAGATATACCAGTGAGCCACATTTAGTAGGATGAATTCCTACCTGTATTCTCCAAGAGCTCTTATCTTAGAACATCCATGGAAAAGCTCTACTGTATTTGTAAACATCCCCGAATTTATACGCCAGAGTATATATGTGTGTGTGTATCTCCTGTGGAGGGGGACCATCACATCCATCAGATTCTCAGTGGGGTCCTTGACTCCTGAATGACTTGGTGTTTAGGTCGTATAACCTATTGCACAAATAAGGTATCAGGGAAACATGTTAGCGGTGACGTTAGTCTCAGAGGTTTTAGTTGTGGCTCAGAGTGAGCTAACCATTTGGGAGGACTTCCAGCAAAGGCAAGGTAGGTAGGCTGTGTTATAGGAATTGATGGTCTTCAGAGAAGATCATAGTGCTTAGTTTCCTTGGTGCCAGGCATACCCAGATTATATCGTTTTCCATTCTGAGCATTTCAGTTTAAAAGGGATGTATAGATGAACTGAGGCAGTTTAAAGGTGAGGGGTAAGACTGGCAGAGAGTACTTGGAACTGTGTCATAAGGAAAGTGATTAAAGGATCTAGAAAAGATACCACTGAAGACAGATGGGGTGTAAGATCTATATCGAACAATTGAAGGCCTCTTCTGTGGAGAGGGCATCAGATTTGTTTGTTCCATATATGACCAAAGGGGAAAACTAGAACCAGTGTTGGGAGCTGCTGGGAAATAGAATTTCACCTCGTATGAAGACAGACCTTATTAACGGTCAGCACTGTCTATGCCTGGAATGGAGTGCCTCTGGAGGGCGTGACCTCCTGATGTTGGAGGAGTTCAAGTCTAATAGGGTAATAACCTGGCAGATATGTTATGCAGGGTCGATGTAAGTCAGGATTAGGTTTGTGTGATTGCAACAGAGGTAGACACTGGAAGTAGGCAGCCAGGAGTGGGATATTAGTTTCATTATCACTGGGGCTGAGGCCCTTCCTATGCTGCTCCACCACCTTTCTGTGCTGCCTGCGGCTCAGGATGGTAACTGGGCTCTGGCTGTGTTACAGCAGCAGGAAGGAGGAGGGGTCAAAGGAAGATATGCGTCTTCCCATGAGAATGCCCCCCACAAATCTTTGTGATTTGGCCACCTCCAACAAACAAAACTGAGTTACACGGCCACATGCAAGGCAGGCTGGGAAATGTCACTTTTTTTCTAGGAAACAATGGATCCCGTGGCTAAGCAAGGTAAGAAGGGTGGACTGTATGGGGCCAAAGAACCATCTCTGTTCCTGGAGGGGTCAGGCACTCTGAGATAGCTGGACTAGAGCTATCTTGTGTCCTGCCCAATTCTGAAATCCTGTTTGAAGATCAAGGGCTAGATGCAGAACTTGCATCAGGCAGTGCTTATCTGCCCAAATACATGAGCTGCTGAAATTTTGAACAGTATTTTCCTCTAACTTCAAAAAGGGATGAATATAGGTATTCATACACTAGAGATAATTCACATACAGCCAAGGGTTCAATGTTTTGAGGCAGCGAATTAACCTGAAAAGAATTTCCTGCAGCCTGAGTATTTCCCCTATCAGAGAAGAGTGAGTGAGGGGAGCTGGACACGTTTCCTCAGTAGATGACTCATTAAACCTGTGGGTTTACCAATGAAGGCTTCTTTTGTTTACTTTTTCTTTCGAAATAATGACAGATTCATAAGAAATTGCAAAAATATTACAGAGAGGTCTGTCAATGCTCTTCTATTTAGCAACTCCATTGGTACCGTCTTAATAGAAATATATGACAGTATCACAACTGGAATTGACATTGTATGATAGAATGAACTATATTATAGACCCTGCTTAGACTTCACCAGTTGTACAGGCACTCATTTTATAACATGTGGGAGTGTATGTATGAGATCGTATCATCTGTGGATTTGTGTGACCACCTCTGTGGGACAGATTTAGAACTGTTTTAAAGAGTCCTGTCTTTGATGTTTTGAAAATCATGTCTTACTGAACTTTGTGAACACCTTGGAAGCATCCGAGTGGCTTTCAGTCATCCTAAATGTTCACTTTCTTCTTTCCTTCCTAGAGGCCACATGGTGATGGGAGACTCTTTCAATACCTCTCTCTTCAAGCAGACATTCCAAAGAATTTTTAGTAAAGATTTCAATGGAGATTTTCGCATGGCGTTTGGTGCTACTTTGGAAGTGAAGGTACGATACCATTCTAAAATTTTAATGGAAGAAGAGTGTTCTTACTTATTTAGTAGTTAGACTTGTAGAAGCCTCACCTTGCTGGACACAAGCTTCTTGAGGATGACCTGTTTATTTAGTAATGTTTTATGCAAAGAGGTGTCTGATTCCCCTGCAGGCTCTGCTCGGTCCTGCTCTAGGACAGCAGGCCTAAGAAGGGGTAGTGTTGAACAGCCCCTGGCCATCGGTATGGGCCGCCACATTCACAGAACCATGTTTATGTTTAATGCCTGCCTGCAGACTAACCAGAACGCTCAGAAATAGTGCAGTAGTGGGAGTTTGGGCCCTGCTTTTTCTTGTAGGGACTGTAAGCCCTACACACTTCACTCTAAGTCATTGAGAAAACATTAAAAGGGGCTGTTACACAATACGATTGGGATTATTACTTTGAGAATTAGAGATAATCTTAAATCATCTGGATTAAACTTTAAATAATCTCACATGTTTGAGTTTTTTTTTCTTTTTTTTGAGTTGAACAGGAGTAGACTTTACTGTAATAAATTAAGATTTCAAAATCTAAGTATGTTGGCCATGTAGTTATGTTGGAGTTCATGAATTAAGCACTTTTAAAGCAATAGGAAACAGTATATCCACTGATTAGAAACTATAAATAATTACAGCTAAGTACTTGGGATTGGAAAAAAAATGTATTTTTGACAGAATTATTTTCTTCTATATGTACAATCATTTCAAAGGTGAGAAAGTTCAAAATGCTGCATCTTCTTTGGAACAAAGTTAATGCAGTTTCTAAAGGACGATTTTATTAGTTTTCATCTGATAACAGTGGTCACGGAAAAGTTTGTAGGAAAATAATCCACATAGGATTTCTCCTCACTTGAATGATAAAGCTGCCGTATTTTTCCTGTAAGTTTTAGTTGTGTTTTCACGAGAGGATGGTTCTCCATGAATTTAACTTTATGCTCTCTTGTGTTTCCGTTTTAGACCTCTCGGGAACTGAAAGTTGCAGGAGCCATTGGTCCTTGTGTGTCTCTGAATGTGAAAGGACCATGTGTGTCAGAAAATGTAAGGAAATTATATTATTCTCACCCCTTGTGCCCCAGGATTTAATTAGTTAGAAATGTCAGGGCGACCTTATGTCATTTGTTGGGATGTGTCTGTGTCTGTGGTGAGGGAAGAAGGGCCAACTCTTACTGATGACCGCAACTCTGAGAGGTGGTGTCATTTCTGTCTGTCCTTCTATCTATCTAAAGGGTCAGAGATGGAGCGCCTGGGTGGCTCAGTCGGTTAAGCGGCCGACTTCAGCTCAGGTCATGATCTTACGGTCTGTGGGTTCGAGCCCCGCATCAGGCTCTGTGCTGACAGCTCAGAGCCTGGAGCCTGCTTCGGATTCTGTGTCTGCCTCTCTCTCTGCCCTTCCCCTGCTCACGCTCTGTCTCTCTGTCTCTCAAAAATAAATAAATGTTAAAAAAAAAAAAATTAAAAAAAAAAAAGGGTCAGAGAGAAGAATATTGAGGTTCGAGAGGTCAAGTATCTTGCTTTCTGGGTCAGAGGTGACATGGAAGAGAGGAGCTAGAGCCCAGATTCCCCTGGCCCCACTGTCCTGGTTTGGGTCTTTGTGCCAGTGAGCCACAAGGTATTCTGTGTAGCAAGGCAGGCATTCAGCTAAATTCTTCCAGGATAAACCTCTGTGTATTGCCCTTAGAGGTGATACCTTTGTCTCACTTCTCAGAGACCATTCTGAGTTGAGCATGAATGACGCTGTTGTATAGGCAGACAGCTCTGTTCTTTGGGTAACACGTTTTGAGAATATGTGAACAGTTAAGTTACCACTAGGTGGTGAGGTGGCTTTGCTGGCAGCTCACTTTCTCTGCTTATACTTTAGCTGCCAGGAGACAGGCCATTGGGTCCAGTGAGGCCTTTCCAGGGTGGTTTTGTGCTGGGGTTGTCACAATTACAACCTTCCTTCGTTGTCCTTTTCAACGAGGACGCACTGGACTCTGTAGAGCCAGATGTGGATACAAAGACACACATCTACCCTGCTAGTCTTGTGGCCTGGACAAGGTACTTAATCGCTCTGGGATTTAATGTCTGTCCAGGAGGTGGAGATAGTAATAGTATCTGTTGGGAGGGCTAAATGAGTAAGTTCAGGTAAAACATGCAGAACAGACCCTGGCACGATGGAAGCCCACACTAGATTTCATCTTTCTTATCCTCATTTTTTTTTTTAACATTTATTTTTGAGAGAGAGAGACAGAGCATGAGCAGGGGAGGGTCAGAGAGAGAGAGAGGAAGACACAGAATCCGAAGCAGGCTCCAGGCTCTGAGCATCTGACTTTGGCTCAGGTCGTGATCTCATGGTCTGTGAGTTTGAGCCCTGTGTGGGGCTCTGTGCTGACAGCTTGTCCATTGCACGTATGTTCCCAGTAAGAAGTAACTCAAAGGGATGGTTAGAATTTGGGATTACGTGGCATCTTAACAAAAGGACAGTAAATCTGTAGAAAAGTGACAAGATACAGGAAAGGCACTTTGAGCCTCTAGGGCTGGCACAGTGTGGGAAGACAGATAGAGAGAGCTAATGGAAGAGAAGGAGGATTGGTCTTAGCAGGTTTGTTGTATAGATTCGTCTTGTGCCGTCTCTGGGCTGATAAGTATCTAGAGTTGTCTTTGATGATTGAGAATCATCCTGCCCTTCTTAGTAGGAGGAGGCCGGAGAGTTTTCTTATGTCTGCTTTATCAGACTACCTTGGGATTCTGTCTCTCTCTCTCTGCCCCTCCCCTGCTTGTTCTCTCTCTCTCTCAAAAATAAATAAACATTTTTCTTAAAATAATCCTTATGTCAGAGTGGCTATTTTGCAGTGGTATACTCTGAACCCCTTGATTTAAAACTTGAGAAGTTTTATATATTAAAACTTGAGTTGTGGTATGGAGAGATTCAGGAGAAGGGATTGGCAAGCCAAGAAAGGGAGGCATGCAATCTTCTTTTGCTTCTTTGCCATTTTCCCTGGGTGGGCCCATCATCATCCAACAGATGTTCCCTGCTTCTTTTAGAAAAGGCCACTAAAACGGAAGGTGAGCATGCACAAGTTCATCCATCTCACCAGCTTGCTTCGGAAACACTGATGAAACAGTGTTCACCCCTCTCTCCACCTTAGAGCTGCTCTGTGATTCCACCTAAGAATGTTCCCTTCACCCTCTGACCAGCTTCTTCCTGAGATTGCTGGCATGGCTCTGTAGAGGCCACAGTGGCATCAGCTCTTCTCACCTGACAGTGTACAGTTTAAGTACAGTGGACAATTTGGAGTCATACAAAATAAATATGACTCTCCCAATGCATACTGACATTACCTCCTAAAAAACACAGTATTCTGGGGGTGCCTGAGTGGCTCAGTTGGTTAAGCATCCAACTCTTGATTTTGGCTCAGGTCATGATCTCATGGTTTGTGGGATTCTCTCTCTCTCTCTGCCCCTCCCCTGCTCGTTCTCTCTCTCTCTCTCTGTCTCTCTGTCAAAAATAAATAAACTTTTTTCTTAAAAAAGCACACTATTCTACACTGATGAAGTATGTTAAAATGTGCAATATTCACTGATAAGAGTGATGTTGCAGAATCTAGTGATCTTGGTTGACAATTCTAGGTATTTTTGACCCCTACAGCCTTTTATTGTCAATATCATGCTTAAAACAGCAACACTCTTCACATTTCAGTGAACTTCATTTTTCATTGGGAGTCTTTCAACTAGTCAATAAAAAACAGCCTTCATACCACTAAAATCTAAATTCTCTTACAAAGATTTATATGTAGCTTTCGCATAAAGGAACTGGATTGAAAATTAATATTTAATAGCTAACATTCTGTAAGTATTTCCTGTTTTAATAATAATGGTGAAACTTTCAAGATAATTCTATCCCTGACTTGATTCTTTCAGCTAACTTCGGTGTTACATACACTGTGTGTATGTGTGCATAGAGAGAGAGAGAGAGAGAAAGAGCTCAGTTATATCTTAGTGATAAAATAGAAATTGATCCGAGTTCTAATATAAAATGCTTAATTTTAGAATCCTGTAATAAATCTTAAACCTTATTCTGGCTTATAATTGTACTTTTTTTAGTTAAATTTCAATTTTCATTTGGAATAAGACTTCTAAGTAGCCTACCATTCTTAGAGTTGGTAGTTTTCATCAGCAGTTAACCACAGGAGCAGCTTTTTTGTTTGTTTTTAATTCCTCTTCTTACCCCTAGGAGCTTGGTGTTGGTGGCACGAGTCAGTGGAAAATCTGTGGCCTGGATCCCACATCTACACTCGGAATCTACTTTGAAGTAGTCAATCAAGTGAGTTGGATTTCTTCATGGGTATTCATGTCTTGGTGTTGTGTTTTCTGATTTATTGATTTATTTTAAAATATTTATTTATTTTGAGAGAGAGTGCACGTGCGTGAGCAGGGGAGGGACAGAGAGGAATCCCAAGCATGCTCTTCATTGTTAGCCCAGAGCCTAACACGGGCCTTGATCTCATGAACTGTGAGATCATGACCTAAGCTGAAATTAAGATTCAGATGTTTAACTGACTGAGCCACCCAGGCACCCCTGTGTGTTCTGATTTATTACAGACTGGTGGCCTTTGGCTTGTTTCTCTGCAGACTGATGCTCCTTTGGGCTTGTGTTTGCCTGATACCTGTCTGGCATGACTTTTTTCCTTTCAGAGTTTGGTCAGAGTTAGACAGCGCATTGGCCTCATCACTTAAATTGCTGAACTGATAATCTCATCAGAAGGGGAACGGCTTTTACCAGCCATCATAATGTTGGTGAATTTTTGAGTGTGTCAGTTTTTCCCCATTATTTTATTTAGAAAAATTCTAATGTACAGAAAAATGAAAAGAACTGTAGAGTGAATACCTGTACAATTACAGGTATCCACACCCACCACTTAGATTCTATACTTCTATAAATTCTATAGTTCCCGTTTTACCATATTTTATTTTGCTTTAAGACAAATTCCTGTCATCAGTGTCTTTCATCGCTAAACACTTCAGCATGCATATCAGTAACTTGAGTTTAATATTTACTTGACTATGGTTCTTTTTTTTTTTTGAGGTAAAAGTTATGTACAGTGAAATGCCCAGATTTTAAATGTACCATTCAGAGCACATCGAGAACCTTACTGTCACCACTGTGTTAGTCATTTTAGGAAGAGCACAGTGGGCTCTGTGACCATGTGTGTTTGAGTCATGCCTGTGACAGTAACCAGGTGTGTGACCTGTTGCCTGCAGCACAACGCCCCGATCCCCCAAGGAGGCAGAGGTGCCATCCAGTTTGTCACGCAGTTTCAACACTCCAGCACCCAGAGGCGCATCCGTGTGACCACCATTGCCCGAAAGTGAGCATCGTAGTTTCCTTTCTGTGGAGCTGCCAGTGCTTTTCCTTTGAAGAGATCATTTAACATCTGGTAGTTTATCTTCATAATTCCATTGATTGGTTCTCACTAGTCTCACTGGCTCATTTGATCAGAGAAGGAGGAGGAGGAAGAAGAGGCATTGCCGGCTAACCTAGTTAGGTCTGCAGGCACTTGCCTAAAAGAATCCTCTTTCAGTAGGAATAATTTCATTAAAAATTAATTTTCATTATCATCAGATAAGTAACCCATAAATACATCCTCCTTGTAAAAGATTCAAGCATTCATAAGTGTATAAAGAATGAGTCTCCGCCCACTCTCCCCAGAGGTGAGATGCTGTTACTACACTGGTATTATCTTCAGAGTCCCGTGTCTGTGTGGTTAATCAATCGTATGTGTGTATTATATGCACGTATGGCTTCCCATATTAGTATACTTACAAACTTTTCTCAGTAACATGTCAAGGACACCTTCCATGTCAATACATACGAGCTCCTCACTCATTGTAATGGCTGCATAGCATTGCATGGTGTGGAGGGGATGTATCACTCCTCTCTTCGAGGAATTTCAGGTCCTACCTTCCTTCCAAGACTGCTGCATTCATGTGTTTAGGTCTTTGTGTATATGAGTGTTTCTTTCCAGCCACTTCATAGAAGTAGAATTTTGTATTGTGCAAAACTGTCCTAAGAAGTTAATTTGTATTCTCCACAATAGTGTAAGGAGAGTCCTGTCTTCTCATTAATAATGAACATTATCGATCTCTAACATGCTAATATAGAGCAATTTGCCACTTTTATATGTATTTTTCTGTTTATTAATGGGTTGAGCACTTTTCATGTTTATTGGCCATTTATGTTTCTTCTGTGATAGCCTTTGTCCATTTTGTAAAATCTGTTTCTTTTGCTTGTTCATGGATTTGCAGGACTCTGTATTCTGGATATGATTATTGGTTTTTGTTTATATCTGTTCCTGGCCTGTCTCTTTCAGTTTTGTTCATAATGTCATTATTCGTTTAGAAAACTTTTACATATGTGCTAATTCTTTCTACCATGGGTACAAGGCTGGAAAGTCATCTTGTATATTTGTAAACATATAGATTTTTGCAAGATTGACCTAGAGGAAGGAACTGGAGACTTAGGCACCTTTTGGGTATCTACTTTCATGATATCTTGTGGAACAGTGGGAAGTTCTCCGTAATTTTTCCTCTGCACTTACAGCCTTCAGAGATCACATGAGGGCAAATGAAAATGTATGGAAAACTCCTGTGAGTCTTTACTGACAATGGGGTTCGAATCTATGTTGCCTTAGATGAAGTAACAGGACTTAGGTTTCTTTATCTTAACGAAAGCCGGCTTTCTGGTCTCTCCTGAATGTAAGCATGGCACTAATTCTGAAATTGTCAGTTGGGCAGATGCACAGAGCCAGCTGAGACACATAGAAGCAGCATTTGACCAGGAGGCTGCGGCAGTCTTGATGGCTCGGCTGGGGGTGTTCCGCGCAGAGTCAGAGGAAGGGCCTGATGTGCTCCGGTGGCTGGACCGACAGCTCATTCGACTGGTAAGTTGGGCACCGTGGCACCAGGTTCAGTCTTAGTCTCTGCTCTATACTGAGAAAAGAAAGCTGGTGCTTAAACGTGTCATTTCATACAGTTAGTCAACAAGAACTTTCTGTTGTTTACCTTAAACCAAACACATTTACACATACATTTTCCTCTCAAGGGCTTATGTTACAGCTGGGAAGGAATGACATGCACAGGACATTTGGAGAAAGATGCAAATCTGTGTACTGTAAGAGTTGATTTAGATGGATGCTGTGATTCTATAGTTTTCCCTTCAGATCTTGGCAATTTTTTTCAGCAGTAGGGTTCCATAGCCCAGCGAGTGTAGAGACACCTCATGTGTTATTCTGGGTCTAATCAGGAGAGAGAAATCACACTGTAATTTAAGCAGGGAAAGTTTTACTTAAAAATTACTATCACAGGGCACCTGGGTGGCTCAGTCAGTTGAGTGTCCAACTCTTGATTTTGCCTCAGGTCATAATCTTAGGCCCCACATCAGGCTCCACACAGAGCATTGAGCCTGCTTAAGATTCTCTCTCCCCCTCTCTGTATCCCTCCCTTGCTCATGCACATGTGCATACTCTCTTTAAAAAAAAAAAAGAGAGAAAAAGACTGGGGTGCTTGAGTGGCTCAGTTAAGTGTCCGACTCTTGATTTCTGCTCAGGTCATGATCTCATGGTTCATGGGTTCAAGCCACACATCGGGCTCTTTGCTGACAGTGCAGAGCATGCTTGGGATTCTCTCTCTTCCTCTCTTTCTGCCCCTCCCCTGCTCTCTTTCTCTCAAAATAAATAAATAGAACTCTTAAAAAATGAGTTTAATCAATGAGCAAATACTTAAAAAAAAAAAATTAAAAAATAGGGGCACCCGGTGGCTCAGTCGGTTAAGCGTCCAACTTTAGCTCAAGTCATGATCTCATGGTTCATGAGTTCGAGCCCCGCATTGGGCTCTGAGCCTGGAGCCAGACGTCAGATTCAGATGTCTCCCTCTCTCTCTGCCCCTCCCCCTCTTACACTCTGTGTGTCTCTTTCTCTCTCTTCAAAAATAAAAATTAAAAAAAATTTATTAAAAAATAAATAAATAAAGACTCACAACAGGGACTTTGAATAATGAGGGATTGGCTAGTAGTAAGAAGCAAAGTCTAAAGAATGTAGGAGGAGGGAATGTGCAGCAGCCATTACTTCTAGGCTGAGGTAGAGTCCTCAAGGAAGAACCCCCTTCCTCCCAGGGCTGATCTAGTTGCGAGGGCATAGCCATGGCTCACTGAGTCTCTTATGGCAAGGAAGTCACCCTAATGTCATACCAGAGGAGCTTGACAGAAGTTCACCCTCTGGAACTGGATGAGTCTACCCTCGGGTGCCAAGGAAATCTCTTCACAAGGAAGTGTCTCACCAGAGGCACATGGAGTATACAGGGTAGCTGCTGGCTCTAGGAGCTCAGCACTGGGGAAGCCACAGGCACTCCTGCTGAGTGAGCACCCTGGAACCCCGAAACAAATACTTGCCTCCAGCGCCCTCTACTGACAGCTTAACATCATGCCAGCTGACACAGGAAAACTATTTGAAGGGCCCGAGCCCACTTGACAACAGGCAAAAGAGTAAATCTGGAGCTGCAAAGCAGTAAATCAGTAATTGACGTAATCTTACTGTCATGGAAATTCACAGCACAGGGTTCATGATCAAACACCTATTTAACTTTATTTAGCTGTATGTGTGCCCTTGCTGTCCCATGGAACCATTTTTTCGGGGAATGTCAACATTTGAAACCATTTGAAATTGAGCAAAAGATCCGAGTAGTTGGCAAAGGCTTCATGGGGAAACTGAGCCTTTAATCAAATTTTCTTAAAAAGAGCAGGGTAACAGATGAGAAGGCACCAAGCATGACAAGCCTGTCGGACATGGCCATGCATTTCAGCTTCTGCTGGGGACCCAGAGAGACTTCATGAGGCCAGGTCGTACAGGGGGGAAAAGCAGTGAAGGTGCTGCTTAATCATAGAATGCTTCATTTTATTTATGGATTTATTTTTTTATATATATTTTTTTGCTTTAGAGAGTGAGCAGCAGAGAGGGAAAGAGAGAGAGAGAGAGAGAGAGAATCTTAAGCAGTCTCCCTGCTTAGCACAGAGCCCAATGCAGGGCTCAATCCCACAATCCTGGGATCATGACCTGAGCCAAAATCGAGAGTTGGACGCTCAACCAACTGAGCTACCCAGGCGCCTCTATGAATTTAACTTTTATTATTGAAGTGTGGTTGACATACAATGTAATTTTAGCTTCAGGTGCATCACGTAGTGATTCAACAATTCTATTGGATACCTTGATTTTAAAGTTAAGTCACTGCCTTAATGTTGACGGGGGGCGGGGGGAGCGTTGCTTAGGTGCGATTCCTAAGCAGGGGCGTGCCGTGAGCATGATGCTTGTGTTTACATTTACCTTTACCATATAAGATAAACTAGAGAGTGAAAGGCTGCTGTTAGGGAGACCAGTGGAGGATTCTGGAGGTTCAAGAGAGCTGAGACCAGGGTATGATAGGACATTCAGAGGGGAGGGAAAATTTGGAATCGGGATATATGCTGAAAGAAGAATTGACAAATCTCGGTCAAACTATTTGTGGAATCAAAAACCAAAAAATCGACATTGACTTAGGTTTCAAGTGTGGGTGACTGCAGGAATGAGGGAGAGGTAGAAGGGGTGAAGAGGGATGAAATTATTTTTAATGTAGTAAATAGTTCAATTTATTTTACATGTGAACTTGTGAAAATACATCCAAGGGAAGCCATCCTGCATTTGGGTGCCTCTAAAAGGCAGCACTGGATGTGGGGGTGGATCTAGATGACATCGGTCTGTTACTTGTAGCTGAAGTAGTGAGGATGGGAGCAGGGGCCAAGAACTAGCCTCCGAGGAACCCACAGTTAGGAGGTAGGGAGATGAGGGGCCATGGAGCAGGGCAGAGAAGGATCAGTTGGAGAGGACGAGAAATAGGAAAGTGTTGTGTTAGCAGCCAGAGGAGAATTTCACAAGGTTTGGGGGAGCCCCTTGGCCCGTGGTACTGGGGAGTCCAGAAGATGAGAGCCGGGCAAGGTCATCAGACGTGGTAGGAGAGGGTAACTGTCAGAGATGCGCTTTCCTTCAGTGGCAGAAGGTCCAGGCCTCTAGTGGCCCAAAGAGAGGTGCAAAACAAGGAAGAAATAAAGGCTGGAAGAGAAAATATCGTTCGGAAATTTGCCTTTGGAAAAAGGAAGAACATTGAGCTGTAGAGTGATAGAACATGAAAGCTTATTTATCGTTGCCAGTTTTCGGTGCACTTCGGGGCTTTTCCTATGGGAGAGGTGCCTGAGAGAGCTCCTTGAGCAGCTGACTGGTCCGGGCAGTCCTCCGGCAGCATTGCCTGGGAGCTGGTTAGAAATGCAGGACGTCTCCACATCTGCTGATTCAGAGTCTGTGTTTAATGTCACCCTGGGGGGTGCTGGGTCTGCCCGGCCCTGCTTGAGAAGTGCTGGTCTGGGCTCTCAGTCAGAGCTGAGATCAGAACATAGCTGTCCTACTGCAGGCATTTTCCAGATGACACTAACTTGGCTTTTCTCTTCTTTTTTCTTTCCTTTTTGCTATTTTCTTTCACAGTGTCAGAAATTTGGACAGTATAACAAAGAAGACCCCACTTCTTTCAGGTTATCAGATTCCTTCTCTCTATATCCTCAGGTAAGCAATAGGTGTTTTTTAAATAACTACAGAAGAATAAAGTGTGATGAAAATAAAACGTGCTGCAAAAATATTATTTTTTAATCAAGCTCCACACTGAGCGTGGACCCTGCTGGAGATTCTCTTTCTCTCTCCCATTGCCCCTCTCCTCCACTCATGCTCTTCCTCTCTCTCTTAAAAAAAAATTTTTTTTTTTTTTAGAAATAAGACTTGCTGCTGTTAGGCTAAAGTGAAGACTTGGTGTGTTTTGAGACTCTGTCTCTAGGTGATGAAGGTTATTCTGTTCTGTTCAGTTCTCTGTGTCTATGTGAAACAGTGTCTCAGCCCTACAGAAGATAAAAGAAAAAAGAAGTATGTAAACTTCCCTGAAAAGGCAAAACAGGGTCGTTGCTGAAGGCCACAACAGAATCTCTTAGTTTGTAGAAGTTCTGCGTAGACAGCTTTCTCAGCAGCAAATCAAGAAAATGAAGCACACATGAAGACGAATATAACAAAATGGGACCAGAAATAATGACAGATATTTAATGATAAGTCTGTAGTGACTCTGCCATATCATACCTGGGAATCAGCAGTAATAACAGCTCCTGTAAATAACTGCACTGTGCCTGGACCAGGCACTTGGGAGCCGTTGGACAGGGAAAGGAGGGAGAGAAGTGGACAGAGCACAAAGCCGCTCTCAGGGATCTGTGCCTTTACCTTTCTGAACCCCATCCTCATCTGTAAATGAGGAAACTAGGACTTGGCCTGTAGGTGCTGTGAGGATGATAGGCTGAGGTGGACGGAGTGCTTACCTCAGGGACAGGTGCCCGTAAGCGCTGGTGGGTGTGAGCCCACTCCACAGCTGGGGCCCAGGACTCTCAGGAGGCCTCTCCTCAGTGCAGCTTTCCCGGAACCGGAAGCAAATCCAGCTCTTCTTCCCTCCCTTCCCTCAGAGATGCCTTAATGAAGAATAAGTAGAAAGCAGAAACTTCTATTTTTAAATAAATTTGTGACCATTCAGATATACAAGTAGATATTATTCTTTCAGTTACTCATTTTGAAAGTGGTCACGGGTTTCAGTCACAAACTTATATAGCTTAGACTCTCAGGGTTAGAAGGGAACCTTAGAGGTCACTTCTCTTGACCCCCGGCCCAGGGCAGGGCTCTGTGGTCCCTGCCGCGTGGCCCCATGGCCTGTGCCGGAACAGCTGAGGCTGTACGGCATTGTGGAAGGAGCCCTGGACTTGCAGGAGTCAGAGTGGAGTTCCAGCACTGGCTCTACTGCTGCTGATCCTGGATGAGGTCCCAAACCCCTGTGGATGTTGGTTTCCTCTTCAGGAGGAGGGAGTGGGTCTGGAGAAGTGGTTTGCGATTGCAAAACCTGTGGAAATCCTTTCTTCGAGAGGACCCCCTTAAAAGACAGCACGTAAAGCAGATAGACTTGCAGCCGCTCTGGTTGTGCCCATGCCACCCCCCCCCCACTGGGTGCTGCCACAGCATCCTCCACCACCCCCCAACCCGAACCCTTAGGATCTGTTGGGACTGAGGAGCACAGTTTGAAAACCACTGAATGAGGTGGTTTCTAAGATTCCTTCATCTGAGGCATCTAGGTTAGACGGCAAGCCCAGTCTCCGGAACCAGATGCCTGGAATAGAGCAGCTCTGCCCCTCAGTACGAGTGCCCTTGGGCAAGTTGCCCACCCCATAGTTTGCTCACCCATAAACCAGGGATGGTAAGACAACCTACTTCGTGGGCTTATTGGAAGGATTAAGTCATTTTTGTCAACCGCTTTGTGCACAGGATGCATTGAATGTCAGCCATGATTATTACTTAGGAACCTATGGCTCAATATTTGGAATCTCAGGAAGTTTTACATTTCTCACTGCAGCTCATTTTCATGTTCTGGCATCTCTTTAAATTGAGCTAAAAGCCTGCCGTCCATGTTCTCATCCTCGCGGTAAAGAGCACAACTCTCCAGCCTCATCTCTTGTCCTCCTTCTCTCTCCTTCTCTCTCCTTCTCTCTCCTTCTCTCTCCTATACCCCTCACTCCAGCGCACCAGCCTGAATCCTGAGCTCTCCACCCTCTTAACTGCTGCTGCAGCTGGAGTCCCCTCCCTCTGGCCTTCTCATGCACAGACCCCAGCGGCTTGGGACGCTTCCCGCGGCCCCTCCATTGCCACCCTATCCTACTAGTACTTTCTTGGATTGTGCTCACAACTTTTGACTGTGGCTTTTCCCCACTGCACTGTGGCCTCTCTAGACATCCTGTCTGCAACCAGGCCCAGTGACTCCAGAAATAAATGCTGCTTTGCCTTTCCCTTTACATGTGGAGGCGTTGACATATCCACAGGGCCCCTCCCCCTTTCTTAAGAATAACGTTTATTTCTAATTGTGGTGAAAAACATGCAACATAAATTTACCATCTGAACGATTTTTAAGTGTGCCATTCAGTAGTTTCAAGTATATTCACATTGCTATGCAACAGATCTCCAGAACTTTTTTATCTTGCAAAACTGAAACTCTATACTTATTAAACAGCTTCCCATTTCCCGCTTCCCCCACTCCCTGGTACTCCCAGGTACTACCTGGTACTTTCTGCTCACATGAACCCAGAAGTCTTTGTCTTAAAGTCCGACTTCTCTTTTGAAGACCTAAGGCAAGTCTACTGTCTGGGTTTCTAAGAAGGTTACAGCTGTATGCATTTGCCTTTTTTTTTTTTTTCCTGTAAATGCAGTTCATGTTCCATCTTAGAAGATCTCCATTTCTCCAAGTGTTTAACAACAGTCCTGACGAGTCGTCGTATTACAGACATCATTTTGCCCGACAGGACTTAACCCAGTCCCTCATCATGATCCAGCCCATTCTGTACTCCTATTCATTCCACGGGCCACCAGAGGTGAGGTTTTACATGAACACTTTTCTTAGAATTCGAATCACCTAGTAAGGGTTGTTTCTTTTCTGGCAAGTTTGCTCTTAGAACAAAGCTATAAAAAAAACACACAACTTTGAGTCTTTGTAGTAATTTAACTAATTATATCTGAGTATTAAAAAATACACATAGGAAAAAGTAACAGGGCATATAAAGAAAGCTATTATCTGTGGAAGGCAGGATTACATGTAAAAAAAAACTCATAAAAATATGTAGGTACTTTTTTCCAATGTGTTCATATACTTTGACCCATTAAATCCATGTCTTGTGCCTGAAGGAAATCCTCCCAAACACAGGAAAAGCTTTGTTCAGAGAAACAGTAAAATGAACTGTTAGAAGATTAGAAAACAATCCATATGTTTAATAGTAGGAAATAAATAATCTAAGAAATGTTTACAAAGTTTATGTAATGTGATAAAGTATTAAAATGTTACATGAAGGGGCACCTGGCTAGCTCAGTTGGTAGAACTTGTGACCCTTTATCTCAACGTTGTGAGTTTGAGCACCATGTTGGGCATAGAGATTACTTAAAAATGTAAAAAAAAAAAGAAGAAAAAGAAAAATACAAATATCAAATTTAATTATTTATAAAAGGGTGGGGCATCTGGCTGGCTCAGACAGAAGAGCATCTGACTCTTGATCTTGAGGTCATGAGTTCAAGCCCCTCGCTGGATTTAGAGGTTACTAAAAATATACATTAAAAAAAAAGATGTTATATGAAAAAACAAACTTTCATAAATTACATAGTTTTTAGCATATAAGGTTAAAAACTATGTGAAAATAAATTATGAACATTTGTACTTGGGTACAAATTTTCTAATTTTCCTTAATGAGTATGTTACTTTTATTACTGAAACAGAAATTGTAATCAAATATATTTTGTAGTAAACTTTTAAAACTTGTATTAAAAACTGTTCTTTTTCATATATGCATCACTATTCTCAGTCATCTACAGCAGTAGATTTGGGAGACTATGTCTCTGATGTGTTTCTAACACAAAACTGAGAATGTTTGGAATTATTTCTGGTTCCTGGAGCAAAAGATGTCCTTAGTCTCTCTTCCTAGTTGATGAGGGCTTATTCAGAGCCTGTTTCTTGAACAAAATCGATACTTAGAACTGCTGAGTCGGGGAGCAGAAAGCAGTTTCCTTAAAGAGAGGGAAAGACAGGGAGAGTCACCCTGCCAGGTGCCATTTGTAAACAGCCTTGTAGCTGGTGGTAGCAGGTGTGGGTTGGAGTGGTCGCCATGTGGGAACAGCGGGAAGACCAACGCCGTCCCTCTGCCTTTTTCTTCAGCCAGTACTCTTGGACAGCAGCAGCATTCTAGCTGACAGAATTTTGCTGATGGACACTTTCTTCCAAATTGTCATTTATCTTGGTGAGGTAAGAGGTGTTAATTTCTTTCCTTACTATTGTTTTGGCTTTCTTTTTATTAATTTAGGCTTCAGGTGACATTTGAAATAATTTGGGCTTAGAAGACCCGCTGTTTATTATAATGACTATAGCAATGTTTATTCTATTGAATAAAATATTTTTTCAGGTCCCTGGGGGTATTTGTATATTTGGTAATTTTAATTTTATGTGCTCTAAGTAAATCTCAGGTGGTCCTTTTAAATCACTATAACTTACTGCTTTTTGAGTTGCCAGGCAGGGTCACTCTACTTTTCTTCAGTCAACTTTTCACACACAGTGCTGTCATTTCGGAGTTATGTTAGAGTCACTAGTAAACAATAAGTTTGGGACTAAAGTTTTTATTTGATGAAATAACATTGGGGGCACTTGGCTGGCTCATTGGGTTGAGCATGCATCTCTTGATCTCAGGGTTGTGAGTTCGAGCCCCACATTGGGTGTGGAGATTACTTAAAATTAAAAAAAAAAAAAAAAAAAGTGGCACACTTACCCTTACACTGGGTCTGTGGAGCCCAAGGGTGACTGTGGATGGCTTTCAGGGGAGAGTCCCTTTCTTTCTTTCTCAAAGGAGTTTCCTAAGAAAGGGAATGGCTCCTCTGAAGAAAATCCTTTCACTGAGTATTATGTTCCTTGACCTATTCTTTTCCTTCCACTGCCCATTGACACGACTTCCTAGTGTCCTTACATTAGATGTGATTTCAGATGTCCTCTAGTTATACATTGTGTTTCAGAATTCCCTTAATAACTAGAATGAATTAGTTTCCTGGTTTTGATATGCATATTTCTATGGTTTTCAGCTTTTTTCAGCATATTAATGCTTACCCACAGACGTTTGGTTTCAGTAATGGTCCTAGACCAAAGGCCATTGGGTGACCAGCTGCTGTTCCCACTGGTTTCTGTACGGGCAGTAATCACGACTAGGTTTCTAGTCTTCAGCTTTCCCCTTACAGACATTTCTGACCACAGCCTCCATCCTGTTCGTTCATAGTTTTATTGAGCACCTTCTGTTTGCATGCAAATAATGGGTTCTAAAAGATGAAGATAATGACATACATAGCTCTCGCTCTCCAAAAGCCCCAAGTCTGCTGGTTGTGGGCATTCTTTTTTTTTTTTTAAATTTTTTTTTAATGTTTATTTATTTTTGAGACAGAGAGAGACAGAGCATGAGTGGGGGAGGGGCAGAGAGAGGGAGACAGAATCCGAAGCAGGCTCTGAGCTGTCACCACAGAGCCCGATGCGGGGCTCGAACCCACGGACAGCGAGATCATGACCTGAGCCGAAGTCGGACGCTCACCTGACTGAGCCACCCAGGCGCCCCGGTTGTGGGCATTCTGATGAACTCTTGGATCCCACAAGCTTATGGGCATTTCCTGCATGCCACCAGTCAGTCAGAAATTAAGACCTGAAGGGGCACCTAGCTCAGTAGGTTAAGCATTCGACTCTTGATCTCAGTTCAGGTCATGATCCCACAATTTGTGAGATCAGGCCCTGAGGCAGCCTCTGACTGTGCAGAGTCGGCTTGGGATCCTCTCCTCTCTCTGCCCCTCCCCCACGCTTTCTCAAACTCTCACTCACATGTGTGCTCTCTCTCAAAATAAATAATTAAGACCTGGAAAAATGTATTGGAAACTCTGAGGAGAAGGGAGAGCAAGCTGCAGAGAAGCATCTAAAGAGAATCCTCTTTCTGGTATCTGACTAACAGTTCTGTTTTTAAAACCTGTTGATCACTTGTTATATCCTCTCACTCCATTTCCCCTCTCACTGTTTTCTTTTTTAATGTCCCCTAAATAACATGTGAACGCTCTTCGGGTTATTTATAAAGATATATTAATCAGTCGGCGAATATTTCTTGATTTCCTGTGTGCACAAGGCATTTTCTGGAGCATCGCTCTTGGGGAAGAAAGAGGGTGAGACACAGTGTTAGCTGAGGTGGGGAGATAGGTTTTACCTTCCACACTGTAGTATATTGCCTTCTCCTTGCCTAATGAACACCCACACTTTGATTCTTGCAGTTTTTCTCTCCCCAGTCAAGAGTATCCCAACTCAGAGCCCAGGGGAGGTGGGGATGAGTCTGTGTGACACTAGGCACTGGTCAAAAGTGTAGAGGTGTGCCCCTAGGAAGGAGAAGGAGGAACCAATTCTACATAGGAAGCCAACAAATCCTTTTCCCTACCAGCTGGAAGGATGTGAGAGGCTGGACTGAGTGATGGCAGTGGAAGTGGAAAGGAAGGGTGGCTCCCTGGGACAGCTGTTCCCTGGGTGTTTTTAGCTAGTTGGTATGTACAGTTAGAAAGGAAAGAGGTGCAGGGCACCTGGGTGGCTCAGTTGGTTAAGTGTCCGACTTCGGCTCAGGTTGTGATCTCACAGTTCATGAGTTCAAGCCCCACATTGGGCTCTCTGCTGTCTGCAGAGCCTGATTCAGATCCTCTGTCCCCTCTCTCTCTGCCTCACCCTTGCTCACTCACTCTCTCTCTCAAAAACAAACAAACATTAAAAAGAAAAGAAAGGGAAGAGGTGTGACTGGTGGCTGTGGCATTCTGGGGGTCTCCTGACTGCACCTCTTTGCTTACTCCCACTTACGCTACCCAGCTCCGCTCTGCTCCCCTCTGCAACTCGTCATTCTTGATATAAGACTTCCTCACAGGAAACAAGTTCTAGGTGGTGGTGGGAGTGTCAAGAGTGTCAAGGAAGGCTACTGTTTTGGTGTTTCCACAATGGTTTTGGTTGGTTTGTTTTGGTGCAGACCATAGCCCAGTGGCGTAAAGCCGGGTACCAGGACATGCCTGAGTATGAAAACTTCAAGCACCTTCTGCAGGCACCACTGGATGATGCTCAAGAGATTCTGCAGGCACGCTTCCCAATGCCACGTTACATTAACACGGAGCACGGAGGCAGCCAGGTGAGTGAGTTGGATTCCGGCTCTTGTGTTCTGTTGGTTTCCTGATGTATTTTCATGGCTATAAATCCAGTGGCGTAGCTAATATTTTATGTGGTGGCATAAATTGACATTCAGCCAAATTTCCAAATATGACTTCTTAAATGAGTGGTAGAAACACGTTAACGTAAAAGCAGAGGGTTGCCAAAATAAAACACATATTTCGTGCTTCAAGAACCCTAATAAATGGAGAGTATTGCTTACATGAAAGAAATCGGTTCCTATGTGGTAGTAAAATGCTAATTTAACAAAAGAAATGCTGTAAACACTTTTTTTTTTTACTATTACACTAATATTAATGCCATTGTAATCTTTAAATGTCTTGCTTTTTTAAAGGCCCGATTCCTCTTGTCCAAAGTGAACCCATCTCAGACACACAATAACCTGTATGCTTGGGGACAGGTAAGAAATTGTCAGGTAACTAGGAGAGGAGGCCAGGCTCCTTTTTGAAAAACTTGTTACCAAATGGATCCCTTTTGGCCTTAGAGACAGAATTATCTCAGGTATTTTGCTGGGGGGTAAGGAGTGGGCAGAAACTTTGAATAACATAGCTGGGTGGGAGGGGACACTGGTGTGGATCCTCGTCCGCAGTACACGACCTAGTATGACAGAGGACAGAACTCTTAGCGTTTGGCTCTCCTCACAGACACAGCTACATCACCCCTAGCCCTCTCCCCACTCCTCCCTCTCCCAAGGGTGCAGGGCAAAAACATCTACTCCTGCTCACAGCTGGTTCTGCCTCCTCCTCACTTTTCAGCCTCTGATTTCCTTCTTTATCTAATTATTCCCAACATTATGTCTTCTTTCCTGAGACTTTCTTTGCTGAAGCTTTCTCCTTTTTCATTTGTTTCAAGTGTGCTCTTAATTGCTCATTGAATCACTTCTGTCGTGGCTGCTTTGAAGTCTTTGTCAGATAATTCAATCACTTTAGGCAACTTGGTGTTAATACCTGCTGACTGTTTTTCATTCACTTGAAGCAAATCAGGTTTTCCATTGACCTCTTAACACCTGGGTGAGGGACAATTCCTTGTTACTGCTGGGTGGAGATGGGCATTCCAGCTCCCCACCTAGTCTCCACGAATCACACTCACGCGATGGAGATGGCCCTATTAGTATTGGGTGGTAATGAAAAGTGCTGACTCTCCACCAGGCCGCCTCTGATACCCAGTGCAGGGGGCATGGAGGACATCTTATTACTGCCAGGCAGGGGTGGGAGTGCAGGCTCCCTGACTAGTCTTTACTGATACCATGGCAATAGGGAGACCTCCCCCTGGCCACTGGGGATGAAATTGCCAGTGCCGTCCTTGACCTTCTCTGCCAGCATCCTGGTGCGAGTTGGGGTCTCTTGTTGCTGTCTTGTGTGGGCGGCAGTGTATGGTGCCCACTCAGCCTTTGCTGGTGTGGGTTGAGCCACAGTTTCTTCTGTCACCTTTGGAGCGCAGTGGTTATCATCTAACTTTTTTTGTCGTGCTGGGCTGTGCTGGTCCTTTAGCCAGAGAAAGTAGCTTTTTCTGATGTTTTTGTCTGTGTGCGGTGATTGTTTGCCAGCCTCTTCAGCCGCAGGTCTGAGATATGAGGCAAAAAGGAAACCCAGGGAACTCACCACTGTGTTGTTCCTTGGGCCTCAGGGCCCTTGGTTTGTCTGCTCCCTTCTCTCCACCTTTTAGAGTTTTCTTATGTTTGTTTTCTATAAAATGTCCAGGAATTTTTAGTTGTACTTAGTGGAAGGAATAGGGAAAAGCACATCTACTCCTTCTTCCTAGAAGAAATCTTCTTATAAAATTTTGATTATGCTTACATTTTCCTAATTATAATGGTAGTATCATTTTGGAAAATTCAAATATGTTAAAGAAAAGATTAAGAAAGAAAATTAACATTACCTATAATGCCACTGTCTAGAGTTAAGTATTTCCAGCTTCTTTGTAGGTAATATAAAATGTGTGTATCATGTATTTTTTTATTTCTTTTTTACAAGTTTGGGATCTTACTGGAAGTCAGAGTTTCTATTCAGTTCTTTTCCCTTAGCATTACATAAATCACGAGCATTTTCTGATAATACAAATATCCATCTGTTGTTCAGTGGACGCACTGATCCACTCATTTGTAAATACATCCTCATCAAGCTTCTGTTGTAAGCAGGGCACGAGAGAGCATTGGGCTAGGTGCTATCAGCATGATGGGGAAGGTGAGACATGGCGCGCAGCCTCTAGGAGCTCATGCCTGGTGAAGAGTCAGACTCTGGACAGGTCATCAGAACTATGGAGAGGATTAAAGTAGAAGGGCATATGCCAAGAAATGTCTGTAGTGGCAGGGATGGCCTGAACTCAGTGGGTCAGAGGAGGGTTTTGGGAGGAAATTATGCTTCAGTTAAAAGACTGGTTAGCTAGAGAGAGGGAACACTCACAGCAGAGGGGGAACATCGTGAATGTTCTGAGGTGGAAAGTTCCTTAATAATTGACGAATTCTGACCAACTTTTGAGATACCTGCCAGTAAATCTTTACCATTAAATTTCAGGAAACAGGAGCACCCATCCTAACTGACGATGTTAGCCTGCAAGTGTTCATGGATCATTTGAAGAAGCTGGCCGTCTCCAGTGCTTGTTAAGCTGGAGACGTGAGTGGAACATTGTCAGATTGTGTTCACAATTGCTTATAATGGCTACAAACATTCCTTTCACTTTCTTTGTGACTTTTAATAAATAATCAAAGGAAGCATTGTATGTAACTCTTTAGATTGTAATTTATTTGTATTCCTTATTTGTGCCCCTTTTCTTGCAACATGAAATTGTAAGGTCATAAATGTTTTGGTACTCGTAGATGTTTATATGCTTTTTGTATCCTAACTTCACACTCCTATAAAATCAGAGGCAATGTATTTTGGCAACGTACTTAGATGAAAATCATAATGACCAGAAAGGAAATAAATCTAGATAAAGAAAGCACTGGCTAACATAATGCTAATACAAATTTGATTTCCTGAGGTCTCTGTGTGTATGTGTGTGTTTTAAGTGACTCCTCCAAGAGATATTTCCTGAACTTAATCCTCATTTTCTGTCTGTTAGGTTAATAGACCAAAGGAAAGCTTGAAATATGTGAAACTTTTTCAAGGCAGCGTTGTCTGGAGTCACTGTCCCTAACTCACATGTAAACAGCCCAGCCCATGTAGCCACAAAGAGTGGCTGATGGAGGCACCCTGGGTGGCTCAAGTTGGTTAACCGTCCGACTTCGACTCAGGTTATGATCTCACCGCTTGTGGGTTGGCTTCTGGGTTCGAGCCCCACATTGGGCTTTGTGCTGACAGCTCAGAGCCTGGAGCCTGCTTCGGATTCTGTGTCTCCCCTCTCTGCCCCTCCCCCGTTCATGCTCTGTCTCTCTTTGTCTCTCAAAATAAATAAATACTTAAAAATATTTTTTTAAAGAGTGACTGATGGACATAAATAACAAAGTGATAGCACATTTATCTTGGGTATCAAGTAAAATAACTTTAACAGGCATTGTTTTTTAATCAAAGTAATAAATGCATGGTTTTAAAAAAAGAAAGAAAACTTATCCGCAAGAGCGTTGTAACAGATAACAGTTCCCTCCACTCTCTGAGCCTAGACCTACTGTTCAGAGGTGACTGGTTTTAACCTTTCCTTTCAAGATTTTTGTTGCTGTATCAGTTTTAGCCAATGTCTCTCAATTCTCATTTTCCAGAATGAGGAAAGTAAGACCTTTCTCTCAACCATCCAGTTCTGATAAGCTACACCTTTATTTTTCTATTCATCAAAGTTGGTAAAATTTACATTCTGACCTATAACTATAGTTATGTCTTTTGTCTGAAAGTTCATTCCGAAAGCTGAAAACTAATAAATATCATTTACACAGCTGCGATCCTGTAAACCTTGTCCATGTTCGGTCAGGCAGTATTACATTTTTCTCCAGGGTTTTGCTGCCCCAGTCCTCTACCACTTGAAGGAAAACATGTCTGGTGACAAAATCACTCACTGTGCTCACACTCTAGCACGCCATGGGTTGGTCTGCTTCCTTTCACACCATGACTTCTTATATTGTTGTTTTCCCTAGAATTTCTAATTTTTTTTTTGATTGAAGATTTTGTTTTCTATTTATTCAGAAATTCCAGTTTTCTTATTCTACTGAATGGAGCCCATTGTTCTTTAAAGGTCACTGATCTCCCCTTTAATCACAGGTCAATTGTTACAACAACAGTGATCTAGGTATCTAGGTATTTCTTACGTGTGGACTGCTGGATTAGTTCTACTCTTTATCCCATAAGTCATTTGCTATCTTCATACTTGATAGCTTTGCTGAGTATAAAATTCTAGGCCCAAAATAATTCTCTCTCAGAACTCTGAAGCTATTTTTTCATTCATTCAACAAATAATTGTTCAGTATTTGCTATATAAGGAGTGCCTTACAGGCACTGGGAATGTAGCCAATAAAACAAACATTTCTGCTTATGTGGAGCTTGTGTTCTAGTTAGGGAAGACCACAATAAAAAAATGGAAGTAAATTATATAGTTTATTAGAAGGTACTGAGTGCTATGTAGAAAAGCAAAGCTGGAAACTCCTATTAATTGAACGTTGGACCATCTGGATTGATTCTTCTCTATACTTTGAATTTGTATTACTGCCTTTTGCCTTTGGTGTGTGTTCTGGGAGGGTTTCCTCTCTTAAGTTGTTTAACACATTTTATTTCATTTCATTTTTCAAAGTTTATTTAAATAATTTCTGCATCCAATGCGGGGGTTGAAGTCATGACCCTGAGACCAAGAATTGCATGCTTTTCCAGCTGACCCAGCCAGGCATCCCAACACTTACATTTTAAATGCCAAGGGCTTTTATTTTATGTACCTTTTCCATAGAACATTTTCTTACTTTTCGGATATAATTTTTAACTGAGATACATGATATAGAAGAGTACAGAAAGCTGCATATACAGATTAAGGTTGAAACTGTTCCACCTTGGTCCTTTCCATTTCAAATTAACAGTAAGTAGAATGTAGTAGACCCACCTTGCACTGGTGTTCTCTTCAACGACAATGAGTTTAGGTGCTGAGGTGAGGTGGCACCATTGGGTGGCTTAATATCGAAGACATGGCCACGCAGGTGCCACCCCTGGGTACTGGTGGCTGTTTCTAGAAAGAACATGGAGGTGAGGAGTGGTATTGTATGGAAAGCAGTCATCCTGAGCGGGGAAGCCTAGTGTGCCTAATGAGGACGCTGAAATTCCTCTCCAAGGCAAGGAGAGCCTCTGACATTTTAAGCAGGGGAAAGCATCAGTTAGGGTTTTTTCAAACACCGGAGAGTGGCAGGATGGATAGGAGGAAGCTGGAATCTAGGTGAGGCCTGACAGAGGCAGGCGTTCGGACAGAGGTGACAAATGGGGCATCAGGCAAGAGTCTGAGTTCAGGTTTCTGGCTTGGGTGATCATGTCAATCATTCTCCGAATTACAGAAAAGGAAACGAAGAGTTCTTTCCTCTTTCTTTCCTAGCATTGATAAATTCAGTCCTGGACATTTTAAGGAGATTGTGAAATATCAGAATGTCCAGCAGGTTGGCAGTAATTAATATAAATTTGCTTTCAGGAGAATCTGGAGCAGATTTCAATAATTAACAAATAACATTAAAGTTGCTCAGGATGAGAAGAGAAGTGAGTTTGGAACAGAGTATCAATGTTTTTGTTTTGTTTTTAACAACTTGGCTGAGGTACAACTTACAATGAACTGTACCTGTTTAAAGTACACAGCTCATTGAGTTTTGACTGGTGTATACTCACGAAACCTCCACCACCATACAGAACATCTCCATCACCCCCAAAGGTTTCCTTAGTAGCCAACTACTAGCCAGCTTTGTCCCACTGTAGATTAGTTTGCTTCTAGAATTTGTCGTTTCGTTTGTGTCTAGCTTCTTTCACTTAGCGTAATCCATTTGAGACTCACCACATAGCTGCATGAATCAGTAGTTCCTTTTTATTGCTGACTGGTGTACCACGTTTCATTTAGCCATTCGCTAGCATATCGATTTGGGTCGTTTCCCTTTTTTGGCTCTTATGAATAAAGCTCTGTGAACATTCATGTACATGTCTGTGTGGGTATATTTTCATTTCTTTTGGATAAATATCTAGGAATGGTGGGTGTAGGTTCAACTTTTTAAGAAACTGCCAGTATTGCAAAAAGGTTGTGACATTTTATGTTCTCACCAGTAAGAGGTCTGATTGCTCCAAATCCTTACATATCCTACTAAAATTCAGGAAACAAATTTTAACAAACTTAACAAAAGATATATGCAAATGGCCAATAAGCACAGGGACATCATTAGTCATCACAGAAATGCAAATTAAAACCACAACAAGACACCATCATACACCTATTAGAATGGCTAGAATTTACATCTCCTTACATATAAGGATTTTGCGTAGGGTTGTCTTTTTATAATTGAGTTGTAAGTTGTCCTTACGTATTCTGGATACAAGTCCTTGGTCAAATATAGGTATTTGAATATTTAATTTTGTGGCTTGTTTCATTTTCTTAACTGTGACTTTTGAAGACCAAAAGCTTTAGTTTTGAAAACATCCAATTTACCAATATTTGTTTTTGTTTTTGTTTTTTTTAGTTTATTTACCTCTTTTGAGAGAGAGCAGGAGGGGAAGAGAGAGAGAGAGAGAGAGAGAGAGCATCCCAAGCAGGCTCTGAACTGTCAGCGCAGAGCCCAGAGCAGAGCTCAAACTCAGGAATCGTGAGATCATGACCTGAGCCGAAACCAAGAGTCCAACACTTAACAGACTGAGTCTCCCAGGTGCCCCTACCAGTATTTGTTTTATGGTTCATGTTTTCCGTATTATGCAAAATCTTTACCTATTCCAAGGTGGCAATTTTTCTCCTGTTTTTTTCTTCTAAGTTTGTAGTTTTAGCTTTTATATTTAAGCTTATGACCCATTTAGAGTTAATTTTTTGTGTATGGCAAAGCAGTTTCTGGAGGGTGGAAGGAGATCCGCAAATGATACAAAGATACTAAACAAGATTATGTTTTTGAAGCCAGGAAAGGAGCAGGTGAGGTCAGTGGTGTCAAATGCTTTAGAAGCCAAATTTAATTACTGCTGAAAAGTAGTTACTGGATATGGCAATTTAGTGAATGCCCACTCTGCCAAGCACATCACTTTTGCTCTCAAGTTGTTTGGTCTGTTGGAGTGGGGGTAGATTATGCTTTGAAGAAATGATAAGAGAAAAGTTGAAGGTGGACATAGTTTTGTTTTTGAGATGTCGGTAGTGTAATTGATAGGAAAGGCCCCTGAGGAGACTATAGAAAATAGGACCCAGGGGCGCAAGGTCCTGAGTTCAAGCCCCACATTGGGCGTGGGGCCTACTTAACAATAAAAAAAGAATAGGACCCAGAGCCCAGTGGAGGGATTAGCTTTGACGAGGGACCCAAGACTCACCCAGACCGGGTTCCGGAAAGGAAAATGGAGAAGAGTTGCGTTGGAAGACAGGTATTCCCGCATATCTGAGAGCTGGAGGAGCGGAATTAATCTTTACAAAATACTATCTGAATCCTGCGTAAGGCAGGTGTTACAAGTTTTCACGCGAGAAGTTTGCTCAGAGAAATTGTCATTTGGTCCCCATCACGTGGTATGCGAGGCAGTGGGTGCGCAGCACAGCACGGAAGCCGCGTAGACCCCACAAACTCAGAGTCTAATCTCCGATGCGACTTCGGGACTACACGCCCCAGGGTGCATCGGGGCCAATGCAGGAAGCGGCCTCCCAGAATCGACTCTTCATTGGAAGCAGTGGCAGGGGCTCTGACGCGCCGACTGGAAGGTCCGCCTGGAAGGCTTCCCAGGATCAAAGTCTTGTCCGAGCACCGCCATGCGTCCGGACCAGGCCACGGCTTGGTACCGGCGGATGTCCGCGGTCTACGCGCTGGGCGCCTGGACCATGCTAGGCTCCTTGATTTTTTTAGGCCGGAAAAAGAGCGAAGCACCAGGTACGGTCCTCCGGCAGCCTTCGGTGAGGGGTCCCCAGGGGGTTATATAAGAGGTTTAGCTGTGCCGCAAGCACCGGGTTTATTCTGCAAAACCAGTGGAAACGATTGCTTAATGGAATCTACCCGGAACTACTTTTTAAATCCTCCTCCCTACGTCTTGTTTGTTGAAGGAGGCCGTTTTTACACTCAGAATTTGAAGGCTCTGTGTAAGGCTCCAGAGGGAATGCCAAAGACCCTGGACGGTGATTTAAAGAGGTTACATTAGCCCCCGTCGCAGTTGGCGAGCAAACACTTCAGCACCCCAGCCAGCCGAGTACTAAAACTTACCACTTACTGGGCGGCGGAAAAGGAAATCTCTGAGCCTTCGGAAATATGCTGGAAATCTATAGATACCTTCAACAGTTTCTGGTTGCCTGGGGCTGAAGGGAAGGAGTTGGGGCGGGACTTGCTAAAATGAATGGGGTTTCTTTTCGTGGATGAAAGCGTTCTGAAATTGCGGCGCTTGTTGCACAGATCTGAAGATACTAAAAGCCATTCAGTGGTACATTTCAAAGGAGTTAATTGTACGATACGTTAAGTATATCTGAGTAAAGCTGTTAGGTAATAACTGCTGAAGATGACATTGGTGATGAAGATTATCAGTGGCCTGACAGTGCACGTGTCCAGTGTTGAGCATTTGAAAACATTGCAGTGTCTGTAGTGCTCATGTCATATTTACTTATTTTTACCTTTTACAGACAGGAAATACGGTGTCAGGAATCTGATGGGGGTGGGAGTAGTTCTCAGCTCAGTTTATTTGCTTTCTGAGACTTAACTAATAATTTTAAGGACTGCAGTCTTCAGTTAATAGTTCATCATTCAGGTGTTCTATTTTTTTGAAAGGCAATGAAGTAGAGCAAAAGGATGTCGCAAGAAATGAAATGCTGGAGCCCCCGAAAGGGTTTTACATGGAAACAATTGTCACATATAAAGAAGATTTTGTTCCAGTCACTGACAGGATCCTCAACTTTTTGAAATCATGGACTGGTGGCCCTGGACCGCAATCCTGATTAACTGCTGAAAGCTGAAAACCGGGACTGGGCTCAGCATAGACATTCGATGGGTGCCTTAATTTCCAGTTTATGTTTGTGAAAAGTGTATCCATTTAATTTAATTTTTCTGTGAAATGTCACTAGTAATATGCAATAAATATTTCCTTGAAGAAAAGTAAACTTGCATATATAAGAGGTGTCCTTCAAGACATGAATGAAAGGTTGAAGTGAAATTTCACACTGAGCTTTCATAAGCTCAGTTTTCTGAAACTCGTTCATGTAACTTTATATTTCTTTCATGTTGCTGGTAGACACGGCTTTAGTTGTCCCTTTAAGGTTATATTCAGCAAATCTCCACTTACATTCAGTCTGGGATTTATAGAAGCCCTTTGGGTACTAGTGACTACTTGGTAAGTATGTTATAAATTAGATTTTAGGGGCACCTGGGTGGCTCAGTCAGTTAAGCATCTAACTCTTGATTTCAGCTCAGGTCATGATCTCATGGTTCTTGAGATTGTTCTCTGCATCAGGCTCTGTGCCGACAGTGCAAAGCCTGCTTGTGATTCTCTCACCCTCTCCCTGTGCCCCTCCCCTGCCTCTCAAAATAAATAAATAAACAAACAAAATTAAAAATAAATCTGTTTTGTGCAGTGATACTTAACTGATAGTGTCACATGCCTGGGCCCTAGCTGCAAAGGAGGCTGGGAAAGTGAATTTCTGGCTTCTGTACTAGGGATTCATGGATCTTTAAGGTGGGGAGGTCAGGGCACTTGGGTGGCTCAGTCAGTTAAGCAACCAACTCTTGGTATGGGCTCAGGTCATGATCTCGCCGTCGTGAGATTGAATCCTGTGTTGGGCTCTACCCTGAGCTCCCAGCCTGGAGCCTGCTTCATATTCTCTCTTTCCCTTTCTCTCTGCCCCTTCCCCACTTATGTGCTATCTCTCTCTCTCTCTCTGTCTCTCTCAATAAATAAATATTAAAAATTTTTTTTCAAGGGAGAAGTTCTCCAGCTATAGGAAGGTTGTTCACAAAATGCTGGGCAGGCAAATACCATGACAAATGTCCACTCCAGGTAGCAAGCCAGACTTTTTTTTTTTTTTTTTATGTTTATTTTGAGAGAAACAGAGTGTGAGCAGGGGAGTGGCAGAGAGAGAGGGAGACACAGAATCCGAAGCAGGTTCCAGGCTCTGAGCTGTCAGCACAGAGCCCAACATGGGGCTCAAATCCACAAACTGCAAGATCATGAGCCGAAGTCGGATGCTTAACCCACTGAGCCACCCAGGCGCCCCCGCAAGCCAGACTTTTATTGGGAAGGACCAAAATGCCAGCATCTGTATGTAGATCATTTTCCCCAGAGGAATTTCCTCTAGTGTCCCACCTGCAGCTAGACACTTGGCTGTAGGAATTCTGGGACTTGGATGGGGGAGAAGCTTGGGGTACTTGGTGAGAATATATATTTCCATGTAGTCCCGGGCTCTGTCCTCTGGCCGCCACCATGAGTTTCCCCAAGCAGAAACCTCAGGCCTCCTGAATAAAGGGGAGGGAGATAACTAGCTCTGGATTGGTGGTGGGCACTTCGGGATCCAGCTGCTTATATGGACCTGTATATCCTATTTTCAGCACTGCCTCCCTCCACCTCTACCTCCAGTGTTCCTGCTGCTCCCAGTTACTGAGATTTCCAGTTTCTGTGAGGCTAAATATCTGGCTTCTCATCAGTGTCGTCTTTGCAGGTCCTAACAAAGATTCCTTGCTTGACAAAACTTTAGTCGAGCTCCTGAAACTTCTCCAAGGCCCCTCTGCATTTCCTTGTAAAATCCAGAACTCTCCACACTTGATACCTGATCACCTTGATATCTGATCAGGTTCCTCATCCTCCACCATCTGTCTGGTGATGCCCGATCAACCTGTCTTCTGCAAGGATCCCATTAGATCAGCTTAGCCGACCAGAACCTCCTTGTTCCTGATGTTTCCTCTTGGTAATTTCCCATCCACTGACTCCCACTCTGCTCTTTGGCTGTATATTCCCTACTTGCCCATGCTGTGTTCAGAGTTGAGCCCCCTTTCTCTCCCTGCCCTGAATAACGTCTGCCTTACTGCGTTTTAACAGGGGTAATTGAATATTTTTTCTGATTTCTCTCTTTACACATTATGCTTTGAGGAGACGTGGTTCCTAGTTTCATCAAAGTGGAAGTTTGTGTTTACACATGAGATTTTTATTGTCAGCTCTACCCAAAATTTTTTTTAAAGCTTTCATAGATAGATGATAGATATATCTGCTTACACTTTCTTGTTTAAAACAACTGCAACCCCAATTGCTTGTGCTAAGGCCATGTTCTTTCTCCACAACACTTATTCCTAACTAACCAGTAAAAACAAATTGTGGCTGCAAACAGCCTGGAGCCACAGTGATTCCTATAGTTTAACCAAATTGTGACCCAAATAGACCTTTGTGGACCAATGTAACAACTAAATATAATTTATAATGTTTCTGTGGGAAAAATGTTTTCAGAATCCCAAGCATCCATGTTGCAAATGCAATTTAAATGTGTGTCCACAAGTTGGAACTGCTTGTGGAAGAGAAGTTTGCAGGATTGGAATCAAGCTTCCTTAAATTCAGAGGTCTGGAAGTATTGAGTGAATATTTTTTCTTTTTTTAAAGATAAGTTTTATATAAAGTGGGGATTGCTTTTTGCTGCTAGTAACCGTGGCCTAACTACAGCAGCTTACATTCGTAAGGTTTTGTTCTCATAGGAGCATCCAGCAGTAGGCTGCCCAGCCCAGGGCTGTTTGAGGGGATCCATGGAGTCATCCAGGGTCCAGGCTCCTTCTGTCCTTCTGATTTTTCTTTCATAGATAGTGGTTTCCATCCTCTTGTTCACAATGGCTGCTGCAGACTCCACACTCCTGGACAGGAAGAAATGGAGCAATGCAAAGGGACATGCTGGCTGTCTGCCATCTCTTACCCGAATGTTCCTTCAGTCCCACCTGACAACTTCCACTTACATCTCGTTAGCCACCCTGAGCTGACGGGAGTCAGCAGTGCACTTCTTTAACTGGGCATATTCTTCTCCTGTTGCTAAGGTAGAAATGGAGAACAGATTTGGGGTGGCAACTTTGCAATCTGCCTTGGAGTCCCCGAGGAGGCCTTTCTTCTGCATTCTTTATATAAACTTGTAACCTCGCTGTGCAGAAGAGTTGAGAGAGCAGACCTACATGGCTATCCTTAAGAAGGCTGGCCAGCCAGGTAGATCAGGGCACGATCTCACCAATTGTGAGTTCTAGCCCTGCGTCGGGCTCTGTGCTGACAGCTCAGAGCCTGGAGCTCACTTTGGAATCTCTGTCTCCCTCTCTCTCTGCTCCTTCCCTGCTTGCAATCTGTGTGTCTCTCTCTCACAAATAAATAAACACTAAAAAAAAAAGTTAAAAATAAAAAAAAGCACTTGTTACCTTCCTTTCACCTGATAATCCAAGTTTTGGATAATTTTTCTTCATAGCATCCTGAGAGCACTCAGTCGTTGGCAGTGTCAGGACTCAGTGGCTCAGTTTCCAGTCCTCCCAGTAATTGCCACCTCACCAAACACCACAGGTGAGTTGAGGGTCACATCCAAGGTAAGGAAGTATTTTGAGTGGATTTCGTGGAAGGGATCAGATAGGCAGGACTGAGATGTAAGGGAGATAATTCATTTTCAGGAATACCAAATAAAAGCTATGCTGTCTAATTAATAATAGGTTTACAACCTATTGGAAATATGTATGACCCCCCCCCCCACACACACACACACACATTACCAAAGAAGTCCCAAACCTTCAGACACTTCACTTCCTGGTTCTTCCCCTCTCCATTTTTCGGCTTATTTTCGCTGGCTTTGCAATGAGCATGCGCCAAAGAACAAAGGGAGGAGGGACTGAAAGTCTCTACATCACCTCAGGGAATGTACATTTGTTCCAATCAGACTACTTTTTGCCTTACAAGGGCATGGGCGATGTCTAGGTAAGGCTGTAACCTCTGTAGTACTCAGCCAATAAGGAACCAGGGTAAGGACTTGCACTCTAGGAGATAAGTTGTCTGCTGTAACTGCCCGAGTGTGCCTGTCCATCAGATACCCACTCTTGCAAGAACATGGATTAAAGCCTCCCTTCACTGTGCTCCTAGTCTCCATGTCCTTCCTTCGATTGGGTTGATGGGCTTCTTTCTAACAGGTTCTTTCCGGTGATAGCGTATCAGAGGACTGTCTTGCCATGTTTTTGTATTTTTTCTGTCACAGATTCAGCATACGTCAAATAACATGAGACTCTCCTAGACTTTGTCTATTTTCAGAGAAGAAAATCATACCCAATGTGTACTGATGGAACCAGAAAAATGTCTAAGTGGCAGAAGTCAAAGAAGCAACAGTTAAGGTTCTCCCGAGCCATCGAGATATACCTACTGGAGCTGAGAAATATGCTTTTTGGGGGACTCTGTGCTCCAGAGTGCTCTAGCATACTGAGTGTTGGGCTTTAAACACTCAGGGGAGCTCTGCCTTGCCTGGATTAGACTTTTTTCAAACTTTTTTTTTTTTTTTTTTTTTTTTAAGAGAGAGACACCACAAGCTGGGAAGAGGGGCAGAGGAAGAGAGAGAATCTTAAGCACTGAATTAGACTTTTTAGATGAATTACATGATCTATCATCATTTCCAAAATGACAGATATGGCCCAGACACATATGATGGATGTATGTAATTATAAAAATATGCTTAGGTTATTTGCTTCAAGATCGTTTTTTGAGATTTCCTGTATTATGTTTACTCCTCACCACGATCCAGATACGATATGATCCTCACTTTACAGATAAGAAGACTGAGGCCAAATGAGGTTAAGAGATTTCCTAAGATCACATAGAAAGGGGCAGAGCTGGGACAGAAAGCAAGGGTTTTCTGGCACCAAAGCTTAAGCTTTTGGCATTATACCAACCTCCCCTCATAAAGTAGAGAGGGAGCTATTGACTATAAACTTTGAAAAGAAACACTGAAAACTTTTCATTTTTCTAGAATCCAAATGCCAGAAAGCTCAAGTTATTAGAATGTTTTATGCTGTTCTGAGAGCCAAATCACAAATGAAAAACTACCAACAGGGTTCTAATTTTTTTTAATGTTTATTTATTTTTGAGAGAGAGAGAGAGACAGTGCAAGTGGGGGAAGGGCAGAGAGAGGGGGAGACACAGAATCTGAAACAGGTTCCAGGCTCTGAGCTGTCATGCAGAGCCCGATGTGGGGCTTGAACCCATGAACCGCGAGATCATGACCTGAGGTGAGGTCAGATGCTTAACTGACTGAGCCTCCCAGACACCCTCCATCAGGGTTCTATTAAAAACAGAAGTCCAGAGGCACCTAGGTGGCTCAGTCAGTTAAGCGTCTGACTCTTAATCTCAGCTCAGGTCTCAGTGTCAGGGTCGTGAGTTTGAGCCCTGCGTTGAGCCCTGTGCTGGGTGTGAAGCCTACTTAAAAAAAAAGTTCAGTGAATTTAGGATAATTAGCAATTTGGCCACATATTCTATCCACTGGCTATATTATATACCATCTAATAGAATGATGGTTATGACTTGGGACATAGCAGCATCCTGTATCATCAGAGAAAGGCTGAATATGCAAAGGGAATTTTTAGTATTACATGTATTTCTAGTGATAAAATATGTCATATCCAGCTATTACTGTTACACAAAAGACATCTCCCTTAGCACAACTAACTCAGAAGCAGAAGCTCTCTAGTTGATTTTTCACTTACTCTTTCTTCGTTTCTTTATTCACGTATTCATGTCACATCCGTAGAGTACCTACTATAGTCACCACCGTGGAGGGAATGTAAAGTAATTGTTCAACACACAACTCACAGGTTCTAGAATGAACAGTTATGTCTTTGTCTCAGATTTATATCAGGTCAATAATATCTTCTATTTAAAATGGTTGGAAATGGACAGTTCATTAATACAATGTCTTCAGAGAAGTACTCCTATTTGGAATTTGTAGCAGAGATTGTTGACTTTTTCTTCCACAAGAGTATTTGCCAAAGTCTATGGCCTCTCTGAAAGGAAAGTGGGCCACATCTGTAACAGGGTGTGAGTGAATGATGAGTCACTTCCTGGGCATGCGCTACCCTTCCTGAGGCCCCTCTCACTGGAGGAACAGGGAGGTGGGCCTGAGCCATCTGACTAGATCATTCAGATAAAGATAACTCCTAAAGAATGGTAGAACAACAAGACAGGGGCACCTAGCTGGCTCAGTTGGTACCTTGTGCAAGTCTCAGGGTTGTGAGCTCGAGCCCCACATTGGATGTAGAGATTACCTAACAATAAAAATCTTAAAAAAAAAAAAAAAAAGAACACTGAAATGAAAGGAATTCTCTTCTCTGGCTCTGTGGAGGACCAAACCAGTCCAGGATTTCCTGAGAAAAAGAATGAACTTCTGTGATGTTTAAGCCACTGTTACTTGGGGCTCTGTTAACAGTCGATGTAACTCTAGCAGATGCCATCTCCCCATTAATTCATCTTAAAAAATTGAATCTCACATTCCATGACAGAAAAATCTCCTCTAATTGTCTGAGCTTCAGTTCCTTTTGATAAAGAGACATAATATCTACACTGTTTGCTGACAGGATTATGACTTTCCAATGAGAAAGTGCTTTGTGCACATGCTACCGTTATCAGGAGTAAAATATGTCTTAGGTGGTCCTGAGAATCAGGTGTGAACACCTTCCTTCTTGAAAGCCAGTCTCCTATAGTCCTCCAGCTGCTTGGCTCTCTTCAGTGTCATCCCAGGGAGTTGTCTCAAGGAACTTGCCTGTCTTCTGAAATAGGGCTTACACTGGCGTTAACATACCTCAGCAGTGCACTTCAGCAGTGTATCAAAATGGAAAATGGCATATCCTTTGACCCAGCAATCTCGTATTCAAGAATTTAAGGAGATGACTGAAAACATTCAGGCAGGAGCTTCTTGGATAAAACGTGCACAACATGGCATCAAGCTGAAAATGCCCTTTGGTAGACACTGCTGACTGCCTACCCAACATCCACTGCCTTCATTCCTACTTACAGACCCATGACTCTACCCCATCTTGTTCTTCAGAGGGACAGGCCTAGTCCCGGAGAGCAGGTCCTGGTTGGTGCACATTAGTTTTCCTCAAAGGGGGACTGCTGGCACCATGATGGCATATTCCAGTTTGTAAGCTGCCCCGGGTGTTGCAAAAGCCTTAGCATTTCAAATTCTCTGGTCACTAAATGCCAATAATAAAGCCCATACATTGCGACAGCTGCAGACCTCCCTCTTTAGACACATCTCCAGTAAACCCCTGGAGGGTTATATGCCCCCCAGGAAAGAACCTCTTGTCTGAGCCAATCGTGCAAGTCCTGTCCTATCTCCCTTCCAGTGATTGGGCTAAGCATGGTCATGTGATCTCATTCTGGCTAGCCAAGTGGGAGGGGCTTCTGGGCAAGATGTCCTAGCTTCAGAGGAAGCACCAGGAAGAGATGGTTCCTGTACCTTCGACATTGTGTCTGGATAGAACGCTTAGAACAGCCACAGCCATGCTGCAAGTCTATGACACACTGTTAACCAAAAAGTCACGTTCACACAACATTTATTCATTGAACAATATTATCTGAGCTCTGAGTACTGTTAAATGCTTAGGATACAAGTGTAAGCATGAAAGACATGAATAGAACACAGCTTAAGAGGCGCTAGAGTAACTGACAGTTGTCAGAGTATGAGGGGAAAACCATGGGATGGTGATGGGGAATCACAGGGAATAGGAACACTTTTGTCTATGTGGTCAGAGAAGATCTGAGGAGGAGGTTTTAGCTAAAGCCTTACAGGAAGGAGAGGGGTGACATGTATAGAGAATGGGGAAGAATATTCCAGATGGAAGCCCAGCAGATGCTGAAGTCCTGAGGTAGGAACAAATGGATTTATTTGAGAAATGCAAAGAGACTGGAGTTTGGAAAGTGAAGATTTTATATTCTAGGAACATCACTTTTATCTCTTTATGGAGAATGGGTTGCAGATGGGTAGGGAGACAAGTGAGAGAGCTGTGGTAGAAATCCAGGTGAGATGATGGGGAGTGTGTTACTGGATGACATGGTAGCGGAGAGAAGAGGGCACTGGGGGAGTTTTGGAGACTGAGAGGATTTGTTGATGGACTAATAACATGGGGAGAGAGAAAGAGAGAGCAATTATGAATCACTTATGGCTCAAGTAAACAATAGAACCATTATTTAGATAGGGATGGCCCAGGTGCTGGGTAAGGAGGGCTTGGGGAGTTATTCTTTGTTGTTGTTTTTTTAAGTTTTTATTTAAATTCCAGTTAACATACAGTGTAATATTAGCTTCAGGTGTACAATATAATGATTCAACACTTCCATACATCACCCGGTGCTCATCACAAGTGCCTCCTTAATTCCAATCACCTGTGGAGCCAGCTCTCTCTCCCTCCCCTCCCCCACTTTGCTCATTTGTTTTGTTTCTTAAATCCCTCATATGAGTGAAATAGTATGGACAATTCTCAGAGACTTTAAATAGTTGTTTGGTTTTAAATTTTCACCAGGTAAAGTGCTGTTTTGCTGGGGAAAAAGTCTACCAAGCTTCTTACTCTGCTGCTCTGGATGTTTCTCCTTTCAAGGTTTCTTGATGCTAGGCTTCAAAATGGTCATTCCTTCTATTATAGTCTGTGGCTGAAATTGGGTCACCTGATTGTCTAACTTCAAGAAGTGGGGAAAGAGACTCCACTTCTACATGCAGGAGATCACAGAATCATGGTGCAAAGGGTTTGGATACAAACAAGTGTGTTTTTGTTTTTAATTTAAAATTTTAAAAAATTTAAAATTTATTTAAATCCAAGTTGGTTAACATATAGTGTAATGAGGATTTCAGTAGTAGAATTTAGTGAACCATCACCTACATACAACACCCAATGATCATCCCAACAGGTGCCCTCCTCAATGCCCCTCATCCTTTAGCCCATCCCCCAACCAATACTCCCTCCTGCAACCCTCAGTGTGTTCTCTGTATTTAAGAGTCTCTTATGGTTTATCTCCCCTCTCTTTTTATCTTATTTTTCCTTTTGGGGAATTATTATAATACCAACTGGTGTATTGCAGTTCAGTCCTGGCACTAACCACCCAGATTTTGCCCAGATCCTGCAAGTTTAATGGCCCGTCATCAACAAGGCTGCTCTTACTTCACATACCAAATGCACTTTAGGGGTCCTCAAGCCATCTGTATTTCTGACCAACTGTTTACAAATTTGGGTGTTTCTATACTCCCTCAGGTTTGATAATTTGCCACAATGACTCCGATGATGGGTCTTTCTGGTGACCAGTTCCTGTCCTGAACTGGCTTAATAGCATAAAGTCAGGTGTGATCAAAGGGCATGAATAAAAAACACACTCCTATCACTTGGGAATTTCTGAGGATTATAGCAGCTCTATGCCAGAAACCCAGAACAAAGACCAAATTCTTTATCATACAACAGGGGTGTAAGTCCTGAATTCCATTTAAAATCTATTCACTTTATGACATCTGCGATTCATGGAACGGAAGATGTGAAGAGGGTCTTTGGAAGCAGATGCTCACAAGAGATGTCTGGAGTGGAAATGAAAATGTGAGAGTCGGTAGCATGAAGGTGAAATTTAAAAAGACGAGAAAAGAGAGAAAAGCCAGAGAGCACAGGACCCATCCCTCTGAGGCCTGTCACAAGGAGAAGCTGGAGATGGAGGAAGTCCAGGAAAGGATGGAGCCCCCAAGAGAATGGTAATTGAGAGGTCAAAGAATGTATGCAGAGGGAGGAGGCCCCCCCCGGAAGAGGTGTTGCTAGATATTCCTGCCTCTGATGTTGACCTTTTTGAGTTTGATAAATATAAAAAAAATCCTGAGTGTCTTGGTATGTTTTTAAAACCTTTTTTTAAAAGTTTATTTACTGGGGTGCCTGGGTGGCCCAGTCGGTTGGGCGTCCAACTTTAGCTCAGGTCATGATCTCTCTGTCCGTGAGTTCAAGCCCTGCGTTGGGCTCTGTGCTGACAGCTCAGAGCTGGAGCCTGCTTTGGATTCTGTGTCTCCCTTTCTCTGCCCCTCCTCCATTAGCATTCTGTCTCTCTCTCTCTCAAAAGTAAATAAACATTAAAAAAATTAAAAAAAAGAAATATATAAAAGTTTATTTACTTATTTTGAGAGAGAAAGACGGGGAGGGGCAGAGATCGGGAAGGAGAGAGAATCCCAAGCAGGTCCGGCACTGTCAGCACGGAGCCTGATGTGGGGGCTCGAACCCATGAGTAGTGAGATCACCTGAGCCAAAACCAAGAGTCAGACTCTTAACTGACTGAGCCACACAGGTGCCCCTAAAATCTTTTATTATTTATTTATTTATTTATTTATTTATTTATCAAGATTTTATTATTTATTTATTAAAGCTTTTAAAATTTATTTATATTTTGAGACAGAGTAAGCAAGGGAGGGGCAGAGAGAGAGAGAGGGAGGGAATCTTAAGCAGTCTCCACACCACACTTACTGTAGAGCCTGAAGTGGGTTCCATCTCACAAACCGTGAAATCATGACCTGACTCGAAATCAAGAATCAGGTGGTTAACTGACTGCCCCCCCCACACTTCCCTTAAGATTTTAAGTAATCTCTACAGCCAACTTGGGGCTCAAACTCACAACCCTGAGATCAAGAGCTGCATGCTCCTCTGACTGAGATAGCCAGGCACCTCTAAAACCTTTTATTTTGAAATAATTTCCAACTTACAAAAAGTAAGTGCTCTTAACTTCCCCTCCCTTCCAAGTTGTCAACATTGTACTTAATTTGCTTTATCATTCTGTCTTTATTCTCTCTGTATATATTATTTTTCTCCAAACTTTTGAGAGTAAATTGCAGGTCTGATATGTCTTTACCTTCAAATACTTCAGTGTGTATTTTCTATAAACAAGGATGTTCTCTTACACACAAACCTGGAAAGTAATATTGACTTAATGCCATCAGCAAATCCAGTGGCTCTCAAAGTATCCCTTTAGAGGATCTCTGATTTCCAACTATTTTTATAATAATAGACAATATTTGCCTTTTTCATTCTTACTCCTTCAAGAATGTACAATGGAGGCTTCCAGAGGTTCCATGGTACATAACGACCTCATTGCTCTAATGTTAATTTATAATCAATTCATTATTGTTGCTGTTGATTTTTTTGAAAGAGAAAGAGAATCTTAAGACTCCATCCATGCCCAGCATGAATGCAAGATCATGACTTGAGCAGATATCAAGACTTAGATGCTTAACTGACTGAGCCACCCAGGCACCCCTTATTAGTGTTGTTTTTAAATGTTTTAGAAATCAATATTTAACAATTTCTCTTAGTTGTAATTTCTTTTCTTTTTTTCCCCAAATGTTTAATGTTTATTTTTGAGAGAGAGAGCGAGAGAGAGCGAGCATGAGTAGGGGAGGGGCACAGATAGAGAAGGAGACACAGAATCCGAAACAGGCTCCAGGCTCTGAGCTGTCAGCACAGAGCCCGACGCGGGGCTCTCGAACTCGGGAACAGTGAGATCATGACCTGAGCTGAAGTCAGACACTCAACGACTGAGCCACCCAGGCGCCCCTAGTTGTAATTTCTAATACAGTACATCTCTTTGGATATAAGCTAGATTTCGGGTATTCAATAGTTTTTAGTAATGTAAAGGGGTCTCGACATGGGGTGCCTGGCTGGCTCAGTCAGTAGAGCATGTGACTCTTGATCTTGGAGTCATTGGGGGTAGAGTTTCTGAAAAAAATTAAAAAATATGGGGCACCTGGGTGGTTCAGTCAGTCGATTAACTGATTTGGCTCATGTCATGATCTCATGATTTGTAAGTTCCAGCCCTCAGCAGAGAGCCCTCTTGGAATCCTTTGTCCCCCTCCCTCTCTCTGCTCTTTCCCTCTCCCCCTATACTGGTTCTCTTGTTAATCTGTCTTTGTCAGTTTAATTGTCAGACCCAGTCAGAGACCCTAAGAGTGAGAAAAACTTAAAATCTGAAAATTTTGTACATTAAATCAGCATAACTCAAACATTTTATCTCAAGACCCCTTTCAAGTTTAAAAAAAGATTTTAAGTTTATTTATTTATTTTGAGAGAGAAAAGTATACAAATTTATTTAAATTTTACATGATGGGAGCCTTCATAAGAAAATGAAGACCTGAAGAAACAGTTAGACCTGTGAATTCTTATGCTATTTATTTTTTATTATTTTATTAAAATTTTTAAAAAAATGTTTACTTATCTTTTGAGAGAAAGAGAGACAGAGAGTGACCAGGGGAGGAGCAGAGAGAGAGGGAGACACAGAATCCAAAGCAGGCTCCAGGCTCTGAACTGTCAGCATAGAGCTCGACGCTCTTCAAACACAGGGCTTGAATCCACGAACCGTGAGATCATGACCTGAGCCAAAGTCAGACGCCAAACCACTGAGCCACCCAGGCCCTCCTCTTAGGCTATTTTTGATGAAGAGTAGACATCATGGAGGAATATGATAGGCCAAGGAGTATGAGGTAAGCATAGTAAACTGGTGGAAACTTTGCAAGGCCTGTTTGTTCTTGCCATCCCTTTGTCTTTGGAGATGAGTGCATCTCTCACAGGAGGGTTTATGACTTGTTTCAGGGGAGAAAGGTGAGGGGAAGGTCAGAGTGACTTTCCTGTTTCTGCCTCTTTCTCAAGCTCCGTTATTCAATATGCCAAGGTGCCATATTTTGGGGTAGACTGTTCTGAACGTCATCACTCTACACCCACTAATTCTATTAGAGGGCATTGAGAAGAAGGCACACAGAAAGGGGCTTATTTTTATCAGTGATAATAATTTGTTAGGGTAATACCTGTACAGTCCTTTGCGGCTTTCAAATCATTTTTACACAGCCTATTTTATTTAAACCTCCTCTAACAAACCTGGGGGGGGGGCTGCTAAGTATTAGTATTAGAGGAATGAGAATTACAGGATCATGGATCTCTGCACTACCATGGCATAGTTAAGTCGAATGAATACTTACATACTGTACTTAAATGGCTATTTTAGGCAGCAGATTCTCTTCTGTCTGGTTTCTGACAAGCACTGAAGCAGGAAAACAAGGGAAAAGGAATTTGGGAACATCGGGACAGAAGGGGGGAAGGGTGGAAAGAGGAATACAGGATTAGGATTCAGAACAAAGCTGGGATTTAGGGATGATTGGCTTTTAGGTCGGAGATGTGAGAACCATCCGGTGCAGAAACTGCGCTTTGGGCACAACTGAGTCTGGGTAGAGGGTGGCGGCTAGGCGGGGGTTTCTTGGTCCCAGGGTCGGAGCTGGGCCCACCTGTGGCTGGGGCGGGACGGAGGAGGGGGCGGGGCCTATCACCAGGTGGGCGTGACCTATGCAGAAGAGGCCAACCTGTGGGTGGGCGTGGCCGACGTAGGAGGGCCGCCGCCAACCGGGGCTGACTGGGCTGTCCGGCACGCTTCCTGGTGTCACCCGTAGAGGGCGCCGGCCACCGAGCCGCCCTCAGAGTCGCGAGGCCGGAAGGAGCGCGGCGCCGCCCCACTCGCCCCAGCCGCCGCCATGAAAGCCGTGGTGCAGCGCGTCACCCGGGCCAGCGTCACAGGTCAGTCGGGCGGGGCCGGGCCCTGGCCCGGGAGGAGCCACCCCTGACCCCGCTCCCGGCTGTCCCCGGCCGCCCCCGCAAGGGTTCCCCCGCGCCGTCCCCTGGGGCCCCTCCGGCCGCCAAGGGCCCTGGCGAGCTCGGCCCCCGCAGTCCAGAGTCCCCCGGCCGGCTCCGGGCGTCGCCGGGGTTGCGGAGCAGTCCACGTGCCCGGCGGGCCCGGCGCGGCCCTGGCTGCAGGGTTCTGCGTTGGGCTCGCCATAAACGCGCCTTATTACTACCGGTTTTTGTTTTGTTGTTGTTTTGGTCCCGAGTACCGGGTGGCAGAATCTCCGAGCATCCCCACGGCCCGTTCATCGGTGGAATGTTGCACAAACAACACGTAGGCAGCATTTCCGGAGCAAGGACCCCCCCTCCCTTCTTTATAACGTTCTATTTTAAATTTCCCATTTTTGCCCATTGTCTACATGTTCCAGTTTTTATGGAGCTTGACTGCCAATAAAATGCACAGATATGAAGAGTTGTTCATGTGGTTGAGTTGTGACAGTTATGCACACGTGACCAGCGCCCGGACTAGACAGAATGTTCCCTGCCCCAGGACACCTCTCACTTGCCTAACGCTGCAGGGATGGGGTCAGAAACTAAAGACTTCTGGATGAAGTGTTTCTCTTTGCCACCAGTTTCTTGTGGACCAAGCCACCCAACCATTAGTCATCGTTGGATCTACTGTAGTCTAGTTTGAACACCAGGGGTGCAGGTGATTAATGTATAGAAGATAGTCGTTTTAAAAACAAACAAAGATAAAAAGATGTTAAAAAATTTGACTAATTTTAGATTGTCTTCTAGACCTCTGTTTTGTTTTGTTTTGTTTTTTGCAGGATTATAGTATTGTCTCTGTCCAAGTAATTCCAGATATCCTTTTCTTCCAGCCAAGTCTACACCAAGTATATGTTCTTATGTCCACAAAAGTATAACTCTAAAAACAGAGCAAAAAAATCTCGTACAGAAACAACCAAACCCAACAAAACAGTATATTTAGATCAGAGGGTCTACTTTTCAACCCTGCCTAGTGATTTCTAAGTTGTTTTTTTAACTGGTTTTGGATATGGTCCTGAAGTAGTAAGGAACAGAATAGCATTGGGATTATGGGATTTTAAAACAAAGTGTGTTTTTTGTTTTTTTTTTTTTGGCATTTCAGTTAATATTGAAATTCATGGAGACTGGGAAAAATCATAGATGAGAAGATTTTTTGCTTTTTTGAGCAAAATTTTGCATTCTACTCTATGTAGTTGTCACCAATGAGTGAACTTTGGAGAATTTTAATCTTCTCTTACTTGAACTCTTCATTCTGGTGATCTGGAATATTGAAAACATGAATTTTGTGAGATTTGCTAAATTGTTTGAGTGATTTTAATTTACTATTTAAATTGAATGCTCTTAGTTAAAAACCAACCAAGAAACCTGCACATTAAAAAAGTTAAGGATATTTAAAAAAAGATGTGGGTATTAATTGTGGGAAGGTATCAAATAAAATGAAATTCCTTCTCAGTGCTAGAGGGACCTTCCAGTTAGCCAGGCCATCTAGTTCAATTGTAATGGAAAGAGATTTTCCAATTCCTTTAGAAGGTGACTGGCTTCACTGAAATGTGGTTATACGTGAATAGCATTTTATTTCAGAGGTTCTAAAATGTCACTTCTGATTTTATGGTTGGGATAGAGTACAGTGTTAGAAGTCATATCTTATTATATGGCAGACTCACTTAACAAGATTGGTCAAGCACATTTTGATGGCTTAGCATTGTTATTGTGATAATGTAATTTTAAAAGCTTTATTATGGAACACTTCAAACATATTCATTTGGTTACACAGGCGGCAAAGTGTGGTAACCATGTCCCAACCCTCACCTTCAGCAGCTAAAATCTGAATAGAATCATGTTGGGAAGAGAATCTGAAATGGGTTTGCATGAGTTAATTTGAGAGGTTGTGAATTCTTCTCAAAGAAGAGGTCAGGGGTGATGCCAGCATACATGGGAAATTGACCAAATATCTCTAGCCCTGTGATCTGTTGTCTAAAAAGGCGATTCTCAAGTTTTTTCCCTTGGAAATCCATTCGTCGATAATAAAAGATCCTTTTGAACCTTCTGGTTCTTGTACTTGTCCCTGGAGGTGAGAAGCACCTACTCTAGCATAAGAGAGCAGCAAACTGTGTCATAGATAGGCTTTGGGGCATAAGTTGTTTCTTATTAAGACAATAATACATTACGAAAATGTTGAAACTCCTCAGATAGTGATTTGAATCACTTTAAATAGTGATTCTGCTTTGGAGAATCTATTCTAAGAAGAGAATCTTAATTATAGGAAAAGATTTAGAGGAATGAATAGGCAGAGCTTGGAGAATTCTTAGGGCAGCGAAACTATGATACGGTAATGGTGGATACATGTCATTATATATTTGTCCAACAGATCTATAGAATGTATCACATCAAGAGTGAACCCTAATGTAAACTATGGACTTTGAATGAATGATAATGTTTTGTCAGTGCAGGTTCATCAGTTGTAAGGGATGTTCCCCTGTGGTGGGGGATGTTGACAATGGGGAAGCTCTGTATGTATGGGGGCAGTGAGTATAGGGAAATCTCTATACCTTTGCTCAGTTTTGCTGTGAACCTAAAACTGCTCTAAATTGTAAAATGTAAAGTCTAGTATTCAAAGATTTTCACCACAGTATTATTTACTGAAGTGAGAATTTTGAAACAAGCCATGTATCCAGCCAAATGGGATGGTTAGTTGGTCCATTGGATGGAATGCAACTGTTCCACTTGATAGGATGCAACTATTAAGAGATGTTTAGGAAAATCTTATGAGAAAATCCTTGTGCAATGTTAAGAGAAAAGATGGAGCACAAAAATTTATATATATTATTACAGTAATTGAAAACAAATATGAACTAAAACCTAGAGAAATAGAGAAAATATCAAAGGGAAATCATTGAAATATTGAAGTGCTTGTCTTTGGGTGTTCTTTTTTCTTACCTGTTTCTTTTTTCCCCCATTTCTTTCTTTCTTTCTTTAAAAAAAACTTGTCAAATTGGTTTCCATACAACATCCAGTGCTCATCCCAACAAGTGCCCTCCTCTGTGTCCATCATCCACTCTCCCCTCTCCCATATCCCCCTCAACCCTTGGTTTGTTCTTAGTATTTAAGAGTCTCTTATGTTTTGTCTCCCTCCCTCTCTGTGTCTTTTTTCCTTCTCCTCTTCCCCTCCCCCCTGGTTTTCTGTTAAGTCTTGCGAAGTCCACCTATGCGTGGAAACATATCATGTCTGTCTTTCTCTGCCTGACTTATTTCACTCAGCATAATACCCTCCAGTTCCATCCATATTGCTACACATGGCCAGATTTCATTCTTTCTCGTTGCCACATAGTATTCCACTGTATATATATACCACATCTTCTTTATCCATTCGTCAGTTGATGAACACTTAGTCTTTTTCCATGATTTGGCTATTGTTGAAAGTGCTGCTATAAACATGGGGGTACATGTGCTCCTATGCATCAGCTCTCCTATATCTCTTGGGTAGATTCCTAACAGTGCTGTTGCTGGGTCATAGGGTAGTTCTATTTCCATTTTTTTTTTAAATGTTTGTTTATTTTTGAAACAGAGAGAGACAGAGCATGAGTCGGGGAGGGGCAGAGAGAGAGGGAAACACAGAATCCGAAGCAGGCTTCAGGCTCTGAGCTGTCAACACAGAGCCTGACGCAGGGCTTGAACTCACAGACCGTGAGATCATGACCTGAGCTGAAGTTGGATGCTCAACCGACTGAGCCACCCAGGCGCCCCTATTTCCATTTTTTTGAGGAACCTCCACACAGTTCTCCAGAGCGGCTGCACCAGTTTGCATTCCCACCAAGAGTGCAAAAGGGTGCCTGTTTCTCCACATCCTCGGCAGCATCTATGGTTTCCTGATGTGTTCATTTTAGCCACTCTGACTGGTGTGAGGTGGTATCTCAGTGTGGTTTTGATTTGTATTTCCCTGATGATGAGTGACATTGAGCATCGTTTCATGTGTCTGTTGGCCATCTGGATGTCATCGTTGGAGAAGTGTCTATTCATATCTTCCGCCCATTTCTTCACTGGGTTATTCGTTTTTTGGGTGTGGAGTTTGGTAAGTTCTTTATAGATTTTAGATACTAGTCTTTCATCCGATATGTCATTTGCAATTATCCTTTCCCATTCCGTTGGTTGTCTTAGTTTTGTTGGTTGTTTCCTTTGCAGTGCAGAAGCTTTTTATCTTGACGAGGTCCCAATAGTTCATTTTTGCTTTTAATTCCCTCGCCTTTGGAGATGTGTCACATCTTACCTGTTTCTTATATTTTCCAAATTTTCTATATTGTGTATGAATTAATGTAATGGTGGATGTAACTCAACGACCATTGTTTTTAAGCTCTTAAAACATACTATGGGGAAAATTTTAAAAATATATTGATATTGTAAGAAAATAATATTGATTTACTTAACAAATAAAGCTTGATTGTATTCTAAAGCCACAAGCCAGCGACCCCAATTGTTTACTACTTATTTCAGATAGATTATTCCTGTTTCAGCTTCTGAGTCTTTGGCTCAAAGATCAGTAAATCATTCATAGTCCATTATAAGAAAAGTGGCACAGAAGAAAATATTTTTTAGCATAAAAAGAAGAGAAATTAAGCTTTACTGATACTTTGGTTTGGAATGGGTTGATGCTGATGCTTCCCTGCGGTCTGCATGTCAGGTGGTTCCTTGTCAGACAGGTGAAGGAAGAGGGGGTGTTCTCATTCTTTCCTTGGCTTGCTGGATATTACAACACTTTACAGTCTATGATGCCTTTTCAGATATATTTATAGATACCATTACCTAGCAGAAGCAAACAAGAAATGACAGAGTAGACCCTTCTCCTGATTGGAATGTTGGGTTAGTAGATGATAATAATCAGTATTCTAATGAGATATGGCAAACAGTTGGCCAAAAAATGGACACTTATGAAGATTAACATTTGAAATATGGATTTAGGTTCACCGTAATAATGATGGATCTTGGCCTAAGAATTGAACCAGTGCTGAGATATTGCCTAATGGTGGTAAAGCATACATTTGACTATAAATACATACACAAATGTTTGGAATTTATGTTCAGAGATTTGTTTTTTTTGTGGATGAGGTACATGATTGAAAGGGATTTGGAGGTCATTGGCTTAGAATACACACTTGAGTACTAAACTAGGATATAATAGAAGTTTGTTGACTTGAAGCTTAACTTTTAAACTATGGGTTTTGTATATATTTATCTTCTTGCAGTAAGTAGAAAAATTATTTCTTTTTCTGACATAAATGTTTATTATTTTGTACTATCTGTATATTATGTTACCATATTTGCTGATTCTCAAAGAAAAGAAAGCATTTCCTTTCAGAGAATACAGCTGGGCTGGATTCCCTGGGGGGAGGAAAACTCTTCTGTTTTTACAGATGGGCAAACTTTATCATAGAAAGTTTGAGGTATCCTACCCAAGGTAACACAGAAGAAAATGTGGCCCTAAAATTTAGCTTAATTTTGTTGTTAACAATTCATTCATTCCAGATATAAAATCAGAAAGGACTTCAATCTTGGTAGTCTTACTACATTTATGAAACTCGTTTTTGAATACCCACTGACTTTACCAAAGAGGTTATAAGAAATATTTGTGATGTTTAAACATTCCTGTGGTTACTTAAAAGTGCATCATGGGACCTATTTGGTTCTGAGTTTTTTTTCCCCTTTTGTTTCCTTTCTAGTTGGAGGAGAGCAAATAAGTGCTATTGGACGGGGCATCTGCGTGTTGCTGGGTATTTCTCTGGAAGATACACAGAAGGAACTGGAGCACATGTAAGAGGCAGATTTCTAAGTCATTTCTGTTTGAACGGGATATGTAGTGGTTATATCTGTAGCTCTGTATTTCTATCTACCTGTGTAGCTATCTGAATTATATATATACATACACCAGGGACTTCCATGATATTTTGTTCCTGTGAAGTCAGCCCCTGTTACTTTTTTCTGTCTCTTTTGATGTAAAATGGTTATCTCCATGTTTCAGATGAGGAGACCGAGGAAGAGTGATTTGTCAGATGATACCCACTAAGTCAGCAGCAGAGCTGAACCCAACAGACTTGGTCCCTTCTTGCTATATCCATGAACCGTTCTCTTAATGCAAAACTGAACTTTTCTTATGAATGATTTCCAGTTTGAGCAGTATGATCTGGGCACCATTTATCCATTTAAAAAATGTCCAGTTGTTCATTGTACACATAGAATCTATAGCTCAGACAATTACTCAATTACTTGCCTAAGATCATGAACATGTATTTAGCAAACATCCTGAATTCAGATTAGAATCTAGGCTACGTGGGGTGCTTGGGTGGCTCAGTCGGTTAAGCATCTGACTTTAGCTCAGGTCGTGATCTTGTGGTCCATGGGTTCAAGCCCTGTGTCGGACTCTGTGCTGACAGCTCAGAGCCTGAAGCCTGCTTCGGATTCTGTGTCTCCCTCTCTCTCTGCCCCTCCCCTGCTCATGCTCTGTCTCTCTGTCTCTTGAAATAAATAAACATTAAAAAAAAAAAAAAAAAGAATCTAGGCTACCTGGCCTGGAAGCTGGTGCTCTTTTTACTGAGGTAGAGGAGTTTTTCATCGCTGTTGCCTGACTGGCTCTTTAAGTACAGGCAGCCTTGCCATCCCTACGTTTACCCTCTCCCGCCCCCTTCCAGCACCACTTGGCATATTTACTTCAGATGTGTGGATCTGTTTATTCTGCCTTTTGGTGCCCATACCTGGGCATAATTCCACCCAATTGTCTCTTTTGTATTAGGTTGAAAATCAGACTTGGAACCTAATTCCTCCTAAGGAATAAATGTTCCTCTTTCTTGCCAAAGGGGCTCTTCTTTGTCATCCACATTTATAAGGAAAGCCCTCCTAGGGGTTTAAGAGGCATGTGACAGTTGTCAAGAAGGCTTTTGCCAGGTCTTTTTGCATATTTACAATAATCATGAGTTTTCTCCAAGGTGTTTGCCCAGTTATTCATTTTGAGTAGCTCCAAGGAAGGGTGTAAGAATGGTGTATCATTTATTTCAGTGTAAAGATTGAATTCTTTTATAAAAAAAATAGAATTGAACCTATGTCTTGACATATCCACCAACTTGAAGGAGCAGTTAGGAAGTAGCTGTTTTTAGCTCCAGTTCCCATAGGTACCTGCTATGAATTAGAGGTACTGGCCAAAAACAAAACAAAACAAAACAAAACAAAAATTGCAGAACAGCCTTGTGAGGAAGGTCTGTTATGATCCCATATTACAGATAAGGAAACTGAGCCATAGAGGTGGATAAATAACTTGCCCAAGGCCCAAGTAACTTGTTCCTTGTGTCCTCATATATAATTCCATGTAGAGAATACATATAATAGTATGTCAATATTATGTTCTTATTTGACAGGATTCTGGTGACATTTTGGGGCATGGAGTGTGTCAGGGGCTCATGATTCTTCAGGTTTCTCTAACCACTGTTTTCCTGCTTAGGGTGAGAAAGATTTTAAACCTGCGTGTGTTCGAGGATGAGAGTGGGAAACACTGGTCGAAGAGTGTGATGGACAAACAGTATGAGGTGCTGTGCATCAGCCAGTTCACCCTCCAGTGTGTGCTCAAGGGGAACAAGCCTGACTTCCACCTGGCAATGCCCACGGAGCAGGCAGAGAGCTTCTACAACAGCTTCCTGGAGCAGCTGCGTAAGACCTATAGGCCGGAGCTCATCAAAGGTAGGCAGAAGGGTGAGCCCTCCTAAGAGGAGGGTCCCCAGGACACTTCTAGGCAGTGCGAAAAGAGAGTCTGCGATTATAGCATCTCCTTTTCCAGAAAGTTTGTTGTTTGTGCTTATTATTTAAAACATAGTGGCTGCTTCTACTGCTGCTGAGGTAGGAGTCCTCAATGCCACTGATACTGTTTACTTTCTTTCCTTCTTTCTTTCTTTTTTTTTTTTTTAATGTTTATTTATTTATTTTGAGAAAGAGAGAGAATGAGTGTCTGCCCGTGTGAGGGAGGAGCAGAGAAAGAGGGAGAGAGAGAATCCCAAGCAGGCTGTTAGTCCAGAGCCGTATGCCCACATAGGTGGGCATTTGTGATCCCATGAACCGTAAGATCAAGACTGAAGCCAAAATCAAGAGTCCACGATGCTTCACTAACTGAGCCACCGAGGCACCCCACCCTTTTTCATTCTTCTGTTCACATTTGAGTATTTAGCAACCCACAAGTGTGTCTGATACAGCGGTATTTAATTTGCTTGCTTATGATGTCTGACAGAGAAGACAATGCAGGTACAAATGTGAGACACGTGTCATTTATTTTTTTAAAAAGTTTTTTTAATGTTTATTTATTTTTGAGAGAGAGAGAGAGAGACAGAGTACGAGCAAGGGAGAAGCAGGGAGAGACGGACAGACTCTGAAGCAGGTTCCAGGCCCTGAGCTGTCAGCACAGAGCCTGATGCAGGGCTCGAACCCATAAACTGTGAGATCGTGACCTGAAGGCAAAGTCGGATGCTTAACCAACTGAGCCACCCAGGCACCCTATAGTCACGTGTCATTTAAATTTCTAGTAGCCATATTAAAAAAAAAAAAGAAACAAGTGAAATTAGTTAAATTAATTAATTATTTTAAAAGTTTATTTACTTATTTTGAGAGAGAGAGAGAAAACGTGAGCAGGGAAGGGGCACAGAGAGGAGAGAATCCCAAGCAGGCTTCACATTTGTCAGCACAGAGTACAATGCAGGGCTCGAATACACGAACTGGGAGATCATAACCTGAGCCGATATCAAGAGTCAGATGCTTAACTGACTGAACCGAACCACCCAGGTGCCCCTGAAATTAATTTTGAAAGTATATTTTATTTAACTCAGTAGATCTAAAATAGTGTGCTTTTACCTTGTAATCAATATAAAAAGTTATTGAGATAATTTTCATTGTTTTTTTTTGTGCTAAAGTCTTCTAAATCTGGTGTGTACTCAATAGCTGTGTGTTCTTAGTGGCTATCATATTGGATAGTGAAGGTTTAGGTCTTCACGTAACCGTTTATTGGAGGGAATGCCAGCCTAGGATGACTGTCAGATTTAGTCTAGAAAATGCCTTGGAATAGTGGTCTTGGTTTGTGGGAGAATTATGAATCTGATATTATGTGTCTTTTTAGGGGGGCCCTTCATTTCTAGTCTGTTTTCAGGTTTCTGGAGGGCAGGTTGCATTTAATATCATCATGTTTTGCCCTTTTCTTCAAAGTTATTAGAATGTTTAGCCTCCTTTGGTAATACATCTCAGTGTGAGATGATTTTCCTAAGAATGTCTCAGTATCTAACTGCAGTTTCTTTTGCTACCATCATACCCTTTTATAGACACCTAAGAGTTGTTAATAGTTAACTCTGTGGTGTCCCTTAACTGACTGAGCCACCCAGGCACCCCCATGTATGGTATCTCTTATACTTTGACTTTCTCTGGAAGAAACAAACCCTGATCCCTTATTGTATCTATTTTCAACCTTAAGTAATAAAAGTTACTGGCTAGATTTTGACACTCTGTAGCAAAGCCCCACATTGAGGATTATCAGCTCAATAATTATTAAATTATATTATAATTTATAATATAAATAATTTATAATTTTATAAATTATATAATTTATATGTAAATTAAATTATAAATAATTAAAGATTATTTAGGTTTAGAAGAGTGATATTCCTATTCCTCTCTGGCATTTCCTTTTATCTTAATTCTCCTCTTACTGTGTAAGGTGTCTCTTTGCCATGATCAGGACATCCCTGCCTTAAATCCCACTCTTTTTTTGGGTCCTGGTTGAGCAGAATGTATTTGCCTCTTCTGGAAATAATCCAGGCTTAGAGCTCCATTCACAAGTCTGGTGATGGATGTTTCCAGTATTTTTTCCCACCCTGTGTCCACTGGGTTCCTTCTGCATGGCTTTGCTGCAAACATGTTTCTTCCCAGAATTAGCAATTAAGTCAAGTCCTCTGAATAATTATTTTTCTTTGCTGAGCTGAGGAGTAAATGCTGTCATTATTGTCTCCTCTGATTGGTGTTTGTAGAATCATCCCATTTCTGAGTAATCTCAGGCATATTTTAGAATGCACTGAAGTCCCTTGAAAGGACGAGCACAAGGAATACTACTAGAGTGTAAGTGAAGGCATTTTAGGTGGCAGAACACTTAGAATGCCCAAGTGAAAGCAAATGAGCTTTCATCTGAGTCCTTAAAGAGGAGTGTTTTGCGTAGTATTAGGTGTTTTGTGTTCCTTTTACTTTTTTTTTTTTTAAGTTTATTTATTTATTTTGAGAGAGAGAGAGCACATGCGTGAGTGGGGTGAGGGGCAGAGAGACAGGGAGAGAGAGAATCCAAAGCAGGCTCTGCACTGTCAGTGTGGAGCTGATGTGAGGCTCAAGCTAACGAACAGATCAATGACCTTGGGCTGAAATCAAGAGTCGGACACTTAACCAGCTGAGCCACCCAGGCACCCATGTGTTCTTTTTACCTTTTGAAATGATGTGTATTTTGTCCAGTAATTCTTTGAAGTGCCTGAAGCAATGTCCTATTAACAATATAATTTTATAATGGGTCACAATTTAAGTTTGTGGGAATATGATACATCTGATTGTTTTGATGAAAAATTGATGCGATTTATGCTATGTGAAGAGTTTTAATCAGTTTGTCATTTGAGTTTTAAGTCAGGCATTTATTTTTTATTTTCAGCATTTATTTTTTCTTTCTAAAATTAACTTATTTTTTAATTGTGGTAAAATAACACGTAACACAAAATGAACCATTTTAAAGCATAGAGTTCAGTAATAGTGTATTCACAGTGCTGTGCAACCATCACCACTGTCTAGTTTCAAAACATTTTCATCACCCCAAAAGGATTACCCTGTACCCATTAACCAGTCACTCCCCATCCTCCCCCACTTCTAGCCCTGGCAACCGTGACTCTGCTTTTGGTCTTTATGGATTTGCCTTGTCTGAATATTTCATACAGATGGAACCATACAATATGCAGCCTTTTGTGTCCAGCTTCTTTGTCTTAGCATAATGTATTCAAGGTTCATCCTTTGAACATACATTGTGCATGTCTATGTACATTGTAACATTTGTCAGTACTTCATTTCTTTGTATGAAGAATAATCCGTTGCATGAATATGTCATGTTTTGTTTATCTATGCATTCATTGTTGGACATCTAGCTTGTTCCCAACCTTTTAGCTGCTGTGAATAGGGCTGCTGTAAACTTGTGTACAACTTTTTGCTTGAACACTCGTTTTCCATTCTGTTGGTTATATACTCAGGAGTAGAATTGCTGGATCATACAGTAATTCTGTTTAACTTACTGAGGCACTGCCAAATTGTTTTCCACAGTGATGTTTTACATTCCCACCAGCAGTGAGGGTTCTGATTTCTCTGCATCCTTGCCAATACTTTTTATTTCCTTTTTTTTTTTTTTTTTTTTTTTTAATGATTATAGCCATCCTACTGGGTGTGAAGTGGTGCATCACTGTGGATTTGATTTGCATTTTTCTTTCTGTTTCTTTTTTTTTTTTAAAGAAAGAATTAAAAAAAAGTTTTGTTATGTTTTAGAGAGAGGGAGGGCTGGAGCTGGGTAGAGGAGCAGAGGGAGAGAGAGGGAGAATCTTAAGCAAGCTCCACTTGCAGTGCAGAGCTAAGTCCCATGACCGTGGAATCATTACCTGAGCTGAAATTGAGAGTGGGACCCTCAACCAAATGAACCACCCAGGTACCCTCTATCTTTTTTTCCCTCCCCTTCTCATATTTCATCTGTTTGTTTCTTAAACTCCATGTATGAGTGAAATCATAGGTACTTATTTCACTTAGCACTGTACGCTCTGGCTCCGTCCACGTCATTGCAAATTGCAGGATTTCGTTCTTTCTGATGGCCAAGTAATATTCCATTGTATGTATATGAGTGTGTGTGTGTGTGTGTGTGTGTGTGTGTGTGTGTGTGTGTCTTTGTGTATATCACATCTTTTATATCCATTCATCAGTCAGTGGACATATGGGCTCTTTCCATAGTTTGGCTGTTGTTGATAATGTTGCTATAAACATTGGGGTGCATGTGCCCCTTCGAAACATCACACTGGTATCCCTTGGATAAATACCTAGTAGTGCAATTGCTGGATCGTAGGGTAGTTCAATTTTTAACTTTTTGAGGAACCTCCGTACTGTTTTCCAGAGTGGCTGCACCAGTGTGCATTCCCACTAGAAGTGCAAAAGAGATCTTCTTTCTCTGCATCCTCATCAACATCTCTTTTGCCTGAGTTATTAATGTTAGCCATTCTGACAGGTGTGAGGTACGGTATCTCATTGTGGTTTTGATTTGTATTTCCCTGATGATGAATGACTTTGAGCAGTTTTTCATGTGTCGGTTGGCTATCTGGATGTCTTCTTTGGAGAAATGTCTTTTCCCATTTTTTCACTGGATTATTTGTTTTTTGGGTATTGAGTTTGATAAGTTCTTTATAGATTTTGGATACTAACCCTTTATCTGATATATCATTTGTAAATATCTTCTCCCATTCCATTGGTTGCCTTTTAGTTTTGCTGATTGTTTCCTTCGCTGTGCAGAAGATTTTTATTTTGGTGAGGTTCCAGTAGTTCATTTTTCCTTTTGTTTCCCTTGCCTCTAGAGACATGTTGAGTAAGATGTTGCTGCGGTCAAGGTCAAAGAGATTCTTGCCTCCTTTCTCCTTGGGGATTTTGATGGCTTCCTGTCTTACGTTTAGGTCTTTCATCCATTTTGAGTTTGTGTGTATGGTATAAGAAAGTGGTCCAGGTTCATTTTTCTGCATGTCACTGTCCAGTTTTCCCAACACCATTTGCTGAAGAGACTGTCTTCATTCCTTTGGATATTCTTTCTTGCTTTGTCAAAGATTAGTTGGCCATACATTTGTGGGTCAATTTCTGGGTTCTCTATTCTGTTCCATTGATCTGAGTGTCAGTTTTTGTGCCAGTACCATACTGTCTTGATGATTACAGTTTTGTAATACAGCTTGAAGTCCGGGATTGTGATGCCTTCAGCTTTGTTTTTCTTTTTCAGGATTGCTTTGGCTATTAGGAGTCTTTTCTGGCTCCATACAAATTTTAGGATTGTTCTAGCTCTGTGAAGAATGCTGGTGTTATTTTGATAGGGATTGCATTGAATATGTTGATTGCTTTGGATAGTATCGACATTTTAACAATATTTGTTCTTCCTATCCATGAGCATGGAATATTTTTCCATTTTTTGTGTCTTCTTCAATTTCTTTTATAAGCTTTCTATAGTTTTCAGTGTATAGATTTTTCACCTCTTTGGTTAGATTTATTCCTAGGTATTTTATGGTTTTTGATGCTATTGTAAATGGGATCGATTCCTTGATTTCTCTTTTTGTTGCTTCATTATTGGTGTGTAGGAATGCAACCGATTTCTGTGCATTAATTTTATATTCTGTGACTTTGCTGAAATCTTGGATCATTTCTAGCAGTTTTTTGGTGGAATCTTTTGGGTTTTCCGTATAGAGTGTCATGTCGTGTGTGAAGAGTGAAAGCTTGACTTTCTCCTTGCTGATTTGCATGCCTTTTATTCCTTTGTGTTGTTGGATTGCTGAGGCTGGGACTTCCAATACTGTGTTGAATAACAGTGGCGAGAGTGGACATCCCTGTCACGTTCTGACTTTAGGAGGGAAAGTTCTCAGTTTTTCCCCATTGAGGCTGATTTTAGTAGTGGGTCTTTCATATATGGCTTTCATGATCTTGAGGTATGATCTTTCTATCCCTACTTTCTTGAGGGTTTTTATCAAGAAAGGATGCTGTATTTTGTCAGGTGCTTTTTTTGCATCTGTTGAGAAGATCATGTGGTTCTTGTCCTTTCTTTTATTGATGTGATGAATCACATTGCTTGTTTTGCAGATATTGAACCATCCCTACATCCCAGGTATAAATCTCACTTGATCATGGTGAATATTTTTTTTAATATATTGTTGGATCTGGTTGGCTAATACCTTGTTGAAGATTTTTTCATCCATGTTCATCAGGGATATTGGTCTATAGTTCTCCTTTTTAGTGGGGTCTTTGTCTGGTTTTGGAATCAAAGTAATGCTGGCTTCATAGAAAGAGTTTGGAAGTTTTCCTTCCGTTTCTAATTTTTGGAACAGCTTCAAGAGAATAGGTGTTAACTCTTCCTTAAATATTCGGTAGAATTCCCTTGGAAAGCCATCCAGCCCTGGACTCGTTTTTTGGGAGATTTTTGATTACTAATTCTATTTCTTTACTGGTTACAGGTCTGTTCAAGATTTCTATTTCTTCCTGTTTCAGTTTTGGTAGTTCCTAAGTTTCTAGGAATTTGTCCATTTCTTCCAGATTGCCCAATTTATTGGCATGTAATTGCTTGTAATATTCTCTTATTATTGTTTTTATTTTTGCTGTGTTGGTTGTGATCTCTTCTCTTTCATTCTTGATTTTATTTATTTGGGTCATTTCATTTTTCTTTTTGATCAAATTGGCTAGAGGTTTATCAATTTTGTTAATTCTTTCAAAGAACCAGCTCCTGGTTTCATTGGTCTGTTCACTGTTTATTTGTTGTTGATGTTGTTGTTTTTTGGTTTTGATAGCATTGATTTCTTCTCTAATCTTTATTATTTCCTGTCTTCTGCTGGTTTTGGGTTTTATTTGCTGGTCTTTTTCAAGCTCTTTTAAGGTGTAAGGTTAGGTTGTGTATCTGAGATCTTTCCTCTTCTTTTAGGAAGGCCTGGATTACTATATACTTCCCTCTTATGACTGCCTTTGCTGCGTCCCAGAGGTTTTGGGCTTTGGTGTTATTTTCATTGGCTTCCATGTACTTTTTAATTTCCTCTTTAACTTCTTGGTTAGCCCATTAATTCTTTAGTAGGATGGTCTTTAGTCTCCAAGTATTTGTTATTTTTCCACATTTTTCCTTGTGGTTGATTTCAAGTTTCATAGCCTTTGGTCTGAAAATATGCACAGTATGATCTCGATCTTCTTGTACTTGTTGGGGGATACTTTGTGTCCCAGTATGTCCGCTGCTGTAATTGGGGTGTTGAAGTCCCCTACTATTATGGTATATTATCGATGAATTTCTTTATGTTTGTGATTAATTAATTGATTTATATGTCTGGGTCCCACCATGTTTGGAGCATAAATGTTTACAATTGTTAGATCTTGTTGGATAGACCCCTTAATTTTGATATAATGCCCTTCTTCATCTCTTGTTACAGCCTTTATTTTAAAGTCTAGATTGTCTGATATAAGAATGGCTACTCTGGCTTTCTTTTGGTGACCATTACCATGATAGATGGTTCTCCATATCCTTACTTTCAATCCAAAAGTATCTTTAGGTCTAAAATGGGTCTCTTGTAAGCAGCATATAAATGGATCTTGTTTTCTTGTCCATTCTGTTACCCTATGTCTTTTTATTGGAGCATTTAGGCCATTAATGTTTAGAGTGAGTACTGAAAGATAAGAATTTATTGTCATTATGTTGCCTATAAAGTTGGAGTTTCTGGTCGTGTTCTCTGATCCTTTCTAGTCTTTATTGCTTTTGATCTTTTTTATTTATTTATTTATTTTAATCTTTTTTTTCTCCTCTCAGAGAGTTCCCCTTAAAATTTCTTGCAGGGCTGGTTTAGTGGTCATGAACTCCTTTGTTTGTCTGGGAAACTTTTTATCTCTCCTATTTTGAATGACAGCCTTGCTGGATAAAGAACTCTTGGCTGCATATTTTTCCGATTCAGTATATTCAATATATCCGCCACTCCTTTCTGGCCTGCCAGATTTCTGTGGATAGGTCTGCTGCGAACCTGATCTGTCTTCCTTTGTAGGTTAAGGGCTTCTTTTTTTTCCCATGATGCTTTCATGATTCTTTCCTTGCCTGAGTATTTTGTGAATTTGACTATGATATGCTTTGTTGATGGTCGATTTTTGTTGAACCAAATGGGAGTCCTCTGTGCTTCCTGGATTTTGGTGTCTGTGTCTTTCCCAGGTTAGGAAAGTTTTCCACTATGATTTGTTCACATAAACCTCCTACTCCTTTTTCCCTCTCTTCGTCTTCTGGGACCCTTATGATTCTGATGTTATTCCTTTTAATTGAGTCACAGTTCTCTAATTCTTAAATTGTGCTCTTTTGCCTTAATCTCCCTCCTTTTTTCTGTTTCATTATTCTCTATAAGTTTGTCCTGTATATCGCTGATTTGCTGCTCTGCTTGATCCATCCTTGCCGCCGTGGCATCCATTCGAGATTGCAACTCAGTTGTAGCATTTTTTAATTTCATCGTGACTAGCTTTTACTTCTTTTATCTCCACATCTATTTTCAACCCCAGCTAGTATTCTTATTATTGTGATTCTAAATTCTGGTTTCAACATCTTACTTGTATCTGTTGATTAAGTCCCTGACTGTCACCTTGGCTGTCATTTCTTCCTGTTCTTTCTTTTGGGGTAGATTCTTTCATTTTTGTAATTTTGAAGGAAGACAAGGAATTAATAGAGGGAAAAAATAAAAATTAAAAAATTAGGGGCACCTGGGTGGCTCAGTCGGTTAAGCGTCCGACTTCGGCTCAGGTCACAGTTTGTGGGTTCGTGCCCCCATCGGGCTCTGTGTGGACAGCTCAGAGCCTGGAGCCTGCTTCAGATTCTGTCTCCCTCTCTCTCTGCTCCTCCCCCACTCATGTTCTGTCTCTCAAAAATTAAATAAACATTTAAAAAATTTAAAAATATTAAAAAAAAATTAAAAACAATACAAAAAAATCAAATAATGGATGCTAGATCCTAGATATGTTTTGGTCTGGTTGTTGAAAGGAACTTGATAGATTAGAGAAAAAAAGGGGAAGATAAAAAAGAAAAAGAAAAAAAAGGAAAACATTTGAAAATTTGAAAAAAATGAATACAATAAAATAGAATAAATTGAAATGATAGAAGTAAATTAGAAGTTAACAAATTTATAAAAAAGTAAAATATATGCTAGAAAAAGTAACAAAAATATTTTTAATAAAAATTGAAAGTAAAAATAATTTCTTTTCTTTCTGTATTCAAGAGTAAGAAAAGAAACACAAATGAATAGATGGACTGGTGAACAAACTGAAATACGATTGAAATTACATTGGTTTCCCCTAGAAGTCAAGCTATGAAGCTCTTTATAGTCCCTAAACTAAGCAGACAGAGAGACTTGTGGTGTTCCTCAAGAGTGCAGTTGGCCCCATTAGTGTAATGGCTCTGTTCTCCACTAGATGGTGCTGCTTAGCTTAGTGGTATGGATCGTTGTGGCGCACGTAGGCATGTATGCATATGTGTGGGAGGGGTGAAAATGGCTTCACCCAATTACCCGGTGTTTAGTATCAGAACTCTGTGTTCTCCCCCACCGGCAGTCAAGCACCCTCCTTTGTCTCTGACTTCTGTCCACTCCCTCCCACTGTCCATGACCAAGCTGTCAGTCTGCCAGGTGGCACCTCCCTCCTGAGTTTTATCTCAGATGTGGCTGTATATCACAACCCATCTTTTCTGAGGGACTATGGCTTTGACCCATTATGACTTTCTGGGCAAGGGTCTCACCAAGCAATGCCCGGGTGCCCGTCTGCCCCCAGGAATGTTAATGAATCCATGCTGCCGCTGATGCCCAGAGACTGCGGCCGGGTGTCAGCCTGCCCCAGAAAAAGTTCATGCGATTGTGTAGCAGCCATGTTTCTGAGATTATGGTAAACCACAACACACGTCTGGCACGAGGTTTCCCTCTTCATGTCCTTGTTCCAAAACCCATGAATGTGATTGTTCTCCAGGGTCTGCTGGGATCTTTGCCTGTGGGGGGCTGCACAGCCTCTACCAAATGTCCTCCCACTAGGGGAACCGCATCTCCCTGTGTGTTCCGAGGGGTCCTCGGGCCCTTGCTCTCTGCTCCTGGGGTTTTGCCCTTCCCACCAGAGCACTGCCAGGTATCCAGCTGTGGAATTTCAGACTCTGTGCTCCCCCTGTTTATAGAGTTGTAATGGAACTTAAACCCTCTCCTTTCTCCCTTTTTTGTTCAGTCCCTTGCATACTCTTCCTTTTCTCTCCAGCTGCTTACAGGGGCAGGGGTGCTTACCCGTACTCTCCCCCCATCTCCATCCTCTCTCTGCTAGCAAACACAGCTCCCTGCCCTCCGCAACTTCTCTCTCCCCCAGTTCACCTCTCTGCACCAAGTACCTGCCGAGTTCTGTGGTTCAGGTTGTGCAGATTGTTGCGTTAGTCCTCAAATCAGTTTTCTAGATGTGCAGGATGGTTTAGCATTGATCTGGCTGCATTTCAGGGGTGAGAGACACAAAAGAACCTTCCATGCTGTTCCTCCATCTTGCCCCTCCCCCCCTTTTTAAAAGTTTATTTATTTTTGAGAGATAGAGAGACAGAGCAGAAGTGGAAGGGAGCAGAGAGAGAGGGAGACACAGGATCCAAAGCAGGCTCCAGGCTCTGAGCTGTTTGTACAGAGCCCAACGTTGGGCTCAAATCCACAAACCATGAGATCGTGACCTGAGCCAATGTTGGGCAGTTAACCGACTGAGCCACCCAGGCGCCCTTGTTTCTGTGAGCTTTTAATATATGCTGTGAATTGCAGGTATTTTTCATCCATTTTGTCATTTGTTCTTTGACCTTGCTTTAAGAGATTGTTTGCTGGACAGACATTTCTTTTTTTTTTTTATGTTGTTTATTTATTTTGAGAGTGGGTTGGCGAGGGACAGATGGAGGAGGAGATAGAATCCCAAGCAAGCTTGGTGCTCACTGTGAAGCCCAGTGCGGAGATCAGTCCCATGACTGCGAGATCATGACCTGAACTGAAATCAAGAGTCAGACGCCCAGTCAGCTGAGCCACGTGAATGCTCATGGACAGACATTTCTGATCCTTAAGTAATTAATAATTTTTGAAATGTCTGTTGGATTTTGAATCATAGTTTCTTATGATTTGCGTGGCATTTCCTACTCCACAGTTACAAAGAAATATGGCTATTTCCCCACCTAGTGCTTTCATGCTTTCATTTTTAATTTTGAAATCTTTGATCCGTTTGGAGTTTATCCTGTATACAATGTAAAGTGATGATCCAAAATATATCTTTTTGGGTGGTTATGAAATGGTTTCCCAAAACCATTTATTTAAGAAGCCATCTTTCCCTTCACTTATTTGAGATTTCGACTTTATCCCATATTAAATTCCTGCATGTGTTTATGAACTTTAGCTTTTCGTTTGTATTCTATTTTTTTGTTTTGTTTTGTCTGTTTATATGATGAAGACACACCCTTTCAGTTATTGAAGATTTGTGTTCTACATTCATATTGGGTAAGGTAAATCTCACCCACATTGCTCTTTGGAGTTTTCCTGCCTGTTGTTAATTGTTCTTCTATATGAATTTTTAAGTCAGCTTGTCTAGTTCCAGAAAATAATCTGCGTAACTTTTATTTGGATTACACTAAATTTATGAATTCATGAATCCTGTGGTCCATGATGATAACCACCCTCTAGCGTATTCCCCTACTTCCTTTGACTGTGTTTTTGGCCATGGGGGAGCTCCCCATTCAGGGGATGGACAGAATTTACAGGTCAGTCCTTTGAGTCTACCTTTGAACCTCTCTGAGGTTGCTCCTGCTGTGTCTTTTGTGCTAAGAGGCTCTGAACTGCGTTAGAGCCCTGCTGTGAAGCCTTTCCAAGGCCATTCTCATCCCACAGTGAAGACTTAATCCCTAGCCTGTGTCCCAAACCATGTCCAGGCACATCACCCAGCCCAGCACAGCAGAGGTTCTGCAGTGAGGGTAAGTGATGATAGACACACACACACACAGTATATGTATTTATTTTGAGAGAGAGAGAGAGAGAATGAGCAGGGGAGGGGCAGAGAGAGGGAGAGAGAGAATCCCAAGCAGGCCGAACTATCAACACAGAGCCCGACATGGGGCTTGAACCCTCAAACCCTGAGATCATGACCTGAATTGAAACCAAGAGTCAGACACTTAACCAGCTGAGCCACACACGAGCCCCTAAGTGATGATATGGTGGTGGAAGGGTGTCCTTATGCAGTGGGATCCAGGCTCTTTCAGCAGGTCTGCACATGTATGGCACAAAGCCCATGCAGGTCCCTGGGCCCTCAGACATTACATTGTCCCCATACAGGCTCACTGGTGCCTCGATGTGGAGACCAGGTAGCCTTTCATGCAGTTATTCCAGGTAGAATGATGCCTGGGACCCCAGTAGATCCCACAGATATCAGAGCAAAGCCTGATGGCCAGAGAAAACTTTGCCTTGAGCCTCCTTGTTATGCAAGGAGAGCTATAGCATTTGCTTTGAATCTGACTTCAGAACTTTAGCTCAGATGAGAGTTTAATTTCTCAGTGAGGGATTAATTTTAGGCTGTTTCCCCTGGAAACCCCTGTTTCCAGCTCTTTGGTTCGGAATTGGGGTAGTCCCCTTTGGTGACAGGTGTCCTGACTCCTGGGAGTAGGCATTTTCTGTTCTGGGCCACAAGGCCTGTTCCCCAATTCCTCTGACCATGCAGTCCCACGCCTGAGATATCTGTTGCCCAGAGAAGGTGTTTCTCTTGAGTGGATTGAACCACTACAGAGATAAGCACAGACAAGCAGAGACCATTGATAAAGGGGACTGAGTCTGAGGAGAAGCCACAAGATTCCAGGGGTCACCATTTGAGTTCCCTGCATGGGCCTGGACATGGAATGGAATCTGACAGTGGTTCTAATGCTGTCTACCTAGGCTTGGCTCTCACTCTTTGAGACACTCAGCTGACAGGGCCTGCCATGTACTCTTTCTCCAATAATGAATGCTTTCCTAGCCGAGTCATTTAGGAAATGCCATTGCTGGAGTTGCTGGTCTTTGCTAATGACTCCCAGAGCCCTTGCCTCTGCTTTACAGGCTCTGTTGAGTCAGATCAGCTCATTGGGGAATCTCCTCCCTACTGGTGGCACCCTGAATTGGCTGAGCCCTCTGGGAGTGTGGGGCCAGGAACCTCTAGAGAAGCAGTTCCATGCTGAGGGGCAGAGCTGCCATAGTACCTGTGGCCCCCCAGGGTCGCACTCCCCTGGGCTCCAGGAGTGATGCAAGCCTGTGGGTCTAGACCACACTCCTTTAGCTGCCATGGCCCTCGCCTTGCCACATGCTTATTTCGAGTCCCTCAGTTCCACACATTTGCTTGATTTCTTGGTTTCCAACCTATGTACCCGATGTTGGGTCCTCCATCAGTAACCCTCTTCCCTGCCTTCCCGGGCTGTAAACAGCTTTAAAGTAGAACAAAGAGGTAGCCTTGGTGGTGAGGACTTTGCCTTAGTGACAGAGGGAGCTGCCTTTGGGGTTGTGCTTAGATGGGCTGGCCCAAGGCCTCAGGACTGGTCCCTAGAGGTAGGCCGAGTCCCAGCCTGATCATGGCCATGCAGGCTGGCTCTGGAAAGCAGCATGCGTGGGCTTGCTCCCAGCCAGGCCAAGAAGTGACCATCATGCCTTTTGTTCTCCATTTTCTTCAATAGCATGTTCTTTTGGTATGGTTTTCTTGCCCCCCGCACTCCCTCTGCCCCCATTTGCCCATATTCTACCATGGATAGTGGTGGCAGTGACAGTAGTAACAGAGACTCAGATTTCCTGCACGCTCACTGCCTGGCTGTGGGCCCAGTGCCATGCCTATACTAACTCATATGCATTCTCCTTGTGGTGACTGTCCTGCTATCATCCTTGAACAAACAGGGGCACAGAGAGGCAGGACAGGGCTTCTCAGGGAGTGGTGACCATCAGTCAAGCATTGTCAAGAGGGGAGGGACGTCAGCCTTTGCACATTAATGGGGCACACTGGTTTGGAGCTGGTAGGGCCCTTGGACAGTGGCTGCTGAAAACCAGGTCACAGTAGGTTTGGGGCTCAAAGCTGGGATTTTTCCAGCTGGGAGCATGTGGCACAAACATGCCTGACACGTGCTTCTCCTCTAGTTCTGGATAGAACCCTGGGTCTTATATTTAAGGATGACTTGATCATATCACCATTGGAGCCCAGATGTAGTTTTGCAGATTTGTTTCTGTCTTTTAAGATTATTTTTAAAAATGTTTTTATTTCTCCTGGCCAGTATAATTTTTCATGGGGCTTTACTCTTTGATCTGAACTGGAAAAAATGTTCCCATGTTAAGACCTCTTAAAACATGTCTTTGGATTTATTGTCTATACAAATGGAGGTTCAGATAATAGTTCTGTTCATAACTGAAGAAAAACAGGAAAAGAAAATAAATTTCTTGCTCCTTGGAACGACAAACACGGTGAAGCATATGCTGTATATCCTGGCAACAGAAATTCAAGGTCGGAAATAATTCCTTTCCTCCTGAGTCTGCCTTCAGCTTCCCTGAGGAGTGCAGCGGCTGAAATTTGCTACTAATTGTAGCCATAATTTTAGCATGCAATTAGACACATGATTTCCTTCCCAGCTGATGTCTTTTTTGCTACTCTGACATGGATAAAACAAACGCTCTGTAGATTTGAATGGCCACTTTAATCTGACAGGAGTTCAAGAAAACTCACCATTATTTGAGTACACTGGTCTACCCAGTAGGAATTAAGTTAATCTTGCCTGTAAAAGTGGTGAACAACATGGGTGCTTCTAATGTAGTTTCCAGCACTGCTGTCTGTGTGTTGAGAAAACCAGCTGTTGGTATGCCCATTCTGCCAAGACCCTCCAGAAGTGTAAGGATCATTCGAGGAGCGATACCAGGGGGAAGAATCAGAGATGACAATTGTGCAGTTGTGGTAGGAATGAAGGCTCACAGAGGTCACCTCATGCCATAGCGGGTCTGGTACCAGAGGGACCCCAAGACCTGAGAGCATAGCCGCTCTCCAGGGACGGAGCCAGAAAGGCTCCAGGTTGGCCCGCTCTGGCTATGTGTCCATCCATTCGGTGCTTTTCTTTTCCTCGACCTCTTCCAGAAGGTCATTTGTCCTGTAAAGGATGTTTTGTATGCAATTAGGGCTCCTTGCCCAGGGCAGTTTGGGAACCACCAGAGTAAAGAAACGAAACAGATTTCTCCACTCAAACATGTCTTGAGAGCCTGTTACTTGCTGCTATTCTTTGTGATTCTCTAAGGGAGAGTTCAAACAAATGTGGTTTTCCAAAAGTATGTGACCGTGGTATTCTTTATTCAAGAAATACCTGGCAGGGCACAGGGAAACATGGTTCTGGTTGTGTGGAGCCTCTCAAACATGACTTCTTATAATAACAGGAACAAACACTGATTTTGCACACACCATATGTGAGCTGCTGTCCCAAGCACTTGCATGCACTGTCTCTTTAAATTTTCCTCGTGATTTAGATCCTCTTGTTAGCATCCCTATGATACAGGCAAGAAACTGAGCCATTGGGAGTTTAGGAAAGTTGCTCAAGATCAGAGCTCATTGGGGCTGGGCCTGTCCTCTTCCAGCCTGGGTTCTGGTTGTCCTTCAAGTCCTGGGCCCTGTGTGGCCTCATCCAAGAAGCCTTTCTGGTTCCCTCCCCATTCCCCAAGGAGGATTCAGACCCTCTTCTGGCCTGCAGAACCAGAATCCCTCAAGGTCTCTGCCATACTGCATTATCACCACGATGTGCTCAACTGTCTCCCATACTAGACCACAGGGTTCATGAACTCCAGGGCTATCTGTGCCTTTGAGCTGAGTCTTTGATCTCTAGTGCCATGCCTGGGACAGAGTTGCTATGAGTGAAATGTGGACTGGATCTTATATGCTCTCTTTGCTCCTTAATGATGGGTGGCAGCAGAAGGGTTCCTGATGGTTCTCAGTTTCTGAGGACTTCTACTGTTTCACTCTGGACCCAACTCTTTTCTTTTCTTTCTTTTTTTAAAATGTTTTCTGTTTGATTATGTTGAGAGAGAGGGAGAGAGAGAGAGAGTGCACATGCACGAGCAGGGGAGGGACAGAGAGAGAAAGAATCCCAAGTAGGCCCTGCAGTATCAGCATGGACCCCATCTCAGGGCTGGAGCTCACCAACTGTGAGATCATGATCTGAGCTGAAATCAAGAGTCAGACACTTAACTGAGCCACCCAGGCGCCCCAAAGACCCAACTCTTCTCTTATTTTGGATTTATCAGAGATAAATTGTCAAGACCAGTGTGTTCCCTTGAGTGAGCATCTGTATGTGTCATCAACAGTGTTTAAGCCCAGTGCTTAACAGAGGCACTTGGATGGATGGGGTTGACATTCTGATATTCCATGGCATTATCTCTCAAGACATATTCTTGGCTTTTTTTTTTTAAGTTTATTTACTTATTTTGAGAGAGAGAGAGAGAGGAGAGAAAGAATGCACTAAGGAGAGGCAGAGGGAGAGAGAGAATCCCAAGGAGGTTTCTGCTGTTAGTGCTGAGCCTGATGTGGGGCTCGATCTCACAAACCGTGAGACCTAACCTGAGCCGAGATCAGGAGTCTGATGGTCAACTGACTAAGCCATCCAGGCACCCCTTGGGTTTCTTTATAGGTGTAATTCAGCACTTGGGGATTTATCAGATCACAATTGAGTGAATTTGAATGTTAGAAGGTTTGGAATAGGACATAGAGAGGTACTCTTCTGGAGCAGCCCATAGCCATTTTGAAGTGAGTCCTAGGTAGCTGGAGGGAGCAGGGCCTCCCTTCTCACCTTGTATTTTTCCTTTTCTATTTAATTTTTTGAAAAATTTAATTATGAAACATACAGAAAATAGATACTAGTGTACTCACTACCCAGTTAGTCATATTTATCTGAGGTCTGTCTCTCTCAAATCCCACCATCCCCTGCCTTCTCTTCAGTATGAATGTGGCTCCTGCCCTGCATTTGGCATTCATCTTTCTTGCTCACATTTTTTTGATACGTATATATTTCCATAAATAATATAACTTGTTTTGGGTATTTAAAATATCATATAGATGGATTAATGGTATCATAATGATAAGTCCTTGCAAGGTACTTTTTTAAAGATCACATCATGTTTTGAGATTTGCCCTGTTGATGGATATGGGTGCCATGCAGTCTTCCCCCGAGGAATTAGAGTTTATGCATTCATCTCTCAATGAGGGACATATTGTGTCCACTTTTTCTGTTATAAACACTACCCAATGAACACCCTTAAACATTCCACTTGTATGAGTTTCTGAGCAGGCTCCTCAGGGTGGAATTCCAGACTCGTAGGGTTTGTTCAAGCACCCCCATGCTCTCCAAAGTGGTTAATCCAGTCTACCTTCCCACCGTTTGACAGTCCTGTGAGCCCACCTCTCCCCACCCTGGTGTTCTCAGATCTTTTCATTCTTTCCAAGTGTGCAGGGCCTGCAGTGGCACCTCTGCTGTTTGATTTTGCATTTCCTTCCCCGTTTGTGCAGTTGGCCACCTTTCCCTGTGGTTACTGTCTAGTCCTACTCTCCTGTTTCCGATTACGTTGATCTAGGTGGCTTTTTAGACAGGAGCAACCTGGGGCCTCCATCTCTCATAACTCTTTGCGTTGCTCTTTCAGATGGCAAGTTTGGTGCCTACATGCAAGTCCATATTCAGAATGATGGACCTGTGACCGTAGAATTGGAGTCCCCGGCACCTGGCGCTTCTGCCTCCGACCCAAAGCAGGTAAGCCTGGACTCTTCTGGGTCTGTCTCCTGGCTTTGGTTTCAGTGGAATCCCTGGAGCAGTTCTTAGTCTGAGGTGGAATAAAGACTTCACTGTAGTAACCTGATATCTGTGTTAATGCATCCCTTCCCAAGAATACATCTGTTTACACTGCATCTCCTTGGTGCTGTGGTAGGCTGGACAGCACTTCTCTCTTGACTTTGGGTTCTGGAGAACATGTCCTTTACAAGAGCCCAGCTCTTCCTCTGGGCTCCTTTCCCCTGTGAGGTGTATTGGTGCCTGCACGCCACTGGGTGGCAGCAGAGAAGCGGCATAACTCCACTGAGCCCTGGACTGGCCTATTCACCAGTTCGGAATGGTGAGCTGGAGTGGGTTTTGTTTCAGGTGTGGGTACGTGTGTCACCTGAGGTTCTTTGTAAATCCCATTTTTCTAAAGTACTGTCTGCCAGGGTTTGCTGCCAGCTCTCTAAGCTTTGAGGAAAATTTTTAATTAAAATAGAGAAAGGAAATCTGTGATAGTTCTTGCAATGTGAATGGTTCTTATAGATGCTTAACACTTCTTAAGGCTTTAATTCATGTGCCCACTTAGCCTTCGAGTAGGCAGAGGAGTGAGAACTGAAGGGACACTTCTTTTCTTTCTTCTCCCTCTCTCTCCCCCCGCCTTGCTAGGAAGCTATGAAGTGGAGCGATGCCGTAGGTGGGAGAAGTATTATATAAATTTAAAGCTGTATATGACCTGTTGAAAGTTATAATGTTTTTTTCATTGGTATTTATTGGATAAAATACTTTTGAGATACTCTCTTCACAAGAATAGAGTATGAGAAGATGGCAGAGCCCATCATCTGAATCTTTTTTTTTTCTAAAGCTTATTTATTTATTTTGAGAGAAAGAGTGCATGCGTGCATGTAAGTGGGGAAGGGGCAGAGAGAGAGGGGGAGAGAGAGAGTCCCTAGCAGGCTCCGCTCTGTCAGTGGGGAGCCTGATGTGGGGCTCGATACCACAAACCCTGAGATCATGACCTGACCTGAAACCAAAAGTAGGATGCATAACCAACTGAGCTACCATGGTGTGAATCTTTACGGACAATGTCTGAAACCTACAATCCCCTGTCCAGCCACTGGGACAGAGTACGAAGGTTCTGTAAGCCTTGCAAAACAGTTTATGTGAATTATTTTGTGCCTGTTTGCTAATAAAGTCTTACCTTAAATATCAAAGTCTGCGTGTATGGCAGAAGTTGATCCTAGATTTGCCGTCAGTATAATTTGAAACTAGTCTATAGGAGAATAGCAGACTCTCATCCATTTTGGGTCCTTATTGTTATTAACCAAGAAGAACCTGAAAGTTACGCAAAATCAAACTGGCTTAGGTCAGTTCACAGCTTGCAGCCGATGGTCCTCTCAAATGCAGAAAGCTAAAACTAAACTCCTGCCACCCCACCTTCAGAATGTTCCTTCTGTTTTCTTTTTTCCTATATTAATGGGACTACCATTTATCTTGTCATCCAGGCCAAAATCTGGTGTCCTCCTAATTTCATCCCTGCCTCTCCCAATATAATTTCCTATATGCCAATATTGCTCTCAGTTGTTTTTTTTTTAAATGTATTAAGTAATTTAATCTTTATCATTGGGTATGATGAGGAAGTTGAAGCACAAAGCTTAAACAGCAGCTTAAGGTCACATAGCTTCTAAGAGGCAGCACTAGGATTCAAACCCAATTTTAAAAATCAGAAAACAAAAAATTATTGCCTAAAATCTGAGGCCCCTTGACATTGTTTTTGGAGAGAAATCTAGTACTCTCTGAATGCTTGCCACCTCCCAGCCTTTTTTGGAGAAAAATATCTGTGGTTCCTGTGCATTGAGAGCCCTGGTTGATTTTTATTTTTTATATTCATTCTTATTCAATTTACCCACGGGTGATTATTTATTTATTTATTTATTTTTTTAGTTTAGCTATTGTCTTTTTTTCTTAGGTCAAAGTTATAATTCTTAAGGAGACCACAACCTTTCTTTCTTGTTACTGATTCTTTGGATTGATAGCAAAGCAGGAACACGTCTGACGTGGTAGTGCTGGACTTCAAAGGTGATAATCAAGGTTCCTGGAGTTACTGATAACATTAAAGAAAATCACAAATGAAAAATCTACATGAAAATTTAAAATTTATTTTGAAATAATTTGAGACCTAAAAAGTGTCACAGTTCCCATGTATACTTTACCCAGCTCACACTAATCTTACTGTCTTACGTAATCATAGTCCCCAGAGTGAACATTGAGATTAAAATTGATATAATACGATTAATTACACTACATACCTTATTTAAATTTCACTAGTTTTTTTTTCTATTTCAGGGTGACCCCACATTGCACTTAATTGTCATTTCTCTTCTCTAATCTGTGACCGTTCCTCAGCCTTTCCTTGTCTTTCATAACCTTGACAGTTTTCAAGAGTACTCATATGCTGTTTTGTAGAATATTCCTCAATTTGGGCTTTCTCTGTTTACATTGAGATTATGTATTTGACAGGAATAGCAAATAGCACAAAAGCGATGTGCCCTTCTCAGTGCCTCACAAGGAAGTACATGAGACTGATTTGTCTTAGTATAGGTGATGTTGCCTTGATCATTGGGTTAAGATGAAGTCTACCAAGTTTCTCCACCCTCCATGGAATATTAACCTTTTCCTCCTTGTCTGCTCTCTTGCTTGTTCATAGCAGATGGCTGTCTTTCTGCTTCACAGAGAAAGAAGCCATTGGATGGCATTGACCCTGCTTCTTCATCCCTCTCTTCCTATATAGGTGGCAGAGCTGCCCTTCTCAGTGCCGAGGCCAGTGCTTCCCCTAGGCCAGGACCGGCTCTAATTTGTGGGGCCTAGTGCAAAATGAAAATAATTATGAAAAATAATAAAGAATTTCAGGATAGTGACAGCAGAGCATTACTCCAAGGGTGGGCCCTTCTACATGCAAGGCCCTGGGAGGCTGCATAGGACGGGGCCAGATCAGGCTGGGCTGTGGCGCCTCCCCAGCCTCCTTCCTTCCCGGCAGCCTCCATTAAGCGGATTGTCGTCCTATCCAGTCTGTGTGTCTCCCTCATTCATCCATCTGATTCCCATGGCTTTTAAATATCCCTGAGCATTTCTAGTTGAGAAACGCCTCCATTTCCTTTCTTCTTGCTGCCTGCTCAGTATATACCATTACCTGCAGAGGGTCCTGCCAAGGCCCCCTGAGCTCCATGTTGCCTGATTCCGGGGCTGGCAGGCCCTGATGACATGACCACTCAGCAGGTCTTGCTGCTGTGGCCGGTTGCTCCTGGACCTGGTCTTGACCCTTGTTTTCTGGGACACCGTTCTCCTGGTTTTCCTCTTGCCTCTGGCTACCCTCTCTGGTTTGGTTTAATTGCTGTTTTGTAGTTCTGATTTATTATTCTGCTTTGAGTCTATTTGAAGAAAATTTTCAGTGAGGTTTTTTTTTTTTTCCATTCTAAATGTCTTTTTAGAAGTGTTAGAATAATACATTATATCTTTAGGATCCTCAACCTCATTTCAGTTAGTACCTTCTCTTTATAACATAAAAACACATAGGCACAATTTTTTTAAACATCTAATGAGCCATGCTAACTTATTACAGCAAGAAAGTCTTTTTTTTTTTAAGTTTATTTACTTATTTTTGAGAGAGAGTGAGTGAGTGAATGGGGGAGGGGCAGAGAGTGAGGGGGAGGGAGAATCCTAAGCAGGCTCCGCAATGTCAACGCAGAGCCTGATACAGGGCTCAAACTCATGAACCAGGAGATCATGACCCAAGCTGAAATCAGGAGTTGGATGCTTAAATGACTAAGCCACCCAGATGCCCCCCTCTTTTTTCAAATATTTTATTTTTGAGTAATCTCTACATCTAATGTGCTGTTTGAACTCACAATGCTAAGACCAAGAGTCTCATGCTCCACTGATTGAGCCAGTCAGGTGCCTGAAGAAAGTCTTTTATTTTAGTTATTTCTAGTCTTTTAGGAGCTTTCTTTTCAAACGCATGAATTGTGCTGTATCAATTTCATTTGTTTTACTAGTTAACTGGCCTGGGAGTCTCAGACCCTACAACAGTGTGCAGATCTTTCCAGTAGGTGGCGACAAATAGGCATGGAGGGCCGTTGTGATGGTGGGTGCTGGCCTTTGCCTATGGTCTTTCTCTCCCTTTCCATTCTCTATAAGAAGGGGGTTCCTCTTTGGGCACATAGCTAATTTGTTTGCTTTTGTGTTGGTCGGAAGACCACAGCCAAATTCTTTTCACTGATAGATAAGCATGCCTTTCTATTCTGAGCTTTTAATTCTAAGTGTTTTATTTTCTCAGTATAACCCAACTAGTGAAAACTGCATACACTGTAGAGAAATGGTTCTTTCGGCAAGTTTTAAATACAGGTTCTTTAAACCATCTGAACAAATGCACAGTGTGTGTGTGTGTGTGTGTGTGTGTGTGTGTGTATTTATGCATCAAGTGTCTTTTCAGTACGTGACAGTGTACTAGGTACCTGAGGGAGAGAAAGAAGTGCTGTGACCCAGTTCCTGCTCCTGGGGGTAGTTCGAGGGCAGTGTAAATCTGGAAGGTTAATAACAGAGAGAGGGATAAAGAGTAGTAAATGACAGCATAGGCTGCGTCACGAGACCATCATGTCATGCTTCTCCTGAAAGCCCTTCAGTGCCTTCCAATCTAATGCATTTAGATTACAGTCTGAGTTCCCTCCTGTCACTTACCATGGCCCAAATGCCCAGGCTTCTGTGGCTCCACCCGCCCTGCTCCGCAGCCATCTGCCCCTCAGTCCCTATGCTTTACCTACTCTCACTGCCTCTCTGTTCTGAAAACAGATTGAGCTCTTTGCTACCTTTGGCTCTTGTCTCAATGTCAGTGTCTTCTCCTTCCTCAGAAGTGATCCTCTGACCCCCTCAAGCCTGAGTAAGCCCTGCCAGCTGCTGTCTCACCGTGCTCTGATGATTAATTTCATAGCACTTGGCCTCCTGTTATTATCTGCTTGTTTCCTTGTTCCTTATCTGTCCACCCCACTCCTAAAACTCAGGCTCCCTTGTTCTTGTTCACTGCCATGTCCTGGGAGGGGAGCTCAGGGTGTGTCACATGAATGTCCTAGGTTCTGAGAAGGCCAATGCCACTGCTGTTACAGTCATGCTGGGCAGGCCTCGCAGAGGACTGGAGGTTTTCACTGACCTTTAAGGATATGGAGGGGAGGAGGCATTCTCAGTTTTGTTTCCAAACTTGCACTTCAGGTAGAGGTAGATTTCTTATTTCCATGAGTTCCAGAGCTCTATGGGCGATGCAGCTACTCACTGCTAGCGAAGATCTCTGCTTGCTTTTGGAATTGGCCCTGCAGCCTCTCCCTGCTTTCCTGCGGCTGCGCTGGCAGCACGCCCCATGCATGCATAGGTTGCTGTGTGGGTCCCACGCTATGTTCTGACAGTGAGAAGAAGTTGGAAGAAGAGCCTCATGTGGCTTTGAAAGACGTATTTCCAAAGGGAACAGGGCACCGAAGCAGTAGCAGAACCACCAGACAGAAGCTCTTTTCTTTGTTGCATTCTTGCGGAAGAACATGATTCTGGTAGGAACATGCTGATGATTACCTAGAAAAGATTGCTAGAGCGTGAGTTCTGTGGGTGGCTAGATATTGGGAGATTTCAACACCCTACTGATGTAGACATTCCTGATGGTAGAAGGTTATTTCTTCTCTGTTGTAATTTAAATGCCCTTCCCCTTAAAGTGGAGGATGTTTGCCTGGGTCTCATGTAGACGGGGTTGCACGTATACGTGAGCAGATGGGGAGGTGTATTTTGTAATTAAGGAGCTCTTCCCTGAGGCCCAGAGCCCACCTGGTTCATAGTGTTGCCATTAATTATTTATATTCTCATTTGTCGATTGTGCTTGAAACCCCCACTTACTTGAAATACTCGAAGGAGCTGAAAAAAATGAACTTCGAAATACACATCTTTAAATTAGCTCATGTGTGTGTGTGTATCAACACATTGCTGGGGTAAGTTGACCAGTGAAAAATGGTACCAGTCCTTTTAATTTTCTGCTTGTCTGAATATCACCATCTTTTCAGATATAACTTTCTCTGTAGACTTGTCTTATCAGCAAGTATCCATCCCCATACCTAGGAACCTTGGAATCCCTAGCTTGAGACATGCATGGCTTCTGTGGGATCATAAAGAAATATGTAGAGTACAGAGGTGGGTGGGGCAAAGAGCTCTGTTTGGTTTCACTTGTACTTGCAGAGATGAGGTAGCCTTCTTAGTAGTACATGCTATGGAAGCCAGAAGCTGAAATGGCTGACAGGCTAGGACACCGGTGGCCCCCTGTCGCAGGTACAGGGAGGCAGTGTCTTCATTCCTGCATGTTCCACATTGAGGTTCAAATCTAATGAGAATTATTTTGACTATAAGGCCAAATTATGTTGATGTCCATAAGTCTGTTTTCATGGAAAAATTTTATTTAATGTAGGTCTTTCTTTTTTTATTCTTTTTTTTAAGGCTCAAGTTCCCAATTTCTATTGGTTTCATCTCAGTTTTTACATGACCAGAGCCAGACTTGCCTTGTTGACTTGCCATAGGAATGTGCTTCCAAGTCTGGTTGCCAAAATGGCACCCAGGTCCTGTCGTTTATTCCAGTTGTTAGTTCATTTTGTCACATTGATTTATCAAGCAGATGTTGACGAAAGTCCTGCTTTGTTTATACTGAAGTGTTGCTAAAACAGATGCAGAAACTTAGTCAGAGCTTCTTTGTTACAGAGTTTTTGTTGTTGCTCTTGTTCATCTTTGTCACAGTATCATGGTGGGGGTGCTGGTGACCCTGAGTCCTGGGACTTCGCCTGCCACACAGAAAGCTCCCAACAGTATAGGGCCGGCACCTGGCCAGGTCTCAGGCTACAGATATTGCTCTTGGTTTTCTTTCAGTGCGAACACTCACTTTCCTGAGTTAGGAAAGCAGCATAACCTCTGGGGAGAGAGTTGAGTGTGGAGGCTGAGTGGGCTCTTGACTTTCCTCAGCCCTATCCTCCACTCACCAGCAGCCACAATATCTACTGAGTCCTATCACCAGGGGTGCTCTTCCCTGGGCATGCAGACAGAAAAGTTGGGAGCCTCGAAGATGTTTCTAAGAAGGCTGGCTTCTTCCTAGTTGGGGAGCTGCAAGGGGTTGCTTTTGTCTTTAATTTGTTTCCATATAGATGATTTCCCTGAGTTGGTACACCATAGAATTAAGAAGAGGCCTTTCCAGGGTGCCTGGGTGGCTCAGTCGATTAAGCATCCAACTCTTGGTTTCGGCTCAGGTCATGGTCTCATTGTTGGAGAGATTGAGCCCCGCATCAGGCTCTGCACTGACTGCATGGAGGGTGCTTGGGATTCTCTCTCTCTCTCCCTCTCTCTCTGCCCTTTCTCTGCTCTTTCTCTTTCAAAATAAATAAATAAGCTTAAAAAAAAAAAAGAAAAACATAGGCTTTTCCAAGAGGTATATGACTGTGTCTTTGCTTGAGGGCCCATTGATTGATTGATTATTGGTCTTCACCCTACCTTCTTAAATTCACAACATGGGTTACTGAAATTGCAAAAATCAAAGAGATTGTTCCCTCCTAGTGAAATCTGACTTTTAGGGGCACCTGTGTGGCCCAGTTGGTTAAGTGTTTGACTGTTTTAAGAGCTTTTTTTTTTTTTAAATTGTTTATTTTGAGAGAGAGAGAGTGAATAGGGGAGGGGCAGACAGAGAGGTAGAGAGAATCTCAAGCAGGCTCCATACTGACAGCACAGAGCCCGATGTGGGGCTTGAGCTCACAAACTGTGAGATCATGACCTGAGCTGAAATCAAGAGTCAGGTGCTCAACTGACAGCCATCCAGGTGCCCCAAGCGTTTGACTCTTGATCTCAGGTCAGGTTCAAGTCCCGCGTTGGGCTCTGCACTGGGCATGAAGCCTACTTAAAAACAGTATATATGGCTGGTAAGTTAAAAACTATAATCCTGTCCTCTTCTGTCTTTGACAGTGCCCTGAAGTTGTAATCTTCAACTAGGTTAAACAACTCTCCCAGGGCAATAATGGGTTAGTGCATTTAAAGTTTAAGCGCTTTATTGGTTTGTTCCTGTGTATGTATTTTGGGAAGGCTCTTAGTTATTTTAATCTTCTAATCTTATTTGTGGATGTGTTAAAAACACAAGCTCCTTACCTTACTGACTTGACCTACCAAAGATTAACTAGAATCTTTTCTTTTTTTTTTCCCCCAAGGGAGGGAGGTAAAGTTTATCCCTCCATGGATTTATACTTTGAGCACAGCAATACTTTAATTATACAGACTCAAGAGTTTAATTGCGAGTTTTTAGCTTTTTAGCTAATTTATTAGGAATTTCATAGTCCTGGATAATTGTAGAAGAATGTTTGGCAAATCACTGGTGTTTTGTAGAAAGCCTTGTTCAAACATTCGCATTACTAATGGAGAGAAAAGAATGATGTGGAAGGGATAGAAATAAAAAATGGGCTTTCAACACATTCTCAGAAGGCCCTAAAGAAATGAAGATACTGGCGGACTGGGGGCTGTTGTGTGCAGGGATTCCGTACTCTCTCTCTCCACCAAAGTCACTTGGGCTGGTAGTCGTGTTCCTCTGAGGGCTTTAAGCCACACAGGGTACATATTAAATACAGAGGCTTGGTACATGTTCCCCTCTATCCCTACTTTTCTGAACCAGAGTTGCTGGCATGTCTAGATGTGGAAGTCTGAAGAGTATCAGATTTATGTTTTTAACTAGTTTTTTTGTGTGTTCTTCAAGTACACTGATATTTGAGAACTACTGGACCAGAGGAAATTGAACATTGCCATTTTTATCTGTCCCGGGCATTGGTCTCTCTTGACCACCCTGCCTTCCCCCCCGACACCTCCTTCAGCTGCAGTGTCTAAAAATACTTTACAACCTGTGTTACTGCAGCTGCCAGGAAGCAAGATGGCTGGGCTTGGTTATTGAGGTCACATATGAGGCTGTTCTTATTTATCAGTGCCCCCTCAGTTCCTCACTCCCCTACCCCCCATACAAATAGCGATGATGAAAATATTCCCAGAGCATGGTGCCTTCTTGACATAATTGCAGATGTGTCGGGGAAAAGCCGATAGAAAACAACAGCTCAATACATTAGTGATGGATGATGGTCTCCTCTGCCGAGTGACATTGAGGCATGTGCTGGTGGAAAAACTTGTTTCTTAAGAGAGATGAGCCCAATGTGCGGATTGCCCAGTGGCTGGGTGAGCTTGCCTCTTAAGATTTTTGGTTTGAAAAGCAGTGTATAGTTCTTTGGGTTTTTTTGGGTGTGAGACATGGCTTACTCATTGGTTGATTTATTCATGGGACTTGAATAAAAACACAGGGTGATCATCACCCAGGCCTTGGCTGGGAGAATTGCAATTTAATGGAATGCATGAACGTAGAGGCTTTGTGGGCAGTTGGCTAGTCACTTACTTTTAAACACAGGGGACATTGTTAGAAGTTCATATTTTATGATGTATTACTTGTTAAGTTCATGGTAAAAGCTTTATACATTAAATTGTAGAATTAGTTTCCTGCAGATTGCTTACTATTTTTTGGTTGTGTTTTTTTTTTTTCCCTCCTTGTGTTCCTGGTCATCCACTTGGAATGAACTCCTTCCCTGTCTCCACCTGATGCCATCCCCCCACTATCTTTTAAGGTCCATTTCAGATAGTGGTGCTTACCTCAGGGCCCATCCGAGCAGTCTCTTCCTGCCTTTGAATCCTCATTGCACAGTGTGGTACTGGTTGCATAGGGCTTAATGCTTTTAATAATGGCCCATCTTCATTTATTTGTTAGTTTGTTTGCTTGTTTATGTATCCACCTCCATATCCACCGTGTGTCCATTCATCCATCTACCCATTCAACTATCCACTCATCTACCCCACCCACTCCTCCATCTCTGCAACAGACACTGATAGGGTGTCTGCTCTGTGCTGGCGTTGCACTGAGCTGATGTTGTGCCCTCATGGAGCTTGCATTCTAGTGAGAAACATACAAAAACAAACATAATTTAAAGTTGTGATTATATAGAGAAATCAAAGCAGGGTGAGGTATAGAGAATACTGCTGGGGTGGGGACTATCTTAGGTTTGAGGGCTAGGGAAAGGAGATGGAGCTGAGAGGGAGGCAGAAGCGTGAAGCCTGGAGAAAGAATGTGCTTGATGGAGGAGGATGCGGATACAGAGCCCTGGGTCCATCAGTGGGAGAAAGGCCAGTGTGACCGGAGCTTGGAGGGGGTCAGGGAGAGGGTAGGACAATGAGGCCAGAACTGTGACCCAGGCCTAATGGTGTGAGGCCTTGCGGCCAAAGCAGTAAACCAGATGGTTGTTGGAACTTGAGAGTATCTGTGTATGTTTGTAGAGGTGGCTGAGCTGGACCATAGTGTGGCTGGAGACGGGGAGCAGTTAGGAGCTCGTGCAACAGGTAGATGAGAAACCTTGAAAGAGTCTGGATGTACTTTAGATGCTTTTGACCACTCTGGTGTTCTGCCTTCCACAGTAAGGCTTTTCTATAAATGGTTCATGTTTGAATTTCTTTCATACGAGGGTTTGAGCAGTAGAACATACTGTAAAGCCTAATCTCCCATGGTTCGCTACTGGAAAGACCCCATTTCTGCCTCCAATGCAGGATGGTGAGGGGATTCCGTGGTATGAGTTTCTTTGAGCTTCTAGGATGAGATCAGACATTTAGACATCAAGGGGTATAATACTCACCCCTGGTTCTGTGTGATCCTTGGGCATAGTCTGGACATAAAGCCAGAACCTCTGTTTGATGATGTCCAACAACAGAAAAAGCATGTTTCAGGGATTTAGGTCCCCTTCTTCAAGTCAGCATGAAGCCACATATTTCACTATTGGCTAGCTTTCCCCCAAATGCAAACAACTTTAATTATAAAAAGAAATCATAAAAAGCCCCAAAAACATTTATGTTGAATTTGATTTACATATGCCATTTTAGCTCATGTCGTCAGGACAGTTTCTAAATCTAAGTGTTCAGAACTTGTCAGAGGCAAGAAAAGGATTTATTTTGGGAAAAGTATGTTTCCTGGTATTCATTGATCTTGAAAATTATGTAGGTAATTGTCAGAAGGGCAGCAGCGGCTCCAGGGGCAGAGTGGCAGTCTGGGGCTGGAGGAGGCTCTTGTGGGTGGACACAAGTGTCCCGCTTGCTGGTACCAGGTCAAGGGTTTCATAATCGCCACTTTCTGCCTGCTTTGTTCCACCATCTTACTTATTTTTGTCAATACGAAACGAAAAAGAATAGCACTTCTATTAAGATTCTTCACATTAAATGTATTCTTTTGACTACTCTCCATAAGATGTGGAGTCAATTTCTTTTTCTATTTTTAAGCATGAAAGTGGAGCCCGGAAGCCTCAATTTTTGTGTAGTGAAAAGATATAAGTTTGCGGCCTTGTTTCCATTCTGCACTCCTCTCCTCAGGCAGGAGCAGGATGCCCACAGAATACCTCCAAGCAGTGGTTCTGCTCAGGAATTGCAGCACTGTTTGACTGCAAGGAGGGCAGAGGCTGTTATTAACTGTTGGTGGTGTCGTTGTTGGGTCATGAAACCCTCAGGGGATAAGTACAAGTCCTATAAAATTTCATTTCAAAATCCAGACTAGATCTGGCCTTATGCTCTGTGGATTCTTTTTTTTTTTTTTTTTTCTTCTCAGTTTCATGTTGTCCTTGCACCCCCTTCATTTTCTTTTGGGCAGAATCTCCTGTTATTGTTTTTTAAATTTTGTGCAAGCAGTGTATTAAGTGGAAAGTACCAACTTGGTTATTTTGTTACTAGTGAGTTTTTATAGTATTCCTGGGAAGGAAGTTATTTTTATAGAAGTTCTTTTCCTGTCTTTAAATTTTCTCCTGTGCCCATAACATACCATTTTTACATAAATTTTTGTTATATATAATATGCAAAATCAGTATCCTTTTAAAAATTAGAAGTTTAAGATATACTAACGAGGATTCTGACTATAATCTCTCATTTCCAGAGGTGGCACCATTAATAAGTTTTATGCCTTTTCTTCCAGACTTAATAAAAATATGTTTACCCACTTTTACCACGTACTCCTAAAAAATATGTGGTATCTCTGGGAGTGTGTATATCATAAGGTTTTTTTAAAATTACGGTAGGTGGGTGATGGGTACTAAGGAGGGCACTTGTTGTGGTGAGCACTGGGTGTTGTAATTGAGTAATGAATCACTGAATTCTACTCCTAAAACCAATATTGCACTGTATGTTCTTTCAAAATGTTTATTTATTTTTCGTGAGAAAGAGCGAGCACACACATAAGCAGGGGAGAGGGCAGAGAGAGAGAGAAAGAGAGAGAAAAGCCCAAGCAAACTCTGTACTGTCAGTGCAGAGCCTGATGTGGGGCTCGATCTCATGAACTCCATGAGATCATGACCTGAGCCAATATCAAGAGTTGAACGCTTAACTGACTGAGCCACCCAGGCACCCCATACTAACTAAAATTTAAATTAAAAAAAAATTGTGGTAAAGTATAAAACCTACTATTTTAACACGGAGGTTAGAGAACATCCTACTAAAGAATGAATGCGTTAGCCAGGAAATTAAGAAGAAATAAAAAAGTGTATGGAAGCAAAATGAACTGTTGGGATCTCATCAAGATGAAAAGCTTCTGCACAGTGAAAGGAACAATCAACAAAACTTAAAGGCAGCCAATAGAATGGGGAAGATATTTGCAAATGACATATCGGTTAAAGGGTTAGTGTCCAAAATCTATAAAGAACCTACCAAACTCAACATCCAAAAAACAAATAATCCAGTGAAGAAATGGGCAGAAGACATGAATAGACACTTTTCCAAAGAGGACATTCAGATGGCCAACAGACACATGAAAAGATACTGAACATCACTCATCATCAGGGAAATACAGATCAAATCCAAAATGAGATACCACCTCACACCAGTCAGAATGGCTAACATTAACAACTCAGGCAACAACAGATGTTGGGGAGGATGCAGAGAAAGAGGATGTCTTTTGCACTGCTGGTGGGAATGAAAACTGGTGCAGCCACTCTGGAATACAGCATGGAGTTTCCTGAAAAAATTAAAAATAGAACCCAGCAATTGCATTACTAGATATTTACCCAAAGGATACAAAAATACTGATTCAAAAGGGCACGCGCACCCCAGTGTTTATAGCAGCGCCATCAACAATTGCCAGATTGTGGAAAGAGCCCAAATGTCCATTGACTCATGAACAGATGATAAAGAAGATGTGGAATATATATACAATGGAATATTACTTCATGATCAAACAGAGTGAAATCTTGCCATTTGCAATGATGCAGATGAACCTAGAGTATATTATGCTAAGAGAAATAAGTCAGAGAAAGATACCATGTGATTTCACTCATAGGTGGAATTTAAGAACAAAACAGATGAACATATGGGAAAGGGGAAAACAAAGAAGAGAGAGAAAGAAACTATAAGAGACTCTTAACTGTAGAGAACAAACTGAGTTTTGATGGAGTGAAGTGGGTAGGAGATGGGCTAGATGGGCGATGGGTATTAAAGAGGGCACTTATGATGAGCACCGGGTGGTATATGTAAGTGATGAATGACCGAATTCTCTTGAAACCAATATTGCACACTGTATGTTAACTAACTAGAATTTACATCAGAATTAAAAAATAGAAAAAGGAATACACTATCTGGATGAGCACCGAGTAAAGTACAGAATTATTGAATCATTACATTGTACACCCTGAAACTAACACAACACCGTGTGTTAATTATACATCAACCAAAAAAAAGACATGGATCTTTTGAAATATAGTATTCACTAAAAAAAATATCATTGTAATATTAAATAAGTTTAATATAGGAGAATTACTTTTCATGCCAAAGAAGATTATGGTTATGTAACATTAAATACAAATGTAAGACATATAAGTCATTATACAGTAGACCAATGTGTGATAATATCCATACAGAATAAAATATTTTCCCAAAATTAAAAAAAACATTTTAACCAGTTTACCATTTTTGAGTGTACGATTCAGTGTCATGAAGCATGTTCATGTTGATTGTGCAGCCATCAGCACCATCCATCTGCAGAATTTTTCATCTTCCTAAACTGATACTCTATCCATTAAAAGCAAATTTCGTATTCCCTTCCATGCCCCCCCACCTCTGGTAATCAGTATTCTACTTTCTGTCTCTGTGAATTTGATTACATGAATAGAATCCTTATAATATTTGTCATTTTATGACTGACTTATAGCACTTAGCGTAATGTCTTCAGAGTTTATCTGTGTTGTCGCATGTGTCAGAACTTCCTTCCTTTTTGGGGCTGAATAATAAATACGCCAGTGTAGGTATATGCCCACATTTTGTTTAGCTATTCATCAGTTGATAGATATTTGTGTTGTTTCTACTTTTTGGCTATCAAGAGTAATGCTGCTGTGAATATAGGTGTACAGATATCTGTTTGAGTTCCTGGTTTTAATTCTTTTGGGTGTATACATAGAAGTGGAATTGCTCAATCATAATCATAATTCTTTCTTTAATTTTTAGAGGAATTGCCCTATCATTTTCCACATGGCAGCACCATTTTATATCCTCACTCACAATGGGCAAGTTTCCAATTTCATCACATCCTTGCCAGCACTTATTTATTTTTTTCAAATTTTTATTTAAATTCTAGTCCGTTAACATATAATGCAGTATTGATTTCAAGAATAGAACTTAGTTATTTTCTGTTTTCTTGGTAATAGCCATCTCAGTAGGTGTGAGGTGGTAACTCCTTGTGATTTGCATTTCCTTTTTGCTTTGTGATATTGAGCATCTGTTCATGTGCTGATTGGCCATTTGTGCATCTTCTTTGAGGAAATATCTATTCAAGTGCTTCATTTTTGAATCATTTCGTTGTTGACTTGTAGGAGTTCTTTATCTATTTTGGATATTATCCTTTCATCAGATACATGATTTGCAAATATTTCTCCCATTTTGTAGATTACCTTTTCACTTTGTTGATAGGGTCCTTTGATACTTAAAAGTTTTACATTTTGACGAATTCCACTTTATCTGTTGTTTCTTTTGTTCCCTGTTGGAGTCATATCCAATACGTAAGAAGGTTATAAAGGTTTTCCCCTATGTTTTCTTCTAAGAGTTTTATAATTTTAGTCCTTTTTTTTAAGTTTATTTACTTATTTTGGGAGAGAGAAAGAGCACACGTGTGTGCGCAAGTTGGGGAGGGGCAGAGAGAAAGGGAGAGAGAGAAACCCAGGCAGGCTCCACACTGTCAGCCCAGAGCCCGATGTGGGGCATGAACTCACAAATGGTGAGATCATGACCTGAGCTGAAATCAAGAGTCAGACACTTAACCTGTTGAGCCCCCACCCCAGGCACCTCATAATTTTAGCTCTTAATGTTTATTTTGACTTAATTTCTGTGTATGATGTGAAGTAAATGGCATAAGGTTTTACTTTTGAGTCAAGTTAGAAGAATAGATGTTTTTCCTAAACCATTTGGGAGTGAGTTGCTGACCTGATGTTCTATCACCCCCTGAAAACATTGGTATTTGTACCCCTGCAAACAAAGACATCTCTTACAGAACTCCAGAGCATCCATTAAAAACAGAAAATTACCACTGCCATTTCAGTCCCATCCAGTCCTCAGTCTCTTCACCTTTGAGCGGTTTGGAACCATGTGTTGCATGTAATTGTCATATGTCTTTAGTTTCCTTCATTCTAGAGCAGTTGCTCAGTCTTTCTTGACCTTGGCTCTTTAGAAAAGTATAGGCCAGTTAGTTTGAAAAATGTTCCTCAATTTGGGTTTATTTAGGACTAAATTCAGTGTGTGTGTGTGTGTGTGTGTGTGTGTGTGTGTGTCTATGTGTACGTGTGTATGTGCATGCATGTTTGTGCATGTCCTTAACCTAAATGGTACTGTAGTGCATATACTGTTTGAGACATGCTTCTTCTCCTTAATCATCAGTGTCATTTATTTTGTTATATCTACAACTAGTTCATTCATTTGAACTACCAGAAAGGATTCTCCTATATGAATATGCTGTGTTTTGTTTAGCTGTCCTCCTTTTGATGGACTTACAAGGTTATTGGCAATTTTTTGCTGTTAATAATGATGCAAAAATCATCCTTGCTTACATTTCTTTTTGTGGATGTGGATTTTCTAGGCAAGAGATTTTTATTATTTTTAAAATTTGAAATATTTCAAACATGCAAAAAGTATAGAAAATAGTACAGTAACACCCAACTTTAACAGATGTTAACATTGGCTCTGAATCTTTAAGTTGGTAAAGTTGTCATCTCATTCAGTGAATGGCAGTTTTACTGGGATTTGCTCAAAGTTAGCATCTCACTGAGTGAGAATTATTATTAATGACAGATTGAATTGCCTCAAAAGTATGTAGCTTTATTCAAGAGAGAGTTATTTTGGGAGAACCCGTCAGATTTAAGAAGCAGAAAACGTAGGCCTTCCACCCAGATGTGAACCGTGAATAAAATACCAGGTAGGCTCAGCCAACTTTTCTTTTAGGCTTCTTTCATGTCTTTCTTAATAGAATTTAATGAAATGAAACAGGAGGAGGAATCACGAAAGGTTAAGAATAATAGACCTAAAAGACTTGCTCATTTCTCCTCTTGGATCCCTTCCTTGGCTCTGGTGTTGGATGAGGTGAGAAGTGCATCCAGGATTCATTCCAAGACTATTTTAGTACCCAGGCTAGATCCGGATAAATCATGCATGACATTAGGGCCAATCAAGGGAAGAAGAAGGAAAGGAATCAGGTCAGAGCCGAGCTTACTTTACAAAGCTGCGGGAAATGGAATTCTCTAAAGAAAATAAATACATAAATTCAGGACTCTCAGACCTTTTGCAGCCCTCAGCCAGAGCCTAAGGCATGTGGCCAATTGTGTTTTCCTGTAAGTCCTAGAAAAATGCAATTCACTTAAACACCAGCTCCTACAGGCTTCGGAGATGTGGTCTCAGTACCTAGAAAGTTTCCGTGTTACTGTCAGTGGGTGTTTCCTGGGTTTTGTTTTTAATGCTAAATAACATCCTTGGGAAAATTCTTTCTGGCTTGTCGATTAACAGTGGAATACAAAGGAACCACAGAGAATTCTTAACATTTACACTGCGTTGGGATCCCATTCTTGGCTGAAATAGTGTTTGGTGGTAATGTGTATTTCTTTTTGTGTTATGATTCCTGGAGAAAAGTCCTGTGGCCTCCAGCCTGAGAGACAACAGTAACCACAACCAGGAGCTGGTTTGGGGCTTTCGTGGATTTCTTGTCCACCGTACCTGAAGTACTATACGTGTTTTATTTTTTTAATTTTAAAAAATGTTTATTTTTGAGAGAGAGAGGGAGAGAGAGCGAGTGAGCACGCACAAGGTGGGGAGGAGCAGAGAGAGAGGGAAACACAGAATTTGAAGCAGGCTCCAGGCTGTCAGCACAGAGCCCGATGTGGGGTTTGAACCCACGGACCACGAGATCATGGCCTGAGCTGAAGTCAGTCACTTAACTGACTGAGCCACTCAGGCACCCATTAGATATTATGTATATTAAGACTATAAAATTGAAATATCAGTATTTCGGCACTTAGTGGAGTGGACATAACTTGTTTCAGTCATTGGTTTAGGATTGTGGTATAGGTAGTAATTCTGAGGGTTTTTTTTTCTGCATCCTTCCTAGGAATTCAGAGTATTTAGCATTTGAAGAGATGCCATCTAGGGCATCAGATTGCTGCTGCTGATCTTGGAGATGTCAGTCTAATGAGCATCAACTCACATTTGTCTCCAGGGCCCTAGGAGAGACCAAGGCAGAAGTGAACCCTCTCTGGAAAAGGGCGAGAGCAGGACAGCCACAGTAGACCTTTGCCATGAACCGTATTTTTGCGGCTACAAGGCTTGTGATGTACTGGCGGCTGGCATTGGTCTGGCAGTTTTTCCTGTAAGAGGCTAAAGTGCCCACTGTAGAGGAAAATGTCATTATAAACTTGAACACTGTGCTTGTGCTGCAGGTGAACACTGGTGAACCTGTGGTGCGGAGGGCAGGAGTGCTCCCAGGCACACTATCTGCTGTTCACCCTACCTGCCTCTATTAAATCCTGGGAGAATACACACAACACAGAGGATGGATTTTCCCTCCTTTTTTTAGTTTTCCCTCCTGAAGTCTCTTGAGGAGTTTGAAGGAAGTAAAAGAGGAGTAGCCCAAAGCAGGGCTGGGAGTTGGGTGCTTGGGAATTCTGGCTTGACTGCTACTAGGTGACCTTGGCCACGTCATAGAACCCCCCAGATTTGGTATCTTTGTATTTCAAGTTAGAGGGTTGGGCCAGGTGATCCTTGGGGGGCCTTTCTCTTTCCAGGAATCTGTGATTCTGTAATGTTTCATAGTTGGCCATTTGTAGGATCTCCTTCCCCATCTGCCCTCATTGACTCTGTCTTTTGATGTGTTTTTCCTTAGGCCGTTATTCTCCACAAGAAACCTACAACCCCAAATGGTTTTGCAGTCTCCACTGGAGACCATTAGAAACTGTGCAGGTGTTGGTTTCCTTGATGGAAATCAGATACTGGCAGAAGAGGGCGCACATGTTAATGAGCCATTGCATTTTTGGGTTCTACAGCCTTGACCTGAGAGAACCACTTACACTGGCTTTAACTTCAGCCCAGCAGAACAAAGTAAAAACATGACAGTGGAGATAAGGAATTCCAGCTTTCTCTGCTCCTCTAATCAACCAACCTGAAAGTATCAAAGGCCATGTATTGCAGGAATAACAAATGCAGATAACATTTGTATTCCAAGTATATATTTCAAAATGTACATCTTCCAAAATGTATTAGTGTTCCCGTTTGCTTTGAGGAGGCAGATGTCTATACTTGATCTGCACCTGTATATGTAGAAATTGGGCCAGTTACCTCTATTCTTTTTCCTTTTCACAAGTATTTGTTGACCAGTCTTCGTGTGCCAGATTGTGGCTTAATCATGGGTACAAGAAAGGGAAATCAGGCATTGTTTCTTTCTTCATGGAGCCTGTCCTTTTTTTTTTTTTTTTAAGTTTGTTTATCTTGAGAGAGAGAGCGAGCAAGGGGAGGAACAGAGAGAAAGGGAGAGGGAATCTCAAGCAGGCTTGCGCTGTCAGTATAGAGCTCAACATGGGGCTTGAACTCACGAACCGTGAGATGATGACCTGAGCCGAAATCAAGAGTTGAATGCTTAACTGACTGAGCCACCCAGGCGCCCCAAGGACCCTGTCCTTTAACGAGATAGAAATCCATTGGGACAGTTCTGAGAGGACATCGTTTGCTGTGGGAGTGAGCGGAATATACAGAGCCTTGGGTCAGGGATTGGTCATTAGAGCAGGTGTCCATGAGCAGATGTCTAGCCTCTGAGTTGATTCTTGAAGGGTGAAGAAGAGTCAGCTGGGTCTGAAAGGTTGGGCAGGAGCTGGCACTTTCCTGGAGGAGTGTGAACAAGGAGAGGGAGGCTTGAATCTACCCAGTGGGATAAAAGCTATTGAGTCTTGTGGTGAGAGGCTGATGATGGAGAGGCAAGCAGATGGGATGGAAAGATGATGGTGCTATTCAGGATCTCAGCAAGGAGTTTGGGGCTTGGTCCTTTGGCAGTGTGCTGCCACCGTGGAAAGTTGAGCAGGATGGGAAGGTCACATTTGCTCTTTAGCCGTGACCCTCTTGGATTGGACCAGGCAAAACAGGAGAGGTGGGGACCTGAGAGGTGAGCACTGCACTGGGTTAGGCTAGACAGGATCAGAGTATGATTCAGGTGGGCAGCAGGGACAGTAGACCTGAAAGGAGGGGACTGATTGATGGTGGAGGATGGGTGGCTTGGGTTTCTGGTGGAAGCAACGAGGGGATGCTGGCATCATCAACCTCGTGAGGAGGATGCAGCCCACATGAGGAGCAGTATATTTTTCTTTGTTTTAGGTAGGCTTCATCTAGGGCTTTAACTCATGACCCTGAGATTTAAACCTGAGCTGAGATCAAGAGTCTGATGCTTAACCAACTGAGCCACCCAGGTGCCCTAGGAGCAGTATTTTTAAAAGGTCTCCTCAAAGGTTGCCTGGGTGGCTTAGTTGGTTGAACATCCAACCCTTGATTTTGGCCCAGGTCATGACCCCAGGGTCATAGGATTGAGCATCGGGCTTTGACCATGGAGCCTGCTTAAGATTCTCTCTCTCTCTCTCTCTCTCTCTCTCTCTCTCTCTCTCTCTCTCTCCCTCTCTATCCCTCTCCCCAAATTGCTCATGCATTCTCTTTCTCTCAAATAAAATAAAAAAAAATAAAAGATTTCCTATGTTCCTTAAATTACTGTGGCCCCTATCCTTGCCATCCTTCTTCATAATGAAGCCTGTCCTCCCTCCCTTGTACCCCCACCCCTGTACTCTGATCATCTTACTTCATTCAGACTGCAGCCTGTCTCTGCCCCTCGTTCCTGCTCTGTACCCAGTGCCCCTACCCTCTCCACTTCTTCTTTTGCAAGGCTTATCATCTTCTAAAATATTATAACCGTGTCTGTAGGTTATTTATTTTTAAAAACGTATTATCTGTTCCCCTGCTAGAAAGTAAGTTCCTCAGAGGCAGGGATCTTAGACCAATTAAAGGAAGACAATAGGCAATTGAGGATTGAGTATATGATATTTAGTGCGTAAGAGTATATAATATGTTACAAAGTAGGCATTACAAATTAATAGCAGATGGAAGAGTTTCTCAGTAAGAAGTAATTGGGAAACCAGTTGGCAATTATGGAAAATTAATCATTTTAGATTCATACTTTATACTATACCTTAAAATAAATTCCAATGGAATTAAAGAGATTAATTTAAAAAAATCTCACAGAGCATCCTGGCCTTCCTAGATATCAGAATGTATTACAATCCTATAGTAATGAAAACAGATGGGTGTTGGCAGAGCAGAAGAGACATTATTAGCAGACTAGATGAGAGACCTGAAAGAATGATTTAGGGGAAGTTTGGTATATAATAAAGACAGCATTTCAGATCATTGGGTAGGAGGTGGATTTTCAACAAAGGTATTGCAGCTGGCTAGTTAGTTTTAAAAATTGAATGCAATAGAGGTAGATGGACTTATGGGGAAAACATAGTGGCTGTATTAGTGTATGAAATAAGCATTTCTCTAAAGAATACTTGTGCTTCCAGTTATATAAAAGCAAACAGTGTCTGTTGGTATATAGTCCATTTATTTGCATCCCACTTTCATGGATCCTTTGTTTCCAGTACATTCTGGTAAAGAGAAGATCTGTCTTAAACTTCTCATGATTGGGCCCCTTGAGAGTGGCCTCACTGCATCTTTTGGCCCTCTCTGTAATGCTGAGCAGACTGCACTCCTGGACAGTGTTAGAACTCATGGGTCCTGCTATAAGGGTGAGCCCTGGGCAGCCTGTCCCACCCTGAGACAGGTCAATGTTATTTTGGGGAAAGTGGTCTGACATCAAGACTTTGCACAGCTCCCCAGGGAATTCAAACATGCAGCTAATGCTAAGAACCACTGTTCTAGTTGGATCTGGTAAGAATTCCTTCTTTTGGGGCATAACACAAGATGTAGTCCAGGAGTGCTGCTCCAGAGGATTAGGGCATAGGGAATACCGGATTCCTATAGTTGTGTAGGGATGGAGGTATATTTGCTGTGTTTTTTAACCAGCCCACTTATTAAACAGTGCAGAATATCTTCCAGGGTTGTCTGTCCAGAGGATGGGAGGTGGGGCCTTTAACCACTGGTTCCTGTCCCTATTGGCTCTCTAAGCAGGTAAGCAGGATTTCATGGCTTCCGAGAAGGCTCTGAGGCAAAAAGACCCTTGGTGCTTGCTTGAGGAGTCTGACTGTCAGCTGAGCTGAAGCTTGCATGGAACGGTCTGCGGCAGCTGGGGCTGACATCAAAGGTGGGTGAAAGGGACGACACTCAAAAGGGTCTGCATTTAAGTTTTGTGTATCCTCATGCACCATGTCCTTAGAATTTAAGTGCACTTCTAGGCAGTATGTGGGATTGTCAATAAATATTACCTGGAACATAATAGTTTTAAGAGCAAAATATTCTCTAAAGCAATGAGAGAAAAGTCCCACTTCTGTTTAATGTGTAGTCTGGTAGAGTAGCTCCTGGGAAGATTAGAAGTCAGTCAGGTCCTTGGCAATGCTTTTCCTTTTGGTTCTGGTTTTGCTTCTCTTTGGGAACTGGCAGGCTGAGCCTGGATGGGCCTATCAAGATTTTGGACCAAGTCAGGGGTAGCATGGAGGTCTCAGCAGGTGGTGAAGGGTGAGGGGCAGGAGCAAGCACCCTTTCAGGGACTTATGAAGTGACCCTTCTGGTTCCTGTTGTTCCTGGGCAGTGTCAGGGATGCCCATGTCCCTGGACAGAGTGTCAGGGATGGCCCTGCCAGGTTCAGTGTTCTCAGCCCACCTGGCGCTTGGGTCTCACTTCTGAAAGGACACTCCCACCTTTAGTGCAGCATGCCTCAGACGTGAGGGACAAGATCGCACTGGGGATCAGCGAGGGAGATGTGCAGGAGCAGGCTGGCTGATTTGCCTTAGAAACCTAATTTTTTTTTTTAAGTTTTATTTAAGTAATCTCTACACCCAACGTGGGACTTGAACTCATAACCCTTGATGTCAAGAGTCACATGCTATTCCAACTGAACCAGCCAGGTGCCTAAGAAATCTAATTTTTGCCAGTGTGGCTGAGATTTTCTGAAGCAAAAAGGGCTCATTCAGCTGTAGATGTGGCTTTTAATGGGTGTGTTGTGGCTGAACATTGTGTTACCTAATATTAATTAAGAACAGTGGCCAGATTCCATAAATTACCATTGTTTGAACTTCTATGTTAATCTAAAGTATATATAAAAATATTTGAAAGTAGTAGTTGGGTATGAGTTTTTGAGTATGAAATAAAAATACTCTAAAAATTAAAGTGGCTTATAAAATTGAATAATTTTACTTACCAGATGCTTATAATTAATGTGAGAGGCAAATCGGTTAAACAGACAAATAGCCTGCTTGTTTGAAAGTTAGACACGAATTCATAAACTTCTTTTTTTTTTTTTTAAATGTTTACTTATTTTGAGAGAGAGTACAAGTAGGGGAGGGGCAGAGAGAGATGGAGACAGAGAATCTGAAGCAGGCTCCAGGCTCCAAGCTGTCAGCATAGAGTCCAATACAGGGCTTGAGCCTACAAACTGTGAGATCATGTCCTGAGCTAAAGTCAGATGCTTAACTCAGCCACCCAGGTGCCCCGAATTCATAAACTTCTAATCTGCCCTCCCACTTTGTGTAGTAGCTCTGGTGTTCTTTTAAAATTTAATTAATTATTTTTCCCCGACTTATTTATTTATTTATTTATTTATTTATTTATTTATTTATTTATTAACATCCAAGTTAGTTCACATATAGTGCAGTAATGATTTCGGAGGTAGAATCTAGTGATTCATCTCCCATGTATAACACCCAGTGCCCATCCCAACAAGTGTCTTCCTTAATGCCCCTTACCCATTTAGCCCATCACTCTACCCACAACCCCTCCAATAACCCTCAGTTTGTTCTCTATATTTAAGAGTCTCTTAGTTTTTATTTTATTTTTGCTTTCCTTCCCTTATGTTCATCTATTTTGTGTCTTAAATTTCTCATATGAGCAAGATCATAAGATATTTGTCTTTCTCTGATTAATTTTTTTAGCATAATATCTTCTAGTTCCATCCACGTTGTTGCAAATGGGAAGATTTCATCCTTTTTGATTGCAGAGTAATACTCCATCGTATACCACATTTTCTTTTAATTTATTCTTTTTTTTTTTTTTTTTTTTTTTTTGTGAGACAGAGAGACAGAGCACAAGTGGGAGTCGGGCAGAGAGAGGGAGACACAGAATCTGAAGCAGGCTCAAAGCTCTGAGCCGTCAGCACAGAGCCCGACGCGGGGCTCGAACTCATGGACTATGAGATCATGACTTGAGCTGAAGTCGGATGCTTCACCGACTGAGCCGCCCAAGCGCCCCTCACATTTTCTTTATACATTTGTTCGCCGGTGGACATTTGGGCTCTTTCCATGCTTCAGCTATTGTTGATAATGCTGCTATAAACATTGGGGTGCATGTGCCCCTTTGACACAGCACACCTGTATCCTTTGGATAAATACTAGTAGTGCAATTGCTGGGTCGTAGGGTAGTTCTATTTTTAACTTTTTCAGGAACCTCCATACTCTTCCAGAGTGGCTGTGCGAGTTTGTGTTCCCACCAGCAGTGCAAAAGAGATCTCTTTCTTCTCATCCTCGTCAACATCTGTTGTTGCCTGAGTTGTTAATTTTAGCCATTCTGACTGGTGTGAAGTGGTATCTCATTGTGGATTTGATTTGTATTTCCCTGATGATGAATGATGTTCAGTATCTTTTCATGTGTCTGTTCGCCATCTGGATGTCTTCTTTGGAAAAGTGTCTATTCATGTCTTCTGCCCATTTCTTCACTGGATTATTTGTTTTTTGAGTGTTGAGTGCGATAAGTTCTTTATAGATTTTAGATACTAACCATTTATCTGATCCATCATTTGCAAATATCTTCTCCCATTCCGTTGGTTGCCTTTCAGTTTTGCTGATTGCTTCCTTTGCTGTGCAGAAGATTTGTATCTTGATAAGGTCCCAGTAGTTCATTTTTGCTTTTGTTTCCCTTGCCTCTCGAGTTGTGTTGAGTAAGAAGATGCTCTGGCTGAGGTCAAAGAGGTTTTCGCCTGCTTTCTTCTCTAGGATTTTGATGACTTCCTGCTTACTTTTAGGTTTTTCATCCATTTTGAGTTTATTTGTGTGTATGGTGTAAGAAAGTGGTCCAGGTTCATTTTTCCACAGTCCAGTTTTCCCAACACCATTTGCTGAAGAGACCGTCTTCATTCCTTTGGGTATTGTTTCCTCCTTTCTCAAAAATTAGTTGGCCATATGTTTGTTGGTCCATTTCTGGGTTCTCTGTTCTGTTGCATTCATCTGAGTGTCTGTTTTTGTGCCAGTACCATACTGTCTTGATGATTGCAGCTTTGTAATACAGCTTGAAGTCCAGGATTGTGATACCTCCAGCTTTGTTTTTATTTTTCAGGATTGCTTTGGCTATTTGTTTTTTTTTCTGGTTCTGTACAAATTTTAGGATTGTTGTTCTAGCTCTATGAAGAATGGTGATATTATTTTGATAGGGATTTCATTGAATATGTAGATTGCTTTGGGTAGTATCAACATTTTAACAATATTTGTTCTTCCAATCCATGAGTGTGGAATATTTCCCCTTTTTTAGTGTGTGTCTTCAAATTTTTTTCATGCTTCTGTAGCTTTCAGTGTATAAATTTTTCACCTCTTTGGTTAGGTTACTTCTAGGTATTTTATAGTTTTTGGTGCAACTGTAAATGGGATTGATTCCTTGAATTCTCTTTTTGTTCCTTCGATATTGGTGTATAGGAATGCAACCAGTTTCTGTGCATTAATTTTATATCCTGCAACTTTGCTGAGTTCATAGATCAGTTTAGCAGTTTTTCGGTGGAATCTTTTGGGTTTTCCATATAGAGTATCATGTCAAGTATAGAGTGAAAGTTTGACTTCCTCCTTGCTGATTTGGATGCCTTTTATTCCTTTGTGTAGTCTCATTGCTGAGGACTTCCAATACTATGTTGAATAACAGTGGCGAGAGTGGACATCACTGTCATGTTCCTGACCTTAAAGGGGAAAGCTCTCAGTTTTTCCCCTTTGAGGATATTAGCAGTGGGTCTTTTGTATATGGCTTTAAGGTATCAGAAGGTATGCTCCTTCTATCCCTACTTTCTTGAGAGTTTTTTTTTTTAATCAAGAAAGGATGCTGTATTTTGTCAAATGTTTTCTCTACATCTATTGAGATCATGTGGTTCTTGTCCTTTCTTTTATTAATGTGATATATCACATTGATTGATTTGTGGATATTGAACCAGGCCTGCACCCCAGGTATAAATACCACTTGATCGTGGTGAATAATTCTCTTAATGTATTGTTGGATTCAGTTGGCTGGTATCTTGTTTAGGATTTTTGCATGTATGTTCATCAGGGAAATTGGTCTGTAGTTCTCCTTTTTAGTGGGATCTTTGTCTGGTTTTGGAATCAAGGTAATGCTGGCCTTATAGAATGACTTTGGAAGTTTTCCTTCCATTTCTATTTTTTTGGAACAATTTCAAAAGAATAGGTGTTAGCTCTTCTGTAAATATTTGGTAGAATTCCCCTGGAAATCCATCCAGCCCTGGACTCTTGTTTGTTGGGAGATTTTTTATTACTGATTCATTTTCTTTACTGGTTATGGGTCTGTTCAAATTTTTTATATCTTCCTGTTTTAGTTTTGGTATTTTATACGTTTCTAGGAATTTGTCCATTTCTTCCAGATTGCCCATTTCATTGGCATATAATTGCTCATAATATTCTCTTATTATTGTGTGTAGTTCTGTGGTGTTAGTTGTGATCTATCCTCTTTCCTTCATGATTTCATTTATTTGCATCCTTTCCTTTTTCTTTTTGATCAGTCTTGCTAGGGGTTTATCAATTTTGTTAATTCTTTCAAAGAACAAGCTCCTGGTTTCATTGATCTGTTCTACTTTTTTTCATTTTTTGTTTTTTCAATATCCTTGATTTCTGTCCCATTTTTTATTATTTTCCTTCTTCTGCTGGTTTTGAGCTTCGTGTGCTATTCTTTTCCCAGCTCTTTTAGGTGTAAAGTTAGGTTGTGTATTTGAGACCTTGCTTTCCTTCTTTAGGAAGGCCTGGATTGCTATATACTTTCCTCTTATGATTGACTTTTCTGCAGCCCAGAGATTTTGCACTGTTGTGTTTTCATTTTCATTGGCTTCCATGTACTTTTTAATTTCCTCTTTAATTTCTTAGTTAACCCATTCATTCTTTAGTAGGATGTTCTTTAATCTCCCAAGTATGCATGGTCTTTCCAAATTTTTTCTTGTGGTTGATTTTGAGTTTCATGGCATTGTGATCTGAAAATACGCAAGGTATGATCTCAGTCTTTTTTGTAGTCGTTGAGGGTTGATTTGTGACCCAGGATGTGATCTATTCTAGAGAATGTTCCATGTGCACTTGAGAAGAAAGTGTATTCTGCTGCTTTAGGATGAAATGTTCTGAATATATCTGTTCAGTCCATCCAGTCCAGTGTGTCATTCAAAGCCATTGTTTCCTTGTTGATTTTCTGTTTAGATGATCTATCCATTGCTGTAAGTGGGTGGTGAAGTCCCTTACTATTATCGTATTATTGTCAATGAATTTATGTGTGTGATTAATTCATTTATATATTTGGGTGCCTCCATGTTGGGTGCATAAATATTTATAATTGTTAGATATTCTTGTGATATAATGCCCTTCTTCATCTCTTGTTGCAGTCTCTTTATTTTAAAGTCTACTTTGTTTGATATAAGTATGGCTATTCCAGCTTTCTTTTGATGACTATTAACATGATAGATGGTTCTCCATCCCCTTACTTTCAACTTGCAGGTGTCGTTAGGTTTAAAATGAGTCTCTTGTAAGCAGGATATAGATGAGTCTTGTTTTCTTATCTATTCTGATGCCCTGTGTATTTTGATTGGAGCATTTAATCCATTTACATTTAGAGTGAGTACTGAAAGATATGAATTTAGTGCCATTGTGTTACCGGTAGAGTTGGTGTTCTGGTGATGTTCTCTGGTTCTTTCCAGTCTTTGTTGCTTTTGGTCTTTTTGTTGTGTCTTGTCTTTTCTCCATTCAGAGAGTCCCCCTTAAAATTTTTTTGCAGGGCTGGTTTGGTGGTCACAAATTCCTTTAGTTTTTCTTTGTCTGGGAAACTCTTTATCTCTCCTTCTTTTTTGAATGGCAGCCTTACTGGATAAAGAATTCCTGGCTGCATGTTTTTTCAGTTCAGCTCATTGAATATATCCTTCTACTCCTTTCTAGCCTGCCAAATTTCTGTGGATAGATCTGCTGCAAACCTGATTTGTCTTTCTTTATAGTTTAAGGACTTTTTTTCCCCTTGCTGCTTTCATCATTCTTTCCTTGTCTGTGTGTTTTGTGAATTTGACTATGATATGCCTTTATTGATGGTCAGTTTTGTTGAATCTAATGGGAGTTCTCTGTGCTTCTTCGATTTTGATGTATATGTCTTTCCTCAGATTAGGAAAGTGTTCAGTATAATTTGCTCACATAAACATTCTGCCCCTTTTTCTCTCTCTTCATCTTCTGGGACTCCCATGATTCAGATATTATTCCTTTTTATTTTTATTTTTTTAATGTTTATTTTTATTTTTGAGAGAGAGAGAGAGAGAGAAAGAGAGAGAGAGCATGAGCAGGGGAGGGGCAGAGAGAGAGGGAGACACAGACTCTGAAGCAGGCTTCAGGCTCTGAGATGTCAGCACAGAGCCCAACGCAGGGCTTGAACCCACAAACTGCAAGATCATGACCTGAGTCAAAGTCAGACGCTTAACTGACTGAGCCACCCAGGCGCCCCTATTCCTTTTTAGTAAGTTACTGAGTTATCTAAGTCTTGTATTGTGATCTTTTCCCTGGTTCCCTCTTTTTTTTGCCTCATTATTCTCCATAATTTTATCTTCTGTATTGCTGATTAACTGCTTTGTTCCGACCATCTTTGCTGTAGTGCAATCTGTATTTGAGATTACGGGTTGCTTATAGTATTTCTAATTTTGGCCTGACTAGATGTTATTACTTTTATCTCCACAGAAAGGGATTCTCTAGTGTCTTCTATGCTTTTTTAACCCCAGTTAGTATTCTTACTATCATGGTTCTAAATTCTAGTTCAGACATCTTGCTTATATCTGTGTTGATTAAGTCCCTGGCTTTCATTTCTTCCTGTTCTTTCTTTTGGGGTGAATTCTTTCATTTCGTCATTCTGGAAATAAAGGAAGCTAGATCGTAGATGTGTTTTGGTCTGCTTGTTGAAAGAAGCTTGATAGAGTAGAGAAAAAAGGGAAAGAAAAGAAAAAAAAGGTAGGGAAACATTTAAAAATTAAAAAAATGAATACAAAAAACAATAAAGTAAAATGAAGAAAGTAAAATAGAATAATATAAAATTTACAGAAAAGGTATAGTAGAAAAAATTAAACAATAATCTTTTTTATAAAAACAGAAAATGAAAATAAAGTTTTTTCTTTCTGTATTCAAGAAAAAGATAAGAAAATTGAATAGATGGACCAGTGAACAGAATGAAACGTGAACAAAATTACATCCAGTTTCCCCTAGAAGTCAAACTATGAAGTATTTTGTAGTCTGTAAACTAAGCAGGTGGAGAGACTTATGATGGTTCTCTAGAGCTTGGTGCAATTGGCTTGGGCTTCGTGTAACAGTTCCATTCTCCATTAGATGGTGGTACTTAGCTTACTGGGATAGATCACTATGGCACCTGTACATGTGTATGCGAATATGTGGGAGAGGTGAAAATGGTGTCACCCAGCTTCCCAGTCTCTAGCATCAGAACTCTGTGCTCTCTCTGATTGGCAATCAAGCACCCCTCCTTTGTCTCTGTCTTCCATCCACTCCTTGCTTCTACACTGTCCCCGACCAAGGCATCAGCCTGCCAGCCTGGCACCTCCCTACCGAATTTTATCTCAGATGGGGCTGTGTTTCTAAACCCCTCACTTCCGAGGGCCCTGCAGCTTGGAGCCACGTAGAACCTTTGGGGGAGGGTCTTGTTAAGCAATGGCCGGGTGCTGGCCCACCCCAGAACGCTTGCTTGACCGCGCCTCTGCAGGTGCCCAAAGACTGCCGCTGCATGCCAGCCTGCCCCACAAATAGTTCTCATAGTTGTGTAGCAGCAGCGTTTCAGGGATTATGGTAAATCACAACACACATCTGTCACTGGGCTTCACTGTCCCTTAATGTCCTTGTTTCAACACCAGCAAACGTGGCTGTTCTCCAGTGTCGGCTGGGACCTTTGACTCTGGGGAGGCTGCTTGACCTCTACAAATGTCCTCTTAGCAGGGGACTGTCTCTCGCTGTGTGGACCCCTCAGACCTCACTGTCTATCCCTTGGGATTCACCCTTCCCACCAGAGCTCCTTCAAGTATTAAGTTTCAGACTCCGTGTTCCCCTGTTTATAGTGTCCTGAAGGTATTGAAACCCTCTCCTTTCTCCCTTCTCCCTTACTTGTTCAGTCCCTTATGGGTGTTTCCACTTGTTCTCTTTCTCTCCAGCTGCTTTCAGGGGAAATACTTTTTCTGTATTTTCCCCCATGTCTTTGTCCTCTCTCTGCAAACAAAAACAGCTCCCTACCCTCCGTGGCTCCTCTCTCACCCATTTCACCTCTCTGCACTGCATGCCTGCTGGGTTCTGTGGCTCAAATTATGCAGATTGTGTTAATCCTCAGATCAATTTTCTAGGTGTGCAAAATGCTTTGGTGCTGATCTAGCTGCATTTCAGGGACGAGAGAAGTGGAAAACTTTCATGCAGCTCCACCATATTGGCCTCTCCCCCTATTTTTTTAAAAAGTGTATTTATTTTGAGGGCAGAGAGAGAAGGAGACAGAATTCCTGATAGGCTCCGTGGTGTCAGCATAGAGCCCGATGTGGGGCTCAAACTCACAAGCTTAACTGACTAAGCCACCCAGGTACCCCTCTCTTTTTTAAATGAAATAGTGTGAAATGGTTTCTTTTTTGAAATATATAACTCTAAAGGTAGACTTGTGCTTTTCAAAAAAAAATTGTTATAGATGAAGGAGGATTGTCATAAATATCAGATAATGATTGTTAATACAAACAGATTGGAGAACTGATAGTTTCTAAGTTCACATCCACCCATGTGACCCTCACAAGCACTGTGAGAGGTGAGCAGCTCAGTTTTCACTTCAAATGACTGGTTCAAGGTCATGAGACATGGCCATTAGGTAAGAGAGCTGGGTTCTGACAGAAGAGTCTTTTTAAATTTTATTTATTTTTATTTTATTTTTTAAATGTTCATTTTTGAGAGAGAAAGAAAGAGAGGCAAAAAGGGAGGGAGATAGAGAATCCTAAATAGGTCCCGTGCTGTTAGCACCGAGCCTGAGCCCATTGCAGGCTCGAACTCATGAAGGAAGAGATCATGCTGTGAGTCAAAATCAAGAGTTGGGCGCTTAACCAACTGAGCCTTCCAGGCACTGCAACAGAAGACAGTCTTTCAGACGGCACTGCCTCAGATTTCTGACTTAATTTTCTTAACTACCATCTTACTAATTTATTATGTGGTCTGTTTAAACAAATGAAGCCTCAGGATTTCTCAGGGCAGTGGGTCCTGCTTTGTCTTCCAGCTGACTCCAGGAGACCTGAGGTTTACAGGTCTGTGTGTTCCTTTTCTCCCCAAAGGTTGGATGGTATTGGCCAAAGTCCCTCAGTACCTGCTTGCAAAGCTATTCTTTGGAGCTTACCCCATTCTGTGGTTATTTCTCCAAGCCATAGCTCTGGGAATCACTGGCCCGCCTCCAGAACCTCTTTATCTCATAGTCAGAGGCATTGTCTGAGTTTGACAGGCTGGAAAAAAGTTTTGTGTAGTAAAAGGTTAGCTTAATAAGGGAAGCTTCAGTTTTATACATATGCAAATAAAATTGTCTTACTCTGTTAAAAGAATCCCCTTTTTTGAATATTACTCAATATTAACAGTGTTCTTTTGGTTAAGATCGTATTATTATTATCGTTATTTTTATTTTAAAAAATAATCATGGCTTAGAAAATGAGTACATGTATATGGATCATGCTTCCATATTTTATTTTAATCTTTAATTTAGATTTTTATAAAGTTATTTCAAAGAGTGTTTTTGGTTATTAGGAGTTTAACTATGTTATGAGAATCACATTTAAGTTTAATTTCGGAAACACCAAAACAAGAACCCTGAAATTTAAGGTTTACAGTACAGCGTAGAAAATGAGGGTCCATTGGGAATGCTGCCTGTTCAATATCTTTGTTTTTCAGACAAACTCAAGAACTCTCTTAAGTTAATATAGAAACAAATAGCTTTGATTACCACTGAATTTATGTGAGTGATTATAGCAGACTAATGAGTTAATCAGGTAGCAGCTCATTCTAGCCACCGATGTACTAGACTAACTGCTTTATTTGCCTGGGTTAGTTTTCCTGCCTCTTTTAGTGAGCATCATAATTTCTGTTTATTACAAGGGTTAGTCAGTTTTAATTATGGCAATTTTTCTGAAATATACATTTTTAAAACTTTGTACTGTAGAAAACTTCAAACTCACATAGAGAGGATAGTATAACAAGTCTCCATGTAGTCATCATCCTGTAATAGTGATTGTCATCCATTACAGAAATTCACTTTCTTGGGTATTCCTGTGTACATGCCATGGCTGTGGGCCCTGCTGGTTGAGTTCAGCTGGAGAGAGGTATAGGCAGAACGCATGTCAGAGGGACCTTGTGGGTCCCACAGAGAATTTTTCACTGAATGACTGTCTTCTTTCCCTATTTGCTCTCTTCCTTCTTTGACTTAGTTCGTTTTAATTTTTTCCTAATACAAATATGTAGTGTGGCAGTAAACTTGCTTATATGTAAATCTTTGCCTCTTCATGTTAGTATTTCTGTAGGACAATGGAAAGAACGTCTAAATACAAAGGAGGCTTGGATATTTTCATTCTTCCCATGAAGATATTATTGTAACCCAATTTTAGCAATTTTGCCTTTTTCTTAGAAGTTCTGGGTCAATTATTTTCTTTTTTTTTCCTTTTTTAAAATGTTTATTTATTTTTGAGAGAGAGAGAGAACCCAAGGGAGTGTGAGTGGGGAAGGGTCAGAGAGAGAGGGAGACACAGAATCTGAAGTAGGCTCAAGGCTCTGAGCTGTCAGCACAGAGCCCAATGCAGGGCTCGAACTCATGGACTGTGAGATCATGACCTGAGCCAAAGTTGGATGCTTAACCAACTAAGCCACCCAGGCACCCCTAGGTCAGTTATACTTTGAATGGGAAATATCTTTATTGGGATTATCTTAAATGCTAGCTGCTACAGCATATAAACTGAGAATCTCTGTGGCTTAACTCAAAGTTAATCTCACCAAAGTATAATGTGGTTTGGAAGAGATCTCCATTTGCTGACTTGGTGGTCCAGGCTCCCTCCAGCTTGTAACACCAGACTCCCGGGCAGGGGAAGAGAGAGGTAGTCACCTCATCAACTCTTACACATCACCTCTGCTCAAGTTTCCATCTGAATCACTCCATGAGAGGCTGAGAACACAAAGTGTAATGCACTCCCAGACACTTGAAGTATGTCCACCAGGGAATAGGTGGTTTGAAATCAAGCTAGACTCCTTATGACCATGTTGGCATAGGCTTTACAAGTACATTCTGTAAGACTGGCATCAGAGCCTTTCAAGGAATGGATTTAGTGTTATTTACATTTTAGTGGCAGTATTCTTTTTTGTTGCTTTAAATGTATTTTAAATTTTAGACTTTTTAATTTTGAAATAGACATCTGTGGGTGATATGTTCCAGAATCTCCAGTAGATGCTTGAAACTGCGGATAGTACTGAACCCTACGTGTACTATGTTTTGTCCTATATGTACATATATCTACGATAGAGTTTACTTTATAAATTAGGCACAGTAAGAGCTTAACAGCAATAACTGATGGCACAATAGCAAGAACTATAACGATGTACTGTAATGAAAATTACGTGAATGTGGTCTCTCTCTCAAAATATCTTCTCATACTGTATTCACTCTTCTTGTGAGATGATAAAATGCATATGTGATGAGGTGAGGTGATTGACGTTGTCACTGTGGTGTATTATTGGGCTGCTATTAACCTTCTGATGATATGTCAGAAAGAGGATCATCTGCTTCACAACTACATTTAACCACAGATAACGGAAACTATGGAAAATGAAACCTTGGATAAGGGGAGACTACTGTTTTAAAAAATAGTGAACATAGTACACAGGGTACCTACCCAGCTTCCCCTAACATTAGCATCTTTTATAAGCATAGTATAATGATCAAAACCAGAAAATTAACATGGATATGATACTAGTTTACAGATCTTACTTGAATTTTGTCAAAGGCAGTGATATCAATATTAAAACCAGAGTTGTTCTTAGTTTCCTGTTTGGACATCCTCTTCACTCATAGGTGGTCTCTTTTTGCTCACAGGTGTCTCATAACTTTATAAATGAGCAGGATGAACTGAGAATTCCCCAAGTATCCCAGTCTAGACCTCACACTGCTGAGTAACATGTAACCTAGCACTGGGCCTTTTGTAGTTCATGCATTACTACTCTGTTGACAATATGCCAGAACAAACCAGGGGAAGGAATGACTTTATTTATTAGATAGTAGACAAAGAACCTCTGGTACTCTTGGGGACTTTTAAGATAAATATGACCTAAAACTGCTTTAATCATCACTTTTCCATGACTTCCTCTGTGGCCACAGATAGCATCTCTAACCTTAATTAATTGGGTTACCCAAATATGGGTTTAGACACAGAAGGTCAGATTGAGGGTGTCTGGATCATTCAGCAGAAAATCATTCTACTGCTGCCTTAATTAAGTCTACTGGGTGCCCGGAATCTTGTAAAGAAATAGGGGTATATTAGTGCTTTATCGCTGTAGAACAAATTACCCAAAACTTAATGGCTTAAAATAACAATAAACACGTATTATCTCATACACTTCCTGTGAGTCAGGGATTCAGGAATAATTTCACTGGGTAGTTTTGGCTCAGGGTCTCTTGTGAGGTCGTAGTTATCAGTTGACTCTATAGTCATCTGAAGGCTTGACTGGGGCTGGAGGATGTGCTTTTAAGTTGGTCCATGGGACTGGCAATTCGGGCTTGGCTACTGGCGGGAGGCCTTGGTTCTTCTCTCATGACCCTCCCTATGAGTCTGTTTGATGTGGCTTCTGATGTGGCAGCTGGCTTCCCCCAGGGTAAGCAGTTCAAGAGAGAGCAAGGTGGATCACTAGTCACACACCATCATTTCCACAATATCTGTTCATTACACAGGTTAGCCCTACTCACTGTGGGAAGGGAGTACACAAGACCTGAATACCAGGAAGTAAAAATTCTCATGTGCCATCTTGGAGGCTGGCTATGACAGTGGGAGATAGAGAAGTGACAAGGCTTTGTAGCATTGTATATGTCATTTATTGAAAAGAGCATTAATTACAATGACATAATACTGGAGAGTTGGTTCTTGTGGGCATTGTGGTATTTTGGATTTTAATGAAAAAGAAATCAAAACCAAGTACCATCAAAAGAAATAAGGCAGGGGTGCCTGGGTGGCTCAGTTGGTTAAAGCATCCGACTCTTGATTTTGGCTCAGGTCACGATCTTGCAGTTGGTGAGATAGAGCCCCATGTTAGGCTTTGTGCTGAGGTGTGGAGACTGAGATTCTCTCTCCCTCCCTGCCCCTCTTGTACATGTGTGTGTGTGTGCGCGTGCATCTGCACGCATTCTCTGTCTCTCAAAAAAAAAAAAAAAACAAAAACAAAAAAACGGGCCTTATTAACATTGAAGTTTGGTAGGCAGAAGTAGAGATTTTGAGTCGAAGGCTTGAATTCCAGTATTGACCTCTGCTGCCTGCAGGATTGCCATGGAGGTCAAAGAGGATGATTACCTCTGTCCTCTGGATCTCATGGGCTGTTTTGAAGGATGAAGTTGAGCATGAGGGGATATATGAATTATGCAGTGTTATGGGAATATTAATAGTGATAATGACAGAGATTTTATTTTATTTATTTTATTTTATTTTTTTGAATAATTTATTGTCAATTTGGTTTCCATACAACACCCCGTGATAATCCCAACAAGTGCCCTCCTCTGTGCCCAATCACCCACTCTCCCCACTCCCACACCCCCTCTCCCCTCAGTTTGTTCTTAGTCTTTGAGAGTCTCCATGTTATGTCTTCCTTCCTCTCTGTGGCTTTTTTTTTCCCTTCCTTCCCCTCTTCCCCTCCCCCCTGGTTTTCTGTTAGGTCTCCCAAAGACCTAACTATGCGTGGGAACATATGGCATCTGTCTTTCTCTGTCTGACTTATTTAACTTAGCATAATATCCTCCAGTTGCATCCATGTTGCCACACATGGCCAGATTTCATTCTTTCTCATTGCTGCATAGTATTCCATTGTATATATATACCACATCTTCTGTATCCATTCCTCAGTTGATGGACACTTAGTCTCTTTCCATGATTTGGCTATGACAGAGATTTTAAAAATGCAGTGAGGTGTGTTCAGTACTTAAACCTGCAAGTAATTGAGGTATTTTTCAGACTAGATATTTTAGGATTGAGCTTCATTTATTTATTTTTGTGCTGGATAAAAATACTAGTGACTATAAGTACCTTTATTAAGAGGAGCTGTAAGGTCAAAGCCATGGGCTTAGTGTGTGTATGGGGGTGGGGAACCTTCATAGTTCTGTAAGGAAGTTTGAATCCAAGTGATGAGTCCATTTGGAGTTTCTTTAGAACCTTTCCTTCTAAGATTGGGCCTTTCCCCTGTTTGCCATTGCCATTTGGCCTGTCCCAAATGTTTGCCTCTGACTTCTCTTTTCATAGATCAGTGTTTGAAATCTAAGGACTTTCTTCTGCTCTTTCATCATGGGGAGGCAAGAATTCACTCAGGGGCCTCAGTCTGAAGGCAGTTTATGAGGTTTGTGGCTGAATGTGTGGGCTATGGCCCCTGGGATTTGAGTGACAGACCTTGGAAGAATGGCTAAAAAGTGAACTTAAGGTCAGGCAAAGATTTCTGAAAATCCGTATTAGAGGTGAGAAAAGCTTGAATTATCATAAATATTTAGTGCTCAGTGTTTTGCTGTAAGGTTTGCTCATTAGTGTTATGTCTGTCCACATAAAGTTACTATTATTAAGCACCTTTACATGGATTATCTGGGGAAGAGCATTCCAGGGGGAGAGCTTAAACGTTTGGGATGTGTGTGTATTAAAGATTTAACTGTAAAGGGGCATCTAGCTGATTCAGGCAGTAGAGCATATGACTTTTGGTTTCAGAGTTGTAAGTTCGAATCCCATATTGGGGATAGTTTACTTAATAAAAACAAAGTTTATAAAGAAAAGATTAACTTCAGGTATAAATATCAAACTGTTACTATTCTCTTTTCTATTTATACTAAATTTCTAATAATTAAATGCTTGTAATGTTTTATGTCTTTGCAGTAGATTTTAATACATGAAAGCGTTGATGAAATTTAACCTTTTTTTCCTGAAATGAAGGAATCATGCCATGTAGTTTCATTTCTCAATGGCTTCTTTTTATTTATTTATTTTTTTATTTTATTTTTGAGAGACATAGAGACAGAGCATGAGCAGGGGAAGGGCAGAGAGAGAGAGAGAGGGAGACACAGAAGCCGAAGCAGGCTCCAGGCTCTGAGCCGTCAGCACAGAGCCCGACACGGGGCTCGAACTCACAGACCGTGAGATCATGACCTGAGCCGAAGTCGGCCGCTCAACTGACTGAGCCACCCAGGCGCCCCTCATTTCTCAATGGCTTCTAATGATTTGTAGTTTGTGCTCAATCCCAGATAAATACACAGGTAATTTGGTTAGTAAGAGTGTAAGAAGAGAGGATTCATGACTTTACTGTTTTTCTTTTTTCTGCCAGCTTTATTTTATTTTATTATTATTGTTTTTAATGTTTATTTAGTTTTGAGAGGGAGAGGGAGAGGATGAGGGGCAGAGAGAGGGAGACTCAGAATCTGAATCAGGCTTCAGGCTCCGAGCTGTCAGCAAAGAGCCTGATGTGGGACTGAACCCATGAACCATGAGATCATGACCTTAGCTGAAGTCGGATGCTTAATCAACTGAGCCACCCAGGGGCTCCAATTTTCTGCCAGCTTTATTGAGATGTAATTGACATATAACATTGTGTAAGTCTAAGGTGCACAATGTGATAATTAAATACACATATATATTGTGAAATGATTACCACGTTAAGATAAATGCCTCCATCATCTCACAGAATTGCAAGTTTTCTATTGTGGAAGGAACATTTAAGATTATTCTCTTAGCAACTTTCAAGTCTATAGAACATTATTGTTAATACAGTCACCATGCTGTATATTACATCCTCAGAATTTATTTATCTTATAAGAAAATTTGTATTCTTTAACTAACATTCTCCCCATTTCCCCCACTTCCTACACTGGCAGCCATCATTCTACCCCCTTTATAAGTATTTTGGTTTATTTAGATTGCACCTACAAGGAGATTATACAGTATTTGTCCTTTTACTAACTTATTCATTTAGCATAATGTCCTCAGGGTCCATCCATGTTGTTGCAAATGGCAGAATCTCTCTTTGTTTTATGGCTGAATAATATTCCATTCCTAGCTAGCTAGCTAGGTAGATGGATAGAGATAAATATATCATACTTTCTTTATCCATTTATCTGTTGATGCACATTTAAGTTTCTGTGTTTAGGCTATTTTAAATAATGCTGTAATTAACATAGGGGTGCAGATATTTCTTCAATATAGTGATTTCATTTCCTTTGGTTATATACCCAGAAGTGCAGTTGGTGGATCATATGGTAGTTCTATTTTTTCTATTTTTAACTCTTTGAAGAACCTTCATACTGTTTTCCATTATGGCTATACTAATTTCCATTGTCACTACCAAGGGTTCCCTTTTCTCCACATCCTCACCAGCATTTGTTATCTCTTGTATTTTTGATGAAAGCCATTCCAAGCAAGTGTGAGGTGGTATCTTATTGTGGTTTGATTTGCATTTCTCTGATTGGGCATGTTGAACTTATTTTCATATACCTGTTGGGCATTTGGAGAATGCCTGTTCAAGGTCTTCTGTCCATTTACAAAATAGTATTATTGGAGTTTTTTTGCTGTTGTGTTGTAGGAGTTTCTTATGTTATTTTGGATATTAACCCCTTATCTTACATATGGCTTGCAGATATTTTCTCCCATTCATTTGGTTGTCTTTTCATTTTGTTGAATACTATTTGTTTTTCTTATCCCACTGTTTAAACGTGATTGACCTAAAAATGTATGCTTCTGTTTTCACGAGGTAATATTTATTATTTTATTTTATTAATTAATTATTATTTATGTACTTAAAATATTTTAAATGTAATTTATTGTTAAGTTGGCTAACATACAGTGTATACAGTGTGCTCTTGGTTTTGGGGGTAGATTCCCATGATTCATCACTTACATATAACACCCAGTGCTCATCCCAACAAATGCCCTCCTCAATGCCCATCATGCATTTTCCCCTCTCCCTCGACCCCCCATCAACCCTCAGTTTGTTCTCTGTATTCAAGAGTCTCTGATAGTTTGCCTCCCTCCCTCTCTGTTTGTAACTTTTTCCCTCCTTCCCTTCCCCCATGGTCTTCTGTTAAGTTTCACAAGTTCCACATATGAGTGAAATCATATGATGCCTGTCTTTCTCTGACTGACTTATTTCACTTAGCATAATACCCTCCAGTTCCATCCACATTGCTGCAAATGGCAGGATTTCATTCTTTCTCACTGCCAAGTAGTATCCCATTGTATATATAAACTATACATTCATTCATCAGTTGATGGATGTTTAGGCTCTTCCCATAATTTGACTATGGTTGATAGCGCTGCCATAAATATTGGGGTACATGTGCCCCTATGCATCAGCACTCCAGTAACCTTTGGATAAATTCTTAGTAGTGCTATTGCTGGGTCATAGGGTAGTTCTATTTTAAATTTTTTGAGGAACCTCCACACTGTTTTCCAGAACAGCTGCACCAGTTTGCATTCCCCTCAACAATACAGAGGGTTCTCCTTTCTCCACATCCTTGCCAGCATCTGTTGTTTCTGAGTTGTTAATTTTAGCCACTCTGACCAGTGTGAGGTGGTATCTCAATGTGGTTTTGATTTGTGTTTCCTTAATGATGAGCGACGGTGAACATCTTTTCATGTGTCTGTTGGCCATCTGTATGTCTTCTTTGGAAAAGTGTCTGTTCATGTCTTCTGCGCATTTCCTCACTGGATTATTTGTTCTTTGGGTGTTGAATTTGGTAAGTTCTTTATATTTTGGATGCTAACTCTTTATCTGATATGTCATTTGCAAATACCTTCTCCCATTCTGTTGGTTGCCTTTGAGTTTTGTTGATTATTTCCTTTGCTGTGCAGAAGCTTTTTATCTTGATGAGGTCCCAGTAGTTCACTTTTGCTTTTAATTACCTTGTCTTTGGAGACGTGTTGAGCAAGAAATTGCTGTGGCTGAGGTCAGAGCGGTTGTTGCCTGTTTTCTTCTCTAGGGTTTTGATGGTTTCCTGTCTCACATTTAGGTCTTTCATCCATTTCAAGTTTATTTTTGTGTGTGGTGTAAGAAAGTGGTTTAGTTTCATTCTTCTGCATGTTGCTGTCCAGTTCTGCCAGCACCATTTGCTAAAGAGACTGTCTTTTTTTCCATTGGATACTCTTTTCTTCTTTGTCAAAGATTAGTTGGCCATACATTTGTGGGGTCCGATTCTGGGGTCTCTATTCTATTCCATTGGTCTATGTGTCTATTCTTATGCCAATACTATACTGCCTTGATGTTTACAGCTTTGTAGAAAAGACTAAGTCTGGGATTATGATGCCTCCCGCTTTGGTTTTCTTTTTCAACGTTACTTTGGCTATTTGGGGTCTTTTGTGGTTCCATACAAATTTTAGGATTGTTTGCTCTAGCTTTGAGAAGAATGCGGGTGCAATTTTGTTAGGGAGTACATTGAATGTGTAGAGTGCTTTGGGTAGTATAGACATTTTAACAATGTTTATTCTTCCAACCCATGAGCATGGAATGTTTTTCCATTTTTTTGTGTCGTCTTCAATTCCCTTCATAAGTTTTCTATAGTTTTCAGCATAGAGATCTTTTACATCTTTGGTTAGGTTTATTCCTAGATATTTCATGGTTCTCCGGTGCAATTGTAAATGGGATCAATGTCTTGATTTTTCTTTCCATTGCTTCATTATTGGTGTATAGAAATGCAACCGATTTCTGTACATTGATTTTTGTACCCTGTGCCTTTGCTGGATTCATATATCAGTTCTAGCAGCCTATTGGGGGAGTCTTTCGGATTTTCCATGTAGAATATCATGTGGTCTGCGAAAAGTGAGTTTTACTTCTTCTTTGCCAGTTTTGATGCCTTTTATTTCATTTTGTTGTCTGATTGCTGATGCCAACGCTATGTTAAATAGCACTGATGAGAGTGGACATCCCTGTCATGTTCCTGATCTCAGGGGGAAAACTTTCAGTTGATTTCTGATTTCTGATCAGTTCAGATGATATTAGGTGTGGGCTTTTCATAAACGGCTTTTATGATGTTTAAGTATGTTCCTTCTCTCCTGACTTTCTTGAGGATTTTTATTAAGAAAGAATGCTGTATTTTGTCAAATGCTTTTTCTGCATCTATTGACAAGATCATATGGTTCTTATCCTTTCTTTCATTAATGTGATGTATCACATTGACTGATTTGCAAATATCGAACCAGCCCTGCAGTCCACTTGATCATGGTGAATAATTTTTTTTATATGCTGTTGAATTTGATTTGCTAGTATCTTGTTGAGAGTTTTTGCATTCTTGTTCATCAGGGATGATGGCACATAATTCTCCTTTTTTGTGGGGTCTCTGACTGGTTTGGGAATCAAGGTAATGCTAGCTTTCATTCCATTTCTATTTTTTGGTACAGCTTGAGAAGGATAGGTATTAACTCTGCTTTAAATGTCTGGTAAAATTCCCCTGGGAAGCCATCTGGCCCAGGACTCTTATTTGTTGGGAGATTTTTGATAACTGATTCAATTTCCTCACTAGTTATGGGTCTATTCAAATTTTCTATTTCTTCCCGTTTGAGTTTTGATAGTGTGTGGCTGTTTAGGAGTTTGTCCATTTCTTCCAGGTTGTCCAGTTCGTTGGCATATAATTTTTCATAGTATTCTCTGATAATTGTTTATATTTCTGAGGGGTTGGTTTTGATAAGTCCAATTTCATTTGTGATTTTATCTGTTTGGATCCTCTCTCTTTTCTCTTTGAGAAGTCTGGCTAGGGGTTTATAAATTTTGCTTATTTTTTCAAAAACAAAAACCAAAAAACAACAAACCCAGTTCTTAGTTTCATTGTCTGTTCTGTTTTTGTTTGTTTGTTTTCATTCTGTGTTATTTATTTCTACCCTAATTTATTATTTCTCTTCTGCTGGTGTTGGGTTTCTTTGCTGTTCTGCTTCTAGGTCCTTTAGGTGTGCTGTTAGATTTTGTATTTGGGATTTTTCTTGTTTCTTGAGATAGGCCTGTATTGCAATGTATTTTCCTCTTAGGATTGCCTTTGCTGCATCCCAAAGGGTTTGGACTGTTGTGTTTTCATTTTCATTTGTTTCCATATATATTTTTTAATTTTTTTAACGTTTTTTTTAATTTATTTTTGAGAGACATAGAGACAGAGTGTGAGCAGGGGAAGGGCAGAGAGAGAGGGAGATCCAGAATCTGAAGCAGGCTCCAGGCTCTGATGAACCATCAGCACAGAGCCCGACACGGGGCCCGAACCCACAGACCGTGAGATCATGACCCGAGCCGAAGTCGGCCGCTCAACCGACTGAGCCACCCAGGCGCCCTCCATATATTTTTAAATTTCTTCCTTAATTGCCTGGTTGACCCATTCAGTCTTAGTAGGATGTCTTTTAACCTCCATGCATGCGGAGGTTTTACAAACTTTTTTCTGTGGATGATTTCAAGTTTCATAGCATTGTGATCTGAAAATGTGCATGTTATGATCTCAATTCATATATTTTTTTAATTTTAGAGATAGAGAGAAAGAGAGAATGAGTGGGGGAGAGGGGCAGAGGGAGAGAGAGAGAGAGACAGAATCAGTGAGAGAGAAAGAGAGAGAGAGAGAATCTTAAGCAGGCTCCATGCTCAGTGTCGAGCCTGACTCAGGGCTGGATCCCGTAACTCTGGGATCACGACCTGAGCTGAAATCAGGAGTTGGATGCTCAACGACTGAGCCACCCAGGTACCCCAAGAGATAATGTTTATTATTAACATAACCCATGTTAATATCAAAGAAAGAAATTTTGGTACATCCAGCTTGCCCACTTACTTAAGTAAGGCTGGGACACTGGTTAGCAGTTGAAGACGTGACTGTGTGGTGTAATACAAGCCTGCGTTTTGAGATGTAGCACTCTGAGGCATGAAATCTGATTCAACACTGCCTTGCTGTGGGGCTTTGGCCAGGTGACTCACCCTTCCTCATAGAAAGTAGGTAGAGCACTCGGACTGACACTGGCACATTTTAGGCACTGAAAATGGAACTTTATTTATAACGCTGGGATGTCTGAATGAATATGTCCTTTAAAAAAAAGAACACATATAAGTACAGATAACTCAAATGTGCATGGATGGTTTCTTACTAATCTACAATTTCAAAATAAGATCTTTTTGTGTACCCCACGAGAAAAATGGAACAGACATCTTTCTGTGATAAAGTCTGATGGGTCAGATCCTGAGTCAGGTGTTGAATAACTTAACCAAAAACAGTGCCTGGTGTTGGTTTGTACTTTTGGCCCTCTTGCCTCCACTGTGACTGCTCAGCCTATACGGGTTGGGGGAATGGGAGTACTCTAATATTTACCTGGCTTTATAGAATCTTTCCTGTCTCCTTCATGAGCAGCTACATATACATGTGCTTTTTCCATTTTTTCATGATGTTTAATTTCTCTTGTCATATCAATTAAGCCTGAAATTGAGATCACATAAACATCATTTTTTTAATAGTTTATTTTCAAATTGGTTTCCGTATAACACCCAGTGTTCATCCCAACACATACCCTCTTTAATACCCGTCACCCCCCTCCCCCCTCCTCATCCCCCCTCACCCTCAGTTTGTTCTTAGTCTTTGAGAGTCTCTTATGTTTTATCTGCCTCCCTCTCTGTGTCTTTTTTTCCTTTCAGCTCTTCTCCTCCCCCATGGTTTTTGCTAAGTCTCTCAAAATCCACCTATGTGTGGAAACATATGGTATCTGTCTTTTTCTGACTGACTTATTTCACTTAACATAATACCCTCCAGTTCCATCCATGTTGCTACACATGACCAGATTTCATTTTTTCTCATTGCCACGTAATAGTCCATTGTATATATGTACTACATCTTCTTTATCCATTCGTCAGTTGATGGACACTTGGTCTGTTTCCATGATTTGGCTATTGTCGAAAGTGCTGCTATGAACATTGGGGTACATGTGCCCCTATGCATCAGCATTCCTGTGTCTCTTGAGTAGATTCCTAGCAGTGCTGTTGCTGGGTCATAGGGTAGCTCAATTTTCATTTTTTTGAGGAACCTCCATACCGTTTTCCAGAGTGGCTGCACCAGTTTGCATTCCCACCAACAGTGTAGGAGGGTACCTGTTTCTCCACATCCCGGCAGCATCTAATCTTTCCTGATTTATTCATTTTAGCCACTCTAACCGGTGTAAGGTGGTATTTCAGTGTGGTTTTGATTTGTGTTTCCCTGATGATGAGTGACTTTGAGCATCGTTTCATGTGTGTGCTGGCCATCTGGATGTCCTCTTTGGAGAAGTGTCTATTCATATCTTCCACCCATTTCTTCACTGGATTATTCGTTTTTTGGGTGTGGAGTTGGGTAAGTTCTTTATAGATTTTAGATACTAGTCCTCTATCCAATATGTCATTTGCAATTATCCTTTCCCATTCTGTCGGTTGTCTATTAGTTTTGTTAGTTGTTTCCTTTGCCGTGCAGAAGCTTTTTATCTTGATGAGGTTCCAATAGTTCATTTTTGCTATAAATTCCCTCGCCTTTGGAGATGTGTTGCATAGGAAATTGCTGCGGCTCAGGTCAAAGAGGTTTTTTCCTGCTTTCTCCTCTAGGATTTTGATGGTTTCCTGTCTCCCATTCAGGTCCTTCATCAATTTAGAGTTTATTTTTGCGAGTGATGTAAGGAAGTGGTCTAGTTTCATTCTTTTGCATGTTGCTGTCCAGTTCTCCCACCACCGTTTGTTAAAGAGGCTGTCTTTTTTCCATTGGATACTCTTTCCTGCTTTGTCAAAGATTAGTTGGCCATATGCTTGTGGGTCCATTTCTGGGTTCTCTATTCTAATCCATTGGTCTATGTGTCTGTTCTTATGCCAATACCTTGCTGTCTTGATGCCTACCGCTTTGTAGTAGAGGTTAAAATCTGAGACTGTGATGCCTCCCGCTTTGGTTTTATTCTTCAGAATTACTTTGGCTATTTGGGGTCTTTTGTGTTTCCATACAAATTTTAGGATTGTTTGCTCTAGCTTTGAGAAGAATGCTGGTGCAATTTTGATTGGGATTGCATTGAATGTATAGATTGCTTTGGGTAGTATTGCCATTTTAACGATATTTATTCTTCCAATCCGTGAGCATGGGATGTTTCTCCATTTCCTTGTGTCTTCCTCATTTTCCTTCATAAGTTTTTTATAGTTTTGAGTGTAAAGGTCTTTTACATCTTTGGTTAGGTTTATTCCTAGGTATTTGATGGTTTTTGGTGCAATTGTGAAAGGGATTAGCTTCTTTATTTCTCTTTCTGTGGCTTCATTGTTGGTGTAAAGGAATACAACCGATTTCTGTACGTTGATTTTGTATTCTGCAATTTTGCCAAATTCATGGATCAGTTCCAGTAGGCTTCTGGTGCATTCTGTTGGGTTTTCCATGTAAAGTATCATGTCGTCTGCAAAAAGTGAAAGTTTGACTTCCTCCTTGTGTATCCTGATGCCTTTATTTTGCTTTCTTGTCTGATTGCTGATGTTAGGACCTCCAACATTATGTTAAATAGCAGTGGTGAGAGTGGACATCCCTGTCGTGTTTGTGATCTCAGGGGGAAGGCTCTCAGTTTTTCCCCATTGAGAATGATATTAGCTGTGGGCTTCTCAAATGGCTTTTATGATGCCTAAGTATGTTCCTTCTATCCCATTTTCTCGAGGGTTTTTATTAAGAAGGGATGCTGTATTTTTTCAAATGCTTTTTCTGCATCAATTGACAGGATCTTATGATTCTTATCTTTTCTTTTGTTAATGTGATTTATCATGTTGATTGATTTGCAAATGTTGAACCATCCCTGCAACCCAGGGATGAATCCTACTTGATCTTGGTGGATAATTCTTTTTATATGCTGTTGGATTCTATTTGCTAATACCCTGTTAAGAATTTTTGCATCCATGTTCATCAAGGATATCGGCCTGTAATTCTCTTTTTTTGCTGGGTCTCTATCTGGTTTGGGAATCAATGTGATGCTGGCTTCATAGAATGAGTCCAGGAGTTTTCCTTCCGTTTCAATTTTTTGGAACAGCTTGAGGAGGATAGGTATTAACTCTGTTTTAAATGTCTGGTAAAATTCCGCAGGGAAGCCATCTGGCCCTGGACTTTTATTTGCTGGGAGATTTTTGATAACTGATTCAATTACTTCATTAGTTATGGGTCTATTCAAATTTTCTATTTCTTCCCGTTTGAGTTTTGGTAGCGTGTGGCTGTTTAGGAATTTGTCTATTTCTTCCAGGTTGTTCAATTTGAGGGCATATAGTTTTTCATAATATTCTCTGATGATTGCTTGTATTTCTGAGGGATTGGTTGTAATCACTCCATTTTCGTTCATGATTTTATTGATTTGGGTTCTCTCTCTTTTCTTTTTGGGAAGCCTGGCTAGAGGTTTATCAATTTTGTTTATTTTTTCAAAGAACCAGCTCTTGGTTTCATTGATCTGTTCCACTACTTTTTCTGTTTCCATTTGATTAATTTGTGCCCTGATCTTTGTTATTTCTCTTTTTCTGCTGGGTTTGGGCTGTATTAGCTGTTCTGCTTCTAGTTCCTTTAGGCATGCTATTGGAATTTGTGTTATTGATTTTTCTTGTTTCTTGAGATGGGCCTGGATTGCAATATATTTCCCTCTCGGGACTGCCTTTGCCGCATCCCAAAGTGTTTGGATTGTCGTATTTTCATTTTCATTTGTTTCCATGTATTTTTAAATTTCTTCTCTGGTTGCTTGGTTGACTCATTCATCTTTTAGTAGGTTGTTCTTTAGCCTCCATGTTTGTGGGGGCTTCCCAGACTTTTTCCTGTGGTTGATTTCAAGTTTCAAAGCATTGTGGTCTGAAATTGTGCATGGAATGATCTCTATTTTTTTATACTTATTCAGTGCTTCCTTGTGCCCCAAAATATGGTCTATCTTGGAAAATGTACCATGCGCATTTGAGAAGAATGTAAACTCCTTTGTATCTGGATGAAGGCCCCTGAAGATATCTGTCAGGCCCATCTGTTCCAACGTGTCATTCAGGTCCATTGTTTTTATGGTGATTCTGTGTTTAGTGGATCTATCCAGCGCTGTGAGTGGGGTATTAAGGTCTCCTGCAACTAGCACATTTTTATCAATAAGATAGCTTACATTTGTGATTAGTTGCTTTACAAATTTGGGTGCCCCAGAATTCGGCACATAGATATTTATAATTGTTAGCTCTTCCTGCTGGATAGTCCCTGTGATTATTATATAATGCCCTTCTTCATCTCTTATTACATCTTTTACTTTAAAGTCCAGTTTGTCCGATATAGGTGTGGCTACTCCATCTTTCTTCTGAGTTCCTGTAGCATGGTAGATAGTTCTCCATCCCCTCACTTTCAGTCTAAAGGTGTCCTCAGGTTTAAAATGGGTCTCTTGAAGACAGCAGATAGATGGGTCTTGTTTTTTAATCCATTCTCTTACCCTGTCTTTTAATTGGAGTGTTTAGTCCATTTACATTCAGCATTAATATTGAAAAATGTGGGTTTAGAGTCAAGGTGTTGTCTGTAGGTTTCATGTTTGTAAGGATGTCTCTGGTGCTCTGTGTTCCTTCCAACCTTTCCTTCATAGAGTCCCCCTCAGGATCTCTTGTAAAATTGGTTTATTTGTGATGTATTCCTTCAGTTTTTGTTTGTTTGGGAAGACCTTTATCTCTCCATCCATTTTGAATGACAGGCTGGCCGGGTAAAGGATTCTTGGCCGCATGTCCTTCCTGTTCATCACATTGAAGATTTCCTGCCATTCCTTTCTGGCTTGCCAAGTTTCTGTGGATAAGTCCCTGTGGATTTCTACCTATTCTGGATTTCTACCAAATTCTGTGGATTTCTACCCTAATGTGTCTGCCTTTGTAAGTCAAGGCCCGTTTATCCCTAGCTGCTTTCAGGATTCTCTCTTTGTCTTTGTATTTTCCCAGCTTCACTATGATGTGTTGTGCTGAGGGTCTATTCGGGTTACGTCTGAGGGGAGTTCTCTGTGCCTCTTGGACTTCAATGCCCATTTCCTTCTTCATGTTGGGGAAGTTCTCAGCAATGATTTGTTCAAGTGCCCCTTTGACTCCTTTCTCTCTCTCTCCTTCCTCTGAAATTCCTATGATACGGATATTGTTTCGTTTGAGTGCATTGCTCAGCTCTCGAGTTCTCCTTTCCTGCTCCTGAATCAGTTTCTGTCTCTTTTTCTCTGCGTCCTCCTTTTCCATAATTTTATCTTCTAATTCACCTATTCTCTCTTCTGCCTCTTCAGTCCGCACTGTGGCCACCTCCAGTTTGTTTTTCCCCTCATTTAAAGCATTTTTTATTTCCTCCAGATCGTTTTTTAGGACCTTGATCTCTGCCTCTGGGGTCCCCCTGCTTTCTTCTATGCTTTTTCAAGCCCTGTGAGTATTTTTATGTTTATCATTCTGTATTCTTGTTCTGTTAAGTTGCTTATGTCTGCTTTCATCATTTAATGTGCTGTCACTATTTACTGTACAGTCTTTTGAGGGGAGTTCTTCCATTTGGTCATTTTGGCAATGTGTGTATTGGTTTATTTCCTATTTCTCCCTGGAAAGGAAAAGGATCAGACCGACAAACAGGAAACACAAACTCACAACCTTACTGACCAATAATATAGACAAACAAATCACAACATAAAAAAGATAAACAAATGACACTCTGGAGGCATGCACCCTGACATACCAGCTACACGATAATGATGGGATGTGTGCTCTGCTGATGGCAGAGCATACATAGCGTAGTGACAGGTGTGGGGAGAAGAAGAAATCGAACTTTGACCAGGTAGAGAGATTAGAAGACTTGATCCAGCAAGAGAGAAATCAGAATAAGGAAGGATGCGAGGAAAGAGAAATGAAGTTAGGTGTTGCCCAGATGTACTATGTGGTCTGACTGTTTCATAGAGAGAGATAGGAAATTAAAGAGGGAGGTATAGAACATGCATTGAGAGAGTGGGTTAAATGTCTGTTTAAACAAGCCAAAACCCCCAGGTGACTGGTTTAGAGGTGGGGAGAGATAGGAAGGAGAAGAGGAAGAATATATCTAAAACCGAAGAATTGAGCTAGAATTAATGCAGGCAATGCTGCAGTATTTGTGTCTCTGCGGCTACCACTCCTGCAGAACAGTGTCTCCCATATGAGGAGGGGTGTTGCCTGGTGTAGGCGGGTCCCACCTCCATCACTGGGGGGTGGAGTCCTAGGGTTTGGCTTTGTGGGAATGCGCGACCACAATGGCGCCTTCCCAGCCCCGACAGTCTCAGATCACTCCTCAGTTTCTGTCCTCAACTCTATCCAGGTTACCAGCACAGTTCAAATTGCTGGGCAGTCCTGGCCCCCAAGCTCATCTGAGCTCATCATTCCTTTAACTCTCTCTGACCACTACGCCTTATGTAAATTGAGTCTGTGTCTCAACACTGGTGTGACCACAATGGCATCTCCCTATCCTCACGGACCTGGGGTCTCAGAACCCTCCTCTGTGTCCGTCCTCGGCTTGGTCAGGGTTGCAGGGGCAGCACAACCCGCTGGGTGGTCGCTAGCCTCCTGGATGCCCAGCCTTCCCCACCCAAATTATGTCTCTGACGCAGCACCAATCCAGCGATGGCGCACGCCTCTCTGTGTCACGGGCTGTGACAGCGTTGCTGGCTCTGGAGTGAAGAAAGCTCCGCCAGCTCCGCCGTGAACAACGGACCCTCTCTCCAAAAAGCCTTGCAGATAGGGACTGGATGATAAGCTCCCTCTCTGCCCAGGTTCGAGGTACTTTCCCTGCTGCTCCTTCTCTTCCCCTTGTTTTTCGGAGGAAGGGGCCCACTCCCCGCAGCCCGCACCTCCTCGGCTCGCTCTTTCTCCCAGATTGCACTCACTCAGTCTCCCAGGATTTTCTGGATTTTGCGTTCTTTTCCCTGTAGCCTCCAACTCCTCTTCCTGCAGATCTCTGTGATTGAGAGTTCCTCAGTCTCAGTCCCTTCCAGATTAAGAGTCACCGGAGAGCAGCGGGTATTCCTACTTCTCTGCCATGTTGGCCCCTCCCTCAGCATCATTCTTTTAAGGTCATGCCTAGGTTTCTTTAATTTTATTATCTTTCATAGTATTTCTTATAGCTAATTAAAACAGTACTTTTAAAGACTTCTTTATTTAGCATAAAAGACTTTTAAGGTAGATGCTCTTTTTAGCAACTTCAAGAAGATTGCAAAGCATTAAAAATTAGATAAACTCAGGAAACACAAAGAGAGGAGTAAATTCGACTGGATAAAAATTAACCTTCTCATATATAATGAAATTTGGAAGATATGGGTGCCTGGCTGGCTCAGTCAGAGGAGCTTGTTACTCTTGATCTTGGGGTCGTGAGTTTGAGCCCCACATGGGGTATAGAAATTACTTAAATAAATAAAACTTAAAAAAAAAAAAACAAAAAGAAGTTTAGAAGGTAAAAGTTAGACTAGGAGAATCTTTGGCTTTTGACTTGGAGGAGGCCAAGGTGCAACTTTCCTCGGTTGTCCTGAATCTGGGTTCATCCAACACCAGCCACCTAAGTTTGACCCCAACAAGATCAAAGCCATGTACCTGAGGTGCACTGGTTGGGGTATTGGTTCCACATCTGCCCTGGGCAGATTGGCCCCCTGGGTCTGTGTCCAAAAAAGGTTAGTGATGACATCACCAAAGCAGCCAGTGATTAGAAGGGTCTGAGGATTACGATAAAACTGACTATCCAGAACAGATAGGCCCAGGTTGAAGTGGTATGTTCTGCCTCTGTCTTGATAATCAAGGAATCACCAAGAGACAGAAAGAAGCAGAAAAACATTAAGCACTATGGACATACCACTTTTGATGAGATTGCCAACATTGCCCAACAGATGCAGCACCAGTCTGTAGCTAGAGAGCTCTCTGGAACTATTAAAGAGATCTTGGGGACTGCCCAGTCTGTGGACTGCATATTGATGGCCCTCCTGACATCATAGATGACAGTACAGTGGTGCAGAGGAATATTCAGCTAGTTAGGAACTACAAAGGAAAATATTTCAACAAAGGATCATTTGACAACTAAAAATAATTAAAGTTAGACTAGGAGAAAATATTTTCAACTTTTTTCTTTTTCTTTCTTTTTTTTTTTTTACCTCACAAGATCAACTTTATTCGTACAAACAAGGACATCATAGGAATGATTTCCAAAGCCTTGTCTCCTTTTTTCAACATTTTTAAATTGAATTTTTTATTCACATGCAACTGTAAGACATAATACAGTGAGATATTGCATACCCTTAACTCAGTTTCCATGTCTTTTATAAAAGTACAGTATAATATCACAGCCAGGACATAGATTCAGTTCATCTGTCTTTAGGGTAAGTGATTTTTCTTTTTGCTTATTGATGTTCAATTGATCCAGCACCATTTGTTGAAAAGCCTGTTTTTTCCTCCATTTTTATGCTTTTGTCAAACTAGTTGGACTTGCTTGTGTGAATCCATTTTTGGGTTCTCTTATTTTGTTCCATTGACCTAGGTGTGTGTCCCTCCACCATTACCACCCTGTCTTGATGACTCTAGCTGTATAGTAAGCCTTAGTATTGGGTATAGTGATTCCTTCCACTTTATTCTTTTCTACAGACTTGTTTGTATCTGTGGCTTGTGCTTTCCCATTTAAATTCTAGAATAAACTTATCTACAAAAAACTAAGCTGGGATTTTGATAGGAATTGCATTAAACCTATACATCACTTTGCAGTGATGCAAAACTTTGAGTTAACTTTACTGCGTTGAGTCTTCTAATGCAGAAATATGATATATCTCCCCATTTATGAAATATTTTATTTTCTATGAAAAAATAATAGTACTAGGAACCCATAAAGAGCCTCTACAAATCAATTTTAAAATGGCCAGAGGTCATTAGGAAAGTGGGAAAAGGCTATTTTCAGGCAATTCCCTCATGAAGTACAAATGTCTTCTAAGATTTGAAAAGATGCTCAATCTTACTAGTGTTCCAGGAAATGTGTATTATAAGATCCCATTGTTGTGTGTAGTTAGATTGGTAAAAATAAAATATGAGTAATATTATCAGTTCATAAGAGTACAAGGAAAATCAGTACTGTGATATGCTGATGGTGGGAGCAACTTACTTTTTTTAAAGTTGATTCAGTGCCCAATGTGGGGCTTGAACTCAGGACCATGAGATTACAAGTTGCATGCTCTACTGACTGAGCCATCCAGGTGCTCTGCTGGTGAAGACTTTTTTAAAAAGTTAATTTTTTTAGTTCCAGTAAATTAACATACAGTGTTACATTAGTTTTGGGTGTACTATATAGTGATTCAACAATTCTGTACGTTACTCAGTACTCATCATGATAAGTGTACTCTTCATCCCTTTCATCTGTTTCACCCATCCCCCACCCACCTCCCCTCTGGTGACACTCAGTTTGTTTTCCATATTTAAGAGTCTGTTTGCTGGTTTGTCTCTTTTTCTCTATTTTCTCTTTTTATTCATTTTGTTTTTTAAATTCCATACATGAATAAAATCATATGGTATTTGTTGTTTTCTTTCTCTGACTGACTTATTTCACTTAGCATTATACCCTCTAGATTCATCTGTGGCGTTGCTAATGGCAAGATTCCGTTCTTTTGTATAGCTGAGTAATATTCCTCTGTGCATGTGATACGTATCACATTTTCTTTATCCATTCATCTATCGATGGACAGTTGGGTTGCTTCCGTATTTTAGTATTGTAAATAATGCCACAGTAAACATAGGGGTGTATATATCTTTTTGAACTAGTGTTTTTGTATTCTTTGGATAAATACCCTATAGTGGAATTACCGGACCATATTGTAATTCTGTTTTTAACAATTTGAGTAAACTTCATAATGTTTTCCACAACGACTTCACCAATTTGCATTCTTACCAACAGTTCACGAGTGTTCCTTTTTCTCCACATCCTCATCCATACTTGTTTCTTAGGTTTTTGATTGTAGCCATCCTGACAGGTGTGAGGTGATATCTCAGTGTGGTTTTGATTTGCATTTCTCTGATGATTATTGATGTTGAGCATCTTTCCATGTGTCTGTTGGCTATCTGTATGTCTTCTTTGGCGAAATGTCTGTTCATGTCTTTTGCCCATTTTTTAATTGGATTATTTATATTTTTGGTGTTGAGTAATATCAGTTCTTTATAGATTTTGGATACTAACCCATTTTCAGATATATCATTTGCAAATATCTTCTCCCATTCAGTTTCAATCATTTATTTTGCTATGCAGAAGCTTTTTTATTTTGATGTAGTCCTAATAGTTTATTTTTGCTTTTGTTTCCCTTGCCTTAAGAGGCATATCTAGAAAAATGTTGATTTTTCAATAAAAATGGCTAAGTCAGAGAAATTACTGCCTATGCTCTCTTCAAGGATTTTTATGGTTTCAGGTCTCACATTTAGGTCTTTAATCCATTTTGAGTTTATTTCTGTGTATGATGTAACCAAGTGGTACAGTTTCCTTCTTTTACATGTAACTGTCCAGTTTTCCCAACATCATTTGTTGAAGAGACTTTCTCTTGCTGCTTATTGTTGTCTCCTTTGTCAAAGATTAATTGAACATGTAATTGTGGGTTTATTTTTGGGCTTTCTATTCTGTTCTATTATATATGTATCTGTTTTTGTGCCAGTACCATTCCGGTTTTTTTGTTTTTTGTTTTTTTTTGTTTTTAGTTTTTTAAAATTATTTATTGTTGAGAGAGAGAGAGACAGAGATAGAGTGTGAGCAGGGGAAGGGCAGAGAGAGAGAAAGACAGAGAATCTGAAGCAGGCTCCAGGTTCTGAGCTGTCAGCCCAGAGGCTGACATGAGGCTCGAACTCATGAACCATGAGATCATGAACTGAGTCAAAGTCAGATGCTCAAATGACTGGGCCACTCAGGCACCTCTACCATACTGTTTTTATTACCACAGCTTTGTAGTTTATCTTGAAGTCTGGAATTGTGATACCTCCAGTTTTATTCTTCTTTTTCTAGATTGCCTTGGCAATCCCTGAATACAGGGTCTTTTATGGTTCATATAAGTTTTAGGATTACTTGTTCTTTTTCTGTTAAAAATGCTGTTGCTATTTTGAGAGGGATTATATTCAAGTGTAGATTGCTTTGGGTAGTATCCACGTTTTAACAATATTTATCCTTCTAATTCATGAACATGGAATGTCTTTCCATTTCTTTGTGTCTTCAGTTTCTTTCATCAGTATTTTATAGTTTTCAGAATACAGGTCTTTCACCTCCTTGGTTAAGTTTATTCCTGGGTGTTTTATTATTTTCAGTTCAGTTATAAATGGGATTTTTTCTTTAATTTCTCTGTTGCTTCACTGTTGGAGTATTGAAATGCAACCAATTTCTGTATGTTGATTTTTTTTTTCCTGTGACTTTACTGAATTCATTGATCAATTTTAGCAGTTTTTTGGTGGAGTCTCTATGGTTTTCTGTATATGGTGTCATTTTATCTGCAAATAATGAAAGTTTGACTTCTTTCTTACCAATTTTTTTTTTTAAAGTAAGCTCCATCCCAAGTGTGGAACTCAGTGTGGGGCTTAAACTCATGACCTTGAGATCAAAACGTAAGTTGAGATCAAGAGTTGGATTTTTATTTATTTATTTTGAGAGAGAGAATGAGAGAGAGAGAGAAGAAGAATGAACAGGGGAGGGGCAGAGAAAAGGAGAGAGAATCCCAAGCAGGCTCCACACTATCAGCATGGAGCCTGACACAGGGCTTGAACCTCACAAACCATTAGATCATGACCTGAGCGGAAATCATGAGTTGAATACTTAACCAATTGAGCCACCTAGGTGCCCCTCAAGAGTTGGATTATTTGGAGGGCACCTTGTGGCTCAGTTGGTTAAGTGTCCAACTTCAGTTCAAATCCTTCTTCAGATTCTGTGTCTCCCTCTCTCTGCTTCTACCCCACTCACACTCTGTCTCTCTCTCTCTCTCAAAAATAAATTAACATTTAAAAAAAAGTCAGGGAGCAAGGAGAGGTCGCCCCGGGGCAGGTTGTGCCGGGTCCGGGGCTAGCTCACCCCAACTCTCAGGACCCCTGGACTTGGAGCCCTGGCTGGCGCCCGCCGCCCCCAACCAACTGCTGCCGCTGGGAAAGTTGGCCGCTCTCCCGGCCGCGGAGGTGCGGGCGCTGCCCCTCTGGCGGACTAACGGCAGGAGCTTGGCCCCTCTGCTCCTGATGGCCTTCCTGAATTTCTTCTTCCCTGAAGAAAAATCATACTCCGAAGAGGAAAGTAGGCGTCTTCGCCGTAATAAAAGAAGCAAAAGCAGTGAAGGAGCAGATGAAAGATCAGTGTGGCTGGGAACAGAGTGAGCAAGAAACAGAAGGAAGGAGATGAGATCAATTAGCAAAGTCAAATATAGACACTTGTAAGACAAGCCCTTTTTCTGGAATAACCAGGCCGTATAAGTTCATCTAGACGACATCGATCTTTATTCCTTTTCCCTCGCACCTGTCCTTATTCTGATTTCTATCAGTCTGGATTAAACCCTTTAGTCGCTCTACCTGGGCAAAGTCCATTTCCTTCTTCTCCCTGCACCAGTCATTATTCTGTCTATATATGCTCTGCCACCAGCACACTACATACCCTGTCCTTAACGTGTAGCTGTTACTTCAGGACATTGCCCTCAGAGAGTCACTTGTTATTTTTTTCTGTTGTGAACTGCTTGTCTGGACCATTTGTCGGTACGTTTGAGTATTTCTGTGTTCTGTGTGTCTGTCAGTTTTCCTTTCCAGGGCAACTTCAAGAAACAACACATAACACATCCAGCCAAAATGACGAGACGGAAGAATTCTCCTCAAAAGAGTCTACAAGAAGCAGTGACAGCTCAAGAATTAATGAAAAGAGATATAAGCAACATAACAGAACTTGAATATAGAATGTTAATCATAAAACTAATTGCTGGCCTTGAAAAAAGCTTAGATGAATGCAAGGGGTCCTACGAGGCAAAGTTCAAAGACCTTAAAAACGGTCAGGAAGAATTAAAGAAGACATTGGAAGAAATACAGGGGAAACTGGAAGCAACCACAGCACGGATTGAAGAGGTAGAGGAAAGAGTTAGTGCATTAGAAGACAAAATCATTGAAAAAGAGGGAGCAGATAAAAAGAGAGAGAAGCCGATCCAGGAACAGGAAAGGAGAATTCGAGAGCTGAGCGATGCAGTCAAAAGAAACAATATCCGTATCATAGGAGTTCCAGAGGAAGAAGAGAGAGAGAAAGGAGTCGAAGGGGTTCTGGAACAAATCATTGCTGAGAACTTCCTCAACATGAGAAAGGAAACGGGCATGGAAATCCAAGAGGCACAGAGAACTCCCCTCAGACGTAACTTGAATAGACCTTCTGCACGGCACATCATAGTGAAGCTGGCAAAATACAAAGATAGGGAGAGAATCCTGAAAGCAGCTAGGGACAAAAGAACCCTAACATACAAAGGGAGACCTATAAGGGTAGTAGCAGACTTATCTACGGAAACTTGGCAAGCCAGAAAGGAATGGCAGGACATCTTCAATGTGATGAGCAAGAAGGACATGCAACCAAGAATTCTGTATCCGGCTAGCCTGTCATTCAGAATAGAAGGAGAGATCAAGGTTTTTCCCAACAAACAAAAACTGAAAGAATTTATCAAAAATAAGCCAGCACTGCAAGAGATCCTGAGGGGCATTCTATGAAAACAAGGAGGCAAAGAATACAAACTACCAGACACAGCCTTACAAACATGAAACTTACAGATAATACAGTGACTGTAAGCCCATATTTTTCAATATTAACACTGAATGTAAATGGACTAAATGCGCCAATCAAAAGACAAAGGATAACAGAATGGATTAAAAAACAAGACCCATCTATTTGCTGTCTTCAAGAAACTCATCTTAAACCTGAAGACACCTTCAGATTGAAAGTGAGGGGATGGAGAACTATCTACCATGCTACTGGAAGTCAGAAGAAAGCCGGAGTAGCCACACTTATATCAGACAAATTAGACTTTAAAATGAACGATGTAATAAGAGATGAGGAAGGACATTATATAATAGTCTCAGGGACCATCCAGCAGGAAGAGCTAACAATTGTAAATATCTACGCACCGAATTCAGGGGCACCCAAATTTGTAAAACAACTAATTACAAACATTAGCAACCTCATCGATAAAAATGTCCTAATAGTAGGGGATCTCAACACTCCACTCTCAGCATTGGATAGATCAACAAAACAGAAAATCTCCGCAGAAACAATAGCCCTGAATGACACATTAGGACAGATGGGCCTCACAGACATCTTTAGGGTCCTTCATCCAGAAGCAAAGGAATTTACATTCTTCTCATCTGCACACGGTACATTTTCCAAGATAGACCACATTCTGGGGCACAGGGAAGCTCTGAATAAATATAAAAGAATTGAGATCATACCGTGTACAGTGTCAGACCACAATGCTTTGAAACTTGAAATCAACCACAGGAGAAAGCCTGGAAAATATCCAAGAACATGGCGGCTAAGAAATAACCTACTAAAAGATGACTGGGTCAACCAAGCCATCAGAGAAGAATTTAAAAAATACATGGAAACAAATGAAAATGAAAATACAACAATCCAAACGCTCTGGGATGCAGCAAAGGCAGTCCTGAGAGGGAAATATATTGCAATCCAGGCCCATCTCAAGAAACAAGAAAAATCAATAACACAAATTCTAACAGCGCGCCTAAAGGAACTAGAAGCAGATCAACTAAAACAACCCAAGCCCAGCAGAAAGAGAGAAATAACAAAGATCAGAGCTCAAATTAACCATATGGAGACAGAAAAGGTAGTGGAACAGATCAATGAAACCAAAAGCTGGTTCTTTGAAAAAATAAACAAAATAGACAAACCTCTAGCCAGGCTTCTCAAAAAGAAAAGAGAGAGAACTCAAATAAATAAAATCGTGAATGAAAAGGGAGAAATTACAACCAATCCCTCAGAGATACAAGCAATCATCAGAGAATACTATGAAAAATTATATGCCACCAAACTTGGCAATCTGGAAGAAATGGACAGCTTCCTAAATAGCCACACGCTACCAAAACTCAAACGGGAAGAAATAGAAAATTTGAACAGACCCATAACTAGTGAAGAAATAGAATCAGTTATTAAAAACCTCCCAGCAAATAAAAGCCCTGGACCAGATGGCTTTCCTGCGGAATTTTACCAGACATTTAAAACAGAGTTAATTCCTATCCTCCTCAAGCTGTTCCAAAAAATTGAAACGGAAGGAAAACTCCCGGACTCATTCTATGAAGCCAGCATCACTTTGATTCCCAAACCAGATAGAGACCCAACAAAGAAAGAGAATTACAGGCCAATATCCCTGATGAATATGGATGCAAAAATTCTCAACAAGATACTAGCAAATCGAATCCAACAGCATATAAAGAGAATTATCCACCATGATCAAGTAGGATTCATCCCTGGGTTGCAGGGCTGGTTCAATATTCGCAAATCAATCAACGTGATACATCACATCAACAAAAGAAAAGATAAGAACCATATGATCCTGTCAATAGATGCAGAAAAAGCATTTGACAAAATACAGCATCCTTTCTTAATAAAAACTCTCGAGAAAGTCGGGATAGAAGGAACATACTTAAACATCATAAAAGCCATATATGAAAAACCCACAGCTAATATCATCCTCAATGGGGAAAAATTGAAAGCCTTCCCCCTGAGATCAGGAACACGACAGGGGTGTCCACTCTCGCCACTGCTATTTAACATAGTGCTGGAAGTCTTAGCATCAGCAATCAGACAACAAAACAAAATAAAAGGCATCAAGATTGGCAAGGAGGAAGTCAAACTTTCACTTTTTGCAGATGACATGATACTTTACATGGAAAACCCGACAGAATCCACCAAAAGCCTACTAGAACTGATTCATGATTTCAGCAAAGTTGCAGGATACAAAATCAATGTACAGAAATCGGTGGCATTTCTATACACCAACAATGAAGCAGCAGAAAGAGAAATAAAGAAGCTAATCCCTTTCACAATTGCACCAAAAACCATAAAATACTTAGGAATAAACCTAACCAAAGATGTGAAAGACCTCTACACTGAAAACTATAAAAAACTTATGAAGGAAATTGAGGAAGACACAAGGAAATGGAAAAACATCCCATGCTCATGGATTGGAAGAATAAATATCGTCAAAATGGCAATACTACCCAAAGCAATCTACACATTCAATGCAATCCCAATCAAAATTGCACCAGCATTCTTCTCAAAGCTAGAGCAAACAATCCTAAAATTTGTATGGAACCACAAAAGACCTCGAATAGCCAAAATAATACTGAAGAATAAAACCAAGGCGGGAGGCATCACAATCCCAGACTTTAACCTCTACTACAAAGCGGTGGTCATCAAGACTGTATGGTATTGGCACAAAAACAGACGCATAGACCAATGGAATAGAATAGAAAACTCAGACATGGACCCGCAAGTATATGGCCAACTAATCTTTGACAAAGCGGGAAAATGTATCCAATGGAAAAAAGACAGCCTTTTTAACAAATGGTGCTGGGAGAATTGGACAGCAACATGCAAAAGAATGAAACTAGACCACTTTCTTACACCACTCACAAAATTAAATTCTAAATGGATAAAAGATCTGAATGTGAGGCAGGAAACCGTCAAAATCCTAGAGGAGAAAACAGGAAAAAGCCTCTTTGACCTAAGACGCACCAATTTCTTACTCGACACGTCTCCAAAGGCAAGAGAATTAAAAGCAAAGATGAACTATTGGGACCTCATCAAGATAAAAAGCTTCTGCACGGCAAAAGAAACAACCAACAAAACGAATAGGCAACCAACGGAATGGGAAAAGATCATCGCAAATGACATATCGGATAAAGGACTAATATCTAAAATTTATAAAGAACTTACCAAACTCCAAACCCGAAAAACAAACAACCCAGTGAAGAAATGGGCGGAAGATATGAATAGACACTTCTCCAAAGGGGACATTCAGATGGCCAACAGACACATGAAACGATGCTCAATGTCACTCAGCATCAGGGAAATACAAATCAAAACTACACTGAGATACCACCTCACACCAGTCAGAGTGGCTAAAATGAACAAATCAGGAAACTATAGATGCTGGCGAGGATGTGGAGAAGTAGGCACCCTCCTACACTGTTGGTGGGAATGCAAACTGGTGCAGCCACTCTGGAAAACGGTGTGGAGGTTCCTCAAAAAAATGAAAATAGAGCTACCCTATGACCCAGCAATAGCCCTGCTAGGAATCTACCCAAGAGACACAGGAATGCTGATGCATAGGAGCACGTGTACCCCAATGTTCATAGCAGCACTTTCGACAATAGCCAAATCATGGAAAGAGACCAAGTGCCCATCAACTGACGAATGGATAAAGAAGTTATGGTACTTATATACAATGGACTACTACGTGGCAATGAGAAAAAATGAAATCTGGCCATGTGTAGCAAGATGGATGGAACTGGAGGGTATTATGTTAAGTGAAATAAGTCAGTCAGAAAAAGACAGATACCATATGTTTCCACGAATAGGTGGACTTTGTGAAACTAAGCAAAAACCAGGGGGAGGGGAAGAGGGGAAAGAAAAAAAAGACACAGAGAGGGAGGGAGATAAAACATAAGAGACTCTCAAAGACTAAGAAAAAACTGAGGGTAAGGGGGATGAGGGAGGGGGGAGAGGGGGTGATGGGCATTAAAAAGGGCACATGTTGGGATGAACACTGGGTGTTATATGTAAACTAATTTGAAAATAAACTATTATAACAAAAAAAAAATAAAAAAAAAATAAAAAAAAGTCAGATAATTTTTTTGAGAGAGAGAAAGGGTACAAGTGAGCGATGGGCAGAGAGGAGAGGTAGAGAGAGAGAGAGTCTCATGAGGGACAGAGAGAGGCGGGACTCACCTAAAGTGGGGCTCATGTTCACCCGAAGTGGGGCTCAAGCTCACCCCAAGCAGAGCACAAGCTCACCCAAAGCAGGGTTCGAGATTCAAGTGGGACTTGAGCTCATCCGATACGGGACTCGAACTTATGAACCATGAGGTAAAGTCAGATGCTTAACTGACTGAGCCACCCAAGCGCCTCTTCCTTACCTATTTGGATGACTTTTTGTTGTTGTTGTTGTTTGTCTGATTACTGTGGCTAAGACTTCCAGTACTGTGTTGAATAGAAGTGGTGAGAGTGACCATCTTTGTCTTCCTGATCTTAGGGGAAAAGTTTTTAGTATTTCACCATTGAGAATGATGATAGCTGTGGGCTTTTAATATATGCGCTTTATTATGTTGAGGTAGTTCCCTCTAAATCTACTTTGTTGAAGGTTTTAATCATGAATGGATGTTGTACTTTGTCAGATGCTTTTTCTGCATCTATTGAAACGATCATATGGTTTTTATAATTTCTCTTGTTCATATGATGTATCATGTTGATGGATTTATGAATATTGAACCACTCTCATATCCCAGGAATAAATCCCAGTTAATTGTGGTGAATGATTTTCTTTATATATTCTTTTTTTAAAGTAAACTTTACCCCCAACACGAGGCTTGAACTAACAGCCCTAAGATTAAGAGTTGCCTGCTCTACTGACTGAGTTAGCCAGGTTAGCCTGATTTTTAAAAATATATTGTTGGATTTGGTTTGTTAGTATCTTGTTGAGGATTTTTGCATCCGTGTTAATCAGTGATAATTGGCCTGTAATTCTCTTTTTTTGTGGTGTCTCTATCTAGCTTTGATATCAGGGTAATGTTGACTCTATAGAATAAATTTTGAAGTTTTTATTCCTTTTCTATTTTTTGGAATAGCTTAAGAAGAAAAGGTATTAACTCTTCTTTAAATGTTTGGTAAGATTCACCTGTGTTGCTGTCTGGTCTTGGACTTTTGTTTGTTGGGGGTTTTTTGATTACTGATTCAATTTCATTGATCTGTTCAAATTTTTAATTTCTTGGTTCAGTTTTGGGAGATAACATGTTTCTAGGAATTTATCCATTTCTTCTATGTCTAATCTGTTGGCATGTAATTTTAGATATATTTCAGAATATTTATAGATATTCTCTTATAATTCTCTGTATCTCTGTGGTATTGGGTGTTATTTCTCCTCTTTCATTTCTGATATTGTTTGATTCCCCTCCCCCCACTTCCCACCTTTGACTAGTCTGGCTAAAGGTTTATTAATTTTTTTGATCTTTGCAAAGAACCTGCTCCTGATTTCATTGATCTGGTTTTGTTTGTTTCTATTTCATTTATTTCTGCTTTAATCTTTATTACTTCCTTCTTTCTACTGGTTTTATGTATGCTAGTTCTTGTTTTTCTGGCTCCTTTAGGTGTAAGGTTAGGTTGTTTATTTGAGATTTGTCTTGCTTCTTGAGGTAGGCCTGTATTGGTACAAACTTCCCTCTTAGAACAGCTTTTGCTGCATCCCACAGATATTGGACTGTTGTGTTTTCATTTTCATTTGTCTCCATGAATTTTTTAAATTTCCTCTTTGATTTAATGATTGACCTATTCATTTTTAACTTCCATGTATTTATGGTCTTCCCACATTTTTTCTTGTGGTCGATTTCCAGTGTCATAGTGTGTGTTTGGAAAAGATGCATGGCATGATCTCAGTCTTGTCCTCTACTATTTTTTAAAAGTTTTTATTTTATTTTATTTTATTTTAATTATTTTTGAGAAAGAGAGCGCGGGTGGGGGAAAGACAGAGAGAGATGGAGAAAGAGAGAGAATCCCAAGGAGGCTCCCTGTTGTCAGCGCACAGCCCAACTCAGGGCTTGAACTCATGAAGTGTGAGATCATGACCTGAGCTGAAATCAAGAGTTGGACGCTCAACCAACTGAGCCACCCAGACACCCCTAACATCCTCTACTATTACTGTATTACTGTTGATCAGTTCCTTTATGTTTATTATTAACTGCTTTATGTATTTGGGTGCTCCCATGTTGGGCACATAAATATTTACAATTTGACTGTAATTTGATTTACAAGATTGTTATATCTTCTTCAGTTGTTCCCTTTATGATAATGTAGTGTCTTTTTTCATCTTTTATTACAGTCTTTGTTTTGTTGTTTTTGTTATACAGTCTTTGTTTTAAAGTCTTTTTTTTTTCTCATAAGTATTGCTACCCCATCTTTCTTTTCACTTCCATTTGCATGATAAATGCTTTTCTGTTTCCTCTCTTTCAGTCTGCATGTGTCTTTAGGTCTGAAATGAGTCTCTTGTAAGCAGTATGAATATGGGTCTTGCTTTGTTACCTATTCTGTCACCTGGTAAAGACTGTTTAAAAGGCATTTAGCAATGTTGATCAAAATTAGAACCAGACATAAGCGACTGAGGAATTTCACTTCTTTAAACCTCTCTTTTAGAAGTTTGTGAATATGTGCATGAACATATTGGTATGGGGGGCTCAGTACAGCATTATGGAAACAGCCAAAATGCTCATCAGTAGAGGAAAGGTTAGACAAATCATATCTATGGTGTAAAATACTGTGCACCATTTAAAAAGAATGAGGCTGAGGGATGCCTAGGTACCTCAGTTAGATAAGCATATGACTTTTTTTTTTAAGTTTGTTTATTTATTTTGGAGAGAAAGAGAGGGCAGGCAGGGGAGGGGCAGACAGAGGGAGAGAGAAAGAATCCCAATCAGGCTCTTCACTGTCAGTGCACAGAGCCTGATGTGGGGCTCAAATTCATGAACTGTGAGATCATGACCTGAGCCAAAATCAAGAGTTAGATGCTTAACTGACTGGGCTACGCAGCTACCCCTAAGCATCTGACTCCTGATATCAACTCAGGTCATGATCTTGCAGTCATGGGTTGAGCCCTGAGTGGAGCCTGCTTGGAATTCTCTCTCTCTCTCTCTCTCTCTCTCTCTCTCTCTCTCTCTCTCCCCCTCTCCCTCTCTCTCCCTCTCCCTCCCTCCCTCTCTCTCTCTCTCTCTCTCTCTCTCTCAAAATAAATAAATTAAAAAAAAAAGAATGAGACTGTCCTATTTGTACTGACATTCAAATTAGGTAAGAATAGGAAAGAAGTCAAATTATACCCTCTCCCATTTTTAGTTCTACTTTGCTTTTAAACAGATATAAACTGGCCATCTGGTTAATTCTGACTTTCCTGTCACATTGTTGAACTCATACAGCTGCTTCAGATAATTACATTGTGGCCCAGGGAATCTAAAATTACTGATAAATTAACTTTGTTTTTATGGCTCTTATCTTGAAGTCATTTTTATTGCGTTCGTTGTGTACCAAAATGGGGAATAAAGGTCCAGGCTATGGGGAGGGTACTGTGTCTCAGGCAGGAATGATGTGTCTCTGCCTCTCAGTCTCATCCTCTCAGTCCCTGGCCCTTTGTTATCCTCCTCAGGTTAGAAGGGCATTGCTAACCTCCCTGAGGAATCACCTTTTCTTTGACAAGGTCTTAATAGGGCCGGCATGTGAAGGAGTCTTGTTTTCCTGATGCAGTTGGGAAAAAAGTTTCATAAAAGATAGTCACTGTAAAACAATTGAGTAAATATTTTGATCTGTGCACCTATCAGAATGAATTTATCATTACATTTAATACAACAAAATATTTATTTTTTTCAAAGATACATCAGAACAGAACTTCTATGACCAGAGCTCATTTCCTGTATGTTCTTTTCCAACTAAAAATATTTTACCATGAATTATTTAAGACAAATAAGAAAGCATAAGACAGTGAACACAGCGTATCCACCTCCCAGCCCAAGAAAGTAGGTTCTTGAAGATGTCTCAGTCAGGAGAGGGCTGGCCATTTTCTTGCCCATTGTGCTAGCGCTTTCTGATTAACGTAGGTATCTGGGGCTCAGCTCCATGCTGTTGTGGTGTCCTTCTAAGGCAGGGCCCAGGTTCTGTAGCACTGCAAAAGAGACTGGGCTGGGGGATCAGACTCAGAAAATGGTTTCTTGTAATTTCTTTGTAGATGAAATTTAGTATTTAATACAAAGTTGATTGGAAGCTGTTTCCCCTGCTCTTGCCAAAACTGGTGCAATAATGGCACCCTTGAGTGGGCCAGCAAGGCTTTTACACTTTGCAGTGAAGGAGTCCAGATCTGGTCCCTTTCCCCCACATACTTCCCTGCCTTCCAATCCATCATCTCTCTGTCTATCCATCTGTCCTTCTGTCTGTCTATCTGTCCAGCCACCCATCCATCCATCCATCCATCCATCTTGGCATCCTTTCATGGATTCGGTATTCTTTGAGTATCTACTGTGTTAAGGCTCTGTGCTTGGCATGGCCAGACTGTTGAAGTCCTGCTTAGAGCAAGAATGGCAGCTATAGACCACCTCGGACCAGCCCTGTCCATTGTTCTTCATCTCCTTCTTGTCCTGCAGTGGTTTTGATGTGGAGTTCAGAGTGGAGCTGTGCTCTACAGAGGTGTTGGAGTCTGGTGTGGTGCTGCTCTTGTAGGCTACCCTGCCCAGCATGTGGTCAGGACTGACACTCTGCTTGTTGGAATAATGCTACTGGTGGCTGTCCAGATGGTAGTAGATGCTCTTCAATGAGGAGAACTTCTCAGGGCACGTGGTGCACTTATGATTATAGTTGACGTGGGCTTTGTGGATGTGTTCTCATCAATGAGGATCTCAGGCCAATGGATGCAATAAGGTCAGCCTTATTGGAGAGCTAGGGGTGGCGGGTGAGCATATGCTTCTCCAGCCACCAGATAAGATTGTAGTGTCCTAGCAGACCACTTCTGCCCACAAGTTGCTCCCAGTGTCCCAGCAGAGAGAAACAGGTAATTCTAGCCTATTTTAGGAGCTTTTCTGAGAGAGAAGTGTCCAGAATACTGTGGCAGAGTACACTATTGTATGCGTATTAGTGTGTATTTGACAGATAGATGGAGAAGGGAGTAGGAGGGAGGATGTATGTATGGGTAAGTGAGAAGGACATAGCATGTTTCAAGATGAGGGACAGGTTTTTGCAAAGACACAGGAGAGAGACCATAACATATTAGGTATTTATTGTTAGGTAACAAAATACCTCAAAACTTAGTAGCTTAATATAACTGTTTATTATTTTATATGGTTTCTGAGCATTAGGAATACAGTAGCAGTTTAACTGGGTGGTTTCAGCTCAGAATCTGTGGTGGGGTCAAGATGTTAGGACAGGGCCAAAGCCATCTGAAAGCCTGACTGGGGCTGGAGGGTATGCTTTCAAAGTAGCTCACTCTGTTTGAATGGTGCTCCTGAATTAAAAACATGGGAAGTAGTTTTGATAACAAAGTGAAATGTTCTTAGCAATTGGGACCTCTGTACCTGAAGAATGGCAGTTTTTAGTTTTGATGAAGGTATCCATCCTTTGCAGCCTTTGTTTGCAAGGTGTACTTTGTAGTCTGAAATTAAAAAAACATAAAAGTGAATTCTCATAGTCTTTTCAGTAACTTTGAAGTATCTTTACAAAAGAATGCATCTGGTCTGCAGAGCTTATTTTTATAATTTCTTGCATGTTATTTGCAAAATGTATCTTTTTAACCTTTTATTTTGAAATAATTTTAGATTTACAGAAAAGCTGTAAAAATAGTAATGAGGAGTTTTTGTACCCTCTTCTGGCTTCCCCTACTGTTTACGTCTTACATGAACATAGCGCAGTTATCAAAAGCTATCAAATCAAGAAAAGAACATCAATATACATATATATCAAGAAATGAACATTGGTACAATGTTCAAGTAAGTACAAAGTTGAAGTAATCTTCAACTCCTAACAGAGTTTCCCTGATTTTCACACTAGTGTCCCTTTTGTGTTCCAGGGTCCAATCCAGATCCCACCCAGGATCCCACGGTGGATTTGTCATCCTGGGACAGTGCCTCAGTCTCCATTTTATATTTTTGAAAATGTGTAAATCCGAGTTTGTAGAAATCCTTTGAACATAATTTTATTTTCTTCTCAAAGTCCCTGTTGCCCCCAGCTATGACCTGGATTCTTCTGCTGGGTCATAGCCAGTTACACGCGTGGCACATAGTCCTTGCTCAGTACTTACTAGCTGCTGCTGTTCTGATGATCAATGAAGCACGGTCACTGGTATGCCACCAGTATTTTGCAGCTTATCATTGGACTCCTTACATGGCACCTGTGGATAAATGCTTTCTAATTTACTCAAATTCAGGTTTCCAAATGCAGGTGTGAGATGGGAAAGTGCCTCGGACTGTGTGCTTCGAGCATCTGTTTTCAGTGCCAGGATGTCTGGTGCAGTAGTGGGGCCTGGTGTGGTGTTCTCTATTATAGATGCTTTGCACAAAGCCTGAGAAGTCCCAGATCTCACTGTCCAAGTTTGTACACAGTAAACCACACTGTCTCTAGGTAGCCCAACTGCTTATGGGATAGCCTTTCCCAAGACTCTTGGGGTGTAGAAGGGCCGGGGCAGTAGAAGGACAGATGCAAAGGTGGCACTCGGTGTTTACAGATGACGGCAAGGAATTCCTTTTTCTCTAGGCCTGATATTAAGTAAAAAATATAGTGGTGGTAAGTGGATTGGTTGGGGGAGGTGTTTTATTCTAGAGTTTTCTGTAAAAGTGAATTAGTTATCTGGATTCTGGAGTGCTGCCTAACTTTTTGTGTATTTAACTCAACCCACTGTGTGTGTGTTTGGATGTATGCATGTGTGTGTGTGCATGTGTACCTGAGACAGAAACACGCATACAGGGAGACAGAGACTGAGAGGTCTAGGTTTTCCCAGGAATGAGGGGTTTTCTGGGATGTGGGACTTTCAGTGCTAAAACTGGGACAGTCCCAAGGGAACTGGGATGGTTGGTTTCTGTGTAAAGGTACTACTTGGGACAGAGGATGTTGTGGATTGGTGACACCTACAAGATTCCAAGTAGCAAGTTTCTAGTCATAGCCTTCTGCCATTTGCTCTGTTCCTTTTTTTTTTTTTTTTTTTTTAATTTTTAACGTTTATTTATTTTCGAGAGACATAGAGACAGGGTATGAGCAGGGGAAGGGCACAGAGAGAGGGAGACACAGAATCCGAAGCAGGCTCCAGGCTCTGAGCTGCCAGCACAGAGCCCGATGAGGGGCTCGAACTCACAGACCGTGAGATCATGACCTGAGCCGAAGTCGGACGCCCAACCGACTGAGCCACCCAGGCGCCCCTGCTCTGTTCCTTTTTAAAGAAATCCTTATTTAAAATTTTTTTTATTATAGTTACCTATACTTTATTATTATTATTAATTCTCTCCGTGTGTTTTGCTGGAGAGTTTTGAAACATTTTCCTGATATCTTCTCATTTCTTTACATTTGATTATATAAAAATAAAATGCATATATGTATATACATGTATATATATATGTGTGTGTGTATATAAATTCTAGAAATGTTACCGAGAGTTAGAATTCTGAATATTCTGCATCCAGCATATCCCATTGTTGCCACCTTACCTTCCATGGTTCATTTGTTAGAATTAAGAAACCGACATTGGCACATTGCTGTTAACTAACCTCCAGATTTTATTTCGATTTCACCAGTTTTTCCATTTGTATCCTTTTTCTGTTCAAGGATCCAGTCCAGGGCACCACCTTACATTTTGCTGTCTGTTACCGTTCCTGACTTTGAGGGGTACTGGCCAGGCATCCTGCAGATGGCCTCAAATCTGGGTTTGTCTCATGTGTTTTGTGATTAGACTGGGATTACGGGTTTGGGGAAGAGCATCACAGAGGTGAAGTGTCCTCATCTTAGAATATCAGCGGATCTGTGACACCCATGTGCCATCCCCAGTGACGTGAACCTTGATCACCTGGTTGATGTAGCATTGGCCAGGTCTGTCCACTGTGGTGATGCTATTTTTCCCTTTCCCTCCTCAGTTCTTCGAAGTGAATCCTGAAGCACAGGCTACCTCTAAGTGGTTTAGGAGGATTAAGCTCCATTTTCTAGGGTTGTAGGGTTGCAGGACACCCAGATGACTTTGACTTTCAGATAAACAATAATTTTTTAGTGTCAGCGTGTTCCTTGTGACATCTGAACTGCAAATTTAACCGAGTGTCCTTTATTTTGTTAAATCTGGCAACCCTAATTATTTGGGATTCTTCTGTGAGAAAAATTAGTGTCTTCTCCCACCCCCACCCCACACATTTGATTTTTAGTTTGGTTCCACCATCTTCTTGGTACAGTTTTCTTACCCTCTGTCATCCTTCAGCAGAGTTTGATATACTTAGTGATTGTACTTTATCTATTTAATTTTCTTTTAAAACAACTGCTCGGAAAATAATTGTGTTTTGCCCAAAAATGAATTACTGTGTATGTTTAATCAAAGGATTTTTCTCATTACATGAGCCAAAAAGCACATTAGTTTCCATCCTCTATAAATCAAACCCAGAGATGAAGGGAACAAGAGATTTGCACTGAATTTCCAAGTGTGGATCCTGAGAAGTGTAGGAGATGCTGCTACTCCTTAGTAGCCCCAGGAGGCAAAAGCACATGGATTCTGGCTGAACTTGGCAGTGTGAGGCACTTGTGATTGCTTAAGATCCCTGACTTCTGGCAGGTGTGAGAGCACGCTAACTAAGTGGATGTGGAAGTGAAGGTGGACTGGGGTGGTGGAGATGCCAAGGGGATCTGTGTAGTTTTCCTTTCAAAAGAAAACCAGCTCTATTGTTTCCTGAAGTGCACCTAGCCCATCAGATGGTTGCATTTCATCAAAGCGGCAGTTCTGCAGCATGATTTCCTCAGGTGGTGTGCTCTCAGCAGCTGGCACCCATCAAACCAGGGCCTGCTTCTCAGCAGCAGCAAGTGTTCTAGGAAGCAGCAAGGGACTGCAGAGTCGAAGAGTGGCTCAGCTCCTCCTGACGAGAGACTGCAGCTGTCCCAGGGGCCCTGACAAGCCTTCCCAGAGCTGAAGAGCCAGGCAGAGAGGAGGTTTTGGAGCTTGGTTAACTGAATGTGGCTCTGCCCTACTGACAGTTGCCTTCTTATCAGTTCCTTTGAGAGGATGGCACTTGAGAGAGTTCCTGTCACTTAAAGGTGGGATCCTGCCTGGCACAGTAGGTGTTTTATTAAATGTTTGTCCACCAGGTGAGTGTACTCATTCTTTGCCCTGTCACTATTCAGGTAGTCTTCAGCAAGTTGTGACATGATCTATCTTACCTAAACTAAACCCCATCTGCCTTGTTAACAACGCCAGTCACTTATCATTGCTTAATCTAAATCAGTTTTCCTGGCTACAGGGTCTGATTCCTGTCGGGTCTCCATTGAAAGTCTCCAGCACTCCCTTCGATCCTAGTACTGTCTCTTTTTTCCCCACCAGGATGGGGCTGCCCACACCTCTGCCTCTGAAGGGGTCTTTCTTTGCCATCTCATCTCTGGCACCAGGCACAGTCCTCAACCTGTAGAAAGCCTTGGTCGGATATGTGGGGAATGAATAAATACCTACCTGAGGGTGGAATGATTTATATGTCCCAAGTAAGAAATGCTCACAGGTACACAGGTGCCCTGGGCAACTTGTTAAAATATTCACACCTGTGTACTGTTAATACATTTAGTCTGAGGCTGACAATTCTTTTTAATAAGAAATCAAGAAGTACCACTTTTAACATAGCTTCCTGAAGGTATTACAAATGTCTGTGTTTGGTTCTTATAATCTTCTTGAATAGAATGACATATGTTTGTCCATGTGTTTATATTTCTTAAGATACCAGATGTCTGTAGTACAAGTTTTTATTATCTGTTTTTGAATTTTGTTTTGAAACTTAAAACACATTTTGGGATATTGCTATAGAAATGAGTGCTGAGTGCTACCTGATTGTAGGGTATGTTTTGGCAAGCTATTTTGAGTTTTGAATTTTCTTGAGTTTCTGGTTATTGGATGCCAGCATGTGAAATAACAAATTGTAAACAGTGAGGTCAGTCTCTAACAGCTCTAAAAAAGAGCAGGCAGTTATATTTTCAGTGAGGATTTTGGAAGGAAAGGCTAAGCTCTGAAGAAGGACAGCCAGATTCTGCATTGCTGAGACACGAGGAAGCCAGGAGCAGGGCCCTGGGACAGTGCTGTCATTTCTAGTTCCTGGTTGTCAGGTAAAGTCAACCTGACCCACACCTGTCAGCAGAGCCCCCATTGTGGGGGTGGCCCAGCAGCTCACGGCAGCCACAGCTCCAACTGTCAGTGGTCAGCTGCATAGGAGCCCTCCAGTAATTATTATGAGGTGTGCCTCTCAGAGTCGGTGCTCTTCTGTGTCTGGAGTCACAGAAGAATTGCTGAGTGAAACGAGCTACAGCGTCTTGTTTTTACACAGACCACAGTCTCTTCTGAACTGCTCCCTGTTCTTTTATGGGGAAACTGAAACAGCTCTACTTGCCCTTTTCCAGATTTTCTGCTGCTCCTTTTTATAGCAGAATATGAGGTCAGCAGAAGGTTTTCTTTTCGGCTTTAATGTTAGTGAATTGAACATTTTTGCAGCTGTGGCTCCTTGTTGTCAGATATTTGTTTCCCTGAGTTATGGCTAACGAGTGTCTTGGAGGTGCGGAGAGTCCCCTTCTAGAACACGAGTGTCTTTGAGAGGTGCAGCTCACCTGGGGTGGCTCAGCTTCATCCTCATTAGTAGTGAGGCAAGGATACTCCACAGAACACTTGTTTTCAAACTTTGTTAGTAGGGGACCCCTTTGTAGACATGTAATTATATGCCGAACAGCAATAAAACACCAAAACGAGCTGCTATGTGACGTGGGGACTGGGATAGTGAGACGACAGAGGGCGTAGAGCTATTTCTGCAGGAGGCGGTGGGTAGGGGTGTCTCTGAGGCCACTTCTGGGGAGCCTTTGGTCACAGAGCCCAGAAGCCACAGCTCTGGGGTTGGGCATTAATGGGCAGGGTCATCTCGTGGGGTCGAGGGTCTGTCCTTGGTGCTGCCCGCCTCTCTGAGGCCAGCAACTCTCTGAGCTTTGGACCTATGTTTCACGGATGCCAGATAGTTCTGCTGGGAAGTCGTCAGTCTCAACATCCTCTGCTGTGTCCCTCTTTTCCCTGCTGTATTCATGATCTGTCACTGGCTCGGGCTCTTGGCACCTGCCCCTCTTCCCTGGCCTCCTGTTATTCCTCTGTACCCAGGGCCTGTTCATCAATGTCTTGGTGATAATTAAAACAACATTAGTGGCCAGTGTTGATGGAGCAGTTGCGGTGCGAGGCTGCTGTCAGTGTTTCACTGTGTTATCATACTCACTCCAGCCTTCTTGCAGGAGGCACGGATGACCCATAAATTCCATTTCTTGTATCACTGCTGAACCTGAGTTCACTTCTCGCCTCACACTGGAACTACTCTAAATGCCCTCAGTGAGTCTGCATGCTGGGGTTTTCTTTCCATACTGTGTTTTGCATACCAGGGTTTGATTAATATCTCTTCACCACTTTGATCACAGCTGTTCCCTCTAGAAGTCCTTGCTGCCTTCACTTCTCTTTGGTAAAGATCAAACTCGAGCCCAGCACAGGTCTGAGTATCCAGGCTCCCTGTAGGAATTGTCAGCAAGAGCACACACTTCTTTTCTTGCCCCCAAGACTGTGCTCAGACTCTTCACTGACATGGCTGCAAATTAGTGCACCTTCTTCCTGCTTTCCCTTTCTTGCAGGGGCATGTCTCTTGCTTTTGGATTTGAATGGCAGGCCTGTCTTGTCTGTGTATGTGTGGTGCTGGCACGTACAGCCATTTGTTACCACTTTCATTGCCTTGAAATGTGAGTAAGTCATTTGCATTTGACTTCTCAAGAGCTCATCCCTTGTTCTGCAATTAACTTAGGAACTCTTCTATATGAGAACCAGAATTTAAAAATCTCCCCAAAGTCTCCATTACAGTGCACAGAGCAGGCAGTCGACAAATATTTGCATTCTGTTAGAGCCCTAAAGAAGGTCATTACTCAAGATGAAGCTTTGTGTCACTGCATGAGAACACAGTATTCCTAGTTCTCCAATCTTGTTCTGCATTGATGTTCCCTGTGAGAGGCTCACTTTGAACTAACCAAGCAGAAGAACAAGAAGCCAGTGGTGACACTTTCTAAGGTTTCTGTACATTGGTACAGTGAAAACACTGGCATCATCATCAGTATTATCTATTAATAGAAAAATTAAGTCTGGGGTTCTGGTGGCATTCATAATTAATTATTTCACATCATTTCTTCTGATGTTTATGGTGTGGACCAGCTCCAGATTTTAGGGGTAGCAGTGGCTGATAGCCTCATGGAAAGAGGAACTGGGAGTGGCTTTGTCCTTCCTTAGTAGTGTGCTGAAACAGTCTACCGTGTAAGTGCACTTGAATCTGCAGAGTATATGGGCCTCTGTTGCTTTCTAGAATAAAGGAAGGAGGACAGGGAGAGGCTGCCCCCTCACATGACATTCTTAGACTGAAGGGCTCCTCATGTTCTAGTATTTATTTTATTCTGAGACCTTGGTCTCATTACAGTTTAAATCTTGTTCTTCTACTTTTGCAGCTTATTTAATTGAGAACATTTCAATGAAAAAAATGTTTAAAACATTGCAGTTTTAAAGAATTTGGGGTCATGCAGATGTCTTAATTGATCCATATGATGAACGAATGAGTTGAACTCCCTGGTGAAGGGCCTCCTTTTCATTATTTCTCAAGGCCTTTATCCCATCTTGATCAACGTGGAACAGCTTAATGTTTTTGGCCGATTGCACTGTGAGTTATGCTACTTTTTAAAGCTTTGACTATATAACCAAGAGGCTGAAGCCAGAGTAAGCTGGATAGCATACTCCTGTGCTATTTATTGCATGAGGCAATAAAAACAGCACCAATGCAGTTCTTTGTTTTACTTTTTGTGGGCTTTGTCCTCACTTTAATTGGTTGTTATTAGAACAGATGTTTTAAAAGGAATATTTTGGCATGACTGTATTTGCTTATTTAATTTCTGATGACTCACAGGACATTTATATTTACATTAAAAAAAAAAGGAGCTGCGGGCCTTTGGAGCAGAGCAACCCCATTGGCCCTTTCCAAACCAGGTCCCGAGGAGAAATAATGAAGATGCCAGGGGGAGCTTTGCTGGGAAAGAGACTTGAGGGAAGGAACCATACACTTGAAAACCCAGGGCCAGAATGCAGAAACCTGTACATGTATAGTCAGTAGAACATTCAGTAGCAATTCAAATGTCAAACCACCTCGAAATGTGGCTTTTAAGATTGCAAAAAGCCGGGGCGCCTGGGTGGCTCAGTCAGTTGTGTGTCTGACTTCAGCTCGGGTCGTGATCTCATGGGTTTATGAGTTGAAGCCCCATATTGGGCTCTGTGCTGACAGCTCAGAGCCTGGAGCCTGCTTTGGTTACCTCTCTCTCTGTCCCTCCCTCGCTCCTGCTCTGTCTCTCCGTCTCAAAAATGAATAAACATTAAAAAAAATTTTAAAAAAGAACGCAAAAAGCCAAGTTATCGTGGTTTTAAGGTTGGCAAAATTTAAAAAGAAAATTGTCAGGGCACCTGGGTGACACAGTTGGTTGAGTGTCCAACTCTTGATTTTGACTCAGGTCATGACCTGCTTGGGCTTCTCTCTGCCTCTGTCCCTCCCCTGCTTGCATGTGTGCCCATGTTCTCTCTTCCTCTCTGAAAAAGAAAAGAAAAGAGAGAAAATTATCAACCTGTTTAGAGAGAGCTTATGAACCAGTTTAAGCCTTCACAACTCTGATACTTTGTGAAGCATTGAACTGACTTCAGACTTGGACATGAGCTTGGTTCCTGTGCTGTAGCTTAAAAATCCAGTGATTATCTTTGGTTCTTTGAATTTGGGCATTCATAGAGAATCTTATCAGTACTAACTTTCAAAAACGATTTGTTTCCATAGATGGGCCAAAATATACTTTCTAAATTGCTATTTCGTAACAAGGTTTGCAAAACAATAGCGTAGCTCAGTATTAGATTCAGAAAAAGTCTTTAAGGATGAAAGGATTATTTTAAGGTTTCTTTATTCCTTTTACTATTTGAATCCTCTTCTCTGCCCTTTTATAAACTTGGGTAGATGGGGGAGCTCCATTGGCTAAACCTAAAGCAGACACCTAATAAGTCAGCAAGCATCATCATTGGAAGTGGTCACGACAAATCCTGTGGTCTAGCAAATTTCCTTCTATAGGTAATTGATACAATTAACTGATTTGAGGCTGTACCATTACAATTGTACAGAAAATATTTGTTACAGTAAGTCAGACAGATGTTGCTCAACTTGTAATCTGAACTTCCTAGTTGTAGATGCCTCTTGATTCTGAGCCAGAAAGTGAACATGTTCTGTCGTCCAGCTGGGTTCTGCCTTATTTTTCTTGCCATTGTATGGGACTTTTCGGTGCATAACAAGCATTCAGTAACTGTTTGTCTAATTAATGAATTGCCAAAAGAGTTAACAAATGACCAGATGTCATTTGTACCTGGGGCATAGCTTATTGCTGGAGTGCCACCTGGTTTCCACAGTGTTATTATCTGTGAGTGTTAATTGATAGCCAAGCTGCTTAATCTGTCCAGTATATTTAAGCCCTAGGTGGAAATTCTGAGGATTTCTTGGATGGTAGTAGGTCTTTTATTTTTATAGGATATCTTAAACCATTTGAGATCAATTGAGCAATCTTTTTTTTCTTCTTTTCTGTTTTTGGTATTTTGTACCTACCTAAAGCATTTTAGAGTTAATATTAAACTGTTTCTGGGTTGAAAAATAGTACAAATCAAAGCACATGGTAGAGCATATGTAGGAATCATATTTTCTTTTGTGATTGTTATTCATTTTTACATGTTACTGGGTGAGAGGCTGGGAGGGACTTAATTCTTTCCAAGTTGTTACTCTTATATAACATAGAGGGAAAGATCTAGAGTGATGAAAATTATTCTTGTCAAGTTTGTGATTCTTGACCTTCATAGAATAATATCCATCTCAGTTGATTACAAAAAAAGTAGTTTCTTTGACATACTGTCACTTATTATTTTCAAAAGAGCTCTTCAACTCTTTTTCTTTTAATTTTTTTAGTGTTTATTTTTGAGAGAGAAAGAGAGAATGTGAGGGGCAGAGAGAGGGAAACACAGAATCTAAAGCAGGCTCCATGCTGACAGCCCAGAGCCCGACATGGGGCTCAAACCCATGAACCGTGAGATCATGACCCGAGCTGAGTCGGACACTTAACTGACTAAGCCACCTAGGTGCCCTCCTAGTTTCCCTTCTTAAATTACTAAGTTAAGTGTCTCAGTGTTTCCATTTTTTCTTGTGTTTGCATTGCTCAATTTCTGTTTTTTCCATGTAGATTTTACATCAGAGGTGCTTCACTCCTACTTTGGTGATTCCCCCCCTCCCCTGTTTATTAACTTGATTTGATGTATACATATATGTGGAAACTGTTGCTATTGAAATATTCTGAACAGTAATAATTTTATTGACTTGAAAGCCTGGGTTGTCTTGATTTCCAGTGGTTGCTAACAGTGTTTATTAACTGACAACCTTAGGATCATCACCAATAGTTTATGATTAGAGAAAAGGAAGGTGGATAGGATGGGGCATGGGAAAAATGCTACTTGAATTATAAACTGCTTGTGGCATTACATAGAAATTGCAGTTACCCAAGTCCTTAAAATATGGTTACAATATTGAGAATTAAAAATAATTTATCTGGGGAGACCTCAAAAGTGAATATCAGAAAGTCCAAATGAGCATCAAAGGAATTACTGGACAGCATGCCCCATTTCAAGCATTCCTTTTTGGACGGTCATTCGTTCTGTGGGTTTGCCTATAATCTGGGGTGACAGATCTGTGTGATCTTGTGACCCCTGGATTGATTGGAAACGCCTGTTGTTGACAGGGTCAGGTGTGGTCTCATGTGGGGTAGGTAGTATCCTTCTTCTCCTTCCCCAGTTAGAGTGTTCACTGAGTCATATTGGAAGTCAGCTGGCTTCTCAGGTGCCACAGGAGGAGCCCTAGACATTGGTGATAGAAATGTATCCCCACCTCTGCTTTCACTGGAGCTTCTGGCTGAGCAGTGTACGTGCCTGTGCAGAGACCTCCTTCCTGGCCTCCACCTGTAGCCATGCTGGTGAAGGACCCTCAACCTTAGCCCCTGCAAAGCTAATTCTGTTTGGGTCAGACCATCTGTTTGTTATCTGGTGCTGTGTAGCAAATTACCCCAAACGCAGCAGCTCAACGTGACAATAAACATTTTTCACAGCTTCTTGTGGGCCGGGAATTCAGACCATTTAGGTGGTCCTGGTCAGGGGTCTCTCATGCAGTTACAGCACAGTGTCAGCAAGACAGGCAGGATGGCCTGCTTTCTATGTGGCCCTCAGGAGGCTGGGAGGCAGGTGCTGGCTTTTGGCAGGAGGCCTTGGTTTCTTGCCATGTGGACTTTACTACAGGACTGCTCAGTTGTCATCACAGGGTGACAACTAGTTTTCCCCCCAGAGACCTACCTTTCGAAGTCACACTCTGTCATTCCTGTAATATCTTGTTGGTTACACATATGAGCCCTGTTCATTGTGACTGCACAGGTCACAAATACCAGGAACCTGGAATCACTGGGGAATGCACCATTCCAAACATGCCTTCCTTTTGGTAGAATCCACCCTGTTGTCCCATCATGAAGTTAGAGATGAACAAAATGCTTACTGAGTATGGACAGTCTGTAATGAATCATATTCTGGGAATCTTGCAGAGATGGCTGCCTAGACATAATAGAGAAAAGCTTATCCTTGCTGAGTGTGTGGTGGGAGGGTTTTCTTCAAATGTTCTTTTAAAATCAGTGATAACACTTAATCCGTTTTAACAAGGAACGTGAAATCTTCTTAATTCTACCCTCCACAGCATCCAAGTGCTTTTAGTTTTTTTCCACAAGTCCTTTTTTTCTATGACTATGTTAGCACATGCCCCTCAATCTACTTATATATTTGCAAAATGGGATCACACTGTATTTTTCTACTTCTAACATCATGGACATTTTTGCATATCTTCAAATAATCTTTTTCAAGTTCACTTGCGATGAGAGCTTACCACTGTGTCCTAAGAGGTATAGTGTATTACCTAACTCAGTATTGTTGGGATTGAAGTTTTGTCCTAGCTTTCCATCTTAGGAGCAGTGCTGCATCAAACTGCATTGTGTCCTAAATCTTGCTGTGTATCCTGGGTTGATTCTTGGCATGAATTCCCAGACCTGTAACTGCTGGGACAGAGAACGGAGACACACTCAAGGTTTTGACCCCGACGTGGGGTTTGAACTCAATGACCCTGAGATCGAGAGTTGCATGCTGCCTCGACTGAGCCAGCCAGGTGCCCCGCTCCATGATATCTTCAGAGTTCACCTTTAGCTGGCAGAGCTCACCAGGTGCCCCTTCCCGAGAATTGGGCTGAGCCACATCAATGTGAATCTTTGCCAATTTGATAGATTAAAAAATGGAAAAAGATAGAAATTTTGTTTATATGGAGGATGCCTCATTTAAAAAAAAAAAAAAAGTCAGTTTCTCTTTGTCCAAAGAAATTGTATGGAGGTAGTAAGGAGGAGGTGAGAAATGACCTGGCCGTGTAGCAGGATCTGCCAGGCAATTCAAACAGAAACCCAAGCAGCCTCCCCTGCAAGCAGCTGTTTTCTCCACCTGCGCTGAAGCCAGTAAATTGGAAAATTGACTGTTGTATGTTTCATCCTTCATTTGTCTCTGCCCACTCTGAATCTGATGGTTCTGTGGAGCCACAGATCAGGCAAGAACAGAGAGCAAAAGCACAGGGGCGTTCATCACCAAGGTGATTGGTTTATTTTCAGAGTATCAAAGGTGATGATGTCTTATGTGCCTTTGCTGACTGCCACTGGTTATTAGGATGGCATTTTGGTCATGTCTATTCTCATCTGCTGGTGTTTAATGTAGGGCTGGGTGATGGACAGACCTTTGGCTCCCAGCCTAGTGTCTCCTACTTCTGTGTACTGGACACATACTTGTTGACCCTTTGATAATTCTGTCTCAGTCCCCACAAAAGGACAGGAATGGGAAGGAGAAGGGAACTACCATTTATTCAACTCTTAGGTCCTACTTGCCAGCCATTTATTTTTTTATTTTTACTAACTTCCCCTCACCCTTCCAGAAAAGGAAAAGAAACAGGAGTTTTGTATACATTATTTTACTCAAGTGACAAAGTAGTTAATCATAGTCATAAATAACGTACAACTTAAAAATTTCTCTTACACATTAACTTTATGAGCAAGTAAATATTTTCATATTTGGGGCCTTTGTTTTCTCTGCCCGATTCAAGAGTTTTACAACCCTTAACAGCCCATGTGCCTTTAAATGGTTTGAGGTTTTAGTTTGCTGTTTCTATAAATGAAAGAAAACATACACAACTTCTTTCATTGAGGAGATAACATGCTAACATGTGTGTGTGTGTGTGTGTGTGTGTGTGTGTGTGTGTGTGTGTGTGAACTGAAGCCCTGACTTTTGACCTGCTTGTCTAAGAATGTATGTTGTCTCTGTGTAGCTCTGATCGACCTTGGGAACATTTCAGTGAAATTTCATTTCCTAGCTTACAGTTGACTCTTGAACAACATGGAGTTTTGGGGTGCTAGCCACACCCCTGCAGGCAGCAGTCCATGTGTAACTTTTGACTCCCCCCAAACTTAACTACTCATAGCCTACAGTTGACAGAAACCTTACTCATAACATAAACAGTTAACGTATGTTTTATATGATATACGTAGTACATACTGTATTCTTACAATAAAGTAAGCTAGAGAAAAGACAGTGTTAAGAAAATCATAACGAGGGGTGCCTGGGTAGCTCAGTTGGTTAAGCATCCAACTTCAGCTGAGGTCATGATCTTATGGTACGTGGGATTGGGCCCCACATTGGGCTTCAGGCTCACACTGCAGAGTCTGCTAGGGATTCTCTCTCTCTTGGCTCCTCCCTCACTTGTCCTCTCTCTCAAATAAATAAATAAACTTAAAAAGAAAATCATAAGGAAGAGAAAATACATTTATAGTACTGTGTTTATTGAAAAAAATTTCTGTATAAGTGAACCCATGCAATTGAAACCTGTGTTGAGTCACATGTATTTTACTGTTTTGTTTTTCCTCTTGGAGCTGTTTTCTATAATTTAAGAATACTGGACACAGGGAATGAGGGGAGGGTGGTGGAGACTGCTGAGCATGCCTTGAATGTCTACCCGGTGCTGCTCTGCTGTCTCTTATGCCCCCAAGGAATGCTTTCCAGAAGGTTCATGCTTACCTCTGTGCTCGTGCATTAGATGTTTAGCAAGCACTGTTTAATGAAGGTGTTTTAGTTTCCAAAGCATTCAGAACCTTCCACAGATACTGTTTGTTAAATTCTCCCTGCATCTCAAAGTAGACCTGCTTGGATTTTACTGATGGGGCAGACAGAGAAACAGGGAGACTGAGTCAGATGAGAACCCAGATTCCCTCTTTTCTTCTCTTTCCTTGACTTTATCAAAATTTTATCTAAGTCCATCTACATACAAAGGTAAATTTCAGCAGTGTCCACTCTACCAAAATCTTAAGCAGTAATTTGAGAAATGTAGCTGCTGCTTAAAAAAAAATCAAGCCTCAGTTCTCTTTATTGGACATATGAGTGTGATCTTAAAATATGCTTGGCAAGAGAAAAGTAAGGGCTCATTTCTAAAACACTGCACTCCTTGATGCTCTGGTCTCTTGTGAAATAAATTATAAATGCAGGTTTTCCTGAGGTTTTTGAGATGATATAAATGGAAACATAAAAGAAAGGCTTAGAAAAGAATTTGAGAGCAAGAGATGCTGTAAATGCTGGCAGGACAGCAAAAGCAAGAAAGAAGTGAAATCTGCTTGTGTGTTGAGGAATCTGATGCGGACAGCTTCGGGGTTAGAGGGATATTGAGAAGCCCATACTCACCTCTCTCAGCTGGCCATCTGCAGGTGCACCGTGCCAGCCACCCAATGGGAGGAAGGAGAGCTGATTTTAAGAAGTTTTTAGGTGAGCAATGGGCTGTTAACACCTCCACTGGTAATTCAGCTTTACTGTCTGGAAATGTTCTTTCTTTGGAACTTAAGTTTTTCTATATTAACTCATTGCCTACTTTTCTCCACATCTCCCTGGAGATGTAGTATCTCTTGCATTCTGACATTTAACATTTTCTGGAAACTCATCATAATAATTTTCAAGCAATTTATGTTTTGAAGCTTGATTACAGGTGGGACCATATTGTAACTGTGAAAGAAGAGATCTGAAAAATATGTCAGAAATAATATTTTAAATTCTAAACGTTTATCTAAATGCTTGATGTTGAGATGAAGTTTTTCAAGTGACCTGTTTACCCTCCAGGAAGATGACATTTTACTTTTTTGGCCCCATATTTATTTTTTTGTGTCTATCTCCCCATTTCTGTCCCTGTCCCGCCCCTTGTCACTACCTCATCCCCTCCGCCTGCATTACATCATCTCTCCCCTGTTCACCCCAGAATCCCAATGAGAATTGATTTCCTTTCTTTTCAGGATATTTTGGGCTTGGAATAAGTAAACTCTTCTGGACAAAGGTCTCATGTCCTTTGCTTTGGCTTTCTAGGAGAGCTATTTTCTCCATATTTGATCTTACCATCCGTAGGATGGCTTCTGAGGAGTGGAAGGAAAAGCCGGCACGATCTTAGGCTTAGGCTTCATGTTATGGGTTATCTTTGAATACTAAAGATATGTCAAATTTGTTAGCAGAGTAAAACCCACAATGAGCCACATCCTTCTCCAAGTCCCTGAGTAAGCCAGGGCCTTCTTTCTGGTTTTCCTGAGACCATACTTTTGAGTTTTGAAAGTGTTTCTTGATTTACATTTTCTTTGATTGCATCTGAAAAGGGCTGTTGGCCTGACAACAGTTGCTATGGGGATGATACTTGTGGGGACTGCTGTGGGGCAGTCACCATTATTGAGAGCACCAGGTGCCTACTTATTCATGGTGTGGAATGAGGTTCTGTTCTAAAGCACATGAAAGTGACTCACCCTAACCTTGTTCTCAGTCTGATTATAGTCTGGGAGCCTACATGACACCCATCCCAACTGTGGTGGTTGTAATTTGCCACTGCTGGCTTTAATTTTCTAAGGAACCTGGAACTTGAGGTAGTTTTCTTGAAGAACAGATATTAAAAGTGAGATTTTAAATAATTACCTTCTCTGGTATGATTTATATGTAACACTGACCTGTCTGATTGACAGGAGGAAGAATGAATAAACCGCTTTTGAGAACTGACCTAATCAACCTGGCCGTGCCAACTCTTAGATTCTTTTTGGTAGGTAATAATCACCATCAAAATGTGTGAGGTGGGTTAGGGTTAGTTATTACTTCCACCCACCTCCCTTTCAGATGTGATGGAAGCAAATACCAGACCAAATTCTGCTCTATAGGATTTATTAAAGAGACATGCATTAAAAAGCCAGCACAAAAAAGTTCCTACAACTTGTTCTGTTAGCTTGCTAAAGCACTAGTGCTCAAGAAGATGCTACATCTTCTAGACTCGTGGCAGGAACTATCACCCGTATGGTCTACATAGGGCCCCTGGATCTGCATTAGGATCGTGATCCAGGATCAGTGTAGACAGCACTGGTCAGGAATTAAGGCAGGCCCCCCCTTTCCCAAGCATAGTGGGTACAGACCCAGGGAGATTCTCACACCCTGTTTGTGCAGGGTGTGAGTTTGCCTCAAATATTGTAGCCATTTCACATTTCATGATGTGGAGAGATGGGTGAGAATCCATTTCTAATACCTGTAAGGTGGATTAACTAGTCACTCATTTGCTACTGAATGCCCACTTCTGACATTCATTTTCTGATAGCACAGCCATTGCCAAGGCGTGGATAATGAAGCCCATGGTGTCGTGGTCTCTGGAATGTGGGTCCTGATTAGAACACAGGCTGCCCATCCCTGCCATGTCAGTAATTGACAGGCCATTTTGCCAAAGCTTCAGTGTCTCTGCTGAAGGGAGACAGCAAAGCAATCATGCACCTACTTTTTATGGCATTTGGAGGCAAGCTGTCTTTCATAAGGTGACCCTGAGCAAGTGGGGGAGCTCATACTTCAGGAAGTCAGAGTACAAAATGAATCAGTTTGGAGTGGATGACGGGTTCAGCTCTGGCAATGTTATCCTAAGGTGGTTCCCTGAATTAATGAGTTTATCTCTATCACAAGGACAATTTTTTACACTTCTAAAAGTCTTCCAGTTTGTTCCTTAGCCCTAAAGCCACCATATACTGGCTTCCGTTTTGAATGTGTATCAATAGTTTATTTGGCTCATAATAGTTTTTAACCAGTCTTTCCATAAATGTGGCAAGTAACCAGTTGCATGAAGTAAGCATCATCTACTCTTTATCTTAGTGATTTATTTTTTTAAGTTTGTTTGTTTGTTTATTTATTTATTTATTTAGAGAGAGCGCACAAGCAAGGGAGGGGCAGAGAGAGAGAGAGCGAGAGTGAGGGAGAGAGAATCCCAAGCAAACTCTGCACTGTCAGCACAGAATTCCATGAACTGTGAGATCATGATCTGAGTCCAAATCAAGAGTTGGACGCTTAACCAACTGAGCTACCTAGACACCTCTTAGTGCTTTATTTTTATTTTATTTTTAGGCCTGGCAAGTGACTAGTAGTTATTCGCTTAAGTGGTCCTGAGTACTAGCCACACACCTTCATGCAGGAGCCTCCCAGTCGGGAATGGGAGTCTGTTATCTCTGGGTCACACAACAGCTGGGCCTGCTGAGTTGTCAACTGGAGATGTTTTATGAACAGATTCATTTACAGGCTGCTTTGCTGGCAAGGTGTGGACTTATTTTAAGCATTACGATGCGAAAATTAGGTGAGGCCCTTCACAGACACCTTTATAGCAAAAATGTCATCTACTTGAGCCATGTTAATTTGCCTGGATTGCACATAGTGCATGATCCTCTGTTTTTGGAGGAAGTTGTTTTGCTGAAGTGTTCAATATGGAAATGAAACATCATTACCTAAAGAGGAATAGAGATAGGAATTAGAGCTGGCCTCTTGTCAGAGACTATGTAAGCAAGAGGAGAGTAGAGGAAAATATTTCAAGTGTTGAAAGAAAAACCCACCAATTTAGAATTCTACATTCTGTGAAGTTACCCTTCCAAAGTGAAGAAGTAAAAACTTTCTCACACAAAAACTGAGAGAATTCATTGTCAGCAGATCCTTTTTGTAAGAAATGGTAAAAGAAATTCTTTAGGCAGAAGGAAATTGATGTAGGTCAGACACTTGGGTCTACAAAAAGAAAGGAAGAGTATTCGGGAAGGAATCAATTATGGTGGAAGAAATTTCTTATATTATTCTCAGTGGATCCAAAAGTTAACCATTTGTTCAAACCAATACCAGTAAGGATAATATGTAGGCAAGCGAAATGAATGACAGAGGGGTCATAAGAGATGAGAGAGAGGAATTAGGAATTCTGTTATATGGGACCTGCACTACTCATGTTAACATTATTGTGTTGATTTGAAGATGATTTAGGTTAGTTTAAAGTGCGTACTGTAAGCCCTAGGGTAATGACTAAAAGTTTTAAAAAGAAATACAATTGATTTATTGAGAGAGTGAGCACACATTTGTGAAGACATGTGTTTATCTCTCTTTTAGACAACAAATACTTCAATTCCCTGTTCCAATTCTTGGTCAGTCTACTACCCTGAGGGTGATATTTGACATCATATGTGTCCATTTGATGTGATATTTCTTCTTCTCTTGATATTTCTTGTTGGACACTATGTGTTGTAAAGTATCTTGCTTGGTTCGAAGAAATGTAACCTGGTGGCCCAGATGGGTACAGTATCTTTTGTTTCAGGCCTTCAGCAATGTTTTGAGCCATAGCATCTGCCACCCAGTCTGCAAAGGCCAATCCAGACTAAGTGTCTATTCGCATCAGGACCTATTTATAGCATCCCAAATCGATAGGCAGCAATCCCTGTTGTCCATTTGCCAGCTGCATGCAAGACTTTCCTTTGAGGAATCTGCCCAAGAGCTGCTTGAGTCTCTTTCTTGTTAAGGATAGTTTTGGTTGGCATGTTGTACTTCAGAGGATACAAGAGGAATATGTTGACAGTCAGCCCATCTGCACATGGCTGTAGCTCCAGTGTATCCATTTATTTCATGGAGCTGGCTGGCTATCCTAAGTGAGTACACCAGGATGTCCACTTATTGGTTTCAATCACCTTCTGATCCTGGAAGAAGGTTCTTCTTATGGGCATGAACATGTTCACTAAGCCCTTTAATTTCCACTGCAGCTTTCATAGCCCTTGCCCCATATGGATATCCCTTTAATAGCCTAGTTTTCCATGCCCGTCTGCTTGACCATGTGGCAAGCCATTGACTACTCCCCATTAGTCTGTATATACTCAAACTTCAGTGCTCTTATTGTTGTCTAATTCTTCCATTATTTTAAGGAAAGCAGTATGCAATTAGGCCGCTGAGCTGATTTACAGCTGGTTCTAAGATGGATGGACAGTATCCTGTTTGGAAACGGATTACACTGCAACTAACTATGAAAAAAGTCTGATTAAAGAAGATTAAGGATAAATCTTAATCCGTTTCCAAACAGGATACTGTCCATCCATCTTAGAACCAGCTGTAAATCAAGCAGCTCTTGGTCAATTGGGAGTTTTCATAGGGCATGTGCTCAGCTCTTTATTTATTTATTTTTAATGTTTGTTTATTTTGGGGAGGAGGGGGGGAGGAGAGGAAGAGGAATGAGCAGGGGAAGGGGCAGAGAGAGAGGGAGACACAGAATCTGAAGCAGGCTCCAGGCTCTGAACTATCAGCACAGAACCTGATGTGGCGCTTGAACCCATGAACCACGAGATCATGACCTGAGCCGAAGTTGGATGCTTAACCAACTGAGCCACCCAGGCGTCCCTGTGCTAGCTCTTTAGATGGCTCCAAAGTTGTTACTAGGGAAAACCAGGCTCCCTGCTCATGACAGCAATAACTCTTACCTTTCTCCAGTTCCCTATTCCTGTATAAACCATTTCCACTTAGGATGGCTCTTTTCTGGTAACTGCTTTCCTTATTTGAGTGTTTCTCTGACTTTACCCAAGACATGGGTATTTCAGATTTCATTCATAGAGACAATTTTCATTAATACCCAATAACAAGCCAATAATTGTATCTCAGATGGCATATAGCATACCACCAATATCTGGAGATTTTCTCCTAAATTCCAGTGGTCATTGCTTAGTGGCACTCATAGGATTTTGCCATACACTGTAGTCTGTGTAAGTGCAAAATCTAAACGGGAATCCAGGGGCCCAAAGCCACCGCTTTTTGTAATTCTGACATAGCCTGATATTGTTTAAGCTTCCATTTAAATAAAATATGACCCTTTTTTTTTTGGGTAGTTTTATCTTTAGGAGCTAGCAATATTCCCAGATGTGGGATACTTGTCCTCCACATCTGAGCAGCCTGCCCAGACACTGTGCTTCTTGCTTAGTTCCAAGGGTAGGCAAGGACAGAACTTTACTCTTAGTTGCCGGTGGAATATAACAGGTGGCTCCTGCCTAAGTTATTTCTAGAAATTTTACTGTTTGGTTGGGCCCTTGAATGTCCGTTGGGCTTCTCAGCCAGCCTGTGTTCATCATTTGTGTCACCGCTGCAATTAATTCAGTTCTAGCTTGCTCTTCAGTTTCTATTATGGTATTAGTCTGGAGCACCATCACACTCAGGATCTGCGTTGAGTACAAATCCTGCCTAACCAGGTCATAAAGTAAGCTGGTGAATTCAAGTAACTCTGTGGCAACACAGTAAGTGTAAATTGGGATCCATTCTGTGTGAAGGCAAATTGTAGTTGACTTTTTTGAGATAGGTATTGAGGAAAATGCATTTGCAGGATCAGTCACTGTATACCAGTCTCCTATAGTTTGTATTTTTTGCACCATCAAAACTGTATCAGGAACTGCTGATGCTATAGGTGGTACTACTTTATTCAAGCCTCAGTAGTCCACTATTAGTCTCCATGAGCCATCTACCTTTTCACAGGCCACACAAAACTATTATACAGAACATTTGCTGGTACTTCTAAAATATCATTAAGGCAATAATTTCTTTTAATATACCAGGTATTCTGTGTTGTTTATTTTCTTTTTTTAATAATTTTTTATTGTCAGATTGGTTTCCATACAAGAACACCCAGTGCTTATCCCAACCCATGCCCTCCTCAGTGCCCATTCTTTTCTTTTCTTTTTAAAATGTTTATTAGTTTTTGAGAGACAGAGACAGAGAGAGCATTAGCAGGGAAGGGGCAGAGAGAGAGGAAGACACAGACTCTGAAGCAGGCTTCAGGCTCTGAGCTGTCAGTACAGAGCCCGATGCGGGGCTTAACCCACGAATCGTGAGATTATGACCTGAGCTGAAGTCGGACACTCAACCGACTGAGCCACCCAGGCGCCCCTCTGTGTTGTTTCAAATTAACAACACTGGGTAGAGAACGTGTTCCCCAGTCAGACATAATATCCATCTCAACAGTACATTCAGGTAAGGGAGACACAGCCAGTTCACATCAAATCTGTCCAAACACTCCAATTATCATCTGACCTTTTATCTAATCCCATCAGCTATTGCATCCCTATTTCCTACCAGTCTAATTGCAGCCTGTTTCAGGACCTCGCCAGCAGGTTTTGGAATCACCGAAAATTGGACTTCCATGTCAAGGAGCTCAGAAAAGTTTCTTCTTCATTCCTTAGTCATTTTACCACACATGTGCATATGGCCATGGGTCCCTAGCCAGGAGTCAGGCCAAGAGACTGTGGTCCTTTATCACTTTTTTTTTAAATATATTTTTTTGATGTTTATCTATTTTCGAGAGACAGAAAGCAGAGCACGAGCAGGGGAGGGGCAGAGAGAGAGGGAGACACAGCATCCAAAGCAGGCTCCAGGTTCTGAGCTGTCAGCTCAGAGCCTGATGTGGGGCTTGAACCCACAAACCTGTGAGATCATGACCTGAGCCAAAGTCAGATGCTTAACCAACTGAGCCACCCAGGCGCCCCACTCCTTCATCACTTCTAATCCTGATTAATCAGTCATAGTATCATGCCCAGTGATTGAGAGGTTTCTCATTGTCTTCTTTGCCTTCTGGCTTTTAAAATTCATCCAAACAGTAATAAACAAAGCAGATTTGTTTAGGTCCCTTTAATATTGGAGGACCAGCAGGGGCTTCCATCAGTTGGCTGAACCTGTAATAATGTTATATTCAGGCCTTTGTGTTGGCCTATCAGTATCCAGTTTATTTATTCCTTAGTAACAGTTTAGAGACTCCACTCTGTTGGGAGAATCCCTTGTCCATCTTCTTATATCTTTATCTTTCCCCATTCTCTTGTGAATTGCCTTTTTTTTTTTTAAGCATTCTTAAGTCCTGTAAGGAGAAGCTGAGATAAAAAATCTGATATAGCTTCTCAAAGTATTCCCTGATTTCTGCAGCAGTGAGGTTACATGAGGCCTGTGTCAAGGGGCTCCTTAATCCCAGCATTATTTCACGATCTTGGTAGGGGGTCAAGTGGGTGAACATCCCAGTCATAAAGCCAATCCAGAATGGCTTGCTATTTGGTATTTAAAGGAGGGGCAGGCCTCCTGAGCCTTGCACCAGGACCGTGCTTAGGATTCTCTCTCTTTCCTTCTGCCCCTCTTCCCAACTTACACTCTCTCTCTCATTTTCTAAAATTAAAATAAAAAAAGTAAAGGAGGGGCAGGATAATTATCCTTTTTAGTGTCAGCAAACTTTATAGTGGCCTGTGTTCTGTCTACCAGGTTGGCTGTCCCCTGGGATCAGGCCGCTGTGTGTTTGTATCATGTCAAATATCTGTGATTGTTTAGTGTTCACTACTAAGCTGTGGGTACAACATCAACCCAGACATGCTCCTCTGTTGTGTAGTCAGAACCAAGGAACCAACTGATTTTAGTTAACTTCTTCTGGAAACTGGAAATATTGACCCACAAAATGAGAGTGCTCCGTCACTGTGTATACTCCCCTGGTTTCAGTTTTGTAGTTTCTTGGTTTTGCTCCGCACCCCTCGCCACCTCATTTACCTTCTTGGTGGCCAGAGGTCATAGAGGCACTTTCTATTGTTTCAGCACAAATTTTCCATTTGGTAGTGACCATGAGGTTAGTGGTTATAGCATGGACTGCCTGAAACCCAGGTTTGATGTAATGCCAAGATCTGTTCCAAAGTTGTCCTTTACTTTCATTTTAGTTATCATGGCTAACAGCAATCCAGGGATTGTAAATAAGCCTGTTTCTCATTATTTTGTATTCTTCTTTAGAGAGAGAGAGAGAGAGAGAAAGCAGGGAGAAGGGCAGTGGGAGAGAGAAAGAGAGAGAATCTCAAGCAGACTCCATGCTCAGTGTGGAGTCCCATGTAGGGGCTCAATCCCACGACCTGATCATGATCTGAGCCAAAAATCAAGAGTCAGATGCTCAGTCAACTGAGCCACACAGACATCCCTATTTTGCATTTTTTATGTACCTAGTAAACCATCTCTTTAGGAGTTAGAGCCATCATTTCTAAACTCCATGGGAAGCCTACTTCCAACAACGATCCGAATGCAGCTGCTGTCTATACCATGGATGACTCTGGCCATCAGACTTCAAAGGTTTGTCCTCCCTCCTCCTTCATCTTTTTCCCAGGCAGTACTTTTCTCATAACCTAGTGAGTCAGAGTCATTTTAGTGAATCCCACTTCTGACACCTCTTCTGTGTTGAGTCTCCAGGTCCACCATCTGGCTTGTTTTTCAAGAAGGACTCACAGGTCTGAGAAGTAGTTATATTCATGATTGTGGTTTATTACAGTGAACAGATACAGAGTAAAATTAGGACAGGGGAAAAGCACATGAGGTGGAGTCTGGAGGAAATCAGGTACAAGCTTTTAAGCATCCTCCAAATATCTAATTTCCCCAGCAGTAATGTGTGACAATATGTGCAGAGTGCTGCCAACCAGAGATGTTTGTTCCACCTGAGCGTTCAAGGTTTTTACTGGATGTCAGTTTGTAGGCATATGGAACCTTCGTGACTGACCTCAGGTAATGAAGCTCCATGCCCCCAGAAGGAGAGCAGGTGTACCCCACAAATGACATTGTCATTATAAACTATCTGGATAAGCTTACAGTGTGATGTTAGGCCTCAGGCATGCAAAAACATTCTTATCATACAAAAGATTCCAAAGGCTCAGTTCCCAGGAGCTACCCAAGGCTAGTCATGAAAATGAGCCTTTCCTGGGCATATGCAGGGTTTAAGCAACCCAGGCCTGTGGAGTTAACCCTTCTATACACATCTTGTTATTGTTTGTTGACAGTCACACATGTTGGTTAGGGTTTAAGAGGTAAATAGATCTAATATATTTTTTTCTCTTTCTTTCATTCTTTCGTTCTTTTGTTCTTTCTTTGTTTCTTTCAGGGAGCACGTGCACGAGCAGGGAAGAGGAGGTGTAGGGGGTGGGGAGAATCTTAAGTAGGCTTCGTGCTCAGTGTGGAGCCCAGCACAGAGCTTGATCTCTTGACCCTGGGATGATGACCTGAGCCAAAATCAAGAGTTGGATGCTCAACCAACTCAGCCATCCAGGTGTCTCTAAATAGATCTTTAATACAAGGATTTATGTTAGTATGATTGGAGTTGGCTTTATTTAACAGTTGTTATAGCAAGAGATACGAGAGGCTTCAAATTTCCCTACTGTCCTTATATTTGTCTTCTTGACTTCGGGCTTCTTAAGTATTCAGAGAAAGTCTCATCTTCCAGCTCTTTAAGCTAGAAACCACTGTTAACTATACTGGACCCCTGTTGGTGTGGTGGTAAGGAATAGGGAAGGAGCATTCTATAATCTTCCCATTAAATTTTAGTCCTGTAGTGAGCCTGTGTCTTGGGGCTGTGGGATGTTTTTCTCCATCCCCTGCTCCCTTCCCTGCCTGTAGCATTCCTGATCTGTTTGCTTAGAGCCCTCACCCTTTTGACTATTTCCCCCCCCTACTTAGGAAAGGTGGAGGGGGCTAGAGTGTGAGAAACTCTCCTTTCAAAGCTGAGATAAGGATCTGCAAAGTGTGCTTTCCTGGAGAGTAAGCCTTGGTTCTGGAGAGGTCCTTCACTGTGAGACTCTGGTTCAGTTCCTGGCAATAAGGTGCATGAGTGTGGGGAACCCCCTGATGCTGTGCCCCCTGGAGTTTCTCCCCCACACTAGTGTACATTCTGTTTCCAGCAGTTCACTAATATTACCGTTTAAGTGTTTCTACCAGTTTATGGCTCCAGTGGCTTCTGTTCCAGGTAAGCAGACCTTGGCCATGTCTCTTGATGTGCCTGTCTTTTCGTATTTCAGGCTGGTGGTTTGCCCACACCTCTGTTTGAAGATAAAGTTACATCTCAGTACAAGAAAATATTTCCTGATTCTCGAAAGATATGTGTTCATTCACTAATCAGTTTGTTCATCTTTTAAATATTTATTGATTATCTGCTATACCATGCATGGTTCTGGGCATTGGGATATAATGAGGAACAGAATTGACACAGAGCCACTCCTCACTGATTGTTCAGACTTGTGGGGTTAGGTAGACATTCTCAATATAATAATAATGCTAATTAATAATAATAATAATTTAGAGTGAGAGCATGCATGAGTGAGGGAGAGGGGCAGAGAAAGGGAGACAGAGAATCTTAAGCAGTCTCCATGCTCAGCACAGAACCTGATGTGGGGCTCCATCCCACGATCTTGGGATCATGATCTGAGCCAAAATCAAGAGTCAGACACTCAGCCAACCAAGCCACATAGGCGCCCCTCTAAATAATAATTATTATATTATTCTCTAAATAATTCTGTAGGTGTAAATATGTAATTATAAACTGTGACAAGTGCCATGAAGTGTAAATACAAGATGTTGAGAGTGTGGATCTGGGGAACCTGTACTCATCTGGGTGTCAGGGAAGCTTCCCTAGGGACGTGAAGTTGAGCTAAAGACAAAGGGGCGTTAATGAGAAGTGGGATGGGAGTAGCATTCCAGGAAGCAAGGGCAGCCTGTGCAAAGGGCCTGAGAAAAGACTGCAGGGTAACTCTTGGTATTCTTATATAATAGCAGGGAATGTGTCGTAGTCTTTAGACATAGCTAAATACAGTTTGGGAGCATAAACAGTTCCCTTTTGAGCATCTGGAAGGTTCCTTATCTGGAACAATTTACTATGATGGATAGCTGAATGTTATTTTTGTCATCTGCTCTATTTTATTTTCTAGTGTTTGGTGTTTTAGCTATGACACATTCCCAGAAATTACCTGAGTGAAGATGTTCTTCTTAGGAAAGTGGTATTTAATTGGATAACACATGTACCTGGGGGAAATGCCAGCAGAGCACTGTGTTGTAGAGCTTGGAAGTCTTGGCCCCTGTTTGCTATTGATGGGGGTTGGGAAGGAGACAGAACATGTTGGAGCCAGCAGTGGCCAGGAGTGATGACTGAATGAGAAATAAAAAATTCAGAACCCTCTGAAAGCATTACAGACCATTATGGGAATTGAAATTAGAAACATTGTGTGCATTTTTAATATCCTGCTAGGAAAAAGACCTAAGCCATATTAATGTTTAATGCATGGCCCGTAATAGAGAGCCGAACAGCTCTCCCTGGCCCCGTTTGTTCCAGACTTGTCCAGAAAAAAGAAGTTGGGTTCTATTTTAGGCCCGTGTTTGAGAACTGGATCCTGCCGTGGAATGAGAGCCCTTGAGGTCTGAGTTGCTTTTTCTCTCCTACATGACTAGGTATATTGATAGAAGAAAAGTGATTTGCTCTGGGTGATCTGCCTCTTGCCCCCTTTGTGTATGTTATGTGCGATTTTCATGGTCTATACACAGTTTGGTAATTATAAATTCTTTTACCAGTTTTCTCTCCATATTTTCATAGAATCAGCTGTAGACTTTCTTTAAGGTATCTCTGTTAGGGACAGAAAAAGGGAATGGAACACACAGTAGTCTTTTTTTTCTTCACTTTTAGCATTTGTTTGAGCAGCGATACAGCCAAGACTTTAGTGTACTCCTTAATTAGAGTAATCTTCTGTCACTAGGCAGATTTATTTGGACAGTGGCGTATGGAGAGGGTCAAAGGAACAGAAAGGAGCATTTTATTACTAATATTGTTTAGAATTGCCAGTACCTATTGGCAATGAAAACCAGAATGACTTTCAGTCACTTTTGTTACTGTTTCAAAACTGTCTAGCCCAGTGCTGTCCCATAGAATTTTTTGTGATGTATTAAGTATTCTGTGTCTGCATTGTTCGGTACGTTAGCCATTAGCTACTTGTGATTGATGAGCACTATGAGTGTGGCTAGTGTGATTGTGGAATTAATTTAAAATTTTTAAGTTTAAATAGCCACATGTGGCCTGTGGTTGCCATATTGGACAGTGCAGGGCTGAGCAGTGCCCTACCTTGTTGCCTGAACCTGGGATGGATTACTTCCATTCTACCCTTGACCCCCAGTGCTTGGAGAATCTCACACTTGGAAAAACATCAAGCCAGCTTGTAGGCTGCCATCCACCCATCACTGCCATGGTGTCAGTGCCATGAATAGAGGCAGAAGAGAGAAGAGGTTGTGCCCATGTCAAAATTTACCAGCTTGCTTGCAACTTAAGGTGCAGAGATGAATGTATAAAAGAGCAACTTCTATTAAGTGCTTGCTCTGTACCAAAGATGTGTGAGCCATACCCAAACTGTATTTTCTTTCATAGTTTATTCTTCAGCTAGTGTACACATTGGCAAATGCAAGGACTCAGTGAAGGTTTTCCTCGCTCATGTGTACTTAAATATTAACATGATACCTAAGACAAGGAGTGTGCGGATTGGATGTTTGTCAGCAATGGAGATAATGAAATGGTTTCTGACTTCTTAGAGGAAAGTCTCTGGTGTGTAGATGTTAACATATATATATTTTAAGTTTATTTACTTATTTTGAGAGAGAGAGAGAGAGAGGGAGGGAGAGAGAGTCCCAAGCAGGCTCCATGCTGTCAGTGCAGAGCCCGACACAGGGCTCGAACTTACAAAGAGTGAGATCATGACCTAAGCCCAGATTGAGAGTCGGACCCTTAACCAACTGAGCCACTTATGCACCCCTGGCTGTTGGTTGATTTATTTATTTATTTTTAATATATTTTTTTTTAGTTTCAAGGGAGACAGTGTACATGCACAGAGTAAGGACAGAGGGAGCCAGAGAGAATCTCTAGCAGGCTCTACACCCAGCACAGACTTGATGTAGGGCTTGATCTCACAATTGTGAGTTCATGATCTCAGCTGAAACCAAGAGTTGGACGCCCAACGACTAAGCTACCTAGTAGGCCTGAATGTTGATATTTTTATCAGCTATAAACTCTCTTTATCTTTGCTTCGTTTAGCCATTACTCAGTGGGAGTGCCTTTCATTCGGGGCACTTGGGGCAGGCTAGTGGAAGAGGAAGAGAGGTCATCTCCTCTGCCTTTATCACAAAGTCAGTTAGTTTCTCTTCAGGTCTAGAACAAGATCCCACTGGTGGATAGGATCGTATAGAGTACAGATGCTCTGCCAGCCAAGATTTAGTCATCTCTGAGGTAAGTAGCTCAAAGGGATTTGCTAGAGGTGGGGTCAGCCAGATGGGAGTTGAGAGGAGCCCTGCCAACATGCCTGAAAGGGAGAGGCGTGGCTCTGAGCCTAGGCTCTTGGCGGTTGGCACCATAGGCCTAGAAGTTATGTTTACTTTTATAAAATCACCCCTGACAGTCTTTTACCAGACAGGATAGAGCTGCATATGAATTAACCAATACTCCCAATACTCTTCCTTCTTAAAATGTCTCATACCTTGAACTCTTTTAATTTGATATATACTACTTGTACATTTGAACATTTTCTGGAAACATGACATGGATATCGATTCATCTTTCTGCTTTTAATTGGCACCTGAGTAACCATGACTCAAATTTCTTGATAACTGGTATATTTGGTAACAAAATTGTTATTTGCTTTTTTTTTTTTTTTTTTTTTTTTTACCTTTTCCTACTCTTTCTTGCAGTGGATGGTGGTGGGTAGGAAGGGAGGGATAGGAAGGGAGGCGACATTTGTTCTCCTGACTCACTGATGTTAATGAAGAGAAAGTAATCAGTGAGTAATGTCGTTTCCCACCAGCTTTTGTTGTAATCCCAAACTTGTGTCTTCAGCATGAGTCATGCTTATTTCATTCATTTAGTTTCTCCTGCCATTCCTTAAGTAAGCACCTTGAAAGTAGCAGCCTTAACACCCACCATGTGTGCAGTGCCAGCACGGTTCACACTGAAACAGACTTGAGTAGGAGTAAAAGCCTGGAGCAGAGATGGGAAGCATCACTAGGAAATGTTGGTATTGTGTGGGAAATCAGAGGAGGTTAGACCTGCGTCCACCAAGCGGGTAGTAGTAGTAGCTATGGAAATTTAAAGTCATGAAAATAAAATAAAATAGAAAATCCTCCTTCGTCCCACTAGCCACATTTCAAGGCTCAGTAGCCACATGTCTCTACTGGCTACTGGACGGCTCAGGTATAGGACATTTCCATCACAGAGAAAGTTTTGGATAGTACTATGGCGGCCATTTTTTGGAATGAGCTTTAATTGTCCAGTCAACAGATAGTGCTGAATATCTTATTCTTGTCAGGCCCCGTTCTGAACACAGAGACACTGTGAGAAACAAGAAAGGCAAGGCCTGGCCCTCATGGAGCCACCGTTTTGGTGAGGAACAAGGTTCAAGAAGCTCAACTAGAAATTCCCACATAATATATGTCAGTACCTTTGTGCCCACCACTCACTGGGGACACACGGATGATGCTGGGGATCCTGTCCCTCTCTCTCCTCAGCAGTGAAGAAAGATACGTAAACAGTGTTTTTATTAAAGAGGAGAACGATTAGTGTAAAGAAGTTGAGCCCAGTGTGTGCCTTGCAGTTAATCTCTTAACCTCTGTGAGTCTCATTTTCTTCCATTTTAATGGTGGGGTTTTTCGTACTTGTCCTGTGGAGCAGTGGTGAGGGTTAAAAGAAGAAACATATCTGTAAAACCTAGTGCTCAGCACTCAGCATTAAATAAATTGAGGCTATTATTACTCTAGCCTTTTCTATCATAAAAATGGTTTAGAAGCTTAAAAAGCAACTTCAGCAGAGGCAGGCGGGAAGGGAGGCCTATTCCAGGAAAAGGAGCAGTGGGGTCAGATGGAGCTGGCCTCGAGCCGTCTATGAGAAATGACTGCACCACCTAGCAAGGACACTTTCCAATGAAATCCCTGTTGGAAATGGGACACTTGGCATGCTCTGACCATGTTTTTATGAATGTTGTTTTGATATTTGTATCGAGGCTCCACTGAACTTTGTGTAAAGAGCATAGTTCCACTCATGAATCTTTCCTAGATTTCTCCAGAAATGAGAGAAATGTGGGCATTATATCTGTCCAGGGCATTTCCTCACCAGTTAGAACTGCATGTCTGAGCAAATCAGGTCACCTGTCCAGGGCAGTCTCATTGCGAGTGAGAGTGGGGATAACCATCTTGACGTGATGAGGAAAGATGACGCCTGTGGTTTTCATGTCTTTTTCCTTAGCTTCTGTTTGGTCTTCCCCTGCGCCTTTAGGTCATGCTGCCTGCATGTGCCCACCCTCGAGTTGGGGGTCCTGTTGGGGTAATTGAAATGTGCATTAGTGAGGAAATTTATGAGAATGAATAACACATTCCAGCGGTCTAGAAAGTTACTGTGCTCTTAGGTGAACTATATTTTTTTAATTGCTTATTATTAAAAAATTTAAAAACTAGAGAAAATACAGTTTATTTATTTATTTTTAGGTTCTTATTTAAATTCCAGTTAGTTAACATACAGTGTTATATTAGTTTCAGGTGTATAATATAGTGATTCAACAATTCCATACGTCATATGGTGCTTATCATGACAAGCACACTCCTTAATCCCTATCCCCTCTTTTACCCAGTCCCCCACATCCCCCCTCCCCACTCTGGTAACCATTAGTTTGTTCTCTACAGTTTAAGGGTGTTTCTTGGTTTCTCTCTCTCTCTCTTTTCCCTTTGCTCATTTTTTTAAATTAAATTCCACATATGAGTGAAAACTTTATTTTGCTTAATGTTCTACTCTCTAGCTCCATCCATGTCTTTGCAAATGGCAAGATTTTATTCTTTTTTATGTCTGAATAATATTCCACTGTGTGTGTACACACGTGCATGTGTGTATCCACATCTTCCTTATCTGTTCATCAATCGATGGACACTTGGGCTGTTTCCGTATCTTGGCTACTATAAATAATGAATGCTGCTATAAACATCAGAGTGTGTGTATCTCTTTGAATTAGGGTTTTTGTATTCTTTGGGTAAATACCCAGTAGTGCAAATCATAGGATAGTTTAATTTTTTTGAGGTATCTCCAATCTGTTTTCTACAGTGATTGCTCCAGGTTTCATTCCCACCAACAGTGCACGAGTGCTTCTTTTTCTCCACATCCTCACCAACACCTGTTGTTTCTTGTGTTTTTTATTTTGTTAAGGTCCCCTACTATTAGGACATTTTTATCGATAAGGTTGCTAATGTTTGTAATTAGTTGTTTTACAAATTTGGGTGCCCCTGAATTCGGCGCATAGATATTTATAATTGTTAACTCTTTCTGCTGGATGGTCCCTGTGACTATTATATAATGTCCTTCTTCATCTCTTATTACATCGTTCATTTTAAAGTCTAATTTGTCTGATATAAGTGTGGCTACTCCGGCTTTCTTCTGACTTCCAGTAGCATGGTAGATAGTTCTCCATCCCCTCACTTTCAATCTGAAGGTGTCCTCAGGTTTAAGATGAGTTTCTTGAAGACAGCAAATAGATGGGTCTTGTTTTTTAATCCATTCTGTTACCCTGTGTCTTTTGATTGGCGCATTTAGTCCATTTACATTCAGTGGTAATATTGAAAAATATGGGCTTACAGTCACTGTATTATCTGTAAAATTCACGTTTGTAAGGCTGTCTCTGGCAGTTTGTGTTCTTTGCAACCTTTCCTTCATAGAGTGCCCCTCAGGATCTCTTGTAGTGCTGGCTTATTTGTGATAAATTCTTTCAGTTTTTGTTTGTTGGGAAAAACCTTGATCTCTCCTTCTATTCTGAATGACAGGCTAGCCGGATACAGAATTCTTGGTTGCATGTCCTTCTTGCTCATCACATTGAAGATATCCTGCCATTCCTTTCTGGCTTGCCAAGTTTCTGTAGATAAGTCTGCTACTACCCTTATATGTCTGCCTTTGTATGTTAAGGTTCTTTTGTCCCTAGCTGCTTTCATGATTCTCTCCCTATCTTTGTATTTTGCCAACTTCACTATGATGTGCCGTGCAGAAGGTCTATTCAAGTTGCGTCTGAGGGGAGTTCTCTGTGCCTCTTGGATTTCCATGCCTGTTTCCTTCCTCACGTTGGGGAAGTTCTCAGCAATGATTTGTTCAAGAACCCCTTCGACTCCTTTCTCTCTCTGTTCTTCCTCTGGAACTCCTATGATACGGATATTGTTTCTTTTGAGTGCATCGCTCAGCTCTCGAATTCTCCTTTCCTGTTCCTGGATCAGCTTCTCTCTCTTTTTATCTGCTTCCTCTTTTTCAATGATTTTGTCTTCTAATGCACTAACTCTTTCCTCTACCTCTTCAATCCGTGCTGTGTCTGCTTCCAGTTTCCCTTGTATTTCTTCCAAGGTCTCTTTTAATTCTTCCTGACCGTTTTTAAGGTCCTTGAACTCTGCCACGCGGGACCCCTTGCATTCATCTAAGCTTTTTTCAAGCCCAGCGATTAGTTTTATGATTATCATTCTATATTCATGTTCTGTTATGTTGCTTATATCTGTTTTCATTAATTCTTGAGCTGTCACTGCTTCTTGTAGATTCTTTTGAGGAGAATTCTTCCGTTTCGTCATTTTGGCTAGATGTGTTTTGGATTGTTTCTTGAAGTTGCCAGCCAAAGCGAGTTCCTTCCTTGAGTGATGACACCAGTGAATTTGGTCAGATGTCTAGCATCCACTTCAATCCACTGATGGAGATCGTTCCTTCCCGCACACCATGCCCCATCATAAAAATCATTTTCATTAATACCTGCCTCCTTCTAAATAATTCTTCAGGCTTGGATTTCTTGAGCTTCTCTCGTTGGCCCCAAGGAATGTAATGCTCTTTTGTTTTATCTGTTTTTTATTTTGGCCATTCCGAGAGGTGTGAGGTGTTATCTCATTTTAGTTTTGATTTGCATCTTCCCAGTGGTAAGTGATGATGAGCATCTTTTTATGTGTTTGTTTGCCATATGGATCTCTTCTTTGGAGAAATGTCTGTTCATGTCTTCTGCCCGTTTTTTAATTGGATTATTTGTTTTTTGAGTGTTGAGTTGTATCAGTTCTTTATATATTTGGATACTAACCCTGTATTGGATATGTCATTTGTAAATATCCTCTCCCATTCCATAGATTACCTTTTAGTTTTGTTGATTGCTTTGTTTGCCGTGCAGAATCTTTTTAATTCGATATAGTCCCAATAGTTTATTTTTGCTTTTGTTTCCCTTGCCTTAGGAGTCACTTCTAAAAGAAAAGTTGCTATGGTCAGTGTCAAAGAGGCTACTGCCTGTGTTCTTTTCTAGGATTTTTTTTTTTTTTTTTTTGAGAGAGAGAGGAAGGGAGGGAGGGAGGGAGAGAGAAAGAGAAAGAGAATCTTAAGCAGGCTCCGTGCTCAGTGTAGAGCCTGACACGGGGCTCTATCCCACAGCCCTGGGCTCATGACCTGAGTCAAAATCAAGAGTTGGATGTTCAATTGACTGAGCTACCCAGGCACCCCTCTTCTAGGATTTTTATGGTTTCAGGTCTTAGATTTAGGTCTTTAATCCAGTTTGAAGTTGTTCTTGTGTATGGTGTAAGAAAGTAGTCCAGTTTCTTTCTTTTAAATGTTGCTTTCCACTTTTACCAGCATTATTTGTTGAAGAGACCATCTCTCTCTTGTTGGATATTGTTTCCCTGCTTTGTTGAAGATTAATTGACCATATAGTTGTGGGTTTATTTCTGGGGTTTCTGCTCTGTTCTATTGATCTAGGTGTCTATTTTTGTGCCTTTGCCACACTATTGTTATTACTACAGCTCTGTAATCTAACTTGAAGTCTGAAATTGTGATGTCTCCAGTTTTGCTTTTCTTTTTCAAGATTGCAGTGGATATTCAGAGTCTTTCGTGGTTCCATACAAATTTTAGAGTTGTTTGTTCTAGTTCTGTGAAAAATGTGGGTATTTTTCATAAGGATTGCATTAAATGTGTAGATTGCTTTAGATAGTATAGCCATTTTAACAATATTCGTTCTTCCGATTCATGAGCATGGAATGTCTTTCTGTTTCTTTGTGTCACCTTCATTTTCTTTCATGAGTATTTTATAGTTTTCAGTGTACAGGTCTTTCACCTCTTTGGTTAGATTTAATCCTAGATATCTTATTAGTTTGGTGCAATTGTAAATAGGATTGTTTTCTTAATTTCTCTTTCCGCTGCTTCATTTTTGGTGTGTAGAAATGTGACAGATTTCTGTACACTGACTTGTATCCTGTGACTTTGCTGAATCTGTTTATCAGTTCTAGCAGTTTTTTGGTGGAATCTTTTGGGGTTTTCTCTATATAGTATCATGTCATCTGCAAATAGTGAAACTTTTACTCCTTCCTTACCAATTTGGATACCTTTTATTTCTTTTTATTGTCTGATTGCTGTCCTTAGGACTCCTAGTACTATGTTGGATAGAAAAGAGTGAGAGTGGACATCCTTGTCTTGTTCCTAACCTTCTCTGTTTTTCCCTATTGAGGATGATGTTAGCTGTGGGTTTTTCATACATGGTCTTTATTACAGTTGAGGTATGTTCCCTCTAAACCTACTTTGTTGTTGAGGGTTTTTATCGCGAATGGATGTTGTACTTTTTGTTTAATGCTTTTTCCACATCTATTGAAATAATCATATGGTTCCTATCTTTTCTGTTATTGATGTGATGTATCATGATGATTGATTTGAGAATATTGAACCATCCTTGCAACCCAAAAATAAATTTCACTTGATCATGGTGAATGATTTTTTGATGTATTGTTGAATTTGGTTTGCTGGTATTTAATTGAGGATTTTTGCATCTGCATTCATCAGGGATATTGGCCAGTAGTTCTCTTTGTTAGTGGAATCTTTGTCTGGATTTGGTATTAGGGTAATGCTGGCCTTTTAGAGTGAATTTGGAGTTTTCCTTCCTTTTGTTTTTTTTTTTTGTTTTTTTTTTTTTTTGGAATAGCTTGAAAAAAAGAAGTATGAACTGTTCTTTAAATGATTGGTAAAATTCACCTGGGAGGCCATTCAATCCTGGACTTTTGTTTCTTGGGAGTTTCTGATTACTAATTCAATTTCTTTGCTGCTTATCAGTCTATTCAAGTTTTCTATTTCTTTCTGTTTAGTGTCCTTTGTGTCTTGTTTCAGTCTTTGTTTTAAAGTCTATTTTGTCCAATATAAGTATGCTATTCAAGTTTTCTTTTTTATTTTATTTTATTTTTATTTTTATTTTAATTTTTTATTTATTTTTTTTATTATAATAGTTTATTTTCAAATTGGTTTACGTATAACACCCAGCGTTCATCCCAACACGTGCCCTCTTTAATGTCCGTCACCCCCTCTCCCCCCTCCCTCATCTCCCTCACCTCCCTCACCCTCAGATTGTTTAGTCTTTGAGAGTCTCTTATGTTTTACCTCCCTCCCTCTCTGTGTCTTTTTTTCCTTTCCCCTCTTCCCCTCCCCCTGGTTTTTGCTTAGTCTCACAAAGTCCACCTATTCGTGGAAACATATGGTATCTGTCTTTTTCTGACTGACTTATTTCACTTAACATAATACCCTCCAGTTCCATCCATGTGGCTACACATGGCCAGATTTCATTTTTTCTCATTGCCATGTAGTAGTCCATTGTATATATGTGCCACAACTTCTTTATCCATTCGTCAGTTGATAGGCACTTGGTCTGCTTCCATGATTTGGCTATTGTCGAAAGTGCTGCTATGAACATTGGGGTACACGTGCCCCTATACATCAGCATTCCTGTGTCTCTTGGGTAGATTCCCAGCAGTGCAATTGCTGGGTCATAGGGTAGCTCTATTTTCATTTTTTTGAGGAACCTCCACACCATTTTCCAGAGTGGCTGCACCAGTTTGCATTCCCACCAACAGTGTAGGAGGGTGCCTTTTGACATCCATTTGCATGATAGATATTTCTCCACCCCCTCACTTTCAATCTGCTGGTGTCTTTAGGCCTAAAATGAGTCTCTTGTAGGCAGCATATAGATGGGTCTTATTTTTTTTTTTATACATTCTGTCACCCTGTGTCTTTTAATTGAAGGATTTAGTCCATTTAGGTTCAAAGAAATTACTGATAGATGTGTATTTACTATCATTTTATTATTTGTTTTGTAGTTGTTTCTGAAGATTTTCTCTAATCCTTTTTTGTTTTTATTTCTTGTTTTGTTGATTTACTAGTGATATATTTGGATTTCTTTCTCTTTACTTTTTGCACATTTATTAGTAGTTTTTGATATCTGGTTGCTATTAGGTTTGTATATAACATCTTCTGCATATAGCAGTCTGTATTAAGTTGATGGTCTCTTAAGTTTGATCTATTCTTTTCTCCTCTCTTCTCCCCATGTTTTAGGTATATATTATTATATTTCATATCCTTTTTGTCTGTGTGTTTTTGACTAAGTTTTTCAAAAATATTCATTTTTACTGCTTTTGTGGTTCCTATCTTTATACTGTCACTTTTGGTCTCTCCTTTCCACTCAAAGAGTCCTCTTTAGTATTTCTTGTAGGGCTGGTTTAGTGGTCACAGATTCCTTAAGTTTTTCTTTGTCTGAGAAACTGTTTATCCCTCCTTCTATTCTGAGTGATAGCCTTTCTGGATAGAATGTTCTTGGCTGCAGATTTTCCCCTTCATGCCATTTATCATGCTTCTCTCTTTGGGCCTGCCAAGTTTCTGTTGAAAAATCTCCTGCTAGCCTTATGTAGTTTCCCTTGTATGTTACTGTCTTCTTTTGTCTTCCTGCTTTTAAGACCTTTTTATTTAGTGCTATATTTTGCAAATATATCTTGGTATAAGTCTGCTTTTGTTGATTTTTAGGGGGAGTTCTCTGTGCCTCCTAGGTATGGATATCTGTTTCCTTCCTCAGATTAGGGGGTTTTCAGCTGTTATATTTTCTGCTCCCTTTTCTCTTTCTTGTTCTGGGACTCCTATAATATGAGTGTTATTATGTTTGATGGAGTCACTGAGTTCTCTAAATCTATTTTCATTTCGTGTAATTCTTTTTTCACTCTTTTGTTCAGCTTGATTACTTTATATTACTCTGTCTTCTAGGTCACTGATTTGTTCCTCTGTTTCCTATATCTTGCTATTTATTCCATCAAGCATATTTCTTATTTCATCTATTGAACACTTTATCTCTGCTGTCTTATTCCTTATCTCAGTGTTCAGGGTTTCATTCATGTCTTCCACTCTTTTCTCAAGTCTAGTGCTTATGATCATTGCTTTAAATCCTCTATCAGGTATGTTACTTATATCTGTTTTGTTTAGATCTCTGACTGTGGTCTTGTCCTGTTCTTTCATTTTGTATAAATTTCTGTCTCCTCATTTTGTCTGCCTCTCTGTGTCTGTTTCTCTGTGTTAAGAAAGTCAGCTATGTCTTCTGCTCTTGAAAGCAATGACTTTATGAAGACGAGGTCCTGGAGTGCCCTACAGTGCAGTGTCCCCTGTTCACCAGAACCTGGCAGTTCAGGAGAGTATCCTATGTATGTTGCTTATGCTCTGCTATTGTGTCTCAGTTACTTTTCCTTTCAATGCAGTCATCTGCACTGACTCTCTGCCTGTTGAGGGCTGTACTTGTTTTCTGTGGTGATAGTGGGACCCACACAGTCCAGCTCTGAGGGGAGGCATGCCTGCTGAAGATCTTGGAGCGAGGTGATGGTGTTAGCAAAATTTGTGCTGGGTTGTTAAACCTATTTTGGAGGCTCCAAAGCACTGCCATGGCTGGAGCTGTGCACCTGGGTGGCCTGGGGCATGAGGCTGGGTATAGCTTGTGAAGGTGGATGGCTGGGCGTGGCTGGTGCTGGTGCGTGCTGGTGCATGATGGCTGGAGATGTGTGGTGTGATGTGGCAGCTGGGAGGGGTGCACATGTGGCTTAAACAGAATTTGCCCTGAGCCAAGGCTATAAGGGTCTGTGCAGCCCCACCTCCTGCAGGTGGCTCTTTGTTTATGCTGGGAGGTAGGGGAGGAAAATGGCACCTGCCAGCTCCCTTATTTTTGGAGAATTCTCCTATCATGCTCCAAAATCAGTGTGCACAGGTCTGTCTCCTGTTTGCCCCTGGGCATCATGTAAACTTTTGTTTTTATGTTGCCTGTCTGCATAGGCTGCTTGTCTCTTTAAGAGCAGTGATCCAGCTATCACTCTTCCTCTCACTTCACCCAGTGCTGAATCAGCTGACTTTTAAACCTCCAGGCTCCAAGTTCCACAAGTTTTACAAACTCATGAAATTCAGCCCCCTTGGTTTTTAAAGCCAAATGTTACCGAGATTTGTCTTCCCCGTGTAAACTTCCTGATGCAAGAGCCCGTTTCTCTGTCCTGTCTGGGTGCACAGGTCCCTACCTTCTGCAGAAAGCCTCCATCTGCCTTTCTTTCCTTCCTAACCTTCCAGATGCAGCTTCTTCTCTGTATTTAGTTGTGGAGTTTGTTCTGTCAGTGTTTGTGGATCCCTCTCTGGTTTATGGATTTGGATGTGGATCATTATCTAGTTGTAAATGTGGGGCTGGGTGAGCTCAAGGTCCTCCTACTCTAACATTTTCCCAAGCCAACATGCATGACACTCTCTTATCTGGCCTTAGAAGCCTCAGGAAGAGACTGAATGAGACATATATGATGGTGGCCTCTCATATTTTAATGCAGACTGTTTTGAGTAAATTTCTAAGAAGTTAAAACAATTTTGGGTGACAGAGCAAAAGACACTGTCTCCAGGTTGGGTGGGAGGATGATCTGGCTGAACAATCTATCATACACGATGACCAAGATTGGAGGCTTAATTTGTTACTGAAGACTCATATTATCTTTCCAACCCTTCTCTGCCAGTTAGCTTTACTGAGATATAATTGACATATAACATTATAGTAGTTTAAGGTATACAACATAATGATTTCATATATGCATAGCATATTGTGAGAGGACTTTATGTTTGAAATAATTTCAGACCTAATGTTACAAAAATAGAACATGTTACCATATACCCTTTGCCCAGTTTCCCCAACTATTAACACCTCACTTCTCTATAGTAGTGATCAAAACCAGCAAGTTACCTAATATCATTAGCTAATCTATCAACCTTCCTCAGTTGTCTGTTGTCTCTCTTATGTCCTTGTTTTGTTCCAGGATCCACCTAAGAATCCCACATTGCATTCAGTGATTGTGTCTCCTTAGTCTTCTCTGATCTGGAACAGTTCCTCAGTCCTTGTCTTTCATGATCTTAACACTTCTGAAGAGCATGGGCCAGGAATTGTGTAGAAAGTCCCACAATTTAGAGCTTATTTGATATTTTGTCATGATTCAAAATATGATAGGAACACCACAGAACTGATAGGTCCTTTTCGTGCATCACAGTAGGAGTACCAGGTATCAATATGTCTTTTTACTGGTGATGTCGACTCTGGTCAGTCACTTGATCAAGGTGGTGTCTTCTAGGTTTCTCCATGGTAGAGTAACTGTTCCTTTATTCATTCTTGAGAAGCATATTTCTCAGAATTTTTTGTTTTGTTTTGTTTTTAAAACAGACGCTTTTAAAAAATGGCTCATCTTTTGACCATCCCCAGTAATCTCTACGGACATATTTAAAAAAAAATTTGCATGGCCTTGGTTAGAAAAGTCAAACAGTATAGAACCATAAAAAAAGAGAAAATTCTCCTACTTAGGTATTTCTCCAGAAAAACTTTCCTGTATACACAGTGGTGACATTTTTTGACCCAGTTTCAACAGAGTGGTAGAGCTAAGAGTCAGCTGTAGGGGCCTGGTATGTGAATGGAGGTTCCAGGAAGCCTGATGGGGAAGAGAAGCCTTGGAGCAAAGCGCAAGGAGGAAGGGAGACTTTCACAGGACAGATTGTGTGGAGACTGGCTATAAGACTACTTCCAGTACAAAGCACTGTACAGATGAAAGGTGGCACTAAAAGTAGTGCCTAATGTTATGAAGTGAAAAAGCTACTTCTGTTTTCCCCCAGTGTTTTCTGGAACATTCCTAACAAAGATCAATAGATCAGTAAGACATAAGTTGATTGGTTTTTTTATTCATTATGAAATGACTCAGGGGGTGCTGAGTTTTCTCATCAGGGATTATGAGCCCCAGAGAGTTGCTGTCCTGGGGAATGCTGGCAGGGATTCTGTCTCCTACCTCGTGCCTCACACAAGAACACAACCTTTTCTGTATGTGAGTACCTTGGGCCAGAGAGAGAATGTGTCGCCTAACAGACTTGGCCGAATGAATTCCTGATAAATGAGATGTACCAACAGGTACCCTGGTAAAGGGAACATATAGCAAATGTCTTTAAAAACATTACAAATGGTCTTCTTTAAATAGGCTTAGTTCCTAATAATTCATTATGTCATTTGCTAGACCCTGGCAATATTCTTTGAACTTTTTAGGCCTTTTCAATAATAGAGTTTTTGCCCTTAAGACTTTCTACTTTTCCTTTATTATGTATAATCTGCAGGCAGGTTGGAGTAATAGATCAGGAGACACGTCTCTGGGGCACTCAGCTGCCATGTGTGAACTGAATGCACTCAAGGAATCCTTCTGGCCTTGGAGTGTCCAGCACAGTTAGGTTCGAACCACATGGGTCAGTTAGGAATTAGCATTTGCCTTTCCCCAGTGCTGGAGACATAGTAGGCTGACTTTCACTAAATATTTACTGACTGAGTGATGTTCTATATGCGTACTTTGGCTGCTACTTTTAAAGAATAATTTGTAAGTCTTTCCAACTGCTGATTTGTATATCTATCAGATAAAATGCAGAGAGTAAATTGATGATTCTGAATGGAAACAGAACGCATTTCTGGTTGATTTAAAGTATCATTTAGAGTTGCTTGTTTTGCATAGAGCTAATGTAGTGCAATGCCTGGCATCCACGTTAAGGTCCTGTTATATAACCTTATCATTGTTGACAGGAGAAATTTATCTATAATCACTTTAATCTGTTGCATAATAAACATTTAGGGAACCTCTTATTCACTTCCATGCCAGGAAATATGTCCTTCAAAATAGACCAAAGGTGAAGCAGAAGTGGTAAAAGGAGAGATCCTTCTTTGGTCCCTGGAGCCAATACAGAGGGAAGGGCTGATAATCTTTTCAAAGAAAGGTTTTCGTTTCCATTCCAAAGCCTCTAAGTCTCCCCACCTGTGTATGATGCCCCCTGTCTCCTCCTTCCCCCCCCTCTCTGTAACAGGCTCTCCTTCCTTAATTTTCATTTCCTTGGCAATCGAGCCCTTCAGTTGGGTGCCATTAGCTACCTCCCTGTTTTAAATTCCCCTTTTCCCACTTCCCAGCCTGGGCAGGTGTTGACTCCAGCATGACTTGGGAAGATTGGCGGGTTTAGCAAGTAGTGCGGAATAAAGATCCAAGTCCAAGGCTGACAAGAGGAGCCACACTGGGGTAATAAGCACCAGAGGTCCCAGATGGCAGTCAGCTGCAGTGGCCTGCCTGCCCTGCAGTGTCAGTACCTGAGGCAGGGTGCCACAGCAAGTGGGGCTATCATAAAGGATGGAGATCAGATTGCAAAGGACGAATCATGTCTGGAGTAGGCAAAAAAGGGAATTGCTTACACATATTTTTTATTTTTTTTCAAGTTTATTTATTTTGGGAGAGAGAGAGAAAACACGATCAAGGAGGGGCAGAGAGTGACAGAGAGAGAGAATGAGCAGGCTCCACACTGTCAGCACAGAGCCTGACATGGGGCTCAAACTTATGAACCATGAGATCATGACTTGAGCCTAAGTGGGATGCTTAACTGACTAAGCCACCCAGGCACCCCGTACACATTTTTAAAAGAGTTGGCAAACTAATGTCCTTCTTAGCATGTATCTTTGCCATATTCATCCCTGTCAATGTTGGCTCCTTTCCTGTGGAACCAGTTTTCCTCCCTGAGCACCCTGACCTGGCCCCAGCCCAAGTGGCCTCTGGGCCTACTGCTGCCCAGAGTCAGTCCTAGGCCCCCTCCTTTCTTCATCATTCTTGGGTTGCTTTTTTGTTTGTGCTGAAGTCCATCTTCAAGTAATTTTTTTCTAGGAAGAAATGACTTTTTTAGAAATCTGAAATGTTGGGGCTCCTGGGTTGGGTCATTCAGTTATGCATCCAACTTTGGCGCTCTGATTGACTCCGGTTTTGAAGGGAGATGTCCAAAGTGTGGAAAAGGGCACCTAACCAAGGGCAGGTGTGAGACAGTAGCCTAGACTAAGTCCATTTTCCGACTAAACCAGCCAGGTACCCCTGAATTTTTAATGTTCAGTCATATTTCAGATAGCCAGAAATTCTTTTTTTTGTTGTTCTATTGGATGCCAGCTTTTGTTTTTTGTTTTGTTTGCTTATTTTGTTTCTAGGGATATAATATCTTCCTGATACTCTCTGAAGAGGCTAATTGTAATTTTAAAACATTTATTTGTATTTGCTGAATTATATCTGCTTGGAGTCAGTTCTGTTTATTTTACTTTATCCTTCTCTTTTGAGGAATGGATGCTCCCTCAAATATCTGGATGTTTTGGTTGTGTATCCATACGTAAGAGTGCTGAGTGGAGTAGATTAATACAGGTAGTTGGTGGATAGTTAGTTTCAAAGGTAGGTCAGCGAGCCTCTCCCTTGAACAGGAGGGCAGCTGGGTGCTAAGTTTGTGTGCACATGTGGGAAGGAACCTCAGAAAAACAGTGTAGATGCTCTGATTGACTCCAGTTTTGAAGGGGGATGTCCAAAGTGTGGAAAAGGGCACCTAACCAAGGGCAAGTGTGAGACAGTAGCCTAGGCTTAGAATACCTGTAAGTCTTAGGTTACAGGTATTCTAAGAACAGTGCTGGTGTTGTTTGTTTATGTTTGTTTTTTAAAGTTATTTCTACTACAATGGTTCTTAATCATTTTGCACCCCAGGGACATTGGGTAATTGTCTGGAGACATTTTTGCTTGTCATAGCTGGGGAAAGGGGATGTGCTACTGGCTTCTAGTGAGTGGAGGCCAGGGATGCTACTAAACAACCCAGAATCCACAGGATAGCCCTCACAACAAAGAAATCTCTGGCTCCAAATGTCAGTAGTGCTGAGGTTGAGAAATGCTACTGCAGAGGAAGATGTCAGGGCAGGGTGGAGGAGGTCAGGAAGCATGTCTCGTAGGATGTCAGTTTCTGTTTTGCTTGTCGACTCTGCCAAGAAGAGAGACTTGGGTAAGTAAACGTTTTCATCTCAGAGAATTTGTAAAAAAGATGTCTAGACACTGTCCAGTGTAGTGTTACTAGCCACAAGTGGTTATTTAAATGAACTAAAATAAAAAATTTAATAGAGTTGCATTGACCACATTTCTTGTGCTCAACAGCCACAAGTGTACTCTCTATTGCATTAGAGAGTACAGAGATAGAATATTTCCATCATCACAGATAATTCTCTTCGACAGAGCTGGTCTAGACAGTATTGGCGATGTTTTAAGGAATTTGAAGACTAGAAGGGGCGCTGTTTGTTGTAAAATTTAGTTTTGTATTTCAAGGTACCAGGGGATAAGAGGATCTACAAAGAGGTTACAGTTGGCACAAATTCTAGTTTTAACAGATTAGTCAGAGTTTATCAGTGCCCTTGCATGTAGATATATATTCATACTACAGTCCTCATACCACGACAGAAACCCACTCACACACCCACAGCAACCCCTGACCGTACCATTTCTGCACTGTTGGTTCATAGCTACTATATGAAGAGGGATGGAACTCAAGTAGATGGAAGGTGAGAGCAACTTTAGATGTTCATGAAGTTCTTCAGGAAGGTTCAGGACAATGATGTTTGGTGCTGAGTCCAAGGGGTGCTGTAGAGAGTATAATCCCAGTCACATTTGAGTCCATAATGTCTTGTTGGATTGGATGTTCTTTTGGGGGGTCTAATGTCAGGCATCTTTTACCAACTGGGTGTCTGCGAGATAATGCTGGCCCTCTAGAACAGGTCACTAGATGCACTCAGGTGCCAGTAGAATGTCAGAGTTAGAGTGAGCACCCTAGACAAAGGAAATGAATGCAAGGCTTTCTCAAACTGCCAGTAACTGATGATAGTGGAGGAAGTGAACATTCACTGGAAAGGATACGTTTATTTTTGCAAGTGCTACTTCACTGGGGGACACATGTGAGAAGGAGTGAGTCAGGACCATGATAGCTTATTGTGGAAGGTGAGAGTTCCGTATCTTCCTGAAAGGATACTCAAGAATCTGAACACTTTAATAACATGATGAGCTCAAACGCAGATGTCTCACTGGAAAGGAGGAGGTGGACGGAAATGATTTAGCTCAGTCATGATGGTCTTCATGAGTTAGGAGATCCACTTCATGTTAGAATGACCTGATCAAAGAGAAAGGACTGAGTCCCCACTTCCCTTCACCTGTGTAGAGGTGTATATCTGCCACAGGTGTACTTTCTCTTCCTGGGGAAGGCAGTGATACTCTGCTCCTTTTCAGACTTTAAAAGAACTTAAAAGACGAGTATGAAGATGTTAGAGACAAAACGCCAATGGAGAGAAGCAATATTGGAATCTTAAATATGTTCTAAAATGGAAGTTTGATCTTGTAGCCCAGCACATTCTCTGTGTGTTTGCTGGTGTTTGAGCCAGGGTCCTTTGAAGGCACTGCCTTTTGAATCCTTCCTGTGCACTGTGTTTTCTCCCTGACTGTCTGTGCTGGTGGAGCCACGACTGATCAAACTTTGAGCTAAGACTGTACTAGAAAAGGGGACTGGCTTAATGCTCATGGTTTTCTTCAGTTCTCTTTTCTTTCTTTCTTAGATTTGGATAAAGAGGTTAAAGATTAAGTGAGCTGTTACCAGCAGTATGGTTTAATGGTAGAGATTTAAAACAGCTCTTGACCAACCAGACAGTTCAGAACTGTTTCCCTATGTCAGGGGCCATGAAGGCTAGGGCAGTTGTGCTTATAGCCTTGTTTATGCTGTATTCATGAGGGTAGATTTGCTTTCCTGCACAGGGGTTTATTTGGGGGCATTGCTCTTCTTTAGTACCTGGAAAGATCTCTTGATGAAGAGCACCATTGCAATTGCAAGTAAAAAAGAAAAATTAAAAGGTAAAATCTCTTGGCCTACTGCTTTGGATTTTCTCCTTGTGGTGATGTTTTCTGGAATAGAATCTTTTTCATTTGACTTCCAAACAGATATCTTGTCAAGTGGGTGGGATTGCTGTTGGGTTTGGGGAGTTGAGGGGGGTGGAGTCATGGTTGACTTTGGAAAAGGAATATTGGCACTTCTTTACTAGTGGAGGATCCACTACCTTTAAAAATGAGACTTGATGCTTTGACAATGATGTGGGAAGTTGCCTCCAAGGAGCTAGATTAATAGCTAATCTGTTGAAAAAATAACACAGAGAATGACCTTTTCGTTCTGTTCTCTGAGGCAGATCAAGTGGAGTGCATTTGTAGGCAGAAAAACATTTTGTGTGAATTATACCCAAGGAAGCAGTGTGACTTAGTGCTCTGTAATTAGCCCTGTCCTGGTGTTTAAGCTTCTGAAAGGAAGCACTGCCTTTGTAATAGAGTTCTTTTTTAATCTCTTTAGTGGTACATTTACATATTTTAATTGAATGTTTCAGCATTCCTCAGGTGAAGCATTTTTGAGTGTTGCTGCCTTGTACCCATCAGGTGTGCTCCATCGACAGCATTGTGCCCAAGGCGGCTGAACAGCAACGTGAGCCCAGGGCTGAGAAAGTGCCTGCTTTTAGATGGCCTGCCACACATTTTTTCTTGCGTAGCTTACCATTTTTCACCTGGTGTTCATCTCCTTTAAGCAGTTAATATCTTCATGAGAGAGGTGCAGAATCCTGATAACTCCAATCTTCTTAGCTTCCTTGGATCTTATCAGGATTTCAGTATGTTCAGAAAGAGAACTTTCTTGGATAAAGCACATTGTAATCGATTATGCGAAACCAGAGACCTGCTTGGTCACAGCTCAGATTCTTCAGTTTAAAAAACCTCTTAGTGTTTAAAACCACACATAGTTTTGTCTAAGTAAAATACTTCTGAATGTATTAGGATAGATTATTTCTTGAGAACTCTATGTCTGACTAACGTATGACTCTGTATTACTAATCTGGCTTGCTCTCTCATACATGCATCTGATCTTACAAAATAGAAGCTGTGGTGGTCAGTGTCTTGAGGACATGCCAACTCCTTAGGCCAAAGAGTATTGTGTAGTATAATGGCCCCAGGACTCAAAATAGAGCACTGGTTGCCTGAAAGGGCTAATGATTCTTAAAGGTGAACTAGTGGCTATCGCTTCACAAGAGGGCTTCTTCAAGGCATTATGTGTTAGTTCCATTGGAGACTGATCCACTGTCGAGGGTGGATCTTAGAGCTAGTTCTTTTCTCTCTAGACAGGTAGATTTTGCCACCAGAAATGTTAAAATACATGATAACATACATGCATGTATGCATGCACGCACACATGTCTTAATGCTCTCTCCTCTCTAGCCAGGAGAAGAGTAGAGGGAGCAAAGGTCTGCAGCTTCTTAGAGCTCCTCCCCCTGGCCCTCCCCATGACCTGCTAATCCTCAGGAACCTGGTGTCCAGTCTGTCCAGAGGCAGGACAGAATTTTCCTTTAGGGCCCAGTCCAGCCCTCCAATATCTGGCCACTGGCTCACAGGCCTTCTAGGACAGAGGTCTTGTGAGTGTGTCTATGTGAGGATTGTGGTGCACGGGACACCATTACAGATCTAGCTATGTAGCTAACTCTTCTATGGATGGGCAGGGCTTGGAGGATTGTGAGCCATGCACATAGAGGGCGGTCAGGAGCTTGAGGAGGATGGGGCATTCTGTCTGTCTCTTGAAGTGTGGCTAGTCCCAACTGAATGTGCTGTAGATATGAAGTATACACTGAATTTCAAGGAATTAATGAAAAGCGAAGTTATAATATCTCATTAATAATTTTTATGTTGATTATATAATATCATATAACTAATTTCATCTTTTTCTTTTACTTTCTTTTTTTATTATTTTGTATTTGTTTTTTTATTTTAGAGAGAGAGAGTGTGAGAGGGGGAGAGGAGGAGAGGGAGAGAGAGAGAGAATCTCAAGCAGTCTCCATGTTTAGCGCAGAGCCCAAAGCAGGGCTCCATCCCACAACCTTGGGATCATGACCTGAGTTGAAGTCAAGAGTCAGACACTCAACCGACTGAGCCACCCAGGCTCCCCATTCTTTTTCTTTCTTAATGTGCCTACCAGAAAATTTAAAATTATATTGGTGCCTCTTATATGTGCTGTTGAACAGCACTGATTTTAAGGCCTGTAGTCTTTAATTGCTATCAAGGACAGTCTGGTGAACAAATAAAGTACATCTTGACACAACAGTGGTATGTGCTGGCCTTTGGTCTTTAACAAAAGGGTGTTATCTGTAGGGACTCTTAATGAGAAAATTACAGTAAAAGCAGGGAATGTGTGTGTCTTCATGTAGATATATTCGTATATGGATGCATGTAAATTGCCTAAGACTTTGAGAATAAAATGACTAAAACCTTAATTGTAAACTGTGACCTTTCTTCTCTCCACAACTCTTTCTCTCCATCTCATTAGGGCATGTTATGGGAAAACCATATGAAAATTAATTGTGTAGTAAAATGTTTTGATCTCAAGAGTGCAAGAAAGTGCATTTACTGTTGAAATAAAGTTTGAATAAAAATGTTTTTATATGCAATGAGGTGATTTTACTGATCCTTGGCTTATTGGTTATTCACTTAAATTTTTTTTTTAACATTTATTTATTTTGGAAGGCAGCACAAGGGGGAGGGGCAGAAAGAGAGAGAGATACAGAATCCAAAGCAGGCTCCAGGCTCTGAGCTGTCAGCACAGAGCCTGACTCAAGGCTCAAACCCATGAACCCGTGAGATCAAGACCTGAGCCGAAGTCGGAAGCTTAACTGACTGAGCCACCCAGGTGCTCTGTTATTCGTTTTAAAAAGAGGAATGTAGTTTAGGAATTTTTTCTCAAATGAAATTATTCATTCATTTGAAATGGTTCTTTTTGTTCTCTTTTTGTTCCATTGATAATGTAATCTGTTGTTCAGGTAAATAGGATATATCCATCAGCTGCCTAGAGAGAGCAAGTTTAGAGGGAAAAACAGAGTTTTTCATATTAATGGTCAAATTATAATTTTTTAAAAGTTGAAACCTAATTCTCCTATAAATGTATAGTGAAGAGATATGAAGGATTACTTAACTCCTAAATGAGGGAGCCAGTTGGATGCCATTGGAGTCTGGTAGAGGCAACGAGAGGTGGGAATGAGCAGTCAGCTACAGAGCGTTAGAGTAAGGCACTAAGGTAAATACAGGTCAGTGAATGGCCATCGAACCAAAATCTTGGGAATGTCTCTCTGTTTCTACATTTGCAGGTTCTCAGTCTTTTAATATCTAACTTCACAGGGTCAGTAGTGACCAGTAAGTCACACAAAGCTACACGCCCTGAGAGTGAGGTTGGTCTTGCTAAACTGTGCTCCACAACAACATTGAAGGACAGCCCAGTTATTTTTTGGTTCCATTTCTGAATTCTGGCTAGTTTTTTCCTGTTTCCCAGTAGAACAGGCTTATTTGATCTTCAGTGTTCATGATTCCCTGAGGCCTTTTCTACTCTTATATACTCTAAAGGGACTTAATGATGTTTTAGGATCACGTGGGGCTACAGTTACGCTTTCCTACCCTCCCTGTCCTCTTCCCTGCCCTGTGTCCCTATTCATGTCAGATCAGCTTATGGTCTACATCTCACCAACTGGGCCCGAATGCCCAAGGAGAGTTAAGTGGAGGGACGGATTTAGTTAGAGAGGTGCTTCTCTCACTGTCTGTGGGGAAGCACAGGTATTTTGCAGTTGTTTTTGTTAGTGTTTTTGTTTGTTTGTTCATTTGTTTGTTTGTAGTGTCCAGTCTCTTGGGGACCAATATAAAAATGCACAAGAACATCAAGTTGCTGCAAAAATTTCTGAGCGCTGTCACTGTCTGTACATATGTCCTCACAGAACTGCGCAAACAGTTTAGGGCAGGCAGTGGTCTGTTGCCCTTCCTTTGAGTAGCGCTGTCTTAGAGGGCAGTCTCTTCCAGCACCATTGTCAGGATAGAGGTGTGGTCCCCTCTCACCTGCAACAGCAGTGGCCCTGCGAGTCGCTGTGATATATGTAGCCCCCCACATATATGTCTCCATCAGTCCTCCAGCTGTTCAAAGTATGTGTGTAATGTAGGTCAAAGTGAAGGATTTGCAGTGCACATGTAGCTTCAAGGCAAACCCCCCTCCTCCTTTCCTCCACTGAATTGGCACAGCCAAGCCCCTTTGAAATAGAAATTCTGGAGCCATTCCTGCTTGCTACCTCTAGGAAAAATGTGCTTTCTTTTAGACTACTGGTTCAGACTTTCAGTCTTCACATGCTTTGAAAGACAGACTTAGGAATGTACAGAGTATGTTATTTCCTAGTCTTTCTTTCACAGAATAAGACACTTTGGAAAGAAATATACGCAATAAAGAAAATCTCCATTTGCTCAGAGATATTTTTGGTCTTTTGGAAGAGGCTAGCTAGCTTTCCTTTCAAAGGGCATCATCAGACTTTCCTTATTCATTATATACAAATGGATTTCTATTTAAAAGTTACTTAAAAAGCACATCAGAGAAACCCCCTGTGATCTTATAAGTTTGGAAAGACATTTTCCTTCCTTGACAACCTGTTTCTTTAGCCTCATCATGTTTCAGGGAGCTTCTGTAAATGACATGACCGGCTTTTCTCTTGGAATTTGATGCATGCTCAGGTCGTGGGGTAGGCAGGTTATTCTCCTGGATCCGGTGGGCCTGTTCCTGTCCAGAATTGATGGAACCAGGGAGCATTGTCACGGAGATCACAACACCTCCATGGCTTCTCTGCTCAGTTTAGAATTATTGCCCACCAAATGGGTGTCTGTATCTACATTCTTTGATAGCAGTGGTTATTCTTACTTGATGGTTGAATGTGGTCTTCCTGTTGCCCTTTGGCTGTTGACTTTCTGGTTAGGGAAGAGCACACGTCTCCTTGGAACTGGACTGAGGTTCATTATGACGCCATCGGAGGTCTGGGCATAGCTTATTTTTTTACCTCCACAGCTTTTTACAGTTTGTGCAGTACCCACCTAGCTGTCACTTACCAAAGGTTTGTTGTGCCCAGACGAGACCCTACTTTAAGGCAGTATTTTGAAGACTGGTTCTAATTTTATTTGGTGGATTTGACTAGGTAAGGTGAATGCTTAGGCTGTGTACTTATGGGCCATGGGCAGTACAGACATAATTAATAGAATAAGCATGGTGATCTGAATATTAGAGACTCAGGCTTACAGACTGGGAGCCCACACAGGTGTGTTTGGCCAGTTCAGTATTCATACCTTTAAAAAAAACTGGTTACTATTGTTATAAAAAGTTCAAATTTTTAGCTTTTATCCCCCAGTCCAAGAATATGGCTTACATGGATATCTGATGGCTGTGGGTGTTGGCCCTTGAGTCACAGCTGACTCTTTTTGCAGGACGCCCTTGCTCTTCTCACATTTGCCCTCTTTGCGTGTGGCTTTACTTTCCTCCTCTCCCTGAGACATTAATTTCATTTCCCCTGATTTCATATGCCCTTGCTGATAATTTTGGGGATATAAATTAGTAGTGAACTCTTGTCTTAGTATGGATCAGTTTCCAAAGTCATCATATAAGGTGGAAATCGGGTATGGTCTCAGTGACCCTGGAAAATCCCTTGCACAGCCTATGGTTTTGTATAGACAGCCCTCCACAGTAAGGTGCTTATTTACATAAATCTGTTTGGTGTGTACTGGTGGACATGGTGAAATCTATATAACGGTGTCATTAATGGTGACTCCAGTGGGCTGCCATTCCTCTTCGTCATCATCGTTGTGTTTTAGTAAACATGGTTATTCTGTGGTCATTGTTTCTCTGCGACCCTCCATTCCTTCTTGTTTCTTCCTAGAAGGTGTTGAAGGAGCCTTACCACCCATCTACGTGGCCCCTAAAAATCTCTGCCCAAGACCTACGAGTTCTAGCCATAGGTCTCCTCAGATGGCTGGGTGATCCCTTATTGCCATTGCTGTGGGCAGATTCTAACAAAAAGTAATGATGGGCAGAAAGTCTTGGCCTCTGGGAATCTTCATTTCTTTCTTTTTTTGAGTGCTAGGTAGTTGAATTCTTGTAAATTAAATGTATCTATGATATAATTGATGACACTGGTATAGACTTGGCATAAAAAAAATCTTAAAAGTTATCCTGGGGAAACTTACAGTTGAACAAAGGGAATGGAAGCAGCTGGGAAGGACTTAATAAGCCTTACACCCAGAAGTTAGGGGCTAGAAAGGGATGGGGCATTTTGACTTGTGACTGTTTTTTTTTTTTTTTTTTTTTGATGCCTTTAAAACTGTATAGAAAATGGGGCAATCTGGAAATTTTGGGCCTGCATTCTGATCTCATTTTTTATTCTAGGATACATTAGGCTAAATCACTTCTTGTGGTTATATTTGAGGATTAGGTCATTTTGGAAAGTACAGTATGCTCACTTCCGTTATGAATAGGGCTACCCTAATACATTGTCCAAACTTGGGGCACTTTTGAGAGGGAAGAGGACAGTAGGTATGAACTTTGATTGTTCTGGGCAAACCATAATGTGTGGTCACCATGCTTATGAAGATGAGTTTGAGCTAGTCATCCTAAACTCAGCAAATGTGTGGGTTTTGTTTTTTTTTTAATTGAGAACAATTTTGATAGAACTCAGATTAGGTACCATGTCTCATAATCTTTCTATAATAGGAACTAATAATATAATAGAAATAGTAACAATTATAGAAATATAGAAACCATTAAAGAAATTTGTTATGTTCTATAACAAATATAGAAATAACAATTATAATACAGTAGAGAAAATTTAAAAAACTATTTAAATTGTCTTATGAAACAAATCTATACCAAGGTCATTACACAAACAAGGGAGTTTTTGACAAACAGTGCATTATACTCTCTGAATCTTATTAAATTATTTTGAGAAATTTTTTATGGACAGTGTTTGGAGGTAAATAATGACAGTGATTCATCTTGTCAAGAATTTATATGTAAAGCAAGCTACTTGTTTAAAATTACCTCAGAGATTCATAGATACCACTCAAATCTTTAATAATCACTTTATTTTTACAGGATGGGCATTTCTAATAAAATTTCATCTCATGATGCAGAATTTTATTCCATAAAATAAGCTTGATAAAATATGAAAGGAAGAATTAGCACCTCCATTGTATTAAATTATTCCAGCGTGAGAAACAACCAAGTAATTAAGACTTGTCTAAGCTTAGAACGCTATAAGAAAGGATTCACTGCACTATTTCTCAAACAACAACTCTTAAATGAAGGCAGCCAGAAGTGACAAATGCCACTGGTGGGACTGCACATTGATGTGCTTTCTGAATCCAGGTAACAGTCCACTGAAGCCCTGTGCCTTCCTGTGCAGAGTCAGGAAGGGGCTCCGTGCATTGAGAGTAATGGCTTATGTTTTTTTCTGCATTTCCTTGTGTGGGCATTTGTGGGTTGGGCAGATTTCAGGTAATTTTTTTACTTGGATGGATACTGGATATTTTTGTATTCCTATAAATATTCTGGAGCTTTTAGTTGAGTTACTTGGAATCAGTTTGATTCTTTTGGTTCTTACTTTTATGATTTCTTGAGTCCAGAGCATTGCTCATTCTAGGGCCAGTTGTTTCCTAATACTGAGGCAAGACCTTTCCGAGCACCCTACCCACTGCCCTGTGGATTAGGAGGTTCTTCCAGCTGGTAGGTAGGAGCAGGCATTGTTCTCAGCTCTGTGTGAGCACTAATCTCTAATGCTTTCGAGCAGTTCTTTCCTGGCCTCGAGAAGTCTCCTTACCCACAGGCACTGCCTAGCGCCTTGTCCAGTGTTCAGTCTCTGCCGATCTCCAATGCTATCCATGTAGCTCTCTCTTCTCCAGTGCTTTTCCCCAAGTGCTTTAGCTTCCTTGGCCCCCAGGACTCTTAATTCCATCTTTTCCACTCAGGAAGTCTCTGGGCTCTGCCTCAGTTCCCCTCTCTGTACTGTAGCCTGGAAAGTCTTAAGCTGCTGCAGGACTCCCCTTGTTTATTTCCTGTGTCAGGGATCACTGGCCTTTGCTGCCTTAGGTCCAGTGGTCATGAAAACGGTGGTTTCTTCTGTTTGTCTGTTCTTTCTTTCTTCGTTTCCTTTTTTTTTTGGTTCAGGTGCAAGGGTATATTCCTGTTGCTCTGTCTTTGAAAGAAGCAGAAGTCTCAGGATGGTGTTTTTTAAAATCTTAATTCAGTATAACCTTTTTTCCTCTTATGAGCTATTCTGACTCACAGTCCTTTCTCTAGGTCAAAGGTGGTGTGTGGGTTGCCTTGAAGTCCTTCCTTCTCTGTGTTGCTTATTTAGGTTCAAACCTTCTGTAAGAACAAGCCCAAGTCCGGCTTCTTCATGCAAATCTTTCTTCACTGGCTCCAGTTTGCATGGCTTCCCTTTCTTCAAGAACTTAGAGATGTTAGCAGCCAGTGGTGTGCCGTCCTGCAGTACCTCATCTTTGTCTTTCCAGTGATTAATTTGCCTTTCCAGGGTCCTTGTTTATACTTTCTCATGTCTCTCATATTGAGGGATCAGCCCTGAAAACATTAGCAGCTACTTGTTCATGGGAATACTCGCCTTTGTGGCCAAAGGATGCACAGAGGATGTCATTTGAGAAATAGTCTGCGCATGTGGGTTTGGGATGCAGTAACGTCTCTCACCACACGGTCAACACGACCATCCTTACTGCTGCAGCAGCCTCCCTCAGTCGGCCTCAGGCGGTCTTTTCTTTACCATGAGAGCATTAGGTCACAAGTCAGCATGGAACTTGACCTGAGAAACCTTATGAAAACCAAACCTTAACAATAGTCAAATTAGGTCATTCCCCTTTCACAGACCTTCTAATAAAGCAGCAGTGGGCTCACTGCATCTACGTAGGTCCCCAGCAGAAATAAAGCCCCCAAATCCACACATGCGAGATCTGTAAGCATCCCGGGTGTTTGTCTGTTGTGGCTCTATCTCAGTTTAAAGTGGTCACGATCTTAACACTGACTCACATGGAACCTATTTTCCCAATAGCCGTGCTGATGCTGGAGTTTTCTTTCTTCAGTCCACGCAAAACCTTTTGTGTGCAGACCCCCCTCCTTGCCACCCCACATGAGGTACCAATTCCAGCAGAGGGGTCTGGCACAGCTCTCCAGGTTTGACTGTCACTAGATCTCCTTATAATGGGATTATCGTTTTAATGTGCTCTCTTTCCTTCCCCTACCCAGGGATTTCCATTTCCCCAGTGCTCCTTCTGTTCCTGGTGCCTTGGCCGGAAGGGGCTGCTGGAGAGCTGCTCTCGGGGCTTGCCGAAGCCTCTGCTGCCTCTCCGTGGCCTCCTGCCGAGGCTGGCCCACAGGGCATCCTTTGCAGAGGTCACTCTTTGAAAGATGCCTTTTTGTGCTCCTCTTCCAACTGCTCTTTCTTGCTGGTGCATGTCCTCTTGGCATTTCAGGAGCTGTTTCATGTAGTGTCTGGCTTTGCAAGTGTGTACCTAAAGATAATAGAAAAAGCTTTACTTTTAAACAGCTATTTTCTTCCCCAAACCTTTTTGCCCCTTCACAGATGAGAGATGTCCTCTTGTTAAAATCTTTCCAGGGTCCTTGTGCGCGGTGGAAGACTTGACTCTCCAGTTTCCTTGGATGAGCTAGCCCAGCAGGAGCACGTCCTGCTTCCTGTAAGGACGGTGTGTTCTGCTTAACGGCTGTGGCAAGGGCCCCGCAGGATCACAGTGGTGTGAGTGTGGTTCGTTGAGACCCCCAGTATTTCTGAAGTGGGTCCTTGGTGCAGGACTAAAGTTTTGGAGGATCCTCAGCTTGGGTTCATGTCCCCATCTTTATCTGACCACATCACTCATCATTCCTTAGTTGGAGGTGAGGCTGATTCTTCTGCATTGCTTATCCCTGATTATTTTTTCACGTTTACTTCTCTCTGTTCCTTCATTTTTTGCCTCACGACTGAGAATTCTTCCTGCTAATCTGGGCTCTATCCATTCTTGAGGGCCCTGCCTGAGACCATAGAGTCCCCGTCCTCAGCAGTGCATGGTGTTCTTTCAAGGGTCCGCCTTCCTTGGCTTTGCATCCCTTTCTGGACCTGGCACGACTGTGGATAGAGTAGGTTGTCATTAGATGTTTTCATCATCTTGATGTGGGTGAGTCCTGGTTCATGCCAGGGAACCCTGACCTCAGGCCTCTACCCTCTTGTTCTCTAGAAATGTGAGCCTGGGAAGGCACGGAGCTCTCTGGCCTTCTCTTCTCTGGCCTATCAAATGAGGATGATCGTGAGGCCTACTCAGCCCCTAGATCATTGTGAAGCTCCAAAGAAAAGATGGGAGAGGGGGGCTCTCAGGTGAGCACAGAGTGTTGTCATGTCAAGTCACTTAGCCTCGCAGGTCCCACTTTTCTGACCTGTGAAATCAGAAGACTGTCCTAGATGGATGTATTTGAACCAAATTGCCTTTTTTAATTTTCCCATTTCCCATCACCTTCAGGTTTGTTTATGTATTTGCTGTTAACCTGAGTACCGTGTCACTAGGCTTCATGTGTTACTGCCTCACCACATGAGTTGTATTGAAGCTGTTTTTGCTGACATGAATCCTCCTATTCTGTGTGGATGACTTCTGCTATAGGGACAATTCTTTTCCCTTTGAGTTTTTTCTGCTTGGAATTAGCTTTAGAACTTTTCCTTGCCCCTGTGGTTCCAGGATAATTAGGATAAGCAGGGATTTTCCCTTGGTTCAATTCAGCGATTCTTGGCCTACAATAGGCTGATTAAGCACAGATGCCAGGTGATGGGTTTAATCAGTTCTGCTTCCTTTGGTGTTGCCCTGAAGCAAGGTGGAGGCCAGCCTGGTCAGCGGTTACCCTTTAGGTTGGGCCCAGTGAGGCCATCCTGTACGAGGACTCAGGTCCCTTTGCTTGGCATCCTGCTCAGCTAGGAGCAGTTAAGAGTATTAGATGTGATTCATCATCTAAGTCCTGGAGAAGTTTAAAAATTTTTCCCTTAGAGCAAAACTTATTTTTTATTTCAACTAGAAGATTTGTTAAAATAGGTCGTACGTTCAGCACCTCAAAGGGAGACTGGACTGCTGACACTCCTGCCCCATCAGCCAAACCCCTGTGCATGATACAAACCAATGTCTATTGTAAAGGGCTTTTAAGAAGTCTCTGGTTCCAATGCCCAGGTCCATCCTGGATCTCAGGCTCTGAGGATCTTTCTGTCCCTAGTTGTGTGCTCAGTCACAGTGCAAAGATTAGTCCTGACCTTGGACTTCAGGGGTGGATGAGCTGAGACTCTGCCTTCACCACATCTGCCTTCGCCACATCTGCCTTCGCCACATCTGCCTTCATCACATCTGCCTTCACCACATCTGCCTTCACCACGTCTCTAGCTCTGATAGTGGGTGTTGGCCCTGTGCCCTGGGTACTTACCTGAGGCCTGCCAGACACCTTTTTCCCCCTGTCCCATTCCCTCTGGAGCCTGAATACAGCAAGCCCTGTCCCTGAGGTCAAACCCCAAAGGACCTCCTTGTGGAAGAATGCCTGTCCCCTAGACCGTTCCCTTTACCTGGGCCCTGCTTGTCCACAGCATGCGGCATGCCGCACTGGCCTTCTCATGCACCCAGAAGTTGGGGAGCTCATCTGCACATCTGCTTCATCTTAGGGTGTGGCTCTTCCCAGGCCACCTGTCTCCGGTGTTCCCACAGTTGTGCCTGGCCTTGGGCTAGGCTACAGCATCAGTAGGTAGAGAACATTGGAAGAGAGTGCCAAACTAAACCAAATCCCAAAGTCAAACAGACATTTTGGAACTTCTGTTTGGGTGGGGGAAGGGGTTAACACGATTATTTAAAATGAGACTCTGGGATTTTCTGTGGATATAGTGAGGACTCATCAAAGTTGGCAAAGCTATTTTTGCTTTCTTTCCTGGTTACAAATTCTTTGGACTCTCTGAAAATTTCCCCAAATTTCTAAAGTTTAGTGTATCACGTTCTACTTTCACTGCTTTTTTCTTGGGAGGATTTTGGTGTTAAATCTCTGGTGTATGGATATTCTAGGTGTATTTGGAATCCGTCATTGGTGCTGACTCTTGTCTGACCTAGTTTATGTCATGTTTGAAATGCAAATCGAGTAATTTGAAGTTGGGCAAACTACTATACTTGAAGAGATTTTGCTAAGGAAAGGCCAATCCTGCCATGTTCTTGTTTACCGAATGTTTCAAACTGTTTTTCAGGCATTTTGCATTTAATAAAACCCAGTGCGTTTCAATGGTACCTTCTCCTTCTGTTGTGTTTTTTCCAGTAAATGTAATCCATGTGATTCTTTTCACTCAGTTCATCTAAATGTTGGTTCAAAATCTGAACCCTTTGATATCTCAGAAGCATTTAGATTCCTCTCTTAACAAAAAACAAAACAAAACAAAAAGGTTATGTTTCCCCACTTTCCAGAAAGGAGAAACAATGTTTTAAGACTAAAAGGGAACGTGAGCTCTAAAATGTTTCCAGATTCTGGTTTGTGGCATATGTGGGGCCTGGCTGGTTAGGCAGCCTTGTCACGTCGTCTTGGCTCCTCCACACAGAGGCCAGACAGTGGCACACACACTTCTCAGACATCTGCTTGGCGAACCCCGCATCTCAGGAGGAGGCCCATGGACCATCCAGGGTCTGCTTTCTCACTCCTAAAAGTAGACCTAAGCTGTCTGAGACATTTGGGGATTTTTCTATTCTGAAAGGAGATTTTACAGTCTTTTAAAATAGCATATTTTTATGATTTTATAAATTTCAATTTAGGTAAAAGGTATCATTTTTTGATAACAAAACCAGTTTATCTGCTTCTGGGTTTGTGATTGCCAAGAGGTTCTGTTATTTCAATCTTTCTGACTATCCCCTTGGAAAAATTAGAGCTTAAGCTAAATGTAATCAGTGAGGCCTTTTACTTAACTAGCTATTCTTTGTTTATTCAAAACTTCCTCTACAGAGGGTTGCCAGTGGAAGGGGAGAAATTAGTGTGCCATTCTCCTCGAAGCTGGAAAAAAATATGATACTTCATAGTCCAGGATTAAAAATTTAGGAGGTGGAAAGAGCTAGGAGAATGTAGACGAAAGAAAAGATCTGTCTGCCTTTCTAGGAAACTTGTTTATAAGCCTCTCAGGAAAACAGCCAAAAAAAAAAAAAACCGAATGGAAAGAAGCAACAAGGGGTTCAGTTTAAGATTAGAGTTAGGTTTTCTTAACCAGTCTTTGTCAGTTTCTCCGACTAGATTTTGAGTTTATTTCTTGAAAAGTATTCAACGAGCTTTGAATATTCAAGTAACATTAATAAAGAGATTTATTTTGGATGAAAAGTTGGAAATGCATGCTTATTAATGGAATGAAGCTTAGATTGTTCATATTAGAAACATGGAACAAAGCCGTTAGGATACCAATAATCAATGCAATGTCGAATTTATATTTAATATTTAACTTTGGTAATGTATAATATACAATAATATATGCTACATAGATTATATTGGTTGAGCTATATGACCTTGCTACTCTTTGACCATATGTTATCACCAATATTGCAATTTTATATGGCTCTATCTAATATAATGTTAAATGTAAATTCAGAAAATTCTCAAAAAGAAGTTGAAGAGGAAAATACCACCTTGGTAACTAGATCTCTCCAAGTTAAGGCAGACTTCTCACACATTCCCTTTGGCCCACATAGGAACCCAGAGTTAGGCAGGATGGTGGTGGGGGACTCTGTCTTCTTCACCTTGGCTGGAGGCTGGACCAGATGCATGACTTGCATCCCCATCTGCTGTGAGCAGAGAGCTATAAGCCTTTGTCATTCCTTGTGGAGCATGTCTCCTGTTTTGCCTTTTTATGTAACTTTCTGCATATACGGATATTTTCAATACCTACGTATTTCTCCACGTGTCCTGTTGCCCTAACCTAGTTTCTAACATTGCCCTAGGCAAAGTTACTCTTACTTACGCTCATCTAGAGACATATCCTAGACCAGTTTCACAGATGATTCCTTAAAATGTGGCTTCTGAGGGATTTGCTGCTAAAAATCTTCTGTCAGCTGGGGTGGCTGGAACACTTAGATGAAGTGTGGTAGAACATCACGTTATGATGTATCTAATAACTGTTGAGATGAAGGTTATGAAAGCAGGTGTTATTTTGTGGTTACCAGAGCATTGTATCTTATGGATTGAGCCATTCTTCCAAAACAAGCCGCCAAAGACTGAGAGGCGTACCAGGACTCAAGCCTCCAAGGGACACATGTGAGGGACAGGGAAAACTGCTCTTTCCCTGCCAAAAGTGTCCCTTATGAGGGTGCCGGCATTCCAACACCTGTGGCACTTGCTGTGACTTATGACACTTATTTTATTTTAATGTTTATTTATTTATTTTGAGAGAGAGAGAGCAAGTAGGGGAGGGGCAGAGAGAGAGGGAGACAGAGAATCCAAAGCAGGCTCTGCACAGTCAGCAGAGTCCGACATGAGGCTTGAACTCACGATCTGTGAGATCATGACCTGAGCTGAAACCAAGAGTCTGACGCTCAACTGACTGAGCCACCAACGTGCCCCAACAATGCTTATTTTTATGTAAATATGTAACAAAGCATTTAAAATCATTTTAAATAATTAGTCCAAATAATTAGTTTTGTCAGAGAGTAGGACATTTTATGAAGTCGCAATCTGTTGACATTCCAGAATTCTGATTCTTGAGGAGTCTGATCTTAATTACTGTTGATTAAAATAGAGCCACACTTAACTCCATTCAAAGGCTGAGAGGGCATGGAGTGCAACTTTTTAAAGATTTCTTATAGAACAAATAGGTGACAATTTTCTTCTAGAGATCGTACCACAAAGTGTAGTAACATCAAAGTGTAAATAACATTTTAGTCTTCTCCGATTTGCTTGGAGAATCTGTCTGGTTTGTAAAGTGTTAGATCCGATGGATCACATGCCAAACTCAGTTATACCAGTAGTCATTTCTATATGACTTAGCAGGGAGGAAAATGGCCAATACATTTTTCGCCATTGCCTGTTAAGAACATTTCTTAACAACACAAATCCAGTTCAGACATAAAACATTCTTAAAACCAGGTCACTTCATCTGCACCTGCCTGCAGAAAATCTTCAAGCCAGCAGACCTTGTCCTGAGAAATATAAGATAAATTTGGCCCTTTCTCCCTGAATTACCTAAAATTTTCAGGAAATATTTGTTTAATTTATTCTGTTTTAATCTTTTCTTTTTGTCCTTATTGCATTTCTAGTGTTTTATCAGCAGATTCTCATTTCTACTCCCAATTGGTTATTTTTAAAAGTTTACTCATATTTTAGGTGTGATTTAATTATTTCCTGGGCTGGATTTTATTTTTTCTATTTTTTTAAATTATTTTATTTTATTTTTAATTTCTTAATTTTTATTGCTTTGGATTTTATTTCTAAGGACACATTAATTTAGTTATTATATCCAAGAACCTTTTTAAACAAACTTTCCAATAGCTTTTAATCTGTAGACTGTACATTATTTTGAGTTTTCCATGTAAATAGTTATACTAGCTGAAAATAATGACAGTTTTTATTTCTGGCATTATAATCTCTCTGCCTTTTATTTCCTTTCCTTATCTTACCACACGACTTAATATTTCAGTACAGTGCTGAACAGAAGTGGTGAGAGCAAACTCCCTGTCTTTCCCTAATTTCAAAGGGAATGCTTCTCTTGTTTCACCATTGAGGTGGTGATTGTTCTAAGGTTGTTTTGTTTTAATAAATACTCTTTTTCAGGTTTAAGGAAGTCCTTTTCTGTTCCCACTTTCTTAATATGTATGAATGTTGAATTTTATCAAATAGTATTCATCAATTTTTTTTTATTATAATAGTTTATTTTCAAATTGGTTTACATGTAACACCCAGTGTTCATCCCAACACGTGCCCTCTTTAATATCCGTCACCCCCTCTCCCCCCCCCCTCACCTCCCTCACCTCCCTCACCTCCCTCACCTCCCTCACCCCCCTCACCCTCAGATTGTTCTTAGTCTTTGAGAGTCTCTTATGTTTTATCTCCCTCCCTCTCTGTGTCTTTTTTTCCTTTCAGTATTCATCAATTTAAGGCAGCCACATGGGTCCTCCCCGCTTGAACCTGTCAACGTGGCGGAGTAATTTTCTTTTCTAGTATTGAATTGACCTTACATTTCTTGACAAAGGCCTGTTTTGGTCTTGATATATCCCCACTTGTTAGATTTAGCTTGTTAATATTTCGCATAGGGCTTTTGTATCTATGTTTATGAGTGAACTTGGCTCATCATTTTCCTTTTTTTTTTGATGTATTATTATCTGGTTTGTAATCAAGTTAATATTATCTTCTTAGAATTAATGAGTTGGGTGTGTTCTTTCTCTTTCTGTCTTCTCCGTTACTTTAGAAGCTTGTATCTGATTACCATAACCTGTTCCTTAAATGTTGGTAGAAAATTTCTATAAAACTGTCTGGGCTATGGGTTTGTTTTTCTTTTCTTTTTTTCTTTTTCTTTTCTTTTTTTGTGGGAGCTGTGTTTTACTCCCACTTTCAAAGCCATACTTGGTTCCTTTTGAGTTTAAAAACCTTCTACAGACTCTGAAGGTCATTTGAGATGGTGGTGGAGACAGATAGGAAGCTGCAGGGGTTGGGCAGGCAGTGATGTTTCTTCAGCTCCAACCCTGGACTCTGTCCTAAAAGAGGGATAGGTGGTCACATCAACATCTGTGCATCATGGAAGATGAGGAGACACCATTCTCTTCAGGTAGCTCTCTAGAATCGAGTTGGAGCCATTCTGGGGCTCCATGAGGGTCTTGGCATTGTTTTCATCTGACCCACGTCTTTTAGCCAGGCTCCATATGACAAGTCTGCTCTGGCCACCCATTCTTTTTACTATTATTACTTCTTTTAATTTAATTTTTTAATGTTTATTTTTGAGAGAAAAAGAGAGAGAATCCCAAGCTGGCCCCACATTGTCAGTGCAGGGCCCGATGCAAGGCTCAACCCATGAAACATGAGATCATGAGCCGAATCAAGAGTCAGACACTTAACTGACTGAGCCACCCAGGCACCCCAGGCCACCCATTCTTAAACACACATGATGTCCACTTCAGACCTCATTCACACCTCCTTTCTTGTCTCCCTGTACGCTTTCCTTTGGTGCAGTCATGTGTTCTTACAGCTCTAGTGGACACATTCACACTATAGTCTATGAGAATGGACTCCCCTGGAGGTAGGCCCTGCCCAGCCTGCTGAGTCTCAGCAACTCTGCATCCCTTGGAATCCTAACATATCTGGGACATTTGCTTAGAATCCAGTGGTGGAAAGGCATAGGGATGGTGTGGTCAGGTGCGGCATGGCATATGGAATTGGGCACATGCATTTTAAGCCAAGGTGACTAGGCTGGTCATATAGGAGGGAATGGGAAAGATTTTACATGTGAGTTTAACATATCCACCATATTCGATAATTTTTCTTGACTGTATGCCTGATTAGAGATTTACAGGTTTTTGTTGGGTTCATCTGGCCTAGATGAAATGTATTTTTTATTGACTCATTATCCATCTGCATGAATTCTGTTAACTTGTATGGAACAATCTAACTGTATTATTGGGGGCCATGCTTGTTCATCATAGGCACACTCCGAAGACTGCACTATTGAGGGCAGAATAAGAGACATCATATAGACAGGTGGACCTGCTGAGTCTGCAAAATATGCTTTCAGGGAATGGGCTGTTTTAGTGTAGAAACGCCAGGTAAATGGTAGATTCATGCTTTGCAAAGTCATCATTCAGATGAAGCAGATTCCAGACATGCCCGAAATTTGTATGTCAAGTTCCCTTGAAATCTAAAAATACTGTCCTAGTTTTCTGTAAGCCTGAAATACAGAAACAACATAAAATAAATGCTGGAGATTTAATAATTAAGTTAATGAAATCAATTTTTTGTGTGTCTGATTTGTGGAAGGAGTCACGTCACTTTAGACCTGGGTCTTCTCAGTTTTGACACCATTGCCATTTTAGGCCAGATTCTTCTTTCCTGTTGGGGCTGCCCTGTGCATTGCAGGATGTTTAGCAGCATCCCTGGCCTCTGCCCACCAGAGGCCAGCAGTTCCTCCACTCAGTTGTGACAAGCAAAAATGTCTCCAGACACTGACAAACGTTAGTCCTTTCCCCAGGGGAAGGCCTGGAGAGGCAGGAGGAATGCCAAGTCCCCTCAGGTGAGAAGCGCTGCTTCAGATGCTTTGCTGTTCATGTGTTCACCTTGGGTGCTTTGTTATTTTGTACTTGCTACTGTGCTGTGTAGTGAGGCACAGACTAGTGGTAGAAATAGTTGTTTCTTGGAAAACTTAGCCACCTTCGCCTACACTGCTTAGCTAAAACATTCACCGAAGCAGACGTGTTCCAGAGGATTCAGTGTTTCCGAGATTTTAATTTGTGGAATAGAGTCTCTTGCCAAGCTGATCACAAGAAGAAATGATCATATTCCAAACACGTTATTTTCTCTAGTTAGCTCTGATATTCAGCACATGGTTTGGGCTTCACGTTGCATTATACTTGGTTTTGTGTACATACTTGTGCATGGTGATATGCGTGTGTAATTGTGTAATGTGCATAGTAAGGTGCAGTGTATAATAAAGATTGAATTATTTAATAACATAAGAGATTGTTACAGGTGAATTTGCATTCATCATATACATGTTTGTTCCAGTTCTTTTGTAGAGTAAAAGCATTTAACCTATTGCTTCCTATACCGAATGGTTCTGTGAGTTTGTATATTTTGGCTATAGGCATAAAAAAAATGTTTTCAGTGGTTTAAATGATAGAGACATTTATTGTATAACATAACAAAGTGTTTAGAGATCGGACTTTATTAATACAGTGGCTCAAGTAATGTCCTCCAGGTCCAGATTCCTTTCATTTTCCACTTACCTTTCTAAGTACATTGCCTTTATTCGCTTTTTTTTTTTTTTTTTAAACACGGGACTTGAACCCTCGACCCTGAGATCAAGACCTGAACTTAGATCATGAGTCAGATGCTTTGCCAGCTGAGCCACCCAGCCTCCCCCACCTTTACTCACCTTTCCAAATGTACTTGCACATGTTGCATGCAGACAGACAGTAATGTCCAAAAGCAGAAGAAAGACCATCTCCATCTCATGTCCCTCTTTAAGATCTTCCCCAAAGCCTCTAGCAAACTTTTCCTCATGTTTGTTGGCCAGAATTCTATTGTGTACTTTTGTCTTAGTCAATACCTGGCAAGATATATGGGGTACGTAGGCCATGTTGGCTTAAAGTGGGGCCCCTGAGAGATCTGGCTAGTCGGGAGTGTACTCATTAGGAGTTCTGTCAGCAAGGAAGAATGGGGGCAGAGTGGGTGGGCAGGAAGGGAGAGTGCCCCCCGCTGACATATGTCAGGAGTGGTGCCTCTGAGCACCATGTCCTAATTTAAGAAATATAGGTAGGTTGTGAGGTTCCTGTTCTACAGAAGAGTGATGTTCTTTCTTGTCTTAATAGGCAAAGTTTTCATATTTTTCTGTTTTTGTATGAGCTCTTGATTATAAACATTAAAGTTACATAAGAGTATAAATGCCAATTTTAGGTACAGCATGGAGAATCCCACAAACAAGGACAGATGGCAGCAGTGAGTAGCAAAGTAGGGAAGTGATTAAGACAGTGGTTGCAGATGTTCATAGGAAGTTAAGAATATCCCATGTTAGCACAGGTTAGGACAATTACCACCTGAAGGATGGCATTGGCCTTCAAAGTTCAGAGTCTGTACCTGTTGACTTAGGTTGAGAAGTGGCTTATGTTGTCATGGCGAAGACCAGCCTTGGATACCCATCCGAACTACATAGAGAAAGGAAGCGGAAAGGAGAGATAGACGCCTCATGTGTAACATTTTAATGCCAAGTGACCCTTCTTGCTAGCAAACTGTTCCCCAGCAATAGCCTTGGATTTTGTCCAGAGTCCTTCCTCTTAAGGAGAAGCAAGGGAAAGAGGAGGAGAGAGAAGTAGACAGGTGGGTATGTGCTTTTGCTTCTTTATGGACACTTTTAGCCCATACGAGGGGCATGTAGGGGATGGTCTGGCCTCAAACATGTTGACTTCATCCAGATGGTTCCAGTTTAGAGATGTGGAACCTGGGGGTTCTTTTCTCCAGGAGACCCTCAAATTAGAAAATTTGGGGAAGGAAATGCCATGCAGATTTAAAAATGATCAGTGTTTGGGATGTGATGTTCCTCTCTATTTACCTGACTCTCACTGCCTGTTGCCAGCTTCTGGTCCATGCCTGCTGAGGGCATGTGAAAAGACTGGTCTGTGCTCAAGAAGATCAAAATTCAAGCATCAGGCAGCAAATCATGCTTCAGCCCTAGGAGCCTCATAACGTTCAGAAATCTGTAGTAAGAATCACGTACCTTAAAGGAATGGACATGTAGGCCTGCAAGTGCTCAGAAAAGAAAAAGCTAGAAAACAGAGGTTAGGGTGGTGGTCCAAGACTTGTATTCCCTGATCTTTTGTGTTTTGTCTGTGATTTGTCCTCAGTCTTATTTGAGAATTCCATGGCCGGAAACCTCAGTTCTTCCACCATAATTGCTGATTGTTTTTAATAAATTGGCTCATACTATGTGATATTAGATTTCAAAATTCCATTGGTAAATATTTTATTATTATCAAAACAGACAATAATGTGAATATCACCCTACAACTCAGTTACGGTTTGTATATTATGTTTCTATCCTAGAATGTGATTTGGGATCTGTAATGGGCACTAAATTGTATATGTTTTTTCATTTTCCCCCAAATGGTCCTAAAAAAAAAAGAGCCCTCCCTTCCTCTGGCAAGACTTAAAGTATTTGAAAATATTATTTTAGTTTCAGATAAATGGGAATCTATTTCATTTTTGTATAAGATTTCCAAGAAAGGAAATCTGTAAGCTGTCAGCGACCTGTTGTATGCCCTCCCAGAGTGAACGAGTCTTTAAATAATAGAAATTGGACTAGCATGCCCCCTTGTTTTTTTCAGTAATGGAACGGATGATAAATGGATTTATATTTTTATTTGTAGTTCATGAGAAAATAGTTATGTATCTATTCTTCAGCCTCTGTTGTGAAGTCAGAAATTTGGTGTAATTTGGTTCTATCAGGCCCACTTCTGTTGGGTCTAGTTCTCTGACCTGACAAGTGCATCATGCCTTGGCAGGAGCCACTTTTTGATGACATTTTCTGTAAGATGCTGTAGTCATCTTGAGTGAGATCCCATGATAGTCTCACTTTGAACTCCTGAGGTGCTTCTAGGTTGGCTCAACTTAGACCTCAACTCCATAGACCTCAGCTCTTAGTGTGTTTTCAGTCGACTCATATCTCTCTCTCGGTGACAGCGGTCAGTGTCATCATCGTACTACATCAACATTTTCTCAGATTTGGCCTTCCAGTTATACTGTGCTTTGGCAGAAACCTCCAAGGCACGGTCAGCACTTTCTCTCATTCCTGCATCTTGATCTGTGTCTCATGTGGTGTTTGTCCCATGGAATTCAGGTAGACCTTCCTGGGTGTTCGGAGACAACTGTTGAGGAACCCCGAGAGCCTTCTTCCCTCCACATACTTTCAGACTCTTTCCAGACAGATGGGTGCTGTGGTCGGTTCTAGAGAACTGGCATCTCTGTGTGCTGCTGCCTCCCTCTGGATGGTTTTGTTTTAGTGGAGGAAGTTGCTTAGTACCAAAACATTGGATTGTCCTCAAGTTCCCTTGTTCGAGGTCCTCACAGGTTCAGAGATGCTTCTGAATTTATGGGTGTGGCGTGGGAAAGCCTCTGGCAGAGCCGGTCTGTGAATAACTGATAGAACCTGAAATTTAGACATTTACCTCGCTGGCTTGACTTTCCTAGTGACAGTGGAGGCATTTTCTTTTCATGCTTTGCCAAACTCATTCTTCATCTATTTGTCCAGAAATGTCCCTGATCTTGATTTAGTCATTGACAGCCATGCAATTTGTCGGTCTGTGAGTCCACAGTTAACGTAAATTCTCATTGTGAAATTGCATTGTATAACTGATCTAACACCTTAAGTACAGCAACGCTGGGGGGCGGGGTGTGCAAATCCACAATCTTACAGGGTGCTGACATAATTCAGCCAATTAGCCGTCAGTGTACATGTCAGCTGCTGGCATGAAAACTCAGGTGCTTTGTGCATGGACATGAAGAGAGTGACACCTTAGAGATGTTTCTGAGGGACGTTCTGTTGGATGATTGGGAATTCTCTTCTTGTCAGGAAGGTGGTTTCAGTAGAGAGAGTTGCTCCTTTGCCTGCTGAGAAAGATCCAGATTTAGCCCTGGGGCCCTGGTATGATTTACTGCCATCTGTTGCTCTTTTGCTCCCATTCCAGACTACGGAGATGAGGACACAGTGTGTTTTTAAGAAGTTAATTACCAGTGGAGGGGTGGGGAGAAGGGACTTGGAAGTGACTTTCCCAGAGAAGGGAAATGTTGGAGACTGTATTTGGAAAACTACTGTCTTTGTATTCCAGGAGCCTGTTGGCCTTGTGAGCTGAGAGCTGTGAGGACGGTATCTGGCTCCTGTGTGCTGGAGCCTGTGGCAGTGAGGAGTTGGTGGGGGATGGTATGGCCCTTAGGTGTGCTGGGGCAAGGTAGTGGTATCGGGGCCAGCGCTTGGCTGCATGCATATAGGCCTGGTCAGAGCTAACTGTGAGCTCTAGAGCTGCAGGCCAGACTGGATGCTTCCCGAGCTCCTGGGACTTGGGGGGCCACACTACTCCGGGAACCTGGAGGAGGGCCCTCGGTCAAGCTCCCAGAGAAGACCAGTTGCTGGAGCTGAGGTTTTGAAGAGGATTAGGAGTGGGGTAGAACGGGGGTCCACACATGGATGTAGGCCTGAACAGGAAACAGGGTGATAGGATGGGGATGGGAGAGTTTAGAAATCCTAGAAGAGCATGAAAGGCAAGGTGAAAGTGGAAAACGAAGCATTTTGAAGTCAGTTCATGAAGAATTTTCTGTAAAGCACTGAGGAGCATTGACTTGGTCCTTTGGAAATGGAGCACCCTGGAAAGGTTCTAAATGGGGAGTGACTTTATTTTTTCAAAAGTTTTATTGAGATACTATTTATATACAGTTCACCCACTTAAAGTGTACAATTCAGTGACTTTTAGTATGTTCAGAGTTGTGTAGTCATTCCCACAATGGACTTTAGAACACTCCCATCACCACACTAAAGCCCAGTGCCGTTTAGCTGTCACTCCCCATTCCCTCCATCTCCAGCCTCAGGCAACAGCACGTTTACCTTCTGCATCTACAGATTTGCCTGCTCTGGACATTTCATATAAATGGAATCATGCAATATACGGCCTTTGGTGCCAGGCCTTTTTCAATTAGCATAGTGTTTTCAGTGTTCAGCCACATTGTAGGATGTATCACTAGTTTAGTCCTTTTATTTCCAAATCATACTCTGTTAGATGGCTACACCACATTTTACTTTTCCATTCTTCAGGTGATGGACATTTGTGTTGTCTCCACTAGCTGGGGATCATGAATAATGCTGCTAGGGAGTGCTATTCACAGGCTATTGAATTGGCATTTTGACTACATCTCTGGCCGAGTACCGAATAGGTTTGAAGGGGACAAGATGAGGCAGGGAACATCACTAGGTAGTTACAGAGGTCTCTGTAAGTCTTTTCTACACTTATTTAGGTGTGGAGTATTGGGTTTTAGCTAAAATCCCATGCAGAACCAGAGTGTAGAAAACAGGTTAAATGGAGCTACCCTTGACAGCAGTGTGGAGACCTAGAATCCCTTGCCCCCAGCCTCTCCCTTCTGTGGGCCTGATAGTGATGGTGGTGGTGGTGGTGGTGGTAGTTGCTTTTTGAAAAGTTCTAAAAGTTGGTCATATTGGTCAAAGAGGGGTTTCCCGTGGGCAGTGTGAGGAGGAGGAGGAAGAGGCCAGGAGTCAGGAGAAATGAAATGGGGAGTTTGGGAGAATCAGAGCCTAGGTGCTGATGGCCGAGAGAGTGGCATACGGAATTTTACTCTTCTGAAGGCGAGAGTTCTAGGCGGGGGGTGGCTGTTGGAGTAAGGAGCTCTAGGAACTGTGAAATGGGGAGGCTGGGTGGACCTTGATTAAAAATAGTGTTGCCTGGGGTGATAGCGAGGCCTGGGCCAGAGATGTGATGGGGGCTCTGTCTGGAGGTCAGAAGAAGAGGGATAGAAGGTGGTGTGGCCCCAGCTTATAAACTCCAGAGTGCTTTCCTGGTGTGGAGTGGATACAGGAAAGCAGGAGGAGGCAGGCCTCCCAGTGGTGGTGTGCAGGAGGGTAAGGTGGAATGGAAGTTCTGCCCTGGGGGGCCTTTGGAGGAGCATTATCCACATGGGACAGGTGGCCTAAGGTAAGGCAGAGGGGAGGCTACTGTAGAAGAGGGGCCTGTTTATACCATGGAATGGGGTTCCTAGATGAGAGAAGGGGCCGCAGGAAAGAAAGCCAGAGGTTGGAACAGAGTTTGTGTTTGTGTATTCAGAGGGAGTGAAGGGGGAGAGGCCTGGAGGGGTTTGGATTTGGCCAAGGTCATTGACTCAGAGTTGGACGAGCTCCTACTAGCCCCCTGCCTCCCCATCTGGCAGAAACCACTTATTGAACAGTAGCAACCCCTCAGCTCTAAGGCTGGTGGGATAAACTGGCTGAAAGGTTCCAGTGGGGTGTGGGAAGATGGAAGGCACTCACGGTGGGGTGGATGGGTTTTGGTCAGTGGGAGTAGGAGTCACTTCCTCTCCCCATAACCTGCTTTAGCCCTTCTCCAAATCAGCTCACTGCAATCTAATTGAAGACGGTGCTCCCCTGCATCCTCAGTTTAAGATAAGTGTGTCTCAAAGTTTAGGTGCACAAAAACCCCCTCAGGGTCTGTTCCAGCACCTGGTCCTGCAGGTCTGGGTGGGACCAGAGAGTCTGTCTTTCCATCTAACTCCTGGGAAATGCTTGGAGCATCTTGGAGCAGCGAGGGACCAGCCCCATTTCCAAACAGATTGTTGCTGCTCAGCCTCTTTCTTTTGGTGTCTGGATATGGGAATCTGGAAAGTAGAGAGAAGCAGAATAACCAAAGATTGTCTTTTAAGGACCTTACTGGTATAAGAAACTTGACAACAGCACCCGTTTAGGATGCGACAGGTCTTCCTCATAGTGCAGAGAGGGGCTAATGTGTTAGGAGAAGTACCTATACTGTTCCCTGGGTCTGTTTAATAATATGTGTATTTTGAGTCAGAAGAATCAAAGCAGTAGGATGGCTATTTGAGCATTGCTTCTATTCTCTGATTTCGTTGTTAGCAAACTTCCTCTCAGGAGGGGATATTCCTGATAGCATCCTGAAAAATGAGTCATGCCCAATTGCAAATTTATCTTGAAGCGGGGTGGAGCAGCTCTCATTTGTACCAAAACTATAGACGTAGACGATGCTTTTACAAATGGCATTCATGAGAGTTCTTGTGGTGGTTTGCTAACATTTTCTTTATAGAAGTAAATGGTAATGATAGCAATTGTCAGATTTCAAAAAAGATTGCCCACTATAGTTCTGGCCCCTTAGTGGAGTACCTGCATGTGGACTCTGAGGCTAACTAAGCAGGCCCAGCCACGGCAGGGGAATTCAGAGCTGAAGTTTCAGTCAAATCCTTGGGATTGTGGAATAATACTATTGAAGAGCACTTCCTTTTCTCTGATAGGCTGTGTACTTGAGAACTGTAAGTTTGTGATCAGGAGTTTTTTCTTCTGTAGATATTCTCTTTGGAGGCAAGTCAGATTGTTGGAACTGTTTGGGCAAAGCAGTGATTAAAGATGAAGTATCGTCACTCTTGTGTTTTAAAAAAAATTATTACACAATATTTGATAGCTGGAAGAGAGTGTATATAAAACAGATGTGTGTACATTGAGATGAAGACCCAAGGATCTGCCTCCTAGCTTAAGAGTAGAGCATGTGCCCTACCCAGAGGCCTTGCTGTTTCCACCCTTCACCACTGTCCCCCACCTCACTTGCCCAGCGACGACTACCATGCCGCATCCTGTGCCAGTCAGCTGTGTTCCTCTCCTTCAAAGTGGCTTCCAGCACACGCGTATCACTAAGTAGCAGTGTGTGGCTTTCTTGTTTAGGGATGAAGAGATAAGAATTGTAGCTTTTGGTTACTGCAATCACAGATTTTTTTTATAGCAACACCTCAAATCAGGTGAATCAGTTTGTACAGAATGTCCCATAATTTATTTAAAGAATTCCTTTTATTGTGGACTTTTAGACTGCTCCACAGTTTTAACTATTGTAAAAACCAGTGCAGTGAACATATTTTCGCAAGTATCTTTGTGTACTAGGCCACTTGTTTCCACAAGATGGATTTGAAGAGGTGGAATTACTGGGTCATACTGTGCTTATTAGTGCTTTGAAATAGGCATTGCCAACTTACGCCCCTACGGCTCAAATTTATGCTCTCCATCACCAATAATATATAATGTTCCTTTCCAAAAACCCTTGCAGAGGCTGAATATTATCATTGTTTAATCCTTGGCAACTTGATGAATAATCATGTATTGTATCTTACTGTTTTTATTTGCATCAACTTAATTGTTAGTGAAGTTGGACATCTTTTTCATAAACTTATTAGGTGTTTGAATTTCTTCACATTTAAAAAATTGCTTGTAAATCTGGATTTTTGGATCCTGATAAGTTTGATTAATTATTCATTCACATTTTTTTTATTCACCAGCTAGTTTTGGAACTTATAATAACTCATTTTATTGGTTACATTACTTAACACAATTTCCATTATCCTCTCTCAAGGGGCTCCAATTCTATGAGTAATTTATGTCTATATTTTTTTAAGGATAGGAATGGCTGTAATACTTTATGAATACTCGCATGTTTGCAGACATCCTGGTCAATACGGAATATTTGGGTCACCGTCTTTTACTCTCAGACCCTGCAGGCGTTGTCCTGATGCTTGGTTGGCTTTCTTCTTTCCTTTTGTCCATTCATCTGTCTTTCATCATGCAGTCAGTCTTTCATTGCTCCAAGACACGGTTTGTTAGTTGTTCCTATGTCCTGAATCCCTGGTGGCATTTAGTGGCATGGAAGAGAAGATGGTGCACTCTGTGGATTTCTTTTAAATTTCTCCGATGGTTGGTTCTTCTAGGACATGTTCGAGCCTTTCCATAGCCAGGGTTGTCCTCTAGTTATGTCTTTGCCTATTGCTTTTTCTGTATTTGCTCTGATCTCTTCTTTTGCAATTTTTGTCCTGCAGCCGACCTCTTTTTTTTTTGCGGGGGGAGGGGGGAGATTTTTCCAGTTTTTTTTTTTAATTTTTTTTTAAATAATAACTTATTGTCCAATTGGTTTCCATACAACACCCAGTGCTCAACCCAACAAATGCCCTCCTCTGTGCCCATCACCCACTCTCCTCCCTCCTACACCCCCCTCTCCCCTCAGTTTGTTCTTATTCTTTTTTTTTCTTTTTAATGTTTATTTATTTTTGAGAGACATAGAGGCACAGCGTGAACAGGGGAAGGGCAGACAGAGAGGGAGACACAGAATTGGAAGCAGGCTCCGGGCTCTGAGCTGTCAGCACAGAGCCCGACGCGGGGCTCAAACTCACAGACCGCGAGATCATGACCTGAGCTGAAGTTGGCCGCCCACCGACTGAGCCACCCAGGCGCCCCAGTTTGTTCTTATTCTTTGAGAATCTCTCATGTCATGTCTTCCTTCCTCTCTGTGGCTTTTTTGTTTGTTTGTTTGTTTCTGTTTTTGCTTATTGTCTCTTCCTCTCGATACTGGAAGGATTATATGACTTGATTTTTGTGAATCATTAACTTTTTTATGATGTTGGATCTGTTGCTAACTATAGCCACTGTATGAGTTTTCTTTCTTAAACAAATTTTAAATTGTTTATTAAAGTGATTATGTGCATAATTAAAAATCAGATAATAACCTCCTTTGCCTGCTTTTCCCGTCCACCCAAATGAGCAGCTTTAGCATATTTTAAGCCATTTCTTCTGGTACTTTCTTCTCTATCCCTAAAAAATAAACTTTTACTGATTCTTAATATGTTAAATTCTGGCATTATTTCATGCTGCTGAGCGCTGTTCACCTCCTACCCTCTCCATTTTTCTAGTATTATATCATTATTAATTAATTTACTCTTGATATATTTTTAGGCTTATTTATTTATTTTTGAGAGAGAGAGACGGAGAGAATCCGAAGCAGGCTCTGCTCCATCAGCACAGAGCCCGATGGAGAGCTCGAACCCACAAACCCTGAGATCATGAGCGGAAACCAAGAGTCAGACAATTAACCAACTCAGCCACCCAGACATCCCTGATAACATTGTTTTTAATTAAATTAATAAATGGTGTTTACACTGTCATGACTCTATTAGTTACCACAGAGTCAGATTGTGTCTTAGAACTTTTTTTCTTTTCAGCCTTTTGCTTTTCTGGGATTATGTACTTACCTTTCTCATCTTGAAATTTTATTGAAAGTACCATATTTACTCATTCTGCTCCCAAACTGCTGTTTCCCAAGGGTCCCTCTAGAGGCCCTTTCCGTGAGAACCCACCTCCAGAGCCCTCAGCCTGCTCGCCATGGATGGGTTGCTCCCCGGGCTGCCAAGCCCTCATCTTGCCTAAGCCTGGCCATGATTTCTCTCCCAGAGAACATCTACTGTTTCTTTGGGTCCCATGTCTTCCTCTTTTCTGGATTATTGTTATTTTGTACAGTAATTCTTCATCGTTCCAAATCTGCTTCACTGGTATTTGTACATCTATACAACATATAGACCAAGTGGGGCAGAGAAAATGTCCCACTCCCCCGTTTTAAAGACTTGCAAATTGAAGAAACATTTTGAATCATTTAAAGAACACTATTGATTTGAAATGCTCGTGAACAGTTTTCTGTTACCAATTATGCCCTGGAAAAGCAAGACTGAAATTGCTTTAGTGTCTCCTTAAACTTTGCTACAGTTCATGATTATGAACCAGACATGTGCCAACAGCGTGATAGATGTTGACTTCATTCTAAAGTAGATATTGACCAAACCAAAGAGTTGCTTGTTATTTCTGCCCTCAAATAGCTTATGGCCTAAAAAACAATAAATACACATAGGCACGGAGGAGGAAAGAAGAACCCATTCACTCAGTGTGTGGAGTGGAGGATGGCCATCCTCTGGCCTCCCAAATGCTGTGGGTCATTGCTTCTCTTTTGGGGAAGGAGAAGTGCTTACTTCTTTTCCATAATTCTTGAAATTTTAAAATTAGCCCCCATTGAAAGGAAAGCCCGGGTCACTGATACAATGAAGAGTTGAGGAGTGTTAGAAGTGCAGTGATACCCTGTTCTCCAATAGAGTTAGGCAATGGAGTGAGTGCAACATAATAAAAACCCTGGCTACTAGAATATGGAGTATGCTACGTAGATGGGTGATCAGTGTTCACAGCATCAGTGTGTGTAATAAAATGCCACAAGATTACACTCCTGGGTTGCTCATTGTCCCTTCATTTTGCTGCATCATTTAGGGCTGTGAGTGAGGGTGGAATCCTAAGCATTGCCACTCACTGCTTTCCAGTGTCCAAGTGTGTAAACCAGTGTGGGATACTGGTTAGCAGAGGGCCAGGTAACAAGTTACACATAGCGAATTATCACGTTAAAATGTGACTTATTTTGCAGAATTGAAAATGCTTCAGGTTTGGGTCTTCCCAGAGTAAGGGGATTTAGATAGAGGTAGTTAATTTAGGAGGTCTTCCAGGAAGCACAGTGAGACAGGGCAGAGGAAAGCCTACTGAGGCTGCATTGATGATCCCTGGGACCTTCTGGGGGACTTATGTAGAACATATTTGTTGGCACAATGGATGAGGAAGCTGGGGTTTTGAACTCCTCAACTCTCATTTCTTGGTAACTGAGCTCACTCCTAGAGGTGTTGACTTCCTGATTCCTCTGGCCTGCCCTGCATTCAGGCCTCACCCCTGCCCATGGCCGTGGGGTGTCCTCAGGCAGAGAGCTGCAGGTCAGAAGTCATGGGCTTACAGGTGGTTGCCCGATGACACTGCAGTGACCTCTGGGCTGGGGGACACGGCGGGCCCTGGTAGCATCTGCTTCAGGGGACTAACTTGGAAATCTGAGGACGGCTGCACTGGTAGAGAAACACATGCCTGGGCTGACCTTGAAGCCTGTGGTGCATCCCACAATGGCCTAAAATAAGCCCCACTGGGGCCTGCAGGCTGGAGTGTGTGCCTGCAGGTGAGGGAGTACATCGAAGGGGACTTAGTGAGTAGGAATAATGGGAAAGACCACTGAACACCCCCCATCCTCAACCCTCCGTCATTTTTGCATGCCTAAGAGGATTTTTGTAAACAATGGGGAATTAGAAAATAAAATTAGCTTGCACGATTTCAGATGGGAACAGATGCCTGCCTGCTTGCTTTTTTTTTTTTTAATTCCCACAAAAACCTCAAGCAGAGTTAATAATGTATGAAAATTAGGTACCATGTGTGCACTTTGCTTCGTAATGTTTTTATTAAGCAGCCCGTTGATTTAAAAATAACACGACAGTTGACATAATGGCAGACGTTGTGGTGTATATGGAAACATCCTCTTCGAATGTTCTGTCAGGTTTTCCATTACACAAGGAATTTTTTTAAAAAAAGCTTTCAGAATTATCACATAATATGAAATTATATCAAACTACATTTTGATAAAACAAATTGCCCCAATACAAATTCCAGTTCCTTTTTTAAAAATGGCCTGGTAAGTTAGAGATAATCTGTAGATTGTTTAGAATTCCACAGTGGATTCGCACTTCTTTCTTCTCAAATTTTTGCCTGTATCATTTGCTAATTGCCTTCTCTTCTTTCCCCTTCCCACCCTCTGCCACTCTGGCCTGTAAGCAGTAGGAAGAAACAGGGAGAAGCCAAGGGGTTGCCAGTAGCTCCCGAGATGTCCTTTTTCTGAAGGCAAAGCGAGTCTTTACCAAGTTGATCTGTGGTGTTGGACTAGTAGGTGGAAGTGTCCCCTTCTAGAGTTTGAGGGTCGATCTCTGCCATTCCCTAAAGAATCCACTTCTAAAGGTGTCCCAGTACATTCTGGAAGGGTAGCCGACTGCTCCAGTCCCTGCGCTGGCCCTTTGGGCTCTCCTGCATCTCCACAGTGGTAATGCAAGGTTGCCTCCCTGTGTATGTGGTCTGGGAGAGCACACCGAGGCACAGGGAAGTCCAGTAATTCAGCCTAACCCTCAGAGGTTCACTGCTGATTGAAAATTTCTGTATTCTTCAGTGCTTTACTTATATGTTACCTTGGAATTAGTAATCAACAAAGCTTTTATCTAGTGTCAGCTTGTTTTGGTTATCTGCAGGATGAGTGAAGGGTCACACAGGCACTTTAAATGACTTGACAGAGGCAGGACATTTTTTACTAGCAGTGGGAGTTGCTGGACACTTAGGAAAGAGCATTGTGGAAAGTTCTAAAACTATTGAAATGAGTTAACGGGGCTGATTGGTTTGGGGCATTTTGTCCTTTAATTCATGTCCTTACATGTAAGGGAGCCTGGCTGGGCATGTCCTTCCTTTGCAGCATCCTCTGATTGCCTAGTTGTTTCTCCTGACACCAGCAGGGCCACAGGTGTGGGCCAGTGCCCTCAGAGTAATCATACCTTGTGGTATTTTAGAAAGTAATTGCATAGGAGACATTTGATCTTTATGACTTGCACCATAAGACTTTCTTGGAATCTTTGCAAGGGGTTGGTTGGAACAGAACTTTTCCATCTACACTACGGTCTATAAAAATCATAGTAACTGACTTCATGGGGCTTGAGTTTTTCTTTTGTTATTTTCTTCACTCTCTAATTAGATTTTACTCATATGCGGGACAGAACAGCCTGGCAGGAAATAACCAGCATTAAAATAACTCAAAGATGGGGCCATGGGGGTGGGCTCAGCATTGCCCTAGCAAGAATAGAGACCAAGTTTGCTGCCCTGGACCTGTGGCTAACCCCAGGAGCTCCTGTCCCTGTGAGCATTTGCTCCTAAAAGGAGCAGGTCGACTGGAGGCTTGGCCAGGAGTCTGGAAACCTGGTGCTCTTCCCAGCCCGGGGGATGACTGGATGTGGTCTTGGGTTTACTCTCTCTTGACTGACTTCACCTCTGTAGTGCTCAAAAGCAATCTGGGAATCATAATATCTGCCCTTGGCTTCTTGGAATGCTAAAGGTGGTTGTCATAATCTAAGGGGTCATTTATTTCCCAAAGAAAAGATTTTAAAGAACAAAAATTAAAATTTCAGGTTATGTCCATGGACCCTTTGAGGAAAGAGATACTCTCTTCTGTCTAGTGTAGGCTCAAAAAGGAGAAAGGGGAAGACCTGAAGTGGTCTTTATGGGATGTGTGGGATCTTGTGAGGACATCTATAAGCAGCTGTAGTTTTTGTCTCCAAAAGCATGTTGGAGGCACGTTTAATACACTGTTTCACTCTAAGAGTGATCCTTCCATCAATAATTCCTGGGCACCTGTTTTATTCTGAAATGATTTGCAAAGAAGTCAGTTTTCTAGTGCCCCTTCAAACCTGCATCTGGCACCTAGCAGCCTGGCAGGCTTGGATGTTCCCCAGGGAAGCAGGCGGAAGTGATCAGCTCTGCTTACACGTTTCCAGCCCACGTGGGTGTCCCTCGCCTGAGCTTCTCCTGGAGTGGGTGGAGTCTAGGGGAGCCTGGGGTCCCACTGCCCACCCAGCACTGAGCTCTCAGATTTTCTCATCAGGGTACTCCTGGCAGCTCATTAGTGTCCATGAAAGCCTGAAGTTACTCACTCATTTTGTGTTTTATGTCATTGTCACACTAGAACATTCCACAGTGTGAAATGATCAGTCTTTGAAGATCCCTCCAAAGTGCTGTTTTGTATGTGAAAAGACAGAGCAGCTAAGAATGATCCCTGTGTGTTTGGTGCTTTACATGTGCCAGCTCGTATGCCCGTGCCACACTCTGTCCTCACTTGCAGGCCGACTGGTCGGGTGATTGTGTAGTATTTACAGAAAAGTGAATGGAGGCATGGAGGATTAAGTGGCCTGCTCAGAAGCGCCTCCTTTTCAGTTTCCAGTAAGCTGTTGCCTGCGTAAGAGGTAGCTGTTTGCCCCAGAAGCTGAACTCACCAGTAGGGCTGACACTCAGCTTGTGCTGCTGGTGGCAGGGGGGGATCCCACGCTCTTTCCTTCCCCCTAAGTTCTGGGAAAGAGCTGTTTAGACACAGAGGTAACATGAGCAACAGTTTGAGTGTCCCTTCTCTCTGAGGCTGTCACCTGGTCACTCTTCAAACAGAACAGGTCCTGTTCATTTATTTCTGCACTCAATCATCCAGTATTTTGTGTGCCACGCTATGTAAGTCACATTACTTTGGTTGTCTTAGGTAAGGGGGAACTTGGGGAACATTCGTTTCTAGGACTCCCACACACCACCAGCACCCCAGCCTGCTGTTTGCTCAGTCTGGTCTGTCCCCCAAGTCTCTGGTGATGGTTCCACCAGCAGTGCATTGACTCACCTGCCATTCCTGGACGGTGACACTTTGGTTCCTGCCAGTGGGGCACTCTCACCAGAATTCACCCCTTACTCTTTCTCGTATTTTCCTGGTTTGTCCCTGCCCCACCTTGGCCTCTTCCTCTTCAGCCTCTCCTTGTCTTCTGTTTCTCTGCCTGTCGTTTTCTGCTCAGGTGGTCTGCACTGCCTATACTCTCCACCTTCATGTGTCTGGCGATGAAGAATCAATACAGTGAATGATGGTGGACTCTGGAGTTCATGTGGCTTCTTAGCCCTCCTACAGGACACTGACCCCCACCCCACTCTCAGTGTGGCTTCCATTGGCCCTCCCTGACCTCCCTGAACTTGGGGCTTGCCCCTCGCTTGAGACCCACCACACTCTGGCTACCCTGTGTTCCTTGCCGTGATGCTCCGATACTGACTGCTTGCTTTGGTTGCCCGCCCTGCTCATGGCTGGGTCTCGAGAGCCCCTGTCCAACCCGCATTCTTTTGATGCTGGCAGTGGACTGTTTCCAACTCTGTATTTGCCTTGTATCAGTGAATGGGCCTTGGGTTAGACTTCTCTCTCTCAAACTGGTCTGACTCTCCTACCGCTGTTGACAAGCCACACAGGGTGACAGGGCCTTTGCCTGAGGACAAGTGCCAGGGATATCAGAGAACTAACTCTAGGCCTTGTTGCTTTGGGGAGTTTTGCAATGGTGGCAGCTCTTAGAATGAGGAAGTGGGGGGCTGTCTAGAGGTATACAGAGGCCTCTGGAGAGCTGTGGCAGGGCCCAACTGGAGGAGCCCACTGTCCTGTGGGTGAGGTCATGCAGCTCTTTTCTCTCTCTTTTTTTTTTAAGTGTTTATTTTTGAGAGAGAGAGAGAGAGGGAAAGAGACAGAACGTGAGCAGGGGAGGGGCAGAGAGAAATGGAGACACAAAATCTGAAGAAGGCTCCAGGCTCTGGGCTGTCAGCACAGAGCCCGGTGTGGGGCTCGAACTCATAAACCGCGAGATCATGACCTGAGCGAAGTCGGAAGCTTAACCGGCTGAGCCACCCAGGTGCCTCTTTAAGCCATACTCAGGTAGGTTTATAGCTCTTGCAGCTGAAAGCAAAGTGTCTCATAAAATGCCCACTGAACTAAATGAGAACATGGATGTTCAGTAGGTTATGTAACTTGTGTAAGTTTTCACAGCTTGCAAGTGGCTGAGATGGGACCAAATTCTAAGCCTACAGACACCAAACTCCACATTGTTTTTAGAGAGCCACATGCCTTCTCTTGCTTAATTGGTGAATTTCATTTAAGATATATATTGAGGGGCGCCTGGGTAGCTCAGTCAGTTAAGCATGCCATTTCAGCTCAGGTCCTGATCTCACGGTTCATGAGTTCGAGCCCTGCTTTGGGTTCCACGCTGACAGTGTGGAACCTGCTTGGGATTCTCTTTCCCTTCCTTCCTTCCTTCCTTCCTTCCTTCCTTCCTTCCTTCCTTCCTTCCTTCCTTTCTTTCTCTCTCTCTCTCTCTCTCTCTCTCTCTCTCCCTCTCTCTCCCCCCCCTCCCTCCCTCTCTCTCCCTCCCTCTCTCTCTCTCTCTCTCTCTCTCTCTCCCTCTCTCCCTCTCTCCCTGCCCCTACCCCACTTGTGCTTTCTCTCTCTCAAAATAAATAAACTTAAAAAAAAATAAGACATATATTTTGCACTGGCTACGAGTCCTGCCCTATTCTAGGTTTGAGGGACACAGAGGCAAACCAGGCAGGCCCCCTGGCTTCCTGGGTCTGACTGTCCACCAGGTATATGGTTGGTAATGTCCACTCATGACAAGCCAGTATTCTAAGCACTTGAGATGTATGAAGAGTAATATTGTAATCCCCATTTTAAAGCAGAGAAATCTGGGGGTGCTGGCAATTCATGGCACTCCGCCTGTAGCATACAGCAGGCCAGGATATGATCCTTCTTTCAGCTTGTCTTCATTGCTAGAAAATACACAGGGACCTCAAGGCCATCTCTGTGCCAAATTAAAGAGAAACTCGTCCAAATGCAGGTCTAGCTCTTTGGCGGTTTAGTAACAAAGCTGCTGCAGGTTTTGCCTGTACATCTCTGTCTCGATGGTTGAAGAAGTCAGAAGGCTCAAACATAGTAACTCAACATTAATCAGCCTGGAACAAGGCTGGATGATAAACCTGTGTTTATTAGGGAGGGAAACCTTTCTCTGTAGCCTCCTGCAGCCCCCTTAGGTCCTGTTGGCTGTGATCTCCATCAGTATGCCCATGTGATAGGGTCAGAGATGGTCACTTCTGAAGTAGCAAGTTGCTGGGGTCAGCAGGGAAGGAGGAGGAAGCTGGGAAGATGACTGTACCTGTGGTGCCGGCAGCTGACAGTGGTTTCTTTTCTTTTCTTTTTTAAGTTTGTTTATTTTGAGAGAGAGAGTGAGCAAGCAGTGGGGAGAAGCAGAGAGATTGTCAGAGAGAGAATCCTAAGCAGGCTCCATGTTGCCAACACAGAGCCCAATGTTGGGCTTGATCCTGTGAGACACAAGATTGTAACCTGAGCAGAAAACCAAGAGTCAGATGCTTAACGGTCTGAGTCACGCAGGCGCCCTGACAGTGGTTTCTCTGTGGGACATCGATGATAATACAACTGTTACTGGGGTGTTCAGAGCAAATGGGATCACACAGGTGGAAGTGCCAAGTGGAGGTTCCTCACAGGTGGCTCATATCTGTCCCATTGACATCACATGTGTCCAGATGTTTAAAAAGAAATGTGAATGTCCTTAGGTGGACTTGTCCTCTCCAGTGTGGCTGCGGTTTCCACCATGCCCTGTTGTCTTGTGCTTTGTTACTTCGCTCATTTTGCTACCTGCCTGGTCCTTCAAGGTATGTAGGTTTGCAAGCCCTACAATACTATCTGTGTTCAACTAGTTTATTCTTACATTATGTAATTTGAGCATGGACATCTTGTCTACAAAGAAAATCCTTTATTTTCTCAGTGGATTTAATCATGAGTTGGGGAGTTTGGGATCCCATCCCCCCTTCTTCACTTCCCCCCTCCCAACTTTCCAAGATTTACCATGAGAGGTAGAGGTTGGCCATAGGATGGTTATCTGGCCCCTGGCGGATTTCTCAGGGGAAGGCTGGATTTCTCCCCGTGACACTAGGGCCTGTGTGGTTTGGACAGTGTTTACTTTGCATTATGGACACCCTCATCAGCTAATTAAAAACCAAGCAAACAGACAAAACCCTAAAAGTACTCCATTTCAGTGTTTGTAGATCATGTGTTCACAGGGGCTGTAGTGCTTTACACTCGCCTTGACATGCATCTCCCTGTGAATTTGAAAGCTGTTGACATTCTACATAATTCCATATGCATTACCAATTTCTTTTCTGCTTCTTTTTCTTTCTTTCTCATTTGTTTTCTTAAAAAAAAAATCCAACTGCTCTCTTGCCTTGAGATGCAAATTCCAAGTTTTGTCTGCCTTGGATTCCAAGTTTTCTGAGAAAAGGCTTAAATTTATTAGGTTAGTTCACAATGTTCTCACAGAAAACTTTGAGGCATGGAACCATATGTGGTTGGGGTTGTATTAAGATAAATAATGTAAGCGAATCAACATCGCATCATTTATAGAAACTCGGGCTGTGCCTGTCACTTAAATAATTATCACACCTGATTTACAAGTGTTTTCTGTGGTGGGAGGGGACAGGGTTGGGGTGAAAGGTCAAACCAATGTTTCCACAGTCTCACACTCTTTTGATGGCACCTCTGAGTCAGTGCAGCATCAGATAGGTGCTGCAGGTACCCAGGGAACCTTGGGGAAACCTGCTTTAATTGGGAATGACTCCCCGTCACTCTCCCAGAGTCTGGTTTCTCACCAGCATTTGAGAGAAGAAAGTGAAGAACAGGTTGGGACAAACAGGCCTTTGCAGGAGATTGAATCTTTAACAGTGGGAGGAGGCTTGGTGTGGTTAAGTCACGGGTGGTGTTCACATTTTCTGTATTTATACCTCTGAAGAGGGGACACAGAATGGAGAGAGTCTCTTTTTAAAATAAAAATCATGCTTTCCTAGTGTTTAACTTGTAACATGTACATGATTTTTTATGTGTACACATATAATCTGTCTATAGATACACACATGTGTTTATTATACATATATGTATAAACACATACACAGACACTGATGTAAATGTAAGCCACTGGCAGCAGAAGGCAACTTATCCCAGTTCACTGCAGAACATTGATTTCCAGATGTTTGGATTTAATGAACTAGGAAAAAAAGAAAGAAACTGGGGGGAGGGGTCCAGCATGGAGTGCCAACTCTGTGTTTTCTAAGATCACTAACAAATTTTTTTTTTTGGTGATGACTGTTAGCTAGACTTATCATGGTTATCAGTTTGCAATATATATAAATCAAATCATTATATGTACACCTGAAACTCCTATAATATTATAGGTCAATTATATATAGCACAATAAAAAGCGTTTTTAATTGTCGTAAAATACACATAAAATTTATCATCCTAGCTGTTTTTAAATATACAGTTCAGTAATGGTAAGTACATTCACATTGTGCAATCCAAGACCATTTTGCAAAAAAAAAAAAAAAAAAAGAAGCAAGACAGAATGACCCCCGTCTGCTATCCTCATCACTTCATAAAGAAAAGGAGCATTTTAATACCAAAAGAGGAATGGAGATGGAAGACTGTCACTTTATATACAGGAAATTCCTCCCTTATCTGTGGTAGAATAGTACAGAGAAAAATGCCACCACGGACACAGTTCAGTAGCTGATACTTTTACAGCAAGACTTTGTTGGTGAAAGAAACTATATGTTGGTTTACCTCCCAGTGCAAGCATTTTACTGGTGTAATGGTCTAAGTGCCAGTAGTAAGCAGTTCTCATACTTGCACTGGTCAGGAGCCATCTTCTATATCTGGTTGTGTTTTTATAAAAGTAAAAGTTGATGGTTATGGTGGGAACCCATTTATATTCATTCCACTGTGATCCCATTCTCCCCTCTGTCTCCCCATAGTTAACTATTATACTGAACTTGGTTTGTATTCACCTAGTTCATACCATATCTGCATAAGCCCATTAGCAATATGTAGTGTTGTTTTGTGTAAATGGAATCCTGCTGTATATAGCCTTTGAAATTTAATTTGGCGTGCATAACATGATTTTAAAGACTTACCCATTTTGATATATGTAGATCTACTTTATGGTATTGCTTTATTTGAGTATATACCACGTTACATTTATCTATCCTTCTGTCAGTTGACATTTAGGTTGTTTCTGGGTTTTTGCTGACACACACAATAGCAAATTGCTCATTTCTGTGAGCCTTTCCCATGCTCACGAGTGAGAATTTATCCAGACGAATTATCTGGGGGGAGAGTTGATGGGTCAAAGGTGAAGTGATGTCTTCATTCACAAAATCTGCTTAGCATGTTAACTGACCTCATTGTTTACTAGAGCTTTTCAGGTAAATGGGGAGTGGGAAAGATAATATTATAACTCAACCATTAATAAATTTGGTTTTCCAGACCAAATTGAGAGCAGGCGGTTGTTGATTGATTTAAAGGTTTTGCTCAAAGCCTGTCTATAATCAAGAGATGATATGACAGGTTGCTTATATTGAGTTTTCTTTGTGTGTTTGAATGTGGGACACGGATCGGCAGGGAGAAGCCAGGCCTTCATTAAGTTTCCCTCTTTCCATGTGAACTATAAAATGTTTGCTGTCTTAGTCTGGGAGGCAGATGAAACTGGGTGTTGCTGTCTCTCGGGCTTTGTTACAGATGGCCTTTTTGGTCTAAGAAAATCCTGTGGGCTCAAACTTGGCCAGTGTGCTCTGACAAGTTTCTTAGAGGCCTTTCTGGAGTGGACTTGCTGTTGCTCAGAGAGTTAGATGATCTAAGTTTCTTTTGACTGTCTAGTCTGTGGTTTCCTTGAACAAGTTGGAGAGATATCCAGTGGAGAAGTGGACCCCGGTTCCCCTGGAGTCAGACGCCAGAGGCATGTCCCCCAGCTGGCCTGAAGGAAGTCTGAGAGGGCTCCTTGTGGCCAGCGTCCCTGTGTATCCACCACGTGACCTACTAGGAACACTTGGGGTTTTGGCTGTGGATAAGTTCAGTCTCAAAGAATAAACTGAGAATTTAGACAATGTCTAAATGTGCTTAATGTACTTTATTCGGAGCCTTCTCTGTTGTCTTCAGCAAATAGTGGAGTGTTTTGATCAGTCTTTAGAAAATAGTAAGTGGGAAGACAATGTGCTTAGAAAAAGCTGTAGAAACATCAGGAAAAAAAAAACAGATAAAAGACTTTTATTTATAGGGCTCCTCTCAGCCTGTCAGAGAAGCCTGTTAGCTGACCATTTTCAAATAGCACACGGCAAGATGAGTTATGGGTGGGGAAAGTCTGGAGAGATCACACACGTGACTAACCTGTGTCAACGACGCAGGTGCCTGACCGACGAACGTGTTACTGGCCATTTGGCACGTCGGAACCGCTGTGACACACCAGCTTATCAGACAGAAGCACTTTGAGTGGCTGCTACGTGGGAAGTAATCAGTGTTTTGGATATACAGGCACATGTTTACATTTGTAAAACAAGTCTTTTTACTTTTTACAATCAGCTGTCAAAGCTTGAAAAACAGCAGCAGAGGAAAGAAAAGACGAGAGCCAAGGGACCTTCTGAATCAAGCAAAGAAAGAAACGCCCCCCGAAAAGAAGACCGCAGTGCCAGCAGCGGGGCCGAGGGCGACGTGTCTTCTGAGCGGGAGCCGTAGACTTAGGGTTGGAACTCAGGTAGGAGCCTCCCCTCCCTGCGTAGCTCCATCCTCTCACATTTTGGGCAAATGGTAACAAACTGAGAACAGAATGGCTTTTGAGGCAGAATTCACTTTATGGACATTCAACCAAAGCTTCCTGACATCTGCTGCCTTCTTGGATGGAGAGAAAAGTTGAGGTGTGGGTAGGGACCCATGGGTCTTGGGTGTTCTTCCTCACTTGCCTTTGTCGGCTGACAACTGTGGCTGCTGTGAGCATTTCCAGAGTGTTTGCAGATGTAGGATCTGGACCCAGAGCCTTACCCAAACCGTTCCTGGCCATTGCACCCTCCTCTCCACTGCTGTTCTCGGCAGCTCTGGTGGGGACCGCGGTCCTCTCATAGCTGCCCACCCCATGTCCCTCCATCCTTCAGTTCACTCTGCTGGCACAGCACCTGTCACGTCCACACCCAGGAGTGCCTCTCAGCTCACTGTAGTAGTAGTCCACCTCTCTGCCTGAAGGTCAGAGCTGTCTAAACCTTGACCTGGCTGTCCGATTCCTGTTTGCTCAAGTTTGTTCCCCCAGTGAGCACGTTATCAAGAGCCTCATACTTGCCAGAGTTCACAAGTTCAGGGAGAAGCAAAGTAATAATTGTAGCGTGGTTTGTTGTGGGGGTGGTGGGAATGTGAGGCTCCACGGAGGGGAGGATGTGTGGAAATGGGCAGATGAGGGGCGAGGTGGGAGCTGCCTCAGCCAAGAGAAGAGCAGATACAAACACTGTTGGGTGTGGGGAAAGGACAGAGAGTTTCGGAACAGAGGTGGAGAATAACGGCTGAAACACTGTGTGCAAGGAGGGTGGGGGATGTCCAGGGAGCGTCTATAAAATCAGACAAGTAGGAGGGTTCTGGGTCATAAGGGTCTGGTGTGCAGTTGGGAAATTTGGATTTCATCCTGAGGTGGCAGGTAACCTCTGAAGGTTCGAAGATAAAAGCGACGTAATCAGGTGCAAAATTTAAGGCGATCACTCCAGCAGCCATGGGGAGTGAGGCTAGAACCATCAGGCCAGTTAGGAGGTCGTAGCAGAAGTCAAGAGAGGAGCGAGGTCTGACCGTACATTTCAGAGCCCTCAGCTTATACATACTCTGTGGTTCAAACCTCGTCAGCATGCGGGTTCATCCTGGAGATGCTGAGTGGCGAGACAGGAGAACATTCGTTAGGATGGTTTTCTGCCCTCTCTTTCCTTCTGAAACGGAAGTCCATTTGTGAAATGACCTTTAGGATGCGCACTACCAGACACTGAGATATGTGACAGAGTCCATGGTGACAACTGGGCGCTGTGGAACTGACTTGTGAACATAAACAGACCAAAGGAACAGAACAGAAAGGTGTTGTTGATCCACTGATAGTTTTTTTTTTTTTAAGAAGTTTTAAATGTTTATTTAATTTTGAAAGAGAGAGAGAGCACGAGCAGGGGAGAGACAGAGAAAGTGGGGAAGACAGAGAATTTGAAGCAGGCTCCAGGCTCTAAGCTGTCAGCACAGAACCTGGTGTGGGGCTTGAACTCATGAACCGTGAGATCATGACCCGAGCCAAAGTTGGGCATGAAACCAACTGAGCCGCCCAGGCGCCCCTATTCACTGATAGTTTAAAGGGGAGGAGGGTGCTGGATAATAAATCCTGTAATGTCCCCTTGATTTTTCCCCTAATCACTCTGTTTCCTTCCAAGTAACTACGGGAGCAACAGATCCACGGTCACCTGTCTTGGCTGATTTTTCTCACACACGTGAAAGTGAAGCAGGAATCAGAGGGAAGTTTTTTCACATTCTGCCTCTTTGGTCACAGTCACAAGCTCCCCCTTTTCTTGGTCTTGATGTAAAGACATGGACCTTTATTCATGAACTGACACAGTTGGTGTGAGTTAGGGAGAGTCTTCTGAAGCTTCCTATGTGGTGTCTAAATAATGTTAAATATTCACAAATACACATTAACATTGTATGTGGCATTTACATCATACAAACTCCCATTCCCACCCCCTTAAAACGTCTGTGACCGCTCATATCAGCGGTCAGTTTTGTCATCACAAATATTGCTAGTGCTTCTGGCTTACAGTCTGTTCACTAACCCTAAATTTCTGAGGGTTGAATTGCACCATGCAAAGACAGTGCACAGAATGGCTCTTTAAGTTACTTTTACAATTATGCTCATTAAGTGGTCTAGCGGTAACGCAGAGTTGCACCGAGTTCTTATTTCCATCCTGCCAGTTTCTATGTAAGTTATGTAATCTTTGCTTTCTTTGTTTTTCTTTATTAACTAAAAAAGTAAAACTCATTCCTTTCACTAGAGATGTTGTGAAAGTCAGGCAGGTAAAGCCATGATGCCTGGTGACAGTCCTAGCAGCCTGGGGTGGGAGGGGCAAGGTGAAGGGGACCCTCCCTGTGTTTCTGTGGCGCCTGCCCTGCCCCCTGGTGATTGTGTTAGAGAGAGCACCCCAGTACCCAAACCCCCACCCCATGAAGGATGAAGGACTGGCTAATCTGATGGGCAGGGGATGACGTTCATTATAGTCAGTGGTTCTTTGGTTCAGAAGCAAAATCCAGACCCAGTATTTTCTATTTCTGCTCCTTGAACTGAGAGTAGCTGCCCAGCCTACATGGCTTTTTATTCTCATGACCCTACTCTGACAGAGCACCGTGTCTTTTCCCTTTAGTTTTAATATTATAAATAATAACTTTTTCCTCAGTGAGTGTTGGGACCTTACAGTAAATTTTTAAAAATTGAATTTTCAGACTCACATGATAAACTCAACGAATAGAAAAGTAATAAATATATAATCACTCTTCTCCCAGTAACCAAACAGCTTATCACCTAAATGCACGTGTGCACGTGCACGTGTGCGCACACACACTCGAACAAGCCTTGGACCTTCTATTTTCAAAATGGCTTTAAAAAATTCTTATGCCACCTAGTTGCATCCTTTCTTGAATGTATTATCAACCTGCTAAAATATTTTATAAATTTAATGTCTTGATTTTTGATGTAACTCTGTTTGTTCAGTACTTCAAATCTTCGTTTTATTTATTGAGGGGTGTTGATGAATTCTACTTTTTATATCAGTGCAAAACATAACTTTCTATTTGAGTTTGGTTTTGGCCTCAGAATAATCCCAGTAGAAAGGTATCTTGGACATTAGTTTCCTGTGCCCAGTGGGCAGCTTGGGAGTGATTTTGCCATCTCTGTGGGCAAGAAAAGCACCTGAATGCCTCACGCCTAGAGGAAGAGACAGTAACTGTGTGTCACAGAACATGCTAGAGGACACGTTCACAAAAGAAAACAGCACACAGAAACAAGGGTGAAAGTGGGCATTTCTTTCCAACATCTCCCAAATTTTAAGAGGTGAAATTTCTTACAGACTGGTAGATATCTATTTTTGCTTTTCTAAAATTGATGGAAAAGTTAAAAACTGTAACCATAATTATTCTCAAGGTATCGCTGAATGAGTAGTAGAGAACTTCGGGTAAATCATACTACAATTGACTCTTGAACAATAGGGGTTTGAGTTGTGTGGGTCCACTTATGTTTTTTTCTCCCCTAATAAATATATTGGGAAAAATTTTAGAGATTTACAACAATTTGAAAAAGGATGCAGACAAACCACATAACCTTATAAATACAAAGAAATTAAGAAAAGGTTAGGCATGTCACAAATGCATAAAATCTATGTAAAGACCAGTCTATTTTATCAGTTACTACCATAAAATATACATAAATCTATTATAAAAAGTTAAAATTTATCAACATTTATACACACCATCACTTATGTGGCACCATTTACAGTGGAGAGAAATGCAAGCAAGTGTGAAAATGCAGTATCATAACTGCATAAGTTAGCTTTAGTACATGCTATATACTACGAAAATAATTTCCTAGCCACCTCCTGTTGCTATTGACATGAGCTCATGTGTTGTGAGTATCCACTTAAAACGTCATGTGATGCTAATCATCTCCAAGTGTGTCCCTGTTGTAAGTTGTGTATTGTAGTAAAAAGTGGTATCTCGCAGTTTTTGCGTATTTTTCATTGCATTTAGTACAATACCCTAAACCTTGAATAACACCATGGGACCCATCCAGAGTGCCACTAGTGATACTGGAAGTGCTCCCAAGAAGCAGAGAAAAGTCATAACACCGTAAGAAAAAGTTGAATTGCTTAATATGTCTTGTAGATTTACATCTGAAGCTATAGTACCCACTATCTCAAGATAAATGAATCCAGCATTAGGAACATTGTTTAAAAAAAAAAAAAAGAAAGGAGATTTGTGAAGCCATTGCTGCAGCAATGCCAACAGGCATGAAAACCTTGCACTTTTTATGAAATATCCTTTTATCTCATATTGGTAATGCAGCTTTTATGTTGGCGCAAGATTGCTATAAGAAAGTCATACCGGGGCACCTGGTTGACTCAGCTGGCTAAACATCCGACTTGGCTCAGGTCATGATCTCACAGTTCATGAGTGTTGAGCCCTTCATTGGGCTCCACGCTGACAGCATGGAGCCTGCTTGGTATTCTCTCTCTCTACCCCTCCCCCTGCTCTTTCAAAAAATAAATAAACTTAAAAAAAGAAAGGCATACCTATAGACTCTTAAGATGATTCAAGAAAAAGCAAAATCATTATGTGACAACTTAAAGCAAAAGCAAAGAGAAGGATCTAAAGCTGAAGAATTTAATGCCAACAAAGGATGGTTTGTTAATTTTAGAAAAAGGTTTGGCTTTACAAATACCAAGATAATAGGAGAAGCAGCATCTGCTGACAGAGGAGTTCCCAGATGCCATTGAGAAGATCACTGAAGAGAAAGGATATCTGTCTTAACAGGTTTTTAATGCAGACAAAAGTACCCTATTCTGGAAGAAAATGTCCCAAAGGACATTTATTAGTAAGGAAGAGAAGCAAGCATCAGGATTTAAGACAGGGAAGGAGAGGCTAACTGCTGTTTTGTATAAATGCAGTCGGTTTTATGATCAGGACTGCCCTTATCTATAAAGTTGCTAACTCCCCGAGCCTTGAAGGAGAATAAACACACACCAGCTGCTATCTTTTTGGTCGTATAACAAGAAGGCCTGGACAACGAGAACTCTTTTTCTGGATGTGTTCCATTGATGCTTTGTTCCTGAAGTGTGGGAGTGCCTTGCCAGGAAAGGACTGCCTTTTAAAGGTTTTTTGATATTGGACAATGCCCATGGCCACCCAGAACCCCATGAGTTCAACACTGAAGATGTCAAAGTGGTCTGTGGCCTCCAAACACATGGTCTCTAATTCAGGCTGTAGCTCAGGGAGTCATGAGGACCTTGAGGGCTCGTCACACACGGGGCTCCATGGAAACCATTGTTAGTCCTATGGAAGAGAACTCTGATAGAACATCAAGAAGTTCTGGAAGGATTCCTCCATTGAAGATGCCACTGTTACTCTACAAAATGTTGCGAAAGCCAGCAAGCCCAAAATAATAAATTCCTGCTGGATAAAACTCTGTCCAGATATTGTACATGACTCCACAGGATTTAACAAAGCCAATCAAGAAATCATGAAAGAAACTGTGGATATGGTTTAAAGAAAGTGAGTTGTGGGGGTGAAGGGTTTCATTATATGGATCTTAGAGAAACTCAAGAACTAGTAGGCACCACAGAGGAATTAACAAAATGACTTGAGGGAGATGAGTGCTTCTGAACCAGTGTCAGATGATGAGGAAGAAGACATAGAAGCAGCAGTGCCAGAAAATAAATTATTAGTCTGGCAGAAGGGTTCCAGTTGTTCATGACTACTTTCGACTTCTTTTATGACTGGACACTGAAATGAAAGCAAAGGTGAAAGAAGGATTGGTACCATATAGAAACATTTGAAAACTTGGTAAAGGAAAAGTAATAGACAGAAGTTACAGTGTTTGGTATTTCTATAAAGTTACACAGAGTGTGCCTGCCTTGAGTGTGCCTTCCTCACCTGCCTCCCCTTCCACCTCCTCCACTTCTTCTGCTCTCCCACCCCTGGGACAGCAAGACCAGCCCCTCCTTCTTCCTCCTCTGCCTACTCAGCATGAAGACAGCGAGGATGGAGATCTTTATGATGATACACTTTCGCTTAATGAATAGAAAATAATCATCATGCCATCCATACAGTTAATAAACCTGTGGGTTGTGTATGTTTGTGTCCTTGTGTGAAAACCTGTTAACTGTTAGAGACGTTTTGTGTCATCATCTTCATTGTCTACGTATTCATGTAGAACATCATGTGCAAGATCCATGTGGAAGTGGAGAACTTGTCCTTAGAGAGGCATAAGGTGAGTGGTAGTTGATATAAAATTGAAAATGCGTTTGTTCTCTTATTGTTTTACAACTTTGCTTTCAAAGAATTACTATACAGTAATGCCTCTATCTCTTATAATTGGAGAAACTGCATATCGGCCTATCATCACAGTGGTAAAGTGGTCTTTATAGTACTTATTATGAATATGAATGTAAAACTGTATGCCATAAAAATTTCATAACCATTCATTCATTAGCATATAGGCTAGGCTACCATAAAGCAATCCTATTGTTACTTCTTCATTATCAGTGCATGAATCATTACACCTGTAAATAAATATGAATTTCTTTTTCACATTATCTTTTCATTTTTGATGTCTAGCATTAGTAATAAGTATAAAGTATATAGTGTTTTGTATCATGTAGAATGATGACCTAGGTACTGACAGACAATTCATCTTGTTAACAGATGAAAACTTCTGGTGCTAATAAATGTAAATGTATTTTTTCTTCATGGTTTTTTGAATAACATTGTCTTTTTTCTTGCTTTACTGTAAGAATACAGTGTATAATATGTATAACATACAGAAAATGTGTTGTTTATGTCATTAGTAAGGCTTTAATAGGTCAGCAGTATGCTATTAGTAGTTAAGTTTTGGGAGAATCAAAAGTTATATGGACTTTCACTTGTGTAGGGGTTGGCATCTCTAACCTCCATGTTGTTCAAGGGTCAAAAAGAACTAACAGAGAGGGGACACAGTAGTGGAGGAAGCAAACTCAAGGGCACAGTGTTTTGAAAAGAGTAGATGTGTTTTCCTTTTCCCTGTAAATCGAGTTCACTGCAGCTATGTCATCATTATGGTCTTAGGGAGGAGGTGGGGAGAAGGTGAGTGCAGAGGAATGATGTAGAGGGGCCCTGTCTGGTGGGAGGGAAGGTGAAGGAGAGCATCAGTCTAGGAGACACAGTGGGAGAGAGAAGAGGGACAGATGGAGGAGAAGCCCAAGGCCACACTTGGTGTTCTGGCACCAGGCTAGGGTCCTTGGGGTGGTGGTTAGGTTGATAGGAAAGCTGGAGGCATGCATTATTGTGCTCTGGTCCCTTGAATTGGTTCCAGAATTGTGGGAATTCTGGAAGGAGACTGCTGTCTAGGATGGCTGTAGGTCTCTATGAGGCTGCTGTGGCTGAATAGAAGGGACAGCAAGACATGGTTAGGCATCGGGATTGCAGCAGGAGTTAGTAGAGGGTCTCACCTGCCCTGTGAGGGGTACAGAAGAGAGGTTTATGGAGGTTCGTTGGGCTGACCATAGGTCCTGGTGGAAGGGATGAGGTGAGCCTGCCTCAGAGCTCTTCATAGCAGGTCTCAGCCACAATCTCCATGTGGCTCCCAGGGTGAGGTGTGAGGGGTCTGTAGTGCTAGTGAGAGCTGAATGAAGTCAGGTCAGACAGGGGTGGGGGCTCTGTCCCCTGAGCATTCAGGTGCTGCTCAATGGTATGTCCCAGGTGTCAGCACCAGGTGCTGAACCACACCAGCCACCGAGGCACACAGGCCACGTTAAGACTTAGCGTTCTAACACCCAGGCAAGAGAATTACCATGCGTTCAAGATTTCCCCTGCTGCTACTCAGTGGGGTGGAGACTCAGTTGGATGGGCCCATGAAAATACAGAAGCTTAGCATATTTGGCACTGTAGCACTGTCTGGGTTTTTGACTGCGTGCATGAGGAAAACCATTTGTTTATTGGCAGTTTAAGGTGGATGTTCAGTTGGAATTCAAACCAGAGATGACAGCAGAGGTCGAGTGGCTAGTGCTGACATCCAGGCATGGACAGATGTGAGGAGTCCTCTGAGACACCTCTGCCACAGCCAGCCAAGGACCAGGGAGGAGCTGGGGCACCCCCCCCCCACCTTTTTGGGATTATAGACATGTTCTCAAATTTGAAGACCCTAAAGGGGGCCAGGAGTAAATGACATTGAAGACCCTAAAGGGGGCCAGGAGTAAATGACAGATAGTCCTCCAATTATGTATTTGGGTTTTTTGTTGCCCCATCTGCTGAAATTTGTCGTTCCAGTAGACCCCCAAAATCACCACCAAATATTCAGATATCCATAAGAGCTGAATTAAGTAGTGACAGACAGAAGGTGACCTTGGCATTGACTGTGCTACACAAAAAAACAGCAGCCCCACTCCTGCCTCTGAGGGGAGCTGCAGTTTTCATCTGCTTTTCTTTACAAGCAGAAAGAGCCCTAGGGAGCCTCACGGGACCTAAGGGAGCAGCTTGGAGTTTCCAAGGCATGAGAGAGAGAAAAGGAAAAGAAAATGGAGTGAGATACTGGAGATACTGTGTGAGTTTGGGCATATTTTTCTTTGAAAATGAGTCAGAAACCTTCAGAGGATACTCCCAGGGTGTTGACATTTCTCTGTCACTTTGCAGATGTTTCTTATTTTATCAAATGAACATGGAAGTGCTAAAGTGCACCTCTGTTTTTGTCGCCTGCCTCATTCCTTCAGGCTCACTCACCTTGCTGGGAGCTCCAGATTTCCTGTGAGGCTGCACCTCCCATTTCCCCCTATGCTAGCTATGGCAGCCTCTCAATGGGACCATGTGTTCTCTGCCTTTCCTTGCAAGGTCAAGCATTGCCTCATTTGCATATTTACTTGGCTGTTGTCATTAGGGTGTGAGAGGAGCATGCTCCTGAGCAGCACCCCACATTTCTGTCCTCAAATGTCAACACACTTGAAACCAAGCAAGGAAAGTGTTTTGGAAACTGCCATCTGTTTGCTTTTTCAACTTGACCTTTGTCTGAATAATAAGACATATCTGGCTGAGCACATTTCTTCCTAATGAGCTAGAGCAGGTTGTGTGTGTGTGTGTGTGTGTGTGTGTGTGTGTGTGTGTGTGTGTGTTAAAAGGATAGTCATGCTTTCACTGTTTTTCCCCTGTAGAAGGTAGGATCTCTTTCATTTCCACGGCTTTCTTTCTGCTTCCCTGTGTCAACATGTGGTGGTGTTTCATGTATAAAACTAACCGTGCCTCTGACGTGCTATTTATATTTTTTATTTAACTTAAAAATTTTTAGTGGTTGCCCTAGAGTTTGCAGCACACAGTTTTAACTAACCTAAGTCCCCCTTCAAATGACTGTGTGGCTTCACATGTGTCACACGTTATCACATGCTTATAGCATGTCTCCACTTCCTCCCTCCCCCTGACCCCCTTCTCCTCAGCTTCTTTCAGGGTTTTCTCTTTGTTATTTTTTGCAATTTGGAATGTTCTTGGCCATTATTACTTCAAATACTCTGCTCTTTTCTTTCTCTCTCTTCCTGATATTCCAATCGTGTGTATTTATACCTTTTGTAATTGCTCCATGTCCTAGATGGTCAGTTCCCTTTTTCTTCCATTCTTTTTTTTTTTTTTTTGAAATTTATTTATATTGAGAGAGAGAATGTGTGCATGTGCACGAGTGAGCAAGAGAGGGGCAGAAAAAGAGGGAGAAAGAATCCCAAGCAGGCTCCATGCTATCAGTGCAGAGCCTGACATGGGGCTTGACCTCATGAACCGAAATCAAGGGTCAGATGCTTAACCAACTGAGACACTCATGCACCACCTTTTTCCAATTCCATTCTTTTCTCTCTTTGCATTTCAGTAGTTTGGAAGTTTATATTGACCTGTTTTCAAGCCCACTGATTCTTCCAATGGCTATGTCCAGTCTACTGATGAACCCATCAAAGGCATTCTTCTTCTCTGTTATGGTGTTTTTATTTCTAGCATTTCCATCTCTCTGCTGTATTATCCATCTGTTCTTGTGTATTGTCTCCTTTGCCCATTAGAGCCCTTAACATATTAATCATAGTTATTTTCCTTTGTCTGATAATTCCAACATCTGTATCACATCTGAGTCTCACTCTGATGACTGCTTTGAGTTTTCTGAGCTTCTTGAACTGGTAAATGTTTGTCTTTCAATATATTTGGGAAATTTTAAGCACTGTTTCTTCAAAGATTATTTTCTGCCCCATTGTCTCTCTTCTAACCTGGAGAAGAGGTTTGGTTCCCAAACCTTTGTGTTCTGGCCGTTGCTATACATGAGGCTGAACTACTTCCTCACTGATGCACATGGTAGGCACATTATGTTACTTTACCAAGAGTAGAGTTGGATTTTCTACATACCTAGCTTTCACCTCAGTTTCATTTATTAGAAAATAAATTGGCAAGAAGCTGGCCACAGTTAGTGATTCTGTCCTTTGCTGAAGTGTTGAGCTAAGCTGACAGATAACATAGAAGTATGCCGTCTAATACAGTAGGTACTATCTGCGTGCGGATACTTAAAGCGTAAATTAATTAAAATTAAGCAAGATTTAAAATTCATTTCCTTAGTCACAGTAGCTGCATTTTAAGTGCCCAATAGCCACATCTGGCTAGTGGTTGCTATATTGGATGGTGCTGACATAGAAACAGGCCTGTCATTGCAGAAAGTTCAGTTGGACAAGTGAAAATTCTGAACCACCATCAGTTCTGTAAGACTGGTATGGTTAAATATGTACAAATATATGTGAGAAATAAGGTAGAAGTTAAGCCCAGAATAAAAACTAGTTGCTGTTGGGAGTTTCTTGCTTTAGTACACCCCACCAAGCTTTCCTGTCTTAATCAGGAAATCAAATCACTGGCCCCCTATTCACATTATCAAGTCAGAAATGTCAGCCCTTGAAAAAGCAGAGATTCTTCACCCTTGACAGTTTGGTGGAGGGCTCACTGGAATCTCTACAAATGCTAGGTCAGAGCGAATCCTTCTCTGATACGGTGGACTTCTCAGCAACCCTCTTTTCACATAGAACAGCCTTTCTTTTCTAGGTAAGTGAATTCAGATTAGATTCCTAGCTGTGGCCTGAAATAAATGTATAAAATCTGGGTTCTTTTGACAGTGGTTTGGAGAGCAGATCTGTGGTCTGTGTATCTTAACTTGAGCACTTACATCTGTGGTTGCTCAAATGGCCTACAGCCAGAGGCAGATCAGCTGAAAATCAGCATCTTTGAGAGACTCAAACAGGCTGTTGAAGAATTCCTTGCTTCTGGTGCTGGATTATCCCCCACTGTCCCCAATGTTTGCAGGCAATAAAAGAGAACCATTCCAGAAGCTTCTTTCCACAAGGCTATGAAGTTGTGGTGCTCTTATCCTAGGTGCTTACCACTGCCTGTCAGGTGCCTCCAGCCTGCAGGTCATGTCTGTCCTGAGATAGCTCACCTGACTTACAGGGACATCAGAAAAATGCACTTGGAAGTAGATGCCATCCTCTCAACAGCTCTCATAGGGAGGCATGTTACCCTTCCGCCAGGGCTTCTAAATTTTGACACCCTCTTGTGCAGGATCTTGTGTTTGTCAGCTTGCACGTGACTTCTGCTCAGTGCTTCTGATCTGGCAGGTGGACCTCACAGATAGCTCCTCCCTAACTCCCCTTTCATGCTTCTAGCTGTGTGAGTGTTATGATCTCTGGCCACTCCCACTTGACAGCCAGCAACCTGGCCTCTAGGTTTTTCCATGGTCATGTTTAAGAAAATGAGAAGGAACATTTGTTAAAAGTGAGATCGGAAGTAAAAGTGGCATCTATTTGACTAATCCATGTGTGGGGGGCCAGAAGGGCAGTATCTTTCAGGTGGAACAGTGGCTACTGCTTGGCCAGAAGGCTCTTACATGCAGTTTGGGAGCTCATCACTCATAATATTAATGTTGATATTATGATTAGGTGCACTTGTTGGGAATTCTAGTAATAGAACAGTTAATTCTTGAAGGAATTCTTAGTTCAAATCCTTTAGGTTAAGTGCTTAATGAAGCCCCCAGGCCTAAGTGGTTGACTGTAAACTTTGAGAACCCCTGGCATGAAACCTCTCAGGATCCCTTCTAGTTCTATGATTCGGAATTGAAATTTCTAAATTGTCTTTCTCATAAAATTTCTTTTGAAAGCCATTTTGTATTACAGAATTAATGCTCATTCATCATAGAAAATTTTTTAAAATGCTAGAATGCTCAAAGAAAATAAAAGTCACCTGCCATCTCATCAAAGATAATCATTATTAACATAATGCTTTTATAACATTTTCTCTAATCAGATAATTCTATGTCTCTTTCTCTAATTTTACATAGTTAAAGACAAACTGTATATAATGTCATTGCTTTCATCATCTAATGGAATATTGTGAACATTGTCATTATGTAAACCTTATCATTTCCATCTGCACATCAAACATTGGAAGCATAAATTTATTATCTCAGAGCTTTAAAACATCTAGGATATTTATTTGAAGTAAATGCAAAAGAATAATATATTAAAGCAGGGTCCCAAAGCTCATTTTAAGTTCAAAAACAAAGGTTTTAATCTGCATCAAGAAGATGATGTTCCCCAAAGGTCAACGTGAGATCCAGTTTCAGGATTTCAGTTATTAGTATTGCAGATGAGGAAAGAAGCTTTAATACGCTCAGGTGGCTATGTTTGGGTTAATATTTTGATTAAAATATAGGAGCAAATGGATTGCTTTTCTTGACTTAAAAATAAAACTAAATATGGTCCCCAGGAATTATGTTGTATAATCCTTATCCCCTTGTGATCTTTGAGATCTCTTAGGAAATAGTGCAACACTGTGACTGGTGGGTTTTAGAGCATGAGGGTAGGCCTTGGGGGAAATTTCAGTTCCTTGTGTAGGTCCAGATAGAACTGAAGAACATAGCTACAGTTATAATTAGCCTTTCTGGTGTGGGCCCATGGGCCTCCATGTCAAGCTAGGCGCAGGAATGGAAGGCTGTTAATTCTATTGAGGCATCTGCTCATAATACAACCCTTTGTTAAGAAGGTGACCTGTGCTGAGTGCACCCAGAAGCATATTCACAGATGTGGTATCACTGTGCAACCCACTATTACCAGAATCTTTTCCTTTTACTGAAGTTCGTCCAATTAGAATTTAGATCTGAGGGGATAGAAACTGCTGTTAAGTTTGGGGTTTAGTTAAACTCTTGGTTGACAATTGCCTGCTTCACAGATCTCGGCAAGACCAGCTGGTTTTTGTTGTATCCTCAGAATTACAGAAGGAAACTTGAGACACTTGGAGATTTTATACTGAAGAACCTACTATCATCCTTTGAGCAGCATTAAAAATATCCCAAAAGCACGTGTTTAGTTTATTCCCTATCCCTATGCTTTATTTAGGTTCCCCTCTGCATCCCTCATTATTAAAAGGATTTGGAAATAAGGTTTTGTATCTTTTTCAAGGAATTTGTCCATTTCATCTGTGTTGTCTAATTTGTGGGAATTACTCTGTGATATATCTTTTTTTATTCTTTTAATGTCTGTAAAACATGTTGCCTCTTTGATTCCTGATATTCATAATTTATGCCTTCTTTTTTCTTGGTAAGTCTAGCAGAGGTTTATCAGGTTCATTAGTCTTTCCATGTATTTTTTGTTTTTGCTTGAAATTTCATTAGTTTCTATTCTAGTCTATTCTATTATTCTCCTTCTGCTTGCCTTGAGTTTATTCTGCTTTTATTCTTTTAATTTCTTAAATCTATTGTTGCAACATCTTCTTTTCTTTTCTAAGGTAGCCATTGAATGCTATGAATTTCCCTCTAAATACTGCCTTAGGGAATATCACAGATTGTGTTATGTTGCATTTTCATTCACATTTGCATTAACATAGTTTCTAATTTGCCTTGTGATTTCTCTTTGATCCAAAGGCCATTTAGAAGTGAGTTAATTCCCAGATGTTTAGTGTCTTTCTGAGCTCTAAGAATGAGGTTCTAATAAATTGGGAGACTTTGCCGAGAAGGTTTGGATTTATACATGACAACGTGGCAGATTTTCATGGTAAAGTGAAACTCTGTCATGCTGTTGTCATTGTATGAATCTTCAGCTATTTTTTTATGCTTGGTCATATTTTTAAAATAGGATTTGAAGGCAAATTTTGGTACCTTTTCCTGTAATGTGTTTAATCTTTGTTCTTTTTAGTGCATTATCATTGGGCGGAACTGGATTCTGAAAAATTCATGGAAGATGCTAAGTACCTACACTGCTTTAAGAATTTGGAACTGAATCATGAAAAGGAAGACAGAAATAAGAAATTGGGAACCTGAGTAGCCCTGCAAAGACAAAACAGAATGAAACAAAACACCACCACCAAAGGAACGTTGCCATTTTCTGTTGTCGCTGTGGTCTAATGGAGAAGTGGGTGCTGGCAGTGCAGGGGAGTACACCCCATGCAGATTGCAGCAGTGCAGACACCCATGCTTCCCTCACAGAAAGACTTTGCTGGTTCCTATGATTTCTTGGCTTGCTTTTGGAACAGGCTAGCCCAGCATCATTTGTCACCAAGTCCTCCTTTCACACTGTGGCGTGTTTCTGCGTGTCCATGATGGGTTTCAACTGCATTCATACTGTCCATGCTCTTCCCAACACCGCCTAAGTCAGAGCCTGTGTTAAAGTGTACAGAGAACAAACATCAATGATAATGTATTGTGTAAGACCTTTGCATCTTGTAAATTTTCTCGTTTTTCTATTAAGAAATAATAAAATTCCAAACCTTAACAAACCACTTTATTATTAAACAAATCCTGCCTGTGTTTCTGCTTACTGATTTTATCTATAAAAATACAATGTCTGGCTGGGGCAACATGGCGGAGGAGTAGGGGGCTCCAGTATTTCGCTTGCCCTTTAAAGGGGTACGACTGAAACCATTGTCTCTCTCTCAACTCCAAAAATCGGGGGGAAAAGGTGCTAGAGCTGACAAGAAACTAAGGCGGAAACAGACACGGCCCAACTAAACCGTGAGTTTAATCTGGGTCGGATAAAACGAACTCGAACTTGGGAAGTTGAGCTGAGGGGAGGGTGAGTGTCTTCGGAGATAGCTGGGAAAGTGCCGATCGAACAACATCTGAACGAGAGGGCCAGAGCGGGTGAGACTGCGACCATCCAGCCCCTAAATGCAGGGCTTTTGAAGAGAAGTTCAGTGGCAAACAGCAGCAATCCCCGAGCGCTGCTGGGACCGCACCAACCCCGTCCTGAGCCACTGGGACGCGCGCGGGAGGGACTGGCAGCGGGGACGCAGGCGGCGCCGCCTGCGGAGCACCTCTAACCCCGGCACAATTATAACGAAATCGGGGGTGGCAGACGGCCGCACCACCGCGCCACCCTCGCCCAGCGCCTCCGGGGCGCGCGCGCTGCCGGGACAGGCAGGGGGGACCCAGGCAGCGGCTCCTGCGGAGCACCTCTAACCCCCGCACAGTTACAGCCAAATCGGGGGGTAGCAGACGGCCGCGCCACCGCGCCACCCTCGCCCAGCGCCTCCGGGGCGCGCGCGCTGCCGGGACAGGCAGGGGGGACTCAGGCGGCAGCTCCTGCGGAGCACCTCTAACCCCCGCACAGTTACAGCCAAATCGGGGGGTAGCAGACGGCCGCGCCACCGCGCCACCCTCGCCCAGCGCCTCCGGGCACGCACGCCGCAGGGACCCAGGCAGCCCCAGGCGCGGCTCCAGTAAACCACACTAGGCTGGCGTGGGCGGTGGAGAGAGAACAGAAATAAAGGGGCGAATAAAGCCTCCAGGACTGGTGGCGTGGGTCTGGAGAGACGCCATTGTTGTCTCACAAGCCAGGAAGTCACCCCAGAAGCCATCCCTGCAGCAGTGGAGGCCGGACCCGCCTACACTAAACCACGCCCCTCCCCACCTATCAGCAGGAGCGACTGATCCAAGTGGAGATTGCTGCCTGGAGTAACGCCAGTCATTTCTTCTTTTTAAATTTATCCCTCCCTTTCTCACTCCTACCGATCCCCATCCCTGAGCTGGTCATCCAGGGTACTGACTGGCTTAATCATTTTTTTCATTCTTTTTGTTTTTTGTTTTTTTGTTTTTTGTTTGTTTGTTTGTTTTGTTTGGGTTTTTTTTTGTTTTGTTTTTTGTTTTTTGTTTTTTGTTTTTGTTTTGTTTTTTAACCCACTCTTCGAGGACATGTCCTACAACCTCTTCTTTACTTCCCTAGCCCTTTTTCTGGAATAACCAGGCCGTATAAGTTCATCTAGACGACATCGATCTTTATTCCTTTTCCCTCGCACCTGTCCTTATTCTGATTTCTATCAGTCTGGATTAAACCCTTTAGTCGCTCTACCTGGGCAAAGTCCATTTCCTTCTTCTCCCTGCACCAGTCATTATTCTGTCTATATATGCTCTGCCACCAGCACACTACATACCCTGTCCTTAACGTGTAGCGGTTACTTCAGGACATTGCCCTCAGAGAGTCACTTGTTATTTTTTTCTGTTGTGAACTGCTTGTCTGGACCATTTGTCGGTACGTTTGAGTATTTCTGTGTTCTGTGTGTCTGTCAGTTTTCCTTTCCAGGGCAACTTCAAGAAACAACCCATAACACATCCAGCCAAAATGACGAGACGGAAGAATTCTCCTCAAAAGAGTCTACAAGAAGTAGTGACAGCTCAAGAATTAATGAAAACAGATATAAGCAACATAACAGAACTTGAATATAGAATGTTAATCATAAAACTAATTGCTGGCCTTGAAAAAAGCTTAGATGAATGCAAGGAGTCCCACGAGGCAAAGTTCAAAGACCTTAAAAACGGTCAAGAAGAATTAAAGAAGACATTGGAAGAAATACAGGGGAAACTGGAAGCAGCCACAGCACGGATTGAAGAGGTAGAGGAAAGAGTTAGTGCCTTAGAAGACAAAATCATTGAAAAAGAGGAAGCAGATAAAAAGAGAGAGAAGCTGATCCAGGAACAGGAAAGGAGAATTCGAGAGCTGAGCGATGCACTCAAAAGAAACAATATCCGTATCATAGGAGTTCCAGAGGAAGAAGAGAGAGAGAAAGGAGTCGAAGGGGTTCTGGAACAAATCATTGCTGAGAACTTCCTCAACATGAGAAAGGAAACGGGCATGGAAATCCAAGAGGCACAGAGAACTCCCCTCAGACGTAACTTGAATAGACCTTCTGCACGGCACATCATAGTGAAGCTGGCAAAATACAAAGATAGGGAGAGAATCCTGAAAGCAGCTAGGGACAAAAGAACCCTAACATACAAAGGGAGACCTATAAGGGTAGTAGCAGACTTATCTACGGAAACTTGGCAAGCCAGAAAGGAATGGCAGGATATCTTCAATGTGATGAGAAAGAAGGACATGCAACCAAGAATTCTGTATCCGGCTAGCCTGTCATTCAGAATAGAAGGAGAGATCAAGGTTTTTCCCAACAAACAAAAACTGAAAGAATTTATCACAAATAAGCCAGCACTGCAAGAGATCCTGAGGGGCATTCTATGAAAATAAGGAGGCAAAGAACACAAACTACCAGAGACAGCCTTACAAACATGAAACTTACAGATAATACAGTGACTGTAAGCCCATATTTTTCAATATTAACACTGAATGTAAATGGACTAAATGTGCCAATCAAAAGACACAGGATAACAGAATGGATTAAAAAACAAGACCCATCTATTTGCTGTCTTCAAGAAACTCATCTTAAACCTGAAGACACCTTCAGATTGAAAGTGAGGGGATGGAGAACTATCTACCATGCTACTGGAAGTCAGAAGAAAGCCGGAGTAGCCACACTTATATCAGACAAATTAGACTTTAAAATGAACGATGTAATAAGAGATGAGGAAGGACATTATATAATAGTCTCAGGAACCATCCAGCAGGAAGAGCTAACAATTGTAAATATCTACGCACCGAATTCAGGGGCACCCAAATTTGTAAAACAACTAATTACAAACATTAGCAACCTCATCGATAAAAATGTCCTAATAGTAGGGGATCTCAACACTCCACTCTCAGCATTGGATAGATCAACAAAACAGAAAATCTCCGCAGAAACAATAGCCCTGAATGACACATTAGGACAGATGGGCCTCACAGACATCTTTAGGGTCCTTCATCCAGAAGCAAAGGAATTTACGTTCTTCTCATCTGCACACGGCACATTTTCCAAGATAGACCACATTCTGGGGCACAGGGAAGCTCTGAATAAATATAAAAGAATTGAGATCATACCGTGTACAGTGTCAGACCACAATGCTTTGAAACTTGAAATCAACCACAGGAGAAAGCCTGGAAAATATTCAAGAACATGGCGGCTAAGAAATAACCTACTAAAAGATGACTGGGTCAACCAAGCCATCAGAGAAGAAATTAAAAAATATATGGAAACAAATGAAAATGAAAATACAACAATCCAAACGCTCTGGGATGCAGCAAAGGCAGTCCTGAGAGGGAAATATATTGCAATCCAGGCCCATCTCAAGAAACAAGAAAAATCAATAACACAAATTCTAACAGCACGCCTAAAGGAACTAGAAACAGATCAACTAAAACAACCCAAGCCCAGCAGAAAGAGAGAAATAACAAAGATCAGAGCTCAAATTAACCATATGGAGACAGAAAAGGTAGTGGAACAGATCAATGAAACCAAAAGCTGGTTCTTTGAAAAAATAAACAAAATAGACAAACCTCTAGCCAGGCTTCTCAAAAAGAAAAGAGAGAGAACTCAAATAAATAAAATCGTGAATGAAAAGGGAGAAATTACAACCAATCCCTCAGAGATACAAGCAATCATCAGAGAATACTATGAAAAATTATATGCCACCAAACTTGGCAATCTGGAAGAAATGGACAGCTTCCTAAATAGCCACACACTACCAAAACTCAAACGGGAAGAAATAGAAAATTTGAACAGACCCATAACTAGTGAAGAAATAGAATCCGTTATTAAAAACCTCCCAGCAAATAAAAGCCCTGGACCAGATGGCTTTCCTGCGGAATTTTACCAGACATTTAAAACAGAGTTAATTCCTATCCTCCTCAAGCTGTTCCAAAAAATTGAAACGGAAGGAAAACTCCCGGACTCATTCTATGAAGCCAGCATCACTTTGATTCCCAAACCAGATAGAGACCCAGCAAAGAAAGAAAATTACAGGCCAATATCCCTGATGAATATGGATGCAAAAATTCTCAACAAGATACTAGCAAATCGAATCCAACAGCATATAAAGAGAATTATCCACCATGATCAAGTAGGATTCATCCCTGGGTTGCAGGGCTGGTTCAATATTCGCAAATCAATCAACGTGATACATCACATCAACAAAAGAAAAGATAAGAACCATATGATCCTGTCAATAGATGCAGAAAAAGCATTTGACAAAATACAGCATCCTTTCTTAATAAAAACTCTCGAGAAAGTCGGGATAGAAGGAACATACTTAAACATCATAAAAGCCATATATGAAAAGCCCACAGCTCATATCATCCTCAATGGGGAAAAACTGAAAGACTTCCCCCTGAGATCAGGAACACGACAGGGGTGTCCACTCTCGCCACTGCTATTTAACATAGTGCTGGAAGTCTTAGCATCAGCAATCAGACAACAAAACAAAATAAAAGGCATCAAGATTGGCAAGGAGGAAGTCAAACTTTCACTTTTTGCAGATGACATGATACTTTACATGGAAAACCCGACAGAATCCACCAAAAGCCTACTAGAACTGATTCATGATTTCAGCAAAGTTGCAGGATACAAAATCAATGTACAGAAATCGGTGGCATTTCTATACACCAACAATGAAGCAGCAGAAAGAGAAATAAAGAAGCTAATCCCTTTCACAATTGCACCAAAAACCATAAAATACTTAGGAATAAACCTAACCAAAGATGTGAAAGACCTCTACACTGAAAACTATAAAAAACTTATGAAGGAAATTGAGGAAGACACAAGGAAATGGAAAAACATCCCATGCTCATGGATTGGAAGAATAAATATTGTCAAAATGGCAATACTACCCAAAGCAATCTACACATTCAATGCAATCCCAATCAAAATTGCACCAGCATTCTTCTCAAAGCTAGAGCAAACAATCCTAAAATTTGTATGGAACCACAAAAGACCTCGAATAGCCAAAGTAATACTGAAGAATAAAACCAAGGTGGGAGGCATCACAATCCCAGACTTTAACCTCTACTACAAAGCGGTGGTCATCAAGACTGTATGGTATTGGCACAAAAACAGACACATAGACCAATGGAATAGAATAGAAAACTCAGAAATGGACCCGCAAGTATATGGCCAACTAATCTTTGACAAAGCGGGAAAATGTATCCAATGGAAAAAAGACAGCCTTTTTAACAAATGGTGCTGGGAGAATTGGACAGCAACATGCAAAAGAATGAAACTAGACCACTTTCTTACACCACTCACAAAAATAAATTCTAAATGGATAAAAGATCTGAATGTGAGACAGGAAACCGTCAAAATCCTAGAGGAGAAAACAGGAAAAAGCCTCTTTGACCTAAGATGTACAAATTTCTTACTCGACACGTCTCCAAAGGCAAGAGAATTAAAAGCAAAGATGAACTATTGGGACCTCATCAAGATAAAAAGCTTCTGCACGGCAAAAGAAACAACCAACAAAACGAATAGGCAACCAACGGAATGGGAAAAGATCATCGCAAATGACATATCGGATAAAGGACTAATATCTAAAATTTATAAAGAACTCACCAAACTCCAAACCCGAAAAACAAACAACCCAGTGAAGAAATGGGCGGAAGATATGAATAGACACTTCTCCAAAGGGGACATTCAGATGGCCAACAGACACATGAAACGATGCTCAATGTCACTCAGCATCAGGGAAATACAAATCAAAACTACACTGAGATACCACCTCACACCAGTCAGAGTGGCTAAAATGAACAAATCAGGAAACTATAGATGCTGGCGAGGATGTGGAGAAGTAGGCACCCTCCTACACTGTTGGTGGGAATGCAAACTGGTGCAGCCACTCTGGAAAACGGTGTGGAGGTTCCTCAAAAAAATGAAAATAGAGCTACCCTATGACCCAGCAATAGCCCTGCTAGGAATCTACCCAAGAGACACAGGAATGCTGATGCATAGGAGCACGTGTACCCCAATGTTCATAGCAGCACTTTCGACAATAGCCAAATCATGGAAAGAGACCAAGTGCCCATCAACTGACGAATGGATAAAGAAGTTATGGTACTTATATACAATGGACTACTACGTGGCAATGAGAAAAAATGAAATCTGGCCATGTGTAGCCAGATGGATGGAACTGGAGGGGATTATGTTAAGTGAAATAAGTCAGTCAGAAAAAGACAGATACCATATGTTTCCACGAATAGGTGGACTTTGTGAAACTAAGCAAAAACCAGGGGGAGGGGAAGAGGGGAAAGAAAAAAAAGACACAGAGAGGGAGGGAGATAAAACATAAGAGACTCTCAAAGACTAAGAAAAAACTGAGGGTGAGGGGGATGAGGGAGGGGGGAGAGGGGGTGATGGGCATTAAAAAGGGCACATGTTGGGATGAACACTGGGTGTTATATGTAAACCAATTTGAAAATAAACTATTATAATAAAATAAATAAATAAATAAATATAAAAAAAAAAAATACAATGTGTCTGACCCTACTCTGTGCATATTATTTTTAAATAACCCTCTTGCAAGAGGCGTTCCCTGAGTGGCCCACACAGGCCTCTGATTCCATGGTGAGAGCCTATCAGTGGCAATTTGTAGTTGATGATATTTTACTCCAACATGGGAAGGGAATCCGGTTTCAGAGTGGCCAAATGACCAAGACCAAGTGTGACTGCCATCTCTCATTTATCTAGCTTTGGGAGGTGGAGAAAGGCTTCAGCATGTTGGACCACACAGATACCCCATTTCCAGGAGCTGCACGGTTGTCCATATATCCAACAAGTATCCTCACAGTTCTGTGAAGAAGGAACCATATTCCCCCAAAGAGTTTCTCAGCTAATTTTACTGTTAATTAGTGGCACAGCTGTACTGGTCATTTTTGGACATTATGTGCTGTTAGTAGTTACATATATATTATTATATGGAATATATATTTATATGACATCTATAAGATTTTAATGCTTACACAGAGTTATCCTCTTTTGAAATACTTCTTGCCTAACTGTAAAGGAGACATCTTTATTTGGCATTTTTGTAATGCTAAAACTATCTGTGACCTTTATAATAACTTCTGAGTCTGTCTAATCTGACCCAGTTGTCTACTTCAAATAAAAACATAGTTAGAAAATGTGAGGAAAGAAAGCTCAAATTACACCTCTAATGTATTTTCGAGTACAGGGATATGGAGTTGGAAAGGGGTTTGCCAGACTGCCTTTCTCCGAACCAATACCGATGGTCTGGGATAATCCATGATAGCAGTAAACTCTGGATTTGAAATCATTACATTCCAGATGCAAATCCCTGGTCAGCTTCCCCAGCTGGATGGGCAGTGAGGTCCAAGAAGCTCTTCTGTTTGAATTATCTACATAGGCTTTTACAGAATGAATTAAAATTCACTTTAAAGTTACTCCAAACGACAGTTTTGTAAACTTGGCTTAGGGTCATGGACTTGCTGAACACATTTGTCAGACATTTCTCTGCCACAACATTTTATCACCACCAATTAATGCTTGCTGAACAGCTGCAACCTGTCCTTGTGGTAATGGACAACGAAGATGACATAGAAGAGCTAATGTACTTGACGTCCGGACGGTGGGAAAATGATAAAGACCCTCGGAGCCCACAATCCAATTCCTAGATCTCATTTTAAAGGGACGTAGACAAATTGGGGCATAAGCAGAGTCCTATGGGCAGTTTGCTGAAGGGTCTGAAAACCATAAACAAAGAGGACTGAAGGGGAGAAACAAAACTCTGAATATTTGAAAGATATGGACAAGACACTTGGGTCAGGAACAAAATAGGAGCAATAAGTATAAGTTGCATTAACACAGATGCTGGCTTGATAGAAGGCAAAACTTTCCAACATGATTCAAAAGCGGATAGCAATGTTAGGACTGTTCAGCATTTGGGCAGAAGTTCTGAGCCTACTTACGTGTGGGGAGAATTTTATTTAATTAATTTAAAAATCTTTCCTCCCTGACAGTATGTAGTGATTGTCAGAATATGTAGGTAGCATTGGATTGGAGGAAGCTTTTCCATAATCCTGAAGTCCACTTTAAACTAGAAACAGAAGCAGCAGCATGTACACTAACGACTGGCTCAATAGGGTCTAACCATGAAAAACAAAACAAAACAACCGAAAGCTCAAGATGAATCCCCATGAAACCCACAGCTGCATCCAAATGGAAGTTAATTATGCCTTCCCCCACCCCTTTGCTCGCTCTCTGAGGTCATTTGTAACCCTTACTGCGGGACTCATGGCTAAAATTAGAGTTGGGGTCTAGTTCCTCTTGTGGAGCATTAAACTCCGTCTTTACACCCCCCTAACATCTCCTATTTTCTGCTTATTTTTAAGCTTGCTCTTTATGATCCATTAAAACATCATTTGAATGGGGATGGGAGAGGAAAATCGTACCTTGTATGGCTTCTCTGAGAAGGCTTGGCAGACTGCAGGCCTGTACTTTAAACAGAACACTGTCTGATAACACTGGGTAGGAGGGTCCATTTCATGTTGCATTTCATGGTTTACTTTATAGGAGACCAAGCTCTTAGGAGACACAAAGTGTAGACCAAAGAAAGGCATGATCTGGGGCTGGACATAGCACCCCTTCATGGTGGTCTTCAGGAAAGCATTTTCTCTACCAAGTTGCATCCTGAAGAGATGGGTGCACACTGGTAGATAGAGAAAGTGCTATTACATTGATTCGATCATAGGGAACAAACATTCCACAAACACACTGTTGCCTCTTGCCGGAGTCCTTGTTCCGGCGAATCTAGGGGTCCCCGAAGGATGGACTGTCAGGAAAGAAGTGAGAGAGCCACGAGAGATGTCTGATGACCAGACCTGGCAATTCTGGCATCTCCGCGCTGCCGGTCTCAGTGTCTTTATTTTTTTTTAATGTTTATTTATTTTTGAGACAGAGAGAGACAGAGCATGAGTGGGGGAGGGACAGAGAGAGAGGGAGACACAGAATCCGAAGCAGGCTCCAGGTTCTGAGCTGTCAGCACAGAGCCTGATGCAGGGCTCGAACCCACAAACTGTGAGATCATGACCTGAGCCGAAGTCGGAGGCTCAACTGACTGAGCCACCCAGGCGCCCGTCAGTGTCTTTATTTAAAGGTAGTGAGTTACATTACAGCAATGAGTGACATCCCATAGTTTGAAAATAATGTGTTCTTATCAGTAAAGCCGGCGATTTCCTCAATCTTGCAAGTTGTTTTCAAGTTAATTAGCATATAAATTTAAGGCAGGGGGAGAGAACAGGAAGTTACCTAGGCCCGCCTATGTTAATTATCTATAAACAGGCCAGGAGTCATTCCGCCTATTCTTCCAATTACAATGGGGGAGGTACAACCCGTGGGGCAAGGACAGAATTCCCAATGCTTGTCCTTTGCCCGTGAATGAGTGAATTTACATAATAGGAGCCCAACGTTTACACAAATCACACCAATATTCAGTCAGCTCATAACTGCTATCAATCTGTGCAACCCATCCCCAAGATGCAACTTTAAGGTGGCCAGGCTACTCTCATTCAGATGTAATCCATCAAACCATCCTGCTCCAGGTCCTTCCCTATTATCTAAATGCCATAAAACAAAAGAGCATTACATTCCTTGAGGCCAAGGAGAGTAGCTCAAGAAATCCAAGCCTGAAAAATTATTTAGAAGGAGGTAAGACTAGGCACCATCTTGGCTGACGGGAACTTTACTTCAACTGCTTTTTCCACACAGGGAGGTGTCTCAACCTGCGAGCTCACAATGGCTCCCAACAGCCTCTGACATGCTGTCGTTTTAGTCACTCCCAAACCAGGGAGGTGATCTTTTCTGTCCAACTGGTATCAGAGTTCTTGCCCTTTTTCAGCCAGGCACTGACAGAATTCTTAATTTGCAATTCATTACCGATTTGGTTTTTTAGGAGCAAACCTCATTTCAGAAGACATGGAATAATATCAAAGGTAGAGCCTCCCATTGATCATATTCAAGAAGAAGATGGAAAATCATGATTTTGAGGCAAGTCTGCCTCTCACTGTTGCTGCTAATGTTTGTCCTCTTCTGGGGTGTAGGCGTGTGCACTAAATTTTTAGAGGTCTGGAAAACAAAACCTTAAATTCCCATAGCCAAAGTATCTATTAGTGGTGGTATTTTAGATTTATTAAACAATTTTTGATAACATAGTTCATATATGTAGACCCTTAAAATAACTGCTTGTTTTTGAATCTTCCCCAAGGGTCGGTGCATAAGAGGCACCACCATTGAGCAGGAAATGTACTGAGGTGTCTGTTGAAGGAGATTTTGCCATCCTCCTGCAGCACGGGGTGTGCTCAGACCAGACCTGGGTCCAAGGTGGCCGGCTCCTAGAGGAAGCTGAGGTCTGAGGGATGAGGTGGAGTTGGCCACCATGGAGGAGGGCAAACCATCAGGTGCAGCGAAGGGGGATTCAAACACCTTCCAGCAGGCTGGTGGGGCTGGATTCAGGGAGACAGGAGGCACATGGAAAGACATGGACAAACACAGGTGGGGAGCAGGGACAGTACCTGCAGAGGTCTGGTAAGTTGTGATTATGTTCTTAGGCTTCATCAATCTCCTTTCTTCTTCAGGCTGACTTGTTCTGGTTTCTTTGCAGTTTCTCACGTAGTGTAGCTTTGAGAGTGACCTGTGACTGGGTGCACCTCTGCTGGTATAGGGTGACCAAGGCCACTGGACAGTGGTATGGAGGTCTCAACAGCCCAAGGGTTGGCCCAGTCTGGAGTTGCATCCTTGCTGTGCAGTGGATGTGCCCCATGATCTTGGCACAGTGTACGTGTTCTTTCAGCTCTCTGAACTTCATCCTCTACCTGTATGTCTGGGGCATGGTTGTTGGGGTTAAATAAGATGTATACAAGGTGCTGGTATGGCGCCTTATAGTGGCACGTGCTCGGGATGCCGTGCAACATCCCTGTGATAATGTAGCTCATTTTGACCGAAGCTAGTTTCTTTCGGTAGCTTGCATCACATCTCTGGCTCTCACCAAGCCTTCAAGTAACTAAAATCCTGTTGTTGTTTTTTAATTTTTTAGGTTCATTTATTTATTTTGAGAGAGTGTGTGAACACAAGTCGGAGAGAGGCAGAGAGAAGAAGAGACAGATTCCCAAGCAGGCTTTGCACCATCAAAACGGAACCCAATGAGGGGCTTGAACTCACCAACTATGAGATCTTGACCTGAGCCAAGATCAAGAGTTGGATGCTTAACCAACTGTACCACCCAGGTGCCCCAGTCCCATTTTTTTGGTTTGTTTGTTTTTATGTTTTTATTGATTTTTGAGAGCAGGAGAGACAGAGTCAGTGGGGGAGGGGCAGAGAAAGAGGGAGACACAGAATCCGAAGCAGGCTCCAGGCTCTGAGCTGTCAGTACAGAGCCTGATGCGGTGCTTGAACTCGCAGACTGTGAAATCATGACCTGAGTCGAAGTCGGACACCCAACCGAGCCACCCAGGTGCCCCTGTCTGTTTGTTTGTTTTTAACTAAATTCCTATAGCCACTGTCTTGCCGGTGAAGAACCCACATGAAGAACCAAATTCTGTTCCTGTTGGGCTAGGCTGTGATTGTGGACTGTGGAAATACTTCAAATGACATTCTGGCTATCCCTTCCAGCTTTGTGTTATCTTTAGACCTATTTTCTGTGTCTTTTTCAATGTCAAGCCTAACCTCGATGCACAGGATAGAATTGGTCTTCCATTAGAAATCTTCTTTCAGGTCAGTAGCTGCATTATTTATATTCCTTTTCAACCCCCGTTCCTCCATCCCATATCACCCATTCTTGCGGAAATCACACTACACTATTTTCACAGTATTTTGGTGATTAACCCAATAATTCTGTAAGAAAAAATATTAGTACAGTACAGTGCGTTACTTGTGAACTCATGTTGGCTTCTAGCATTCCTGTGTTCTTTACCACAGGCTCACAGACCATCTGCTTCATCATCGATTCTAGAATGTTTTCAGGAATCCACATCTTACTGGCCTGTGTGCTGTGCCCAGAATCGGTCTTTTGAAACTGGAATTTTTGACATTTTTGGTCTTCTGTCTCCTCTTTTCTTTTCAGAAGACTATTTTTCAGAGTTATGAGTAGTAGGTCTGTCTCATGATCAGTTCCGTAGGCTGTTTCAGGACTTTTGAAACTTCATTCAGAGACCCTAGTTAAGTCTGTCTCTTCCCCCACCATGGGCTTTAAGTCCCCTTTTATGATGTTTCTTTTCCTTTTTGAAGTTTGAAATATTTGCCTTACAGTACTAGATCAAATCACTACCTGGGGTGCCTGGGCGGCTCAATCGGTTAAGCATCCGACTTCAGCTCAGGTCATGATCTCGGGGTTTGTGAGTTTGAGCCCCACGTTGGGCTCTGTGCTGACAGCTCAGAGCCTGAAGCCTGCTTCGGATTCTGTGTCACCCTCTCTCTCTCTCTTCCTCCCCTGTTCATGCTCTGTCTCTATTTCTCAAAAAAACAAACAAACAAAAAAACACATTAAAAATTTTTTTTTCAATAAAAAAAATTCACTACCTTACCTTGAGTGTGTATTTGGGACTGAAAGCTATTCTAAGCCCTTTATGTATATTAACACTTGTGATCCCCACAGCCCTTTTGTTGTTCCCATTTTATAGCTGAGGCAATTGAGACTTAGAGAAGTGAGCTGTCAAGAGCTGTGAAGGGTATGAGATCTTGCCCTGTTTACACAGTAGCCAGCTAGCCCGCCACACAAAATCTCCTGGGTGCTAGCAGCACATGGGAGGCCCCACTCTAAGACAGGGCTGAGCTTTGTTGCTCACAGCACTAGTGGGAGCTGGCGTCAACATTTGTGCCGGCTCCCTGCACCCAGCTTCCACAGATGACGCGGAGGAGGGCCAGGTGACACCTCACACATAGTGGGTCATGCTACAAAAGAATCTAGAAAACCCAAATGTTTTATAATGCCTGACCTTTGCTCTGGAGAGAGACACGCTCCCTCTCTTCCAAAACTGTTTGCTATTTAAATATCCTCAGAAATATAGTCCCCAAGCAAAGTCAGTCAATGCCTATGCTCTCAAGATGTACAGAGACACCAGAGACCATAAGCGTCGTCACCTCATAGGAACCTAACCCAGATCAGTCCATTAGCAGGTAGTGGAATCAGGGTTCAGAGCCAGGCCGGCAGGCACTACTCTTTCCATCTGTGCTGTGTTACTTCCCAACATCTGTGTCCAGACCCCATCTCTGCCCTTCTCGGCTTTTCCCTGAGGCTGACCCATGTGTGCTTGCTTATGGCATCCTGTCAGGTTCAGACCAGCGGAGGCATCTGCAGGCGTTCTGAGGGCTGAGAGAATAAGGGCTTGGTGTGGGTTTCCTGGCTCCTTCCCTTCACGAAGACCAAGGCCACAACCCCTCCAGGCAGCCTTCTCCCCACAGCTCCCCTCCCTTCCCCATGCCAAGGCCTGCTGCCGTGGCCCAGCTGGCCTGTCTCAGGGTTTCCTTCTCAGTGAAATGTGGAGCCCCCTCAACTGTGCCTGCGTGCTGACATTGAAGCCACAGGGGCTGTTGTCAGCTCAGAGTTAACTACTTTGAAAAATTGTGGGGACTCTTCTCTCCTAGTCCTTCCTATGTCATGTACATCATTTAATGGTTTTACCTGAGCACCTTTCTCCCCTTTTACTTTGAAGTCCCCAGTCAAGGTCCTGCATTTCAAGTGTTTGCTGTCCTGGTGTTGCAGACCAGAGAAGGCCTGGAACTTCTTCCTCTTCTAAAACTCACCTTAAAGGAAGAGATGGTGATGCATGGAGCCCCCTTAAGATTCTCTCTCTCCTTCTGCCCCACTCATGTGCTCTCTCTCTCTTTCTAAAATTAAAAATATAATAATAAAATAAAAATACCACATTTTATTTATTCATGTGTTCATCAACCGACACTTAGGTTGTCTTCACATCTTAGCTGTTGTGAACTATGCTGCAATGAATATGGGAATGCTGGTATCTCTTTAAGACACTGATTCTGTTTCTGTCACTTACATACCCAGAAGTACGATTGTTGGATCCTGTGGTGGTTCTATTTTTTAATGTTTTGAGGAGGCTCCATACTGTTTTCTGTAATGGCTGCACCAATTTACATCCCCACTGACAGTGAACAAGGGTTCCCTTTTCGTCTCATCCTCAACAGCACTTGCTATCTCTTGTCTTTTTGATATTAGCCACCCTCACAGTGATATCTCGCTGTGGTTTTGATTTGCATTTCTCTGATGACTAGTGATGTTGAGCCTCTTTTCACGTGCCTGTTGGCCATTTGTATATTTTCTTTAGAGAAATGTCCATTCTGCTCCCCTGCCCGTAAATCAGGTTATTAATATTGTTAACATCATCATCATTTTTGCTATTTTTTGACATGTATAAAGTTCTTTATGTTTTGGATTTAATTGCTTATCACATATATGGTTTACAAATATTTTCTTCTATTCCATAAGTTGCCTTTTCATTTTGGTAACTGTTTCTTTTGCTGTGAAGAATCTTTATAGTTAGATTTAGTCCCACTTGTTTTTGCTTTTGTTGTTTTTGATTTTGGACAAATCATTGCCAAGGGCAAGGTCTAGAAAGTTTTTTTCCTATGTTTTATGCTAGGAGTTTTGTTTTGTTTTTAACTTTTTTTCCGATGTTTATTTTTGAGAGAGAGAGACAGAGCATGAGTGGGGGAGGGGCAGAGAGAGAGAAGGAGACACAGAACCTGAAGCAGGCTCCAGGCTCTGTGCTGACAGGTCAGAGCCCAATGCGGGGCTCAAATTTACAAACTGTGAGATCATGACCTGAGCCGAAGTCGGATGCCCAACTGACTGAGCCACCCAAGTGCCCCTTATGCTAGGAGTTTTGTGGCTGGGATCTTACATTTAAGTCTTCATTCCACTTTGAGTTATTTTTCTGAGTTGTGTAAGATAGGGGTTCAGTTTCATTCTTTAGCATGTGGCTGTCCAGTTTTCCCAGCACCACTTATTGAAGAGACTATCATTATCCCATTGTGCATTCTTTGCACACTTGTCAAATATTAGTTGATTATATATATGTAGGTTTGTATCTAGACTTTCTGTTCTTTTGATCTCCATGTCTGTTTTTATGCCAGTACCATACTGTTTTGATTACTACAGCTTTGTAATACAGTTTGAAATCAGGATGTGTGATGTCTCGGATTTTTTTCTTTCTCCGGATTGTTTTGGCTGTTCAGGGTTTTTGGTGGTTCTATATGAATTTTAAGATTGTTTTTTCTATTTCTATGAAAAATGCTAATTGAATTTTGATAGAGATTGCATTAAATCTGTAGATCACTTTGAATAGTATGGGTGTTTTAATAATATTAATTTCTCTAATCCATGAACATGGAATATCTATTCATTTATTTGTGTCTTCCTCAATTTCTTTTATCAGTGTCTTATATTTTTCCATGTATAGGTTAAATTTAAGTATTTTATTATTTTTGATGTTATTATAAATGGGATTGTTTTCTTAATTTCTCTTTCAAATAATTTGTTGTTAGTATATAGAAGTACAAATGAGGGTGCCTGGGTGGCTCAGTCGGTAGAGTGTCCAACTCTTAATTTCGGCTCAGGTCATGATTCCAGGGTTGTGGGATTGAGCCCTGCATTGGGCTACATGCTGAGCATGGAGACCACTTAAAAGTCAGTCTCTCTCTTTCTCTCTCCCTCCCTCCCTCCCCTTCTGCCACTTTCCTCCTCTCATACACTCTCTCTCTAAAATAAAAAAAAAGAATGCAAATTATTTTTATGTACTGATTTTGCATGCTGCAACTTAACTGAGTTTGTTTATTCTAACAGTTTCTTGGTAGAGTCTTCAGTATCATATATATATATATGATCATGCCATCTGCAAACAGATAATTTTACCTCTTGCCAGTTTGGATATATTTTCTTTCTTTTTCTTGCCAGGACTTCAAGGACTGTGTTGAATAGAAATGGGAATAGTGGGCATGTCTGTCTTGTTCCTGATTGGTTTTGACCATTGAATCTAATTTTAACTGTGAGCTTGTCATATTTTGTCTTTATTACATTGAAGTACATTCCTTCTTTACATGATTTATTGAGTTTTTAATCATTAAAGGATGTTGAATTTTGTCAAATTCTTTTCTACACCTATCGAGGTGTTTATATAATTTTATCCTTAATTTTGTTAATGTAATATATCACTGATATGCATATGTTCTAACCATCCTTGAATCCCGGGGATAAATCCAACTCAGTCCTGGATATGATCCTTGTAATGTGTTGATGAATTATGTTTGCTAGTATATTGTTGAGGATTTTTGCATCTATATTCATCAGAGATATTGGTCTATAATTTTCTTTTCTTGTAGTGTCCTTGTCTGGCTCTGGTATCAGGGTAATGCTAGCCTCATAGTATGAGTTTGGAAGTCTTACCTCCTCTTCAGTTTTTGGGAGAGTACCAGAAGGATTGTTCATTCTTCTTTAAATGTTTGATAGAGTACAGGGGCACCTGGGTGGCTCAGTCGATTGAGTATCTGACTTTGGCTCAGGTCATGATCTCGTGGTTAGTGAGTTCAAGCCCCACATTAGGCTCGCTAATGCTGACAGCACAGAGCTTGCTGTGGGACACATCCTCTGTCCCTCTCTCTCTGTCCTTCCTCACTTGTGCTTTCTCAAAAATAAATAAAACATTAAAAAAATGTTGGGTGGAGTTCACCCATAAAGCCATCAGGTCCTTGGCCTTTTATTTTTACAATTTTTAATTACTGATTCAATCTCCTTACTAGTAATTGATTTATTCACGTTTTACATTTCTTCATGATTCAGTCTTGGTAGAAAAAGAACAAACTAAGCCCAAAGTTAGCAAAAAAAAAAAAAAAAAAGGAAATAATAAAGATCAGAGCAGAAATAAATAAAATAGAGACTAGAAAGACAATAGAAAAGCTCAATGAAACTAAGAGCTATTTTTTAGAAAGATAAACAACATTGACAGACCTTGCAGCTGATACCACAGAAATACAAAGGATTATAAGAGATAACTATGAATGGTTGCATCTCAACAAACTGGATAACCAGGCTAGGTGCTGACAGCCTCCCATCTGCCTTCTGAGGGCAGTGGTGAACATTGGGTTTGTTTAATATCTCCTGATTCTGCAGAGTCGGCCAACTCTCTGTGCATGATCACTGGCTATCTACAGGGGCTTGCATTTGTTGCCCTTGGTAATCACATAAGGAGCTGGCCATGGAAGAGGAGTTATGTGAATAAGGTGTGGAGAGCATCGAGGTGCCCATGGGCCAGATGGGGGGATCTACAGGTGAGGCATCTCTGTTGGCCTATGGGTGAAGTAGTTAGTAGGATCCGAATCTCTTTGATGCTTTTGTAGACATGACCCCTATGCTGGAACAGTTCTGTGCTGGAACCAGAGAAGATCATCACCATTAAGTAAATGAGATTACCAAGAGGAAACACACTTGCTTGAGAGCAAGGAAATAGTGATGGGGCCATGGCTTGAACCTAAGGATCCTGACTCTTGGGACTCATTAGTTTGTTCATTTGTTTGTTCATTTGTTCATTCAGTCAGCAGTCTGTCAACTACTGTACTAGTTGCTGGGCACATACAGACAAATGTACCTGAGCCCTGACCCCAGGATGCACAGTCTGCTGAGAAGACAGACAGGCAGATGGAAACCAGTTGGGGACTTCAATATCCTGTCAGTAATTGATAGATCAAACAGGCAGAAAATCAATAAGGATGGAGTTGACTTGAACAGCACAGTGATGAGTGGTTCAGTACATTGAGCAACAAGGGCCTCAGAGGATGGCTGAGCAAACATTCCAGAACATCTGGGGAAGTGACATTTGAGGGGAATTTCCAAGGCAGGTTGGTTGGTGGTCTGAGTGGTCTCCTGAGGGCAGCACCAGCACTCTAAGCTTTGGGCCATTTGGTGTGGTATTGAGAAGAAATGGGCTTTGGTCTCAGGGTCTTGTCTCTCCTCTGGGCCAGGCACAGAAGCAGGCTTTCCTTTATTTGTGGTAGGTTGAATGGGTGCCCCCCCACCCTTGGAGGCTATATATACGATATGGGAAAAGCCACTGGTGGCCCAGGGGTTGGCATTTAAAGCAGGTGGAGCAGAAAGAGCAATACACATTGGTCAGAAGCCCCCCAAGTCTGGCTTCTCATCCTATGCAAGTTCTTAAAAAGTCCAACTTGGTCAAAGGTTTTTACCTCTGAGTCTCTTTCTTGTCTATATTGTGGCTGTGCCTCTTGCATGTGGCACTCAAGGCTCTTATGCCTGAGGACAGGTGTACCAAGATGGCGACTGCTCCACTGATGTTCAGCCAGCAGCAGAAGAGAGGACAGGGTTGGGAGTAGTGGGCTTATACCTGCTTTCCCTGCAAACTCTAGGCCCCAGACTTGGATTCTAAAAGTTGTGGGCTGGGATCAGATCAAGGAGCAAGAGGGCATAAGAGAAGCCTGTGGGGTCTCTGTGGGCATCGTGCTGACTTCAATTTTTGGGTTACTTTTTGGCACACATGAATGCAAATATTGCTGCTCAAAAGGAAAACAGAAATTCCACATGGGTAACCGATAGCAAAGGAATGTTCTTTCCACAATTCTCACTACTTCCTCAAGATGGGATGTTTCCCAATAAGGACAGGGAAAAAAGAGACCCTCCCTGCCCAGGGGATAGTCCCAGAGAGCCAAACCAAGCTGTGCTTTGATTGAGAACAAGGCCTCAAGCATAATTGTGATCCTTCAACCCCAGCAACCATTCACCTTTGAATAGAGTGGAGTTAGTTCCCCCTGATGCACCTTATTCCGGATGCCTTTCCTTTCCCAAGATGGCCATAACGCATTTTAGTAAGCTCACCTCTCTGAAAAGCAGTGTATATTAACAAAAAATAAATAATTTTTGACATTTTTGGGCCAGTGATATGGAGAGACTAAAAATATGAAGGAAAAAAATCCCCAGATTTCTAGGAATGTAGAATTATGAAACTCATATTATGGGGTTTCAAGGATTACTTTTTAAGCCTTTTATTTGGAAATAATTTAAACTCGTAGAAATGTTGCAAGAATAGTGCAAAAAACACCCATATACCCTTTATCCAAATTTGCCTCCTGCTAACGTTTTGCCCCATTTGCTTTATCATTTCTCCCTGCCCATATACATAAACATATACCTACACATAAACATATACATATACACAACCTCAGTTTAATGTTCTTTAATGTCCTTATTCTAATTTTGTTGAATGACCCAATAATGTCCTCTGTTGCTACATTTTATCTCTCAGTACTAGATTCAGTCTAGGATCTGGCTGCCTTTCTGTAGCTTCTTTTTCTTCCAGACCAGCTCACAAGCAGAGCACTACCCCACTGTCGCAGTTTCCTCATTTGTAAGATATGAGAGCCAGAGTGGCTGACATCTGAGTTCTGTGATTATCCGATGGCCTGGAGTGCCCAGCACAGTGCTCTACATAATAGGTGTTCTTTAGATGTTTAATGGAAGTCCACTTTCCAGAGTGATTAGGAGTAGCTTTCTATTTGAGGGAGATTTTGTATCTCCTCCTTTTCTAAAACAGGACTGCTAGCATTGGAAACAAATCTAAAGTTCCTGCCTGATCTCTAAAAGATCACAAAGGTAACTGTTTAAAGTAACAATGGTAACAATGTATTTGGTCATAGTAGCATATGGATAAGTGAAAGGAACAATAGCAATGTCACCAAGCATGAGAGAAAAAAATCTGTTACCATGTACCTGAACTACATGTAGAGCAGAAAAGTGTTTTTTAAAGGTGAACTTCGATTCATAAAAATGTACATTTTATTACTTGCTTTCTTACTTAACTAGGCTGCTGGTTTGTTATAAAATGATCTAAGTTAGAAGCAATCAGATAGAAGAGCTGCATAGAGTAGGCATGGAGAAAGGACACAGAGCTGTCAGGTCCCCTTGTCCCCCATACTGCCACAAGTTCACCGGTCAGAAAACTCTCTAAAATGTATATTTTAAACTCTAGGGCAACTACTTTATGTTTTCTACAAGAAAACTATTTTCCAAATAAAGACTGATAGGTTAGAAATCAAGGAATAGAGAAAGATGGACTGTGCTAATAGTCATCAAGAGAAAGGTGGGCAGCTATATTAATTTCAGACAGAGAAGACATCAGAACAAGGAAAATTATTAACAAGGATAAAGAGGGGTAATACATCACGATAAATGGGTCAGTTCTCCAGAAAGACATAACAATGTATGTACCTAACAACAGATCATCAAAATATGTCAGGCAAAAAATTGATAGAGCTAAATAGAGAAATAGACAAATCTACTATTGTAGTTGGGGACTTCAATATCCCCCTGTCAGTAATTGATAGATCAAGCAGGCAGAAAATCACTAAGGATAGAGTTGACTTGAATAGCACTATCAATCAACTTGATCTAATTGACATTTATAGAACACTCCATCTACCAATAGCGGAGTACACATTTTTCTGAAGCTCACCAAGAGAGACCACATTCCGGGTCCTGAAACACATTCTAAAAGATTAGCAATCACACACAATCATTTGTCAGACCACAATGGCATTAAACTAGAAACCAGTAACAGAAAGATATTTAGGAAATCCCCAAATTTTGGATATTACACTACTTCTTTTTTTAAATTTTAAAAAATGTTTATTCATTTTTTTTTTGAGAGAGAGAGAGACAGAGTATGGGGGGTGATGCAGTGTTGCAAAGAGAGAGAGAGGGAGACACAGAATATGAAGCAGGCTCCAGGCTCTGAGCCGATGTGGTGCTCTAACTCCCGGACCGTGAGATCATGACCTGCACTGAAATTGGACCCCCTGCTGACTGAAGCACCCAGGTGCCTCTAAACTATATACTTCTAAAGAATTCATTGGTCAAAAAATAGTCTTAACAGAAATTTAAAAATATTTTTAATTAAATGAAAATGAACATGCAACTTATTAAAATTTGTGGGATGAAGCAAAAGCAGTGCTTAGAGGGAAATTTATAGCATTAAAATGCATATAGTAGAATAGAAGAAAGAGCTGAAATTAATAACCTAAGCTTCCATCCTAGGAAAGTAAAGAAGGAAGAGTAAAACCAAAGGTAAGTGGAAGAAAATAAATTAAAGATCTATTCAGTCCCTCACCCCCAAAGGTACTAGACTGGAGGAATAATTGTGATAATAATAGTAATAATGTCATCAACTATGACATAGAAGCTGCTCTTCTAAGCTGTTCTCATGTACTCACACATTTAATACTTACAGTAACCCTAAGAGGAAAGTACTATTAGAATCTCCATCTCACAGATGAGACACTGAGGCATGGAGCCAGTTAGTAACTTGCCCAAGGACACATGGCTACTAAGAGGAGGAGGCAGGATTTGAATGGGGCAGCCTGGTTCCAGAAGAGGCAGAACCACTCAGTTCCTGTTCTGTGTCTGTCTTCTCCAGAAGAACAATGACTGGTCTTCTAGAACAATTTATGCAGACCAGGGATGTGTGAAGTATTGAAGGGGAGACCCAAGATGCCATCATGGGGCATACAGCTGAGTTATGACCCTAAAGAAGTTGTTATTAATGTTTGAGAACTCGTGGAGGGTAGGAATTCTCCAGGAAGTTTGTGGCAGATAAATCCTCTGTAGGAATTTGTCTGCGGAATGCCAGAAGGCTGTGCTCCAAACAGTACATTTATCAATGTCTTGGATGAAGTCAAGCTCATCAAGTGGCAGATTCCATAGAGCTGAAAGGAGAGCCTCAAGTGATGCCAGCATGTAGAGCCCACTTTGAATTCAATACAATTACATGATATTTGGGTAAAACAAAACTTCCAAAACATAGAGTAGGCAGGACCTGAGTGAAGAGCAGTTTTTGTGAAAATGAATTTGGGGCTTAGCAAACCACAAGCTACCAATGGGTTGGTAGTGCGATGTAGCTGCCAAAACATCTGGTTCTGTCTCTAGCTGCACTGAAAGGGAGGTGGTGTTTGTGCTGGAGTCTCTTAAGTTGAATAGCACATCAGAGTCATTTAAAAATTTCAGATGTCTGGGCCCTACTTCCACAGATGCTGACTCATTAGGTCTGGACTAAGAATGTTTAAAAGCTCTCAAGGTGTTTGGAATGGCAGGTGGGATTGAGAACTACCAGTCTCATGGGTCTAATAGTTGTTAGCTGCCTAATGATGGTTCCAGAAATGGAGTCAATGTTGTTCTGAGCATCAAAATGGGGAGAGTCTGAGGAGCCAGGCCTTCCAGGGTCACTTGGGTTCATGGCAAAGGTCAGACACCACATAGGCGTTAGTAGTCTGTGTCCAAAGATGTCTCTCAAAGCTGTTACTTCACTTAGTCTTGGGCCTTTAGAGCGCTCTTAACCTTGGTCAGTTCCACAAGAGGGACCTTCCTTAGTTCTGGGTTTTCTCAGCTTTCATCAGCGATGTCAAGAACCTACAGGTGGGGCTTAATTGTGGTTAGAAAGTGTCTCAAGTGGAGCCTGATACACAGAAGGTCCTCCCCTCCAGAGGTGTTGGAGACCTGTCTGTCTTTCCTTTCATTTGCTGTCCAGGTGTGAGGCATACACTGTAGTGATGCAGCCTTTTCAAGTGGTGTGGTAGTGAGCTTCAGTGATGGCTCTCTGGTATCATCACCTCCTGGCATCTGGGGTCTTGTGTAGTCCCCTCTTTCATTGAATCAGAGTTGACCTATGTGAGCAATAGAGCACAGCAAAATTAATGATGAGGGACTGCAGGAGTAAGTCAGAAAAGGCATGGCAGCTCCAACCTTGTTTTCTTAGATTGCTTGCTCTGGGGGAATCCAGGCGCCATGTTATGAGGGCACCCAAGCAGCCCCATGGAGATCCCCACAAGGACAAGAACTGACTATGACACTAACTTGCCAGTCATGTGAAGGAACCACTTTGGAAGTAGATATTTCTGCTCCCAGCTGAGTCTTCAGATGACTGCAGCATCAGCTATCAACTTGCTGAACTGTCACCAGAACCACACACCTCACACTTTCTCATTACATGAAAAAAAATAAAATAAACCACTAATTTGTCTAATCCAGGGGTTGGCAAACTACAGCCCATGGGCTGGCTGCCTATTCTTGGAAATAAAGTTTTATGGAAACACAGTCAGATGCATGGCTGCTTTCACATTGCAATGGCAGAGTACTTGTGACAGACACTGCGTGTCCCATAGACTGAAAGATTTACTATTTTTCTGGCCCTTTGAGAAAAAGTTTGTCAATCCTTTAAGCTATTGTTTTTTTTTCTTTCTTCTTTCCAGTACCTGAATACAGTACCTAAGTGATAAATGGTCCAATCTAAAGGACATTTGTTTTTGAAGAACCAAGAGGCTCAATGATGTGGAAGCTCATGGAGAAACTTGTCAGAAAGACTATCTGGCTTTATAAACTCTACACCGACCAAAGGTTTAGCATCAGGCTAGAATCAGAATCCATCTTAACTGATTTAAGAGACTTTAATGAAAGGACTTACTACAGAGGTGAGAGAGGGTCAAGAGAGAAACACAGGATATTGGGGCACCTAGAAACCTGTGACAGTGGGAAGCCATTACTTCCTGCAGACCTCTAGGGGAATAGGAAGGAAGTGGTTTTACCAGAGGCTAGTGGGTACCCTTGTATCCCACTGATACATTGGAATCAAGCAATTATGATTCAAGCTACTCTAAGAATTCAGATCCAATTCGAACCGGCTATGTCAGAACAAAATTGGGTGCTGGAACAATTACCCAAAGGAGGCAGCCTCTGGGATCCCTCTTTGCTATAAGTCTACTGGGTAATTGTGCAGAGTAGTTTGTGGCCTCATTGGTCTGTACAGTTATTGCCTCTTTACTTGATCTTTCATTGATAAATTGATTTTTCTGTCTTACCATATATGCCCAAACCATGTTTTAGTTTTCATTTTTTACCAGATTTTTTTAAGCCATGAGTATTATCTGTATTTAAAGGTGAACCTGTGAGTTCTTGTTTAATTTTTCACCCTAAGAGAAGCTCACAATGTTCAAACTCGTTCCCAAGTACAAAGTAGTGTCTTCTGTAGAGATTTTTGAGTTTTATGTTTGGTGGGTCAAACTACAAGAGGCCTTGAAAAACAGAATCAGACAGGGTCTTCTCCATTGCCCTCCCAAGTGGGTCAAAGCCAAACCGTCAAAGTGATCTCACCTCGTAATTTGAAAACATTGCCAAGCTGAATCTTACTTTTGGGGTATCAATAGTCTTACCAGGGCGCAAATGCTAGAGCCATCTTCCTTTTTAGGTGCTGAGACCCAAGCCCAACTCCTACCACATTTCAGATATTTAGAATAGAGGCCATAGATTCCTTCCCCTAAGCTGCCCCTGAGGACTCTGCCTGTGTCACAAGAGGAGCATCAGAATACCACTCTGCTATATACATGCTTGTTTGTACCATAACTTGCCGCACCAGTTACAATTGCTGTTTAACAAATTACCCCCAAACTTAGCTGCCTAAAACAACCATTTTAATATACTTAATGGATTTAGTTGGTCAAGAATTCAGGCAGAGCATGCCAGGGATGTCTTGTTTCTGCTCCACAACAACTAAGGTCTTGCCTGGGAAGATTTCAGTGCTGGTAGTGACTCACCATTTGGGGGTTGGAATTATCCAAAGGCTCCTTTGCTCTCATGTCTAGTGCCTGAGATGGAAAGACTTAAAGATAGGACTGAAGCATTCACCCACAGGTTTTCCGTGTGGCTGGGCTTCCTCACAAAATGTTGGCATTTTGTGACTTGGCAGTCACAAGTCCATCTAGATTCAAAGGAAGGATAAATACTCTCCTACTCTGTCTCCATGAAGGGAATGTCATAAACTACCGTATTTGCAAATGGGGAAGCAGTTTCATTTGCCTGGTAGAAAGCGACATGAAGTTAAATGTAGCATTTTCTCATTTGGAGATTGGAGAAACCCCATGCAGATACTTGTACAGGCCAGGCTGAGTGAAATTTTTAACTGGACTGCAGAGGCCAGAACTTTAAATTCCCAATAATGGATGCATGGTAATGAGCGTGGCGATGCAGTGGAGTGTTATTAAAGAACTGTGGGTTGGCCATTTCTGTGCCTTCTTTCCCTGCTTCCTAACATTTGAGATACATTGCAACCCTGACAGGAGGAACTTAGGAAATCATATAACTGCATCTTGTCGGGGTAGAGTAGAAAGAAGAGCTAAGAAGAAGGACAAGGTTCTGAACAAGGTGTGGCCATTCTCTGGTTTCTAAAGGAGATGGGGCTGCCCTCAGGCTGAGCAAACCATGAAGCCAGGAGCAGAAAAGACAATGGTCAAAGGAGGCTGAAGAGAACTTAGAATGGATTGGAAGAAAAATTCAGATCTGTCAATAGTTAGAAAGTAGTCATAAAGGGAAACTTTGGTTTTGAGGGAAGGAAGGGAGAGGAATGAATTTAATGGAGGCCATGGCTAACAGTCAGATGAGGAAGAGATTTAGAGACCCTCAGTACAGTCTCATGAACAGTGGGGCTAAGGTGTTGCTCTTGATTTGGGGGAAGCAAAGTAGAAATTTCAAGGCTAACCATATGACCAGCATGGACATTAGACATTTTCCAGATAGTGTAATGGAGGAAGCTCATTATAAATATATATCAGTAAGGTCATGCTTTTGCCTCAGAGCACCCCCAAGAGAATTGGCCTCCCACACATTGGCACAAGCCCTTCTAATGGTGTGATTGGCAATTGTTTGCATATATGCTACTATTATGAGAATATTAGTACCCAAAGGCTTCTGGATGTTGCATGATTAGCTGGCCATAGCCAGTTGGCCCTTAAGTTTATTTAGGGCTTTTGCATTCATTATCTCATTTACTCTTAAAAGTTTGTGAAGTAGGCCAGGAAAGTATTATTAGACCCACTTGGGGGATGAAGAAACTGGAACTAGGGAGGTTAATTTGCTTCTCCAAGCCAGGCAGCAGCAGGGCCAGGACTAAAATCCAAGTCTCATGCCTCCTGGTATTACCACGGCCTGTGGCCTCTGCCCCCTCCACCTCCCATGCTGAGCCACGAGCTCAGTTGTTCTGTCAGCTGGATAGCCCCCTCTTACAGGGCCAGATTCTAGCAGTAACATCTGACTGCTTCTTATATAGTTGGAGTCCATTTCAACTTCAGTCTTCTTTCCCTACACGTACATACACCAGCTTTGAGCCTGGCATGTGATGTTACAGGTGCCAGAGCATTTCAAAGGCTGCAGGACCCTGTGCTCCTTTTCTTTCTCCATTGATCAGTTGTCTACTACTGTGCAATAAACCATTTGAAGCCCTGGTGACTTAAAACAATACCATTTATTATTTCTCACCTTTCTGTGGGTCATCAGTCTGGGGGGTGCTGGGATCACTTGGACTCATGTATGTGGCAGAGATCATCTGATGACAAGGCCAGGACTGAAGAGTCCAAGATACCCTCACTCTCTGGATGTTGGCAGGGCACTTTGGTTCTCCTCCAAGGGGCCTGTAATCCTTCAGTAGGCTGGTCTGGACTTCCTTACAACATGGCGGTCTCAGGGTTCCAAGAAGGTGAAGGTGGAAGCTGCGAGACCCTGTAAGGCCTAGCCTCATGAATCTACACAACTTCACATCCACCAAGTGCTAAAACAAGTCATAAAGCCAGTTCTGGTTCAAGAGGGATAGAGAAATAGACTCCAAGGAGTCTTGATGGAAGGGCAGCAGTGTCCCATTGCAAAGGGACACAGACTCATTGGGGGCCATTATCATAATGATTCAAGCACACTCCATGATCTGCTGAATAAGGATTAACAAAAACATGCCCCTAACAGGAAAAAAGCAAGCCTTTCACTGCTACTGCACTTGCCTATCAGCAGCTAGTGTTCTTTGGTGGCAAACAATAGAAACAGACTCTAGTTAACTTAAACAGAACAGTCATGTATTAAGAAGCCACCAGGAAGCTCCCATACTCAATGGAAGAGTTTAACAATGAGACCTCAAAAGTGAGAGAAGGAGGGCAGCTCTGGGGGGTGGGTGTGGGTGGAGGGGGAATATCTGAGGCAGGGATTGATGGACAGCCTGTGTCAGGAACTCCACTGGAATAACTTAGTTTCAGCTGATTTTTTTTCTGGTCTTTGTGTCATTTGGCTCAAGATTCAGATTCCTTGGGGAGCTGACTTGGGACATGCTCATGCTGCTTAGGTGGGTAGTGGTAGCTGGGCAAGTTGATGGATTGGGCCACCTGGAATGGGGGAGGTGGGTGTCCCAGCAGAAGAGCTGGGACTGTGAAAAGTGGGAGAGGACTTAGGCAGGCAGAAGTGTCATCCACCTACTGATTCCTGACCAGTCTCTGTGGGTGCTTATTTGGATCCGTTGGGCCTGACAGTGACTTCTCTATGAGTGACATCATTCTATCTCAGTGCCTCTTCTTGCTCCTCCCCATCCTGGCCCCAGGAATGAAAAGTTAAACTTTTTTTCCTCCTCCATGCAAAATATAATCTTAGATGAACTTTGTCCCACTGGACCTAACTTCTTAAATGCAAGCATTCCCCGCAAGGTTCGATCATTCACTCTTCTTTGTTCTCAGTGTTGTGAACCGTTTGTCCCCATCTCCCTGCAGGTGACTCCTTGATCTAAGTCTTCACTACTGCCCATTTTCAATTTGCTGTGGGAGTCCTCCACCCAAATCCACTGCCTCAGACTGCTCTTCCTCCCAGAATATGCTACGGCAGATACCACATGGTGGCTTGCTCAACATTCACTTCAATCCCCTTATGCATGTCTCCCTGTATTGGAGAGTCTGGAAAGAGAAAAATGGCATTTCTCAAACTCCTGTGCAGATAGGGAGCCATGTTTTATTGACTTCCACCAAGCAGGCCTTTCCACATGAGGCATGGGAGGCAGAAGTGGGTGATGTGAGTGATGAGGCTCTATGAAAGCCACATGGATGGCCATGCAGGTGCCACATCTGTGTGAGGCGTTTGGTTCTTCTGGGGCAGCACAGGAGTTCTTCTGTGCAGTTCTCTAGAGTCAGAGGCCGTGGGTGGTGGCAGCATCAGGTTTCTGCTAGGGAAGTTTGTATGCATCTCCTGGCTATATTGCTCCTGGTCATGTCGCACCCAAGCTTGGACACCCACACATTGGAAATGTGTGATACCTAATGGACTAAACCTTTTCTGCTTGTTAGAGTGGATTCTGTTGTCTGCAACGAAGAACACTGCCCTATACAAACACTCCCTGTCTCCCTCAGTGCTGCAGTATAGATATTGAACAACATTCTTTTTTGGGGGAAATTTGCACTTCCACCAGCCAGCAGTGTGTGAGCATCTCAGCTGCTTTTTCTCCTTACCAGCACCTGTTTTTGTCAGCACTTGATTGATGTTGGTAAAAGAAACAGTATAATTTTTTAAATGTTCTAATATCATAATATGACTTTGAATAGGAGGTAAGATAACACAAACACACAGATGCACACAGACACACACAGACACACACAGACACACACAGACACACACAGACACACACACACACACACACACACACACATACCTTACATAACAGTAAAAAAAAAAAAGCATGTCTCTTATTAACACTGGCTGGATCTTTTGAGTACAGCTTCTTTCTTTTATCAACCTATATTGTTACAGGTCAAGAATTTAGGCAAGTCTGCAAGCTATTATTTGATTTAAACCAGAAACACGTCTCTGAATTTGTAAACATAGTTTCCCTAACTGTTCCTGTCTTCTCCCCAGGGGCTGGGGGGAGGGGGGCAGAGCTGCTTCATCATTAGTGCATGGCAAGATTCTTCACACCCTGAATTGTCCTTTTTTTTTTTTTTTTAAGTTTATTAATTTTGAGAGAGAGAGAGAGAGAGAGAGAGAGAGAGAATCCCAAGCAGGCTCTGCGTTATAAGTGCTGAGCCCGATGATGCAGGGCTTGAAAGCACAAAGCGTAAGATCACGACCTGAGTAGAAATCAAGAGTTGGATGCCCAACCGAGTGAGCCACCCAGGCATCCCCTGAATTTGTCCTTTGAATGGGGAGGAGACTATGAATAAAATGGCTCAGGTACAGAAGTTGAGTGCCTGGACCAGTCTGTAATTTAGTCGTTATTTTCATGTTGAATTGAAAAGCACATTCAAAGACAAGAGGCATATGGTTAGCGGCTAATTAATGACCTTGATAGAATTCTTAGCATTTCAGGAGGCTGCGTTCATTTGAAAGCATTGCTGAGTTCCTCTATTAATAAGTTCTGCTCTATTCCCTCCACCCCTTCCCCAGGTTTCCTCCCTGACTCCTAAAGTCTGTTGCAGAGTTGGGTGAAGATTTCCACTTGCCCGCCAGCCTGACCCAAATCTTGCTGAAGCTGGAATCTGACCACAGGACCCCACCTATAGTTTTTCATCTGGGGGGAATTTACTTGTTTCACCTTCCAAGGCAATGTTCACAACACACGAACATTGACATCCAGAGAAATCCTTGGTCATCTGTGTCAGGCTCTTTTTATAGATAGACTAGTGCACGGTGTTGTGTTGTGTTCATGGGTGTGTGTGTTGGGGGTAGATAGAGAGCAAGGTGGGTGGGGAGGGAGGTGCCAGTGGGGTGGTGAGTTCACTCATTACAGAGAACCAAATAAATTATTTCTGCATAGTTCATCACTTCAGAATTTCTCGTTGTCTTTTCTTTCCTCCTTGGTGCTGACAACTGGATTCTTTGGGATCCAGTGACCGGAGAAGAACAGGCATGTGGTGAACTGCTGAGGTTGAAGCATCTTATACTCTTTGCCCCTTTGAAAGTGGATACAGGAATTGCATTCCTTATCTTGTGCTCCACTTTTGAAACTTCCAGAAATAGGAATTTTGCTGTCAGTCCTCAGTGCAGGGAATCCCTTCCCTTCAAGATAAGGAGGAAACTAAAACACACGACAGGGCCCGTAAAGTGTAGTGTTCTTGTAAAATATCAGACCCAGGCTGTTGTCTGGTTTTAACTAACGTGCCAATCTATAGGTATGTCTATAACTCATTCCTGAACTCCACGACTGCTGTATTATTGTCTGTTTTTTCATGTATGTTTGTGATTCTGAGGTGACAGATTTGATTTCTCTTTGATTCCCCTCCCCATGCAAGATTTGACCCAGGGTATCAGTTAGCTTTGCTATGTAACAAGCCACCCCAAAATTTAGTGGCATCGAATAACACATATTATTTTAATAGACTTTATTTTTTAGAGCAGTTTTAGGTTCACAGAAAAATTACATGGAAGGCACAAAGATTTTCCATGCACTCCTACCTACTCCCTCCTGCACAGCCTCCCCCACTGTCAATATCCCCCACCAAAGTGGTACATTTATTGCAATTGATAATCCTATGCTGGGACATCATTACCATTTGAAGTCCATAATTTACCTTAGAGTTCACTCTGAGCTTACTGAGTGTTTGGAAAAATGTATAATGACATGTGTCCACCATTATAATATCATACAGAGTAGTTTCACTGCCTTAAAATTCTATGTTCCACCTATTCATCCCCCCCTTTTACCCCCTAACCCCTGTCAACCACTGGTCTTTTCACTGTGTCCATGGTTTTACCTTTTTCAGAATGTCATATAGTTAGGATCATACATTTCACTTTTTTAGGTTGGCTTCTTTCACTTAGTAATATGAATTTTAAATTCCCTTGATATCTTTTTATGGATTGATAGCTCATTTCTTTTTATCCCTGAGTAGTATTTTGTTGTCTAATGTACCAGTTTATTTGTCCACTCACCTCCTGAAGGACATCTTGGTTGCTTCCAAGTTTCACAATTATGAATAGAGCTGCTATAAACATCCACGTGTAGGTTTTTGTGTGGACATAAGTTTTCAGCTCACTTGGATGAATACCGAGGAGCATGATTGTGGGATCATATGGTAAGAATATGTTTAGTTTTGAAAGAAACTACTAAACTGGCATCCAAAGTAGCTATACTATTTTGCATTTCCACCATCAATGTTGAGAGTTCCCATTGCTCCACATCGTTGCCAGCATATGGTGTTGTCAGTGTTTGGGATTTCGGTCATTTTATTAGGTGTATAGTGGTGACATATATTTTTAACTTTTTTAATGTTTATTTATTTCTGAGAGAGAAAGATAGAGAGAACATGATTGGGGGAGGGGCAGAGGAGAGGAAGACACAGAACGCAAAGCAGGTTCCAGGCTCTGAGCTGTCAGCACAGAGCCTGTTATGGGACTCAAACTCAGCAGACTGTGAGATCATGACTTGAGCTGAAGTCGGATGTTTAACTGACTGAGCTACCCAGGCACCCCACATATATTTAATTTCTCGAGATCCTGCGTGTTATCCAAGTGGCTTTTCTCACATGGGCAGTTCAGCTGGGGCTAGATAGACTAGAGTGTCCTCACTTTTATTTCTGGGGCTTTGGCCAGAATGGTGGGGACCTTGCTCCATGTGGTCTCTCATCCTCCAGCAGGCTGGCCCAGCCTTCTTCACATGGTGGTGGAGTGTTCTAATAGCAAGAGAGGGCATGTCCAATTGTGCAACACTTTTGAAGCCTCTACTTACATTTGGTACATCCCATTGTGTAAAGCAGGTCACATGGCCAGGCCCAGATTGGAGGGATGGAGAAATGAACCCCACTTCTTGCTTAGAGGAGGAAACTATTGTGACCACACTTTCCCATTCACAGCAGTTGGTGACTGTGATGTCTAACTCAGCAAAGGAATAATCTCTGACATTCGTTTAAACCACTCTCAATCCCCACCCCAGGCGGGCACCCAGAAAAGCAGTTTCTTCAGTTATGCAGGGAAATATTATAGAAAAGAGATTAGATAATCTCATTCTTCTTTTCTCATTACTCAGTTGGTATTATTCCAAAGGGGCAGTGATCATTTCCTCAGACCCCAGCATTAGGAACTCACAGCCTCTGGTCCTAATGTCCCGTACAAGAAAAGCAACACATTTATTCTTGTCTTCATTTCTTAACTGCTGTGAAAGAAGTTGCCGAGGTTTAAGGGCTGATAATTAATCATGCCTCTTGCCCTTCCATCTTTGGAATCAGTTGAGAAATAGATGCAAGCATGGGAATCAGAGGTCAGAATAGCAGCTCTTTGCTGGCAGTGCTGGACCAGAGAATGTGGCTTGGACTACAGCCAGACAGGGCTTGACCTGGGCTGTCCATGGACGGGAGCCTGGGTCTCCAGAGCAGTCCACCAGCCTGGCCAGACGAAAGGAGAATTGTTGCCTCTTACTTTCAGGTCATGGCAGTCAAGACAGAGGAATCAGAGCAGGACTCAGGAACAGGGAGATAAAGGGTCACCCAGCCTGTGGTGACCCTTTATGAGAGAGAGGCAATGACTCCTCTCTCCTCACCAGTAGTTGGGAGTGGACAGAAATTTAGGTGGAAGCTTTTCCTGATACTTTCCATTTTGATTTTTTTTTGCAATTTTCTCATTAAGCTTCTTTTTGAAGCATAACGTACATATAGAGAAGAGTACACATCATAAACGTGTGGATCAATACATTTTCACAAATTGGAAACACTCATGTAACCAGTACCCAGATCAAGACTCAGAAAATTACCAGTTCCCTGGGCACCTTGGTGGCTCAGTTGGTTGACTCTTGATTTTGGCTCAGGTCATGATCCCAGGTTTGTGGGATTGAGCCCCATGCTGGGCTCTGTGTTGGGCATGGAGCCTGCTTAAGATTTTCTCTCTCTTTTTCTCTCTCTCTCTCTCTCCTCCCTCCCTCTCTCCCTCTCTCTCTCCTCTCTCTCTCTCTCCCTCCCTTCCCCCCACTCATGCTCTCTCTCTCTTTCTCTCAAAAAAAAGAAAGAATGAATGAATGAAAGAAAAAGAAAGAAAGGAAAAAAGAAAAGAAAAAGAAAATTACCAGTTCCCTAGAAGCTCTATGGAGTCTTTTTTGGTCTGGCTTCTTTTGCTCACAATTATGATTGTGAGGTTCATCATGTTGTGTGTAGATTTATATTGTTAATTTTCATTGCTGTGTAGTATCCTACTCTGTGACTGCTGTGTAATTTATTTCCATTATGTTGATGGGCATATGTGTAGTTGCCAGATTTGGCTGACTTGAAACATTCTAATATGTGCCTTTTGTGAAAATTTGCACTTATTTCTGGTTGATGTATCCTTAGAAATATTCCCTGGGGCCCAGTGATTCTACCTCTATAGAGTTACAGCCAAGAAAAATGCTAACACTGTTAGAAACTGAAACTGTTTTCCAAAGTGGAACTGTTTGCCACCCCCACTGGCAACATTATGAGAGTTCCGGTTGCCCCCCTCCTTGCCTCGTAATACTGTGGAAAAGGCAGAAGTTCCTGTTCTATACATGAAATACCAGGATAGGGAGGAAATGAGTCCCCCTATAAGAGAAGAATGAAAAATGAAGACTTTTACAAAGAATTTTTTAAAAATAACTTTAAAAATGTGTCAATCCATCTTATTTTTGATGCATTTCAAACCAAGTTGCAGACAATTAGCAGATGGGGTCTTTTTAGGTGCAAAACACCCCCTACAAGCAGGAGAGTGATTTGTGATCTAACTTTAGAAACTCAAAATGCTCTCAAAGTCTCACCCAGCTCTGTGGAGGAGGGGTTTGCAGACAAAATGTCCCCTCCACAGAAATTGTGATAAAACACCAATTAGTGACTGCAGCAACGAAGTGGGAGTGTTTAACCTTTCAGGCGTGCCAACAATGTGCTCCTTAATTTGAAAATAGGGTACAAAGTGTTAGCAAGTGAAGAATAGTAATCATTCATCACTCAACTTGACATATCTCCTTTGCAGCAGAGGCAAGAGAAGGAATCCTCTGCGCTCCACTTATTCCAGCTTTTGTCTAACTTCTCTGAGAAAGGGCCTGATGCTCTAATGAGGGATAGCAGACACAGTAAATATCCAGAGATCAGGAGGAAACAGGCTGACAGCTTTCCCCTCGAGAAGGCTACCTTCCTTCGGAGCTCCTCATCATACTTTATATGCATTACCCAGCAGCAAGTCTTATTATTCCTTTTTGCAAACAGTAGAAAAGTGGTGCAGAGAGGCTAAAAAGGCTCACTCGAGGCTACAAGGGAAGCCAAATGTTCAGCTCAAAATAGAAACTGAGAGCTCTGGGAAACTCAGACAGCCTGAGAGGGTCCTTTAATCTCTGGACCCTTCCGTGTCTTTTTAGACAATAAGCCTTTCCTTGAAAGAGTTTTTATTCCCCGAACGATAGGGCCGCCAACTCTCCCTCCAGGATGTTGTAAAAAGGTGACATTTAACAGTGTAAATTGAAACTCTAATTGACTTCTCTTAAAACAGAAAAACAAGTGCTCTGTATTCCTTCTCTTGGCCAGATGTTTGTAATTGTCCCCTTGGGATTCTACCTTGAGGGAAGCTGAAGAGGCAAAATAGAACCATTCACTTGAATTAGAGTTACACACTCAAGGTTTGTTTTTACTGCACATGGAAGACATGGAGACCCCATCCAAGCAGACAGAGGTTTCAGGAAGAGGGTTCTAGCTCATGTCGCCTAGACCTTGGGACCAAAGAAGCCCCAGAATCTCTTGGAGTGATGAGTAAAGAGCTGGAGGTGAACCCTTCATTTCCGTATCTGGGTATATGGGGTCCCAGGATTATTTGGATTAATTCTGTTACTTGCTTTAGCCTAATAGAGTTTTGGCAGAGATCATGTGAGCAAAGTCTTAAAATGTACTTCTGCAGGAGGTCTTGCCTTCTTGTATTTCAGTCATCATCATCATGAGAAGAACATGCCTCAGGGAGCTTGCTGGTCAAGGACAATGAGAGACATATGTAGCCTGGAGCCTAGTCCAACTGAGCACAGCCTAGATCAGCCAGTCTCTAGCCTCTCTGCAAACATGTAAGCAAGAGACAGTTGCTTATTATTTTGAGCCACTGAGTTTTGTGGTCTTTTGTTATGTAGTGCATTATGTTATAGCTGGCTGATACAGTCCCAATGAAGGGGGGATAGGTATAGAGAGATTCTTAGTGTGCCGTGGACAAAATTTGCAAAAGCGCTCAGCTTGGGGTAGTCATACAGCAAAAACCTCATAACCGTGAGAGGAGCCGAATTCAGTGGGGTGATTGTATTTCATATATCTGAGAAAGAATGGAGTAAACCACACTATGTGGTCTGAATGGCAGGCCTGCCTGTTGATATCTTCCTCTAAATTGTAACTTTTATAAATCCTTCTCTAACGGCTTCATTCCCATCTCTTCCCCAGTTGGTATGTTGACATCTCTTTATGACTCAATCTTGGGCTGAACCATGAATACCTATGTAACCACCACCTAGATTCTACAATGAACATTTTGTTGCATGTCTGTCTGTCCATCCTTTTTTCCCTCCGTCAATCCATCTTATTTTTTGGCGCATTTGAAATAAGTTGCAGACATCAGTACACATCACCCTGATGGTGAATTTTGACAAGGCATGTATCCATCATCCCTGAAAGACTATTCTGATCTTGACTTTTTTTTTTCTATTATAGATAAGTGTTACCTTGGTTTAGTGTGTAAATGGAATTGTACACTATGTAGGGTCCTCATTTTAAAATGAATAATTAAACAAGATCTTTGCAGGCTCTCCTTACCTTAAGATTTTTGGCTTCTGTGATGTCTATACAGTTATAGTAACCACTGTTGAGTGATACACTTGAACCAAACAGCCTTCTGAAACAGGCATCTCTCCTGCTTGTCTGTTGGAGATCTGATCCTTTGGTTTCCACTCCCTCCCCTCACCCACCTCTCTTTAGGGTTGATAAATCTTTTAAAACTGTCGAGGGAATTTATTGAGATTTGTCCCATGGGCATAGTGCTTTTGATTTACTGAGTTGAGTATAATGTAGGGGCTGACCGAGCTCTTAGGATTAATTGCATCTGACTTTTCCCTAAGGGGTCGTCAGCAGTTTATCCTTTCCAGGACTCACAACAGGGTGTCCAAACTGTGCGTTAGTGGGAATGAGTGAAAGACGTGGCAAGTCATCTTTCTTACTTTGCTCTGCTCTGGTTGCGCAACCAGAATCCATGGAAGTGGGTGAGAAGAAAATAAGAATAAAGTGACAATTTTCCTCCACAGTAGCTAAAAGCCAGTGCTTTATCCCTTAGACTTAGCTTGAGGATTTAACTAATTTAACTAAAAATTAAAGCCACACTTGGTGTGGCTGGCTCCTGGCTGTGTTCCGTGTCAACTTAGCTAAGCTGGAACTACGTTTCCCAGAATTCCATTCCCTGCAGACTTCCTGGGTTAGCGCGGACCCCTTTGCGACTTCGCGAGCCTGGGAAGACGGAAGTGACACAACATTGTGGTCTTTAAGTCTTTGAAAGGCTGGTGTTGGTGGGGATTCGGGAGCTGTAGCAGGTCTTGGGATTGGCCCGGATACGTGGCTCGCCGGTGGGCCGGGGGCAGCAGGCGGTCGCCGCGCTCCTGCAGCCCTTCCGACGGCTGGGCGGCAGCAGGCCACCAGCAACTGCCGTCGGCTTCCCTGACTTCTGGGTCAGGCTGCGTTCTGCGCGGCTTGCAGGCCGGGCACCACCGGAGCAACAGCTGTGCATAAGCGGGGCAGCCAGCTCCCTCCCATAAATGTACCACACATCCCGTATTCTGTATTACTCTTGACGCTCCTGCTTTTCTGAATCCTGAGTGATTTCCCACCACAGAGCATGTGCAGCATTCGCTGCTAGTTCTCTCTTTTCCTCCCTAACACCTAGGTTTGGTTCCACGATTCACACTTTTCCATGCAGCTAGGAGACTGAGGGAAAGCTGGCTGAGCCCAGCTTCATAGGTGACTGATGAAACTAAGCCAGTGTTGCGAAGGGTAGCGGACCCAGTCCTAGCCCGCCGGTTTGGGGAGAAGTCACTGAAGGACTTCTAGAGAATAGGCCATTTGGATAAAAGATAAATATGGGAAGAAATGGCTTGGTGGTGGTGTTCTACTAGATGTTGCCCCAGAGTATTGCTTCCACAAGGCGCATGCTGCAGGAAGATGGAAGGAAGGTCGTTGGCCCTTGAAAGCTCATTGAACTGCTCAAGAAACCAAACTTGGAGTAGCTAGCTTATCCCTAGTTGTCTGGGGGTTTCCCAGGTTCAGCACTGAAGATCCAGTGTCCCAGCGAGCCCCTCAGTCCTGCGTATGGGTGATGGGGGTCACTCATGCCCTGCCTCAAGACTTTAATGTGAGATAATAATTCCCTTTACTGTCTAAGCCCTTTGAGTTGTGGCTGTTTTTGGTGCATGTAGCTGAAAGCATTCCGAATAGCACAGGGCGGTAAAAGAATGTATCTTTTGTTTCTGACAGCAGTTATAAAAGAGGCACTATAAACACTGTTTTGTGTAACGTCAACATCATTGGAAAAGTGCCACTGATCTTAGGACACTACCTGTGTGTCAATTTTGTTTGTTCAAATAAGTTTCATTAATTTATGGGCAGGCATACCTTAATACATTTTACCTAATTAGAAAAAAAATTACCACTTGGATATGCCTATGATATATTAAAAAATAAATATAACTATTCTGTTTTACGTATTTACATGTCTTTGGGCCTTTATGTAGCTTCCTCTTAAAATAGGAGTGCCCTTAAAGCCAATGAAGTGATGACTTTTGGGTAGGGAGGGAGGGGATGATCTCTGTTCTTTATGTTTAAAATTCTAAAATAAGTTAGAACCCACTCTTAAAGTGAGACTTTAAGAATTTATTTGTAGATTAGTTTGGTGTTGCTTAGTCGATTCCCCCCGAAATAAAGGCTTCTAGGGCTTGACACTGTCCTCCTGTGGGTGTGGAAGATTAATTGCATTATTGATATTTACCCTTTCTTGTGTCTATCCCTGTCCTAGCTTGGGCTGCTGTAACAAAAATACCATCCTGGATGGCTTATACCTAACAGGAATTTATTTTTCACTGTTCTGGAGGCGAGAGCTCCCAAGACCAGGATGCCAGCATGGTGGGGTTCTGATAAGAGCCCTCTTCTAAGTTGCAGACTGCCAACTTCTCCTTGTAGCCTCATGTGGTAGACAGCAGAGAGAGAAGCAAGCTAAGCAAGCTTTCTTGTAGCTCTAGTTATCAGGGACACTAATCCCATTTATGAGGGCCCACCCTCATGACCTCATCTAATCCTTATCAGCACCCAAAGGCACTGCTTCTTAATACTATCACATTATGGTGGTAAGATTTGATCTTAAGAATTCTGGGGGTATGCAAACATTGAGTCCATAGCAACACCCTTTGCCGTGTAGCCTGTGCCCTCCCGTTGTGACTGGGTTTGCCCAAGGATTGTTCTTTGTCCGGTAGGTGCAAGCAGAGGCTGGAAAAGTACTCAGTTAGTACTGGGATTGTTCATGCTCTGCCTCCAATTTGACAGTGGGCCTTGGTTAGCCTGTTAGGGAATGAGTGTCACATGGCATGAACACACCAGCTGATAGACAAACTGCCAAATCTTAGTGAGTCCAGAGGAGACAAAAGAATCACCCAGCTGAACCCAGCCTAAATTGCTGGTCCATAACTCATGAGCTAAATAAATGCTTTTTGCTTTAAGCCAGTGAGTTCGGGGTGTTTTATTACACAGCATTATTGCAGCAATGGATAACTAAGCCATCTTTTATCCATCAGGGACAATTTGGAGGAGCTGAATGTGTTGGCTTTACAGACTGTCATACCTTGTAGAATTTAACTCAGAAGTTGCCCAGTAGCATGCTTATGTTCTATTCAGAGGTAAATATAACAGTACCCTTTGTCCAAAAATGGGATGCCTTCACATGGACCAGATCCCACCAATGGGAGCTGGTCTGTTCCACATGTACAATAGTCTCAAGGGAGTTATTGGGGATTTTTATATGAGTCTGGTGTAATTCAGCAATTAAATTCAGGGACAGCATCCACTAACTTCCTTAGGGTGGTTAAGACAATATTGGGGTTGTTTCCCAGAGTGCTGATGCAAAATTATATTTGATTATTTAAGTTTAAATTCATTGTAATGAAATAAAATTAATCCAGTTCTTCAGTCATACTGGCCATATGTCAAGGGCTCAACTGCCACAGATGGGTAGTGGCTACTGCTTTAGACAGCACAGATACAGAATATTTTCATTATCTCAGAAAATTTTATTGGGCAGTGCGGTCTCAGTGCTTCTGTTCACATTTTTTATTTACAACATCTTTTCTGTCTAAACTTCTAGTTTCTGCTGACCACCTGATTCTGACAGCCCCTCAATCCATACCCTTTGGGAAAAATGAACTATCGTTTTCTAGATATTTGATAAAACTCAAGCTAGCCTGTTTTGACATTTACAACGTTAAATATTCTCTTAATTTACAGGTTACAAAGCTAACTGACATGAAGGAATATCCATGCAGTGAGGCTTGGCAGGGGGAGTGAGGGCAGCAAAGAGACTCCCTTAGTTTGAGTTGTAAAATCCTCAAGAAAACTTGAAGGGTTAAGAGAAGAAAATGAGTTTGGGATGCCTGGATGACTCAGTGGGTTGAGCATCCAACTTTGACTCAGGTCGTGATCTTGCGGTTTGTGAGTTTGAGCCCCGCACTGGGCTCCATGCTGACAGCTCAGAGCCTGGAGCCTGCTTTGGATTCTGTGTCTCCCTCTCTCTCTGTCCCTCCCCTGCTTGCACTCTGTCTCTTTCTCTCTCTCAAAACTAAATAAACATTCAAAAAATGTTTAAAAAAGAAGAAAATGAAGCACAAAGAGAGACTGTTGGGCAAAACTCTATTCCATTGGCGAGGTGCCCCTGAACTTGCCCTCCCCACACCCACTGCAGCTGAGCCAGCTTTATTAGAGGACAGAACTCACAGCTTGTCTCCACTCTCTGCTTTCCTCAAGGAGGGATTTCTCCCCAAAGCAACTTTTTAAAAAATGTTTATTTTTGAGAGAGAGAGAGCACACAAGCCCATGCAAGTGGGGAAAAGGTAGGGACAGGAAAGAGAGAATCCCAAGCAGGCAGGCTCCCCGCTGTCAGTGGTAGAGCCTAATACAGAGCTTGATCTCATGGTTCATGAGATCATGACCTGAGTCAGACTCAACCAACTGAGTCACCCAGGTGCACCCCCCCTCCTGCCCCCTCCAAAGCAACTCTCCCTGTATCACTCCTGGCTTCTCTTCACTCCTTTATTCACTTGAGTGAGAGGCCTTTTTTTTCCCTTAACTTGGTTTGATTTTGTTTTTATTTTGAAATAATCTCAGTTATGGAAAATTTGCAAATACTTTCATTTCCTGAATTATTGTTTTTAATTTTTTATTTTAATTCCAGTATAGTTATCATATGGGGTTATATTAGTTTCAGGTGTATAATACAGTGATTCAACAGTTCTTTATGTTACTCAGAGCTCATCATGATAAGTGTACTCTTCATTCCTCATCACCTATTTCCTCCGTGACCTCACCACCTCCCCTCTGGTAGCCGTCAGTTTGTTCTCTATAGTCAAGAGTCTGTTTCTTGGTTTGTCTTTCTTCCTCTGCTTTCTCATCTGTGTCTTAAATTGCACATATGGGTGAAATCATATGGTATTTGTCTTTCTCTGATTGACTTATTTCACTTAGCATTATATTCTCTAATTCCATCCATGTTGTTGCAAATGGCAAGATTTCATTTTTTATGGGTGAATAATATACCATTGTGTGTGTGTGTGTGTGTGTGTGTGTATCACAGCTTCTTTATCCATTCATCTATCAGTGGACACTTGGGTTGCTTCCATAATTTGGCTATTATAAATAACGCTGCATTAAACATGGTGCGTATATCTCTTTGAATTAGTGTTTTTATATTTTGGGTGTAAATATTCAGTAGGATGATTACTAGATCATAGAGTAGTTCTATTTTTAACTATTTTAAAATATTTTTTTAACATTTATTTATTTTTGGGAGATATAGAGACAGAGTATAAGCAGGGGAAGGGCATAGAGAGAGGGAGATACAGAATCTGAAGCAGGCTCCAGGCTCTGAGCCGTCAGCACAGAGCCCGACACGGGGCTCAAACTCACAGACTGTGAGATCATGACCTGAGCCAAAGTTGGCTGCCTAACCAACTGAGCCACCCAGGTGTCCCTATTTTTAACTTTTTTTTTTAACATTTTAATTTATTATTGAGAGACAGAGAGAGGCAGAGCATGAGCAGGGGAGGGGCAGAGAGACAGGGAGACATGGAATCTGAAAGATGCTCCAGGCTCTGAGCTGTCAGCACAGAGCCCGACGTGGGGCTCGAACTCACAAACCATGAGATCATGACCTGAGCCGAAGTCGGACGCTTAGCGGACTGAGCCACACCGGCGCCCCTATTTTTAACTTTTTGAAGCAACTCCATATTGTTTTCCACAGTGGCGGTACCAGTTAGCATTCCCACCAACAATGCACGAAGATTACTTTTTCGTCACATCCTCACAAGTACTTGTTTCTTGTTTTTGTTTTTGTTTTTAATTTTAGTCATTCTGACAGGTGTGAGGTGGTATCTCATCATGGTTTTGATTTGCATTTCCCTGATGATGAGTGATGTTGAGCATCTTTTCATGTGTCTGTTGGTGATCTGTGTGTGTTCTTTGGAAAAATGTCTGTTTATATCTTCTGCCCATTTTTAAATTGGATTATTCATGTTTTGGGTGTTGTTTCAATTCTTTATATATTTTAGACCCTAACCCTTTATCAGATATGTCATTTGCAAGTATCTTCTCCCATTCATTAGGTTGCCTTTTAGTTTTGTAGAGTTTCTTTTGCTGTGGTAGAAGGTTTTTATTTTGATGAAGTCCCAATAGTTTATTTCTGCTTTAATTTCCCTTGCCTCAAGAATATATCTAGGAAAATGTTGCTATGGCCAATGTTACAAATAATGCTGCCTGTGCTCTCTTCTATGGTATTTGTGGTTTCAAGTCTAACATTTATATCTTTAATCCATTTTGAGTTTATTTTTGTGTTTGATGTAAGAAAGTGATCCAGTTTCATTATTTTGCATTTAATTGTCCAGTTTTCCAAACACCATTTGCTGAAGAGACTATCTTTTTACCATTGGATATTCTTTACTGCTTTGTGGAAGATTAATTGACCATATAATTGTGGGTTTATTTCTGGGTTTTCTATTCTATTACATTAATTTATGTGTCCTTTTTTGTGACAGTACCATACTGTTTTGATTACTACATCTTTGTAATATAACTTGAAGTCTGGAATTGTGATGCCTCTAGCTTTGCTTTTAAGATTGCTTTGGATATTCCATCTTTTGTGAATGCATAAAATTTTAGGATTGTTTGTTCCAGTTCTGTGAAAAATGATATTGATATTTTGGTAGTGATTGCATTAAATGTGTAGTTGTTTTAGGTAGAATAAATATTTTAAAAATATTTGTTCTTCCAATCCATGGGCATGGAATGTCTTTCCACTTCTTTGTATCATTTTTTTTGTCAGTGTTTTATAGTTTTCAGAGTACAGGTTTTCCATCTCACTGATTAATTTTATTCCTAGGTATTCTATTATTTTGGGTGCAACTGTAAATGGGATTGTTTTCTTAATTTATCTTTCTGCTGATTCAGTATTACTGTATAGAAATGCAACAGATTTCTGTACACTGATTTTGTATCCTGCAACTACCAAATTCATTTAACAGTTTTAGCCATTTTTTTGGTAGACCCTTTCAGGTTTTCTAAATATAGTATCTTGTCATCTGTAAATAGTGAAAGTTTTACTCCTTCCTTACCAACGTGGATACCTTTTATTTATTTTTGTTGTCTGATTGCTGTGGCTAGGACTTTCAGTACTATGTTGAATAGAAGTGGTAGGAGTGGACATCCTTGTCTTATTTCTGACCTTAGGGGAAAAATGCTTAGTTTTTCCCCATTGAGTATGATGTTCGCTGTAGGTTTTTCATATAAGGTCTTTATTATTTTGAGGTATGTTTCCTATAAAACTACTTTGTTGAGGGTTGTTGTCATGATGTTTGTATTTTGGGGATTTGAAAAGTCCAGAACTTTCCCTGGCTAGGCCCATCACTACAAGCCTCAGGCATAGGCCTGCCAAGAAGGGGGCTGATAGGTAGTTGGATAGCTCTTGGCTGTTGTAAAAAATGCTTCTATGAACATGGATGTACCAATATCTGTACAAGTGCCTGCCCTTACTTATTTTGGGTATGTTCCCAGAAGTGGAACTACTGGATCATATAGTAATTCTATGGTTAATTTTCTGAGGAGTCACCATACTGTTTTCTATAGTGCTGTGCCTTTCTCCATTCCTGCCAGCTGTGTACAAGGGTTTGGATTTCTCCATATCCTCACTAACACTTGTTTTCTATCTGTGTGTATTCTTAACAGTGCTTATCTCAGTGCTTTCCATGGTAGATGCTCAGCAAATAGGTTGAATGGATGGATATAATGGCAAACTTTAGGATCCTTGAATATTCACATTATCCAAGTTCTCGTAGAACTTCTGGTGAAATTCAGTGAAGAAAAGATCTCAGGAATTCTGGAACATTTCCTCAGGACACCTGACCTTTGCAAAGAGGTCATCTTGATAATAATGATGATGGTGAGTTGTGGGGAGCCCTTCTTGCCTGAAGTGAGCTTCCTTTCCTTTTTCTTTTTTTAAAAATTTTTAAATGTTTATTTCTGAGAGAGAGAGAGAGAGAGAGAGAGAGAGAGAGTAGGAGAAGGGCAGAGAGAGAGGAAGACACGGAATCTGAAGCAGGCTCCAGACTCTGAACTGTCAGCATAGAGCCCAATGTGGGGCTCGAACCCATGAACCACAAGATCATGACCTGAGCCAAAGTCGGACGCTTAACTGACTCAGCTACCCAGGTGCCCCAGTGCCTCTCCTTTTTCAATGCTGGCTGATTTGTTGCCAAATGAAGATGTGGATCCAAGGTATGGATCTCCCCAAGCATAAGAAAAGCCACAAATCTGGATCTTAAAATGTGGAATCTCTCCTTTTTTTATATGTCAGTAGCTGTGGCAGATTGCATTGTTAGTTCTAATTTTTCTCTGCTCCCTGCCTCTTTCCCTGTCATGGCGTCTTCATGGGTAGGATGTGCTCCCCCAACCTTTGACTTTGCTCCTGGTTCTGAGAGTTGCTTTGGCTGTTAGTCAAGGGCAGGAGTGGCATTGAGCCAGGGCTGAGCTGGGCCTTTCTACTTGTTGCTCTTGTATTTCTGCCATTACCACAGGAGGGACATGCCTGGATGGCCCATTGGTTGCAGAGAGAAGATGATAGACACATGTATCCTAGAAGAGCAACCTCGTCTCAGCCCAGGGTAGCACACCCCAGCCACCCAAAAGGCATGTGAGAAGTAACTGTTTAATGGTAAATACTGACTTTGTTTGTTTGCCACATAATATAGCAAGAGTTAACTGATATAAGACGTAATTAAAAAGTTAAAATTATGCATCATAGTGCAATAATAGCAACCGATAGATATAGCAACTAATTAAATAAAAAAGGATCCACTATTCCAGATTTGGCCTGTACCTCGGCTTTAGACAGAGCCCATACTAGTAGCAACATGCCTCTTTTTGTTTTTAAAGCCAGATTTATTGAGATATAATTTATATATTTAAATGTATCCCTCTTAGTATACAGTTCTTCATTTTGACAAATATATACAATTGTGTAACTACCTCCACCACCAAGAAAAGTTCCATCACTGTACTCCAACCCCACCAAAAAAAATTCTCTCCGTCCCTTTGTAGACAAACTCACTTTCTACCCCTAATCCACTGGTCATGTTTTGTTTGTTTGTTTTTATAGTTTTGCCATTTTTAGAGCGTCATATGAATAGAATGATATAGTATGTCATCCTTTGAATCTGTCTTCTTTCTCTCAACATAAGGCATCTGAGGTTCATGTGTGCTGTAGAGTGAATCGAGAGATCATTCCTTTTTGTTGCTTAATAGTATTCCATTCTATGATTATGCCAATTTGCTTATCTAAGAGGAAGGATGTAAGAAAAGATTTGGATTGTCTCCTCTATTTTGCTTTTATGGACAGTGCTTCTAGGAACATTCATTACGTGTCTTTTTGTAGACATGTTTTCATTTTTCCTGCATAAATACCCAAGAGGAGAACCTATGGGTTGTGTAATGAGTGTATGTTTGACTTCAACCACCCTAACCAAGCAGTCTTCCCACCAGCCCTACACAGGAGTTCCAGTTGCTCCACAGCCTCGCCAACACTTGCCATTGTCAGTCTTTCCAATATTAGCGATTTTAGAGGATGGGAAGCAATATCTCATTATAGTTTTAATTTGCATGTCTCATGATGTTGAGCATCTTTCCATGTGTATATTGGCCATTCATACTGGAATTACTTTTTTTTAAGTTTATTTATTTATTTTGAGAGAGAAAGAGAGAGAGAGGGAGAGAGTGCACCAGGCAGGGAAGAGTGAGAGGGAGAGAGAATCCCATGCAGCTCCCCATGAACCATGAGATCATGACTTGAGCTGAAACCAAAAGTCAGATGCTTACCTGACCGAGCCATCCAAGTGCCCCCAAACTGAAATTCCTTTAATGGTAGAAACACTTACCTATAAAAGATAGGAACTCATGAAGAGGACAGATATCGGCTTGGAACTTGGAACGTGCTCCCCTCTGACATGCTGAGACAGGAGTGGACCTGTCTGAATAATTCAGAAGAAACAACCCTGCCCTGAGGAAAAACAGATATGGGTGGGGTGGGTGGCAATGGGGCCGGTTCGCTGTTGGAGGCTCACAGCAATATTACTGAGGAGTTACTCACCTCTTCATTTAAAATTCTCCATGCAGATGCCCATACCAGGCGGCCTCAGGGTGAAGTCTTGGGTTTTGAGGCCACTGGGTTTTGTTTAACTGCTCCATGTTGATCATACCAGCTCATCCATTGTATACCAAAGAAAATATACCAAACCTTTTTTTAATTTTTCTGCATTCCTCCCAGAGAGAACAAAGCTACCAGCAACTCCATTTAGTGTAGCTTCATTTGCATATAAGAATGGTTAGGACAAGACATAGGCAGCTACCTGGTGGAGCTCCCAATGGCCAAACATGGGACACTTGGAGAAAGAAAATAATAATGATAATAATAGATTATGACCCACAGAACAGAATAAATATCACAAGTCCATACTGAGATAAAAATGTAATTGAACAAGTAAAGAAACGGGGGAGAAGGGCTAGCAATTCTTACAGCATAATTCCGATTGTTCAGTCCAAGGGGAGTGATGAAGATGGAAAATGGCTATTTGGCACACATCACACTGATGGCCCACTGATGGATGCAACGAGGAGAAGGTTGAAGTATGATATGAAACGGGATGTTGGCAAAGTCTCAGTATCTCCTTATAAGTTACTAATTACAAAAGGAAAAACAGTAACTGCAGTGGAGAAAACTGGTGGACACCACCTTGACCAAGTGATCAAGGTCAATGTCACCAGTAAGGGGACACAGCAATACCATGTAGCCCCTGATGTGATGTATTGATATGATGTATTGATATGATTACAAGATCATCTCTGTGGTATTTTGGCCCCAAATGCATAACCTCAATCTGATCACAAAAAAAAACTAGACCCCAATGAGGGACATTTTACAGAAGAACTGGCCAGTATTCAAAAGTCTCAAGGTCATGATAGACAAAGACTAAAGAACTTGCAGACTGGATGGCACTAAAGAGACATAAAAACGAAATTCGGTGCAGGACCCTGGACAAAAAGGTGGATTGTGGACCAGAAAATAGATACTAGGGGGATAATTGGCAAAATTTGAGTATGGTCTGTAGATTAGTTAATAGTATTCTATCCATATTTCTTTCCTGGTTTAGATCATAATACTGTGCTATGTAAAATATTAACATTTGATTAACATTTGGGGAAATGGGATGCAGGCGATACAGGAGATCTGTACTATTTTTAGAACATGTTTCTAAGTCTGACATAATTTAAAAATAAACATATACGTGGGTTGTAGAGTCATTCTACCTGTTTAAAAAGAGTCATTCTACCTGTTTAAAAAGACATGACATGAGAGACTCTCAAAGAATAAGAAAGAACTGAGAGGAGAGATGGGTGTGGGAGGGGGGAGAGTGGGTGGTGGGCACAGAGGAGGGCGCTCGTTGGATTGAGCACTGGGTGTTGTATAGAAACCAATTTGACAATAAACTATTAAAAAAAATAAAATTGGCTACCCTACTTACTAGCTGTGTGGCTTTGGACAAGTCATTTCATTCCTGGCCTCAGTTTCCCCATCTATAAAATGGGAATAAATATAGTACCTACCTCAGGGGGTTGTAATGAAGATTAAAAGTATTAGTGCATGTGCAATGCCTACAACAGTGTCTTCACAGAGTAAGGGCTGTATTATTACATGCAATTATCATGTGTGAGGCCAGCAGCATCTTCTATTGATCTTAGGGATATTCCTTTCTCCCCCCTCTCTCACTGTGCCTCTGAAACTTTCTGATGCAAGTTTTGGTGCTGATTCTTCCTACAACTAGCCATTTTTCTCTAAAAGCATTTCCTCTCCCACCAGCAACCAGGTAATGCCAAATCCAACCTCAGGATCTGTGCCTTAAGGATTATCCACTTTTGAAGGAATCAAAATAACTGCTCTCTGAATTAGGATTGCTACCGGAGATGCCTGCATTGGAAAGACAGAGCTCGTATCACCAAAGAACCTTATGGGGCCCCTTTCTCTTATTCCCAACATGGGGTTCAGAACATTCTGGTCTTGTGAGACCAACAGCCCTGATTGGTTTGGAGGAGTGGTGGTGTGGCTCTGCCTCACAATCACCTGTCTGAGGCCTCACCCCATGTCACATTTTAGTATCTGTTTGGCCAATAAGACTGCAGCATACACACCAGCCTCATTCCCTGCTTGGCCCTTACCTTTGATGTCACAATCTGACTTGTGGATATTAATCTGGCCGCAGCTGCTCACAAACCAGACGGCAAGGTCAAGAGGACCAGCACAGTAAGATGTGGAAGAGAATCGACCATCAACCCAAGATCAAAGCAGGGGATGGGCCTCAGGCAGGCCAGTTCAAGGAACTGGGTGCAGCTCGGGAACCTGCCATGCCACACTCTGTAGAGCTGTCAGAATTCCAGAGCTTCCCTGTGTTTGAGGACATTAGCCATCACATCAAAGAAGTGGGGGCCCAGCTGGTAAAGAAAGTCAATGCCATCTTTCAGCTGGACATCACCAAAGATGGGAAGACCATTCTGCAGTGGACCATCGATCTGAAGAATGGTTCTGGGGACATGTATCCAGGACCCGCTAGGCTCCCAGCAGACACTATCTTCACAATCCCAGAACCCGTCTTTATGGAGTTGGTTTTGGGCAAAATGAACCCTCAGAAGGCTTTTCTTGCCGGCAAGTTCAAAGTGAGTGGCAAAGTTCTGCTTGGTCAGAAGCTGGAGAGGGTTTTCAAAGACTGGGCTAAATTTTAAGCATGTAAAATACCGAGGAAATGATCAGAACTTCTCTCCAATTATAATGTTGAGCAGAAATCATGCTTGAACTGAAGATTAAAGCAAAAAGTATCCAATATTTTTACTCAAATTCTTCCTATTCAAGTTTGATTAATTTTCCTGCTGATGTGTTCATTTTCGGTGAGGGTTCTAGAGCAGTAAAGAGTATTGGAGTGCATTACCTAAAATCTCTGTCTTTTTCTTTTTTTAGACTTATGTATGCTATAATGTGCTAGGGTGAAAGCCACACAGAGAAACAGGTGGTTTTGACAGTTGGGTTTAAATGCTTTCATGATTGAGTTCCTGAGAATTTTGTCTGTTTGTTTGTTTATGCTTTGGGGAAAGAAGTGCCAACCATCAATGATGGTTGTAGGTTTGCATGCCAGTTGGTAATTTGTTTCTTCAAGGAAATTTTAAGTTTGCAGAGCTCTGGGACGGTGGGCTCCACAGCTGTGTGGATGGATCAAGGCCTAGAGGTCTTGGTGTATCATGACGTCAGATGGATTTAATTCCAAGAGAATCCAAGGGTTGGAAGCTGTTCTGGGATACTGGATCTAAACCAGAGCACGTATCACGCCACTTGCAAGACTGGCGAAAGCCCTCTGGGGCCCGCCTCAGGGTTTCAATGCCATAGGTCTTGGTTGGGGAGAATGTGCATTTCTAACATGTTCCCAGGCAATGCTGATGGGACCATCCCTGGAGAACCTTTGCCTTAGTTCATGCTGCAGCTTTCAGTATTGACCAAAACCATTCTGTTCTAGACCATTATTTGAGATGTTGCCATTATTTAAAGGATCTCTTAGAATCTCCCCACTCCCACAGGCCATTTCTGAAGTGTCAGGAGCTGGTGCACTGAGCATTTTACAAAACCAAAGGTCATCCTGAGAGATTTTCCCTTCTGGGAGCTCTGTCTGTACATTGGGAGGACTGAAATGAGCCAGCGGCGGCCCAATGTGACCTCTACGGGTGAGTGTGTGTGACGTTTATTCCCATGTGATCTGTGTATATCTTTACCTTGTATACCTTTATGCTCTGAAGCTCACATGGAAGGGTCCTTAAAACAGCCATGCTCAAGCACATGCCTACCAAATGATCCAGCTCTTCCGTTCTTAGTTATTTTCCCAGGAGGAAAGAAAGCATGTATGCAGGCACAAAAATGTGTACATGAGTGTTCACAGCAATTGTATTTGCAATAGCCCCAGACCATAAATGAGCCAGAAGTCCATCAACAGGTGAATGTATGAACAAATTGTGCCATGTTGTACCCTGGAATACTACTTGGATGTACAATAGTATGACTGAATGTATGCTGAGTACAAGAAACCAGAGAAACCCAAGTATGGACTATGTGGTTCTATTTATGTAACATATTAGAAAATGCAAACTGTGAGGACAGAAGATATGTGGTTGCCAAGAGACAGGGATGGGGAGCAGGGAGGTTTGGGGGGGGCGATTATAAATGGCTATGAGGAAACTTGGGGGTGTTAGATAGTTTCATTATCTTGATTGTGGTGATGGTTTCACAGGTGTATATATAGGTAAAACATCAAATTGTATACTTTGTATACACATAGGCAGTTTCTTTTGGGTCAGTATAAACTCAGCAACACTAGAAAACCTGCCGTCTTTGTCCAAAATGAAGGCTTTATAAAGAGGATTTAAAGCTCTGCCTTTCTCTCGGCACAAGTCCTCTGACCTCATCATGTGCCTTCCTTTCCAAGCCATTACTGATTTAGGTGGCTCTGTAGAGACCGTCCTAAGTTCCCTTGTAAGAAACAGGCAGAGTGAGGGCTTGTTGCTAACAAAATCTCATTCTCTCAGTGGGAAACAAAGAGGCCCTTTGTTTAGTCCATATTCAACTCCATGGTAAGGGACTGCTCAGGGTTTATGAGTGCAGATGTGGAGCACTCCCTGGTCTCTTTCCTCACCTGGTCATTAGGTAGGTGATGTGTATGGTGATCCTGCCAGTAACCCTGCCTAGGGGAGCAGTGGGCATTCAGAGGCCTCTGACTGATTTTGAGTACTGTTGTGAGCACTTAGCTTGCCTGGCCCAGGCACCTCCGTTATAGCCATATTTATAAATGTCAGGTATAGCCAGGCAGGTGTTTGGGATGCTGCATTTAGGGATGCCTTGCCCAAGCTCGTTCCCTGAGTTGGTTCTACTCACACTATGAGTTGTTCCTAGCCTCGGGGACAGGCCTTGAGATGGAGGTTGCTCAGAGATAAGGTAGGAGGCAGAGAGGGGTGAGGAGCAGGGAGGGGTTGCAGGGGGTCATGTCTAGGCTTCCATCTGACCAAAGGGAGGCCCATCACATAGACTGGACAGTGACATATGACCCCATTATGGCTTGGGACAAAATGTAACCTAAGCCAATTAGATCCCTTTCTCAGGGGTATGGAAGTGGGAAGCAGAAAGACTTAGCTACAGATGAGCAGTGAGAATGGAATCCTTCTGAACGGCTGGAATGTGGGATGTCGGGGTGTGTGAGGGAGGTGCTGTGGGGGATGGGCAGCCACCATGGTACGAGGTAGAGTCGGAAGAGCCAAAGCCTTGAATAAGAAGAGTGATCCGGTTCACACCTGAGAGAAGAATCCAGACCTTGGGAAACACAGCAGCAAACCCCTTTTCAAAAAGAATAAAATTGCACAGTGCTGGGATGCCATGTGAAGTAGCTAGAGCGACTCAGATTTTAGAGTGAAAAATGTGGTTTTGGGTTCTGGGTTACCACTTCACATCCACGTAATCACAGAGAGTTCCTGAACCACTCTGCACCTCAGCTGCCTCATCCAGAAATGAGGCCACTAGCTCTTATGACATCAGGTTGTTAGGTAGCTCCTAGTAGGTCATGCTCAGTGTGGTCACCAGCCCAGGTGGGGTTTCCATGGTTATGTAAGTGAGCTCCATTCTTTCTGGATGAGAGAGAAGAGGAGACTTCCCCTGGCTCCCTCCTGCCTCCCAAGAAAGTCCACATTTGGGGACTTCCTTTCTGCCTTTTCACCTACACTCATTTGATGCCCCAGAAGCTCAGAACACACATCTGTACATTGCTTGGTCTGCACAAGTTTGGCTAGTATGGTGTTTTTAGAGATTGAATGAAAATATTTTATATAAAAATCAGATTTCTGAATTCTCTTGAAAATTGGGATTATTTGGTCACACTGAGCCTGAACTCCTACCAGACAACAGCTCAGGAAACAAAGAATGGGGTGGACTCTCTGGACAGGCCTGGGGCCCACCCTCCACACTGTCTCTTTGACTCTCAAGCTGAAGTTGAGTGGCCCTCTACAGCTTAAAACAGTGCCCGTCTGTTATCTCACAGTCTCTGTGGGTCAGAATTGTGGGTGGGCTCAGCTGGATTCTCTGCTCTGGTATCCTCTCACGAGGGCTAAAGTCAAGGTGCTGGCCAGGCTGGGCTCTCATCTGGGGACTTGGGGGTAGAATATGCTCCAATATCCAGAATATACTGCTCTGTCAGCTCCCGAAGGTCACCCTCATTCCTGGTCACATGGCTCCTCCATCTGCAAAGCCAACAGTGATGTGGGGGGTCCTTCTTAGGCTTCAGGCCTCTATGACCTCCTCTGCCTTCATCTTCTGCATCCTTTTAAAGGACTTGAGGGATTGTGCTGGGCCTATCCAGATAATCCAGGGTAATCTCCCTGTTTTTGTGCCAGCTGATGCGTCATCTTAATTACATCTGCGGACTCCCTTTTGCCATGTAAGGTGATGCTACGGACACTCTCCCCCAAGTTTATCTGAGCTCTTTCTCTTCTTTTTTTTTTTTTTAATTTTATAATAGTTTATTTTCAAATTGGTTTACATATAACACCCAGTGTTCATCCCAACATGTGCCCTTTTTAATGCCCATCACCCCCTTTCCCCCCTCCCTCACCTCCTTCTCCTCCCTCACCCTCAGATTGTTCTTAGTCTTTAAGAGTCTCTTATGTTTTATCTCCCTCCCTCTCTGTGTCTTTTTTTCCTTTCCCCTCTTCCCCTCCCCCTGGTTTTTGCTTAGTCTCACAAAGTCCACCTATTCGTGGAAACATATGGTATCTGTCTTTTTCTGACTGACTTATTTCACTTAACATAATACCTTCCAGTTCCATCCATGTTGCTACACATGGCCAGATTTCATTTTTTCTCATTGCCACGTAGTAGTCCATTGTATATAAGTACCATAACTTCTTTATCCATTCGTCAATTGATGGGCACTTGGTCTCTTTCCATGATTTGGCTATTGTCGAAAGTGCTGCTATGAACATTGGGGTACACATGCTCCTATGCATCAGCATTCCTGTGTCTCTTGGGTAGATTCCTAGCAGGGCTATTGCTGGATCATAGGGTAGCTCTATTTTCATTTTTTTGAGGAACCTCCATACCGTTTTCCAGAGTGGCTGCACCAGTTTGCATTCCCACCAACAATGTAGGAGGGTGCCTACTTCTCCACATCCTCGCCAGCATCTATAGTTTCCTGATTTGTTCATTTTAGCCACTCTGACTGGTGTGAGGTGGTATCTCAGTGTGGTTTTGATTTGTATTTCCCTGATGATGTGAGCTCTTTCTCTTCTACCGTGTGAGGATATAGCACGAAGATGTCACCTACAAGCAGGAGGAGAGAGTTCACCTGTCCCTGACCATACTGGCACCTGATCTCAGACTTCCAGCCCCCAGGACTGGAGGAATAAATATCTGTTGCTTAAAACACCCAGTCCACAGTATTTTTGTTATGGCAACTTGAGCTGACAGGCAGTGTATTCATGGGCATGACATATCATCAAATCCGCAGTCCTGGGTACTAGGGTGTAGAATCTTCCTGGGGCCCGTATTCTGCTCACCTCCCACCGCCCCTCCGAATCTATCATCTAAACCCTACCCATCTTTCTTCCAGTAATCTGCCCCAACTCTGTTGTCAGCTTCCTCTCCCACAGTGCTTCTGACCCTCTTGTTTCCAGCTGTGGGTGGCTGACCCTGTCTGGGCCACCCAGACACCTTGGGTTGCTCAGCACAGTCTCATTTTACAGTGCTGGCTTGATGTTCAGTTCATGATGCTGCCTCCTTGAGAAAGGTCGTGGCGTGGATGACAGGTGATGTGGTTGACCTGCACACCTCCCTGTGCTGGTATGCTGGTGAGGGCAGGGATCAGTCAGGGCCTGGTTCCACTTTGTCTCGTCCTTTCAATGCCTGGTACCCACTGTACACTCCCTAAATGTTTGTCAGATGAATAAGCAAACTCCTTAAAAATTTTTTGAAAAAATATGCACATGGGAAAAAAATTCAGATAGTACAAAAGAATATATGGAGAAAATTCAGTTCTTTATACTTTTCCTGACTCCCTTCTCCTAATTTTATGCCAAGAGACACCCAGAGTTACTAGTTTCTTGCGTGTTCTCCCAGATGGGTACACATACCTCTAATGTACCTGTTCCACCTTCCACTTTTTTGTTTTTACAGGAACAGTAGCTGACAGAGACTATTTTCCACCTTGCATTTTAAAAAATGTTTTATTTATTTTTGAGAGAGTGAAAGTGGAGGAGGGGCAGAGAGATAGGGGGACAGAGGATTTGAAGCCGGCTCTGTGCTGACAGCCATGAGCTCTATGTTGGGGCTTGAACTCACAAACCATGAGATCATGACTGGAGCTGAAGTTGATGCTCAACCGACTGAGCCACCCAGGTGACCCCCTCCACCCTGCATTTTAACTTATTCTAAAAGGTTATACATAGATCTCTTCTTTAAAGAGTGCCCTCCTGAAGGGTTAAAGGTTCCACTTGACTTACCCGACTGAAACTTTTCTCACATTTCCCTGTGTTCTTTAAGGAAAATCTCACAATGGGCAGCTTTACTGGTGAAGGTTCCAAAGTGGAGCCCTCTTTATTGGGGTTGGGATTTATTTCCCTTCTTGTTCAAGAATCCTGCCAATTCTTAGCTGTGGGCAGGGCCCGGGGGCTGCCCTTGCCTGTGGTTCCTCCTGACCCTCCGATCCTTCTGGCCTCCTGCCTGCTCAAGGGCACACAGAGTGCCTGGTGTGGTGGGCCCCTGATGGGGGAGACTGAAGACTCCGCTGGACCTTTTCCCTCTAGAACTCAGAGGGTTGTCTGAGTTCTGAAAGGCAGCCCTGTCTTTAAAGTAGGAATCAACAGAGCTACAGAATCAGGCACTTCTCCAATAGGTAGAGATTGGGGTAGGAGAGAGTGAGGCGCTCAGGTGGGTCCTAGGTCCACTCAGGGGAATCCTGAGTTTCCCCAGAGCTGGGACTATTCCATTCATTTGCCTGAAGCCCAAAAGGAGACAAAATCTATTCTGAGGAAGGACTCATCACTTTTCTGTTAGAGACACACGAATCGCTCTCCTCAGAGACTGCCTGCCCACTCTCCCTCCAGTTTTATGTGGGTGTTAATGAAACCCACGATTGGCCAGTTTTTCTGTTTTCCTGCCCAAGAGTAAGAGAAGGGAGATCGGCCCCAAGTGACCCCCATGAGACACCTGGTGCTGAAGTGAGGAACTCCTTCCAGGGAACAGCTAAGAGGTGTGTGTCAGCTCAGAGGCTGGGCATCCTCAGAAAATGGCTCTTCGTCTTCTTTGTGTAGCTGGCTTTATACTTTTCAGGGGATTTGCATGTCTCTGATTTGGCAGGTAGCACAGGGGAAGTGTAGAGTGCAAGGCCTGTGCATCACGACTTAAGATGATCTTGTATTGAAGTGCTATCGTTTCATTCATTGAACAGCTCATTCATCCCGCACACATTTATGGCACATTTGCTGTGCAGGGTCTCTGTGCTAAGCACTGAGATGCAATGGCGGATGGAACACCTCCTCTCCACCCAGGCAGACAACACCATATTGGAAAACAATCCTCAGGGCAGGAATCTTGGGTTTAGAGAGGCTACAAGCTCGCTGAGGCTAGGCTGGTGGAAGGAGTTCTGTCAGGGCTTGGGTTATAACAGCTTCCTTGGGGATCCACTTCCTTCAGCTCAGAAAAGACTTAGCCTGCACTGAGCCTGGAAGGAATGAGACAAAAGGCTCATGACCCCGTGGAGGTTTCTCTGATTACTCATGCTGGGGTGTAGTCCAGACTGAGTTCTGGAGCCTGTGGCAACTGTGAGGGTCCCTAGTGTTTTGCAGCTGATTTCCTCACTCCCCAGAGGGGAAAGGGCAGTCTCAGCTCCCTAAGGTAAGTACGTTCACGTGTCTTTAGGCATGAGATCCAGGAGAGCATCAGCAATAAGGGCAAGGTTTCTGTTCTGGAAAGGTTTAAGTTAGGGCAGATTTGGGATCTTTAGCAGTGAGCTACCAGATTTCATTTGTTCGTAGGCTGATTAATTCACTAATCTAATAAATATTTGTTGAGCATTTATCATTTGTTAGACACTAATGATATTAAGCTGGTATTATGCCAGTTATTTATGAGACCAGGATTCATTCTCTTTGGTCACGCCCTATTCTGATGGGTTTCTTCTTTACATACTTGTTACTAAATACTCTGGAAATCACTGTTGGTTCTAGGTGCTAGGGGACAGTGGCAAGCAAGCAGAGGTTCCTCTTCTCCTGGGCTTTCATTGTTGGATGGGGGACATACGCAGGTGGTAGGGAAACAAACAGTAAACAGTAAACATCCAAGCAAAGTGATTTCAGAAGGTGAGCAAAGTTGTCCCACAGTGGACACGTTTCCACTTGTATGTGGTTTTTTTTCAATAAATGCAGTATAGTACTGTGAATGTATTTTCTTTCCTTATGATTTTCTTAATAACATTTTCTTTTCTCTAACTTATTTCATTGTAAGAATATAGAATATAATACACATAACCTACAAAATATGTGTTAGTCAACTGTTTCTGTTATCGGGAAGGCTTCAGTAGCACTAAGCTATTAGTAGTTAAGTTTTGAGGGGAGTCAGAGTTATACATAGATTTTTTACTATATGGGGGGGGCTCAGTGCCCCTAAACTCCATGTTGTTGATGGGTCAATTGTACAATCAGATAGAAGGAAAGTGGTAATGTGACCAAGGGGAGCTGCGTGGCCAAGGATGGTCTCTCTGAGAAGGGGCTGCCTGAATTTGATGCTCTGGAAACACACCATGGGGCAAAGATTTGAGTGGCAGCAGTACCTGGGAGACAGTCCTGGGAAACACCTGGTAGGGAGTGGGGACATGAGACTGGACAGGAAGGCAGAAGATTCCTGTTTGTAATTGAACCCACGGGGATATTCAAGGAAATGAACTTTAGAGAGTCATCTCACCAAGGAAAGGCTGTGAAATTCATAAACCAACTCCCATCAGCCTTTGGTGGAGAGCTACTCCTGGACCAGGGGCTGTTGGCTCCAGACAGAGTGAATTCCAGGCACCCAAGAAAGCTCTCGGGCAGTTGGAAGTTAGCTGGAGTAGACAGTGATAGACCTGGTGATAGTGAGACCTGTTCCATGGTCATGGACTTTGGACTCAACTTGCTGGGTTTTAGAGGGAAACTCTTAAAACTGGAAAGAAATCTGCACAGTGCCCGCACTGGCCCATCTCACAGAGTGCCCAAAAGCGGCTGCTGAAGATCCTCTTTTACTTTTCTTTGGGGGAAAAAAAAATTCTTTCAGAACTGTGACTTGGCTAATCACAAGAAACATCTGCGACCTCCTAAAAATATCTGCTTTGTACCATTCTGTGGAGCACAATATTTATATAGCCCAGCAGTGTACTTAAGTTCATGTTTAGCAGACTCTGAAAAACAGCTGGGGGCTCCCGAAGTCCAGGACGAGATTTGCAGGTGACCCGTGAACCTGGATGGGAAGGAGGCCCCTGAGGACACTCCCACAGCTCGAGGGAGGAGGAACACAGAGTGACCTGGAGAAGGGGGCAGGGTGAGGAGTCAAGGAAAATACCATGATGGAAGGCTGCTTGGCTCACTGGGGCAGTTGAATAATGGCTGTCTCCATGTTTCTGTCTGGCAGACTCTGGAACATTTCCCGCCAAGGAAGGTTTTCCCTTACCTGATCAGAAAGTGCCTCATCCCTAAGTACCATTTTTTTGTTTTGTAGCTTGAGTAGACTAAGTGGGGGTGCTGGTAGATTTTTCTGGAGATGTTCATGCTTGTTTCTAGGGAATTACATACATTAATCAGGATTTTAACCAATAAGGAGATGGAGCTGTGTGTGCTCTTTCTCTTTTCACCGATAAAGAAAAGAGCATGGCTGAAGACATCTTTTTTAGACAAAGGGATCCCCTAGCTTTTCGTGTTTGAGTCTCTGCTGGCCTGCAAAGCAGGATTGGAATCTGTTGTGGGCAAGCGATCTCAAGACTCCTCTGAAGCCTTGAGGACTCCATTCAAACATGGGTGTCTTTCAGGGTGCCTGGGTGCCTTAGTTGGTTAAGCAACCGACTTTGGTTCAGGTCATGGTCTCACAGTTTGTGGGTTCGAGCCCCATGTCAGGCTCTGTGCTGACAGCTCAGAGCCTGGAGCCTGCTTCAGATTCTGTGTCTCCCTCTCTTTCTGTGCCTCTCCCACTTGTAGTCTGTCTGTCTGTCTCTCGAAAATAAATAAACATTAAAAAAAATTAAAACAACAACAACAAAAAAACCATGGGTGTCTTTAGGAGTGCCTCCACAGCACAAGCCTCTTTGGGCGGTGGATTCAGAAGGGCCTCCAGGAGAGTTTGAGGAGAAGTCTGGAGTTAGGAAGACAGTGTAGGATTAGCACCTCTCCCTTTGACCACCTCCTTCCTTTGGAATCCTGTTCTTTGCATGAGAAAAAGGGACAAACCATTGATGTTGACAACCCCTAAGCATGTGTTCATGCATTCAGTGATAATTACTGACCACCTCCTATGTAGTGTGTCTGTTTGGCCTTGTATGAATGTAAAGGATGCAGTGGTGAGCATTGCATGGACCCCTCCTGTCTTCAGTGAACTTCCAGTGTGGCCCCATGGTACACATTGTAGTGTGAGCTCATAAGAAAAAGCTGAGGGAGCTCTAATAGACTGAATGGGGGTAAGGGCAGGATTCCTGAGGAATGAGATCAGAGGAGTGAGTGGGAGGTAACTTGAGATGGGGCAGAGATGAGACCATTCCAGGCAGAGGAAACAGCACATGCAAATGTCCTGTGGCTAGCAGAATAAGATAAGTTCGAGGAACAGAAGACCAAGCCTGTGGGGCTGGAGCATGGCACTCAGTGATGGATATTGTTAGAAGGCTGGTCAGGCACAGGAGCCAGCCAGAGCATGGCCTTCTAGTCTGGGGACAGGACTTGTCCTCCTCACATGATCTGAATCTGAGAAATGCCTGCAAAGATGTGGACACAATGTTGGCTGGCCCTGTCTAATGGAAGAATAGGTTCAGACGGGGGATGACACTTTCCAACTTGGGTCCAAATACTCGTAAAGTTGGGATTTCCAGTGGATTTAGTTTTCTGTGACCCCAGAATCCTCCAGGCTCTGTTGGCAACCCTCATGATGGAGGTGGTCCTGTGACATCACTGAAGGGACAGTGGCCAAAGGCCTACATATAAGACTTTGCTCCAGGGAATTGAGGGTTTTGTATCAGTGTCTGTCTAGGCTGCAGTCTAATGAGTCAGTAAATAAGAGGAGAAACAGGGGCACTTGGGTGGTTTAGTTGGTTGAGTGTCTGACTCGTGATTTCGGCTCAGGTAATGATCTCATGGTCGTGGGATTGGGCCCTTCATGGAGACTGCTTGGGATTCTCTCTCTCTGCCCCTCCTCCACTCTCACACACATTCCCTCTCTCTCTCTCTCTCTCAAAATAAAAATAAAAAAATAAAGTGTTAAAAAAAGAGGAGAAATAGCCAAGGGGAAAAGGAAAGCCATGCACTTACCTTCCCAGTGGCACCATCTTTTCTCCTAAGTCTAAAGGAATCTCAAGACCATGAATTTGTGGCAAGGCTGTGGTGTGCAGAGGGCAGACTGGGGACGTGGGGTGATGGGAAGCTGTAGGAGGGCCAGAGAACGCCATGGCATCCTGGTTCTATGGCCAACCAGATGTGCGATGCCATCCTTTCTTCCCCAGTGGGCCTCTTTCTCTTCAAGCCCACGACAGGGGAGATGACCCCAGCAGATCCCCATTTGCCTTGGATATTTATAATTCTTAAAAAAAAAAGAGTCAGTATTTGAAAGTTACCTGGGAAAGGAGAGATCGGCTCAGTGATACGAGTGAGGTAGCCTCTTGGGCACATTTGTCTAGGTACCAGTCACCTTAGTCCCTTGTCATCTCCACTGGGAGAGGTCCTGAAATTACTTTCATTTCTACCAGGAGGGTGAAGAGCTGACAAGGGCTAGGCTTCAAAAAGATGATGGTGCTTCCTCCCACTTAACACATGTGATTAGAAATAAAAAATGTGCTAAACCATGAATCAAGTGCAAAGATAGACCAAGTTCTGGGTTTTTCTCCATGATGACTGGTTTGATGTCTTTTGAAATGTTATTATATATAATTTTAGTTATTTTTTATGTGAATTTGAGTGATGTGATTCTGAAATCATTTAATATAAAATTATAACAAAGTCTCACTTTATGATACAAATATAGAGTATCATTAAATTAAAGTTGGTTGGTAATTGCAAAATTTGAAAGCTGTCAAGAAAGAGTGGCTTGTAAGCTATGTTTAAGATACTGCCTATGGAAGCAGGCTGCTTGAGCTGGTGAAAGGAAAACCCACCATCTTTTGTGAGGGTCTTGCCTTATGTAAACTGAGATTTACACAACATCTTCAGGAAAGCATCTTTCCAAAAAATGCAACGGCCACGTAGCAAGTTATTTTTTGGGCAAAAAGAAACCTGAATGCCTTAGAATTACATGTGGCCATGCAAGGGGCTCACTCTGCCTCCTGGGTCATCTGGGTCCTCTAGGGGAAGGGAACCTCGGTGACTTGTCCAAGGGCACAAGATCACGGTGGGGCAAGGATATGAAAACAAAGGTTAGACTCCAAACACCTTATTAAGAGAGATTTAGTGTCCTTAACCTCCTCCTATAGAATTGTTTAAAAGACAAAAATCAAAGTGCCAGATAAGACTTTGAAATTCACCTAGTCCTGGGCTTACCTTTCAGAGTGGAATAAACTGAAATCCAGAGGACTGAAGAACGCAAAGTTAGTTGCTTTCCAGTTGTTGTAATCCCAGGGGCTTTACTGGTCTTCCAGGGAATCTTCTAACGGTGGACCCGAGCTCTATTTCAAGCTGGTTCCCAGCTTCACTTGTGTGACCATCAGGAGGAAACTTGTCCTCTCTGGGTTCAGCCTGCCTTTATTAGGGAATCAGATAAGTTGGATTAGGTGGACTCCCATATTCCTGCAAGCGCCAGAGTTCTCTAACTCTGATTCCAGATACTTCTCCCTGAGCTACTTCCCTTGTCTCTTGGGAAAGACATTGTGGTGGTGGAAAGGCACAGGCTCCATAAGGGACGGGGTTGTGTAGGTGAATCAATAATGCAGAGGTCATCATTTTTCTAAGGGAAGTTTATTTAATAAAGACCAAATAAAATTGTCTTTCTTTTTTTTCCTTTTATTTAAAGAAGAAGCCAATGTCAGAGCTCAAGACAATAGACTAGTGGTGACTGTGGAATTTTAATTCCACAAAGAATCATCCAAAGATGCTGTCCCATTTTCATACTCAGCACACAGAGCACAAAATGTACTTTCACTTACCTATGTATCCCATACCCTCTGGGACTCAAGCATCAAAATGAGCAGGTTATCAGTGAGCTGGGTCAAGGCAGCCAGTTCTGAGCAGGACTCAGGCAGTGGCTTTGATGGGACTCCCTGGACAAATGCATCCTGTGGTTTCATTCTGGAATGTCATTGACCAGCTTGGCCGACACGTTATTTTGTCTCCTTGTTTACATTTTCTTCATCTTAAGCAGTGCTCTCATATACTGTTAGTCTTAAGGCTCTCTCACATCTCCTAAATATTCTTTCTGAAATGTGTCCAATGTTGTTTTGGTGTGGCACCATTTACTTAGAGCTATAAAAACCCTGTGTTACAGGCTATGTCAACATTCTGTGGCTTGACCTATGCTGAGTTATTCTCCTGGATCTGCAGGCTGGCTGAGGTCCTCTAACTTCGGCCAGGTGTAGCTGGGGTGACTTGACTGTGCTCCTTCCATCCCTACCCCTCTTCCTTCTCCTCTGACCAGCAGGCTGGCCCTACCAGGTGCGTTTCTCTCATGGTGATGGCAAGCCTACTTGCACAAGCCTGTTCCAATCTGGCCAGAGCAAGATGCATGGCCATACCCAGAATCAGAAGGTAGGGAAGGGCATTCCATGATTAGAACTATGGGGGGAGGGGTGCTTGGGTGACTCAGTCAGTTGAGCATCTGACTTCAGCTCAGGTCATGATCTTGTGGTTTGTGGGTTAGAGTCCTGCGTTGGGCTCTGTGCTGATAGCTCAGAGCCTAGAGCTGGCTTCGATTCTGTATCTCCTTCTCTCTCTCTGTCCTCCCCCGGCTCGCTCTCTCTCTCAAAGCATCTGACTTCGACTCAGGTCACTATTTTGTGGTTCATGAGTTCGAGCCCCCCATTGAGCTCTGTGCTGACAGCTCAGAGCCTGGAGCCTGCTTTGGATTCTGTATCTCCCTCTTTCTCTGCCCCTCCCCTGCTTGCAGTCTCTCTCTCTCTGTCTTTCAAAAATAAATAATAAACATTAAAAAGACTTTTTAAAAAAAGTGTGAGAAGAGAGTGAAATATTGGGGCAATAGTTATTGTCAGTATCCACAGTTACAATGTACTGGTGGTGGTGGTGGTTTTAAAACATGCCTGCAAACTCTTAGACATTCCTCCCATGAAGACGTGGAATCTCAGTCCCCTCCCTTTGAAGCTGGGGGGCTCTTGTGATGGCCCTCTTGGCTATAAAGTGGCAGAAGTGATGCTGCATGGCTTCCTAGGCTTTTGCCAGTGTCTCGTGGACACACTCAGCCCATGTGAGAGGTCCTGCCACCCCGAGGTCGCTGTATGGAGATGCCGTATGGGGAGACCAGGGAGACCTGCCCGAGGACCCCAGACCTCCCTTGGAGAGTCCTTGGAGATGAACACAGTCACTCTGTATCTCTCTTCAAACTCATCAGAGACCCTGAGCGAGAACTGCCTGGCTGAGCCAGTTAACCCCCAGACTCTGAGCAAAGCAAGTTCCTGTTTGAGCTGCTGTTTTGTAGTGGCTCATTATGCAGTATTAGATAACCAGAAAATCAAGGTTATAATTTCCAACAAGGAATGGAACCCTGGGTGAATCACAGCTCCCCCACTTGCTGTATTTGGATAAGCCCTGTGAGCTCCTCCATGCCTCAGTTTCTCCATCTGTAAAATGGTCATGTTTCCAGCCTCATATGGTTGCTGTCAGATTATATCAAACACCTAGCACAGGCCTGTGTCATGGCAGGTGTTAGTCAATGTTGATTAAATAAATAATCACTTACTGTTAAATTTGGCTTATAGAGTGTATAAGTAAAACCTGGCTGGAAAGAGATTGGGGGCCACAATACAGACAAATGGAATGAATGTAACAGAGCTGTGATTTAGCCTAGGTTGCAGATTATGACTATCAGAGGTTTTGAGTGAGATATGTGTGTGTGCATGCATATGCTTGAAGTCTTCCTTTAAAAAGGAAGCTGATAAAAGAGTAGATCTTAAAAGTTCTCATCACAAGAAAAACTTTGTAACTAGGTGAGGTTCTGGGTGTTTACTGAATTTATTGTGGTAATTGTTTTGCAATATATACATACATCAAATTATCATGTCATACACCTGAAACAAATACAACGTTATACGTCAATTACAGCTCAATAAAAATGGGGTCCCAGGGAAGAAAGCTGACGCCTTGATTGACACATGTGTGAAATGTGTTTCCGAGGGCTGTCAAGGGAGTTCTTTTTTGTTTGCCGAGCCTTGTTTCATTAAGTTGTAGTGACATACAATATATAATTTGTTTGGAGTGATGCTTTAGTTTCAGGCAGACTGATGAAAGTGGAAGCCAATGAGTCAGAGTTGTCTCCTTTCTCCAGATCCTACAGGCAGCCTGTTTGGGTTTCTCTCTAGTCTCAGTTACCAAAGGAATCTTCCCTTTTAAAACAGTTTTTATTAAAACTAAATTATAACTTAAAAGAAACTCTTTAAGCATACATACATGCAGAAGGTGCACACATCCTAAGTGTACAACCCAGTGACTTTTCATAAACTGAACACATTTGTCTAACTGCACCCAGGTCAAGATACAGACTAATTCCCAGCATCCTGGGTGCCCTGCTGATGCTGCCTCCTAGTCCCTACCCGGTCTCCCCACTAAGGGAAACCGCAATCTCAACATAAAATAACATTGTTTAGTTTCTCCGGATTTTGCTTTTAATTTTTTTTTAAATTTCACTTTTGCTTTTTATATAAACAGAATCATGCACCCTTTATGCTTTTGTACCTGGATTTTTTGGCTCCATGTGGTATCTGTGCAGTTGATGAGTTTCTTGTATATTCTTTGGCTTGCCTGTCCTGTTTACCATATTTCCTTTTATGATATACTACAATCTGTTTATCTAATCTACTCTTGGTGGGTAGTTTCCAGATTTGCTTCCCATCTATCATCTCCCTGGCCTGCAGATTATTTAATGTTTCTCGAAACACCTACAACATTTACTTGGAACCTGAGGATGAGAAGGCACATTCTTTTGTAAATTCAAACCCATTCCCCCCGGGTCGTCCATGCTGTACACATGTCTTCATTGGCTCTCTTGGCCATATTTCAAGGAGTGGTGGGTAAGAACTCATTCCTTCACTTCCCTCAACCTTCCTTTCTGAATGCCAGTGCCTGAATCCCATTCTTAGGGGCTCTTCCTATTGCACTGCTAAAATGCAAGTACGCTATAGGGAACGCATGTTCTCTTGAGCCTTCTGTGTCCTCTGTCTCCCAGGGAGAAGAAACGAACAAAGCTTTTTCTGAGAATTGACCCAGACGAAGGATCCAGTAGCACTTGGTATCTGAGGGAGGAGGTTTTTCATTTAAGAAGGAAGGGAGAGGGAAGTGCCATAAAGTGAGGGTGGGGATGTGGACTGGGAACTCAGTGTGGCTCATGATTCTGCCTGTGTCTGGCCCCCTTTTGGGCACTGTGATTGGGGTGGGAGATTAGATCTAGGATCTGATGAAGCCCATTAAAAATACCCTTTTTAGCCCTGCCTGGTCTTAAAGTGTACTTCTATTGCTGTCTCACCAAGGAGGAAAAAGCATTGCTATGAATACTGTGGCATCCTGCTTTCTTATCATTCAGAATTTATCTTTAACTTATTAAAAGTGCTCTTTTAGACTTAATTCCATGAAGATTTTATCATATATTCCTTTTTGATGAACATAAAAAGATACAAGCAAAACAAAATGGTGAACGTTCTCTAGATTTCTTAATACTTAGGGTCTAATTAGTCTGACTCACTTTTGACTGCAAGATAATTCCTGCGGTTCCCTCTCTCTCCCCAGCAGTATTGTCCTCAGTGTCATCAAGAGCTGCATTGGTGTGGCAATTCTAGATGTAATCCATACGAGAACTAAAAGCCCTTGGCTTCGGGCTTATATGCTGGTTTTGTCATTATGGAAAGCTAGGCTACTTTTAATTCCTGCTCTATGGGGGCTGCTGAACCCGTTTCTCATCTTCTTTCCACCTCCACCAATCAGGTGCTCCACTGTTGACTACTACCACACTGCCAGGTTTGATACTGGTGCTCTTGACATTCAGGCACATGCCTCAGTTACTAGATGACTACTTCCTAGAGGAAGTGTTTTTCAGGAATCTTTGATAATAAGATGCATCCCAACCTTGGAGGTGTTAGGATGTGGAAACAAGTCCATCTTAGAATCAGCACTTCACTGTACCCCCATGGCTGCCTGCAGGCTGGCTCCCCGGAACCCAGAACCCAGACCTTCCACAAGTCTGCTGCCTTGTCACGATCACAGCCTGTGTCTGTACACTTGACTTTTCTACATCTCCTGAAGATAGTGTTTGCAGACAAGTGATGTCACTCCATTCCCCACACTCTTCCAAAATAAGCCTGGTAACACAGCTCGGTGATGTTTCTGGAGCAAAATGGAAATGCAATGTCAGATCTGAGACCCAAAGGAGCTGTGGCTGTGTTCATTATCTAGTTGTGAAATGAGTCAGCATCAGAGCAGTCCCTGGAGGGTCAGGGGCAATGCTGCCTCCCACTCTCACTCCTAGCCTTCAACACACACCAGCCCTCCTAGTAGGGTGAGCCACATTCTGTGCTGACGAGGACAGAGGACCAGCCTGGGAGAGAAGCTGGAGCACAGGCTTAATTTTCTGCTTGATTTTCCTAGCTTGCCTGGGGATATGCTTTAGGACTGGCAGATGGATGTTCTGTTCATTGTTCCTCCATGAAAGTGTTGCCCCTGAGACTCCTATGGAAAAAAAAAATTGTGTTGTTTGCTTTTTAGACAGAGGTTCATTCAGAAACAGACTCAGGCAATTCCTCAGGGGAACTTGACTCTTTATTTTGAATGACTTGGTAGCCTGGAAATTCCATATTCATCTCCCTGACTTTAGAACTTACAAGTGAAAGGATTTGGAGGGTGGAAGGTGATGGCTTAATTTTTCTTTGTAGAGTTTCATAGTGGACGGCTCAGCAGTATCATAGCCACAGACTGAGGGGCCCTGCCTGTGCTACATGTACATTTTTGGCGAATTTAATTTTTTAGCAAACTTCCTGGAGACAGGTGGGAGAGATCTACTTGTACTGAGAAGATGCTCTGAACTTGGAGAGGGAAACAATGCTTCAGGTCTCAATGAAAGGGACACTATCCTGCAGAGATGAAGAGAGATTTTTTTCTGGAGCCCTGGAAGGAGGGGAGGTGAAGAGAGGAAATGAGAGGGAGGTGGTGTGAGGCTAGGGGATGGCAAGAGACCTCACAGTGGGCATTTGAATAGATGATCTCAGTTCTCCCCTCCCCTCTAGTATTATATTCCCACACCCTTGCTGTGGCCTCATGGATGGGGGTCTGAGGGTTTGCCCTACCTCTTGACTTTAGGTTTGTCCACTTGATTTGATTGATGAAACGTTAACAGATATGACATGAATGGAAGCTTAAAATGCTCTTGGGCAGGGATTTTGCTCAGTTGCATTCCTCATTTTTACCATGGTAAAAATATGCCTTGGATATTTGCAAAACTAAGGGCAATGAGGAACATGTGGAACAGACCTGGACCCAATCCACAATGTGTGCCATGCCTACTCAAAGTCTACACTAAATAAGTCAAACCCTAGCCAATCCACTGGCTAGGTGATCAGGGAATAAATTCTTATTGTATGCCACTGGGTTTTGGGAATGTTTGTTACATAACACATTGTGGCAATAGCTGACTAATACAAATATCTGTTTTTTACCCTCTCAAAACTTTAATAACGTTAATAAACTCATGAAATGCTTGAGATAAATTATTTTTTTAATGGAAACCAATGAGGGGTTGGATTTATGTATGAGTTACAAGACAGTATTAAGGAAGAAAGAAGCGTTTGGATAAAACCTCTAAATGAAGAGAGGCCATAGGGAAAGCTTTGAAACCTCATATGGGCAGTTTTACCAGCTCCTTGAGAGGCATAGACCACCCAGAGGACATCTAGTTTAAGTAAGATATAACATAAGCCAGGCACCAAAAATATGGATGTATTGTTTGGGTTCTCCTAAGAAACAAAACCAACAAAATGTGTTCGAAGGGAGAGAGAGAGAGAGAGAAAGAAGAGAGAGAGAATATTAAGGAATTTGTTCATGTGATTATGGAGGCTAGTGAGTCCAAAATCTGCGGTGAGCCGAAGGCTAGAGACTCAGGAAAGGGCTAATGTTGTAGTTCATGTCCAAAGACCATCTGTTGGCAACATCCCCTCTTGCTTGCTTGGGGGATGTCAGTCTTTTGTTCTGTTCAAGCCTTCAACTTATTGGATGAGGCCCACTCACATAGAGATTAATCTGCTTTACTCAAAGTAAATGTTAAATTAAAATGTTAACTGGATTAAATGTTAATCATATCCAAAAACACTCTCACAGAAACATCTAGAATAATGTTTGACCACATGCCTGGGCACTGTGGCCCAGCCAAGCTGACATATAAAATTAACTATCACTATGGGCTTTAACCTTTCTCTTGCCCTGAGAAAAGGAACCCATTGGTTCCATGCCAACAAGTTTTAAGCCAGCAGTAAGAGGGCCAGCATCCTACCACAGCACTTTTATTTACCTTGTGATCATATATCCCAGTGAACGTGATTGGGGCTATCGTTGAGGAAATTTTGGACTGGACCCACTGAATTCACCAAGCTTTGTCAAGATACCATTCCTAACATTCTTAAAATTATCTCTTATTGAATTATAGTATACATCCACGAAGTGCACAAATCAGTGCAGCTTGATGAATTTTCACGAAGTAAATCAGCCCTGGATCAGAAAATAAGAACATTATGAGCACCCCAGCAACCCCTTCCATTGTTCCTTTCTAGTCACCACCCTCTTCCTAATGGTAATAACTACCTTTTCTTCCAGAAACATAGAGGTTTTGCCTGTTTCGTATTTTATGGTAGGTATATTTTTCAAAGATGGATGTACTAATGTAATCTATCTTACTTCTTCCGAAAATGTGATGCTGACCTTCCTCCATTGAGAGATGGAGTCTCCATTCTCTCCCTTTGAATATGTGTGGGCCTGTTAACTATGGTGGAAATGACACCATGTGGCTTCTGGGACTAAGTATTAAAGGCAGTAGGATACTTGCTGATCTTTTTGGGATCCTTACCCTTGGAACTCAGCCACTTGCAAGGCTACATGTATATGTTCCAACCACAGTCCCAGTTGAGGGTCTAGCTGATAGAGAACATCAACCACCACACGTGCGAGCAAGGAGCCTTCAGATGATACAGGTTTAAGCTTCCCAGTGTCCCCTTCTGCCTCAGAGTGAAGCAGAGATGAGCTGCCCTATGGAGCCCAGCCCAAATTCGGATTCATGGGCAAACAAATGTTGTTTAAAGCTACTAACTATGGTATCATTTGTTACACAGCAGGACATAAATGCAACATGATTTATGCAGAGGGCATCATACAGTATGAATACTTTACTTATATTCAACATTATATCTGTGAGATTCTTCCATTTAGTTGTTATATGTAGTTGTAGATTGTTCACTCCTATTGCTTTATACTATGTGATATTATGTGAATACAATACAATTTATGTGTCCATTGTGCTGTTGCCAGATATTAGTTGTTTCTAGTTTTGAGGCTATTAAAAGTACATGTCTTTTGGTAAATATACCGTATGTTTCTGTTGGGTGTATAACTAGAGTTGGAATTGTTGTGTCATGGAGTATCTATGTTCTGCTTTAGTGGTTACTACCAAAAAGCTTACTGATATTTTTTCTGAACAAAATACTAAAAGCAATTTCTTGAGCTTGTTTATGGACTGACCTGAAGTGTAGGGAGGGAGGTCCGATAAGAGGTATGCTTGTCATCACTAGAAAAGGCTCTAGGCCAAGACTGTTTGATTTATTCACTCTGAAACCCCAGGGTCCAATAGGTTTGCAAGGAACATAAACTTTAACAGCATCGAATTGCAGAATGGGAACCTCCTAGAGTAGTGTGACTTTGTAGTAGCTCTTTTTGATATTCCTCCTTTCCCTTCCCTTTAACATATCTGTGAAGACACACAAAGGCAAAATTTGACCTCATCTTTGGAAACTGTTATTGCCACACAGTCCAAGGAAGTTACTTCTTGGTGTTCCATGATTAAGAAGATTCCATGGGGTGTCTGGGTGGCTCAGTTGGTTGAGCATCTGACTCTTGATTTTGGCTTAGGTCATGATCTCATGGTTGGTAGGACTGACCCTGTGTCAGGCTCTGCACTGATAGCATGGATCCTGCTTAGGATTCTCTCTCTCCCTCTCTCTCTGCCTCTCCCCTTCTTACACACATGCTCTCTCTATCTCTCCCAAAATAAATAAATAAAATTTAAAAAAGTATTTTCTTTTAGAAAATATTCTGCCTATTTTTTCCATACTAACACATATAAATGATCATTTTTCAAAATAGACTATCACTAGGTAAATGTAATTGAAGCAGATACATATAAACCAAATGACATATAAACTTTGGAATCCTGCATATGCCCTGGGGACTACTGAGACTACCATTCACATGGGCAGTAGAGTCTATTGGTTAGAAGCTTATGCTCTGCCTGGCTTTGAATCTTTGCTGTGCTGCTTAACAGCTGTGAGACCTTGGATTGGTCCCTTAGCCCTTCTGAGCCTCCATTTCTTACCTGTAAAAGGGAAATAATAGTAGTGTCTATTATGTAGAGTTGGCGTGAAAACTAAATGTAGTTAGATAGGCAGAAACTTAATCAGGTCTTGAGCACATAGTTAGCACTCAATACTTACTAGTTATTACATTTGCAGTAGAGGGGTAGCTCAGGGTCAGGTTCAGAGAGCATCCTGATTAGGTGAGTGCTGAAAAGTTTTGTTCCAGGTTAGACTAAAGGGGACGGAATGCAGATTCTAAATTAGTCCTCCTGCCCCTCAAAGTCAATCTCACTGCTAATGCCATGTGTCAGAATGAGATAGGGGACACATGGCTCATCTTGGGGAAGTTGTAATGATCACTGAACACAGCTGACAGGCAGCGGGGGGCAGGTCCTCATGCCAGGATTTGGTTGACAGACGGCAGCAGAGTCCTGAATATCCACATCAGGCAAAAGATGCATGTGTTCTGTTTTCCCAAGGGCTGTGTCACTCTAGCAGAGTATTGCATAATTACTTTCATTTCCTTAGCTTTCCTATCAAGACACTATCTGTGTTTCCTCTGAAGGGAAGCTCCCTCCTGGTGTGCCTGGATCTCCATTCCCACCAGTGCACCTGAGTGGCTTCCAGATGGTAAGGAGGTGAGAGAGAAGGACCTGGGTGTCTACAGATGGGCTTGACCAAGAAGCCATCATCCCAGACTCCACTGTCCATGTGAGAGTCAAGGTTGAAGTGGGACTGGCCTATTGCACACAGCAGACACGCAGCTGCCCAAGGGAATTGTGTGGAGGTCCTTCTCCTTGGCTGACCAGCATTTAACACCACTTCCTTGCTGGGTTTGCAATGTTCCACCTTATTTATCTTGATAGAAAACAGGACCTAATCCCCAGACAGAGTGGGTAAAAATGCTGGATGCTTAGTGTTTATTCACCTCCTTTGTAGCCAGGGTGCAAGTGTGCCTCAGATCCTGCCAGCTCAGACTTACGGCATCCCTTTTCAGACCTGGGCCCTGGAGCTAGTGCTGGAGAGAAGCAGAAGCAGGGTACAGTCTTCCCTGAAATGGTGGAGGCAGCAGTGATGTGAGCCACCCCCGTTTCCTGAGCCACAGTGGGAATGGCTCCAACAGCAGTGTCCACTGTGGACACACAGTCAGCAGCAGTGGCACTCTGTTGCTTCCTCCTGCCACCCTCCAACATGTTCTTCACCCTTCTTTGTCCCGACAGGTGTCCTGAGAGGCTGATCTCTATGGGCTGTATCACTGGACTCTCTTGCCTTCAGGCTTCCAATTCAGTTTGGTCACTAGGTGGTACCAGAACGAAAGAAGACAGAGGTGTCTCTTCCCTCCTTCCTACCTGCCTGGGGCCAAGTTTCTGCAAGTGGCTGTATCTTTCCATGTCTGTAGCTTCTGTCCAGTGGCCCCTTCTCCAAGGTTCCAGTGCTCACTGGGCTCCAGTTCAAGCCAGGGGTGGTCATGACTTCCTGCCATGGCTAGTCTCTGGGTTCTTTAATATGCCCTATCTTTATTCCTTAAGCCTTCCCATTTTAATCAATTTCTTTCTTAAACCACTCAGAGTTGGGTTCTGTTCCCTGTTTTTGCTGAGCCTTAGGAAATTTCTCTGCCCAGACTTGGGTCTTGGAAAAATTGCTGCTTTGCCAGTTGAGATTGAAGAGCTGTCCCATTGGGGGCATGATGAAGAAGTGCTTTGAATTTAAGCCCACATGAAGTGGACAGTCCTGGGTGTTCTTGGACCAAAACTGCTTTATAAAGGATGTTTTAAGTCTGTTTTCATAGTTTCTGGACTGTATGATAACCGGTCAAAGAATCCTGTGGCAAGCTGTGGAAAGTTCCCAAGACTAAAAACAGCTACACTTGTTCATTCTTTGCCATCTCTCTCTCTCCTGCACTGTGACTTTGCAGCTCCTCCCATCCAGAGGGGAGTCTGTTTCCATAAGCCTTGAATCTGGCCATTTTACTTGCTTTAGCCAATAGAATGGAGTGGAGTAGAGAGGCGGCCGGTCCTGGGCCTGGGCCTCAAGGGGCCATGCATGCTTCTGCTTGCTTCCTTCAGATCCATGACTCTACTGTGTAATTAGGCCAGGGCTGTCGTGTTGGGGAATGAAAAGCCCAGAGCACCTGGAGCCACGTGGTCCCTATTGAGGTCCATACGTGCAAGAGAGCCCAGACAAGATCCGCAGAGCCCCTCTATAGTTGGCTGCAGACATATGAGGGCAGCGAGCTGAGACTAGAAGAGTCACCCAGCATAGCCTGGCCTAAATTTCTGATCCATAGGATTGTGAGCTAACTACGTTGTTATCATTTTAAAGAAATATGTTACAGAGCTATAGCTAACTGATACCCTGTCATTTTGGTGGCCCAGCAATATCTTCCAAAGACTAGGTGGATAGGTGGCTATTTTGATCACATCAGACTGTTGACAAGCCAACCCATTGCTGACCTCATTTCTCATTAGGAGGAGGTGAAGAAAATATCTTTGTCATGGAGCTTAATAAGGGAGAGGGAAGTGGCAAAGCAGTTACTTCTGCCCTTGGTGTGTATCCCTGAGAGCCAAAATTAGTAGTTTAGCTGGTACCACCCATCTCTAAACACTCTTCTTCTGTCCTGACTCCTCTGTTGCTTTTTCAGTGGAAGAAGCTGCTCCCCTGCTTGTAGTGTGTCTGCATTTCACAGCTAGTACTGTGCTAGTGCACAAAAGGCAGATCCAGAAGCAAAGAACTCCCGTATCTTGACTGTTCAGCTGGCTTCTGAGCCATCCAGGAAGTGGTGGGAACCTGCCTCCGTGTAACTCTAAATGGGAAATTAACAAACACAATGTTATGAAATTGGCTTAAATTGGGAGGATTAATGCAAAGGATATGAGATGGACGGGAGCAAAAACCGTAATCAGAAACAATGGCAGGGAATGAATAGAGGGAAATGAGAACCCCCTGGGTGGTGCCCAGAGCCCAGTCTTGCTGATCCTTCCCCCGCAGATTCCTCTTCTCCAGGCTTCCAAGCTGATTTTGCTTATCAAACACTTGCTGCTGGCTTTCTTGCACCAGATCCTGGCCATAGGACTGGGTAACCTTGCAGCGGCATCCATCCCCCTGGGCTCTGGGTGGCCCAGGCTCACGATCCTCAGTGAAAGGATGGTGTGAACCCAGGCTGATTGCCCACTGACCCCTAGCTCCTCCCCTAGAGGATTTGACTACCCTTGAAATCCACAGCCCGTGTCCACAGGTGTCCTTAGTGTGGAGGTAAGGTTGGTGTGCCTGTGTTGTCTGTCAGATTGGTGAACTAGCAAACTAGCAAACTCAACCCCAAGGGGGAGGGACAGGGGAGAATGAGGCAGTCTGCAGCCATGGTCACCACAGAAAGAAGTGCAATTGGGGCAGGCAGTGAGGAGTTCTCTTTCCAGGAAGTTTCTGTATTTGGGAAAGTCCCAAACTCGATGATCACCTCGGGTCAGAAAGATCTCCAAGAAGCCAGATCTCACCTGAAAACTACTGTCAGTTCATGGGAAATGGCCTCATAAGGAGTCCAGTTATAACTGAGTTGAGGACTCCTGCTTTGAGAGTCAGTCACTTCATTGTGGGCAGTTAAAAAACACTTTTCTGATTGAGTCAGGAGAAGTAGGACAATATTTTTTGGTCAGTTGACCAGACAGTGGAAGTGGATATAGAAGTTAGCTTTGCTGCCCTACAGTACACTATTCAGGGCTTACCTGTTGCTACAAAGGAAGTAATTGGAAAGTCAGTACCATATAAAGAGGTAATGGCCCCACAAAGAACAAAGAGTCTTATTGGTTTCCTGTGGCTGCTGTGATGCACCATCATAACCAGAGTGGCTTAAAACAGCACAATGTGATTCTCTTAGATTTCTGGAGGTCAGAGGTCAGAAATCACTCTCACTAGGCTAACATGAAGGTGTGAGCAGTGCTGTTTCCTTCTTGAGGCTCTGAGGAGAGAATCTGTTTCTTTGCCTTTTCAGCTTCTTGTGGCTGCCTGTCTTCTTTGGTGTACCGCCTCTTCTTTTATCTTCAAAGCAAATCACTACAGTCTCTCCTTTCATCATCATGTCAACCTCCTTGGACTCTGACCTTCCTGCCTTTCTCTTATAAGGACCATTGTGATTACACCTGGATCCATGCAAACATTCTAGAATAATCTCCCCATTTCACACATCCGCTAAATCCCCTTTGTCATGTAAGGTAGCATTGACAGGGATTGGGACAGGAACATGTTAGGAGGTAATTATTCAGCCAACCACAGGGAAACTTAATCAGTCTTTTGGAAAATGAATTCTACGTCAAGGTCAATGGTTCCAAATAGACTATTTCTCTCAAGACAGTGACGATGTCTTTGAATTTGACAGTACATTTCCTAATTTGTGAGGGGGAAATCGGAGGCAGCAAGGCCCCCAAACAATGCCTATTGGCAGCTCCTAAAAAGCCAAGCATTTTAAAAACCAGTGGACATATTGGTGGAGGGGGAGGTCATGCACACGAGCAGATGGCACCGTGGGGTGACATGTGCAGAATACAGTTTATCAGAAACAAATTCCTAAATGTCAGCTAAGTTACAGGTCATGGAGAGAGCAGTGTAAACAGGGCACATTATCATAGTAGGTAACCCAAGGTAAGCAGCCAGATGGAGGCCCTCGGAGCTACCAGCACAGACTTGCTACTTCTCCCGGAACACAGCTGGTGGGGTTTTCCGAGGTCCCGACTAATTGGTTTTCTCCCCCAGCTTTAGAGCACCAGCATTTCTTCTTGTATTCCGCCACTTGCTCCACTGCATGCAAATATGTAGGAGGTTTTGTATAAGCCATGTCAGAGGGAATTTCACAGCTGCCTTTGCTTATCTACAGCTAGTGGACTGGAGGGGGATGGCACGACTGGGTCCTTCCACCCCACCAATGCTTTCATGTATGCAGAACAGGCTTAGCAGATGGCCATGGAGGGACAGTGCAACACCTGGAGGATCCGGTGTTGCAGAGTGGGGCAGAGAAAGCCCAGAGCCTTCTCAGATAGATTAAAAATAGAAAGTGCAACCACTGTAGAAAACAGTATGGAGATTCCTCAAAGATTGAAAATAGAGCTATCACAGAAACAGACCCATAAATACAGAGAACAAACTAAACTGGTGGTTGCCAGAGCGTGGGGGGTGGAGAGATAGGCAAAATGGGAAAGGGGAGTGGGAGGTACAGGCTTCCAGGTAAGGAATGAATAAGTTGTGGGGGTGCAAGGTTCAGCATAGGGAACATAGTCAATGATATTGTCATAGTGTTGTGTGATGACAGATGGTAGCCACACTTGGGGTGAGCATAGCATATACATATAGACTTGTGGAATCACTATGTTGTACACCTGAAACAAATGTAACATTGTGTGTCAACTATACTTCAATTAAAAAAAAAATAGAAACACTGTACGATCCAGCAATTCCCCCCCTGGATATATCCAAAGGAAATGAAATCACTATCTTAAAGTACATATCTGCACTCCCATGTTCATTGCAGCATCATTCACAGTAGCCAACACATGGAAACAACCTAAGTGTCCATTGATGGAGGAATGGATAAAGCAAATGTGGTATATAGGTACAATGGAGTATTATTCGGCCATCAAAAAGAAGGAAATCCTGCTATTTGTGACAACATGGGTGGAACTTGAGGGCATCATGCTAAGTGAAATCAGTCATACAGAGAAAGACAAATACTGTATTATTTCACTTGTATGTGGAACCTAAAAAAAAACAAACCCTCATAGATATGGAGAACAGATTTGTGGTTGCCAGAGGTAGGAGGTGGAGGGTGGAGGTGATTAAAGGTATAAGCTTCCAGTTATAAAATAAGTAAGTCCTGGCAATGTCACGTGCAGCATGGTGACTCTAGTTAACAGTACTGTACTGTGTATTTGTAAGTTGCTAAGAGAGCATAACTTAAAAGTTCTCATTACATGAAAAAAAATGTGTAACTGTGTGTTGATGGATGTTAATTAGATTTGTTGTGATAATTTTGCAGCATATACATGTATCAAATAATTATGTTGTGACTTGAAACTGATACAATGTTGAATGTCCATTATATCTCAATTTAAAAAAAATATGCTTTGGGTGGGAAGCAAAGACTTCCAAGACTCCAACTTGGGGCATAAAGAAGAAAATCCTTGGAGAACTGACAAAGGATGACAAAGTGTGTGTCCTCCCTCTCTTTTGTTCTGTGCCCCCACCAAAATTACACATGTGTGTGCACACACATGGTCCTTTTGATCGTGCAGGTAGACTCATGGCCATGATTCAACATGTGGCCTCAGGAAAATATCACTTTCTAAGTAGGCAGTGTGAGAGAGTCAAAGTCTAGGAGATACGGCTTCTGGTCTGAATCTTCCTAATTAAGGCCCAAACCTTTATGGGCCATCTGTGGAATGAAAGCTTTATCTAAATCAATGGGTTTTGATATTTTGGGTGTCTGGACCTCCTCAGGAATCCCACCCTCATAGCTGCACTTTTCAGTGGAAAGATTATATAAACCCACGGCATCCTGCTTATGTCCCACTAAAAGCAGACACTCCCAGACAAGGACTTGAATGTTGGGGGTTTATTTGGGCAGTCAGTCCAAGAAGTCCAAATACAGGAGTGGGGAAAATGAGACTGAAAAGAGAGAGAAGCCAAAAAAGCATGTGCTAACCAGCAGGTTGCCTCTGTGGGCAATAGGGGCTTCATGCCAATAGAGAGCTCTGGAAGAACCACTTCTCATAGCATGATCCCTGGACCAGCAGCTTGAGCATCACCTGGGAGCTTGTTGGAAATACAAATTCCAGAGGACCAGCCCCAGACCTACTGATCGGTCCCAGTGGTGGTGGGCTCAGCAATCCATGTTATTCAAGCCTTCCAGCGACTCTGATATATGCTAAAGATTGAAGACCACTGGTATAAGACACAGCACAGAATTGTCCCATGGAGAGGTTGAGGGGTGGGGAAACTGGAGTGCTCATTCACCAAGTGTCTTCTCTTACTAGTTGAGGTTTCTTGGTGACCAGCCTGGATCCCTTAGCACTCTGGGTTGCCCTGTGCATGGCCTAAGCAAGGTCGCCTGATGCTTTCTCTGATTCTCAGGGACAGAAGCTACAAGATACAAGTGCCTTAGGTGGATGCCACCAGTGTACATAGGAACTCTCCACCACGGCTGCAGGTGAACTCAAGAGGTTAGCTGAGGGGCTTTGGGGTGGGACAGCAACAGAATCTGTCCCTCATACTAAGAATTCAGTGACATTGTACATATTTGCAAATGGAGGTGCATACAGTGTGCATAACATATTTCATTAGATTCATTAAAGGCCTAGTTAGATGTGGAGAGAATATTTATGCTGCTGACTTATGGAAACCATCATAAAGTGTACACATCAATGGACTTACCAGTCACTTGCCATGTAATAACACCATTTTGCCTCATCATCCATGCTATAATTTGTGTGGAGAGACATGAGTTTCATTTTTTTTTGTGAAAAATAGCTCAAGAAGAAGTCATCAGCTAAAGTTGACCATGTAGGTAGAGAGAAGGTGAAAGTTCCTAGTTAGACAAAAGAACTACAATAAAGAAATGGTAGGTAATGGTGTCATCTGTGTGTTATTTGGGGTGGTGGGTGCATAAAGGTGTTGGACTGTGGCTTTTCCAAGCGTCAAAGTCTGCTGCCCAGTGTCTTTACTGGTTTTCATTAATTCTTCGTCTCTAGCTTAGGGAGGGAGATTGGCAAGAATTAGGCAGGGTGGTGGGTCAGAGAACTGGTGTACAAGGCACAGTAATTTTGTCAATAGAACTGAGTCACTAAAAGAGAAACTGAGGCAAAACCCAGTTGTCTGGTGTGAGCCATGTGGTAAAGATGAAGGTTGGTGGACATTGAGATATGGACAGCTGCCCCGCAGGACACATTCCAGGCTTACAGTTCCACAACACATGGACAACCCCATGCTGGGTGGTGGGGTCAGAGTTTCACAGGAGCTGGACAGTAGCAGAAGTGACCTGTGCAGTGTTCTTGTTGCCTCACAGCACGTCCATGCCAACCTTTGTCTTTCATTGCGGTGGCCGTTTGCCTTCTTTGGGAAGCAGATCCTCGGTATGAGTGGGAAGTACAGAAGGTTTACTGGGGAGTAACAGCTGAGAAAAGAAAAGGAAAGAAGTGGGATTAAATAGGGGAGCTGTTAGACCCCAGTGCAGACCTGGCAAATTCTCTAACAGCCAAGACTACTTATCAGAGGAGTCCCATGTTGGATGGAAATCTCTAGGCCCTTTTTTGTATCACAACCTTGTTCAGTCATTGGCTGGGCACTGCCCCAAGAATGTGAATTTGGCTTGATAGTCAAGATGGATCCTGAGGAGTTAAAGCTGTAGACTGTTAGCAGGACCAGGGACATAATCTGCAGGCCCTACTGTAAAATGAAAACAACTAAGAATGTCAAGATGATGGCAGCATGGCAGTAAGCCAGGTGTGGGGCCCCTCTAACTATGGGGTCCTGTGCAACTTCAGGGGTCACACACCCATGAAACCAGTTCTGGCTGTTAGCCAACCATGCTGCTTGCACCTGCATAGCATGTCCTACCTTGAAGGGGATCTGAGTGGTACACCCCTACTTTGCTGCAGATCAGGGCTTTGCATGGAGTCACTGGACGTAACTCAGCCTGTCTCTGGGTGCCACCCACAGGGGTGGGGCAGTTAACACTGAGGGCACTGAGGGCAGCCCTCAGTTCATGAAGGGACAATTTTGCGGTGTGTTCTAGGTGGCTCCTCAGAGGGATCCCAGCAAGACTGGGTTGCAGTTGCCACAGCAATAATCAGCTCAATAAAATGCATTTTATGTACTTCCCCTTCTTCCATGTCCCACTCTGTCCACCCCTTCACCCTGGTGTCCTAAGATCACTTCCCATATAAACCCACTTGCACCCAAGTCCTTGTCTCCAGCTCAAAAATAAACACCCTTATTCAGGATTGATTTAGGAACCGGTGCTTCTGGCTGAACACAGACAAGGAAGAAGCTGACACTATTCACAAAATAAGTGATGTTCTCTCTCTCTCTCTCTCTCTCTATATATATATATATATATATATATACGTATATATATATATATATATACGTATATATATATGTGTGTGCGTGTGTGTGTATACATATATATATATATATATTAATGTTTATTCATTTTTGAGAGACAGAGATACAAAGCACAAGTGGGGAAGCGGCAGAGAGAGAGGGAGACACAGAATCTGAAAGCTCCGGGTTCTGAGCTGTCAAGCACAGAGTCTGATGTGGGGCTTAAACCCACAAATCATGAGATCATGACCTGAGCCAAAGTCAGACACTTAGCCAACTGAGCCACCCAGGCACCCCTAAGTGATGTTTTCTTAAATCACAAAGTTATTTGAATGGAGGAAGAAACTGAGAAAAGTAACATTTGATAAGAAACAGGCAATACCCATTGCTAGGAGCAACAAGGCCATTGTTTGTTTTGGCTACAGTGAGGATCTCACCCACCCTTCTCAGAGACCCTCATTCTCATGGCCAATCATCCTTGAAACCATGCGACAGCCTTGTATTGAGGCCAAGTATTGGCTATCCCCTCTATATAATGGGGGTGGGAATAACGTTCTAGAGAATGGAAATTGAAATTAGTCCTTTCCAGTAAAGACCTTGAGTAATTTGCAGAATAAAGGAGGGTATTTCCAAAGAGCTGCTAAACTTAGGGCTGCCCTGGATTAATTTTTCCCTAATATTATTGAAATGTAATTGATATATAACATTATAGTAGTTTTAGGCATACCACATAATGATTTGATATATGTGTATATTGCAGAATTACACAATATGTCTAGTTAACATTCATCAGCTCACATGGTAAGAAATTTGTTTCTTATGATGAGAACTTTTAAGATCTATTTTCTTAGCAACTTTACCATATACAATACATATTGTTACTATAGTCACATGCTGTATATGATATCCCCAGAACTTATTTATCTTATAATTGGAAGTTGGTACTTTTTAAAGAAGTTTTCTTTATTTGAGTAATCCCTGAATTCAAGGTGTGGCTTGAACTCACAACCCTGAGATCAAGAATTGCATGCTCCCCCAACTGAGCCAGCCAGGTGCCCCAGAAATTGGTACCACCTTCACCTATTTTGCCCACCCCCCACCTCTGGCAATCACCAATATGTTGTCTATTTTCATGAATTCATTTTTTTAAGACTCCATATAAATGTGAGATCATACAGTGTTTTTCTTTCTCTGTCTGATTTCACTTAACATACTGTCCTCAAGGTCAATCCATGTTGTCAACAAATGGCAGGATTTCCTTCCTTTTTATGGCTGAATAATATTCCATCGTGTGTGTGTATGTGTGTGTGTGTGTGCGTATACCACATTTGCTTTATCTATTCATCCATCAATGGACACATAGGTTATTTCTAAATGTTTATTTATTTTTGAGAGAGACAGTGAGTCAGGGATAGACAGAGAGAGGGGGGGAAAAAACTGAAGCAAATTCCACACTGACAGTGCAGAGCCCATGAGGAGCTCAAACCTACAAACTATGAAATCATGACCTGAGCCAAAGTCAGATGCTTAACTGACTCAGCCACTCAGGCGCCCCCTATGTCTTGTCTATTATAGAAATGCTGCAAATGAACATGGGGACATCTCTTCAAGATAGTGATGTTGTTTCCTTTAGATATAGTCCTAGAAGTGGAATTACTGTATCATCTGGTAGTTCTGTTGTGTTTTTTTTTTTAAGTTTATTTATTTATTTTTGAGAGAGAGAGAGAGAGAACACGGGGGAGGAGCAGAAAGAGAGAGAGAGAGAGAGAGAGAGAGAGAGAGAGAGAGAGAGAGAGAGAATCTTAAGCAGGCTTCACACCTCAGCACAGAGCCTGACACCGGACTCGAACTCATGAACTATGAGATCATGACCTGAGCCAAAATCAAGAGTCAGATGCTTAACTGACTGAGCCACTCAGATGTCCCTGGTAGTTCTATTTTTAATTTTTTGAGGAACCTACATACTGTTTTCCATAGTGGCTGCACCAATTTACATTCCTACCAATAGGACAGGAGGGTTCTCTTTTGTTTACATCCTCACTAACATACGTTACTTCTTGTCTTTTTGATGGGAGCCATTCCAACTAGTGTGAGGTAATATCTCACTATGGTTTGAATTTGCATTTCCCTGATGATTGCCCTGTTTTTTCTTTCTTTTTGTTTGTTTGTTTGTTTGTTTGTTTTCAATGTGTGTGTATATGTTGGTCATTCATGTCAGGGTGAATACTGCTATTCATAATAGGAATATAGGCCAAGGAGAGTAGGACTGAGTTCATGCTAAAGAAATGAGGGAACTCTGGCTTTAAATGAATTTTGGAGACTGTGGTGGGTTCTATAATGGGCTGTCCAGATCCTCCTTGTGAAAGCCCAATGCTCCCAGCTTCTGGCAGTGCTACTGGCAGACAGCCCTCAGCTGTCAGCCCCTTTAGGGATTGGCTGGTTCAAAGTCAGTCCTCCTTCTAGGACTGCATCCAGTGTTGGTCAATGTGGGGTATGAAGGCCTGGCCCTTTGGCCCCCAAGGAGTCTGCACTGGGACCACTTGAGCACCAGCGCTCCCCATGGATCAGCTGAAGCCTTTGTTGAAACTATATCACAGCTCAGCTCTTCCTTCTGCCCCATCCTGCTTCTGTCCCTTCCTTTCTACAAACATTGACCCCCAGAAGCCCTGCTTAGAAACCCTCCTGCAAGCTAACTTCATTACAGAGTCTGCCTTCCAGGAAACCCAATTCTTAACAGTGGCTTTGTCCATGACATCGTGTGTTAATAGCAATTCTCAGCTAGGGAAGTACTCTGTCGTGCCTTGCAAATTGAATTTGTCCTAGGCTTAAAGTTTTCCGCTCAACACCCTTTCTTCAGTGGAAATTCCAAGAAGGCTCTGATGTTTAGAACACTGCTCTTCTTAAGTTTTCAGGGAGAGGGCTGGTGCACATTTCCCAGTGACATGTCTGTTCTGCAGTTAGGGAGAGCATTTGTTTTCTTTTAAATTGAGGTACAACTCATATACAGTAAAATGCAGATTTTGAATGCACAGTTTAATGAGTTTTGACAAATATTTATGCCTGGGTGACCAACATCCCATCACGATACAAAACATCTCTCTTACCCAACAAAATTTTCTTGTGCCTTTTCTTGTGCCTCTGGTCAATAACTTCACTATACCTTTTCCAAAGGCAACCCCTCTTCTGATTCCATCCCCGCAGCATTGTGTGGTCGCTCACACAATTTCGCATTAATGGAATCATACAGCGTGTACTCTTTTGTATCTGGTTTCTTTCACTCAACATATGATTATGAGATTCATCCGTTGTCTCAGCTGCTATAAAAATACCATAGACAGGGTGCTTAAACAACATAAATTTATTTCTCACATTTCTGGAAGTGGTGCCAGCCTGGTGAGTTCCAGTGAGAATCCTCTTCCTGGCTTATAACTGGCCATCTTCTTGCCGTGTCCTTCTATGGCAGAGACTGAGGAAGCAGTGCTGTCTCTCATGTCTCTTCCAGCAAGGGCACAAATCCCATTATGAGGGCTTCACCCTCAGGACCCAATTACCTCTCACATGTCCCATTTCCAAATACCATCGCACAGGGGCATTAGGATTTCAACATCGGGATATTTATTTACTTATTTATTTATTTGGCATATCAGGTTTATTTTGCCCATTTTTGTGATCTTGTTGTTTCTTGCACTTTTCTGTCAAGCACCCTCTAATGTTAGGAGAGGAGAAAGTTATACTTGGGAATGGGAGAGGGCCTGAAACAGCTCGCCGAGCACCAGTGAGTCTCATGGTTTATCTTAAAGTTTCATGGAGACTTGAATTCTGCTTATGGTGTATCTGTATTTAAAAAAAATTTATTAAAATTTTTTTAATGTTTATTCATTTCTTGAGACAGAGAGCACAAGTGGGGGAGGGGCAGAGAGAGAGGGAGACAGAATCCATAGCAGGCTCCAGGTTCTGAGCTGTGAGCACAGAGCCTGATGCAGGACTTGAACCTGCAAACTGCAAGATGATGACCTGATTTGAAGTTGGACGTTCAACTGACTGAGCCACCCGGATGCCTATATATATATACATATATACACACACACACACATACACACACACACATATGTATGGATTGAAAGCACAAGCATTGGAGTTCCATTGCCAGCCAGGTGCTCTGAGGTGTACCTCTAGCGATTTAAACGTGTTCTTGACAAGCACACATTTAGCCACCTCCTTTGTTCTACAGATTGCAACTCTCCTGCAGGGAGGTTAGGTAGCTTCTCTCAGGTCACAGAGCCATCTCATGAAACAGCCAATTACTAGAACTCAATTTTCTTAACCAACAGCCAAGAAAAACTTCTGCAGAGCTGGGTCACTCCTTAGACCCTGGTCATTCCTCCTTACTCCTCAAATATAGGCAGTGAGAGATTTGACTGAATGCTCTCTTCTTTGCCAAGGGGAGTTTTGTAATGTTTTAGATCTGCTCCCTCAACTGATGAAGCTATTGCCACCAGTTCCTCTGAAGGGAGAAAAGGGCTCTAGTTTTCCAGGCAAATAAAACCCCACCTTTCCCTTTAAGCAGCTTTAGGATGCAAGTACACATGAAATTCCCATGGAATAAACTGTTAATATACCAAAGGGGATGCCAGCAAGTGGCAGTAGCGATTAGAAACACAAGCATCAAACTGCAGGAAACTTCCCAGAAATAGCAGCCTCCTCCAACCCCCTGATGGGGAGATTAGCGTGTAAGGGAGAGAGATGACAGTGATGTGGGAGACATTTGGCTTTGTGTTCTATCTATTGTTGGAGCAAGTGTCTCTTCTTCTGATTGTATGCAAGAGATTAGTAAGAGCTAGCCAGACTCACACCTTGGATGGATTCACATTACGGCAGTTGTACCGACAAGACCCTGCTATGTAAGGGCTCTGAGTTGGCCTGTACATGTCCACCCCAGACACCAGCCCTCAGCAAATCCAATGTACAGAGGGGTGAGTGCCATGTCATGATGGTTTCATCACCAAGTATCTTGTGATGGTGGAAAGAGATGATGTAGATTCTTTAAAAAAATTTTTTTTTAAATTTTCATTTATTTTGAGAGAGAGTAAGCAGTGGAAGTGCAGAGGGGAAGAGAGAGAGAATCCCAAGCAGGCTCTGTTCTGAAAGCGCAGAGCCCAAATGGGGTTCCAACTCACAAACTGAGATCATGACCTGAGCCAAAATCAAGAGTCAGTCACTTAACTTACTGAGCCACCCAGGTGCCCTGAGATGTGGAGTCTGTTCATGAATCTGCCATGAACCGTGTGATTTTGGACAAGTCATTCTACCTCACTGGAAGTGTTTCCTCATCCATAAAAGAAAGCGTTATTTATGTACTCATTCATTCTTCCTCTCCTGAGGAAGGAGCTGATGCAAGATGCAAGGAAAAACAGCTATTAAGCACGTGCTGTGTACCTGGCACAATGATAAGCTCTGGGGATAGAAAATGAGGAAGACAGGGCTCCTAACCACAGGAGATTAGATTAGATTGCATTAATGCCCTAATTCTTCATCCCACCCTGTATCTAATTTATCCCCTTCACATTTGATTTTTAGCCCCTCCCAGTAAAGAGGTGGAGTTTATTTACTCAATCATTAACTTTGGCTAGATCATGGGACTTGCTTGGGGTGGCAGAATGTGGTGGAAATAACAATGTGCCAATTCTGAGCCTAGGCTTTAAGATGCTTTGGCATGTTTCCTTCTTGCCTCTGCTGTTGCCATGAGAAGTACATGCCCAGACTAGCCCTCTGGTTTCAGGAGGAGGATAAGAGACATACAGAGTAGAGCCATGCCAGCCGAAGCCAACCTGTTCAGCTGACCTTCACTTAACTCATGGACACAGAAACAAGCCAAGCCAGGATTAGAAGAGCCCCTCAGCCCAGATTAGCACGTTCCTAGCTGAACTATTGGCTATCTATTGGTGGCTGTGGTTAGTTGTACAGAACTCTTGGGCCATGAGACATGTCATACAGTGGGATAGTTCTGATAGAGGGAAACAGAATGATGAGGACGTGGAGGTGGGCTATATAGGTACAGAGGAGCACTTAGCCCTAAGTGGGACTCAGAGAGGGCCAAGGAGAAGAGAGAGCCTTTACTCAGTCCTGGGTAATGAGTAGAACTTAGTCAGGTGAAGTGGAGGGAAGGGGGGCCTGGACTAAACATCAAAAATTGGTTGCTTGAAGCATGAGTAAATTCAGTTATATTTTATTTGACCTGTACAGCATTTAGGAATTTTTTTTTAATTTTGAATCTTTATTTATTTTTGAGAGAGAGAGAGAGAGAGAAAGAGCATGAGCAGGGGAGGAACAGAAAGAGAGGGAGATACAGAATCTGAAGCAGGCTCCAGGCCCTAATATCAGCACAGAGCCCGACGTAGGGCTCGAACTCACAAACCGCGAGATGATGACCTAAGCCGAAGTCGGACACCTAACCTACTGAGCCACCCATACGCCCTAGGAAGTTTTTAACTAGTTGCTAACATTTTAACATGGGAAGATTTCTTATTAAAATTCACATTTTGCCTTTTCTAGAAAAATGGAAAAATCTGGTGGCCCTGGGCCTGCACCCTTGATTGGCAAAAATGTCTTAGAGTAGAGTAGTGAATGCCTCTTTAGGAAGGACATGTCCTCTCTCACTCACTATGGTCCCTTGGTCATCCCACTTCACTCATTTATGAGTTTGCACAAGGTTATATCCAGTCTAGGTTATCCCATCGTAGTGCTTTCCCCCATGACTATATCATTTGTATTTTCAAGATTTTGCATCAATCTTTCTATATACATCTGTTCTTTTTTCATATGTTTTTTTAAAATTAAAATTTAAGTGGTGAGGTAATTGTAGATTCACATGCCATTGTAGGAAACAATGCAGAGAAATTTTTGTGTACCCTTTATCCATTTTCTTGCAATGATAATGCCTTGCAAAATTATGGTACACCATTACAATCTGGAGTTTGATATCAATACAACCTACCCGCTAACTCATCTTGTTTATTTTTTTTTAATTTTTTAATTTTTTAATTTTTAATTTTTTTGAGTAATTTATTGTTAATTTGGTTTCCATACAATACCCCGTGATAATCCCAACAAGTGCCCTCCTCTACGCCCATCGCCACTTTCCCCCCTCCCACACCTTCCTCTCCCCTCAGTTTGTTCTTAGTCATTGAGAGTCTCCCATGTTATGTCTTCCTTCCTCTCTGTGGCTTTATTTTCCCCTTCCTTCCCCTATTCACCTCCCCTCTAGTTTTCTGTGAGGTCTCCCAAAGCCTACCTATGCGTGGGAACATATGGCATCTGTCTTTCTCTGCCTGACTTATTTCACTTAGCATAATATCCTCCAGTTCCATTCATGTTGCCACACATGGCCAGATTTCATTCTTTCTCATTGCTGCATAGTATTCCATTGTATATATATATACCACATCTTCTGTATACATTCATCAGTTGATGGACACTTAGTCTCTTTCCATGATTTGGCTATTGTTGAAAGTGCTGCTATGAACATTGGGGTACATGTGCCCCTATGGATCAGCATTCCTGTGTCTCTTGGGTAGATTCCTAACAGAGCTATTGCTGGGTCATAAGGTAAGTCTATTTCATTTTTTTGAGGAACCTCCACACAGTTCTCCAGAGTGGCTGCACCAGTTTGCATTCCCACCAACAGTGCAAGAGGGTGCCTGTTTCTCCACATCCTCGCCAGCATCTATACTTTCCTGATGTGTTCATTTTAGCTACACTGACTGGTGTGAGGTGGTATCTCAGTGTGGTTTTGATTTGTGTTTCCCTGATGATGAGTGACATTGAGCATCGTTTCATGTGTCTGTTTGCCATTTGGATGTCTTCTTTGGAGAAGTGTCTATTCATATCTTCCGCCCATTTCTTCACTGGATTATTCGTTTTTCGGGTGTGGAGTTTGGTAAATTCTTTATAGATTTTAGATACTAGTCCTTTCTCCCATATGTCATTTGCGATGATCTTTTCCCATTCCGTTGGTTGCCTATCCGTTTTGTTGGTTGTTTCCTTTGCCGTGCAGAAGCTTTTTATCTTGATGAGGTCCCAGTAGTTCATCTTTGCTTTTAATTCCCTTGCTTTTGGAGACGTGTCGAGTAAGAAATTGGTGCGTCTTAGGTCAAAGAGGCTTTTTCCTGCATTCTCCTCTAGGATTTTGACGGTTTCCTGTCTCACAGTCAGAGCTTTTCTCCATTCAGAGTTTATTTTTGTGAGTGGTGTAAGAAAGTGGTCTAGTTTCATTCTTTTGCATGTTGCTGTCCAGTTCTCCCAGCGCCATTTGTTAAAGAGGCTGTCTTTTTTCCATTGGATACATTTTCCCACTTTGTCAAAGATTAGTTGGCCATATACTTGCGGGTCCATGTCTGAGTTTTCTATTCTATTCCATTGGTCTATGTGTCTGTTCTTGTGCCAATGCCATACAGTCTTGATGACTACCGCTTTGTAGTAGAGGTTAAAGTCTGGGATTGTGATGCCTCCCGCCTTGGTTTTATTCTTCAGTATTACTTTGGCTATTCGGGGTCTTTTGTGTTTCCATACAAATTTTAGGATTTTTGCTCTAGCTTTGAGAAGAATGCTGGTGCAATTTTGATTGGGATTGCATTGAATGTGTAGATTGCTTTGGGTAGTATTGCCATTTTAACGATATTCTTCCAATCCATGAGCATGGGATGTTTTTCCATTTCCTTGTGTCTTCCTCAATTTCCTTCATAAGTTTTTTATAGTTTTCAGTGTAGAGGTCTTTCACATCTTTAGTTTTAGGTTTATTCCTAAGTATCTTATGGTTTTTGGTGCAATTGTGAAAGGGATTAGCTTCTTTATTTCTCTTTCTGCTGCTTCATTGTTGGTGTATAGAAATGCCACCGATTTCTGTACATTGCTTTTGTATCCTGCAATGTTGCTGAAATCATGGATCAGTTCTAGTAGGCTTTTGGGGGATTCTGTTCGGTGTTCCATGTAAAGTATCATGTCATCTGCAAAAAGTGAAAGTTTGACTTCCTCCTTGCCAATCTTGATGCCTTTTATTTTCTTTTGTTGTCTGATTGCTGATGCTAAGACTTCCAACACTATGTTAAATAGGAGTGGTGAGAGTGGACACCCCTGTCGTGTTCCTGATCTCAGGGGGAAGGCTCTCAATTTTTCCCCATTGAGGATGATATTAGCTGTGGGCTTTTCATATATGGCCTTTATGATGTTTATGTATGTTCCTTCTATCCCGACTTTCTCGAGGGTTTTTATTAGGAAAGGGTGCTGTATTTTGTCAAATGCTTTTTCTGCATCTATTGACAGGATCATATGGTTCTGATCTTTTCTTTTGTTAATGTGATTTATCACATTGATTGATTTGTGAATATTGAACCAGCCCTGCAACCCAGGGATGAATCCTACTTGATCACGGTGGATAATTCTCTTTATATGCTGTTGGATTTGATTTGCTAGTATCTTGTTGAAAATTTTTGCATCCATGTTTATCAGGAATATTGGCCTGTAATTCTCTTTCTTTGCTGGGTCTCTATCTGGTTTGGGAATCAAAGTGATGCTGGCTTCATAGAATGAGTCCAGGAGTTTTTCTTCCATTTCAATTTTTTGGAACAGCTTGAGGAGGATGGGAATTAACTCTGTTTTAAATGTCTGGTAAAATTCCGCAGAGAAGCCATCTGGTCCAGGGCTTTTATTTGCTGGGAGGTTTTTGATAACTGTTTCTAGTTCTTCATTAGTTATGGGTCTGTTCAAATTTTCTATTTCTTCTCGTTTGAGTTTTGGTAGCATGTGGCTATTTAGGAATTTGTCCATTTCTTCCAGGTTGCCGAGTTTGGTGGCATATAATTTTTCATAGTATTCTCTGATGATTGCTTGTATTTCTGAGGGACTGGTTGTAATTACTCCCTTTTCATTCATGATTTTATCTATTTGAGTTGTCTCTCTTTTCTTTTTGAGAAGCCTGGCTAGAGGTTTGTCTATTTTGTTTATTTTTTCAAAGAACCAGTTCTTGGTTTCATTGATCTGTTCCACTACTTTTTCTGTTTTCATATGATTAATTTGTGCCCTGATCTTTGTTATTTCTCTCTTTCTGCTGGGCTTGGGTTGTTTTAGTGGTTCTGCTTCTAGTTCTTTTAGGTGTGCTGTTAGAATTTGTGTTATTGATTTTTCTTGTTTCTTGAGGTGGGCCTGGATTGCAATATATTTCCCTCTCAGGACTGCCTTTGCCGCATCCCAGAGCGTTTGGATTGTTGTATTTTCATTTTCATTTGTTTCCATGTATTTTTAAATTTCTTCTCTGATTGCTTGGTTGACCCACTCGTCTTTTAGTAGGTTATTTCTTAGCCGCCATGTTTTTGGATATTTTGGTTGATTTCAAGTTTCAAAGCTTTGTGGTCTGACAGTGTGCACGGTATGATCTCAGTTCTTTTACATTTATTCAGAGCTTCCCTGTGTCCCAGAATGTGGTCTATCTTGGAAAATGTACCGTGTGCAGTTGAGAAGAATGTAAATTCCTTTGCTTCTGGGTGAAGGACCCTGAAGATGTCTGTTAGGCCCATCTGTTCTAATGTGTCGTTCAGGGCCATTGTTTCTGTGGTGATTTTCTGTGTTGTGGATCTATCCAATGCTGAGAGTGGAGTGTTAAGGTCCCCTACTATTAGGACATTTTTATCGATGAGGTTGCTAATGTTTGTAATTAGTTGTTTTACAAATTTGAGTGCCCCCGAATTCTGTGCATAGATATTTATAATTGTTAGCTCTTCCTGCTGGATGGTCCCTGAGACTATTAAATAATGTCCTTCTTCATCTCTTATTACATAGTTCATTTTAAATCTAATTTGTCTGATGTAAGTGTGGCTACTCTGGTTTTCTTCTGACTTCCAGTAGCATGGTAGATAGTTCTCCATCCCCTCACTTTCAGTCTAAAGGTGTCCTCAGGTTTAAGATGAGTTTCTTGAATACAGCAAATAGATGAACCTTGTTTTTTAATCCATTCTGTTACCCTGTGTCTTTTGATTGGCGCATTTAGTCCGTTTCCATTCAGTGTTAATATCGAAAAATATGGGCTTACAGTCACTGTATTATCTGTAGGTTTCATGTTTGTAAGGCTGTCTCTGGTAGTTTGTGTTCTTTGCAACCTTTCCTTCATAGAGTGCCCCTCAGGATCTCTTGTAATGCTGGCTTATTTGTGATGAATTCTTTCAGTTTTTGTTTGTTGGGAAAAACCTTGATCTTTCCTTCTATTCTGAATGACAGGCTAGTCGGATACAGAATTCTTGGTTGTATGTCCTTCCTGCTCATCACATTGAAGATATCCTGTCATTCCTTTCTGGCTTGCCAAGTTTCTGTAGGTAAGTCTGCTACTACCCTTATATGTCTGCCTTTGTATGTTAAGGTTCTTTTGTCCCTAGCTGCTTTCAAGATTCTCTCCCTATCTTTGTATTTTGCCAGCTTCACTGTGATGTGCCGTGCAGAAGGTCTATTCAAGTTACGTCTGAGAGGAGTTCTCTGTGCCTCTTGGATTTCCATGTCCATTTTCTTCCTCACGTTGGGGAAGTTCTCAGCAATGATTTGTTCAAGAACCCCTTCGACTCCTTTCTCTCTCTCTTCTTCCTCTGGAATTCCTATGATACGGATATTGTTTCTTTTGAGTGCATTGCTCAGCTCTCGAATTCTTTCCTGGTCCTGGATCAGCTTCTCTCTCTTTTTATCTGCTTCCTCTTTTTCTATGAATTTATCTTCTAATGCACTTACTCTTTCTTCTGCTTCTTCAATCAATTCTGTGGCTGCTGCCAATTTGCCTTGTATATTTCATCCAAGGTCTTTTTAAATTCTTCCTGACCATATTTAAGGTCCTTAAACTCTGCCATGCGGGACCCCTTGCATTCATCTATGCTTTTTTCAAGCCCAGCGATTAGTTTTATGATTATCATTCTATATTCATGTTCTGTTATGTTGCTTATATCTGTTTTCATCAATTCTTGAGCTGTCACTGATTCCTGTAGATTCTTTTGAGGAGAATTCTTCCGTTTTGTCATTGTGGCTAAATGTATTTTGGATTGTTTCTTGAAGTTGCTGTTTTATCTGGGGCGTTTCTGGTTCGCCTTCATTCTTTGTAGGCTGCAGCACCCTTTCTCCCTGATTCTTGGAGTTGAGAGAGACTTTGGTTTTAGTTGTCCCCGTTTAAAGGACAGGAAAATACTGGATCCCCCTACTCCTCCGCGTATGTGTACTTAGTTCTATGTAATTTTATCACGTGTAGTTTTGTGTATTCACCACTTCTGTTATGATACAGAGCACTTCCATCCTCACAAATATCCCTCGTGTTGCCCTTTTATAGCAATACCCATTTTCCTTCTGTTCCCTGACCCCAAACCTCTGTCCTTACCTCCTGCCAAACCCTAGTCTGTTCTTCATTGCTATAATGGAATTGTACAGTATATAACTGTTAGGACAGACTTTTTTTACTCAGTATGATTTCCTGGAGACTTATCTCCAACCTATCCAAGTTGGTGTGTGTATCAGTAGTTCATCCTTCTTTACTGTGAATACATTCCATGAATGGTTTAACTATTCATGTTGAAGGACATCTGGGCCATTTCCAGCTTTTGGTTATTATGAATAAAGCTGCTGTGAACATTCATGTAGAGATTTTTGTATGAACATAAATTTTCATTTCTCTGGGATAAATGCCCACGGGTACATTTTCTGGATCATATGGTAATTGCATATTTAGTTTTATATGAAGCTATCAAACTGTTTTCCAGAATGGATGTGCCATTTCGCATTCCCACCAGCAATGTGATCCAGTTTCTCCACATCATTGCCAACATTTGATGTTGTCACTCTTTTTTTTTCTTTTTAGCTATTCTGTTAGGTTTGCAGTGATATCTCATGGCAGTTTTGATTTGCATTTCTCTGATGGCTAATGGTATTGAAAATCTTTTCATCACGGGCTTTTCAATATGTGCTTTCATCTGCGTATGCTCTTTGGTAAACTGTCTGCTTTCAAGGAAGCAGGTGGATTGATTTGGTTCCTGGAATCAAGGTGGATTCACATTTTTCTACCTTCTTCAGCCCTAAAAGTCGTAATCCCAGGCAGCAGTGGGCTACTTTCTTTTGGGCAGTCGGTTTAGAAGCCCCACCCCAGCTTCAAGCAGTGAACCTGGTATCTTGTATCAGAACATCTTTGTTCCAATTATCCAAGCTGGAAAGTCCCAAACTGTACCTGGGGAAACTCACACTGAAAACACCTCCTCTGTGTCCATCCAGGGCTCTTAAGTTCTTCATTCTTTAACACCTGCATCTTTGTTTTCCAGAATAACATGGATACCAACTCAGACTCATGCTTATGTGTGTTTTTGGGTTCTGTGCCTGACAGCCCTTTGGGTGGTAAAAGGCTGAGTGGGGGATCTTCTGCACGAAGGGCAGGAGTTAGGTTGGATTACTCTAATGGACACTGTAGGTACCCCGTCCATATCTTCTTAACCCACCTGGAGTCCACTTGCGGGGAGTTCTTGTACATATCATGGTTTCTTGTGTCTGTCTGCCTCAGGGCTTCTGGTTACAGGTGTGTGGTCCGTCCACAAACAGGGAAGACTGAAGGTTTTGAGAAGTTAATTCCCAGAAGAAATTGTCAACAAAAAAGCACATATTGGTGGTTAATACCCCTACTTCCACCCCTGCCAATGATACAAATTTGAGGCACGTTCTTGACAAACTCTCAGAGGTTCTCCAGAAGGACCGAGGATTCTGCCATGTTTACTCATAAAGGCCAAATGCTCCCAAGAATAGTACAAAAAACTCCTTTTACCCCCAAATGTTAATACTTATCTTATTTGCTTTATCATTCTCTCTTTCCGACTTCCTCTCTCTCTTTCTCTCTGCCCTAATATGTCAGTATACAGTTCCTAAAAAACAAGAAAATTCCCTTACATAACCATAGTAAAATTCTCCAAATCAGGAAATTAACATGGATATAATACTGTTTACTAATATGTAGATCTTATTCAAATTTCTCAATTTTCAATAATATCCTTTTCATCAAAAGAAACATTTTCTGATTCAGATTCCATCCAGGATAATGTACTATATATAACTGCCATGTCTCTTTAGACTCCTTTAATCTGGAACAGTTCTTCAATCTTTCTTTGGCTTTCACAGATGACCTTGATTTTTTTTGACCTTGACATTTTTAAGAGTAGAAGCCAATTATTTTGTAGAATGTCCCTCAGTTTGGGTTTGTCTGATGTTCCTTATGATTAGATTCAGTTGAATGTGCTTTTGGGTGAAACACCCCAGAAATGATGTATGTCCTTCCCAGTGTTCCCTATCAAAAGAGAGATGATCTTTAGTTCCATAATTGGTGATGTTAGGCCTGATTATTTTGTGGAGTAGGAATTTAAAAGAAGTCATCAAGTAGATCTCTGTGTTTTTTTGTTTTTTGGGTTTGTTGTTGTTGTTGTTTTAACGTTTATTTATTTTTGAGAGACGTAGAGTGAGCAGGGGAAGGGCAGAGAGAGAGGGAGATACAGAGTCTGAAGCAGGCTCCAGGCTCTGAGCCATCAGCACAGAGCCTGACGCGGGGCTCGAACTCACAGACCGTGAGATCATGACCTGAGCCAAAGCTGGATGCTCAACCGACTGAGCCACCCAGGCGCCCCAGATCTCTGTGTTTTATGTTGAATGAGGATTCATGAGCCACAGCCTGGTGGAATAAGATTTCCTTTGGACATTCTCTCATGCATAGTATACAGATTATTCATTCGTGCCTTGAGGACAGGTCTTTGCACTTGGAAGGTGATAGATATGCCCACATATCAAGTCTAAGCTCTGGCTTCAGGCACTGTCTAGGATAAGAATTCTGCTCTCCTCCTCCACCTCTTAGATTCAGTAGCAGCTGGGGAATGAGGAGATGGGGTAGAGACAGTAATGCTATGTCCCTCAGGCACTTTCTGTTTTACCCAGTTCTGGGCTAGACATATCAGTGAGTTTTAACAAGTTAGTTAAACTCTTAAATCTCAGTTTCTTCATCCGTAGGATTATAATCCTAATGCATACTTTTTACAGTAATAGGAGGAGAAGATGATATAATTGATATAAAATGCAGCATGCACCTGGAACACATAAATGCCCAATAAATACTATCTGTTATTGTTAATGACAATAACTTACATTTTTAAAATGTTTATTTAATTTTGAAAGAGAAAGAGAGAAAAAGAGAGTGAGCCGGGAAGGGGCAGAGGGAGAGGAGGACACAGAATCTGAAACAGATTGGTGCTGAGGCCCATCAGGGAAACCACTGAAAATCCTACCTTGCCCCTACCCTGAGCCCTAACTCTCCCTAAATTTGGCACGAAGATGGCCCTCGAGATTCCGTGTGCCTCGACAGGCTCATTCACCATGTAGGTTTCTGCTAGACCAGAGGGACACCGTCAGCCCTACAGATCTCTGCCTCTGAAACTTCCCTGGCCATTTTGCTGCCCCTGGGGTGGAGCAGACCCCTTCCTTCATCTGTGTAATTGATATTGTTAGGCTCCTTCACAGTTTCTTAAAGATCATTGTATCAGTTGTCCTCAGCTTTGACTGCACAGTGGCTATCACCTGGGGGACTAAAAAACACTGGCTAGACCCCAGACATGAGTCCTTTTAAAGCTATCCCCAGCAATTAAAGATGGAGAAGTACTGTTCTAGACTATATTTTTCTCCAAGCCAAAATTTTAAGGCTATGGGTACTCAGAGACAATCTGCTCCATATGGACTGGGACCCTTCTGTAGTCCAGCTACAGTTGGACTATCTGGTTAGCCAGTGGATCAGCATGGTAGAGGAGTGAGACATCCCCTCAAGGGCATTGCTAAACAGTAACTAACATTTATCAGCCTTTAGCCAGTTTAAAAACTTTTTTAATGTTTGTTTGTTTATTTATTTTTGAAAGAGAGAGAGAGACAGACAGACTGTGAGCCGGGGAGGAGCAGAGAGAGAGGAAGACACAGAATCCAAAGCAGGCTCCAGGCTCTGAGCTGTCAGCACAGAGCCTGATGTGGGGCCTGAACCCACGAATCATGAGATCATGACCTAGCCAAAGTCGGATGCTTAACTGACTGAGCCACCCAGGTGCCCCAGCCTTTAGACAGTTTGAACCTATGTGAGTTTGGCCTGATGGCTTGAATTGGGAATCTTCTGTCTATAAAAGTATGACTCTGATGCACAAAGGAATTTCATAATTCATTCAATCCCTCCTGCAATCCTGTGAGGTGGGGGACTCATGTAAAACCCACTTAGTAACAGGAAAAACAGACTCCAGTTATGGTGAACGATTCAGCATTAATTGCTGAGTAGTGTCATGTACTAATCTAGGTCCTGCTATTACAATTTGTTACTCAACTACTTGTGTCTAACTTTTGTCACATTTTCCACAACTTCTAGCACAAGACTGGGTATATGGTAGGTATTTATGATGACTGTTAAAAAGCACTTTTAGGGGCACCTGGGTGGCTCAGTCGGTTGAGTGTCCGACTTCGGCTCAGGTCATGATCTTGCTCTTGGGTTCAGGCCCCGCGTCAGGCTTTGTGTTGACAGCTCAGAGCCTGGAGCCTGCTTCAGATTCTGTGTCTCCTTCTCTCTCTGCCCTTCCCCTGCTCATGCTCTGTCTCTCTCTCTCTCTCAAAAATAAAATAAATGCCAAAAAAATAAAAAAAAAAGCATTTTTATAAAAAAACAACCAATATTTGTATAGCATCTTATGGATTGCAAAGAACATTGATATCCATCCCCTCATATGCATCCCCTTTCTATTAAAATGCTTGCTGAAGAGTTATGAATAAGCGAATGGGCACGAGGTTTGAAACAGAAGTTAGATGTTTGTACTAGTATCTTTTCAAACTCCCTGAATATTCAGAAGGGCAATTTCATGGTCTTTGCCCACGGATGGCCTGCATCTCTAATGCAGTTAAGATTATACCTTGGTTCTTCATTCTTTTTTTCCCCCACTTTTTTTTTCTTCAAGAGGAAGAAAGAGAGAGCATGCGTGGGGAGAGGGGGAGAAGGAGGGAAGGGGAAAGAATCCTAAGCAGGCTCCACACTGAGTATGGAGCCCAATGTGGGGCTCAGTCCCACGACCCTGGGATCATGACTGGAGCCAAAAATCAAGAGTTGGACACTTAACTGAGCCACCCAGGTACCCCATTGGTTCTTCATTCTTAATACCCATTCTTCCCAGCATTTCCTTTAGCATCTCATGCAGTGATAAACCTACATCCTAACTGGCTGCTCAGAGAACACTTAGGTTTAATCATGTCTCTGCCTCTGACCAGCAGCATGAGCCTGGACAAATCATTTCTATGGATCTGCATGTGACAAAGGGGAGAGCTGGACTAGATTGGTGGCAAATACAAGGCAAGTGTATGCATCTCTCCTCATCCAGACACAAGCCAGACACTGCTAACTGATTGTACAACTTCTCACCCACTGTGTTTGGATGCAGGCTCAGAATCCTCTGAATCCAGAATGCCAGAGAGCCACTACAAATGAACTGACTTAGCGTTGAGGATGAAACCAATTAGCCATTCTGGCAGTGGATGGTTTCTGAGTTCCCTTCCAGCTATCCTTTGTCCTCTGGTTTTAAAAGGTTGGGACTGCATGGAAAGCATCCTGCAAACTGTTATGATCCTAAGGGTGGAACTGGCAGTGTAACTTGGGATGGCCAGGGCATTGATGCGGCTCAGCAGTGGTTCCCAGGTTTGGCTGCACGTTAGAGTCATCTTGGCAGTTTTGTTTTGTTTTGTTTTGTTTTTTAATTGAGGAGGTGGCATACATCTTAGGTGGGCAGCTTGGTGGATTTTTATATACATATATATTTATATAACCACTATCCTAATCAACCCCAAAGGAGACCTTATATCCCTTTCTATTAATATCCCAGGGGTAACAACTATTCCATTTTCTATACCACAGATTAATTTCTCCTGATCTTGTATTTTATATAAAGTATGTAGTCTTTTGTGTCTAGCTTCTTTTGCTCGTCTGAATGATTTTGAGATATATCCATGTTGTTGAGTGCATTGGTCGCTAGCTTGGTTGTATTGCCAATTAGTATTCTTTTGCATGAATATTTCATACATTATCCATTTTCCCGTTGATGAGTGTGTGAGTTATTTGTAGGTTTGTAGTATTGTGAGGAGGGCTGTTCTGAGCATTCTGTACTCACATTCTGGTGGACATGGACTCTCATTTCTCCAAGAGCGGAGTGGCTTGCTGGCTCTGAGGGCAAAGTTACAGCCTCCTCATTATTCGTAGATTCTGTATTATGAATTTGCCTATTTGCTAGAATATATTAGAATATCAGTACCCATGCACTTTGGCAGTCATTCTTGGGCGTGCGCAGAGCAGCAGAAAATTTGAGTTGCTCTTTCTAGCTGATGTCAAACAAGGAAACTCTCTGCCTTCTTGTTTCATCTCTCATTCTGAAAACCACTGTTGTTTTCACTACATATTTAGTGTCACATTGATTTTTGCTTGGGGTTTGTTTTTGTGGGGTTGTTTGTTTGTTTGTTTGTTTTGCATTTCTGTGCTCTTGTTTGGTAATTTCAATGTTTAAAATGGTCCCAAGCCAAATGCTGAAGAGCTGTCTGTGTTCCTAAGATCTAGAGGCTGTGATGTGCCTTATGGAAAAAATATGTGTTAGATAAGTTTCATTCAGTCATGAGTGATAGTGCCATTGGCCATGAATTCAATGCTACTGAATCAACAATATATATAAGATAAGATGTCTTTAAACAAAAACACACAGAAAACAAGGTTATGTATTGGTTGACAAAAATGTTATCACCAGAGGCTCATGGAAATCTAAGCGTGTATTTCCTCCAAGAGCAGCAGTTCAGTATTTACTTATTCAGCGTTCATCATGACTTTATAGAATGTAACTACCCCACCCTCTCTGTGTCTTTTTTTTCTTTCCCCTCTTCCCCTCCCCCTGGTTTTTGCTTAGTCTCACAAAGTCCACCTATTCGTGGAAACATATGGTATCTGTCTTTTTCTGACTGACTTATTTCACTTAACATAATACCCTCCAGTTCCATCCATCTGGCTACACATGGCCAGATTTCATTTTTTCTCATTGCCACGTAGTAGTCCATTGTATATAAGTACCATAACTTCTTTATCCATTCGTCAGTTGATGGGCACTTGGTCTCTTTCCATGATTTGGCTATTGTTGAAAGTGCTGCTATGAACATTGGGGTACACGTGCTCCTATGCATCAGCATTCCTGTGTCTCTTGGGTAGATTCCTAGCAGGGCTATTGCTGGAAACATAAGAGACTCTCAAAGACTAAGAAAAAACTGAGGGTAAGGGGGATGAGGGAGGGGGGAGAGGGGGTGATGGGCATTAAAAAGGGCACATGTTGGGATGAACACTGGGTGTTATATGTAAACCAATTTGAAAATAAACTATTATAACAAAAAAAAATAAATAAATAAATAAATTAAAAAATAAAAGGAAAAAAAAAAAAAAAAGAATGTAACTACCCCAAATGAGAACTGACTGTATGTTCAAGTTTAACATTTAAAAACATTTTTAATGTTTAATTTTGAGAGAGAGAGAGAGAGAGAGAGAGAGCGAGCATGTGCAAGGTGGGGGAGGGGCAGAGAGAGAGAGGGAGACAGAGGATCCAAACCACACTCTGCACTGACAGCAGAGAGCCCAGTGCAGGGCTCAAACTCACAAACTGCAAGATCATGACCTGAGCTGAAGTTACACGCTTAACAACTGAGCCATTCAGGTGACCCTGTTCAACTTTAATAAATACTGTTCAATAGTTTCCTAAGGTGATTATATCATCTGAGAAACTTTTAAAGCTCCCCTTGGTCAGGCCACACCCAGACCAATTAAATTAGCACCTCTGGCTGGATAATCCAGAGCCAGTGACTGTCACTGATAGAAATACAAGAAGACAGGTCAGTCACAATTGGAACACAACCTGTATGTATAACTGTTATTAGATGAATAGTTGTTGTTTTCACTTGAATGTATTCTTTTGAGTTCTTTTCATTAAGTGTTTCACTCTCTGTGTATGGTTTGTACATTTAAAAACACAATTAATAAGAAAAAACCCAATCACTTGCCTGGAAGATAAATGGCAAGAACTATCACCATAGCAAGCTGCAACTCTAACTCACGGGTGCAAACAACTGCTTGGCCAACAGAAATAAAGAATTACCTACTAGGCACACGTGCCTCTTTCAGCACCTGTAATCTTGACTAAAGGGAGAACAAGGAAGCCATGTAGCAATCAGAAATTTGCTGCAACAGGAAGCTGAGGTGACGATTGATTTCCAAGTGCAAAGGAACAGCTCTGTGTTATTAGGAATTCAGTATTTCCTGTTAAAGCCAGGAGTGCCAATTTCCTCGGCAGTCTGCACAAACTTAGCTGAGAAAAATCAAACTTCCACTATCCCAAGAGGATTGGCTCTGTTGTTGAAATTATTATAACCACTCAGGTTAAATGGTTAGATTGTAAGATCCACTTCTCATTCACCAAGACAACCAAACAGCTGTTAAAGGCACTTTCTTTACCTGACCTTTAGGCACCACCTGAAGGTATCTATGTGTTTGCCTCCAGGTTGGGAAGCCCCAACCATTAGTACTCAGGGTTGAACTGGAAAGTGCTGAAGGCATGTCTGAGTTGTCCAGCAGTTCTCAAAGTGTGGTTCCCAGACTGCAACAACAGTATCACTTGGGAACTTGTTAGACATGCACAGATTCAGGCCCCATCGCAATAGGGTTGCCAGATAACATAGAGGTTGCCCAGTTAAATGAGAACTTCAGATAAACAACAATGATTTGTTCAGATAAAAAGCAATTTGTTTGTTTGTTTTGTTTTGTTTTTGTATAAGCATATTCCATGCAGTATTTGGGATTGAGTATTTATAACATTTGGACTATTTAATTGGAATTCAAATCTAAGGGAGTCATGTATTTTTATTAGCAAATTTAATGGCCCTATGTCACAGACCTATGGAATCAAAAACTCTAGGGGTGGCATCCAGCAAAATGTGTTTTGAGGAGCCTTCCCAGTGATGTATATGCATGTTAAAGTTTAAGGACCATTTCTCTGGTTTCAGCTTTCTATCTTATTTAGTTGATCTAGGAAAGGGTTAATAGTAGTCATATCTTAGTGGTTGGATTTTATTAGCCAGAAATATCTGAGAGGGGTGCCTGGGTGGCCCAGTTGGTTAAGGAGCCAGCTCTTGGTTTTGGCTCACGTCATGATCTAACAGTTCTTGGGTTCGAGCCCCGCATCAGGCCCCGCGCTGATGGCACAGAGCATGCTTGGGATTCTCTCTCTCTGCCCCTCCCCCACCAATGTTCTTTTTGTCTCAAAATAAATAAATAAAATTAAAAAAAAAAAGAAATATCTGAGAGCTAAGCCTAAACTTTTCCTCTCAAATTGGAACTAAAGAACTCATTATCTAGGTCCCTTTGTAACTTATGTTGGGTAGGGCCCCAATTTTAGTCTCAAGAATTGGCCATTTCTTGGGGTGCCTGGGTGGCTCAGTTGGTTGAGTGTCTTCTACTCAGGTCATGATCTCGGGCTCTGCGTGGACAGCTCAGAGCCTCAAGCTGGCTTCAGATTCTGTGTCTCCCTCTCTTTCTGCCCCTCCCCTGCTTGCTCTCTGTCTCTGTCTCTCTCAAAAATAAATAAACATTAAAAAAAAAAGAAGTGGCCATTTCTCTAGACACAGGTGGATGCTTCAAGAAGCACATTTCCTGGGTTTTGGTAGCTGTGCCCATTGCAGTTTGCTATTGTGTGTGGGACCTCTGATCAGATAGGTGGCAAAGTTGTCTGTGTCTGTGACCCATGGCAAATTGACATACAGACTCCCTTGTCTCCATTCCTGCCACACCACAGTAGCTGTTGCACTTTTTCACCTCTGGGAGCCCACCAAAGACTTGTCTCATCTGGATAAGGTGACAGTTAATATAATGATGCCATCCCTGCTTTCCACAGCAGTAGCCACCACTTTGCTATAGGAACCTACTATCACAGAGTATCTGAGCAGGGTAGATCCTGGGCAAAATAACTGGAGTCTGAGTAATGGTGATAACTTAAAATAACCAGCATTTATTGAACACCTACTATAGGCCAGGCATTGTGCTAAGAGCATAACATATAAAATCTCATTTAGTCTTCATAATACCCCTATGAATTCTGGACTGTTTTCCTCATTTTAAGGTAAGGGGGTTGAGATTTAGAAAGGGTATAAAAGACACAGAGAGGGAGGGAGATAAAACATAAGAGACTCTCAAAGACTAAGAACAAACTGAGGGTGAGGGGGATGAGGGAGGGGGGAGAGGGGGCGATGGGCATTAAAAAGGGCACATGTTGGGATTAACACTGGGTGTTATATGTAAACCAATTTGAAAATAAACTATTATAAATTAAAAAAATAAAAAAATGAATGTGAAAACTAAAGAAAAAAAAGAAAGGGTATATAACTTGCTTATATTCTCACAAGTAGGAAATAGAATTTTTGAACCCTCACTTATCCAACTCCACAACTAGTGCTCTAAATAATAATGTCCATTGATTTCCTTTTGGAAAATGGACATTAGTTAAAAGCCTCTGTGCTAAATACCACATTCATTGGCTCATATCAAGTGCCTACTATGAGTAGACACTGTGCTAGGTGTTATGGGAATCAGAAGTACCTCAGATACATTCCCTGTACTCTGAGAGTCATACATGATGATGGGGCAATATATTTGAATAATAACCAATATATCGCCTTCTGTATATTTATCTTCCCTTTTGGAGACAGGTCTATGCACTCATCCAAGAACTGGGGCAGCGGAAAATACAAAAGGAAGAAATCTCTCTTCTTGGCTCTTGAATGGGAAGTACTCCCCCAGTGAGTAAAATATTTAGGAGACTACTTCATGAGAGGAGCAAGTCTTTCCCACTCTTAGACTAGAAAGGGATTTCCAGGATAGGAGAGAAGGAGGGAAGACTCACAGAGAATGAAGATTCTTAATCCTGTTTCCTAACCCATGTCCTAGGAAGGCGATAGGTACCTCCACCCTCTGAGGTTATGTGGACTACATAAACAGGATGGCCTTGGACCCTAATGCCAGAGTGGAGCTCAGAAAGATGACAAGTCCCAGGTTAAAAATGACAACACTAGTGTCTGGGCAGGCACGGCTTTGAATGCCCTTATGGAGTTTCATACACTTTAATATGGCACAGTCCCAGAGGATGAATTTTTATGCAACCCAAATGGGCACTGAAATGGTATTGAGAACTTCTAGACATTAAGGAGCCACTGATGGGAACAAGGGATGTCTCTATGGCAATGTATATGGACTGATGTCTACTTTAGGACTCTTCAGTGTGGAGGGATGACACTAAATAAATAAAATGAATAATCTAAGCTTCCTCCTTACGAAACTATAAAGAAAAAAAACAAATTAAGTCCAAGGTAAGCAGAAGAAAAGAAATGATAAAAATAAGAGCAAAAATTAATGAAATTGAAAACAGAAATTCAATGGAGAAAATGAATGAAATCAAGTGCTGATTCTTTGAAAATATCGATAAAGTCAGTAATTCTAACTAACCAGGAAAATATAAGATACAAATTACTAGTATCAGAAATAAAAGAGAGGACATCACTACAGATGACATGGACATTAAAAGGGTAATAAAAGAATACTATGAACAACTCTCTGCCAACAGATTCAATAACCCAAATGAAATGGACCAGATCGTTGAAAGATACAATCTGCCCAAACTCACACAAAAAGAAATAGACAGTCTGAAGTCTTTATCTATTGAATCAATCAATTTATTAAATTTAATCAATGATTAATAACCTTCCAAAATAGAAAGTACTAGGCCCAGATGGACTCACTGGTGGATTCTATCAAACATTTAAGGAAGAAGTAGACCAATTCTCTATAATCCCTTCAGAAGATAGAAGCAGAGGGAATATTCATTAACTTATTCTCAGAGGCCAGCATTATGCTGTACCAAGACCAAAGACTTTACAAGAAAACTACAGACCAAACTGAACATACATGCAAAAATCCTCACAAGTATTGGCAAATCAGGGGCGCCTGGGTGGCTTAGTCAGTTGAGCATCTAACTCTTGATTTCAGCTTAGGTCATGATCCCAGTGTTGTGGGATTGAGCCCTGTGCTCAGCACAGACCCTGTTTAAGATTCCCTCTCTCCCTCCCTCTGCCCATCCCCCCATCTCTCTTTCTCTCAAAAAATATTGACAAATCAAATCCAACAATGTGTAAAAAGAATTATTCACAATTACCAAGTGGAGTTTATCACAGGTATACAAAGTTGATTCAACATTTGAAAATCAGTTATTCTAATCCATCACATCAACAGGCTAAAAAAAATCACATGATCATATCAATAGGTGCAGAAAAAGCATTTGACAAAATCCAACACCTGTTCATGATTTAAACAATCTCAGCAAACTTAGAGGGGAGTTTCCTCAACTTGAGAAAGAACACCTACAAAACCCCTACAGCTAATATGATATTTAATAGTCAGAAACCAGAAGCTTTCCCATTCAAATTAGGACAAGGCAAAAATGTTCCTTCTCAGTACCTCTTTTCATCAATATACTGGAGGGCCTGACTAGTACAGTAAGAGAAGAAAATGAAACAAAAAGTACACAGATTGGGAAAGAAGGAATAAAATTGTCTTTGTTCAAAGGTGATATAATTATCTATGTAGAAAATTTGAAAGACTTGACAAAAAAAAAATAAGAACAAAGTCCAAAAATATCTTGAACAAAAGGCAGTTATAGCAAGGTTTGCAGAATATAAGATTAATATATAAACTCAATTATCTTATAATTATTATCCTCTATGCCAGCTATGAACAAGTGGAATTTGAAATTAAAAACATGTTACCGTTTACATTAACACCCCAAAGTATTAAATTTATATAAATCTCACAAAACATATACAAAATCTATATGAGGAAAACTATAAAGCTCTGATGAAAGAAATACAAAAATTATGGAAATGGAGAAATACTACATGTTCATGGATGGGAAGACTCAATATTGTCAGAGTCAGTTCTTTCCAACTTGATCTTTAGATTCAGGACAATCTCAATCCCAATTCCAGCAAGTTATTTTGTGGATATCAACAAACCGATTTTTCAGTTTATATGGAGAGAGAGAGAAGATCCAGAATAGGCAACACAATATTAAAAGAAAAGAACAAAGTTGGAGGTCTGATACTACCTGACTTCAAGACTCACTGTAAAGCAAGTTACCAAGATAGTATGGTATTGGTGAAATAATAGATGAATAGATCAGTAGAACAGACTGGAGAGTCCAGAAATAGACCCACATAAATACAGTCAACTGATCTTTGACAAAAGAGCAGAGGCAGTACAATGGAGCAAACGTAGTCACTTTAACAAACGATGCTTGTACCAACTGAACATCCACATGCAAAAAGTGTATCTAGACATAGACTTAACATCCTTCACAAAAATTAATTCAAATGTATCATATCCCTAAGTATAAAATGCAAAACCATAAAGACAACATAAGAGAAAACCTATATGACCCCAGGTATAGTGATGTCTTTTTAGATACAACAAAGGCATGAAACATGAAAGGAATCATTGATAAGCTGGAATTCATTAAAACTGAAAACTTTTGCTCTGTGAAAGACACTGTCAAGAGAATGAGAAGATAGGCACAGACCAGGAGAAAATATTTGCAAAAGACATATCTGATAAAGGACTACTGTCCACAATATACAAAGACATCTCAAAACTCAATGAGAAAGTGAACAACCCAATTAAAAAATGAGCCACATACCTTAGCAGACACTTCACCAAAGAAGATATACGGGTGGAAAAATAAGCATATGGAAAGATGCATCACATCATATGTCAGCAGGGGAATGCAACATGAAACAATGAGATACCACTATACACCTGTTAGACTAGCCAAAATCCAGAATACTGACAAGACCAAAAGCTGGTGAAGATGTGAAACAGTAACTCCCATTCATCGCTGGTGAGAATGCAAAATGTACAGCCACTTAGGAACATAGTTTGATGGCTTCTTAAAAAACAATGTGTACTCTTACCATAGGATCCAGCAATCACTCTCCTTGGTATTTGCCTAAAGAAGCTGAAAACTTATGTCCATACAAAAGCCTGCATGCAGATTTTGTAGTAGCTTTATTCAAGTTGCCAAAAACTTGGAAGCAACCAAGACATCCTTTGGTAGGTGAATGGGTAAACTGTGGTATGTCCAATCAATGGAATATTATTCAGTAATAGAAAGAATTGAACTATCAAGCCATGAAAAGACATGGAGGAACTCTAAATGCATATTACTAAGTGAAAGATGCCAATCTGTAAAGGCTGCATATTGTATGATTTCAAGTATGTGATGTTCTAGAAAAGGCAAAACTCTAGACACAGTAAAATGATCGGTGGTTGGCCAAGGTGGTGGGGGAAGTGAGAGATGAAGAGTTAGAGCGCAGAGGATTTTTCAGGCAGAGAAACTATTCTGTATGATACTGCAATGATGGATACATGTCACACTATACATTTGTCCAAACCTACAGAAAGTACAACACCAAGAGTGTTACATAATGTGAACTGTGGACTTTGGGTAATTATGATGTGTCAATGTAGGCTCAATGGTAACAAATGTACTACTCTGGTGGAAGATGATGGTAGTAGGGGAGGCTGTGGGGGGTAGGGGGGAGGGAATGCATGAGAAATCTCTGTACCTTTTACTCAACTTTGCGGTGAATCTAAAACTGCTCTATTGTGGTTCCATACAAGTTTTAGGATTGTTTGCTCTAGCTTTGAGAAGAATGCTGGTGCAATTTTGATTGGGATTACATTGAATGTGTAGATTGCTTTGGGTAGTATTGCCATTTTAACGATATTTATTCTTCCAATCCATGAGCATGGGATGTTTTTCCATTTCCTTGTGTCTTCCTCAATTTCCTTCGTAAGTTTTTTTATAGTTGTCAGTGTAGAGGTCTTTCACATCTTTGGTTAGGTTTATTCCTAAGTATTTTATGGTTTCCTAAAATTTGTATGGAACGACAAAAGACCCTGAATAGCCAAAATAATACTGAAGAATAAAACCAAGGCGGGAGGCATCACAATCCCAGACTTTAACCTCTACTACAAAGCGGTAGTCATCAAGACTGTATGGCATTGGCACAAAAACAGACACATAGACCAATGGAATAGAATAGAAAACTCAGACATGGACCCGCAAGTATATGGCCAACTAGTCTTTGACAAAGTGGGAAAATGTATCCAATGGGAAAAAGACAGCTTCTTTAATAAACGGCGCTGGGAGAACTGGACAGCAACATGCAGAAGAATGAAACTAGACCACTTTCTTACACCACTCACAAAAATAAACTCTAAATGGATAAGAGCTCTGAATGTGAGACAGGAAACCATCAAAATCCTAGAGGAGAAAGCAGGAAAAAGCCTCTTTGACCTAAGACGCACCAATTTCTTACTCGACACGTCTCCAAAGGCAAGGGAATTAAAAGCAAAGATGAACTACTGGGACCTCATCAAGATAAAAAGCTTCTGCATGGCAAAAGAAACAACCAACAAAACGGATAGGCAACCAACGGAATGGGAAAAGATAATCGCAAATGACATATTGGATAAAGGACTAATATCTAAAATCTATAAAGAACTTACCAAACTCCACACCCGAAAAACGAATAATCCAGTGAAGAAATGGGTGGAAGATATGAATAGACTCTTCTCCAAAGAAGACATCCAAATGGCAAACAGACACATGAAACGATGCTCAATGTCACTCATCATCAGGGAAACACAAATCAAAACCACACTGAGATACCACCTCACACCAGTCAGTGTAGCTAAAATGAACACATCAGGAAAGTATAGATGCTGGCGAGGATGTGGAGAAACAGGCACCCTCTTGCACTGTTGGTGGGAATGCAAACTTGTGCAGCCACTCTGGAGAACTGTGTGGAGGTTCCTCAAAAAAATGAAATAGATTTACCCTATGACCCAGCAATAGCTCTGATAGGAATCTACCCAAGAGACACAGGAATGCTGATGCATAGGGGCATGTGTACCCCGATGTTCATAGCAGCACTTTCTTTTTTTTAATTTTATAATAGTTTATTTTCAAATTGGTTTACATATAACACCCAGTATTCATCCCAACATGTGCCCTCTTTAATGCCCGTCACCCCCTCTCCCCCCTCCCTCACCCCCGTCACCCTCAGTTTGTTCTTAGTCTTTGAGAGTCTCTTATGTTTTATCTCCCTCCCTCTCTGTGTCTTTTTTCCCTTTCCCCTCTTCCCCTCCCCCTGGTTTTTGCTTAGTCTCACAAAGTCCACCTATTCATGGAAACATATGGTATCTGTCTTTTTCTGACTGACTTATTTCACTTAACATAATACCCTCCAGTTCCATCCATGTGGCTACACATGGCCAGATTTCATTTTTTCTCATTGCCACATAGTAGTCCATTGTATATATGTACCACATCTTTTTTATCCATTCGTCAGTTGATGGGCATTTGGTCTCTTTCCATGATTTGGCTATTGTCGAAAGTGCTACTATGAACATTGGGGTACACGTGCCCCTATGCATCAGCATTCCTGTGTCTCTTGGGTAGATTCTTTGCAGTGCTATTGCTGGGTCATAGGGTAGCTCTATTTTCATTTTTTTGAGGAACCTCCACACCGTTTTCCAGAGTGGCTGCACCAGTTTGCATTCCCACCAACAGTGTAGGGGGGTGCCCATAGCAGCACTTTCGACAATAGCCAAATCATGGAAAGAGACTGTGTCCATCAACTGATGAATGGATAAAGAAGATGTGGAATATATATACAATGGAATACTATGCAACAATAAGAAAGAATGAAATCTGGCCATGTGTGGCAACATGAATGGAACTGGAGGATATTATGCTAAGTGAAATAAGTCAGGCAGAGAAAGACAGATTCCATATGTTCCCACACATAGGTATGCTTTGGGAGACCTAACAGAAAACCAGGGGGGAGGGGAAGAGAGGAAGGAAGGGAAAATAAAGCCACAGAGAGGAAGGAAGACATAACATGGGAGATTCTCAAAGACTAAGAACAAACTGAGGAGACAGGGGGGTGTGGGAGAGGGGAAAATGGGTGATGGGCGTAGAGGAGGGCACTTGTTGGGATTATCACGGGGTGTTGTATGGAAACAAAATTGACAATAAATTATTCAAAAAAAATTAAAAAAATAAATAAAACTGCTCTAAAAACAAAGTCTGTTTTTTAAAAAGTTACCTCAGATGAATTCATACACACAGGTGTTAAAAGTGCTTTATCTCAGCCCTTGGATATAAAAGGCTGATTGGACCCATGTTGTTGATATTTTTGAGTTTGAAACACAAACTCTAAAGGATTTTACACCCATAAAGACAGTAGCATTTACTTTCTTTTACTCTTCATTTGTTCCAAAGGAAGCTGGAATAGAAAACTGAAATGAGGAATCACCTGGTATGGTGCTTTTGATTAAGGCATCAGAAGGAGACTTGCCAGATCGTATGGTTTATCAGTTTGTATGGACAGAGGAGACTAGGCTGGGAACTAACATTGCTAAGACATAGCATCTGCCTTAGTTTTGTTTTCCCCAGTGGCTGAGTCTCAAACAAAGGGTCAAGTCCAAGTCCTTTATTTGGGCAATGAAGGGAACTCCAAAAGCGAAGTCAAGAGGTCGTGCAAGGAAGGGAAAGCAATCAATAGACAGTGTCTCATCAACTTAGCCACCCTGTGGACAACAGGGGCTTGAGTCTGCTGCGAAACTATAGGCCAATATAGAAAAGACTACAATGGGGGCACCTGGGTGGCTCATTCGGTTAAGCTTCTGACTCTTGATCTCAGCTCAGGTCATGATCTCACAGTTCAAGCTCATGTAAGTCTCTGTGCTGACAGCAAAGAGCTGTAACCTACACTTCACAGATGCTCAAACTGATGTTTGGAGAAACGGGGCAACTTGTCTAGCTGGTGAAGTTAGCAAGTAAAACTCAAGTTTGAATTTGCTGACTCCAAATCATGCTTCTTAGTCTTCTCTTCTACCAGCTTAACTGTCAGTTTCTTTTATTTTTTAATGTTTATTTGAGAGAGAGAGAGGGAGTGGAGGAGTGGGGGAGGGGCAGCGAGACAGGAGAGAGAGGATCCCAAGCAGGCTTTGCGCTGTCAGCACAGAGCCTGATGTGGGGCTCGAACCCACAAATTGTGAGACCTGAGCGGAAATCAAGAGTCGGGTACCTAACCCACTGAGCCACTCAGGTGCCCCTGTCAGTTTCTCAAACCATGCAGCAAATGCTGCCAGTACCTCAGACCATGTCCCCTCAGCCCTTACACGTCAGCACTCAGGGCTCTGTGTAGCCACCGGCACCTGCTCTGCCACTCTGTTCCCACCAGAAGTGCCAGGAGAATAGCACTCCTGGGAGTAGCCCTCAACTAGTCACTGACCACTCTAGTGTACAGGAGTTGCTGCAGAAATTTCTCAGTGAGCCTGCCCATCAGGGAGAGAGCTCTAGGGTGTGAGTTCTGCCCTGTTTCTCAGATGTCCCCAGCAGGATGAAGCTGTAGCAGTGACCTGCTCAATAACTTACTGACTTTCTTCACCTCCTTGTATCATCACCCCCATTGTTTCCAGAGATCATCTCCTAAAGAAAGTACTTACACTTGAATCCTTGTCTTGGGGTCTGCACCTGGGGGAATCCTAATGAATAAGACTGCTTGTGAAGTGTTATGTTCCATTACCATTCTGGCCCTCCTCACCAACAACCCCCTTTCAGTGTCCTTTAAAAACCAGGGTCCCAAAAAATAAAAAAAAATCACTGCTCCTGGAAAGGGGTTTAAGCAGACTAGGGTGGGCCTGCTGAGGTCTCAGGAGGGTACAGGGAGGGTAACCAGGGCAGTTTATACCCTTGCTAAGCTCCATGGGGGCTGACCTGAGTCTAGGTCTGATTGTACGAACTGAGACACACTTGAGAACATGAGCAAATGGGAAACTGGAACCAGGAGAGACCACTTTGGCCAACAGAGTGACCCTCGCATTTCTCTTTAAGAGAAAGTAGTAAGTGGAGTGTGGAATATCAACTTGGCTTGAAGCTCCTACGTGGAGTGCACGCATCCTTTGGGCCAGTGTCTTAGGTGGGACACCCTGGAAGCGGGCCCTGAGATGATAATCTGCATAAGTGTTTCATTTGGGCAAGATTCTGGAGAGAAGCTGATAAAGGAGAAGGCAAGCAGGGGAGGGAAGAGGAAGTAAAGGTGTAATTTCAGGTTGTGCCCGTCCTCAGCTTCATCCTGTGGGTGGTTCTGGACCGTGAATTGCACAGAGTTGGCCCCATCTCAAGGCCCAGGAGTGGGGCTTGCATATTCTATACCAGGATGGGCACATAAAGTCCAAGGCCCTTCTTGCTTTTTGTATGTGGACAGTGGTTCCAGTCATACAAGGGCACTAAAGTAGGTTGCAGGTGTGAATAATAGAGGTGAAGGGACCGAAGTGGGAGCTGGGCACACAGAAATGGTCTATTAGTCAGCTCAGCCTACCAGAGCAAACCACCATAGACTGGGGCTTAACCAACACAAACCTATTTCCTCACAGTTCTGGAGACTGGAAGTGCAAGACCTACTAGGTGCTAGCAGTTGTTTTCTGGTGAGATCTCTCCTTGGCTTGCAGACATCTGTCTTCCTGTGGTACTCTCAGTTGGCCTTTCCTCCACGCCCACATGCCCCTGGTGTCTCTCCCTCTTCTTATAAGGACACTAGTCTTATTGGATTAGGGCCTCACCCAAGTGGCCTAATTTAATCATAATTACCTCTTTAAAAGTCCTGTCTCCTAATTACAGTTGTGTTAGGGGTTAGGGCTTCAACCGATGATCTTTGGGTGGCACAGTTCAGTCCGTAACAAATGGTGAGATATGAGGGCATCTGGGTGGAGTCCCAACAGTGCCTGCCGGTAACCACCTCACTGTACCTTCTTTAGTGATCACTTCCCATTGGGTGTGTAGTGAGTATCCTGTCACCAGAATTCCCCCCTCTTTTTTTTTTTTATTAATTTACACCCAAGTTAGTTAGCATTTGGTGCAATAATGATTTTGGGAGTACATTCCAGAGATTCATCCCTTGTGTATAACACCCAGTGCTCATCCCGACAAGTGTCTTCCTTAATGCCCCTTACCCATTTAACCCATCCCCCCCACCCACAACCCCTCCAGCAACCCTCAGTTTGTACTCTGTATTTAAGAGTTCCTTTTGTTTTGTCCCCCTTCTTGTTTTTATATTATTTTTGCTTTCCCTCCCTTATATTTTTGCTTTCCTTCCCTTATGTTCATCTGTTTTGTATCTTAAATTCCTCATATGAGCGAAGTCATATGATATTTGTCTTTCTCTGACTGATTTCGCTTAGTATAGTACCCACTAGTTCCATCCATGTAGTTGCAAATGGCAAGATCTCATTCTTTTTGCAGAATCCCCTAGTTTTGCACAAGAGCTGTTTCTCCCTATGAGTGAACAGTTGGCCATTACTATGTTCTCAGTCTTTAGTCTTCTGCAGGACTGGGTCACTTCATTAGAGCAGAAGGGATCTCTGAAAGGGCTGAGTCCATGGTCTCGTTTTGCAGGTGGAGGGAACTTAGGTCCTGGGCATGCCAAATGCCTCCCTGGAAGTCTACCATCTTTGTGGTAGAGTGGGATCATCATCCAGACCTCCAGACTCAGCAGGGGATGAAGCCATAGCTTTCATTGGATGCTGTTTCTATTTCTGTGTAGAAGAATGTGTAGCTTTCCCTCCCCGCCCCCATCAGATGTAGGAATTTGCTTCTGGCTGTAAGGGATGCAACATTTTTAATGGTTAATGGTATTTACACCAGTCTGTGACACCAACTGGCACTCCAGACAGTCTCTGCAATTAAGCTGTTCCATAAGCAAACAGGAGCTTATGAAGCTTTTCTGACAGGTTGAATATTTATAAGCAGGTTTATCTTAATTCAAGTTGCTGAGTCGCCAAGCTGGAAATATGTTTTTTTTCTTTTCTTACACAATGTCTTTGAGCTGGGAGGTAACTGGAGGTCAGATTTCCTAGGCTACAGATGGGAGGAGACTTGGTTGATTGGGTGAGCTGGTTGCACAGGGTGGGAGAGGGATAGCAGTTCATTCATAGGCCATCTGAAGGACACCCCTTGAGAAATCCCTTTCCCTTAAACCAGAATGGTTCACACTCAGCCTGGGACTTGGCACTAGGCCTCCTCTTTAAAGAACCAACTTGTGGGGTGCCTGGGTGGCTCAGTCGGTTGAGCGTCTGGCTTTGGCTCAGGTCATGATCTCACAGTCCGTGGGTTCGAGCCCCGCATCGGGCTCTGTGCTGACAGCTCAGAGCTTGGAGCCTGCTTCAGATTCTGTGTCTCCTCTCTCTGCCCCTCCCCTGCTCATGCTCTGTCTCTCCCTGTCTTTCAAAAATAAATAAATGTTTAAAAAAGTAAAAAAAGAAGCAACTTGTGTGATAAGCAACACGTTGGGCTTGGTTTATGGGGACTTCTCTCTGTTAAGGGTAGAGATATGTCATCTCAGCAGACACATCTCTCCCTCAATCCTGTTTGCCACACCAAATACCCAGTGGGAATTTTTTATAGCAGGAGTTGGTAAACCTACCTAAAGAATTGGGACTTTCTTGGTCTTAAACTGTAAATAAAGTCCCATATCCCAGAAACTCCATCAGCTCTGATTGGTCACTCTTTTTAGACCAAGAAGAGGAAGACCTTCTTACTGGAACTGCATTACATCCCATAGTAGCCCAATACATCTCCAGCGGTCTGTAGTTTACAGTTCAGTTGGAGGTCAATGCATTTGACTTCTAAAATGTGACCACTTCTCTCTCTCCACAGCCATTTTCTTCATGGACTCGCTTATCTCTTCCTGAAAGAAACTCTTCCTCTTCCACCTCACTCCCCTTTGTCTCCCCAGATACTGGCTGGGGCTTCTCCAAGCAGACAGAATCCAAGATGGCTTCTCACACAGCTGCCACCTGGGAGCTTATCTGCGTTGTTGGTCAGGGTACCCACAGGTGGCTTCTTTGGAGTGGTGGTCTCAGGGTAATTGACTTAGATGGTAGCTGTCCCCCATCCCATGAATAGGGCCAGTGGAGCTGTAGGACTTTTCCCACCTTGCTTGGAAGTGACTCAGCACCTCTTCTGCATTCTGTTAACAAATGTATCTCTGAGGTGAGGCCAGGTTCAAGGACAGGGGATGCAGACCCCACCTCTGTGGGAGGAGTGCTGAACAGTTTGCAGACATGTTCTCAAACCATAACAGAAGTATCACATGAAGTTTTCACATTTTCTGTGCCTTCCTGGATATTTTCGTGGAAACTTGGGAGAAGCCAACTAGATGTGGTTTTTAGCCAGTGGAGTATCCAGTTCTATCATAATGTTTAAGACTTTTCTCTCTGCTGGTTGTTTGTTGGATCTTGGTGTGTGCCCCCAATAGCAGAAGGGAAGCAGGGTGCAGTCACACCAGAGGGCTTCCCATTAACCAGTTAGACCACACTCCCAGAACACTGAAGGCAGTTGGGGGCATGGTCTACACAAAGACTTATTGAAGTCTAAAGTGGACCTGAGATTCTGCATTTTTTAAAAGGTAGACTCCACAGGGCCTCAACTCATGACACTGAGATCAAGACCTGAGCTGAGGTCAAGAGTTGGATGCTTAACTAACTGAGCCACCCAGGCACCCCAAGAGTCTATATTTTAACAAATTGCAAGGTAATACTGATTCTGCTTGTCAATTGAACACACTTTGAATAGGATGGGCTAAACCAAAGGTCAGCCAAACCTTATGGCCTTGTGAGCCAAATCCTGACAGCAGTATGAGCTATAGACTAAGAATGTTTTATTATGTTTTCAAAGATTTTGAAAGAACAGAGAAGAACATGTGACAGAGGCATAAGTAGTCTGCAAAGCTCAAAATATTTACTCTTTGGGCCTTTGCAGAAAACGTTTGCTGACCTCTGATCTAAGCCATACTGAATTCACTGTTTGCTGAAATTCACTGTGTGCTGGAATTTTCCCAGCTCCTATGAAAATTGTGATGCTTTAGTTTTGGATCCTTGGGACACTGCATTCTGCTACTAACTCAAGGATGGGTGAGAAAACTCCTTCCCATTTCTCCTTTCATGATCCTTGAACTTCCACCGTGTGATCCCTCTCCCTATAGTCCTTTCTCTAGTACTAGATCAGCCTTCAGTGGGAGTATCCAGCCACTAAGCTCCCTGTGTTGCTGGAAAGGGCTGGGCTGGGCTGGGGTGGGACTGCTGAGACCCTCAGGGCTGCAGAAGCAGAGGGAAGAGGCCCTTCTGACCTTGAAGTGTATTTTCTAAATGACAATGTCAAGTTTTCACCTAAACAGGGTTAATTTCCAGCACTTGTATCTCCTATATGTAGCTGTGGTCATTTTAAAACAAGGTCCCCCCCATTTTTGTTATTCTTCACATAGAGGGATTGGTCTGTGTTCCCTTTCCTTGAATATGGATTCTGTGACTGCTTGATTAGAACATGGCTGACGTGGTTCTTTCACTTCAGTTTTAAAACCCAAGTAGTTTCTTCTCCCTGTCTCTTGGGATGCTCTCTACTGGAATCCAGCAGCCCATGCTGGAGAGACCACATGGAGGGAACCAAGACTTCTGGCCACATGTGGCTGAGCTCCCAGCTGACAGGCAATCCCACCTGGGCATAAGGGAAATGAGTCATTACAGTGGACCCTCCACCCCTGACATGCAGCAGATGAGCTGTCCCACCACACTCTGCCCAAATTACAGATTTTTGAGCAAAACAATTGACTGTGGTTGTTTAAATCACCAAGTTCTGGGATGTTTTGCTAAGCAGCAGTTGATAATTGGTAGATTTCAACTGAGAGATTTTTTTCTGGGCCCGGGCTTATGGGACAAGGCTCTTACCTGTGCCTCTAGGCCCTGGGATGTGTCAGGGCCCAGGAAACTTAGGGTAGCAGAGAAAAAACACAGACCTGTTCTGTAACAGCTGGATGGGTAGGGATCACTTTGATTACTATGCACATTTTGTAATTTCCCACCTACTTTTGGACTATCTTACTTAAAGACAAGTGGAAAATGCATTTATCACAAAAACAAGGCAAAATAACCACCCAACAATGTGCAACACTACATAGAAACCATTAGAGGAGATCCCATCTGCCAGTGTCCCCAATTAGGAGCTAATAATTTAGCATAGACTGTTTTTCTCTTATAAATGGACTTGTATAATGGGTTTCCTCCCCTCCTAGTATTCAGAGGTATGGGGCATACTTTACTTTTTCATATCGTAGTGTTCCTTGCTCTAAAAACTGACTTATGGGCACTTGTTTGTAGGAGGTCTGTTGTAGATGAATTTGGGGGGCATTTACAGTTCACATTGAATTCTTTAAACTATGATCCCTCACCCACAGGGCTGGACTGTATTCACCCAGTATGATCCCACCTCTCAGGGCACAGTTGATAGGATTGGGGCAGGAAGGACAGGGAAGTGTTGAGCTCAAACTGTGTTTGTGTTTCTGCTGGTAGCATGGAAGGCGGATTCGAAGAGAAGAATACAGTCACGTGCAGAGACAAGCAGAGACTGCAGACGAGAGAGAAGCCTGCCAGGGCTCTCCAGGGCTGTGTTTCAGCCCTTCTTGGCCTCTCATTCTTTTTTTTTTTTTTTTAGTTTTTTTTTAATGTTTATTTATTTTTGAGAGAGAGAGACAGACAGACAGAGCATGAGCAGGGGAGAGGCACAGACAGAGAGGGAGACACAGAATCTGGGACATTGGCCTCTCATTCTTGCTCAGGATGCCCTGGTTCCTGATACTGAGCCTCCTGTGTTACTTGGATCCATTTCTATTATTTTTCACCCCATTGTTGTGTACAGAACTGCTTCCCTAGGGTCATTTCCCTTTATTTATAGATAGAAAATGGGCTGTGAGACATGATGTGGGACCATGCTTACCTATATTTGCAGAGCCCCCAGCTAGGTTCAGGGGAGACAGAGATGAGCCCAGCATCTGCTGTGTGTTCCATCTGCCCAATCCCTGTGAGTCTGCAGAGAACTGCATTGTGGGAAGATCCTCCATCCCTCACAGGATGGTACCATAGCAACCATGGATGCCTGGTCCCAAGTGTACCAGACTTTGACGTTTTTAGTTCCAAAGAAGAAGATGAAAAGGCCCCTCAAATTTGTTGTTTCACCTCAAAGGTTATTTTTTTTATTGAGGGAAAAATAATAACAGTCACTGAGTTCTTTTTTGTAAGGTAGTTTTGGGGACATAGAGAACTGTTAAGTAGACCTAGAGGCCCAAATAAAAACACAAAAATGTAACTAAAACTCTGAGATGGTGCATGAGGCTCAAGTAACACTTTACCAGAGGGGAGGAGAAAGGGGAGGTCGGTTAAACAGGTGATGGGGATTAAGGAGTACACTTGTTGTGATGAGCACAGGGTGTTGTATGGAATTGTTGAATCACTATGCTGTACACCTAAAACTAATATAACACTCTATGTTAACTGGAATTAAAATAAAAACTTAAAAAAAAAGAAAAAATGGTACTGTCAATGCCAAGGGCAGATTGATTGATAAATTAATTAATTCACCAACCAAGTGCCTACTATATCCCAACGCTAGCTAGGCCAAGGGAGCCTAGGTGTGTAAGACACAAGTCACTGCCCTGTGCACCTGAGTGGACTTATCTTCCATTAGCAGTGTCAACAAAAATGCATGTGCCTGCATTCCCTTTGCTAGGAGCTTACAGAAACAGAAGGAAGTATGAGACACTGCTCTTTCCTTCCAGGACCTCATCATCCCAATGGGCATATATAAAATAATGAGCTTCAGCATAAAATGGTGTGTTCAAAATCTGCATGGGTGATGTAGGTGAGACCTGTCTGCGGGACTCAAGAGAGAAGGCCCAGTGGTCTAGAGTGATCTGCGAAGGTTTCATGGAGGAGGCAAGTCTTGTCTTATCCCTCAAATAAGAGATTTTCTTTTTTTCTGTGCAGAGAGATGGAGAGAGTGTGTTTCAAGCGGAGGTTGTTGGAAGTGACATAGTCTATGCCTGTTTTAGCAGATAGATTGACTGGATGCTGGCCTGGGAAGCCAGGCTAGGTGTGACTGTGGAGACCCTTTGTAGGGAATGGGAAGCCATGACAAGTTTTGGAATAAGGAGTGTCACATACAAGTTTTGGCTCCATAGAACTTATTCCTCTTGGAGTTAACAGGGAATGCTAGAGGCCAGAGCCCTGTTTGGAGGTAATAGGCATAGCTAGGGTGAGAAGTGCTAGGTACTTCCATGAGTGTTAGGATATTATGTAGATGACCTAACCAAAAAATCTGTAGTTGAAAGTCTGGAATCACCTTGCCTCCTGAGTCTGCAGGGTTTTCTTCTAAGGGAGCTGATTTTATTATTTGATATGATGGAGTTCAGGGCATACTACTCCAAAATATGACAACTTGGCATATGGAATATCTCAAGTTGAAGGAGTTCGAGAAAACAATAGAAGCAGGAAGGTCACTGTGATCCCTGACCCCACCCACCCCTCATCTTCCTTCCCTGAAACAGGTCATGAAACTTCTATGTGAAAGATACCCTACCTATATCAGGAGGAAGCAAAACGTTCTTATTACCAGAGACTGGCATTTGGAGAGTCAAGAAGTCTTACAGCTTTGTTAAACTTCTCCTTATCTTTCTAGTTACTTATTCACCATTTACTACCTAGCTCAAACTCCTTTGTCTTGTCAGTTCTTCATAGATTTATCAGCTTTTCGTCTAGAAGATATAAAAGCATCTTCTTCCGGTCACTTCTTAGGGACTTCATTTTCTTATGAAGGTCCCCATGTACATTTAAAAATTCAACAAAATTTGTATGCTTTTCTCCTGTTAATCTGTCTTTGTCAATTTACATTTTTGGATCCATCCAGGGAAACTAATAGGGTTGAGTAAAATGTTTTCCTCCCCTACAGATCCAGTAGACATCTGTAGACATTTATAGGCATCCCAGTGACTAAGGGTATGAATGGGGAGGCTGTGGACCAGTGATTGAACCTGGCCTGAGCAAGGCCACAACAGTGTCCAACGATGTTGAGCTGTAGTCACCCAAGAAAGGAGATAAGGGTAGTTATATTGTACAGAGGGCTCAGAAAACCCAACTGTCAAAGTTTGCCAATCTCGCAGTATCGATACTCTATTTGCCTCTGTATTCACGTTCAGTGCATACGGAGGGCTTTTTGCTGCAAGCACCTCCAGCTCTCCACCTGAGGGCCTTCTCTGGTATGCTTGGCCAACAATGGGTAGGCTGAAGTTAATACCCCTCGAAATAGCCCTATGGTGGGCTTTGATGGGTTCCTACCCTAACTTTGACACCACTGTCCCAAGGGTGGAGCAGCTCTGTGCCATGTTCTACAACATTTTGATTGATCCTCAGTTGCCCACAGTGATGTCCTGGTGTGTCTCACATCCTTTGTTGACTGGCTTCTCTTTCCTGCCTCATGTCCCCATTCCTCTAGTGGTACTTCCTGGGACCACCTCCCAAAGAAACTACTTGCTCTCAAATTCTCATTTCAAGGTCTTTTTTTAGGGATTTCAATCTAAGACAAATCAATCAATCAAAACCAGGTAACTGGTATTCTGCATCTAGACATTCTACTTTAGCAGAAGGGAAATTGGAATCATTGATTATTAGACCATGAGCTTCAATTCTTAGCACTTCTGGGGTAAGGGCTCTCTGGGTCTACTTGGCCAATATAGATAAGTTACTGGTGGCTTGCTGTGGGATGTCCCCATGCAAGGTACCATGCTTGCTTTGGGCCATACCTTCACTTTGAGTGTTGTAGTATCTTCAGATTTCTATCAATCAAGAGGACATGTAGGGAAAGTCTGTGAGAATCAGTTTTGCACCATTTGTTAACTCTGCAGATGGAAGAGAGTGCATGGGGCTGCGTGGCATTTGGAAGCAAGGCCAGATCTAGGGATTGAGGGTAGGTGGCAGCAAAGTCTTGGTCATATTCATTGGAAATTAACATCCTCTTTTCCTTACGTTGGAGATGAATTTCAGACTCACCACTCCAGGGGGTTGACATTTTTTTCTAGTCATAACTCTGTTTTCAAACAAGTTGACATACCCATCCTTGAGCTCAGCACCCTTTGTGGCCATATTGTTTCTGAAATTGTTTACATGGTCAAGTTTGAAAATTTAAAGCCAAGAAAGAGATGATTTCAATAAAAGTGAATTAGAGAGGACCCTTAAATCTCACAAATCCACTTGCCTGTGCATCTGAGGCTGATAATTTTTAGTGTATGTGAATAAGAGTAATTGGTTAACTCCCATTGACTTTTCTTAGTTCCTCTTTCTGAGCCTGACTCTTCTGTGGCTCCTTATAAAGGGAAGTCGATGGGACTGATAACTGATAACTGATCTGGTAACTGATCCCCAAATAGGCAAATTAGACCAAACCAGAGAGCCCAACACCAAATGTTCATTAAAAATTAGGAAAGATATAATTATTAATTCTGAAGATCAAAAAGTGATTCTAAATAACTGAGAGTATTATATTAGTAGTACTGTCCCTTAGGTAACAAAGTCCATTGCCAAAAGACACATGAAAGCATTTTTCTTGGAAAATTTTTATTCCTAGTAGTATTTTGAAATTTCTCTGTAAAGTCTCAGCTGAGTTCCAATCTCAGCCTAAGTGTCTGAAATGGGCCTTTGTGACCACAGCCATCATAGTGAAATCTTACTTGTTTTTACATTCTCTCTGGACCTATGCCTATTGAGAGGGTGACTTTGAGGACAAAGTTAGCAGTGACATAAGTAACCAGTCCATCTATAATTGGCTTTAATGATGGGTCAAGGGACTTCGGGCAGCCTTTTTCATCTCAGAGACCCCAGTAGAGTCAGAGAGGAATGTGTCCAGCACCAGAAGTTCTTGATAACGTGCTAAGAAGATAAAGGAATTTCCCCTTAAGGTGATGGGAGCCTTTGACGAAGGGTTGAAATGACTTATCTGGGAGAGGAGGAGGATTGGATCAAGGCACCAGAATGAGTACCCCTGCAAACCATGCCCTCTTCTGTGCTAGATCTCTAGCAATTACATTAAACGCATCCATTATGCCTTTGTAAAATGTCACACATTGCCTTCGATGGACCTGAAACTATGAGGAATGCATAAAACGTAGTAAGGAGATGAGATCAGATTGAAAGTGAGGTTCATCAATCAAAATACATGTGGGTGAGGATTATTTAAGAGGTGAGAGCAGTCTAGAGGTGTTTCATGAGGGCTCTAGAGAGCTCTAAGCTTGAGGATATTAGGCAGAGAGAGAGAGAGGAGACCTTGGGGTCTCCTGTCCAGGTGATAGGGCATTGCTAGAGCAGACAGATGGGTTGCCACATAGCTTCGTTAAGCAGCAGCAGGCAAGTGGGAGCAGTAAACATGCGTAATTGGGAAAGAGGACAGTATAGTAGGTAGATGCTGCTATCAGGAGTTGACAAGCTACTGACACATAACATCTTGATGTGAAGTATCTCCCAAACGACTGTAGCATTTCCATCAAATTTGTGAATAAGACAAAGATAGCACAATCATCACTCTTATTAAACATTATGCTAGAGGCCAGTGCAACAAGAGGTAAGAGTGAGATATCTGGAAATGATATAATTACTTAGAAAATCAAAGAAAGTTGAGTGACAGGTATTAGAACTAGTTAGATTCCTACAAAGTGGTCTGATTTAAGATCCACATAAAAAATCAAAGATTTCTTAAACATTAGCAATAGTAAATTAGAACATATAATACAAACTAAGATTCCATAGCTACAAAATTAGAAAATACTTAGTAATAAATGTAACAACAAATGTGTAATATCTACCTGGAAAAAATTACAAATTCTTATGAAATGTAACCAGTAGGAATTTGAGTAAGTGAAGAGTCATACCATATTTCTATTACTATTTGTCAATTCTCACTAAATTAATCCATAAAACACAAAAAGGATTTTTAAAAAACACAACATGGAGTTCATTATACATTCTTGCCTTATCCACTCTAAAAATATATCATGATATTTACTACATGTATTATATACAATAAATTAAAAGCCAAATGTACAAGTCATAACTATAAAAGTATTAAAAGAAAATATAGGAATATTTGTTAATAATCTCAGGATAGAGAAATTTTCTTGAGGATGATACAAAATGCAGGGAGCATAATTGATAGATTTTAATAGATTACATCAAAATTAAAGCTTCTTTATAATAAGTGGTAGTATAAAGCTATTTGATTATAATAATACGATAATAAGCAAATATTTGTAACATATGACAGTTAAATGATTAATATCCAGACTACATAAAGCACTCCAAGAAGCAATCAGAAAAAAGATAGACAATGGTATATAAAAATGAGTGTGTCTGAATCACAAAATTACCATACACTTAGAAGTGCAGACAGTGGGGCACACAACTGGTTAAGTGTCCATCTCTTGATTTTGGCTCAGGTCATGATCTCACTGTTTATGAGTTCCAACCTGCATTGGGCTCTGTGTTGACAATGCAGAACCTGCTTGGGATTCTCTCTCTGTTCCTCTCTCTCTGCCCAAACCCCTCAAGAATAAATAAATAATTTTTTTAAAAAGTATAGACATAATGTATTCTACTTCATTTATCTAAGCTTGATCTTATCTCTTCTATTGGGATACCATAATTTTGTGCACTCTAGTAAGCTTACTGTGAACTAATGCATTAAACAGTTTCTTTAGGTAGATGTCAGTCTCATTTGAAATTTTTAAAAATTTTTATTCATTTTTTTAAAGATTTATTTATTTTTGAGACAGAGACAGAGCATGAGTGGAAGAAGGGCAGAGGGAGGGAGACACAGAATCTGAAGCAGGCTCTAGGCTCCGAGCTGACAGCACAGAGCATTTTGAATTTCAGATGAACAACAAATAATGTTTTAGTATAAGTATGTCCCAGTATTGCATTTCTCAAATATTATATGGTGCATAGTTGCACTAAAAAATTATTCATTGTTTATCTTAAATTTAAATTTAACTGGACAGCCTTTATTTTTATTTGCTACATCTTTCAACACTAGCCATGTGGGAACCAAGGGCTGCTTGGAAAGGTTTAACTCAAGCCCTCCCTTCTATCTGGCACATCTTCTGCCACCTTGCACTTCTTCTGTCACACTGCACACTGGGTTGGGTTGGTTGCACCTACCCCTGCTGAGGCTGGGATTGAGTGTGAAGCCATCTCCTTCCACAGCTTGGAAGAGAAGAGAGATGGAGGTTCTCTGTTTTTGATTTCCACCCAATTTATACACGTTTCCACTCTTCACCCAGAGCAGCTGAACTATACACAAGCCCTTCTTTGGCAGGCTACTGGCCTCTCCTTCGCCCCTCTCTCCCAGGTCTATACTCTCTTCCCTTAAGTCCTCCAGGCTCTCGACAAGTTAAAGGAGGGGGGTAAAAGGATTAAGAAAATCTCTTTCTCACTGCCCAAAGCCTGGGTTTAGAGCCCATTATCTTTCTGTGAACTCCAACCTTATGTTGAATATTGGAATCTGAATACTAAATCTTGGTATCACTGTTGTAGATAATTCTAAAATCCCTCCCTGGAGTCCCTAGCCCCAAGTGCAGCTGAATTCCTCATGCTCACTAGGGAAATTCTGTTAAGGTGCAATTTTCAAGAAGCTAGAAACATGACCCTTATACAAATATAAAGTGAACATGTGCCAAAGGTTTTATGTAGCTCATTAATTATTGAAGGAGTCAGTCAGTTGTTAAAAAAGATTCAAATCAGAATTTAAGTTGCAGAAATTTATATCCTCCCTGGGACAAAATCTATTTACATTGTTATGGACAAGAACCATTTACATTGCTACTACTTGTCTTCAATTTCACTGCTACCCTTACAAGCATGTAAATTAGCCTAACCAACGGAAAGTTAAGCAGAGGCCCACTCCTTTATGGAATTAGATAATCCCATAAAGTGCTTATTGTATGCCAAGCTCAGGCATGCTTCAGATAAATCAGTGAGCAAAACAGGCAAAGATCTCTGCCCTCATTGAATTTGTATCTTTATAGGGGTAGACGAACAGTAAGCAATTAATATAAAGAATATGAAAATTCTCTAGTATTTCAGAAGATAATGAACATAAGGGAGTATAAGAGAGGAAAGAGTTTTCGTCGACACTCTTAGGGTCCCAGGCTGGATCTGAAGATTAAACTGACAAAAATTAACAGGAGAAAAGCATGCACATTCATTAAAAATAAGTTTTATGTGACATGGGAATCTTCATTAGGAAATGAAAACCCAAAGAAACAGACCTATGTATTTTTATGCTTGGTTTGGTGAAGAGTGGATGGTCATGGAGGAATATGGGAGATTAAGGAGTATGAACTAAGTATAGTAAACTGGGGGAAACATTACTAATTTGGGATGCTACTTGCCAACATTTTGTCTTTGGAAATAAGAATGCTCTTTCCTCTGGGTTGTAGGGAGGGCACCTCACAAGTGAGAGTTTATTACCCATTTCAGTGGAGAAGGATCGGGAGTATTTCAGGGTGACCTTCCTGCTTCTACTGTTTTTTTCTCAAACTCCTTTAGCTTAAAATATTCAAGATGTGAAGGTGCCATATTATAGGGTAGGGCGTCCTGAACCCAATAAGGAAAATCGGAAGTACTTACAGCAGGGGTGAAAGTGAGGAACAGGATTCAAAATTAAAAAAGTCATTGAGGTGGGCCTCGCTGAGAAGGTGAGATCTGAGAAAGCCTTGGAGGTGAGGGAAGGAGTTGCATGGTATCTGGGGTAACAAAGGGCAAAGACCCATGGCTGGGAGCGGGCTTGGCATGTCTGAGAAATAGCAAGGAAGCCTGTGTACTTGGAGCAAGGTTTATGCAGGCAGGGTATTACTTGCTGTAAAAAAATAGCATTTATTTTAAGAAGGTGAAAATAATTTTTCTTAAAATTTAAATTCAAGTCAGTTAACATATAGTGTAATATTGGTTTCAAGAACAGAATTTAGTGACTTATCACTTACATATAACACCGCGTTCTCAACCCAACAAGTGCCCTCCTTAATGCCCATCACCCATTTAGCCCCTCCCCCACCCACCTCCCCTCCAGAAACCCTCAGTTTTTTTCTCTGTATTTAAGAGTCTCTTATGGTTTGCCTCCCTCTGTTTTTATCTTATTTTACTTTTCTTTCCCTACCTCTCTGTTCATCTATTTTGTTTCTTAAATTCCAGATATGAGTGAAATCATATATTTGTCTTTCTCTGACTAACTTCTTTTCTTAGCGTAATACACTCTAGTTTCATCCACATTGTTGCAAATGGCAAGACTTCATTTTTTTGATTGCCGTGTAATATTCCACTGTATATAGATACCACATCTTGTTTATCCATTCATCAGTTGATGGACATTTGGGCTCTCTCCATAACTTGGCTATTGTTGATAGCACTGCTATAAACACTGGGAGTCCACGTGCCCCTTCGAATCAGCATTTTTGTATCTTTTGGATAAATAACTAATAGTGCAATTGCTGAATCATAGGGTTCCTTTTTGAGGAACCTCCATACTGTATTCCAGAGTGGCTGCACGAGTTTGCATTCCCACCAACAGAGCAAAAGGGTTCCCCTTTCTCTGCACCTTCACCAACATCTGTGGTTTCCTGAGTTGTTAATTTTAGCCATTCTGACAGGTATGAGATGATATCTCATTGTGGTTTTGATTTGTATTTCCCTGATGATAAGCAATGTTGAGCATCTTTTCATGTATCCGTTAGACATCTGGATGTATTCTTTGCAAAAGTGTCTGTTCATGTCTTCTGCCCGTTTCTTTGCTGGATTCTTTGTTTTTATGGTTGTTGAGTTTGATAAATTCTTTATAGATTTGGCATACTAACCCTTTATCTGATATGTCATTTGTAAATCCCTTCTCCCATTCCATTGGTTGCCTTTTAGTTTTGTTGATTGTTTCTTTTTGGGCAGAAGTCTTTTATCTTGATGAGGTCCCAATAGTTCATTTTTGCTTTTGTTTCCCTTGCTTCTGGAGATATGTCTATTAAGAAGTTGGTATGGCCGAGGTCAAAGAGGTTGCTTCCTGTTTTCTCCTCTAGGATTTGATGGTTCCCTGTCTTATGTTTGGGTCTTTCATCCATTTCGAATTTATTTTTTGTGTGTCGTGTAAGAAAGTGGTCCAGGTTCATTCTTTTGCATGTTGCTGTCCGGTTTTCCCGACACCATTTGATAAAGAGACTGTCTTTTTTCTATTGGATACTCTTTCCTGCTTTGTCAAAAATTAGTTTCGCATACATTCGTGGGTCCATCGCTGGGTTCCCTATTCTGTTCCATTGATCTATATGTCTGTTTTTGTGCAGTACCATACTATCTTGATGATTACAGCTTTGTAATATAGCTTGAAGTCCATAATTGTGATGCCTCCAGCTTTGGTTTCCTTTTTAACATTATTTTGGCTATTCGAGGTCTTTCCTGGTTCTATACATTTTTTAGGATTGTTTATTCTAGCTCTGAAAAATGCTATCCGTATTTTGATAGGGAGTGCATTGAATGTGTAGATTGCTTTGGGTAGTAGAGACATTTTAACAATATTTATTCTTATAATCCATGAGCATGGAATGTTTTCCATATCTTTGTGTCTTCCTCAATTTCTTTCTTAAGCATTCTATAGTTTTCAGTGTATAGATCTTTTATCTCTTTGGTCAGGTTTATTTCTAGGTATTTTATGGGTTTTGGTGCAATTGTAAATGGAATTGATTCCTTGATTTCTCTTTCTGCTGAAGCTAAATATAATCTTAAAAATATTTGACAGCTATGGCCATTGACTTTCTCAAGCTTTACATGATAATGCTTCCATCTCATTGTTTTTATTGTAAGAAGCAATTTGTTGTACTGGTGTACAACAAAATTTTGAATGTTCCAAAAAGCATAAAGTCAGGTTTCACTTGGAGATAATCATTACTCAAAATTTATTGTATTTACTTCCAATCTCCCCCTCTTATATATGCTTTTTTTAAAACAGTAAAGAAGACTTTACTTGGACTATTGTAGTAGGTGACAAGGCTGTTGCAATAGTGGGCAGAGATTGAACTTAACTCTGAATACAGCAAGGACAGGTGGCAGTTTATCACCAATGAGTAGAATGAGAGGGGTCAGTAGGTGGAGAATTACTAAAAGGAGAAGTCAAGGGCAGGGGGATTCTCACTGAAGACAGGCCGGGGTGATTTGATATCAGGAGTCTTGCTAAGACTAGACTGTGCAGGCCCAGATAAGGACAGGGGCCAATGTTGAGGCCTAATTGAGAAAAGGGCTCAGAGGAGCCTGACTGAAGTTTTGTCAAGGAGAGCCTTTGTCAGTGCAGTGGGGACAAATGAAATATTTATTTAGGAAAGACCTTAGCCCCTCCTTCTATCTCTTGCCACACAAGGCCTCATCAGCAGAATTGGAAAGCAGGGAAATGGAAGAACAAGGATAATAGAATCTGAGTAAGCCAGTGTTCTTGAGGAAGGTAAAGCAAGCTGAACAGAAGACAAACCCTGCTTACTCTAAGGGAAGAGGGAAAGACTGTCAGAGAAAAAGGATGGGAACCTGGATATTATATACAATTTTCTCATAATACCTCTTGATAAAAACTTAAGCTGTAACATTAGGTATTGGGATTAGTATTTATGATTTCCCAGGGAAGCAGTGATTTTGACAGATAATAGAGTAGGGAGCTCCTAATTAGCACATAATAAACCTAGCCCTGACTGTTAACATACAAGATCAACATTGTGCTGTGAGGCAGGTGGCTCTGTGTTTAATTTGCTGTTCAGGTGCCAATCTGTTGTGTAACCTTAAATAAGTCACTCATCTTGTCCAAGGCTTTACTTTCCTTATCAGTAGGTAAAGTGAATCGGTAGAATCGGTCCATTTGTAAGCATCTCTGAATCTATGAAGTCGAGGTTATTGTGAAATGAGGTTTGTGCTTTCCGTTTGTTGTAGGCAGCCTTGCTCCATGTCACTTTGGCAAACATACATGCCTTCCCATTCCTTCAAAATGGTGGCTAGCTCTTTGGCATCTGTTTGTTCCTGTGCTCTCTGGAAGAGTTCTTCCTGTTGACTCATTGCACCAACCTCAGAGTTCTCAGAAAGAGCAGACTAGTGATTACCAGGATGTACTGTGGTGATTGGAATATTTAGAGTCTGGACTAAGGTGAACCTGACAGGAAGCGTTTTTTAATGAGTTTGTGTGGGCAGCGAGATGCTCTATGTAATGGTAGGTAGAACTTAATGGAGATGCTTCCTCTGTTCTCTTCTTCCTTCTACCTTCTCCTCCAGGCCTGCTCCCCACCAGAATTATACTACTTAATTATCCTTGCCGATAAAGATGAATCGTAATCATTCAGCTTGTGAATGAGTGAAAGAGAAATTGCATGTGAGTCACCCAGGGTCTTCGTCCAAACCTTGCTGGAAACTAAGCTGCGTCTTTTATGACTTCCGTGCTTTGCAGGGACTCTAATTTCCCCCGTTGGTGACCATTACGGTGCTTTTTATAGAACAATAAAACAACATGGCACATTAATCTTTTCGAATGACACAGTCAGACAGTGCCTTCATAAGCAGCAGGCTCTGATGCAAACATGGACAAATGAGACACAACTTTAGCTTACCTGCAAGGCTATTGCTTTGCATAGCTTTCCTCCTGTGACCCACACAACACTTTTGAAGCATCATGGATAATGTTAGCTTTGTCCCTAACTCCTGGAAGTAGGAAAGGGGGCTGTCACAATGGCCAGTTTAGGGCAGGATGTGTGGGCATTTGACCTATACTCACAGACCCCTCTGCTGCCCCCTGCTCTGGCCATCATCTTCTCTCCCCTGGATTATTGCAATAGGTTTGTTACTGGGCCACCTGTTTCCATGGCTGCCCCCACAGTGTATTTTCAGATCAACAGCCAGAGGCATCCTTTGACAATGTAAGTTAGATCATGTCACTTCTCAAAGCCTACCCAGACTCCCCATCCCATTCTGGATAAAAGACAGCCTTTACAATGCCCCAGTTACTTCACTGCCCCATTTCCTGGCTCACTCTGCCTGGAAGAGGCTTTGCACTGGCTGTTCCCTTTGCTGAGAATTCTCTTTCCTTCTTTCAGGCTTTTATTTAAATTAAGTCTTTTCAGTGAGGTCTCTTCTGTACTAAAGATGCAAATTTATCCCCCACACTTCCCTTCCTCTTCCCTGGAACTGATCAACATTTAAAATGTTGTTTTTCAATTTAAGGCAAATAATTTACTGGTTACTGGTTTTCAAAATGATCCATTTTTCATATATATAATCACAATTGATTGTTGAACAACACAGGGTTTGGGATATCAACCTGCTATGCAGTTGAAAATCTGTGTATAACTTTTGATTCCTGAGAAACTTAACTAATAACCTACTATTGACCAGAAACTTTACCGGTAACATCAGTAATCGATTAACACATACTTAGTATGTTACTTGTATAATATACTATATTCTTAGAATAGAGTCAGCTGGAAAAAAAAGAAAATGTTATTAAGAAAACCATAAGGACATATATAAAGTCATTATGCTTTATATCTAAAAATAATACACTGTTGCATGTCAATTATATTTCAAGAAGAACTGGATATCTTAAACAATCATAAGAAAGAGAAAATGCATTTACAGTATTATACCGTATTTATTGAAAAAAATCCACAAGTGAAATAAGCTTCATGAAGGTGGGGCTTTGTGTCTGTTTTGCTTCCTGTTCTTGGGATTATATCCTTTCAAACAGTACTTCACAAACTTTAACATGCCCAGGGATCACCTAGAGATCTTTCTAACATGGAGATTCTAATTCAGTAGCTTTGGGATAGGACCTAAGAATCTGCATCACTAACAAGCTCAGGTGCCCCACATCTGGCATCCCTGTGGATCCACCTACAGGCAGGGCCACCAATTGTTTGCTTTCCAAAGCCAAGTTCAAACTCCCAGGGCTGGGTTGATGATATCAGAATCATGTGGGAGATCTTTCAGCTAAATTCCTGGGTGCCTACTTCAGAGGCTGTGAGTTAGGAGGTCAGAAGTAGGGCCTTGGAATCTTGTTGTTGTTGTTTTGTGAGTTTTTTGTTTGTTTTGCTTTTGTTTTGAAAGAGGGGCATAGGGGAGGGGCATAGGGAGAGAGAGTATCTTAAGCAGCCTCCATGCCCAGCATGAAGCTCAACAGGGGGTTCAATCACACCACCATGAGATCATGACCTGAGCCGAAATCAAGAGTCAGACACTTAACCGACTGAGCCATCCAGGTGTCCCGGAATCTTATTTTATAAAGCTCACCAGGTGACTGGAATGTGCAGTAGCCAAGATGAGTAACCACTGATGTAGAGAAATGAAGAATTCCTTGCATGTACAGATGTGATTCTGATTTTGCCAAATTGTCATCTAGTGAGTACAGAATGAAAATTGACGTCTTGATTGAATATAAAAATTTCCCTTTTTTTTCATTTGCATCATTTGGTTTTCCTCCAAAAGAATCTAATGATTTCAACAGAAAAAAGGAAACTGTGTATAATCAACTCCGAATATATCCATTCATCCCTTTAAAATTCTGTTTAGTATTATGAAAATAACACATGGTAAATAATTCAAACAGTAAAAAGGTATGTGATGAAAAGCAAGCTCTTCCATCCTGGATTTCCAGTCTCATTCCTTGGAGGAAATTATTGTCAACTGTTTCTTGTGAATATTTGCAGAACCTTTCTAAACACACACACACACACACACACACACACACACACACACACACACACACGTCTTGAGACAAGAGGAAATGTGGGGCACCTGGGTGGCTCTGTTGTTTAAGAATCTGACTCTTGATTTTAGCTCAGATCATGATCTTGTGGTTTGTGGGATTGAGCCCCTAATTGGGCTCTGTGCTTTCAGCACAGAGCCCACTTGGGATTCTCTCTCTCTTTCTCTCTCTCTCTCTTTCTCTCTCTTTCTCCTTCTCTCTCTCTCCTCCCCAGTTTTCTCTCTTTCTCAAAATAAATACACATTACAAAGGGCCAGGGGGGAATGTGATCAAACAGTGTTCCAGGCTTTTCCTTATCAGTATGTATCTGCAACATGTATCAGATGGCTGCAACCCTAAGATGCCCCTGATATACCTCCCACTGAGATTTATGATTTATGGGATTTATGATACTTTACTTTGAATCTGGGTGGGCTTGTGACTATGTTGGGAGTGACACTATGTCACTCTCAAGGTTAGATCATTAAAAGTGATACAAGTTCGGGGCACCTGGGTGGCTCATTCAGTTAAGTGTTTGTCTCTTGATTTTGGCTTAGGTCATGATCTCACAGTTCATGAGTTCGAGCCCTGCATCAGGCTCTGTGCTGGTAGTGCAGAGCCTGCTTGGGATTCTATCTTTCCCTCTCACTCTGCCCCCCTCTCTCTTCAAAAAGTATAAGTGATACAACTCCCACCTGGTCCTTTGGGATCCACACTCATGGAGCAGTCACCACGAGAGACCGCATGGAGAAGCCATGTGTAGGTTTTCTGGCCAATAGCCTTAAGCTTAGTCTGAGCTAACAGCTAGCATCAACTTCCAGAAATGTGTGAGAGTGAATGTCAGATGATTCCAGCCCTCAGCCTCAGGTCACTCCAGTACAGAGCAGAGATGAGCTGCAAAACAATTGGAGACAGAATTTCCTGATCTTATTTAAGGGTAACACAGCAGAAGTTATAGGAGAATGCTATAACCTGAGTGTTATTTGTGGGTATTCTTGACTCGGTCATTTTGCATGAGTTATGCTAGGTTAGGCAAAGCAGGAAAAGCAAACAAATTTCACATCTTACAACTTTACATCATCAGGGTTTATTTCTCACTTGCATTACAGTTCAAGGAGGAGCCAGTGACTCTCCTTCACATCATGATTCAGAGATCCAGTTTCCTTTCCTATGGTGACTCTTCTACCTCCCAGAGCCTTCTTGGAATCCTTTACTGTATCCTCTTCATTTAACTTGGCCTATTAAGAAAGAAAGGGAGTATAGAGGATCACATAGGAAATTGCATGGTTTGGCCTTCAGTGAGTTCTACTACTTCTGCCCATAATCCACTGGCCAAGACCCAAACATATGGCCCCATCCTAACTGCAAAGGAATCTGGGAAAGATAGTCTTCTTGACCACTCAGGGAGAGCAATCTAGCTAGTTTCTGACACATAGTGCCTCAATTTCCTCTCTGTGGATGAAGATAAATAATAACAACAACTTTACCCGGTAGCTGTGAGGACCAAAAGGTAATAAGCTATCTTATCTCTGAAGGAATTGAAAGGGCTGTACACATTTTAAGTATCATGATGTGTCCCATCAGAGAAAGTACCTGAGATGATAGACACTTTACATCATCATTATGGGGTCCCCGTGGGTAATGGGCAATGATAAACCATTGCCCCTGCCCCAGGGTGTCTTGTATTTAATCACTGACAACCATTTCCCTAACACCAACGACTGGTTCTCCCTGAAGAAATAATATATTATACAAAGAAGCTCACATGTTTTTCAGACTCAAAGAAAGAAATATCAGAAATGTAGCTGGTCCCTCACCAGGCAATGTTCAAGTGGGACATTAAGCAGAGATGCACTTGTTGTTTCTGTCTTCAGTTTTGTACTATGCTGGTGGCTATCCAGGCTCTGTTTCCATAGCAGCATATAAACTTCATATAAACAAGAGCAAGAGAAAATTTAAGTAAAAGGAGCTGAAAACAAATAATGTCAACTCTTTTAGCTGTGGTTGTCCAAAGCTAAAAAGTGGACAAGGCTTTCTTGTCCACTTCTTCAGTAAGGTACTTAAATTTGGGGAAGCCCAGTTTTTTCGTCTGTACAATGGGGATGATAATACCTAAGCTGCCTAGCTTAAGCACTATGGAGAGGATCGCTTAAGGAAATGATCTGGAGAGGGCTTTATAAACTGCATAAACTGTATACTGTAGAGATGAGCAATGATGCTTCTCCTATTATTGCTTGAGAAGCAGTGGGCAACAGCTTTATTGTGCAACTCTAAAAAATCACAACCGTTTTACTGATTATAAATTTTCTGTATAAAACTTGGAAAATACAGGAAGGTATAATTATAGCTTCTGTTATTGAGTAATTTCTGTGTCAAGCTGATTCACCCTCTTGGGATGGGCAGTAGGATCCTGTCTTCCTGCTTGTATAACAGACAGTTGAGTGGGCCTATTAGATTTGAGATACTTATGCTGCTTGTTTCATCTTTTTATTTTCAAAGCAAACAGCTCAGCAGTTTCACAACATGTGTCAGGGCCTGAAAAAAAGTCCATTTCCTTTGACCATATATGTTTCTTCCTAAGAATCTTTCCTGAAGAATCTTTGCTAAGCACAGCCTGGATTTATGGCCAAAGATCCAAAGATGGCTGCTGCAGGGTTATTTACAAAAGTGAGAAGTTGAAAATGTAAACACATGCCATTAAATAATGATTAAGTAAATCATGGAACATTCCTGCAGTAGAATAATATGGGATTCCTTAAGTATAATGTTTAAATTTTACTTTTAATGATGTAGGAAATTGCTTATTACAAAAATATTCACAAGATGGTAAATGCTATATAGAATTTTATTTCCACTGGGTTCAAAATGCATGGAAACATGATGGGGGAAGAGACAGGTCAAAGGAACTATATTGACTCTGGATGGTAGAATTATGAGAAAGTTCTTTTATTTAGTACATTCTCCTCCCCCACCACCCACTTTTCTATAGTACTTTTAAAAGTTTCCATATGGAGGAAGATTAGAAAAAATAAAGTAAAACACGGAGTTAAGTTTAAAACTCTGCAAATTCCTCTCACATGGACGTTCCCTATCTTGACTCCATTTGTCTCATTTGTTTACGGTTTCATTTGCTTTTCTTATAAATGCTTTTATAGCCATTGGTGCCATTAGCACTAGGTGAAATTCAATGCTAAATATGTAAAAGCAGGAGCCAGCCACTCATCAAGCCTTCATCTGCCTAGCAGATCTTCAAAGGAACTGAGAAGTAAGGGGTTCTCATATTGAATTTCCACCTTCAGGCACAGGTCAGAAAGCACAATCAAATGTTTTCCATAATGGCAAGTGTATCTTTCACAAAGAAGATTAAGAGGAAAAGGAAGTATTAACGTGGATCCAATTATAGCTGCAGCCTGTTGGAGATTAGCCTTCATGAAAAATCAGGTCAATTTAGAGAGGACAGGCTTGCTGTCCCTTGCAAACGGATTGGATTTCCTTTAGAACTTGATAGTCCCTGTGAGAAAGGCTCAGGGGAGTTTCATATGAGTGGAGACTGAATGTCCTTTTGAGCAGTTTGCATGGAGAATAGTCAATGAAACAACCTACAGGTGTGATTTCCATCATCAGAAGTAGAGTGTCCATACTTGACATTTCCAGGATCCACTTGTCTACCTCATCTGTTCTTGCTGGCTTCTCCCAAAGGCTTCTAGAAGATTAAGTCACATGTGGAGTGACTTCTGAGCAGAAGCCAATAGAGTCTGATGTGTACTATCCATTTGTGTCAGATACAAAGGCAAGGATATTATTTATTCTGAGTGTCAGTATTTCATGAGGCTTTGCAGAGCCCTTGACAACTGGGACCCTACAGATGTTCACTCTGTATTTTTTCTGGTGGGAAGATGAGTCAAGTATAGATTTCTCTTATTAGAAATTGCTCCAAAACTCAAAATTTGGGTTTTGATTGGGGGGTAGACTTAGTAAATGCAATGGTTTTTACTGATACCAGGAATCTCAGAGACATCCACATTTGAATGGGATCTTCAGGTTGAACACACTTTCTTGCCCTCTGATTTTTGTGACTAATGTCTGATGTTGGTTCATATAACAAGTAAGGCTGGTGTTAAGACTATCATGTGGTCTTGAACTTTTGTGGGACTAGGAGTATTTGTTAAGGAGGATGTTATACATGGGATGGTCTAGTTTTGGGATTCAGCCACCCACAGTTTACTTGCACTGGTAAGACTTTCGTTTCCTTGTCTCTCTCATGATGTGGTTCCTTAGCTCTTTGCTTTGCATCTCTCTTCCTTTGTCCCCATGAGGGATTCACCAACTCCCCTTACATTCCTGGGCTTGTTCTCAAATTTCTCTTGTGTCTGTCTGACCAATTCTGGGTAAAGGCACTGCTCTTCTTGTTTGGAGCCCAGAGCCTCTGTGCACATATGTTCTTATGATAGGTTCTCCTATGTCTCCTGTCTTGGAGTCCTTGCATGGTGACCTGGCTTATACCTCTGCACCCTCTAAGTCTGCTTTTACAGGATCCCTGCCAGATATTAGAGCCCTGCCTTTGAACCCAAGTCTAGGCCTTTCTGGTGCCAACAACTTCTAAATCTCACCGCCTCCCCATCCTTCCTGGTGGGGGTGCCCACAAAATGGTTGTCACCTCTCCTGTATCACTCTGGGTTTCTAGCTTTCAGATCCTTTTCTGATATTCAGCATACTGTGCCTACCCTGAGGACAAACTTCAGGGAGATACTTCCTCCTCGAATAGAAGCTTTTCAGGTGATTCAGTCCCACCCCTCAGATCCAAGAGATGAGGGTAACTAATTCAGGATGCTGCTACTCAGAAGTTAAATCAAGTTGAAGTGTGGACTTTCTGAGGTGGGGAGTCTTTCTCAATGACATCAGCTTCTTACCCCCAGCTTTACTGAAGTATAATTGACAAATAAAATTGTATATATTGGAAGTATATAATGTGATGGGTTGATACACATAAACATTGCAAAATGATTACCACAATCAAGTTAATCGACACACCCATCACTTCACATAGTTATCTTTTTTTTGTGGTGAGAATATTTAAAACCTACTCTCTTGCCAATTTTCAGTATGCAGTACATTATGATTACTGTAGTCACTTTGCTTATATGTTAGATCCCCAGAACATACGCATCTCATAATTGAAATTTTATACTCTCTGGCCAACATCTCCCCATTTCTTCCACTCCTGATGTTCTGATAACCACCTTTCTACTCTCTGTTTCAATTAGTTCAAATTTTTTTCTTTTTGTGTTCCACATATAAGTGATACTGTTCAGTATTTGTCTTTGTCTGGCTTAACATTAGCTTCTATTCACTCTTTGTGAGCCAAGACTGAAACTAGATCCAGAAGCACAGGTAGATCTCCCTGAATGATAAGCAGATCATTCAGGAAGGCAAGACTAAAATACAAGGATGGCCTTGCAGCCTCTGATGATTGGGGTTGTACTGTCAAAATATTGTCACCAGCATTGTGGGGTTTCATAGCCAACTATGAAACACGTGCCCCTCCTAAATAGAAAAATGAGACCCAGATTATCCGGGGAGAATATCCTTCATCTGTGTGTGGGGTAGCTGGATCACATAGTCCAGATCTTGTCCTTTCAAATGTGACCTTCTTCTTGAAGATTTATTACTCATGTTCTGGCCTGAGTAGGGACAGAGCCCTTTCCCTTAGTAGTATAATTGAAAAAGTCTGACACTCAATAGAACTTCCCTAAAGTCTTCTGGATTGCAGAATGGAACTATACACTGAAAGGAACCACAAGTTAAATAATCAGGCTATAAAGTACAGCATTTTCTTGTTTTGTTTTGTTTGATTCTTGCAAAGCAGGGGATGCATTCCTCTTAGGCCCAAGCTTTCTGCTACACTGGACCCTGGGTGGACGTTGAGAAGTCCATGGATGATTTCAGCAAGGTCTATCAGTGCTTTGAAATTGCAATTGAATGTTTGTGTGCATAAGCATTTTTTCTCGGAATAGAGTTCACAACTTTCATGAGATTCCCAAAGGTGCCTTTGTATCCCTAAATGGTAGGTACCGTCATAGCTCCTATAACTGAGTCCCACACACCTGGCTGTATCCTCAAAGCCAAGAGATTAAAAGCAGGAGATAGTGGGTAGATCCTCTCTCCAGCTTCCTTCCTTGAGCGATTGGCCCACAAAACAATCATCTCTTTCATGGGTGGACCAAATCACACTGATAATCAATTCAAAACACAACTCCAATAGAAATGGTACCCTAGCATTTGAGATCATGTTTATTATAGAGTCAACCTCTTCTTGGCTCTCAACAAGGTCCCATACAAACCAAAGTTTCTTGTTTTATGCTGTAAAAACAGGAAACAATTGTTTAAAGCCCTCACATATTTTTCTTCTTGGACTTCAATTTAATTGGGTTTTTAGAATGTTTAGCAAATTTTGTTTTTATAGACACCCAGTGGGTAGAACTTTAACTTTAATCTGTTTTATGTTCTCAGAAGGTTAGAATAATTAATATTGTGGAAACAATACCACATATAGTCCTGGGGATAGCTATGAATATAAAATGATACATTAGTTTAATTCCCCCAATGAATGTCTCTGTCAGCAAATGTGGCTTCATGCATAATTGGCAAAATTACACAGATACTTTTCCAAAGAATCCACATTGGGCTAGTAGGAGACCAGTGGCAAAACCACTAGTTCTGACTTGACTGAGCAAATGTTGATAGTAACTGATAGGGTTCTTGCAAAGTAAAACAATAGCTTCGAATTCCCATGGAAAGAAACCTGGAGAGGTCAGAGTTATGTTGCTGCACTGGGTACCAACAAGGGGTGTAAACTTAGGTGATTTACTTGATCTGTCTGAATGCTCTCCTAGATTCTCGTCAGTAGAAAGAGGCTCTCTGAGATCCAGGGCAGCTCTGACCTCCGTAAGTCTATTGACTGTACAAGTTTGAGTGGTTCTGAAAAGCCTTGGAGGCAATACATGGCATTAAATATGGGCAAAAGGAGCCAGGTACAGGGCACCAGTACTGTGGGTTGGGATTGTGCTAAAACGAGTTTCAGGCAGTGGTTGAATTGAAATATATTGGGACATTGATGATCTTGTTTCACTATCTTGGATGTTCAAGTGGACAGTCCAACATTTATCTAATAATTGTATAATTTTCCACCTATCTTTGGCATCATGAAGGCAAGCAGACTTGAGCTGATTTCCAGAAATAAGAAAGAAGCTTAAGAACAGTTGTTTATTAGGGCCAGTTTTCTTTTTTTCTTTTTTCTTCTTCTTTTTTTAAATAATTTATTGTCAAATTGGTTTCCAGACAACACTCAGTGCTCATCCCAACAAGTGCCCTCCTCTGTGCCTGTCACCCACTCTCCCCCTCCCCCACCCCCCTCACCCCTCAGTTTGTTCTTAGTCTTTGAGAGTCTCTTATGTTTTATCTTCCTCCCTCTCTGTGTCTTTTTTCCTTTCCCCTCTTCCCCTCCCCCATGGTTTTCTGCTAAGTCTCTCAAAATCCACCTATGCATGGAAACATATGGTATCTGTCTTTCTCTGCCTGACTTATTTCACTTAACACAATACCCTCCAGGTCCATCCATGTTGCTACACATGGCCAGATTTCATTCTTTCTCATTGCTGCGTAGTATTCCATTGTATATATATACCACATCTTCTTTATCCATTGATCAGTTGATGGACACTTAGTCTCTTTCCATGATTTGGCTGTTGTCGAAAGTACTGCTATGAACATTGGGGTACATGTGTATTAGGGCCAGTTTTCACTTCCACCATCATCTACTTGCCCCAGTGCATTCTCTCCTTCACTCATGACAGTGGTCTGAAATAACAGTTAAATACTGGGCAACTATGGAATAAACATAGGCTTATATTTCCCGGGAGGACTCAGATTTACTCAGTGTCTGCCCTTAGAGACAATGCACAAGGTCCGAAGCAAGGGAAATATTGTCTCTCTAAATAGCTTTACATCAGGACCTAGGTAATGGACCAGCAGAGTGATCTTCACTTGAAGACATCAGTCAGCTTGCATGCAGTCCTTCCAGTGATATGCATGCTTCTCTCAGTTTTCTCTTGATAACTTATCATTTGCAAAACCTGTGGTGATTTGGCAAAAGCTGAGTGTCCCCACCTGCAATGCCTAACAGCGAACTCAGGTTTGAGTTTCAGAAATGTTTTTTTATAGGTGAAATTTACAGTGACTCCATTAAGACTGAGATCCAATAGAAGACACCATTTAAGACTGTTTCCCAATGGGGTGAAAGAGAGTTGAGTATAGAGCAATAAACTCAATCATGTAAATGAAAGTAAAACTCAATCACTTTATCCCTCACGTATTGAATGTTTTGCTTAGGCCCACCCAGTGACCTAGAAATTCATGGCCAGGAAGGTGATATTTCAAAATATTTCTGAGTGAACTAATTTCTGATATACACTATCGTCAAATACAGGTTTTATGCTAAGCTTGACACAAATGCAAATCAGATACAGAAAGCCTATCCTAAATGAGTTTAAAGGGAAGACGAGTTCATAAATAATCGGGACATGTCGTGATCTGGATAGAGGTATTTGAAGAGGAGGGAAAAGCAGGAGCCATGATACAGCGGTAGAAATAGCCAAAATTTCCACAGGATATTGCACAGGAAACTGTAACCTCAGCTTGGTTGGAAACCAAGTTAAAAGAGTAGATTGGACTCAGGACCTGTTCATGATGTTTTTGTCATCACAAGCTGGGACAACATTGACCTTTGTAAAGCTAACATGGTGGCCTATTGATTCATGGAGAGCTTTTGGGCTGTTGGAGACCCCAGTCATCAGGAGGCTCCCAAAAGGCCATATCCCAGCTGGACTGTCTTTTGAAACTCTTGAGATATTTACTGGACCTCCTGTGTAAAAAAAAGCGTTACAAGACTTCTTAGGAAGAATCACTTCTAAGAATCTTGAAGTGTCGAAACAATTACAAGTATCTTAAGAAAGATGTAAAGAAAAGGAAAATAGATACTGTACAGGCATTTGATGAATGTCAGTATCTGTTTCTGACAAAAGTCTTTGAACTAGAATGAGAAAGATGGATCCTTAATTTAATAAAGATGATTACAGGGGACACTTATATTGTTTTGGGTCACTTCATGTCTATTTTCTATTTTTATTTATTTATTTATTTATTTATTTATTTATTTATTTATTTATTTATTTATTTTTATTTTTGAGAGACATAGAGACAGAGCGTGAGCAAGGGAAGGGCAGAGAGAGAGGGAGATACAGAATCTGAAGCAGGCTCCAGGCTCTGAGCCATCAGCACAGAACCCGATGTGGGACTCTAACTCACAGACCGTAAGATCATGACCTGAGCTGAAGTCGACTGCTTAACCCACTGAGCCGCCTAGGCACCCCATTTATTTTTTATTTTTATTTGTTTACTTTTTTTATTTTACTTCATGTCTATTTTCTAATTGGCTCAAGCCAGTTAGCATAACCTGTCCTCTTGGCCATAGTGACTTGTTTTTAGGATAGTAAGTGTCTGTCCATTGGGCTGATGTAATGTAAAGATATTTCTTCTGGCTCCTGGGAAAGTAGCTACGTGGAGGGATGTTCTCTTTCTGTTATGTGTGAACAAGAAAACATGTAGTCCTTAGAGGCCTCTGGCAGCCGTCTTGGGACCAGGACAGAAAGCAGCCTTGACTGAAAAGAGGGACGATTGGCTGGAACAAGTCTTGCCTGAACTTGCTGTGGGACTTCTCATTTGTTTCATAGGCCAATTTGAATTTACTTTTCTGTTACTGAAAACAGCTGAAATTGCTAATTGATTAAACATCGATCTTAAATGAAGAAGAAGCATCACATTTCATGATGAAACTTTAGAGACGTTCTCATTAAAGTTAGAAACAAGAAATGATTGCCCCTGCCCTTTCTGTAATCCAATACTGTTTTACACTGCATTAGCCAATGAAGTACAACATATTATGGAGAATGAATTTTGGAAAGAAAGACTTACAGATGATATTATTATCATTTACAAATCGGACTATTTTCCACTTGAAAAACTTAAAATAAGCAACCAGGAAACTATTGCAAGAGAGTTGACAAGTATGACTGGAAATCAAATATAGGAGGGAAAATCTGTAATTCTCTTCTATACCAGTAATAGTTATAAAACATATGAAAATGAGTTCCCTCACAATGGCAACAAATAATATGTAGAACCCATACTTAAAAATTAACAGCATTTAACAGAGGCAGACATTTCAGAAATGTATTTGAATAATACACAATGTTAGTGGGAATGCAGGCCCACCAGACATTTCTATCAATTGTAACAAAAATGGTATATTCCTTTTTGGAACTCAGCGAGACCATGAGTACTAAAACCTTTACCAGCTTAAAAAACACCACTTTGTTTCCTAGCCTTTATTAATCCAGAATCATATCCTAAGAAAATTATAAAGATCTGTTCAAAGAGTTAGTTCTAAGGAAATGTTTTATAAATACTGGAAATAATTAAAATGTAGCACAAAATGGAATAGGAAAATTAATTCTGGCATATTCATACACATTGGGATAGTCTGCAATTATTGAAAACATGTTATAAAAGTGTGTTAGTTTGGAAAGATATATATGATATAGTAAAGAAAAAATCAGTTAACTGAGCAGTATATACACTGTAATCTCATTCTAATGCTATTTTTTAAATTTTTTGTAGTTTCGAGTTTTTACTTAAATTCCAGTTAGTTAATATATAGTGTAAATTACTTTCAGGGATAGAATTCAGTGGTTCATCACTTACATAACCCAGTGCTCATCACAATGAACCCAGTGAACACCCTTGAACACCCAGTGCTCATCACAAGAAGTGCCCTTCTTAATACACATCCCATCCTCTCCTACCCCTCCATCAATCCTTAGTTTGTTCTCTTATAGTCGAGAGTCTCTTATAGTTTGCTTCCCTCTCTTTTCCCCCCATGTGTTCATCTGTTTCACTTCTTAAATTCCACATATGGATGAAATCAGATGGTCTTTGTTTTTCTCTGACTGACTTATTTTGCTTAGCCTAATACACTCTAGCTCCATCCACATCATTGTAAATGGTAAGATTTCATTCTTTTTTGGGACTGAGTAATATTCCTCTCTCTCTCTCTCTCTCTCTCTCTCTCTGTCTTTCTCTCTCTCTCTCTCTCTCTGTGTGTGTGTGTGTGTGTGTGTGTGTGTGTGTGTGTATCACATCTTTATCCATTCATCAGCGATGGACATTTGGGCGTTTTCCATAATTTGGCTATTATTGACAATGCTGCTATAAATATCAGGATGCATGTTTCCCTTCAAATTAGTATTTTTGTATCCTTTGGGTAAATACCCAGTAGTGCAATTGCTAGATCATAGAGTAGATCTATTTTTAACTTTTTGAGTCACCTCCATGCTGTATTCCAGAGTGGCTGCACCAGTTTGCATTCCCACCAGCAGTGCAAAAGGGTTCACCTTTCTCCACATCCTTGCCAACATCTGTTGGCAACATCTCGTTTCCTATGTTGTTAATTTTAGTTATTGACAGGTGTGAAGTGGTATCTCATTGTGGTTTTGATTTGTATTTGCTGATGGTTCTTGGAATGTGGAGTATCTATTCATGTGTCTGTTGGTCAACTGGATGTCTTATGTGGAAAAGTGTCTATTCATGTCTTCTGCCTATTCCTTCACTGGATTTTTTGTTTTTGGGTGTTGAGTTTGATAAGTTCTTTATAGATTTTGGATACTAACCCTTTATCAGATATGCCATTTGTAAATATCTTCTTCCATTCTATTGGTTGCCTTGTGGTTTTATTGACTGTTTCCTTCACTGTGCAGAAGCCTTTTATCTTGATGAGGTCCCAATAGTTCATTTTTACTATTGTTTTCCTTGCCTCCAGAGATATGTCTAGTAAGAAGTTGCTATGGCTGATGTCAAAGAGGTTACTGCTTGTGTTCTCCTCTAGGATTTTGATGGTTTCCTATTTCACATTTAGGTCTTTCATCCATTTTGAATTTATTTCTGTGTATGGTGTAAGAAAGTGGTCCAATTTCATTTTTCTTCATGTTGCTGTCCAGTTTCCCAGCTGAAAAGATGGTCTTTTTTTTCCATTGGATATTCTTTCCTGCTTTGTCAAAGATTAGTTGGCTGTATCATTGTCGGTCCATTTCTGGGTTTTCTGTTCTGTTGCATCAATCTATATGTCCTTTTTTGTACCAGTTCCATACTGTCTTGATTACTACAGCTTTGTTATATAACTTGAAGTCTGGAATTGTGATGCCTCTAGCTTTGCTTTTCTGTTTCTAGATTGGTTTGTCTATTTAGAGTCTTTAGTAGTTCCATATAAATTTTGGGATTATTTGTTCTAGCTGTGTGGAATATGCTGATGGTATTTTGATAGGCATTGCACTAAATATGTAGATGACTTTGGGTACTATAGAAATTTTAACAATATGTACTTCTATTTATGATTCTGCAATGTTTTTCCATTTCTTTGGTTTCTCTTCAATTTCTTTCATAAGTATTCTATAATTTTCAGAGTACAGATCTTTTACCTCTTTGGTTAAGTTTATTCTTAGGTATCTTATGGTTTTTGGTGCAATTGTAAATGGGATTGATTACTTGATTTCTCTTTCTGCTACTTCATTATTGGTGTATAGAAAGTGCAACCGATTTCTGTACATTGATTTTTGTAACCTGTGATTACTGAATTCGTGTATTGGTTCTAGGAATTTTTTGGTGGAGTCTTTTAGGTATTCTTCATAGAGTATCATATCATCTGCTAAGAGTGAAAATTTGACTTCCAATTTGCCAGTTTAGATGCCTTTTATTCTTTTTATTGTCTGATTGCAGAGGCTAGGACTTCCAGTACTATGTTAAATAATGTTAGTAAATGGACATCCTGTCTTATTCCTGACCACAGAGGAAAATCTGTTTTTCTTCATTGAGGATGATGTTAGCTGTGGGTCTTTTGTATATGGCCTTTATGATATTGAGGTATGTTCCATCTGTCCCTACTTTGTTGAGGGTTTTTATCAAGAATGAATTTTATACTTTGTCAAATGCTTTTTCTGCATATATTGAGAGGATCATGTGTTTCTTATCCTTTCTTTTATGAATGTGGTGTATCATGTTGGCTGATTTGTGAATGTTGAACCACTCTTACAACCCAGAATTGATCCCTCTTGATCATGGTGAATAATTCTTTTTATGTACTGTTGGATTTGATTTGCTAGTATCTTGTTGAGAATTTTTGCATCAGTGTTCATCAGAGATATTGGCCTATAATTCTCTTTTTTAGTGGGGTCTTTGTCTGGTTTTAGAATCAAGGTAATGCTGGCTTGTAGAAGGAGTTTGGAAGTTTTCCTCTCATTTTTATTTTTTTGGAATAGTTTGAGAAAACTAGGTATTAAAATGTTTGGTAGAATCCCCCTGAGAAGCCATCTGGCCCTGGACTTTTGTTTGTTGGGAGATTTTTGGTTACTGATTCAAGTTGTTTGTTGGTTATTGGTCTGTTTAAGTTTTCTATTTCTTCCTGTTTTCAGTTTTGATAGTTTATATGTTTCTAGGAATTTATCCATTTCTTTCAGATTGCCCTATTTGTTGGTATATAATTTTTCACAATATTTTCTTATAATTTTGTATTTCTCTCATGTTGGTTGTGATCTCTCCTCTGTTTGTGATTTTATTTATTTGTATCCTTTCTCTTTTCTTTTTGATAAGTCTGGCTTGAGGATTATCAATTTTATTAATTTTTTCAAAGGACCAGCTCCTGGTTTCATTGATTTGTTCTACTCAGGATTTTGTTTGTTTGTTTCTATATTATTTATTTCTGCTCTAATCTTTATTTTTTCCCTTCTTCTGCTGTGCTTACATACAACACCCAGTGCTCATCACAAGAAGTGCCCTCCTTAATACACATCCCATCCTCTCCTTCCCCTCATTTCTTTTTCCTTTGCTTTCTTTTTATTTATTTATCTTTTTAGCTCCATTAGGTGTAAGGTTAGGTTGTTTATTTGAGATCTTTCTTGCTTCTTGAGGTAGACCTGTATTGCTGTATACTTCCCTCTTATGATCACTTTTGCTGCATCCCAAATATTTTGGACCATCATATTTTCTTTTTCACTTGTTTCCATGTATTTTTAATTTCTTCTTCTTTTTTCACTTTAAAAATTTTATTTAAATCCAGGTTAGTTAACTTATAGTGTACTAATGGTTTCAGGAATAGAATTTAGTGATTCATCACTTACGTGTAACACTCAGTGCTCATCCCAATAATTGCCCTCCTTAATGTCATCACTAATTTAGCCCATTCCTCCCCCCCAACAGCCCTCCAACAGTCGTTTAATTTATTCTTCAATTTCCTGGTTAACCCATTCATTCATTAGTAGGATGTTCTTTAATCTCCACGTATTTGTGGTCTTTCCAAATTTTTTCTTGTGATTGACTTCAAGTTTCATAACGTTGTGGTCAGAATATATGCATGTTATGATATTAATCTTTTTATACTTGTTGAGGCCTGATTTGTGACCCAGGCCTGATCTATTCTGGAGAATACCCCATGTGCACTCAAAAAGAATGTGCGTTCTGCTGCTGTAGAATGAAATGTTCTGAATATATCTGTTACGTCCACTGGCCCAGTGTGTTCAAAGCCATTGTTTCCTTGTTGATTTCCTGCTTTGATGATCTACCCACTGCTCAAAGTGGGGTGTTAAAGTTCCCTCCTGTTACTGTATTATTATGAATAAGTTTCTTTTTGTTCATCCTTAATTGATTTATATATTTTGGTGCTTCCAAATTGAGGGTGTAAATATTTACAATTATTAGATCTCGTTGGATAGACCCCTTTATTATGATATAGTGCCCTTATTCATCTCTTGTTACAGTCTTTGGTTTAAAATCTTGTTTGTCTGGTAGAGGTGTTGCTAGTCTGGCTTTATCTTGATGTCCATTTGAATGATAAATTGTTCTCCATCCACTCACTTTTCATACGCAAGTGTCTTTAGGTCTAAAATGAGTCTCTTGTAGGCAGCATATAGATGGGTCTTGTTGTTTTTTTTTTAAATCCATTCCAACACCCTATATCTTTTGACTGGAGCATTTAGTATATTTACATTCAGAGTAATTATTAATAGACATGAATTTAGTGTCATTTTATTACTTGTTTTGTCATTGTTCCTGGAGATTTTCTCTGTTCCTTTCTAGTCTTTGTTGTTTTTGGTCTTTCTTTCCCTCTCAAAGAGAGTCCTTTAATATTTTTTGCAGGGCTGTGTACAGTATAATCTCATTTTAAAGCAGAGGTGGCATGGGATGGGGATCCCCTTACAGTTGTAAGGATGGGGATAAAAAGACTGGACTAGATGTCCTAGGGGATGTCACATGGCATGGAGGCCACACATGGGTCTTGAGAAGGTGGCAATTCTGAGAGGAAGGACATGGAGAAAGACCCAACAAAAAGAAAGCTATCGCTTCCTTCTGTTTATCATTCTCCTCCCTTGTGGCTCAGTAAAACACACTTGGTGTTATTGGATTACCTGTGGAAGACACATGGGACTGAATTTTGCATGATTTCCTTATCTTCCTACCAACGTTGCTTTGGGACACTTACCTGAATTCTGAAAAGACAAATGTAGATTTCCACTAAAATTCAATGTTTGTTTGGTTTGGGGCAGACAGAGTAGGTTGTGCAAGAGAGAAAGTAACAGCCTGATGCCTGGAAATCTGACAACCAGTAGTCATTCTCTGTGGAGCCTAGGTGCAGATGAACCAACAGCAAACAACCCGTAGCCCAGATGCAGAGCTGATTACCCGACTTTCATATCATCCCTCCACACTCCCCACCAAAAGCATTGAGGGATAAAATGGGGTCCCCAAAGCTCAGTGCATGCACACACATACACACAACAATAGCACACGCACATACTCACATGCACACATATATATGCAGACAGAGAGACAGGTGGTATACATGACAACATGGAGGTAATTTTTATTTTATTACATAACCCATATGAGATTTAGGACCTTTGATGGCCCAGTTTCCGTACTTTATCACATTCAAAGAAACACAGTCTAACAAATAAAAGTAATAAAAAAATAAGTATAATCCCAATCTTTGCAAGTATCTGTCAAAGAATGTTAAAGGGGATCTAATTTTTAACCTACATCAATTTTTAGAAATTCCATCCTTGCTCCTCTGTCATTGTCTCATACCTTGCGATTATTTTCCTGGTCCCCTTTTCATGCAAACTCTCTTGTCCTTTCCTCCCTGTTTCCTCCCCTTCCCTCCAGTGCTGTGACTCTGTCTCCTTCCTTCTTATTAAAAGAAGTGAGAGGTTTGCACCTGATTGTGAACAACCAAGATGCTCCCTGAAAGGGTGGTATTGGGGATGTTCCTTGAAGAATATTGTGATGGAGAATGGGACAAGGGCATGAGTGAGGAGAAGAGATGGGGGAACTCTCAAGTTGCCTTAGAATCCCAGAACCATGGTATTTTGAGCAGGAAGGACTATCAGGAAGGTTTGGGGCCACAGTGTGGCTTGAACAAAGCTCACAAAGGTACATGTCACAAGAGATGCCCTCTAACACCTCATGTGAACTGGATATTAACTACAGTGTGGCAAGGACACACATGGACAGTGTGATTTAGGAGGTGTGCATGTGGTGATTTAAGAAAGCAGAAGAAGGACTAGTGGAGGTCAAGGAGGAGGGTAACATGGAGGCAAGATGGATGTATGACATTAACTGGGGAACTGGGGGCTTTTCCAGGTGAAGGGAATGGTCTGAGTAAAGATAGAAAGATGGAGATGTTCAAGGGAAAGCATTATTTGAACATAAAGTATAAAGAAGGGAGTGATGGGAGAGACCCAGAGAATCAAGCTTACAGGGAAAGTCTTGTCAGTCTGCTAAGCAGTTCAGACTGTGGCCTGCAGGGGACTTTTGGGGGGTTTCCAAGAAACAAGCATAGCTAGACTTGCACTGTATGCACAGCCATCCAGGGACATGTAGGCATGGGAGAGGGGAGAGTGGAGATGCATAGAACGTCATAAAGAGGTAATTTGGGGGACAGACTCTCGGAGCTTGCAAAGTGAGAGTGTGGGAAGTGTCAGGTCAATTCTCAGGTTTCTACTTGAGAGCATAGTGGACAGTGGGATTTCCAGTGGAGAGTCAGGGAAAACAGAGTAGGTCCAGCAGTGCAGGGGAATGTGGGTTTGCTTTTGACCATGTTGGCCAAGGTGAGGTGCAGTATCAGGTACAGCGTCTAACAGGGGACAGAGTATGAGCATAGGGAAAAAGAGAGAGGCAGGGTGACTCAGTCGGTCGGGTGGCCGACTCTTGATTTTGGCTCACATCATGATCTCAGGGTCATGATTTTCTCTTTCCCTGCCCCTCTTTCCCACTCCCACAATCTGTCTCTTTCCAAGAAGGAAGGAAGGAAAGAAAGAAAGAAAGAAAGAAAGAAAGAAAGAAAGAAAGAAAGAAAGAAAGAAAGAAAGAAAGAAAGAAAGAAAGAAAGAAAGGAAGGAAGAAGAAGGAAGGGAGGGAGGGAGGGAGGGAGGAAGAAAGGAAGAAAGGAATGGAGGAAGGAAGGAAGGAAAGAAGGAAGGAAGGAAGGAAGGAAAGAGAAGCAAACCAAGAAATAGACTCTTAACTATAGAGAACAAGCTTATGGTTACCGGATGGGAGGTGGGTGAGGGGATGGGTGAAATAGACGATAGGGATTAAGGAGAGTACTTGTGATGAGCAGTCATATGTAAGTGTTGAATCACTAAATTGTACACCTGAAACTAATATTACACTGTATGCCAACTAATTGGAATGTAAATAAAAACTTAAGAAAAGAAAGAAAGAAAGATCAGCCGGGGTCAGCCTGGCCCCAGGGATGCAGGAGCTGCCACTGTTGCTGAGTCCAACAAGGAGCATGGAGGAGCCTTGGGGAGTTTTGGGTGCAGAAGAGGACCCTGGGGACACCAGCAGTTCAGGTGTGGGTGGAAGGAGAGCTACCCACTGCAGGACAAGTGAGAAGGGTGGTGGCTAGGTGTGGGGGGGCAGTGAGGAGTGGAGAGGGGGCACCATAACGCTGGAGGGGCTGTTGGTTCAGCATGCAGAGAAGCTTCAGTGCCTGGGGAAAGGACAGGATCACAGCCAGGACTCAGTTTGGCCATGGTGGGAGTTGGCTGGGAGGAAGGAAGATGGAGCAGGGGCGGCTTTAGTGCCTGAACACGGACTAGAGAAGAGGGACCCTAGTGGTCCATCCCTTGAGGTAGGAGTCCAAGAAGCTAGAATCGCACTGCCTGAGTTCAGGTCCCAGCTCTGCCACTTGCTGGCTGTGTGACTTTGCGTAAATCCTGTTGTGCCTCAGCTTCCTCATTTGTAAAATTGCAGTAGATGTAGGGTTGTAGTGAGGGTAAAATCTGTCAATAAGTGTATGTTATGACATAATACACAGTAAGTGCTATGTCAGAACTGTTCTTACTATATCACACATGGCACACATGGTAGAGTGTATATATATAGTATATGGAATATAAGGTGTATATTAAGCAGTACATATAGTGTGTAATATAATACATACTATAAATAATAATTATACATGAAATGTATATAATTATTATAATAAAAACTACCATCATAACATATATCATTTAAAATAAAATATTATCATAATAATATAGTATATATTGTGTATGATATATTTAATAACAAATATTATACATAAAATACTATATAATTGCATATATTGCTATTAGAGACACACTGCAGATACTGTTACTATAAAAGCAATTATTATTATCATTACCATTGTCATTATTATTGGAAGTTAGTCAGTGCTATAGATGCTGAAGTTAGTAGAGAAATAGAACAACCAAACTCGAGAGTCAAGAAGTTCAGTGAATGTTTGCTATGGCTAGGAATAGAGAATCTGATGTGTGTGTGTGCACACACAGGTAAGTAATGAATTTGGTTTTATTACTTTTTTAAGTTTATTTTTTATTTTGAGGGGGACGGGACAGCAAGAGTGCACAAGCAGGGAGGGGCAGAGAGAGAATCCCAAGCAGGCTCTGCACTGTCAGCGCAGAGCCTGAAGTGGGCCTCGAACTCACTAACTGTGAGATCATGACCTGAACAGAAATCAAGAGTCAGATGCTTAAACAACTGAGCCACCCAGGCACACTATAGTTTGACTTTAAATATAAAAACAGAGAGAGAGAGTTGATACAGACACTGTAAGCCAGCAGGTTCAACCTCATTTTACCAATGAGAGCAGAGACTCCAGTGCTTCACTGAGCTGCTTGAGGTCACAGGGTCATTGGTGGAGGTCTCCTGCCTCCTCTATTTTTGCAGGTGCTAAATTTGGATAGAATCCAGCAGACATGGTAAGCCTGAAGGTAAAGGTATAGTCCTGGAGGAGGCCCCTCCGCTGGAAGCTCTGTTGTCCTTCCTTTACTTAGGGCCCAGCTCGACCTTCTCTCTTTCCCCTTTGCCCCTCTCCACTTTCACTTGCCATTTTGGCATTTAGAGACCCTGTCCTCTGCCATCCAGGGATGCTAATATTTGCCTCTGAAGGGACTCCTGATGGAAGGCTTAGAGAACACTTAAAAATATTAACAGGTCAATGCTTCGAAAGCCCAATGTAATGCAGGAAGGAGCCTGTGCTTGTCTTGTCCCCTAGCCTGACAGATGATTACTGTGTCCTCATTGGTTGATTTCCTCGGCAAAATCACCTTGAGGGTGTGGGCAGATGATGAGCTTTGAAGGAGGCATCTAGGATTCAGAGCTGTTTTCCTGGCCCCAAGGAAACCCAGAGATTGTTTGGTATCTGCACCGAAGACCTTATAGAGGACCAAAATGTATTCTCTGAATTTCTCACATCGGCTTGGCTTGAAAGAAAAGAGTAATTTCAGGTAGTTTGTGATTCTAAAGGGGTTAGGAAAGATGTTCCAAATACATTTTAGGACATTGTCAGAATAAATCTAATCACTGCCTTTTATTCCCTGGTTTGTTGTGAGGCAATATGTGATGGATGCTGTGTTTGTCCTTACACCGTCTCAACCTTCCTCCTCACACCTCATTCTTCTCAGGGACCAGGGGGATTTTGTGTGCTGTCCAGAGACTCCCCTGTGCAGCTGGCTAGCTGTCTTCTGCCCTCCCTGAGCATGCTCCCACCCTCCTTGCCCCTGCCCCAGCCCCCACCGGCCTCAGTTCCTCCCGGGGACAGCCTCAGTGAGACCACATCTGTGCCAGAAGCAAAGCTGAGCAGGGGACCTGAAATAAGGATGAGGAGTCCGAGATCTGCTGGGGTCGGGGTGGAGGCTTGTTTTGTCCAGGAGCCATTCCATGGGTGACAGCCCTTGGCGCAGACTTCCTTTGTAGATCTAAGTGAAAGTAAGATGTAGAAGACAACTGAAGTGAGGCCCTAATCACCTCACTGGATGGTGGGTCTGTCCCATCCAAACTGCTCTTTCCTGTAGGTATGGGAGCACCAGAATCTTGACTGATTACTAGTTGAGTCCTCCCAATTTAGACGCCTTTTCAAACTTAGGAATTTGTAGAGCATGGGTTTAGGATGATAAAATTCACTCCAAACTGTACCAAACAGTTAATTAAAATTATAGATATACACAGCAATGCAATATTGAGTTTCAAAGAGCCTCAGAAATTGTGTACACCATGACATACTTTTAACAAAATTAAACAACTGAAATGAAATAACATAATTTTAGAAATATGTATGTGTTAAAACCTTAACTTAAATGAAGTAGACGTGAAATCTGTGGTCTCAACATTTGTGGAGAAGTAGGGAATAAGTTGGGGGAGAAGCACACGAGTAGATGTAAATTATTGTCATTATTTTGGGTCCTGTGTTTATGGTGTATTCACACCTTTGAATTATATTCTCTTACTAAAATAATGTAAATTATAATGGTATAAATTAAAATGCACCAGACGAATTACAAAAATGTTCATTGACCTAGTTAGCACTTATTCATATACTGGATATTTTTTAAGCACTTTATAAGTAGTCGATAATACCTAACTCACTGAATTCTCAAATCACTACCTATACGGTAGATATTATTATTTTCATTTCCATGCAGAAACTGAGGCACACAGTCAAGTAACCAGCCCAACATCACAAAGCTGAGCTCAAATTCTAAGCTAGGATATGCATCCCCAGAGTCCTGTTAGGATTAATGTATTTGCATGAACCCAAGGTCTGTAAAGAAAGGCGAGCAATTTAACTGAAGGAACCAGTTTCTACATGACGCAGGTGTAAATGTGCAGAGAAGGAGGGATGCCTGGCTTTAGTGTGTGTACAAAGCAAATGGTTTTGTAAAGAAGAGTTTTTCAGTTGGTTACTATATCCACCTTCCCAGGCAATGTGTTTGTGTGCTACAAGGCCTTTCTGGATTGATTCTACTAGTAGGAACTTTGGTGACATGGCAGGCTAATGGGGCAATCTCTTGATTGATTGAGTCTTGGATCTCCCTTTGTGTCCCAGTGCTGAGCTGACCAACAGCTAGATGAAGTTAGGGCTTCTTTTTGTTTTGCCTCAAGATTTATTATCTACTACACAAATATTGACTTCTTGAATTAACTTGTAATGTCTCTGGCAACAGAATTCAATATTCGTTTGATTACCTATTTGGTGACTGAGTGCAGTGAATAGTCTACCATCAATAGGAAGACCCATGGTGGAAGCCTCCTTTTATTTTCTTAATGTTAATAATACATTTTAATCATTATATATAAAATACCATTTCAACATTAAACCAGTGTGAAGATTATTGAGATATTTTATGTTCTATTTTGAACTAAATCTTTCAAGTTAAATGTATATCACATACTTTTATATCACAATGCGTCACAATTTCTCTTAACTTTATTGAGGAATAATTGACAAATATTGTATATATTTAATGTATACAAGGTGATGATTTGCTATACCACTTACATTGTGGAATTATTACCAAGACCAAGATGATTAACACATCCATCACCTCACATAGTTAACTGTTGTTTGTGTGTACCTGGTGAGAATACTTAAGATCTATAACCAGCAACCTTCAAGTACATGGCACCATATGATCAACTATAGTCCCCATGATGCGCATTAAGTCCTCAGAATTCACTCTTGTTATAACCAAAAATTTGTACCCTTTGACCTACATCACCCATTTCCTCCTCCACATAGCCCCTGGCAAACACCATTCTATTTTCTGTTTCTATGAAATCAGCTTTCTCCCTCCCCCTCTCTTGATTCTACATGTGAGATCATACATGTATCTTTCTCTACATGTGAGATCATATCTTTCTCTTCCTGACTTATTTCACTTAGCATAATGCCTTCAGGATCAACCCATGTTGTTGCAAATGGCAGGATTTCCTTCTTTTATATGGCTGAGTAATACTAGACACACACACGCACACAGTTTTTATTCACATTTTTAATCCATTCATCTATTGATTGACACTTAGGTTGTTTTCATATCTTGGCTATTGAGAATAATGCTGCAGTGAACATGGGAGTGCAGATATGTCTTTGAGATACTCCTTCAGATATATAAATTACTGGATCATATGGTATTTCTATTTTAAATTTTAAACCTCCATACTGTTTTCCACAATGGCTGCACCAATTTACATTTCTTTTTTTTAAATATAATTTATTGTCAAATGAGTTTCCATACAACCCCCAGCGCTCATCCCAACAAATGCCCTCCTCAATGCCCATCACCCATTTTCCCGTCTTCCCCACCCCCCCCCCATCAACCCTCAGTTTGTTCTCAGTATTCAAGAGTCTCTTATGGTTTGCCTCCCTCCCTCTCTGTGACTTTCTTTTTCTCCCTTCCCCTCCCCCATGGTCTTCTGTTAAGTTTCTCAAAATCCACCTATGTGTGAAAACATATGGTATCTGTCTTTCTCTGTTTGACTTATTTCACTTAGCGTAATACCCTCCAGTTCCATCTATGTTGCTACAAATGGCCAGATATCATTCTTTCTTGTTGCTGAGTAGTATTCCATAGTTTATATAAACCACATCTTCTTTATCCATTCATCAGTTGGTGGACATTTAGGCTCTTTCCATGATTTGGCTATTGTTGAAAGTGCTGCTATAAACATTGGGGTAGGTACATGTGCCCCTATGCATTAGTACTTCTGTATGCCTTGGGTAACTTCCCAGCAGCGCTATTGCTGGGTTATAGGGAAGTTCTATTTTTAATTTTGAGGAACCCTCACACTGTTTTCCAGAGCAGCTGCACCAGTTTGCATTCTCACCAACAGTGTAAGAGAGTACCCATTTCTCCTCTAGGATTTTGATGGTTTCCTGTCTCACATTCAGGTCCTTCATCCATTTTGAGTTTATTTTTATGTAGGTGTAAGAAAGAGGTCTAGTTTCATTCTTCTGCATGTTGCTGTCCAGTTCTCCCAGCACCATTTGTTAAAGAGGTTGTCTTTTTTTCCATTGGATACTCTTTTCTGCTTTGTCAAAGATTAGTTGGCCATACATTTTGGGTCCAATTCTGGGTTCTTTATTTTATTCCATTGATCTGTATACCTGTTTTTGTGCCAATACCATACTGTCTTGATGATTACAGCTTTGTAGTAGAGGATAAAGTCTGGGATTGTGATGCCTCCCATTTTGGTGTTCTTCTTCAATATTACTTTGGGCTATTCGGGATCTTTTGTGATTCCACACAAATTTTAGGATTGTTTGTTCTAGCTTCAAGAAGAATGTGCATGCAATTTTGATTGAGATTGCATTAAATGTGTAGATTGCTTTGGGTAGTATTGACATTTCAACAATATTTATTCTTCCAATCCATGAGCATGGAATGTTTTTCCATTTCTTTGTGTCTTCTTCAATTTCCTTCATAAGTTTTCTATAGTTTTCAGCATACAGATCTTTTACACCCTTGGTTAGGTTTATTCTTAGGTTTTATGGTTTTTGGTGCAATTGTGCATGGGATCAATTTCTTTATTTCTCTTTCTGTTGCCTCATTATTGGTGTATAAAAATGCAACTGATTTCTGTGCATTGATTTTGTACCCTGCAACTTTGCTGAATTCATGTATCAGTTCTAGCAGACTTTTGGTGGAGTCTGTTGGGTTTTCCATGTAGAGTATTATGTCGTCCGTGAAAAGTGAAAGTTTGACATCATCTTTGCCAATTCTGATGCTGTTTATTTCATTTTGTTGTCTGATTGCTGATGCTAGCACCTCCAACACTACGTTAAACAGCAATGATGAGAGTGGACATCCCTGTCGTGTTCCTGATCTCAGGGGGAAAGCACTCCATTTTTTCCCCATCAAGGATGATATTATCTGGGGCCTTTTCACAAATGGCTTTTATGATGTTTAAGTATGTTCCTTCTATCCTGACTTTCTCTAACAGTGCACAAATGTTCCCTTCTCTCCACATCCTCACCGATGCTTGTTGTCTTTTGTCTTTTTGATGAGAATCATTCTGAAAGGTGTGAGATAATACCTCATTGTGGTTTTAAGATTCCTTTTAAGTCAAAAGTTCTCTCTTCTCTGAGAGAGGTCTCCAAAATGGCAGGACTAGACTAACATTCCTGGAGAAATTTTTAGAAATGCAAATTCTTAGGCTTGTCCTTAGTCCGCTGAATCTGGAGCCCCAAGGGTGAGGTCCAGCTGGTGGTGTGCTGGCAAATGTTTAACAACAGGGTCTCTGGGGAAAAATGCATATATTTATGTTCACGAGTTTAATATAAATTTTACTGGTATATAGACTATGTAGCACAAAATTTACAAATAATAATAATAATAAAATATTCAATACTTATTATAACTTTCATATAGGAAATTGATTTGCACAGAATACTTTCACTGGCTTTTGCCAAACTTTTGTATCTGAGACAACCTATAGTTGCAATCGATGAATGAATGTAGCTTCAACATGAATGTTGGTTGATAGTTTTATTTACACTAAAGGGTATGTTCAAAGAGAAACAAAGGAAAATGGATGCTATGTCAAAATGTCATTTTTTTTTTTGTCAAAGACATGAGCAACTTCCTTGCTGAATCAGATTATAGTTTTCAAAAACTGGAAAAAATATATTTTGCTGTTCACAATGTAATAGCTATAGGCTGACATACATCTAAGTTTACTCTGTTTAACTCTGTATAATTAAGCTTTTCTCCATCACTTTCTGAAGTCAAGACAATCAATGAAATAATAACCCAAGTCCAGACGCGTAGCATTTGCCCGTTGTTGTGGTGTAAATACTTCTACCATGGCCAGTTTCAAGCCACATGACACCGCTAAGAAAGAACTAGAAGAGAGGTGCACGGCAGCATGCCATGTTCCCCACTTTCTTCCTACAGAGACAGTAGTCATAGATATCCTCCAGGATATGGATATTCCTCCATAGAAACATGTAGTAAAACACTTAGAAAGTGCTTTTCATGTAATTTTTTAAGACATAATTTTTTTTTTGAGAGAGAGGGAACAGGGTAAGGGGAGAGAGAGAGACAGCGGAAAGAGAGAAAATCCCAAACCGGCTTTGTGCTGTCAGCATAGATTCTGATGTGGGGCTCGACCTCACAAACCGTGAGATCATGACCTGATCCAAAAGCAAGAGTCAGATGCTCAATCAACTGAGAGCCACCCAGACTCCCCTAAGACATGAATTTTAATTATATATTTTTTTATGATTTATTTTTAATGACAGTTGTGTTTCATGACTGGTTTGGAATATTCCTGAAAATGTAACCCTTAGCTGTCATGAACTGTTATGAATAATTCCAGTAAACCATTGGGCCCAGTAATAGGTGTTTCGGCAAGCCCTCTGGGTAATTCCGATGATGCCAAAATCTTTATTTTTCTCTCTTTAAAATTCAAGTCTAATTAACATACAGTGTTTCAGATGTACAGTATAGTGATTCAGCAATTCTATACATTACTTAGTACTCATCACAATAAGTGTACTCTTAACCCCCTTCACTTATTTCACCTATCCCTACACCCCTTCCACCCTGGCAACCACCAGTTTGTTCTCTGTAGTTGAGTCTGCTTTTTTGTTTTTCTTTTTTTTCTTTTTGTTCATTTGTTTTGTTTCTTAAATTCCACATAAAGAGTGAAATCATATGGTATTTGTCTTTCTCTGACTGATTTTTTTTTAACTTAGTGATGATGCTAAATTTTGAGAACCACTGGCTAAGCAGATGCTGAAGACGAGAAATACATTTAGCTATAATTAACCTGACACCTTCTTGGGTCTGGCCAACCAAATGTTTTCCTTAAATGTTTAAACAAGTTCATATTTTGGGAGGAAGTTTGTCTACAGGAGAAGAGAGGAATGAGAAAAGGCTTTGAGTTTGAATCTTTGATTTCTTTTTCCCAGATTTGGCAAACTATTAATAGGTAGCCAAATAAACCGTCGATCAAATTATGGCTCAGTTTATCCTCTTGAAATAAAATGGCAGCCAATGCAAATGCTCAAATGACCTGTCTTTTGGAGTCTTAAAGAATTGGTTGATTTATTCAATAAATATTTATTAAGTATCTATGCTCTACCAAGCACCGTTCTGGATATTAGTGATGCAGGGCACTGAACAAGATAGACAAGGACCCTGATCTCAAGGAGTTCATATTCTAGGAGGAAGAGAGTAAACAAACAAACAAATAAAACAAGTAAAAGCCAGATAAGCAAGATAATTACTGGAACTATCTCATGCTACAGAGTAAACAGAAGAAGATTATGTTGTAGAAGGTGATGTATGAGAAGGTTTTGGCTAGAATGGTTATGGAGGGTCTCTTTGAGGAAGTGACAATTCAGTGAAGAACTGAATGATGGAAAGAATCCAACTATGGAACTACCTGGATGAAGAGCATCCAGGCAGAGGGGATGACAGTTGTAAAGGTCTTGAGGTGGGAACAGGTTTGATGTGTCCAAGGCCTGCCTGGCAAGGAGGACGACATGGCTGGAACAGTGTGAATGAGGAGAGAATTGTAGGAGACATGTCAAAAGGGAGTTAGGCAGGGCCAGATCAGGTAAGATCTGTTAGGCCGCAGCAAAAGTTTTGAATTTCATTCTTTTTTTTTTTTTAACATTTCTTCATTTTTGAGAGACAGAGTGTGAGCATACGAGGCACAGAAAGAAAGGGGGACACAGAATCCGAAGCAGGATCCAGGCTTTGAGCTGTAAGCACAGAGCCCAGTGCAGGGCTTGAACCCATGAACCATGAGATCATGACCTGAACTGAAGTCATATACTTAACCCACCCAGGTGCCCCAGGATTTCATTCTAAGTGATGGGGAACCTTTGGGAGGCTTAAAGCACGGGAATTATAGGCCTAACTTCTGCTTTAAAAAGAGCACTGACTTCTGAGTGGAGAATGGGCTGTGAGAAGCAAGAGTGGGAGCAGGGAAATGCATCGAGAGACTGTTGAAAGAGTCCAGGGACCAGACAACATGGCTTGGAATGGTAGTGGCCAGGTTTGGGATTATAGGATATTATAGGGGAGCAGCAGATTGGACTGACTGAGAGGTTGTGACAAATTCTTTATAACCATAAAATGGACTATTAACCTTACCATGTTAAGTAAAGTGGACTAGAATTCTTTGTGTTGATGCCTACTAAATCTCTTACCCATTTTGGTCCACCTATCAGTTTATACCTTCTTTATAGAATCATGGCACGGTGCCTTAAAAAGATGGTAGCCTCTTAACTGGGTGGGCAACTGAGGAGGCATGACTTTGAAGATACTACATGGAGACTAAGTATAATCCTGGGTCCATCCCAATAAGCTTATGTCAATAAGGACCAAGCAGAAGTCAAGAATGGAGATCACCCCAACAACTCCTTGCATTTGTGCACAAATTACCAGTATGCATTTGTAACATCCCTGCCCTGCTTGAATTGGGTGGGCAAGCACCCTGCATCAGTCTGGAAAAGTTCACCTTCCCCATTCAACCTGGCCAGGTTCATGTGTGCATTTTGCCAGTGGTGACCTTGGAGGCGAACTCCCCAAAGAACTCTGTCTTGCAGGTTGCTTAACCTGTGGTTCACAGATAAATGTCCTTTGGTATATACGGAATAGGAGCTGTCACTGGGAGAGTCACAGGGATTCTCAGTCTAATGCTCAGGTCATTACTATGGTGCACATTCTGTAAATTTTTCAAAGTATGATTTATATTCACTGATTTAAGAAAACCATGACTACCTTATTTTTTATTGTTTATTTATTTTTGAGAGAGAAGGAGAGAGGAAGAGAGAGAGCATGAGGGGGGAGGGGCAGAAAGAGAAGGAGACACAGAATCCGAAGCAGGCTCCAGGCTCCACGCTGTCAATGAAGAGCCTGACATGGGGCTTGAACTCAAGAAATGCAAGATCATGACCTGAGGCAAAGTTGGATGCTTAACCAACTGAGCCATCCAGGTGCCCAATGACTACCTTAACACTTCATTTATCCAGAATTCTCTGAGAATATGGCATTTCATGTAAACGCATTTTTCATATATATGCCTTTAAATGTCAAGGCAACTTTTATATCATGAACGTTTTGAGCATTTTAGAGAGAGGGCTTGCTGAAGCAAGTGAGTCTCGTAAGCAGAGTGTCTATGTAATTTAACCTCCCTTGATGACTCACATTCACCCATTGTGACCATCCATCACCACATTCATGCTATACTGCAGTGATGCAGTGGCTCCACGCCCTGTGAAACTGACTGTTATGTGAATCCTTCACTCCCTTACTTTCTCTCTGGAGAACTGGGCCCTCTGTTGAGGGCTTTATGTCATTAACACCTACCAATGGTACCCAAAGCAAGAGTCCAAGTAAACAAATTTGCTTGAACGCCTTTCACTGTTTCTTGTTAGCAGATTGGTACTTTAAGAAGATAGTTTTTATTTGGGAGGATTTGGCTAAATTAGCCAGCCTGCTGTTGCTGAAAACAGAAGTTTCCAGAAGCTATGCCTATGTTTTTCCTATTAGTGTGCGCCATATGTGACCCACCCGCATTTGTATATTATTAATTCATACAAAAAGCCTTTTATATTGCTCCTGGTTCGTGTAAACTGAAGAATAAAGAGGAGTCCTCAGGATGATAAAGAAAGATGCCTCCTAGGTAATTCAAGTAGAAGTCAAAGGAAGAAATTTGACTGGAGAAGACCAGGAACCCCCGGTATGTAAATAATGCCAGTGAAACCTCTGTTCCAATGCTGGGGCCATGCCACCCTCTCTTAGCCTTGACTTGGACAACCATGACCTAGAATTGGGCAGCCATGAATGGACGCTGATGGGGAGCTTTGGGCAAACAATCACAGCTGCAATGCACACAGGTTTTCTTAGAACTGGTTTGTGCACTACAGAGAACCTGGCTCCTAGGGGAGGTTGTTACATCATGGAATATTCTAGACTTCCTTCTCAGGGTCCCATTACCCTGCTATGATGTGTAAGAATTGTCTTGCTCCAGAATTCGTGAAAGAAAGCATTTGATACAGTCATTTACATGGAAACATAAGTAGTGTCTTTCTTCCAGTCCCTAGACTTTGGCAAACAAAATGCTCTTTCCAACACACTGATGGATGTCCTTATTTTCAGCAACAGTTAAGCCTCTATCGGTAAAAATGCAGGCAGCTCAGAGACAATTTTCTTCTGACAGGCCAGATACTGGAACTGTAGGTGGGAAGGTTCAGGACCGTTTTTTGAACCAAAACAGAAGAGAGATGAACCAGGAAAGTGTCCACATTTCACCTGCTGTTTTCTTCCCTTCCTTTGGGGAAATAAATGATTATTTTGTAACTATTTATATACAGATGCAGGTAATCTTTTTTTCTCTTTTTTTTTTTTTTTTAAAGAGAAAGGTCAAAGATTGTCACAGTCTGTGTCACATCAAACTGAAATAGCTTCAGCCCCTTCCTCTGTATTTCTGTGGTAATTGCCTCCGTGAACTACAAACAAAGCACACGTGGGTTGAACAGGATGAAGCCATCTGGGCTTGGGCTAAGTGTGCTTTCCTGGACGGGGGAAGGAACACGGCTGCCTGGGGCTGTTGGCTCTTACTTGAAGAGAAATCCATGGTTTAAAGACTTTCCTTTGTTCCTTGTTTCTTCACCAAAGGACAGGCACTTCACTTGTCCTGGAGGGGAGGCTGTTGGCAAAGTCTTTGTGTCCCATAAATGGGCAAATAGAACCTTTTCTGTCATTGTTCACAAAGGTTTGTGGAGTGCCACTCTGGTAAGATCCAGTGCTTGGGCTGGGGTGATGATGTATAAAATCTATGGGGCTATTCCTCAAGGGACTTACAGATTGGTTAGACAAACAAAAGGAATTAAACAAGACAAAACCAAAATAGAACAACAAAACAACCAACCAAACAAAATTAAAAAACAAAAAACAGTCACCAGCCCACCAGCAACCTTTTCCTTTTACCCCGACCAAGTATGCACATTCATTTCATTGCTTATCTCTTTTCTCTTATATGAATGCCTGTCTGTCTGTTTGTTTGTTGGGGGGAAGGGCTTGTGGATTTCTTGAGCTGAAGATTATTAGCAATTTTTGCCCAATGACAGATCTCTCTGTTTTCTAGGTGTAGGGAATATTGTCCATAAATCACAACCATCCAGCAAATGCTTTACAAAGAGCTCTCTGAACACCGCATTTCATTTGTGGAGGGAAAAAATGCCTGCATTTAACTTCTGGCTCCTAATCTTCAGTTGACAGAAACCAGGAAACTGCTCAATTTCATATGTTTACTTCAAAATACCCTATCTCAGCCAAGTGTCTGGCTGCTCCATTCTATAAATGCAAGGCGCCACCATCATGCCTTGTATGTCTTTCCTCTCACTGTGTGTTGGCTGATGCTTGTGTCCAAAAGGCAGGCTTTCAACAAATTGCATTCTGATTGACTTACCTGGATTTCTGCTGGGGAGCTGAACACTAAAGCCAAATAGATTTGACCAAAACTTGCTTTGCTGGTTTTTTGAAGTGTCTTTCAGAAACAGCCTCGGACATTTTTTATGAGAGGTATGAAGAATATAATTTAAGGACAATGGTACAAGCCAGAGTCACAGTAAAGATGGTTTTAGAGTTGGGTGAAATCTCAGATTATCTGTCTGAACCTTTTAGCTAGTCAAGAAGACTCATGGTCTTCTTTTGCAGTGTCTGTTAAGACCACGTTTCTAAGTTCGTAAAGCCACAGACCTCTGAGTGATTGGAGCCTGTCTTTTGACTGTTTGCCTTGATATTTGTTTTGAACTTGAATCTCAGAGCCATTTTAATCTATCTAAGCAAGGAGCCTTGTATCCAAAGTGAAGTGTGGTCCCATGGACTTCATAATGATACTTGTTGGTGCTGGGGTAAAATCCAGGGATTCATAGTCTCCTGACTGTTCTCAAGGACACCGGTCAAGACCATCACCATTTTAGCTGACCTAGGTGACTGCAATGGCTTCCAGATGATTTCTTGGACCTAGCTATTTTTTCTTCTGATCTAACCATACTATTTTCCCAAAGACTCAGGATTATCCTGGTACTTTCCCCAATCTAAATACTTTAATGACTCCCTTTAATTTTTCTAAATAAATGATTTTAAATTTACAGGGAAATCACAAAGTTACAAAGTTCCCATATACTCCAAAGACTATTATTTCCTATAGTTTTCTGTAATATTAATATTTACTGGTAACGTAGTACATTTGTTATAATAATGAACCAATGTATATACATTATTTTTTTAATATTTAACTTCGAGAGGAGAGAGTGTGAGAGGGGGAGGGGCAGAGAGAGGAATACACAGAATCTGAAGCAGACTCCAGGCTCTGAACTGTGTACCCAACACGGGCCTCAAATACATGAGCCACGAGGTCATGACCTGACCCAAAGTTGGACACTTAACTGACTGAGACACCCAGGCATCCCTGTAGATACATTATTATTAACTGAAGTTCATGCTTTACTCAGATTTCCTTACTTTTAACGTAGTGTCCTTTTTCTATTCTAAAATTCCATGCCATATTACATTTAGTCTTCACATCTCCTTAGGCTTCTCTTGACTGTGAAGCCTTTCCTTGTCAGACTTTCCTTGTTTTTGATGATGCAGTTTTGAGAGGTGCTAATAAGGTATTTTGAAGGATGCCCCTCCATTGAGATATGTCTGATTATTCCCCCTCAGAATTAGCCTGGGGTGATATGCTCTTGGGAGGAAGACCACAGAAGTGAAGTGCCATGAAGTGCCATGTTTCTCACATCAAGTCTACCTACTATAAAAATTGCCTGTCACTGTGTGAACCTTGATCACCTGGCTGAGGGGGTGTTTGTCAGGTCTCTCCACTGTGAAGTTCCTCTTTTCCTCTTTCATTCTTTGGAAGGAAGTCACTGTGTGTAACCCTCACTCAAGGAGTGGGCGGTTAGGCTCCATTCCCTTGAGGACAGAATGTCTACAAAAATTATTCAGAATTCTTCCACACAGAGATTTGTCTATTCTGTTTTTGTTTTAATTTATGTAATCATTTATTTGTTTCAGTATGGACTCATGGATATTTAATTTTATATTTTTGGCTATAGTCCAATGCTAATTTATTTTATTATTCAAATTATTTCAGTTTTGACCATTAGAAGCTCTTTCAGGGGGCTTCTTTGTCCTTTCACATACCTTATCAGTGTGGGAGTTTTTAAAAGCATTTTCTTACTTCTTTATGGTACAAAAATGCTCCAGGTTCTCTTGTATTTTTTCTAACTCAGTCCTAGAATCAGCCATTTTTTCCCCAAGGATCTCTGGTTCCCTTTTTAATTCCAAAGCTACTTAGATAAGCACCTTTCTCCTCTACCCTCTGTAGTGAGGTTGCTTCATACATTTGTAACACAGTTGGATTGTTTTATCACATTCTTATCACTCCTTCCTTGGATCTCTTGACATCCTAAGTAATTTTTAAAAAATTGTGTACAGTAAAGTTTATCTCTGTGCTGTAAAGTTTTATGGGTTTTGGCAAATACATAGTGTCACATAATCACCATGAAAGCATCGTGGTCATCTGAATAATGACCCATCAAGGATGTCCACATCCTAATGCCTGGAACCTATGACTATACTACTTTATGTGGTAAAAGAAACTTTGCATATGTTATTAAGTTAAAAATCTTGAGATCGAGAGATTACTGTAGGTTATCTGGATGAGCACAATATAGTCACAAAGGTTCTTATAAGAGGGAGGCAGAGTTGGTAGTTGGAGACATGATGGCTGCAAGAGGTTAGAATGATGTGAGGAAGGGAGCCATGGTCCAAGGAATGCAGGTGGCCCTGGGAAGCTGAAAAAGGCAAGGAATGGATTCTATCTTGAAGCCCCAGAAGGAATGCAGCTATTCTGACCTATTGATTTTAGATTTCTTATCCCCAGAACTTAGTAAGAGAATAAATTTGTATTTTAAGCCACTAAATTTTTGGCAATTAATTGCAGTAGCAATAGGAAATTAATATAAACTTTGGTCCCTGGAATGGGGTGCTGCTGTAACAAATACTTAAAAATGTAGAAGTGGCTTTGGAAATGGGTAATGGGTAAAAGCTGGAAATTTTGTCAGGACCGTGATATAAGAGGTCAAATCTACCATGAACAGACAAACGTGGATATTAAAGACTTTGTCTGTGAAGGCTCAGGAGGAAGCCTAAATTGTCTTGGAGAATACGTATATTGTCATAAACAGAACATAAAAATGTGAACATTATAGGTGCTTCTGATGGGTGGTTTAGTTGGTTAAGCTTCCAGCTCTTGGTTTCAGCTCAGGTCATGATCTCCCAGTTTGTGAGTTCGAGACTTATGTCAGTCTCCTTGCTAACAGTGCAGAGCCTGCTTGGGATTCTCTCCCTCTCTCTGGCCCTCCACTCTCTCTGAAAATAAATAAATAAACTTTTTAAAAAGCTGCTTCTGATGAACGATCAGAAGGAAATGAGGAACGTGGTAAAGGAAACTGGAGGAAAGGAGATCTTTATTATAGAGTGACAGAAAACTTAGCTAAGTTTTGTACTACAGTTATGTGGGAAGCAGAGCTGTTAAATGATGAACTTAGTATTTAGCCAAAGACAGTTCCAAGCAAGGTATTGAAAGTGCAGCCTAGCTCCTTCTTGGTGAGGAGAAGGAGATAATCTGAAGAAAGAATTTTAAACAAAAGGGACAAAGGACTTGAAATATGGGAAATTCTTAGCCTATCCAGATTGTAAAAGACACCAAAATTAGAAGATCCACTGTTGGGAATGTATGCTATGGAGAGAAGTCAAGGTATAGTTAGGCAAACTTTTGCTAGTGTTTCAGAGGAAGAAAAGAGTACAGTATTTAGTCACATATAGGGCTCTCTGAGAAGGTTAGTTTTGTGACTCATGGATCCCCTCAGTCATCTCAACAGAAGCCAAAAATAGAGATGGAATTATCCAGGGAAGACCTATAGAAGAATCTCTTGTCTAATGGAGTCAACCTTCATGACATATGTGGGAGACCCACAGTTTTTTTTATATTATGCCAGCCACTAGGTTTTTTTTTTATGTTATGCCAGCAGAAAGTCCACCAGCCATTATGTTTGTGGTAATTTGTTTTATAGCAATAGAAAACTAATACACCTACCCAATATCCATGTTTCCTCTGTTTGTCAAAAGTACCTTGTTGTTACTTTTAAAATACTCTTTTGTTTAGAGTATTTAGTTTAAAGTTCACAGAAAAATTGAGGGGAAGATACAGAAGTTTCCTATATACTCCCTGCCTCCCTGCCATGCATGCATAGCTCCTTCCGTTGTCAACAATGCCCCACCAGAGTGGTACATTTGTTACAACTGATGAACCTATATTGACAGATCGTAATTACCCAAAGCCTGTAGTTTACATCATAGTTCATTGTAATGTCATACATTCTATGGATTTGGACAAACGTATAATGACACATATCCATCATTATGGTATCATACAGAGTATTTTCACTTCCTAAAAATCCTGTGTATTCGGCCTATTCATCCTTCTCTCCACCCTCCAACCTCTGGCAACCACGGATTTTTTTACTGTGTTCATAATTTTGCCTTTTCCATAGCGTCATATAGTTGAAATTATATAGTATGTAACTTTTTCAGATGGGCTTCTTTCACTTAGTAATATGTATTTAAGTTTCATGCATGTCTTTTAGTAGTTTGACAGCTCACTTCTTTTTAGTGGTGAATAATATTCTATCATCTGGATGTACCATAGTTTATCCATTCACCTATTGCAAGGCATCTTGGTTGCTTCCGCTTTGAGAATTATGAATAAATTTTCTATGAATATCCATGTGCAGGTTTTTGTGTGAACATAAGTTTTTGACTCCTTTCGGTAAATACCAAGATGTGTGATTAATGGGTTGTATGGTAAGAATATATTTAATTTTGTAAGAAACCACTGCCAAAATGTCTTCCTAGGTAGCTGTACATTTTGTGTTTCCACCAGCTGAAAGTCACCTTGGTGTTTCTGCCTGCTCTTTCTTCTACATCTGGAGATTCTTACTATTCTCTTTCCTCCTGCCACTGGATCTGTACTGATGCTAATCATCTCCTGCCTAGCCATTTGCAATGTTCATCCCATTGGGTCTCTTTTCTTTCTGCTTCTCCTGGCTTATGGTTGATTGCACCATTGGTCCCAATTCTTCACTTATCTGTAATGGAACCATTCACAAATCCTTTTGTCATGACTCTCTACTCTGGTAGGTATATGACTACTGTCTTCATGGTAGATGGCCTTAGAATTGTGGCTTGGTCATGGACTTGCTTTGACCACTGGAATGTTCACAAGGGTGATGTGAGCAGAAGCTTGAAATGTTCTTGTGCATTTGAGCTTGTCTTTCTTGCACTTCTGCTATCACCATGGGAAGAAAATGCTCTGGGTAGCTTCTGGTCCAAAGAGGATGAGAGAGAGAACATGAAGCAGACGTAGGCCCCACTCATAGTCTAGAGCTAAGCCCAGCCAGTCCCAGTTAAGGTCAGCCATACTTAGCCAAAACACTGAAGCAAGAATGAGAGGTAATTGCTTATTATTTTATGCCACTATGATTTTGGAGTGTTTGTTACTCAGCAAAAGTTGCCTAATACACAGTTTTTATCTATTCTCCCTAATGCCAAGTCTCCATTGTGAAACATAGATCTATCTTTTTACCGGTATACATTGTCTGATTTTTCCTACAGGATAAAATTCCATATGTTTATCCTAGCATGTAAGCCCTGCCTTGCCCAACCTCAGCTTCTAATTTCCATCTCACTCTACCATGACCCTGACTCATTTACCATACAAAAACACTTGAAGGTTTAAAGCATGCTATGAACTTTAATTCCTTTATACCTTTGTTTTGTCTTTCCTTCTGCCTGGACTTTTTTTTTTTTTAACGTTTTTATTTTATTTTGGAGAGACATAGAGACAGAGTGTGAGCAAGGGAAGGGCAGAGAGAGAGGGAGACACAGAATCTGAAGCAGGCTCCAGGCTCTGAGCTGTCAGCACAGACCCTGACATGGGGCTTGAACCCACAGACCGTGAGATCATGACCTGAGCCGAAGTCGGACGCTCAACCGACTGAGCCACCCAGGCGCCCCTGGACTTTTTTTAAAAATTATTTTTAATGTTTTATTTTTGAGAGCAAGAAAAAGTATGTGTGGGGGAGGGGCAGAGAGAGAGGGAGACACAGATTCCAAAGATGGCTGAGGGCTCTGAGCTGTCAGCACACAGCCCGACATGGGGCTCGAACTCACAGACTGTGAGATCATGACCTGAGCCGAAGTCTGATGCTCAACTGACTAAGCCACCCAGGGGCCCCTGCTTGGACTTTTATCACATACCCGATTTGTCAATTCCTACTTATTCTTCAAAACCAGCTCAAATGCCACCACTCAGAAGTGTCCCATTTATGACTGCATGGTACTTAATGGGTATTACTGTTAGAATGCTCATTTCATGGCACTGTGGCAGATTGTGTCTGTGACCTGACCTGTGCTGATAACTTTAGAGAAGTGACTTTATTTTATTCATACTTCTGTCCCATGTATCTATGCCTAACTCATTTCCTGGCATAAAGTAGATGCTCAAAACAGGTGTAATGAGTAAATTTTAAGGGGCATCATTTGGAAGTCTGCCCTCCTAGGCAATGTGATGAGCTGTGGAGAGCAGATTAATTCAGAGGTCTCATGCAAGCACTATTCCTGCGGTTCCCAGAGTAACTCTGCCAGGAAAGGAGTTATGCTTGGCAGAATCTGTTAGAGATTCTGCCTTCTCTGTTCCAGAACAGATGGAGAGGTAGCATAATGCTATAGTTGGATCATGGGACAAGAGACCCAGTTTGCAGCCCTGGTTCTGTCACCAACTTCTCCCCATATATCACTGAACTTCAGGTTCTTTATATAATGAGGCTCTTGGATATGAGAGTCTCCCTAGGTATCCCTGATTCTAATATGCAGTTTGGGTCCCTACAGAAGTCTCCAGGTCCCTAGGAGATATGAAAAGCATGGAGGATGTGAAAGCTGGGTTAGGGGAACCACCCCTCATTGTGGGCAGGGAACTTGGTTCTCGCCAACTTTCCTTGTGTATATACTCTTGTTATCCATATTCTGGATAAAACTGACACCAAAACAGAGTAGCTTAAAACAATAATTTATTATTATTTCTCATGCTTTCGTGGGTTGGCTAGGTTTATCTGGGCAGATTTTTCTTGAGATCCCCTCTGCAGCTGTAGCAGGTGGTGGCTGGGGCTGCAATTATCTGGGGGTTTAACTGGGCTGGACATCCAAGATGCTTCATCCACATGGATGACCTGTCAGTTGGGGCTGTCACTGGAGCATCATGTGGCCTGTCCGTGTGGCATGGGCTTCTCACAATATGGTGGCTGGATTCTAAGTAGAAACATCCCAAGAGTGAAATATCCTAGTGCCACAAGCATAAGCTGCAAAACTTCTTATGACTGAGACTCAGATTCTCAGAATATCATTTTTGCCACATTCTTTTGGATAGTCAAGTCACTAAGGCCATCCTAGCTTTAAGGGGTAGGGCACAGACCCCTCCTCTCCATGGAAGGACTGTTGAGGAATGTAAAGCCCTATTCAATTCATCTTAGCATGAGAATGTTCTGAGGTGAAGGATCTTGGAATTGAAAAATCTTTTGTGACTAGAAAAGCCCAGGTGAATGCGGCTAAACATTTTGGGATGCCTTTGGAGCTATCCTCAGGCTGAGAAGGGGAGACTCTAGATTTCATCCCAACTTTTTAAAAAATATATTATTTTTTATTTTTATTTATTTTTATTTTTTATTTAAATCCAAGTTAGTTAACATATAGTGCAATAATGATTTCAGGAATAGAATATAGTGATTCATCACTTACATATAACACCCAGTGCTCATCCCAACAAGTGCCCTCTTTAATGGCTCTCACCATTTAGCCCATCCCCTCAGTCACCACCCCACCAGCAAATCCGCAGTTTGTTCTCTGCATTTAAGAGTCTGTAGGGGCGCCTAAGTCTGTTAAGCATCCAACTTCAGCTCAGATCATGCTCCCATAGCTTATGAGTTTGAGCCCTGCGTTGGGCTCTGTGCTGACAGCCCAAAGCCTGGAGCCTGCTTTGGATTCTGTGTCTCCCTCTCCCTCCACCTCTCTCTCTCTCTCTCTCTCAAAAATAAGTAAATAATTTTAAAGAGTATCTTATGGTTTGTCTCCCTCTCTGTTTTTATCTTATTTTTGCTTCCCTTCACCTTTGTTCTTCTGTTTTGTTTCTTAAATTCCACATATGAGTGAAAACTATGTGATATTTGTCTTTCTCTGATGACTTATTTTGCTTAGCATAGTACACTCTAGTTCCATCCACATTGTTGCAAATGGAAAGATTTCATTCTTTTTGATTCCCAAGTAATATTACATTGTATATAGATGCCATATATTCTTTATCCATCCATTGGTCAGTGGACATTTGGGCTCTTTCCATACTTTGGCTATTGTCAATAGTGCTGCTGTAAACATTGGGGTGCATGCGCCCTTTCGAATCAGCATTTTTACATCCTTTGGATAAGTACTTAGTGGTGCAATTGCTAGGTCATAGAATAATTCTAAGTTTTTGAGGAACCTCCATACTGTTTTCCAGAGTGGCTGCAACAGTTTGCATTACCACCGGCAGTGCAAAAGGCTTCCTCTTTCTCTGCAACCTTGCCAACATCCGTTGTTGCCTGAGTTGTTAATTTTAACCATTCTGACAGGTATGAGGTGATCCCTCGTTGTGGTTTTGATTTGTATTTCCCTGATGATGAGTGATGTTGAGCATCTTTTCATGTGTCTTTTAGACATCTGGATGTCTTCTTTGGAAAAGTGTCTGTTCATGTCTTTTGCCCATTTTTTCACTAGATTATATGTTTTTTGGGTGTTGAGTTTGATAAAGTCTTTATCGATTTTGGATACTAACCCTTTATCCGATATGTCATTTGCAAATATCTTTTCCCATTCTGTTGATTGCCTTTTAGTTTTGCTGATTGTTTCCTTTGCTGTGCAGAAACTTTTTATCTTGATGAGGTCCCAATTATTCATTTTCGCTTTTGTTTCCCTTGCCTCCGGAGATGTGTCTAGTAAGAAGTTGGTGTGGTCGAGGTCAAAGAGGTTACTGCCTGTTTTCTCCTCTAGGATTTTGATGGTTCCTTGTCTTATGTTTGGGTCTTTCATCCATTTTGAGTTTATTTTTGTGTTATGGTGTAAGAAAGTGGTCCAGGTTTATTCTTAATGCATGCTTCTGTCCAGTTTTTCCAGCACCATTTGCTGAAGAGACTGTCTTTTTTTCCATTGGATATTCTTTCCTGCTTTGTCAAAGATTAGTTCGCCATACATTTGTAGGTACATTTCTGGGTTCCCTATTCTGTTCAATTGATCTATGTGTCTGTCTTGGTGCCAGTAACATATTGTCTTGATGATTACAGCTTTGTAATATAGCTTGAAGTGCAGGATTGTGATGCCTCCAGCTTTGGTTTTCTTTTTCAACATTACTTTGACTATTTGGGGTATTTTATGGTTCCATATAAATCTTAGGATTGTTTGTTCTAGCTCTGTGAAGAATGCTGGTGTTATTTTGATAGGGATTTCATTGAATGTGTAGATTGCTTTGGGTACTATAGACATTTTAACAATATTTGTTCTTATAATTTATGAGCATGGAATCTTTCTCCATTTCTTTGTGTCTTCTTCCATTTCTTTCATACGCTTTCTATAGTTTTCAGTGTATAGATCTTTCACCTCTTTGGTTAGGTTTATTCCTAGGTATTTTATGGGTTTTGGTGCAATTGTAAATGGGATAAATTCCTTTATTTCTCTTTCTGCTGCTTCATTATTTTATAGAAATGCAACCGATATCTGTATGTTGATTATATATTCTGAGACTTTGCTGAATTCATGTATCAGTGCTTGTAGTTTTTTGGTGGAGCCTTTGGTTTTTCCACATAGACTATCATGTTGTGTGTGAAGAGTGAAAGTTTGAGTTCCTCCTTGTTGATTTGGATACCTTTTATTTGATTTTATCCCATCTTTAATCAGAAAATCTTTTTGAGGTTCAGATTCAGCTGTTTGTTTGTTTGTTTGAAGAGTTCAATGGCCTTTAAAGGTAATGTCATGATCAGAGTTTGGTGTGGGTCCCACAGCCTTAGCAAACAAATATATGTTGAATGAATTGTCTCCTGGGTGTTCACAGGCCAGTCTGGGTGTCTACAGCAGAAGACAAAGATGCAGGCTTGACTTGACCTTATAGATGTAGGTGCTTTCTTAGATTGGGGCTTCCCAAGGGCCTAGGAGGAACTTGAGGAGACTCTTTTCCCACAGAAAAACAAACTTTGAACCTCTGTTAAATTTCTCACTGGTCTAGATGTGTCTTAATATCTTGTTAAAATTAAGTACAAAATGGAGACCAGGCTTAAGAATTCCTTGAGCAGACCCATAGGAAAAAACTAAATCTAGCTTATTTTATCAACATAAGCAAAACTTAAGTTATTTTTGTAAATGCCTCTGATAATCATAAAAGAAAGAAACTGAAGTCAACTTCCTAAAACTAGTATGAGATAATCACTTTTAACCAATCCTCCGGTATCTGGAAACTCCATTATCATAACCAATCATTGTAAAGATTAACAGCTTCCTCGTTTTCACTTTATAAGCCATCCTGTGATGCCATGCCCCTGAGCTTCATATCAGTTTTAAATTTTAAAGCTCCCGGTCCATGAACTTTCTTATATGCCCTAATTAAAACTCTTACTAAATACTATTTATTGATCTGGTGGGTTTAATTTTGCTATTTCTGAACTTTTGATACTATTAACTCAGTTTCCACTTGAAAACCGGGTCCACAGGTACAGCCTCTAGCACTTTTCACACTTCCATCTTCTGATGTATCATGAACTTTAAAAGGAGATAATAACTGCCGCCCTTTTTGAAAAAGTCCAAGAGGATCATCTTCCTGTGCTGTTAGTTGTCATTTGCCCCATTAGACTGAAATCTCATTGAGGGTAGGAAATGAGGTTTTTTTTTTCATCTGTGTGTCCCCCTGGTGCCCTATTTGCTTATAGGAGGCTCTCAATGATATTTATACCTGGGTTGGATGAACTCAAAAGCTTCAAATTGTCCTAATAACCATTTCCTTGAGATCTCTTCACAAGTCTCTGAATGGCCTTGAATTCAGTGCTTTGAAGAAAATGTTTTGCACTTAAAAGGGAGAAGGTTATATATCCTTTTTTGATGGAGTGGTGGCTGGGCTAGGGTGAAGAGAGGTGACTCACCACAGGGGTCAGTGTGGACAGGGAGGGGAGGAGGCCTTGGCTGACCTGCTGCTTGGGGAACCACTCCAAGCCTGGGCTTGTCATGCTCCTTATCTGTTTTTAGTCACTAGGATCATTAGGTTCTGTTGCACATGGCCATCTCAACTCTTAGAAGCATGGAAAGATGGGTTGAGGATAATCCAGGTCCAAAACCTGCCATAAATTTGTAATGATTCAATTTCCTTTTTCAGGCGCCACACTGAGTATTTATATTTGTATGTGTCTGATGGAGGCCTGGAAATTAGATAACTCGAGGACAGTTGGCTGTTTAACCACATTTCCTCGGCCCCTCTGGGTGTAAATGTCAGTGGAAAAAATGAAAAAGCAATAATTGGTCGCTGTAAGGTCATCGCTCACCCTGCCATTTCCCTTTCCCTTAAATTAGTGGTTCGTTCATCTTTTAAGAATGACCAGGTTAAAGGGTTCTTCCTGGTACATGTGACTGTTCCTTGGTGAGGACTTGGGGTAACAGGAGTGAATATTTCTGAACTGATGAAGCCAGACAATACTGAGGTCCTGAGCCTTGAATAATGGAATCTGTCTTGGTTTGAGTTTCCTTCCAAGAGTGGAGTCTGAAACCAGGACTTGGTACAGGTGGTTTTCTGAGAAGAGATCTCAGGACACAGGAGAGGAACCAAGGAAGATGAGACAGGAGAAAAGAAAGAATCAAAATGAGTGTGTATTACTGTGAGAATCAGGGCTCCATTTTGTTGAGACCTCTGAGAAGCATAGAGAATGTCTCCCTGAAGGATGAGAGGCTGGGGCACTTGTCCACTGGCCCCTCATTCCCCCATTTGTTATGAGTAGCCCCTGGAGTGTTGATGCTAATTTGGATGCTCTCGCGCTGGACCTAGAAAAATCCTGCAGTATTTTAGAAGCCTCTTGGGAAAGAAAGTGGAAACACAGGTAGGATGTGCTTGAAGGTATGTTTGTCAGTGAAAAGTGAGTCTGTGATCTCAAGGAAATGTCCACTAAGCAGGCTAGAATCAAAGGTGAGTTGAAGCGGACATGGCGTAGGACATTTTCTACTTTTAGTAGGGACAACTTCTGATGATGTCTTGAGCCATAAGGAGTAATGGGCCCGTAGGCCTTACTCATTAAGAGCAGGAGAATGGGCTAGGTGGTAGGCTTGACTAATTTTGCAATGTTTAAAATAGAATTGTTGCTAGTTAGAAGACCCACCATTATTGGGGTGCCTGGGCACCTCAGTCGGTTAAGCGTCTGACTCTTGATTTCAGCTCAGGTCATGATCTCATGGTTTGTGAGATTGAGCCCTGCATAAGTCTCTGGTCTGACAGCACGGGTTCTCTCTCCCTCTATCTCTGTTTGGGATTCTCTTTCTCCCTCTAATTCTTCCCCTCCCTCATTCTCTCTCTCTCTCTCTCTCTCTCTCTCTCTCCTCTCTCAAAAATAAATAAGTAAACTTAAAAAAAATAAGACCCACCACTATTGTCTGTTCCTGGCTCTACTTTTTTTTTTTTCATTTATAATAGTTTATTTTCAAATTGGTTTACATAAAGCACCCAGTGTTCATCCCAACATGTGCCCTTTTTTAATGCCCATCACCCCCTCTCCCCCCCATCCCCCTCACCCTCAGTTAGTTCTTAGTCTTTGAGAGTCTCTTATGTTTTATCTCCCTCCCTCTCTGTGTCTTTTTTTTCTTTCCCCTCTTCCCCTCCCCCTGGTTTTTGCTTAGTCTCACAAGGTCCACCTATTCGTGGAAACATATGGTATCTGTCTTCCTGGCTCTACTTTTACCAACTTGAGGTATTTTCTTATCTGAGACCAAAATTATTCTATTAGAAACATATGCTTCATAGTTACCTTCAGTTTTACCATTTCCCACTTCATTCCTTTCAGGCAATCCAAATATTTGAAATATTTGAAGAGATAATGGCCAAAAGTTGTCTGAAATTAATGAAAGGCCATAAACAAGAAGCTCTGTGTACTTAGATTGGGATAAATATAAAACATACACATGTGCACATGCAGGAACACATGTGCACACCATAGTCCAACTGCAGAAATCCAAAGATAAAAACTTGAAGGCAGCCAGAGAAAAAAGAAATATAATATTAAAAAGAATAAAAATAAAGGCATTTCTTCTGTTCCATTCTCTCCTTTTTTTCCTCTTGGGATTTCAATTATATGTATGTTAGACTGCTTGATATTTTCCCACAGCTTCTACAAACTTTTCCTATTTTTCACTCTTTTTTCTTCTGGGGCTTCAGTATGTATAATTTTTATTGACCTATCTTTAAATTTATTGACTTCTTGCTCAGCTGTATGCAGCCTGCTGATAAGGCCAGAGGAAGAATTAATCTCTGAAATTGCATTTTATATATTTCTAGCATTTTTATTTGATTCTGACTCACTGCTGAAATTCCATATTAGTTCATGTTCCCATTAAATTCATCAGATTCATGTTCAATGTTTCCATTAGATTTCTTAACATAGTAATAAGTTATTTTAAAGTCTGTGTCTGACAGTACTAATATCTGAGTCATGTGAGTCTTGTTCTGTTGGTTATTTTATCTCTCTACATATGGTTGTTCTTTCTTGCCTTTTTTTGTGTATTTCACAATTTTTTTTATTGCATGCTAGATATTGGTTGTAGAAAAACAGTTAGAGACTGAACTAAACAGTATTTATACCCAGAAAAGGATGTGTCTCTTCTTTTAGGCCGGTTGCATGAGTGGTTGAGTCAGTCTACTTAGGAATTTTGCTAGGTTTTGATTTTGTTTTTGTTATCATTTTCTTCAGTGTACCACAGACTTCAGATTCCTCTATTGGTGGGCTGCTGTTATCTTGTACTTAATATGGGGATTGGAGTACTTGAGGGGTTCTCTCAGTGTTCCTGTTTCACACTTAGCTTTCAGTATTAACTGTGTGGTCAGTTTCTTCAAGATCTTGACACTCCCAAATAATAGACTTTGCTGCTTGTTACTTGGTGCTTATGATGGAGATTAGGGATGGGGAGTGTCTCACGTTTCCTGGTCTAGCCTCAGACTTAGGCAGGGACTGTGATCATGAATCTTAGGGATATGTATTTATCAACATACCTCCCACTCCCGTGGAAACCAAACTCTGCATAGTTTATCTGTATTAGATCTTGGCTGAGAGAGACTTTTCTGTTCCTTCTCAATGGTAGCAAACCTCTGTTTTGTATTGGTGAAGAGTCTGGGGGCTCAAAAGCATTTTCCCCAATCCTCCAACAGCTTAAGGCTGTTGCTTCATCCGAAGGAGGGTCTGGGAAGTGTGTACGGTGTTGTGCCTACCCCACAGTGGCAGAAGATCACCGCCTGCACACCTGCACCACCTTGGGGCATGCATTCCAGTATCCTCTTTTGCACCAGCCTTTCCATGTGCTCCTGGTGAAGGCCCCATGACAAAGAATTAGTGAGGAACTTGAAATTCTCATGTGTCTGAGACTTCCAGTAATTCTAAACTGATATGTTGGCCCACACTTGACTTTTCAGAATTCATTAAAATTTTAGCTGATTTCTTCTTACTTACTTTTGTGATGGCCTTCTTTGTCAGGCTGTCGTGAGCTGACAAAGGTGAAACAGTTTGTGTGATCCCTCTCTCCTCGGAGAGGCTTTTCATCCTTTGGAATTTAGTTCACTTGCTTGCCGTGTGACCTTAACTCTGATGGACTCAAAAGAATTATGTTTTTGCAGATTTTCAGGCTTTTCTTCATTGTTAGAGTAGGAAGAAGTGTTCTCTTGTGACTTGCTATATCCTTTGTGGAAGTGGGGCAGCTATTATTTGAATGTCTATTATATGCAGGAAAATGGGCCAGGCTCTGTTTGTTGACTTTGTGCCATAACTTGTCCCTTTTGGCATATCCCCCCTGATGGACAACTTTTTGATTTGTAGAAAAGCCACTACCTGAGTTTTTCCCTCAATTTTAAACATTACAGTCTTTGGGATAGCAAAGACCCACCCCAGTTCAGTATCGAACATTCTGGGATATCACCCTGGCCCTGGCCCAGCACCATTTGCCTGGGATAGAATGGTGGACAAATCTATTTTGCTATCTAAGCATAGTGTGGCAGAGTAGGAGGATGTCAGGTATGTTGTCAGAACTTCTAACTCCACGAAAGTGTTGACCAGATGTTCCTTCACTCGGGGGCTGATTCATACTCTCCGGTTGTGTGAGTTCAAGCAAATCTCCTCAAGTTCTCTCATCTGTAACATCAGAGGTTGGACCAAATTCCCTTAGAATGAATGCCCTCCAGACCTTGGTGGACCAGTGATTTCTGGAGTTTTGTGACCTATACACAAATATGCATTTTCCCACTCAAGACATAATAAAAAGGCAACTGCTCTCATGTAAGGTTATAAAAAACCCTCTGTGTTAAAAGTAGTGTTCAGGGGCACCTGGGTGGCTCAGTCGGTTAGGCGGCCGACTTCGGCTCAGGTCAAGATCTCACGGTCTGTGAGTTCGAGCCCCGCGTCGGGCTGTGTGCTGACAGCTCAGAGCCTGGAGCCTGAAGCTTCTTCAGATTCTGTGTCTCCCTCTCTCTCTGCCCTTCCCTTGCTCATACTCTGTCTCTATGTTTCTCAAAAATAAATAAATATTAAAAAAAGAAATTAAAAAAAAATTGATCTTTAAAAAAAAAAAAGTAGTGTTCAGATTTGGGAAGGAGGAAACCACTGCTGAGCCTCTGTGGTTTTCAAGCACCCCTGTGGTTTCAAGGGTCAGCACCCCTGTCCCCCACCATTTCACCCAGGTCATCTCAGACTTCACATAGCTTATTTCTTCGTTAGATCAGTGGTTGCATGGGGGCCAGGGTTCAAAGGAAGGAGGAAAGAACTTTTTGAGAGATGGAAACGTCCTGTCTTGATTGTGCTGATTGCTACATAGGCCTGTTGTGTGTATTTAACAAGACTCATTTGGCTGTTTATTACAATAGGTGAAAAATGTGGGGTGCCTGGCTGGGTCCATCGGTAGAGCACGTGACTCTTGATCTTGGGGTCTTGAGTTCAAGCCCCATGTTGGGTGCAGAGCTTACTTAATAATAATTTAAAAAATACTATATAAAAAAGAAAATGGGTGAAATGTATTGTATGTAAACTATATTTCAATACAGTTGATTTAATATTTGAAAGTTGCTGCTTCAGATTAGTGTTTTTCAAATTTTAAGATGTCATACTCCTTTTGATTAGACTAAAACCCTTACACTCTTCTTTAGTTACAGCCATAACTGGAGTTCCTTGGTTATGGGACGAGTTGCTTTTCCAGCTACACGGTGCATCCCAAATCCCACCCAAAGTTCCCGATGTTCACATTTCCCCCTTCCATTACCTTGACTCTATTGAGAGTCACTGTTCTAGAACAGATGTTGGCAAATGTTTTGTTAAAGGGCCAGAGAGTAAATATTTCAGGACTTTCTGGCCAATAGGTAAAATCTAGAATATGTTGTGGGTATTTATATAACCATTTAAAATGTAGCCAATAGAAAAAAATAAAATGTAGCCAGTAGAAAAAGTAAAAACCATTATTAGCTCATAAACTGTGAAAAAAACAGTGACTGGTAGGATTTGGTTCATGCACTGTAGTTTACTGATCCCTGTAGACTCTTCCAGTTCTACACAATTTTCTCATTCAAATATGAGTTTACTAATTAATAGATAGATTAATACACATGTTGATCACACATACACACACACACACACACACACACACAGGTTAGTGTGTTAGGTTTTGGACACATGCACACTTCTGATTTAGGAAAGCCCTGGGGGAAATGGTATTCCATTTCCTACAAGGTTTATGTTGACCTTGGTTTTAAGAAGCAAAAGTCTTGATAGTGGCTCCATTTTCTACCTCCAAGGTGCCTCATGCTTCTGTGCCCCCTCAGCTGATGGTACGCCCCTTTTTCTGGTGAGTGGACACACAGCAGTGATGCTTCTCTTTTCATGGCTGTTTGTAGTTGCAAGAACAGAATGGTATAATCTTCCACACACCCTATATGTCTTTTACAGGGAATGTGACATGTGCATCAGGCAGGGGCTCTCCAGTGATCTCAAGGACAAATTATGTGAGTATTTGGAGGAGCAGTAGAAGGCAGAACACACAAATGGGCATTCCTAATGTCTGGAAAAAACAGGCATTAGGTAGGATCAAAGGGTTCCACTTCATCTTTCTAAAGATGGAGTGGGAATGAGATATAGGTGAGGCTGATATGGGGGAAATATCTACCCCATGTTGTTCCCCGAGACAACTAAAAAGTAGAGAATGGAATAGATGACAACAAAAGAGACTTAGATTAAATCAGTTTTTCATAAAACCCAAAACCTAGGTAGAATTTGGCATGGTCATTTCCTGTCCTTGCAGTAAGGCTGCATTCAGAGTCACTGTGACAATTGACATCTGGTCTCTTCTTTACCATTTTTGGGTAAGGCATCCTTACAGTCTCTTTTTCCAATGACCCTGAAGGCACTCTCTGGGAGGTGGCTGCCTTTGGGGACTATGTAATGTTCCTTACTGGTACAGGGACAACCATTTTGTGTGTTGGGTGAGGAGATAACAGGGAAGGGCAAAGAGGGAATGTGTGTGTGTGTGTGTGTGTTTGGTAGTGGGAGGGGGTGGAAACTCTGTCCCTTTTCAAAACACCAAATTCACATAGAAAACACTCTTCCAGATCCCAGTGCCCTCTCAAATTCTGTCAATCCACTAATTGTGAACTGGCCCAGTGCTACAATATTCCTCTCCCACCATCCACTGCCTCTTATTGTCTGCCTCTCCAGATGACCGCAACCCACCTTCCATTTCCCTCCAGCAGACACACTCCCCACTTCTGTCTCAACTACACTGGTCTGATAGAACTCAAGACAATAAAGAAGAACAATTCACTGAAGTTCAAGGCCCAGTTTCCCAAAGGGGTATCCTGACTCCTCTGACCAAGTGTCTTCCAGGCTCCAGACCTGAGTAATGGAGCTTATGCCATGGCTTGGGCAACCAAGCCCATCATGAAGAGATGAGTGAATCAGTAGAGCAGGTGGATGAGGTAAGATTCCTTGCCTTCCTTTCCAGAACTTTCTACCTGTGCCTGAGGCTGGTAGCTGTCAGAGCTGGTAGTCACTGCAGGTTTTTGGCCACTGGTTTTATAACATTTGGTTTTAACTCAAGCATGCAGTTCTTTATAAGAAGCAATAAAGCCCCACAACCCCTGGAGCTCAGGTTTGCTGAAGCCCAAATGGAGGGCTGTGTCAGATTGTTTGTATCTCGGGGTATCTTCTAAGTGATTCTTTGGATAAAGGTGTCCACCCCCTGTAGAGATGGAATAATGCAGAGGGAGGTTCTCAGAGGTAGGATTCCATAAGAAAACAAAGCTCACTAGTTGAAATATTAAATCCACATTTCAGCAGAGAGGAGAATGTTCCAGGACATATTGTCAGGCTCTGGTGTTAATTCCCCGCTTTAAAACATGGGGTCCATAGGAGAGCCTTTTGTCCCCTCTGGTCTGTACATGTTGCTCCCAACAACTCTTTGATGTCTCGAAGAGTGGACATCACTCTTTGTGTCTTCCTGTGCTGTCGCGGAACTGGACTCTCCCATCATAGAACTTGTCACATGGGTTATAATTGCTCATGCATTCACCCAAGTCCTCTACTAGATCAGAAATAACATCTTTATTACTGTCCTCACAGCCCAGTACTGTGCTTGGGATGAGCTAAATGGAGCTAAAGTGATATCTGGAATGGCTGAAGGCACACATACTCAAAGAGAAGACCCCCAGAGCATCTGGGTCAGAAAAGCAAGAGTAATCGTCAAACCAGGTGTCACAACACGACATAGTGAGGAGAAGCAAGAGGTCAGGAGCTGAGGATGTGAGGACCGGCCTTGGGATGAGTTCCTGGTGGCTGGGAGTTCTGGATGCTGTCTGTGAACCACGCCAGGGTGTCTTTGCTCATTCTCTGCTTTCTGACTGAGGATGAGGGGATCAGGCAGGGATTTTGAGGTGCTGGGATGGGCCAGAGTCTCAGTACTGGGCATGTAGAACCCTAGGCTGTTTCTAGAAGCTCATGCTAAGAGGCTCTGATGTGGAAGCTCCAACAACTAAGTCATGTGAGGCAGAGTAGGAGATGTTGGATGTCAGGCATGTTCAACTCCTGGCAGGGCTTATCCAGTACTGGTGGTGCACAATGTAGGAGCCAGGCCTTATAGTGGGAGAAGATATGGATTGGTGGACTTCAGGGTCTGGGTGGAACTGGAAAGAAAAAATAGCAAGGCTTTTATTAGGCTAGGTCCCCTCAGAAGCAGACCTGGAGACAAGGATTCCAGGGCAAGTATTTTATTTGGGAAGCAGAGGGAATCAGTGGTGAGAGAGTTGGGGAGAAGGCAGGGAAGAAAAATAAGCCAATCAGGTATGTTGTGAAATGAGTGGGGACCTGGAGCTCCACCTTGCTGGAAGCTCTGAAAGCCAGTGTAGACCATGCCCCAGAACATCCTGCCTCCAGAGCTTGGCATTCCTATGTGTCATTGGTTGATGACTGCTCTTTCAGGACCTCGATTTCTTCTCCTTCATGGGTGGGGTGATGTGACATTAGCACAAGAGAAATCCTCCAGACAAAGAGGTACAATGCTGGTAGTGAGATTTTGGGCCTGTGGACGCTGAATTGATAAGGCCTGAGCACTGGGATGTCCATTACACCTGCTACAAGGCTTCAGTGTGAAGACTTGTCCCTGGAGCATCAAACACCAAGGCCAGTTTTGAGCAGCTGTGAGTAGTATGCCTACAAGTATACTCGAGCTGGCTGTTGACACTTCCCTGGGCCCTGTTGAATTGGGTGTGGTAGAATCTGTCGGCATTCCCACTGGACTAAGTCGCTGGAGCAGAGACATTGTATCTTGATTCTTCTGCATTCCTTTGTCTATGAGACCTGCTGTGTAGAAGACTCTGAAGAGATTTTGGTTGAACAGAACTAAAACTAAAATCCAGCTTGGGAGGGTCAGAAAGGAGAGAAGACTGAGTGATTGCCCAAGGACCCTGAGGGCATCATCAGAGACAGTTATTCCCAGTTGGATACCTGCATCACCTGAGCCCCTTATGATCAGCAGTAGGCGACATCCACAGAGGGCTTTCTATCTGCCAGGAACTGTGCTCCAGCCCTTACATACTTTCTCCCATTTAGTCACCAGTGCCTCCAAATTCTTTATTCATTTTTAAGAGAGAGACAGTGAGACAGAGTGTGAGCAGGGGAGGAACAGAGAGAGGGAGACACAGAATCTGAGGCAGGCTCCAGGCTCTGAGCTGTCAGCACAAAGCCTGATGCGGGGCTTGAACTCACAAACTGTGAAATCATGACCTGAGCTGAAGTCAGATGCTTAACTGACGGGGCCACCCAGGCACCCTATGTTATTATTTTTTTTAATGTTTTTTTTTTGAGAGACAGAGAGAGATAGAGACAGAGAACAAGCAGGAGAGGAGTAGAGAGAGGAGATGCAGAATCTGAAACAGGCTCCAAGCTGTCAGCATAGAACCTGAAGCGAGGCTCGAACCCATGAACCGAGAAATCATTACCTGAGCTGAAGTTGGACGCCCAACTGACTGAGACACCCAGGCTTCTCCCTCGCCTTCACTTTTAATTTTGATTCTTCCTCTTTGCTGCTCCAGGTCTGGCTTCAGGGACGGTGCCAGCCTGGCCTCAGGCATCTCTCCTTGTTCTGTGTGCTTGCTCTGTGGACTGAAGCATGGGGAAGGGATAGATTCCTCCCATATATGTCCTTCTTCTCCCCAAAGCATTCACACTGTATGAATTTTCTCTTGAGGATTCTCAGAGATGGATGAAATCTCCCCATTCTGTCTGAGTCAGGCTTCATCTGGAGGGGGAACCAGGAGGGCAGGAGGGCCTGCAAGACCTGGTAGTGAGCAGGTATTTGGAGGCCTTTGTTTTAGGTGCCCAGAATTTATTATTGTTGTTATTATGGTGAGAACATTTAAGTTCAACTCTCAGCAAATGATGGTTGTAGTCACCATGTTATTCAGTAGAGTTTGACTTTTTTTTTTTTTTTTTTTAGTTTCCAAATATAAGTGGTGTCATGCAGTATATGTGTTTCTCTGTCTGGCTTATTTAACTTAGCATAATTCCCTCAAAGTCTATCTCTGTTGTTGCAAAGGCAGGATTCCTTCTTTCTTGGGTTGAATAGTATTTTGTTGTGTATATGTACCCTGTCTTTATCCATTCATCCCCCACAGACACTTAGGTAGTTTTCATGTCTTGGCTACTGTGCATAATGCTGCACTACCCAGTCTCTAGAACACAGACCATAGGACTATAAGGACCATATCTATGAGAGAACTGGAGTGGAGATGTGTGTGCGTGTGTGTGGTGTGGCAAGCATGGGGCATGCCACTCAGGGCATCATGGGACCCCTTACTTACCTGTGCAGTATTTGGATTTGCCGCTCCAGATCTCCAGATCTTGCCTCCAGGCAAGGACTCAGAGCTTCAGAGATGTTACAAATCTGAGTCCCAGAGCGGATTTGAGACCCTACCTTCCCATTTCCCACCCTGTTGAATGCCCACCATGTCACCCCACCCGTCTTATCTGAAAGAGGTGAGCGAGCCAGATTTTTCCTTACCAAATCAAATTCCAGCTTGACTGCCCTTGAAGTAAACAATGTACATGAGCCCAAAAATGCTTTTAGAAAAAAGAGGAAAGGATACATGCATTTTATAAAGATAAACAGAAACTCCTGGGAGGCTGAGGTTCAAATTGTTCAAGAGGGAAACAGAACCACTCCCCACCACCACAAATGGTCTTTTGATGAGTCTGTTTAAAATGCAGGGGAGGGGCACCTGGGTGGCTCAGTCAGTTGAGTTTGGCTCAGGTTATGATCTCATGGTTCATGGGTTCGAGCCCTGTGTAGGGCTCTGTGCTGACAGCTCAGAGCCTGGAGCCTGCTTTGGTTCTGTGTCTCCCTCTCTCTCTGCCCCTCCCCAGCTTACACACACACTCTCTCTCTCAAAAATAAATAAACATTAAAAAAATAAAATAAAATACAGGGGAGCAGGAGAACGTGGTAAGACCCAGTCTTCCAGAAAGGGAATTAAATGTGGTGTCAGAGCTCCTGCAGAGTGTTTGGGGCGAATCCCCTGCAGCATATTTCTGCACTCTGCTATTGTTTACACAAAATTGTCCACCTGCCTGGGTTTGCATCTCTCTGGAAGCAGGAGGGAGCAGCCCAGGCTGTTTTAGATCATGGTCTACGGGCTGGAGATATGGCACTTTCTCAAGGGTCCAATGTTCAAGGCAGATGAACCATGTTCCCACTCGGAAATGCAGGACTTCTCCGATGAGAACATCTCACATAAAACATGAAAATCTGGCAGTTCCAAGTATCAGAGGAGTTGCATATCCAGGTCCTTTTCTGATATGCCTCAAAGTGTGTCCTGATGGCCCACTGGGAAAAGTGTGTTGCTTTATGATGCCAGGAGATGGGCTTGTCGGGGCCTCCCCTAGTCCATCCAGGTGGGGCGAGTGGTGTCACTAACTGGGGCTGGACCCAAATGACACCTGTTCAGAGGAGATGCTCTGTGCTTCATCTGTAGGATAAGGGGTCTCCCTTCCTGTTCCTGTCTCTTTCTTGGGGATCTGGTGGGAGGGGAGGCTGATCCATCCCTGCCAGAGCATCCCAGAATGTAACCCGATTAGCCCATATTGCACACACAGAGCGTTTGCTCAACCCACCTTCCCAAGTGTCCCTGGCTTTTAAGGCAGGTGCTTGAGGCCAGTGAGAGGTTGATTCTGCTAGTTGTTGGGGGATAAAGTAGCCTTTTATAGGTGCCTGTCTGAGGTGTCAGACATCTGGGGGCAGCTTTTAAAAGGTTAGGCTGAGGACAAGAGACTAATAGGGGTGAGCCACGGAGAAACAGTGGTATGAGTGAAAGCTCAGACCTACACCCAAGAATTTGGGAGTTAAGCAGAAGTTGGAAATGCTTCTCCACTAAAGGAAGTCTACTACATTGTGCAAACACCGAGAAAGTACTACAGAGCTTCCAGTAGGATTCACTGTCAACTTCAAAAACAACTGTTTGAGCCCAGTGATGATTACCAAAGGAGGTGGTGGTGCCTTCCAGCTGCGTGGGGTTATTTCCCATTTTCCCCTCAGATTTGTATGTGCAGCCAGACCATGGCCCTGAATTCAAGGTCTGTCTGTCCAACTGCCTCCTTGGCATCTTACATTTGATACATCCAAGACAAGTTCCTAACTTGCCATCCACACCAGACCCTCCCTGTCTTTCCGGTCTCAGTCAATGGCAAATCCACCCTTCCTCCTCCTCCTCCTCCTCCTCCTCCTCCTCCTCCTCTTCTTTTTTGTTTTTCTTTATTTATTTATCTAGAGCAAGAGTGAGAGCGAGTGTGAGAGAGAGGTAGAGAGAGACTGCATGCATGAGTGAGGGAGGGGCAGACAGAGAGAGAGAGGAAGAGAGAGAATTCCAAGCAGGCTCCATGTTGTCAATGCAGAGCCTGATGCAGGGCTCTATCTGACAAATTGTGAGATCATGACCTGAGCTGAAACCAAGAGTCAGACACTTAACTGACTGAGCCACCAGGTGCCCCGAAGGCTTTTCCTTCTAATCAGAGGAAAATCCAAACTCTTGACTCTGGTTCTGCTTGCTTTCACCTGCCACTCCTTATCTGATCTCCTCTCCAACCTGCTTCCCAAATCTCTGCCTCAGGACCTTTGTGCTTGCTACATACTTCCCATTGAGCCAACTTCCTCAGTGCTGTTTGGATGGTGGCTTCTGCCAGCTCTGCTATGGTTGATGCCTTGGGGCCTTGTCCAGTTTTCACAGTGGCTCAGAAGGACACTGTAGTGCCTGTCCATATCCCACCCCTCTACTCACCGTTCTCATGTGGGTTGATGGCTTCCTAGTGGGGATACCTCCCACCCCAGGTACTGTGCTCAAGGCTTCTGTGGGACAGGCCAGGATGGGATATGTCCCATTCTTGGATGAGACAATTCTGAGGCATGTTAGACATGGTCTCCTAGAGGGCCCCAGTGGGAGAGCCCCGGTTGCCCACAGTAGTATCTGACTTGATAACACAGTGTGAGGGACCTGGGTGACTCAGTGGGTTAAGTGTCTGACTTCAGCTCAGGTCATGATCTCATGGTTCTTGAGTTTGAGCCCTGCATCAGGCTCTGTGCTAACAACTCAGAGCATGAAGCCTGCTTCAGATTCTGTGCCTCCCTCTCTCTCTGCCCCTCCCCTGCTCCATCTCTCTCTCTCTCAAAGATAAATAAACATTAGGAAAAAAGGTAACACATGTTATTTGCTGCCTTCCCTTCCCTGTCTCACTTGCCCACTGTCCTCTGTGTTTTCTGGGATAATCTTCCAAGTAAATCACTGGCTTTCAAGCCCTCATGTCAGGGCCAGCTTCTGGGGATTCCACATTAAGGAAATGACTTCAAGCTTCTGCTGGTGCGAGAATCACCCAGGAAGACAGTCCAGACGGAAGACCCTGTCCCCATGTCGTGACCCAAAGCTCAGTGTGCAAAGTCCCACTTTCCCAGAGACTGCTGCTCATGACTTCCATGTGGGCAAATGGCTGTGGGTCTTGAAAGCGTCAAAACAGACACATCATGGGGCGCCTGGGTGGCTTAGTCGGTTAAGTGTCCAACTTCAGCTCAGGTCATGATATTGTGGTTTGTGGATTTGAACCCCGTATTGGGCTCTGTGCTGACAGTTCAGAACCTGGAGCCTCTTCAGATTCTGTGTCCCCTTCTCTCTCTGCTCTTTCCCCACTCACACTTTCTCTGTCTCTGTTTCTCAAAAATAAATAACATTAAAAAAATTCTAAGAAAAAGACCAGATGCATTGCGGAGGCCAGGAAAGAAGTCTTGTTGTCATTCCATGTGCTTTCTCTCTACTTCTCCCCCCACGTGCCAGGAGACCATCCTCACTGGAGTTAAGGAATTACCTTTTATCATGCAACAAGAAGAAAAAGATAACCTTGGTTCCCAGGGTCGTTGGAATTTCAGAACTCAGGTTTCTCAGACTGTGCTATCTGTGAAACAAACCACCTTCGTCCTAGCGGCTTAAAACAATGACGATATTTCTTTTGCTCCCAAATCTGCAGTTTGAGGAGGGCTTGACAGGGGCAGCACATGTCTGCTCACATGACATTAGCCAGAACACCTCAAAGGCCAGGGGCTGGGATCTCCAATGTGTCCCGTGTGGAAGTTGACTGTGAAGAGTGTGACAAGGTGTTGGAGCAGAAGAACAGGGGGAGATTTGTTGCTTTACATCTGTAAAACATCATTCTGGGTACATCCCAAAAGAATGGGAGGAGATGGTGGAGAACCTGTGTCCTGTGTCACTAGGTACAGGCGTGGAGCTGGGAGGAGCTGGGTAGCAATGTGAGTGTGCCCTCCTCGTGTTCACAGTCAGGTTGTTTGGGGAGGGGAATAGCATGGTAAAGGGGCAGTCATATCATAGCCACTTGCAGTGAACTGTGGTGGCAGTGCTGTGCGTGCATGTGCATGTGCGTGCGTGTGTGTGCATGTGCACAGCTAAAAAGTGTAAGTCAAAAGTTGAGTGGATAAGGTCAGCATGTTTACTGTACCTTGTCCATTCAGCCATACATTTTGATACAGAAGACTACTCTTCCATGCCACGGCTGCTCACTAAAGAGCCCATCATTTCTGGGACTGATGGGCAAATCTCATTAAACAAAGCGAGATGGGGATTTTTAGCTGAAAAGAGACAATAGGACTTCACTGTTTCACAGAGGAGGATGTGACACTCTGGGAGACATCCTGGGGATGTAGATCCTGGACCCACTGGGAAGGCGCTCACTATTTCAGGGCATGAATTTTTTTTTTTTTCTGAAGTCACATTTTATTTTATTTTATTTTCATTATAATAGTTTATTTTCAAATTGGTTTACATATAACACCCAGTGTTCATCCCAACACGTGCCCTTTTTAATATCCGTCACCCCCTCTCCCCCCTCCCTCACCTCCCTCACCTCCCTCACCCTCAGATTGTTCTCAGTCTTTGAGAGTCTCTTATGTTTTATCTCCCTCCCTCTCTGTGTCTTTTTTTCCTTTCCCCTCTTCCCCTCCCCCTGGTTTTTGCTTAGTCTCACAAAGTCCACCTATTCGTGGAAACATATGGTATCTGTCTTTCTCTGCCTGACTTATTTCACTCAGCATAATACCCTCCAGTTCCATCCATGTTGCCACACATGGCCAGATTTCATTCTTTCTCATTGCTGCATAGTATTCCATTGTATATATATATACACCACATCTTCTTTATCCATTCATCAGTTGATGGACATTTAGTCTCTTTCCATGATTTGGCTATTGTCAAAAGTGCTGCTATGAACATCTGTAATTATAGCTTTTAATACCCATTACTGGACTGCCTTACAGAAAGGTTAACTAGCTATTCTCTTCTTGCGAGGATGACTCCTGATCTAGTGATTCTAAACTATCTTCCCTTTGTTCTATAACTATATTCTGAGGGTAATTCAACTAGAACGTAAGCTCCAGGAAGGCAGCAGTCTTTTTTGACTCTATATAGTATAGATCTTAACACGTAATAGGAACTCAATAAATATGTTCAAATAAGTAAATGATTGGTTGGATGAATGGATGAATTCAGACTCCTCAAGGTCAGGGTTTCTACTTGTCTAAAGCCCTCTAATGTCTGATACACTGCCAAGCACAGGGTAGGTGCCTAGTGCTAAATACCCAAAGGAAGTTCGTCTCAGTCCAACCAAACTGCCATCTGTGAGTCAGTAATTCCTTCCAATCTAAGAAGTCAGATTGTTCATTTGAAGGCCCCTGATTCCAGAAGTCTATGTCCCCTAGAATAGATTGTAATCCCTGGAGGATTGGATCCCAATCTTTACAGGTTGTCCATCCTAATGACCTCTGTTAATATGTTTCTCTTGGGGTAGACCCAACCTGAATAAATCCTTATCTTCTTCCAATAACAGATCAATCTGTCTTTTGGACATTCTTTTAAAATGCTGTGTTATGGGGGCGCCTGGGTGGCTCAGTCGGTTAGGGATCTGACTTTGGCTCAGGTCATGATATAACAGTTTGTGAGTTTGAGCCCTGCATCAGGCTCTGCGATGACAGCTTGGAGCCTGGAGCCTGCTTCAGATTCTATGTCTCCCCACCCCTCTCTCTCTGCTCCTCCCTTGCTCATGTTATCTCTCTCTCTCTCTCTCAAAAATAAATAAATATTTAAAAAATCTTCTTTAAATTCTGTGTTATGAACACTGAGGAAGAAGATGGATGGGAGGCATCTGGCACAGTGCCAGGCACAGAGTTGGCTCTCAAAGATGGCAGGCATCACTGTGATTAACTCATCACTGTCACTGGTCAGTGTCACTCTGGTCTTATCTACTCAAGAGAAAAAAAGTAAATAACTTAGTTTTTGAGTTTAATCCACTCTGTGCTGCTTCGAGTTCTATGTATTTTTTCCATTCTATGATTCCAGAAACGAGTTCGTAGAGTTAAGGTGACATTCCTGCTATCTCACAGTTATTAGTGGTCTGTCTGACTCTAGGATAAATGTGTGTCATGTTAGTTTTAGTCATTGGGCAAACTCAACCCTTTGACCAATCAGCAGAGAGGAACTGCCTATGTCTCAGGAACTCTGTTGGTTGCCTGGGTGCTTGTAACATTCCTGAGGAGGATGGGAGCCATTCTCACCACAAGTAAGCCAGCAGAGGTCAACTATGTTTAAAAAACTCCACTGAGGTCAGCCAGACAAGTTGCGATGGCTCAGTCAACACTGTCTATGAAAAGGAAGCCAATACCTAAAAATGTTCTTACCAACATTGGGAGAGGTTCCTGTCAGGAAAGACAGTAGTCAAGATTTGCTGCATCGGGTTGAAAATAAAATGAACAAATGCTTGTGTTGAAAGTGAAACCAAACCAAAGAAGCTAGGGTGTTTTTGTTTTTGTTTTTGTTTTACATCCTTTGATTCAAGGTGTGGATCTGGTTCTTCATTTGGTCTAGATTCTTGTGCTTCTTAGTCAACCAGGGGTGAAGGAATCCAGGGAGCTTGTCTGGCTGGGCACAAACATGAATTCTGTCCTCCCAAACCCCACCACTTTGATCTCCTTTGCATTTTCTTAGTGATGCCAGCAGCAATGGAAAAGGGAATTAGTTCAAGTTGATTGTTCCTTTGTTCGAGATTTTTCTCTTGGGGCCTTTGTTGTAAACCAGATCTCAAAGCCTAAACAGCAGCTGTGCCTACCCTGGTGTGAAGGATAAACCTTGGTGTTTGGGAGAAAGGGTGCTTTGGTTTTCTTCTGTCAGCACTCAAATCTTTTTTGCTGTGCGGGGAGATTGCATCTGGCATCATTGACTTCCCTAGAGGGCTGTTACATGAGCAGAGCAGAGCAGAGCAAAGCTGGGATGTAAGAGGGGCATGCACACCCCTCCCACACACACAGACATACCAGGGTGGTTTCTTTAAAAAAAACCAACACAACTTCAAACCTGATCTTTGTGTGTGTCTAGATACTTGAAAGCTGGCATCTGTATGGCAGACACCACGTTTCCAGCTTCCCAAGACTGCAAGTGTGACTGAGTGAATTATTTGACCACAAAGAACTTCATTTTCTTTAAATATAAAGGGAGGACCAGTGGTATCTTAGGTTATGATAATATATGTAAAAGCTCCCAGCATTTAGTGGGCACATGATAAATTCTCAATTCCATCTTTATTTCTTCAGTTTCCTTCCCAATGCCCTGGACCATCTAACATGGACACCTTCCAGGTAGGTTGTTGTAGGGACAATCATTGCGATCTGTGTTGGTTTGACTTGCTGCCTTTCCTAAGGCATCCAAGGTCATCTTCTTAGGAAGTCTGAGAGACAGACCTCAGACTGTGTTCATTCTTTTCCAAATGGAAAATGGAAAAATGTGGTCAAGCATCCAAATGTTTGGTCTATAAAACACTCAAAACATTCAGATGTTTGGTGTTGGGAGGGCAGGATGCCATCTAAGCATGTGAGTGTCATAAGTCGTGACTGGTCTGGCCGTTGGGAATCTTTGGTTTTAATCAGGTAATCCAGGGGCAATAACCCAGGCTTTGTGTTTTTACTCATTTTTTCTCTTCCTTAGAAATTCTAATTTGCATTTTTATCCTCACTCCAGAAGGTTAAAAACAAGGTTGGTTTCTTTGAAATGCGTTGATTTCCAGTCGCTGGATGGGATTCTTAGAAATTACAAATACCTGACTTTATGAGGATTCAAATTTAGATACTGGCTCCTTTTTTAGACAAAACTTGGTCCAAAGGAAATTCTGAATTTACCCTAGAGCAAAAAGTAAAATAAATTATGTTTTTAAGGTTATATAGATCTTTTTTTTAGAAAAGCTAGATCCTATTTAGCTCTTTGTGTGCACATTAACTGAGAAACTTTCATTTCTCATCTTCCTTAGAATATATGAAAATAATAATGTTTTTTTCTCTGAAAAAAAGAAACAGAAGAAAAGTCCCACCATCAATGTTGCCTTCAAGCATGGAGTGGAAGGGTGCTAAGGATGGGAGATCTACCTGTGGTAGGTTGTTTGCATTGATGTTCTCAATTTTTCACTCCTGTCATTGTGGACAGGGCATTTGCCCTACTTCTTAACTCCTGGCTCAGCCATGTGATTTGATTTGGCCAGTGGGATGTTACCACATGTGACATAGCAGAAGGTTGAAAAGTGCTTATACATGAGGGCTTGCTCTCTTGCAATAACCATGAACACACAGCTGAGCTAGCTTACTGGAGTATTACACATGAAATATAGCCACATCTTCCCTCATCCCAGCTGACGCCATCATGACAGATATGGGAGCCCAACTGAACATAGCCACAGCTGACCTGAGGCATGAGCAGACCAAGATGATCAGAAACACCCAGATGACCCACAGAATCATGATATAAATATATATTAAAATAAATTTTAAGATTTAATATGATTTTAAGCTACTGAATTTTGGGGTGTTTTGTTACAGAGCATTATTATGGCAATTGAAAGCTCGTACACTACTATATGCACAGCCCTGTGCCCTTAAAACAAATGGACCTTCTTTGGATTAGCTGTGTGACAAGGCACATGTCGCTTCATCTCTAAGAGCATTATTTTCCTCACATGAAAAATGGAGAAAATAATTCCTGTCTTGCCAGATGATTGATCTGGTGGCTATGAACTATTACTGAACAACTAATACACAGTCCCTTTAATAAATAGGTACTACTTTTGCTCTGCCTTTATCTTTATCAAAAGCAAAAAGAGTGAGCAAGGAAGTTAATGTCTGGTTGGGCCAGTATAAGTTTTTTGCAGACTCTTTTTAAATCCTTGGGATAAACCCACCCAGAGAGAAAGCCCTGGGATATCCTGCCTTGAAAACAAAAGGAAATTTTCAGCCAAGAAATAACCTTTGAATCTGGAGTATCATTTTGACCTATTTTTGATCTCTGAGAGAGGATAGAGTAAGGGCCAAAGAAACTCAGGGCAATTTCTAAAATAAATTAGTCTTTAATCCTGGACTTTTGGATCACCACGCACGACCTGATGACTGTCTCTTAAGCAAGAATAATTGAGTTTCATAGTTTTGGGAGATAACTTCCACCACCTCAATGGGTCTGTTGAAGGGGACACAAAGAATGGAGCATTTGGGGCTCAATTCCTGGTTGATGGAGTTGGGACTGTTCTAGGTCTGTGTTTATAGCTAAGAAATAAGACAGCTGACCAGTGAGAAATAAGGCCATGTTTCCCCTATGTTCTGTGATGTTTCCATGCTGTGAGACCTCTTTTTATCCATACTGTTCAAGAGAAGTCTCCACATCTCTACTTTCTGCAGAATTCATCTAGCATTAGAACCTTGTTGAATATGCTTCAATAAATAACTATTGGATGGATAAATAATGAATGAATCAATGAATGAATGAATTCTCCCTTGCTACAAGATGGTATACTCTTCCATAGGAACAGATGAGACCATTGAATAAGCACAATTAGAATCTTAGGACGTGCACATGGGAAGGGGCTCTAGCAACCACTTTGCTCAGGTCTCAAGTGATGAGGACATGGTCGTGGAGAGTTGACATCACTTGCCCTGGGTAACCAGGCAGATATGTGCAGATTTTGGGATAATGCCCCGGGGCAGGAGTCCAGTGCTTTTGCCATTCTGGCCTGCTGGTCCCTCCTCCAATATTCCCTTTTTATATATCTAAGTTAAAATCTGTGGCCTAGGTAAGTGTGTGGGCCAGTGATCACATTCCTAGCATTTTTAAAAGTTTATTTATTTATTTTAAGGGGGGGGGTGCAGTGAGAGAGAGAGAGAGAGAGAACCCCAAGCAGGCTCTGTACTGTCACCACAGAGCCCCATGCGTGGCTTGATCTTATGAACTGTGAAATCATGACCTGAGCCGAAACCAAGAGTTGGCCACTGACTGAGCCACCCAGGCGCCCCTCCTACTATTTACAAAAAAAGTTGTCTTTATTTATTTTGAAAGAGAGAGAGTGAATGGAGTAGGGGTAGAGAGAGAGGGGAGAGAGAATTGCAAGCAGGCTCTGCCCTGTAGGCACAGAGCCCAACTTGGGGCTGGAACTCACGAACCCTTGAGATCATGACCTGAGCCAAAACCAAGAGTCGGATGCCTAACCGACTGAGCCACCCAGGCTTCCCCCTCCACTACCATTTTTAACTTCAGAGTGTGCGCTGTTTCCTTTGGAAAGTTCTTTAAATTTTCAAAGTTTCCCTAAAGACCTAGATTTCATAATAATATGTATATGTATATTTATAATTATTATAATACAATATATATGAATGTATATATAATTATTTTCTAAATGTTATTACAAATATTTATACATAATATCCAGCCATTGCACAAAATGACTTTCTGTGCCAGTCAATTAAGCTACACTGGGGCCTCACCATTTCCATGGCAACTAATGCACTGCAAAGTGGAGACACAGAGAGGAACTTGGTGTAGAGGATTAAAAAAGCAACACCATATATGAACATAGATAAAATTTGCTATTGGACAGGGAGCAGGAGAGGTTCATAATGTTTGTAATTGATGTCTGCTTAGGAAAACCTCTGTATCTGACTCACAGCTTTGCTATTCATAGCAGTCAAAACCTCTGTAGCATCGGGTCCATCAAACCCTTTCTACTAATGGTACAGGAGAACAGAGAAGCTGTTTGCTACCTGGTATTGGCTGAGGGCTTACACTGAAATTTCTGGATTTTAAACTTTCCATTTGTCTGGAAACTTCCAAGAATGCAGAGATTCTAGCTTCCCACTCCAAGCAGACGCTTGCCTTGCAAATTACCACCTGCTCACAAGCTCCTTCTTGGAGAGCAGACCAGACACAAGGAATGAGCTGGTGAACCACCATGGACTTTAACGAGATGGGCTCCTGGCCACCTCACCAGGACCTCTTTCTTCCTTTTCCTTCTTTTTTCCATACTGCTTTGATTTTCCTCTCCATCAGCTTGACTTTTTCTCCTTAATTTCTACTTTCCTTTGATTTTTCTTTTCTATGAATACTTCTAGCACCTACCTTCCTGTGACTGCTTACTTATGTGTGGAGTGCCCATATGGCTGTTCTTCCTAGTATTTTGCTGCTGCATGCACTTGCCTCCCCCTCTCTGACACACTACGGCTCCTGGAGTACAACCATTCTGCTCCCCTAGGCTCCCAGTGTGGTGAGTGATGGCTGCTTTGTTCTTTAGCCTGAGAGTGGTCCTTAAGTTTTAGCAAGTATCAGAATCGCCTAGATTGCTGGGTTCCCGTGCCGTAACTTCTGATTCAGTAAGTCCAGGGTGAGATGAGAATTAGCACTTCTAACAAGTCTCTCTAGGTGATGCTGCTGCTGCTGGTCCAGGGAGCACATTTGGAGAATGATCGGTCTGAGTCAAGCATAGACGCTTGATCAAATGACGTCTTGTGATTCTCTCTCTCTCCTTTTTAAATAAGAATTGGTATCATGCTGGACATACAGAGTTTTGTATTCTGTTAGCTTACCTTCCCATGGTGAGTGTTCCCCAAATCCCTGTTCAGACCAGGTCTGAAAAGTTAAATCTCACTTGAGGGCAGTGGTAATGGGGAAAAAAGGTTTTACTTTCTCCAAACCAAGCACGAGAATTGATGGGAAGTGAGTCTGAGAGTTCCTGCTGGAAAACCCACACTTGCCTTCATCTGGTTACATTTACCTGAGCTCAGAAATCTTCAAGACGAGGCACAGTACGGCTTCTGCTGGCTGGAAGTGCTCAAGCTGAGTGGTGCTACATCCCTGAGGACAGCCAGGACCTGTCCTGTGATTCATCCTACTGACGGCCCATCAAGGGTCAGCCTGGACAATTCTGCTCTTGATCTTGGAGCCTGAAGGAGCTGGAAGAAGGAAGTTGTTGGTGCTGATGTGTGAGTCAGGGCTTAGAGAGGCTGGCGTGCATACAGGGACTGCCTCCTCTGATTTCAAAAGTACACCCACGGGATGGGTGTTTTTGCATGAAGAAAGTGCTGGAAGAGTCTCATCTCCATTTCCCATTGGGTTTTCAATAACCAAGTATGTGATTTTAAGAGGGACATCTTACCTCAAAACAAAACCCCATGGCATCCCTAAGAACATGAAAGAGTTCATAAAGGCGTATGTCTGATTTCAGCTGCTGCTGTGGAGGACGGCCCTTCCAAGCTTCAGGGCTATGCAGGCATCCCAGATGCATGTGTGTGCCTATGAACATATGTGAGTATAGTATGCACATGTGTGTGTGGCAGTAGTTAATGCTCCTAGGGCAACTCTCACCCCAGAGAGTCTAAAGCCAGTGGATAATGCCCAGCTGCCTTATTTTAGGCAGATGATACTGGGGGGGGGCACTGTGCGTGATTCCCAGTGGGATCGAACTCCCATTACCCAGCAACCTCAATATATGCCTTCTCATTAACCTTTCATCTTCTCCTGTCTTACTCTTAGCTTTACTGTCCTAAAGAAGTGATCTGTACCGAAGTCCTTGTCTCAAAGACTCTTACTATTGGAGAACCCCAAACTTAGGGGACATGGTTTGATATCTTCTGGCAAATGGCTGTGATCCTCCATTCTGCTGCCTTCAGACATATCCCAGAAACCCACAAAAGCCACTGAATGAGAGAGGAGGGCAGCAAACTTCAGGATGGTGGTTTGAATTTGGTGTCATGGAAGCCGAGAGTTCCATGCAAGGCACAGGTACTGCTGTGCATTTGGAAGGTGTAAAGGCCACAGGAAGGCCTCTGGCATCAACGAGGGTGATTCTTCATTACCTGTTTAGGGTATGAGATCCCAAATAAGAAACTTAAATTCATGTTCTGTTGCTTAAAAATGCTCCGAAACCAGTGGGTTATGGTCTAGCCCTCCTTAATGAGGGTGAAAGCTTTTCCCCAAAGCAGATGTGAATAGCATTCTCCTCTTCACTTACCTGCTCTGTATCTGTGTTGCCCTCGGCCACAGGAGGTGGGCTGCATGTCTTTGGAAGAGCATATGGGAAATGGAACCCTTAGCTTCAGGACACCCTACCATTCTTTCTTATGGAGCGGATGAGAAAGCTCAGGTCCTGATGATGGCCGTACACTAAGCCATTACCCCTATTAGGTGAGACCAGGAGAAAAACCTCACGATGCTGTCTCCACAGCATGCTTGTTTACCTAATACTGGATTAGAACAACTGTCAGGGACAAGAAGGAAGGGGGAGAAAATCAGAAAAATGTACCACACTGCTTGAATCGGGCTTGGAGAAAAGGCCAGGTTCATAAGGTAGAGAGTGATTGGTACTTTGTCATGGTGGGTTTGCTTTGCTTACTTAGAAACGGGCACACTGGGTCAAAAAGTATATACCTGACCTGTTACATAGAGGCTGTGAATGGAGTTGGAAAGCATTGGTCAGTGACCTGTGTGGGAGTTAGGTATCAACACCCTGCTGTTTTTAGATACAAAGTTCCTTTGGGGCAGTGGTTCTCAGAGATTAGTGGGATGGTATTGGCCTGGCTGCCTGGACTCCACTCCTGGATAGTCTAATTCAGTATGTCTGGGGTGGATCCTGGCATCTGAATGTTTTTTACATGCTCCCTAGTTTCTTTTGAGATGTAATCTGGCTTGGGAATTTGTGCTACATTAGGGCATATTGGTCTCATTTGTAGGTCATGCACATCAGGAACCACTATCGCCAATTCTGGCATCTTGAAGGTTGTGGGGCAATCAGCTGGTGCCCAGGAGACACAGCAGCCCTCATGCTCACAATGCAGGGAAACGACCAGAGTTCTCTGATGGGAGCTTCCTGTGATGAGGACAGAATACCTGGTTAAAGGGATGGTTATTGGACTTAAGTACCTGCCAGTGACCTTGCTTGGAGCTCTCTCATGCCATTTGAAATGTCCCAAGTTCTAAAGCTTTTCAAGGAAGTAATCAACGCAATCTGCTTTCCTTTCTTCTATAAAGCCATGTACATCCCTCCTCCCTGATGAGATGTTCAAGGACATTCTGCCCATAGTCTCATTTCATCCTAAAGAAAATAGAAGCGTGGACTAAGGAAGGCTTTGGTCAAAGTGGAGGTGAGGTTCCAGGGCATGAAGAACTAGGAAGAGAGGGGGTGAGGAAGGACTGTGATGACAGGAAAGAGGGGTGTGGAAAGAATGAAATGAAAAGAGAGATGGAAAAAGACATGAAGGAAAGGGAGCATAAGGAATGGAAAAATGGGAGGCAAATGGCGCTGGTGGCTTACTCCAGATTCCACAGGCAGAGACTAGCAGGGCAGGTGCTATTCTTCTGCATCCACACAGGATATGGGTATCTGCCATTTCCTCCAACTCATGGGGTAGGCAGAGCTCCAACAGTGCCACTGATTAGTTTAACCACAGTGGAAAGTACTTTGATCTTTGCCTGCTGTATACAATACCTAGATGCAGGAGGCAAAATAGAAGGAGGGATGTAGGCACTCTTCTTTTTAGGGAAAGGGTGGAAATAAAACCAGAATATGGCCTTCAGTCATTGCTGGTGCCATTATGAACCCAGAAGATGGCAGCTCTACATGGATTGTGGATGGACAGCTCACCTCAGTCAGCTATTTCCTTTTGGGAATCTGCTCCTCTCTTGGCATTTGGTTTATTTTAGGCTAAAAGATAGTTTGCTTGTGATTAACCTTAGTAGCCATATTCATCTATTTAACAATGACTTATTCCTGACTACTGACTCTCTACATGTTCCTCTGCTCTGAGATGGCATCTATCTGGTCTACTTTATTCACCAAGGCTCTGGGTCATTGCTGTTCATTCAACACATATGTAGTAAGCATCTCTGTTGGGGCAGACACTGTGGTGTTACTGAATATATAGTGGTAAACACATCCTTGCTCTTTTGGAATTTATGGTCTAGAACATCAGTTCTCAACCCTGTATGCACATTACAGTCACCTCAAAATACCCCTGTGCAGGGCCTGTCTATGACTCATTGCATCTGAATCTCCAGTGGGTATCCAACTAATTCTGAGGCTCACCCAGTCTTGAGACTCACTGGGAAAGGGTGCTCTCTAAGGATTAATGTTAATTGGATCCTAGAATCCCACCTTGGTTCCTCAGTGGGGACACAAAAAGCATCATATTTCCCATATCTTCTGTGAGTAGCATTTCATACATGGCTCTAATGACTGATGGATGTCTCCTCCTTCCACTGACACAGACTCAGTGTTTAGGCCAGCAATGGGTCCAAGTTCTGCAGCTTCCACAACACCATTTCCTGTATTTGTCCTCCCAGCCCTGAGGGTGGAGTGGCCTCTATCTGTCATTAATCTTTATGTGGCTTCTCAGCTGTTCCATAACCCATGTAATCAATTCCCTGCAATAAATTCCCTCTGTTTGAAGTGTCTGGGGTGGTTTCTGTTTTCTGAAGGGACCCTGACCTACACAAAGTAAAATGTAATGGAAAGCATCTATAAAGTGGCAGATTCCCTCATTCCTTGTGAGTGATGCATAGGGTTTTAAAGGAAGCAGAGACCAAGATTGTTGAGGAAAGGATGTTCATATCCTGTATCTGAAGCATCTACAACAGAACTTCCACCAGGTGGTCCATGGCCTACCTGCATGCAGACCACTTAAGGAGTGCTTCCTGGCTGCCATCTCCAATTGCTAATCAAATTATCTGGCTGGGTTTAGAATTTTTCAACTTAAGGGGGTTCCTCCAGAGATTGAGATGTATCCTGATATATTTAGCCATGCTGCAATAGAAAGCTGCTAATGACCTGACCCTCTCAGAGAACCAACTGTGCTTCCTCAGGGTCCACTTTCAGTTCTACCTCTAACTCATCATCTCTTTGAGCAGGAGAATGTCTTTTCACCATATGGATGAGCTACATGAGTAACAACTGACCTGTCTTAACAAAGCACCAGCTAACATGCATCTCTCTCAAAAATCGTAGTGTTTTGGGGGAACCTGGGTGGCTCAGTCCGTTGAACATATGATTTGGCTCAGATTATGATCTCACAGTTTATGAGTTCAAGACCCACATTAGGTTTGCTGCTGTCGGCAAAGAGCCCGCTTCAGATCCTCTGTCCCCCTCTCTTTGCCTCTCTCCCACTTGCACTCTCTCAAAAATAGATTAAAAATTTTTTTAATCACAGTGTTTTTGGAACTGGAGGTTCAGTGTGTGAAAGCAGTGTGACTTACCAGAGAGCAAAGGGCATGAAAACTTCAACTCTTTCAGATCTGCACTAATATCCATGCTCAGGAATCTTGGCTGCATATTTACCCTCTAATTATCTCCAATATTTGACAGTAACCTTTCCTTGTAGGGTAACTGTGAAGAGTAAATGAAATAATAGCTGTCAGTTTCCCAGCATATATTGGGCATCAACACCAGTGAGTTCCTTTCCCCCCTTGTCTGTTCCTCCTCCAACTTGACATAAAAGTCCAGCAGAGACTGAGATCAAGAACTACTTGGACTTCTATTTGGCTTAGTCATTCCTACTTATCTTTCCCGTCATGGTAAACTGTGAATTCTGTTTATGTCAATGACACATAATATTTGTCATTATTGTTTTCCTAGTTATTTATTACTTCTGTTTCTAAGCTTCTTTGAGAGACGAACTTCACTACCCCCCATTGTGTAAAAGTATCTTGCTGGGAACATCGTATATATTCGATAAATACAGAATCCTCTCATATAGGGTTTAATCTGCAAGATATGTGTCCCCACAAGTGGAATAAATTCTCTCAAGTACTATGCCTGCAATTGGAATAGCTGCCATTAGGTGACAGTATAGTGCTGTGGGATGCTGTTGATGTTATTTGGCCCCTCATCAGGCACTGATGTGGCTATGAACTTGATCTGTACAGGGAAAAAGACCCTTTATCAAAACAACATTGTAAAACAGTTAGCTAATCATCAGCTCATATCGTGTGATTTCTCTGTTCACTATTTTTATTTTAAATTTTTAAATATAATTTATTGTCAGGTTAGCTAATATACAGTGTAAACAGTGTGCACAAGGGATAACTTCTTGTGATTCATCACTTACATACAACACTCAGTAGCACTTGGTATTTTAAATTACATCTTTTCACGCTTTTCTTCATTTATATTCCTTCCACATCTCCAAATAATTCTTGTCATCCTATGGCCCTTAATTTTTTTTTTATTAGAATAACTATCTGAGTTTATTTATCTTTTAGAGTGAGGCGTTTTCCTCTCTCTCTTTTTTTTACCTGCATGAGTTATTTACTAAGATTCTGCTTCATTTGGAATAAATGCTTAATTAATCAATGCAGTAATATCCTTTTGTTTATCTCCAAAATAATTCCAGACTTTGTAGGTGCAAAAGCTGTTTTCCCTCCTTAATATTTGAAACTGAGAAAAACAGAGCATACAGACGGGGGGTGTGGAGAGAGAGAGAGAGAGCTTCAGATATGTGTAACCAAGGGTTTTTTCATAGTGTTGTCATGAGAACTTTGTGTGGATTAATGAGACACATAATTGTAACGGTTTTTCTAAGTGTTGTATAATAACATTATTACCCGGAAAACCTCCCTGCCTACTAAAATGCAGTGTGAAAAATTTCGAGTGTGGGAAAGTGTATATGGGAGGGGGATGAAGTTCAAGTACAGAAGTCAGCGTCTGCCCATAAATGCCTTTATGCTTTATAGAGCTCATTCCTTATCTTACCATCCTTGAGCTCTGAAGCCTGAGCCTCTAACTGCCCATTTATTCCTTGGGACATCATCTCCAAGAGGAAGATGGTTTCCCATGCATGAAACACAAACATCATTTAAATGGTGCCTAACAGAAAGCCCCAGCTTTGAAATCGTTCCTGTTGAGAAGGCTAGTGAAAAATATGAATAGGGATACTAATATCTGATGCCATTTTGTGGCAGTTGCCTAGAGGTTTTATATGCATGATACCCCAGCCCCTCTTACTATCCTGTTCTCTTTGTTATGTAACAGAGCATCACAAAACTTAGTGGCTTAAAACCACTAAAATAAGTTTTATAAAGTTTAAAGGTAAGTTTTATTATATCTCACGATTTTGTGGGTCAGAAACTCAGGTTGGGTTCAGCTGACCAATTCTGCACCACACCCATCAATCGGGTCATTTGGTTGTTGTCAGGGGGTGGACTGGGCTGGTCTCGGCAGTCCAGATGGTTTCGTCCCTTATCTAGGGACTTGGTGGGATGGCTGGAAAGCTGGAGGGTTGGCCAGAGCATGTACACACCACAAGTATGTAGATCAGGGCTCCCAGAGAGAATGTTCTGAGAGATCCAGAAGGAAGCTGCAATGCTTCTTCTGATCCCGCCTTTCCATGGAATCCCCAGAACATCATTCTTTGCCATGTTCTCTTCGCCAGTAAGTCACTAAGGGAAGCTCTGATACAGGGAAGTGGGAATTAGATTGCACTTCTCACTGGGAGGAGGAGCAAAGGGTATGTGGCTGTGTTTTCTCTACCTTACCTTCTTTGCATTCTCTTTTCTGTAGCAATTATCCCCTTCTAACATACTGTGTAATTTATTTATTGGGTTTACTACTTATTGTTAAATCCATCCACACTTAAATATAAGCTCCACGAGGACCAGGATCTTTGTCTATTCCCCCCGGCCCCCACTGGCACATCCTAAGGACCTAGAATAGTGTCTAGAACATAGTAGGTGCTCAATTAATAATTGTTGAATGCTGAGTGATTTCATTTAATCTTCTTTTTGCCCTTTGAGAAAGCTATTGTTGTTATCACTATTTTACAGATAAGAAGTGGAGGCACAGAGAGGTGAAGTCACATGTTCAAAGTCACAGCTAGTGTGTAGCAAAGGCAGGGCTTGAACCTAGGTCTCTCTGATGTACTTCTGTAGATCAGAAACTAATTCAAGAAAGAAATCCAGCACTCAAGAGAACAGGCAAAGACCTTTAATCATGGACTTTCCTTACTTCTTAAGCCAAATCGGTGACTCGCTTAGGGTCGGTGGTTTTTCTCTAAAATGGTTTATCTCATGTGCTGGCTTTGCCTTCTTTTTACCAGGAGGACCTATGGGGAGACTGCTGGGGCAAGCTGAGTGTGGGGCAAGCTCAGTGCCTCTCTGAGTGCTGCTGGCACGGGTAGTGTAGGCCTCTTGGATGAAAAGGCTCTTCATTTGATTGTGAAATCAAGCCAGGCCCAACTGCGATGAGCAGCAGCTTTTTGCATTCCTGTTGAATAATTCTGTGTAATATCCTCTTGGCTATATTTAGACATGACACACAGTCTCTGTTTGTTAAGACGACGAGACAACCCAGGGGACGGTGTCGCCGGAGCCACTCCATGCAGGCAGAGCCTGGTGTCTGCAGTCACACCTCCTCTTCTGTACCATCCTCCTCTCCCCCCATTGCGGATGTTAACTCCCCCAACATCTCCAGAGTGAAGCCAGTCTCCCTGGACACTTTTATTTTGTCACCTCTGGGACGGCTTCAGTAAAATGACATCATATGACCTTGTCAAATCTTGTGAAATCTTTTCCTGTCTACATATAAGGATTTTGGTGCATGCGATTTCTTTCTGGGTGGAGGGCCCGGATCTGGCAGTTGGAGAAGTTCTTTATGGCTTGTCGTAGGATTCCCCTTCGTCTCAGCTCTGGCCTCCTCACTGCCATACATACACTGTCCTCTTTGCTAGATGCAGCCCCATGTAGGGGGTCAGCCTGAAAGTGGCCTTGGTGATTGGTGGTGCTGGACCCCTGGGGGCAGAGCAGAGCTGGGCCGTAGCAGGTGGGAAGATGGAAAGCATGGCCCAGTGGGGTTTTGTTGCAGCTGGAGTAGCAACTAGGGGCTGCCCCTGGATGGGGCCATGAGTCAAGGGCAGAGCCTGGACCATGGGTCACACTTTTTTCCTGTCACCATATTCCTCTCAGCCCACGTTTTAAAAAATTGAGGTAAAATTCACATAGCATGAAATTCACCACCAACTGTCACCACTGTCTAGTTCCAGAACATTTCCCTCAGCCCGCGGAGAATCCTGTGCCCATTAGCGCTCACTCCCCTACCCCAGGCCTCCAAACACTAATCTGCTTTCTGACTCTTTTTTTCTTTTTTGCTTGCTCTGGACATTTCATGTAAGCAGAATCATACAATATGTGTTAGTCACTTTCTTGTTCCCGCTGTTGGGGTTGACAGCGAGCTCAGGTCAAGGGTGATCTGATGGAATCTTCCCTCAGCTGCATGTGGGTCCCCGCGAGGAATGCTGGGAGCCACTCAGCTCTTCTGGTGCTGAGGAACAGAGCCTGGGGGAGGATGCTCTCCTCCTCCACGTCTTGGGTGGACAATTCGGAGGTGTCTGGTTGCCCACAGCAGCGACCAGCTCAATAAGGCATTGTCGGGTTTGACATTCTTTTCCTCAGCACTGCCAATCCTGTTCTTCTGCAAACAACAATAACAAACCGAACAACAAAAACAACTTCTTGTATGTGAGGCCTTACTCAGGTGCTACTTTTTAAGGGTGATGGGGAGGCAGGCCCCAAAGAGGAAAACCCCCAGAAAGGAACTTTGTAGCTTTTGGACATAGCTGTCTGGACCAGTATGGATATGGGGAGGCAGAGAATGCAGAGGCACTGGGGTCTTTCTCACTTCTAGCCCAGCTCTGCTCCTCAAGGGGCCCCGCACAGCACTTCCCATCCCTGTGTCTCAGTCTCCTCATCTGTAACTTGGTTCAATAACATGTACTACATACAAGGATGCTGAGAAGCTTCAGTGAGGTAATCTGTGACCAGCGCTGCCGGGGCAGGGTCCAGCCATAGTGAGCACTGATAGAATTACTGGACCCCTTGAGCTCAGGTATTCTACTGAGCAAAACATATCTCCAGCCTTGCTCTACCTGAGCCCTCCCTGTACCCAGACTTCCAGATCTGCACTGTCCAGGCAGTAGCACCTGTACTTTAAATAGCAATTATTTAAAATTTGATGAAATATTTAATTCTTCTGCAGCAGTAGCTGCCTTTCAAGAGCCCCATGTGACTAGGGGCTCCTATATTGCTTGGCACAGATACTGGGCATTTCTGTTATGAAGAATTTTAGACAGCACTGCTCCTGACACTCCGAGCTATTCAGTCGTTAAATGTTTACTGTCCTTTCCCACCCCCGTGCCTTTGATCATGGCCTTCCTCCTGTCTGGGCTGCCCATCCATTGGATGCTTCCTCTCCCTGAAATGTCACCATTGCTCTGGAAGGTGACGCACCCCTGGGCTCTGACCAGTACCAGCCTTGTGCTGTCATCGGCTGGCAGCTGGCTCTGCTCCGCCCTGCCTGACCAGCTGCACCAGGCTCCTCACTGCCAATGCGGCTTCATTCCGTATGCCAGGCTGGGGGACAGCAGCCATCATTGGAGGGACGCTGTTCTCACCGTGATGCCAGAAGTACAAGAGGCTGCGGATAGACACACTGACACTTCAGCCTACATCCCATTGACCAAAGCAAGGCTATGACTGAACAAATCAGGGGCAGGAAGCCCCTCTGCCTTAGTGGGAAGCACTGCAAAGTTGTAAGGCCAGGGCCAGGGGTACAGGAAGGAACACAGAATTAGAGGCTATTACTTCATCCACGACTTAGGAATCCACTTTCCCTCTTCCAACCTAGTGACTTGGCTTTTGGGGCTCTGGCTGCCAAGAGTCTCCCCCTAATTCTTCTCCCCAGACTCAGATGGTGCCCCGTGCTCATCTTCCTCTGTCTCCCTCCGCATCACACTTCCTGTGAACCCCACCATTCCTTTGGTTCAGGCTCTCAGCTTCCTGGAAGGCACTGCATAAAAATATGAATCACTGAGAATAATACTTCTGTCGACCTGGGGCTGTGTTTACTCAGATCAGTGAGTCTTTAATGATGTAGGTAGTGTGAACAGTATTTGGGGGCTCTGTTTATTGTCATCTGTATGTTGATGAATGGCAGCTGGGGCCAAAGATGTTTCTTCCGCAAGGAGCCCCTTAGGACAGTGGTTTGGGAGTCAGGACACCTGGAGTGGGCGTGAGCACTGTCAGGTCACCTTTGGAAAAGTTTCTCCCCATTTCTGGGCTGTAGTTCTTCATGGGTAGAGTAGGTAGTCAAGCTAATGGTTGCTATGGCCCCCGATAGCACTGAGATGTTATGGTCCTGAATCCTCACTCTGTCCCTGGTTGGGCAGCAATTTGCCCTGCTTTCTGATCACTGTGTCTACCGACTTTTCTAGCCTCTGACTCTTGTTCTCTGCAAGGAAGCTGACTTACATAAAAAGGGTTTCAGCATCTACTTTTCCCAGAAGGTGTGGCTTGTAGAGATCTTGGAGTGTTCTGGGCCATGCGTGGACACTCCCCAACCAAGAGTCCCGTTGACTTTCCTCAGGGTGGGAGAAGGCCTTGCTGGGCATCAGTGCCATGTTGCAAACTCAAGTCAAACTCAGTCAGATCCTGACCGTGTTCCAGGGCAAGTTCAGGATTCTCCCTGAGGCACTGGGCTTTGGCAATACTGGAGGCCGGAGCCCTCAAGTTATACAACAGTGATGTTTCCTTTTATGCAGAAAATGCTGGGCTTTTCTTTCCCAGGAATCAAATTAACTAGCATTTATCCAAAATTATTCGCTGCTGGTTTAGAAGTTCGTATTTGGAGACAAGGATGTTTCTGAAAAGGGCCTGGAAATAGCTGGAGAAAATCATCTGTTGGGTTGCTTGCCTCGGACCATGATGGAGCAGACAGAATGATTCATGGCTCCTGGGACAGACGGCTCCGTGCAGGGCCACGCCTAGGCAGCACCTCTCCAGGAACATTTGCCAGGGTCAGGGTATCTGCAACAGGTTGGGAACTAGATGGAAGGAGTTTTGGAGAGGGATGATAGGAGAAAAGGTTTTGGGGGTACTGAAGGATGCAGGTGCTCTGGTCAGACAGGTGGCTGCGGAGGTGGGTAGATTTAGACAGACTGCCGGGGAGGAGGGAAGGAGGGAAGTCTGCCCCGATAGAGCATCTGCCAGAACAGGGCTCCTGCAAATGAATCAGCCTCTAGCCTGTGACTCATGTCCTCCTCTTCCATCATATACACTGAGCGTGGAGCACCTACCACGTGTCATACACTGTGGGAGACTCTAGGTGTCTGAAGTGAATATGATCCTTGAGACCACCAGGAATGTAACTGTTATTTCTATATAATACAACTGACATGATACTGACAGAGGTCAGATAATATACTAGGTGAATGAATGATCTTCCTTTTTCACCCTTAAAGAGAGGAATCATACTGTCTACATTTTATACAGAAGGAAATTAAGCTTCTGGAGAAGTTGAATAATTTGCCTTAGCTTACAACTAGTACAGAGGAGTGCTGGGAGAATTACCCATTAGACCGGTGCAGGCCATTGGAAAAAGTGAACCATGCAAGCAATTTTAAGCATTCCACTAGCCACATTAAAAACAGTAGAGAGGGGCACCTGGGTGGCTCAGTCAGTTAAGCGGCTGACTTCAGCTCAGGCCATGATCTCACGGTCTGCGAGTTCAAGCCCCGCGTCGGGCTCTGTGCTGACAGCTCAGAGCCTGGAGCCTGCTTCGGATTCTGTATTTCCCTCTCTCTCTGCCCTTCCCTTGCTCACGCTCTGTCTCTATGTCTCTCAAAAATAAAATAAAAACGCTAAAAAAAAGTTTAAAAAAAAACAGTAGAGGAACAGGTGAAATAAGTTTTGGTTTTATTTAACACAGTATGTCAAAAATATCATCTCAGCATGTAATCTACATAAAGATTTTTAATGAGCTATATTCTTCTTCTTTCCTTCTCCTCTCCTTCTCCTTCTCTTCTTTTTCTTGTTCTTTTTACAAAATCGTTGAAATTTGGTGTGCATTTGACCATTAATAGCACATCTCAAATGGCATTTGCTGCATTTCAGATGCTCAGCAGTCACATGTGTTCATGGCATTCATACTGGACAGTGCAGTCCTAGAGGCACCACAGGGTTTTACGGAGGCTGGGCCGGGCACTCCTGAGAAGCTCCCTTGTCAGAGTCAGCTGTGAGGGCAAAGTGCCTCTGGAGCTGGACTTCAGGACACAAATGCTGCACCACCAAGTTTAAGCTCCAGGGGATGCCCTTCTCTGCACAGTGCCCCTGGGAGCCCTAGTGGCCCTGGGGGTTAGCCAGGCAGAGAAGAAGGGACGGGTGTGTCTGCAGAGGGAACAGTCATAGGGTGAGGGCTCAGATCCCCCAGCATGGCCACCTGTTGAAGGAATTGCAAGCACCTGCCACAGGAAGGAGGGGGATGGCGGGGGCTACATGGGAGAGGAGAGAGAGAGGTTATTGCAGGTCTCACGTGCTGCCCCAGGGAGGCTGAGCTTCATTGTGCTTGTCCAGGGCTTGCTTTTCAGTGGGTGACTCAGGCAGCCACAAGCAAGCTGGGTTGGAAATGCCAAGACTGAGAGGTGGGGCAGGGGTGAACTCTCACATGAGTAGGAAAGAAATGTTGAGCAGTGAGGCTGGGGTGCAGGGTGGGTGAGGAGCATAGGCGTGAAGCAGAGAGACCCAAGACTGAACTCAGGTGGATCAGATTGGAGTGAAGGTGAAGGAAGAATCCAGCAGGCTCCCGTCTGCAAAGTTATGTGACTTTTCTGCAGAAATCCCCAGCCTCCTGGGACAGAAGTAGAAGGCCAGGACTTTGGAGCACATTATGTCTACTTCACAGAAATAAAGGCACTGATTTGACATGAAGAGGCAGCCAGAAGTACCTCGTATCTCCTTGCCACCTGCGCTCCCCACTTCTAGCACAAATAATCCACCTTGCCCTGTCGTCCTATCTCCTTCAAGTTCCAATGAACGTGCCTGTTTCTTCCCATTTTTATTTCTCCCAATGGCCCGCTGTTGTACTGGGGACACCTTTCTGTGGGGTCGCCTGAGATGCCTCTTCCAGAACACATGTGGTAAAGAGAAGCACACAAGCCACGGCTCCAGCATTGCTCCTTCTGGCTGTATTTGTCACATTTAACCACAAGTCCTGGTTTCAGTCACATCAAAGCACTACCTCTGATGTGAGGTGCTTGAGATTCCACATTTCCAACAAACTCCCAGCAGCCTTTGCTGTTGGTGCGTGAACCACACTTGAAGCACGAGGGACCAGAGCTGGGGTCCTCAGCCTTGGCCACTCAGCACAGAAGCACCTGGAGAGACTGAAATGCCCGATCCCTAGACTGCACTCCACACCAATTAAAGCAGAATATCTGGAAGTGGGACCGAGCCTCAGTCATTTTTAAAAATTTCTGCTTCTGGGGCACCTGGGTAGCTCAGTTGGCTAAGCATCCGATTTCAGCTCAGGTCATGATCTAATGATCTGCGTGTTTGAGCCCAGCATTGGACTCTCTGCTATCAACACAGAGCCTGCTTTGGATCCTCTATCTCCCTCTCTCTCTGCCCCTCCCCTGCTTACATGTGTGCTCTCTCTCTCTTTCTCTCTCCAAAAATAAACAAACATTTTGGGGTATCTGGGTGGCTCAGTCAGTTAAGCACCCGACTTCAGCTCAGGTCCTATCATGGTTCACAAGTTCGAGCTCCTGGTTGGCCTCAATGCTGACAGCATTCTGCGTCTCCCTCTTACTCTGCCCCTCCACTGCTTGTACTCTTTCTCTCTCTCAAAAACAAAACACTTTAAAAAATTAAAAAAATAAACATTTAAAAAATTTTCGGCTTCTGCTCCCTTGGAATCCAGCCACATGCGAAGATGTCTATACTATCTAGCTGGAGAGAAAGCCCCTGGAGGATGAGACACCAATGTCAAAAGAGAGGCACAAGGAAGAGAATGTGAACCATTCCAGTTGAGGGCTCAGACACATAAGTGAGCCTGACCAGCCCCAGGCCAGCTGCTCCAGGCAACACCACACGGAGCAGGGATGAGCTGGTGCCCGGCTAGTTCCAGATGCCGGGCTGTGTTCAGGGTGGATATCTGAAGACTTCTTGGGGACACAGAGATTATTAGGTGGGACCGCTCAAAGTGGCCCATGAGCTGGTGCCAGGCCATCAGCTCTTTGGTACCAACGGGTGACAAGATAAGCATTTAGGAAATTTCCCGGCACTTCAACACTGCTGCAACATTCATACCCATGACTTTGTACTTGACAAAGGTATTAGTTCACAGTGGACTGGAAATGAAATAAAGCAAAACTATCACTGCAGGTAAACAGCAGTGCGGTAGGAGCTTTGGGCTGTGCACAGACGGCAAGAGAGCTGCTCCTGGGAACCTCCCGGCTACCACACGCCCCTGGTTTCATACTTATGAGACAGTGAGGCAAGCATTCAGTTCCCCAGCGTTCCAGCTGGTTCCCACGCCAGCCCTTCCCTCTCTGAGATCCTGCTGTCCCAACGGCTCTCATAGTGTGGCCTGCCTGCCAGTGGAGTCAACAAGACGTGGGAGTATATTAGAAAAACACACATTCTCAGGTCCCTCCCAAGACTCACTGCATCAGGACCCTGGGCCTGCAGCCTGCTTCTATAAGCCTTCCAGAGCATTCCAGTGCTTTCTTAAAAACGGCCCGATAGACACTTTTATGCTTTGTTTCCTTCGAATGGGTCACTCTTCTCCACAACCACATTCTAAGCTCCTTGAGGGCAGAGGTTCAGAATTCTCCATCTGCTGTGTCTCACATAGTTCCTAGCCCAGCGTTGAGATAGGAGCTGAATAAACCAACCACCAATATGTTCTGTCTCCTTAGATTCATTGCAATTGCTGTGCCCATTTTACATCTGGCAAACTAAGCAATAGAAGGAACACAGTAAGACGGATTTTAGGATCAGACCGTGGAAGAACTGGGTTGAAAATTCTCTTCTCCTTTCTCCCTGGCATCACTTGCTCCAGAGCCTAGAATTAATTTCCTTCAGAGCCCCCTCTTCACTATTTCACAGTCCCCTACCCTTCCTAAAGCCTGTGCTCTCCAGTTTTGGCCTTTTGTGGGGCCTGAAGGGTCTTTTATATTTAAAAACAAAAAGTTGAGGGTCTACCAGAAGCAAGTGACCATCTCTGTGGGCAGTTTGGGCACTCAGAGAGACCCAACTTCTGTGAACATCATTGCTTGCTGCAGGCAAAGCAGAGGCAGCTCGGAGCATTTCTCATATGACAAGACACCAAAACTGTCTGTTCTACAGCTGCAGGGATAGTTGGGAATGGCCCCGAGGCCATTAAGTGGTATTGTGGCACGTCTCCTCAGAGGTCTCAAGGAGTGGGACCACCCCCTGTCCCAGTGGTGACAGAGACTCCAATGGTGGGGCCGGGGGTAGGCCCCTGTGGGGTCAGACCTGGGGGAGTGAGTGCACCATCTTTCTCTGGGTCCTGGAGCTCTGGCCTGTTGATGGCCTGCTGAAGGGAGGGAAAGAGGGGTTTGGAGAGAGTATCAGTGAGCCGGCACATCTACTGTACTTGCCACATGAGAAGCTGCAGTAATGCAAGTCAGGAGATGGCCCGGAACAGACGTATGGAAACAGCTGGCTTCTGTGCTGAAGACCCTGGCACGGCCCTGGGGCCTGACCCCATGTTGTCACTTTTTCTTCCTCTCTGGGAAGAGCAGGCATTGGACCTGGGCATGTCGTGGCCGCTCCCCAAACCTCCATGGTCAGCACGGGAGAGCTGGTTACCTCTGAGCGGGCAGAATTCGGGGTAAGGTCCACACAAACCTGCCCTCCTGTCAGAGGGGAGATCATGTCCTCCTCTTTCAGCTCCTCCACCTCTGCACGCTTCCCTGCTATTAAGATATGATGCTCGGGGCGCCTGGGTAGCTTGGTTGGTTAAGCGTCTGACTTTGACTCTGGTCATGATCTCACGGTTGTGAGTTCGAGCCCCACATAAGGCTCCGTGCTGACTGTTCGGAGCCTGAAGCCTGCTTCAGATTCTGTGTCTCCCTCTCTCTCTGCTCCTCCCCTGCTTGTGCTCCATCTCTCTCTCTCAATAATAAAACATTAAAAAAATTAAAAAAAAAGATAAGATACTCTGTGGCTCCAAACATTCTGGAGGAGGTAGCACCTAAAAGCAAGTGTCCCTCAGACTCCTTTTTTTGTCCCTCCTTCTCTGTTTATTGTGGGGAACAAATTCAGGACATTAAGTATTGCAGGGCATTCATGACTCACCACTTGCTTGACACTGCGCCCTTAGGATAAAAGGCGACTCCTACTCAGTTTCCAGCTCACCTCCTGCCCTAACCTTCCCACTAGGTCGTAGCTGATGTGCCTGCTGCTATTCCTCCTACAAGCCAGGCTCCTGTTCACCTCAGGGCTCCACAGCGCTGTTACATCTGCCTGGGTCATTCTATGCTCATCTTTCCATGTCTGGATTCTTCATCCTCTTTGGGTCTGAGCTCACACGTCATCTCCCCAGAGGTGATCACACCTCATGACCACATACAGGGTCACCTTTCTTCCTTCCTCTGCCCCTTGCATGGCCCTGGCTCTGGGCGCCCTCTCTTCCATCCTCTCCTTTGTTTCCTTCCTGACACTTTGCTACCCTCTGCCTTTACTTACTTGTGAGAATGCTTACTGCTGTCTACCTCCCTGGGATAAACACTCCACAGAAGAGGGACCCCATCTGGCTGTTCCCTCCTGGATCCCAGTGACTTTATCCATGGCTGGCATCCTCTGAATGTCAGTGGAGTACATGATGAATTTGGAGACAAGAGGCTGTATTAGCTTTCTGTAGCTTATACTTGTTCTGCTGTAACAAATTACCACAAACTTGATTAAACAGAATAAATTTATTCTGTCACAGTTTTGGGGTCCAGAAGTCCACAGTTTCACAGGGCTAAGGTATTGGTAAAACCGCACTCTCTCCAAGGGCCTCTGACATGCTCTTCCAGCTTCCAGTGGCTGCTGGTGTCTGGGCCTTATCACTCCAATATCTGCCCCCATCTTCACGCTGCCTTTTCTCTCTTATAAAGATACATATGATTGTGTTTTAGGACTCACCAGGATAATCCAGATTAGGCGATTCTTCTCAATATTCCTAATTTAATCACATCATTTGCCACACAAGGTCATATCCACAGGTCACAGGGATTAGGAGTTGGAAATAGGAGCTGAGGTCACCATTCAGCTCACAACAGATGGAAATCATAATATGGCCTAGCTCATTGCACAAAATTGTTGGCTAGATCCAAGGACATTTGCAATAGGATATGCATTGAAACCGAACAATTCCCTTCCAATCTTTCTTTGTTCTTAGTGACTTCTAGAAGAATGCAAGATGCAACATAAAAGTGAGTTCTTTCACTGACTACCAGGATGCTTGCTTTCATGCATGTCACCACTGAAATATGGGATGGTTCAAGGGGAATTTGTTCTGACCTTGGTCTTCTGGGTGTTGCTGGCCCGGCAGCCTCTGTTGGTGTCACAGCCATGCTCTGACAGCAGCAGCTGCCTGAACTTATGGGTATTTTTCTGAAAAATTAGACAAGACTGAAACAATCTGAGGGTTATAGCCTGCTCACAATGTTGCAAGCTCAGCAAAGATAACCGAATTTGCTTCGTGTGCAGAATGCCATTCCCTCTCTAGCAGAAAGCTTGCGGTGTATTTCCAATAGGAGAATCTGGTGTTCAATTTAATGGCCGAGGTGAAGGACAGACAGGCAGGGAGCCGAAGGCTGTGGGAGGAAGGTCAGAGAAGAGAAAACAAAAGATTACTGTAGGGCTCTTCCTTGTTCCAACTGGAATCACTGGGGAGTTTTAAACTCCTGACACCTGGGCCCTATCCCAGAGTTTCCTATGTAATTGGTCTGGGTGTGCCCTGGGCAGCAAAGAGATTTTTAAGCTATCTGGATCATTCTAATATGTGGGCCATGCTCATGACCTCTGTGCTAAACTCTGATTAGGACCAGGCTATAACTCCACACAGGCATGGTGGACATGATGGTCTCAGGTTTGAGGGTTCAGCCAGGTCATTCATTGGATGGGGAGAGAGACAGTTAGGGGTTTCCTTGGGTGATTTATGTATAAAGTACACAGCTGCTAAGGTGCCTGGGTGGCTCGGTTGGTTAAGCGTCTCACTCTTGATTTTGGCTCAGGTCTCACGGCTTGTGAGTTCAAGCCCTGCATCAGACTCCACACAGACAATGCAGAGTCTGCTTGGGATTCTCTCTCCTTCTCTCTCTGTCCCCCCCCCCACCCAAATAAACAAATAACTAAAAGGAAAAAAAAAACCACACAGGTCCCCAGTTGACTTATGTAAAAAACAGAACCCCAGCTTTCCAGGGCTCTCTGGTATTTGGGGAGCTGATGTTTTGGCCCCCGGAAACAACCCTGGGTTTGAGCTGGTTTAGCCTCCTAGCCCCTACTGAGGTCCGAACACAGATCAGTGCTTCTCAAACTTTAATGTGCACCTGAATCACCTGAGGGTGTTGTTTAAGCAGATATTGGGATTTGATAGCTCTGGGGCGGGGTCTGAGATCCTGCATTTCTCAAAACCCCCAGTGCTGCGGCTGGTCCCCCAGCCCCATTTTAGGGAGTAAGGAGTACAAATGTGGTCTGCCTTAGCAGGCCACTGCCATTAGGCTTTGCCTAGGAACCTTCTGGAACTCAGCGGGGCTACTTCTAGTTGGGATTTCAATGGCATCTGGAGATGTCAGTGGGGCCAGTGTGTAACAAGGTTACACAGCTTGGTGCTGTGCCCTGGTTTTCTCCAAGGTACTCTCTGAACTCCCTGGAGCAGTGGGTCTCAACTTTGGCTATATATTAGAATCCTCTGAGGAGCTTTAAAAATATGGATGCCTCGGCCCCACCCCCATAAAATCTGATTTGCTTCATTCAGGGTTTAGCCTGCCCTCTGGGATTGTTAAATCTCCCCAGCTGGTTCTAACATGACGCCGAGGCTGAGAACCACTGGCCTTGAGCACAGGTTCTCCAATGCAGGCCCAGTGCAGAGCAGCAGGGTCTTCTAGGAGCTTGGGAAAAGTGGGAACTCTCAGACTCCACCCAGACTCACTGAGTCAGGGAGCCGGGATGAAACCCGCAATCTGCGGTCTGACCGCGTTCCTCGTTATTCCCATATACCCTGACTTGCACAATATGGAGGCAGCACAATTCTGGTTTGTAACCAACCACTGCTGAGGATGTGTGTGGGGTGGGAGGGCCTGGCTGTGTTTTCTTGGGAAGCCCTGAACAAGGTGTTCCTGAAGGGGGTCCCTAGGACCCTGTGATGCCGGGAGACTGTGGGGTGATTCAGCAGCCTTATTAGGCCCCCATGTTTGGGGGCTGGCTGCTCTGGCTGCCTCCATAGGCCGCCTTCCAGCCCCAGATGCACCAGCTATTTAAAGTCTCAGCTGAATAATATTTTCCATCATGTGGAGCAGACTTTACTTAGAAGTCCTTAGGGGCTCCCGGGGGTCATGTTTCTCAGCTTATCTATGACTGTCTGAACCTGAGTCCCTGGGACAGATTACTTGTTTCTGGTTTTTCCCCTCCTAATTGAGGCCTAATTGAGGGGGAGGGGGAGGAGAATGACCTGGAATGTCCCCTGCCCTTGCAGGAAGCCTCCTAGAGCACATGTAACCTTTACAAGCCCTCTTCCCCTGAGAAAGGGTGGCTGTGAGGGAGGGTGAGCCAGTGCCCAAGTTCACACCACTCATCCGTGACAGCCTCAGGTCTCAAATATAAATCTCTGGCCCAGAGGGCTCATTGTCCCGCCCCCCACCGTGTTTTAGGGGTCGTGTTCCTCCCTCACAGGCTGTGAGCCTGCCATCCTTGCGGACTGATTCCTGCTGAATGACAGGAAGTCCCTGCCTGCTATCTAAGGTATGAAGAGAGTCTGCAGAGCACATCCTGAGAGGCATGGCACCCATCGACCTTCCTGAGCAGGACAGGGAGAAGTCCAGACTTGGGCTCCTGGCAGAGCTAGCTGATGGCCCCTTTTCCCACATCCAGGACCAGTCTGTTCAGCCACCCAAGGCAGATGGCCTGCATTCTGACACCCTCAATGAGACATCATCTGCTTGCAGGATCATTGTCTTCGGGTGGCACCTGGGACTCTGGCCCTGAGCTGGAGGTGTCCTCTCAGGTACGTGCCCCTGGAGGGGGTGGTGTGGGCAGGGGAGCAATTGGCCTTCCATGCCATCAACAAAGTCTTTGGCCAGTCCCATGGGGACTTTGGGTGAGAAGAGGTCCACGAGGTGGGGGGATCTGCCAGTCAGCTCTCTGGAGGCTAAGTGAGCATGTGCCTGGCCTGATGGAGGGGTCCAAGTGGGTACAGAGCACCCACCGCAGTCACACACCAGGGAGCCAAGCCCAGTCCAGGCCAGCCTGAGGAGCTGTGTCTGGTGAGGGAGCAGAGCCGGCGTGGCCCATGAACGAGGCCTGAAAGTACTTGGGCTTCAATGAGTCTCACTACTCACTAACTGTGGGGCCTGAGGAAGGCTACACAGTCTCTCTGTGACTCAGTTTTCTCGACTGTAAAATGGAAATACTATTGGCATTTATTTTCGTTGGAAAATAGTTCGAAAGGAACTATCATGTGGAAAGAATTTAACTCAGTGGTTGGCAAAGTGCTTAATAAACAGCATTTTGTTCCTGGAAAGGGTTTCGTGTGCTGAGGAAACTCCCTGAGCATAGAGACTGCCAAGTCTGAGGACAAGTATGACTTTGGGGTAGGAGAATATCAAGAGGGTGTGCCCCTTCCTGGCACACACACACACACACACACACACACACACACACACACACTCATCCCCACCGCTCAGGGACAGACTGCCATGGCAAGAATATGGAGAATAATAGCAGTTGATGCTCGGATTTAGAGTTTCTACATGAACTCGTGAAGCCTCACCAGGAGGTTGGGGATCCCAGGGCAGGCTACCCACAGGTAAGGTACTAGCGAGGCTCATCAGCAGTCAGGTAGACATATGGAAGTGTTCTGAGGTGTCCCTCCAAGTCTTCTGGAGCTCTTCTGGGCTCCTGAGATACATGCAGATTTGATGGTGTCCCCGGTAGGGAGGACAAGGAGCATGTGGACTGTCAACCCAAGCCTGCTGGGAAGATGGCAATGGCTGAGAATCAGGCGGGGGGATGTGTAGCTCCAAAGATACCAGCATGGGCACATGCCGACCATAATCTCAAGAGCTCCTGCTGATACCTTAATGCCAGGTGTGCCCACCTCCTCACCCCTCAGTCACTGGTTTTATAAGCCCCCCCAAGAAAATATGAAGGAGAGGGAAAAATTCAGTTTCAATCTGAAATGACCAAGTTTACTGTCATGGAGATAAATTAAGCTTCCTCACCCCCAGCAGGAGGAATGGGGGTAAAAAGTAGTGACTAAGTTACATTCTGGAAAAAGGGTTGCATTGGTGTCTGAATTCTGGACCTGAATATTCAAAACTCTTGAGGTCTCTTGAAACCCATCGCTCAGTTGGCATTCCCACTTCTTAAGGTTTCTACAGACTCCATCCAAGAGATAGAGAGCAATGAGTTTCAAAGATGAGAAGGCATATACAGAAGAGTATTATACGGATGTTAACACGTTGTACACATGTAAGAGATTGGGATAATGATAATGCGCAGAATTCATCCAGAGAGAGAAAAGCATTAAATGCAGAAGGCACTAAGAGGGGATTATCCTGAGAGGAAATTCCTAATGCTGCTTCAAATTGTCTCAGTTACTATGCCACGTAAAGTCCTAAAAATCGCTTTCTGTCGCTGTTATATATGGCATAATGCAGGTGATTAAATAGCTCTTGAGTGAGTCATATTGGCTAATTCCTGTAAACGTAGGGCTTTTTTTTAAGCCCTTGGGAAGCTTCCAGCAGGTGATAGGCTCCATATCCAACATAAGCCTGTCAAAATCCTGTGTTTACAATGTTAGACTATCATGTTTCCAAATGCCACTTTCCTTTCCTTGGTTGATTGGTATTTGGGTTGTACCCAGATTTTTGCAATTGTGAATAATGCTGCTGTGAACATTCAAGTATTTGTGTGGCTATAATGTTTTCATTTCTCTTGGGTATATACCTATGAGTGAGATTGTCAGATCATATGGTAATTCTGTGTTTAATCCTTTGAGGAACTGCCAGACTGGTTTTCAAAGTGGATGCAGTATTTTACATTCCCTTCAGCAGTAAATGAGAGTTCTGATTCTTCACATCCTTGTCAATACTTATTGTCTGACTTTTTTATTATAGCCATCCTAAGCAAGTGAGTGTGAAATAGTACCTCATTGCGGTTTAGGTTTGCATTTCCCTAATGACTAATGATGTTGAGTATATTTTCATGTGCTTGCTAACCATTTGTGCATCCTCTTTAGAGAGATGCCTGCTCAAGATTCTTGCTTTTTCTTTATGTTTATTTTATATTTAAGATTTCATTTTTAAGTAATCTCTACATCCAACATGGGGCTTGAACCTACAACTCAGATAGGGATCCCATAATTTATTATATGAATAACGTAAAGGAGAAAAAATATGATTATGGCAAATCACATTTAGCAAATGCTAGAAAAGTATTATTTAAATTTCACATTTAATTCTTATTAAAATTCTAGCCATAATTGGAATAGGAGGGTACAAAAAATGATATTTCCCCCACCCTAACGAATATCCTATTTTGTACACCACTACAAAAATATGTTCAAAATAGTCATTTAAAATTCTCTGTACTGGGGTGCCTGGCTGGCTCAGTCAGTAGAGCATGCGACTCTCGATCTCAGGGGCATGACTTCAAGCCCATGTTGGATGTAGAGCTTACTTGAAGAAAAAAGAAAAGGAAAATAAAAGGAATGAATTTTTAGGGGCACCTGGCTGACTCAGTCAGAAAAGCATGTGACTCTAGATATTGGGGTTGTAGGTGTAAGCCCTATGTAGGTTATAGAGATTACTCAGATAAATAAAAAAACAAAAAAATTAAAATATCTCTGTACCATAATATTAATGTATCAAATTTAATGAATTTAGTTCAAGGATTATTATGTTAATTTGAATATCCTTGAGAGTCTTCGTACCTCCTGTTTTTTTCTTTTTCTTTTCCATTTTCATCTTTTGTGCCATGTCTGTGAACTCTATGCTTAACCCCGGGTCATAAAGACTTTCTCCTATAGTTTCTTCTCAAATTTTTATAGTTCCACATTTTATGCTAAGAATTATGATTCGTTATGAGTTAATTTTTGTGTGGCTTAGGTTGGTATTCAATTCTTTGCATATAGACGTCACATAGCCAGTTTTTGAGGACTGTCCTTCCTCCATTGGATTGCTTTCTTGCTTTTACAATTCAGTTTTATTCCTCCAGTTTCTCAAAATTCACTGGCCATTTTGGTGAGTCTATTTTTGGACTCCTCTTTTGTTCTACTGCGTTAATTACCATAGCTTTATTAAATGTAAGTCTTAAAGTCAAGTAGTGTGATTCCTCTAACTTACTCTTCTTTTAAAAAATAGCTTGGCCATTCTAGTTCCTTTGCCTTTCTGTATATGTTTTGGAATAACCTTGTCTATATCTATCAGACTTCCATTGTGATTGTGATTTATATTGCCTAATTTCATGTAGCTTCAACTTATCCACCAAAAAAAATATTCTGGGAACTGAATCATAATTCCTGGAGTAAATCTTCCATTATCACGGCTTATCATCCTTTTAATCTACTGATAAATTCAGGGTGCCTGGGTTGCTCAGTCGGTTAGGCATTTTACTTTGGTTCAGGTCACGATCTCACAGTTCGTGAGTTCAAGCTCCACGTTGGGCTCTGTGCTGACAGCTCAGAGCCTGGAACCTGCTTTGGATTCTCTCTCTCTCTCTCTCTCTCTCTCTCAAAAATAAACAAACATTAAAAAATTAATATACTGATGAATTCAATTTGTCAATATTTCCTTTATAATTTTTTTTCCTCTACATTCACAAATAAAGTCGACTTAGAGTATAGTTTCTTTGTTTTGTACTCCCATATAAGGTTTGCCAGTATGGCTAAGGTAGCTTCATTGAATGGATTTGGAAAGTTTTTCATTTTTTTTATAGTTTGGAATAGTTTGATATAGGAATTATCTATATTTTTTTACAGCCTTTCTGAGTCTCTGTGCATCTACAAATATCTTCCCTTGACAGGTGATTGATTTTGTGGTGGGGTATAGGATTCTTGGAATACTGTCCTTATTTAGTTATCTTGAAACATTTTCCCACAGGCTTACCTCCAGTATTGCAGACAGGGAGCCTGATGTCAGCCTATCTTTTTTCCTCTGAAAGTAATCTGTCATTTCTTTCTATAAGCATGTAATATTTTCTTTTCTATAATTGGAATTCAGGAATTTCATCAGGAAATGATACTGGAGGTCTGGATTTCTTTCTTCTTTCTTCCTTTCTTTCTTTCTTCCTTTTTTTCTAAATTATGATTAATTTTACTTGAGGCTGTCACTCCTTCAACCTGAAGACTCAAGCTTTTTCCTACTCAAATTTTCTTTTATGATTTCTTTATGTATGACTTCCTCATATGTTCCCTTTCCCCCTTCTAGTAAACTTTTATTATTCACATTCACATATCCTGCTCTGTCTTCCAAGTCTCTTTTCTTAATTCCTTAGAATTCCACATCATTTATAAAACACTTCTAACACTTGACCTTCCAAAATAGTAATTTGGTTCCAACAAAGAATATTCTCTTCTCCATTAGTCTATTGAATTTGATGTAAGTATTTTAGTTCTAGACAATTTTTTTTGTTCTGTGTTAAATTGAATGCTCTTGGGAGTTCTCATTTGTCTTTTGTTTAAGGTCATCTGTTTTTTCCATTAGTTCTATCTTAATAGTAGTCCTGTGTTCTCCTTGTTAAACTTAGTTTTCTCCCTCAGGTTGCTGAATTTCCTTAATTCAATGGTTTTTGACCCTGGCCAACATGAGAATCACTCTGTGAAGGTTTTTAAAATCCCAGTGCCCAGGATGCAGAGAAATCAATTAATGAAGGATGTCTGGGGATGGGATTCAGGCATCAGTAGGTAGCTTTCTAAACATCCTCAGGTGATTTAATGTGGTAGCCATGAGTAAGCACCACGATCTTAAATCATTCTCATTTTATTTACCTATTTATGAGTGGATATTCCCTTAGAATTTGTAGAGCTTATAATGTTGGTGTCTCAGCGGGCCGTTTTTTCTCTTATGAGGTGATGATGAAAAACCTGGAAAAGTGTTCACTCTGCCGGAAAATGGGAGGAGATTCTCTGTCCCTGAGTCTCTTTGGGAATAAGTGACGGCACTCCCCTATCCATAGGGACTGCCGTCAATGCATTTCAGTGTGCATCACCCCCACACCCCTTAGGGTCACAATAATCTGTGGACTAGGCAGTCTTTCTAAAGATCACAACCATCAAGATGAGCAGGGGCAGGCAAGGACCTTCTGTTTAAAGGTGATTTTGCAGGGAGCATCTCTGTGGCTCATTCAGTTAAGTGTCTGACTTCTGCTCAGGTCACGATCTTGCCGTACCCAAGTTCGAGCCACATGTTGGGCTCTGTGCTGACAGCTCAGAGCCTGTAGCCTGTTTCAGATTCTGTGTTTCCCTCTCTCTCTCTGCCCCTCCCCTACTTGCACTCTGTCTCTCCCTCTCAAAAATAAATAAACATTAAAAATTTTTTAAAACAAAATAGAGGTGATATTTGGTTGCACCTTGCCAATGTGTCATTCTAGATGGAGAGATGAAAGGGAGGTGAATAGCCATTCAGGTAAGCAATCGTCTTGCTAGAATCCCCTCTGAGATTCTTGGTGATGATAACTCTATCACAATTTAGATTTTTAGGATCAGATGATTAGCATAAACGTCAAATGTCCATAGCCTTAAATTGTGTTCATAAAAAAACATCTCATGTATATATACGCAACGACATGGATGAATCTGAAATGCATTATGCTAAGTGAAAGAAGACAGGGATACACACTGTATGATTCCATTTCTATGATTCTGTAAAAGACAAAGATAAACCATAAGGACAGAAAACAGATCACTGGTTGCCAGGGGCTAAGAGTCAGAGGAGGTGATGGCCTACAAAAGGGCACTAGAGGGAAATTAGGGTGATGGAACTCTTACATCTTAATTGTGGTGGTAGTTACGTCATTATGTACCTGTCAAAACTCCTAACCCTGTGCACTAAAAATAGTATATTTTATTACATATGCATTGTACCTCAGTAAACCTTCTTGGAAAAAAAAATCTCATATACCTCGTCCACAGTACTGATAATTTTTCAGATCCCCAAAATGCTCAAAGGCTTCTCAGCCTTTGTCTATTCCATTTGCTCTGCCAAGAAATTCCCATTTAACCTTTATGACTTGAATTGGATGCTGCCTCCTTTGGGAAGTCTTTCACATCCCTTCAAGACTCCCTTGTGCTTTTCTAACACACAATGATTCCTGCTACCCCAGCCCTCCTTCTGTGCTCTTGAAGAAGCTTGTCTATGTGTTTGTATTCCCTGGTAGACTGTCAGTCAACAAATGCAAGGATTTCATCTTAGTTATCATTGTTTCCCCATCACGTGACTCAGTTCCAATTATTGAGGCACTTATAACTTGGCCAAGCAAGGTAACTGCCAGCTAGCAGATGTACCTGTTCATTAGGAACTGGTGTTTTCAGGAACCTTCCAGGAAGCCCTTAAAAATCAGGAAATGTCCCAGAAATTACTTGCAAAATCTTTGCACTAGAGCCTGTGTGTTCAGCTGTGGAGCTCACAAAGCAGATAACCATGCTGCTGAGTTTTCAAACATGAAAGGTTGGTATCTAGAGGAAGATATTTTGAGAAGAAGGAAGTGAGTTTCCTGAAAATCCATGGTCCATAACACCTCATTCATTTTTATAGCTGCAATCAACAAGAAAGCTTGTTCTATTTGCCTCCCTCGCTTGACAATATAATTTCAGAGACCGGTGAACAATGTTTTCAGCACTAGAATCAATACTTCTGATTACGGCTGCTTTTGTTCTGGTCTCTCCCCAGTGGAAATATTGCCAGGAAAGCGGGGGTGATCTATGGTTGCCCCATGATCCTGATGTTTTAGCTCTTGAAAGCCGTCTGTTCTAACAAAAAGCTGCATTCATTTTGAAAAATTTGAAGGCTCGGATAGGGGTAAGAGAAGAGAATTGATAACTTTGAGGCACTTGTGATAAAGCTGTTGTACCTGAAAAAATAAGGACCCATCCACCCACCTCTGCTTCAGAATCACATTTCTTTTCCTTGATTCCAAGCCAAACGTGTCTTGTAAAAGCTCTTCGTGTAGTTGTCCTCTCAATCTGTGCTTGCAAGGGATTCTTGTTCAAGATGGCAGATGGAATGCCTCCATTAGGAGGAGGGGCCTTGGCAGTTTTAAGCTACACCATCAAATGAACAAGAAATGCAACTTTGCCTACGTATATTTAACTGAATTAATATCTCTTTTGCATTTAGCTCAGTGGAGGACCTTTCTATTGGTCATTTCAGGATTCTCCTCCTTTTTACTTTAGGATTACGTCTAAGTTCTGGGAAGCTGCAGAGGGCCAGATGTCCAGAGATGAGGAGGGAAGGGAGATTGTGATATTGTGATTTATAATAAGAAATACACATATTGGTTTTTGCTCCTGGTTCCTGACATAGGAACCCTTGTAACTTCCTAAGTGATAAGGGCATTAGGAACATCTCTTGTTCTAATATTTGGTCTTCAACCTGTTTCCTGTTCCTGATACAATTGTAACTTCCTGGGTGACCGGACTGTCTTTTGTTCTATTGAAGTGACTCTGGGTGGGTTCCCCGATGGCTCCTGAATGGGGGGCTGGTCACTACAAAGACCAAACCACAATTAGAAGGTTGGAATTTTCAGCCTCACCCACCATTCTCTCGAGAAGAAAGAAGAGCTGGAAATGGAATTAATAATCAATCACAACTATGTGAGGAAGCTTCCCTGAAATACCAATAGTATAGCTTTAGAGAGCTTCCAGGTTGGCAAACACATCCATACCTGGAGGGCAACATACTCATTTCCAGGGGGAAATGCACTCAGTACCCTCCCAGACCATGCCTTTTTTTCCCCCTGTAATCTCTTCATGTGGTTGTTTATCTATATCCTTTATCATATCCTTTAATTAACTGGTAAATGTAAGTGTTTCCCTGAGTTCTGTAAGCTACTCTAGCAAATTAACTGAACTTGAACTTGAGAAAGGGATTATGGGAACCTCTGATTCGTAGCCAGATCAGACAGAAGCTGTGGATGACATGGGGACTACTCCTTGAAATTGGCCTCTGAAGTAGGGTGGGAATAGTCTTTTCAGACTGAACTCTTAACCTGTGGGATATGACATTTTCTCCTGGTAGATGGTATTAGAATTGAGTTAAATTGTAGGACACCCAGATGTTGTTGCAGAGAATTGCTGTGCGGAGAAACCACACATTTGGTGACCAGCAGTGAAGTATTTTGTGTGACTAGTAAAAGAGAGATTCAGGAAAGAAACGCTAGTAGGGAAGAACTGGGTTTTTGCCTGCCTCAGTGAAAAGTTGAGTTTTCCTGTTTTTAGAGGCATATCTCATTCTCTTTTGTTCTCATTTCTCTGCCATTTACTTCGTCCCGTCTGATCACTGATTCATGCAGCTCATTGCCTTCTCATTCTTTTTCTTCCCTCCTTGCATTCCATCTCTGCATCCTCCTTCAACCCAACTGCTGGATCTCCGTCTGTCTCTCTCTGTCATACAGAAACATTTTAGTCTTCCTATCATTGTGCAAGGGGTCTTTGAGGTTGTCTTGGCCCACCTACTTCGATACTCAAGAGCTCTGTGTCCCAAGAGTATCAATCTCATTAGTGTCCCAATGTCATTACCTTATCTAAAACTGTTAAGCTTACAGAGGCCCCACTTCCAAATGCTATCACAGCTGTCTCCTCTGTCTTAAGCCCTGGAGGCATGGAATAAGTCTGTGCAGTTCTTGGATCCATTAGGAAGTGAGGCACAAGATACTCAGCTCCCTGGGGTTCTAGTTACTACCCCCAGCTCCTAATTTACCTGAGTGGAGGTGGATGATGGATGGGTTGTGGGGCCCAAGTCCCTGTCTCAGGGCAGCCATGAGACTCTAGACCATTAGATGCCAACAAATATATATATGGTCAAACCTTACTTATGAAATCAAAAGCTAGTTTAATGGTGGCAATTTCATGCAAAATTAAATCAAACTGAATAAATACCTACCAAATCACAAGCTACAACTTTCGATCTGCCCACCAGCTTTGCAAAGATTTTTGTTAAAATGTTTCTAGCAAATTGCATTTCTCCTTGTTGATCTTCAGTTGTTCTTGCAAACTAATCAGAAGGCGTAGTGCTTGTATATTTTGAACAAATTGTTTCTAAGGCGCTGACACTCTTCATTTGGAAGACTGTTTAATGGGTTATAAAATGTTACCAAGTTTTTAGAGTGTGGAGAGAGTAGACTTTTTAAAGGTAACATACATGATTTTTAAAAAGATCACATAATGTTGGGAATGTATCCAAAAATCTTTTATGAGATGCTGTTTTCATGCACACATTTCTTTAACACAGCAGATTCTTTTCACTCTTTGTTTAAATATCATCTTTACCTGAATGGACAGATTTGGCACTTCTTTTAAAAAGAAATACTTGTTAGACAGCAGAACAGTGACAGTCACTTGTCATCTCAGGAAAGGACAGCAAATCTGAAACACCTGTCTTTTTGTAAAAGAAAAGTATATAGCTCATTTTTAAGTCTGTCACATCTTTTAAGTACTTCGCTGTGACGTAATACACAATCTGTATGTGGCACAAAAAAGTTTCAAAGTCAGTCCCTTAGTCTGCTTAGGCTGCTATAACAAGATACCATGGTCTGGGTGGCTTAAACAGAAATTTATTTCTTACAGTTATAGGAGGTCGGGAAGTCCAAGATCATCTGGTGAGGGTCTACTTGCTAGCTGGCAGATGGCCGCCATCTTGCTGTGTGCTTACATGGTCTCTCCTTGATGTATGCTCATACAGGGTGGGGAGGAGAGAGAGAGAGAGAGAGAGAGAGAGAGAGAGAGAGAGAGAGAGAGAGAGCGCTCTTTTGTCTCTTGCTTTTCTAACAAGGGCACTGATCCCACCATAGGGGCCCCACCCTCATGACTTCATCTAAACCTAATAATCTCCCAAAGATGGCCATACCTCCAAACATCACACTGTGTGTTAGCACTTCAACATATGAATTTGGGGGGAGCACTTTCAGTCCTTCAAAGTCCCCTTCTATTATAAAGTATTATAAAAATTCTACTTGATATTAAACGTCTTAATTTTATAAATTTTCCAACATCTTTGATATTCTATAGTCCTTGGCACACTTCTGGCTATGACGTATTTGCTACAAGAGTTTGCCTGTGAATGAGGCAATGAGTGAATGTGTCTCACATGTAGTGTTATCTTGGCAGTCTTACCCCAGAATTCTATTTTAATCTCACAAGCCCTTGCATTTAATAAAGAATTGAGTTGTTGAGATTATATCTTTCCTTGCTCATCTTTACTATAATGACTCACCAACAGTACTTTTTGTGGATTTCATTATTGAAACCAATCTGGCAAATCCCATAAGCTAAAACTTGTTAGAAACATCTGTACTTGATCTGTTGACAACCTCCTGCTCCGCATGCTTGTTTAAATGCTTGTTTCTTCCATGGTGTTTTCTCTGAGTGTTCCAATGGTGTTTTCTGACAGAAGGATGCATTTTAGTTTGTTACTATATGGTTTTCTGTGCATTACTGTAGTCATTTTTTATTGTCGTAGGAAGACAAATGTTCTTCCAAAGCTAAGTGACTTTTTGTCCATCACTAATAAATGAAAAGATTTTTGAAATTTTGTACAGTACTAGACAGGGACTTTAAACATCAATGGAAAAATATTAATATTTGTCTTCTCAGTTTTAATGTTATAAGAAAATATCTTGCTAAACGTGATGGCTTCATTTAGCCATTCTCAAATTAATTAAGAGACACAGACAATGATTTGAGTGATTTTTCTGAACTCTTCCAAGGAAGGCACAGAGTTAGTTAGTACCATTCTAGATGCATAGGGAGAAAGTAATTCATTACATTCAGTAGATGTGTTAGGGAAGTAAGACTTACTTTCTTAGAACTCCAGCTGAGAAGTACTGCAAAAGTCTCAAGACAAAATATAATTTAGGGTTATATCCATCATTAATAATAGTAGCTGTAAATGTTTATTTTAAATAGGTTTATTTAAGCTAAATAATAATCACTGCTAACCCTTCTGCATTATAGAATTCCTATCCTGCTTTTTGAATCTGGGGGACATGACTGGCATATGGATCTATTGAAGACCCCATGTCATTCCATATATTAATGAGTAGAAGGCTAAGATCTTTTCTGTGTTTTTGACAAAAAAGTGAATGTAGGTTTAAGTATTAAATTAGTTAGATATTTTATTCTCATACCCCTCCCCCAAAGAAGTGTATCATTTTGGAGATGAATGGTTTAGGAGCACAAAAATCACTGTTTTTGTTTATTTGTTTGTTTTGTTTGTTTGTTTCTATCTTTTTTGAATCACCATGCCAGTTTGCATTGAGAATTGGACATTGTGAAGGGGGGGTGATTATGAAGTCTAATTTACATAATAGCAAAAGCTACGTAGACACAAAATCCCAGGAATCTGTGTTCTATTTGTTATACAGCATTATCGCAACAGAACTAATTCAGGAGAGTAGCTGTAGCTCCTTTATTCAGGTAATGGAATGAAAAGCACACGGGGGGCCAAACCCAACCTGCCACCTGGAGCTGAGCCCTCTGGCCTGCAGATCTACGAGTAATATCGCAGCAAAATAATGGCAAATAAACCTCTGAATATGAGTGTGCTCAGCATTGACTTCAACCTGCAGGACTCTGTGCTCTTCTACTCCAAGTTCCAGGAAGACTTACGAACACAGAGCACTCAGATGCGTATATATGTTCTCTGAGCAATTTTCAGAATTACCGGGTTATGACTTGGGTCCAAAATATATTGGCGTTTGGCAACCATGTCAGATATGATCCAGTCCCCAAATATACCTTATCATTTCTCATTATTCATTCTCTTGGGATAAAAAGTTTTCCATGATGGATTTGGTCAGTAAACAGACTCACTATGTTATAAGAAATAGGAATTGGGACTTACATGAATATGGGAGTAGCTGAGGCAACAACAGTTTGAAGGCTGCAGGGGAAGGATGAGAGAGACAATCACTCGTAACTCACAGCTGGAAGGACCGGAATCTCAGAGATGTCTGAGAAGCCACCATGTCTAGCTGCCAAAGAGCAGGCTTGAGATGAAGCCTCCTAAATAGCCATGTTCAACAAAACTGCTGAGTTTGACAACATGACTTCCTAAGAAATATTACCACTGCCTTTACTTCTGCATTCTCATGCAACTCTTCTCACTGGCAATGAGATTTTCTCTTTCAAACTAGGAGCCTCTCAGGGAACAGAGTGCTAAGAAATGTGGCTGCCAATCTTAGGTGGGACTCCTGGTGGTCCCAGTTGACCACAGACAATTCAGCAGAAAGACTGATGTTCGTTGTGTGTTTTCTCTATGCCAACGACCAACTTGGGGGCTTTATGTACATGAGTTTGTTTAATTCTTGTAATAGCATGGAGGAGTAGCAGTTCTTCCAGGTACTCAGATGCTAAGTGACCAAAACAGTATGGAAGCTGCAAAGTCCATGCTCTTGCATCAGAACCCAATGTAGTTCATGACTACCCATGTGGTTCCCTCTTTGCCATGTGCCGTTGTCATGCGTCATATGTGTCTCCTCTGCTGGACTCCAGGTTCACTGGAGAGGGGGAATCTCCCTTATCCTTGGTTATTCAATTAACTGGCCTTTTTGTATGTTTCAGTATTGCATCTGTACATATTAGGATTTCAGTGAGTGTTTTTTTTTTTAACATTTTTCCCCCAATGTTTATTTATTTATTTTGAGAGAAAGACACAGAGAGTGAGCAAGAAAGGGACAGAGAGTGAGCAGAAAGGGACAGAGAGAGAGAGAGAGAGAGAGAGAGAGAGAGAGAGGAGATACAGAATCTGAACCAGGCTCCAGGCTATGAGCTGTCAGCACAGACCCTGAAGCAGGGCTCGAACTCACGAACCGGGAGATCATGACCTGAGCTGAAGCCGGATGCTTAGCCGATTGAGCCACCCAGGCACCCCCTGAATTCAGTAAGTATTTTTAAGTTAGAGTGTTTAGATCTAGAAACAAAAAGCCAAAAATGTGGATGAGAAAGTGGATAATCGTACTCACCACTAAACACCATACTTCATTCCTGCCATTTACAGTATTCTTTATTTTGAAACATGAATTCTTGCCTCACTCTCCAAAGCCATTTTCTTGAGAGGCATTTATCTGGTTTGTCTCCCGGACTCCAGGCAGGGGTCTATTCCAGCTAGATGTAAGACTGTCTTTTATTGAATTAATTAATTTATTTAAAAATTCTCACTGTCCCTCCTGAATTTGCTCAGGAATACAGAGAAAGGAACCGAGATGGGACTGAACATTCTTAGTGGTGGTCCATTCTCAAACAGGACATAACTTCCTTGTGATTTGATGGAGTATTTGCATTTAAGAGAAGCATCTGTTAGCTTGGTTTCTGGAATTTGCTTTCACTCTCAACCCGTCCAGCCTGTCTCTCCCAGCTTCTAAAAATATGATCTTATTTTTACTCTCCTTTCAACTTAAAACGGACATTGAATACAGACATCTCATACCATTTACACCCAGAAGGCTGTCAGCAGAGGCGCTTGGGGAGAGAGCATGTTTAATCTTGAGAAGGAAACAGAATGTATACACACCCAGCAAACTGAAATGTTTTACCTTGGCTCTGGCTTCCACCGCCTCCACGTATGGTAGCAGCTACCAAGGCTTAGCTATGAATCTCCATCATCATCAGAGTCCTGTTGACGGAAATAATTGCTAAGATTTTCCTGCTTTGTAGACTCTGGGCCCAGCCAAGTTACCAAGTCACGGATAGCCTGGGCTGCTGGTTAGTCCCATTTGCTGACTCCACTTGGGGTAACTATTTCACCAGTTTACAGGGGGTAGAAATCAAAAGTCCAACCTTATTCTCTGTTTGTCTCTTGTCTTCTGCTGGTTCCTTCCATCTTTCTTTTTTGGTCTTTGGAGCATGACACAATCACCCCAGCTCCCATTGGTCCTTGGAGTGGCTTGGAGGTTGATGGATCAATCATTGACAAAGTCATCCCTTCTTAGGCAGTGAACTACACCATTGGTGCATCAGGGCTTCTGCCTAAACCTAAACCACGGATCAGGAGGAATCATTGGCATCCCTCAGGGAAGAAATGCATGCTGCCTTGGACTTCAGGGGCATTGTCGCTTGCTGCAGTGGCATTTCCCTAGGAGAGTCAGATAATTCAGTAACTATCAATAACCCCCAAACCCCAGAAGTCAGACCCCTATAGCAAGAAACTGTGCATGTGCTTTTCCCTTATAGTCTTTGAGAGAAGCCGAAACACTCATCCTCCAGGGACCTGAAGAAGGAAGAGAAGCTATTGTTATAGAGTCTCTGCTACTAGTTATTCCTCCACCTCCTCCTCCTCCTCTGCTTCCTCCCCCCTCTTCTTCCTCCCCCCCTTTTTTTCCTTATTTCTCTCTCTTCCACCTCCTTTTTCTTTTTCAGTGACTTCTAGGTTAAAAACTAAAAAGCCTACAGGCTCTCAAGCACTGCTGGTAGGTGCATTTTGTATGACCACTTTGGTACACTGCTTAATTACCTCTAATTAAGTACTGTCAGCAATGCGTGAGAGTCCATGGCCTTTTTAGTTATATATATAATGCGGTCCAGAAATTCCACTCCTAGAAATGAACCCAATAGGAATGCATACATTTGTGCATCATGAGACATGTACTAGAATGTTCCTAGCAGTGTTATTCATAAGAGCCCCAAAATGGAAATAACACAACTGCTCATCATTGGCAGAATCGATGACTGATTTGTGCGATATGTACACAATGCCATATGATAGTAATAAGAATAAACAAAATACAACTATTTGCAACAACATGAATGAATCACCCAAATGTATTGTTCAGCAAAAGAATCCAGGCACAAAAGAGTGCATATTTTTGCATTGAGTCCAGTTATGCAGAGTTTGGAAACAAGAAACATAAATGTATGACATTAGAAGGCAGAAAGAGGAGTGGTCTGACTCTGGAGGGGCGGAAGGAGGCTTGGGGGCAGAGGCTGGCAATGCTCTATTTCTTGATCTGGGAGCTGGTTCCAGTTGTGTGTTCAGTCATTTAGCCATACACTAGTCATTTGTGAAATTTCCTGTGTATATATGTCTTACTTCCACGATTTTAAAAGGTATGAAAAACCAAAATATAAAGCCAATGAAGACAGAGTTTATGTATGTGTTGTTTCTTCCCCACTGTCCGCCTCCCCCAAATTAGCTGTCTGCAGAGAGAGGAGTGGTTGGGAAGCATCCCACACGCTCTCTGTATTTGGTAGAATCCTCTAGCCAGTGGCCCCAGACCATTTCTCAGCCTTCCACCCCAAACTTAAATTTCCCCCTTCCATGTAAGGTACATCACAGATGTACATCAGCCTTTCCTCCAAATTTTCCTCTCTACCAGGATCTGGAGGGCTCTGGATCTATTGTCCTAACTACTGCCCCCTGCAGTTTGTGGCCTTAACATGGCGGGCCTGACGCATCAGCAACTATTGGTGCATGTTAGGGCCTGGAAGCAGAAAAATAGCTTTCTCTATCTCTCCATAACTCTGTGCTATCTATCTTTTTTTTTTTTAAAGGTAGGTCTTTTTTTTTTAATTATTTTTAATCTTTATTTATTTATTTATTTATTTATTTATTTATTTATTTTGCCACAAAAAATATAACAAACTTTATTAGAAAAGAAACATAATAATGATTTTCTTTTTTTTTTTTCACTTGCTACAGGGTTTTTAATATTTTTTTTTAATTTAAAATAGTTTATTTTCAAATTGGTTTACATAAAACACCCAGTGTTCATCCCAACATGTGCCCTTTTTTAATGCCCATCACCCCCTCTCCCCCCCCATCTCCCTCACCCTCAGTTTGTTCTTAGTCTTTGAGAGTCTCTTATGTTTTATCTCCCTCCCTCTCTGTGTCTTTTTTTTCTTTCCCCTCTTCCCCTCCCCCTGGTATTTATTTTTGAGAGAGAGAGAGACAGAGTGTGAGCAGGGGAGGAAGAGAGAGAGAGGGAGACACTTAATCTGAAGCAGTCTCCAGGCTCCAAGAGGTCAGCACAGAGCCTGACTCGGGGCTCAAACTCATGAACCACAAGATCATGACCTGAGCTGAAGTCGGAAGCTTAACCAACTGAGCCACTTAGGCGCTCCAACCCTGTGCTATCTAAAACCCCCATATTATTTAACTCTTTTGGATGATGACATTGAGCGTTCATATTTAAACGTTAAAATGGAAGTGGCATACTTTTACTACTTGATAATCCACCCACTAATCAGAATTTTCTTAAGGTCCCCTCTGAGCTAGAAGATCTTCAATCAAAACTTCTTTGGTACACTGTGGTCCTCAGATGTTTGACTTTAATGTTTTAAAGAATGGGCTGAAATCATGGAAAGAGACTAAGTGTCCATCAACTGATGAATGGATAAAGAAGATGTGGTATATATATACAATGGAATACTATGCAGCAATGAGAAAGAATGAAATCTGGCCATGTGTGGCAACATGGATGGAACTGGAGGATATTATGCTGAGTGAAATAAGTCAGGCAGAGAAAGACAGATGCCACATGTTTCCACGCATAGGTAGGCTTTGGAAGACCTAGCAGAGAACCAGGGGGAAGGGGAAGAGGGGAAGGGGGAAAAAAAACACAAAAAGCCACAGAGGGGAAGGAAGACATGACATGAGAGATTCTCAAAGAATAAGAAAGAACTGAGGGGAGAGATGGGTGTGGGAGGGGGGAGAATGGGTGGTGGGCACAGAGGAGGGTGCTCATTGGATTGAGCACTGGGTATTGTATAGAAACCAATTTGACAATAAATTATTAAAAATAAATAAATAAATAAATTTTAAAAAAGAGGAATGTGATGAACATTTTCTTTCCCTCTTGTGTTTAATAATTATATTCTGTCCTTTCTTGAAATAAATTGTGGGTACCAAAGACTTATCTAGTCCTGTGATTTTTCAAACTGCTTTTTTTTTTGCCATAGTATTTCTTTAAATACTGTCTAAAGTAGAAACATGAGCACTTAAGGCAGCTTAAGGTGGAGTTGTTGACCCCTCCCACCACCCCCTCTCAGGGGTCCAGATGTTCAGGTCAGTATGGGGGTCTGAGGAGCTCATATTAGGACATCAGCTATCTTGTCCAATCTTTTCATTTTACAGCCTCATGAGAGTGAAATGGCATACTCAAGTTCCCTCTGGCCAAAATGGTGGGCTGAGTCGAGAATCCCCCTCCAAACCAGGGCTCTTACACCTCTCCGGCAAGGGAGGGTTCCGGTTTCCTGTCTTGACTCAATGTCTGCAATTGGCATCTCCTTCTGTGTTTGAGGTTTGACTTCTCGAAGCCTAGCTCCTCTCAGATGTTTGTAATCTCTGTTTTAGGGCTAGGACGTTCCTGCTAGAGCCAGATGCTGGGAAAATAGGGCTTTCCTCAAGGAAACTTGAATGTTGTCTTCAAAGTTCAGGGATCCTGGAGTAGGTTCTGCACAGATAGGAGAAAGACCAAGGAAGCTTGGAATCTGGGAGAGTGATCCAGCCCTCCATCTTCTGAATTACTTTCATGGGGTGGGTGAAATGGATGTACAATGAGTTTCATCTTTGAATACACTTTTTAACCCTTTAAAGTGGTGTGTGTGTGTGTGTGTGTGTGTGTGTGTGTGTGTGTGTGTATTGTCAAAGCCCCACCAGCCAAAGACTCCAGGAACGCTCCTGGAAGAACAAAGTCAGGTTCATTTAACTTTCTACAGCAGGGGAAGGGGAAGCCCACCCTGGGAATATTGCCATAAGAGGACATTGAGAGGGGCTGCTCATGGGCCCCGGGGCTTGTTGAGTGATTCTAATGATCACGTTAGGTAAGTGGAGGCTGGTTCTAGGCAGGGTGTTTTTAGGACGTAGGAACAACTTCATTGATGAGTGTCTTGGTAATTTTTATGTAGGAGATTAAAGGATTAAATGGGGCTGAAGTTGTCACCGGTAAAGAAACAGAAGTTAATTATTAGTTACTTTTGTGGTAGCAGCATGTTCTTATCTCTAATGAGGTTTTAGATAAGATTATGGAGACGTCTTGTTTCTGTCTTGTTTCACTCAGTGTCCTTGTCTGAATATTATTTACATTCTGTGAAAGTTGTTTACACTCACTTGGTAGCACTAGGCCCTGTTCGTTGCCTGATGTCAATTGGAATGGCTGTTCTTTAAACACACACAACATCCTCACACACATAGTTATGTCCAGACCCACATTCGTATTTATATAATGTGGGCATGTCACTAAATGATGCACTATATTTCCAAGTGCCTGGCATGGTGTATCTGAGATATGTAATCTGAAGAGACTGTCTTGTATGGAGGCTAATCACAGACAGACGGGGTTCTACCCCCTTAACTAAATATCTTCACCAAACTCTCAGCTTTCTCATCCATAAAATGGGGATAATAATACCTATGGCATAGATCTGTGAGAAGTCAACAGGCATGTACCTGCAAAACGGTAGAAAATGCCTTGGGAATAGTAATGAGCACACACAATGGGCAACCCCTTTGATCCCTATGGCCATCTCTATGGTCCAGACTGGGATAAATGTGCCAGAATTTTCGCAGAGCAGCCTGACACCAGAGCCTAGATCTTACAGTTGCATTCTGCTTCCTGATACTTGGCAGGGAAGACAAACCCCTGTCTAAGCCATGTGTGTATCCCCATGAGGGAAAAACACTGCTCCCACCATGATAGGAAGTCCAATGTAGTCAACTTGCCACAAGGTAGTTGACTGTTACCATATTTAGCATTGGCTAAAGCCAAAGGGAAGCAGGAGAGTTAAGAAGGTCGTTAAAGCTACCCACACATGCCACTTTCCAAGAAGAGCCATTTGGCCAGAGTGGAGAGTCTCACACATGGGTTCATGAGGTCCCCAAATCCAGGGCCCCTGCTCTGGGACATTCTAATTGGTCTGTGATGTGTTTACACTTCCACCTCCTTCTGTCACAGTGGAGCCCTCTTTTTTGGTCTTTTCCATTTTGGTTAGGAAAGCAAGGTGCCCCATGCCCTTTCCAGGAGTGTTTGCATTTTAACATTAGTGTTTAAAGTGCTACTTTGTCAAGCATGGCTCATTCCTCTATGACCGCAAAGTTGGACCCATGGGAGCAGAGATCATTATTTGATTTAACTTTTTGACTCTTGGAAAGCACAGCTGGGGTAGCTGGCTTGCCTCCTAGGTGGACATGGAAATCCCAAGGGGATTCACAGAGAAATTTGAGGAAAGCCTGGTTTGCAACAATTCTCAGAAAATTTCAATAAGATGAGCTGAGGAGGAAGAGCATGGTACGGAAGTCTGAAAATCCTGGATTCAAAACCAGGCTCTACCAAGTCTTAGAGGGTATGACTTTGGGCAAATTATAAACCCTTGGGACAGTCAGCTTTCTTCCTCTGTAAATTAGGAAAAATTTAGACTGATTTCCCCCAGGATTGTTAGAATGTTAAATACAATCATGCAGGTCTATCACACTAAGGTTCCAGTGGACCTCAATGTGCTCCATCAGTCCCACACATTGTCCTGTGATGCACCAGACCCCTCCAGTCCATCTCTACATCATCCCTGCCCCTTGTCAAGCTGCCGAGTTGATAGTTGTATGTCTTGTTAAAGGGTCTCAGAGTCAGAGCCTCCCAAGAGGAAACTAGACATAAAAAAACTAGGTAAAGCTGTGGCTTTTTTGCCAGTGAAGTCCACCATCATCAATCTGCAAATATATGGTTCATTATTGTCAGGATGATACAAGTAGCCTTAATGATATGGCAGGAACTCTGAGCAATGATTATCTCTTTTTTTTAAATGTTTATTTATTTTTGAGAAAGACAGAGACAGAACTCAAGTAGGGGAGGCATAGAGAGGGAGGAAATACAGAATCTGAAGTGGGCTCCAGGCTCCAAGCTGTCAGCATAGAGCCCAACACAGGGCTAAAACTCACGGATCGCGAGATCATGACCTGAGCCAAAGTTGGAGGCTTAATCGACTGAGCCATCCAGGTGCTCCTGAGCAATGATTCTTAATAAAGCTTCCAGGGCTGAGGTCAAAACCACCCACTGCTTGGGTTTCTTCATCTCCTTCCCAAGCTCAGCCATGCATATCTAGACTGTAGTTGTGGTTTTTATTCCTTCTGAAGGGGGGGATTGATTCATGATTTGCTATCATAGGCATCCAGCTAAGACATGGGCCTGCCTCTCCAGCAAGAAAAACATGCCAAGGTGGAGAGCAAAGGCAAAGAGCTGGTGTTCTCAAGGAATATGAGCCAATGGTTTGAAATAGTTGGAACTGAACAATTTAATTGTGCATCAGCCGCAGAGTTTAATAATGTATCAAGGGAATTGTTTTGTGTCCTTTCTAAGGGGTTGAATAACCACAGATTTGCTCTTCTGTGAACCTGTCTCTGACTAGCAGAGACTTCATGGAGAACTCTCTACTCTAAATATTTATAATTCTCATAGTAGGTTAATAACTGCTACTATGCCTAGCCAACATCCATCTCCTGCCTTTTTTCCTTGCTGGCAGAAGCATACCATCTACTATGAAAAACATCAGAAACTCACTTTCCCAGACACCCTTTCACTAAGACATGGGCATTGACCCATTGGCCAATGGAACCAGAAGAGCAGTCAGCTAAGGGCTTGGGAGAAGGATTTTCCTCTGTATTCAAAGAGTAGCACAGGGGAGGAAACACCCCTCTGCCTGCGCTGGACTATATATGTGAGGATGCAAAGTCAGCTATCTGAAGTCTGAGAAGGTAAAGCCGAGAGAATCAGAAAAGCCACACTGGAGCCTTGATGTGAATGGACCAGCTGTGGAGCTGCCCACTCCTGAATTTCCTATTACATGGGGTAATCTATGTGATTGTGCCAGACACTACTATTTATGTGGAAGTATTCACCCATATTCCTTGCTAAAAGAATCACCATTTTGTTTATTTGGAAGGAGATTCTCTTAGCCCCTTTGCTGGTGGGGGTAACGGGGTGGTAATGGGAGGCATATAAATTATCCTGAACAGCAGGCTGTAAAGGAAAGTCTGGTGGAGGGCCCTGCGAAATATTCTTTTCTAATAAGAGAGAAATATGTGAGCATAAATGTGTGCTAGCCTTTTCTCCTCTGAAAACACTGTATAAGGTCACATTCCCTGAGACTGCGGCCATTCTCTTAGGACCAGAAGAAGGTCAGAGAAACCATACAGGAGGCACTAATGAGCTGCGGGGCTGACCTCCATGAACTTAGGGTACTATTTGATTTGTAGCCATGGCTTGGGCATTTCCCTGCTAAAGAGGTGTTGAAATGCTCAAGCTTAGCCCAGGGCTCTAGAAGGGCTGGCAAGGAGGGAGGGGTAGATTTTAAGAGTGATGCAGATTAGTTTTCCAGTCTTAAGAAACAGGATGCAAACCATGTTCTTAGGAAGGGGGAAATGGAATGAGCCAAAATACCTGGTCAAGTAATGGACCAGTTCCCTTGGTTAGGGGCTCTGAAACTCAAGGCTGCCTGGGACTGTGGTCTAGCCATGGAATGTGGCATAGGGTAGGTGACATCTGGGATGACCACTGGAATGGATGAGGACAGGAAGATGGGTCTCCGCACAGCCAGAGGTGGGGCTGGGCACCTAGTGACCTGAGGGCTACAACGCAAATGGTGGGAAAGAAGAGGCAGCTCTTGTCTCCAGGAAGCTGGACACAGCCCTCTTGGTGCAGTAGGGGAAAGTAGAGATTAGTTTCAGTGATTTGTTATGAAGGCTAAGTCAGTGACCATTTCATCACCCAGATCCATAGCCCTGGACTGTGCCACCAGACTGCTGTGGTTTGGTCAAATTATGGATGACCCTGTGTTTATCTTAATCTCCCCGGGTGGTTTATAAACACCTTGGAGGCTCGAACTTTAATTATGTTTCTCTGATTACTCTGTGTGTGGGCATCAAATACTTGATTTTTAAATTTAATTCAACAAATATTTATTGAGCCCATACTCTGCTCCAGGCAACATGCCACACACTGGGGATTCAGTAATGAACTTTTGCTGCGAGGAAACTTCTGCATCAATGCAGTCTAACAGATAACCCTTGGAAGTGTACCCAGTGGGGCTTCTGTACTGATCTGTCTTGACCACTAGAGGCCAGAAGAGGAGGCTCTTTTGCAAGATACTATGCCCTCCCTGGTGGCACTGCCAGGAATCTGAGGGGCCAGGCTCAGCACACCACCTAAGATTTAAAAGGGAGGCAGAGATGGGGACAGTATTCTTTTTGATTATTTCTGAGTGGTGTGCTTGGGCTTGGGTTTTGTTTTTTTCTTTCTTCCCAAGGCACTCTGCAAATTGGAAAATCACTCAGTCATGCTAATGGTGACAGCGTGAGACCTCTGTCAAATTACTGCAGTGCCTGTGCTCTGGGGAACACTGCCTTCTAAGTTGCAAAATGCCTACTTTTACAATAATGAACATCTTTTGCCCACATAAGATTGCACCCGTGGGTTCCCAAGAAAATTGAATAGGCTCTTTCCCATGGGTAGTTTTCTGCCTCCTTCATGCTCCCCACCCACCTTGGTCTAGAGTAATTATGAAATGATTGGATTTTCCCCAGCTGATGGAGATAGTGGGGAGAAACCTATTCGATATATGAGCCAGAGCCTAAGACTGTATCAGTTACCCAGTTCTTAGGCAATTGTGGCTCAATAGAGGATTAAAGAGCTCTGGGTGTCAATAAATAGCCACATTCCTTTATCCCCTTGTCAATTTTCTCAACCTTTTACATTTATTAACTTATGAGCTTGATTGTTTTATAATGAATGGGAAAACTATGAGTCTTTGTTTACCCTCTTTTGTTACTTGCAGTTTTCCCACCTGTGGTGAGATGAGCCCAACTTTGCCACCAAGGATTAACTGGCAGAGATTCTGGAGCACCTGCATGATGTAGGGCACTTGTTAGTGTTTGGACCAGGAGCAAGTGGAGCTCTGAGGCTTGCTGGTATGAGCCCCAGAAGAGTCAGTGACAGAGTTAACAATCCTGTAGTCTTATTTATGTGAGGCTACACAGCTAGTTGTTTAAATTTCCCATGGATTGCCTGCTAGGAGTAAGTGGCTACATTATTTTGGAATTATATCCTCCATGTGTGAGGAAAACATCAAAAGCAATACATTCAATGGAAAACCACTTATCTCCAATCATTAACTTTTCAGTCAACAAGACTTTATTGAGCATCTGTTAAGTGCCGGTCAATGTATGGATCTGGGGAAAAGTAGAAGGCAGACTGGCTAAGAGTATGGGCCATGCTAAAATAAAAAACACAGGAAACAATACATGTTGGTGAGAATGTGGAGCAAAAAGAACCCTTGTGCACTGTTGGTGGGAATGCAGACTGGTGCAGTCACTATGGAAAAAAGTGGGAAGAGTCCTCGAAAAATTAAAAATAGAATTACTATGTGATCCAGTAGTTCCACTCTGGGTATTTACCCTAATAATACAAAAACACTAACTCAAAAGATACAAGTACCCTTATGTTCAATTATTGCGGCATTATTTACAATAGCCAAAATATGGAAGTGGCTTAAGTATCCATTGGTAGATGAATGGATAGAGAAGATGTGGTATATATATATATATATTCCATTGTGTGTGTGTGTATATATATACACACACATATATACATATATATATACACAAATACATATATGCACACACATATACATACATACATACATACATACATATATATATATACACACAATGGAATATTTATACACACACACAATGGAATATTACTCAGCCATAAAAAAGAATGGAATCTTGCCATTTGCAACAACATGGATGGATCTAGAGGTTATAATGCTAAGTGAAATAAGTCAGTCAGAGAAAGACAAATATCATATGATTTCACTCATATGTGGAATTTAAGTAACAAAATAAGCAAAGAAAAAGGATACAAACCAAAAAACATACTCCTAACCATTGAGAACAAACTGATGGTAACCAGAGGGGGGGTTTGTAGGGTATGGATGAAATAGGTGAAGGGGATTAAAAGTACACTTATCATTGAGCACTGAATATAGAATTGCCAAATCACTATATTGTACACATGAAACTAATATAACACTGTATGTTAACTGTACTGGAATTATCTCTATATAATATAAAGATAATATATAATTTCTTTTTAAAGAAAATAAAAGGAATACAGGGCCATGGAGTTAGACCACGTGATTATAAATCTTCATCACACTACTTCCAGCTTGAAGCTGATCTTGCACAATTTATTTTATCTCTGTCCCCTTGCCTTAGTGACCCTCATCACAGGGTGAAGGATTCTGGATCTCGAGTCACCCTATGGAGAGGAACTGCTCAAGAGAGCTGTTGACTTGTATCATATCACACTGTGGTGTGAGTGAGAAGTAAAACGTTATTATGCTAAACCATTGAGATTTTAAGCTTTGTTGTCACAGCAGAACCCTAGCTGACACTAGCTGTAATGGCCATTCTTGTTCTCCTGACGTCTGCCTATCTGCTGAGCACTCCTCCTCCAAGGCTCCCTGTTGTCCCCATCCCTGCCCAACTACTACCCTCAGTCCACTTCCTCTGCTGCTTCTCGCCTCTCTCTACATTTGCCTCTACTTCTCACTGCTCTGGGCACCCTGGGTCTCTTGTCTCTGTAAGCCAGGCAGACACCCGGGTCACAGATGTGATACCCAGAGGACAGAGGTCAGAGTTGGTTAGTGTCATGGAAACCCCAATGGACATACCCCACCTTATGCCTCACAGTCTCTGGATTGGAAACCAGGCTGTCCCAGAAGAGCAGCCCTTTATACTCTATCCTACAATTCACAAAACATGGTAGCCTTGCATCAGCCTAGCTCAAGATGGAAGGGCATTCATTTTACAGCAACCCGTCTCCCCAGACCTCTTGAGATAGAAAAGTGTTCCTCACAGTGTGTTCTAATAGACCCGCAGTCCCCAAGGTGCTCTGTAAAGAATGTGGGGGAGAGTTAGCTTAGACAGTATCACACAAAGCATTCCCATCTTGAAATTTCCCATGCACATCAGCACATTAGGGCTTTGACAAGTCCCGCTATAAAACAACCTCTAATGTGGTTTAACCAAACTTATTCCACCCTAGACACATCTTCTCCTTTTGCTCATTAGCATTATTAGGAACAAATTTCTAGAAATGATGATTTTGAGTATTAATACTCAAAAGCCTGCCACCTTCACAGCATCAACTGGAGCTATATTAGAGGAATTAGATGTTGATTGTTGGGGCAGTAAAGAAAGTATAATTCTTTAAGTTTCCTATTTTAATTTAAGTGATTTTTATAGTTTTATACTACTGCCTACAGTGATTACTAATAAAATGGAGCTATTTTTCCCATTAATGTAAGAGTATCAAGGGCTTTTCATTTGATGGACAGGGATAGCTTACTTTTATGTACCTAGTTGTGCCTTACTTTTCACAAAAACAAGTTCTGAGAATTCATATAAATCAAACGTTTAAAAATAGCATCTCAGTTTCTCATTGGTTTACATTATCAGTATTGCTTTCATCTTGCTTGATACTAATCTGTATAAATTCAATTTTTTCTGTTGTTGACCTAATGTTTTAATCCATTAGCTAAATAATCAGTATACTGCTAACTGCACAAAGAAACCTAGTGGGGAATTATTAAATAAATGATCATTCTCTGCAGATAACTTTTGTAGCTTTGGAATCTTCTATATTATAAACACTTAATAAATATGATTTAAATGAACAAGTAAATTTGTTCTTTAAATTTAGTGCAGAGCACACCCAAATATAGGGATATTTGAGCAAAGCCTAAATTTATGTCTGCAGTCAGAAATGTATATCCTGGTTGGGAGTCATTTCATATTTTTAGAAGAAGTGAGAATATATGCAGAAAGAGTAGACATAACATTTTACTATGATCGCTAAAGAAGTTCTGGGAAGCAATTTTAAGTAGAAGGGATGTTATATAGTCAGATTGGGGCAAGAAAATGAATTATACCAAGATTCTGCAGAGAGAAGAATAGGAAAGCTGGGGTGCATATCTCTGAAGTGACAGGATGTGCAGTAAATGTCCTGTTTTAATCATTTTGTTCTTTGTGTTAACTCTGCATCGCATGATGCGTTCTGTCTCCTCTTGTATTTGCCCAGATCAGAAGCATTTGGACAGGTCTGGGTGTCTGCCATCAGCTCTGCCTTCAGGGTTGTGCAGTACCTGGCAGTCCTGGCCTGCCCCAAAGTGGCCCCTCTTGTCAGCTGTTGACAAATAATTTCTCTTCAGGAAATGCCCATCTTCATGCAGGCTGGGAACCAGGGGAGATGTCACTAGCTGCTCAGCCATGACCAGCATGGGCAGATGTGAAGAGGCTATCTCTTGCCCTGCTCTGCCCTGCCCATCAAGCCTGGCCACTTGCTCCCTCCTCCATCATGTGAAGGAAATGGGAGGGAGGGCTGGCCCTCAGTAGTGGGATTCTGTCCCTGTACAGGCACCGGCAACCTTCTAGTTGGTAGAGAGAGGTCCATGCTGGCAGGTGCCATGTTACACGGCAGTTTGCTTATCTGGCACACGGTCTAGTACAGGAGAGGCATTAGAAACTAGAGACACTAAAGGCTCTTTACTTGGTTCAGACAATTCACCCCGATGATGCCTGGAGGAATTCTTTTATTTTATTTCTATTAAGATATAACATACATGATATACCTAAAGTGCATTAAGAGTGTACAGCTCTATAAAACTTTACATGTTGTATTCCCTGTGATCAGCTTGGGCTGCCGTAACAGAGTACCACAGACTTGGTGGCTTAAACAGCAAGAATTTATTTTCCCACAGTTCTGGAGACTGGATGTCCAAAATCAAGATGCTAAGCAAGGTCAGTGTCTAGTGAGGCTCTCTCCTTGGGTTGCAGATGGCCAACTTCTCACTGTGTCCTCACATGGACAGAGAGAGGGAGCCAATTGACATCTCTTCTCATAGGAATGCTTATCTTATTGGATCAGTGCCCCATCCATCTGACCCTATTTAACCTTAACTGTTTTAAAAGGGCCCTATCACTAACACAGTCACATCTTGGGTAAGGCTTCAAGATACGAATTTTTGGGGAAGCACATTCAGTCCACAGCACACGTGTATATGCCTGTATAACCAAAACTCAAATAAAGATTCAGAACTCTCCTAGCTACCCAGAAGTTTCCCTAGTTCCATTCCTGGTCAGTCACTGATACTAGTAACTATTGGACCTCTATCCCCGTCAAAATGGCATCACGCGATATATGAATTTTTGTGCCTGGCTTCTTTTCCTCAACATTATATCTTTAATACACACCTGTATCATTGTGTGTGTTCATAGTTGATTCATTTTTAATGCTGTGTAGTATTTTGTTATATGAATATACCCCAATGTATCTATTCTCCTTTTGATAAAGCTGATTTGAATGCTCTTATGTATGTCTTTTGTTGGGCACAGACACACTTCTTTTGGGGACATATTAAGAGTGGAATCACTTGGTCATAGATTTAAGAATTGATTTTAGTTCAGTTAACATAAGCATTTTTGAGTTGGCACGAGTAACTTTTAGCTATAAATAAGACACAAGCGTCCCAGTTTCAATCAATTGCAAGTATAATTGGAAGTTCATTAACACTGAGGAAAAGCGATCACTATAGACTGCCTGGCCTTGAACCTTTGCTCTGCCTCTTAAGTCCACTTAAATTTACATCAGTCCTCTGTGCCTCAGTTTCCTCATCTGTAAAAGGATGATAATGATAATAGTAGTGACTTACAAACAGCAGTGTGTCTCTTTGAGACCCAGGGAAGATTGCTTTCACACTCCCTCCTCTAGATGACAAAATAATTCCCAGTATCAGCCATGTCATAATCAATAATAATCATTCACTCCTTAATTTGTTCTTCAGTTTTTAAAATTGAGTTTAAAGTTATTGTTTAAATTTGATGAACTAGTTCATGGACGAACTAACATTGTTGCTTATCAAATAGACCTAGTGTGTCTGAAACCCTGCACTCAGTTTTGCTGTTGTGTTTTAGTCACAAATAAAAGCCCCATCTAGTCACAAAGAATTGAAGTTACTCACGTTCTGTGTCTTCACAGTCACTGTGCTATCCTTGTTTCACTTGAATCTTCTGGCTACATGCAGACATGTGCAGGACCTCAGGAATCAAAGACACAAACTGACCATAAAATACTTGGGAATAAACCTAACCAAAGATGTGAAAGACCTCTACACTGAAAACTATAAAAAACTTATGAAGGAAATTGAGGAAGACACAAGGAAATGGAAAAACATCCCATGCTCATGGATTGGAAGAATAAATATCGTCAAAATGGCAATACTACCCAAAGCAATCTACACATTTAATGCAATCCCAATCAAAATTGCACCAGCATTCTTCTCAAAGCTAGAGCAAACAATCCTAAAATTTGTATGGAACCACAAAAGACCTCGAATAGCCAAAATAATACTGAAGAATAAAACCAAGGCGGGAGGCATCACAATCCCAGACTTTAACCTCTACTACAAAGCGGTAGTCATCAAGACTGTATGGCATTGGCATAAAAACAGACACATAGACCAATGGAATAGAATAGAAAACTCAGAAATGGACCCGCAAGTATATGGCCAACTAATCTTTGACAAAGCGGGAAAATGTATCCAATGGAAAAAAGACAGCCTCTTTAACAAATGGTGCTGGGAGAATTGGACAGCAACATGCAAAAGAATGAAACTAGACCACTTTCTTACACCACTCACAAAAATAAATTCTAAATGGATAAAAGATCTGAATGTGAGACAGGAAACCATCAAAATCCTAGAGGAGAAAACAGGAAAAAGCCTCTTTGACCTAAGACGCACAAATTTCTTACTCGACACGTCTCCAAAGGCAAGGGAATTAAAAGCGAAGATGAACTATTGGGACCTCATCAAGATAAAAAGCTTCTGCACAGCAAAAGAAACAACCAACAAAACGAATAGACAACCAACGGAATGGGAAAAGATCATCGCAAATGACATATCGGATAAAGGACTAATATCTAAAATTTATAAAGAACTTACCAAACTCCACACCCGAAAAACAAACAACCCAGTGAAGAAATGGGCGGAAGATATGAATAGACACTTCTCCATAGGGGACATTCAGATGGCCAACAGACACATGAAACGATACTCAATGTCACTCATCATCAGGGAAATACAAATCAAAACCACACTGCGATACCACCTCACACCAGTCAGAGTGGCTAAAATGAACAAATCAGGAAACTATAGATGCTGGCGAGGATGTGGAGAAGTAGGCACCCTCCTACACTGTTGGTGGGAATGCAAACTGGTGCAGCCACTCTGGAAAACGGTGTGGAGGTTCCTCAAAAAAATGAAAATAGAGCTACCCTATGACCCAGCAATAGCCCTGCTAGGAATCTACCCAAGAGACACAGGAATGCTGATGCATAGGAGCATGTGTACCCCAATGTTCATAGCAGCACTTTCGACAATAGCCAAATCATGGAAAGAGACCAAGTGCCCATCAACTGACGAATGGATAAAGAAGTTATGGTACTTATATACAATGGACTACTACGTGGCAATGAGAAAAAATGAAATCTGGCCATGTGTAGCAACATGGATGGAACTGGAGGGTATTATGTTAAGTGAAATAAGTCAGTCAGAAAAAGACAGATACCATATGTTTCCACGAATAGGTGGACTTTGTGAAACTAAGCAAAAACCAGGGGGAGGGGAAGAGGGGAAAGGAAAAAAAGACACAGAGAGGGAGGGAGATAAAACATAAGAGACTCTCAAAGACTAAGAAAAAACTGAGGGTAAGGGGGATGAGGGAGGGGGGAGAGGGGGTGATGGGCATTAAAAAGGGCACATGTTGGGATGAACACTGGGTGTTATATGTAAACCAATTTGAAAATAAACTATTATAATAAAAAAAAACAAAAAAAACAAAAAAAAAAACAAAGACACAAACTGAGCCCCAAGTACCAGGAATCCTCAGTGATTATGAACTTACTCTCAGAGTGAACGCACATGGTTTAATCTGCACGTGTCAGAGGCCAGCTCTAACACTGGGAATTCTCCAGATTACTTCCATATATAAAACAATGTTTATTAAAAGAGAAGCAATGAAAATACACTAATTTGAAGCTTACATGTATAATATTAAAACTCAGTGGCAATTATTTCAGACCTAGACCAACATATGGGGAGGCGTATTTTATCACGGAAGCTATTCAGAATGACTGGTTCACGGTAATAACTAAAAAGGAGGTGAACCTCTGGTTGGTATTATTTCTGCTCTAACAGTCTCTCCTGATGATGTGTCTTCTTAATTTTGTGCACCTGGGCAGAGTGCTCTGCTGCCCTGTTCCTGGGACTATACTTTCTCCCCCAGCCACGGTGAGTCATTCAACAAACATTTACTGAGCACGAGGATCTATAAGGCACCACTCCTGACACTGAGGCCAGAGAAATGAACAAACAAGGGCCCCTGACCTCAAGGAACTTATGTTTTGGAGAGTACAGAGAATATATATTGTAAAAAGTAAATGAATAATTACATCGTATGTCAAGAGTGATAAGGCACTAATAAAAAGGATTAAGGAGGACAGAGGGGATGGTTGTCCAGTTTCTGATGGATGATCAGAGAAGAGAAGGCCTCTCTGAAGAAGTGACCTGTGAGCCACAGAGACATCCAGGTGGACAGAGGCCCAGGTTGAGGGCCCAGAAAGCCGAGCCCTAGAGGGAAACATCAAGCGGATGGCAAAGAGGCCCATGTGGCTGGACCTGGGTCGGGGGAGAGAGAGGTGGGAGATAAAGTTGTGGAAGCGGGGCTGGGCCCGGGGGCAGGTCCTTGCCAGCACAGGGGGGACGTTGAATGTTACTCTGAGAGAGGTGGGAACTCACTGGGGGCTGAGATTGGAGCAGAGGAAGGACATGCTCTGAAATGTTTTAGCAGGATCAGTCTGGCTGCTGTGTTGAAGACAAACTCATGTCTGCATGAGGGGAGAGGTCAAAGGCAGAAACAGATGTCTCTTGAAACAGCCCAAGAATGACCAAGAGAGGTGAAGGTGGTTTGGACCAGATACTAAGGGTGGAGGTGGGAGAAGTGGTAAAATTAAGGTGCAGTCAGTTGGGTTTGCTGCTGGAGTGTGTGTGTGTGTATGTGTGTGTGTGTGTGTGTGTGTGTGTGTGTGTGTGACAGAGAGAGAGAGAGAGAGAGAGAGAGAGAGAGAGACAGAGAGAGAGACAGAGACCGAGACCAGTGACTGGTCAAGGATGATCACGTATCAGACATTTAGCTTTGTTTCTGGAAGGATGAAGATGCTATTGACACATCTGGGGAATACCAGATAATGGGGAGGAGCAGGGGTAGAAAAACAAATCACAAAGTCTGAAGTGCCTATTAGCCGTCCCAGCAGGGTGAGCTCTGAGATGGGGGTAAGATCTTAGATGTTGGCAGTTATACACTGTGTGTAAAGCCCTAGGACCACCAGAGGTCATCTCAGAAGTGATGAGAGGGAGGGACCCCAATGTTCAGTGAGTTAGGAAGGGGAGGAGGAGCCCATCAACTTAGAAAGAGCAGCCAAGAGAGGGTGCCATCCCAAAAGCTTCAGGGAGGAGAAAGGAGCAGTCCTGTGTCAGGTACTGATGGGGCAGGAGGGAAGGAGCTGATAAATGACCACAGGGTACCTGAGGTCTGAACCAGGTGGTTCACCTGGGATAGGGTCCAGCCTATGCAAGCACTCAGTGATCATCACCATCCCCAGTATGGCCTAATGATTTTATGGGTTTTAATATTTTAGTAACTGTTAGTATTATAGCGTTACTCTTATTGCTTACAAGCCTTGGGACATCAGAACGATGCTGGCTGTTAGGGGGCCAATTAATGCCTTTTTCCCATTTGAACAGGAGAGAAGAATTTGGATACTTTCTTCACCATGATTATTTCTAGTGGCTTGTCATGCATTCTCATGGGCCCACTCCCTTCAAGGAGTTGGGGTTCTGTGTTGCTGCTGGCATGTTCAGCTCTCCTGTGTCCTTTACATAAGCACATCACATGAGCACATCTCTGTGCTCTTTATGGTTTGTACTGAATGTGGTGACGATGCATCTACCTTGATAAACTGCAGAGTGCACTTGCCTCTCCTCTTTTCCTTGGATGCCTCTTCACAGCACTAATTTTTCCTGCCAGCAGAGTATGTTTATTCGAAGATATGTATGTGGCCCTGACAAAAAAAAATACCGAGGAGTCAATGACACATATCACACAACTACTCCGGGGGCAATTTCCTTGGACAGTCTAGGTCCTTGTTTGGAGCAGTGAAGAGTTTCTTCTGAGGCCTCATGCCTGGACCCTACATCCCACAGGTACAGAGAATGGACAGCAGGTTGGTCATTTATTTCCATCAGGCAGGGGCAGCAGGTGGCATCTTGGTGTGAGGGTATAGTCAGACTTTGCTGCTCTTCCCTCTTCTTGTGAATACTACATATGACCCTGCTTGGCTCTGAACTAGCCTTCTGGCCACTGGCATGCTCAACAGCATCTCCATTGTGCATCTTTAGGACAAAGAAGGCAGATGAACCCATACCTACTCGGGCCCTGGGGATAATCTGGAGGAAGAAATGATGGGCCGGACTCTTGACTACAGCCTTCAGAAATGAGCCATAGGCTTCATGGCTAATTATAAGTTGGCTGCAGTAACACTGTTATTTGAGATCCAAGGACAGAAACCCTGACTAGTTGGAGCCCGTGATGGAACAGAGAGAAGCTTTAGGTTGTTTATCTGCTCATGTGCTCTCCTATACCTGAAATGGACCCCTGAGACCCCCGGACTGGTCACTGAATGTGACTCTACATCCAAATGGTTTCTTTATATCCCCACTTGAGTGTTGAATAATCATCTCAAAGTGAATATGTCCAAAATCAACCTCCTAGTCTTCCCTACTCCCAAAGTTCTCCTTCTGTGGCCTTCCCTATCTCAGTAAATAGCAACTGCATCCCTCCGTTTGCTTATGCCCGATGCTTGGAGTCAATACTGACTCCTTTGTCACTTTTCTTATAAACCAAGGAATAAATCTGGAATCCAGTCGTGTCTCAAAACGTCCACTTACCAGAGGGAGGGAGATAAAACATAAGAGACTCTCAAAGACTAAGAACAAACTGAGGGTGAGGGAGATGGGGGGGGGAGACGGGGTGATGGGCATCAAAAAAGGGCACATGTTGGGATGAACACTGGGTGTTTTATGTAAACCAATTTGAAAATAAACTATTTTAAATTAAAAAAAAATAAAAATAAAAATGGGATGATTTCACTTGGAAAAAAAAAAAAAAACCAAAAAACGTCCACTTACCAAATGGGTCTTAGCTGCCTTTCTCGCTCACCTGGAAGTTTCAGTAGCTTCATAACTAATCTTGTAGCTTCTACCCTTGCTCTTTTCTCCACCAACTGCCCCTATCTTTGCCCAGAAGCCAGAACAACCCATTTTAAATATGATAGATCATGCCCATTTCCTGCATAAAACCCTCTGATTGCTCTCATCTCACTCACACAATCTCCAAAACCCTCACTGTGGCCTCAAGGCCCTGCATGATCTGACCCCATCACTCCCTGGCTTCATCTTCTGGTCTCCTTCCCCCCACCAACTCTATCCTGGCCACTCCCGACCTCTTTGCTATTCTTGGAGTATGTCAGGCACAGCTGACCTCAGGACATTTGCTCCTACTGTTTCTTGTTTCTGGAGCGTACTTCCTAGTATTCACATGGCTCACTCCCTCTTTTTCACTGGCACCTTCTCAGTAGGGACTTGCCTTACATCCAAGTCCAGTTCAGCTCCTCCTCATCACCTACACCCCTTCCACCTTCCACTTTTCCCCATGAGACATATTTATCTGACATACTATAGCACAGAGCAAAATGGTTAACAGCACGAACCCTGGAGACAGACCAGGTGTCTACATAGCTTGATTTCATTATACAGTAGCTGGATAACTTTAGGAAAATTGGTTAACCTGTGCCTCTTTTTCCTCATCTGTAAAATGGAGATGCTAGTAATGTCGACCTCGCAGTGAGTTAGTATACGTATAGTGTTATATAAGTGTTGGCTATTGTTGTGATTATAATTATCAATTATTTGTATTGTCTATCTCTACTCATGAGAGTGTAAAATACCACGAGGGCAGAAAGTTTTGCCCATTTTGTTCACAGCTGTATTCTTAGTGCCCAAAATAATGCCTGGCACATAGTAGGTGCCCATTTAATATGTATGGAATAAATGAATGAATGATAAAGTATATAAAGTAGGCAGTTCAGTACCTGATACCTTGAAAATAAAAGTCTATTTTTATGATGAATTTTTCTATGATGTGTTTTTCATATTAAAAAAACCCTCTAAGTATAATAGAGTAGGGCATCCTAATTGAAATTCAAAACAGTTCAGCAGAATAAACAATAAAAATAGTGAAGATCTTTTTCATATCATCCTCCTCCTTTCTCAGAGGTACATCCAGTTAAGTTTGCTTTGTATCATTTTTGAGACTTTAATTATGTATATATATATATATATATGTATATATGTATATATATGTGTACACACACACAAAATAAATATATAGTTTTCTTTCATTTCAGGCTTAAATAAAATGGCAAATTGCAAAAAGGTATAGTCTTTATGTAGTCAAATATATCAGTCATTGGGGTGCCTGGGTGGCTTAGTTGGTTAAGCATTCGACTCTCGACTTTGGCTCAGGTCATGATCTCATGATTCATGAGTTCAAGCCCCACACTGAGCTCTGCACTGACAGCTTAGAGCTTGCTTGGTATTCTTTCTTTTCTCTCTCTCTTTGTCCCTCCCCTGCTGGTGTGTGCTCTCTCTCTCTCAAAAAAATATCTTATATATATGTAAATGTTATATATATATTATATATATAACATATATATAAATGTTTGGCTATGGAGAATCTGATAAAGAAAGGAAGACAGTAAATAGAAACATTTCGTAGTCTGCAACATGGCTTATCTGCTCACATATAATGTCTTCTATGGGATGAGTGTTATTCAAGAAAATGGTTGTCTCTGTATTTCCGGAAGCCTTTATGTCAGCTGGGACCACCTAGCCCTTGGAACTTAGTAAAATTGCCTTGAACCCCCAATCCATGGCTGGTTGAGTCCCAAGATCCTCAACTCCCGCAAAGTGTCTGTGAGTTCCAGGCTGTGTGCACACTCTGATGGCCTCCTTGGTCTGAGGTCATTGTTGTGTTGCATGAAATATTGTTCCTCCATGCGCATGTCCAGCCAAGAAACTCAGTCCCTGCTTCAGTTTAAAAGTTATCTTCACATGGAATTGTAAGATGTTACTGAAGAGCCAGGGGAGATTTCCTAAGGGATGACACAACAAACAGTGCACTCCTTCACCCCCTAATCTCTTTTCTCCTGAACCCCTTCCAGACACTTAGCCACCTAGGGCTCCTTGGTGACCCACCCTTTCCGCAGTTTCACTGAGCCCTCGCCCCCCTTCTCTCCAAAGTCTCCCCATCTGTTAGGCAGGGTCACTCAGCCCCCTTCAGCTCCCGATCCTAAACAAGCATAACCAACTGCTTCCATGTCCAGGGCAGACAAAGAGCTTCCCCTAATAGGATCTCTTCTCTTTCTAAGGTGGTTTGGGTTTTAGGTAACAGTATTTTGCTCTGTTTTACATGACCAGGAGTGCCGTCTGGTGATTCTAATTGAAAGATTTTAGCATTTCAAAGGTGGAAGAGACCTTAATATTTTCTCGCAACTATAATGTAATTAATTACCCTTCTTAGTTCTATATTTGTTGCCTTATAACTTCCCACCAAGGACATTTTTCACCTATCAGAGAACTCCTCCATGCATAGCTGACATGCCGAGACAGTTTTCATCGTGTATATTCCACTGGAAATCTGGTCTCCTGTTGCTTCTAGTTTTTTCCCCAGATGAGTAAAATCAACAGTGCATTGCGATCAATCAGTGTAAGACTGTGGTAAATGATGAAGAAATGCTGAGGTTCGTTAGCTGACCGGGAAGCTGGTACATCTGTTAGGAATTTGGCTACAAGTAATGGTGGATTTGAAAAGTAGAGGCATGTCTGTCTCATGTAACAAGAAGTCTAGAGATGGGCAGCCCAGACCGGCTCAGCAAAGTGAGATAACATCATTGACCGAGAGTCCTTTATATGCTATTCCCTCCTTACTGGGTGGCAGACTAGAGCCACAATTGCAAAATGGCTGCATCAGTTCCGGCTATCACCTGCTTATCTATCACTGGCCAGAAATGTTTGCATGACCCTCTTAGCAATGAAAGAGTCTGGGAGATTAAGATTTTAGCTTTCATAGGTTCCATTGTAGAGGCAAGAAAAGGAGAGGAGGTTGTAAATAGAATCTGGAAGAGCTAAGCTACGGGGTGTGCCAAATATTGTAATGGCTTCTAGGGACACCGGAGGAAGCATGTGCTTTGGTGAGGAAGGTAGATTTGGTTTGGGGCATATTGAATTTGAGCTGCTGGCAAGGTTATCCTAGAAGACTGGTGGTTAGATCTGCTCCAGATTGACCCCTTTTACCATTCCTTAATATTAAAAATAATGGTGTTTGCTGGGGAATCTGGATAGCTCAGTTTGTCAAGCAGCAAACTCTTGATTTTGACTCAGGTCATGATCTCATGGTCTGTGAGTTCAAGTCTAGCATCAGGCTAGCACTGACAGTGTGGAGCCTGCTTGGGATTCTCTCTATCCCTCTCTTTGCTCTCCAGCTCTCTCTCTCTCTCTGCCCCTCCCCTGCTCTCTCTCTCTCTCTCTCTCAAAATAAATAAACATTAAAAAAAGTGATGTAGCTAGAAACCTTTGAGTTGTGTCTGCCTATTTGTAAATAGTGCATAGGACACAACCAGGAAGTAAAGAAAGAAGTCAAGACATGGGTCAGGCTGACCAGCTCCTTGGCTTTCATAGTTGGCCAAGGTCATACACATGATTTATGAAATGAAGTAGACCAATGAGGCTCATTTCTAGGACTTTGGTGGGGACCGATGAGAAAAGAAAACTTATTTTTCAATTGGATTGCTGATAGTTGGAGCTACAGATGGCTACTTGACCAGTCTACAGCAAGATGGTCCTAGAATGGAACTGTAGAGATGGCCCTGCATCTGCCATGTGGCCATGGATGAGACAAGATGGTACATGGGACAAGAAGGCTGCTTCTTCCAGGCACAAGTAGTAGTTATGAGACTGGGAGTCTCCATGATCTAGAAGCTTTCTTAAAGCAGCAATGTCAAAATCACAAGAATGAATGTGATTTAATTAGAAATTTTATAATCTCTTACAACTGGTTGACTGTTTTTACAAAAGGCAGACTCCAGGCTACATTTGAGAAAAAGAATACACAGCAGTAGATATCTCAGCATTGTGTTTAGTAGTAAAACTTGGCAAAATGTAAATATCCAGCAGCAGTAAAATGGATGGGTGAATTATGGCATGTCCATCCATAAGTATGTTAGGTAGACTTTAAAAATTATATGTTCAACAATTTTTAGTGATAATTGAAAATACTCATGATATAATGTTGATACAAAATTATATAAACAACAGAATTCTAATGTTTTTCTTTCCCTAAAAAGCCTTAATTTGCAGATAAAAGAGATTGAAATGAAATACATCAACATATAATAATGTTTTTCTCTGGATAATGAGACTGAATCATTTTAATTTTCTTCTTTATCCTCCCCGTATCTTCCAATGAGCTCCTACTTTCATGGTCATTATTATTTATTTAAAGATAGGGAAAAAGGAGGTGTCTGGGTGGCTCAGTTGGTTGAGCATCCAACTCTTGATTTCAACTCAGGTCATTGATCCCAGCGTCATGGAATTGAGCCCTACATCAGGCTCTGCCCTGAGCATGGAACTTGCTTAAGATTCTCTCTCTCTCTCTCTCTCTCTCTCTCTCTCTCTCTCTCTCTCTCTCCCTCTCTCTCTCTTAAAAAAAAGATAGGGAAAAGAAAGCACAGCCTCTGTTCATTATTTCAAATTTATCCTGATAATTCAGCTGTCCTTCCCTAGTCACAGCAAACAGGGCTTTCCACTGTGAATCAGAGCTAAGCCCATACCCAGATTCATCTTTATCGCTGGACCGTAGACTCCTCAACAGTGGGCGCCCAGCCTTTATCCTTCCCGATCCCATGCTGACCTGTCTGATACACACTTGAAATCTGAGATGTACTTGCTGAGTTGAATTGCAGTGTGCAGCCCAAGTCCGAGGTTGAGTCGGTAACAGGAAGAGAAATGAAGGGACAAAAAAGAGCTGAGAAGTCACCTTGGGGCAGAGTATGAGGGTATTTTGCTTTATCTCTCTGTGCCTCACTGTAATCCCCTGTGAAGTGAGATCAACAGCAGTGCCCTCTTTATGGCGTTGATGTGAAGATTTCATGGGTGAGCAGAGGTGAGGTCCTTGTAACGGTGCTGGGCACGTGGGAAGGGATGTACAAGCATATGTTATTCCTGTTGGATGGTCTTGCTCAAATATGGGCTCCATCCTACAATGGGGACTGCCTTCTTCAGGCTCTGTACCAGTGTACCTGAGGCTGCGCCTAAGTCCCCCTCTCGTGTGAGGCCTTCTATCAACTCACTTGCAAACTTCTTTACCCTCTGGGATCACAAAACCCTGAAAGTGGGGATTTCTTAAACTTTATATTCCCTTCCCTACATTGCACCTGGCAGGTACTAAATAAAATATGTTTAATTAACTTTAAAATAATGTGTTCTCTTCTCCTCCCAGGTGCCCTAATTTTTCTTTTCAAATCAGAGTGTCCCTTAAACTCCAGTGTAAACATTCCCTGCTCTTTATAGAGTCAGTTCCCATAGAAAGGCACAGTCAGATTCCTGACTAAGGGTAGGACTTTGGAAATTGAACGAGAGGTCATTTGTCCAAGGCACACAGTCCAGCCATGCTAAGGACACACTGGAAACCCCAACCTCCCCTGGGATCTTCTCACTGCTATCTCCCCCCACCCAGAAGCTAATCTTCGATGTAGAGAGGAAGGGGTCCACTCCTGGTTTCCTGTTTCCAGCCACCCAAGGGTGGATTAGCCATGTGCGCACACAGCTCCTGGTCACTCAGCACATGTTCTCATGAATGAATATTTATTAATCATAAAATTCATTCATGGCCCCAGGCTACTCACTTACCCTTGCCCCAGTTCCCTGGCAAGTTTGTAGGGAATGGAAGGCAATTTTTTAAAAATTATTCATAGTTTTAGGGTTCTATTTGAAGCTACTTTTGGAGTGATAGTGGGGGAGACTTCCACGTTGCATTCTAGAGCCCATACAGGAGCTCTACCCGTGCTCGATTCTGCTTCATGGAGATTGTCATTCAGGAGGTATTTGTGAAGCACAGCTCCCAGTTTGAATTCTGTTTGTCCGAGTCAGTTGCCAGGTTATATTAGGCACCCCCCATTCATTTGCTCAGTCAGAACGTTGTCCTCCAGCCTAGGGAGAAGTTAACCTGTTGTGACCTCCTTTCTCCCCTCCTGGAGCCAGGTGAGAATTCACACGTAAATGGCCCCTAGCATTTTTCGAGCATAAATATGAATTGGCAATGACCATTGGCCGTGTTGATTTAGGAGCCTCTGGAGAAAGCTTCCTGTTTAATCTGCAAGTAAAGGTTCCGCATTTGATCATGGTGTTGCTTGTCATTTCCTAATGCCATTGGAGCATACGTCTTGCTGGTGCATGACTCACAGGCTGAGTTGCCCGCCACCGGATGTCACAAATAATGCTGCTATTCAAAAGAGGAGGGATGCTATCGGCAGGGCTCAGAAGTGATTTTTAAAATTAAAAATCTTATTTATGTGTCCTCCAGAATATTCCAAGCCCCTACAGGAGGAGATACAATGCTCTTTGTGTTGTTTCCGAGGCAGAGGAAACAAAAACCACATTATGTGTAATATCCCTGAAGCTAAATTACAATATTTACCTCTGCGTGTTAACTTGACGTGCATAATTATCTGTGTTTGGAACAGAAAATGGAAGAAAAGGCTCAGTGAACACCCACCTGGGTGTTGTGAATGATGTTGTTCCAACAGAAACAAAAGTTGAGGAGGAGGATTTAGGGAGGAGGCATGAAGTGTGGTACTTGAACATCCTTAGGTGAAGAATGAGTGAGACTTCAGGAGAATTGCTTGGAGCATAACGATCTCCCTTGTCTACCCCATCAGAGACGACTTGTGTCGTTATTTCCCCCTCCGAACTACCACTGGTGTCCTGACTCATCTCTATCAAAGATCAGGAGAAAACAGCTCTGACACAATGAGGCAAACTCAGAGAGCATCTAGAGTCTTTTGGCAAAGGATTGGGGCTAATTCTGTGGAAGGCTCCACTGTGGCCTTTGTGACCACCTCAAGTTCAGTTGGGCAGGCTGGGCCCATGGCAGCCTGTGATGTAGTGCCGTCCTCACACCCTTTCTCATCCTGGTGGGCTTCACTCCCAGCAGCCAGCACCTGTGCCTCTCCCCTGGAGACCATCCTACCCCAAGTCAGGCAAATGATAACTCACAAGTGCCTGAGAATTTAATTCCTGCAGTGGCTGTTCTCAACCAACGACAAGAATGAGTAAGACTTCAGGAGAAGTGTGTGGGTGTGAAGGTATAAGATTCTCTAGCACTCTTATCTTGCCCTCCCCACACCCACAAGTCCAACAACCCCGACGCATCTCCTAAGATCCCCTGTGAGAATGAGCCAAAATCCCCCCATGGAACTTTGCTGGATGCTGCACATTGATCCCACTTTTCCATTCCTTTACCAGGTTTTCCAGGAAGTCTCCTTAGCAAATCACTTTCACATGAATCCACAGATCATTGCCATGAGAAGCTTTCCTATGTACAAGAACATGAGACTTGACTGTTCTAGCCACATGAGGTTGGAGCAAGGATGAGGGTCTGATCCAAAGCAGCCAGTCAATAGAATGATTGACCGAAGAGGTCTGTCTAATGGTACTGGTCCTTGATGTCAACTGGTTACCCCAATCATACCTGCTCTTGTTCAATTAAAATAGGAGATGTGTAATTAGTTGGTAACCTTAGGAAAAGCAGAAGCATCAATGGTGAGCAGTTGTCTCACCAAAATGGTGAACCATTAGACTAGTGACCCAAGGAATCATGGGACCACCATTACATTGCTTGAACTTGTTTCACCCTGAATGGCCTTGATTCTGCGTGTCCCACCAGTCTGCTGAGGCCTTGCTGTGGGGAGGCTGAAAGTCTTTTCTATCTTCTTTATAAAGCTTGCTTGTACATCTTTTCATATCCTTTCTCCCCTGCCCCACCCCACACTGACCAACATAACCATGATCCTGAAAAAGCTCAACGAGTACAAAGAAGGATATGAAAGGAAATCCCTGCAAAATTCTAGGACCCAGAAATAGTACTATAGTCCCTTTGACATGCTTAAACTTATATAATTGTGTGTATATAGTTTACAAAGTTAGGGTTATATATCTCCAGAGAACTTTCTCATGCCCTGAAATATTCTTTAAGTACATGTCTGACATATTACATAATATTTCAAAGCAAATATTTACTAAACCAACCTTCCATTGGACACTTACGTTGCTTCCAGTTATTTACTAGTATAAATATTGCTGTGATCATCTTTACACATAAACCTTAATGTTCATCTCTGAATGGTAGACTTACAGACTCAGGAAGTATGAATTTCCTACAAAGCCAAGTCCCATGGTTCCCACAACAGGCTGCACACTTCAGTGCCCCAGAGACCTTCCAAAAGTGCTTAAGTTGGGCCCCAGGCTCAGAGTTTATGATTTGAGTGGTCTGGGGAATGGTCATTGCTAGGAATTTTAAGATTTTTTTAGGTTTGTTTATTTATTTATTTATTTATTTATTTATTTATTTATTTATTTATTTTTTGAGAGAGGGAGAGAGAGAGAGAGAGAGAGAGAGAGAGAGAGAGAGGTGCAAGGCAGGGGCAGGGAGAGAGAGGGAGAGTGAGAATCCCAAGCAGGCTCTGCACTGTCAACAGAGCTCAACATGGGGTCTGAACTCACAAACCCCAAGATCATGACCTGAGCCAAAAATGAGAGTTGGACACTTACCCGACTGAGCCATCCAGGCACCCCAGGAATTTTAAGATTTTTAAGGAGATTCTCAGGTAATACTAAGAAGTGGGACTCACCAGGGTCACCTGGGTGGCTCAGTCGATTAAGCACCTGACTTCGGTCATGATCTCGCAGTTCGTGGGTTCAAGTCCCAGGTCAGGCTCTCCGCTGTCAATGCAGAGCCTGCTTCTGTCTCCCTCACTCTACTCCTGCTTCTGTCTCCCTCACTCTACTCCTCCTCCAGCCTCTCTCTGTCTCCAAAAAGAAATAAACATAAAAAAATTTAAAAAAAGAAGTGGGACTCACTGGGCTACATTGTTCTGAGGGCTGCTTTTAGCCCTAGGAGAGAAGAGATTTTAAATAGTAAAGGAGGCCTGATATTTGTAAGAAAGGAGAGTCACCAAAGTTTGGAACATTTGCTTTGTTTTATACTCAGACTTCTTGGCCAAGGCTGGTGGCTGGGTTGATGGTGCCAAATGCCAGGGAGCATCTAGATACTGACCTCCTGCTCCACACAGTACCCCCCTCTTCTGATTACTGTCCACCCATTCTCCCAGCCTCCCTGTCTGTCCTGCTGCAGAGCCAGTGGTGGCTCCCTGAAAGCTGACCTTGCCTTTCAAAGACCCAGAGGAGCCAGCGGTAGGTTGTCGTAAATCTTGCCTGTTGCACTGGATCTGGTCCCCTTTGCTGATACTCAGTACCCCTAGCTGCCCAGGAGGAAGGGGGATGACTTGTTATGGGCTGGACATCCCACTTACACTCTCCCCAGGTCCCAGGCTTTCCCGGGGATTTAAACCTTGCAGCTAGTTCTGATGCTGAGGAAATTTTTGAGGCATGCCTTAACAGTCCACAGTGAGATATGCTTCTTCACTGTTGTGCCTGGTGCTTTGGGTGGATGCCTGGAGGAATGCCTTGAGGAGCTGGAGACTGGCTGGACCTCTCTCTTTCTCTCTCTACACTGCTAGCTTGGGCTTCCTCACAGCACCGTGGTATCGGGGTATTCAGAATTTTACCATCTTGGCTGACTTCGTCCACAGTGTGTGTCCTAAGAAACCCAATTGGAAGCTGTTAGGCTCTTTGTAACCTAGCCATGGAATTTGCATAGTGTCACTTCCACCACAGTCTACTGGTCAAAAAGTAAGTCACAGGGCCACCCCAGATTTAAGGGGACTGCACAATGAATACCACATGTAGTGTTCACTGGGAAGCCACGTTTGGAGATGGCTTACCTACCACAACCTCACAGGATTGAGTGGGGTTGTTAGAGGTGTTAGGAGAAGGGAGCATCCCCTACAGGTGATATGAATATCATTCTCTTTTCCTCTTTCTTCCTGTTCACCTGGAAGACTGTGTTTTTCCAGAAAATTCTCTTACAGACACATTTGCTCAGAGACTGGTGGCAGGAGTAAGGTGTAGGCAGAAAGCAAGAGTGATCTTACCCAAAAGTCAGGGCGAAGGACCTCCTTTGGCCCTGAAGTCCAGTGCTTCTTTTTCAGTACCGTGTCTTCCCCAAACTTAAACCACTGGCTCCCTGATGTCTTGAGTGAAGGCTGAAGTTTCAGAGATCTGATATAACCAACAGCACAGAAGTATCAGGGTCCTTCTTCCAGAATCCCCTATGAACCTACAAGGCTTCTGAAAAAACAGTATTCAAGGGAAGTTGAGTTGCTGTGATGGAATCCAATGACCACTTTATTAATGGTGGGTTGATGCAAAACTGCGATTTCTGAATTACTCCATGAGGCACATGGGAGATGTATTCTTCAGTAGGAGTGCAACACTCTTTTTCAAGAGCACAAAAATAATTTAAAGCTTAATCACCACTCCCCACTCTCTCTATCCATTCCCAATAAGAGGCACTTAAGCTTTTTGTGTATGTCCAGTCTCTTCAATGGAACCAGACACCAGACCTGGGCATATTTCAAACTTCTCTGAGTAAGAGTCACATTGAGTGTGGTGCTTCCTGTCAGAGAGGTCATCGTTGATCTTGAGTGGGCATCTAGCCAAGACCACTCCACTGAACAGTTCCAAGGGGTCATCTTGAGCCTCAAAGAGCTCAAACCTCAGGTCACCAGCTGTAAACTTGGCTCCTAGACTTGAGCCATGGAGATTTTGCCATGCAATTCTAATTCAAAATTTAATCACGAATCCAGGTTTTTAAATCATAGTGCCAAGCACATGGACTGGGTGATACACAGCAGGTACTGAAAAAACACTTGTTGAATGAATGAAGTCCAGAGATATAAGCTGACTTGCCTAGGTTCACACAATGAAATAGCAAAGTGGTTTCCTTATCCCTCTCTCTGTCCCTTGGAAGTACTTAATTTGAGGTTGATGTAATTCTTGTGGTGCTGATCTCTGTCTTCCTAGCATTCTACATATCTATGCAGGCCCCTTACCTTTCTTGTTGAACAGTAAGCTCCTTGGGGACAGATGTTTGCATATGCTCCTCCACATCACTTAGGGAGCCAAGCTGAGCATCTTACACACAAGTAAGAGGTCACCAATGTGTGTTCCCTCTGATGCTATGATTCCGGGTCTTTGAGTTGGTGTACAGATATTTTTGTGGCTTCCCTAATTGTGTTGCTGTAAGTTTTTTGCTTACTTTTTGCTCTTGTTGGTGCCTTCTAATTTGTGGCTTCCAAACTGCCATACGCAAGAAATCAAAAACCAAATTGGGTATGTGTGCACGCGTACACCACCCCACACACACACGGTCATCTCTTGTTATTTGCGGTGGTGGTTATATAAGTTCTATAAAGTCACCATGAGCACTGAACTGGCCAATACTAAACCACTGCTCCTGGAGGGGATACAGTTTAGGTGCTTTCCAACCTTTGGTCACAACACAGAACAATCCAGAGCCAGGGGCAGACAGTCTGAGTCCTGACAATGTGGTCCAAACCTGGTCTACCCCTTGACATTTTAACTTTGTGAGCCAGAAAATAAGTCAGTATGAGTCACCTTTTCTGTTATTTCCATGTGAATGAGTCCTGATTAATCTGACTGCTTAATAAAAAATTCCTCTTACTGTATTCTAGAAATGAGACACAACCGATGTTGCTTTATCTCCAATGAGAGAAAGCTCTAGGTAGAGAGACATTTTATAAAGATGGCTCTTATGTAGTCAACCTCCCTTACACACAAGAATATGGAAATGTTTATTGTGTGCCAACTGTGTACCAGGCACTGGAGTATGCTTTGGAGATTACAAAATGAATATGAAAGCCTAAACCTTCAAAGATTTCATGGCTTAAACTCTTTTAAGGGGCCTGGATGGCTCAGTTGGTTAAGTGTCTGACTTCAGCTCACGTCATGATCTCACAGTTCATGGGTTCTAGCCCTGCATTGGGCTCTGTGCTTACAGCTCAGAGCCCGGAGCCTGCTTCAGATTCTGTGTATCCCTCTCTATCTGCCCCTCCCCTGCTCATGCTCTGTCACTCTCTCTTTATCTCTGAAATAAATAAACATTAAAATTTTTTTATTTAAACCCTTTTAAACATCTAAATTTTTTTCTTATAAATAATGAGGAAAAGATGATTTTCTTCTTACTGCTTGTTTTATTTAGATATTCTTATAATAGTGCCACATAAATAAAACCAACAACAACCATAGAGTCTTGGTGACACACAATAGCAACTTACACATGGGCTGGGGTGGCTCACTCTTATGTCTGAGGTTGACTGGGGGTTGGCTGATCCAGACTGGGCTTCACTGGGAAGCTCCTCTTTTTTTCAATAGACCAGGATGTCTCAGCATCAAGCTACAATGGCTGAAGGTGAGGACTATTCTACATACTTCTCATGCTTCTTAGACCAATAGTCTAGTTAGACATGTTCTTATGGTGATGGCTGAGGCCTTCTAAGCCATAGGCTCATTTTCACCTTGTTCCGTTGGCTAAAGAAAGTCACATGGACAAGCCTTAGGTCAAGGTGGGGAGCAGAGAAATAATCTGCCCTTTTGGTGAGAAAGATTGCAAAGACATATAACAATGACATGTATAGATGGGTAAAGAGTTGGGCCAATAGTGCAATCAATTACACTCATTCATGGGTCTTAGATCTGCCACTCTGGCTTAACATAAGGGATAATTGGATGCTTAAAGATGGCTTCTACATCTGCTTTGGGGATGCTCCTCAGATGAACTTAGAGATCTTGCTAGGGCTCTCTCCTTTCTGGGCCTCACTGTCCTCAAATGGGGAGCATGGCAGGAGACATATGTCTGTGAAAGGACCTAGAAAGCTGTCACTGATGCCTTCACAATGCCCTCTGATCATGAGCTCCCCTGGAGGTAGAGCTCTGCATGATTCCAAGTTCCTGTAAATCGCTAAGTTCCAGAGAAGCCAATATTAATGGCAATGAATTAGGCATGAGATTATCTTGAATTTGTGTACTTCTTTCCAAAACTACCCTGAGAAACTGTTTTCATCAGGTTAGTTTTGCTCATTCCTTTGGTAGGATCATAATCTGGTAATGGGATTGGACAGGCTACATTATTGTCTTTAATGTCTTGCTGTAGAGAGATTGATTTTCTCGAAGTGAAGTATGAGGCATCCTTTCCATTAGACAAATTAAACTGCTTTGGTGAGAAAGGCTGTAAGAAGGAGCAGTGGCATGCTGATAAATGCTTAACAACCAGCTCTCTGGATGAAAAAGCCCTGATTTGTAGTATTTGTCAATGTCTATGGTATAAACTCTCCCACGATGGCTCATTTCAAGCTGCCAACATGGTGATGTCCCTGAACATGGCCTTGAGAAGTGATGTACCTGAATGAGTCTGCTCTGCCACCCTGCTGCCTGCACAGCTGTGCTGTTGAGATAGAAAAATTAGTTTGTTTTCCAGGTGTTCTAGACAGAGAGAAGGTGGTGTTTGTGTCCCATGTCTAAGTTTCTTAGAAGCTAACATCAGCACTAAATTGATCAGGATGAATCCAGAGTTCTGACAGAAGGGATTTGTCTGGGATGGTGGTGTAAAAAAGTAATAGTAACACTGGCTACTTCTTTTTCTGGTGCCTACGTGTCTGGAACTTTTCTCATTACTTGGCATATATCAGCATAATTACTCTCCACTACAACTCTATTGGAGAATCTGAGGCACCAATTTTTAAAATTTTTTTTTAATGTTTATTTATTTTTGACAGAGAGAGAGAGACAGAGAGAGACAGAGCATGAGTGAGAGAGGGGCAGAGACACACACACACAGAATCCGAAGCAGCTCCAGGCTCTGAGCTGTTAGCACAGAGCCCAACTTGGGGCTCAAACCCATGAACCATGAGATCGTGACGTGAGCTGAAGTTGGATGCTTAACTGACTGAGCCACCCAGGTGCCCCTGAGGAACCAATTGTTAAATGGCATGCCCCAGGCCACACTAAGTAAGTAGAGACTGAGATTCAAACTCAGATTCCTTGTTTGTTCTCAAAGCTCTCCTGACACTGTCTCAGTCAGTGAGAACCCAGGGAGAACTTCAGGTTGGGACAGTTAGCTCCTGCTTGCTCCTGTCAGCCAGTTGCCCTTGTCTGCTTTCTCCATTTAGCAAATAAATACTCCCCTGCAAGATGCAGGAACAAGAATTCTCTTCTCCAAGGATGAGTGTGTATCCGACTGCCTGTACTGTGACTAATATCTGAAGCCCAATCCCAGGCTACATCCAGTGCTGGGAAAACCAGGCTCATCCAGCTGGCTCAGAAGAACTATTTGGTAAATCATCAGGAATTCTGCAAGCCATTACTAAAACTCAAATTATATAAACTTACAATGAAATATACTATGTTAAAAGTAAGGGGAACAAATGCTCATCACTCATCACTTCTTAATTATTTTACTATAATCTATGCTCTCAGGGTCATTTATGTCTATTGTATCCACATAGTGGAAAAGCCCACCTCATGGTGGCTACCGTGCATTTCTCCCCAACTCCATGTTCAGTGACATCACATTGGTATCTTGAAATTATTTGTGACAGGAATATGTATACAATGGAAATGAGCAAATGCTTGAAAACAGGGTTCGGTTTGCTGTTTTGTTGATAGGATAGGCTTTAAAAAGTGATGGAGGGGTGCCTGGGTGGCCTTTATCTCGGCTCACGTCTTGATCTCAGGGTCATGAGTTCAAGCCCCTCATTGGGCTATTCGCTGGACATGAAGCCTATTTTAAAAGATTTAAGGGGCGCCCGGGTGGCTCAGTCAGTTAAGCCTCTGACTCTTGGTTTTGGCTCAGGTCATGATTACATAGTTCATGGGTTTAAGCCCTGTGTCCATCTCTGCACTCATAGCCCAGAGCCTGCTTGGGATCCTCTCTCTTCTCTGTCCTCTGTCCCATTCATGCTTGCTTGCTCTTTCTCTCTGTCTCTCTCAAAGTAAATAAATAAACAAAAAAAATTTACAAAATAAAAAGTTATGGAGAAAATTTTAATAAGCAGATTAAACTTAGAAGCATACCACATCTATAATTGCTACTTATGAATAGCACAAAGCTTAAAAAGACATTTATTCCCAATATTTGAAACCTATTATTCATTTCAGGAAAGAAGTCACGCACATCATTGATAAACAAAGCGGCCTCCCAGCATACAGCTTTGTACCACTTTTGTCTTACTCACTACCGTGAACAAAAATATCAACCAGCATTCATAACAGAACTTCACTCATTTGTCAAATGCAACCATAGTTTGGCTACAGATACAAGAGTTAGACAGAAATCAATGAGAGCAGCTTTCATTTTTAGAACAGGGCCAGATTTATCCTCCCACCTAAAACAACAACAAAAATGGATAGAATATATGAAAAATGGTTCATTGCATATTAGAAAGGATAGTGAGAAAGAGATAGGAAACACGTGATTACCCAGCTTGCTGGGTGAAGGCAGTAAAACAGTGAAAGCAGTGAAGGTCAGCGGGATTGGGGAGAGACAGAACCTGATGGGCTCCCAGAGTTGAGGAGATGGAGGTGGAAGTCTGGAGAGGCCAAGGTGGTGGTCAGAGAGAGCTGCCCCAGTATTCAGCTGCCTGCTGATCAGCATGATAGCTATGCAGTACTGGGTCTTTACTTGACTCAGGTTAAAGTCTTCAGGGTTATGCATAAATAATTTCTATAGACTCTCTCTCAGTATGATAGACTAAAATTTACATATGAGTAGTTAGAGATTGGATGTCTCCTCACACATTATAAAATATGGTAGATTAGGTGTATGTTACCAGTAGATGCCCTTTAAGTAATTCACCCGGACCATGTAAAAAGCCAGGTTTATTCACAACACATCTGAGATGCAGCATCATTGAAGGGGGGAGGTGGAACAACATGCAATACTTTGCAACACATCAACAGCTAATGGAAATATATATATGCAAGATGCAGATGTCTATAAACATACAGATGTGGGGGTCAGCCTAGATCAGGTAGCTGGACACGAGGTTGCTATGCCTCTGGATTCAGAGTCATGGACTAGCTGGACAGAATTGTTTTCTCCATGGCACTTATTTAAAAGCATTTACTGAGACTTGCGATGATGATGTTAGTGTGCTGACCATCAGACTGAATGGCAGGATGGACACAACGACTCAGGCTGGGAGTGCAGAGTCCCAGTACTGCAGCCTCTGAACATAGGCAGGAGTAAGTTGGCTTTTATCATTTCCCTGGAGTGCCACTCTGAGTTTCTGGCTGCTAGAAATTATGTTTATGTAATGTCTCTAAATTCCAGTCATCAAATTTGTGTGTAAAGCCACAGAGTCACACTGAGACCGTAAATCCTACTGCTACTAAAACTACCTTTTTTTCCAGGTTGTGTGTCAACTGTGCCACATGCTTTCCCATACATCATCTCAATAGGGGCAAAAGGTTACTTACGCTGAAAATGCAGACTCAGAGGGAAAGCTCCTTTCCAAGATCTCACACAATCTCCCAGTGCTGTCTATCTTACTCCAAAGTTTGCATTTTTAAATTTCATGGTACATAATGGTTCTTAAAGAACACTACCACTATTCATATAGTGCTTTGCTGTTAATCATTTACATTATCTGAGTTAATCATTTGCACACTCAAAACAAGCCTGTTGCATAGGTACCTCTAACCCCATTGTACACGGGGGAAAACTAAGCTTTAGGCAAGTTGTGTGCCTTGTCCATTTAGGGATATGTGGGATGTAGCAGAGCCGGAATCAAAACATGACTGCAAGGAGGAGAGAGTGTTCTTATATAAGAGACTGAACCAAGTTTCTTATGGTTTAGTCAGAAGAATATTAGTATACAGCAGCAGATGGAGAAATGGGAGAAGTTATTTCAAACTCTGCAATGTCCACAGTGCTGCTGTCACTTCAGTGAGCCACTTGGAAAGGACCCTTATTTTACACCATATACAAAAATCAACTCAAAATGCATTAAATATTTAAATATAAGACATGAAACTATAAAATTCCTAGAAGAAAACTTAAGGGAAAAACTTCACGACATTGGTCTTGGCAATAACTTCATGGATATAACACTGAAAGTACAGGCAAAAAGAACAGAAGTAAATAGCAAACTAACAGCCCCTGCACAGCATGGGAAATAATCAATGGTGGAAAAAAACTCTACAGAATGGGAGAAAATATTTGCAAACCATTTATTTGATAAAGGGTTAATATACAAAATACATAAAGAACTCATACAACTCAATAACGACAAAAAACCCCTAATAACCCAATTAAAATATGAGCAAAAAACATGAATGGGCATTTGTTCATAGGACCTACAAATGGCCAATATATGGCAGGCGAGAATTCTACCACTGAACCACCCATGCTCCCACTGACAAATGGCTAAGTATACAAAAAGATGCTCAACATCACTAATCATCAGGGAATTGCAAATAAGATATCATCTTCCAACTGTAATGATGGGTATTATAAAAAAAAACAAAAGACGACAAGTATTGGCAAAGACGCGGAAAACTGGAACCCTTGCATACCATTGGTAGAGATGCAAAATGGTGCATCAGCTATGGAAAAAAAGTATGGAGGCTCTTCAAGAAATTAAAAATAGTGCTACTATATGATTCAGCAATCTCACTTCTGAGTATTTATCCAGAAGAATTGAAATCAGAATCTCAGACAAAATGTCAGCCTCCCATTGCTGACACTGACGTACTATTCACAATAGCCGAGAAATGGGAACAATGTGCATGTCCATAGACAAATATACAAATAAAGAAAATGTGGCATAGACACACAATGAGATACCACTCGACCTTAAAAAAGGAAGGAAGTTCTGCAATATGCAACGACATGAATGGACCTTGAGGACGTCTTGCTAAGTAAAATAAGCCAGTCACAGAAACACAAATACCACACGATTCCATTTACAGGAGTTATCTAAAATAGTCAAATTCATAAGGCCAAAGACTGGAATGGTGCTTACCAGGAGCTGGGGGCAGAGGGAGATGGGAATTGAGAGGCATAAAGTTTCAGTTATGGAAGAGGAACAGACTCTAGAGATCTCCTGAACAGCATTATAACTAGAGTCAACAGTAATGTATTGCACACTTAAAATTTAAGAGGATAGATCTCATGTTAAGTGTTCTTACAACAATAATTTTTTTTTTACTGGACAAACAAACAAAATCACTTAGAACATTGCCAGAATGGGAGAGGGGGCAGGAGGAGGGAAGGAAAAAAGGAAACAGAAGAACTCACCTACTCAGATCTGAAATATTTTCTTTGGCCTCCTGCTTAAGAGCTGGGCCTTCAGATTCAGATGGTCTGGGTTACAGTTCTATCATTGCCCCTTCTGGGCTGTGTGTCTTGAAGCAATGTACTTAACCTCTCTGAGCCTCAGTTTTTCCAAATGCCAATTGGGGATAACTATGCCTCACAGGGCTGTTGAAGGTTTAAATAGATGATCCATGAGATAAAGCATCTAGCGTGGTTGCTGTTCTCAGAAGCATTGTTTCTGCAATGTTTTTGGACTGATCAGGCTCTGGGAGCTGGAGAGATCGGAGTCACCTGCTATCTCGTGCATGGTGTCTTAGGAATGGGGAGTGCAACGGGGACATGGGTGGGTGCTGGCAGCTGGCAGTATCTCCTATGGCTGCATTTCTGTACCCCTAGCAGGTGATGGATTATGGGAGTCCGTTCTCGGAGACATGTAATCCTGGGAGAAGATGAGACATCCTGCAAAGCCGGCAAGTGTGGGTATGGAGGCACTGTCAAGTGAGGTGTTAGTGCCAACATGTCCTCACCATCCTCCTCCTCATCTTCCTCTAGAAGGCTGTCCCTGTGAGGGACATGCACCTGACTACATCTCCATGACAGTGTGCTGTGTTTAGAACTCTCCTCTCGCTCAGTGTGTAGAACTCAGTGAACATTTTCCACCCCTTTAAACACCCAGGCTTCCATTCTACCCTCTGCTTTCTCAACATCACACGTGGTCCCTCGTTATTTTAAGGAGCGAAATTGCTTGGCTGAAATTTATTTGAAGAATTTTGCAACTTGGAGGTGTTGTAAGACCTGACCAGGGAATCCCAATTATTTTAACTCAAAAGTAATAAATCTTTAGGTATTAAAAACACTCTCCAGTTGAAACACTTCCATTTTAATTTGCTTCATGCTCCTGCACAGACACATCACGGACATTTAGAACCTGCCAGGGAGCAGCGTGGCATCATCACATAATATTCTGGGAATCAGGGTACCTGAGTTCCGGTTGTGATGATGATTCACTGTCCTTGGGAAAGACACATTAGACCTCCTAACCAAGTTAAGAGGAGAGACTTGGGAGCACCTTTTGTTCAATCCCTCTTAACTTTAAAAAATGAAATAAGTGCAAAATAATAACAGGAATGACACAAGCATAAGATCTTATATTCACTGCCCAGCTTAAGAACTGAAATATTAAAAAAAAGGAAATTGAAATATTAATGGGGCGCCTGGTGGCTCAGTCAGTTGAACATCTGACTCTTGAGTTTGACTCGGGTCATGATCTCACAGTTTGTGAGCTCAACCCCCATGTTGGGCTCGTTGCTGACAGTGCAGAGCCTGCTTGGGATTCTCTCTCCCTCTCTCTCTGCCCTTCCCCTATGTGTGTGTGTGTGTGTGTGTGTGTGTTCACACATGCATGTGCACATGTGCTCTCTCTCTCCCTCCCAAAAATAGAGAAATAAACCTTAAGAATTGAAATATTAATGATTTCTTTGAAGCTCCTGTGGACCCTCCCTTCTCTACTCACCAGGGGCAATCACTATCTTGAATTTGGTGTTTATGGTTACTTTGCTTTTATTTTATAATTTTATTACAAATGTAGGTATCATGCTTGCTTACTTTACAATTTGATTCACACTGTACACTTTCGTCTGGAACTTGCTTTGCCCCTCAATTATGTTTTTGAAATTTTTGCATTTTGTGTTGAGTTGCTGCAAGTCATTTGTTTGCATTACCTGCAGTTGTCCATTGGATGGCTATACTATTTACCATTGGATTTTATGGTTTTTACTTGTCTAATTTTTCTTTTTTTCTCTATTGTTTTTGGATTGTTTTCCTTGACCCCACCTCATCCCCTTTTTAAATCTCCTTCACTTGGTTTGGAAGTTCTTCCCTCCATGTTTATGCTTTGTGGTTTCCACTTTTTCCATCAGCCAGAGAAGTCTTTCTGCTTTAGAAGGGGTCATGTGATTGGATCAGATACCCAGATAATCTCCCTATCTTATGGTCAGCTGTGCCATATAATATGACACAATCATGGGAGTGACACCTCATCATTCTCACTGGTTCCATGGATTAGGGCAGAATATCTTTGGGGTGTCATTTTAGAAATTGTACCACCACTTGTGACAATTTGACTGATAGATTAGGGCAGAAATTCTCTGTATGCCACCCACGGCTAGGTCAGGAGAGACGGCACAGCAATACTATTGCTTGGAGCCTTGGAGCACCACATAAGACATCAACTACCCCCAGGCCACCCTGCTGTGAGGAAGCCCAGCCATATGCAGCCATATGCAGGTAGGCACTCTGGCTGGCAGTCCTAAATTATGCGGCAGCCCAGGCCAGGCTCCAAACCTGTGAAGGAATCAGCCTCAGGTGACTCTAGTCCCCAGCTGTTGAGTCTCGTCCAGCCTTCAAATTTTCCTGGTGGAGGTCCCAAACATAGAAGAGAAGAAAAAAAATACCACCTCTGCACTTTGTTCAAACTCCTGACCCATGAGTTGGAGAACATAATAAAATGATAGTGTTACTCTCTATCCCAGGAGAAAACTGCTTTGCAGTAATAGTAACTGGAGAAAATCTAAAGGTAGAAAATAACATTCAGAATTTCTTGCTGACTTTTATTGAAAGGCTGGGTAGGGGTGGGGGGCACTGCTGACCAGGATCCCTTACTCAGGAGTTCTCATATGTGGTGCAACTACAAGGAGCTAAACTAATTTTAAAAATATTTGTTATTTACAGTTATCCTGTGCTGGACACTAGGTGGGTGCTAGACAGTGGGGACAACATCACCCCCACCTCATGGGGCTCAGGCGTTAATGAGGAGGAACTGTGAAAATCCAGAACATATCCCATTCAAGAGTATTTTATTTTATTTTTAAACGTTTATTTATTTTTGAGAGAAAGAGACAGAGCACGAGGAGGGGAGGGGCAGAGAACTCGTGAGACACAGAATCTGAAGCAGGCTCCAGGCTCTGAGCTGTTAACACAGAGCCTGATGTGGGGCTGGAACCCACAGACCAATGAAATCACAACCTGAGCTGAAGTCTGATGCTTAACTGACTGAGCCACCCAGGTGCTCCTCCATTCAAGATTATTTTAGATAGTGGTAACTTTAACAGGGAAGTGAAAATTTTAGATAATGGTAAGTCCTACAGGGTTGGGTGAGCCCCAAGAAGGTGGAGGGGAGGCTGCTTCTGACTGTGTCGTGAAAGAAGGCCTGTCTGAAGAGGTGGCAGCAACTGAATGCTAGTCATTCCTGCTATCACACTTGTTTTAAAAATTTGAATTTGTCCCTAATCTGATTGCTACAGCAGGAAAGGAGTTTCGAATTTGCCAATGCACAATTTCATCTGTAAAGACGCTAGGTGAGTACAGAAAACCGCACCCAGCTGAACTGAGCAGGTTAGGAATACACAGAAGGCAATCACATGGGCGCAAACATCTACCAGCTTCCTCACCTCAACACATGCTCTGTGAGCCATGCTGTCCACATCTAGCTGTACAACTCTGTCTGATTTCAGAAAACTTCCTTCATCCCATTCACAATAACCCACAAGCTGCAGCCCGTCTGATGTCTACTTCCCCTAGCAAACTTCAGGCCTTTGTCAAGGGTAAGTGACACATTTATTGTCATTTTTACATATTTCTTAACCATTTACATGTGCAAAACTACCATTTTTATTAGGTTCCAATCTGTTAAGATTTTTATTCAGTTCCAGTCCTTTCAAATGTGTCACTGACAGTTTTGAATGTTGTGCCCCTCCCCCCACATCCACCAGAAGTCTGGTGGTTCTGATGGCATGGTTTTGCACACACGGTGGTTTTTAGGATCACACAGGTTGTGTTGTAGTAGAGCCGACTGTACAAAAAGGGCTGATACGAGATCCTGTGAAGACCTTGGGGCTTCAAGTGCTGGGTCCCAGAGGCAGAAAGGAACTTCGTGCATCTAAGGAGCAGGGTGACTGCATGGACGCGGCAGAAGGGAGCCAAAGAAATAAGAGGGAGACAGCTATGTAGGTGGGATCACGTGGGGCCTCATACTACATAGGAAGCAGTTGCGATGGACACAATGGAGAGATTACATACAGTATTAGCTGTTTGCAGGTTGAGCTGCACTGGAGAGGAGCAGTAGAGGGGAAGGAGAGATGGGCCAGCTATGTGTTCTTGCCGATGCTGCCCCCTATGGGCGGACGAGTGCATGTCCTCTCAGGGAAGCCTCAGGATAAAAAGTAGGTTTCTTCCAACTTAAATTCGCTTCTTTCGGAATGCGCCTGGCCCTAGACCAGTGCTCAGGGCTGACTAGGCGACACGTGGCGTTAGTCCTGGATGGTATCTTCGCCATTACCTCATCCCACCCCCACTCTGAGAGGGGAATGATTGACCTAGGTACACAGTGCCGAAGCTGGGACTGGAAACCAAGTCTAACTTTTTTAATGTTTATTTATTTATTCTTGAGAGAGCGAGAGCGAGAGCGAGAGAGAGAGAGAGAGAGAGCGAGCACACAAGCAAGGGAGGAGCAGAGAGAGAGGAAGAGAGAGAATCCCAAGCAGGGTTCTTGCCACAAGCACAGAGCTGGTGGGGGGGGGGAGGGGCTCAATTCCCTGAACCAGAAGATCACAACCCAAAGCAAAAGCAAGATCCAGGTTGCTCAACCTACTGAGCCACCCAGGTGCCCCAAGTCTAAGTTTTAATTGATTGGCAAGTGTGGATGAAGGCATGTATTTTCAATTTCCTGGAAGGAGCAATGCCTTATGTTCCTAAATATTTAATAATACTCTCACTGAAGGGATTTGAAGAAATCATGTTTCTTGCTACCAATATCTGTTCAGAAGCATTAGCGACTTCTTTGACTGCATACTGGAAAATTTCCATTTCGACATTATTTCCACTCAGATATGTGTGAGTCCTTGACTTTCTAATGCTCTGGAGGACAAAGTGGTGCTCTTTCTTTGATCTCCCTTTGATTGCATTCCATAGCAATTCCAAGAAGTCTTTTCTTGGCACCAGGATGAAGTTTTAACTGGGTTGATATGTAATTAGTGGAGGGACTCCAGTTGATGTGCAAATGGTTGAAGAGAAATAACAATAGCTTTATTCTATAGGTGGGGAAACTGAGGCAATGGGGAAGGCTAAACTATTGCACAGTAGAGTTCCATGTGTCCTATTATGGCTCAGACATAATGCATTACCTCTTTTCCTTTCTCCCACCACATCATGTTTTAAGCTACTCCTTACCCACATTGAGAGGGACCAGTATCCTCCAGGGATAAGCTCCCAGTCAAAGCAATAAAGGTGCTATTGAGCTCTTCCTTGGGTATTTACTTTCTTCACATTGTATGGCTACTGTTCAGGGATTCCATAATAAAACAGAAGTCTCTCTTGATCTTCATCGAGGCTCTTCCTCCTCAACTGTCAATACCCCTTCTTCTTCAGAAAGGAACCCAGTGTGGGAACTCAGAAGGACCTTTGCTCAGGTCTTCCATGCTTGTTCCATCATTACTGCTCATCTTCCTGGTCATCCATCATCCAGATCTGACACATTTTTAAGGCCTGAATATTTCTTGCTTTCTCCATGAATATTTTGCCAACTATTCTAGCACATACTGACTCCCCCATCTTTACATTTCTGTAGCCTTTACATCCAAGTTAGGAATATTTTGTTTGTAAAGAACAGATTGACACTCAGATGAGTTTAAGAAAAACAAAATACAGGTGGTATGTGGGAAGTTTATATATGAATACAGAAAGGAATAGAAATGACTGAATAAGTAGGTTTCAGAATGGGTGTGAACTGGTCAGTTCTGAGAATGGGAGTGGCATCTACTGCCTCTGCAACTCTTTCTGCCTCCTTCACCGCCTCCTTCTTTGCTCCTCTCCGTTATCTTTATCCAGTCCTTCCTTCCCAATATTCTTCCTCTGAGCTTTACTTTCTCATATATTTGGTGTGCAAATGGCCCTGGATGGCTCTCCTGTCCTCAACTCTCTGTGTCCATTGGCACCTACAACTGATTTAGGAACTTACCTCTGAATCTCTTATTCTAATTCTTGGGACAAGAAGACTTTGGTTGACCCAGATCATCCTTTTGAATCAGGGCCCACAGACCATAAGTCTGGATCACCAATGGCTCACTCCTCTTGGGTCAGGTGTCCACCATGGCTCAATCAATTGTGACCCCAAAGGTTAGGGTGACATGGTGCAATGCCCTTGATCTGGGCAGGTGAAGGAAGCTTCATTAAAGAAATATCTGTGGAGTGGGGGGTAAGTTGGCATCTTTAATACAACTTGTGTTCTGTTTCACAGACTGTAATACTTAATGGTCCTTGTAATGCTTCATATGTCTTAATCTTCTCTCCTTTATGAGAAGGGTTCCTGTTGGCCCATCTGTCAAACAGTCCTTTTTTGACCCACATTCTCCACAGTATTGTTGAGAGGACCAACAGAACTGATGTCTGCTTTAAATATAAAATGTCAGCCTGAGTGTCCAACAAAGAACAACTGATTAAATAAATCACATCAGGACTGTACAATGGAAAACGATTCCAACATTAAAATGTAGTAGTAGCAGAAGGTTTATGTTGCAAGATGTCTAAGACATCGTTAAATGGAAAAAATGTATTCCAGAAGTATACACTCATAATTTTATTTGTGAGCACGTGCACACACACACAGACGCACAAACACATCCTCATAATTAGAAAGATGCTCACCAAAATATCAACAGTACAACCTGGGTGGTGAGATTATTAATGATGTAAATTTTATCTTATTTGCTGAGGTATAGTTCTAAATTTTCTGCAGTAAGCATTTATCACTTTTGGAATAAAAGGAAGAAACAATAGTTATTTAAAAAGAAACTAAAATGTAATGTAAGGCTGCAGTTTCCTTAAGGATAAACTTCTTTGTTTTGTTTTGTTTTGAGATCCCATCATAATGAATAATTTTGGACCCCCTTAAATCCTATGTGAAAAGGTTGTATATAAATATATACACATCTATGCCTGAATGCATGTGCATGTAAAAGATGTGACTACCTGTCACATTACATTGAATGGCTTCCTTAGGCTGAGCTTCCTGGAAGGCAGTGGTTTATCTGAGAGGCGTTCCCAGGAAGCACTGGTAGGAGAGAAGGAAAATGGAGAATGGAAGAAAACCAGCAGCATGTGTGTTAAGTGAGCACTGGGCGTTCCATCCCCTTGGGGACCGCTGAGAGGGACAAATATGCCTCAGAGTTACCCTTCCGGAGGAGCAAGCCAGCTAGCACGTTTGTACCCCACTCCCATCTGCTATTGGTTTAAGGCCTCTCCCAGAGAGTGCGCCCTCTGGCACTTCCAGCTTCCACATGCATGAGCAGGACAGGTTCCAGGACCAGGGAGGCACTTTGGTTTGGTGGACGCCCAGTGCCAGCAGTTGGAAGGCATTGGGCTGACATACACAAGAATGGTTAAGTGTGGAGGGCATGTAGGCTGGGTCCCAGCAGCATCCACTGTAGTGGCATTCTGCCTTTCTTGATAAGCACCACCCCACCAGGTCTTAGGGCTTACTTGCATTTCTGTCCTTGTAGGCCCCCGGGGTTGCAGCAGAAGGCAAACGCAGATGGTTGAGAGGTAGAAAGTCTGCAAGGGAAACCCCCTGACTTTGCTTGCTGCTCCCCTATCACCCACCAACTGCTTCAGTGTTTGTGTAGAAAGCTGCCCCCCTCTGGTGATGTTGGGAATATTCAAAACAAAAGTGAAGTTCAGATTTCAAACTGAAGCCATTATGGCCAGTGAAATTGAAGAATGCACCATGAAAACATGATATCAGAACTTAGATATATTTACTTATAAGTTTGGCAAGGGCCTTTTTATTTTTTATGATGTGTTTGAACTCTTCTGTGTATAAGGCAGATTCCATCAACCCCAGTCTATAAAATCCTTCACAATTCATTTTATGATGTGTTTGGAACAGCACAGACTGAATTATTTGTTGATGACTTGTCCTTTCTTTTTGACACCTCAGCTGGGGATTGTTCTCCTAAAAATAGAGTTGCCAACTTCTTGGAGACCTGTGACCACTGTTTGCTAGAAACATCAGTGCACTGGGACAAATAAATATTTATTTGTTGGGGCCAAGGGAGTAGCAACAGAGTTCTGGACATCAGAAATTCTAGGAAAAACATAAACTCTTAGAACTAGAGCCATAAACTTTTCATTGTATGGCTATGGAAACTGAGGCTCCACAGCACCCAGCTAGTGTGAGGTGGATCTGGAGAGAAACCCCACCACCTCCTCCTGTGACGCAGCCAGGTAGGAGGGGTGGCAGGTGGCACATACTGGTTGGCTGTAAATGATACCAACCATATAATTCTGCGATTCACGTGCACTGCCCCATCACACCCCAGTGGTGGACTTTGATGGCGTCTTCCTCTCCTTGGCCACTCAATGCTTTGGCAATGATGTCACTCTCTGTGGCTTTCCTGGGTGTTTTACTTTTTCAGGTTCTCCTCCTTTGTCTCCTTCAGGAAAAACCGACCTATTTTTTAAGGATACTGCCAATCATCCAGAATAAGTTGTTCTAGGGTCCTTAGATAAATAATAATTTGGAGTGTTGGGGACACACACACACGCACACACAGAAGAGAGATGGCTGGAACCCTACACACTTCGTGCAGGCCCAGGCTTCTTTCCATCCCAGTGGGGGCACTTGCGAGGATATACTGAATAATATATGTAAGGAAACCACACTAGACTGAAGTCGAATTCATCAGAGATTAAATGTTCGAAGGAAAAAGGGAAGTTGGTCTCTTTGAGGATTCAAGCAGGATGTCAGAAGTCAAGGGACAATGTGGCAGAGCTAACTGCTGGCTGGTCAATGGAGGAAGGGGCCTAATACCAGATAAGGACAAGATGGGTGGATATTTTCGACTGGCAGTGCATGTGCAAATGGGGCAGAGAACTTGTAGGTTATTAAGAAAATAACCTTTTTCAGCCTCTATGCATTCATTGGTGAAATTGAAATAATTTGCATTGCCTTTTATTTCTTGGATGGATTAATTAGGACAAAACAGAAAAAGCACATGGAACAGTATTAAGATTGTAGTATGTGTTAAATAGATGTTTTCTATCTATCTATCTATCTATCTATCAATAAACAACTCATCAGCTATATCTAGCTATCATCTAACTATGTAATATATCATCTACCTATATAATATATCTATCATCATTTATCACTAGCAACAATAATGACAAAGTCATGATCAACAGGCACGGCTTCCTATTTCATCTCCTCCCTGAGGCTCTAAGTTTTCCTCTTCACATCCTGCTCATGCTTTTGCTTCCCAGAGAATTTTGCACCAAGTTTTAGCTCACCTCCCATGGCTGCTCCTTCATCTACTCTGCACCCAAGTAGCCATGAGGCTCAGTCCCTCAATCTGGTCGCCACCACCCAACCACTCATGCAAGGTCTTTCTATGAAGACTTTACCGAAGGTTCAGGGGAGCTTAGGGGGTCCATTCAGTGGCAACACTGTGGCAGACCTGCTTAGTTCCTAGTAGCCATTACCTTGTTTTTTGTTAATTACAGAACCCCAACTTTATTTATGGTGGTCACATGCTCAACTAAAAGTAGTCTTTTCCTCAGATTCCCTTATAGCTAGGGGTGTGACACAATTCTGTCTAGCAGGGCAAGACTTCAACCTTTGCTCTTCCATGTTCTTCCTTCCTAGAAAGTAAATGTAATGCCTGGAGATACAGCAGCCACTTTGTGGCCGTTAAAAAAAGGAAAGCGTATGCTAAGGAAGACAGAAAGACCCTTTGTTCTTGAGGACATGATAGGGCAACCAGACTTCCCCTGAACTGAATTGTCAGCATTGCACTTACTGTTGAGGTGGGGGTGGGGGGAGAGACAGAAACATTTGTATATGTTTAAGCCCGAGTCAAACACTATCCTAACATAAAGACAAATGGCCCTAAATGGAAGGCTAATTTTCCTTTTCTGGTCTCTGGTTGTTTCTCTCTGTGTGGGGTCCAGTTTCCAGATATTTCCCTCATCTTCTATTCAAAGCCCCACTCTGGCTAGCAACTTCAAAATTTCTTCTTGCTTTGTTATCCAGAAAGATTCGGTACTTTTTTACGCTTTATTTCACAGTTCCATTGCTTTCTTAAAGATTCTAGAAGACTTTTAGGGAAAAGGTGCCATACTGACATGCCTTAGGACACTTACTTCAGAAGAGTGAGTTAATTAAAGCTACTATTATTCTATATTATATGCATTTTATAGACTAGTAAGATAATTTATTATGCTCATATTTTTAACTTTTAAGTGAACTCGCTCTCTGATTTGGACAATTAGTGTGTATAGGGGCAAAGACGATTCACATTTGAAGAAAAGGACTAAGGAAGGATTTTAATTCTTGGCTCTGATAAATAACTCAGAAAATCAAAAAGCGTTTTTTTTTAAATAAGGAAAAGCAAACACCATATTTCCTTATGCAAATCCTGATAATAGTTGTTTGAAAACAGAGACATGCGGATCTATACTACTTAAGACATTGCTTTACTTAGCTTTATGTTGCATATAATTTGGAATTATAGTTATCAATATACAAGATTCCTTTAAAATGAAGATTTACAGGTTACTAAATTCATTGTAGATTATATATCTGCTTGTCTTGGTTCCACACTTGACAAAAAAATCATCTAATTCCTGGGCACAGGCAAGGGTATTAGATGGCTCTTTCCCAGGACTGGAGGGAATTTGGGAGCAGAAGGGCTCGGCTGCCTCCACAGAGCGGCGTGAGAAGTGGGGGCTCTGTGTGACTCCCGAGGCTGATGGCCTTGTGGCCCCTGTTTATTACTACGCATAATGGTACTTGCTGGCTTTTCCTGAGTACTTCCTCTGTGCCAGGGCTTTGACCTCAGTAATTCTTCCCTGCACCCCAATGCAGAGTGCGCCCTTTGTACCAGGGAACCCAGATCTCAGAGAAGCAAGTTGACCTGTCTAGGACATTGGTAAAGGGGCTCAAATCCAGGCACTCCAGACTCCAAAACCTTTTAATCTCCATGGCGGGATGACCTGTTTGTCTTTTAGTTTCATTTGTTGACATTTTTATTTTGGAATACCTTAAGTGTGCAGAAAAGATATCAGAGCTAAGTCTTACTAGGCTTCTTACCACCTGGCCTTCCCCTCGCTGTTAACAGTTCACATTGCCATGGTTTCTTTTTTATCATTTCTTTCCCCACTTTGAATTCCATGTTTCACCCTTTGGACTATGAAAAAAATAAATTCTCTCTTTCCCGGCTTGTTTTTTTCTTTCACTGCAGCCTGCCCTACCTCTTCTTTCGAAGGAGATGCAGAACTTGCAACATGGAGAACTGATCTTCATTCAAGAGGTGCACTGGGCCTGGGCTGGGAACAGACAGAGAAGGGCGATGAGGTGCCCAAGTCAGCCAGTGCCCAGCCTCCTATGGCCCTGCCTGCAACCTGTGTGGTGCACGGAAGTCTCTACCATTGGGAAAACTCGTGCAGAGTTTTCCAGTGAGAATGCCAACGGGAGATGCTTTTCTGGAACAATACTATTTGCTTCAGACTGTTTGTACCAGCTTTTCAGCTGAAGACAAAGGCATGTTCAGAAATGCTAACGTAACACCGCTTTGTTCTTGTGTTGTTTATTTAAGACGGCAAAGCTCGCTAAGGGGACGGGGACTTGTGGTCTCCTGACGATGTAAGCATGCCAGCGTGCCAATGACCCTGTGCAGACTGCCCTGCCCCTTGTTTAACAAACTCTGGAAGAAGGTAGAAAACTAGACCTGCCCCATCATCCTGGTTGCTAGTACAGCTCATACAGCTCCAGTGGAGACAGGCTGGCGTATTGTTAACATTACGTTATCACTTTCTCACACCCCACTCCCATCTATGTGGGACAGCTCTGCTTTTTTTGCCTGGTTGGAATTTCACACAATCACACAGGGGATGGTGGAACACAGGGGAGGTCGTGTCTGGTTTGGGGACCAGTTGAATCCATCTTTTAGTCAGAAAAGTGATCCATATACTCTTGCCTTAGCCTGGAATTCAGGATTTTCCCATCCTATGGGTTGTACCCCACCCTCCTGCGCGTATATACTGACTCAGGGTAAGGAGGAGGGTCTACTGCCCCAAGACCAGGGCCTGGGAGCAGGGATCCCCATGGGAGGGGTTGTGGGAAAGGTATGCAAAAATATGAGATTCTTGGGGCACCTGGGTGGCTCAGTCAGTTCAGAGTCCAACTATTTGTTTTGACTCAGGTCATGATCTCATGGTTCGTAGTTTGAGCCCTACGTTGGGCTCTGTGCTGATGGTGCAGAGCCTGCTTGGGATTCTCTCTCTCTCCCCCTCTCTCTCTCTCTCTGCCCCTCCCGAATCTCTCTCTCTCTCCCTCTCAAAACAAATATATCAACTTAAAAATATATATGGGAGATTATTACAAATGTAGGTGTTTTGTAGTACAAAAACACCTTCAGATAAAAGCAAACCTTAGGCTTATCTCTAGGCTTTGTGAACTATATTTTCATAGGGCATTCACTTAAAAGCAGTTAAGAGTGCCTGGGTGGCTCATTTGGTTAAGCATCAGACTTCAGCTCAGGTCATGATCTCGTAGTTCGTGAGTTCGAGCCCTGCGTTGGGTTCTGTGCTGACAGCTCAGAGCCTGGAGACTGCCTCGATTCTGTGTCTCCCTCTCTGCCCCTCTGCCACTCATGCTCGCTCTCTCTCTGTCTCTCAAAAATGAATAACTGTTTAAAAAATTAAAAAAATTAAAACAGTAAGAAGAGTTAGGAGATTATCTAAGGTACTTTCCCCTTCCTGAACACACTGAAACTCTTTCATCTCTTCCAGAGACAGTAAAAAGTCCCTTAACAGTTCTGCTAACAAGAGGATTCTACTCTCTCTCCTCATCCCACTTCGCGGTATTAATAGATCACTAACAGTTGGCCAAACCAAGAATGGCTAAAAGCTTTCATTGGGCAAACACCAAAACTCCCCCTCTGTAGGATGCACGGGGGAAACCCTCATGATTTGCAAAACAGAACAGACTTCCACGAGCTCTTTCCGCTTCCTTCTGAAAATAGAGCTTGCCCACTTCAATAGTAACAGTAATGTTAACCTTAGAAATAAAACTTCCAGGTATTTTACCAGCAGATGAGTTTATTCAGGAATAGCAAAGGATTGCAATCCAGGACAAACAAGTTAGAGTGAAACCACAGGAACCTCTAGCAAACAAAAGAGAGGAATGTTATTTCATGGAGGAGACGGAGATTGGGAGGGGCTGTTTTGAACAAAACCTTATTGAAAAGAAGCAGGAGTTTAGGGTGATGATGATTTCTCATTGGCTGAGTTGCAGAGTTGATTTTTTTTAATAGGAGATACAATGTACATCCTTCCCTGTTTGGATCTATAATTGAGGATTCTTTTGTTGAGATTCTCCTTTTAGGGGTCTGTAATTGACGATTCTTCCTGTAATTGATCCCCCTACCAGCCTCCCCCTCTAGCATCCCACGTCCACTTTAGGGAACTTTCCCCTTATTAATTTCACAGTAATAACCCCAGAGCATCCTCCCACCTGGATTCTCATAGTTGGTGCATGTGCATGGATGCCCCAGCAAGGTCTAACCTGGAGCTTGCGAGAAGGTAACCAGGGAAGGCTTAGCTAGGCTGAGCTAGTTTTAAACCAGGCTTCCAGATAAATGAAAGATTGTGTGTGTACACGTGTATGCACTGGTCTCCAAATGGCATTTGTGTTTTGGTGGAAGCATGCCAAGAGGCGACGAGGCTCTTGAAAACGATCATCACTTACAGAGTACCTGTCACGTGACACACTTCATCAGTGATTGGAATCCTCATACAGCCTTGAGAGTGGGCATTGGTGACACTGATATTTGAGGGATTGACCACGGCAGATGCTACTGTCAGTGCTCCACCTACTATCCGTAGGGTTTGTTCATCGCTGTCATGCACACACAGTGTCCATTGACCTCCATCAGCCAGCCCCAGTGTCTCTGTTGGAGAACTTCCCACAGGCTGCTGGCATACACTCTGCCTGCCTTGGAAGACTTGGAAGTTCTCGGGAAGTGTATTTTATTGTGCAATCTAACAATAAGTGGGCACATTTGACAAGAAGCCAATGCAGGGAGACATCGAATTCAGATCACGTCTCTGCAACCTTCCCCTTTGCCTGTTAAGACAATGAGGTGTAATCTATATTCTCCGCAGCCTACAAGCCATGGGTTTTGACAAATGCAGACACCTGCAAAACTCACACCCCCATCATGATTGTGAACATTTTCCACAACACAAACCTTTTTTGTGTCCTTCCCACTTCTCTAAGACCACAAATGACCGTTTTCTGATTTACATTAATGTCATTTAATTTAGCCTGTTCTACATTATGTTCTTTCCTGTGTCATTTTTCTTTCTTTCAACATTATGTTTGTAAGATTCATCCATCTTACCGTGTGTAGCGATAATCCTCCCGTTTCCATGGCTGCATAGTATTCCATTGTTTGAACTCCCTAGAGTTTGTTTATCCATTCTTCTGTTAATGGATGTTTGTGTTGTTTCCAGTTTGGACCACCATGAATAAAGCTATTATGAACATTCACATACAAGTTATTCTATAGACCAGCTGTTTTCTTCCAGATAGTTTTTTCTCTTTCCTTCTCTACCCCCTTTAAGCATCTACTCCATTATGTGCTTGGGGGTACTTTTTGACTATTCTAAATGATAGAAGTTTCCTTGACTTGATTTCAAAAGGTCATGCCCTTACAAAGGAGCATCCTGAAACATTTGCAGCTTAGAGGAGACTACTCAGACTATGGAAGACCCACTTGGCTAGGAGTGGTGAGGAAAGATGGAGGAGACAGAGATGTGCAATGGTCAGTGGACCCCAGAAGAAGCAGACAGGACTCAATGGGGCCTCAGGGCCAGGAGTGAGTAAAATATGAGCAAAGGACGATGGAATTGGTCCAGAGTCTTGGTTACCAACAGAAATTGAGCTCGGTTAAATTAAGCAGCAGAAGAACTTATTGATTGGGTATTGAATAGCTGATGAAACTAAGAGAAAAGCTATGGAACCATAGCTATGGAATCAGAAAAGGGAAAGAAGCTAGTAGAACTTAGGAGTCTAGACCCTTAGCCATGGTCATATCAAAGAAGCAGCCAGGACAGGGTGAGATGTGGGTCCTGAATGCTGGAGCTGACACCACCACCTTTGCCATCTATGTGGACCCATGCAGGATCTGATGACACTGCCATCTTCCCTGAACTCTGGATGCTGGACCTTTCTTATCTGGAATTGCTGCTGGCATTGGAATAACATGGAACACTGCCCTACCTTTGCACCTGCTAGAATTGCCTCTAAGGAATCCCTGCCTCCTTGAGCCCCCATCTCTGGACCTTAGAAATGGTTTTTATGAGGTCAGGTCCACACATCACTTACCAGAGAGAGTGAGCACCTGGCCTATAACTTACCTAGTAGGAGACAAGTGCTATCATACAGTAGGGATTGTTATCCAGAATGTGGGGGTGCAGATGCTGGTCAGAGCAAGGCACTCAGCACCCAGCAAGTCACCCTGTGGGTCTTTGTTCAAGCTCTCAGAGCTGCGAGTATGCCACATATGCTGACTCCACTCAACAGGCACCACCACGGCCTGCATCAGGGCTTTTGTAAACTGTCCTTTGATGTCCAGCGAGGATTTTCCTCAACCACCAGCTGGTCCCCAAGTACCTGCTAATCAGGACTGATGACTGCTTGTGCTCAAGACTTTGGTTGGTCTCAGGCCACCTAAATGGATCCCTCTCTACCTGTAAATCCAAAATTTGGCAATGGGGTAGTGATGGGAAGGCAAATCTCTATTACCTGAACTGGGGAGATTTTCCTGAACAGACTAGCTAAATTCTTTAAACTTTTAATGCTAGAGGATATTGAACACACAAGGACCTTTAATCATAAAGCATAAGTCTGCTCCTTCTATACCCCTATCCATATACCCCAGGCATCATTTCATCTCATTTATAAATAATACAGTATATATCTGCGACATTTGAAGGCACACAGTATACCCAAGATGACCTTCACTTTGGACATCCGCTGCAAAATTAGAGAGGGTACTGGTTTATTACAGGCAAAGAATTAAAATTAGCCAAGGGTAGAACTACATAGATTGGCCTCCCAGAAAGTTCCACACATGGAGCTTCAATTGTCTTCCTCATGGAGTCATGGGCAGCTTTATTTTCCTGGCATTGATGTGTGACAAAATGCACAGAGTACTGGCATCCGGGGGAGTTCATTTGAGCCTTGGAGTCCAGAATTTTTACTGGGGCTTCCTGGTCAACTGCCCATTTGGCTGACCTGAATCTCCAGCCCCTCAGGAGACTGAGTTACTGCATGCCTTTAAGCCCCATTATAATTCAGATTGTTAGATTTGTTGGTGGGGCCAGCCCTACCCCTAAACAAAGACATGTTAGCCATGACATTTCAAGCGTTGAAAGATTACCTTTCAGAAGCTGAGGATGAAATCCAGATCTCTCTTAGGGCAAGGTTAAATTCCTTACTACACAATATCTCTGAATAAATATAACTTATTAACTTTTAAAAATGTTATTTATTTTGAGAGAGACCAAGAGAGTAAGGGAGAGGTAGAGAGAGAGAATCCCAAGCAGGCTCTGCTCTGTCAGCAGAGAACCCAATGTGGGGCTTGATCTCATGAATCATGAGATCATAACCTGAGCTGAAATCAAGAGTCAGATGATTAACCAACTGAGCCACCAAGTGCCCCTGAATAAATATAACTTATTAAAAACACATAACCACTGTACAATTATCACACCTAAAAATGTCTAATAATTTCTTAATATCATCAAATATGTAGTCAGTATTCAGGTTCCCTTTGTTTAATGAATCATAATTTTTTTAAAATATCTCTCCCATTTTATTTATTTTTTTTTAACGTTTATTTACTTTTTTTGAGAGACAGAGAGACAGAGTGTGAGTGGGGTGGGGCAGAGAGAGAGGGAGACACAGAATCCGAAGCAGGCTCCAGGCTCTGAGCTGTCAGCACAGAACCCGATGCGGGGCTCGAACTCACGAACCACGAGATCATGACCTGAGCTGAAGTCGGACGCTCAACCGACTGAGCCACCCAGGCGCCCCTGAATCATAATTTTTAACAATTTTTTTGTTTGAATTAGTATCCAAATAAAGTTTATATGCTGGTTGATAGGTATTTAAAACCTCTTATTCCACAGGTTTTACCTCCATACTTTTTTCTTGCAACTTATTTGTTAAAGAAACTATTTGCTCACCCTATAGAATTTGGAAGTCTGGATTCCACTGACTGCCTCCCCATAGTATAGGTTGACATGTTCCTTTGTCTCCTGTATTTCTTGTAAATTGGCAGTTGAATCTAGAGGCTCAGCCAGACTCAAGTTCAATTGTTTTCGGTAAGACTACTTCACACATGGTGATATGCTTGTTTTTGGGCACCTCTGTTTTTGTGATATCGGTAGCCACCGGTGGTCATTGTTTAGAGCCATTAGTTCATTATAGGTTGAGAAATGGACCAGCTCCAATGAACCCTGGGTTCGATCAGTGATCAAATAAATTTTGCCACTTCTTCCTACCCTCATGTTTTTGTTCCTATCACTCAGGTGTGGAAGGAGCCCTGTGCTCAGCCCACCAAGGTGCTCCTTACCAATTTATTGGGGACAATGATGAATTCAGTTTTATCCGTTCACTCCACAGAAGACACTTTCTATCTTTGCAGGTCCACAGGCACCTCAACTTTGCTGAGTTGGTGACTCCATCCAGTTACCCTTAAGGCAGTAGGGCAATGGCCTGCAGACCTCCATCTTTGCTAATTCTTTCCCCAGTACTTATTCCTTTGCCTGTCTTTCTCAAAGAAATGCACCATGGGTCAGGCTGTGCGCATATGTGACCTTATTATATGGGGGGAGGGGGTTATGAAGATGGTCTAACAGGGCAGTACAAGAGACCAGAGTGGGCTCACTCTGCACAAGGGCCTTGCAGTCAGCCTTCAGAGGAGGCTCTCAACCAACTTCCCTCTTGTCCCTGCAGTCACATTGGTTAGGCGTACAGCCCTGTGTCCCATCTCCTTCCCTTGGGAAATCTCATCTCTGCATAAGCCTTCCCATGACATGCAAACTCAAGTTCCATCATATACAGAAGTGGTTTCTCAGTGCCTGAGTGCTGGCCACTCTGTACGGGAGAAGGTGGGCAGGGCCAGGCTGGAGGGGTGGTACCTCTGCCACCAGTTTTATACTCCCAGCAAATTTCCTCACTGGTTACCTAGGAAGCAAGCTCAGTCACCAAGATGGGCACTCTTTTTCACCCAGACCCAACAAAGTCTAGTCTGTTACAAAGAAAGGAGCTCCATCTTCCTTACCATTATCTCCAGCATCACTGGGCTAAGGATCATTCGACTCTTTTCAGAGCCTGGTTTACATTGTACATGCATTCAAACAGCCACAGCGGTCCCCTCTTATCCACGTGGGATCTATCGCTCCAACCTTAGTGAACTTCTTTCCCCCTACTGGAAAGAATGGATATCTGTGCTGCTATATAGCTGAGAAACCTCAGACAGAGAGAGGTTAAGTGAATTGCCCAAAGTAACACAGCTGTAAACAGCGAAGCCAGAATTTAAACTCAGGTTTGTTTCTTCCCAAAGTCTACACTCTTTTCGCTCTAACCTTTTATGTAATGAGCTGTAGACCTGTAATTAAGAAGAAGAAGGGGATTTCAAGTCAAAATCTTTGACATAGTGTTTTGTTTTTTTTTAAATGTATAATTAAAAGGCATGCTCAAGGCACAGGTGGCCTGTGTGAAATGAAACATGACTGAACCTGGCGCTGCATAAGGGGATGCTTCTCAAGGTGAGTGAGCCATGCGTGGAGAGGCAGCGATGCGGGGCAGAGTGACAGCCACAAAGCTTGCACAGGCATGCGCAGCAGGTAGGACAGAGGGAGGGTGAGCATCGTACTCAGGTTGACTTCGGTGAAAGATACATCTTTTGAATTTGTAGCCTGGGAAAACTGGAAAAAACTGGAAACTGGAAATTCAGAGCTACCTAGGGGTGGCTATCCTTTTCTGTGCTGTCAAGTGACAAAATGAAAAACGGTTCAGGGGAGCATTAGGCTGCTTCAACTGTGTTGATAGCATACTGATCTTTCAAACCACTGGAAGCTCTGGGCTTTAGGAACACAAGGAAAGTGGACTCAAACATTGAAATCTACTCCACTGCCATCTCTCCTGGTTGCTGGTCCTCCAACATCGGGACTAGCCATCATCTGAGGACGTGACTGGCCTGACTGCCACCAGGCTTTGTGGCCATGTCCTGAGGGGAGGCAAAACACATGATCGTGAGCAGAGCCTCTGTCTAGGCAGGTGTGAGCAGGTGAAGAAAGCCAGCTATTGGGTGGCAGACCACGCAAATTGTCTGCACACTTACAGCTCTCCTGTAGCACTTTATTGTTGAGGGAATCAGTCAATGTGTTTGTGTTTGTGCTGAGACATGCTATATTTATCAAGATAAAAATAATGAGGGGAACAAATCATTCTTTCCATGGTAAAATAATCAAGGTCTTCAGTCCAAGCTTCATTGTTATCAGTATGGTTCTGGGAGAATAATGTTTTGAAAGTAAAAAACTAATATGAGTTCTGTTTCTATCCCTTGTATTTACCCAACAGCTATTTTGCAAAACTAGCCAGGTGAAAGTGGAGGGGAAGATGCCTCTCTATGACGCAGGCTTTGATGTAAGGATGTCCTGGCTGACGGGGAGTAGAAATGGAAGCCCCCAGGAAATTATGGGAAGGAGCAGAGGTGGTGACAGGGAAGATAGTGAGATCTACATCCTGACCCTCTTCCTCCCCTAGGTCAAGTGCTATTTAGAAGCGGAGCGACAGCGGCCATGTTTGTTGTTTGGAGTGTTAGGTCCTCTGAGTAAGCAAAAAGGGAGAAGAGAATTTTAATTTGCACTTCTAGGAGTCTTTGGTTCCCCTGTGGCAGGGAAAAGATCCAGGCAGACCCCTGGGCTTCTGAGTGCAGAGCATCAGCAACGAATCCTTGGGAGGCTGACAGGGGAGTTGCCATGTTGGTGGCACCAGTGACTGGTGGACAAAAGCTACAGGGATGGTCATCTAGGCTGGGGACTGACTGTGAGTTCTAAACAGATTTCCACACCAGAGAGGGCTGAGTTGGGAGAACAATCAACGGGAGAGAGGACACCAGGCTCTGATGGAGCTCAGAGGCTAGACTGCGAGTTCACAGACTATAATTCCAGCCTCCAGTGCAAACACGGCACTTAGGGAACAGATAGAGTAGGGGCCTCTCCAAGGAGGGTAGAGGAGCCACAGCTGTGTCTGGACCAGATCTCTGCTCCTCCCCTAGCCCCCACCTCCAAACTCACTTAACGTCTCAGAAGAACAGAGAATGAGAGGACTACCCATTCATCCAAAACACACCGAGTTAACTGAGGAGACTTCAGATTTGGTTCAAGCTGAGTGGACCAGGTTAGTCTAAATTTAACGTAGCATAGATCTGTTAGGATGGAGTGGTTTAAGTAGTTTTAAAAGCTCAAAGTTTAAAAAGTAGAGCTCTGAAATGTAAGGTAGAAATCTGGAAGGTGATTCAATGGAGAAGGTAGAGGAAAATATGGGGGGACAGGTGACCATAGGAAAATACCAGGAGAAAATCTTAGGGTTCACTTTCTCCTGGAACATTCCTTAACATTAAGAATGTCAAAACTAATGCTTTTTAATTAATGAGCTAAAAAAGGAAGAGGTAGATTTCTGCAGATCATGGTATTATGATCTTTTGCCAATATCAGAAACAAGTGCAGTAAAACCTTGGATTGCGAGTAACTTGTTCTGTGAGTGTTCTGCAAGGTGAGCAAATATTGCTAATGAATTTTAACTTTATAAAAGAGCAATGTCTTGCAATATGGGTAGTGTGTGATGCTGAATATCACATAATCACAACTGAGCCAATGGTTCTTCTCTCTCTCTCTCTCTTTCACTGCGGGATTGTGGGTGATCATCTCCCTTGGTCGGATGCTCGGTCTCAGGCATGTTTGGCAGAAATCAGTGATTTTCCAGAATATTGGAAGGTGCCCACAATTGACACTAGTGTATTTCTTTTGTCACTTCAAAGTACCTATGGGAAGTCCTTTGCTTTTCCATACAAGAGTAAGCTTAGGGATGCTTTGTTTCATTCTAGGTCAGGCTGCCTGCTGATAGAGACCCTTTCCTCTGCTGCCTCAGTACCAGTTGTGTTAAATAGAGTGTATGACAAGAGTTTATTAATACTGCACTGTAGTCAATTTTTGGGTGAGCATATACAATGGCCCCCATGGAGAAAAAGGTTGAAAAAAAGGAAGGAAATGATTACAGTGGCAGTTAAGAAGGAAATCGTTGAAATGTATGAATGAGGTATATGAGTGGCCAAAATTCCAAGATTTTATAAGAAGAGAGAGGTGTAAAATGTGGGAAACAGTGCAAAATTTTGTAGAAAACACTCTCTGAATAAGGCGGTAGCAGTGTGAGCAATGAATCTGTTTAAAGACAAGGCAATGTCACGGTCCCACAAAATACTCAAAAGGAGGCAAAAGCAAGTGTCATTGGATAGGTTCCTTGTTAAAACTGAATGAAAAGAAAGATTCCATTGAGCCAATTGATTAGAATGATTTCGTTAGTGATAGCGAAAGTTGTCCTACACAATAACCCTCCTCTCTCTTGTCGCCCTCACACCAGTCATGAAGGTTTTCAAAGAGTAAGTTCATGTTAATTTGGTTTATTTTTATTTTTATTTTGTGTTTTTTATTATTTTGTATGATATTACAGCATTGTAATCATTTTTATAGGAATATTTTTGGGTTGTGGAACAAATCATCTGAGTTTCCATTATTTCTTATGGGGAAATTCACTTTGATATACAAGTGCTTTGGATTACAAGCATGTTTCTGTAATGAATTATGTTCACAAGGTTTTACTGTATATACTGTAGAAGAGAAACTAGCAAACCAGAGCTGCTAACCCAAAGTGTTATGGAACCATGTAGTACACAACCATGTCTAGAGGGGAAAATATCTGGCCAGACCACCTCTGTTCCCTTTCTTTGGCTGAGTATATTTGCTGTGGGAGAGAAGCTATTACACAAGCAAAATGCAAATACAAGGAATGAATCTCTCTTTCTTTGTACTTCTTGGATGTTCTGCCAGAATCCTTGCCCCAATTCCAAACTGACCCTCTTGATCCTCGGGCAGAGTAATGGCTCCAAAGATGTCTATGACCTAGTCCCCAGGAACTGTGAATATTACTTTACTAGGCCAAAGGGACTTGGCAGATGTGATTAGGGTTGAGGATGTTGACAAGGGGAGATTATCCTGGATTATCCGTATGGGCTCGATCATATCATATAAGTCCTTAAAAATAGAGCACCTTTTCCAGCCATGGTGAGAGAGATGCAACATTGCTGATTTTTAAGCTAGAGGAGGAGAGCCATGAGCCAAGGAATGCAGGCAGCCCCTAGAATCTGGAAAAAAGCAAAGCAAAGCAAGACCAAACAAACAAAAAAGCATTCTCCCTGTATTAGTCAGCTGGGGATGCTGTAACAAAATACAAAAATAGACCGAGTAGCTTAAACAAGAGAAATTTATTTCTCCCAATTCCGGAGGCTGGAAGTCCAAGATCAAGTCGACTGCCAGGTAGTCTCCTATGAGGTCCTAGGTGGTGGTGGTGTCTTCTCATTGTGTCTCCACTTGGCCTTTCCTTGGCATTGTGTGCATGAGGTGAGAGATCACTCCTTTCCTTTTCTTATCAGGTCACCAATCTTCTTGGATTAGGACCCCACCTTTATGATCTCATTTAGCTTTAACTATCTCCTTCAAGTCCTATCTCCAAACACAGTCACACTGGGGGGTTAGGACTTAGATATATGAATTTGGGGATCACAATTCAGTATTTATCATTCCTCCTAGGGTCTCCAGGAAGGAAGGCAGCCCTACTGACATCTCATTTTTAGTCCAGTGAGATCCATGTCAGACCTCTGACCTATACAATTGTAAGAAAACAAATTTGTGCCATTTAGCCACTACATGGTCATTTGTTACAACATCAATAGGAAAGTAACCCAGACCCCTATACCTCTATTTAGCATCCTTTCATCTTTCATGGACTGGGTTTTTAATGCAAGCCACACTGTTATGTGCCAGCCATTGCACTACACACAATGTTTCTTGTCCTTCAGCACCTACAGGGAGGCTGTAGATTATGTTGGTCATGACTCCGCTGGTCTAGTGTAGTGCCCAAAACACAGTAGATACTCAATAAGAATTTGTCAAATGGAAAAAGAAAGGAGATTGACATACAAAGAGGATCAGAAAGGATAACTTTCTCAGGATCAGGGGATGATATGAATCCAAACCATCTAAATGAAGGTCATACACTTTCCACTACAAGGTGTAAACCCCCAAATTACAGTACATACATAGAAAGCAAGAAAAGATACACTCAGTCAGTTCCCATGGTCACAGATCATTTTCATGAACTATTTCATTTGGGTCTTATGAGGCAGACATTAACATTACTCACCAGATGGATGAGAACACCAAAGCTCGGACAGGTTAAGAAATGTTCTCAAAGTTTTATGAGTAGTTGTGGCAGAAATTATTTCAAAACCCAAATCTGTTAGGCTTTTGCAAGGTCAACATTTTTCCACTGCCTCACCTTGGAAATGTATTATTTAGTTTCATTTGTCTGTGTTCTTGAGTTGCCCTATGAAAGCAGGATCTATTTGTTCTTTTCAGATGTTCTAAGTGTTCATTTCAACTGTGGTCTTTTTGAAGGCAGGAGCCAGAAGGCTTATTCCCAGTAGCAGCCCATTCCATGTAGCATATCACACATGCAGGTGCTTTTAACGGGCAGCAGACTTCCTGATTCTAGATCTCAGAGGTGTGCTTATACTAATTAGAGCTATTCCAAAAATTTAGAACAGCTGGCAGTATTTTGTTCTGAAGAGTCACTCAGTCAAGACATTTTTTGTGTGTGCTTGTTATTCAAGAGACACCATGTAGGGGCTAGAACAAAATCCACCTAGAGGCACTGTGTTTGTCCTGGTGATTAGATGCATGGTCTCTGAAGTCAGGCAGATTTGGCTTAGGATTCCTGGACCACCATGCACTAGCCTTTTGGGCTTTGGCAAGTTATACCAACTGTTTGAACCTCAGTTCCACATCTATAATAGTTGTTATTTCCCAAGTTTGTTTGTTTGGGGTAAAGATTAGGTATAATAAATCTGAGAGACCCAAAGAGAGATGCATGGTGGATCTAAAAGCCAGGAGACATGGACGGGCAAGGAGAGTGGATGTCTGAAGACAGTGGAATGAAATAAACAAACGTCTGGTCTAGAGACCTCTTTCAGAATTTGATAATGTTAGATAAATAACTTTTATTTGAAAAGTAAACTAGAGAATGGATGGGAATGTGTCCTGGATGGTGATGAATGCTCTGTGTGTATGGAAGACACCACTGTTGGCTCATGTAGTAGTCACTCTTCCTCTCCTCTTGTTAACAAGCATTCATTTTGTTCTGTTGACTGGCACAGTGTTTTTGTGAGGTGCAGGACTCCCCCATAGACCCTGGGGGGGAACATTTCTCCACACCTTTGCCGACACTTGTTATTTCTCATCCTTTTGGCCATGGCCGTTCTAACAGGTGTGTATTCAACAGGCAGCATAGAATAGCTACACTCAAATGGATTCTCTTGCTTTTGAAACTCAGTTTGGTATCTTAAAAGATGTTTCTGTATTTTTTCTTAGTATTTTTAGGTATACCATACCAAGAAGATTGTCTGTCTACATAGGAATTGGAGAGTCAGAAGAAGGCAGTGTGGAGAGAGCTTGGAGAATAGAGGATAAAGAGAAAAAGAGAAGGACGTCAAGAGGAGGAAAATGAAAAGAGGGAGGAGGGGGAGGATAAAGAGAAAAATCTAAAGAGAGAGAAAGTAGAGCAGAGGAGAACCTAGAAGAATCAGAGAACTGGAAAATGATGATTTCTTGATTGTCCTAGAGAATACCACACCCTTATTCCTGGGACTGCAGCACTCCTGCCCTTAGGATTTTGGAGACATCCTAGGTCTTTATAAACAGCCCCATATTTACTTGTTTAAGCATTTCAATGTAGTTCCTATTATTTCTAACCTACAGGACTTTCTGGATACTCCAATCAGCTCACTTTGGAGGCTAAGTGGGCTGGCCTTCTATTCAGGTGGGTGGCTCTTCTACTTTGCTATTAAGACATGGGACTGTAGTCAACAAAAAAATATAAGGGCTTTCTAAGACTTGACCACAATGTATAATATCAAATTCCTAATCCAGTTTAGAAAAATGACATTCAGTGAAGATCACTTACAGGATTCTACTCTTCCAGTTGTTCTAAATATTTACTCCTAGATTAAACCATAACTAAAAAAGTGAGATGGCATATTCTGGTTCCTCCTGATAATTATTTTACTTGATTATTACTGATTTGATGCTACCAATACATATTCACAGGAATATGAGTGCCCTGATTGGTAAGAACCAGTCAAAACCCATTCAGGGAGCTGCCGGGGATTCATGTTTGTTATAAGAAATAAGATTCATGTGGTTAGTGGGTACCTTGCTTATTTTTATGAATTCAATTGTGTTCCCCCTCAATACCAGCAAATTCATATGTTGAAATTCTAATTCTCAATACCTCAGAATGTGACCTTATTTGGAAATAAGGTAGTTGCAGATGTAACTAGTTAAATTAATTTGAAGTCATTTGGGTGGACCCTAATCCAATATGCCTAGTGTCCCTATAAAAACGTGAAATTTTGACACAGAGACACATACACAGAGCATGACATATTAAAAATGGAGGCAGAAATGGGGGTTATATATCTACAAGCCAAAGGGCACCAAAGATTGCCCACAAAGTACAAGATGCTAGGCAAGAGGCAAAGAACAGATTCTTCTTCACAGCCATAAGAAGGAAGCAACCTTGCCAATGCTTTAATTTAGGACTTCTGGCTTCCAGAACTGTGACACAAGAAATTTCTGTTGTTTAAGCCACCAACTTTGTGGGTACTTTGTCAGAGCACTCCCAGCAAACTAATACTGTGAGTCCACCAACACAGGCTCTTTCCACAGGAATGACTAACTGTGGTCCCTAGTAGAGGCTACACATGCATATCCCTCTGTCCAGTCACAAGCGTTCACAACGATGATTTTTCATGACCCATTCAACTTGAGCTTAGGTACAGTCATGATTGTACTTAATATTGCATTACTGCTGCTCACTCACCAGGAAAGAAAAGCTCAGGTGTGCCAAGAAAAGCATCAATCACTCACCTACAAACTTTTGTTCTTTTTGAAATGCCAATGGAAGGCTGTCATCTAGAAAAAAATCCAGTCATGCTTGAAGTGGGGCCTGTTCAAGAAAATGGTTGAGAGGCCAACAGATTTCTCAGTAGGTTATTTGCCACTCTTTGATTTTGATCCAATAGTTAGAGTAGACTTTTTCTATCTCCTCACATAAATACTTGACAAAATAATTCTTTGCACTAGATAGGGACTTCTAGCAGTCCTCAGAAGGTAAGGCATTTGGACTTCCTATCACAGCAGAACCCAGCATGCCCCTGGTGTGGAGGAAGTGTACTGCTCTCACATCTTGTGATAAGGGCTGACCTTGCCATGTTCCTAGGTGGTATATTCTATGATCTGGGCATAGCTAACCACAATATTGCTCCTCCAGTGTCTTCCATGCAGTGGACATTTTTGGTTACTTTTCTTAGGGTGGGCTTTAATCCAATAGGACTGGAGTCCTTATAAGAAGGGGAAATTAGGACCTAGATACACAGAGGGAAGACCATGTCAAGACACAGGAAGAAGATGGCCATCTAAGGCCAAAGTAAAAAGAAAAAATAAATTCCTGTTGTTGAACTCACCCATCTCAGGTACTTTGTTACGGTAGCCCTAATGAACTAATAGGGTAAAAATCAACCAGTAGCTCCAGGGAGTGGGTTTTAACTGGTTCTTATCAATCAAGGCATTTATATTCCTATGAAAGCAGTGTTTGCTTTACTTGTGAGAGCAACAGTTTGAGTGTTTGACTTTAATTTTCATCTTTATTTACACCCTTATTATGGCTTCATGGTGAGAAGAATGTACTTTCCTGTCCTTTGATGTTGGCCTTCTTTTGACTAGTAGTATTGGGGATGGAATTAACACTAGACCAGTTTCAGGCAGAGGCCTTAAGAGGCTTCCTGTTTTTACTTCTCCTC